>OY829100.1:3792601-6503577 GCA_963691645.1 Pelosia muscerda
AATCAATTACTTGATTATGGAAACATCGAACCATCGCAATAGATCTAGACAAAGCAGTCAAAGTCGGAATCTGACTTTATGGAAAACGGTAGGAATACAAAAGTAATATCTGGCATTATTCTTAATTACCTACTGGATTTTTATGCAGCATTATTAAGCTAAAGTGCGGTTTTTATGTATTTAATGGAAGCTGTAGCCCTCATAAGCTATTGGTATATCAACTAGGTGGTTCCTGAAACAAAATCTATTAGTAAATAATATTAGCAGTAAGTAGGTACACCACAAGACCAATGGCTGCTTACTATAGTCAAATTTGCATGCGAAATTAACAGCTGATCCATAGAACAGCAAAACATCTCTGATTTGATGTCTACAACGTAACTCTGATATAGGATACTAATAATATGACAAAAATAAAGACAGTGTAAAACAAGTCTATCAAACTACGAGTATAACACTATAATTTGCAACAATAGGTGCTATTAATGTGTTACTAGAGAGAAAATACTGTATAAACATAGATAAAAGAAAAAACTGAACAGCCCTTATAATACATAAAACTTTGCTCCATTCATCAAATTGTAGAGAACAAATTGAAGTGGTAGAATACATTAATATAATTTTATAATCCACATGTGTTGGGGCTCAAAGTTAGAGTCTTTCAACAGACGAAACTTTTGTAAATTGGGATGCCTTGCGGGGATTTTGGATATCTTTTACTTTCCAAATAATTTTCGAATTAAATTTCGTGAATAACGGAGTTTATTGTACGAAAACACTATTGTACTTGCTAATACACGGATTTAACTAGTAAAATACAAAAAGGTGAATCGCCATTTTGTGCTGGCGGTCACCGTATTCTACTAGTCAAACCTTTTCATTTGATTTTCTGGAACAAATATCTGTCAGTTTATGCCGACAGTCATCTTGGTCCAATGTCCTTCAAACATGGCTAAGATCACTCCCAATGAATTCACCTTTCACGCAAAAAAATAACTACATCGAAATTGGTTCATCCAATACGGAGCTACGATGCCACAGACAGTCATACACATACACACACGGCTATTTATACTGTTGATTGTTGGCACTTGGTGGAATTTGTTGTTACACATATTGAGAACTCACTTGTACTTTTCCACAGTATTTTTATTGTTTAATAGACCTGACCGGTTTCGCCTTACGGCATCCTCAGAGGTTTACGATGACATCGTAAACCTCTGAGGATGCCGTAAGGCGAAACCGGTCAGGTCTATTAAACAATAAAAATACTGTGGAAAAGTACAAGTGAGTTCTCAATATGTGTACATACACACACGCATACAGACACATCAAATCCAGTCGTTTTTACGTTGGGAATTAATTAGGATTTGCGGCAACCGCTTCAGTGGTCAAGAAATGACAAAAATAGTATTTCTAAGATCCTACACAACGAAACTACTGTTTACCTACGTAGTAGTGCCACGACAACAAATATCAACAGAGTCGTATACCTGCATACCTACTAGTAGGAGCACTAAATCATGCACACGCTCTGTAATATAATGTGTGGAAGAAAGTAGAAAATATTAAGTCATTCTGCAATATATGACTGACTTAAGTATATAGGTAAATCGGAGTCAGATTTTAAGGTACAGCCGTACACACGACTTCGGTAATACCTTAATACAAGTTAAGTTACTAGCCACTTTAGTTTTGATACTCTACATAAAATAATGAACAAAACTACTTCAAAAATAATTTGATTCATTTCAATCAGTAAAGTGTTAAAATTATTTGTTAGTGTTTAGCAATTTCTGGAGTTGTTCTTATTTCTATTTTTTATGGAATGCGGTGCGATAGAAGCCTAAAATCAATTCTTAAAAATTATGTAGAACATCTTCACAGCATCGTGACATTTAAGCAATAACAACGGGATACTTTCCCCATAAATTTTATATTCTATGGTGACAAAACTTCCACCTCGCTGCGCAAATGATCCAAGATGTCACAAAACATTATCTTTTCGCTAACTCACTTACAAAAAATATTATCTAAACGTGAAACAAACTGACAATATTTCACCTCAGATACAAGGCAACCCACTTCATCGGGAACCCGTCTGAACCAATCGTTATGTTAGTCTGAACAAAGAAAATCCATTTCATGTGTACTCAGCTCCCGCCTAATTCGAACTGTATACATTTTGTATAGGTATATTTCTATTTTGTAATAAAATATCTGGTAAAGGTGAGTGCTTCTGTGACTAGGAAGTTTTTTGTTAGATTGAAATTTATTAACATTGACTGCCGAAGGTATTAAGTGACAGTAGAATGGAGTCACTGCTCGTGGGTTCAGTTCTCGGTGAGTACATCGTCATCATCACAGCTACTTCGCAGTTGCGTCCTAAGTTAGCACTTTTAAGACAGAAAGCAACCTGTTTCGTTTATAAACCTTACAATGTGTAGCTTATGGTAAAGGATACATCAATCGTAACAATAAAAACAAGCAGGGGCTCCATCCTCACACATTACGACTGGAAATAGTGCGCATTATGCGTGTGCGGTATGGAAAGAACTTCATCCTGCACACGTTCAGGCTATGTAATAAACTCCCTGCTGTGGTTTTTCCAGCTGTACAATATGCAGTTATTCAAGAATGACATCAGAAGGTTTCTACGGGGTGACGCAGAAATGGAAAACGATTGTTACCTTTTATTAGTGGCTTCACCCGTTGTTTATAATCGTAGCTCGTTAGACAGTGCGAGCTGGCTGTCTAGCTTGACTCACCTTATCTTTCTACATGATAAATAGTAGCTGCTGCCTACAGGTTCTATAGGTACAATTCTTATAAAGTCGTAAATATTCATGAATACAAATATTTGCGCTGAGCGAGAATCGAACCCTCATCTCCTACGTTGTAGTCTTTTTCACTACCGCCACGCTACAGAGGTCGTCGTAGTTTCCATTCTTCAATACCAATAATTTGTTACGAAAATAAAAATGTTTCACATACATTGAACAACCTAAAAACCCACACAGATCGAGTTTCCCCGTATCCGTAGGTCGTTGTCAGTTTTCCTCATATTTCGCCCACGGGGATGATCGAAAGGGTTTGCCTAACACGTGTACGTATTTATATAAAGGGAAAACTTTGTGTTTATTTTTATTCGGGAATCTTCTTTGAATTAATTATGATGTGTGTATTTTACGGCCGTTTGAAATATTTCAAACGTGCGTGTAAAGGGAAATGTATCAAAATAATTATTCTGTGACAAACTTATTTTTGGGGATATTTTTAAATGCACATCTGTATAATTTTACGGTATACTACGTAACTGTACTAATGAACTGAATGAATATGAGAAACTTAATGCTATGTAAAAAAAACTAATTGAGTAACAAAACATAACCTTAGGTTTAGGGTTAGGTATATCAAAAATACTGACTTGTATAATTAGTACAAGTAGTAAAATATTGACTTCAGTATTTTGATATAATTTCGAAATATTTTGTTAGAAAAAGGGAGTACCTATACAAATATAGATTCAAATACATGCCCATTCGTTATTATCATAATTTAAAAATATATATGAATGATGAATAACTTTACTATTATATTACATGTGTGTTATCAATAATGTATAACAATATAGATAAACCAAGTGCCATCAATCAACAGTAAAAAATAACCTATATCTACTCCTTTGGAGAGTCACAGCCTTGAATATAGGTACCTATGTATGTTTGTATATCATTTAAACACGTATTAACCCAACAGATTTCAACAATAATAATATATTCAGGCGACGCAACTTTCGAGAAAGGAAGGATTTAGTCCGTGAAATTTATATCAACGGACGGACAGAAGGAATTCAAAGAAACCTTTAACAAGTGATAAAGGTACTCGACTCTGGACCTTATTAACTTTTGTTAATAGGTACAAATTTCTACTGCAATATATAAGGAATATTTATTTTGAGAATCCTAATGCTTTACGAGATTGTTAATGCAGATTCTAGTAAATACAAAATATAGTAAACCGTGTGGTGAAGGAGAAAGAATATCACCGCCCCATCTCATCCGAAGGGTAGAAGAGGTGACAAACGGAACAATACACAAGACTATATCACGGGGTCGGACCCTTGCTTCACTAAGACTCTCCACTTGGTGAAAAATTAATACTTATAGGGTTCCGTGCTTCAACTATTGATAGCTACAGTTAAGTAATTAATAAAAAAAAAATAGAATTTATTTGAACTCAAATTTTGTGAAAAAGTGTAAATTTTTCTTTCCTTAATTTATTACATACAAATTCACTTCATTAAATAATTGTATCGTATCATCATTTGAATCATATAGCTAATACCATTTTACTACATCATTTCACAGTTACGTCATCAGTTAAAATAGGGGACCCAGGTGGAGACCCTAGGTGAAGCAGGGATCCCGGCATCAATGCTAGAGAAGGAAACCTCGAAATAAAACTCTTTACCAAACCAACCGTCTGGCCAGCGTGGAAACAGTAGGCCAAAACATCCCAATATAGGCCCGCAGTGTACTGCGATAGGGTAATTATTAATTATTAACCATCAAATATAGGAAAAACATATCCAAACAAACATGAAGGGCGTCAGAAGGTTTCTACAGGATCGGTAGTGCGAGTGAGACGCCTCTGGTGTTGTAATCGTCCTTAGCCCACGGTACCTACTTTCCATGAGGTGGGTCGGGTGCTTTTCTGCCACCTAAGTGGTATAAAAAATATCCATATAATATGGGTTTACTTCTAAATCAATAATTCAAGATATAAGTAGATATACCGGCCTCCCTTAAGCGGGTGGGTCCTTTACGCGGGGCGTGAAAAAGCATCCGATGAGGCCGTAAAGCTGTACGTGTTTACAATGGTGACCCTCTTTCATGAGACTTTGCCTTTGGCTTAACATCAGGCGAGGTGAAGTCAAATTGACGTACCATAAATGGAAAATAAAAAAAAAGTTAAAGAACTTTTTGTTGTAAAGGCACGTTCAAAAGTTCAAGGGCAAAGATATGAGTAATAACGTGAACTTGACAAGTTACTTAATATACTCGTACCTAACCTTTCATTTCTTGCTTTTAACACCTGTACGTTAGTAGTTTGACATTTCACTTGCTACTTTCACCTGTTTTATGTTATAACATTGTAAAATAGTGATGTCCGGCGTGTTTACTACATAATTGCGGATACGATGGTATTTTTAATTTCTCATATTATCGATTCACATTTATGTGTACCGTATACACTGTGGAGGAACATGGCGTCCCTTTACTGTTTTTGAAAGAAAACCAATCAGTATAGTTAAAAAAAGAAAACGAACAGTAATGAAATGGCGATAGAATTGTCAGCAAATTAAGAGTAATTTAAGTAAGATTACAGATTTATGAAACTCTAGTTTGAATATTTCCAATTTATAGGAACTTTACTTACCTGATGGTGAGCTAAAAAGTATTCCTATATTATTGAAAAGTGACTTATGAACGCACATCAGTCATCTGTTACACCCAGTTTGCTATCTGGAGTAGGAAAAGAGAGAGAAAAGAAGGAGTAGAATCAAATTTAAATTAAAAAAACTTGCTATAATTATTGTACCTCCAACTGAAAATGTTTCGTTCAATATAATAGCTGCTAGTGCTAGTTTTGTCCTTAAATGTGCCAACTAGAACTTAGTTGTCGTTAGTTTACAAGTAGAGTATATTAAATTGAGATATACTGTGAAATATACTTGGATAGTTAACAAGTAGTTGGTGTACCAGAGGAACAACTTTCCAAGAAGAACGTTTTATCTTCATTCACAGGTTACATATTGGAAAATTAATCAGTATCACTTACTTTCGATGTAGGTATTATGTTATGAATAAAATTAATATAAAATATAGGACTGATTAATTTAAAATAAAATAAGTAATTATAATAAAGCATACTGCAACTTGACAGTAGGTATATATTCATAGATTTTATTAATTATTGGCCAAGTTAGATCATTCATTCTACTACATAATTGATGATACCCTTGTACTTCTTCACTGTATTTATCAATGTACCTAACCGGTTTCGCCTTGCGGCATTCTTAAAGGTTTACCTTTACACTCCAACTCCACCAAGGGCCATCAACCAACAGTATAAATAATTCAGTCTACTCAAATCAAATCAAATCAAATCAAAAATCATTTATTCTGCATAGACCAGTAAACGGCACTTACAAAACGTCAATACAAACAATATTTTATCAAATGCAAATGGACCACCGGTTCGAAACGCGGCCCCGACCTGAGAAGACTCCGGCAAGAAACTCAGCGGGCTTTTCTTTTTTTTTTGGTCTATTTACAATAGTTTACTTAGTCTAGATACAAAATTTAGCTGAGTAGCAAGTGGAGTGAACAGTTCATTTCCAGGCTTGTTTATCATCCAAATAATCCTGGATTTTATAGTAAGCTTTTTGACATAGCTTATTTTTTACTAAATTTTTAAACTTATTGATAGGCAAATCTCTGATTTCATAGGGGAGCTTATTAAAAAAGCGTATACAATTACCCTGAAAAGAATTTGAAATTTTGTGGAGTCTACTATCACAGACAACGAGATTATTTTTGTGTCTGGTATTTAGGTTATGCCTATCACAAACTCTTGGAAAGTTTGTAATATTTTTTCTAACATACATCAAGTTTTCGAATATATATTGTGAGATTACGGTAAGAATGCCTATTTCCTTAAATTTATCTCGGAGGGAGACTCTTGGGCCCAAATTATAAATGGCTCGCACAGCCCGTTTTTGAAGAACGAATATTGCATTTAGATCCGCGGAATTACCCCAAAGGAGAATTCCGTAGCTCATAATGCTGTGAAAATAGCTGAAATAAACTATTCTAGCCGTATCCACGTCTGTTAAAGTCCTTACTCTCTTTACAGCATACGAAGCCGAACTTAACCTACTGGCTATTTTTTCAATATGTGTTCCCCACTGCAGCTTAGCATCGATGCTTAAGCCTAGGAACACTGTCGATTCCACAAGGTTCAACACTTGTCCATTGAGCTGTACATTGGTTTCCACCTGTGTAACATTAGGTAGTGTAAATTTTATACATTTTGTTTTGTTACCATTAAGGCAAAGATTATTTGTACTAAACCAATGAACCACTCTTGAGATTGCGCTATTCACTTCGTCATAATTGTGTAACTGTCTTTTAATTTTAAATATTAACGAAGTATCGTCAGCAAATAAAACAATATTATTTTTATCCCCTACGTAGTAGGGGAGGTCATTAATATAAATTAAAAATAAAAATGGTCCAAGTATCGACCCCTGCGGAACGCCCATAGAAACCACAGACCCTGCTGAGCGTGTACCGTTAACGTCGACCCTCTGAATTCTATTGTTCAAATATGAAGTCAGAAGCTCGAGAGCCTTGTTCCTTATCCCATAATGTTCTAATTTCCTGATTAACGTATCATGGTGGACGCAATCGAAAGCCTTGGATAGATCACAAAAGATACCCAATGCATCATGCTTATCCTCCCAGGCCTTATAAATACAATTTAATAATTCTATTCCAGCATCAGTTGTCGAACGTCCCCTAGTAAACCCAAACTGCTTATCATGAAACAATTTGTTTTCACCAAAATGCGCCAGCATCTGCCCCAGAATTAATTTCTCAAATACTTTACTCAAGGTCGGCAACACTGAAACGGGTCGAAAATTAGAGGGGTCTGTGGCGCTGCCAGCCTTGAACAAAGGTATGACTTTGCTATGTTTCATTAAATCAGGAAATATGCCGCTACTAATACAATCATTAAACACAGTTGCTAGGTGGGGAGCAATGACATCAATAATACTTGATACAGTTTTGACAGATAATCCCCATAGATCCGCGGTCTTTTTAATATCAATAGATTTAAAGGCTTTTGTGATGTCGTAGCTACTAACAACTGAGAATACGAAAGTATCCTTACACTTGGGAAATGAATCCGTAAGCAATGACTCGGCGGATGCAGCAGACGACTGAAGAGTTTTTGTTGTTAATAAAGGTATGTTTGTGAAGAAACTTTCAAACTCTGTCGCAACTGCCAAATCCTCCGTGACATGGCGATCATCTATTTTTAAATGGAAATCTCTTACAAATGATGAAGATCTCCCACATTCAGAATTTATTATGTTCCAAGTTGTTTTAATTTTATTCGCAGAATTCGATATTTTGTTTTTAATGAAAATTGATTTTGCCAAGGAACAGGCTCGCTTAAATGTTTTGGAGTAATTTTTTACATAATTCTGAAAAGCAGGGCTGAAATTGTATGATTTTTCAGAATACAGCTCATACAATCTCCTCCTGCTTTTATATAACCCTGATGTCGCCCAGTCGCTGAAAACCGTACGGCTACCAATCGATAATGTTTTTGAGGTAAAAATTCTCCCAAACTCAGTATTGATTAGGTTGATTAAGTTACTGTAAGACTCCTCGACATCAGTGTACGAGGGCAAGTGAGGTAGTTTATTCACTATACTTTCTTTGAAACTCTCCAAACGATATTGGTTAATCGGTACAAATTTAATGTCTTTTTTACTAGCCTTACAAATATTTCTTTCACAGGTTATTAATTGACCACGATGATCCGAATGCACGGCATCCACAATAAGTTTGTCGATTGGTCTAATATCTGTGAAAATGTTGTCAATACATGTGGCACTAGCTGCTGTTATTCTAGTAGGTTCCAAAAACATATTAATAAGATTAAAGGACTTAAACAGATTCAACATTTTGTTTTTCTCTATTGGCACTAAGGTATTTTCTAAAATATTGACATTAAAGTCTCCACAAACAATTATTGATTTCTTCGAGTAACGGCATTTAAAAAGCGCTTCTTCCATCCTCTCTTCAAATCTTGCATAGGGCGCGTCCGGGGGACTGTATACGCTTATTACAATGAACTGCTCAAACTCAATACTAGCCATCTCAATCACTCGCTCAATAGAGAGGCTTACTATGTCTTTACGCTCCTTACATTTTATATTCTTATTAATGATAATTAGGGAGCCTCCACGATTGAAATTCTTTCTACTGAACGAGCTTGCTACCTGGTGATTTTTGAAGTTGAACATGATCTGATGGTCTTTTAACCAATGTTCTGTTACACAAAAAATATCTATATTATTCAAGGTCATGTGCAACTCCAATTCCAATTCTTTACCATTTATTAGTCCTTCGACGTTCTGGTGC
This sequence comes from Pelosia muscerda, assembly GCA_963691645.1. NCBI lineage: Eukaryota > Metazoa > Arthropoda > Insecta > Lepidoptera > Erebidae > Pelosia > Pelosia muscerda. The sequence continues at coordinate 3,801,826 of OY829100.1, forward strand.
ACCAGGTACAATAATGTATTTCTAGTCTTAAAATTACATTTAGGCTTTAAGACAATTTCATTATTACACAACTCAATTGCCTCAAAAGCCGCTTTAGCATGTCCGCTACATTCGGACGTGTGAGAAAAGTTGCAAGATGTTTTTTTATCTGTTGTCAAGTGATTTAGTTTTTTTTTTGGATATCCCTATCCATACTGTCAGTAACGTCAACGTCACAATAATTGTTAAGCTCAATAGGAGCTGTTATATTAGCCAAATTGGCTATGTTAAATAAAAAGTTGCCCAATAAATTTGCAACCTGTCGCTGTAAAAATTTTGATAGTGAAAAACTATCTCTTGTCAAAATAAAATTATTCTGTAATACAAAGTTACAGTCAAATAAATCTATGTTCCTACCATAGGTAGTCAGTGTATGCAGTTTCCTGTTTATATTATATCTGACATTGTTTTCTGCATCTGTAAGACCCTTACTATAAGGTAGTGCACACAATATTACCTGTTTGACTTGTAGTTTTGTCAGTTGATCATAGAATCTAATGAAATTGGTTATATTTGCAGCACCTCTTCTGCCAATAAATATTACTAGTGTAGTATGTGGACAATGTGTACTAGACAGAACCCTATCAATTATTTGGGAGTAGGAGGCCCCAGGAAACGAATGAGTCATGACTGAATTACCAAATTGGTTCCCCAAATGACAGCCCAGGCCCCTACCGATCTCATCACAATAAACAACTGTCTTGCCCTTATTCAAAGTATGTGTATCTGTTCTTACAGGGCAAGCACCGGTGGATGTATTTCGTTTTGAGGTATTGTCACAAGGGCTACCCATAGAGTGAGGTGTTAGAATTGTTAACTCTTCCCGAGACATGACGGGCAGGGTGGTACAAGGCAAGGATCCTTCACAGTCAGATGTTTGTCTGTATAATTTCTCAAGTGAATAAAACCTTTCCTCATTGGTGTGACACGTCTCAACCAAACTATTTAAGGCATATATACTCACTTTTAAAGTTTCGCGTTGCATGATATTTGGTAGTTGCACGATGTGTCCGTAGTGGTGGCAAACAAGTATACGGTCAGTGTAGTGTGTCGTAACAAATGCGATGTGCTGGTAGTTGAACAAGAAACTTCACCCTCCCCGCAGCCCTCAAAATAAACACAAGTTTGAAATAATTGACTAAAAGAAACATAAATAATATTATTATTCATTTATACGTATCAAAGTGACGATTGTTTGTAAATTTATTGGTGTTCAGCAACTTCTGAGCGTGCACTAATTTAAATTCGTCGCGTCGAACGAAACCGAATATCAATAATAGTTTCACACTCCAAAACTCATCGGCCAAACACTGCTAATTCCTTAACGCGAATATGAAATCAATAATACATTATCCGGCTACTCGGATACGCGGATATCCAAAACACATATGGCATCTCTAACCACCTGGCGCGGATATTAACCGTCCATTGAGGGTACCGAACCAATTTATTTGCCACTTAACTCAGAACCAGGCGACCACATATTCGTGTTCGTGCGGTCGTTGCAAGTGAATTAGTAGCTGATAGTGAGGTGACCGGTACAGTACGTGCATACAGTCAAAATTGCAGCAGTTGCGGTTATTCAGAAATTGCTAATCTCATAGGCGAAACCAGATGAATATGGCTTTATGTTGAAAATTATAAAAAAAGTTCTGTACATGAGCCAAATAAAAACAAAATCAATTATGCATAGCCTACAGTCGTGTTGGTTCTCGGGGGAGTATAAAAGGGTCACCCGATCTCTTCCTGTGGGTGTAGTTAAAGTCGACTAAGGGATAAGGCTAGTCTCCATCCGACAATACATATAGATTTATTAGGCGTGCCTATAGATATGTATCCATGTATTTTTCCTTCATTAATTTTTTTTGGCACTTTCATCATCATTGTCCTTGTGTTGATCCTGGTCGCATCCTAAGCTGTAACCTCAGAGTCCGGAGTTCGCATTTTCCAGTCTAACTGCGTCACGGCTAAACATTGATATTTTCCGTGAAGCCACCTGCTATCTGGCCTCCACAACCTATAGGCATAGATAATTCCGAAGTACTGGAGGTAGACCAGTTGTAGAAACTTTTAGGGTTCCAGCTACCTGTGAAGACTGCCATTGATCTCCATATGAGAAGTGGGACCGACGGCTCAAATGTTTTCCGAAGTATGCAAATACCTGACCAATGTAGGTAAATGCCATATTCAAGTGAACAAAAATTTGCACTGAGTGAGGATCGAACCCACGTCTCCTGCGTTGCAGTAGCGTTCACTACCGACACGCCACAAAGGCTGTCAATTTTTGTCACTTAGTATTCTCCAAATCTCAAATAAATTCACAAAATACAACTCTAAGTTCAGTTCGCGAATTTAGTAAAACCGAATGCAGTGATAAGTAGACCTGTAGATAGATTTTAAGACAAGGATCCCGAAGAATGTTGGGTAGCTGACATTGACCAAGAATATAATAAGTAACACCGGTTATGACGTCAACTAAAACACGGGAGAAAATATTTATGTAATGGCAATCACTTGAATTGAAAAAGGCGTGGTTGATTAATAGTGATCGAGTATTAATTTACTGCCAAAAGTATTTTTAATTGAAAAAATTCGGGCAAGTACTTTTGGCCGCAGGTTTTCGTCGTTTGGACTGAAATTTTAGCCTGAAGTTGGGTATTTGTGTTCTAATGAACGAAAATATACGGCTCTAATGTATTCTTCCTCCTCTTCCTCAATTCATTTCTTTGAATAAAGTGCGTTGTTTATTGTAGTAGGTAGTCCAGCTTTGATTTGAATTTCGAATGTCATGTTTAAAATTTTTTTTTTTTTTTTTTATACTATCACGCCTATATCCCCGAAGGGGTAGGCAGAGGTGCTAGCACCCACATTTCGCCAGTGTATTTATGACATTTAAAATTCATGTCATAATATAATCTTTACATCAATTCAATGCAACACAGCTTTAAAATGTACATAACACTGGTCTTCAAACTTCTCTACGATAATTTCCTACTCGTCAGTTTATTCTTGAACGAAAGTTAAACCACTACGAATTCTCTTTACTCCGCAAGAAAATAAACGCCGGTGTTCTATAAAGTCTGGAGTCTTTTGTTAGGGAGATAATTTAATGAAAATGCAGGCCCAAGTTTTCTGAGGTCCATAAAGAGGAGCCTTGAATATGAAATGTGAACCGCAGGGGAGTAAAATGATTTAGCAAATATAATGGTGTTTAATATGCCTATGATGTCATATATTTATTAGAATAATACTATATTGTGAATGGTAATTAAAGTATCGCTACCATTAACAATATAATATAACAATACTAATTTATTATAACGATTAATAAGGTCTAAAATTATAACATTATAAATAACTCACTTTTAGAACAAAAAATAAATAAATTAACAAATAAATATTAAAAACAAAGAAGAGATAGAGACAAGCAAAAACAAACGAAAAAGCAGAACCGAAATTTTAAGTTATCGAAAATAATTAAAAGAACATTTAAGAGAATAAAGTCTAATTCATACTCGTAACTCAAACGTAAACATAAAACAAAAAAATTATAGAAGAAAAATCTAGTAAATAATAATAAAATTCCTCTTGCTCTGACCACTGCGCTACTGAACCACGTCTCGAGAATTCTAAATACTCATTTACTGCTTAGTGTCGAATTTTAAATCTATTTGAAAAAGTAACCATATTAATACCTCAATATTTCATTAAATCTAATCACATTTGTCTGACCATATCGAGTGTTATGTTAGTTATATTTTTCACAAGCAAACTGTAAATACATTTACAGAATAAATATCAAATCCAAAATGTTTATGTCGAGATGTTATTATGAGTTAAATTTTATTATATTAATACGAATACATAACATAACCATAAAGTGAAATCTAAGCAGACTTTGAAGATTTTTTATTTCAGCCATAAACCATGTGAACACCTAATTCTTTTACCTGACAAAATTAATAACTTTTATGTTGAAATGTTATAATCTGACAATTTATTTTATTATATACTCATCCTTTATTTTTATTTATTTCATTTATGTTATAAAATTTGTAAAAATATTTCAGTAAAAACATTTTGAAAGAAAATTAGAAGATATTACATTTTTGAATTCTGTAGTACTGTTTTGAAAAATATAGTACCTGGACAATTTTATAACAAAACATGGCATAGATAAATAAAAAGATACCACTGGCGTCGTATCAGGAGGGTAAATAAATTGTTGGAAGTAGAGAGATGCAAGCACTGCTCTGAAATTTAGAGAGAGAGAGAGAGAGAGATTTATATGTTACTGTAATTAGAATAAAATGGAATAGAAATCTTTAATCAAACAGACAAAGACAAAAATGAAACTGTAATTGTGTCCACAACAAAGTCCATGAATTTTTTAGTCAGTGTAAACAAATGATTCAACTATGACGTCACGGTAACTTACATTAAATAACCAAGTAAATATGAAGGTAAATAACTTGACATGAACTTAGTCCCTAGAGATAATAAACGTTAGTAAAAGTCGCCGACGTTACTTTGTCCTAAACTAACATTCATAACCTTTCGAGTTTATGCTTTAAACAATTCAAAAGTAGTCGATTTAAGGCATGGTATTCATTAAATTCTTGTAATGTAAAGTTTATATTATTGATTTTTTTGAAAACCGGCATTAACTTTTTGTTATTATCATAGTTATAAGGTATTTCATATAGGTTAAGATTTATATAGAACGTTTGCTAGGCATAAATATGTACTGAAACTGATATATTTTTCTACCAGACAGATGACAATGAAACCGACAACCCCAAGGTTCTAATATTACTATCATTAAAATATACACACTTTGTCATCATAACCAATGTAAACAAAAGATTTGAATAGCTTTTTCGTTAATACAGAGTTGTTAAAAACACAGATTATACAAACCTTAGTGCAGTATTTTAAACTGGAAACACAAGGACAAACACACAAACAGACACGTTCACGTCACAAACACGCGGTGGACTGGCAAGTCGGACGTGCGTCCGGGGCGGTGGTGTGTCGGGCACTGTTAGGGCGGGCGGCGGTGTTGCCAGTTGAAGTGCGATTATGTTATTATTGTATGTTTGGGGTTTGGGGAAGAAGGCTTGCTAGCGTGGGTGTTCTGTGTTACTAACTTGTAATGAATATGTAATTATATAATATACAATATGTAATTATATAATATATAATATACAATTATATAATATACATAATTAGTAAGCATGCATTATGAAGATAAAAGTAACTTAATAACTCCTCTAAATAAACCTTAAAATTAACGTTTATTGTAATTTGAGTGCCGTTTAAGACTAGCAGTTCGAATATTTAATACCAAATTAGGATTTATGTTAAACAATAGTCCCGTATATTTCGGTGAACCAAGGTGTATTGTGACACACAGAAAGGGTTGTCACTTGGCTTCAAACTAAACAATGAATTTCAATACGACTATCTACATCATAATTTTACCGTCAGGTGACATGTTCAAATGCATTTATATATGACTGAATAAGCAGTCACCAAAATATATATAAGTATCTATTGTGTATGTCCTTACTCTTCCGATTCTGATGAATATTTATCAACGATTAAATTTTTAATGTCTAGTCTAATAACTTGAAATAACGTAGGCTTGTTCTGTTGCAAGTTAAAATTTTGCCGAAATGTTTTACAATATTTAATCTTTATGTCGAATTGTTACAACAATACATATTATCGTACATTCCATACATTTTCTATTTCGGTCGTATTGCTAAATAACTTTAAATTCACCCTTCACGCATTTCAATTAGTCTAAAAAAATATTAGCAATAATTCAAAACGATAATAATTTAAAAGTTATAAATTATTATGATAAGCGATGACAAAATTTCCCCTATGTCACACAGTTTTCCCCTTAACTTGCAACACTGAAAGGCGGGCGGACGCCGCCGTGACGAAAGACGGTAAGCGTTCTAGGTGTATTAGTATTCGATTGGGGAGTTTAAGGTTCAACTCTGATCGCTTCATTAGACCAATGTGGTAATTCAATAACGGATTGGATTAAATCACTTCTTTGCATAGTTACCGGCATATATTTCAAATCCAAACATGTCACAGGATACTCTTTATTTGTAGTTCACATTTTTTTTGGTTTATTAAGGATAGCATAGGTTGCTACGGCAGCGAAGGGGCTCTAATTCACCAATCATAGATTATACGAGTATAAAACAAATCTGTGCGCCAAATCTCTTACTATTTAGGGTCAAGATATATGTCGAGGTTATATAAAGGAACAGACAAAGAAAACATTACAAAAGTTAGTTAAACATAAAGAATGTTAATGATGTTGAAAAAGTTCTTTGTCTTAGATTCTAATTGGACATAGCTGGCCTTTCGCATTGTTACAATAAGTCCTATTAAGAAAATGGTGGCAAAGTTAAATTATATTTTTATGATCCATAAATACGGTGACTTTTGTCCTGTAGGAATATAAAGAAGAAAGAAGAATTTGTTTGGTTATAGAAAAATGCCACAACGGGAAATAATCGGAAGAGCATTTTAATCCTGTCTGCAAAAGATTGCAGGGGAAATTCAGAGATTTATAGTCACTAAAGGTCAAATTGCCTTCTCGGTTTCCTTTATCATTCAGGAAACTTTTTGGAACCGTGCTATGTGGGTATTTCACAGACTTGATAATGAAAGGTGATATGATTGTTTTTTTTTTTGTGTGTCTGATTGTAGTGAAACTTTAGCGATTGTGCACAATGTCCGTGAAAGTTTGATTTAAAAAAGAAATGAAGAAGGTAAATAAAGTGAGGTCAGGAAAAATAGGCAGATTATAATTAATATAAAACAAACAATATATGGACATTGAGAATGTTGTGTATTGGGAATAGAAATATTAGCTCTTACGTGATCCATCTCCCCTATAATACATAAAAATGCCCTGTCTATCTATATATTAATACGTGCAGCGAAAATTTTGGATCCCTTTTTACAAAAATTGCGGACACGTAGGAGCGTGAGATTTGGCATATTGTTAGTATTATAATAGAATTATTTTTCTAAATTAGGTAGTATTACAACTTACAATAAAATAATTGTTAGAATAAACACTACGCAAACTAAAGCCATTTTTCACACAGACACACACACACTCAAACACACCACACACACGCGAACACACACACACACACACACACACACGCACACACACACACATACATGTTACTTAACTATTAATACTAGTATATTATAAATTAGTTAAAGACATTAATATCAGACATTAGTATCCTCTCATCTTTTATAAGTACATATACTATGACAATAATGGAAACGTAAACAAAACATTCGGTCGACGCATTCACCATCGATAGACCATTAAAACTATCAGATTCAATTGAGTCGGTACATATCAAACGAGCCCAAGTCACTGCTAAGCTAATTCTGAGAAATCGATGTTTTCTATTATTGACTTATATGAAGTCAAGGAGTAGAGTGCAGCACTTTTAGTACATTTAAAATAATATCCACTGGCAACACTGCAAAAGAAAAAGGCAAAACTGCTATCAGAAATTCAAATAAACTGGTCTATAATTGGGACTAAAGCAGTTTTGATAGTGACATCATGGATTTAGGTTCGTCTGAAACTAACTGTCACTGGACTTAATCAATTATGAAAAAACACAAAGTGACTTAAGCTATTTTGATGTAATTGGGTAATAAGGGAACGGACTCAGGGTTGACTAATATAAAAAAAATAAAACACATGCCTAAAATAAAAATTCCAGATTTATTTTAGAGACTATTAAAAAGGTTACAACAACTGGATATTCCAACATGTTTTATTTATTACACAAAATTAAGGATTTCTTCTAATAGGTATTCAGGATTATCATTTACTGCATCATCATCGTCTTGCGTAGGTAAGTTTTCATTATGGGACAGAACATTTTTATAATATTCTAAATCAGGCAAGTTTCTCCAGTCCGCTCCGAAATGTTTTTCAAGTAGCTTTGCAACATCATGCAGTTTTTCACTTTTTACATTAAAATGATGTGCTATTCTATCCGGCACAATTCCAGCAATAGATTTGCCACGTTTTGTTATTGCCAATGAATTGCATGTATCATTTCTGTATGAGATTTCACCTCTGACCAAAATTTTGCCTTGTCCTGTCTTTCTTATGATAATCCGCTTGGTTTTGCTAATCTGAAAGTGTAACTGTTGAGTGCTTTTTAGCACATCTTTACACGCAGTCTTCCAATCAAAAATTGGTATGTCTGTAACTACGCGTCGAATGGTAGCATTAGAAGACATCACATCAATGTAGGTTTCAGGGCTAATAATAGATTCCAGTCGTCTTATTGTTTTCTCTGTAAGGGCAAATACTCGATCGGGTGGAATAAAACTATGCCCGGTAACGGGAAAGACAATTTCCACTTGTTTTATACCTTGTGAATCATACAACCACTTGGCAACCATTCCAACTAGTATAGTGTTCTTGTTTTGGCCGCCACAACCGTCGGCCACAAGTCTTATCCCCTTCTTCCCAACCAAATCTATTTGATTAAGGCAATGGTATAAGCACGAAGATATTTCATTAGCGCCTTTGGATGCCATGTCTTCGGTCCATATGTAAGAAAAAACATTATCTTTAGTGAGGCTAGCGTGAGAATTACCTTGTACAATCGTAAAGTTGTATATATATAATTGCCGAGAATAATATGCTGTCTGGTCGGCAACTTTAGGTAATGGCAAGTTCTTTTGACAGTCGAAAGACAGAGTAAGTATATCTGGGTTATCTTCTTTTAATTTATCAAAAAAGCATTTTGCTCTTATTTTGTGAATCCTATACAGGGTACGCAGTTTCTGTTTCTCAAAATCATTCTGTTCTATCTTTATCTTTTCTAACAATTGTAAGCAGTCCGAACAAACATCTTGGCGAGGTGAGCCGAACCCAATATTAAAAGATGTGTTAAATACTTTCCTGAAAAAGCTTTTGGTTACTGAAAATCCCGGCATCGATTCATCTTCATACATTTTATATAATTTGGAAATATTCAGGCTTGGATCCAGATATATTCTACGCTTAATTTTGCCCCTGCAATAATGACTTTCTAAAGGCTGAAGTTTCATAATAAATTTTTGTATAGCTTCTCTCTTAGAACGAAAAGCATGGTGTTTTCGGTTTCCTCCACGGTTTTCTGACGGGGTTTGCCCTGTAGCTGCAAATCGATTAGAAACGCCCTTAATGCGGCCTTGTTTGATTCTTAAAATTCCACAAAATGCATCAAGGCAGACAGGAACTTTTTCTTTTGTTTTGTTCTTAGTAACAAAATATTGCTTAGAATGAGTGCGCCCATTTCGAGTGTTATTTCTTGGTCGTTTTCTGTTGACAGGTTTCAACAGTAAATTTTGTAAAATAAAATTATCTTGACTAATTTTGTCAGGGCGACTATAAAATCTGTTGTGAAAATAAAATATGTCATTCGACGTTAACGTGTCACATTTATAAACACTCTTCTTGTTGTGACGACATTTTGGTTTTTGTGGCAAGCCTTTCGCAGAGTACCTAAAATTATGAATTAAAAACCATATATATCAGAATGTTTATGTACATATAACATTTTGTTAATAGGAAAACCACAGTAAAGTACAAACATATAAGTACTTGTAGGTACTTATTATGTTTAGCAGTAAAATACGAATAATAAAAAATTACGTTGTTAGTTACTGCAAACAAGTATTTTATGATAAATGTAAGTATCACTTTATTATGAAATATATATATTATATAGAAATTATTTAAAAATCTCTCATGAAGTGACCACGGGTCTCACCCGGGTGGCGGTCGACCGTTAGCAGTCCGGCCCTGTTAACTCACGTTATGAATCTCGCCTCCTCATAACCCTACTCAAAACAAAGTGAATTTATAACAGTAGACTTACAAAACCTGCTGCTTTTTCTTCTGTTTTTCATTCCCCTTTAACTTTGGCTTCTTTTTAGCTAATTCTGGAGTCACAACACTTATTTTATCTTCCATTATTCGATAAAAACCCAAGCGCACGATACAAACACCACGAGAGTAAGACAACAATGGCGGCCATGACACAGCGCAGCGCTGTCTGTGATTGGTTCAAATGGACTTTGGCATGTTTTATCTACACTGCCATTGTGACTTAAGCAGTTATGAAAAAATCCCGAACATTTAGAACCTTATTTGTATGTGAAATAGTAGACTTAAGTCAATTTGATATAAACTGCCATTTTTGATTTTGGCGCCTAAATCAGAATTACCAAAAATGTTTGAAAATGTCTATGGTGGACTTAAGCTCATTTGATATGTATCGACACAATTATCGATGGAGTTGGATTAGCTGTATCATTGATATTTACAGAGCTAGAGAATAATAATACACTACCACCAATTCTGGAGTGGCTACTTCAAATAAAGTGATAGCAAAGGACAAGTACAAAGTACTCGTAATGAAAATTGTATATCAGGGTGATAGCAAGTGGTCGCAGAATGACCTCCGTCCACCATGAGCGCGGACCTGGGGGTGAGGGGTGGGGCTGCCTATCACCCTAGCAGAGGCAGGCTTCGACGGCAGCGCAAAGTGCGTATCCCCATATCCTAGGCTAGATGAGGACACCATGGTTCATATCATTGAAGGAAGGGGGTCATCTCAAAAGAGATGTTCCCGGGTCTGTCGAGGTGCGAGATATAGGTATGTCTTCTATAATCTCACCTCCGGCAACCAAAGACCCATAGATGGCGTGCGTTTTGGTTTTTGGTCGGTTCGAGTCCGACATAATCCTTCACCGGTTTTGGGGGGAGGTAGTATCCGTGGGGATTTTGCGCTCGGAAAAAAAGGGTGATAGCGAGTGGAAATAAGATATCTCTGTTCACTCTAATGGAAAAGAAGCATTATTATGCATATAGAATCCAAGGATATTTTACCCAACTCTGAAATAGAAACCATGATCTAATAATTTCATACAAACGTAGGTAAAGCTAGTGCTACGGAACCAGCGAGCTACATTTTACAACTTCACAATGAAAAATAATGTCTGTGTAGTTCTGCTACAGAACTAAGACGAGCCATTTCATTAATTATAACACCGACTAAGATATTAAATGGTGCATTATACACCTGCGTTCTTCAGATAATTGACATAAGACATCTCAAGAAGATTATTATTACAATATCCTACAGTACAAGAGAATATTTCTTTGCAATAATAGGTACATTGCAAGGAATGCCAAACCACACCTCTCAAAGCAAGTAAAAAGACTTCATCGTAGATATGATTTCGTATGTGCAATATTCCGCAAGTGTGAAGAAATAACCTCGACCGTGTTCCACCTCTATACGACGCTCTTCAGGACTGCTACAGACTACAGAGCGCTCTGTAGCGGTTTCCGCTATGTAACGCCCACTTCAATATCCTCCAGTAGTTAATTATGGTAGTCACTTGTAATTTTTTATGAACATGGTAAATAATTTTTTATTGCAAAGCTTCAGAAACAGTATTTTCCCTCAAGATACATCGCACCCACAAAATTTATATTAAATGCAAGTTCATGAAGGTCAGTACTACATTTACTATCTGTGTCTATATGCATATTTTACTCTATGGAAAACCTACGTTTCCTATGGGATTGCCGGCAAGTTACTATCGCCCGAAACAGCACCTATGCCCTAAATTCGATTCCTTTGGCAGTCGCCTTAACACCATAGCCGACTGTACCCTACCTCACGCGGCCACCGCTTCTTATTCCCTTCTTCTTGCCCCTTCCAAACTCTGAAAGAGGTGTGAACTAGATGGAACTTCTCTTATAGATATTGAAGGCCTAATAATATTCGACAATCAACCGTTAACATACAGCCCATGAACATAACAACTAATTTGAGAAATTTTAGATATTATTATGTTAATCATAAGCTATCTAGCTGCGGGGCATGTAGCAAGAAGAATAGATGGCCGTTGGAGCCGAAAGGTTCTCGAATGGAGACCGCGTACCGGTACACGAAGTATGGGACGGCCTCCTGCAAAATGGACGGACAACATAGTCGCGGGTACCCATTGGATGCAGGCCGCCATCAACCGGTCGGATTGGAGGTTGACGGGGCAGGCGTATGTTCAGCAGTGAACGTTTTGTGGCTGAAATGCTGATGATGAAGCTATCTAGAATATTTTTTATACGAATAGATGATAAATTGACTCATCTCTGCGTACCCTTAACGTGTTCTAGCACGACGGCGTCGCTGCACGCAACCTAGTAATAAAAATTGATGAACGACCACAATTACACCTTTTGTGGTTACTGCACACTTTGAACGGTGTGTGAATTATGCCGTGAAAGTTTCGCATTAAAAATAGGTTATTTATACTTTTTACAACTCCTTTCTAGAGAAAAAGTCTCGAGACTGCCAGCTCCCTTTGTTAGCTGACATAACATCACACGCGTATTACCCTAAAAGGTTAGATAGAGGTGTACGACCAGCAAAAAGGGTTTAGCGGTCTGAATAAAATAATCTTGTTATCACAGGCAACGTACCTTTATTGGACAACAAAGATTTTTGTACTTGGGGAATTTTTTGAAGGATAATATACATTGACAAGTTTACCCGAAACAGAATCCAGGTTTATAGCAAGAGTGATAAGGTGTATTGATGAATATAGAGTTGTAAAGGACAAAAGATATGAGAGAATATAATCATTGTTCATATTGAACTAGCCATACCGCGCAACTTTGTCTGCGTCATCCCGTTTTTGCAACATTTTTCACTTCTGCTCCGTACCAGTTGGTTGTATCATGATGTTTTTTACATATAAACATTCCACTTCACTCACTCTATCTATTAAAAATCGCATTAAAATCCGTTGCGTAGTTTTAAGGATTTAAGCATACATAAGGATATAGGGACAGAGAAAGTGACTTTGTTTTATAATAAGTAGTAATTCAATGTGCAATAAAATTCATGGGAATGATTTATGAGCGTGGTTACAGTCTCAATGGTGTGGTGGTAGTAAGCACTGTTGAACGCGGGCTCGATACAAATATTTGTATGCATGAATATGGCTATTTGCATTAACCTGCGGGTGCCTCGGAGAGCACGTTGAGCCGTTGGTTCCGGTTCATACGCACATCTATGGCAGTCGTCACGGGTAGTTGCGAGCCCTAAAAAGTTTAACAACTGTAATACTTTGATATTGCGCATTCCACAGCTATTTACTATCCCACTGTGCAAAAACAATGTTTCACAAAATAACCCGCTCAAAATTTCCCGTAAGCGAAAAAGAGAAAAAATCTCATTACAATCAATCACAACTTGAACTCACTTCATACATAGCTAACAGCCAAGTAGCCATGCTCGGAACACTACTCCCTTGTTAATATAATAACGTTCACATCGTAAATGGACTCACTACACGGTCTGCACTGGACAGGATCTGCAGGTCTCCTTTGGGAATCATAACGCCCAGACACAGTCGACGTAGAATAGTACATTTTCTCACAACGATAGCTAGACAAAATGTTTATAACGAAAGCATGGCAGGAAAGCACATATTTTACCTATGTTTACTTGTTGATAAATTTTAGAATATTGGCGGGTATACATAATACGAATAAATACACGAAACATAGAACCTCCTGGAAGCTGTAAATTGTAAAAAGAATACTCGAAAAACCTGCGGTTTTACCACCTCTGAAAAATAATATTATTTTAATCTTATGTTCCTTTCAAAGTGTGATTCGGACTCGGGCCGTTGTTGTCCATCGATATTTGCGTACAGTACCTTGTAAGACTAATGTAAATTCACTACAAGAAGAAAAACTGTTTGACCCATTTTAACCATTAAAATTAGTATTTTGTGTGTGCTGACGACGCTGATGTTCCGAGTCTATGGAAGAAAAGTGAAATTGAAATAATATTACTTTTAAGAGGTGGTTGGTGGTAGGGCCCTTGGACGATTATGTAGTTTACATTACACCTAACATGTGTCATACTGTATGACAGGAATTATTGGACCACTGGACTGCATATCTTTTAAACGGGGCGTGAAAAAGCATCTGATGAGGCCGTTAAGCTGAGTGCCACCATTGTAACACTTTACGTGTTTGTAATGGTGACCCTCGTTCCTAAGACTTCGCCTTGAGCTTACCATCAGGCGGGGTGAAGTCAAATTGACGTGTCATAAATAAAAAAAAATGTCTTTTTAGAATTTTTAGTACCCGCTTCTAATGTACTCGCTTGTATTATGTGGGTCCTTTATTACGATCAGGTCATAAGCTTTCACTCTGCATGTTTAAGAACAACAAGTATTGTAAACAAAATGAAGCAATAAATAACATCTTTTAATGTTATCAACTTTACATTGAAAAGTTTTGGGCAGCGAGTGCGGGACTGTGTTCCGACAAGTTTAAACTTTCAATTTCCCAAAACAAGAGAGGAAGGGAGACATGCCTTGTTCAGAAAGAAAAGATTCGCCGTTTCTGTTAATTAATATTGTATTTTAACGTTCAAACTTTACGTTACTTTTATAATTGCTACATTTAAAATTTGTTTACAGTCTTCAATAAAGCGATATCATAATTATTCTTAAACTTCTCTATATAGCAGGAAATAGGTACTTCTCTAGATAATTAGCAATACTTTTGCAGAAAAGAATAGACTTTTAAAATGTCTATTTTTGAAATTTGTTTACTGTGTACAATAAAGTAATATCATAAATTATTCTTAAACTTTCCTGTCTAGTAGAAGATAGATACCTCTCTAAATAATTAGCAATACTTTTGTAGAACATAATATAATGATAAATGTATAGGATTGACATACATTTACGTCTGTCATAAATACATTGAATATTCTATTCTACAAAACGACCAAGAGCGAATTGCCATTTGTCTAGCAGGGCTGGTCCTAAATGAAAGCGATTGCATCTACTATCTCTTTTTCTTGGCTGCCATCTGACCTCTCAATCTCGTGAAAAGTGTGCCAAGGTCCTGTTCGTCGATCAGCAATTGTGCAAGTGAGATTGGGTTAATGGATTTGATTGACTTAATGGAACCCTATCCATCTAGTTTAGCAGTCAGCCCTGCAGGTGCGAACATAAGTATGAATAGGTATATTATCCGTGCGGTGACAAAGAACGAAGGTGTCGACGATATCGAAAGAAAAATTCGATATAAAATCCTCCACGAACCCCTTTGGCCAGCGTGGAAACAGTAGGCTAAAGTATAACAACATTGGAAGAGGCCTATGGCCTAGGGTAATTGATTGATTTATTGATAATAAAGTTTATCGTATCATTTTATAGAATAATTATGCAGAAGATTGTACACAACCTTCTCTATAGATCTAACCTAGCTCTGATGCATTATTTTTGAACTTAAGCAGCAACCAAGAAAAATGGGTATAGTAAAAAGAAAATTCGAAGAAAATTGCAAGACTTCTAAATAGAAAAATGTTTAAGTTAAAGTGTGGCAATTTAAATTTTCTTACTAAAATATACTGTTATGTGTGACGTCAAACGAATTAAATCTCCTTTACTAATATTCGAACACTTTTCAATTCATCTATTCATACTAAGGTTGACTAGGACAGATTGCTTGGCGCTAGAGAGAAAGTTTCAAATCTGCCTTCACGGAAAATTTCAAGAGGTAAACTTTGAAAATTGCTGTATTACTTTATAGCCCTAAAGAAATACACTTAATCAAGGCAGGTATATTTCAAAAGATCGCAGCTCCGCACTGGGCGATTGCCAAGTAAAATTGCCAAGAAAATGTTCCGTACATTCATCTTAATGTTGTATCAACCACACTATGCTGCTTTCATTTAATGCTTTTTTAAATCCCCTGACAATACGTTTTTGGCACAACCTATGGTTTATAACCGAATTGTTGCAAATATCCATTTCTGGACCAGTTGCACAGAAACAAAAGTTTGGTCTGTTATGTTTGGTCAATTTATGGAATGTTTAGTTCAGCGATCATCATTCCAGGGTTGGCCCTTGTTCCATCCAAAGTAGGTCTGTTGTCCCTACCAATTCTCTCTATCTTCGCTTTTCTTTTTTGAAGACTAGAGACGCGGATATAACTGCTCGCAGATAAAGTAAGTGAAGCTTGACCCCTTTGACTCGGTACAACGGCGGGCGCTGAGGATCGTCGACAATCCCATACTCTTAGGTGGTGTGGAACCTCTGATCATCAGGATCACAGGATCACCTCACTGTGTGTGTTCTACCGCCTGTATAATGACCTGTGTTGAGAAGAATTGTTTGACATGATGCCCACACTTACTTTCTATCATCGCACCGCTCGCCATAGAGAGGGAGTTCATCCTCACACACTACGACCGGAAACGGTGCGCACTGTACGGTATGAAAGGAGTTTCATCCCGCGCACGCTCAAGCTGTGGAATGAGCTCCCTGCCGTGGTTTTCCCAAGCGACTACAATATGGGGTTATTCAAGACCCCCAATTAGAAGGTTTCTACAGGGTAGGCAGCACGTGTGTGACGCCTTTGTTGTTGCAAACGTCCATAGGCCACGGTAACCGCTTCCCATCAAGTGGGCCGTGTGCTTGTCTGCCACCTAAGTGGTATAAAAAAAGTAGATTTAAGTTCCAAAAAACTTGTTAGAGCTCCATACTCGAAGAGAGTAAATCATAGGTATTATAAGCTTTCATAGCTTAAGTTACGGGCAAAAAATTAAACGAGAAATTTACTTAATTGCAACCTTAAAAGAAAAAAAACTCGAATCAACAAAACTTTCATCTCCACTGTCGTCTAGTCTAAAAGTTGTAAGATGAAAACTAATAAGAGAACTGAAAAACGACCGGACACTTTGCCGAGTGCTCAAATATCCAGGAATTCAGAATAAGACTGAAAAAAAAAGAAACATCTGAAGTTATTCGTGAACTTCGACAGCCACCGCCTCGGATTGTGGGAATTAAATTTCTTATTGATCCACGAGAACAGCTATTCCGTAACCCTGTTTACTACTTTTATTTTCAGTAGAAATGTGTTTTATATTTAAACAGGATTACTTTCATGAAGAAACAGAATAAGAAAGAAATAAAATATCTAATACACACTCACGACTTTTTGTTTCTTGAGTAGTCAGAGCAGAGACGTCCGTCTACGAAGTCAGTTCTAACATCTGTAATATTGTTTCTATTGTATGTCTCTTACATCAATGACAGTCAAATAAATCGACGATCATTATTGCTGGACCTATATAGACATATATACATAATACGCTCACGCCTATTTCGCTCCGGCATAGTCAGAGGTGAATTAACATCCACATTCCATCAACCATTGTATTCGATCCCGCATAACAGAGGGTGAGCCTATTGCCGTATTTCTGCTACAACTGTTAACTCTTGCCATGCATCTGAGGTTGAGTTGGAGCTGTTTGTATCTGTCTGATGTTGAACAGCCCCATCCCTTAGTCGCCTTGTACTACACCTCATGGAAATAGATGAGATGGGCCAAATTCTTTACCTACTTTGACCCTCATCAACTAAGCTAAATTACTTGTGCTAGGAGTCGCTTCACGTCGGTTATTTAACAGTCAGGGTTCAAACTCGGAACCTATCGATCGTAAGGATATCTTAACCACTAAGCCATCAGGGTAAGATTTGTACCCGTGATTCCACGTAGCAGCTAAACGGTACCACACCGCTATACGTCATCGAAACACAATGAAAACTTTTTGATATCAAGTCAATGGACCAGAAACTATCTCCATTTAGGTCTACTATTCAGGGCACTAACTTCGGCACTTTAACAGGGGTTATTCCCAATCATTCAATCAACATCGGTAAAACGTCCCAGCCAACCAATTTCCTCTCCATTCCCTGAATAAGCACCTTTATCTATAACAATTCGGACAAAACATATTAATGAGAATTGTCCCTTCTCAGATCGTAGCCGTTATTGAAAGTGCCTGGTATTGACAGACGTCTTAAATTTTCAACTGTTGATAGCTTTGGGTTTGCATTAGGAGTTAATAACTTGGACTGGAATGGTGACCCGCGTCTCAAAAGGATATTGGTATAGGATCCGTTAATATTTGATTTTATTACCTGTCTGTTTCATAGATCAGTGATAATGTTGACATTTTAGGGATGTGCAAAATTTTTGTTAGTTTTTTTTATTTAAGACACTTCAATTTGACTACACCCCGCCTGATGGTAAGTTAAACGCAAAGTCTTAGGTAAGAGGGTCACCATTACAAACACGTAAAGTGTTACAATGGTGGCACTCAGCTTGACGGCCTCATCAGATGCTTTTTCACGTCCCGCTTAGGTAATTACCTGACTATGTATTTATACGAATTTTGGAAGTCGAATTTCCCCTGGGGTCTTACCACCACCTTATTAAAGTTAAATTATTCCTATTTTACTTTAATTTCATAGTATAATTTCGAACTCGAACCGTTGTCGTCCATAGATATTGTGTACTGTATCTTGTAAGACAAGTGTAAATTCTAACTAATCAAAAAAAAACATCCACTACAGTGAGAGATACTGTTTGACCCATTTTAACCATACAACACTAATATTCTCTGTATCCTGACGGGCGCTGATTACTCACTAAGAGTAAGCTTCCTTCCTCTTTCCCCTTCTTCTGAAGAGAAGAACGGTGGTCGGCATCACGAATGTGATGCTCCTGGTGTTCCAAACGTCCATAGGCCTCGGTAACCACTACCCACCATGTAGGCCGCGTGCTTGTCTGCCACCTATAGGTATAGTATAAAAAAACTTACAGTTTGCACTTAGCTTTTGAGCTGATTCTATGGCAATTGATTTTGCGAGATATTTTATATTATTTATATAGAAATTTGCTGTCAACGAAATTTCGGTTCTTTGTCAGCAGCTACAGCAACGGGTAGACTGTGTAATTTTCGCATAAACTCTTTACAATATCGAATACAAATGCACTAAAACGAAGGGATACTATATCACTACTTAAATGTAAAAAGCAAACACTTTGTACAGACGTAGAAAGTTATCTGAACTCAGCTTTGATTCCATCTTGATAATCTCAATTAAAAAGTTTTACCCTCACTGATCTTAGATAAGCACTTAAATTAATACTTAAGTTCGCCAACAACTTTAGGATACATTTCTAAGTTGCGCGCGTTCCTACATCGTAAAAGATTTCTAAGAAAAACATAAGGTTTATTCTTCGTTAATTTATTAGTACTTGCTGATATAGTATAGCGGTATGAGTAGCCTAGTGGTATGGGTAATGGACTGCTGAGACGAGCTTTCGGGTTCGATCCCAGGTTTTAACATGGCACACACCAATGACTTTTCGATGCTTTTCGAAGGTGCGTGTCTATTTATCACAGGTTTTTAAGTGCCCGGTTAATAGCAATGGGCTCTACTACATTGGGACTTAAACATAAACTGGCGAAATGTGGATGTTACCACCTCTGCCTACCTCCTCGGGCATATAGGCTTGAGTTTATGTTATGTTATAGTTTGCTACTTTAGTAGCATGCAATAGTTATGCATAGAATGTTTATTAATCAAATATATTTTTATTATTATTACTAGAATGAACAATTTTAAAGTTTAGGCGTACCTAATTCACAAAAATAAACATAAGCCCCTGTAATACTTATATTCATTTTAATGCGTACATATACGCTACATACATATTCATGAATGAAGCGACAAAAGATATGGTCAATATCGCTGCGTTCAGTGCTGGATACACACATACATACGCTCACTTGTATTACTCTACAGACGTTGAGGCTCAGAATGTCGACTTCCCAAGGGTAGGCAAAGACAACAGCCCGCAATTTTACTTTATCTTTACGTACTTCACGAACTTCTTCCACAGTCATTAAAACTTTATACAAGCACATCGGTATCGACGACTTTTGACGTGCCTTTTTCTAAAAATTCTATTAATTGGCTGGACACATCTCTTGTTGCCCTGATACTAGAAGAAGATCAATATTCTAGATTGTATAGAATCAACATCTACATTTGACGCTTTTATATTCATTGCTATATGCAGAATAGTGTATAGTCCATTTAGTTAGGTACTTAAATAAACGTAAACAATCTTAGTGTGTCTTATTAATATGTTTTGTTTAAAAACTCAGTATAAAAATACTTTTCTGCTTAGTAATGCATTTTGAAAAGTAAAAACCTGTTTCGAACCACTAGTTAGTTAGTCTAGTTTGTTTAACACGTGTTTTTATAAAAAGTTTTCACAAGATTGTTTACCTTTATTTCAGTACTTAAACAAATGGAGTATAGTTGTTCTTAGTGTAATGAAGGTGAAAGTATGTCATTTCTTCGAAAATTCTAATTAAAAGATCTAAGAAGTTCCGACAGCGGACAATCGCGTACATTGTTTTAAAGCCCACCCAGACGGACCGGACAATCACAAAATACCTCGTAAAAACTGGACCGAAACGTCTCGTCTCCGAGAGTTTAAAATAACAGGTCAGTGTAGATACGATCTAATGGAAGGGCTGAAGCGTTTCGGACTAACTCAGAGGTTTATTGAAATATCCTATCGCCAATACGATCTTCACTAGACCTTTCCAGAGGAACGAAATTTAATTTAATGAGTGGGCTTAGGATTTGTATCATGCTATTCGTTGCCGTGGATTTAGATGAAATAGTTTCTCTCCGCATTTTCTTGATTTTTCATAAAAAATCTTCCATTACTGGTTCACAACTCCACAGGGTCTAGTTTCTTTGCACTTAGGTCCAAGACCAGTGCCGTTAGGTATATTAATGAAAGTTTGTTAGACCTCAGACTCAGACGAGAATTTAAACTATAATAATTTTAGTAACTGTATACTAGACCATTTACATGTCTCCGAAAACTAAATGTCTTAATTGAATTAATGCTGAGACGGCTATACTATCCAAGCGTTACTTACAATTTACTAACCGAACGAACATGTTCAGAGAATCTCATCCAATTTGCTAGACTGAATGCTGAAACTAATAAATTCAAAGTAGAGAATTGAAAGTGTTAAATATTTTCTCTTCCAATAGTAGAAACTAAAGAACTTTTGCAGGTGGTAGTAAAAAGAATTATAATATAATAACTCATTTAACTGGTGGGTAGAGTTTTGTAGGTTGAGGACGGAAATCACCAAACTAAGTGCATAATTTATGTTACAGACGTCAAACAACAAAAGTAGATGGCTTAGCTCAGCTCCGTCGCTCTGTACCGGTCCTAAAGATGCCTCGTGTAGAAGCGAAACACGTGTCGAAGTTTTTTCTTCGCACTTATTGCATATTGCACTTAAGAAATCATATCTCCTCAGGTGAGAAGTCTTTTCATTTGCTTTGCGGTTTGGTATTTTGTGAATATAATAAAAAAAATGCGTAGTTCTGTTGAAGGCCATAGACACACTCATTGGAATAGTTCAGTATTTAATAAATTTTGAATTTGAATTTATATTTCAATGCTTCAACCAATAAATTTATCGTTCAATTTACATCTCTCCATGTCTTTTAACTATTTTGATAAAGTCATACGTCATCCGGCTGTGCTAATCAGACAGCCAGATAGAACAATAGCTTATAACATCTCAGCCAGGAATCGAATGCGTGCCAATCGATGCATGTGCCAAGTCGGTCAAATTGCAAATTAAATATAAGTGACAAGTAAACAAAGACGATATGCTTATTGCTAGTGTTATAATAATTGAGATTAAACATTAGTTATTTGAAGTTGTGTCATATTTAATCAAACAATTCTTAAAAATGTGTACAGTGCGCCTCAAAATGCCTGGACAAATCAAAACAAAAATTGAGAAATGATGTTACTACACAACTACTAATCTTAGAAGCTACTAGATAATAGATCTACCTATTAATGTAAAATAACTTGCATGAGTTTAGAGTTATAAAGAAACTAGACATCAATCTACTTTATTTTATTTACACTAAGTTTTTATGGCTAAATTTAAATACGCTGTTAAGGGATTATAGATCTTAAGATGTCCAGTAACATAAATGAACTATATAGAAGTTGGCTTAGAGGAGATATTACATCGCCGCATCGTGATGTCGACAGTTGCATCACTGTCAAAATACAATGACATGCACATCACTCTATTTTGACAGTCATCTCAATTGCATTATGTACAATGCGTTGCGTCACTGTTTGACAGACCGATAGCACACAACGAACAGATGTGAAGTATCCCTTTAATTAATTTCAATTTCATTATCGGCAGGCACGACAGCAAATAAAACGACTCGATTATCAGATGATGAATCAGAATAACAAAAAGACAAACTAATAGTGACTTCCTCATTCAATTCTAGAACTAATCGCTGTGTCAGTCCTGTGATTTATAACGGGCGTAAATTATTTGAGATGGAAACGGTAGATAAACGTTACGAAAGCACACACATCGCACAAATGCGATAATATTAACAATAAAATAAATATTGGCAATGATATTGTTTGTATGTATATTGTTGAGTGATATACACAGATTTTATATCTTATACATAATATCTGCGAAATGTCTAAATCACTGTTGCTACTAATTTGAAATTTTTGTAGGCCTTTTTAATGTAGACAGAATTTTTTGGAATATTTTCTATGAAAGGGGGAAATAGGTAATGAACTGTTGTATGAAAAATTCCTAATGTTCGAAGTAAGAAACTTTTTCATATACCTACTTTTGTCCGAAATAAATTTATATGGCAGTTATTTTTCAAAATTTCATAACTAAATGGGTACGTCGTAAATAAGTGACGAACGGATGTACGGAAAAATAGATCGTATAGAATTCATTTACGAATATATTCCCGGGCAAAGCCGGAACCCGGGCTGCCAGTCTTGAATATTATTGAATATGTCAGGTTAACCTAAGTTGGCTTTAACGCAGAACTCATGACGTAAATACGTTCAACTGTATGATAGATTTTGCAGTTTGTGCACGCTTCCAATATCGGAGAGATGTGCACTCCAATTTGGTAAAACCTGTTCGTAAAAATTGCTTGCAATAACGTGTTTGGTGTCGTGTGGTTGTGGAGATCAGTTGACAGTCACTTCGCAGAAAATAACCAAATTCAGCCGGAATACAGTTAGACTGGTTAGATTAGAAAAAGTGAACCGGGAATTCCAGACTTGCGGAGGCAAAAGCTTCGATTGCGATCGAAATTAATGCAAAGATGATGATTATGGTGAGAGTGCTTGGTAGTTCTAGCGTCGGTGGTTTAGTGGTTAGGAGCCGGCCTTACAGTGATGAGGTTCCAGGTTCAAAACGACAGTTTCGAAGTGATTCAGCTAATATAATATTACTTTACACATAAACATTTACTGGTGGTAGAAATTTGATGCCACAAATTTGTCACAAATTTCGACCGGGTTGGTACCACCGTGCACATATGCGCAAAACCCTTCATAGTAATCCAATCTCGGTTGGATTGCGTTCAGGGATCAGCAAGTGCATAGCCGGGCAGAGGTGATGGTGGTCGCAGTACTAGTGGGACCAGTGGGTCTTGGCGTAGTCTAGTGAGAGTGGCGCGGGGCGATCCGCCGACCAGGAAGACCCGTAGAAACGGTGGTGCCGCTGGCCGCCCGCGGTATAGTACAGGGGCCCAACCGGGGCTAACCACCCCGGGAGGCTGCCTCACCAGGCCGCGCATAATCTCGATATGGTTCGTCGTGCCGGTTGGTGACCGGACGTGGGACTCCGGCGACCATATTCGGGGGGGTACGGGGGCCCTTCCGATCGGCGCGTCGGCTCTCGCCACTCCTCACATTCATAGACAAAACCAATCTCCCGCGCTTTGTCACGCGGTACTGTAACGACCATCATCTCTTTTCACGCCTCCTCTTACCCCCTCCATGGCAGTGCAAAATAGAGAATATGGCAACACAGCGGCTCTTCGTTTTCCCACAAATTCGCTATTTGAGGTGGAGTCCACGAACATCTGTGGGCTCCATGCAAACCTCAACGCCGTCCACCAACATCTAGAGACGGCGAAACCAGCCATGCTTTTTCTCACGGAGACACAAATATACCGCCCTGATGACACGACCTACCTGCTCTATCCCGGCTATGTTTTAGAGGAAAATTTCCGTGCCAAAGCCGGGGTATGTGTGTTTGTTAGGGCGGATGTTTGTTGTCGCCGTTTGCGCTGCCTTGAGGACCCTTCCTTTTCTGTCCTGTGGGTACACGTAGACCATGGCTGTACTAGTCAAATCTATGTGTGCCTTTACCGTTCCCATACTGGAGATGCCGAGACAACTCGACTCTTCGAATATCTGAGTCAGGCGGCAGATGATGCGCAGGAGCGGTTTCCGAACGCAGAATTGGTATTTTTGGGGGACTTTAACGCCCACCACGAGATCTGGTTGGGCTCCTCCAAAACAGACCATGCGGGAAGAGCCGCCCACGCGTTCGCTCTGGCTCACGGCCTGACCCAACTGGTACACGAGGCCACCAGAATACCAAGAGGGTCAGCCCAAGCACCCTCTTTGCTAGACCTTCAGCTGACGAGCCACCCAGACCAGTACAATGTTTCGGTGCATGCTGCCTTAGGCAACTCCGACCATTGTCTGGTCTGTTCCAAGGTGCCTATGATAGCGCCCCCACGACCAGTGCAGGGAAATCGGCGTCTCTGGCACTACTCGTCAGCGGACTGGGATGGACTGCGAGACTATTTTGCGTCCATCCCGTGGGTTGAGCGCTGCTTTGAAGGTAAGGACCCATCGGATAGTGCAACTGCTGTCGTCGGTGAGATCAGTCTGGGTATGGAGTACTATATCCCATACACTGATGTCACCGGTGCCCGTGG
The DNA here is from genome assembly GCA_963691645.1 of Pelosia muscerda. Classification (NCBI taxonomy): domain Eukaryota; kingdom Metazoa; phylum Arthropoda; class Insecta; order Lepidoptera; family Erebidae; genus Pelosia; species Pelosia muscerda. The sequence goes on from OY829100.1 coordinate 3,826,687, forward strand.
AGTGCGCCCATGGTTCGGGCGCGAATGCGCAGAGGCTGTTCGCCAAAAACAGTCTGCGTATCGTGCTTGGGTAAGGGCGCGGGCTACGCACGATTCCAACCTAGGGTACTTCAAGGCAGCGTACAACAAAGCCACTAGGGTCTGCAAGAGGGCTTACGTCAGAGCGGATGCCCAGCGCATAGCACGGGTTGGTCAAGAGCTGGTGGCGCATCCCACGGGCAGCCGTGGCTACTGGCGACTGGCCAAAGCCGTGCAAGCTAACTTCTGCCAGCCTTCGCTGCCCCCCCTGCGTAACCCTGATGGATCCCTGGCCCATGAGCCGCAAGAGAAAGCAAATTTGCTGGTTAATCTCTTTGCGGCCAACTCCCGAATCGACGACTGTGGTATGCAGCCTCCGACACTACCCAACAGTGGCCACGCAATGCCTGATATTCGTATCAGGCAACGCGATGTCCGAGCAGTGCTGCAGTCACTCGATGTCCGGAAAGCCAGTGGTCCGGATGGTATACCAGCGGTGGTTCTTCAAAAATGTGCAGCGGAGTTGTCTCCAATGCTCACGCGGCTGTACCGACTTTCCTACATTTCGGGTACAGTGCCGACGGCGTGGAAAGAGGCGAATGTACAGCCGATTCCCAAGAAGGGAGATCGCTCAGACCCAGCCAACTATCGGCCCATAGCCGTCACCTCAGTGCTGTGCAAGGTCTTCGAGCACCTTATCAACACACAGCTCATGCGCCACCTAGAGGATCACTCCCTGATTAATGACCGACAATATGGTTTTAGGCCGAAACGGTCAACGGGTGATCTTCTGGCGTATGTCACCCATCTTTGGGGTGAGGCTATGGACAAGCATGGTGAGTCACTGGCTATTAGCCTAGACATCGCCAAAGCGTTCGATAGAGTCTGGCACAAATCGCTTCTTTCCAAACTACCAGCCTTCGGTCTGCCTCTTAGACTGTGCAATTGGGTTGCTAGCTTCCTGCAGGGGCGCCGTATTCGCGTTCTCTGTGATGGACGAGCATCGGAGTTCCTGCAGGTAAATGCTGGTGTGCCGCAGGGGTCCGTCTTATCACCCACTCTCTTTCTTCTGCATATCAATGACATGCTGTCCACCGGCAGCATCCACTGCTATGCAGACGATAGCACTGTACACGGGAGCTACCACGGACATTCTGCGGCCAAGCAGTCCGATATAGCGGAAAAGAGGCGAATTCTTGTCACTGGGCTTGACCGGATCCTCAATCACGTTTCCCAATGGGGATCTGAGAACCTGGTCGAGTTCAATGCCAAGAAGACGCAGGCATGCGCGTTTTCAGCAAAGACATCTCTTTTCCTTCCTCCTCCCACTCTTCAGAGCACACCACTGCCATTACAGGATAACCTCAATATACTCGGTATGGACGTGCGCTGCAAACTGAACAACAAGAACTATATCGAGAGCATCATCAAAACAGCTTCGCGTAAACTCGGAGTCCTGAACAGAGTGAGACGTTTTTTCACGCCGGAGCAGCGGTGTCTTCTTTATAAGACACAAATTCGCTCCTGCGTGGAATACTGCTCGCATCTCTGGGATGGCTCCGCAAAGTACTTATTAGATGCTCTCGACAGGTTGCAGCGACGTGCGGTCCGCATTATTGGGAGTCCTGAGGTCACAGAGTCCCTCGAGCCTTTGCAGATGCGTAGAGATGTTGCGTCCTTGGCAGTATTTTACCGTCTCTACCATGGTGAATGTTCTGATGAGCTCTTCCAACTAATCCCACCCTCCCCTTTCCTACACAGGACAACGCGTGCAGGGCTTAGGTGTCACTCGCATACGGTACAGAATATTCCATCAAGAACCAAGCGGTTCGGTGAGTCTTTTCTCTGCCGTACCATTAAGTCCTGGAATTCCTTGCCGGCGCACGTGTTTCCTTCTTCCTACAGTCCCGGGTCCTTTAAGCGGGGCGTGAAAAAGCATCTGATGAGGCCGTCAAGCTGAGCGCCACCATTGTAGCACTGAACGTGTTTGCAATGGTGACCCTCTTTCATGGGACTTTGCCTTCAGCTTAACATCAGGCGAGGTGAAGTCAAATTGACGTGCCATAGATAAAAAAAAAAAAAAAAAAAAAAAAAAAAACAATGGAACGCTCTACCGTTCCAATGCAATAGCATTTTCAGAGGTTTAACAGATTTTCTTAACCGTAAACGCTATTGATATTTTATTTTTCCTATAACTCTTCATAATATATCATCATTATCCTTATCATTACAGCCATAGAACGTCCACTGCTGAATATAGACCACCTCTATCGATCTTCGATCCAACCGGTTGGAGGTGGTCTGCATCCAATGGGCCTTATATAATTCATGACAAATTGTGAAATTTTTTTGAGCAATGTATTTAGAACCGACTGTTTCCAGCGACTCAGCTCGCGTGGACTTTTGATCCCGTGCCCGCGGCTTGGACTTCTAATCCCGTTCCCGCTGCTCTATAAAAACCTTCCGTAGAGTTCAAGGAACAAATTAAAAAAAGAATTACTCGAATTGGTCCAGTCGTCTTCAAGTTATGCGCTTACCAACATATTTCGCGATTCATTTTTATATAGGTACTAGCTGTTGCCAGCGACTCCGCCCGCGTGGACTCTTGATCTTCCCGTGCCCGCTGCTTGGACTTCTGATCCCGTTCCCGCTGCTCCATAAAAACTTTTCGTAGAGTTCAAGGAACAAATAAAAAAAGAGTTACTCGAATTGGTCCAGCCGTCTTCGAGTTATGCGCTTACCAACATATTTCACGATTCATTTTTATATATATAGACTAGCTGAGCTGCCTCAGCTTCACCCGTGGTATGTTTAAACCGGTCCACCGATTTTCTGCAAACTTCACATAAACCATCTACATAGTCTAAATAGTCCAAACAAAGCCTGAACATTTGGTTTGGATAGGTGAGCCTGATCTTGAGTTATAAAACTACAACGAAAAGTGACATTGATTTTTATATATTACATATAGATATACCGAAATCAAATCTGCACGTGCTGCATGGGACGAGCTAGTGATTCATTTCAAAGTACTGAAATGAAATGACATGTCTAGTAACAAATCTCTCACCAAGTAATAAACACTTGTGGGACTATTCTCATTGCGGCCGAGTCATTCGGCCTCTTTAATAGAGCCGATAGACGATGAACAACAAAGGCAATTATAATTAGATCTTGGCAGACCGCGCGCTTCGCATTGAATTTACTATCGAATATCTCAGCGGATGTATCGTGATTCTTCTCGTTATTGTAGCAATAGCTTACCTTGTTCATCTCAGTGCTACTCACGGATTCGTCTAAAACTTACACTTTGATGTCCAGGGCCTGCTCTTTTATTCATTTTCCTCCGTAATTTAAATGTAATTGACAGGACCGAGTACCGTCTGAACTCTACGAAGTATGCTTTAGAAAGCCTACGGTGAAACATTGTTATATTTCATTTTTTTTGTTTAAATAATAAAATTATTTGGCGAATAGTACAGAACTTCGATATCGCCCATTTGGTTGTGGAGGTCTGATGGCAGTTGCTTCACGGAAAATATCATAGTTCAGCCGCATCTTAGTGAGACTAGAAAGCCGACCCCACCTGAGTTGGGAATAGCCTCAGAGAATGATGAATATAATTATTCAGCGAAAGCCGGGTATTAAGCATCAGCAAGGATAGTTTCGAAAAACAAGGACACAGTAATTGTCGTAATATGTGCAGGGTGGGGGTAGAAGAAACTTCACCTTCTCCGCATCCCTCAGAGTCGTGACAGCGCATACTCTTGTCAGCTTATGACCACGGCTTGTGCGACTCGGCCGAAACGTCAAGCAAATTCAAAGGTAAATTATTGTATTTACCATATTATTATGATCACGTTAATTGGGGTTCGCTAATCATATATCATGCATCGCGAAAGTTTAACAGTGAATACGATTATTTAACAAATGTTATGTGATGTATGAGATTCGCTAAAGCTCTGAAAGTGAAAAAGTAGCACTTATTCCAATTGTTTACTATTATTTGTTGAAGAACGGTATCAAATTAATTTAGTTAACAACAATACTAACCTGAAACTTGTTAAAAACTCAAACAAAACTTTTAGTTACGTGTGCCAACTTTCGACTTTACACAACTCACACATAAATATCGATACTCTTAAATAAACAACTAAAAGAATAACTATTAACTGCAACTATGAAACCGCACATTGTTATCGAAAGCCTAAGTGTATAAACCGCTTGTTAATACCCCACTGGTCGAACGTAGTGCCAAAAGGTTGGATTTATCGCAGTTGTTGTTCAGACACGAACACTGCTCAAACCGCATTCTCGGATTCGATAATTATTGACAGGGATGTTGACGGAATTATAGATGACAGTGTCGGAAGTTCAACGAATATCAAAATAAAGGTATTATGGATTCTATCGTTATTCATTTGATTTTAAAATTTTGGGTTCAGTGTGAATAATAAAATAACTTCAAATAAATGGTGATGGAATCTGGTAATAATTGTTTTATTTAAAATAATTAATGATTTTAAATGAACATTTAATTGACATTTTCGTGGTATTCTCATGTTACAAGCATGTAAATTAAGTTTAATGTTTAATATTCGAAAAATATTGATCTACTTAGTCGTCGTAATGGCAGACCCAATGCATTCGTATCATACTTATGTGTAAACACGTCAATAGGGATGATGACAAGGTCGTCCGTCTACACATTTTTAGTTACGAAAGTACGTAAAAATATAAACAATCAAATTGAGTCTAAACTTATAACTTGTCAGATTCCTCAATAAATTTCAGATGACTTTCATAATAGGCCATACACATGTAAATGCAACACAGATCGTGATGAATGCAATATTCTCTAGCGCTTCATGCATTTCAACGACGCACTAAAAAGCATGACGTTTTTGTAACGATATTATATCGAATGGACGGTTCAGTTTTCAAAATCAAATTAATTATTATTATTATTTTTAAGCCACAGCTTCATAACTATTTGTTGTAAGAAAACGTCACTTAAGTATTACATTGTTATTCCCGACGGGGGTAATCTCGAAGAGAAGACGCCGGGTCTGCCGGGGTGCGAGGGATATGTTGGCAACTACCTCACCTCCGACAACTAAAGGCACAAATACGGCGTGCGTTTTAGTCGGTTCGAGTCCGACATAAACTACCCAACCGGCTCCGGTGGGGAGGTATCCGTGGGGATTATACGCACAACAAAAAAAAGTATTACATTATGTGAAATTTTTTTGTTATAAACGGTTTATTTTTGGAGAATTATAAATAGTTATCATTCCTACTGTTTCATTAATTACGTCAATATGATTTGTTTATACCTATGTATAAATGAGATAGTGAGGTGCGTCGTTTAAGCTAAGATAAGCTCTATTTACGATAATGGAAATAGCTCTTTTAAATCCTTGAAATATATTAACAATCAACAATAACATTTGCAATTTGAACGCGTGCTAATTACTAATTAATATTCCTATACATAAGTTAATACAAGTAATTAATTAACGGTACTATTTAATACCTTCACCTGTTTCTATTTAAGCGGCACCTAATTTCAATTTCCATTTAGTAATTGTACGCGATTCATTGCACAGTGAAGACTCAATTATAATGTATTGATTGAGACTATCGTGTCTATTGCTGTACACGCGATATTTTATTTACACACGAACCTGTATAAATAAGTTATTTGATTATGATAATATCCAAAGTAGCATCACGTGTCTTATAATTAAGTTGACGACTATCATCATACTTATGTTTATTTAATAAATCAACCACCATCAATGAAATTCACGTTATAAATAAAAGTAAAGTCTACATTATTATTTGATAGTTTTAGTTTAACTACAGTAAATAGCTACGATCTATCTTGGATAGGTCGTTGTTATAATCTAGCTTTTGATTCAGATAATCAAAGCCAGTTAGTGACTTATAGGGGCACTTATATCTATCATCTATCTATCAATCTTAGTAGCTTGCCTACACAACCAAGAGATTGGTTGCCTGTAGTAAAATAAATCATTTACACGAGATTTAAGGGACCCAAAGTTAACAATTTGAATGAAAGAGACCTTAAAATTAAAATCATAACGAAGATATCACGAATATTGCCCTTCCAAAAACACGATTTTCGAGACCGTGATACTACTACGCACGGGTTTGTAATTTAGCTAGCTAGATTACATAATAACCTATAGGTAATTTTACAAAGATTTGGCAATGCATAGCGTATTATTAACTTCTTATCTTGTATTTACGAATCTAAGCGTATACACAAATGGAATGAACTTACGCACTATTTTTGGGGAATAATAGTAAAAGAAACAAGGGAAAACAATTACCCATATAATATACGACATATTGTGAAAACATTCGTATGAAAAATTACTTTGGTAAGCTCCGAGTTTCTTTGTAGGTACGTTAACCGGTTGAAATGGCAGTGATTAATTTCGGTTTGTGCTTGCGGGATACATGTATCATTTGAAAACATATTTCAGCTTTATTGTACAGTTAAAACGCAGTTTGAAGGAACAGATTTATTAGGCTAGTATGAACGAGCAACTACTTGAAGGTCATCCTAGGTGTGTGTTTGGTAATCAGGCCGAGGGAATTTCGGCGAATCGAATCAAAGCGAAGTCAAAACTATATTCACGAGCGTGTATAAAAATAATTAATAAGGGTGACAGACAAGCACACGACCCACCTGATGGTAAGTGGGCATCGTGGCCAATGGACGCTTGCAACACCAAAGGGGTCACACTCGTGTTGGCGAGTCTAAAGAAACCATGTAACGTCCTTCTTCAAGAGCCCCATATTGTAGTCGCTTGGTACCACCCTTCATTCCACGGCTTGAGCCTGCAAGGGATGAAGGCCCTGTAAGGAACTCCTCCAAGGATGTTCCAGTTGTAATGTGTAAGGATGAACTCCCTGCTATGTCGAGCGGTGCAATGATAGAAAATAGGCATGAGTATCATGGCGAACAATTTTTCAAAACACAAATCATTGTACAGGCGGTGATACACACACAAGCAAAGTCCCTCCGGAGGTTAAGAGGTTCCATACTGAGTGAAAGTAAGGGATTCGACGATCCACAGCGTCCGTTGTACCTAGTTGCAAGCTTCAAGCAGGTATCAGGCGCACTACGACCCATGTGGTAGATACTCCGTGATGAGAAAGACTATTAATAAACTCTACGAATTAGGACTTATTTGGATTGCTTATTTCAATCAACTTTATAAGCCTGCAATAGTTTAATATTACGTATTTATTAAAATACGAGAAAAAAACATAAATTCATATAAATAAATAAATAAATAAATCAAACGAAATGGAAGTATCAATTATTTCTTATTGCAAAGATCTGACGTATTTCCAGTCCCAACCAACTAGCACATAATTAACGTGCTTGAAAGAACGAGGTTAAGTAGTTTATGTATACCAAGAATAATGAATGAAACGTGTGCTACACAGCAATGCTAAAGTAAATAATACAATATTCTGCGAGAAACTAACATACACGTAAATAAATAAACACTAATCAATCGATATCATCGTATTCAGACTAATTACTCGCCGTCTCTTAACCTAACTAGACTGAATTTTCATCCTAATTTGAAACCTTAAACTAAGGAAATAAGGTCTATAATTTTCTCGTACTACGAGCTGATTACATACTCCGCCCCTTAATTCACAAATTAATTGTATCTAATGAAACATACGCTTGAAAGCACATTGATTACCTATTCGTTTTTATTTAGATTTAATATTAACTAAGAAATGGGTCCAATGGGTGGAAAGAAATATGTCTAGAAATAGCAATCTTGTCTACTTAAAAGAATAAGAACACTCCCGACTAATTCAGCTTTCAAAAAAAAAATAGAAATCGATTCATTCGTTCGGGAGCAAGGATACCACAGACACACACATACGACGCACATAGGTAGGTACGACACGAGAGTTAGAATTTTACATAATAATTTATGTACAATTATTATTTTGTTTCATCCAAATAATAATTGTACATAAATTAAACAACATATGTACTTTTGTTTTAAGCTCCTCATATAATATAACCTTTAGTATCAAGTTTATGTTAATACGATACAATAATCACAGCCATTATATTGACGAATAGGGCGCTTGGGCGGATCATGCGGACCAGATGCGTTTCGACATTGTTTGTGAATACAGCATAAGGTTTAAAGTTAATAACGTAGGTAAGATATGACGGTATCTCCCGTCCTAATTGAGCAGTCTGTCTGGGGAAGTACCTCCACTCTACAGAATATCGCACCTATAAAAACCTTGTGTTGTGTTTCCTGCGGTCAATTAGCTCACTGAAGAGAATTTTTGCTGTCAGTGGGAAGACCGAGTTGATGTTATGAAACCCTGATTTGTCTTCTGCACTGACGGCACAAAAATTCTCTAACCCTTCAACCCTTCTCTCTACAGGTTCGGCAGCAAGAGCGGTAACTACTTTTCATCAGGTGTGCCATGTGCTCATCTGCAGCCTAAGTGGTATAAAAAAATATAGCTACCCTCTGTCACCAGACACAATCAAACTTCTCATAAAATTTTAGAAGTTCGATTGATTAGTTGTCTAACTTTATAGGGGTCCAACCAGTCATAACGACTGTCATAGATGTTTGACAACTTAGTGTGCTGCTTCGAGGCATGGTGTGGTAACTCATTCCAAGATCGACTTCAAAAAAAAAAAAATTTTTCTTTCCATGAATTGTGTTGCTTAACCTTGGAATATGTTAACAAACTCGGTGACACCCTGATTACACATTTGTTTTAAATAATTTTCGCTACCAAAAAATTACATTTCTTCATTTGAAAATGTTCTAACACAAATTCAGATAACGTTAAATCCAATTTACAACACGGGTCACTTGAATAAATTATCTGAAAGCTAAATCCTACTTAGCCGTAGAAATTTCACAACGGACGAATTTATAATGCGTGCGTTGTCCTGCTACGATTCACACTGTACAAATTTATAATATGTATCAACCACAATGAGTGTAAATGTCCGTTATGATGCGAGATGCATATCTGAATAAATGGTGGAAATAATGGTTTATTAAACCCATTAAACTGATGAGCTCTTCCAATTAATCCGACCCTCTCCTATCCTACACAGGACAACACGTGCGTGACGTAGATGTCACCCGCATACGGTGCAGAATATTCCATCAAGAACCAAGCGGTACGGTGAGTCTTTCCTCTGACGCACCATTAAGTCTTCCTTACCAGTGCACGTGCTTATACAGTTCAATTGTACGGAGAGCGTCATGCACATTACGATCTACAAATGTCTACATATAATAAAAAAAAAAAAAAAAAAAAAAAAAACTCCCCCCCCTTCCCCCTCCCCCCGTTGTAGCAGAAGCGCGGTCTGATCGGTCATTTGCTTTCCTACTCTCAGAGGGTACGGGAGTGTCTCTTGCTGTCGGTCGTCATAAAGGTCACGTGACCCAGTTTTGATTAATTTTAATATAATTGTAATTGCAAATTGTGTGAACTTTGTGACAGAGGTTAGATCAAGGTTTTATAATCTAATCTAAACTAAATAATCTAAAAACAAAATAAAGTGGGTTTAAAGTTTTCAAAACTAAGCGAACCTATCTCAGGTGAGGAGACACTTCCAATCATGTACAAGTCACATAGAACACATCTCAACAATCAACCAGTGTTTAAACTCACAACTTCAATCAAAATGACCAGCGTTCGACCAATTCTCTCGAAACAATCGAAAACAGAGCAACAGTTATTTCCAAATCAATATCCTCTGTCCTAAAATCTACAAAGTCCTGGCATCAATCATTCATAGCTGGTGGACTGTGAGAGCCAGATCTATCAATATACATGTCATGACGTCATAGTTTCGAACTGAACCTCGACACGTCGGCGTTTCCGCAATATGCACAGAATGACGAATTAATTGCTGTTCATGCGCGGTGTGTGCTGGCGGGAATACCAACTATCTGTGTAAGCTTAGCATAACCGAACAGATATAGTTACTTATTAAAGGGTGGGCTCACCGGCAAGAGGTAAAGTTTTGTAGTCATTTAACTCCAATTTAGATGCTTAAATATCAAGTTCCAGTTGTAATGTGTAAGGATGAACTCCCTGCTATGTCGAGCGGTGCAATGATAGAAAATAGGCATGAGTATCATGGCGAACAATTTTTCAAAACACAAATCATTGTACAGGCGGTGATACACACACAAGCAAAGTCCCTCCGGAGGTTAAGAGGTTCCATACTGAGTGAAAGTAAGGGATTCGACGATCCACAGCGTCCGTTGTACCTAGTTGCAAGCTTCAAGCAGGTATCAGGCGCACTACGACCCATGTGGTAGATACTCCGTGATGAGAAAGACTATTAATAAACTCTACGAATTAGGACTTATTTGGATTGCTTATTTCAATCAACTTTATAAGCCTGCAATAGTTTAATATTACGTATTTATTAAAATACGAGAAAAAAACATAAATTCATATAAATAAATAAATAAATAAATCAAACGAAATGGAAGTATCAATTATTTCTTATTGCAAAGATCTGACGTATTTCCAGTCCCAACCAACTAGCACATAATTAACGTGCTTGAAAGAACGAGGTTAAGTAGTTTATGTATACCAAGAATAATGAATGAAACGTGTGCTACACAGCAATGCTAAAGTAAATAATACAATATTCTGCGAGAAACTAACATACACGTAAATAAATAAACACTAATCAATCGATATCATCGTATTCAGACTAATTACTCGCCGTCTCTTAACCTAACTAGACTGAATTTTCATCCTAATTTGAAACCTTAAACTAAGGAAATAAGGTCTATAATTTTCTCGTACTACGAGCTGATTACATACTCCGCCCCTTAATTCACAAATTAATTGTATCTAATGAAACATACGCTTGAAAGCACATTGATTACCTATTCGTTTTTATTTAGATTTAATATTAACTAAGAAATGGGTCCAATGGGTGGAAAGAAATATGTCTAGAAATAGCAATCTTGTCTACTTAAAATAATAAGAACACTCCCGACTAATTCAGCTTTCAAAAAAAAAATAGAAATCGATTCATTCGTTCGGGAGCAAGGATACCACAGACACACACATACGACGCACATAGGTAGGTACGACACGAGAGTTAGAATTTTACATAATAATTTATGTACAATTATTATTTTGTTTCATCCAAATAATAATTGTACATAAATTAAACAACATATGTACTTTTGTTTTAAGCTCCTCATATAATATAACCTTTAGTATCAAGTTTATGTTAATACGATACAATAATCACAGCCATTATATTGACGAATAGGGCGCTTGGGCGGATCATGCGGACCAGATGCGTTTCGACATTGTTTGTGAATACAGCATAAGGTTTAAAGTTAATAACGTAGGTAAGATATGACGGTATCTCCCGTCCTAATTGAGCAGTCTGTCTGGGGAAGTACCTCCACTCTACAGAATATCGCACCTATAAAAACCTTGTGTTGTGTTTCCTGCGGTCAATTAGCTCACTGAAGAGAATTTTTGCTGTCAGTGGGAAGACCGAGTTGATGTTATGAAACCCTGATTTGTCTTCTGCACTGACGGCACAAAAATTCTCTAACCCTTCAACCCTTCTCTCTACAGGTTCGGCAGCAAGAGCGGTAACTACTTTTCATCAGGTGTGCCATGTGCTCATCTGCAGCCTAAGTGGTATAAAAAAATATAGCTACCCTCTGTCACCAGACACAATCAAACTTCTCATAAAATTTTAGAAGTTCGATTGATTAGTTGTCTAACTTTATAGGGGTCCAACCAGTCATAACGACTGTCATAGATGTTTGACAACTTAGTGTGCTGCTTCGAGGCATGGTGTGGTAACTCATTCCAAGATCGACTTCAAAAAAAAAAAAATTTTTCTTTCCATGAATTGTGTTGCTTAACCTTGGAATATGTTAACAAACTCGGTGACACCCTGATTACACATTTGTTTTAAATAATTTTCGCTACCAAAAAATTACATTTCTTCATTTGAAAATGTTCTAACACAAATTCAGATAACGTTAAATCCAATTTACAACACGGGTCACTTGAATAAATTATCTGAAAGCTAAATCCTACTTAGCCGTAGAAATTTCACAACGGACGAATTTATAATGCGTGCGTTGTCCTGCTACGATTCACACTGTACAAATTTATAATATGTATCAACCACAATGAGTGTAAATGTCCGTTATGATGCGAGATGCATATCTGAATAAATGGTGGAAATAATGGTTTATTAAACCCATTAAACTGATGAGCTCTTCCAATTAATCCGACCCTCTCCTATCCTACACAGGACAACACGTGCGTGACGTAGATGTCACCCGCATACGGTGCAGAATATTCCATCAAGAACCAAGCGGTACGGTGAGTCTTTCCTCTGACGCACCATTAAGTCTTCCTTACCAGTGCACGTGCTTATACAGTTCAATTGTACGGAGAGCGTCATGCACATTACGATCTACAAATGTCTACATATAATAAAAAAAAAAAAAAAAAAAAAAAAAACTCCCCCCCCTTCCCCCTCCCCCCGTTGTAGCAGAAGCGCGGTCTGATCGGTCATTTGCTTTCCTACTCTCAGAGGGTACGGGAGTGTCTCTTGCTGTCGGTCGTCATAAAGGTCACGTGACCCAGTTTTGATTAATTTTAATATAATTGTAATTGCAAATTGTGTGAACTTTGTGACAGAGGTTAGATCAAGGTTTTATAATCTAATCTAAACTAAATAATCTAAAAACAAAATAAAGTGGGTTTAAAGTTTTCAAAACTAAGCGAACCTATCTCAGGTGAGGAGACACTTCCAATCATGTACAAGTCACATAGAACACATCTCAACAATCAACCAGTGTTTAAACTCACAACTTCAATCAAAATGACCAGCGTTCGACCAATTCTCTCGAAACAATCGAAAACAGAGCAACAGTTATTTCCAAATCAATATCCTCTGTCCTAAAATCTACAAAGTCCTGGCATCAATCATTCATAGCTGGTGGACTGTGAGAGCCAGATCTATCAATATACATGTCATGACGTCATAGTTTCGAACTGAACCTCGACACGTCGGCGTTTCCGCAATATGCACAGAATGACGAATTAATTGCTGTTCATGCGCGGTGTGTGCTGGCGGGAATACCAACTATCTGTGTAAGCTTAGCATAACCGAACAGATATAGTTACTTATTAAAGGGTGGGCTCACCGGCAAGAGGTAAAGTTTTGTAGTCATTTAACTCCAATTTAGATGCTTAAATATCATTCGAATTGAAGTTTAGATTGAGGAAGGCGCTTGCTGGTAGAATGAGGCTAGATTTTATGATTTTAGCTTGACATGAACATTTTTGTTACTATTATTAAAGTCAACGGGATATTCACTATACTTATATATGTGTGAGTTTTGGAGTTGGCGTTACAAACACCGTGATGTATTGACGACCGCCTAGCTTGTACTTATTGGGCTTATCGTCAGGCTCACTTGTTTACGAGTATTAAACTCCAAAGAGTAAAAAGCTACCTACCTATTTTTTTATTTTTGTTTTACAATTTAATTGATTACGATATGTTCTTGAGATAAATTTGCACTTACAAATAATTGAGATAACCACATTCTTCTCACAAAAACCATGACTACTAATCACTTTCCATCAAGTAGGCGCAAAAAAAAATAACTTCCACTTCGCCAATTTCTTTTTAATTAATCTTCTACCATCAAATTTCACATTCCTAATAACGACTCCAAACAAATGATATCAGAGAGATATCAAAGCTTATTTAAATCTAAAATGAATCAGAGCATTTGCATTCCGGAATTGTTTCAAAACTAAAATTAGAAGCGAAATGCAAACATGCGCGGTGCCTACCCGCACAAACAATATTAAGCTAGCAGACAGCAGGCGCATCAGACATCGGCTCAGATTAATTAGAGTGCAACTGACGGATGCTGGGGTCGTTCAGTTGAACGTAATGTGTTCATATGTCTATAGATCATCGAGGGAGAAAGCGGAGGTGTGCTAGACAATATTATATTTGAGTCCCGAGTAATAGGAGAAGAATCTGTTTTTGTCGATCGGGAACTTGAGGGTTAAACGAAGAATTAGTTCAGATTATTTTTGAAGAAGATAAAATAAAATTCATTATAAGTTAAATTTTGTGGCTCACTATCTGTTGTTAGTATTTGGTGAAAATCATTACTGAGTAGTATAGAATGACGTACGTAGGTATCGACATCATTTAAACGTTATTTATACTGTTGATTGATGGCAACTTAATTGTTATACATTATTGTTAACACCCTTGTACTTCTCCATGATATTTATTATTGTACCTAACCGGTTTCGTCTTGTGGCATTCTCAATGGTTAACATAATGTTAACCTAACAATATTACACCATAATCAATATCGTGGCATTAAAATGTAACTATATTTTTGTCCAACGTCAAAATAAGGCCTATTGCCTTCAAGTACTTTACACTTATCACGTATTATTTATTCTTTAAAAATCTTTATACGTATAATGTTTGAGTGTACAAAAGTAACTTACAATTACCAGAGGTAATAAAGAAAAACTGAAAAATAAGTCAGACATAGTGATTTAAAAATAAAATCGCATTTTACCGTCAGACGTCTCGCATAAATAAGCAATATTTTCTCTGAGGAATTGCGCGCGTTACTTTCTCGAACCAAATACTGAAGCCACAAGCGGCTTAGGTACTGTCTGTGCTTTCATATTTTTATAAGTATGTATATTAAACTTCTGCCTATATATAGGTGATATAATATAGGGATGAATAACAATAATATCACTAGTGCAGTTATTGAATTCTGAAAATTAATAATCTTAACTCTATCTATACTATTATATAATTGTAAAAAGTTAATGTTTGTCCGCGATGGATGCAAAAACTACTAAAGGGATTTCGATACAGTTTTTTTTTGTTTGAACGGGTTTAGTCCAACTTAAAATCTTACGTTTGCTTGATTGCAATCGGTTAAGTAGAACCAGAGTTATGATTAGTAATATAGAACTCAAGTTGCACAGATGGCGCTTAGGTCGAGATAACCGACAACCACACCGGCGGAGCCGCGGGCATAGGCTGGTTGTGTAATAATAAATGCATTAAAAGTAGTCACTATTACAAAAATATGACATATTTCAATAAACCTTTTCCTGTCGAGTTGAAGGCATTTTCACTCCTATCAGGGTGACAGAATTGGTTTTGAGTTGCCCCCGTGGTGTAGTAATTCGTATCACGGCAGCGCGGCTACTTACGGAGAGGGCCCCAGTAATAGGTTTCGCTCTTCGGGAAGGCTTACTACGTCCCCTCCGAAACATATAAACCTGTGTTTTATGTTCTCTTTCATATTACATTTGTCTGCATCATTTTAATCAAATTCATTTAGCAAGTTTCAACAAACTTACAAACAACTCTTCCCATTTGCAAAATTTTAGTTAGTTTAGTTATGTTTGACTGACAACTAAACAAACTGTTGATTTTATGATATTAGTTTATATTGGAATGTGCGTTGAGTAAAATCTATTCAAAGCGTTATCGAATGATAAAATTTGCAGATTCCACATTCGAAAGACATTCCAATCAACCGATTTCAAAGTTGGAATAGCTTATACGTCTGTCTGTACATATCTAACATACGTGATCACAAAGCGAACACAACGGCGTTTGATCAATTAATGTTCTGACGAAGCAGTCAAATGCCGCTCCGAGGCGAAGCCTCCTCGTTGTGATATCAAATATGTACTCGGTGTACGTCGTACGTATGTTTTGATATGAATGCCATTAGTATTCTGCTAATTATGTTAGCATTGAGTGCTGGATCAGTTACAGATATAAAGGTTGATACACACGAGGTGTACAACAAATGTATTGTTATGCGTAAAACTTGTTTCACCTGAAATGATTTACTCCTTATAAGTTGTCTGGCAGCCTAAATTTCTAAAGCATGGGGATGGTACATAGTTAAGGCTGGGGCCCTACTACCACCAAATGAGGTTCTGTGATAAAAGGATATAATATTTTGTATCTTCATATTATTCTTAAAGAAGTAATAAATCTTGCGTATTTCAGCTAAGAAGAATGCAAACACAGCGAGTGCTATTTTATGTCAAAAACTTTTGACAACAATAGAGTTAGTGTTTAGCATAGGAAGTGCATAAATACATGATATTGTGGGACAGTCTTTTAATTCATATATTTTTTAAATAAACACAAACTTTTATATAAACTTTTCACAGTGGTCTTATAGTAACCTGCAATCAATAAGACCATCACAGTCCATTGCTGGTTATAAACCTCTCACAATGTCGGGCGGTTTTGGTCTATTATTTCTACGCTGGCCAGTCGGATTGATACAGTATTTTATTTCGAATTTTCCTTTCTCTCTCAATGATATCGCCTGCGTATTTTTCCGTATGTCACCTCTTAAGACACTCTTCGGATGAGATGGGGTGGTGGTACACGTAGGAACTCATGTAAAACCCCAGGGAGTCTCTTCTATTATAGAGAAAGTCACTGTAAAAATATGTTTGCAAAGTATACAACAAAGAAATAAAACTACATAAATAGAAAATTTAGAATAGGTAAATAAAATGTTTGAGTATTGTCAATGAAGGATCCCACTAAGCTAACTTTATATAATACTTTTATAAAATGTAACAATAGAAAACGAAATTATTTTGAAGTATCTTTATCAAAATATATTATGAAACTTTCAGAACGAAATTCCAGACTTCCAGGTTAAGAAATAATTATTAATAGGCAGGCAACACAAATATTTAGTCATTGATTTTTGTAGATATTGTATAAATCTGCTACGGCGTAGTCTTAAAGTGCTACGGTTGTAGACAAACAACTATTTTTCAGATAAGTGGTATCACTACTTCATACCACACTTTCTATTGTGGTTTGTATACATTCATAGTCCTATTATGTGTCTAGAATCTGGGTATCTGGTTAAAAGTGGGATGATCAGAGATTCGAACCAACCGAAATCAAACATTTTTCAGCATAAGGATCTATACCTGCGAACCCAAGTGAATCACAGAAATCAAAACACGAGAAACTATGGCAGCTCTAGATAAATTATTGTGGTACTATCTTTAAACGACCGACAGACTACCATAATAATGCATAACTTTCTCTGGTTATTATAAACATCATAACGAATATCCTGGTTATATCCAAAACTGCCACTTAGGTTCTAGCTAGTTCTAGGTCTGTTGCAGCATTCTTAATTAGTTTAAAAATCGTATCCCATACTAAAAGTGAAGTCAATGTCACCCTACCAGCTTTACAACTTTTGAGATTTTCTGTAGTCAATGTCATTTAAAAGTTCATGATTTATGTTTTGGTCTCACAAGAAAACCAACATACATTTTTCAAGTGCACGATAATGGAAAAGTATGTCAAGTTTACCAAGTTGTTTACCTTCGCGATCGATTCATCATAGTCACCGAGATCTTCATAAATATGTAAGTCATATTGACTATATCACCAAAGTGAACATCTAAGACTCGAATCCGAGATCAGTTTCTAATAGGGCAAATGCTCTGACCAACTTGGATACGTAATGGATATTCCAAATTCTGAAGAAAAGTGATAGACAGAGGTCATCGTTGCCTACGGACGTTTAGCAACACCAAAGGTATCACAGTCACACTGCCAATCCCGTAGAAACCTTCTAACGACTTTCTTGAAGAACCCCATATTGTAGTCGTCTGGGAAAACCATAGCAGGCACTTGTTCCACAATTCAAGCGTGCACGGGATGAAGTTCCTTTCATACTACACAGTGCTCACAATTTTCGGTCGTTATGTGTGAGGATGAACTCCTTGCCTGTGGCGAGCTATAACAGAGAGTACGGTCGATCTGATCTAAACTACGAGGCGAGACTCAGTAAATTTCAGGTACAGCAATTAGATTCTCGTCGAACTTATCTTGACTTGGTGTGTTTCTACAAAATTATACATTCTATCATTGATTCACCAGCACTGCTTTCCACAATTAATTTCAACATTAAATTTAGTCCCCGTAGATCAAACCAGATTAACCTATTCGCTCTCCAGATTTTTAAAAATAATATTTCCTATTATAAGCCTATTACTAGGATGGCACGTCAATACAACGACCTCGCTAAGATAAAAATAATAACATCGATATTTTTGATCACAACTTTAACAGATTCGCGGCTACAGTTAAGGACATCCTCCATGGTTCATTGGACTTGACTGGCTCAGCGGCTCTGAGTAGTGGCTGAGTCAGTCATGTGTCACCTGATTGTCTTGATTATGTTGTTGTTATTAACTAGATTATAAGGAACCGTTTTGCTAATATTCGTTTTCTTGTGTATACATAATGTTATGTTATAATCCAGATCTACACTATTGTTTTTGTTTTAAAGTATATTTATGATTGTAATGTGTTTTGTGTACCTAAATAAATATAAAAAAAAAAAGTAGGCATGGGCAAACCTTACTAACAACTACAACAGGCTATATATACTAGCTATATTGGCGCCAATATTCACACAGTGGGGTACAAGTAGAATACTGTAATGAGTCTGAGTCACCAAGAATTAGTTATCGATTAGTTAGTGCCTGGAATCAGTAGTCGATAGTAGCGGAGGGACGCTTTCGCACACAGATAGGTACCCCACTAGGCTCTGAAAATCCCTCCAACGACTTGTCCGGGAAGATTTACCACTTTCAGCTTTCTACATTGTCCTGTCAATCGCGGGTCCCAGCTGTTCATAATTATATTCCACTCGATAAACGAAATCTACTATCACTACATAGTATAAACCGAAGTCGCGTTCTCTGTCCCTTTGTATGCTTAAATCTTTATAACTACACAACGGATTTTGATGCGATTTTTTTAAATAGATAGAATGGTTAAAGAGGTAGGTTTATATGTATATAACATCATGCTACGACCAATTGGTGCGGAGCAGGAATGAAAAATGTTGCAAAAACGGGGTGACGCAGATGAAGTTGCGCGGGTCAGCTATTTTACTTATAAAAGAAATATCAAAAACTTACTAGCATGTACGGTTGCTGTCATCACGTTATTATTACCTGAAAATAAAATAAATATTTGTTATTACTGTCTTATATAAAAGTAAAAGTACCTTGAGTGGTAACCTGAAAAATAATTTTGGTCTAATTTGTATCGTGGGCGTTGAAATTGAATTCCAAAAAGTGTAGGCAGCATACTGTCTTTGTATCATTCTATATTTTTTAACAATTATGAAGTAAAATATTTTTATTCCTCTTTCGAATTTATAAGAAAATCTTTGTACCTTTGTAAGAATGATAACTTCGCCATTAAATGTTGTTATGATACGTTACTGTCTATTTGATATCTCAAATAGACAGTAACAATATTTTTGGTTGCCTAGGTTGCCTGGAAGAGATCGCATCCAGCGAAAAAGTTGTCATTATCTTTGATGTATTTTTTTGGTATCATTAAAGAGTTACTTATTTAACTTACTATGTGTTTACTTTCTATTTTTTTCTTTTGATAAAGTATATGAAGATATTTAGATATGTGTTACTTAATCACACTCTGAACGGATCAGGCTAAAATTTAGTACAGGCATAGACTATAGTCTAAAATAACACACAGACTAATGTTTCTATGGGTAGCAAAAATGGTGTTAAAAATTACCCGCCAGTACCTATTGTAGCTCACATACTATTCCGAACTATATTCTCTGTGATATGAAATTGTCTATTAATTCGTTCTTTTTACATTAACAATAGAAATAAGAGTAAACAACAAAATCAGGTGTAAAATTATTCTGCAAGAATATTTCACACAGCTCCACAACATATCTCAGCAATATAATATTTGTCTGTAAACAGCAGTGTACACTACACAACAACAGATCTACATATCCTTTGAGACTACTTCATGATTAAAACTTTTAAAGAAATGTATTTATAGCTACTACTAGCGAAGATTCGAATGAATTCAAACATAGTCTACATTACAAAAAGCAATATCGATACAAACCCAAAATAGCCTAATGCATAAAACATATCAGCAACAATTTGCCACTTTCAACCAAAAAGCAAGTTGAAGCTGAAATAACACGGTTTCGCGATCCCTCAACCCGTACAGAAAACTTCAACAAGTAAAAGACAATTGATATATATATCGCCCATTCTGTTTCTCCTCTTATATTATTCAAGATAAGGCTGTTTAGGGTTTGTATAATGGACACGCCCTGCCCGAAGTGCTTGCGTTTTTTTTCGTCGGTGAATTTATATAGGATATGTGAGGTATGATTGTAACAAAACATTTATCTTCCACGAATCTTGGTATAAACACGGATTCTGACTTCTGAAGATGTTACGAACATTGAGGATTGAATATTGATGGTAAATAACCTCCAAGGGAAATTGATATAGAAGCTTTTGTGCTGTGGTTGGGTAGCCTGTACAGTGCATGAGATTTATTTGCTTCAGTTCCGGAAAATCTGAGCGGAGGAGAGGTGTTATATCATTCGGTTTGCTGAGTAACGGCAATTTGTGTAGATATTATGATACAATTTAAGTCCAAAATATAAATAACTTTAATACACATATCAGTTTAGTAATGTGTGGTAAATCAGTGGTTTCTCAATACACTTGAATAATGCTATGTAATTAATAATACCTATCCACGCTTGTTTACGATAAAATAAATGAATACTAATAAGATATAAAAATTTAAAAAAAATAGAAAAAAAACCAGATTCCATGCTACGCGGTGTAAATCGCAGGGAAATTACATACGTGCTTAGCCGCACGAGCTCTATCAATTCACGTTTTGGAGAGAATTAGACACAAAATCCATTCTATATAATCTAAATTGGACCAAACGTTTGCATAAATTGAGATACATATTCCGTTCAAGAATTTACGCCGGTAAATAAAACGGGAAGCAGTTTTACCACAATAGCTTTTTATATTCAATGTCCGTCCCACAGTATGTGCGGATGGGTAAAAATGGGTACAATGAAGAATACTGCACGTGATTCATGAAAATGAGGTGCCATGTTGAGTAATTGAAAATCATTTTTTTACGTGACTGAAGGAAGTATTACGTTCAATATAATGTAGATATGTATTTAGGTGTGAAATATTCATACGTTATTGTATTTGATGGTGTATTTGTAAATGTTATCTTACCATCATCATCATTATTCTCTGAGCTTATTCCCATCTTAGCTGGGGTCGGCTTTCTAGTCTAATTAGGATGCAGCTGAACTTCGATATTTTCCGTGAAGCGACTGCCATTGGACCTCCACAACCAAATTGGCGATCTAGTATTTTCAGGTTAAAGTACCGGTCCTGAAATGACATCCGAAGAAAAACACCGCATTCATTGGTTTTATTGCGGGTATTAATGCTATCAATGGTAAATACAAGAATTAACTTTTGATTTGCTTGATTGGGTTTCACACACACCATATTCATGCAATGCGAAAGTTTCAAAGTGATTGTCGTATTCATTATCATGAATTCTCGTTTAAATGCCCATGCGTGTAATGACTGAGACAATACTATTTAACTTCTCTAAACAATCGCTATGCACAGTTGCTTCTCAGTTAAGATCCGAAGAGTTTGTTCTTCAACACAAGCATTAAATCATGACTGGCAAGTATTAAAAACTTGGTCTGTAACATTGATGTGTGGAGTTTTGGAATTTTGATAATATAAGTACATTTCAAGTACATGGGAATAACGCGCCGTCGATATCTTGACGATATAAATGTCACTCGTTCGTATGAATTTACGAAGACCCTTTTTACTGCTTCGCATTTCAGTGACGTTATTGTAAATTTTATCGTGTTTTAATTGTTTTCGTCTGGTAAAACATTGTTTCTTGCGAGTTCTGTGACAGTGAATAGGGATTTATTAGTGACATGTGTTGTGTATTTTCAGCTATTGGACCGTTATTTGGGATGTTGAAATTTCCTGTTCTAAAATCCTAGAAACAACAGAATTTAGTTATCGACATTCATTTTCTTCGTTCCCAGAATTTTATTACAGATTTTTTTATTTAGGGTAGCCTGTAAATCATGTCGTAATTTGATTTATGTAAGCACTAAGTAGCCGTAACGTCACTCAAGCATTATATTGTAGAAACCATCATCACCTGTGGAAGACAAACTGTAATACTTCAAAACTATGGAAGATCTCACATAGATTTAAAAAATATTTTTTACGCTGCAGCCTTATTTTCAGCTTATTATTACGTACCTTGTTACTCGTAACAAGTCTTATTAGGTATTTGTAATGTTTGCTACCCTTCCGAAGACATGGAGCAGAGAGGTGTAACAGAAGAAATAAAATTAATAGTCAAATTAATTTTAACTCTGAATGTAGGTACAGATAGAAAAATATAATTTGGAAGTCACCTCTCCAATACAAAACGCAGAAGATACGAATAGTACAGAGCAAACTATGCAAATGTATAAAATACTTGAGGAATTTAATAAAAGCTTGGTAAATATTTACAAATACAGCACCGGACTGTACCAACACACTGACCGCAGTTGCAATACAAACATCTTACGCGAGGCATACTAAAAGCTGCAGTTAAACGTTTGCATAGAATACAGATATTATAATACATTGGAAACTGACAGTAGCAAGTTTTCGAAAGTGAGACTTCGTGTTAGCCAATAAAATACAAATTGGAATAAAAACTATTAAAGTCACTTAGAACACCTCTAAATAGATTTACAGTTCGTTAGCAAAGTCTAGTATTTTTCTTAATCATTTATTAACAGCTGAATTTAAAAAATGAATAACTTAACCCTCAATACCGTAGCCTATATGCTATTTTAGAAACTGTTTTTATTAACTCTTTAGGTGGTAAACAAGCATACGGCCCACCTGATTAAAGTAGTTACCGTAGCCTATGGTCGTTTGCAACACCAGAGCATCAAACTAATACTGTCAGCCCTGTAGAGGGGAATGGTGTGAGTACAAAAAACAAAAAACAGTTACAAATAATTATAGTTTAAAATAATAATTTTATAAACTTATACCTATTATTCACCATGTAACCACGAACACCACTTTTTGTCACAATTGTCCACGAACTGACCATAAAGATATAGACAGACAATTTTATGATTAGACTGCTTATCAAAGACAAATATTGTAAAAACTGAATATAAACTAAGAGTACGAATGAAAATCAGAAAAATGAAGATTTGGCGAACTAAATTAATCAACCTTGCAAATGCAAGTTGGCCAAGTTGGTTGAGAGAGTTTCTGTGATATCAGTGCAGAAGACAAAGCAGGGCCTCATGATAGTATGAGGTCCTGCTTTGTCTACATAGCAGTGGCAGCCCTCGATCTCGCTATCTGAGAGTCAAATTTCATCAGATAAAAAAATAGTATAGTAAAAAATTGATTTTATTGACATCGTAAAAGTAACGATTTGCTACTCAACTCTCTGGTACATTGGTACTGGTTGTATGCCACAGACACGCACAGAAAACCTTAATGAGACATACACCCTAATGCTTTTAGACAGTATATTTATGTAGGTACAAATCAAATTGCCGTCGATTCGACAGAAGAAATTACACACAAATTACGATAACAAACTACGTTTTGTGTAGGTAAATACCTCTTTTAACGTCAAGTTCGTTAAACAAAGCCACATTTATTGCCTGCCTCAAAAAGCCGTAAATCTATATAGTCACAGATTTGCGCCAAATCGACCGCATCTTTCAAATGCGCCCTTTAGAATTTAGGGGCAATTACGTTTAACTGTTAGTTTTTCATTTAAACGGGCGCTGTAAACGTTACGTCAAAATATATTGTTTTATTTATTTGGGCCTTAGCTTAAAATGTAACACTCAAAACATATATGGCTATAGACAAAGTGACATTATATAAGCGCAAAACAGCAGTGAACCCGCTTAGTACTGGGATTTACATTAACTGTAATATAACTACAAAAATGTAATAAAATTGGCTTCTGTTTGACTCCAAATATTTTATTGCACATATTTTTATCACACACAAATATTTTTATATAGACTGTGTTTTTTATCGTACGCAATGATTAGAATGTCAGACGACAGTTGCTACCCCCCGAAGAAATCACGACACATCATATTTAAGTAGACAACGGACTCCATGGGGTGAAAGTCTCGAATACAACCTGGACTAATGCCAAGACGATCATTAAGAATACATATACCACCTGTCTTGCAACAGTGGAACAAACCCTTAATTGAAAGTGTTACATGCAATATAATGTTATATGTTTACAATTAAATCTTATTGTCTCATCTAAGAGCGGGGTAATGGTTAAAACACATTGATATTAAAGTTGAAAGCGCTATACACTTGTAGTGATAGTGAAAATACAATACAATCAAGTCTGTTAAAACATACTTGTACTAACTGAAATGCTAAACTGCACCCCTCAATGCAAGCAAAAAGCTACCTCAAACTACCCTCTAGTGGATTAGGTGCCGACCTATATAGTTGGGTGTGTAACTATAATCTGAAAGCAACATTCCTATAAGTTTTTATTAGGGTCTGCTCTTTTACTTATTCTTCAGCTTGAGCTGACTTTTATGGAAGCGACTGCCGTCTGACCCACTTAACTCCTAGAAAAAAATATTTTAATTTTGAACTTTGAGCTTGGGTTGCACAATCGTACTTTAACATTAACAGTGCAGTTAAAGTACCGCTCAGGTATAAAACAGGTTGCACCATTTGACAATTGTTAAAATCACGTCATAACTTGACGCTAACTGTAACCGGCCACGCTCAAACGTCAAATTCTATCAAAAAGATAACTATAACAGAGCTACTAAATACACTGACACATTTAGCCAAACCATTAGAATCAATGTTACTGTTACTGTAACATTTGACGGAAACCTTAACTTTAGCAGGTAGTTGGAGCCACTAAGCCTTGGTTTAGGTCGATAAAAGTGAAAATTCAACGACTGTTTTTATAATCTCAGTGATTAGTCAATGGCTAATCTCAGTCATTAAAGAATCTGAGTTCTGATGTTGAATGGTGCAAATGAATCTACCCCAATAAATGCCTCATTTACCTAGTAAAAAAATATATAATCCTGTTATAGTCAAATAGATTTTTCTGTACCAGATAAGTTACTATTCGTGATGTAGACAGCAGGTTGTGTATTTATGGAGAAATGAGTTGCCTATTTGTAAGTGACATTTATCTTCTTTATAAACTTGTCGCAAAATGTTTCAGACAGTGAGAAGGGTCCCGGTTCACTTTAACGTTATTGTTTAGCAAAATCATACGAACGTCATTTATTTTAGTATAAAATAAATCTTAATTTCATTGATGTAAAATATTGTTCAAAATATTATTATGATCTTGAACGTTAACGTTTAGCAAAATCGAACGAACGGTTTTTTATATAAGTATAAAAATAAATCTTAATTTCATTATTACAGTTTCAAAATATTGTTCTAAATAATTTTCTAAATATGATCTTAAATAATTATGGTACAAAACCCAATAAACGGAGATAACTCCCCCGAGTACCTGCTTAAGCGAGGCACGAGGAGATAGGACACGACGGTATATCCGTCCCAATCGAGCAGTCCGACTGGGGAAGTAACTCCACCCTACAGAATATCGCCGTTGAATAACCTTGTGTTGTGTTTTCGGTGGTGAGTAGGGTAGTCAGAGCTCACTAGAGAGGTTTTGTGTTGTCCGTGGGGAATCCAAAGGCTTATCCTACATATTTTGCGCTGACGACACAGAATGTCTCTGTTCTTACAGGGGTTGCGGCACGAGTGTAATTCCTCTGGTGTCACACTCGCCCATAGGTCACGGTAACCACTTACCATCAGGTGGGCTGCGTGCTTGTCTGCAACCTAAGTAGGAAAAAGAAAACGAGCACCTGTTCCGCTTCACTAATGGTATAAACGTTTGCAACACCAAGGGTATTACACTCGTGCTGTCTACCCTGTGGAAACCTTCTAATGTATTTCTTGAAGAACCCCATATTGAAGTCACTTGGGAAAACCACGGCAGGGAGTTCATTCCACAGCTTGAGCGTGCGCGGAATAAAGCTCCCTTCATACCACACAGTGCGCACATAATGTGTGAGGAAGAACTCCCTGGCTATGGCGAGCGGTGCGGTGCCGTATTCAATCAGTCAATTAACCTATCGCAGTCCAGTGCTGGACATAGGCCTCTTCAATTATGGTTCTCCCAAAACTTTGGCCTACTGTATTCAGGCTGGTCAGCTTACTTTACTAAATGATAATTTTCATTAAATTTTATATTGAGAGGACATCATTTACCTACAACGCTACGTCTAGTCCATTGTGACCACAGTTTATCTAGCTTGTGTTATGGGTTCTATGATGCGGATAAACATACTAATAATATATTTTTGTTTCATTCATACACACAAATATTTGCACTGAGCGGGAATTGAACCCGCGCCTCATACGTAGCAGTCGCTTCACTACCGCTACGACACGTAGGGCGTCAAAATATTAAAACTTACCGGTATAAAAACAATTTTCTTTACACGTAATTAAAGTCTAGCGTTTAGCGCAGTTTTAAAATCGATCACTAAAAGGCGACACGAGCAAAAAATAAAAGAAAATTAATTAAACCGTACCTTTAACATCAAGTCAGTGATTAGTTATTTAAAGCAGCAGCCCATTAAAATTGTTTTCAAATGTTTTCTTGATATTACCACGTTTGCATTTGACAAGCTCGAAGTAAAATAAAAATATTTAACAGCACATATGAAAATTTCAACTACCTGGACACGAACAGGCTAGTAATTAAGGCAGCCTAACGATACAGTTGGGTGCAATACGATATTGAGTTAACTACAATGGTAATGCTCTATTTAATTATAACAACGAACTCATATAAACGTATATTATGCTTATATGAGCACACGTTCTGGTTTGCGGTGTCACACACACAGTGGAAACAATGCCGATTCGAAACAAACGGTTTGAAACTTTATTTCTTTGTCGTAAGGCAGTTGTGAAATATTTACCCGCACATGTGTTTACCTTTTGACAGCCTCTGTGACGTGGCAGTAGTAAACGCGACTGCTACGCAAGAGACGCAGGTTCGATCCCCGCTCAGTGCAAATATTTATATGCATGAATTTGACTATTTGCATTGATCTGGTCGTGCCACGGAATACACGTTAAGCCATCGGTCCCGGTCTCGGTTGCTATACGTACATCTGTGGCAGTCGTAACAGGTAGTTGGAGCCCTCAAAATTCATATTAGTCTAACTACACAACTTCGATATCGCCAATTTGATTGTGGAGGTCCGATGGCAGTCGCTTCACGGAAAATATTGTATCGGTTCAGCCGCATCTTGGTTAGACTAGACAGCCGAGCCCAACTGAGTTGAGAATAGGCTCAGATAATGGACATGTGTTTACCTCTTCTTATGATCTCGGGTTCTTCAAGTGGAGAATGCGTCAAGGTAAGGACCATCGGGTTCATCAAGTGGAGAGTGCGAATCAAGGTCGTCAAGGTAGGGACCACCATATAGTGTTTCTTAGCTTCTGATATAGCTTATCATTGAGATTTCATACTAATCACTGGCGGTGTGGAACCTCTCAGCTTTAGGAGGGACTTTGTATATTTTATTTGTATTGTCTCGCTGTGTATACTTTACTGCCTGCACAATGGTTAATGTTCAGAGGAACTCTTCGACACGATGCCTATAGCTTCATTCTATCACCACACCGCTCGCCGCAGACAAGGAATTCATTCTCACACGTTGCGACGGGAAACTCGCACCGTCGCAACGAGATTTAGGACTGAGTATCGTTCTGGAATATATGCCTAAATTTGCCAGCCACACCTTTCGGACAAAATCACTGATATTTGACCACCATGACCACTCCAACTCTGAAATCCATATTGCTAATAGAACAGACGCAACTAACCAAAAACATTGATTTACATATCCAAGGCGCTTTCATTAGCATATTTTGGTATACAAGCTCTGCCACTGCACAGTAGGTACTGAAAGGTTCTACTCGAAATTCATGTAGCACTACCTAGCGTAGTGTCTTTAGTGTGAATAGATTTCGTCATGGTGTGGTCAAAGTGATTGTAGATTGAAACGATTGCGTGTAGTTGTGTGCTATTGAATTAACTTGTGTTCTGCGAAATAAAATTCTGGGAAACGTTAGTAGGCAAGTGATAATCGGGCAAACGATTTTTGGCGAAAAGGCAGAGATCCAATATGATGATATTACAAGTCAGTGTAGTCAATATAATTTCAAAGAAAAGTCATGTTTAATAATGTACTGGTAAAAAGTCGCGAAGACTGTTATGCATTAATTAAACTATCTAATACAGGTCCGGTAAACCAGGGAAGATGATTACAGGAAAGGAATCAGTTTATAGAATATGCTCTTACAACATCATCTCTCTGTCCTTGCCCCAATTAATTGGTATCGGTGCAAAATGTCATTCTCCTCATTCCTCTTCTTCCTTTCGGGGAGAAATGACCATGGTGCTATAAAGCTTTGCCATATCCTTTCTTGGGGCAACCTCCCCTCCCATATCACTCTGCATTCATACTGTGCGCTTTTTTCATCTATAGGCATCTATAGCTGAAATAATGTTAAACGCAATTTATTTGCGACTAAGCAATTAATTAATACCAACTCATTATTTAAACTAACATGGTCATTTACACTACGATTAGAGCAATTGGGATATTATTGTGAGTCTAGGATACTTCGGCGCTGTTCATATTATATATAATTCGTATGCAAATAAATTTTGATTTGATTTGTTCAAAAACTCAAAACAATACATTGTAAATATCTCGATAGCTGTAATAGTAATATTTCGTTATCATTTAGATAGAGCGAAATAAGGCACTATTGATTAAAATAAGGCCCGCTTAGAAACAGTCAACAGACTCGTGGAGAACTTAGTTAGGTTTAATTACAGGTTAGGTATTTTGGAGCGAAACATTAATTAATCCCCGGGTCGAGGGATTGAAGTGCCACCTAGACTGAATTTATCCTAATGACTGTTGAACTGAATACTTTTAGATAGATTTCATTCAATTTAACGAATTATTTTCATTGGAAATATGATGCTAAATATTGATTTAAGTGTTCGTCTTATTTATATAAGTTAGAACTTTGCGTCTGACGGTAAGGTAAACATTTAAAAATGAGAGTCTCTACTGTAGATACCAATAAAGTTAAGATAGTGACTTCCAGTTTGAGGCTTCATTAGATTTTTTTACTGCTGTCCTACTTAAGGGCACTAGACAGTACTAGTAGAAAAATACTGTTAGAATGTATTACACAACATACGGACGAGCTACGTTATAAGTTTCATAATGTTACACCAATTCAAAAACTCATAGTATTCGTCAAAATATCTCAATTCGTCAAACCGAAAAAATAAAGAAAATAAAAAAGGAAGAATAAAAGGGAAGAAAGACATTATATTTACCAAACATATAGCATAACACATCATGAGAGCTGATAGTTTACAGATTAACAACGTATTAATATTAATGTGGGCGTTGGAGGGCGCAGGATGACCTCTGTCCTCAATGAGCGCGGGTACAGTCTAGACAGAATCTGAATTCGAATCTGTGTGTACTGCACGGGCCTGTGTGTGACTCGTAGAGCCGCCAGTCACCTTAGCGATGGCGGCGCTATTCACGCCCTTCCCTACTCGAAGAAAGATGTGGGCACCGTATTCTGGCACCCGAGAAGGACTTCGATGACCCTGGGCAAATCGGGGAGTGAGGGATATATCAGAGACTACCTTACTCTAGGCAATAGATGGTCCGCGACGGCCGGTCGTGCGGTTTCAGTCGATTCGAATCCGATATACTTCTACAATTATTTATCATGTCAAAATATAACCACGCAATACTACTTACCATTAATAATTTTTTACCCGTATTCAAGCTTACAATCAGGCGGGGTGCGGTCATTTGACGACCCAAATATATATATAAAAAAATCTTGGATTAACAAAACCAACCCAATATATTTATAGATTTGGACGTATTAGTACTTACAATAGTCACAATGTATACCTAATATAGAGAAGCTAATGTCCTTTTGATGTCGTAAGCATATGGTGTAACGCGTATTTAATAGAAATCCTTCGTAGATCTACATACAGTAGATAGGTTGTTTAGAATATTGGGAAGTGAAGATATTTACTGTTGGTAGCCTGTACCTTTCACATATTGGTCAGTTCAAACAATACTTATTTGCTGGAGGCGGAGGTACTTAATCTGTTTTAGTAAAGCATTTAGCATGTTGCATATTTGGTACAGTCAACTACATGCTCCATATTAGTATTGACCAACGGTAACGTAACTATATGTAACTTTTAAACTATCGCGGCGTTTACTCATAGTCGGCAAAAAGTAAGTACTCAAAAATAGATCGCGTGAAGTCCCGATAAATATAAACACAACGTAACTATATTTTAGAGTAAAACCCCAATAGTGCGTTTGCGCTCCGACAGGTCTCAGTGGTTTGGTTGGGGGAGTACCTATTTCCCCTTAGAAAAGTACCATCGCGAG
Source organism: Pelosia muscerda (assembly GCA_963691645.1). NCBI lineage: Eukaryota > Metazoa > Arthropoda > Insecta > Lepidoptera > Erebidae > Pelosia > Pelosia muscerda. The sequence continues at coordinate 3,857,367 of OY829100.1, forward strand.
TTCCAGCATCATTCGGGATGTTGAATTTTTCCGATTTAAATTCATAGAAAAAGTTGGTACTGTCGATTGGTTCAAAAATTCATCGCAAACAGTGTTGGCTGTGCTGGGAACTAAAATTCAACGAATATATACGGCAATGTCATATTTTGGTGCATAATCGTCTGTGTGTGTGCTTTTCTGCCACCTGAGTGGTATAAAAGAAAACTTAAAGCGTGAAAAGAATGAAGGAAACTTATTACAAACTTTTATAATATCACCTGTGGCAGCCCCAAGTCCTCAGAAAGTTCTCGAATAGAACGATTGAAGTTTAATTTCAAAATGCGAAGCAAGTTCCAGAGGCATAGAGAATGTTCGTTTGCAGTTGGTATTGGATATTGGTCCCGTTTATATCCTGTCTTTGGTGTGGGGTATGTTTTTATGATTATTATTATTATTTAAAATCTTACTTTTTTAAGTGCCGTTATCATAATAGTAAATGTTGTGTACATCTGTTATAAGTATATATATATCAGAAAAAAATAATTTAGAAAAAATCTTACTCAGTACACGAAATCACTAAATATTTCCTCTAACCCCTTCCAGCTAAGTGCTATGGTATGTGTTAGGGGACTTAGGGATGGTATTCAAATTCAAATTCATATATTTATTCCTGGCAACTATGTACGTATGATTTTGTTACTAACAACTTTGTTTGTTTTATATTATCTATTGTTAGTAAAGCTGTGTTAGTTGAGTCTGCACCCCGTTCTAAATTTGAAAATCAAAGTTCATTCCCACCTCACCCAGGAATCGTGACGTATTTTTTGCTTTAAACAGTTCGTTTTATAGATAACAATTTTAATTATAGCTAAAACTTGTTTATATACTAATATCATGTTTATCGATCTTTCATCATACTGCTCTACTAATATACTAAGTGTTTACATCCCCGGAGGGTTAGGCAGAGGTGAATTAACACCAACATTTCACCAATCATTGTATTTGGTCCCACGTAATAAGGGGTGAGCCTATCGCTATATATCGCTTATGTTTCTTAATTTTCGTTAAGACAGTTTAGTTAGAGCTTTGGAGTGCAAAGTTATAAGAATTAATTTGACAAAGCGGGCCTGCGGATGAAAGATTCACGAATTAAAAAGTTGCGATATGACTTCACTAATTAATTTGTCTGGAAAAACACAGCAAGCGCGAATTAGCTATTTGCTTGAAGTAAAACATGAAAAATTATTTATGATAAACTTAATAAAGAAATTCCTAAGCCAAGCCAACAATATACATCGAAATGAGCAACCAGAGTAAGCGTATCCTGGCCTCTAGACTGATAACCTCGACTGCAACCGGACACAACATTCCACCAATCAATTAATTAGCCTATCGCATTCCACTGCTGGATATAGCCTCTTCCAATGGGAGGCTCTGGCCTACTGTTTCCACGCTGAACAGACGGGTAATTACAGAGCTATCTCGATAGATGGCCGCGGGGTCAGCAGGGGTGTGAGGGACATGTTGGTTACTATCTCACTTCCGGCAACTAAAGACCCAAAGACGACGTCCGGTTTAGTCGGTTCGAGTCCGACATAGCCTACCCGACCAGTACTGGCGGGGGGTATCCGTGGGGATTTTTCGCACTATAAAGAAAAAAAAGGGTAAGAGTACAGAGTTTCATTTCGGCTTTTCCTTTTCTCACAGTGATATTATCTGCGCAATTTTCCGTTTGTCGCCTGTTACAACCCTTCGGATATGATGTTACACGGAATGTTAAGATAATAATTATGCATCATCAAGACAGCATCGCGTAAATTCGAAGTCCTGAACAGACTGACACGTTTTTTCACGCCGGAGCAGCGGTGTCTTCTTTACAAGACACAAATTCATTCCTGCGTAGAGTACTGCTCGCATCTACTGGATGGCTCCGTAAAGCACTTACTTAGATGCTCTCGATAAGTTGCAGCGCGGGCGGTCCGCATTATTAGGAGTCCTGAGTCACCCTTGAGGTACCATTGAGGCTTTGCAGATGCGCAGAGATGTTGCGTCCCTGGCAGTATTTTACCGTATCTACCATGGCGAATGTTCTAATGAGCTCTTCCAATTAATCCGAATCTGATGAGGCCGTCAGCTGATCGCCACCATTGTAACACTGTAAATATTTGTATTGGTGACCCTCTTTCCTGAGACATTGCCTTCAGCTTATCATCAGGCAAGGTGAAGTCAAATTGTAGTGCCACAAATAACAAAAATGCTGGTTTTTTCTTGGCACGCTACTTAACACAGCCTTTTAGTTACTACCGGTTATAGCCACGTTTAACTAGGATATAAATATACGTTAGACAATTTATCATGTAGATTTTAGACTATATAACATTTACATCATGTATCATTTTACATACGACAAACAAAACTATACGGTATACTTCCCGCTGTTTTCTTGTTTGCTAACATGAGACATCAAAATGAAACTTCATTAATCTATAAGTAACACTTATACAATATTTAATCACGAGCCTCGGCTTTTGAAAGTACGAAACGTATTAAATGAAATAAATTTTCTAGAAACTGCAAATATGAGCATGAACAAGTCGCCTCGAGCCACATCCAGACGTCTCGTTTGATGGAAATTTCGCTTCGCCAAAATTGCATTTTCATAAAAATATTACACTGGGCAAAAGTCATTGAAATAAACGATGCTCGGAATGGTTTTGCATATTTTTCTACAGTAGTGTATACTGTGTATTTTTATCGGATATTGCGCTGTATAGTTTTATAAATCGCCTATCGAATTTCGTGGTTCACGATCACGGATAACTGAAAAATGTTAACCTGAAAATGTTTACTGGAAAGGTTTTGTGTTGTCAGTGGGAAGACCGAGAGCTTGACTTGACACTACTACATCATCAGCATCATCTCCCTGCCCTTGTCCCACTACAAAATAAAATTATGTCGGAAACATCATACTCATTTTAAAATATTATATAGAGAAATATTTAATTCTAGGTAATATTCGAGAGCTCCAGGCTATCTCTGGATGGTACAGACGCGCACAGTTGCGAATGTGACATTCGAGTTCTAGTAAATACAAATTATTTACACGTACAGTGCGGAGTGCACCAAGCCTGACCGCAGGCAAAAGTAGTATTAAATAAACAAGTTTTCTAAATGTAACTTTTATCTCTGGATATGTTGCCAAAGGAAACAAAATGCCGGTCACGATTGTACAGTCACACAAATTACAGTTTGAAATAAAAAAGTAATATTCACAAAGCGCCATTTTAGAATATTTAAAGGATATAATATTTTATCTTAAACCAGAGAAAAGATAACTTGTATTTACAACAAGCGCAATTTTTTTTTCAAATTATTTGTAAAGTATATCGCTGTCTCTAACACGTCAATTGGTAGTGCTTGTGCGGCTAAGCACGTAATTAATTTCCTTGCGATTTACACCACATAACAAGGAATCGGGTCAAAAAAATATTATCATAATTTATTTACCTGCAACATTTTCGGTTAGGAATTTATTTTCAGTATAAGTATTAATTTTTTCAAAATGCCCGATTGGCAAAGAACGCGAAAGTTTAAATTCAGTAAATATTAATTAGTCTAGTTCTTTATGAGAAAAAATTTGCATATTAATGCCCTAAAATTACATTGAATATTGAAAACAGTATATGGGTAGCCTAGTGGTATGGGTAATGGACTGCTGAGACGAGGTCTCGAGTTCGATCCCAGGTTTACCATGGCACACACCAATGACTTTTCGATGCTTTTCGAAGTTATGTGTGTATTTATCGCAGGTTTATAAGTGCCTCGGAGAGCACGTTAAGCCGTCGGTCCCGGTTGCCATACATACATCTATGGCAGTCGTTACGGGTAGTTGGAGCCCTCAAAAGTCCAACCAGCCTAACTTGGAACTTCGATATCGCCATGGGTCATTAGACCCTTGGTTGTGGAGGTCAGATGGCAGTCGCTTTACGGAAAATATCGAAGTTCAGCCGCATCACAGTTAGACTGGAAAGCCGACCCCAACTGAGTTGGGAAAAGGGTTCAGGGAATGATGATTGAAAACAGTATAAGTATATCATTTACTGTATTAATTGATATTAATAAGTGTAAGTTAATTAATGTGCAGAGTATGCAAAAAGTATGAAAGAGGTAGGAATAATAAAATATGCTCTCAGATATACTAATGCTGGATATGAACGCAGAACAGAAATGTACCTATGATTGACGTGGAAATATATCATCATTTCCTGAGCTTATTCCCAACTCAGTTGGGGTCGGCTTTCTAGTCTAACTTAGATGCGCCTGAACTTTGATATTTTCCATGAAGCGGCTGCCATCGGACTACCACAACCAAATTGGCGATATCGAAGTTCTGTAGTTAGGTTAGTCGGACTTTCGAGGGCTCCAACTACATGTAACGACTGCCATAGATATTCTTATGGCAACCGGGACCAATGATTTAATGTGCTCTCCGAAGCACGATTAGACCAGCACGATTATTTACCGAATAATAATTTAATGTAATTTTAATTCATTTAATGATTGTTAAATGATGAAATAAAATATAAATCGAATCACAGTGTGTGATTAAATTCGTGTTCGTGTGAGTATATTTTTTTCACTATGAGAAAATACCCAGAAAAAGTACCCAGGGGACGCGGATTTATTTTATTTTACGAGGTGAACACAATTGTCGTTTTCTTTAGACAAGCAATATTTGTTTTTAGCCAAACACTTTTTAAAGGTATCCCTTATCTTTGTAAATGAATATATAAATATAACTATGTAAATGAAAATGAATCCCGAAACAGCAAAACTCAAAAACGGCCGGACTAAATTTCGAGTAATTCTTTTTTTTATATTCCTTAAACTCTACAGAAGGTTTTTATGGAGCAATGGAAACGGGATCAGAAGTCAACGTGGGCGGAGGAAACCCGCGACAATGAACGCTCTGAAATTCATAAGAATACGATTTACAGTAAGCGCTTCAAAATTCTTTTGTGGTATTTCTTCACAGATAAGACTAAGTTATTAGATTAAATACAAGTAAATAAGAGCTGATTCTTACATTATTTATCGTCGTTTTTACTCGACTAAAAGTTCCCAGTAAGATATTGCTTTCAGCGATAAGCCTGCCCTTTGTAAATATTCATATTATTCATGTCATACATTTGTAAGAGAATTTGAATTGGTGTACAATAAAGTTTCTTTCTAGACTATTCTAAAGGTTTTGAGTTAACAAAGACTTATGAGTGTTTTGACCACAATGCTACGAGTAAAAACTTTAGTTGAATGAACTCAGCACACTCTTTCATGTCAGCTTAAACAACGTTAGATTTTAGACGAGAAATATTGGAAACGATTCGTATGACTAGATATTATGGTGTGATTAGATTTTGTTAAGACAAAACATATGAAAGCAAACTAGATATAGACTCGATCTAGAGTTCCTATGACCTTCGTAGTCTGTCATCATACTAGCACCAACACCATATAAATAGATTGTCATCTAAATTGAACGTGTATGCAAAATTTAATCAAAATGGGTTAAGGATGCTTCAAAATCAAATTACACGAGTCCATTCGAACAAATTACACATGTAGGTATGCTACAAACAAAAAATACAGTGTTATTTAATACAAAGTTTATAAAATAAAGACAATAATAGCCATTGTCTTCGACTAAACATTGGTTGAATTGATAATAGGTAGACTACTATAGGTGCATTATACACAAATGAAATATTTAATTAGTAAAAAACAAAAATTTAGTGGCAACACCTTAAAATTACGTGACTTTTCCGTGACCCGACGCAATGACACTACTGATAGTATCACGGGGAGTTTTCGTTCCGCATCACACCACCACCGGTAGTATCATGGAGAATTATTTTGTCCCCATGACACTACCAATAGTATTAGGGATAATTGAAAAGTAATAAACAGCATTGGCGAGGGTGAATACGACTACAACACAATTTCTAGAAATAGTATCATTGATAGAGCTATGTAATACCAAATTCCAACCTGTATAAGGGTAGCATATCCAGTTAAACTACATCAGTTGTGGCGGCTATCTCTAGCCCACACTCGGCCCCTGTGACGAAACATAATGTCACTCTAGACCACCAAGTACATACACATTAATTAACTTGGGCGAAACTTATGCTTGGCTGTTATTCAGAATGTGAATTAGTCCTTTCAAGCTGTATGAAACCGTACTAAGTAAAGTAGTCGTTTGTTTGCGGCGTCTGCTCCTTCACTTTGCAAGGTTTTGGGTTTTCCGGGCAATACCGGTTCCTGGTGGAAGAAAATGGCTAGGTATTTGTTACCCACATACAGGTTATGTGGGTAACAAATACCTAGCCATTTTCTATGTTGGTGGCAAACATCAGGGTTTGCCACAAATCGTGGTCGCACACGTGAAGGTAACTATGCTGCATTTTAAGGGCGATTCTGCTATTGGGGTTGATCGCTACACATCCACTATACCATATTCATCTTCTGCTTCTGTCACTGAAAATGTTACGTTATCTCACGTATTGCGGGTATCTCGAAAGCCGTATTTTATAGATACAGGGGAATATATCGTAAAGAATAGATAAATATTTGTATTGCGTTCGACTAAAACCATAAACACTGCGCTTTTGTCAGCATTCATGCCTTCTTTCAGCGTGCAGATGATTTACATATGTGTTTATTTCTATTAGTAGTCAGTAGATTAAGTAAACAAATTACTGGGAGTAAGCTTTTATTTAATTTCTAACAAAATTAAAGTGTACTTTAATATCACGATGGTTGCCATTCTTGACACATCGTTTGAAGTCGATATTGACTTTTGATGTAATGTTTTCTTTACAAATTAATGGAAACATTATGAAAATTATTCTTTCAGTAAGTACCTCGGCCCTACAGAATTCCATGGTAAATAGCACGTTAATATTACGTGTTATTATAACTTGTTCTGCACTGTGTTCTTTATCTACGTATTACTTAAGCAAAGTAATATAAAACATAAACTTCTTAACCATTTCAATCTCATAAAGCCCGTAATGTAAAGAGAGGTGCGGCTATTAATGCTATTATATCGCATAAGATTGCAATAAAGCCGCTAGAATGTGCAATAAACGTACAACGTAGTGTGTAGATACTGGTCAAAGTATATGCAAAATTTGGCACCATTGTCCTTGTATGAGGTAGTGGATATTAAAGCGGTATGTATTAAGCTTGTGTATGCCACGAAATTCGTCTCCATTTGTGACGTGTTGCAGGAATTTGTATATATTTGAAATTGTCCAAAATGTACTTAATTTTGTGTTACACATTCAAAGGAATTTAGGTTCCAAGAAATACTATGCGAAATTGGTATATCAGTACGGAGTATAAACCTTGAAAATACCTTGAATCTAGTTATAATTGTGTCGCGAAATTGTGTCATATTTTGCTGTGGTTATGTCGGTTTATAGTTGGTAATAGTAGATAGCTGTAGGTAATTGTTTTTTTTTGCCAAGGGCCTATTTCCTTCCCACCTAAATTAGCATCCACATTTTACCAACCATTGTATTCAGTCCCACTTATCGCTTATCGGTTACACAAATAGTATCTACCCTATGTTTATAATTTTTTTGGCTCTCTATTTCATATTTTTTTTTAAATATTAGCAACTGGAATTTCTAATATTCCCTCTAAGCCCTCCAACTAAACTCTATAGCTTGTGTTTGGAGTGGGTTCACGTCGATAGTAATGTGCAGGATTCGAATCCGGAACCTTCCGATCGTAAGGCCGACTCCTTAACCACCGACGTTATGAATAGTAATAGTGACATTAAGAAATCCCAGCAAGAGAAATATGACACGCTACATCTGTGTTGAACGTGACCCGGCTAGGAATCCTTAGGGATTACTCGCTACGTCTGGGATTCATGGTATTGAAGGTATGCTCCGAGAGTGACATATTTCGATATTTTGTTACCGCGAACAAAGTGGAAAGGGATTTCAATGTCTCATATGAGAAATATAGTTTCAGTTTACCTGATAAGTTTATTTGTTTACGGTATAGAGTTACGATAGGAAATATTTGTATGGCAATTTAATTTATAAGATGAATTGCCACCGTCGATCATAGGATATAAAATAATGTTTAGATACTTTGAAAAGTTAGCTATCTACTTAATTTATCATCACATGAGCGCCCAGTAGCATCCAAAGTTTGTATTTCATAGCCTATATGGATCCTTGAATCCCAGTCTTCAACCCTTGCCATATTATTTTTATACCATTTACATTTTTATACCTGATGGAAAGTGGTTACCGTGGCTAATCGACGTTTGCAACACCAGGGGCGTCAAACTCGAGATGCCGAACATGTAGAAGGATGGGGGGAAGAGGAGAATTTGTGTGCTGTTAGTGCAGAAGTCTTCCCCAAGATAACACAAAACCTCTCCAGTGTGCTATGGCTACTAACCATCGGAAACACAACACAAGGTCATTATTAGCCGCGATATTCTCTAGTGCGGAGATACTACCTCAACCGGGCTGCTCAATGAAGACCGAGATACCGTAATATCTTATCTCATCTTCTCTTTTACATGTGTAACTATGGTCTGAACACAAACTCAGATGGTAAAGTTTGCTCCAGAACACTGTCCATTTATCAGCAGATATACTTTTGCAGGTAAGGTTTCCTTGATTCCGATAATTTTACATTAAGAAATCCTTCAATCATAAGGATCGTCGCAATGAATATAATTTATAAATACTTGAGTATGTGGAATTAAATCTCTGAATATACGCCTGAAAACATTCCAGCAAAACTCAACCGACGGTATACAAACAGTTCTCTGAGTAAAACGAGCAAATATGGGAGGTATTAGTGTGAAAGGTTTTGATCGTACAGATCGTAATATTCGTTATAGATATGAGCAAATATCGAATCGATTGAATTCGAAGAAAAGAATCGGACAGGCCCACCGGTTATATTTGAAATAAAATTATTATTATTACGACTTTTCACATGTTTTTACCATTTAGGTGGCCGTAAGGGTAGGGATTAATGTTTTGGACTGCACCTCTGCTTACCATCAGTCGGAGTGCAGTCAACTTGACGACTTAAGTACAAAAAAAGATAACGCATGACCCATCTGATGAAAAGAGGCAATCGTGGCAAATGGACGTATGCCTCACCAGGAGCCCCACATTCGTGCTACCTTCTAAAATCCTTATGATGAACCCTTATGCAAGAACTTTTTTTTATATATTTGCAGAAAAAATATTTTATTCATATTAACAGTCCTGATTTTTACCACTATATCACCGTAGATGAGATAATCAAACTATGATGTTGCTGAATTCACTGAGTTCACTGAACTATCACATCTTTTACTAGCAAAGAGTCTAAAAAACAACGATATCTGGTAACCATACAGCGATATCCTTTCAACAAAATACCTTGAAGCAATTTAAATTTCAAATTGTTAATATCCCTTTAAAGAAGGCTTTCTCGACGACATTGAATATCAACCTACCGAGCACAACGATACGATCTCAATTTCCGAAGTGTTCGCTATGTACCAATATAGCTAATTGTTTTAGTAGAAAGCAAACGGCTACGGAACAGGGCTACAGTACTAGGCCATTGTTTCTGCAATGAATAGGAATTGGTCGCTGGATGTCGTTTTTTTTGAGAGAGAATTTTAAGTGCTTTATAATATTTTTCCTTGATGTACTTTATTATTTATACTGTTGATTGACGGCACTTGGTGGAACTTATTGTTACACATTATTGATAACACACTTGTACTTCTCCACGATATTTATTATTGTACCTAACCGATTTCGCCGTAAGGCATTCTGAAAGGTTTTGAAAATGCCGTAAGAGAATGTCGTGGAGAAGTACAAGCATGCTGTCAAAACTTTAAAGGACGCCTTGTGTTTGCATACTGTATCTATAAGTAAAAGTATGGGCGCATTAATTGCTTTTAAAAGCACTTGCTATATGCTCCTTCCTTGCTGCTTTCCTTGCTGCCTTTAGCCATCGATTTTGATAACAACGCACAATTGGCTATGTTGTTCATAGATCATATTCTACGGATGTGGTTTTCAAGTTTGAAATTCATTGAAAGTTTAGTTTGATTTGATCACAGTTCTTATTGTTACTCTTTATAGAAGGGATAAGTTTGATTAATAAAGAAAAATCGTTTCGTTAATTTTGACAGAAGTCAAGGACATTTCCTTTTTATTTACATTTGCTGATTGTAATTAGGTATAGTTTTATCACGGCTAATTAGTAACATATCCACATTATAATCAACTACGATGAAAAGCTCGAGGAACGGACGCCAAAGAAGGGCGAAACAATTAATACCTTCATACTGCAGTGTACTGCAACTTAAAATCAAAATTAAGTGATAGGGCGGTACTCCTTTATGGGATCACTAAATGAAAAACAATCTTGGTGGAATGCTTTGTTACATTCCAAAAAAAGAGAACACCGTATTTTTAATCAAACTATAGCTATGTTTTTATTTAGCGATAAAAAAATAATGTAACCCTCAAGGCACTGATGTAATAACGCCGAAAATACACCAAACGATGAATTATCATCAACTTAGGGTTATTCAGCATCCAAGAATTTCATCAAAATTTGTGTGATCCACAAATAATTGTTTTGGGCATACGAACTCATTTTTCTTTTCAAAGTGCCCGATTGGCGGAAATAGGTTCGCCCCCTATTACGTAGGAACAAAAATCATAGTTGGCAAAATGTGGGTGTTTAATACACCTCTGCCTATCTTCGGGGATAACGGGCGTGAGCATTGTATTGTTACGGGAAGCGGCTTTCAGGATTGGAAGTAAACAACCTCGAGTATGTATTATGTATTCATTAAACTTATTTGTATTTCTTTTCTATCGTATATATTTCAATGATTGGAATCTAAAATATTATGAATATAAGTATAGATACAGATATTCTAACAAACGAGTAGAAGGACGTTTTTAACATAGATATTTATTGGGGTAAGCGAATTGTGAAGACCAATGAACCTTGGCTTAAGATCCCTAACGGAGCCCCGTGCAAACTTTCACTTGATTAACTTGGAGATTTTCTAATTAGATTACAACGATTTGCAGAAATTTATCCTCCTGTTAAGCTTTATGGTTTATAAAAGTGTAAGATTGGATATGAAAGTCAGAGAGAGCCACGAAAAGTGATGACAAGTTCATATAATCTATTTAATACTATTAAACGACTAACTTGAAATGAAAATGAACCGACTTCTAGAAAAGTAAAATAGTTATTTTTGATGTAGGTACCTGGAAGTTAAAATGTGCGTTAACTATTCTTAGAATTGTTGAGTTATGAAAAAATCTAATTACACTATTTAATAATGCTTCTAGCAACCCAATTGCTACTTGACAAGTGATTTAACAAATGATTAGTTGATTTTAGCGTTGATCAGCCTTTCGGAAACTGGCTGTGAGTTAAATTTAAAGTAATCGCGAGTTTACACAAATACGATGACATACGATGGAAACAATACGATTTTTTTTTATATTTAGGACATCAAATGACCGCACTCCGCTGATGCTTAGTTTGAGTGAGGTCCAAAGAATAATGGCCACCATTATAGATATTATCCCTTTCGGTATCATTGTATATCACGCTTCTTTCCCATTGAGGTAGAGTACTCCAATCGATCGATCGATCTTGACGCATGAGATTTTTTCTCATTATTCCCCTATAAAGGGAAGGGAGAAATCATGGAAGTACTTACTACTATGTCACTAAATATCGATCTTATATTTAACTAGCAAACCCGGCGAACTTCGTTTCGCCATGCGAAAAATGATTTTCCCGCTTTTATGTTGATTTTTTTCCTGAATTTTCTTCGCTATAAACCTCACGAAGCCCGAGACCTTTCCAACGAATGCAAAACCAAGGACATCAGTTCGTGCGTTCTGGAGTTAAAGCGTCAGGAAGGAAAACCCGACTTATTTTTATATAGTAGATTACCTCTAAAAATATTCATAGGTTGAAAACGGAATCACCTTTCCTTTCGTCTACTCTCATTATTGTTTTAATTTCTTCATTTCAGATGAAGAATATTGCCTCACATACTAATTAAAATAAAAAATAAGGTAAACAAGAAAACAGTTATCAGTTACCTAACCTTCAATTCTATTTCTAAATATTTATCCTATCAAAAGCAGTTTCTCGATACTATACTAACTTTAGAAGTAGCTCCACAAGCAGTAGTGAAAATTGCTGATAACTTTCCAATCTGTATGCTAATGCCACTTATAAATTGAGGGGCTGATTCGAGGGTGCAGTGGCGGGGGCGAAGGGGGTAAGGGGGAAGCAAGCTAATTAATTGCCACGATAGTTCCTCCCGGTATTATTGAAAGAAGGATTTATTAAGGGGTAAGGACAGATTTTTCTGTTGATATTAGTTTGGGAAATGAGAATTAGGGTTTGAAGTTACATAAAAATAAACGAATAGTGAGTAAAATCAATAATTAAGGTCTTCATTTTACATTTCATTCATATTTTAAAATTTTTCTTTTGTTTGGTATGGCATTCGATACGATTGCCAATTAAATGTTTTTAAAGCTTAACATTTTTTATGATGTGTTTGTTAATTTGTTATATTTGATGTTATTTGTTTATAATATAGCTATCACAGTCAGAGTATGAAACTGTATCGATTGACTACTCATTGGTTCAAAGTCACAGGAAAGATTCATTGCAAACACGTACAGTGCTACAATGGTGGCGATCAGCTTGACGGCCTCATCAGATGCTTTTTCACGCCACACTTAAAGGACCCCGGACTGTAGGAAGTAGGAAACACGCGAAGCTTATGTTTAGCAGTGAATTGCAATAGACTAAGTGATTAATGATTTAATGTATATAATAACAATATTATACTGAAATTGGTAATGTCTTGCAAATTTATACTTAAGTTAGTAATTAACAACAGTTAATATTCAATTTCTGCTCTATAATCTATATCGATATTACCTATAATAACTTACATAAGTGAAATTGAAAGGTAATATTTGATTACCTACGTGGCAAAGGTAATATGAAGCTTTATCTTGAACATAATTTAATGTCTAGCCTTATCGCATTAAATTATCCACAAATATTATTTGGGAGTCGGCAATTTGTCCTTGGATAGATAATAATTGGGTAGGTAGCCACTTTTAAGTAAGGGATATAATTCCTAAGCTCAGAGCAATCAACCAATCAGTTGGTTGATTGCTTCAGAGCACTACTTATGAACTTAAAATACGTGTGTTCTCATAGTATGTTTTTAGCGATTTCCATTGGAAAAAGTGAATGAGCAAGGCAGGACCTAATCCCATGATGTGCCCACGGTGTAGTTTCGTTGATCAGAGCTTTTCCTTTGTAAGGTCGTGTTACTGGTCGTGGGTTTAAACCTCACTTTCGACATTCATTTTATTTATCCTAACTCGACAGGATAGTTTGTTTAATTATTATCGAACATAAAGCTCTTCCATGACTGAGTAAAAGTAGGTACTTAATAACAATTGGTATGGGAAAACCAGCCAAGTCAGCCCTTAGACTACATATTTGGATATTGCATAGAACTTGGCACTCAATCTCAGATCTCCATTCTTTTAGAGGCGAAGCAGAGAATAATTTTTGTATTGAACTTGGCTCTCCTTTTTTACATTTATGTTTTTGGTGGGATACAACTCCTACACTAGCAGTCAATAAAGAATTTCTAGATCCAATATATATTTCCAATTCCCCTCCGGAGTAGACAGAGGCGTATTGTGTGGGAACAAATTTGTATTCGATAACCATACCTAGTTGGTTGGTAAAAAGTGTGTGTTAACTCCAGTTTACCTACTCCGGTGGAAAACAGACAAGAGCATATGTAATTGCTTTTAAAATTTCATTAAATTACTCTTTTTATTAATCATACAGGAGGGGACGTTGTAAGCCTTTCTCAAGAGCGAAACCTATGCTCGGGCCCACGCCGTAAATAGCTGCCGTGAAACAAATTATTACACCACGATGGCAATTTAAAAATGCCGTCGATTCAACTGAAGAAGAATTAATCATACACCTAACTAAAAGTAAATTATTTAAAAAATACTACGGTTAAGACTGTGTGTTTCTAGTAATAGTATACATCAAAGTCACATGATCACCATTCGAACCGCTATGGGGCGATCTTATTACCTTTCTCACAAAACCTGATATTTAAACGAAAATACTACTTAGGTATAGTCAGCAATAAAAGTTCTTTACAGTAATGACTATTAATTTGGAGCTCTTTAGTTTTTATTTCATTAAACTAAGGCCTTTAAGAGATGACACTAATCGCGATATCAGTACCTAAAGTAAATAAAAAAATATAATTGCGTATATCGTTGGAACAGAATCTATATTAGCCTACATTAACTGCGATGCAGCTAACCTATGCAACATGGTTTGCGTGTCACACGCTAAGTTCAAAACACATCAAAATTTTATAACAACCGCCATACTTTAATGCACAACATTATGAACTTTAAACGCTCCAGGAATAAAGTGCAATTTAAAATATTTAAAATTGTTGATACAGTCGTTTGCAATAGTTTTTTATTGGAGTCTTATCAAGTTACTCGTACGATTCGCAAGTCGTGAAGGTGAATTAAAACCAAAACGTGAGTCACAAGATATCCAATATCCATTTCTATTGTAGTTTTGAAATTAATTTTATGGTTTAAGAATAACATAGATTACGTCACTAAGTAAAATGCTTCTGTAATTAGATATCGGGATAGAGAATCAAACTAGTGTATATGTTAGCAGCTTCTAATACGGTAATCCCCGAAGAGGTAGGCAGTGGTGTATTAAACACCCACATTTCGCCAACTATTTTCGGTTCCATGTAATAGAGGGCAAGCCTTTTGCCACCAATCGCGCAAATTGTAAAAAAGAATTGGGTATGTCGAAAAAAAATCCCTAACCGAACATGTTGCAGCTAAATAAATTTGGAAACAAAAATTTTTGACCCGATTCCTTCCTATGTGGTGTAAATCGCAAGGAAATAAATTACGTGCTTAGCCGCACAAGCACTACCATTTAACGTTTTGGAGATTATCAGACTTTTTATCAGTAGAAATCACTTAATAAAAGGGTTTATAATTCATGGTACCCACCAAAAAATTGCCCACAACTCAACCCACAGTTTAACAAACCAAACTAGAGCAATACCTAATGAAATAGTACTAATTGTCATACAAGGATTGTAAAACCGGACCGGCGGAGGCACGGCGAAAAAGTGGTTATCCGTGGGGATCTCCATCCATGCATGCATGTAGTAGAAAGGTTATTTTAATATTACAAACAGACACTCCAATTTTATTTATTTGTATAGATGAGTACCCTCCCCTGCCTCCTCATAATATATTTTCTTATGATGAATTATGAATTGCCACCATGTGGTGTTACATAAATACATAAATTTAAAGTATATAACTATTTATACAATAATAATTATAGATACATATTCTAGGACAATCTACACAACGCCCCCTAGACCCATGGTAAGCATAGTTTAACCAGCTTGTGTTATGGGTTCTAGAATGCGGACATACTTAGATACTTACTTTTTTTTTGTAAATACACACATATTATACATAGAAACAAAATTTGACCAATGCAAATATTCATACTCATACACACAAATATTTGCACTGAGCGGGAATCGAACCCACGCCTCCTACAGTCATGTTCACTACCGCCACGACACGGAGGTTGTCGAACTATATAACATATTGAAGTATGTAGGTGTACTTCAATTTGTTATCATAACTGATTTTACTGTTTAGTATCAGTTGACTATTTTGATCAAGTTAATTATTCCACACCGAGAAAGTCCCATAGTTCTTTATTTGGAGACAGCTCCACCATCGTGGAAATAAGATTTAGTACAAACGTTCACCCCCAAGCCAACGTAAAACACAAATTGCACCTGCAGTAAAAACCACATCTAGCTGGTAGCTGCAAAATAAATTTCAGTTTGAATTTTTGATGCAGCCGCTAGTCCACACAATTACTTCGAATACAGATAGCTATGCCTAAGGGCATATATCTTGAACTTTAAACGTGCTTTATATACGCAGTACGCGTTTTTAGGTTTTTTTATTTTATAATTATTTATGGCACGTCGATTTGCCTTCACCTCGCCTGATGGTAAGTTGAAGGCAAAGTCTCAGGAAAGAGGGTCACCATTACAAACACTTACATTATTACAATGGTGGCCTTAATAGATGCTTTTTCACGCCCCGCTTAAAGGACCCGGGACTGTAGGAAGAAGGGAACATGTGTGGTGATAAGTAGGTAATTCTAAGACTGAATGGTGCGGCAGAGGAAAGACTCACAGAACCACTCGGTTCTCAATGGAATATTCTGCACCATATGCAGGTGACAACTAAGCCCTACACGTGTTATCCTGTGTAGGAAAGGAGATGGTAGGATTAACTGGAAGAGCTCATCAGAACATTCAAACACATTGAGGATAGTACGGCGGGCTACGTTGGTGGATGATGCCACAAATCATTGAGTAAATCAAAGCCGGCCTGGCGATTTAGGTCCAAGATAAATGTGCTCTAAACTATACAATTGTACTTGTCTCTATATCTGTGGCGGTACATAATTTAATAACACACCATGACACGGTAGAATATGTATCTATTACTGCCCTGTTAGGGTGGGACAGCAATTGTATTATGCAAGACAAGTAATAGTATTATGAATGTTAATATTTGTGGCAGTTTCACGGATATTACACACTGAAATAAAATGGTACGTTGAGATACGTCTAAGTACAAAAGTATTAAAAGTAATTACGCCGAGTGAGTGCAAAGTTTCTAGAAATTTGGCTGTGTTTGATTATTCTTGGGTTTCGGTACATGTAAAAACATTGATATGTCAAAACCTTCATTTCATTTTCTCTGTCAGTGTTTATTAATTTCCATCGTCACGTAAATGATTCGGGGTTGCGTCTTCTGGGCTTTTGTTTCATAGTAATTCGGTCATCATTCTCTCATCATTCTGTGAACCTACTCCTACCTCAGTTGGGGCCGCCTTTTTAGTCTAACTAAGATGCGGCTGAACTACGATATTTTCCGTGAAGCGACTGCAATCGAAACTTCACAACCAAATTGACCATATCGAAGTTCTGTATTTGGCTAGTTGGACTTTTGAGGGCTCCAACTACCCGACTGCCATAGATGTTCATATAGCAACTGGGACCGGCGGCTTAACGTGCTCTCCGAGGCACGACCAGATCAGTGCAAATAGTCATATTCATGCATACCGCCACACCACAGAAGCCGTCTTCATAGTAATTCGATATTAAAAAGAAAAGTTCTATAGAGACTTGAAGGGCGTATAAAGCTGTATTAATGCTCTTCAAAACAATTTATCCATTCTCAACATAAAAGTAAATGTTCGCACGAAACAAATTGCAAATAGAAACAAACATACATACATACATACATACATAGACTGATAAACACAATACCCTCCTTTGCGTCGCGCAGTCGGGTAAAAACACTATCGCAAAGAAAAGAAAGCTACAAGCTACCAACTTAACCTTCCAATAATATAATTCGTAACTTATTTTCTACGCTTTCAGCAATAAGATTATTTCTATTTTCGTAAGGCGAACTCACAATCTAAGATAGGTATCGTGCACGCAACACCTACAAATGCCTTACAAATCGTTGAGATCAAAGACATTTATTGAGCCTATCGCAGAACTAGCTACTGTGATCTTATTGAAGTATATACGAAGGTCATCATTCGGTGGTTTTTCGACGAAGGTTTATATAAAATTTTGGGAAAAGGGTTATTTTAATTCTCATATCAAAATTGAAAGGTCTCTAGCGGTTTTTGTTTGAGCTAACCGACAAGTTCGACTGAAGTAGTTTTTAGGGCACGGCTACTTTGAAATTCGACGTAATTATTGTCAGTAAAGTTTTAGGTTCACTTTTTTTTTAGGTATAGGTTATTACTGCAAGCCTATATAGCGTACGGTTTTTTTAATTGACTCAATTTGAGTTCACCTCGCCTGATGATAAGCTGAAGGCAAAGTCTCAGGAAAGAGGGTAGCCATTACAAACACGTACAGTGTTACAATGGTGGCGCTCAGCTGCACCTGTTGTCCTTCCTATGTAGGAAAAGAGAGGGTGGGCTCACTCAATTCTAAATTTCTGCCACCGCGGCAGCCTAGTAGTATGGGTAATGGACTGCTGAGACGAGGTCTCGGGTTTGATTCCAGGTTTTACCATAGTACACACCAATGACTTTTCGATGCTTTTAGAAGTAACGTGTGTATTTATCGCAGGTTTATAAGCACCCGGTCAATGGCAATAGGCTCTCTACATTGGGACCTAAACATAAACTGGCGAAATATGGGTGCTCTCTGCCTACATAGGCCATCTATGTCTGCCTCAGTCTACATAGGCCTAAATTTCTTCATTAGTCTAATCTACTCGTATTTCACTTCTATTTCTTGACACACCCTGTATCTACTGTAACGAAATTAATCGATTTCCATTTTATACATTTCGTACCGTGTCCCGTTCCGCTGTGCTGAAATACGCGGCGATTTCCGCAGCCATTATCTTAATTAGTTTGGGATTAATATTCCGACCGAATTTATTTGAAGGTATCATGATAAATCAGGGCGCATTATTATTGGTTTTGCTTTTGTTAAGTTTTGTTAGGTACAATACATTAGTACCTACAGTAAATGTATCTTGTGATATTGCAGATATTTGAGTATAACTATGTTACCTACATTATAAAAGTAAAGGTACGAAATACGTATACCGGATGACGAGTAGTTTCCTGTATATTTTAGGTAGATGTTGTCCCTTTTATGCGATTTAAACAATTATACACCAGAGACGCGTACCGCAAGAGTGTATTGGACTTCAGGCCCCATCAGGGTCTGCCGGGGTGCGAGAGATCTCACCTCCGGCAATGAAAGACTCATGGACGGCGTGCGTTTTGGTTGGTTCAAGCCCGACATAACCACCTCCATCACATTTGTACAAGGAAAAAGGCCTCATCAGTGAAGAAAAAAAATTAACAAATCTTGTCAATTTTATCTCTAAAAGGACTTAAACTATAAACTCGGTGTTGCAAGTCGCTACACCAGAAATAAAGTAAATAGATGATGTTGTCTCTGCCTACCTGAATTGGGAAGATATATGACTAAATTTTGAAGTAAGTTTGTCAACTTTAATTTATAATCCTGTTATTGAATTACAAATATAAAGATGATATTACCAAGTTTGATATTTAAAACGGAAAGATAGTTTGGAAAAAATGTATTCTTCATTTAGCCTCGCCCTCAAAGTTGTTTCTCTGGTTGGAGCATCTGCTCTAGGTAGGTATACATACACCGAAACAATCTTGAGGGGAGTGCCATTCACAGCAATCGGCTGCCGGTCAACGTGCTCGTTGAACATGATCATGGTTTATCCGGAGACCAATACGTTGAGAAGAACAAGCTAGGTAGTCCAACATTTTTTGTATTCAAATCTCAGGGTTCGGTATCGAAAAAAATACGGACCTAATGACCTTTTCTAAAACAAGAGGGTTGAATTGAGGAACTTGAATTTGAAGCTCATCTGACCCAAATATCATCAAAGAGACCGCTAGCGGCGGATGAATTCGAAACAATTTAAATAAATAAAACAATTTAATCAACAACTCGAAAAACTCTGAAGTTTCCTCGAAACTTGTTTGTCTCTTACTAAACGGGTCCCTCGTATATGAAAAAGAATGTCCCTACAAAGTAGGTATATTGACAAGAAATCTTTTAACTTGACGAAGATGATCCGCTTGAAACTTGGAATCCAAAATACAAGGATCAATTAAGTACCAACATACAGTTTAGATAATATATATATTTGCCAAAATAGTACAACGCTTTCTAGAACTGTAAAGATTACAATGATATAAAAGTGACACAGCAAGCTAGTACCCTGGTACCCACTAAGTATAAGATTTAACGAATTGTGGGTAACTAGGCCCCGCGAGCCAGCTAACAATAACTATGTAACGTCACAAATTAAGTGCAACATTAGTTATAGTGAGTGCGTGTGTGTACGTTTGAATTAATGTGTTTGTGTGTACATTCATTAGAAGTGAAGGTGTGTGTTCATATAGGTATGTATGAGTTTAGGTGCTGAGACTATAAAATTGATACCTGACTTTATGCATACACCTCAACTATTAGATACAACTACTATTTTACAGTACATATTTGTAAGCCGTGCGTTTTGCCGCTACAGCAGTTTGAAAACAAATATTGATAAATTCCACCAAATATCCATCAACTCAATTCAATTTCTGTCAGCAAATGTTTTCAATTTACTATATTTGGGACCCATAAATTCAATTGAGATGGTAATATAAAGTAACTTACT
This sequence comes from Pelosia muscerda, assembly GCA_963691645.1. NCBI lineage: Eukaryota > Metazoa > Arthropoda > Insecta > Lepidoptera > Erebidae > Pelosia > Pelosia muscerda. Next base: position 3,877,832 of record OY829100.1, read on the forward strand.
ACTTGCGTGGGTAGAAAATGTATTAAATTATTATTCTAAAAAGTTTGCTCAACAATTTAATCCCCAAGGAATAGTCAATATTGTTATTTCTCGAACCATGTACTTATGTTTTGAACAAAATGAGACTCGGAAAATCGAGATACACAGCAAATCAAACAAGAACCTGTGCTCACAAAATAAATAGATACAGAAGGTCGGCTACGTAAGCTTGTGAGAACTCTCGAAAACTATTACTAACGAAGTTCTTACAACCTACATAAGTACAGCAACTGCGAGAGTCTCTCGGATGAAGAAGACAAATCTATCTACGATTCATTCTCATATCTTATTTAGAATTCTATCAACATTTGATGAAGCTAAGAACTTCATACCATATCGATAGCGAAATGCAGATCTATCAACTCTCCTATTAAAATATTTACCAAAAGGTGTTGTCAAATTTGCGTTTTCTCACTAAAATATTGAAATTTTCATTTGAAATGCACGATGTTTTGGAAACATTACTTGTTTTCATTCAACAACGTTAAAGCGAAAATCAAGAGTCCACTTGGAGTAATTTGCAAGTCGATTCGAGAAATACCAGTGTCAAAGGAATTTGTTAAGATGAGGTGAGCGACCCACTTTGAAAGACATAAACTTAAGATTTTTTCTGCGTATAAAACTGGAGACGACATTTTTAAATTACGTTATTAAAATATTTAAAATGACTGGTTCTTTCAATTTAAATAAATATGATAATGTTCAGAGTTTATGCAAATATTTCAAAATAAAATGAAACTAAATTTGATAAATCTCATCGCGTTTTATTTAACTGAACTATATAAGTCTGCATTATCATTTCTGCTAAAACCATTGTAGATTTGGGTACAGAAACCGGGGAGTATGCCTTTAACTATTACGCAAAAAGCAAGCAATAAGCTTTCCATTTCTGGTTAAACTATGGGATACACATTTATGAATATGCAAAGATCAGTAATGAATTACGACCACAAATATATAATATGAAGACTACTGGACACAATAATAGGAAATCGAAAATGCACACAAATATTTGACTGAGTAATCGAAATAGCCACACCTAACGTTGCAGTCGAACGCTCCATATACAATACAAATACACGCCTTTGTATTCGCTATTTAACAAAACAAGCAATTCCATATTGATAAGCAACAAAACAATTACTCAACATAATAGGTGAGGCGAAGCATACAAAAACACCAATTACACTAAAACTTAACAAAATTGTTTTCAATAGTCAGACAATTGTTATAAATTGTCTTAATTGCGTCCTTACATAGTAGGTACAGTAGTTATCCAATTTCTAAAATTAACAGCGAAAGAGAAAGTTATGAGTCCTTAAGTGGAATTAGTAATCGTTTCAGTTGAGGGTCCGTTGCTGCGCTATGTTTTGTACAGAACTTTCTATTGCTATTGGCTGGATGAAATTTGTTTTGTTCAGTTTTATTTACTTTTCTATTGCTATGGGTTGGAACAGATTTACTTTTCTATCATTACATTTAATAATCTTCAGGTAGTACTATGTGCTTTAAATAGCACTGTCAGACGAGGTTTTGTTTACTTACACTGCTTGTAAGTAATATAATGTGTTTTTGACTTTATAAACATGTAGTGGCGAAAGATAAACAAAATATGAGTATGTGCGGATGGTTTGAATAACGGTTTCTTCGGACGAGTCCGTTCATTCATACCTAACTTCAATCGATATATTCTCGACTAAGACCTTAGGGATGTATGTAATTTTTTAGCTTTTAGCTATACAATGGTCAATTATTTTGCTGTGATTAGTTACTTGTCTAAATTGTTTTGCTTGTTTGCCCGTATTTTATATATATGTCGACATATTTCCTGCATTTGTGTGTAGTTTGATTCATCCGATTAGATGGCGCTGCAATCTGCCTGTAGGATTTTTATTAATTTTATGTTGCGAAACTACGATGTACTCGTATCATTTACTTTATCTTGTTTTTTTTAATTTATTCCCGGTTAACGGTAATAAACTTCAGGTCTAATACTTAATTCATTGTTGTAATGTGGGTGTAAATACAGGACATACTTCTTCGGGTCTATACAAAAGTGAGTATATCGTCGTACACTGTGTATGAAAAATAAAATAAATTGACAATGACAGTAATATAATAATTTTGTACAGTAGGTATATAGTGTTGAATGCAACACTTATGAACAAAAACAAAACAAAGCGATAGCATAAATTACTATTAATTATCTACAAATAGCATATGCTATAAATAAGTGTAAAAAATACATGGTATGTATAAAATACTTTTTAAAATTTATCAAACCTAGTTAGATTGTCCACGTTCATCAAAATTAATAAAATATGAAACACAAAAAGTGAAAGGTTCCACCGAGATTTGAACTCGGATCGCTGGATTCAAAGTCCAGAGTGCTAACCATTACACCATGGAACCGTCTGTCAGATTGCGTGAAATAAGTATCTACATGTATAACAATAAATAAAATCCGAAATGATTAAATGTAATTCATTTCAATGAGCTCATAATTGTTTTACAATAGAATGATAATCGTTCCTTATTGTTTTATAGATAACAATAGATAATAATGAAGTTCGCCTCCGGCGATCTAGTGCAAACGTATGTTACGTTAATAATGCTGCAATATTTATAACAATGACGTACATTGAAATTGAAGTAATTATAAATAGATTAAAATATTATTATTTTTTGTATTTTTGCTTAAATTAGGTGTACGTTTTAGGTGTCTGTAAAAATATTATACACTAGCGTATGCCCGCGGCTCCGCCCGCGTGGTTGTCGGTTATCGTGACCAAAGCGCCATCTGTGCAACTTAAATTCTATATTACTAATCATAACTCTGGTTCTACTTAACCGATTGCAATCAAATAAACGTATTTTAAGTTGGACCAAACCCCTTCAACCAAAAAAACCACATCGAAATCCGTTCGGTAGTTTTTGCGTCCATCGCGGACAAACATAAACTTTTTACAATTATACATTATAATAGTATAGATGCCCTCTAGTGCGTCCATCGCGGACAAACATAAACTTTTTACAATTATACATTATAATAGTATAGATGCCCTCTAGTGCGTCCATCGCGGACAAACATAAACTTTTTACAATTATACATATAATAGTATATAATAGATGCCCTCTAGTTTATATACTGAGGAAACTCATGCGTTAGAAAATGACCACAATAGTCATACTTAAAGAATGCAAATGAAATATTTCCTCATTCCCGGAACCCTGGAATTTTTGCCTAGGCGTAAAATACGAGTATTTGCCTCTCAATGTAGTCGTAAGATCACCGTAAAAGACACAACAATAATAGGTATACCATTTTACAGCCCCATCACTGTCAACTCTTATTCAATTTCGAGGAAAACTCGGGCCGTAGCGCTGATTCTATAAACAAGCTGATAGAATGCTATTTCTAACACTGGCGGGGTTTATGGACAATACTAGTGGATTTTTACAGGTCTGCTTGGAGAATTTAAGATTTTAAATTGCGAAAAAAGTAATTAGTACCTATTTACTTCACCAAAAATACACACATAGAGTATAGAAATAGAAACTTTTTGTTCCCAAAATAAGTGCTCAAGGGCCTAAAGATTTGTATTATTGAGTATGACGCCAGCGTGGCGTACAATGAACTTCCAAGATTTTCGTTCACTCAATAACTGGTTTTTATACCACTCAGGTGGTAGTTAGGTACTCAACGAATTTACAAAAGCTTTTACTTTAGAAACGAAATACAATAATGTTATATTAAAAAATGTAAGACAAATTTTAACAAATTAAAGAAGGGAAAACATGTATCAAGCAACAATGGAAAATGTATTGAAGCATTTCAATTATGAGTATATTTTTATAGAGTCATATAGAAGGGGTATATAAAGCAGGAACACTGTGAATAGATGTTTATTTACGTTAAAGGCAAAGGAGAGAGAAATATACAGCAGGAAGCAAAATCATTCTCCTCCCCATATATATAAAATATTGTTACTTAACGTCGGTTATATGCCCTGAGTTGAGGGGTAACAAAAGTAGGCCAATATCATTTATACAGGCATCCAATTCAATTAATAAAATAATCTCAATTTTACCTAAAATATTACTACAAAAACCCAGGTACGCTCCAAGAAGTCATCAGCAAAATGAACGGCTTGCTGGCGTTCTTTAACGAGTTGGGATGGTTTAAATAATCCATCTACCCACACGCAAAAACCGCGCTGTAACGTGGAGTTGCAAAGATTAGACAGCCATACCATACCAACCTAAGAATATCAACGAGGGTAAAATACACTGAAGTTGATTGTTAGGGCAGTGTGTTTAGCATTACGAAGCAACGACTTTGCAAGCATCCACACACATTACCACGTAAAAAACAAATAAAGTCATCGAACATATGGAGGTATCCACAGACAGACGTCTACGTGTCTACATTAGTAGATAGAATAAGGCTTCCGCAGGCGAAAAGCATCGTGTTAGGTGATTTTACGGCCGTTTTACTGCTAACCGAAGCCCGGCCCGCCCGACAAATTTTAGAATCCACCAAACTCAATGTTGAATACAAGATGAATTTGTGATTGGAGGTCTGTATTTTCACTTGGAACTAATGTGGTAAAATTGATACTAGATCGGTGAATATTTAAGAAATACGACGGCTACTAAAAGTAGTATAGACTGGTCCCCTTACCTGGAATTATTAATTAGAACAATTCTGAAGTAATCATCGCTGATAGATTTTTTTAAAAATCTCATCAATCTAAGTTGCGGACAAAATGCAGGAGACCACCGACGACGGTGACCACCTGGCTTCGTGGCGTGGGAAACATAAATGTCCGGCAATTCCAGTTAGGAAGGATAGACAGAAGAATGACTAGCTAAGCATCGTGGAGAATGACACACGTGCTAATGGGCTTACATCATGGATGCGCAAAACTTTGCAAAATAGAAAAGGAAAGTCGGAAAGTGGACCCCGGATATCGGTGTCTGTCTGGGTCTGTCATCTTAGCAGAAGCAGGCCGCGATGGCGGAGTGCGCGCCTCTCCTTCCCTAGGGGGCTAGATGAGGACACAGTGGTACCCACACCGGAAGTGGGCCATCTCGAAGGAAAATGGTCTTAGATCGAGGTGCGAGGCATCTGTTACCTACTTTCTCACCTCCGGTAAACGCAGAACCGAAGACGGCGTCCGTTTCATTCTGTTCAGAACATAACCTTACCGGCCCCGATGGGGGTGGCATTCATGGCGATTTTACGCATAAAATAAAAAGAATGATAATGAGGAATAGTAATTTAGAAAACCGTAAAAGCTAGGGTTAAGTCTTGGTAAAACTTTTGAGGTTACCATGGTAACCGTTTAACATCAAATGGATCGTCATTATTACTGGTGCAATCTAACCTTAGTAGTGTCAGTCAATTTTAAGATAATACCGCAAATACTTAAACATAAAACATTCAAGAAAATGATATAATAACGATCCAGAATCACGTAAAAACGGTGTCTTACAAAGTTATTGGTCACTTATCTGACTTTAATAGCAAAAACATCTACCAGTTTTCAAAGGAAATTCGACCATAAGTTCAGGACCATACAGTTGAGTCTCCACTTTGTAAAATTAAAAAGTCAAGAAGAAATCTGTTTATAATATTCCTGAACGAACAGGTGCATTTTATCGAGACCAAACTCGGATATAAATTCAGTTTTCTCGTTACGAACTATTAAATAATGTTTGTATTGGACTTATAGTTTTGTTAGAACTGTATAGAACACTGCAATTGAGCTGTATAAAAGCTAACTATTGACCATGTTTCCTCAGCAGAAATACGTACTTGTTTTCGCGACCAACAGACACCTATTATTGGGATGAAAATGGCTTTTGTGCTATGTCAGACAACCTTTATAAAATCCATATTAGAATGAGTATCCATTCGTCATCCAAAATGCTATGGCAAAGGCTGCACTTGCACAGCTTTTAGGCATAGTTTGTAGTCCGAGGAGCCGCTATCAGGTAATAGGATGTATTCGAACGTTCCGCTGTCAGTCAGTATACAATAAACAATGATTTATGTTAAAATATATATCGTATCTAATAAAACCGTCTTCTTGCTTTATGTAACAATTTTTTATTCTAGATCTGATGGCCCGAGATACGAACGCAGAGGGTTACTTGATAACTCCATCACGTAGGATGTTCGCGTTAATCCCGTGTGGGGCTGCAGTATAAGATCTGAACAAATCCGCTAAGAAAAATATCTTAATTTTTAGAAGAAGTACTGAAGGTTTATTTCTAATTTTGTCTGCGAAGGAATCTCGAAATGTGTTTTAATATTTTAGCTTTTAATATAATTCTGTCTGTTTTAACGATATTATGATTTGATGACCGATGTTGTCTTTACAACTAACTTTTTTTAGGCAATTCCAAGAAATCTGGAGGATTTTCCAGAAGTTCTGAAACATTCCACACGGTTGATTCCCCCGAGGTTATTTTGGATGGTTGGGCTCAAACCGACTAAAACGCACGTCCTCAATTGCCGGAGGTGTGATAGTAGTGAATATATCCATCGCACCTCGGCAATCCTCTTTGTCCTTCGATAGTGTCATAATGAATTTTAATAGTAAACTTTAAGAGAGAGGGTTAGACGTAAGTTGCCAACAATTGTTCAAAATGAGTAAGCACTAAATATAATGTTATAACATGAATTTATATTTCATGGCTAAGGATTAACATTCCAGCTATATTAAATTCCATCAAATTAATAGGCATATCCGAATACACACAACACAAATTCTACTCTAATCCCACTGTAGGAAATTTCCTTCATAAATTAATTACTCTATAACGTCACGCATTGCTACTAAGTAATACGGGAATACGAATGTTCTTGCTAATTGTGGCATATTGCTTTGACTATAAATATTGCTATAAAGTAACTTAATTACTGAGATAACATTCTGCGAGTAATCATTTGCGGCATATTGTTTTTCTCCTTAATTTGGTTTTTATAGATTTTTGCAACTGGCAATTACATCATACAATAGTCACAATAGCTATATAAAACCTTAAATCAAAATATATTTACTCATTTCGAACACAAATTCATTTATGAACGTCAGATCTGTGTGTATATTATACATTTTTATGATCAAATTCGCAGAGAAGAATCTGGCAATCAAAACTTACTGACACGTTTCTTTCTCACATTTACTGTTAACAAATTGTGTTAGCAAGCAAGATGTTATAACAAATAAATCCATCTCGAAGAAACTACTATTTATATTGGTAAAATTTATTATTATAAATGTTGATAACACAATTGTGGAACTTCACGATATATATTACTGAATCTGGTCCGGTTCCGCTTTGCGGCATTTTCAAAGGTTTACATTCCAATAGATACCTAACACGAAGGAAAGACCATCAAATATATTTCAAGTAAGTAGTAGGTACAGTGAGCCACAAAGTATTTGCCTAATATGTAGAACCACTAAAGTATCACTCCTGTAGTTATTTTATGGGGTTGGGAAGCACATGGTATCGTGACTAATGTAAATGAAACATTTCCCCAAGCGTAACTTTTATAATTACTTTCGTAGCGCGTAAATATTTTACTGTGTCGATGTTAGAAAAGTTTTACGATATTGTTTTGTGAGTCCTTCGCTAAAACACCGACTATAGTTTCTATAGATGATTCAATATTACATTACAAATATCACTTACGAACTTGAATATAAAACCATCGCTTAATCCAGGATAAACTGTAGAATATAATTCTTAAAGAGATTCCAATTAACCTCAGAACTCTCGAGACTAAACCACAATTCTAATTTCCGCAGTTAAATTCAACAAGCCGTTTAAAGTTAAAAGTTTAAATTCATTTGAAACCATGTCTACGAAAGGCTAGGGATTATTATAACGCAGATTTGTTGTAACTATTATTCTGAGTTTTGTGGATTCTAAAAATGGTGAGACATTTAAAAGTTTTGGTGGAATAACTTTACTTATTTTTCGATTTTGTATGCATGGATTTAGCACATATTAATCTTTTTTATATGAATTGTGATTTAAGGTCAATATTTTGTTTGCCTTTGGCGGAACTTTGTTATATTATTATTACAATTATAACAACTTTTCTGTAACCTATATATATCACAAAATAAATTAATTTGAATTAGATTTTTCTCAGAATATTACATTATAGTATATTTACATATTTATAGTATATTTTATTCAGTACCTATATATTATTGTTAACGACAAAATGTTTTATTTTAATTTATTTTTTTCGTAGAAACGTTAATATTTATCTAATTTGTATGAATTGATTTAGGTTCAATGTTTTTTTGCTATTGGCGGAAGGCAACAAGGGAAGACGAATGGATTGTGTGAAAAATGATATGACCTGGAAAGGAGTTAAATGTGGAGAAGACCGCAAATAGAGATGAATCGAAAAAGCATACAATTTGCATCGCCCCCAAATAAATACGGGATACCCTTATCCCGGGGAATGATAATTGGATTTTTGCTTTGATTCATTGTGGAAATTTAAAGCCCCACTTAAAGCACTCGGGACTGTGGGTACCGGGAAAACGGTGTACTGGTAAAGAATTTGAAGACCTTTAAGACTTTTTCGCTGAAATACTACACTCCTTTCTTTGGACAGCCATGTAAAAGTTAATACGAGTATTAGCCGATATCTACAGTCCCTACAGGCATTTCATAAAACCGTACCGTAATAAAACTATGCTTTGTATATTAAAATAGTTCAAAAATATTTGCTTGTTTCATAGTTTCGTTGTAGATCAATTTCATGTTAGTTTTTGTGTAAACCCTAAAAGCCAACGAAACTTTCACACTGACCCCGGACGCAAAAACGAAGGGCTGTTTCAACTTTGAAAGCTTTGTATAGTTTTTTTAAACAAAATGGGCAGGGATCTTAAGGAAATATAACAGTGGATGCTTTATGTTTAGAGAGATTTAAATAGAGAAGTTGATTTATGTTATTAACGATACTTTACTTAATACGAAAACTACTGGGTGGATTTTGTTGCGGTATTTGCATGTATATGCGATTAACTGATATATGATAATATGATGAAAATGATAACTATGTAGGTAAACTTAGAACGTAAAATTATATCTAAACATTTTATAAAAATAATTAGTAAATTAACTGACTGAAAAATACTATCTTGCCAAAAAGAAAACTTTTATTTCATTCTCGGCGTGGCGTGGCGGTAGTGAAGGCGACTGTTACGCAGGAGGCGCGGTTTCGATTACCGCACAGTGTAAATATTTCTGCATAAATATGAATAAATTATGATTATCCGCATTCGAGAACCCATAACACAAGCTAGTTAAAGTATGCTTATCATGGGTCTAGAAGGCGTTGTATAGGTAGTCCTAAAATTGTATTCATTTATTATTATTATTTATCTCTAATAGCTAACACAATTGATCATATCTTATTAAAAGCTAATTGAAACATAATATCGTCAGATATTTTTTTTCCTTCTTCTTTCCTACAGAGGAGGACACGTGCAGGGCTTCGATCACCCGCATACGGTGCCGAATATTCCATCAAGGAACAAGCGGTTCGGTGAGTTTTTCATTTGCCGCATCATTTAGTCTTAGAATTCCTTACCGCACACGTGTTTCCTTCATCCTAACAGTCCCAGGGCTTTTAAGCGGGGCGTGAAAAGGCATCTCATGAGGCCGTCAAGCTGAGCGTCATCATTGTAACACTGTACGTGTTTGACACGTTACAAACGGTAAGCCTTCAGCTTACCACTAGGTGAGGTGCAGTCAAATTGACATGACCTATATAAAACAGCGCTAGCCTTGTGGTGGTATAGGTAATGGACTGCTGAGACAAGGTCTCGGGTTCGATCTCAGGTTTTACGATGGCACACACCATTTTTCGATGCTTTTCGAAGTAGTGTGTATTTTTCGCAGATTAAGAAGTGCTATTTTGTCACTTATGGTTAATGGCAATAAGCTCGCCACCTATTACATTGGAACATAAACATAAACTGGGGAAATGTGGGTGCTAGCACCTCTGCCTACCCCTTTCGGGATATAGGCGTGAGTTTATGTTATGTTATGTCTATATAAAAACAAACATTTTAACTCTCCTCAATCTCACACATTTTGTTTACACAATTGTGATGGTAATATTAAAATATCGGTTAACTCCATTTACATTACACCCTCAGTTGTAGATTCACAAGCTATTTCATTTCCATTTAAAAATTAATAGTTGAGAGATTTTTTTCATAATAGGACACAATTTTTATGTTTTATTAGCATCAATAATTCCGGTTCTGAATTGACTGATTGAAATGAAATCTCGGTACTTCAAAAATATAATAATTTACGTTTCCTTTCCCTCTTTCATAGATTGATTAAAAAGTAACGCTTCATAGAGCTCAAATAATTTGTAAAGGAGAGTTATTAGTAGCCAGTATTTATCGTTGTAGTTTTTTTTGTCCTGACTAATGGTTTTACAGAAAAGCAGACCCCAGACTCCGAAATGAAAGTCTTGCTTGCTACCAACAGCTTTTCTGAGATGATGCTTTCTCCTGTTAGGAAAGAGTGCACCATACCCCAACAAATCTATACCAACTTTTAAACATTATGCTATCGCTGAATAATGATTTGATTTTGGATAACCTGTGTGTTGTAGCGGTTAGTGAACATATACGTTAATATGGCTATTTGCATTGGTCTGGCCATGCCTCGAAGATCACTGTAAGCCGTCGGTCTCGATTGTCATACAAACAACTATCGCAGTAGCTACGGGTATCTACCCGTAAGAGCCCTAAAAATCCAATAACTAATTAATAAACACCACGGATTGTGGACGTCACATGGCAGTCGTTCCAAGGAAAATATCGAAATTCAGCCAAACCCCCCCCCCTAAAAACCCCTGGACCCCAGACTGTGCGGTGGAAGAAGAACCCTTTAGTTTTTTTCCTTTATACTGCAGCGTTTGACGTCGTGGAGGGTGCTATGGGGACCAATGGTTTCACTACCATAAAAACCCAAGATCGTGCGAAGGGGAGGAGATAAAGCAAGAAGACGGGCCCTCAGCTCCAATTCCACCTTGCCCTCTTGTGTAATCAGGAAAACACATCTACATGATGATGATGATACTGCAGCGTTCTAAATGGTTTTCACCGTGCATCACTAGGAGGTTTGTTTGCTCTAAAGTCCATTTGTTTAGGTAAGTATTTAAAAAAAAACTAAACAATCTTAGCGTCTCTTTTCTATATGTTTTATTTAAAAACTCAGTATTAAAATACTTTTCTACTTAGTAACGCATTTTGAAGACGAAAAACCTGTGTCGAACCACTAGTTAGTCAGTTAGATAGTCTAGTTTATTATGTTTAACAAATGTTTTTATGATAAGTTGCCACAAGATTGTTTGCCTTTGTTTAAGTACCTAAACAAATGGAGTATAGAACCCGTAGTTTGTAAAAGCTTTTATGAAATATAGCTACATCAAGACCTTACAATGTTGTAGTACTCAATCAGTGACCACCGATTACGTATGGTAATTGCACAACCAAGCTATATTTCCATTTCATTTGCATGCCCTCATTCGATTGTCGTAAAAGTAAAAACTGGTTTTTAAATTCACAGAAATCAGTTTAAAAACTAGTACCTATATTATTACTGTAATAATTGCTCTGCTATTGTAATTTGTTTATGATTTCCTAGCACGATGCCTACTATTGCTAGGGGAATGTTACCACGTAGAATAACAGTGGTCTTCAGATGGTGAGTAGGACAGGACCTGGCCGTAACGCCAAGCAAATCAGAAGGTAAATTATTGTATTCATAATCGAGTTAATACCCGGGTTTTGGTAATGTTGCATGATACGTTTATCATATCATGCAATGTGACAGTTTAAAAGATTACGTATAATATTTCGCTCGTAAACCGCTGAACCTAACTTGATGAAATTTTGAGCAACATGCAGGGGGTCAGGACATATGCTACCTTTTTTGGTTAAAAAAGTGTTAAAAGCGGTCAGGGACCGAATTTGACAACACATCCACATATTATGAAAATTTGACTTTACTTCTCAACACGCCACGTTTAAAGCTACACGCTAAAGTCTTATGGGTAAATAAATCAGCAAAATTACAACTAGAAACAAACAAATTCCAAAAGAAGTATTTTCAAAAAACACTTCCACAGTAAATACAAAACTATTACTCATTTGCAGAACTCTATTTAGAAAACAAATGAAATCTCAAGTGCAGTTTTCTCCAACAATTCGCTCTCGAAAGCTGTAAACCTCTAATGAAACTTGCACAGTATTACAATATGAACGTAAAGGGGCAAGTCCATTAGTGGACGATAACCAGGTCGAATGTTACTACCACTCAAGTGAATAGTACCATTCCCGGGGCGAGTAATGTCCCCTCTGACTTATTGATACTATGCGCTCAAGGCTCGATATTGTATGAAGTCATTGATGTTTAAAGCACTTTAAATAATTACAGTAATACTGCCAGGGAAATACGTTTTCACTGGCTGTTTCATTCATGTTTGTTACGCGGTAACGTCAACCCCGGATCTACGATTTTTTTTAGGCGGGGCAAAATCTGAAAAATGTAGCTCTCATCTCCGGTTTTGAGACAGCACAGTGGCGAATTCACCCCCAGAAGCGGCTGCAGTCCGGGGCACGTGCCCCGGCTTGCCTTCCTCTATATCTGGACCTGGGTAACGTTAATAGGAATCAGAGTTTAGATCATCGGTTGCTTAGTAGTACCATCCATCAGCTTTACAATCAAAAAGTCCAGGGTCCAGGTGCTGATTGACTGCCTCCGTGGCTCAGTGGGCGTAGTATGCGCCGGCTGTGCACGAGGTTATGAGTTCGATCCCCACACAGCGGGCGGAGTCACGGGCAATAGCTAGTGTAATTTAATTTAATTTGTTTACCTCTAGGATTTAATTTACACTGGAGTTGTAACTTGCTATGCTATATATTTCATGCGAAAAACTGAAAAATTAATATCAACTCAATATCGATATAGCTATAGAACCTGAAAAGTTCTGGAAACCACGTACGACGAAACGTAGGAGGGCCCCCGGGAGATGACGGACGACATAGTCAGTGTCGCGGGTATCTGTTGGATGCAGACCACCTCCAAGCGGTCGGATTTGAGGTCGATAGGGAGACCTATATATCCAGTGGTGGACGTCTCGATGAGGGAGGCCTATGTTCAGCGGTGGACGTCTTTTATCTGAAATGATGATGGTGAGGAATATCGATATTATCCCCAACTTTTAGCACACGGAAGTTTACTATCAAACCATTAAACTGAAAGTTTTACTTGAAAAGTCACGCGATTTAGTTCTCAGTTTCCAATTTACTTAACATTTTTATACGTCAATAGGTTTTATGGTACGTAATGGTTTGGATTCATGGCTATGAATACGAAAATACATACAGTAAAGGTGGAACACGATTGACTTATAGTGCAGTTTGAAAATTATAGAATTTGTTTACTGATGTGTGTAATATTAGGTACGTTAATTACATGAGCGTAAAGATAGCACTGACTGTATCCGTATTGTTTACTATAAATAAGCGTCAATCAATTAATCAATTAGCCTATATCCACAGCTAAACATAGTCCTATCCCAATGAAAGCCATAAGTCGGTCCTCCATCTTGTGCATTCTGTATATATACACTGTACAGTTTAATAATATTATTTAATTATTCTTCTGAATGTAAATCAATCAAATCTCTTCCAGTTCAAAGTGCAGTGGGGCCAAAAGTTCCAGGGCAATTTAAGATCTATAATCCATTGACAGCCTAAGTATAATTTAACCAAAAGTAGCAGAGACAACATTAATAAAATAAACTAGATTGATATCTTGTTTCTTTATTAAAGAATAAGTAAACTCTTGCCAGTAGTGTCATAAACTGAATTACATTAATAAGTAGACCTATTATCCAGCAGAGACGAGGTCTCGGGTTCGATCCCAAGTTTTACCAATGCACACACCAATGACTTTTCGATGCTTTTCAGGTTTATAAGTGCCCGGTTAATGGCAATAGTCTCGCCACCTATTACATTGGGACTTAAACATAAACTGGCGAAATGTGGGTGCTAGCACCTCTGCCTACCCCTTCGGAGATATAGGCGTGAGTTTATGTTATGTTATTATTCAGTAGCTTCTAAGACTGTGTAGTGGCATCACTTCATACAATTTTTAATTCAAAATATCCAGGAACTTTTGTAGTCCACTGTACAAACCACTAGTAAATGAATCCTAGAATGCAGACCTGGTAACTAAAGGTGAGAAAAACAAAAAAATCTCTTCCAGTAAATTTATATTTCTACGCTTTTATATCAAGTAGATTATAATCGCAAGGCTAATAAATCTCCTTCCAATAAGCAAAGCCTTAAAGGACAGTATGTACTATATCATTCTAATCGTCAACCCTCCAAAATATTGTTTAATAAAACCCCTCTAGATAGCGACAAGGATGGCCACATTTTTAATTAAGGCGTCGTACATAACAGCAATATTAATTTTTGCTTCAAGAAGGAATGACTTATACACGATGTGGGGTTCAATTTTTGCAATATATGAATATAATTTTATAATGACATACTCATGTGGTTTCTGTGTCATTTGCAAGCAGTTAATTTTTGTTAAGTCTAGGTATACTAATATTATAAAGAGGAAAGATTCGTTTGTTTGTTTGTAACGAATAGGCTCTCTAAATTCTTTCACCTCTAAAAAGCTTCAATATCTAGGAGTAACATAGGCTATATATCATCACGCTACCATCCAAGGGAGCGGAGTAATAATCATAAATCTCAATCGATCCGGTGAATTTCTATACACTGGCGCTAATTTCTATAGCCAGGAAAAGTAATTTATAGAGGCAAGTAGATCAACGAGAGTCGTACAACGCGATAATCGACATCTACGCGGGCGGAGCCGCGAGCAACAGCTATTATTCTATATTTCTCTGGTATCGTCGTTCATAGGTCATGACAAGGCCATTAAGTGGGCTAATGTCCGACTGTACGGTACCTATTGAACTTATTTTTACAACACCGTCTACTGGTAGCAAGGAGATAGCTACTCTTTATTGCACTTCAAATATAGGATACAAACGAAGTCAGGGCAGAATCAAATATGAGAATAGAAACATATAAACAGTGATTTTAATAATATCAGATGGGCGTAAATCAATTTACCCTACAAGCTTGTATGTATCAATTTACCTACACTGTGTTACAATGACGGAAGAGTCTCCAGATAACCCGCTACGTGTGCGGCAGTCCTAACCATGTCGCGTATGATACTTAATTAAATTAAAGTCGGTTACGTCACGGAACGTCGTCGGTGTCGGCGAGTCATAAATTATTTTGGCTACGTTCTCATACGACCTCCACGTTTAAACCTACGGCCATGTACGACCCTCTATCAAACATCGTGTTTCGTACGACCTCATTTATATTGGCTTCTTCGAGGTGAACGTTTTATTTAAAATGGGAAAGTGTGTTGATCAATCTTGCATTGTACTTTTTACACTTTATGAATATGAATTGAAGTGTCCTCGAAGGATAAGGAGAGGTGTATTATTATTTATTCGTAGGAATATTTTCAGTCTTACGGTGGAGCCTATTACCGACAACTATGCATTTATCCTGTAACCTGGTTCCTACAATCAAAATGAAACAATCCGTATTCCATTTTGTTAAGGTACTTAATTAAAGACAAACAATTGTGTGGCAATTTTTGTAAAACACATATTAACCAAATAAACTGGGCTAACTAACTGACTAACTAGTGGGTGAAAATCATTATTTAGTGTTTAAAAAGTGTTTCGAAGCAGAAAACTTTTTTATGCTGAGTTTTTAAACAAAACAAACATATTAAAAAAGATACACCAAGATTGTTTACATTTATTTAAGTACCTACAAATGGAATATAGGAATTTTAATGGCAAATTATGCTGTAGAAACATTCAGTTTATAGAAATACTGACAAGTAGTACATGCAGAAGCACCGTCCCCTCGTCTAATATCAACTTTAAGTAACAATACCTATTCTAGACTTCTCTTCGTATTGATGGAACATGGTTACCGTGGTCTATGGACGTATGCAATACCATAAGCATCACACTCGTGCTATTGACCATGAAGCGGGAAGAAGGGAGGGGGGAAGGCTGAGGGTTAAGACAGTATCTATTGCTATCGGTGTAGAAGACATAGCAAATTTTCTCCGTCTTCCCACTGACAATCTCAATCAAAAACCTATAAACTTATCTGGTTTGTAAGATGAACACCATACTCTTAAGTTTGATAGGAGCTCAGCACGGGCAAGTACCTGAAATTAATAAAAAATCAACATTAATGGGAATAAAATATGTATATTAAGCTAATGATGTTTATATACATCTTAATTACAATATTGAATACAATCATTTCATTTGGCTTCGAGGGCTTAGTTGATACTGTTATATAATGGTATGAAACCGTTTTCTTCTGCACTATCAGCACAGAAACTCTCTTACTCTTTAACATTTCACCCTCCTCCCTCACCGATCTTCAAACGGCAAAAATAAATTCATGTAGTAAGTAAATTTCTGCTAGGCCATCAAAAAGCTGGTAAAATTATTAGTGAAGGGTACCAGGTATACATGAAGCCTAAAACCTACAAACTAGACTGTATTCACAAAGTTTGTTAATTCACAACAGTTCTGAAACCGCACACGGGGTAGATTCATACCCTGCTAAACTGCAGAGAAGTTTCGTGTTGACGGAGCATGTACCTAATGGTGGGGAAATCTGCCGTACTGTCTCATTTTAGCGACGAATATTTGTATATCATCTGATATACCTGAGCACAAATTAGTCGTATTCTTCGGTGTGTAAATGGCATCATTCTTTATTCAAATTCACAATTTTGATAGGTGTTCTTGGTGGACTAGGCTAGGTGATATTCTTCTGCTAAATGGACTATACAAATTAGGTGCATCCAGCCTAAAATTCAATGACATTGACCACCCTTAATTATGAAAGAACGTGAACTGATACGTGAACTATATGTAAAATGTTTGCATATGTACCACGAAGTTTCGGACGTGACGTTATTCATGGTCTCGAAGGACCGAAGAGGCAAAACATTAGCGTCCTGCACGTCAGGGTAAATATACAAACATTTTTCTTATATACATAAACACGAATATGATCCGTTCTGTCATAATTTATGAGTGAAAATAATGTAAGTTTAAATCAACATTATTGATCATTCTTTCAGGTTATAACATAATTATTACCAAAATAAAAAACGTACGATGGGTGGGAGCGCGCTTATTATCTTGAAATATGAGACGAGTGAGAGCCTAAAAAGTATGAGGGGCCTAGTGGGCACAGGATCCGAGGCATCTCGTCGCAAAATAAACTCCTACGTCGAAAGCACGTTTTTCTTAGGAGTTTCTCAAGTTCACAGAAATTGCGACATAGGACACAGAATACCTATAACTTGAAATTCTGAGTAACCAAGGCCCTAATAAAAATGACGCAAATAAAAGTAGCAATCTAGAATTTTCATTTTCACCTTGAAGAAATCATAAAAATGTGAATTGAAAACTGATTTGAGGTATCGTTAGTAATACAATTATCGACAGACCCTGAACCTTAGTTAGGTAATAAAACTCTCAGAAAAGTAAATTTTTTAGAGCTTTGGGAATATTTCTTGTGAAACCTGTTAGTACTTATTTACTCTCAGTATTAAAATCTGTTTATGATACAATTTAAGGTTTCATCAACTGCTATGCAGGAGACGGGTAAGATAGATGTTCAATGCAAATATTTATACTTATGAATATGGCTATTTGCATTGATCTGGTCGTGCCTTGGAGAACACGTTAAGCCGTCTATCCCGGTTGTCATACGAACATCTATGGTAGTCTCTACGGGTAGTTGGAGTCCCAGCAACTAGCCTACCTGCAGTACTTCGATATCACCTATACTTAGATGTTGTTGAGGCCAGATGGATGAAATATCGAAGTTCAATCGCGATGAAGGTAAACGGGAAAAGCAAACCCTGGACTTAGAGGTGACAGCTTCGCATGGGACCAAGACTAACGCAAGGATGATAATGATGATGATTTTCTGAGGTTTATTGCTACCCAACGTAATTTGTCATCAATATACTTAAACAGAAATAATTATTCCTGCTACACTAGGTGCTAAGAGTTTGGTCAATAGTAATACGTAAAAAGTCATGACAAATGACCAAAGAAATTATCTAACATCACGAAGCCTCTCACAGGGGCACATTTGTTAATATTAACGACAGTCGGAACTCTTAAGGCGGAGAAAGAATAACACAATCCAACATTAGGAGAGGCATATGCACAGCAGTGGATTATGATAGGCTTATTGATTGATGATTGAACCACAGACCATACTATAACGTTATGATTAAGTACATTATTTCATTAGCCGTGATGACGCAGACGCAGAAGCCTACATAAATCAATTTACTTCAAGAAAAGAAAATATGATTACGAAACACTTCTTTAGTGTTTCAATCATGTCGAAATTTTGTTTTTAAAATCCTTCCACGTGCAGGAAATTTTAATAATTTACTTTGTGGGTACAATTTTATTCTTTGGCAACATTTACATTACGTCGTTAAATTAAATATTTTATCGTAATTTCATTGCCAAAGCTGGGTTTGTGGTGAATGTAAATTTCAAATAACGCAATATAACAGCCCTACGCTTCCTTTATTATCAAGCGAGAGTATACTTTATGACCAATGTGCAATAACCCTATAGAGCGAACGTATCCTACAGACAATCCTCTGTCATAGGTACTGCAGTGAGACGTTTAGTATTACATTACCAAAATCAATTACGACAAAAATTCACAGTCAACTGTACTGTGACTGTACTTCACACTTTAGAGTTCGGACACGCTCTTCTGTGCTTCCGTTTATATGTTTAGTTTTTTTGCTTTTATGATGGAAACTTTCAATTGACCTTCTAACCCCTGAAAGGAATCGTGGACCAAAACCGGACGGAACAAGAAGTTCACTTTTGCCACAAAGATGTATGGAGGGAGTATAATTCTAAGGGTTACTATTTGTGGCGCACCTATGCACTAATAATAATTCAAATCGATACGACATTATAAGTTGATCAAATATGTCATTACTAAATATTTTATTATTACTAAATTTAAATGAAGATAGGAAAAATAAACAAAAATATGAGCACATCCGGATATGAAAATTCCACAACCAATCAGATACATTATTACAATTGCCTCAAGATAAATCTCAATATCTCAGCATAACAACGTCCAAAACACCAAAGAGAAAGACTTCAACAACAATATGAAAAATTAACAACACGAACAATGTCTGACCCATTTTCATAGATTCATTCCGCTCAGAGATTACAAAGAGGAGTTTCGAAACACGTACCAGGGTTTTTGCCATTGTACAAAGTTAGACAACTAGTCTTCGGCAGAAGTTCCTCCATGTGACGACTATGGAATTCTTAGTCGAGAGCACGGGGACAAAAAGGTTTCAACAGATTAATAAGGCCACAGCGACGCTGAGATTGCGGATGCAGCGAGGCATAATATCATAAATATTTTTTAAGCGAAATATGTTAGGAATTGTACCAACCACCTAGAACCGCTCTTATTAAGGTAGTTTTGGACTTAGGTATAGTTTGAAAATTAGTGTGTAACATGAATAGTTGAATGTACTAACTTTGCTCGTAAATAGATAATTCTCAGATATTAATAGGTATATCAATGTGATACTTTTTAAAATTTATGCGAATGTCACATATTATGAATGAAATTTGTAAAAATTAGTTTCATTTCAATAAATATAACAACTCAAGATAATGTCAACATGTATGAGGAGAGGACTTCATATACACATATGAAATAATGTTACGTATAGTTAACACATTAATATACAAAAAACCCAAGATGCAAGTCAGGGTGTCAAACTGTCCGCATAAAATGAGCGCTCAATTCGAAATTAAGCGCTCATTTCAAATAGTCTCGCATCGCTTGTGTTCACACACGCACTTTGTACACTGCTTTGTAAAAAGTACTTTAAATCATGTTCGTATGGATGAATTGCTACTTTTGTTCGAGACTGTGTATTTAGGTTGGGCTGATTTTTTGTGTATCAATGAGTTAGCACTATTATTTTGATAGTTTGAAGAAGATACAAATACACATTACTATAACTAGTAACAGACGATATTGCGTTCCGAAAAAATCATTTTCATAAATGTTTATGCAATTTTCGCGAACAAATATTCAGGCAATAAGAAACCCAACTGTAAGATAGCTGTATAAGTTTGCGTTAACCAACGCATTTACAATAACAGTGTTTGTGGAAATGTAACTTTGCCATTTATATCCTTGCGTTTCAAATGTAGGTATCGTAACCGTTACACGTTTTACTGTTCATTTGCATAATATTATGGCGTGAACTTTGGAACTTGTTATCCGGGAAGATATTTTATGGCGTTTTCGTTATTGACCGTAAAATATTATAACGGTGTTTTCGATTTCACGGCATCAACGACAAGTATAGAAAAATGTGGATGAATATTAAGTGGAATTATGTTTATCGTAGATTGTTGGATTATAGGAGTTATATTGAACGATCTTACAAGCGTATTACATACTGATCTAGATGATAGAATGAGCTTTATATTAAAGTTTGCCAAGGGCTGGTAGATACTTCATGTCGTAGCAAACCGCGTCTCCAAGATCTAACTCGTTGAATTATATCAAAGTGGATAAGTGCATTTTTCAACACCTACTGAAAACTGAATGAAACCCATCGATTTACTTATTATATGACATTCAGTATCTAACTTAAGTAACAGACTTGGTTTTAGTTTTTAAAACTATAGGTAAGTACCAATTAAGCATTATAATTTTCTAAAATTTTTGAACATTAATTGACTTCCAAAATAATTCGAAAATGTAGCGTATTGCCCGAATAAATATAAGTTGATACGAAAAAGTAGACATTTCATATATAATTCTATGTTTCAATGAAGATATCAGCACGCGTAACCGCCACAAATGGGCAGTACCAATTAAGGTAATTGTTAAAACGTAACAACTTACTTTATTGAGGCGATCAAAAAAATATTTTATTACTAACAATGTTCCTTTCTTTATGAAAGAATAAAAATTTAACAAAAACTTTTAACTTTCATTGCGGCAATTTAACGGCTGTTGTACCTAATTCGGAAATATAGCAGCCCAACCTCCCTTAATTGGTGTAAAGTTAACTGACCATAATTTGTCCCTACAGTCTGTTTTTCATCCAGTAATTTTGCCCAAAATACACAATTTACTGCAAATAGGGGCAAACAGTGCTTTTTGAGTTAGTTGTAAGAGTATTTTGATCCTGTATCTCTTAGTGAGTAGCGTAAGTACAGCGGTTAAAAGTACAATAGCCTTACGTGATATTATGTTTCTTCGAAAGGGCAGTCCAATTCTGGTGGCAGAGGTAATTTGAATTAATGTGTGCTCTTTCTCAAACTTGGATCAATAACATCATCATCCTTTTCTGAACCTATTTCCAACTCAGTTTTCAGATATTTTCTGTGAAGCGACTGCCACGGACCTCCACAACCAAATTAAAACGATGAACTAGTATACCGAAATACACCTATATGTGTAGAATAAAGACGAATGAACTTTTGAGAAGGTATTTCTGTTGTAGTTGCTCAAAATAAATTTCACAATTTAGCTTTCAATAAAATCGAAAAAAAGCGAAATTTATACTATGGGCCTACTCACAGTGTGCATGTTTACTACTTTTGTAGTATAAAACACAGCATACAGCAAAAACTTCAAGTCGTATTATAAAGCCCGCTAATACACACCGCGTATAGAAACACCCTTATCATAAGGACGCCGTTAAAACCCAAAAGACAACACAGTTTTACAACCCCACTTAAATTACTTCCAAATTGCTCCACCATCGAAATTTGTTGTTATTTTAAGTCATTAAGTGGGGTAGGTTGCAACATAAACTCTTATTATGAAAGTTGAAAGGCTATTACCGTCCGAAGAAGGTCTTTTGATAGCTCTAAGCTATATACATGGTGTCCCTTTCATGGCACTAGTCTTTTAAACTAGGATTGCCTCGAGCGAGGAACACAACGGGTGTGAGATGGAATATTCTCTTTGGCTAGTTTATGTGGACAGGAGTTCACACGTTTTCTTACCATAACCCATTGAAATTGACTACTTGTGTATTAGTATTAGTTGCAGCGTCTTAGTTGCTCATATAAAGACATTATTCTACTTGACAATGACTTTGAAACGCATTCATTGTGTGTTAAGGTGGTCGATCGTAAGTATGACTATTAAGACCACAAATAAATTAAAAGTGAAAACTTATTAGGTGGGTAGGTACATATAAAGATTTTGATACCGAGACGAATTGACGCAAGCGTAGTAGACATCTTTGAAACAAAGTTGGTAAGGAATAATTGATGTGATGTGTAGCCAAAATCAGTTTAAAGGGCCCTCAAAGAGTACATTTAAGGGCCTCAAAGGTTCTGTAATCTTAATATGTAAAGAAGTATTTGTTTTAATAAATGATGAGTGAAGAGGGCGAGCTCGGATTTTCTTTCCTATGCAGCGTACACGTGAGTTCTTTTCAGAATTATGTGCAAAGTTGCGTAGTTCTAAATAAATTCTTCATGGAAAGATGAATGGATGGCCAATAGTCAGGTACGAAATGACTTAACTTCGTAGGTATAAGTTTTTAAATCGACATAAACTCACATCACGAGTAAAGTTCCTGAAATAGTTTTTATAGGTTATCATGTGAATTATTCATGAACATATAGCAGTGAGTTCAAAATTCAAAATTTAATAAGCATTTATTCTGTCTAGACCTCTAAGCGGCACGTACAAAACGTCAATATCAACAATATTTTGTAGGTTAGTGAGCAAGTGGACCAACGACGGTTCGAAACGAGAGGCCCCGGCCTGAGAAGATACAAGAGTTATATCTCCCGCAAAAGTTCAGCAGTTGAATGTAGTCATTTCCATAAAAGCTTGGAGCGGACCCTAGGCTCCACCTTGATTGACACTCAGATGAATAAAAAAAAATCCTATGTAACTGTCATTTTTTAGTAGACCTATAATTTTGTAGACGAGGCCAAACAAATGCGAGTCTGCAAATAAAAATTTTGCTGTTTAAATAACGATGACAGATTTTATGTTTGCAAAGTTAACGCTGCAGTTTATTTATTGTACAATTATAAATATTTTTTTATAGTTCTGAAACGCGAGAACGGGATGAACAATGTCGTCACATTGTCGTCCACAATTCCAAATTAAAATACCTACTATAATTTATATATTTACTAGCTTTGTCTGCGACTAATCTCTTCGTGAAAATGTGGCGATATCTCGGATGGTGTAGTATTTTAATAGTCTATATCGCAGTGGTAGGTACAGTGTTTGATAGACGACGATGAACAATAGAGATATAGGTATTGACATAACTTAATTATATTATTCGGTCGGATTAGAAGTCGATGGAGGAGGCCTATATTCAGCAGTGGACGTCCTATGACTGAAATTAGTCTAATCATCAGATTGAACTAAAAGTTGCCTAGGAGGCATAACTATATAAACCATAAAGTTATCCTTATAGTTATCACAAAATAAAAGGCCCGTTTTGACAGTTCGCGCCCATGAAGTTCTCAATTTTTAACCAATTGGAATGTTATTATGTTTTTCATCGACAGGTACCGCCCACTCGGCTTAGTTAGTACTGTGTTCCGATTTTTATTACGTTATCGACAGACTATTAATAATCAGTTAAGAAAAAAAATATCGAGTAAGATATGATTTTTATTTATATAAACTAGTGTTTAGACCAAAATGCAACGTAAGTATTATTTGCATTCATTTTCAAACATTCAGATTTCGCTACTAGGTATTGCAGTTTTCAAATTAAATTACGATCTGTTCAAAAGTTTCTTCGGGTAAATGGAACAAATAGACAGGCAAACATTGTTAATTTCACATTTTATGTCAGTGTGGTTTTGAGGTTTGATGTGTATAAAACGTACTTCGTGTACCGAGTTAGAATCCACGGATGCAACCAGAGTAGTCGCTAAGTTAATAATGATGAATGTGGTTTCATTGATGTGATTTAAAATTAATGTTGTGTTGCTTGTGACTTATGAGTCATTGTTGGTACTATTTTAGATGATCATAGCGGGAGTCATAGGCATAGGCACCGGGACCGTTTGAGGCCTTGATAATAACTTTTATTATCTGTAATAACATGTCAAATACTTGCTTAAAAGCTAGAGTACCTAACCTCTTAGTACTAATAAAGAACTGTTAGAAAAAAGTAACTGGATTTCGCCGGGAGGGTATTTCGCCGGGAGGGTAAGGAAAGAGGGTAAGCGGTTCCGACTACTATCTTCAAGACCCAAGACAACCTCACTTGCCTATTGTGCCCTCTGCTGATCAGCGAACGAGTTCAAACCCCCTCAAGAAACCGCCTCTGAACAGCCTCTGCGCCTCTGGTTGGAGGTCGATGAGAGAGATGTTCTGTATATTGTTCTTCTTCATTTTATAGTTGAAAAATGATGATGATTTCGTCTGTACCTAAATGGACATCGCTCATTTTGGATGAATAACTTATTTGTATGAAAGTGAAATACTGAACTCCCACAATGAGTAACGGAAAGTGCCGAGTTTGTGATATCAATCATCAAGCTTGTGGTAACTATGAAGTCTATAAGAGACCGCTGCCTTGCTTGCTACTTTAGGAATGTATTGAACATACATTCATAAAGCAAATTAATCATCTTGGATGACTCCCAAAAATGCAAATTAAAAAAACAATTTGACAAATCCACTTACAATAAATTATGAGCAAAAGCATTAAACAAATTTTAATATCACCAACACCAATTCCATGAAGAGACGAACAGGTGCATAAACCTTCACACAACATTCATGATCTAAAATCTATAAAAATATCGTTCAACGTGCCATAAAATATAGTAAAATGTAAGCCACGCTAAAATTAATTTAACGCTAATGTGTCCTATGCAGTAATCCTACACTAGAATGCTAAAAGCTAATTGAAATAGGTCTAAAAATACCCGCGTTGGCAACTAACTGATTGACACATGGATTGACAGGGTTTCGGTTACTAACGGCACCCATGTGTCCTATGGTTGTGGTTTTCTAAATCGAGATTTTAATGAAATATACGGCAGATGATTTTGGGCGTTTCTGTAGCAGTAAATTAGGATTTACTTGATATAGGTATAATTATGTTCAATCAAAGAATCAATTTCGTTTGTTCAGTTTAGGCACATAAAGAGCACTTATGAATGTAAATTTTTTCCAATTATGTAATTGTGTCAACGATATTATAATTTATAATAAATAAAATGGACAATAAATCAATTGAAAATTATTCTTTCGCTGGTTCGGTAGTTAGATCTACTGAGAACAAACCAGCAAGAAAATCAGGTAGATTATATTTATGAAATTAAAGCGAGCTACGTACAGTATCTTTACACAAAACTTAGGCGCGAGAAAGTGACAGAATATACGAACAGTGAAACGTTTTTTTATAAACCATTATCAACTTTGACAAAAATAGATATTGCAGTGAGGTCAATGTTTCTACATTTAAAGTCACAAGTCTCTGCCACTGACATTTTAAATTTTCGTCTGATGGTTCAACTAGGTAGGACTAACTGTTTACATGATTCTTAAGGGTTGAACTTTTGTCATATTTCCGTACATTTCCGAATTTCATGCTTGGCCTTCTACCGACACATATGACACAATATTAGTGTTATGTCATCACACCGTCACAATTTTGGTATTTTTCGACTACGATTCAATTACAGACTCCAATAATCCAATAAATCCTTCACATAACTCCAAACCTGACTTCACAACTTAACTTTGACCGTCCAATGCAGTAACGTTCAAAAACTATGCCCGTATGTTTTCAACTACCCACGCAAAGGAAACAACTTTCCTATTTTATTAACAAAGACGCTGGCCATCCATTGTACTGTCCCGCGTCTCATAAACTGTCACATCTAACATTGGATGGATATTCGGAACGACTATTTATTTCAGGAAGTTATTACAAGCGCGTTACTTTTGATATTAAAATGTTGGTTCTTTGTTCTGCGAGCAGAATAGCAACTGTTTAAATTTTCATTATAATATTTTGTGTTCATTCATAACTTGAATGCGTTCAAGGATTCCATTGCGATTATGTTGTGATTATGTAATATTTAGTAATAGGGGATGCGTTTTAAGTTTAAAATTGTGTCTCTCTACATTTTAGAATGTTTTAGACTAGGCGGTACTTTTTTGTCACCACAGTGATTGTTATGTACTTAAAAATGCAATTCTTTTTTTAGTCCTATTTACAAACAACTGCATCATGATTTCCATGACGACCTCCGTGGCGTCTTGGTAGTGAACGCGACTGCTACGCAGTAGGCGCGGTTTTGATTCCCGCTCAGTGCAAATATTTACGTGCAGGAATATGAATATCTGCAGTGGTCTGGGTGTTTATATGTAGGTACTTATAATATGTGTATATTTACAAAAAAAATATCCAAGTATGTTTATCCGTATTCTAGAATCCGTAACACAAGCTAGTTAAGCTATGCTTACCATGGGTCTAGGTGACATTGTGTAGTATGTCCTAGAATATTTTTTTTTTTTTTTATACTATCACGCCTATATCCCCGAAGGGGTAGGCAGAGGTGCTAGCACCCACATTTCGCCAGTGTATATTTTAGGTCCCAATGTAATAGGAGGCGAGCCTATTGCCATCAACCGGGCACGTATGAACCTGCGATAAATACACACATAACTTCGAAAAGCATCGTAGTCATTGGTGTGTGCCAAGGTAAACCTGGGATCGAACCCGAGACCTCGTCTCAGCAGTCCACCACCCATACCACTAGGCTACCGCGGTAGCCTAGTGGTATGGGTGGTGGTCCTAGTATATTTATTATTATTAAACAGCTTTATATATAAAACTGTTCATTAAGCACTAGACCTCATTCGAAATAACGCTTCGGAACTCGTCATTGTATTAATTGAAGAGTAATTTTCACTAATTGTGAAGCACTGATTTATTGTTTCATTAACAGCTCGTCATGTAACATTTCACGTGGCAGATAATGGACTTTACTAAATAACGATGAGATTGCATTTTCAAATGAAAAGCTATTGTAATGGATGTTAATAGCTCGTTAAGATGGTAAGACGCTATATGGATAACAGCTGCCTTGTTGGAGAATTCTATGGGGTTGGAAATAAACATTCAAAGGCTTTTGGTACTCTAATGAAGAGTTTTCCAAATATTCAAACTTCTTCAATTTACTTTTTTTTTTATAAACTCCCGCCTTTATCCCTGAAGGGGTAGGCAGAGGTGCTAGCACCCTCATTTCGCCAGTTTATGTTTAGGTCACAATGTAATAGGTGGCGAGCCTATTGCCATTAACCGGGCACACATAACTTCGAAAAGTCATTGGTGTGTACCATGATAACCTTGGGATCGAACTCGAGACCTCGTCTCAGCAGTCCATTACCCATACCACTAGGGTACCGTGGTTTCTTCTGATTTATTTCTGATTTACTTCTGATTGATACTTTTTCTTGGGGTTTAAGAAGATCAGTCATTGCTGGCGATTCCACTAATACATGATGGATGACGCACAATGAAACCAATTTATATAACACACACATGTTAAATGTGTGATATTGTTTATCATTTAAATTCCTAGCGAGACATCTCGACCTATGTCGAGGTGTAACAAGCAATATAAATGAAAAATGAACGTTCAAATGTAAACAAATTAGTAAATTGCGGGAGCGGCATTTTGTATTTCTATGGACAATATGTGCAGTCATATTCATGAGGGCATAGAACCCTAAATATAAATTTAAATAATTTTGTCTTTGCTTTTACATTGAAGTTTTTATAAAACACCTGAATAGATCCGGTTATTTTCCGTAGTTCCATGGGACGTTCCATTGATGGGACGATGGAAAAAAGTCATTAACCGCAGTTCCATTCCCTATGGAACCACCGAAAATAGTTTTTTATTCCACTACAGGTTTTCTGAGTGTAAAAACTTAATTCGGTTGATGTGAAACCAAAATCGTCAACTGTCAATACGAGACGTACTTAGGGTTGTGTTCACTATTTATTGACTACTAAATCTACCTTCGGGATTTAGTATAGAAACATAGGTGTCCCAGTATGTCGTAGAAGGTCACTGGAAGATGGATAGTCCAAGGATAGTGGGTGGCGACATGTTAGATAGTTTTACTGACTCTGAGACTCATTATTCTTCTGTAGAAGCTGTCCAGCGCAGGTCAAAGTTTACCTATTCAAATCTATCTATTTTTTTATACCACTAATCGTTTATCTTTGAACTTGTCATGCATGTATCCATGGTTACCTATCTTAATCCCGAATTTTAATATTCCGAATATCATAATCCAGAAAACGTTTGGCCATTTATTCATAATCCTGGTTTTCCAAATTCCGAAGTTTTATTTGCCATATAATCGCAACTCCGAATTTCATTTTCCTATTTATTCATTTGTACGACGTTTTATAATCCAGACGAACGAATTCCAGACACACGAAATCTAAATGCACAAAATCCAGATGACCGTAATCCATATGCACGAAAGCCGAATTTTTAAAACACAAATTATTGAAATGCAGTTTATTGATATCCAGACAAACAATATCCAGATTTTTAAAAATGAATCGAATGGAAAAATTATAGGGTAGGTACTTAACCTTAACCTGACTGTAATGGGCAAGTAAAACAATAGCGAGTCGGTTTTGGCAGTTCTAACCTAACCTAACCTGCTGAGTCGAATTTGACACTTAAACCTATCTGTAATAGGCAACTAATATTTCTAAATTACTTGCTGTAGGTACCTACCTAATAAATGAATCGTATAAATTTACTGAGTTTTACTATACCTACCTGTATATAGTTTAGACGGAAAACGATTGTATGGGAACCAAATAAAAAGATTAGGAAAATTTGGTAATAGTTTATTTGGAAAATGGTACGATGGGAAACAAAAAAAAATATTCTGAGAATCTGGTATACTATATTACATAACTATATAACTATATTTGGATTATGACACTATGGAAAACAAAAAAATACTATTTGAAAATTTGGTTTTAGTGCACCTGGAAATTGATTCATCTGGGAAATGAAAAACGGAATTATAGAAAGTTGTCATACATTACATCTGTCTTATAAAAGTTCTACCAACCGTTTTCGGGGTTTTAAGATTCGGGTAACAGAAATTCGATATTTCAATAGGTTACCATGTATGCATATCTGTCTTTACTTAGGTGGTAGATGAGCTCACGGCTCATCTGATGAAAACTCGATAGAATATGAAAATTTGCAATAAGCACTAGGGGTGTTACACTTGGTGACGAGTGGAGCCGTCTGTTTGTGATGAGAAATAGCGAACTCAAAGGAATCTCGAGCCCAATTTTAATGAAAACTAAATCTCAATCTTTTTATTTTTGATATATAAAAAAAGAAAAAGAACCTGCATTTGATAGTGTCGCTAATCAGGAACGAATTTCGGAAAGTAATGACATACGGCAAAGATAACAAAAAGGTTGGATTTAACACCACCCTAAACTATTTATAGTTTATTATCAGTGTTCTCTAAAACTCAATATTCTTTGTAGAGCATCTGCATCGTAAATTTTAAATAGATCTTCGCCAAGTCTCACTACAGCCACAGGAGCTAAAACCATGGTAAGTACGAGAGGCGTGTAAAATCAATTTTATACTCTGATCTAGACGTATTGCTATTGTTTAGGCTGAAGAGGCGTGAATAGTGGCTGAACGAGGATTTTCGGGTTACATTTTATTCATGAAGGCTGCTCGAATCACCCCTACTATAGTGAGTAAAATAATGTAGTAATCGAAATAAAATTAGCCATGTAACTTATTTGATATCCTTAACGATGACCTTCTTTCCTGAGACTAGCGAAGTGAAGTTATATTGACGTGTACATACATACATATATGCTCACATCCGTAATCCCCGAACCTGTAACACCCACATTTTGCCAACTATGATTTTCGGTCCCACGTAATGGGGGGCGAGCCTATTGCCGCCAATCGGGCTCTTCGTAAACAATGTGGGTAGGTATACCGAAAAGAAAATCCTAACCGAAGATGTTGCAGCTAAATCAATTTGGGAAAAATGTTTGACCCGATTCCTTGCTATGCGGTTTAAATCCCAAGGGAATTAATTACGCAGCACAAGCACTACCAGTTAATGTCTTAGAGAGTATCAGACTACCAAGTCTTCTTACTCTCTGTATACTCTCTTCTTACTCTCTGTACAGAGAGTTAGGTTACGCTCCCAGAAAAAGTTTTAAGTTTTAAGATTTGATTTGATTTGGAAACACCTAGTTGTATACTGGCTACATATTTGCATGAAAAGAATTACGGTTTCGTATTTTTTATGCCTTTTAACTAGCATTATTTACTCTCCATCGTGTTAGTACAGCTAAATGAAACGATAATTTTATAAAAAAAACATCAACCCGTATTATGGCGGTATTTGTTTTTATAGTACCGTTTATTTGTGAAATAATCGTTTCATTTAGCTGTACTGATACGATGGAGGCCGAATAATGTTAATTAAACGGCATAAAAAAAGAAAAAGTTACCAAATCGTAATTTTTTTCATGACGATATTATGCACAGTCGACAAAGCAAATAAAAATATTTGGTACCTCGCTAAAGAAAGCAAAGTATTAAAAGTAAAGTAGCCAGCCTTTCTGACGTCAGAATGGCTGGACCAAACCGAATTTACCTCGTTGGAGGTGTTATAATTAGTTAATATTTTCATTAAAATTTAATACTTATTTAGTATCTCCATATGTTTTTCTTAGTTTTTTTTTGAGCAGCTCAACATTTTTCATTGCCACAATGGGCCAACTATCCTTTTAATAGTTTTCCCTCTTAAGCGAGGTATTAAATAATACCAAATAGGTACTATAACTTGGTATTGTTCCAACTTCCAAAATCTCCCTTGGTCCAGCCATACTGACTCTCACCAATGATAGATATACTCCGTACGTGAAGTTCAATCATAATTTCTAGAAGAGATTCATTCTAAATATTCTCGTATCTTCTATATTTGTCACACAATCATTTATATTATGCAGAAAATACGCAGCTCAATTTATAATAGTCTATTAACTAAGCATGGTACGCGTAGCATGAGATTGCGTCTACGCTTGCCAAACCTTTGATCTATTATTTCATCGTGGCATTATAAATCTGTTCGTTTGTCACCTGACCCCCAACCCCAAACTAAATTACTTTACTAACAATTTTAAATCTTATTACCGTATAAACTGAATTCAAAATTAATTCCAGTAGGTGGTGCTACAATTGAATGATTGGACATTTTTCAAGTAGGACGTTCGTATCCGTGTGAAGCAGTATCCCGGGTAGTTTTATAAGTATGTACCAGCTGTAGGCCGCGGCTCCGCCCGCTTGGATGTCGATTATCGCGTACGACTCTACTCGATTCTCTACTTGCCACTCTATAGGTGCTTCTTCTCCTTGCTGTCATGCTAACAGAAATAGTTAGCGATATTAGCGCCAATGTATAGAAATTTACCGGATCGATTGAGATTTATGATTATTGCTTATGATTGTTACTCATAGATATTATTGTAGCTTTTAGAGGTGGAAGAATGATTGAAATCGGTCCAGTAGTTTCGGAGCCTTTTTTTTCAGAGACGTTTTCTACTTTCACTGCCCCTGAATAGTCAAACTCTATGGTCTAGTAGATCAATAGGTTAGCATTCTTCCTGAAAGGGACAGGTCGTGAGTTGAAGTCTCATCTAGACTTCCACAGTCTAAACTCATTAAACGTGCTCGGTACCGGGGGTCGGCAACCAGACTCACTCGTTTATCACCCGAGATAAATGGTAGCCAACTATCCACCCTCGTTGATGGATAGGGTAAATATATGAACAGTTGGAACAAGGTCCTTGACTTTTAGTGCCAACGTCAAATGTATTATGTTTACACTTTAGGATGGCGAGTGACATTTGATAACGTGGTTGTGTACTATCGACTTATGTAAGTAAAGGTATATAATATCAATATAGTATATAGTATCAATAATACCTCCACTCTTCCCTATGTCGACGGGTAGTCCAGAAATCAAAAACGAATCTATCAACTTTTGAATTATACTACACATCAGAAAAAGTTACTCTTGGTAAGCATTAACAAACATTGCAAAACACTACTATTTTTCTGTTATTTCTTAATCTCAATTGTTTCAATATTATTGCTGATACGTTAGCATTTGAACACTATCTCAACTGTCCCAATTACGATATGGTCAACATCATTGCTTCAGAAAGCCCTTGAAGACTCCTTCCAAAAACATAGACTTGGGTACTTTCATTTTGCCCCACCATGCGTCCACAAAAGTGCGGCAAAGTAAGTTCAAGTTTAAAGAAACGTTATTTCTCATAAGAACTACAATAGTTTACTTAGAATAAGATACATAGATATTTATTTTAGTAATTAACATTGCATTTCGCGAGCCTGGATGTGAAAAAAATGTATATCCACTTTTCAGTACTGAATTCATTATTGTGGGGTAAATTAAATCCATTTCAATCCCTTGTGAGGAGTAGGAAAAGTGTTTTTAATTTAAAAAAATACTTCAGTTTTAGTCGCTAGTTTAGTTTAATCAAACATCACTAGTGTACTGACAGAGAAAGAATATCACAACCTCACCATCTGAAGGGTGTCATTTGAGGTGATAGGGAGAATGTGAATACACATTTTTTAAATATTCTAATTTGCTTCATTAGGGTGTAACCACATTAATCGACGCGGAATCGACTGAAGCCGGTTAAAAAAGTCTTTATGCCGACGGAATAAGAGTGTTACTAATAGCTTTCGCATCAGCTCGGCTCGGCCGACGCGACGCGGCATCGGCCGACGGCGAATCGAACCGTTTGTCGATTAGCTGATCGCATCCGTACGGCGCTGAATCCAGCGGAACGTTTCCGCCTGCTGCCGAACAGCGCTGGAGACGGTCGAACGGCGTTGAACGGCAGTTGAATCAACCGTTCGCATGCCTTCATCTACGACGGTAGCCGAATGGCGCCGAAGACGGCCGATCGGCGTTGGATAGCAGACTAATGAATCCGCTCGCGTGCCTTCATCTCCAAATGAAAGGCCAGAACGTCCGTACAGCTTAGAGTTAAACTTAAATCTGCGATGAAAGCATTTGTTGACATTTTCGGGGTCTCACACGATCACGACTGTCGACTGCCGAACGCTTGCGAACATCCGTCGCGACGGCTGTTTGGAGGTGTCGACTGCCGAACGTAATTGAACAGAGGCCGTGACAGCCATTCGGAGGAGTCGACTGCCGAACGTAAGTGAACAGCCATCGTGAAGGCCGTTCGGAGAAATCGACTGCCGATCGCATGTTAGCAGCCGTCGCAACAACTAATCGGCGATAAGCCGAGTAGTGTGGTGAAACGCACTCGGCTTAAGCCGATTCCGCGTCGATTAATGTGGTTACACCCTTAGACTTTTTCTTCTTCAGAAGAAGAGAAGAGAAGAAGCTTCACTAAGGGGACGCTTGTTGGGTCGAATTGGAAGTACCCATAACAACTGATGTTGTGAGCGATTTTTGAATTTAATCGTACTACTGGAATTTATTAACCCTACAAATAGCAAACGACTAATGGAATATGTCACTAACGGATTGTCAACCCCTAATCATCTATATAGAAAATTGGTCAGAACATACCTTATGTGTCATTAACATTTACATAAAACCGTACACGATTCACTTATACATATTCAATTTTATAACATATTCCACAATACACTTTCGTCATAACATTCATCAAAGAAATTCTGACAAATTATTTGAGAACCTCGAAATATTTACTAAATAGCGTGACCCCGTACTATATATTTATTTCGGGGTTTTAACCTAACCTGTCAGATGTCAGGGGGTTTTATAAATGGATATTTTCCTTCGCTAAAGTTCTTTTAACATTTGTTGAAAAAGGAAATGCAAGTGAATGTCTAGCAAGTTGAATACTTAATAGTTTGTGTCCAAAATGAGCGGAACAATGTGTTAATTAAATATTATTCATTAACACATAGCTAAGTTTACTTCTGAGAAACCGTTACAGATAGATACTTGTTATCATTACGTAAATTGGTAACTAGAACAAGGTAACAAGCCTCCCTTAATTGGCTCAAATTATGCTTTTGTGTTGTTATACAAAAGCATAATTCGTAGGTACTTAATTTAGAAATAAAATTACTTTTATTTATCCCTAGAAATAAGGTACAATGTTCCTCTATAGTGAATCTCTGGTAACCCTGTTTTCTAAGAGGACGCCAAAACTTAGGACGTGTTACATACATATAGTTTCAAACAGTAAAAGAAAATACGCATAAATAGGACTCTGTTAAATTTAACAGATTTTCACTGGTTATGTTCAGAATTAGAACTTGCTTGCTTGGCTTTTTACCATAAGGCAATAAAAGAGACTCTAGTCAAAATGCACACCATATTAATTAAATCCCTTAAATGCAGTAACTGCAATACAGGTGCCAGCTCAGTCATTCTTGGCACAGGTTTTATCACGTGAATACGTATATAAAAACTAATTAGGACAAAAATTCTAACCCGTCAACATCCAGCAATGAAAAAGGGGTTAACATTTAAACTCACTGCACTTGAAAAATATACTAAGTCGTACGTAACCCGTTGGCCACCGTGAAAAATTGCTCATTGCGTTGTTTTTACACTTAGAGAATGTAAACATAATTAAAATTCCCGAGCGCGGGACGGTTGTATATTTTCTTGAGGGATGATTTTCAAGTGTTAGTTTAGATTTTGTTATTTTAATTCAACTGTTATTTTTATGTGAAATGCCTGGAAATGAGTATTATGAGAAGGTGGATATTAGGAGATAACACAATGATGATAATGATGATAAAGATGACTGCCAACATCCTGCACCTGCAAGCTAGTATACCTTTTAATTTTGTTTTTTTTTATACCACTAAGGTGGCAGAGAAGCACACGGCCCACCTGATGGGAAGCGGTCACCGTGGCGTATGGACGTTTGCAACACCAGAGGCGTCACACACGTGCTGCCTACCCTGTAGAAACCTATATATAATAATAATAATAATAATAATAAAGCTTATTTATTCCATGCAAACAAAATATCACAATAATTAACTAAAAAATAAAAACATTATACATTTAAGAATCGAAATAAAAAGATTTCAGCAAAACAATATAATTCATTAAGTTGTACTTATGTTGTAGTTTAGTTTAGTTATATGATTTTGTACATTCTATGACACTTGAAAGTATTTACATTAGATATTATACCTGAATAAATATTTTAGGACATTCATAAAAATCATTCGAAATCGAACATATTAGTACGATGCATTTACTACTTCATAATTCATGCAAAAAATATATTTAAATTTGTGATTTTTTACTATTATATTAGATATTACATTATTCACATTACATTATTTCGATTAACGATAAAATTGTGTTAGCATTAGTATGTTAATTCATTATTTTTACACGGACCCCTCTTGGGTAAAAGCCTCCTCCAAGGCGTGCCACTTGTCTCTATCTTTGGCGGTGTTCATCCACTCTCTACCTGCTGTTGCTACGATTTCATCAGCCCATCTGGCGGGCGGGCGGCCTCTCGCTCTTTTTCCAAGTGGCCCCGGCCATGCCACCGATCGCCGGGTCCACCTGTTGTCGTCGCATCTAGCCAAATGACCTGCCCACTTCCACTTCCGTTGCAATGAATATCTTAAAGCATCTATTACCTTGGTTTTCTCGCGAATGGTCGTATTCCTGACTCTATCTTTGAGTTTTAAGCCCATGATGCTCCTTTCCATTTTTCTTTGCGTGGTTTGGATGGTGTTGTTGATCTTTACATTGAATGTCCATGTTTGGCACCCGTAGGTCAGGCATGGAAGTATAGTTGTGTCCATAACTAGCTTCTTTATACGTAGTGGTAGTGCCGACTTAAAAATTTCCTTCTGAGCCCAGAACTTTTGCCAGGTGATAGCGACTCTTCTATTCACCTCGTCTAAGTTTCTGTCTTTATTAAATGATATTTGTTTTCCTAGGTATATGTACTTATCCACAAATTCCAGAGGTACGTTGTTGATTGAAATTATTGACACACGGTGGTTAGTCATGAGCTTTGTTTTGTCAAGATTCATCTCCAAACCAGCTTTTGAACCTACTTGATGTAACTCGTTTATCATTGCATTTAGTTGTAATGAGCTTTCTGAGAACAAAATGATATCGTCTGCGAATCTGAGGTGACTTAAATACTTGCCATTCATGTTAATGCCACGTTTGGACCATGCTAGGTTTCTCATTACATGTTGAAGCACAGCTATAAACAGTTTTGGAGAGATTGGGTCGCCCTGACGGACTCCCCTCTGTATGTCAATCATTGCGCCAGTTCTGTCTAGTCTGACTCTACCTGTACAGCCACCGTAAATGTTTTTCAGAATGTTGATGTATTTCCTGTCGATATTTAGTGCTTCCAAAGCTTCCCAGATGACGTCATGCAGTACCAAATCAAAAGCTTTTTTATAGTCTATGAAAGCTATGTATAAGGGGCGTTGGAATTCCAAATATTTCTCTATAACCTGGTCAACAACTTGAATGTGGTCTGCCGTGCTGAACCCGCTCCTGAAGCCTGCCTGTTCTATCGGCTGGTGTGCGTCGATGTCAGGTGATATTCTTTCTAATAAACAGGTGGCGAATAATTTGTAGAAACAGGACATGAGACTGATGGGGCGGTAGTTCCCGATGTCGGCAGGGTCGCCTTTTCTGTACAACAGTATGATTTCCGACTCTCTCCATTCACCTGGTACAGTTTCTTCTACGAGTATTTTGTTCCATAAAATAGTAATTGGGGTAAGTAGTAAAGTACGTGCTTGTTTGATATGTTCATTAATTATTCCATCTGGCCCCGGGCTTTTTTCAGGTTTGAGTCTCATTATTTGTTTCGACACTTCCTGCTCTGTAAAGTGTTGTATTTGGGAAGAATCAGTGTCAGTGTGGCGGTAAGCATCCTTCTGTTTTGTTGTCGTTGTTGTAGGGTGACTGTAGAGTTGTGTATAAAAGTTCGTAGCTATATCTATAATCTCAGTACGAGACTTACACTTGGTGATACCCGGCTGGAGTGATGAAATCCATGTTTTTTCTCTATTTAATTCTTTATGAGCTCTTTTAGTAGATCCAGACTGTTCCAGGTGTTTCTGTATTGTGTTTATTCTGTAGGTCTCGTAGCAATGTCTTATCTCTTTGTTGGTTAGTTTGTAGAGGCTTTTTAATCTTTCTTTGTCAGATTTGTTCAACGTAGGTTTGTTTTGTAGTTCGCTTCTTTCCTTCATGAGTTCCAGTGCTCTAGGTGACAGAATTTTATTGGTTTTTATGCGTTTAGTGATTTTTAAACTTTCTTTTATATACCGTGTAATATTTTGGCTATAGTGTTCTGCGTTGCAATTGTTATGGGTCGATATAAGTACAGGTATATATCTGTCAAGGTTTTTGTGATACATTTCTTGCTCTGCTATTGTTCCCAATTTAGTCGATGTATTAGAGAAGTTACGTCGGGTTTTTTTGGCTGATTTTTGGTAGATTGTGGCTCTAACTAACCTGTGGTCTGATCCAAAACAGAATGAAGTGAGTACTTCGTACTTGGAAACCAAATGGGGATCCGCAGTCAAAATGTAGTCTATTTCGTTCTTCGTGTTTTTGTCAGGAGAGATCCATGTCCAGCGGTTCTTGGGTGTTAATTTGAACATTGTGTTTGCTATTTTTAGTTTATATTCATGTGCGTATTGAATAAGTCTCTCACCTCGTGCACTTCTTTTACCATATCCGTGTCCACCGCAGACTGAACTCTCGTGGCTCTTGGGAACCCCGATTTGAGCATTGAAATCTCCCATTGTGATTATGTGTTTCGTGGTGATAGTCTCGTGAGCATCGTCCAGGTTCTCATAAAAGTTCTCTATGTCTTCCTGCGATGAGTTTTCCGTGGGTGCATACGCCTGAATGATAGAGAAACGTTCGGTACCCAGTTCGATTTCCAGTATGCAGACTCGTTCGGAGACTCCGGTAAATGATATGATATTTTCTTTGAATTTCTTCTTTACTAGGAAGCCTACGCCGTATAACCCCTTTGTCTGACCTATGTGGTACATGATATAATCGTCTTCCTCAATTATCCGTTCACCTAGGCGTCGCACCTCGCACAGTCCTACCACATCGTGGTTGATGTTTTCTAGCGCTGCTTTAAGCTCTATGAGTTTTGATTCCGAAGATAATGTATTTACGTTGAGAGAACAAATATAGAAAGTATTATTTATTGAAGTGATTTTATTGAAGTGATTGAAGTGATTTCAGTTTCAGTGAGAAACCTATATATACCTATCGATAAATACAAGGCTCTACCACAGGTATATCACACAAGACCGACTCTTGCAGCAAGGATATCTTTTGCCTCATTTGGCTTATGTGTTAACTTTTACAGAAGTAGGAAAACGGATTTCAAACTACAAAGTGCAAGCCTATGGAAGTAGTCACATTTTTTTATTAGGTCTCCTACTTTTCAGCTTTTCGAATTATGAAAGCTTTTTTAAACAGAAACTCCACTGTGTTTAGAGAGGAGAAGTACAAGTGTGTTATCAATTATGTATAACAATAAGTTCCGCCAAGTGCCGTCAATCAACAGTATAAATAATCGAAGGTTTTTTATGAATATAGTATTTGAAAACTCGTTTATTGTAATGTAACACTACTCATGAACATAACAGTTAGCTGCAATAAAAGAGGCCAACGTATACAGAGTTTATTAGTAGATATCTGTTCAGCACAGAGTTCCGTAGGTCTATTTATAATACGGAACGGTACAAACTGTACCCATAACATTCACATCGCGCTATCATATAACTTCATTAACTTGAACGTACATACATACGTAATGTGTCTACGTACTGCATTTATTTCATTCGTAACATTACACTCCGTAATTATTTTGAGTAAGGCACACGCTTAGAGCGGTTTTCAAAATGTTTTACCCTCAAAAATTTTAACACTCCTCTTAAGAACCCTGAATTTGTTCACCAGGGACAATTATTTAAAGAAAGTTTAGTTGAAGAATGTGACATATACGATGAAGAAAGAGAAACGTTCATAGGCTACGCTAAACACATTCCATCAGGTGGGTGGTGGGATTGTCTGTCAAATAGTATAAATAAACTATCAAAAAAGTTGGTGGGTGAAAATAATTCGACATAATTTCTTGATCTCCTTACTAAAGGTCAATAAAGGCAGCATTTATAAATTGATCATACCACTACGGTAGCCAATGAATACACGACCCTTCCACCCAGATAAACGTTGAATACAAATTGCTACCCCACGTTTCTATGACTTATGCCACACCACGAAATGAACTACGCTGAAATACAGAGTTTCAGTAATAACCAGGCGCACAAACTCAAATAAAGTGCGTTCATAATGACGTTGGTACCGGCACGATTTCAGCGATTTCACGGTAATTACTAGATGGCAGGCATCTGTCAGTTCTAGTAACAGTCACAGAATTCGGGACTTGTAATGAGGTTGTAGTGAGTGCAGTGTAATGTAACTTAACGTTGGGTGTTTGATCAACAGCGAAGGGAAGAGGTTTTTTAATTTAGGACACGTTAATAGTATCTCAGGAAAGAGGGTCACCATGACAAACGTGCACAGTAATCGAATATATAATCTGACAAAAGTGCATAAAAATAAATACCTATACAGGGTGTAAGGGGAATAAGGAATACTCCCGAAGCCGAAGGTCACGCTAAATGAAACAAAAATTTCATCAAAAACATGAACTCGCTTTATGGCGCTATTAGCTGCTTTTAGTGACCTTTTTTTATGAAATTATCGTTTCATTTAGCTTTACTGATAAGATAGTAAACAATGCGAAAAAAAAGTTGAAAAGAATAAAACAAGAATATGCCATAGTGTACCATGAGTACTACCAAAGATCTCCGACTTCGGAAGTGTCCTCTTACACCCAGTATATTTATACTACGGAATTGACGAAACAATCATCTAATGATTTTGCATCTAAACTAAAACAACGAAATAATATCAAAGCAATATCAAATATATTCGTAGCTGGATCGATGTAATAAAATTATAATAGTAATCAAACTTTTCACGTTCACGAAACACGAACAGTAGATAAAGCAATTTAGCGTTCGCAGAAAGGCACTGCATTGAACGTCGAACTGGAAGTTGCACTGAAACGTAACGGAGTTGAGAAATAATCGGATATCGTTCACGAAGTTACAGGTTTGCCGCCACAGAGTACAAAATCACGACAGACGTGACACGCATTATTGTCAGTGATATCTTGGTAAGTAAATAGAATTTGAACACAGTGGAATCAGAATTGGAATTGCAAAAATTTCAGTCTATTTTCTGCGATACTATAAGTAAATATTTTATAACATTCTACACAGTGCTATATACATAGTGTAGGTACGATTAGCTTAACGAGTTTTATAATGCGGATAAACATACCTACTTTTATATCACACTTAAGAAGAAATGTTTTGTTAATTCACAAGAAATTTAAATGTATTTACCAAATATGTTGTTTTAAAAAGGTAGCTGGGGCAGACTGAATGCGGATTGCGGATGATCAGAAACAGTGACACACATTAGGGGAGGCCTATGTCCAGCAGTGAACTGCGATAGGCAAATTTTTTGATTGAAACCTATTCCTGGTAATAATAACAATAAAATTAAAGAAGCTGAAATGAAAAATACAGTAATAATAAATGCACTTCTATCTAGTCTCCTGTAAAGAGAATATGAATATTTCATAATACAGAGTATTTCAAACCACGATCACAACGACTTGAAAATAAACAACACAATTCGAAAATATTCTACATAGTGCGATAAACATTTTCATTACCTCGTAGCAACATCACGTACAGGCAAGAAATCGTGGTTATCTCGAGATTGCGTGCCATGTCTATATATTTTTTGTAATCGTTAAAAATGATAGAAGCTGTACCATGGGACGTGGCGGTTATGAGTGAAAAAATCTAATATGAGTAATGACTGAAGAATTAATACTGCACAATTTAAATGAAAGCAGTATGGCTGGAACAGCAGTTTTTAGAGTCTTTTTATAATAAAACTAGCTGCTGCTCGCGACTCTGCTTGCATGAACTTCTAATCCCGTTGACGCTGCTCTTTAAAAACCTTACTTAATACTTCAAGGAACATATAAAAAATACTCGAATTGGTCTAGCCGTTTTCGAGTTTTGCGATTAGCAACATATTACGCGATTCATATTTTTCTATACAAATAATAGGTATATTCCCAATTACTTTGAAGTTCAGAGGTCTAGTAGGTATAAAAAAGTGATAAGAAAATTACATAATCTTTAATGTAGCATTTAATCTATGTAGCCTTCCGTAGAGAAAGGAAGTGATACACCCGGCACCGCTGAAGTGGTTCCGTGACAACTGATTATAAAACTGTTGTGAAACTAATTTCAAATGCGGCTTTCGCAAATAAAGGTGCAAACACTGAAGTTTGAATAATGACTTTATGTTTTATAACTTTTATAAATGTTTGTACTTTGACACGAAAAGTTAGCGCATTTATTGCCTAGTCTAAAAGCATGTAGTCGTGGATTTTATTTACTGTCAAGATATTTTATTGACTTTTGTGATGTCATTATTAGACACCCGGCATACCGGCACCCGGTATAAAAACCAGTAGTGTGACAAACGAGAAAAAAATTACCGTTTGTCACACTGGTGTGATAATGTGGTGTGACTACGAGTCGGTATGGATAAATAAACAGAAAAGCTGTCGCATTCATTCTGACTTTATAGTCGATTTCAAACGTGTAATTTGATAGCCGCGGTTTCAGATTGGGTGTTTACAAATCGATAGTTAATATCAGATTTATCATTTATCATCATTTCAGTCATAGGACGTCTACTGCTTAACATAGGCCTCCCAAATCGACCTTCAATTCGAGTGGTTAGAGACAGTCTGCATCTACCGTTCTACACCTCGTCTCCGTGGTACATCTGGTCTCCATTCGATATCACGTTCAGGTAACAAATATAAATGTACACTTACACGAATAATTGGTCAAAATATTCTAAACTAGCCTATGCCCGCGGCTCCGCCCGCGTGGCTGTCGGTCATCGCAAGCTAAGCGCCATCTATGCAAATTCAATTCTATATTACTAATCATAGCTCTGGTTCCACTTAACCGATTGCAATAAACAAACGTAACATTTACGTTGGAACAAATCCCTTCAAAGAAAAAAAACCGCATCAAAATTCGTTCAGTAATTTTTACGTCC
This sequence comes from Pelosia muscerda, assembly GCA_963691645.1. Classification (NCBI taxonomy): domain Eukaryota; kingdom Metazoa; phylum Arthropoda; class Insecta; order Lepidoptera; family Erebidae; genus Pelosia; species Pelosia muscerda. The sequence goes on from OY829100.1 coordinate 3,920,485, forward strand.
ATCGCGGATAAACAAACTTTTTACAATTATATGATACCTAGTATAGATATCCACTATATCAGCATGAGTGTTGCACACACGAGAGTAATTTGTATCACTTCGAACATTGAAGCCTACTTTAACATTGGTAATTAACGTAAACTTAAATGATTTAAACATGACGGTACAACATGAACCGTCTGTCAAACGGTCAATTTGTCCCGTTTTGCACAGATGCAAAGTGGTTCAACCCATCAGTGTTGCACGTCTGAGGTAACGGCTTTCCAATAACGTAGATTGACGTCTATTAGTTTAAAATACGTGCACGGAAGATATCTTTGATAGATTTTATATGATACTTCAGAAACTTGCTCCCAAATCGCTTAGGTAAGTAGGTGTAAAACAATTAAATGTGTAGTTATAGACGAATGGGCGAATTGTGGGACTGATATTATTTTATTTTCATGCACAATTTATGAGTAAATAAATATATTAAGGGAGGGGTGGATACGTACCACTTATTCACAGTTTAACATTCATGTCCTACCTCCATATGGTCGAGGGAGAGGGTCATCTCAACAGATCTGCCGGGGTGCGAGAAATATGTCTTGTATAATCTCACCTCCGGCAATCAAGGACCCATGGACGGCGTGCGTTTTGGTCGGTTCGAGTCCGACATAATCACCTCCATCGGTTTTGGTGGAGGTATCCGTGGGGATTATGCGCACGATAAATAAATGGTACTTTATTTTTATAATCCTAGGAGATGTTACATTTTGTTTTTAATTTCCACCGCAGTATTACCTGTATTCAACTTTGCGTAGGTGGGTAGGACCAGCTATCGTGTTTAGGAAGTCTTTAAAATTTTAAATTTGTACAAAGCTTAAGTTACTTTCTACTGATATTTTATACAGTTGGAATGCAAATTACGTGACTTATCAAGAACGCGTATATTTTGTGTTAGGCTACAAATTAAAATGTCCCTGATATATTTAGGTCTCTTTCCCGTTGGGGTATGTAGAAACATTCTTTTTTTTACATTCTAGGACATTCTACACAACGCCACCTAGACCCATAGTAAGCATAGTTTAAGTAGCTTATGTGTTATGGGTTCTAGAATACCGATAAAATAAACATACTCAGATATTTTTGTAAATACATACATATTATACACAGAAACACCCAGACCAATGCAAATATTCATATTCATGCACACAAATATTTACACTGAGCGGGAATCAAACACGTGCCTCTTGCGTAGCAGTCACGTTATCGCCACACACAAGGTCATCTTTCTACTGACTACGAATCACCTTTCATTTTTTCTACGTTCATAAAACGCTCACTGCTTTGTTCAATCAATTAGCCTATCACAGTCCCCCTACTGGACATAGGTCTCTTAAATGATGTGAGGGTTTGGCCTACTATTTCCACACAGGCTAGATGGTACTAGGGTTGGTACAGAATTTTATTTCAAGTTTTATACTGCAGTGAAGTCGTTTACGTATTATTCCGATAGTCGCCTACTTCGGGCAATATGGGGTGGTAATGGGTTAGTAATTGTTATATTAATAAATGATCTTTAAAAAACTCTATTAATATTTACCTAAAAGATACTACACAATAACCTATTTGAAATTTCATTAGTGGATGCTATAGTGAAGGCGACGGGTAAGCCCTTTTGTTCGTCAGGCCCGTCGAGGACAAAGATTCAAAATATAATGAAATTACTGCTAAATCACACAATACATTTATTAATGTAAAAGAAATAGTAAATGGTGGGAACAAAGAGTTATTTGAGGTTAAATATATTTTTGGTTTAATATTATTTATGCTGACATTTTGTAAATTGGTAGGAAAAATGATGAATTTATTATTCTGTTTTGTATGAAAGAAAGAATGTGGCAAACGCACATACAAATATATATAAGTGCTTACAACTATTGGTCATGTCTCGGGTCTTATAGGCGCAATGTGAAAAACCCACCGTTGAGGCTATCAAGGTAGGGACCGCCATGAAGGCAAAGTCTCAGGAAAGAGTGTCCAAAAATGGCCGCATATATTATTTTTTTCAAAAATGTCTTGGTAAAGAGGGTAATCATTACAATCGCGTACAGTGTTTCAATGGTAAAGCGGCTACACACGACGCTAAATCAGTGGCGATATTGGTTGCAGTGGAGGGGAGTCCCTAGATCGTCTATAAATCGCTTCGTGTGTAGGTAAATTGTGACAAGAATTTTATAGTCCACCGTAGCACTCAGCTTGACGGCCTCATCAGATGCTTTTTCATCTTCCGCTTAAAAGACTCGAGACTGTAAGAACAAGGAAACACAAGACAGTGTTTATAAACTGCTGATACAAGTGAAAACTAAGTAACATAAGAATTGAATTATCGTGTCAGGTCACGAAGATACAATTCATAAGTTACTCAGTTTTTACAATCGTACAGTGACTATAACGTGAGTTTCACGATTTTTGTTTACCTAAAAAGTGCTCAACGCGCCTTAACATACCAAGCCTTTTACTTCAAGAACTAGTAGCTCTATGAGTTTTTATAACTACTAATACTACATCCCCATCGTACACCATAGCAAATTTAAATGCTTACCCAACTTATATACAGATTCCTTGGCGAACAACGATTGGAATCTGAAACTAGAGGACTTGTTTCATGCGGTATTCTCATCAAGGACGCTCGATCAAATGCCGGCAATGACAAACGAGCTGCTCTCATTGTAGAGTGGAGTTAATGGAAGATATGTTTTTGATAATAATAGTTTGTGAGCTACTAAGTTGATGGAATATTTCACTTTGTTTAGAAATTACTGGTGGAAGGGGGAAGATTGTGAGTTCGAATCATATATCTTACTGTTAGAAACAATTTTTTTAAACAACAAAGTGTCAAATAAACTTTCATTATTTTATTATACCTATACAAATACAAGATCTCCAGAGAATTTTGTTGAGAACACGAATTGTGAACAAGTTTTCAGTAACTAATAAAACCGGACGGACGGAATAAAAACTTACAAGCGGGATTAACGCTCTAATTGAGAACCTCTTTAGTTTTAGAAATCGGGTAAAAATTAGGCACTTCTTTGATTTACACCGGAATAAATATAACGTTCACCAAACTTGGCACAAGTATTTTTTTATCGTGGGCTTTTTGATAGAGGGGAGAAGGAAAGAGGAAAAGGGGTAAAGATTGGTGTGTTTGAAACATAATGGATGTGATTTGTCACAGGTTGTAGTAAAAAAAAATATACCACGTGAAGGTGGATTTGGCTTATTTTACTTAAAAACTAAATCTAACAAAGGATATACCTACTATCGATACGACGGAAGAAGTGGGAAAAATAAATAAAAAATGGTTGCCGCGAAGTCTACTCTTCACAGTAGTACTAACCACATAGTTTTATGTAACATATATATGCGACTGCATCATCATCTTAATAATTTTATTTTTTAAAAGGCCAGTTAAAAGTGATGTCCTTGCAGACTTTAGCACTGTCTGTCTTGAAATGTAGATATTTAACATAATGTATAATTTAAGATTTATCGCTTCTTGGTTCGGCGATTGTCACTACAGGTCAACTTGCTAAACTATAACACAACCTATAACCAAGAATATTCACGATAGAAACAAATCTAATCATCGGAAGTAGCCTATGACTGTACTTTATCTACTTTAGCGAGTTGACAACAGCAAAAATAGGGTTAAATCAAAAGGTGCCAACCCGCGGAATTTGGCGGATTTTTTTTTTGTGAGGTGACGAATGACCCGTCAGTACACCGTGACCCCAACGCTGGTAACAGAAATATCGGATTAATTCACACCCAAATAAATATAGTAAATATCCCGTTGATTCTTATAATGGAAGACCTTAAACGTAGTTAATATATATTATTGCTAACTAGAATCAAAGAGATGAGGTTGACATAGTCGCCTGTATTCCTATAAGTACAAAAATAGTTTCACGACTACATTAATGAAGTAATTAACACGATATTTCGCAAAGACATTGTTCTCAGATTCGAGTAGAACAATGATTCTTTGTAGCGTTGGTACTATACTCTTGTTTATTGCCCATCATGCTGTTAACTAAATTACTTCAACGAAACCGGGATCAATGTGGTTTATTATGTGTAGTGTATAGGCCAAATTCGCACATACACACACACACACATCTCGTGAGCTATATTTTCTGACAGTTTAGATTCAATTCATATCAGGAGGATTTAGTGTAAATTAAATATTAACTTTTTTGTTTATTGTGCGCCTTGTTGATTTAACTTGCAAATATTCCTCTTCTGAACTGTGCCACAAGAAATTAAAAAACGTGAACTGCAAGACAGAACTGAACCCGCGACCAGCCTCTTACAGAGAAAACACTCTGACCACTTTACACACCGGCCTATAGTATTCGAAATTCCCCTTTACATCTTATGGGGCGAAGTTAGAGCTATCTACCGACAATCCAAGGAACAATGAACGATTTTTCTTTTATTTATGGTACTTCAATTTGACTTCACCTTACCTGATGGCAAGCTGTAGGCAAAGTCTCACGAAAAAGGGTCACCATTACAAACACGATTGTAACACGTGTGTTACAATGGTGGCGCTCAGCTTGATGGCCTCATCAGATGCTTTTTCACGCCCCGCTCTAAGGACCCGGGACTGTATGACGAAGGAATCACGTGCGCTGGCAAGGAGTTCCAAGACTAAATGGTGCATCACATCACACAAATCATTTTCACGATTATTTTTAATTACTCCACGCAATAAATTTTAATGAAATTTTGAGGTATTAACGTGCTATCTTACAATCTTTTTAAGCTGTTTATATAGTAGTTAGTAAACACAGAACCCAGATAAAGAGATTTTTCCACTATAATAAAGCCTGACATCGCAACACAAGTGACATTAATTAGTTTTCACCGGTTTGCGAAGCTCCGCTGCGGGGTAATTCAATACACGAGTACGCAAAGCCGCTAATATGACGGCTGGATCTAACAAATTGAATCCCCTAACGTATGCTAATACTGCACTGTCAGTTTGTAATGTTATGCCTTGTTTAACCTTGTCTTGCCGAAGTCACTGGCGCTGTTCATTTAATTTTTTATACAGCCCATATGATAAATAAGCTCAAAGCTCAATGAACGCTTGCAATCATATGCCACCTTTCTACGATGCGATGTTTTATAGACGCGGGCATAATTTCGCGGACTACAAACCGTGGAAAAAGTGTCGTCTGAGTGATAGGTACTGCAGACAAGATCTTAGCCTGGGTTGCACGATCGTCTATAACATTAACAGTGCAGTTAAAATGCCAGTCAGGTAGTTGGTAAAATCGCGTCATAACTTGACGCTAGCTGTAACCGGCCACACGCCCAAACGTCAAATTCTATCAAAAAATAACTATAACAGAGCTACTTAATACACTGGTGAAACACATTTAGCCAAACCATTAGCATCAATGTTACTGTTACTATTAAATTTGACGGCAACCTTAACTTTAACAGGTAGGTGGAGCAACTAAGCCCTAGTGAATCTGTCCATGACTGTGTTCACATGCGTGAAACCTCGCTACATGGAAACACTCATCTCGCTACATGAGAGTAACGGGTATCACTCAAGTGCCGAGCTGCGTCAATGTAAAATGACAGGGAAAAGAAGTATACAGGGTACCTAAATACGCAGAGAATACAAAACATACTGTAAGTTAAAGTCGATGTTAAGTGAAACGAGCTATTTATCAGAACGAACCATTTCATGATTAAAGCTATACAGCTATACCTTTAACGATAGGTAGGTACAGGTATAGTGATACTTACCTACTAGCACCAGAGTCATGATTTATTAGCTTTCAAAATAGTTTCCAGACAAACAAGTTCCTATATTCCTCTGAAGTTTGAATGTATAGTTTCATTTCCGTACACAGAGAGTCTAGACCTTATCTACTTGATAGCGAATACGAAAATTACATATTCAGTAAGTACTTTGTAAAATATGGAAAATAATAAATAAATTCTTCTCAATTATTACCTCACGTACAATACAATCATCAAAAGTTGAAACTTGGTCGTAAATGATGAATTCACAGAAAATTTTATTCTTCGAAAGCAATTTGCAACTGCAAAAGTATTACAAAAGTCGCGACTACTGAAGTTTGAGAACTCATTAAATAAACTATCAAGAACCATTTATATAAATGAAATGAATTCCTGGTTCACATTTATTAAATTTGATATTTTTGCTTGACGGCTTCATGAGATGCTTTTTCACGCCCCGCTTAAAGGACCCGGGATTGTAGGAAGGAGGTATCACGTGCGCTGGTAAGGAATTCCAAGACTTATTGGTGCGGCATAGAAAAGACTCACCGAACCACTTGGATCTTGATGGAATATTCTACAACGTACGCGTCACCTAAATCACGCGTCAATTTACGCCCTACACGTGTTGTCCTGTGTAGAAAAGGAGAGGGTGGAACTCCATTGGAGTGGGGTAACATTCACCATGGTAAAATACCACTGCTGAACGTATGCCTTGCCCAATGTTAGGAGACATTGGCTACTCTTTCCGACTGTATAAGATATACGGTACAGAATATTCCATCAAGAACCAAGCGGTTCGGTGAGTCTTTTCTGTGCCGCATCATTAAGTCCTGGAATTCCTTGCCGGCGCACGTTTTTCCTTCTTCCTACAGTCCCCGGTCCTTTAAGCGGGGCGTGAAAAAGCATCTGATGAGGCGGTCAAGCTGAGCGCCACTATTGTAGCACTGAACGTGTTTGCAATGATGACACTCTTTCATGAGACTTTGCCTTCAGCTTAACATCAGGCAAGGTGAAGTCAAATTGACGTGCCATAAATAAATAATAAATAAAAAGACTAATAGAATAAACTATCTATAGCTGATGTACTGCAGGCGAGGACAGCATCTATAAAGCACTTTGACAAACTATAAATCTAAAAGCACACGACATTGGTATTCGAAGCTTCCTACTAGTCGTTTGGACGATTGCGACAAGTGAATAGCAATTTTTATTGTGTGATCTAGACATGTCAAGAGTTTGGACTGGTGCCAAATCATCTAAACGAAAGTTAATATGTATTAAAATTATTGATAATTATTATTGATTAAAAATTGTACTTTATTATATGTATGGACTATTTGGTGCTTTAAATACAGTTTTCCATTATTATGTTCGATGATTGAGGAAAAAGTATGATTATAGTATAGGTATCATTGTATGATTTTAAATTGACATGGTCATCTACACATTCACTATTAAATTGTTATTCAAAGAAATAAACAAACATGGTAAATATCCCGATGAATTTAATAGGTAGTGAATGTATAGTATATCAATCAATTAATTAGCATATTGCGTGCCACTGCTCGTCATAGGCCTCTCCCAATGTGTGCCACTGCCCCCGATCCTCCGTCTTCTGGATCTGGATCTGTCCTGTCTTTTTAGATCATCGTTCATCTGGCTAAAGGGCGTCGTATCTTCCGTTTTGCCTTCTCACGGTCTCCACTCAAGGACTCGTTTGCTCCAGCGGACTTCGGTACTTCGGCAGATGTGGCAAATCCACTGCCAGTTCAGCGTGGTAATTCTGCGAGCTATTCTTTTAATGTGACTTCATTGCGAATTCGGTCCTTGAAAGCGACTCCGAACATAGCTCGCTCCATGTCCCGCTGCGTGACTTTCAATTGGTGTATAAATCCTAGGTACCATCATGTCCATATTTCGGCATCATAGGCATAACATCTACACAAATTAATAATAATTACCTATGCTTTTTTATATAGTCTATAATTTAAACAGACACAAGTCTACGTACTGAGAAGAAAAGATAGTCAATCGTGAATGGTGTCACTGGCTTTAAAATATGAATCTATCTAATGAAATCTGAAATCTAATGAAATCTGAAATCTAATGAAATCTGAAATCTAATGAAATCTGAAATCTAATGAAATCTGAAATCTAATGAAATCTGAAATCTAATGAAATCTGAAATCGAATGAAATCTATCTATCTAATTTCCAGTTAGTCACTTCTTATAGACTAAATATTACACTAGGTAAGGAAACGGAAGCAGTACAAAGGGTGGGTACAAACTCCTCGAAGCGATTTCTATCAGGCAGCCAAATTACCCATGTGATTGGTCGATTTCCGCAAGCGTACTCCTTGCTCCCTAAACAATCAGTTCAGATTTAGATGTGAATCCTAAACTTCAAAATAACGTTCAAAGTTGAAAGGGAAATTGGAGAGTATTAGGTCAAACGACTAAACAAAAGTTGCATGCAACATTAAATTTCAGATAGAATGAAATATGACATAAGTTTTGTTCTGATTGCCAATTAAAAAAAAATTTGATGGGCGATTGAATCTTTCATTTAATCCTCCATTTAAACTTGTTTTTTTATGATATTAGGTTTCAAAACAGAATTGTCTTTATTCTATGGTTTAGGAAAATTTCGGAGACCCATTGGGTATGATTAATAAAATAAACAATAAAAATGTTTATATGGGAATTTAAACAGGCACGTTTATTTTATTTTAAACGGCAATGCTACATTAACTCCATGATTGCCATTGAGTACAACAAAAACTCAGTTATAAAAATAAATTATAAAAAAAATCGCAGACAAAAAAATCATTACATGAAAGGAATTCCCGCCTATTACTGGGGAACCTATGCTAACTATTTAAACGCACAATTATGTAGGATTGGCAACGTTCAAAATACGTAGACGTCTACGTCACGGGAAAGCTGGCAACGTCTTGACATTTCCAATTGAATTATGCTCGATTGTTTAGTAGGATCCGCTGGGTATTGTAAGCGATGTTTCGGGTACGGCTGTGAAGGGCAAGACAGGATGCGATTATATTGTCGCCGGGTATTTTGGTTTGTCTACTACATAATGCGGTAATTAAAGGTAATTATTAAACAGGAATAACAATCAAAACCTTTGTTTTCAAGTTACCAATTGAATTTAATGTACTAAAACTGTTTCTGGGAACGGTATAACAAATTATAAAGCATTTAAATTCAACTTAAAAAAGACCGCGGTAGCCTAGTGGTATGGGTTATGGACTGCTGAGACGAGGTCTCAGGTTCGATCCCAGGTTTACCATAGCACGCACCAATGACTGCAATATTTTTCGAAGCTATGTGTGTATTTATCGCAGGTTTATAAGTGCCCGGTTGATGGCAATAGGCTCGCCACCTATTACATTGGGACCTAAATATAAACTAGCGAAATGTGGGTGCTAGCACCTCTGCCTACCCCTTCGGGGATATAGGCGTGATATTATAAAAAAAAAATCAGCCGATTATAACACTTGTTCATATGTTATTTTGTTCCTATAAATAAATACATATTTGAATTTTGCATAGAACTTGGCACTCATGTAGATCTCCATTCTTTTTGCGGCGAAGTCCACAATCAAGCATATTTGTTGTATTAAACTTGGCTCTCCTTTTTTACATTTTTTTTTGGTGGCAATGGAATTTAAAATTGACAATAACGTTTCGTGGATAGTTAATATGATTTGATTGATGCATTTCAAATAGGTACAAGTGTTTTCAGTTATACTTTTACAATTTCATTATGTCCTTTTAACAATCAATTCGCTGCTGGACTTAGACCTCTACTGTTTCCACGCTAGCCAGACGGGTTGGTACAGGGTTATATTCGAGTTTTCTTTCTCTCGAGTGATATCATCTGCGTTTTCCGCAAATCGCCTTTTGCGACATCATTCAAATGAGACAGAGAGGTTCGAAAATTCTTTATCCATCACCACACGTAGTATGCTTGCTGCACATTGAATGGGCAGCTTTATTCAAAGAATTGGATAACCGCCAAAGATCACCGTTTTGAAATATTGAGAACAATATTTAATATATAACGTCCGTCAGCACTAGCATCAAAACATTTATAATCGTAGAAAACTAACAGATTTAATATCTATTATTTAATAAATTGATTTTTAATTAATTAGATATGATCAATTGCTCTTGAAAATGTGTCACTTACATAAAAGATTGTAATTTTCATTGTGTGAAAAGAAATAATAAATCGTTTATGTTGTGTGTGTGGAGATACAGATTTTTAGGGCATTTATTTTATTATTTTTATTATAGGTTAATGTATCTATTCACTCTATATTTATGGATCCTATGCCTCTATGATTGCAGCGCCACCTACCGGGTCTAATACGTAAGTATCGTAAAAACATATTTGTAACACTCAAGAATAGAATGCAGTAAGTAGCTGGCTGGTTTGCCAATGTATTAAAAAATTAAATAAAAAACTTTAAAACCCCCGACACAAAAAATATCTTCAAAAAGTAATCATTCATGCGTTGTCGTGTCGGGGGACTTCTAACTGGTGATGCACTCCTACATATTATGTTTTTGAAACGATCCAAAGTCTTACATCAAAAATATTCTTTGCAGATCAAACACTTAAGGGAGCTAGCCGAGTATATAGGTCACATACCCTTGCCGCTTCGCAGACTATACCAGCCTGACATAATGATAAGTTTACTTATAAAACAATATCGTTGAAGAAACAAAGGTGACAAGCACTCGCGCCAGTGTGTGAATGTGTCAGAACGTGTATTTTAGTTTCTGGGCCACTTGTCTCAACAGAACAAATGGTTAATCTATTTTAAACTACTATTGAGACGATATTTCTTTGGAGAGTTTAGCTATGTGTTAGTTACACTTAAATCTGTGTGTAGTTACGAAGCGCCGTTTCAAAATTAATGGATCTGCTGTCTAGTTCGTTGGGGATGTGTTAGAAGATCGCTCTTGTAAGACTGTCTATTGTCAAACTTGTAAATAAATATTGTTTTTTATTTATATTACATGACAAAGAGTTGTAATTCTCTACCTGTAGGTACTCATGTTTCTTGCGGACATGGTACGTAACGTGGTTCCCAAAATATTCCTACAGAATTAGCACTCTGATCAGTATGTGGTATATTAACGCTTAGTTACACCATTTACCTGTTAAAGTTAAGGTTTCCGTCAAATTTAACAGTAACAGTAACATTGATTCTAATGGTTTGGCCAAATGTGTTGCACCAGAGTATTTAGTAGCTCGGTTAAAGTCATCTTTTTGATAGAATATTACGTTTGAGCGTGGCCGGTTACAGTTAGCGACAAGTTAAGACGTCATTTTAACAATGGTTTTATACCTGACCCGTACTTTAACTGCACTGTTTATGTTAAAGTAAGATCGTGCAACCCAGACTAAGTGTTCTATGTCTTTTAAGCTGAACTTTAACTTAAACAACGGCCTGTGTGACTTGAAACGCCGCGCAAAAAATGTATACTTAACAATAGACTTCAGAAATACGCCATGATCACGTTTAAGTTATCGTAATCTTTTTAAATCGAAAATTTATTTTATAAATCCCTTTCGAAAGTGGTTAGCCATTAAAATGAGGCGAAATACAGCGAGAGCACTTACAGATAAGTCACATAAACAGGCTTTATAAATACAAAGCATTTAGGTGTAAGCGCTTTTGTATAGACTGTACATAATTTCTTCAGCATGTATTAAAATAACAAAAGGCTTTCAAAGATTAGATGCTTTGCTTATTTTGTGTTTAATTTTAACAACTTTGTATTTAAATAAAATGAGTTAAAGAGCATGATGTATGGTGAGACTGAAGCAAAGCGAAGCGCCGCCGTCTACGAAAGTGAAGTTTCTCGTAGCACCGTAGTAGGCACCATAAAAGGCTACGTTTTGTGATTTAAGCAAGCTGTCAGCTACGTAATCATAAGTATACTATAAAATCTTATTTTATCAATATTTATTACCACTTAGGTAGTTGACAAGCTGATGGAAAGTACCTACCACCGTGGCCTATGGAATTTTGAAACACTTTAATATTTAACGTCACACTCGTGCTGCTGCACGTGACCCTTCAGGTGCCATAGACGACATAGTGTACCATAGACAAGCATACGGCCTAGCTGATACAAACTAGTCATCGTGGCCTATAGAATGCAATATATGCTGTCACACGAGTAGCAGGGCACGAGCCCTGTAGAAATCTTGTAATGCCCTTCTTGAAGAACCCCATATCTGTTTGATTTTAAACAGCTACCTCCATGGTCACCTTGTATGACGCCGCATGGGAAGAGATAAGGTTGCCTAAATTTTACTCTGGCGGGAACCACGCGGCGGTATGTAATAGTTGTTAAATATTAAATTCATGAGAAAGAACGGCCCAAGGTATAGTAACACCATAAAGTTATCATTAGAGGAACAAGGTGTGCGAGTGTCATACGTATCTTTACACAAAACCAAGGTGCGAGAAAGTGACAGTATATACGAACCGTGAAACGTTTTTATAAACTATTTATCAATTTTGACAGCAATAGATATAATGATAACACACTTGTAGTTTTCCACTGTATTTATTATTGTACTTAACCGGTTTCGCTTTGAGGCATTCTCAAAGGTTTACAAGGCGAAACCGGTTAGGTACAACTATAAATACAGTGGAGAAGTACAAGTGTTTTATCAATCTTATCACAACATAGTATAAAATAAAGTCACGTTCTCTGTCCCTATTTTTCTTGTCCCTTTGTATGCTTAAATCTTCGAAACTATGCAACGGATTTTAATGCGGTTTATTTTAATAGATAGAATGGTTAAAGAGGAAGGTTTATATGTATATAACATCATGCTACAACAAACAGCAGTGGTGCGGAGCAGGAATGAAAAATGTTGCAAAAATGGGGTGACGCAGACGAAGTTGCGCGGGTCAGCTAGTATTATATAAAATTCTCGTGTCACAATGTTCGTTCCCGTATCCCTCCGAAACGGCTTGACCGATTCTCATGAAATTTTGTGAGCATATTGAGTAGGTCTGAGAATCGGCCAATATTTATTTTTCATACCTCTAAATACTCGAAATGGAGCAGCGGGAACAGGATCAGAAGTCTACGCGGGCGGAGCCACGGGCAACAGCTAGTAATGTATAACAATGAGTTCTACCAAGTGCCATCAATCAACAGTTCCTATAAATAAATAGATACAACAGTAACGTCAAGTTTTTTACTAAAAGTCACAAGTCACTGCCACTGATATTTTAAATTCGGTAACGCGGTAATTACCTCTGTGGGTCTACTTACGCAAGTACTTAATATCAATGTCTAAAAGCAACACGCCAGCTCTGACTGACAAACCGACAAAAATTCCTTAAACAAAACGATACTTATGGAAACGTGAGTAGCACTAAGTCCAGCTGTTGTCTAACCTCAAATTGTACAATTTTGTGTTGTCACTTCGAATGAATAATAGAATAAATAAAACCCAACACTCCATAGCACACGTTAAAGTCAACACATGTCACGTTGACATGAACATGTGAATAATTACAGTGGTCTAAACAACGTTGAACTTTGTGAATATTTCACTTCTTTTCTATAAAAAACTGGGTGACCTTCAGAAACAATTTCTTTCTACAATACTTCATTTTTTTTATTTTTTTTTTAAATTTAATTTAGAAGTAGAGCGGTTCGATTGCTCATCATCATTCTCTAAGCCTATTTGCCCAACTTAATTGCTTTGTTGACTTCTAGTCTAACTATCAAGCGGCTGAACTACGATATTTTCCGTGAAGCGACCGCCATCGGACATACATAACCAAATTGGAAATATCAAAGTTCTGTACTTAGACTAGTCGGACTTTGGAGGGCTTCAACTACCCATAACGACTGCCATAGATGTTCGTATGGCAACTGGGATCGACGTCTTAACGTGCTCTCCGAGGCGCGACCAGAGTAGTGCAAATAGCCATATTCATGCATATAGATATTTGCTTTGAGCAGGAATCGAACCCACGCCTCCTGCGTAGCAGTCGCGTTCACTACCGCCACGCTACAGAGGGTATTGGATTACTTCTAGAACCCATATCAGGTTGCGCTTATAAAAAATATTCCTAATATTGTTATAAGTAGTAATAAATGACAGTATTTCGTCGAAAACGCGTTATAGTCACCTACCCTTTGAACTTTTTGTCATCCTAAGTATCGAATGTTGGCAATACACGTGTGGAAGTTTCCTTTTTTGCCTCGGGATATTGCATATTACGGCCCTTGGAGAATTTTTTCAGAGAATTTGTTTGGATTCAATAAAATTGATAACGCATTAGAAATATGTATCCCCTTTTAATGGAGTATTGTATGAAAGGAACTTTATTCCGCGCAAGCTCAGCTTAAGAGTAATGTCCCTGTTGTGGTTTTTAATGATACTTATCCATACACTTTTAAGTATAATTCACGTTCACGCACACATTCTTGAAATTCGCACAAGTGTCTTCCAACATACTTAAAACCGCGGTAGCCTAGTGGTATGGGTAATGGACTGCTGAGACGAGGTGTCGGTTTCGATTTCAGGTTTTACCATGGCACACAGTAATGACTTTTCAATGCTTTTCGAAGTTTTGTGTGTATTTATCGCAGGTTAACAAGTGCCCAGTTAACGGCAATAGGCTCGCCACTTACTACATTGGGACCTAAACATAGCGAAATTTGGGTGCTAGCACCTCTGCCTACCCTTCTGGGATACAGGCGTGAGTTTATGTTATGTTATATTTATTCTAGCGTGTGTGACAATCATAAGCGATTACAATATGAAGTTCTTCAAAAAACGATCAGAAGTTTCTTACAGGGTCAGCAGCATGACTGTGACGCCGCTGATACTACTTAAGTATAGGCCACGGCAGTCACATTCCAACAAGTGGGCCGTGTGCTTGTCTGTTTTAACTGATATAAAATCACTACTACAATAGGACCATAGTGGGTACGTATGTCCGAATCGTACTGGCAATAAACCACTCAATGATCAATCAACCATCTACAATCCGAACTGCACATTTGCTATCGTAGATATTGCCTCTATTGTATATATTACTATTTGCGTCTATACTCGTGTTACTGGTTCAATCCTCACACGGAGACGCATGCGAAACACGTCTTCACGCTCCAGTGAACTAATTTGTTCGTCATCCTTGGACTTCCTTTGTTTAGCTTCCAGAGACTTAGGGTCAATCCCCACTAAAAGAGCAGGGGTATTTGATGCCATTTTGAATCTTATCTACAGGGTAAAGAGTACATAGTCATATGAAAGTAAAAGAGGGACAGCATTGTGCCGTGAAAAGCACCGAGACTGTAGGAACCTTCTCGTAACTAACTACTAACTAACTAGCTAGCAACGAATTTCGGCCTCTGCTCTGTCAATGAGAAATATCTTGGCCCGTTATCTAAAGCTCAATTTCATTTATTTCAACCCAAAATAAAGATAGTGTTGTATTTATAAATAGCACAAGAATTATAGCAAATAAACAGGTGCGATAACAACTCATGCGCAGATAATTGTTTAAGTAGATTAGTGTAATCCTTTTAAATGTAGATGCATGTATTACTTGTCGCTGTAACTGCTACGCGCCCACGCTGTTTAGGATTGAGATTATAAGGAGATTATCTTTTACCCTTGGTTTGGTGTAGGTAAATAAATTTGTAGAAATATTTTGAGGAAAAATTTATACCGATTAGTTACCTAAGTCAATCTTTACAAATAAAAATAAACTGAAGAATTCGTTCTATTTATTGAATGCACAATATGTATGTGCGATACTTAAAACGAAATTGAAACAGGTAAAATGTATTTTTAGACTTCTTTTATTGAAATGTAAAAGAAGTCTAAAAAGACATTTTACCTGTTATAGAGGCGAGATGATACAAGACATATCTCTTGCACCCCGTGAGTCCCGGGAAAATCTCTTTTGAGATAATCTCCTTCTCCTAATGTGGAAACAATGGTATCCTGAATCAGTTTCACTGGAGATAGTTGACGTTATAAAACGTAACTTAAGCTTCTTTCTACTTACGATACATGTTTAGCAATAAGTTTAAAAAAAGACCATTCGATGACGCAAACAGTCTTATATAAATACTTAAGATCAAAAGTAAAACTCAATCTAAAAGTTGAACCATCTGATATTGTTTAGTCTCGTCAAATATTTACCGTCCGGCGACCAAAAGTGTCACGCTCGACCAACAAACCCACAGACTTGGAAGATGTGTGGCGAAAGGTAAGACACCCGTCACGTCATGTCACTTTACTGTAGGGTCTATATATCTTCGGAACTTTGATACACAACGTTAAAGTTTAATAATGTTACACATATACAATACATTAGAACTAGACAAAAGACAGAACTCCACCTAACTCACCCTCGGTGACTTCGGCGGGAGGAAGACTTCCGCCCGGGAAAAAAATACTCCAAAGTGAGGTTTGGAAACTATTTTTTAAACATTATTTACAGCACAATTGTCGAAAGGCAGATCAAAGGCATGACCACGAGAAAACGGCAGGCATTATATTCTAACAGTCAACCTATGGGTGATGCAGAGATACTTTGAGGTAGGTACAGGTAGAAGAATGAACTACATCTATACTTATATTATAAAGAGGAAAGATTTGTACCTATTTTTGTATGTTTGTAATGAATAGGCTCAAAAAGTACTGGGCCGATTTAAACAATTCTTTCACCTCTAAAGGCTACAATATCTAGGAGTAACATAGGCTATATATAATCACGCTACCATACAAGGGAGCGGAGTAATAATCATAAATCTCAATTGATCCGGTAAATTTCTATACATTGGCGCTAATATCGCTAACAATTTCCGTTGTCATGACAGCAAGGAAAAGTAGTATATAGAGGCAAGTAGTGAATCGAGTAGAGTTGTACAACGCAATAATCGACATCCACGCGATCGGAGCCGCGGGCAACAGCTAGTATTCAATATAATGATATTATACACACTATATTACTTACAAAATCCATACATACCCTTATGCCCTGCCTCCTGCACTAAAGACGACCTGAATGGAGCCACTGACGGTGCAGTCGATAGGGCAAGGTTCTATTCTGGAGTGGTATAAAGATTGGTGGATTATTGACACGAAAGAAGAAGTGGTGGATTAACACCCACATTTCACCAATCATTATATTGATAACATAAGATAAACTCAATCTAGATCCAAATGTAATAATACTCGTAGGTAGGCTACCGCGGTATCATATTGTAGTATCATTATATTCAGTCGCACGTAATAGGGGGTGAGCCTATTGGCCTACTCCGGTTACTATTGTTGACTCGAGCCATGTTTCTGAAGCTGAGTCTGGGCTGTATATATCTGTCTGATGGCAAACATCTTTTTCTTTTAGTCATCTTGTACGACATGGGAAGAGACGAGGTGGCCTAAATTCTACTTAGCCAGCGATTAATTTCAAGACATCAATAATAGCTATAATTCCTCTTGGAAATTGGTGTACTACGGTCTTAAAATACCTAATGCAATAATATAACTGGACCAAATCTGGGAAGTTTTAGAAAAGGGGCAGGTCAGGAGTACCTTAAATCGACCACCATGCATGAAGAAGGTAATGAGAGTGAATGAAGCGAGAGTAGTATGTCGGGACCATAGCAAATGGGGATCCATGATCTCAGCCTACCCCTATGGGAAACAGGCGTAATTTTATGTATGTACTAGCTGTTGCCAGTGGCTCCGCCCGCGTGGACTTCTGATCCCGTTCCCGCTGCTTGGACTTCTGATCCCGTTCCTGCTGCTGCAGAAAATTCTTCCGCAAAGTTCAAGGAACTAATAAAAGAGAATTACTCGAATTGGTCCAGCCGCAGCCGGCCGTCTTCGAGTTATGCGCTTACCAACATATTTTGCGATTAATTTTATATATAAAGATGTACCTAGATGTATGTGAATAATATAACTGTAACAGAGGATCTGCTCTATACAGATGCCTCTTTACCTCTAAATGCGGAACGTAATTATTGTTCCAAACAGCAATACTACTTAAACATAAATAATTCAATGATGATACGCCAACAATAAACCTACCTGACTGAAACTAATCACATCTATTTCTGCCTGCCTTACCGTTTACACATCTCACATGGGATTCAAACGTCATCCATTACGGATCTGTTGGGGGTTTGTTAATAGATAATATAACCACTATCGTTTGGCGTGCGTCATGGTACGAAATATATGAATTACGTATGAGTGTAATACTGTAAGAGGCAGTTAATGGTACTGCTTTAATTGAATTCTATGTATAACTAGCTGTTACCCGCAGCACCGCTTGCATGGAATATCTTACATTATCATGTGAAAAACCCCACGGTAACCATCTTGCCAGAGCCGACTGGGGATATCTCGAACTCGAACCGACTAAAACACACGCCGTGTTCGGGTCTTTTGTTGCCGGAGGTGAGATAGTAGCCAACATATCCCTAGCATCCTGGCAGACCCGGGGCCATCTCTGGCCAGATGACCCCCTTCGGACCATGGTGTCCTCGCCTAGTCCCCGGTTATGAAGAGGCGCAATTTGCGCCGCCACAACGAACTGTTTCACAAGCCGTTTGTCTAACAAGCGGAAATTTTGTTTCTTTGAGATAGCCAGTAACATATCTCTAGCACCCCAGTAAGCAACTGACGTATTAACATCTATTCTATGTATTGAGAATAACACAATCACCAACCAACAAACACGTTTAACATACCTTAGGGATAACGCTTGTCAATACTAGTACTTACAAAATTAATCCCATTAGAGTTTCATGTCATCGCACTCCTGATACATATTAACACATATTAGACTGAGTACATTAACAAAAACATATCTAAATGACTGAACTGCACTGCCATCGATCACAATTTTACATGCCAGCATCCCTAGACTAATCTAAACGGCCATGTCACCGCCCAATGGAACAGCACTTCATAACGTAGTTACCTCGACACCCAAAAACTTGTACACTCAATTCTAGTTACTAATCCTGATGTCATAAAGGTGTAATTTGCTTGTATAGTTTGAAAATACTCTCGGTGTTAGAAGATAGTATACGTAGAGATGTAAGTAATGCATCAACAGAAATAATCTAATAGGACCTGTCTGTATCGCTGAACTGATAAATCGATGTTGGTTCAGTCAATAACTTTAATATTCGTCTATCAGCGGCTTATTTACGACGAGTGGAGGTGACTCGGGCGTCGGAGGTCATAGAATGGCCGCCGTCCTTCAGAGCGCAGGTGTAGCCGCCTGTCACCCTAGCATGAGCAGGCCGCGGCGGCAACGACATCCACGCTCCTCCTTATCCGAGGCAAGATGTGGACACCGTAGTCCCACACCCGTGAGGGTCTTCACTGGCCCTGGGTCAGCCGGGGTGAGAGTGATGTGCCAGAGGCTACCGCACTCTGGGCAACTGGTAGCCCATGACGGCCGTGCGGTTTTTGTCGGTTCAAGTCCGACATAACCACCATCGTTGACTTCAGCGGGGGGTATCCGTGTGGATTTTCAGGCATCTGGCATATTCCTCACTACCCGGCTGATCCAGGGGATCGAAGGCCCTCTTGGGTATGAGACTAACGGTGTCCAACTCTTTTCTCGTATAGAGAGGGGCGCGCATTACAGTTCCACCGCGACCTACTCCTACTAGGGTCACAAAATTACCTATAGTTCGTTTGTTTAGGTTTTTGGTCGGTTTCTACAAGATTGTTTACCTTTCTTTAATTACCTACACAAATTGAGTATAGAGCAAAGTGAAAAATTAGCAAAGTATGTATATATATATATATACTTATACACTGATTTATTACCCGCAAGCATCAGTTTTGATGACTACATTTCAATAATAACAAACCGAACCTGTTAAATATTTATAATATTGTTAAGACCTGATTTGTACGAGTACATCACTGTCTCAGTTAAGACTTACAAAAAAGTAAATAGATCTAGACTGGATATAAAACTCACGTAAACAATATTATTTAAAATGCCACAGACGGATTCTCTTAATAAATACTGTCAGTTGTGTGGTTTGATCAACACGTTTGACTGACGTGGCAATTTTGGGAACAGGGGGTGAATTACGTCACGAAGGCTCGGTGGCGTTACCCGTTCGGGTGTGAGAACTTCCTACAAGCTTTTGACTTAATACAATTTTTGAAGTTATTCACTCTGACATTCAATTGCGTAAGATTTAACAAAATAAAGATTGCATTTACGTGAAGATGCTTGATTTGAAGAGTGGGTTCGTGACTATGGTTACCGCAAGTTTGTATTTTTATCACTTTCTCACAGCTAGGTTTTGTCTCAAGATGCATATATCATTCGCACGCTTGATTCCTCCAAAGGCAACTTTATAGTATGAACACGTCTACTATGTATAACGCGCTTTAACGGAGGTAGGACACGACGGTATCTCCCGTCCGAAATGAGCTGTCCAACTGGGGAAATACCTCCGCCCTACAGAAGACCGCGGTCATAATAACCATCGTGTTGTGTTCCCGCCGGTAAGTAGGGTAGCCAGAGCTCACTACATCCCTCCTTCCCCTCCCCTTCCTAGTCTCCCCACCCCTTCCCAGCTCTCCCCCTTTCCCTTCAGGGTGGGCAGCGCGTGTGTGACACCCTTAGTGTTGCACACGTTCATAGGCCACGGTGGCCGCTTAACATCAGGTGGGCCGTGTGCTTGTCTGCCACCTACGTAGTATAAAAAAAATATAAGATGAGAAATATAGAACTCTAATTGACAATAATTTAATAAAAAAAGAGTGGTGAAATATTATTGCATCAGAATAATGAAAAATTCTTTGCTACAACTGCGTTTTCGCAGAGGAAAACCGTTGCTCGTTAGCTATTCGCTTCACAGCAATGCTCTATCAACTAAAGCTAAACCTATTTTCAACGGAATTCAAAAAAAGGAAGTTTTCGATTCGTCAGACATCTTTTTTACAAGCTTGCACTGTTGGTGTGTCAATTTGTTTGTAAAAGTTTTGAGTTTGGTAAATAAAATGGCATACAAAAATAAATTGGTTGACTTTCAAACTGAATCAGGAACATTTCTTCTTATCCTAGCAAGTTCGATCTTCATACTAACGTTAATCCCAGTCATATCCGAAGTTTCCACCTCGGGAGTCTAGGGTTCACTTTTTCCAGTCTAAATGTTTCCAGTTTTCGAAGAAATTCGATATTTTCCACGAAGTGACTGTCATTTGGTGATATCAAAGCATTGCAGGTAGACTAGTTGTTGGACTTTTTAGGACTCCAACTACCCGTAACGATTGTCATAGTTGTTCGTATGACAACTGGGACCTAAGGCGTAACGTACTCTCCGGGACGCTAGAAATAGCCACCAAGCCTACCATGTAATTAAATTTAAGGCAATTAGTATGCTGTTTTAAATCAATTCAAACTCCGATGGGACTGGAACCCGAGATCTTTCTCTTACAAGGAGAATGAATGTTCTGACAGCTGAGCCACGGAACCACGTCTTGAGCATTAGAAATTTTCCTATATCTTGTTATGATGGTCGATTGCCTACCATTGCTTCAAGAAAGTTTATGATAGTCTTTAATTCAGTGGTGCTACTATTTTTCTGGGATATGTGGGTTTTAGGAACAAAGGTACTTATTTTTTAAAAACTTGAATATGGAAGATGGAATATAATTATGTATACCTACTTACTGTAAAAGTCTAAGGTTTTATTTGATTTTTGTAAAGACACGTTTGTGGTTGTAAAACTCAAAGAGTCGTCAATGTAGTTGATTCGTTATTTTGATAGCTTTTTATGGAATCTCTACCAATAAGATGAGAGATACCATATAAGATGAATTAAATAATTCTTAATTTAATAAGATGGATAATGATTAACAATGTGAAAATGATATGACCAGAAAAGTACGAGTAATACGATAAGAAGAAAGAAATATCTTATTTCAACACACAACCATAATATAATCAAAGAAAAATAATGTTATCGTCGCGTCGATCAAGACACTTAGATTTTATTGGAATAGTGATTGTATTTCCAGGTACTACAGAGACAAACTTGAAATACAATCACTGGTTTCATACATTATTAAGGTACCAAGAGGAAGGGTTAAAAAAATTATATAGCTCAAAAATTTATAATAAGTGAGAAAAATTTAGTAGCCAATTGGAGCGCACAAGTTGAAGGATAAACCGGTGACTCTCGCTCCGCCTTGTACCTGGGGCAAAGATTGGCATTTGGTATTCAGCGGGGCAATGCTGCTACCGTCGTGAGCACCTTTGCCCCTGGTACTCGTACGGTGAGAGGCTGGTTAATTGATTAACATTGACAACTTATATGAATTTATCCATTATCCATTTTGATATAAAATTCGTTTATATCCATATTGTAAATTGTTCTCTTATTGAGGAGGTACAAATAATAACAAAGAAATATTAATCTATCTGGCATATTACAAAGAATATCAAAAGTTAGTGTTTCTAACCAATTTGAAGAGATTCGCACAATTATACAACGTAAAATATTTATAGATTTTGTTCATTTCATCTTGTTCGTATCACCCCTCTCGCCCCCTCCGACGTCGACATTCTACAACGACGACGCGGACTTATTAAAAGGAGTGTCGTCGCTTTAATAAGCCTCCGCGCAAAAGCCTTACATTGAACATGCAAGGAGAAATGATTTATGTGTGAAATTCGCAAAGTGGCGAGTATGGGGAAATATTGTATTTAAATTTTGATGTCGAATTCTTCAATAGATATAAAGGTATTGTATATTTGTACTACATACATACATAAACATAAACTCACACCTATATCCCCGAAGGGGTAGGCAGAAGTGCTAGCACCCACATTTCGCCAGTTTATGTTTAGGTCCCAATGTAATAGGTGGCGAGCCTATTGCCATTAACCCGGGCACTTATAAACCTGCGATAAATACACACATAACTTCGCAAAACATCGGCAAGTCATTGGTGTGTGCCATGATAAAACCTGGGCTCGAACCCGAGACCTCGTCTCAGCAGTCCATTGCCCATAACACTAGGCTACCGAGGTTTATTTATACTACATATAGGGTAATTAATTTTTGAGTACTTAAATCAATCAATCAATTCTTGTATTGCAGTATACTGCTGGACATATGCCTCTCCCAATGTGCGCCTATGCACCCGATCCTCCGTCTTCCGTATCTAGTCTAATCCAGCTTTTTCAGGTCGGTATATTCTTCAGTAAGTACGTCAGTAGAGCATAATTAAAATCAATACGGCAATACTGGTTAAAGTTGCCAAACTTAAGAAATCTACTTCGCTAATTCAAAGCGGAAATTTGTCCGAGAAGATCTACTTCTGAATAAGATAAAATTATAGGCTCGTTAAGGCTATTAACTCAACAGTTTAACGTTACATTTTATGCAGCAATATTCCTTTAAAGTATGCTGTAATTTTACAAGTAGTTTGAACCTCTTGGTGCGTAACTGATTGATCATTAAACTGTAAAAGCTTGTTTCGTTGAGCCGTGAATGAACACCTACATATTGAGTTAGGTTTATGCCTGGAACCTCATATATTACATTTACTTTTGATTTTATATCCATTCTTCATTCCATTTCAAATATTATTATGAGACAATAAATAATATTCACCCAGCGTCATTCAATTTCACACACATGATAAATTTACAACTAAACGATTCAACATAAAAGCTATTTGTGCGATCACTCATAAAACAATTCTAAAAACAAAACGCAACAACATTCACATCCAATTGCAAATGTCATCGTGGCACTTAGATAAGCGTTCGACACGAACAATAAAACATTTATTACGGTTTTCATGACTAATAAATTATCATTTGGACGACGATATAAATTACTCAACACAAAGCTGTAAAGGACGCGTTTGATATTTGTTTTGAACGTAAACATCAAATGCATTTTCTGTCTAAACAATACTCACCCAAGGGAGTATTCTCGTTCCTTCATTTGATGTTTACACAACTTTCTACATCAATTTATGTGTTTAAAAATAAATATGAATAGAGAACTTTCAGATAACGACAAACCATCAAAATTATATCTTCACGTTTAAACGTTTCACGTTCTTTTGATAGTCTCAATTTCACAAAATATGTATTATCGCTATTAAAATAGACATCGTACAATAATCCACAAAACATCTGAAACAGTAATAACTCAGTTTTACTCTTAAACAAGAATACAGCCTGTGGTAAGAAAATTGCACCCGAAAATCTACGGTTTGAGATTTTAATTTCAGCGGAAATTTTAACTTCTCATTATATTATGTGAACAGCTTCAACTTAATTTTGATCTTGCGTTGGGAATTTGCACACCAGAGGCCTTTTTAGACACTATTCTGAAAGGTGCAGGCAGTTTAAGTCTACCCCGGCTCAGCCGAGGACCCCGGGCCTGCCGGGGTGCGAGGGATATGTTCGCTACAATCTCACATTCGGCAACTTCACACCCAAAGACGGTGTGCGTTTTAGTCGGTTCGAGTCCGACATAACCTCTCTCATCGGCTCCGGTGGGATTGGTATCCGTGGATATATCGCGCACGAAAAAGATATTGGATAAAAAATATTATATGAAATACCACGAACATGATGCAAAAATTTAACTCTGCTAAACTCTTCTAGTGTTTATACTATGGTTAGTGCGTGTACGTCCTTATTTTAGATTGGCTTCCTTTTAATCAGAAATATGAAACGGTGTACATGATATAATTTTGTAGATAAAACGTGCTTAATAAGCTAGTCTCTCACAGAATTTCACGTCAAACGCAGTAGGGAAGCGTTTGGAGGAAAATGTAAAGATACGGCTTGCATTGTAACTACAAAAAATTTAGCGATAAGGTTTTGTGTTCACGAAAATCGTCTACATCTTCTAATTTCTTTGATTATTTGTATTTAAATATTTCATTTTATTGAATTATGTAACGTATAACTATAGACATTAATATTAATAGCGTAAATAGACCCACGGACTCCTACATTGCGGTTTAACTGAATTTAAAATGTCAGTGGCAGTGACTTGTGACTTTTAGCCTGGGTTGCACGATCTTACTTTAACATTAGCAGTGCAGTTGAAGTATC
Source organism: Pelosia muscerda (assembly GCA_963691645.1). Classification (NCBI taxonomy): domain Eukaryota; kingdom Metazoa; phylum Arthropoda; class Insecta; order Lepidoptera; family Erebidae; genus Pelosia; species Pelosia muscerda. The sequence goes on from OY829100.1 coordinate 3,945,466, forward strand.
GGTAAGGTATAAAACAGGGTGCACCATTTGACGATTGTTAAACTCGCTCAAACGTCAAATTCTGTCAAAAAGATACCTTTAACCAAGCCATTAAATACTCTGGTGCAACACATTTAGCCAAAATCATTACAATCAATGTTACTGTTCCTGGTAAATTTGACGGAAACCTTAACTTTAACAGGTCGGTAGAAACTTATTTCTGTCAAATTTATCAACTTGATTTAGAAATAAACATTTCATGGTTCACAACGATTATTTTCATATTTTATTCTTGGAGCCTTACTTAGGAAGTAACTAGTTTACCTAAGTAACATTTTATAAAATGAAAATAAGCCGTCTTCCGCTAGACGCGTGACGCATAGAAATAATGTATATAAATAAAAATGAATAGCGAAATAAGTTGATAAGGGCTTAACTCGAAGACGGTTGGACCAAATCAAGTAATTCTTTCTTTTTTTTTGTTCCTTAAATTCTAAGGTTTTTATGGAGCAGCGAGAACGGGATCATAAGTCCAAGCGGGCGAAGCGCAGCTAGTTTTATACAAAATTTTGAACGAAGAGACAGTTAACTACTTTATAGACATATCGAGGAAAGCCAACTCCCAACTTAGCTGTCTAACTTAAGCGGTTTAGGTCCAGTGTGTATGGTCACTGAGTCAGAATAAGCTTCTTAAATATATACCTAAATTGTTAGTATTGAGCTAAGACTACCTGAGAGTAATTCAACAGATATCCTCATACATTATAGGCTTAGAACCTATCTGAAGCTTCATGGATGCTTCCTATATCAAAAATTAACTGTGCCCAGCGGCAGACATGTGAAGTCTAACACTTAGTACTTAACTGAAAATTTGAAGGAAATAATATCGAAATGGATCGTCCACTCCCAATAACCGTTACAATTTATTTAATTATCAGACAAGGAACCATTCTCATTTTGAACACATTTATTCACGTTATCCTTTCAAGGTGTGGTAAGTTTCTTTCAAATCAAAGAAAAAAAACATATTAGCCTTAAAACTTCAAATATAAATACGTCACAGAAAAAAATTTAGGGGTTCATAATATTCTCCTCACACGCGGTTCGGACGATATTAATTTCTAGCAAATGCGCAATGTATGACCTTCTTAGGGTTACTACAATTCTTATTTTATTTTAATGTACTCACATCTGTATATCCCGCATGAGGTAGGCAGGGGTATGAGAACACCCATTTTCGGTATTAACTAGCCGAGCACTGATCATGGTCTTTCGTCCTCTATTATTTATTTTATGATCTCTTTTCTCCGTTTGTCTGAAGATGTTTTGTTCCGTGCTTGTCCAATTCAAAGCTAAATGTGTTAATTCATATCGATTTTCGACACAAAACAGTTCTGACATTTCGCTGGCAGTTTTTAAAACAACTATCTCCTGTGGGTAGGAATTCAATGCAAGTATGTTTATCTGTATTCTAGAGTCCATAATATAAAGTTAGTTAAGCTATGCTTACTATGGGTTTAGTTGGCGTTGTATAGATCGTTCTAGAATATTTATTTATTTATTATTATGAGCGACGAGCTCATTCGTCTATTAAAATTCAAATCCTGTGCCTAATGGGCTCCTCAAATATTTTAGGCTTCATGTCATCCCTTGGTCTATCATTTGTTATCTCTATAGTTACTAAATTAATCAACTTTTTTAAACGTTTTGTCGGAAAAGCGTTTCCATCAATCAGATAATAACACTGTTCCGTAACTCGAGACTTAAAGGATCTTACCTTCCACTTAGGCGCGATGAGATTAAAGATCTTTTTTTGAAATGAGATTCGACAAAGTATCGCATTGTGGGATTTTAAGGTCAAATCTCTGAGGAAATTCATTTTGTCGCGTCGAGGAAATCTCGGTTAATATTATGATTAACGAGGAACCTCGCAATCACTTATTATTCCTTCAGCTTATCGTGACTTGCCGTCGAGATTTGGTGGCGTAGGCAGATTCTGAACTATGTGGATAAACGGATCAAAAACCTGGATTGAGGGCAGGGAAGATTGATATTTAATAAGTCCGTGAGACAGAGAGAAACAGTGTATTAAGCGATTATATATCTGATCGAAATGTCACAGTGTTTTTTGTTGAAAATTTCTCCCTCTTTTCTCAATGAAGTTATGAAAAATATGATATACGTCATAAACGATTTTTTTAGACTGTACTTTACCCAATCTAGCTCACTATTTATTTTATCTAGCCATTTTGTATCTGACGTTTTGAGTTCTTCTTCGACCATAGTCGTGACAACTTTGACGTCCGAACTGAGTCATTATTATTTTAATCTGTTGTTTTACGACTGAAATGACCACATGTCAATGTGGTTTTTATTAAGAACCCAATGCGTGATAACCCTAAGAAGGCTATTATATATTTGCCCACTTCCGCACGTGCCGAAAACGCCACATATGTTAGTATTACGGTTAATGAAATAAAAATGAAAGATTATTTCTGGCAAAATTGTGGGTTAATAAACGGAGAAATGATTTGTGTGTGTAAGTGAAAACAGTCGTTTGTATGGGGTGTTGGTGACATTGAAACATGGAGAACTGTATTAGGTTTTATATTTACTTTGTATTGGTAAGGAAGTATTGTGGAATAAATCAAATGTGTGTTTACTGTTCTTCATATAACTTTTATAAAACTTGATACGCCGTTATTATGAGAGAACGGGATAATTAAGTAAATATATGTATGTGTACCCTATCGTACGTGACGTTGCGGACATGGTCTCTAGAGGACTACAGAGGTGAAACATCAGCGTCTACGTGTCGTGCGGGTATTTCAAACTACCCGCACTTGGTCTCTATTTTTAGTTGGTTCTCTAGAGTGATCATAATTTGACCGTCATACAACACTTTCGATATCCGTGTATTCTGAACGCACTTTTTGTGATTTACATTTTGCTAATGACTGGATTTCACGATGATGAAAGCTTGAGATTACATTTTATGCAAAAGCATAAAGATTTAGCCTTTGAGTTCTAACGTTTAACAAGTACCTATTCGTAAAACACGTTGTCCTCTGAAATTTATTTATATTTTGGTTATTTCGGTAAACATACGTAGAGATAACGAATAGTTACAGATACATAAAGTACAACAACAAATTAAAACATAAAAAAAACGGATACAAAACATGAGCTTTACTTACTGCGATTTCAGATACACACTGAACATATTGGCGAAGAACACAGACAGCTACTGCCAAGTCGAAAACAGAACAAAGAACCAATTCCTATCCCGTTAAAGTTTGAAAAAGTAGCTCCATTGATCAAGCGTGCTTGTACCACGTACATAAGAAAAACAAACCATTCAAAGCCATGAGATAGGCCGCATATGTAAATAAACCTTTTTCATTCAGGTCATAGTTCATTCGGGATTTACGTGGATACCCATACTATATGTTTTGCTTAGATAACTCATAAATAAAACTATGTGCGAGTGGGAGGGATGAGCAAGGAAATAATCAATTTCTAGTAGGGACAAAATTCGAAAAATAATGTTTCTGTTTACTGCGGTCACTGTACAAAATACTCTGTGTGCAAGATTGGTGTAATGAAAGACGCAAAATGCAAACACTGCAAGGAGGACGAAGAAACGATGATACACATACTGTATGAGTGTCACACCCTAGGAAGACAACGAATGGAAACACAGGTAGACCTATGTTTGGTAACGTATCAAGAGGTAGGTAGTGGACCACGTGCTCCATGGTGCTAGCTTTGGATGCAACCATAAATGGCATTATTTCATATTAATTTGAGCCTACCACTTCGAAGAAGCCGTTTTAGTGATTAGTCCAGTCAATCAAACAGAAAGACAGGCAAAAGTTTAAAAAATCGATGTCTTTTTATAACTACTACAAGCACTTCAATTTTATTATTTGTGATAAAAGTATATCTTATCATTATATAAATCAAATGATTTGTAATTACCAATTCAGTATTCACTTTCAACTGTAAATCGACTACCTGTGGATGAAGTATTCTAGTCGCAAAAGTTCATTTTAGTCGTCGCAGGAAAGGTTAGATACATTGAACAGCCCCTGAGATATTTATGTTCTTTGTATACGAGCGTTTATTGAACGAGTCCTTGCAAAGGAAGCAATTTAGTCAGATAGTGGTAAATTGAAATGTCATTCAAAGTCGCACAATATCGTAGACGGAATCGAGTACAGAAAAACAACGTGACGAAAGAGACAATATTGATATAGGTTTGTTTCCTTATAATACAGTGTCGTGATACATTCAGTTTTTGAAAATCCCGATTTCTTTTCCCTTTAGAAACATTTTTGGTACACATACTAAACAAAATATTTATAACTATTTATAGTTTAACATTCTTATCATCTATTTTTTTCTAATGGGTATAAAAACGGTCATTTAAGTAAAAAATGTATTTATGAGGAAAGTGTATCTACGGGGAGTTCACGTTAATTTTTTATGTAGGTACTTAATGTGTAATTTCTAAATATGTTCTGAAACTATAGCCTAGTGGTATGGGTGGTGGACTGCTGAGACGAGGTCTCGGGTTCGATCCCAGGTTTACCATGGCACACACCAATGACTACGATGCTTTTCGAAGTTATGTGTGTATTTATCGCAGGTTTATAAGTGCCCGGTTGATGGCAATAGGCTCGCCCCCTATTACATTGGGACCTAAATATACACTGGCGAAATGTGGGTGCTAGCACCTCTGCCTACCCCTTCGGGGATATAGGCGTGATAATATAAAAAAAAAAAAAAAAAAAAAACTATACTTGCCTGTACTGGACGGTAGTATATCTAAAAAGGGAACGAAGGAAGGAAGGGAAGAGAATAAACCTTGATTTCATACACTATTTTAGCATATTTTCTATACTAGAATGTCCTGTTATGTGTAGATCCAAGAAGTTCTGGCATTGCGTTGTGGAGCATGACTAATTAGCAGCATAGTGGAAGAGAAAAAGCCGGAAAGAGGATCCCGTACTCCAAGGTGAAAACTTCGGATGCGACCAGGACTTATGTAAGAATGTTGATGAAGCATCCACTGCTATGAGAACCTCTTGTCTATTGCGCTATTTCAACATCAACATAATTTCACTTTCTCTTTTTCCTTCATTTTCTTGTAGAACCTTACTTGCAGTATATAAACTATCCTAACATGATTTTCTTATACAGACTATACAGATATCTTTAACCTCGGCCAAATTAATAATATGTCGAAAAAATATTTTTCTCGTTACTTCACAAACAAAGCAAAGGACCTATGCCTGAAATGACAGTAGCAAATTACATACAAAAGTTCAAAAACTCTGCAGAAGCTATACCATAAAACATTATTTATAACATACCAGTAATAAAGAAAACTGTAAAACAAAATGTTCCAGACGATCGCCAGTAACAGAACATAAAATTAATATTCAATGGAGGACTAAAGCAACATATAAACTTGTTTACGGCTGTATCAATTCTAATTCATGCCATGCTGGACACAAACGTTTTGCCTAACAACAGGATCTGTTAGTTTCCTTTTATTTTCGTACTACCCTCATGAATTTTCCTAATGATATGTTGTACATGTTTTGGCTAAATTGCAAGATGTCAGACGTAAATATGGATTAGTATAAATGGTTTCTTCAAGTCTTCGCTTATTCATTGACAGATAAATGGACAGTGTAACTGTTTGGTGAATTAATTGAATGGCACAAAAGACTGGAATATGCTTGTAGGTATTTAAATAGTAATCAACGAAACTAAATAGCAGAGAAATTTGCGTTGGTTAAACGTTTAACGTTGAATACACTAGTGCGTCTCACCATATCGGAACGCCATGGTTTCTACATTACGGAAAAGTGGTCATCTCGAAGAGATGCCCCCAGGTCTGCCGCATCATCCCGAAATGCATAGACGGCGTGCGTTTTAGCACAGATTAATAAATAGTTACTACGTGGTTTAAGTCAGTCCGAGTCTGACATATCCGTGGGGAATTTGCGCAAGTTAAAACAATGTTTATTGTTTAAGTTGGCGGCAATACATATACTTTTAAAGGATTTAGAATATTTTATAAAAATAAATATAATTATTTGAGTATAATTAGTATGCCTATAATTTACTCTGCCTATTAATGTACTTTAATATGTAACTAAAGATACCTACTGAAACCAATAAATATTCCAGAGGAACATTACCGACAATAATTACGTACTTTTTTCTACTACCTTCGAACCATACAAAGCCGTTACAAAGAAAATGTTTACGTCTTGTCATAGCCTTTGCTATTAATGAAGGTGAGTGAAACATTACACAGCTATACAAGATACGGGCCTTACAACAATTTCGACATATACGTCAGCCATTTTAATTTGCACAGCCATTGTTCCTTATAATTAGAAGCTACGCCTGAAAGAAACGTCTATTGGGATTGCTCGTTAGTGAGGTATCTCTTTATATGAGGTAAATGCTTAATAGGTTCATGATCATTATTGCCTTTTTTTTCTTTGTAGTATGTGTTGTGTGTAATGAATATAAGAATGCTCGAGGTAGGATATTACAGAAATACATCACTCACACACAAGAAAAATGACAACTCAGTATTTTTGAAGGAAAGCGTTATATTGTGAGTGATTATTGTATTCCTTAAAATCTTTGATTCAAACAGATACAGCTTCTTGTAGTTTTCACAGCGTGTCATTGTACTGATGCAAAGGGCTTTATTAGCAGAGGTCGGTCCAAAAAAAGATGGATGGATTGTGTAAAAGAAGATATATGATAAAGAAGATAGTGACGAAGGAAATGACATCTGATAGAAATGTATTGAAAAGAATGACATGTTGTGCTGACCCCAAATAATTGGGACATGGGCAGGAAGATGATGATACATAAGGTGGTAGTGATCACGACTGCTACGCAGGAGACGCGGGTTGAGCCTCGTTCAGTACATAATATTTGTATGTATGAATATATCTATTTACATTGGTTTGGTTATTTCCATGTACCTATAATGTGTATGTATTTACGAAAATAAATTTATTTAAGTATGTATATCCGCATTCTAGAACCCATAACGCTAGATAGTTAAGCTAGGCTTACCATGGATCTAGATGGCATTTGGATGGATGGATTTTTATCACTTACTAGTTGACCCGGCGAACTTCGTACTGCCTTAGCGTAGCTTTGATGCAAAATTAAATGTATATTTTTCAATCTTTCTAAGAGATTTTCTTTATATTTTTTTTCCGTAAGAACCTTGTATAGAGTATTAGAAAACTACAAAAAAAAATCAGCCAAATCGGTCAAGCCGTTTTCATGTTATGTTGTGACAACGGAAAACGGGTTTCATTTTTATATATATAGATAATAGATGACAAGTGGGATTTAATTCAAACAGAAGTCTGATGTACTAAAATTTAACAACCAGATTTCTCTAAGCCTCTTCCACCTCCGAACGACCATACTTACAGTAACACTCCATCGCTACATGGTGTAAATTCAAAACAATTCGGTGATACGTTCATTATGCGTACAGCCTAAGAGTGGAACACCGTAGCCGAATCTGAGTTTCCGGATAGCTATAACTTGGAAGTTTTCAACAAATAGGTTGCTTCTAGGCAAACGTACTCCACCGTCGATCACATCATCACTTACTAACTGGTGAGATAGTGGTCAACACGAGTCTATCGAATATAAAAAAGAAGTAGGATGTACAAAGGAATCGTTTTCTAACTACCCTTCATTCCCGACGCATACAGTTCCACACAATGCGAGTATTCAATAATCTACAAAATAAATTCCAACTCACAAAACGGTACCATTCAGACACGTCCATCTATAAAAACAGCCATCAATCCTACTGGACTATCAAAAAAAGGAGAACATGAAAATTTTCATGTTCAAAGAAGATTATGATAAACAGTTTTCACTCGACGCTGGCGTGGATTGATCGTCCGCGGCTCAGTTCATTGCATATTTATTGAGGCGCTTAAGTTAGAGTATTCCGAGGGTATTGCCGTATTGGTTTTGGAAAATTGAATACATTGACATGGGAGGGTTTAGCGATATTAATTTGAAATGTGCAAGGATATGTGTGCCGAAGAACTTTATGCAAATCAAGTCAAGAAAGAGTTTGGTTAAATTTTTGGAACACTGATGATGAGAAGGGAAAGAAAAATGTTAGTATAATGGCATATGTTGCGTTATAAAAAAATCTGGTTGACAATACAAGTTTCTTTCCCCATTTTTAATTTAGTTTTCTAATATTTTTTATCCATTTAATTTCATTATCTGCCAATTTGTTGCATTGAAACATTTTTCGAAGACATTACACTATTGAAAAAATATATATGTATAATTTCACATTTTGTACTTGGATTTTAGTGTTTCAACAAATAAATGAAGTTTAATAAAAAAAATTAAAAATAATAAGATGGAATGATTTCTTCACGACTAATTTCTTTCTGCTTTTGCTGTTATTCTTCAAATGACGTGAACAAAGAATCGAACTTCAGAATATTAAATCCTGAGAAGACTCCGACAAAAAACTCAGCGGGCTCTTCTTTTTGTCCAGCGGTGGACTAAGATAGGCTTTGATTGAACGATTGACAGTGATTCTTCAAAAAAGTGACAAAACGCTCGCTATATTCACGACAGTAATTTTGAATAACAGTTGAACTAACTAAACTGTAAAATTATGAGTTTAATGAAAATTTACCTCAACTAAAGCGACTTTTGAAGTATTCAGTGAAAATCTCAAATCATCCCGTCAAACTTGAAGATGAAAAAGACGCTGAAGATTTTCCTTAATCACTCGCTAACCCAAAAGATAATCGTTGGCAACTTTCACAGTTGAAAGCATCTGTCCTCATTCCTTATTGCAATGGAACTATGGGTATTTATGCATTCTTTCGGTTGATTGATGGGTGTAGCAGCGAACCTCCAATTTACCATTTGTCTCCGTCGGGTACTCGATGAATAAATCTTCGTAGTTTGTTTACTTTTGTCACGGACTTTGAACTTTGGATCTTGCTTGTTCATACGGATGGCGTTTTGTACATCAAAATGGAACTGGAGCAAGTCATGCTGTACGCGATTGACATTGACGTAAATTGACGACAGAGTTTTTTCTTTTTCTAATGTTAATAGTATTTCGCCAAACACATTTGGTACCATAGGGTGTGAACCTATTGACGTGAAAGGACACACTTCAAAGGTACAGAGATAGATGTGGACGGAGGCAAACCTACCGTGATGGTAGTCGATTAGCCTGATTATTCTTCAGTCGACTTTTGAACTTTTGCGACTGACGCGTTCTGTTTTTCTCTTAGCTCTGTGTTAGCACCGAAACAGAAAACCAATACTACTAACTACTAACACCTTACTATCCTATCAATATAACAAATGAGAAAGGACAGTGTCCAACATGTATAAGCCCTTGGCCTGATATGGACATATAATAATTGGGCAAATATGATACAGGTTTGGTAGTTCATATTAGTAAGAAATAAAATAACATCATATGGTTGTATCAGAATTCATCATTTATATTATATATTGACCATAGCATTTAGTCAATTTTTGTTAATTTAAGATTAGCTGTATTCATTATTTCCTTATTATTGGGATACATAGGTTATTAAAACATTATTCAGGAATTAGGCAGGTGGATTTACATTATCTTGGTACCGTGCCCAGCTCAAAAACCAAATGATTGTCATGACAAGAGCACAGCAACTTACTTAGGTACTATTCTTCGTCCGACAATACAATAACAGCAGTAAACATATTACATAGCACTTGCGGTGTAATCTATTGCCCTATAACAGATGCCAACTCTTGCAAACGGAGGACATGTCTTCGTCTTTGGAAAAAGTTGATGCCACTATTCACACATTGTCTCATCGTGGGATCTGTTCCCATATTCGTGCCAGAATTATCGTTATGAACGGGTTCAAAGTCGACAGGCTCGCCAGGCTCGGTGATGAAAGATTTATCCGGCTTCATTTTCCAATGAAAAATAAAATCAGCTTTCACGAGAAATAGAATAATGTAAACACAAATCAAGATGACAAACGAATGACATTTTTATAACGGATTTCTTTCCAGTTGCCATTACAAACACAAACTCAATCGATTAAAAATAAATTCGGCTTTGAATCGCGTAGAAACAGTTTTAGCTCCATTATTATAAAACAATGATCAAAAATGAGACCATATTAAAAGATTGTTTTTATTTACTACTTTTTCGTATCTATATCGACTATTACACAATAAATATCTCCAATATCATGTACGATGAACATTGGCGGTATTAAAAAACATTATATATTAACGATACTGAACTTTTTTTACGAAAAAAAGCTTCTAGCAATCAAATACTACTAAATAATACTTCTAGTGATCCCTATCGCTTGAAAACCGGTGATATAAGCAAAATATTGATATCAATGCCGAAGGAATGTCTAGAATGGCTATTTTATATCTTATTATGTCCTGACGTATATTTACTCAAGTAATATTTATTTTTACATTCACTATTTAGTTTAAGTTGAAAGTAGAGAATATCTATATATATATATATATACCTACTTACTTGTACATTAAGTCTAATAAATAAATAAATAAGCTCATTATTAACCGAGTATAATACATAATTACTGACATATCTCTACGTTTTCATAGTCGTTCTTAAAAATCTTATGTTTGACCGTTGAGTAGAACCGACTTCCACTCCGGCGCGGAAGGCTATTATAATATGAAAATCCTTCACATCAAATCGAATCACTTCACGTTCGCATTCGAGTCACATTCGACGCGTATTCAATATCATTTAGTTTATGTATCTTTTTTTAAGTATCAATTAGTCATAGGTTTCAAATCAATACTTATATCAAGTCAACCTATCAATTCCTTATGAAACTCTGGTGTCCCATACATTACTCTGTATCGATATATTAATATGTCTCAAATAAAAAAATCGATTATGGTCTTTATTATAACTGGCAACATTTTAGCATTGGGGAAAAGAGAAAGATGGTTCCAAGAGTATAGAAATATATATTTCAGTGAGCTAATAGAGTAAATACTAATTATTTAAAGATATATCTTGATACTCCAAGAATTCATGGTTAGTTCGGTAAAAATTAAATATGATTATCGATCAATAGTTACATTTGCGTACATCGTGTCCATGGAAGGCCAGTTTTGGATATAGTCCTTTATGAACATGTTTGAATTCCTGTATGTTTATACGTTTGTTACTCAATCACGCTCAAACGACTGAATGCATCTAGCTGTAATTTGGTACAGGTATAGATAATAGCATAGACTCTTATTCCTAGAGTTGCAGGATCAAAATTTAACGCGGATGAAGTCGCGAGCATCAGCTAATGCAGAAGAATATTTGTTATCGCATAAAAGGGCCTTATTCTGGCACGTGTTATACGCATACAATATTCAAGAGATAAAAAAACCTATAAATAATTTTAGTACAAGTTTTTTCAGTAATACCGGTACAAAAAGAAGCATATATTTAGTTTAGTTATATCTTACTCTCTTAATACAACAAACCATATTTTCTCCAGACCATCTGATTTCCATTCTTTATCATCCCTCGTATTTTATTTGCATAAAAATGCTAAAACAAATGGCCACTAAAAGAACAACTTTACCTCCAAATAGGTTCTATCAAACAAAGAGGTTTTCTCACCTTAAATATCTTTTTAGCACACAAGACCCTTACATTCTTTTAGAAAAAAAAATATACAGAACTTTAGTAAAGGGCAATTTGCTTATAAATTCACTTTGGAGAGATGCCTTCGTTGAACGGAGATGGCCTTAGAGAATTTTAATTATTTATTATGTTCGAAGTTTAAGGATATCTATCAGTGTCGCCTTTGATAGCTTGAGGCTCCTCTGACGTGGTTTTAATGGCACCAACAATTTAGGTTATTGATGTATTTTGTTTATGCTCTTAGAACAGACATTTTGGCACTCGCTTTAAACGTTTCAACATCAAAGAATTTTGCTTTTGGAAGTCAACTAAATTTGAAATATAGCTAGAGTTTGGTGCGTGGTTAGGGGTTGATCGTTTGACTGCTACGTCACAAGTTGTGGGTGCTATTGTTACTCATTGGAAATGTATTGTGTGCAATATTTCTATTATTATTATTTTATACTTAGGTCGTTAAATTGACTGCACCTCGCCTCATGGTAAGCAAGGGTGCAGTCCAAAACATGATGGCCGCCGTTACAAGTGCTGTCTCTGAAACGGCGGCGGTCCCAATCCTGGCGGCCTTGACAGTTGTTTTTTTATAATGTATAGTGCATATTCTTTTTGCGGGTGTTATCAATGTCGTTGATGTTAGTAGGTATATCTGCTTGTGACGCTGGGGAATCCAATTTAACCAAAACAGTTAGCAGTTGATGTTGGCTTGAACCCGAAAATCTTGGTGGAGTCTCACACGTCCAAAATCGCACCTAATTTCTCTATCGTCCCCATTGTTACATCTGTGGTCCACAAATTATCATAACATACCCAACCAATCTCAATCGCATTAACGGTTCCATTGTAACAGAAATCAAACGTAAGAGAATCGGGAATATCATCAATAATTCATAAGGTAAGTTTGCCGATTATACAATTTACAGCTATATACATCATTGTCTAACAAGTCCCCTGACATTTGGTTCGGGCGTACTTTGAATCACGAATAGACGATTGAGATTGAATTATGGGTAAACGATCCGTGCAAACTAATGTTAAATAACTAATGGATTTCGCTTAGAAGCTCAGATCTTTGGATCTTTCTGTTGATGTCACTGATTGTGAAAATGGATTCTGTTTGCTGATACTAACTTTTAAACTTTGGTTATTAATTCATGTAAACATAATTTTACTTCCACGAAGAGCTTGATGCTTAAAAATTATATCAGCTTTGGTCTGCGTCCTTGTTAGCCGTATTATAACCAAGAATTGTTGTTTAACTTCGTTAAAAAGTAAAGTAAACAGATTGAAATAAAACCAAAATGAAAAACAAGTCCGATACAGACAAATACTAGGAAGCCCGTCTACATTTATTAATGGGTTACTATATATATTCTACAGGAGTGAACAAGATCCCAAAACAATATATGAAGACCACCTGCGGGTTTATAAATAAAGCTTCCTTTTAAAGGTTAAATATAGTAATTGCTCCTATAAAAGCAGGAGAAATCGAAACAAAGCCGAACTAAAAGCCTGAGATGCAACTAGGCGAACATTAAGACGAGAACAAAAATTTATAACAAAAACACTAAAGCAACAATACAAGACAATAATAAAAGCAAGAAAGAAGTATCCACATTCAATGTACTAACCAGACAAGATATTGGCACGTATTCGGCTCTCAGTGCCCGTTTAGTGGCGATCACACGAAGACTTGGCGGCTGACAGCGATTGGCAATATGACTGATGGCAGTATAGTCAAGTATTCATTCAGCTTATTCGACATACATCCCTGATATTAGAAAATTGAATTCAAATGGAATGAAATGAAGCAGTTGTAACTTCATAACATAACATAAACTCACGAATATATCCCCGAGGGGGTAGGCAGAGGTGCTAGCATCTACATTTCCAGTTTATGTTTCGGCCCCAATGTAATAGGTGGCGAGCCTATTGCCATAGACCACAGAGCACTTATAGACCTGCGATAAATACACACATAACTTCGAAAAGCATGCGACACTTGGTGGGTTAAGTGGATTTGAAACCGACCTAGTAGCTGAGTCAATAGATGGACTTAGACATTAAATTAATTAAATAAGTCTTTATTTATAATAATCAATTAATAAGAGGACCTCCGTCAAAAGAAAATACATCCAATAAGCCCCAAAAGTTTCATTACTCAAACAATTTTCCGTAGAGCATTTATTTAATATCTACTTGAAATATTACAATGGAAATCTGAAGAAGATTCTGCGAAAAAGTCTGACTAAACTACAGAATGGAACAGTGTATGTAGATGGTATATTGAAATGTGCTAAAAGTATTTGCATGCGAATTGAAAAAGTAGATTAATACTGAGAGTATTTTGAATTTGGATTTGATTTTTTTAACTTCCGATGTAAAAGCGACGTGATGCCCCGAATCGCCCTAAAAATAGCAGCCGAGGCTTCGTGGCTTAGCTGTCAGGGCGTTCCCTCTGTAAGAGACAGATCGCGGGTTCGAATCTCTTCAAAGAATACACTTTTTCCTATCTGCTTTCAATGTAGTTGTTTTATTCAAAGGGTCAATTAGAAGTTTAATAAACCCCCGATACAAAAAAATACCTCAAAAAGGTGAAAAAATAAATAATTCTGGATCGTTTCCAAAGCCTATGGGAGTATATTACCAGTTAGAGGTCCCCCAACAGGATAACGCTAGAATTACTTATTTTTTTACTTTTTTTGAGGCATACTTTGGTGAAAGTGGGAGGTCACGATCGAATGCGGATAAAGCATTATTTATTTATTGATTTCGTTTCAATCAATAAACCTATCTATGTCTTACTATCCGTAGCTGCATAGGTGACACACTAACTTAATGGTTAAGCAGTCGGCTTTACGATCGAGAGACAATTTGAATCCCAGCTCTTACATTATCGAGGCGAACTCACTCCTAACACAAGCCCTGTCCAAATAATTAGACAGATACACATTAACATCCACTACAAAATCTTTCATAGTTAAAGAAAAAACAGTAATATTTGGGTTATCGTCAAACAAAGGGCGTCTAACCTCGTATTATCATGCCCGTCATAAATGTAATGGAGGAAGCTACAAGTTGCTATACGTTCATAGACGTATTCCGAAACGGTCTTTTTGTATTATTATTCAGGACCCTTTTTGTATTATACTAGGTACATTTTGAGGTGAGCGAAGCGAAATTTAAATTTTTAACTGAGAAAAAAATATTTTCATTCTCTGAACTTATTCCTAAGTCAGTTGGGTCTAGCTAAGATGCGGCTTAACTTCGATATTTTCCGTGAAGCGACTGCTATCGGAATAAATTGGCGATATCGAAATTCTGTAGTTAGGCTAGTGGGACTTTTGAGGACTCCAACTACCCGTAACTACTGCCATAGATGTTCCTATGGCGACCAGGACCGACGACGAATTAACGTGCTCTCCGAGGTACGACTATTTGTACGACAGTGCAAATAGGCCATATTCATGCATACAAATATTTGCACTGTGCGGGAACCGAACCCGCGCCTCCTGCGTAGCAGTCGCGTTTCTAAACGCTCCGCTTATGTCTGGCCTCACCCTTATCCGAATACGTAATAAAAGGAAGCCAATGAAAAGTATTTGGGCTCATAATTCCAAAGATACCGTAAAGGTTAAATGGGGTTGAAAGCTCTCTATGGCACTTGAAAAGGGTGAAAAACACCCTGTAACGCTTTATGATACAATTAGAGTTAGGGATGCGCCTCACATAATTAGATAGGTTATTTTGAGATAAGTTTTATAAAATATACAATACTTTTGTTACACCACCCAGGTAAGCACGCAGCCACCTATTGAAAAGCGGCCTATGGACGTTTGCAACAGTGGAGGCGTCACATTCGCGCTGCCGACCATATAGAGAAAAGAAGGGAAGGGGAAGGGGGGATGGGCAAAGGTTAAGAGAGTCTCAGTGCTGTCAGTGCAGTAAACAAAGAAGGGTTCCTCAGTCTTGCCACTGAAAACACAAAACCTCTCCAGTTGACTCTGACTGGGTAGCCAGAGCTAACTAGAGAGTGTGTTGTGTTTTCGCCGGAGGAAACACAACACACCCTCTCGTGACTAACCGTTTCTGAAGATACAGACAGAGGTAAAATCATGACTTAGATAATAATTGTCATTTTGGTTTTCTTTTTTTCTATCATTCATATAAATACTAGGTACTACCAAATAGGTATGCATAGATAAGAGGGGATGTAGTAAGCCTTCTCGAAGAGCGAAACCTATGCTCGGGCGCTCTCCGTGAATAGCCGCGCTGCTGTGAAACAAATTACTACACAACGATGGCAACTCCAAAATGTCGTCGATTCGATAGAAGAAGAAACCAAATGAGTCAGTAAAATCCCTTCGAAGTGTAGTATGAAGTGCCTACACTGTAATAAGGGCAGATAAATTAAAGGAAGCTATTTATCACTTAAGAGATCAGGAGACGCTAATTTGTTCTACAAGACGTTTAACAAAGCGGATTCGTTTAGAGGAATTGATCGACCTGATTAATGCCAGTGTCGTCCAATGGAAATGGCTGCTCGTGTAAGTTCTACGGGACCAATGAATGTGTTCTACCGCCTGTATAATGGCTTGTGTTCAGAAGAATTGTTTGACATGATGCCCACACCTACTTTCTATCATCTAGACAGGGAGTTCATCCTCACATACTACGACCGGAAACGGTGCGTACTGTACGGTATGAAAGGAGTGGAAGTGCTCAAGCTGTGGAATGAACTCCCTACGTGGTTTTCCCAAGCGATTACATCATGGGATTCTTCAAGAAGGGCATTAAAAGGTTTCTACAAGGTAGGCAGCACGTGTGTGACGCCCCTGGTGTTGCAAATGTCACGGTGATCGCTTCCCATCAGGTGGGCCATGTGCTTGTCTGCCACCCTAGTGGTATACTTAATAAAAAACAAACCAATAGCAATTCCTGAAGTGCGAGTCCCAGAAACTTGTAACAAAACCATGTCAAGAATACATTGTACAAGAATACCAGACGTGGTCACTGACCTCCCCATATACCCGGGGGCTAGATGGGAACACCGTGGTCTCTGCACCCGACGGGGGTTATCTCAAAAGAGAGGGCCCTGGGTCTGCCGGGGTGCGAGGGATATGTTGGATATTATCTCACCCCAGAAACTAAAGACCCAAAGACGGCGTGCGTTTTAATCGGTTCGAGTCCGGCATAACCTACTCAACCGGCTCCGGTGGGGCGTATTCGTGGGGATTTTTTCCCTTCCCTTACTTTGTAGGGCGAAAATCATCGTTAACGGAATGTGGTGTTATTTTTTATTATTATCAAGGGTATGTCAATTTGATTTCACCTCACCTGAAGGTAAGCTGAAGGCGAAATCTCAGGAAAGAGGGTCACCATCACATACACGTACAGTACAATGGTTGCTCACAGCTTGATGGCCTCATCGGATGCTTTTTCAAGTCCCCTTTTAAACCTCTATACCTTCCCCTTTGGGTATTTACGGACGTTATTATATATATATGAATGTAAAGTCTGTAAAGTCATAGGTCACATGCAGCAGGCATCCGTCACCAAAAGAATAAATTTGTTTCAAAATTTTGTAAAAGGTCTCAAATACAATGTCAAATCTGTTATAACAGAGCCGTGACCTACAAACAGCGTGCCGCGGAAGCTATCGCAAATCCGCTTCAGTTAATTAAACAGGATCATGGACTTAAGATCCGGTTTTTAATTTGCTGAGAGTCGCTTCACTGTAAAATTAATAAAAGCGGCTGTCGCTTTAAGGTATCGATCCGGCCGTCTGTAATTATTTTAGAACAACGTCTTGAAAGGATAAATATTTCATGATATCCTAATATTTAGTCATCTCACTTTTAAACTTTCGCGTTACATTGACAACCTCCGTGGCGTGGCGGTAGTGACGGCGACTGCTACGTGATGGCGTGGGTTCAATTCCCGCTCAGTACAAATATTTGTATACATGAATATGAATATTTGCATTGGTCTGGGTATTTCTATGTATAATGTGTATGTATTTATAAAAATAAGTATCTAAGTATGTTTATCCGCATTCTAGAACCCATAACACAAGCTTGTTAAACTATGTCTACCATGGGTCTAGGTGGCGTTGTGTAGATTTTCCTAAAATATATACTTAAAGTAATAAAAGGACGTGATATCGATTTCATGATATCCTAATATTTAGCCACTGCTAACTTTTAAACTTTCACGTTACAATGATAATATGGTTAGTGAAACCCGGGTAATAACGCGATCATATGGTAAATACAATAAATTGACCTTTTGATTTGCTTGACGTTTCGACCAGGTTGCACTAGCCGTGGTCACAAGCTGATTGGAGTATGCGTGGTCACGACTCTAGAAGCTCTGGAGAGGGTAAAGTTTCTTGTTTAACTACCTACCCCTACATCGAAATTGTTACGACACACTACACTGACCGTGTCCTTGTTTGCCACCATTACGGACCGCGAAACAGCACCAGGCATAGTTTTTTGAATCACCGGATTCCATGTCGTGGATGATCACGTTAATACCCGGGTTTCACTAACCATTTAGCCATCCATTTATAAATATAGGTAAAGGTACGACTTGTACACCAAAAATGTGCTGAAAATATGCCTTAAGGTAGTCATTGACGATACGTCCATTTGGACTGGATGCATGGATTTCGCCAAAGCCTCCCAATATTGGGAGAGGCCTATGTTTAGCAATGGACTGCGATGGTAAATTGATTGATAGCTTTTACGTTTTTTATCTTCAATCCATTTGAAAACACACGTTTTGAAAACATGGTGTTCTGAATTGACCCCTTGGTTTTTGCGCTTCGAGTATGCACGGAAGCTAAAATTAACTCCTCGACGCGAAACCTCGGTACTTCAGTTTGCGCAACGTCCTATGAATTTTGATTTTACCGACGTAATATTTTTAGTAAAGGTCCTTCATGTCTACTGAAACCGGTTGGATTACCTTATGAATAGATAACGTTTTATTAACTCTTGACAGCCTTTGTGACGTTGTGGTAGTGAACGCGGCTGCTACGCAGGAGGTGCGGGTTCGATCACCACTCAAAAATTTGTATGCATAAATTTGCATTGGTCAGGTCGCAGAGCACGTTAAGCTGTCGGTCCCGGCTGTCACACGAATGGCAATCATCATCATAGTGTTAGTTCCGGTTGTATCCAAAGCTTGTACCTACTTTACATCCCGATATCAAAACTCCAACTCTTTGCTTTTGCAGAAGCGACTCCTATCTGAACTCCCAACCCCGAGAGATATCTGCATCAGAATTTTGTTCGTTATTCAGCTAAGTTGGTTCATTCTTGAAAATACAATAAACTACTACCTACTTCGAGGTAAATTCAACCAGTATTATCATACTAACTTTCAAACTTTTGCGTTGCGTGATATATTGTTAGGTCCCGGGTTTCGCTAACACGATCATACAAAATACATTAATTTACCTTTTGATTTGCTTAACGTTTTAACCAGGTTGCACTAGCCGTGGTTACAAGTTGAGTTTTTTCGGGCTTCGCTATCAATATTATCATTCTCAAGTTCCAATATGGTACTATTTTCTCCCCCATGGAACTGGTATGCTGTTCCCCTAATCCCATTATACAAATAAAGGTACAATGGGGCACAAAAACCTTCGTCAGATTTTGAATTTATTCCTTTACTATCAACGCGATGAGGAAACTCGTTAGGACCTCGGAGCGCTGTGCATGGCTGACTCAAATTGCAATGGTTACCACTGATTTGCTCCTTACTATGAATGGCAATCGACCGTACGCGTTCAAGGCGTGATAAAGAAAATTGCACGACTATTATGCATGTTTACTGTTAGTTTAGTAAAGGGAGATTGCTTTATCAGAAAACGTAGACCGTATAATAAGCTTCAAAAGTAGAGGAAATAAATAAAAAATTAGTTTTCGAGAATACTGATTTGTATTTCTCATTGAAAGCGCAGAATATTCTAATATAGAACTTTACAAATGGTTCGATGAGTCTTTCCTCTGCCACACCATTAAGTCTTAAAGTTTCTTGCCAGCGCACGTATTTCCTTCGTTCTACAATCATTGTAGGATCATTGTTAAACAGCATTGGATGAGGCCATTAAGCTCAGCGCCACCATTGTAACACTGTGTTCGTAATGGCGACCCTCTTCCTAAGACTTTGTTCTTGATTTACTTTACCATCAGGTGAGGTGAAGTAAAATTATCGTGCCGTAAATAAAAACTTGACGTGGGCTCAAGTCTTAGATATTCAGTTTTTTCGATCTGAAGCAAAAGTTAGCATATAATTTTGAACCCGTAACTTTATAATTGCACGCTATCGGTTTTTATTAAATCATGTGTATTTTGTCTTCATTTATAAAGAGAAAGACAGAAACTGCGTGTGGATTGCATCAATTAACTTCATCATAAAAAACTTGCCCGAAGACACCATACTTCTGTTATTTCCATACATTTAAATGTGATATTAAAATAACTTAAGACACTTAAGATACAGGCGGCTCGTGTCGCAACTGCGATAAGAGTACTCGAGCATTGGCGATTTTTAGAAGATTCACCTTTTTCAAGTCTATTTAGAGTAACCGGTAGAATGTCACCTGCGCGTATGGTATCTATTCTATACCATGAAAGTCAAGTACAAATATTTTACAGTGGACTACCGAATTTTTAGACATGATCACCTCCATCGGCTTTGGTAGGGTGCATGGATAGCGAGATCCGCCTCCAAATGCCACTATATATTCACTATTAAGATGGGACACTATGAGGACAGGACCACTTGACACAGAAAACTTTGAGGATTCTCGAGGAAGATTGACTAGAGCGTTCGCTAAGTTCGTGAGAATGTTCTTAGCAATGTGGCCTTATGCTTGGTTCGGGTTCGGTGTGCAGTTCGATAAATTGAAAAACGATAAGTGATCAATTTTCTGTTACTATTGAATGAATGGTCAACCCTATCCGCACCTAAACCCATAGCTTAGAGTATTAATTACTATTCTGTAAATATTAGTGAAAACTTAATTGGCTTTTATATGCTTATTTTATCATTTATCCGATGTATTAGCTGTACCGCGGTAGCCTAGTGGTATGGGTCATGGGCTGCTGAGACTAGGTCTCGTGTTCGATCCCAGGTTTAACATGGCACACACAATGACTTTTCGATGATTTTCGAAGTTATGTGTGTTTTATCGCAGGTTTATAAGCGCCCGGTTAATGGCAATATGCTCGCCACCTATTACATTGGAACCTAAACATAAACTGGCGAAAAGTGGGCTAGCACCTCTGCTTACCTCTTCGGGGATGAAGGTGTGAGTTTATGTATGTTATATTAGCTGTAAGTTTTCCATGTGTAAATAAATAAATGAATATACCGTAGGAAAAGGATTGGTATTCCAAGAAAGCGGAGTTACGGGTACAATCTAGGCTATAATCACGAAAGAGAATTTTATATACTAGAACCACAACTCATAAATTTCGTAACTAGCTAGATACTTTAGCAGTTTAGTTCACATATAATAAAATGTACTAGATTCTTCCATAACAGTTATTTGAAAGTTAAACAATTTCACGAGAAAATTTGGGTTAAGTATTCCCCGTTTATTCAGCTAAAGATATTTATAGATACTTCAAAATGATGTACCGTATAGAATATTGTTTCAGGACTAGCCTTAGTCCGTGGCCACCTCATTTCCACTGTTTTATATAACTTAGGTGGCAGACAAACAAGCTGCCCGTCAGATGGAAAGTGGTTACCATAGACGTTTGCAAAAACCAGGGGCGTCACAAATTTTGCTGCCGATCATATAAAAGGGAGGGGTTAAAGAGGGAGGAGAGGGATCTCGTTCTTCCCACTGACAACACAAAACTTCTCCACTCCAATGAGCTCTGTAGCATTAGCATGAACTCCTATCGAATTCGTAATGTAAAGGTTTCGAGAGAACGGAGCATTGTGATTGGCAGTCTGCCTCTTGTGAACCTGTATGCGTGTGTAGCCCGCCAATCGCAATGCAGAACGGATTCTGTCGATACCTTTACATTACGAATTCGATAGGAGTTCATACTAAGACTACTGGTTACATTACTCACCGCCGGAAACACAACACAAGGTTAATGTTAGCCACGGTATTCTGTAAAGCAGAGGAACTTCCTCAGTCGGACTGCTCAATTAAGACGGGATTTACTGTCATATCCTACCCCCATGTATTCTTTGTTCAGAGATATAGAGAATACCAATTCCAAGAGAAGCAGATGGTAACCACGAGTGTATGGTACCTTACTAAGATCTTCAAGGCTCAAGCCAATCTCACCTAGTAGGATTAGTAGCCATGCTGTAATATGAACGCGTCTGGGGGTCAATCACAAGTCGCGTCCAATATAACCAAAACCAACAAATACATTACGATTCACTTCGACGCGATTCCATTAATAATCACTTTGTCTAGACTCAAAGACAGACACCAAAAATCGCAAATATCGTGACAATATGCTCTTGCGCTTACGAAATTCAAAGTTGTTTTAAAGAATTTTGCGTTGTCGAGTTTCGCTGGAATGTCCGCAATTTTGTATGGAGCTCGACGGCTATGGAATTCGCCTTTGTCATAACATTTTCGTTGACAACGCGTTTTGAATACTGATCAAATGTTGTTTAGCAACTAAGAATTACGTGGAAGGCGCTAAACGTTTCAAGTAAGTAATTTGGTTTTGGTGAGGTGGGTCTAGGTAGGTAGGTAGAAACCTAAAAGTGATTCTGGAGATAATATAGATGTGTAATTTTACTCTAAGACGACTTTTTTTCTGATACTCTAAGACGTTTTTTGGTAGTAGTTGTGCGGCTAAGCACGTAATTAATTTCCTTGCGATTTACAAAGCATAGCAAGGAATTATTTTTTCCCGGGTCAAGAATTTATTTTCTTACCCATTTTTTTACAAAGTGCCCGATTGGCGGCAATAGGCTTGCCCCCTACATTGGAATGAAAATCATGGTTGGCGTAATGTGGGTTTTAATACATCTCTGCCTACCCCTTCGGGGATTTTGGGCGTGAACATATATATGTATGTATGAAATATTGAAAAAATCGTTAATTTTGTGCACCCCATTAAAAAGACACAAAACGTCAAAAAGAAGAAAGAGTCTTGGATCTAGGTACTTCCAAAAAGGTATCAAGTAGCTATAATAATATACATATAACACCTAGGTAGGCCCTTGTCAAAAGTATGCACTGAAACCCATTCAAAAATATAAAACTTTCTACCTACTACGTAGAACTACATAATATTATGTGTCTCAGTACTATATTCTAACCAAGCTCCATTTATTCCACAGCGGTATATCCATTACGAGAATAATCTAAACAGAGCACGCACAGCAGGCTTTTAGCTGTTCTGAACGTTGAGAAATCTGAAGCTTCGGAAACATCATGCCTTCGTGGTTTGAATGCAAATAAAATAAATAATTAGAAATAGCGCCCTCTTTTGAAAATGATAACAACTACGTTAGCAAATATGTAGGTAAGCAATGAACTAGTACTACCATCTTGTATCAGTAATGGAAACTACATTCAATGATATTTGAATAGAAAGCAAACATTTTTCTTGGTTCAAGTGATTTCTAAAAGATGGCGCTGTATACAAACATTGACTAAAGCCACCTAATTATTTTTTTATTTTTTTTATTAAAATAAGAATCATTACAAAGGGTTTCGAATTTAAATCATGTTGTACTATATAATTATCCTAGTTCAATAAAAACAAATTACATACCTGTTCATCATCGCTGGCTGAGACGCTCGCCTCCCAGAAATCTTCAATGTTCTCCGGAAAGTCCTCTTCCCTCGTTGGATCAGGACTCAAGCCACCATCCCTGGTTTTGAATACGAAGATGATGCCTCCATATTCTTCCTCAGGCCTCCAAGCCCCACACATAGTTGCTACAGTCCTTTTCATTATAGATTGTTGTACATCACTTTCAAGTTTAATTTTCTTAACCGGTTGTTCCGAATTTAAATCAAGCTTTGTTTTCAGATTTAGATTCTCGCTGGCCATAGCTAATTTATTTCTTAAAATACCTATACTAGAGTTAATTAGAATCCGACTTTTTAAACTACTAGAAAAATTAACTAAACCTCTAATAAAACCTAGCATTAGAACACTTATTTAATACACATACTACTTAGTACTTATAGAATTAAACCAAATTTAATATAAGAGGCATTTATGAGATGTAAGAACAAAATAAACAATATTTTATTTACATTAAGATATAAATAACTTCTACGGCAAATGCGCGCACGTGACTCGGGAGACCCGGCACTTGAGTTTATTTCAATACAAACGTATCTATTGCATTCAATAATAAGAATATTTTCACACAGAAGCCGAAAAATCACTGAGATTTTAACCTCAAACACCGAAGTTTTAGGTTATAATAGCATCAAGTCACTAAATGTCAAACAGTCAGCTGTTTACTGTTCTCGTTTTTTTTTTGCAAACATGAACACGAGACTTTTTGACTCGAAACATTTTAATTGTTAATTATTTAACAGGACATGGTTATTTCTTCTTATCAGATTGAAATATATAAAATAAATATGTTTTATAAAATTGATGAAGGGGTAAGTTAGAAAGATGATTTTCATTTGTAAGATTTACTAGCGACATCTATTATAAGTTTACCAAAATTAAGATTCAAAATCTCATCAGAGCAACTAACACTGGTTTGACCCTAGGTTCGAATCCTGGACCAGTCAATGCGTTTATAGTAAGATATTGGTAACTTAAGCTGAATTTGAACAATGAGAACTAAACCGAGTTCTCATGTTTCAGTTATTAATAGTGTTATTAATTATATATAAATAATAATTATTGAATATAATGTGACGTTGTAGGTAGTCAGATTTGAATTGTATGAAAAAAATTGGTATAGTAATAATAATAGTGAGTCTACATTATCATCCGTGTGCGTTAACCTTGGTCGCATCTAAAGCTGGCACCTCGGAGTGAGGAATCCGCTTTTTTCCCAGTTTAACGCCGAACGATTGCCATATTCTGGCCTTCAAAATTTATATGTATAGGCGATATTGAAGAATTACAGCTAAACCAGTTCTTAAACTTTTGAGAGCTCCAATTACCCGTAACGACTGCCATGATGTTTGTATGAAAGTCGGGATCGACGGCTTAACGTGCTCTCCAAGGTAACAACCAGACATCATAATAATAATGAGTACAAAATAATATTATTCTTAATATAAAGGATACAATTTCTAATCGTAATACGTAGGTAGGTACCTACTTCTAGTGAATATCCTAAGGCATTCGAATTTAAATACTTCGCCCACTGTTGTCTTTTCTTTCATCTGCGACAGATGATTTAAAAACACAATCAACGAAAAGTAAAAGGTTTCGAACAAGGTAAACATGTCTGCTCTGTTTTTTCTGTAAACATTCAGTGTGGCGACAACCCCATCGTACGCATATTTACATCTAAAAAGGGGTAGTAAACGTTAGGTGGATACTCGTATAAGTATCTATCTCATTTTTAGTTTACAACGACTGACAGTTGGCAAATATTTTTCTACGTCACACGCTACTTTGATGGATGAGTAGGAATGAGTAAGTAATATCAATTTTGTTAGCTACTAGCTTATTATGCTTGTTTTACGGGTTCTAGAAGGCGGTTTAACATTATAAATATATAATATTAATGCAGACAAAATAACACAGCGGGAATCGAACTCGTTACAGATGTCATCTGTATAACTTACTGTTGTGAACTTGAATTAGTTTAGTATCCGTAAACTAGATGGCGCTGGCTATATTTATTATGATATAGCATTATTCACTTTCATAGACAATAATTTCTTAAAATAATCACTACAAGAAAAAGAAATGGGAGTCGGTGTTTTTATGGAATTATTGTTTTATAGGTATAGCTTTACGGACACAATGGAGAGTGAATAATGCAAATCAAACAGTTTTAATAAAAATTAAAAACTAAATAAAAAAAAATAATTAAAAAGAAGTAAGGATCTTAATGCCAATATGTAGTGTATTCAGAGTAGTATACCATGTGCCTTCAGCTTCGGGAGTGTTTCCCTAACACCCTGTATAATCGTTCCTATAAATTCCCAAAAGAGAATTTAGCACTTAGAACCCACATTTCACCAGCTATAATTTTCGGTACGGCTACTGCCGTGGCTGCTAATAATAAAAAATCCATGACAAAATCTGTTATACCTAATAGTTTTATTTCAACTTACAACCTAAATAATCTCGTACATAAGGATGCCCACCAAAATGGTGCTAACAAGCTTCGTCACAGCACCTGGTGGCTCCCACGACAGATTCTGACTGATTTATGGACCTGTCTGGACGTTGATTGCGTATTGTTTCTCATCTTTACAGGGTAGACACCCTTAGTCAGCTTAATTATGCCTTTTGGGTGGAATGTAGTAAGCCTTCCCGAAGAGCGAACCCTATACCTACTCGGGCCCTCTCCGTGAGTAACGGCGCTGCTGCCGTGAAACAAATTATTACACCTCGATGGTAACTCAAAGATGCCATCGATACGACAGAAGAAGGTGAATAAAAACCTGAGTGGTTAAGTTACCCAACTACCAAAACTCCCATGTTGAAAATCCATGTCTCTAGTGATTTTCACATTGAAAGGTGATTGATCCTACTAATGTTATAAACGTAAGGTACGAGTATGTAGTCGGTCGCGCTAAAACGGTCGAACGGATTTGGCTGCAAATTTGGTACAAGAACAACTGGAATAATAATAATAATTAGGTTACATTATGTAATATTAAAGAAACTTCTAAGTAAGTATGCTAACTTTTCATATAAGTAGGTACAATGTTAAATATCCCCCCTGCCCCTTGCCCCCTCATAGGGCCTCATAATATATTTTCGTGTAATGGATTTCTGCTATGTAATTATTCCTATACCTACATATTAATTCGGAAAACTTTAGCCCTGGGATATGTTGGTATCCAAAGGGATGGGGACAAGAATTCGATGTAGACGCAACCAGGGGCAATAGCTAGTAAGACATGAAATAAAATTAAAGACAAAGAAATAGGGGATGACTTCTTACCTAGTCAAAGTACTCCACGTATTCCAACTGGTAGAATTGGAGGTCGATAGGGAGGAATATGATATACAGCGACTAACCCCTTCAAAGCTAATAATTTATCTTATCAACACCGCACAACGCCATCTATCTACCGATACACATATCACATAACAATCTTTCTATTGCCATAATGTACAGCATCATAGTAACAAATGACCACAAAAAATGGACATTAATAGTAGCTGTGACGTTATATAAGGAAGGCTGCACACTCTCCCGGCGGCGAGGATTGACTGTGACAAATATACGTGTGAATCCTGTGTCGTTTACACTATCCGCGGTTGGCGAGCTTCCTTAACATTGTGAGGCCACGTGTCTCAAGCGGAAGCGACAATATATTATAATTTGTTTTCAAAAGAATTGTTGGACAAGATCCGTCGCCATAGGCAGGGAGTTCATCCTTATACAATACGACCAGAAAAGTTGCGGTATGAAAGGAATTAACTTCTTGTTATAGTTTTTCCAAGCGACTACAATATGAGGTTCTTCAAATGCCGTTCGCATTAGAATCTTACTACAGGGTCGGCACAGCAAGTGTGAACGCTTCTGATGTTGCAAACGTCCATAGACCACGGTGATCACTTTCCATGGGGTGGGCCGTGTGTTTGTCTACCACCTA
Organism: Pelosia muscerda; assembly: GCA_963691645.1. Lineage (NCBI taxonomy): Eukaryota > Metazoa > Arthropoda > Insecta > Lepidoptera > Erebidae > Pelosia > Pelosia muscerda. The sequence continues at coordinate 3,972,960 of OY829100.1, forward strand.
AGTGGTAGAAATTAGATTCTATATTTAGAATGCAGTAATGGAGGCGACTTGAGCGTCGGTGGGCGCAGAATGTCATCCGGATTCTATAAGCGCTGCCTGGGGTGACGGCTCAAGCCGTCTGTCTCCCTTCAGAGCCGGTCTCGGCGACAACGCGACACCGTGGTCCCCACACCCTAAGGACCCATCTCTTTTGGCCCTGGGTCGGCCGAAGTACGAGTGATTATGTTTTTTTTTTCTTTTTTATTTGCACGTCAATTTGACTTCACCTCGCCTGATGTTAAGCTGAAGGCAAAGTCTCATGAAAGAGGGCCACCATTGCAAACACGTTCAGTGCTACAATGGTGGCGCTTACTGTGTTGCTTACTATCTCATGTAGACCAAGACGGCGTGCGTTTTAATCGCTTAACTTATGTATTTTGTGGTGCCCCGCGATCTTCATGGCCCGCCCTTAGCATCTAACATAGGCAACTATTAAGGTTTATTCATTTGTCACGTGTCAGCGCATCGTTTAGGTGACGGTTTACAGATGTCGCTACTATGATTACCGCTCGCGGTCCAATCGAGGAAATGGAAGCCAGAGGTGTATTATTGCTCTAAATTGAGAGTAAATGTGCTGAGCCCTGAGAAGTAATGTCATATATATAATACATATGTTTCTATGTATAATATTTATGTATTTACAAAAAAAATGTATTTAAGTATGTTTGTCCGCATTCTAGAACCCGTAACACAAGCTAGTTAAGCTATGCTTAATATGGATCTAGGTGGCGTTGTGTAGATTGTTCTAGAATATTTATTTATTTATTTATATAAAAAGAGATTTGCTTTATCTAAGGCAAAAATTAATTTAATTGTTACGAGTCAGAAGACTATAAATTAAACTCTACAATGATGTAACAGTAGGTAAGTATACCATATTCATAATATTCGTTACCCCTTTTCCAAGATGGCTGCCGTGTATGGCTTTGATTTTTTGATTAAAAGACCATTAGTAACAGAATTTACTAATATTTCCGTTAACCCTCCAGGTAAAATAAATTGCCTACGTTACGAGTGAGTCCACGTCGGATTCGAACCAACGACTTCCTGATCGTAAGGCGGACTCCTTAACTGTATCTACGATGCCTCCGCCCCTTGACATTTAAAAAAAATAAAAAAAGGCTAGCTACTATTTTGTCCACAGCTTTTCCCGGATAGTGAGGAGCACGCATCGCCCCAGGTGGCTTCAACTGTTTGCCCCAGGAAGACTCATGGAGGACTTGATTTTCTAGGGGATATGGAAATCTAAAATTTCACGTTACGTCACTACCTTTGTGAATCGATTCAAAGCTCCTAATTAAATGTTTAACCCCGTGAAAGCGCACGTAACAAACTCCGTGTCTATCTGAATTAGTGTCCGGCAGTAACTATCGGGCCGGGAGCCCACCTCGACCATAAATTAGATGCTGCTTGCCCACTACACGGGTTGAGTGCGTGCACATTGTCTAACGGTTCTGTGAATTTTAATAAATATCAATCTGGAGTAGGTAAGTATCTGATTGTCGTCATTTAGGTAGATAGATACGCCTGTTATATCTACAGCCCACGAAAAATACAAATACAATAATTTTGAGATCAAACGTACAAATAACTTACATAAAACAATAAAAAAATATGAAATAGGAAAATATACTAACCTTGTTGAGGTAAGCTTACCTGTACTAAAGAGTACCTACCCAATAGGGAGCCAAGGAGTAAGTCGTTAGCGTTACCGGTGGCCGGTAGGTATAGCGGCCATGTTTCATGAATCTATACGTAGGTACATACTGTTAGAAATCAGTAAATTGTCAATCAAAAATATAGCCCGCGCCATTAGTCTTTGACCCAAGTTGCGAGAGAAACGAGCTAGGCGTGTGCGAATATGTTTCATATTATATTCTCTAATTAATGCATTTGAGCTCATCCACTGCCGTAGCGCCCCGTGCTGTCCACATAAAAACATTCAAATAAATATCTAGAGTCAATTTTTTTAGTTACAATTTGAGCGCATTTTGGGTAAAACTAATATGGCGGCAACTAATACTATACCTAGATAGGTAACACTAACAGGGTAACACTATTCTTGATTCGGAAAGCAAATACCAATCAAATAGCAAACATAACCACAACCTAACAGCTAACCTTGTAGCAGTAATATTTACTTATAGGATACAATCCGTACGACAATGGAAACACGCTATAAAGCATGGGCCATAGACTTTTAATCAATCTGCACGAGCGGTACAGTGCGCAAAAATGGCGGGTCTACCGCCAGCGCTTAATTAAAGCCATAAGGAAAATGCGGTCGGTTCCTCTATGAGTTGTTTTTTGGCATCGGTACATTGTTGGCTTGATTGTTACTGTTATAGATGAATGAAGTGGGAATCGCAAGTAACGGCGGTGCTTCGCTCGCTCTGTCTGCAGAGAGGGGTTTAAAATATATTGCATTAGCTGTTGACTATATACAACTATGTAGACACAGTATTGCTTACGAATTACTTCGCAAAAAAACAGCTGGAAATACCTACATGTTATGTACTATGAGTTAGTTAAGGTTAATTTTTTTTTTTTTAATTTATGGCACGTCAATATGACTTCACCTTCAATTTTGTCTGATAAATTGTCAATGTGTGCAAAGAATGTAAGAGTATATATACAGGATGTTAGGGAAATCCTCACAAAGCCAAAGGCACTTGGAATTACTTCTGGTATACTATATAAGTATATTGTCATGAAAAAATTAAGGAGAGAGGAAATTTAAAAGGAGGGAGAAAGAAGCGGTGCCATTGTACCAAATTGTCAACATCCAATATTCACATAATATTTTTGTGTGTGCAAATTTTCAAATAAATAAAATCAAATAAATAAATAAGGTTTGGTAAGCTTTGTATTTTTATTTTAATATTTTTATACTGTTGCAGTATTCACTCTTCATTGTGTTAATAAAGCTAAATAAAACAATCATTTAATAAAAACAACATTAACTCGCGTACCTAACTGTTTTTTTTACGAAATTATCGTTTCATTTATCTTTACTGATACGATGTGTACTGAATAATGCTAATAAAGCGGTATCAAAAAGTAAAACAAAATTGAAAATATTAAAAAAATACCGCATCATAATTCTTCTAATGCAAATGAGCCTTCGGTTTCGGGAGCGTTTCCCATCCAAGTGTATTCTTTACGCCTCGTTGTAGTAGTCTACATAGCTAGAGTCTAGAGTTTGTATATAGTCTAAGGCTAAGTTAGCTGAACTGAACTAAATGAAATGCTTAGTTTTATATTTCCTATGGTCTATAAAGCTAGACTGTATTACTGGCAGCTGATTATACAAGTCTCTTCTTTTTTGTACGAAATAATACTAATGAAGTTTCCCAGATAAGTATTCTACCAAACATCTCATGTTTTTTTTATCTATGGCACGTCAATTTGACTTCACCTCGCCTGATCTTAAGCTGAAGGCAAAGTCTCATGAAAGAGGGTCACCATTGCAAACACGTTCAGTGCTACAATGGTGGCGCTCAGCTTGACGGCCTCATCAGATGCTTTTTCATGCCCCGCTTAAAGGACCCGGGACTGTAGGAAGAAGGAAATGGAGGATGTGTTAACATTTTGTGTAATATCCTTGTGGTGGCGAAGATCACAGAAATAGAAGTTGTCATCATAATTATTAAATTCATCATTCGTAAGTTAGCGAGTATGATCCACGGATGGATGAATAGGAATACCTACGTTTATTAATAAATTGTAATGTCCTAAAATCAGTAGATTGCCTTAAAATAAAACAAAAACATGGTAAGTATTGCACAACAAGCTTGTCTTAGGGGTTTTAGAATGCGGATAGACATACTTACACACATTATTTTTTCTTCTAAATACATACTTGTTATTACATAAAAACACCCTGACCTTTACAATAATTCAGGCACACAAATATTTGCACGGAGTGGAAATCGAACCCGCACCTCCTATGTAGCAGTGGCGTTCGATAGCTTTCGATAGATCAAGCGATATTCGGTGGGTCGTATGCTTTTCTGCCACCCAAGTGATAATTTTTTTTTATATCTTAAATTGCGTGCCTTCAAATTGTTTATACGTACCTACCCTTTCAAATAATGTTAAATCTTGTACGAAAAGACATTGATAAATGCACTTAAAATAATTCAACACCCTGTGGAGTACGTAAAAACTCCCACATAACAATAAATAAAACAAAATAACGGATGTATGTTAATATTGTGAGTTTAATCTTCGCAACAAATCGCGATGCCAGGTATATGTTACGATGAAATGGATTTTATGATAATATTATTCCCATACAGAAAGTAATCCCCCATTGTATTAGAAAAATGTATGAGATTACTGCTATGTTCGAGATTAAAAAGTTAATATTGAGATTAAAGAAAACAGCCGCGTGTACAGTGGGCTCCAAACCAAACGTTCATGGACACCTTTTCTTTTTTTTTCAATTGTTCAAGAACTTTTTTAGCTCACTGTAACTAATCTTTGCACACGACATTCGATAATTTAGATTGGAAAAAGTGAATGCCCAGACGGGAGCATACCTAAGCTAAGCTGTTGAGACTTGGTAAATATATGTATTCTTAGAGCTGAATATCAGAATTATTTTTCATCAAACCCATACGCGTTGGGGATTTATAGGAGATCTCTAACATCATTTTTTAAATCTCTAAACTGAATAGTTTGCGCGAGAGTCACTTCCGAAGTGGACATAATTAATATGAAATGTGCCGAAACGAGATCTAGTTAGTACCTAGTTTCTTTCAATACATCATAAACCACAATTCGGTTTCGATTCGGATTCGAACCCATTCGATCGTATAAGGCCGACTCCTTTAAGATAGGTGAACGACCTTACACATTAGTATTCACCAAAAAGCATGACGCATTATTAAAAAATAAAGCACAAACCAAAGGCAGTACACAGTCTGGCACAGTGCACTGGCAGTTAGTTTGCGTAGTTGTGCCTTGTCCTGTGAATTATATATCGGGACTACGTACGGAGTACGCCGATGGCATACTGAATTAAAGGAAGGATGGATAGGAAAACTACCTATGTAATAGTAATAGTAGATAATTAATTAGACTCGCAAACTTATATCCGACAAATCCTTCTAGCACAAGATTTTACTTCGACAACATAAAACTCCGATACGACTCAATTTCAACTAAATTCCGACACTACTGTATTACGACAAAGCGGTTTTTCGACATGACTTCAATATGAAACTACGTTAGTTATGAAAAATTACAAAGTCGAGGAACGACCTCACTACGAGAGGACAACTCAACATAAAACCCTGATCCAATCCGTCTAGTCAGTGTGGAAACAGTAGGCCAAAATCTTTGCCAACTTTCGAAGAGATCTATGTTCAGCAGTGGTTTGCGATAGGCTAATTGAATGATTGATTTAGTAGACGCAATAACAGGCAATCCTTGTACTCTACTATAAAGTTATCTTTAGAAGAACAAAGTGTACAAGTGACATACATAATGTTTATGCAAAGCCTAGGTGTAAGTAAGTGATAGAATATTTAAACCATGATACAATTTTAATATACTATTGTCAACTTTGGCAAAAATAGTTATGCAGCAACGTCAATTTCTCTACACTAAAAGTCACAAGTCACTGCCAATGCCCATTTTAAATTCGGTAACCAGGCAATGAGGAGATTATTCCTCTATTTACGTCAGTAATGTAAACTCTATGTACTCTACACAGCCGCCAGCTTATCCAACATTTCTTCATTCCACGGTCCGGGTGTATTCAAAACAATCCACAGGCATATAACCGATTCTCGTACCCAAGGGTGTCGTTCCGTGTCCGCTTTACTTTTTCACATTATTCCGACTGCGGTGCGAGTCCGGAACGATATCAAGGCGAGTGCGGGACGGGAAACCACTGCGCTTACTTCCATTACTGATATATTAATTTTACTCCCGTTTACTTATTTTATTGAAATATTTTAACTTGGGTAACTTAGGTAACAGACAAGCACACGGTCCACCTTATGGAAAATAGTAACTGTAGGTAATATATACATACTGCAATATAATAACCGCTCCGCCCCCCAAGGGGGTGTTGGTTCGAAACCGGAGATGAGGGAAATTTTACTTAACTCGAGAACAGAACCCACTGCCTTACGTTAACATTCAAACAAGAAGAAACGAATAGGTATCTCAACACCAACCAGACATATAATATCTCCTTATATGATAGATATACATTTCACAAAATACATAGTGAGTGGTTTTCCTTTGAAATCCTTCCGTCTGCCGTTTTAACAACATTTGTGGCGATTTGAATCTCAAAGATTTCGAATTTAAGTTCCGCTTAGCTTAGGGGCTGAGCGTGTGGTGTAATTGAAGAGCGCAGAGCGTCTATAAATTTATGTTTTTAAATATAATCTTTTACATGGGGCTTTTTTTTTTTTATCGTGCGCAAAATCCCCACGGATACCACCTCCACCAAAACCGATGGAGGTGATTATGTCGGACTCGAACCGACCAAACCGCACGCCGTCCATGGATCCTCGATTGCTGGAGGTGAGATTATACAAGACATATCTCTCGCACCCCGGCGGACCCAGGGACATCTCTGTTGTACATGGGGCTGTTGCACTAAACGGATAAGCCAGACCGGTACACTTACCATTTTTCGAATGAGCCTCTAATGCCTCAAGGTTGGGAGTCCAGAGCAAAAAGAATAGAAGTAAGCAGCTCGAATGTAGTCAAATAATGACAACCGCCACCACTGCTCTTCCGTGATGGCGGTCGATTCCGGTTCGTAATAAAAGCTGCTATTTACTTAATGTTGTCTCATTCATACACAAAAAAGTCATAAAATTTGGAATTGTCATTCCTACAAAAATGCAAAAATGTTAGAACTGATAATTGGGTTTCCTCCAACTTCTTCAAACATAACGGTAATTTCATATGTAACGACCTAATATTTGGAAAATACTTAAGAGCTGATATATCGAAGTTCAGGCAAACGCGCAGCTACGATCAATACCTAAGGTCTAACTGCACGTTTGGCAAAACTTAGTTATTGACGTCCACAACAGTTTGACCCGCTGTTGCACTATTTAGGGCTCCAACTACCCATAACGATGTTTGTAAAGCAACCGAGACCAACAGCTTATCGTGCTCTCCGAGGTACGACCAGATTTATGCAAATATGATGAATGATGATGAATGATGATGAATACCCCCTGCGTAGCAGTCACATTCACTACTACTACGCCACTGAAGCTGTCAATTTGTATCATTATTTATGAGTAATTGAGTACTCTAAAATATAACGAACCTTGTACCTTACAGAAGAACTCTTATGACATGCAACATACAGCATCTTTTATGCGCGATATTCAATTTTGATATCCTTTGAAGCACCATCTTTATGTATTAGCTAGTCAATCTGCTCTTTGTATAATATCTCAATGCGTTTACATAACTCGTACGCAGACGAAGAATATATAAACAGATAAAGCTTTAGGCAGGGCGTGAAATACCAACTGTCAAGGCCGTTCATGTAGGGACCTTTCCGTTTCAGGGACAGTACTTGTAATGGTGGCCACTATGATTTGGACTGCACCCTTGGTTACCATAAAGCGAGTGCAGTTAATTTCACCACCTAAATTTATAAAAGAAGTCGATACCTTACCAGCTAGGTAAGGTATCCTGGGGTAACTTGGGGACACAGTGGTTCCCATACCCGAGGAGGTCTATCTGTAACTGGCTGTCTTAGCTCCGGCAACTGGATACCCAAATACGATAAGTTTAGTCGTTTCGAGTCTAACATACCGAACCACTCCCAATATGAGCAATATTTCAAACTGCAACTTCAACAGTTAAAGGAGCTACGCCATGAAATGTAAGAAGTACATAACCTGCAGATAATGATGATGCCAATAAAAATCTGAAAAGAAAAGAAAAAATCTCAATATAAAACACCGAATCCTACTGCATAAACAATTCACGTCCACACACAACAATTAGCTGCGCGAGTGACGTCACAGCCACTAATGAGGAAGGAACGAACCTCGACCGGGATGCTGACAATTAGCACGATCATAACAAATCCCCGGGAAGCGAAGTAATCGACCGAGGACGACGCCAATTGACCACTGAACCTAATGCGAATTGAATACGCGTAATGTTTGCGAATTTTTAGGTGGCAAATAGTTTAAACGATATTGAATCTTGTACTTATCTCACTAAAAGCTGAATGTGCTGAAGTCGCTATCCACAACATGAACTTTGAGCTATTTTGTATTGTATCTTCAGCCAGCAAGCGCATCACAGTCTGTAGCATAATAGCACTCGTACATTAATCCCCAAATCACCTAGCCCATGCAGTGATTACCTGCGTCATCCGGTACGAGAAGCTACCGTGTGGCCTCTCTCTAGCGAATCTCTCATGATGGGTCTTACCACAGCGGCGTGTCCTGCACGTGGTCGCCGAAGTCGTCGCTTCCACTCAGCTACTATGTCCCTGTGGAGCTGGATCTTAAGGCTAGGGTTCACATCCCCGCTCCTGCGTCATCTTTCGGTACCGATATAGCACCGGTCTACGTACGATCGAAAAGCATCATTATCATCATCACCATTTCAGCCATAACACATCCACTGCTCAACATATGCCTCCCCTAACGACCTGCAATCCGACCGATTGGGGGCGGTCTGCTTCTAACGGGTACCCGCGACTTTTAATAGTTATGTCGTCCGTCCATTTCGCAGGGGGCAGTCCCACGCCTCGTCTACCGGTACGCGGTTTCCATTCGATACTAAGCATACCTCGTGAAAATACCTTAATAGGGTGGACCTTAATAGGTCATACTTTAAGTAAGAATATAATGTAAGCCGTACCAAAAGCCAATGTTACTAACATTGATAAAAAATAATAAATTAGGCAACTTTAGCACCGCCCAATCAAATTACATAAAAAATATCACAGTAAGGACATGAGGAAAACATAGTAACTCTGAGTGAATTAGAGGCTAAACCTTTGTTCGCATGTGCGGGTAAGAGCTAAGAAATTGCTTCCTCGTTCGATCACTTTGCCCCAATCCATTGATTAACGAAAATCACGAGTTAACGGTGCCTCTGCACCTGGTACAACCAATTCTTTTAAAGATATCCCGCTAGGGTTGTCAGTATCGAGAAAATTCAATTTCAATTTTCTATCAATAGAAGACATAGACCGCTCACAATGTTGTTGGGCTTTGACTTACTGATTCCACGTTGGCCAGACGGTTTAGTACTAGGTTTAATTTCGAGTTTTCCTTCTCTAGCGATGATATCGTCTGTATATCTCCCGTTTGCACCTCTCAAGCCACCTTTCGGGTGAGATTGGGTGGTGATAGAATATCACTTCTACATCACCACTCCACCACGATAGTTCAATTTTAATAAACGCAAATGTTTGTGGAGATATTTGCTTCAATTAATCTCGTAATATGCTCCTTCCCAGATCCACCGCAGATCAGTCAGTCAGTCAGTCATCACTGAGTGAGATAGAGGCAACCCTAAAAATCTAAAACTTGCGCAAGTCGTCTATTTATATCGACGTATCTTACGATTTCCGTATGGCATGTCTCTCACTGCCTAACAGTTTCTTCCAAAGGAATGAGGTAGTAAAGGTGTCTAATAAGTTTATCCTGATAAGCAGAGATGGCGAAGGATAAAATAGAGAATTGAATAGGAAATAATGGTGGGTAATATTGTCAGCACTTTTACACTTGACTCGTTGTTATTACTGACTAGTTGGGCTGTATTGGTAATATTTTAATTGACGGAGAGACTCTGACGTAGGTTTTTTTCTTAGTATTGGGTAGTCAGACGGCAGTCTATAAAAGCCAATATACAATATGGAAGAGTAGAAGTACAGACCCCGGGTTTTGTCTTCCTGAAATATTCATCTTGATCCCGTAGTAGAATCTAATATCGAGCAAAATATACATTCATATTCTCATCCCTATTTCCCTCTGGGGTACGAAGAGGTGAATTAGCACCCACATTTCCTCAACCATATGTATTCGGTCCCACGTAATAGGATTCTTTTTTAAATTTAGAGCGCGTCAATTTGACTGCACCCCGCCTGATGGTAGGCTGAAGGCAAAGTCTCAGGAAAGCGGGTCACCATTACAAACACGTAGAGTGTTACAATGGTGGCGCTCTACTGCCGTATTCCGGGCACTATTGTTAAGTGCAGCCATGTATCTGAGGCTGACTCTAGGCTGTATAATATCTGTCTGATGATGACGACACCGCATGGGAAGGGATGGAGTGGCCAAAATTCTACACAGCCGGGAACCACGTGGCAAAAATGCATATATTTGCTATTCCAGACCAGCTTTGTACCAGACGTTATGCCTACGTGTAGTGGAACCTACTGACATAATTGAATTATAAACATTTATTCATTTACAACTACAATAATGTTATCGAAAATTTTAAACAATCTATAGCGTCCGACAGCGGTGGAGTCTGGTCATCACCGTTCAAACAACATCTCGTAGATGAAGCCATTTTCCTGAAAAACACAATTAAATGGATTATGCTATGAAGCAGGGTTAACTAGACCCGAAATGAGACAGAACAGAGTTGCTGTTACAACAAATAAGCGTTTTCCACCTAAATTGAATTACGGCCAGTATGTTTGAAAATATACGAGCAGTTAATTGGAATTTTGACACCGTGTTTTTTGACTGAACTTTACTGAAGGTCTCATGTCTCTCGTGCGGAATATTCCACATATACGACAACATCTCCCCTCGGGTAAGATGTCTTTTTACTTGCTTTGATGGGTGCGGTTTGACATTCCATTCTATGACAATCACTATCACTACATAGTATAAAATAAAGTCGCGTTTTCTGTTCCTATTTTTCTTGTCCCTTTGTATGCTTAAATCTTTAGAACTACGCAACGGATTTTGATGCGGTTTGTTTCAATAGATAGAATGGTTAAAGAGAAAGGTTTATATGTATATAACATCATGCTACGACTAACAGGTGCGGAATAGGAATGAAAAATGTTGCAAAAACGGGGTGACGCAGACGAAGTCGTGCGGGTCAGCTAGTTAGTAATAATTTGCTATTGTTATCGTTGGAATTGTTAAACCGTGGGTGAGTGGTGGGTCCCACTCCCTCTCCCAATATATTATAATTTCTTACTTATTAATCGTTTAATAAAAGATAAGAGTGGGTTCTCGACTGTTCTTAGTCATTAAGACTGGGCCCTTATGCTACCAGTGCTTCACTGGCAGCATACGGCACTGGCGTAGGTACATCCTTGATATCGGAGGGACATCTTATTGCATACCCTCAGTAGTGTTTTATGTACTGGCCACCAACGAGATCATAATATCATAATAAATTTACTTCAGGTGGGCCGTGTGCTTGTCTGTCACCTAAGTGGTATAAAAAAAATTAAAAAAATGGTGATTTTAGTAAACACATCAATTTGATTTCACCTAACCTGATAGTAAGGTGAATGTTTAGTCTCAGGAAAGTTGGTTACGATTGCAAACCCGTATGTAATGGTAGCGCTCAGCTCAAATGTCCTTGCCGTTTGTATCGTTTTTAATGAAATATCAACATTTATTTGTTACAATCTTCTACATGGGAGGGGACGCTTTCACCCATCGAATTATTATCAATATATAAGTCTACTATAATTTATAGCGATACTACTACTATTACTACTACTACTGCAAGAGATTGTACTAGAATCTAGAGGCGATCCCTTGAAAACGCTAAGGGACCGCTAAAAAAGTATTCCTCGTATGTTTTCACTCACATTGTAGGTACTCGAAACAAAAACAGTGTGTGGCCAGTTTTAAAATTAAGTTCAATTTAGTAGAAACTCTAGCGTGCATTGCGGAAGATGAGCTGTGAGCTGCACAACTTTCTGTTAAATGAAATGCGTCTGTTTTGGGTACTGAACCATATCCTTGGAGCATTTAGTATTTTTTGTTTTGTTTGGATATACTATATAAACCAGGGGTCACCAATTAGTTTCGCTCGGGATCCATTTCAATAAAATTAAATGACGCACACAACATTTTTTTACTTTTTTATTATATATTTGTTTTAAGAGTTTTTCGATCTTCTCACATACAACACATAGCTCTGGCTACCCTACTCACCGCCAAGTTATTTATTAACTTCGATATTCTGTAGGGTAGAGGTACTTCCTCAGTGAAACTCCTCAATTAGGAAAAGAGATACCGTCATCTTCTACTTCCGTAAAATTGAGGTGTCCCAAATAAAAATTAAATTGACATAGCATATCTCATTCTTCCTGCAGGTAACATTGCGCAAATCTCATATTTCGGTATTGCTAGTGTTCAAAAGCCACTGCATACTACGAGAAATGGTAACTTCGAATAAAAAAGTATAATAAACAGTGAGGTTTACTAAGTTCTAGCCACACCTGTCAAAGAAAATCAATACAAACTACCATAATAACCGGTAATTTAGTTTGTAACAACATTATAAATACTAATCATTGCGTCACATTGCTGCCGTTAGTAAATTTAATAACACGTGCTTGTCAAAATTCGTAGCCCCCTTTTTACTTACGACCCTACCAACTTTCATACGCAACAACTCATATTCACTCTTTATCTTAACTCATTGAGAATAAAGTCGAAATTCGAACGCTCTTTGTTTTGACAGCTGTAAGTTTGTCGCTGGTTTTGAATAATGACGTAACTGAATGATGTCCCAAGGCACTTTTGGTATTAAAATGATAAACGTAGGCTGCTATCGAGTATGGAAATCTTCCAATTTATTATACGATAGGTAGTTATTCTATTAGGTAAACAGTGCCGGGGTTAATAGAGTCATTGGGTTTAATAACTGGGGTTGTGTCTATTTTCTGGAGTGAGTTGGCTTGTTCTAGAGGGGTAAGGATGGTCTAATTATTGGTTTAGGGCTTAATATGATAGGAAAGGGCTTATAAAACTATTTTTGTATTATGTTGTTGATGCGACGTCAGCTAGTGTTAAGTTCTAGGATTATTTTATGTTCGATAGGCTAGCACTATCTCACCTGTGGGCAAGTGATGATGTGGTCGATGGTGGAGCACGCTTGCCTAGACGTAACCTACTCACTCTAGTCTTGAAGACTTCCAAGTTATAGCTATACGGAAACACAGATTTAGGCAGGGCGTTCCACTCTTTCTCTCTCTCTGTACGCATGGTGAACGTATCACCATGGTAGGTACTTATGTGTGATTGGAACGTCCACCATGTAGCGATGGCGTGTCGCTGTACGTGTGTTCCGAGGTTTACAATTTTTTTTAAGTAGGTATTGGATGTTTATTAAGTAAAGTTTTTGTAAAGTTCCCAGTTCTCAATAATGATATTATCTTAACGTTACTTTGTTGTGTGAAGTTAATTAGTAGTGCTTGTGCTGCTAAGCACGTAATTAATATCCTTTTGATGTACACCGCATAGCAATGATTATGAATCGAGTCAACAAAAAATCCTCCAAATTTATTTAGCTGCATCTTTTTCGGTTAGAGATTTTTTTTCAGCATACCCATTCTTTACAAAGTGCCAAATTAGGGTCAATAGGTTCGCCTATCACGTGGGGCTGCAAATCATAGTTGGCGAAATTTGGGTGTCCAATACACCTCTACTTACCTAACCTTCGGCTTCGGTTAGCAAAATACCTTTGAATAGACAGTACATAATTCTTATGTACAGTCAGAGCTCATAAGTGCTTTAGCACATCAAGGCTCAAAATGGTTTAGCGTGCGGCCGGCGCGCTTATATGTGTGTGTAATGTTACTATGCAATACGAGGCGACGCTGGCTTGTCTTAAAAGAAAAAGGTCACAAGTAGCGTTAGAATGTTGACGCTATAGTTGCGTAGGATTGCTACTGCACTTTTGAGTTCTACTGTACATGATGGCTAAAGAATAGAAGAGAAGCAGATGGAATGGTGGGCTGTTTTTTCGACATATACTAGAGGGCTTCGGTCTTTAGCTTTAAAGTAATTACTTACCCTTTTCCTTAATTAATAGAAACATACGAGATACACGTAGCCATATATCACATTATAAACAAACCAAATGTTGATAAAAAAACTCGAATTCTACAAAAAATGTAAACAAACGCTAGTCCAATCATGGGCAAACGGTGTTGCCATAAAAACGGCGTGTGTCCACTGATCAAACAGTCGTTTATTTTATTATTTAATATCCACGGAAACAATGAGACTTCAATGAGGCTACTATTGAAAAATTTAAACATAATACTTAAGTGTAGGTACTATTTGTTAAACTTGAATGATACTCGAATGAATTTGTGTTCTGGTCAGGTTTATGTAATTTGAAATAATTGTGACAATGTACATTTTCCAATGTCGAGAGAGAACTATAGTGATGTATGTTGACCAAACCAATACAATTTTTTAATACAGCCTGCTAGTACATATGTAGCAAAGCTTATGAAAATTACTAGTAATGAAATTAAGACAGTTGTTACATTTTCATATTTATAAGCTTTACACAAGGTTATAAGTACAAGGTTTTAGAGCACTTATATCAATATTGATTCTCTCTACTTTCAACTTAATTTGTTTTACCTACCTATTTCTCGATCGATAATGAACCGACCAGATCAAAATTCCTACCTACAGCATTACCTACCACTACTTAAAATCGAACGAGTTATAAATGGACCCGTACTATGAACTCTTAAAACAGGTAATTGAGTGAATGCAACTTCAAATCGACTGTAAATGTAACTTTGTTATACATTATATTTATATGTGAACAGGTTAATAAATGAACAACTGATTTGAACAGCCATTTAACCTGTTTTAAGAGTTCCAGGTCTGCTGAATAGTTTGACATGACCACACTCCTGTACCGAGAAACCGTAGTAACTACCTTTCACTCTTCAAACACCAATTCATATCGCAGTCTAACGACGTTTTCCTTACAAAGTAAATAGGTACGTTGAAGTCCGATTTTTAACTGTAAAACGTCGCTTGTGACCCCCTGCGCTGTTATTAGGGGTAATATATCAAAATATATTTTAAATGAGGGTAATTTTACCCCTTGTTTGTTTGTCGCGGATAAGTTTTTATTTGCTTACCCTTAGGGGCTTACGTGAAGGTTTATGGTATAATGGAGTCACGCGGTATCGATGTACTGCTTTTTGTCAATAATAACACTGTTAATTGGTAGTTTTTATTGGACTGCTGGTGTATGAATCATATAACAGAAGCTTAGTACAGTTTTGAAGCATCGCTATAGGCAGTAAAGTTAGTATCGAGTTAGTTTAGTTGTTTTAGATCGATAGAGAACAGATTTAGATTGCAGACACCGGGTTACAAGACGAAAGATTCTGAGTCAACTGGGACTCAACGCTGAGATGATTAATATGATGTATTATAGTCGTTTTAGAAGATGGCAAAGTAAAGTTATTAGTAATATATAAAGAAACGAAGTGTACCAGTGGTATACGAGTACATATTTACACAAAACCTAGGAATATAAGCCGTGAATCGTTATTTTATAAACCTATCAAGTTGTCACATTTAGCTGGCTGTAATAAAAAGTACACATCTAAATCCACTTGACATTTTAAATTGTAACGGCGTAAGGAAGGGACCATAATGTTGCTCAATTTGCGGTAGACGGTAACTAGATACTAAGGCTATAGCTAACTTATCCACTTATTTGCGTTTCGGCTTGATTAGGAACTTCACCTTTCATTCTGTATCGACGTTTACGTTGCAGTAACATAACATAACCTACCTACCTACCTACGGATACCCCCCACCGAAACTGGTTAAGTAGGTTATGTCGGACCCGAACTGGCTAAAACGCACGCCGTCTTTGGGTCTATAGTAGCCGGAGGTAAGATAGTAGCCAACTATTGCATTAATGTTTTCAAGTTTTGTCTCCCAGTTTGTAAACACCTGAAAAACTATTCCTAAGTTCGTTTTCTCGAAATTTCCAAAAGTTACATACATATGTCTGTTCAGTGGTTGTCTTCTTGATTTAGCATTGAAGTCAAGTACAATACTTGACTTGAACAATAAAATCCTACAAGTCTCGAACAGACCCAATAATAAATTCCTCATCCAATCCAAACAATCTTGTCGTTAAAAGTAAGTCATTGAACGATGAAAAATTAGTGATCATTCCAAAATCAACCCTCCAAAAACATATCATAATAAAAACAATATGTTAACAAGTCACTAATGTGCAGTATAATTAATTACTTAGCCGTATTTGATGTAATCGTAATATCACAACAATTCACTCGTCATTAGAATAGATTAGCCTGCCCGCCCTGATGTAAATTTTGCGTGTTTTACCCCAGATTGGACGTAATCTGTTAATAACTTGGATTCATTTAGGAAAAAATCATGTTACTGAACGCAGTGAATACCCAAGAGAGTTCTTTATTAAACCTATATATGATTAAACCTACATCGGTTATATCTCTAGTTTTCAAATAGCATGTCATTTGTATAATGAACCACCTAAAAAATCCCGCATAGACTTCTTAATACACGCTATCAAAAGACTCGCTCAAACTCTGCTGAAACCAAGCAATAAAAAGAGAAGCAAGAGATCAGACCATGGGCTCTAAAGAAGAAGCAAATGAGATTTTTTTCATGGACACGTCTTCAACTAACCTAACGGTAAGCTGAACACATAGGAAAGAGGGTCAACATTACGAACACCTACAATGAAGGTCCTTAGCTTGACGGCCTCATTAGATACTTTTTCACGCAACGGGTAGAACCCGGGACTTTCATGAGACTTTGCCTTCAGCATAACATCAGGCGAAGTGAAGTCAAATTGACGTGCCATAAATAAAAAATAAAAAAACTGTAAGGAGAAGGTATTTCTAAAAAGTCTTAAAATTACAGTGCCAGTTACCAATTCAATCAATTTATACACGGATATTGGTTTTCACAATAGTTTCTCCGAAAAAGTACCTTTAACGTGTAGTCCACATAACCAAAAAAAAAAAATTCGTAGCTGTCAACCTAAAAACATTCATTAGGTAGTCTAATGGGAATAGAACGCGACCGAACTAAAAACAATGGCGACGCAATAAACGCCGTTACCCGCTTGAGTGATGGCCCCAGGAGTGTTCGCGACATATTAATTTTAAGCCCATTAGTTCTTATTGATTTTGTTCGTTAGTACAGCTATGTGGCATACTATTTTATTTATGGTACGTCAATTTGACTTCACCTCGCCTGATGGTAAGCTGAGGGCAAAATCTCAAGAACGAGGGTCAAGATTACAGTATGGCGTGGTTACAAGAGTACATGGTGGCGCTCAGCTTGACGGCCTCATCAGATCATTTTTCACGCCACGCTTAAAGGACCCGGGACTGTAGGAAGAAGGAAACACGTGCGGTGGTAGGGAACGATGTTTTATTTGAAAAAATTCAGGACTTTTCTGAAGTTGTCTTATTGGACTGAACTCCAGCTAAACTAGGTTAGGTATTAAGTTTTACCCAAAGGTCAAGGGTCAAGTCAATCTCTTCTACAATACCGTATTCTTATCAATCAAAAGGGGTGGCATATGTGGGCTCTACCAAGACTGACCTGACCTGGCCAGACGTGTTGGTACAGGGTTATATTTCGGGTTTTCTTAGGCCCATAGCACATGGCGTATTTTTAACGCGCAGACGACGCGCGTATTACAATCGCGCGTCTTGCGATTGTTGCGTTTGGAATGACGAATATGACATTCGATAACACTTATAAAATTTCTTCCATCTTCTATGTATTACCAATTTTTTAAACGCTGTATGATAACGACGTGAGTCGTTTCATCTTTTTTCACTCGTAAAAGGGTCTATGCAATAGATTCGGCTATTTTTACGTTTTTTTTTTCTTTTTAAAAGAAGTACTAAAGCCAGCGTAAGCAGTGCTATCTCATACGACGCCATTGTAAAACTGAAGTGCGAACAGTCTCTGTTCAAAAACGCAAACCACGAGCTACTACAGCGCGTATACGCGCGTTTCACAAACGCCCCGTATGCTTAGGTTACATGATTGCGTTCAAATCTCGTATGAAGCGCGTACACGCGCGTCATCTGCGCGTCGTCTGCTCGTATAAAATACGCCGTGTGCTATGGGCCTCACTCTCGTAGTGTTACCGTCTGCGTTTTCTTTCCGTTAGCCACTTCTACTGACACCTTTCGGATGAGTGGAGTGCTGAAACTTTGTCTGGAGTGCTGAAGCTACGCGACAGACCCGTACGGGTCCCGCCCGTAGTGCTCTGAAACGAGCGTTCAGTACGACCGTCGATTTAGACTACTTAACGTTATATTATGTTCCGTCCATATTATTTTAGTCTGGTGGTGTAGTGTAGAGTGATATAACATGGGTAGGTATGGGTACTTGGTATAGCAGCTATGATAACGATGATTAGCTACAATTAAACAAGGGCCAACAGAAACCATTGATTGTTTCATCAGTAGCTCTTAATAAGCAATCTGAAGCGTCACTGTAATTAACTCTCTAATCAGTTTTAAGTGATAATAATGACATGCGGGCGCTTCGCTTGTTTACTTTTTTGTAAACCGTACATTCACCCTTTTGTCTTTGAGGCGTTGATAATGAATGATGCGTAACTTAATACTGGATTATATCAATCAGAGCAAACAGATTAGATATGAGAAAGTTTCATCGTCATTACTTATTTCATTTTAGTCTCAATGTGTATCTGTTATTAGAGCCGTGCGTCGTGCCTTTTATTTTATCGTCTACGGAACCTTATACCCACTAACACCACCGTATCACCAACGCCTCTCATAATGCACCTATTTTGTTATTCTCCGCACCACCTGTAAGGTTGACCAGAGCATGCCTGAGGCATAAAGTCCGCCTGTCTCCATATGTGCATGAAGCTTTAATAAATACTTAACTAAATAAAATAAATAAGTAAAGTTGATTTAGTCGATTTCGATTGGAAAAAATGCAGGCAGGACATGAACCCGTGATGGATTGATCACGGGTTCAAGGCTGGAGGAATGTTCTGACTATTGAACTACTAGGTTACATTTTGAGCACTCAAAATTCTCCTTTACGTCCCAGTGGGCGATGTTGCAGCTATTTGGCCTTTTTTGGGCCATTATGCGAGCCAAGATTGGTATTATGAACAACACAAAATGCAGACACTACAAGGAGGACGACGAAACACATACAGTGTGCCACGCCTCAGGAAGATCTTCTCGGGAAAGGCTTCCCCAAACCAGCAGATTACATACACCTACAAATAAGAGGCATAGCCACGTTCATAGAGAGGGTTATCCCTCCTCAAAAAGAGACAGGTTGGGGTCAACACAAAGGATCCAACAGGGTCAAAATGTGCAGGATAGCTCCAGAGCTCTCCAATAATATAGGATAACGTAAGACGTAAGCAACAGATTATGACAAAGAAGATCAATCCTGTAACGGCTCGCTATCAACTCGGAGGGTAAACTTAGTAAATCTCACTGAATAAAATAGTAAAACTAATTTAAAATGGCTTTTAATTGTATCTTAACAAACTAACCCTTACAATAATTGATTAACAGAACATGAACTTTTTACAGCTCCCTTCTAAGAGCAACAAAAGTCAATCAATTTGCAATAAAAAAAAACTACTAAAACTCGCTAACAACGATTTTAGTAGATTTTCTGATAGTAAACTTTAATAAAGGAGTTGTAAAATTAATTATAGTTTAGTAAAAAAGAGAAAAAGTCGTTAGTTGTTTGTACCCGTAGGTTTAGTTGAAAACAATAAAAATCGTGAATGTGATGGGTTGTTGATTGAGAAAGATGACTGTGTGAGAATCGTGTTTAACAGATTATAATGGCATTTTAGCGTTTACGATTGTAGTATTTGATTGGGCTTGAAGTGTGTAATTAGTTTTAAAAGGACAGTAAAATTGACGACTTTACATTGAAAATTATTTTTACAGTTGTTGAAACTGTTTTTATGTGCATTCTGTGGGTTTCTGTAATCTGGTTATTTGGTGATAAAAAATAAAGTTATTTAACATTAAACCAAATATTAGAAAAAATTAACTAATAAAAATTATGATATTCAAATAACACTAAAATAATAATTTATATGCCTATAAGATGATTTTGTTACTGTTCATTAAGAAAGTGAATATTTATTATTATAGGTCAAATAAGATATATTCATGGCCTATGGACGTTTACAACACCAGAGGCGTGACACACGTGCTACCGACCCTGTAGAAACCTTCTAATACCCTTCTTAAAGAACCGTATATTGTAGTCGCATGGCAAAATAGCACTCATCATTTTCAGAGCCTATTCCCAACCCAATCAGTTAGGGTCGACTATCTATTCTAACTAAGATGCGGCTGTGCGTCGATATTTACCGTGAAGCAACTGCCATCGAACCTTCGCATCCAAATTGGCGATATCGAAGTTCTGTAGTGAAGCTAATCGAACTTTTGAGGCTTCCAACTACCTGTAACGACTGCCATAGATGTATGTATGGCAACTGGTACCGAGACGGCGACGGCTTAACATGCTGTCCGAGGCGCGGCCAGACCCGTGCAAATATTTGCACTGAGCGGGGATACGAACCCGCGCCTCCTGCGTAGCGTTCACTATCGCTACGCCACAGAGGTTTGACAAAATAGAACTTTTTTACCCTTATTCCGACCTCGTTTTCTACTAATGAAGATATCGTATCGTGTCCGTTGGATACAAAGGAGCTCTGTACCGATAGTTACATGAGTCACTCATTAGACGCAAGCTGTGCTTTAATCATCGAGAATAACGATTAATTAGTTGTTGTAGTAGTATCGTAGAGCTCTCATGGCGGCAAGCTTTGTCCACTTAACATTTGTCACATGCAAAATTGTTCATAGACTCTAGAGATGCAGCTTCCGGTCGGTTTTTGTTTTATATTATTAAGGAAGCAACTGAGTATAGGCTCTACTTACTACTAAGCCTGTGAACAAAATTAATACTAGTGAGGTCATTGACATGAAATCAGCGACTGATATTTTCATATAAGCCTCTGGCGACAAATATATTGCGAAAAAAAACAAATGCTTCATAACTCGACATACTGCCTTTAAAAAACATTATTTTGTGCAAAGGTGACACTTCCCTCTTAAGACTAGCCCTAGATTTTTAGAGCTCTAATGGTCGTTCTAAATTCTATAAGTATAAGTATACTAATATAGTGTAGTACCTTCTTGCCCATCTACTAAACATTATGGTTTTATGTAACACGTCTCTTTTCTGCAGGGTCATCACGTTGCTTGGAACTTTTTATCGTGCAAAATCCCCACGATACCTCTCCGCCGGAACCGGTTGGAGATGAGATAGTGGTCTACATATGGTTCACACCTCAGCAGATTCGGCAACATCTCTTTAGAAATGAACCCTTGGATCTGGGTGTTACACAGTGTTTGTTTGGCTTATAAGTATTAAATTAAAATGATACTTCACAATGATATAATATAGATAAATTTAATGTACAATGGGCTTTAAAAGTTTCTGGACACCTTTAGATCTATGTAAATATAATCCTTTGACAGGCTAAGCCGAATTTAACCATAAAAGTGAAATATCGATAATAATATAAACTAGAACGATGTCTTGTTTCTTTATAAGAAAGTAAGTAAACTCATGCAAGTACCTAGTATCCTAAACTTAATTAGTAGGTCTATTATCCAGTAGCGTCTAATACTAGTAGCTGTGTAGAGGCATCACTTCAAACAATTTTGGTTTCCAAATGTCCAGGAACTTTTGAGACCCATCACTTGTATATGTATATTGGCAGGGTACAAAACGTTATTATTTATTGTCATTTTTTTTTTTGACGTGACAACGTCTTATAAATTGGCTTGCCGGGTGACACTTCAAGAAACTGCGTTACGCTCCGCTCACGTTATGCGCTCACAATGAGAGCGAGTGAGAGGCACGCGTCCCTTCCACTCGGGCATGGTTAGCCCGCCTAAGAGCGAGAGAGACAGACATAAAAAGTGAAAGGCACGCGTCCCTTTAAATATAATTTGTATTAAATTTTGTATAAATATATTATACAATTTATTATACAATTATATTAAATATAATTTTTGAATATTCACATTAAAATTATTTTACCACTCAAAGTCGTTGTCACGTAAAACTTTCGCCCGTATACCGACTTTACAGGCAACCAATTTTTTATATACTACGTAGGTGGCAGACAAGCACACGGCCCACCCGATGGAAAGCGGTCACCGTGGCCCATGAACGTGTGCAACACCAAGGGTGTCACACACGCGCTGCCCACCCTGAAGGGAAAGGGGGAGAGCTGGAAATGGGTGGGGAGGCTAGGAAGGGGCGGGGAAGGATGGGTATAGTGAGCTCTGGCTACCCTACTTACCGGCGGGAACACAACACGATGGTTATTATGACCGCGGTCTTCTGTAGGGCGGAGGTACTTCCCCAGTTGGACAGCTCATTTCGTCGTCATATACAATTCTCATTTTTCCCACATAGCTCTTCGTCACAATAATAATACATCATGGCCACCTTTACCGATACAGTTGCACCACCATGACACCATGAAACAATAGCCATCGAGATGTTAACGATTTATTAATTACAATGCGACAGCAGGAGGCGAGGGCATAGAGAGACGCTTTCGCAGACTAGACTTGAAGGCAGAAATGTGCAGTGAACATACCTTAAAATATGAAGCTTGCATTTCAAAACCAATTTAAAAAATATTCGACTGAGAATTCTAAATTCAAATTAGTTTTGTTTTGTAAACATGGCATTTCGTCAATTTTTTTACTGATTAGCGTTGTATTTTTAATTTTAACATTATTCGACATAACGGACACTTTAAAAAATAGTGTTGTCGTAGTACTAATGCAGTACTGATGGCATGGAATACCAACAACATTTACAGAGAAAACTTTAAAAACGAACGCAAAACCCGTTATTGGTTTACCCGCTTCCAAGAAGATTTAAGTTTTGTTAAACTTAGAGGTAGTAACTAAACTATATCATTATCAAAACCAATAGTCTGTAACATCTGTGAGCTCAACTGATCTATGATAACAGTTGCGTGTGCGCACATGCGGGCCCCAACAGTTTATCTGTCGATCTCTCGTCCAATTGGTAAAAAAGGCCCCCGACACTAAATTCACAGTAAATTGCTAAAACTGTTACGAGTTTGATTCGTCCGATGCGTTTACGATTCCGTTTAAAGATTAAAAAAGATTGCTCTTTTTAGTAAATGCGGGTTATTGGATTTTGTTTCCTGTTTTGTTCATTAATTTTATTGGCATACTGGTGAATAAAGTTTTCATACTTATCTTGATAAGTTTCTCCAAAATATTGATATACACGTCATATTTAAAAGGGTGATAGATAAAAATCGTTTTCTGTTTTTTTTTTCTAAACACGGTGTGGAATAATTTGCCCGTATTCGTGTGTCTTTTCAGGTTCTTCAAGTGAAGCGCAAATAAGCATCGGTCGGTCCGTCAAGGTAAAAACTTCCATCTTGAGTTTCTCAGCTCTAGTTTGGTATTCCTTATCATCTGGCCTTCAAGCTTGATTCTCACCATCCAGCAGCGTGTAGTCAATTGACAGGATGTATAAAAAGTAGTCCATTAGTATCCGTGTCACCATCATTCATCATTTCAGCCATAGGATATCCACTGCTGAACATAGATCTCCGGTCTCCCCCATCGACCTACGAGTATAATCCGTCCGGTTGGAGGCAGTCTGGATCCAACGGGTACCCTCGATTCTGACTCTGTCATTGCCTTGCCTCACCTGGCAGCATTGCCACGTTGTATGGCAATGCTTATTGTCTATTCTAAGAAGAGACCAGCCCTCTGGTCACGAGAAGCGTCGACCATACTTTATTATGTTCTTCTTCTACTTCAAGTTTATTAAACTTCTATGTCATTATTTATGTACACCAAACTGTACACAAACACCTAAATCTTTTATTTTTGTCTGCGTCACCCCGTTTTTGCAACATCCTCTTCAATCACTCTATCTATTAACCGCATTTAAAGCCGTTGCGTAGTTTTAAAGATTTAAGCATACAAAGGGACATAAGAACATAGTAGGGATATAGGGACAGAGAATGCGACTTTGTTTTATAATATGTAGTGATTTTTCTCCATCCTATGGTCGCCTGTAAGATATTGCCTGATGTGCGATAAAGCCACCAATTGTAACGCGGATTTATTGAAATACTTGTCGCATGATGTGTAATATAGACAGTTATAATTATGATTATTAATAAGAATTGAGTCTATACTGCCTAACAGAAACTTTATCATGATGTTTATTATCGGATGGACAGCCGCTCTATGGGAAGAAATGCCCTACCATATTCTGTTCCACGCTAGAACCATTAATTTTGAACCAGGGTTAAGTACAAAGCCTTATCATTCTCTTTGTCTCTATCGAATCTCTCACTGTATCAGTAAATAAACCACAATTACATGTGTAACCATGTTTGTTTGTTTATCACGGAGTGGTTTTGATACACAACAATGAGCTGTTCTTCGAGACAGATAGGCGACAAGCTGGCTATTCATGGACACTTCTGATCTGATGACGTCATAATGAACTTTGAACCTAACACGTGACTCTATCGTGCAACTGTGCAAGAGTTATACACTTTATTAGACAGTTTTTTTTTTAATTTTAGGTTAAACCTATGTTAGTTTTTGTACAGTGGGCTGCAGAAGTATAGTGTGTTTTTTTTATCGTGCGAAAAATCCCCACTGATACCCCCCACCCGAGCCGGTTGGTAGGTTATGTCGGACTCGAACCGACTAAAACACACGCCGTCTTTGGGTCTTTAGTTGCCGGAGGTGAGGTAGTAGCCAACATATCCCTCGCACCCCGGCAGACCCGGGGTCTTCTCTTCGAGATGACTGGTCGTCGAAGACATATTTGTGCAAGGAAATTATTTAAATAATTTTTTTAAACACGAAAATTGATATCAGTAGGTAATTCGGGTATGGTCCTCAGCTCGTACCAGGTGCAAAGATTTCAGCGCGGGAATGCGTCCAGTGTTTTGGACTCCTACGCACCGGAGACGATCCGGGCTGCTGTTGGTATTTGTAATTTTTCTAAAACTAGCAAACCCGGCGAACTCCGTTTCGCCATGTGAAAAATGATTCTCCCGCTTTTCTCACGGAGCCCGAGACCTTTCCAACGAATGCAAAACCGTGGAAATCGGTTCGTGCGTTCTGGAGTTATAGCGTCAGTAAGGAAAACCCGACTTATTTTTATATAGTAGATTTTGACATCATGAGATTTTTGATATGTGCAGTTTGTTGTTAGAATTACCGTGATATAGTATATAAACAAGTTATCAAGTATAAACAGCCACAAAAACATATAAAAACTATTTTTTCTAAGTTACCAACGCAATTATACTACTGGTATAAAAATAGGTGAATAATAAAGGGCATACTTATTTCTTGCTATACTGGCGTAAACAAAAATAAATTAGGCCGGTTAATAAAGAGCCTTCTTTCTTCCAACCTACAATAAAAATAGTTCCCTGAAGTATGCTTATACCTAAGCTTAGAAACATTAGTAGGTACTATTACTGTATTTATAGAAGAAATAAATTCCAACAAAAGAAATTCGACATATGGGAGAAACGATCACACAATCGAACACATGCAAAAAAAAACACAATTTAATTAAAGTATCATCAATAAACAATATCATTTCAATCTAACCCTAAAATACGATCGTACAAATTAGAGGCCTCGAAAAAAAATTCAATAACCCTCCAGTGAGCACCGATCGGCAATATCAATGACGTTTAACCCTAAACATAATCGAGTCTGAATCGAAACTACCTCAGGGACATCGGGTTCTGTTGTGCCCGTAAAATTGCCGAGTATTTTTTGCAATAAAATTGCTCCCTAGCTTTAAAAGGGGGTCGTTCGCGCCCCAGGCGGTTAAGGGGCGAGAGCTATGTTGACGTATTCCGAATGATTTCGTGTAAGTAGGGATAAACTTTTGGTAACAGGTGAGCTATGTAAATACGAGACTTTGTGTACGTGAATGATATTTTTTTGTTGTTTACTTTTTAGTAGAATTTTTGAATAATTCCTTTTTCAAAGATAACTTTTATTTTATGCTAAGTATTTAAAGCGTTTTTTTACTTTGTTTAAAAACCTATTTCAGTTACAACTTTTAACCCTTAAAATGTAATGCATTTTGGAATGCAATTTATCGATGACTTTCGTTTTAAAATCATTTATTAAATATTTTGTCATCTGAAGACAACAAACAGAATGTAGTGTTGCCCAAATTCAGTCTTGGTCTTGCAGTCTTGGTCTTGTTCTTGCGTTTTTGCAAGACCAAGACCAAGAACAAGACCGCGTATTTTTAGCAAGACCAAGACCAAGACTGACCGTGCAAGACTTGAGCAAGAACAAGACTAAGCCTGCAAGACTCTTGCGTCTTGCAGCTAGGACTTAGCGCTATTTCACGGAGTAGTTAGGTGTAACAGTTCGGTGTATAGGTACGCTTAGGAATTCTATGAGACGCAAAAAACTGTATCAAAGAATATGAAAAACTGGACCTATGCGCATTACGACTAATACCTACCATAAACATACCTACATAGCGAATAAAAAAATATCCATTAAAATCAAACTGAGTGCATGCATAGTTATGTTTTAACCATCGGCACTTTGATAATGCGGCATCAAAGGTTTTGTACTTACTTCTCAAAGAAATTTGCCGCTTTTCGGAAGTACATGGTTATAATACACGCGCCGGCGGCTTCTTTTGAAATCATATACAACAATCGTTGCCGCCGCGCCGAAATCACAACATTTGACACTATTAGATTGCCGCCACAGGGCGTAGGTATACTCATGCAAAATAATTTCGAATTTTAAGAGTACCTACAGGTGTTCCAAAGAATAAATAAGTTTCAGAGTGCTTAGAATGAAAATGAATACATTATACTGATCACGCAAGTAGCCATCATAACCCCCACCATTTTATCCCAATCATAATACATGATTGGGATAAAATGGTAAGGATAGGTAGTAGATGTCATAATAATTTATTCTCTTTACTATGGCTATGTTAATTCAAGCTCACAATGTTCCAATTCTAATACGTTTTTCTAAGATTTAAAGTAAACTTTAATAAATAGCAATAGATTAATAGGTAATTGCAAGACTTGCAAGACTCTTGCTGCAAGACCAAGACCAAGGCCAAGACTGGGAGCGCAAGACCAAGACCAAGACCAGGTGTATTGGCGCAAGACCAAGACCAAGACTGGCTAAGTCTCGTCTTGTTCTTGCATTTGGGCAACACTAACAGAATGGCAAGGGGAAAAGTCATTATGACTCAGTCTAACCACATATGATTATGTAAAGTGTAATATTGTAAAGCAACCAAATCTTCAAAGCACAATACCACTACCGGTTAACCCTTACGATGCAGGAGTATATTTTCCGCAGGGCGATCCCGCGTGTCGCCTAAACGACCCCATAATTGATAAGTAAAGGAAAAGAAGAGTACCGCCTTATACATATTTATGAGATCCTAAAATTGCTACGGGACCATGCGAACGGGAGCACTTGCGCCCATTGCCGTCTCATTATGTTTTTAAGGTTCCTTTGTTATTGCCACTTTGATGTCAGTCGTACAGAAATCGGCAGAAGGATTTCCTTTAGTAGTATATGATTTGGAAGTTTCAAGGGTTGAAATGATGAGTTAAGAATGATTAAAGGTTTAATATATTTTTTTTACTTACTATTCACAGAAAAGGATAAGGTTAATCATTTGCTGTTATGTACCAGTATATAAATATTCTACTTTACGTACAACTGTATATTTTCAAACGTAGAACGCGACGATGCGTTTAAAAACCACAATAAACAGTAACTTTATAGGTAATCCAAGAACACAACGGTTCTTTATGACAATATTACATTGTCGAAGGCTTTCCTTTGCTATTTTTATAATCCCCGCTCGTTCCTGAACGTGCTAAATGAAACGTTCAGCAACGTTCTTATTTTGAAATGTTGGAGGGAACGAAATATAATATACGGTAACGTTCTTTTTTATTTCTTTAAATGTCGCACTCGGAAGTAATACAATGTGAGGCTATTATGAAAATTGTGCTTGAATTTCAATAGAATGGTACTGATTTATCTATTTATTTCAACAAGTTGTAATCTTGTTTACGCCATTGCATACTAGTACCGCCGGTACCAATTTACAAAGACTTTAATGTTATTTTATTCTTATAGGTATTCATTTCTTTCTTTTCAGTTTTTTATCGTCAATAGGATTTTTTACTGGTTTCGTGGGACGCGAGTAATTTTCAAATGCATAACGGCCATAAGCAAACAACCATAAATTACTACGCCAGGCAGTACACACGCACATACTCGTAACTAGGTATCTACACTAAAAAAAAAACAAAATATGTGTAGGTACCCTGGTCAGAGGGACATCTGTTTACGGGGTAATACACTTTTAAGTTAAATAATATTGTTTAATCTTTTAATTTTTATTGCTTGTTTATGTTTCACATAACTCCATCCATTTATAAGTGACTATGAATGAATTCATATCAATTCGTATGAGACGACTCGGCACCATATGTCACTGTTCGTTTCCGTTCATTTGTTTCTATTCATCGTCATATCTATAAGATGATTAAAAAAAAGAAATCTCTGAGTCACTTCCCAAATGAAAAATCAATTTTGATGGGTTGGTAGCAGTTGAGAAATCGCTTTACGATGGAGAAGTTCTGAATTCGGATTCTGGCATTTCTGGCTATTATACTACCAGTGATGTTATGAGTGGATTAGAGGTAAGGTTGGAAGGTCAGATGGCCGTCATTCCAACGACTCTAAAGTGCCGTGTATGGACGTTACTACTAAATCGCTATGACAATGATAGCCATTTTTTACTTTTAAATCCAGCAACTTTGTAATAATACTACTTGAATGATCGTTAGTCATAGTTACAGACATAAATAGTGTGTGAGTAAGTATAAACGTAATGTTAGTGAGCACATCATACACACACACACACACACACATACATACATATACATACTTACATACAAACACTCACAATTATAATCTTTTAGAACAATTTAGATCTGTTGTAGCCTCGTTCATTCATAAGTTTCTTTTTAATTACAAAACTATAGCAGCTACGATCTCATAGACGTGATTTCATGTAAAGCGCTTTATGACAGGCTTCAGGAGTTTCCCGTTAAGATAGAGGTCATTTAAATATGTTTTATTGGTATTATAGTAGTACGTATTGTAACGTGTCTAACTCGTGCAAATTTAGGTTTGCACAAATATATTGATTACAATAAACACATTAGTGTGTTTGATGAATACTTGTGCAAATTTCATTAATGTGTATTTGTACAAACCTAGGCTTGCGTACTTGAACGTGTATGGCATTATACACATAAAAAAATTAAAAGGTGACCACAATATTCCGTAAAAAAATAATGCATTAGTATAAAGTATAGGCTGATATTATGTTTACGCATTTAAATTCTTAAATTCTATCTGATCTTTGTTAAGTCTGCAATGAATAGTGTGAAACACTTGTAGCGTTTTCAGATCATTAGCGTCGTGGACATTTTATGTCGTCGGGACGGACAGACAGACGGGCGCGAATCACTTGTTATGTAACTGAATCAAATATTAGCACGCCGGTTTATAAATGTAATGAATTAGTAAAATAGTTTAAAAAAATATACCATTTGACAACCTCCGTAGCGTGGTGGTAGTACTGCTACGTAGGAGGCGTGGGTTCGATTCCCGCTCAGTGCGAATATTTGTGTACATGAATATGAATATTTGCATTGGTCTGGGTGTTTCATGTATAATATGTATGTATTTACAAAAAAAAGTTGCTAAGTATGTTTAACCGCATTCTAGAACACAAGCTAGTTAAACTATGCTTACCATGGGTCTAGGTGGCGTTGTGTAGATTATCCTAGAATATTAATTTATTTATATTTATTTATCTATAAGTTCATCTGAATTACGTTTTTTTCTCTTAGGAACATTCTGACTATAGATCAATAACTACAATCTATAGTTATAATAGACTAGCTGTTGCACGCGACTCCGCCCGCTTGGATGTCGGTTATTGCATAGAAAATACTTAGAACGTAATTATCTGCTTTTGTTCTATGATCAATAACTATTGATCAACTGCACATGCAATGAAAGAAGTTTTAGGGCACTTTTTTACACCTTGGGTTACGAGAGGATTAGACACCATCCTAAAACTTTAGTAACAAGTTTTAGGATGGTGTCTAATCTTTTCTAGCAATAAATACACCTTATTTATTACTCAATGTGGATGTAGCTTTTCAGTGAAGAATTTTTTTTTGAAATTGGCACAGTAGTTTTGAGTTTATACATTACAAACATACACACACACACACACACACACACACACACACACACACACACACACACACACACACACACACACACAATTTTTCCCTTTTTATAACATTAGTGTAAATTTAGATCGGAAAAAGTGAAGTCTCAGTCTCTTAGAGTTTAGTTATAATTCAGAAAAACTCCCCTGATTACTATCAGTGAACGCAAAATCTCAGGAAAAAGGGTAGCCATTACCAACACGCACAGTGTTACAATGGTGGCGCTCAGTTAAACGGCCTCATCAGACGCTTTTTCACGCCCCGCTTAAAGGACCCGTGACTATAGGAAGAAGGAAACAAGTGAGCTGATAAGAAATTCCAAAACTTATTGGTTATATCTTATACAAAACCTAGGCGTGAGAAAGTGACAGAATAAATCAACGAAACCGTTTTTATTAACCATTATAAACAGCTTTGACAGAGAAAATATAATGTCAGTTTCTGTGGCGTGGCGGTAGTGAACGCGACTGCTACGCAAGAGACGTGGGTTCGATCCCCGCTCAGTGCAAATATTTGTATAGCAAGTTAAGCCGTCGGTCCCGGTTAGTTGGATATCTTAGTTAGACTAGAAAGGCGATCGCAACTATGTTCGGATATAGGCTTAGGGAATGATGATGATGATGTCAATATTTCTAGACTAAAAGTCACAAGTCACTGCCATTGACATTTTAAATTTCGAAACGCGGTAATAAAGCAGTCTGTCTGTCTGTCTGTCTGTGTATGTGTAGGGGATATCTAATGTAGCACATCAGCATCAATAACAGATTAACATTATTTATTCTTCAAGAAACACAATAAGAGCATGAAACCTAACAACATATGTCCCTAAGCCACGCATCTTCGCAGCACCCGAGATTAATGCCATTAAAAGCAATAGAATTATTCGCACATGTAAATAATAAAACACAGGAAGTCTGAAGTGACATGTGGTCTGTGTCAACGACCTGACATTATCTAGACTCGCGAAGTCGCAATTGACGGTACAAGGCGGTTTCTAAGGACTCTAGCCATTCATAACGAGTCAGTAGTGAGAGATAATAATTTTGAAATTTAAAAATTATAAACATAAAATATTGAAACTCTTGAAGTGATTTCATTTAATTTTGAATTTGGAACAAATTTGCCAGCTCTATAAATAAAAAATAAAAAAACTTCATTTGTAAACTCCATTTTCAAATACTTAAATTGAAAATAAAGTTTACAAATTAATGTATTCCGATGATTAATTTATCAGTTGAGTTTTTATCTTGATCTCTAAGTATTTGTGAAAAGCCGTACCAGTCATACCGCGGGACATATTATTATTTAATATTATTTTATTCCGTATTTATTCTGTATTTTAATGCAAATTTGCGATTGTATCTACGTAAGCATAGCGCCCAAACAAAAAGTAATACGAAATTATCAACGACCATCATTATTATATTTAAATTTTAAATACCACACTTTTGATTTCACCATCACTCATAAAATCCAAATATAAAATTTAAGTGCGTACAAAGTTACAGCCAATGTCTTTATATCAACATACGCTCAACTCGTTAATCCAACCCCCACGAAGCGGATAACCTAAAACAACGATACCAAAATAAACCTACTTTGGGCTCTCTAATTTGTTCTAAACACAGTGCAAAAAGATAAAATTGTTCCTACTAATGTCACATCTAGATGCAAATTGTTTCGGCCCGAGGGTATTTATTTTAATTCTAATTTGCCGCGGTAAATACCGCAAGGGCCGCCAGCCGCTTCGCCGCTTTTACCTCCAAGTTACAACTCTTCCATTTTTGGTTTTACTTTATCAAAGTAGGGTTAAAGTGACGTTGGATGTTCTTTTTTTGAGTTTTATGTTTTTAAATTGGAGGGAAATGTCGCTGGGAAAGTAAGTAATGTAACGTTATCAACAAAAGTTTTTGAAATGACATTTTGAAGTTATTATGGAGAAGAAAAGTGAACGTTTATTCATTGTGTTGTAAATAGAAATAGGTATAGTTAGTATGGTCTATTCGGTAGAATTTGTTGAATTTACTTAGATTAAAAAAAATATGTAATTACTAGTTTTCTTTCTAATTAGTAGATAGTTCTGAGCCTATATGTAAAAGACAGTCATGTTAGTTACACTATTTATAACGCAATCAAGAACGGCTGTACTGATTTGGCTGAGAATTAGTAGGGAGATAGCTTAGAATCAGGAGATGGACATAGAATTCGAGAATGGGATCTGAGTTCCAGAAGGGCTGAAAGATTACCGGTGCAGCCAGAACTATTAAAGTTAAAATATAGTAGGTATTTCAAAATTACATTTTAATATCCTCATGGTATCGTGCTGCAATTTGCAGTGATTTTTGAAGTGAGATCTAATATGAATGAACGAATTTACAGAAACTAAACAACGAAATCTTCATGGCATTTGCTGGTATAGCTGCAAAAAAAGTCGTGTTGCTGCAAGAAAAGTCACAAATTCTAAAAAGAAACTAATTTTCTTTATGTGTACCACTTTAGCTTCGCTTCAGGTTGTTAAGCGCTCTTCTACTAAAAACCTAAAGAAATTCTAACGTTTTATTCAAACAAGCGCCAAAAAATTGCTTGAAGCTTGAAGCGCTTGATGATACAAGCCCAGTTGAAATAAAATTTTGACTGTGAATTAAAAGTAAACGTTAGAACCGGGTAATTCTGTAAAACGCCTCTCGTAGGCGAAGACCAAATGATTTTTGAGCGAACTACCTGCTTGTAGTTAAGCTTTTGGGGGTTCAGTTGGAGCCACTGTAACCGCGATTCACAAAATCCACCGAATCTCATTGACCCGAATATATAATGAATGTTAACACTTAGCTGTTTCTTTCAACAATCATCAGAACCCGGTCGTAACAAATTTATCTATTTTATTATTTGAACTATTCCATTTAATGTGTGGTTATATTTATTTTATTTTTGTTGTGAATATAAAATTCAATTGCAGGTTGTAATAAGTTGTCAAGTTCTAAATTGAATAACTCGAAATTACCTGGGCTTTTTCACATATATTTCATTTTTTTAACTCTACATTTCAATATTTATTTATTAGTAAACGAATGGGAGAAATAAATTAATTATTCAATAAAATTATTATTTAAATATTATATTTTACTTCATAATTAATTTGGGATTTGTTCCATTCTTAAATTAATAACATATTTTTCAATAACATAATTCTTTATTGAAATTTACAGGTTAAACAGAGCTTCGAAAATTTTACTGACATTAGAGCGGCTTCATGACTGAAGCAACTCTTTAGTCACCAAGTCGCTCTAATGCCGGTTTCGTGGCCTCAGTCGTAATGTTTCGTATTAATTAACTCAGCATAATTAAAGTGGTGTGCGCAACACTGGCCCGGTAGCTTCTCCAATGTTTTTTGATCCGAACACAGTGCACCTTTACATGTACCTACCTACTGTACAAAACTTTGAGAACCCTTTATATTATTATATTCTGAAATGAGAAACTTTGAGAAGTGTAGTGTATGTAAGTTAGCAGTTTGCTAGTTCGGAGTATTGGAAGTTTTGTGGGTACTTTGTTGTAATTAGTTCGGAATTATAGAACTAAATATTCTGGTAGTTTACATTAGAAATAGTGCAACTGACAGATATGAATTAAAAGTTATTCAGTACGTATTTGTTTGTTGTGAAACATTTGTAATTTAGCACGTATTTTTATTATCATCGTCATCTCCCTGCGCTTTTGCCAATTAATTAACGTCATTCTCCTTCACACATTATTGTCAGATGTAATTTCCGCAGTCACTCTCTTCTTTGCCATATCTTCTTCCACACACATTTCTTTTCTTTAACCCGTACGTCTAAAGCCCTTTGCATTTATACTTTGGACCTTCTTTACAATATTACTATCATCTCTTCTCATAGTATGTCCATATCACAACAGTTTGCTAATATACCTACTAATTCCTTATTCTGTCCATCCTCGCCACTGTACACACCATCTTAACATTCGCATCTCAGCTATACGCGTCTATACATTCGTCATAGGATCCTACAATACATTTATGTATAAGGTCCGAAGACGTTCAGAATGACATTCAAACTGATACTTTTTGAAGTATCTGAAGTTAAAGAAGGCTGCTGAAAAGTAGCGTAAACGTCGGGCTAAAAGTAAAAATAATACCAATATGGCATAGCAGTGTAGACATATATCTATTCGACCAACGAAGTCGACATATTGGTCACCTGACACCTTTATTCAGCGATCGATCAATGGTCGATGATGTGTCTCGATTTTGTTGATATCGGCCATAGACTTAGAATACAATTAGTTCTCAGAAAAATCTTTATTCAGAAATGAGTACCATTAAAGAATACGGGCCTGAGATAGGTGCACAGTTTACTTTACTGATCGCTCTAACGACGGAAAATTACAAAAATAGGTACTATAAAATATTTACCTACTTAAATGTTTGTGGTATTCAAATATTTTGTTGTTAACTGTACCTTGTGCATTTTTTGTACCTTGTACATTGTCAATCAATAAATTATTAATTTAATGTTTAGTTTTTTTTCTACTGTTTCGTGATCGAGATTGATATATTCCAATCCAATGCGTTGTCATTTACCACGTTTCTAATACCTACCTATAGATACCAATTTCAGCCAAAAACCCAAAATTTTGGTTTATATGTCCATTTCTATTCCTAGAATATGGTTTCGGATTTATTTTTCAATATCCATTGACTGTATTGTCATAAAGTAATCAATAGCAATCAATATTATTTTGGTACTTACTTGAATTATACTACATTGATTATTTTATCAAAACTACGGTATTATTGTACCTACCTACTGAAATTAGTCCACTTCTTGGTTTGAATGAATTTGATACCTGACTCAATACAAAATATGTTTACACAATTCTAGTTGGAAAACACTGTGTGTAACCCTTCAAAATTGTAGGGTTAATAAACGCTTCGTCTTTATAGCTGCAAACAAAATGGCTCAGAGCTTCTGACACTCGGTTTTGAGTAGCCATTTGTGTAAATGACCCTTTAATATTTTGAATTTGGAATGAATGTACGAATTAAAGCGAGGAGATTGAGACCTGCTTTATGGTTGGGAGAAATTTGTTTATGGATTGCGGTTTATGAATAAGGGTTCATCGTAAAAATCTTATTTTTTTAATTACATTTTTTTACCGATTAAGGTATCATAGTAGGCACGTCTTTATTCATAAAGAATAACATAATCTATGTCCATAAAAAATCATTGATGTGTCGCTAGAAAAAAAACTAAAATACCTATCTACAAGTTCGCGCGTAGGTATTTTGATTTCAGCCATCTTTTAAATCCCTAAAAGAAATCAAACAGCTCGGCCAAAGGCAGAATTGCGATTATAATTTTTCATTTATTATTCGCTTCTATCTCCAACATCGAGGGTAGATCGGAATAATAGGATTTACAAGTGAGATTATGCCAGGATTATTTTGCACTGAGTACCTAGTAAAAATTTCCACTGGTCGTTTGAAACGAAGTCCGTTTTCAACAAAATTTGAACCTTAGGTCTATAGGCATAGGGTTTGAGTTTGAATGTGTGTGTTTTGGTAGGGAATTTCATTTTGTCCTGAATAAAAATATCCTATACGACGGCTTTGCTTTATCATTGCGAAGTGGAGGTGTAATTAGTTTTCGCAAAGCAAGCCTGACGTCCCTATTCTGATGTATACCTATTTACAAAAAAAAATGTTATTCTATATTAACATAGTCCTCGTTAAATTAGTATACAAGGGAAATCTATCTATTACTCTTATGAGCATTGTAAAATAATTATGAAATTCGCCTGTTGCCGACAATAGCTTCAGTAGGATATCAATAGTATAGAAGACTTTGACCGCTCCAATCATATAGAGCAAAGGTAGTTTCCGCGCTTTGACGGTCTAAGATAAGATTAGATACCTAATCTTTATTGCTTGAAACAAGCTTGCAACATGGGACGTTTTGATGATAAGTTTTCTTTTGAAGAGTGACTGAACGACAACGTATTACTTACTCTCATGTTCCGTTACATATAGCATAGTGTATGGAACATATTTTAGCCAGATCCGTTCATTGTGTTGATAAAGTAAGAAACTTTCAAATGTCTAGACATCTTAA
Organism: Pelosia muscerda; assembly: GCA_963691645.1. Classification (NCBI taxonomy): domain Eukaryota; kingdom Metazoa; phylum Arthropoda; class Insecta; order Lepidoptera; family Erebidae; genus Pelosia; species Pelosia muscerda. The sequence continues at coordinate 4,009,601 of OY829100.1, forward strand.
CACGCAATATCTGAAGAAAAGAGAATACCTATTTATACAATAAGCGACATCGCTTCTAGAACCAACTTTGTCTCGCGCAGTGAAACAGAATACGCCCTCGCAGTCGTCGGATTAGCGCCGTATTCGGGACATCCGCCGTGAAAAATTGAAATGCACATTGTTTTAAATGTCGGTACGTGACGGCTCGGGCTTAGCATTCGACGGCTCACAGATAATTGTATCATCTTTTGACGAATCAGGTTGCTGCTTTATTAATATAAGCTCTATTGTTGTACAGTTTTTTTGTATCATTGGAAAAATAGTTTGCCAAATTATATACATACCTACTAGGTTTAAAAGAAAAAATAGATGCATAGTCACTCAAATAAATCTTGAATTTTCAACTAGACTATTATTTTCAACGGGTCGGAGTTTTCAATTAGTAACTCACAAAAAACAATGACAAAAGATGGCGCATTCAGCGGGATTGATTATATTATTGGAGTTGACGAAACTGCAGGTATTTCTAGTTCTCTAATGTAAGAACGGCCTAAATGATTTAGGGTCAATTCACACTCAAAAAGTCAGGGAAATATTATAGACCATTTTCAATTGTATGATTTGAAGGCAAAAGAGGCACAGCGAGTCTATGCGAGTCTTTCTAGAAATTATTTAATGGCGGCTGGAAATTAATGAATTTTGACACCTATTGCAGTATAGTAACATGAAATTAACACATTATTATTGATCAAAGTTGTGAAATTTCTTTAGGCGTGTTAGGGAATAAGGATGAGAGTATTCGAGAGCACATTCGTCACGTCACAAATTGACACCATGAAGTTAGCAGTAAGTGTAGGTACGCGTGCACCATATCATCCTGAAGTTAGTTATAGTCACTTTTTAATGCAGACTTAATCAAAGATACGATTTGAATTTATTTCACCACGATTTGAAATAGGTGTATACATATAAAAATTAAAAACACTCATATTTATTATTCTCTTTCACACAATCAGTCTAGTATCATACATTGAATTCATTGATTAAACCATGTTAAATAGCATTAAAACAATATGTATGAAGTCAAACTGTTTACAAAGACCTTTACATAGCCACAGAGTGATAAACTTCTGATAGGTTCATTGAAGTACTATGTGTTTCCTTTCCGTTATATTTCTTTTATCAATTGTACATTCGCAGCATACATTAGTGTCACTACGTGGGTGGCTCAATGTTACCTCCTTCACAAATGAATACATCCCCTTTGAACACACTTAGAGTAATGACTGACTGTACGCAGTTTAGAGAAAATATATTTTATTTATACCACTTACATGGTATATAAGCACACGGCCCACCTGATGTTACTGTGGACGTTTGCAAAACCAAGGGCATCACAGTCGTGCTGCCGACTTTGTAGAGAGTAAGGGGGAGGGTTGAAGAGTGTTGAAGGTTAAGAGAGTTTGTGAACTGTCAGCGCAGAAGATAAAGCAGGGGTCCTAGGTCTCGCTACTGACTACACAAATCCTCACTAGTGAGCTCTGGCTACCCTACTCACTACCAGAAACACAACACAAGGCAATTTTTTGCCACGGTATTCTGTACGGCGGAGGTACTTTCCCTGTTGAACTATTCAATTAGGACGGGGGATAGCGTCGAGTACTACTTTTCTTGTATCGTTATAATCAACTGATAACGGTTAGTAGGTTTTATAATTTGATAATTTTATTAAAGAACTAACACTAGCCTCTCCCCACCCAACTAGTTGACAGAATAAGAGATATAAATGTAACAGTTACAGTTGACACCACTCTGTCATCTATATAAAAATATGTATGTTTTTAAATTTGCCTGGTCAATCACATGACTCTACATAATGATACAGTATTACTAGTCAGTTCTTATGAAGAAGAGAACCTACTTTTACTGAATTATAATTATGTAGAACTACGAGAATATTTTTAACCGACTTCCAAAATGGAGGAGGCACTGACTTTAAGCCTATTAATAGATAGCAAAAACAAATATGTAATAGTTTTTTATAAATAAGGTTTTAGGCTTGTATAGATAGATAGATTTGAGACTCTTTGAGATAGATAGATAGATAGATAGATAGTTACCGGATAAAGTAGCCAGCCTAGCTATCTATCTAGGTTTGCATGAGTGTTATTGAATTATATTTTTATTATTTTTAGCCTTTTAGTTTTTGAAGTCGGTTTTTTTTAAACGTAGTTTTTTTATATTATTGTATAATGTTCATCTTATTGCCACTCATAATACATCTACTTTGTTATTTCACACACCAATGACTTTTCGATGTTTTTGGAAGTTATGTGTATATTTATCGCAGGTTTTTAGGTGCCCGGTTAATGGTAAAAGGATCACTACCTATTACATTGGGACCTAAATATAAGCTGGCGAAATGTAGGTGCTAGCACCTCTGCCTTCCCCTTCGGAGATATCGGCGTGAGTTTATGTACCTATGTTATGGAAAAATATTTTGATGTGTAGTTATAGAAGAAAATGTGGGCATGGATGATTGGAAGTAGGTAGGTATCTTAGAACAAATTATGATTATTAATAATTATGGTTATAGAAAAATTATTACTCAAATTATTATAACGCTAAATAAAAATATACAAATGCAGGTTTATAGATACCTACAAAGTTACTGTAAGCTACTGTGTTTGACATAATTTTATTGTTATTCATTATCATTATTGTTTTATTATTAGTGGCTCAGTATGATAAAGCGCATATTCGTATCAGTTTTTATTAGTGTTGGTATAAAGTTTATGAAATTAAAATTATAAACGGTTTGGTTGTAAAATTAAATAAAATTATTTTATTTGGTATTTGGGTCATAATCTGGCGTTACTGTTAGTATTTTAATGCCTCATTTTCAGTTCTATAGTCTATTATAATAGTTCTATAGTCAGAAGAATCAGGGTAAGGATGTCTCTTTTTGGTTTTTTCCAAATTATGCGGAAGCAATTATTTTGATATACCTATGTATTTACAAACAAGACAGAAATATCTTTACCACAGGTGATATAAAGAGCATCTTTAAGATTCATAATAAATTATAAAGAACTTAATTTCTAAATAAAAAAATACTAATAAATAAATGAATAAACACTGATAATAATACCTACATCATGTGAAACTAATTATATTAATATGAACCACATAACCTTTATAATATATTTATCGTTTTAACTTTTTGTTATAAATAAATGAAAATTTGAATAATTTGCTTCGAAACGACTGTATGCAGGTAAATATTTCTTATTTTTTTTTTCTAAATATATACCTACTCTAGTAGTGTAATATACCCAAAGAATCGTATACAATATAATTTGTAATCCATACTCAATATTCACACAATACGCGAGCACCAAAATTTTCCATCAAAAATTGCTCACGAATAAATGCATCGGTAGCACAATAAAATCCATCACGAATCATATTATTGTGTTACCTATACAAAGTGATTGTCACTCGGGGCACATGGCGGCAAGAGACGCCCGAGGCGGGGCTTGAAATACCACGCCCACAGAAAAACGGCTCAAGCGATAAGGTCGAAATCACTATGGAGATTCTAGAGATTTTCGGCTTTACAGAACAGAAAGCCGCGAGAGCGCACCGTGAGTGTGTGTCTGCCTTAAAACATAGTGGCAGCCCGTGCCGGTCGCACGCTCGCCATTCCAAATTCGAATACGAATTTTTAAATTCGGATTTCCAAATTAAGTTTCACTTCCGAAGTCGGACTTCGTAGATTAAATTCTAAATTTGATAAAGTGTTATGCGTCGGACGCTGTAATTTTTTGACAATGGAAGTAAGTGCGATTCCGCCAATGCCTCTGGACTTTTCGATGGTGAGGAGTGGAAGTGGTTCACCTGGTACCCTCAGGGAGACATCTCCGAGGCCTGTCTCCAACAGCGCATTCAGAGTCGTCACGCCAAAAGGTGGGAAATATATTTTATTTTGTAACAATATTGTTTTAGTTTTGAAGTTGTTTATTTTTGGTAAACAATTGATGTTACAGTTGTTTAAAATGTTTCTTATCCAAGGATTCTTACAAAAGTCTAGTTTCAATGAGTTGAATGAATATTTTGTTAATTCATTTCAATATTTTAGTAGTTCACAGTGCACAGATTGTGTTATCATGAATATAAAACAAAAAAAAAATTCAAAGTATCATTACTTCTTGATGATTCTTGATCTTAATTTGAAAGCTCTACAGATTAACTTATTTAATTTATTTACTCATTAGCTTTTGCCGAATTTTCAAATTGTTTATTTTTCCTAAAAATCAAAAACATATATAACAGACTGTCTTGGTAAATCATTTATCTATTTAGTAATATACAAAAGACCAATTAGAATTATTGATCTGAATCGGTGTAGAAAGATTAATATATCTGTAGAAAACCATTTTTTAACAGAAAGTTATTTGTGTCTCCTAATAATAAAATTTTTACAAATAGGCAGTCTCTATCTAGCCAGTTATTTTCTTTTGGTATCCTCTTTTTCTACTAAAGCTCTACCTAGTTTATAATAAGAAGATATTATGATAGTTAATAATATTGTAAAAAAGGTTCAAAGTAAAAATGTAGAGGGCTTTAGGAGTAGTGGTTGGCCCAAAAAATATTAGGTGGATGGTGTGAAAGAAGATAATAAATGGCAAAGAAGAAAGTGACTGAGAAAATGATATCTGATAGGAATGTATGAAGCAGAATGACATGTTTGTATTCCAAGTAATTGGGACAAGAGCAGGGAGGTCTGATGATTATGAATAATTTAGCTTTAATTTTTAAATTTAAATTTAAAAATTCTTATTTTAATTAAATAATCAATTTATCGATTCAAATTATAATTAATTTATCACCCAAAATGACAGAATATGTATGTGATGAATTATTTGATCAACTTTTAACTATAGGGTGATCACATAATCAATATTACTGTCAAAGGCGACCTAATTGTCACCCGCCGACCCTTGGCCGTTTCGTTCGACGACCTATTATTATGTTATTGGGTGCAGCAATACATTTATTAAGTTATTTTCAATATTTAGGTCTCTCTAAATCAATGACCTACTTTATTTCTACAAACTTTGTAATATAACAACTTTATCGATATTTCATTAAAGGTGAGACAAATTTGTTCGGACTTATCAAAAATATTTTAGTATGGGTAGGTACCTACTTATTAAAAATATTAATGAACGAAATAATTTTCGTATGAATGAAATATGCCATGATGAAAACGATGAACAAGAGGAAAATGAATGTAATGAATATGAGGAACCAATAGGAAGAAAAAAATCATTGTGGTGCTGTGGCAGTAGGTACCTACCTGAAGGGAAAGCATTCTGTATAAAAAGTAAGAAGTATTTACTTCATAAAATGTGTACTACGAGACTAAAAAAAGTATGCATTGCAGAAATTATTACAATATTATGTATCAGTTAATGACTGATTGGACTGATACTGGCCATCTAATATAATGTATTGACTATATCATTTATCGTTGTGCGGTATCGCTCATACAACCGTATATCGAAGCGTGACGTTAGGTAACAAAGCGAGTCCAAAATGTTTTTCTCATCCAAAAACTTTCTGCGTACAATTTTTTCATGAAAACTGCACAATCCATTAAACAAGTTTTTACTCTGGAAATTTAAGTACCTATAGTAAATAAGCAAAATTGCAAGACTATAAATTTTTATGAAGTTTAATAGATAGCGTACCTAATAGTTCAAAATACCTCCAAACTTTCAAAATATATTTACAAAACTAATTTTGTTTGAGAACAAGCCGATGACTCTTCTATTCAGAAATTAGCCATCATAGGCAAAATAAGATAAAACAAACCTTGAAGAGCACTCTACAGCCATTCATGTAGATTCTCTAATTCTGATTGGTCAAAGGGAATTAAAGTTCTCACACGATACCTGGATACTAGAACACAAAGGATCGAATACCAACCAGTATTCGATGCATTCCAAATATTAATTTTCGATTTCCAGTTCACTTTGATGAATAGATATTCATTTTCATTCTAAAATTAAATTTCAAATTGTTCATTTCTAAGATAAAGAGAAATGTTAGAATATTTTTTGATCTGCTCCATTTTTAATTTGAGCAGCATATTTTTTTTTCAAATATAAGACACAATGTTTATACAGTTCTATTCAGTACTTACTAAGGGTTAAGGCATAGGTACGTATTTGTGTGGTTGAACCCCACTGCCGGAACTGTTACTAGTACTGTGTACCCACGACAAACACAAGCTATTTAGTTTAATTGCAGGGGTTGATAACAAATGCCAGTTAGTTGATAAGTTCTGCCCACGTTACTAGTGGTTTTTAACACAATGATGCCTAAATTACGTAAAAAGATCAAGGCAAACGTCATAAAGTTATTATTACTAGAATAAATCGAACAAAATCATTACTCCTCTTCTTTCTTCGTTACAGCGTCACTGAATGTTTAAAGTATCAAATGAATTTGAATATTTACTTATTTATTCTTTATAAATGTCGGCTATATTTATTTGACAAGTTGGTAGGTTTATAAAAAAGTTTAACGGTCCATTTACACTATCACTGTACAGTGTACATGTCGTTACATTTTTTTTTATGTACCTAACAATATGCACTCGTACTATCAATATTTCAAATTTAATCTTTAAAATTCAAATAGCGGTAAATACAATTTAACAACTAGCACAAATCTCCCACACACATTGACAGTGACATGAATCTAACCCTTTTTAGCTTTCACACTCAACACAAAAATATTGTTAACCCTCAGTTTACCCGGTGAAATTATATACCTCAATTAACCTCATTGAGTCCATTGGACTCCTCTACACAAATCATCGATTTTACTCAAAATAAAAGATAAATTAGTATAACAAAGTAATTTTATGTGTTTAAAAACATATTTCTTATTATTTTACGTATTACATTTTAATCAGTAATGTATCTATCTTATATTTTTCTTGTACATACTTAATCACTGGAAAATATCTATAAAACAGTAAATGCCAACTTCTAACTTCAAACTAAAACAAAATCCAAACAAAAAATATTTTTTTTTCCACTAAATTAACACAATAATATCTTAAACAATCGTTAACAAAAATAAAAATGGTTCATGTTCATAATAAAATAAAAATCCTGCAACGCCTAATCTTTTGCTTTATCTATACATCGCACGCAAAGCTTGTTAGTGCATCCTAAGCATGCTGGCCTCAGACCGGACTCCTGTGCCTCCTCGTTACTTGTATCAAAAGACCACTCCGACTCCGAGCCATGTTCAAATGGAATGCGCTCGTCTTCTTCTTCATCTGACAATGTTTGATGTCGTGTAGTTTCGGATTGTCGACTAAATTGTTATAATTCATCATCGGAATCCTCATTATCTTCCTGGAGCCAGTTGTTTATTATCGATTCACCACCTGTTGCATTATATTAACTGATCTCCTATTTGACGCCATATTGCTGACCTAAAATAAAATTAATTACATACATACAAGACTTTACTAATTTTGTTACACAAATACCCTGTTTGAGTCCAATGGACTCCTGACAAGTGGCTACTTACCCCTACACGCTACGCAGGAGGACTTCCTCCTCACTCCTTAACCAGCGCGCTTCTGATTGAAGGTACACGGGAGCACGAAGTATAATTCGCGGTAATTAAGTTTTTAAGCTTGATTGAAACTTTGTGCGGAGTCCAATGGACCTAACGGGTAAATTAAGGGTTAAATTAAAAAAGAAGAACCCTCAAAACAGGCACTCCAATTAACCCTGCACTCGCTACGAAAGGGCAAAAAGTATTGTACAATAGAACAGTAACCGTAATCCGCCGGTCCCTTAGAACGGCACGCGACCCTCCGCATTCTAAGTGTCTCGATTGTTAAATTACGCAGTTTTAAAGGATTACCAAATTGTAATTGTTTTACGCGTGTTTAAACATTATTTTGTGTAAAAATCAACATATTGTGTGGATGTGGATTTACAAAAAAAATCTAATTTCTAATGAATGAACTGTATTAAGTTTATTGTTTAGATATTTAAAGTTACAGTTAAATGTTATTTGAAATTTTTAAATATTTATGTAACATCAAATCTACTACTTTAATATATAGTTAAAATTAAAAACTCTATTATAGTGTAGGTATATGTATATACTCGATTGGTGTGGATCCTAAATGTGGGCAAATTGCGCTCTATAACGCAGTTATAGGCTACCTTTTGAGGATAGCACGGGTTGCAAGGGTGGTGGACGAGCTCGAAGCTGCCAAATATTATATCAAGACAATTCACCCGCGCCAAGGCCTTGTTTCTCTTGGGACTTAGGTCCAAGATCTGTGCCGATAGGTAGATCTTTTTAGACGTATAGTCGGTATACACACTTACACATTAGCAGCAAATATTTTTCTGAATAAAATTATACATATTTTTATATTTATATCAAATTGAAATAACTAGATCTATTAAAACTACTAGATCGAAATCGAGCTCCTAATTTAAAAATGTATACATATTATACAGAACTTACTTGATTAATATATTTTTGGTAGCTCCCTCAATTCACTAACATGCAATTAATATTTATTAGCGAACTATAATAAAGCAAATCTCTAAAACAGATTACTGATAACAATTAATATCTGAGAGGATACCTATTATCCGGATTGAGTACAATTTCTTCGTTGCTTGTCGAGACATCTGATCCCGAACATAATCGGATTTGTCTGATCGAACACCGTACGATATTGGGTTTGCGTTATTTCTGTGTGCCACGCAACTAGACATTGATTTTAATTAGATTATGTACCATATTATATTTTGCTTTATGTATTATGTACAGTATGTTGGAAAAAGAACATGATATTTACATCAGATATACTCCTCATAAACGTAAACGTAAATAAAAATTGCAATAAAATTATTAGTTCTACATTATCAAGGAAAAGATTGCAATTAAATTAGTATTTGTGAAAATATGTATATTGCAAACAAAAGTAATATTTACCTGTACAGTATGCTATAACTTATTAAAACAATGAATCACACGTCTTAAAATATTCTGACGATATCTATTAGAAAATTTTCAAACCTTATTGCACAATATTTCGTATTTTGTGTTATATTGAGATGTTATTGCGTTTCTGGTTACTATCACAAGATAGACCTGGTAATCGCTTACCATTAAGTATGCGGATGCATGCTTTTTCTTGCCTTTGTATAGGTACATGGAATATTGTCTAATTAAAGCTCGGAGAACTCAGAAAACCATAATTTTCGTTAACTGTCTTAGTATCTGTTAACTATCTAGACTTCTAGACGATCATTTCTTTGTAAATGGTATTAATATGATAGAGTTTTGGTATTTTCAAATTATTGGTTTGTCCAATTTTGATTTTGATAGAAAACAGTTTTCAAAAATTTCTTTGCATTATAAACATGTCAACTTATTTCGATCTAAACATATTATGTGTGGGGAAATATTTTTAGATCAAAAACAATGTAATTCTTACCTCACTCATGCTGAACGTGATACAAAGACCTGATTTCTGATAATGGGAAGCGCACAGAGCGCCGTCGATCCATCATTCCGAATGGAAATCTAATTTGCTCCATTCGCCAACTAGCTGCCGTTCCCCTAAATGAGTTACCGTCGTCGCTCTGCGGGCCTATGCGATTTATTTTTACGAATGTCATAATATGTGGTGCTATACGATAATATTGTACGGTAGAATAGAAAAATGCGGAATATGGGAAGAAAAAAATAGTATTCAGATCATTAAAACATTGATAAAACAAAACATTACTATTGTTGTGAAAGGTATTTTCAAAATTCATCAGATATAACTGTGCAGTTTGTGACATACTTAATCTCGCATGAAAACAATTCTAACAAGATTTCAATTATCAGCCGGACCAATAGGCTTCTCTCGATTTGCGCTAGGTACCTTTTCTACCCGCCTTATATGTAACTATGGTTACCATTCACGTTATTTACCTATTATTTGGTCCATCTGACCTGTATTATACTTATCGATTCAAATTCACTTCTACCACGTTATCAGCTTTTCGCGTCTCCTGCTTGGCATTACAAAACTAATATTATAGGAATATTTTATTATTTTGTTATCAAACACTCATTAGTATACTGCAGTGTATAGACAGAAAATAGTTCAGTATTTTCTGTCCTTTTTGTCGATATTTTCACTATGACTAGCAGGAAATCATCACTACCCAGTGTACCCGAAGACTTTAGCGGGACCTCGATGCAACCTTGTTCATTGGTAAATGTTTATACCTACGTAATGAGTTTGATTCTCAGCCTAAAAAAATAATATATACGGAACGCATAGAACTCGCGTTTGAAGCCACTCAAAATACTAAAGTAAGACTGTTTCGCTCGCTCTCTTATTTTCACCGAACGCTTTGCACGAGTACGAGTGAAATGGCAGTTCAATGCCTTAAAGCTTAAGAATTAACAAAATAAAATTGAGTTTCTACTATTTTCCTCGCCATCCATGTTCTCAAATTTCAACATTTAAACACACACGAGGCCTAACAATTGGGCGAGCGAATATCATAGCTAAAATAAACACATACTTAATTAACCATCCGGTCTATTACACCATTCATAAAACAAAAACTAAAGCTTCAATTGCAAGGCAGACAACACATGTTGCCTGTGACAAAACGACGACAGTAAAATCGCACGTCCTTGGGAACATCCGACATCCGATTCTCACAGTTAATTTTAGTCGCGTTAAATCATTGCGATACGGTAATATGAATTATAAGGATACGAATGATTAAGAAGTTCTGGAACTGAAACTTTTTAGTTTAGAGTTTGGATTTTTGTACCAGCTTGAGTACTTTTTGATTAAAATTTATGTAAGTATACTACCTATTACAAAATTGAAAATTAATCGTGTTCTTGCGATCGAGTTATTCAAATAAATACCTGGATTAACGCGATTTTGAAATTTATTTTTTGTTAATCTTGTATGTTCGCAATTGGTGCAAAAAATACTGAATGAATTTTGATGAAATTTTGGTAAAGGTGAAATAATATTGGTCGGATTAATTAAACAAATTTAGTATTGCAAATTAGAGTTGAGTAGAACCTGCGATATGACAAAAAATAAAGCATATATTTCCAATAAATAACAAATATTTTTTATTGTGTTCCTGTGAAAGAACCCGATTTAAAGAATGAGTTGAGAATGCTACATAATAACTTTAAAATTAAATATTCATTATACGAATAAATACAGTCAGGAAAATTAAAGACACAACCAAATCTTTGCAATAATTTGTCACGATTAATGTTCAGCCCTATTCGTCCATCTCTCGATTAGACAAACGATAAAGATTCCAGGACCCCATTAGGCTAATAGGGTACACGTGGCCGTATTCGCTAAATCCCTTCTTCGTGTGAAGGCGATTTAGTGCCCAAATTAATTATTAATGGACCCTTTGATGCGGTCGGGGCAACAAGCAGATGATTAGTTGATTGCGAGATTTTTGAATGTCTAGATTTTAATAATTTATGCATGGCGTACTTGATTTTTGTTAAAAGGGCATCAAAGTTTTTATTTTTAATAAATGTGGGTGAAGATAATAATGTTTAATTATTTTTTTAAAATATTATTCAAGTAATTAAACTACTATGAACGGACGGTAGCGGAGATAAAATATCATCACGCTATCTCATACGAAATGTGTCGTACAGAGGTGAATAATAGAAACATTACATAATGATAATGAAATCGAAATAAAACCTAGTGGGGAAACAGTAGGCCAAGGCCTCTCAAAGTTGGAAGAGCAGCAGTAGACTGCGATGGGCTAATTGATTGAACTAGAACTCTATTTTTTAGAGATAGAGTAGGGGAAATTGACCAACTAGCAGGACTAAATGTGCATGTATGACACGATTAGACACTCAATATAAAATTGCTATCGATAATATTGCCGTGCTACAATTTTTTTTTTAATCTTTGTTTCTTCGATTTTAGTTCCGAACGTAACAACGTGAAACTGTTTTGAACACTCTTAAATATTATATTGAACGACTTCTCAAAACTCAAAGTTCATCTAGTCAATCTAGTACAAACATCACCATTTTTCATTGACCCTAAAGCTTTAAATCTTAACCTTATTAGAATCTTCCTGTGCCCAATTGTTGCGAAACGGCCGGCCGAGATCAAACGAACGAAACGGCCGCCACAGCCCAATGAGTGGACAATGAATCATAGACAATGAGTTGATGAAAGCGGTTTTTATTATGCCGACTATGGGTTTAGGTTTAGTCAAATTGGTAAGACAATAGATTCATTTAGATTGATGTAAGTAAATTTGAGTTGGTGGATTATATGGAATATTTTGAGCAATTTGAAATTATTTAAAGTGATAGAACATAATATGACTAGGATAATGTAGGTAGTAATTAATAATAACACAAAAGTCGAAACACATGTTTCCAGAAAAGTCAAAATTAAAAACCAAAAGAATAAACGAAATATTAATCGAACCTCAAGCTCCATAGTCTAAACTTGGATAATATTGAGAATTCGTTATGAGGATAATAAACGTTCAAAATATATTAAACATTAAGATAATTTTAAAAACCAGATAGTTAATGTAATTTCTAGCTTCAAAGATCTAAACTGTTATAAGTTGTGAAGTGTAACACAACCCAGCGGAGACTTTGACCCCAATTTAGTTGGGACCTGTCTCACGAGTGCGTGTTACAAATGCGATTTCAGCTTCAATACTTGTGTTCTTAAAATCACCAGCATCCTTATTATAATTTTCCACTACCGCTATTTATTTTTGATTGGTATATAGGCTTTCTCGGAAGCAACAGGTAACTGATCTCCCAACCCCGAGAAGAAATTTTGTGCCAAAGCCTCTTTCGATGTTTATTCCTACAAGCAGATGAGGTGAACTTGGGCTAGAAACTTGTGTAAAGCACAAAAAGCTTTGTGTACCCCATCGTTTAACATTATGGGCTATCGTCTCATATGGTTACTCTACTGCACTAATACCTAAATGGAATTATGCTTGTACTTTATCATCATCATATTCTGAGCCTTCAATATTTTCCGTGAAGTGACTACCATCCGACCCAATAATCTATATCGAAGTCCTGTAGTTAGGCTAGTGGAACTTTTAGGGCTACAACTACCCGTAACGACCACCATAGATGTTCATATGAAAATCAAGATCGACGCGAAGGTTGAAAAAAATCTGCACTGAGCGGGAATCGATCCGGTGCCTCCGCCACAGCAGTCACTTTCATTACCGGTACGTCACCGAGGATAACTATCTAAGTACTTTATATTATATAACGAATAGATCAAAACGTTTCTTCGACCGAAAAGTAGCAAGAACGGAGTCACAATTGCGTCCAATTGAAATTCTGCCCTGAGAAAACATTCAATCTCGCACAATTAACACCTCTTAACCCATTCCGCTGTTCGCACGCCAATCAACCCAAGAGGATTGTACAATTTAATCGCTGCTAGTTCTTGTGCCAGATATAAACATCGACGGCTCTGGAAAATAAACTAAGCATACCCAAGCATGCAACCGCAAGAGGCGAAAGAATACTGTTGTAAAATAACGTTAGTTAAACGGTATAAAAAATGTAAAAAACAATCCTAATCGTAATTTTTTATGTCAATATGTTGTGTACCAGGAGTACAATCAGTAGCCTTCGGCTTCGGGAGTATTCCCCTTACACCCTGTTTTTTATTTGTATTTTAATCTGTAGTTTTATTTTTAAATTTGTTTGTTACAAAAGTGTGAACTCTAATCCCAATTCAGGAAGTTATTAAACATAATATGTTTGCATCCATCTCTAAGCCAAGGCCGTTTCCATCGCAAATACTGAACAAAAAAATATTCACACAGTCGACTATTACGGGCCACGAATGCCACGATTTAATTTACGACTAGACATCTTCGGATCAATTAAAGTGGCAGATGACAACTGGACGTGACTAAGAGCACGCGTAGGTGGCGTGCTTCCGTGGGAAACTAGTGATAATTACTTGATTTTGATTGACAAAAGCTTTAAAATAAATTAGAAATTGAGATAATCGACCCTTAAAATAAATGAAGGCTATAGGATAGTATATAGCGCTATGGATACAATATAAGCATTGCTTTACTTATGGGTCAATGCATACAATGAACGCTGTAGGATAGTCTATAAAGCTATAGATACAATATAAGCATAGCTAACTTATGGGTTGATGCGTACACATTTTTTTGCTTGTATATTTACAAAAAGCAAAAAATGTGTATGCATTTTAAACATCATCATCTTTTCTCATACCACAAGAAGAGCCATCTTTTAAAATCGGAAAAGTTAATATTAAATAAATCAATAATAAAAAATTATATCACACAAAAAGTAACGTTAGTAATATTTTTACTTATAGTTACTCGTATGTTGTTATTTTACAAATCTCTGCGATGCATGACAGGTATTCCGCAACATGATGACATGATAAAACTATCATTTAGACTTGTTTCAATCTTACATGGGTAAGAAAACTTAAATTTTTACGTTATCAAAAATCTTCACCATTAACTTATTTTAAAGATCTTTGATTTCTAAGACCAATATATAAACTAATAGTTTCTTCTATTTCTGTATTTATAGAGAGCTGACCTACTATTCGAAGAGTATATCTCCCCTCAACAAATTTTGTAACATGATCCCACTAACTAAAGTAATTGTATTTTGCTGGGGCTGGATTCAATACAAACGCTCTAGGGGATAGTAGTTGAACTGATGACTTTTGATGTTCATAATATCAGTATAATTTCTCAAAGTATCGGTCTCATTGCATCTACATTTATAAAGAACTAATCACTGCCTGCAGCTTCACCTAAAATACTGGAATGATCGTTAAGATTTTGAAAAATTTTCAGGTTTCTCCATAACTTTGTTTAAAGAACAATGGGTAATTTTGTATGGAACCCGTACCCACTTTGTAGCATTTTAGACTAGGTGTAATTTAGAAGAGGCCTAATTGAGTAACTCGAAAATAAGTGAACGAATGAATGAATGAATGAAAGACCGAAGTTATGATAACTTCTTTGTAACATTTTTAATTACCAATAATCGCACTTTTTCTGCTTTTTGGACTAAATAAATAGGTAACCAGTCATTTTTTCTGTCTTAAGAGAGCGATATAGCTTCCTATCGTTGGGTTTTGGTACAGAAAAAATATTAAATAAGAACTATCAATCTTAAATAGCACAGTTTTATTAAATTGTATAGTCACTTTCAATGATTATAATCATCCCAGGCACTTGCCGGACCTACGAAGTTATCTAGGTGCCTGCCAACACCTAAGTACCATATTATGCTAATAGTATGGGCACAAGCACCTAGAGTTCTCATACCCGTCATGCAGGAGCAATAATACGCTTCGATGGCTTCTCTGCCCTGGACATTAACCTTGATTGAAATATATGTGTAATATATTTTATTTGACACGTGCCTCGATAATATGCGGCCTCTAATTAACGAGCAGTTTTCGGTTACTAGCCCATGCTGCGACATTCTAGGGCTACGGCTCGAAGATACCTCAATATTATATATACCATCTCCACCTCGCCAATGCTCGGCAAATCAAATCAAATCAATCAAATCTCCATCAATATTATATACCGCGTTCACCTTCCATTTTTTTGAAGCAGATGAGTAATAATAATAATCCAATCGTTAAGTAATACACTGAAGTCCGTTGTGAAAGCCGAGGTTGTAAATAAAATTAAGTAAGAATAAAATAAACTAAGATATGCGCGAGCGCTCAAAATCAGTTCCTATCAGGTACTAACTACTGACGACACACCGACGCTAGCACAAAATAGTTCGAACTACCCACCTAATCGATAAAATCAAAAAAAAATTGAACGTGCGTGGGTCGATTTTACTAAGGATTTTCGGTATTTTCAACATCAAATATCTTTTTTCCTACATAAGTTACAAAGTTGCTCCAATACAAAAAATATCTACGTTTTCAAAGACCTTTCGAATGGTAGGTACCAATTTCAACTTGCTACAAACTGGGTACGTTCTGACCCATGTCCTTTCTTTTTGTAAGAACGTTTTCTGTTAATCTAACCTATGCGATTGGGCAGTCAATATGCGGTTCTAGTATACAATATGGAGTTATTTAAGAAGGGTATTAAGTTCTAATAGGATTGGTAGTACGAATATGAACCCTGATATTGCCTAATCTGCCACTTAAGTTGTAAAAATACTTAATATCAGTCATTTTGACTTATAACCGTGTATCGTAACTATATTATTAGATCACGATACTGAATCACGACTTATTATTATTATACGGATATAAAGGAAAATAAATGTTCAATAGAAAAACTCAGAAAAGTGTTCCAATCCTTTGACCTTAACAAACTAAGGAAACGTTGATTGGGTATCACGGACATTGCAGCTAGAGGTTGTGGGCGGTGAGCGACGTGGGAACTACGACTCATAGGCAGCACTGAGTCACGGGATGAGTAATCTAGGACAGGCGCCATACGGAACAATGGATGTAATAGAAACAATATCATTTAGGAAGAAGGATTTTGTTCAATCAGCTTAGGTAAATGTGTACTGAAGACCCAGTTGCTGAAAACTGCAAAAGGAATGGAGACAGCGCAAGAAAAAGAAGAGAGTGAGGTAAAACAAGAAGAGGGGTAAGACCTCATTCTGACCAACCATACCAATTTTGCTGCTATCTAAAATTGATGTTACATGAGGGAAATAAAAATGGCAAAACGTGATTTTGCCAAACACTGAAAATTAAAATAGCTATGAAATGTTGTCCAAGCGTCATCATCATTATTATGATTGCGTCAATACCAGTCCCATTCGAGGCCTTCAACTCAGACTCCAAGGTTCGCTAGTACGCTTATCAATGTGTGAAAATTACAAAGTTATATTCTTTCATTAAATTAGAAAATATTCTAAAAATTAATGTTAAATTCTGGCATAGTTACCGTACCATGTTTTGGTGTATTTTATTGTTAATCAAAAATAATATCAATATTATCAGTACAAAAACACTTAATTACGTACTACTACTAGTAGGCCTAATCAATAACTTCCTACCTAGCACAAGTCTAATTGGCAACATTGTTATCGCACACAAAATATGTTTTGATGTTAATAATCTGGTAGGAAGCGAAGACCCCAATGACCCGAAAGCCACATGTTGTATAATTAAAAATGAAAGATTCTTTATACATGACGTACAACAGCTTAGTGTTGCCAACGTACGACCGTAGACCGCCTGGCTCCAGATAAGGATGTCATCTGTTTATCTCAGTTTTTATGGTCATTTTTATAAAGAATCGAGTATTCTGATGTCAATTTCTTTGTAAACATATAATTGGTTGGTAGCTAGAAATTTTTGAATTGAAAGACCTTGTGTTTAATTTTTTAAGAATTAATTTTGCTAGGTACTTAACAAGTTTTATTTAACTGTCATTAGTGTTATGCTGTTCGATATATTATTTATTATTATTGTTTTGCTGATGTAGCAAAGAAATATAGTTAAATGTGATAGTAAGTATTATATGTGCACCAAATAAAGGTTACCGAGATTCAGGAATGCGTACAGCAATATCGGAATTATCACATAGGCATAGCCAATTACGGAAAATAATAAAGAACCTATTACTTAGATACTTTTAAGGAAGTTCTGTTACATGATTTTATCGGATGCACATTATTGGTAAAATGTTAAGTTTTTAAACATTTGCTGAGATAGATGAGATGTCTTTCGAATTCTTCTCAATTTACGTTATATCTTCATACCAATCATTATTTATATCGTGCAGATAGTACAAGGTTCTAACTTTTACAATCATCCAATTTTTAAGGGATTCAATCAATGAAATTAAATTGACGTTCATTATACCTACATCTTATTTCACAGAATATCTACCTTTTTTTTTTAAATAAGTTACGATACGTAACATATGTTTTGATAACACAAAGTATAAATAGCTAAGACAATCCACCAGAGTTTATAAGTTCACAATAAGATCAAGTGTATTCTTCTGTAGATTTTTACATAGACAACCTGTTTTTAAACAAAACATGTATTCAGATCAAAGTGTTATATATAATCATGACATCGATCGGTTTCCGTCGAGAATTCTCTAGATTGTAGATACTGGGTCGTTGTATGCCAATTATAATAATGTACTGTACGCGGCCACCCAGGACGGTAATACAACACCCGGATTAGAACAAGCTGCTTTGGAGTGCTCCGAACATGTATCTGGTTATGGATTTAATAAGTTTTTGGTTTTGTTAAAACATCATAATTGGGAATCGAGAACGGATTATATCGTGATTAGTTTGGTACTGGTGGTGGCGGGCCCAGTGCTCGAAATTCGACCATAGCTTATTAAAAAAATAAAAGTTTGAACACTATTAAAGACTTAGGTACTCCCTCCATATGTGCAATTTTCTTAAAAATAGGTACAAAGTCTACTTGTGTGTGTCTGAGTCTGGCTTACCTGACCACTTACATACTCCATGTGTCATACACTTAGTACTCATTTGTTCTATGTACCCAAACCAATTTAACATAACCTTTGTGATTCATCACCATTGTATCAGCGTCCATCCCGTTTATATACGAAGGTTTCTACTCATCCTCGGAGAACGCTCTCCATTCTATGGTTACCTTTTTTGTCCGTCAACCCTGAGAGAAACCCCTATGATAGGACCTTGTCAGATATTCGGTAGATCTACCAAATAGTGGTGGCATTGGCAGAGATGAAGTCGTCTTGTACTATTTTAGCATTATATTTTTAGGACGAGACTGAAACCATCAACTAGTAGCCAATTTCGGTGAATACTCTGACCAGCTGAGGTTTCTGGTGCCGTCCTGGATAGTCTAGATTCCCCCTTACATACAATATCGCTCTATGTATGTAATAGTAGATTTTTGTCTATATTAATTGACTATTTTACTTTACAGTTAACAAATCCATAAGTTCCATAAAGAATACGAGTTACAAGTTTCAGTACTATGTTGGAAAACCTACATAGTTAATTGTAGAATCGTAACTACAATTTTACATATAATTGAAAAATTGTAATGTTTGTAGAATAGGGCCAAAAATGATCCAACAACGCTTCTCTACAGATTCCTTAGTATGTTTACCGATTGAGCTACATTAGTATCTAATACGAATAATAACTTAAATGAATAGCGGTCCGTCCATTGAGCGATTGTTCGGCGGATACTAATTGTTGTTAGCGGCCGCTTGTCATAGTTCATAATAATTGGACTTCTTTGTTTTAAAACGTCTTATCTGTAAGTAAATATGAGTAATGACTAAGAAATTTTAAATACTGACCTATTCTTTATTTCCATGATTATATTTCACCATCAATTATTATGCTCATCCTATTTCTGTCATCCGATTCCCATTTTTAGACAATAACTAGTCTATGTGGACGTCATCATGGCCTTGCTTTTGTCCCAATTACTTGGGTTCGGCGTAACATATCATTCTCCTCCATACATTCCTATCAGACATTATTTCCTCAGTCACCCTCTTATTTGCCACCTCTTCTTTTACACAATCCATCCACCTTTTCTCATCTTCATCATTCTTTTCTCGACAACTAGCCTATTATTAGTGGTATTATTGTACATCTCTTACCATTTTCGTACGTTCTGGGGGTTGAGAATGAATTTCTATCTATCTATACGTTCTCATATATAGAGTATTATCAACCCTTACGTTAGCCTTATCATATAAATATATATTATACGGACCACTAAATCTATAAAGAGCAAATAAAAAGTTATTTTTACTCTAAATGCAAAACATATAAAACAGACGAAGTGGATACCACTTTCGCTTTAAACGATGCTGTTATAAAGATGAGAGATGTTATAAACATTTATGAATTAGAATGTCAGTCAAAGTAAATCTGCGTTAAATAATAAATTACTTGCAGCACATCCACATCTTATATTTCAAGTTGTCATATTCCAATCTGATATATGATCTGTAGTGACCGGACGAACGTTATTTGAGGCGCCTACAGTACGGCGCCTCGACTGCAGTTCATCCAATACTAAGTCTAGCTCTCTTCGTTCCATTTTTAAATTTTGGGTTCCGTACCGAAGGTATAAAAATGAAAGCCTATTTACTAATACTCCTCTGTTTGTATAGTTATAAAACGGTCATCTGAGAAAATTATAATTAAGACAGCAAATATAAAAAACAGAATCGCAATGACCGGTCTTCATAAAAAGAATTTGCAAACATTTCTGCTGGATCGGTGATGACTTAATTTTTTTGTAGGTTTTTTCATTGACAATTATCTATTATTGAGAGATACCTATATCCTGAACTGCCACGGGCTGATGATGATGATGCATTTATTCAAAAGCCAATAATGGATTTCGGGAATGAAGGTCACCAAGTCGGTATCACTAAAGTAGCTAAACAATGTCCAGACGGAATCAATTGAAAATTGCAACAAAGTGATACAAAGCTACTAACAATCACTTAATGATCTTAACCATATTAAAGTAATGTCTGCAGATAAATCCCTGTTATATTTCGACAAGCAAGAATCAGCACGCGACACTTAGGGGACTATGATAGAAGCGGTTAGCGTATACATTAGTATCATATTTTTAGGCTATGTCGTAGAGAAAGAAACGAGAAAGTGAGAAAAAGAGAAGGAGGAGAAAGAATAGACAAACCCCGAGTTACGAGGAAAGTATCATCTCAACAGTTATTCAAATAACATCGTTACTTCAAATAATGATTGTAAAACAAAAGAAGCCGACTAGAAAGCTTACGTTTGACAGTTAGTACAATAAGCTATCAGATAGTAAAGATTTCATATCAATCAGATAAGGCTTTTATGGATTTACGAATCCTTGACATCAAATCACACGTTTCTTTCAAAAATATTGCCACTACAGCTCAATATTTACAACGTCAGTCTCATTTTTCAAGGTCTTACGCTTTACGGTTTGTTTCTCTTCTACATTTAGATTGTTGGGTTAGGTTATGACCGCACCCCGCCTGATGTTAACCTTGAGCGAGGTCCATGTAATAGAGACTCGTGGTCCCAGATCTAAAATTCAGAATCTGAAATCTGGACTCCCAAATCTGAAGAATCTGATGAGGCCGTCAAGCTGAGCGCCGCCATTGTAGCACTGAACGTGTTTGCAATGGTGACCCTCTTGCATGAGAATTTGCCTTCAGCTTAACATCAGGCGAGGTGAAGTCAAACTGACGTGCCATAAATAATAAAAAAAAAATTCTTCGTACAAATAATGGTCTTTCTATAAAAGATAATTTTTTGTCCCACCGAATTCTTTATTGAAAATTTTCACTTTCGCCACTGTTAGGTATATCTCTTTTTGCTTACACCTCAGTTCAACACAGGAAGCGATGTCACAATTGCCATGGTGAGCGTCAATTTAGAGATCTGCCCGCGCCCGGAGCCCGGACGACGGTCATTGATTCTCGTAACATTGGCGCCGTTCGGCTCGTCTTTTGTTTTATCAACTTAAAGAAATAATTTGTGAAGACAGTGGCACTTGTGTAAAAAATTAACGTTTATTTTGAATGCACCTGTTTTTGGCGTTAATCATTAGTAGCTTCCATGTGGCTGTAGAGGAAGAATATCACCACCCATCTCGTGGTAAGAGGTGACAAACGGAAAAATACGTAGACGATATCACTACGAGAGACGGAACACTCAAAATAAAACCTTGTACCAAACTCTCTGAACAGCGTGGAAATAGTAGGCCCAAGCCTTCCAACATTGGGAGAGGTCTATGTCCAGCAGTGGACTGCGATAGGCTAATGGATTGATTGATGATTGATAGGAGCTCCCGATACATCCCATTTATTCTGGCTACACACTACCAGTGTGAATCAACTCCTAGTAGAGAGAATTTAGCTTAGATGGAGGGCGTTAGAAGGAATATAGTAGTTTATTTAGGTAGAAGATTTTGACCATGTTGCGTTACCTGCAAAATAACTGAGCCAGAACTATTTTCGTCCATCCAAGATGTGATATTGTGTGTGTGCAGGTGAGTTTCGAATGAACCTCAAAGATCCTGATACACTACCGAAAGATCTATTGTTTTCTTTCTCTTCCTTATTCTTGTAATAAAGAGTCTCTTGTATAAGCTCCTGCGTTTGTTTTTATGATTCATAGTTAACAAGTTAAACCATTTAATAAAAATAGGTAAAAAAACTTTTTAAGTAAAACGGTTTTATGTTAAACATACATTGCAATGTTTAAGATAAATGTACTAAAAACCAAAAAATAATAAAATAGATACAGTCGTGGGAATTATAAACATATGCATAGACTAGACTAAAATAAAACCGTGGGGCACGTCAGAAAATAGTAAGTAATTTCCTCACCGTCTGCGGGCCAACTGCCTAACGACGAATTAAACGATTCTTCTATCGCACATTAAGATCGATAATTTGTAGACAATTGACGTGCCCCACGGTTTTATTTTAGTCTAGTCTATGCATATGTTTATAATTCCCACGACTGTATCTATTTTATTATTTTTTGGTTTTTAGTACATTTATCTTAAACATTGCAATGTATGTTTAACACCGTTTAACTTAAAAAGTTTTTTTACCTATTTTTATTTTCTAGTTTTTAGTTTTTTTTATTATTTTTTCATTGTATTCTACTGGTTGAGCACTTTCACTTGATACCCATATTGATGGGATTGATAAAACCTACGTTATCCGCCATTTTGTAGCGGCCGCCATCTTGGATTTCAATTTTTTATAGTATATTGTATTCTGCTTGTTGAGCCCTTTCATTTGACACCCATATTGATGGGATTGATAAAACCTACGTTATCCGCCATTTTGTAGCGGCCGCCATTTTGGATTTCAATTTTTTATAGTATATTGTATTCTGCTTGTTGAGCCCTTTCATTTGATACTCATATTGATGGGATTAATAAAACATAAATTATCCGCCATTTTGTAGCGGCGGCCATCTTGAATTTATAATGATAATGAAAAAACATAATTGTATTGTCACCAAAATCCAAAGTGTGTACAAAATTTCAGATTAATCGGTTGACAGGAAGAGGGTGAAATTTGTATTACTAAATTTGACCCAAGAATAAATAATAAAACAAACAGGGTGAGCTAAATAAAACCGTTTAAAAATAGATATCAATGTTAGGCGTAGTGACGATGTGTTTCTATTTATAGTAATTGATCAATGGACGCCAAACTTTAACATTGCAGACTGGCATTGAGGTTGATTAGTTTTAGTTCAATTCATGTTTTAGGCAATTATAAAACTTACTAACATACAGTAGGTTCTCGTTTGAAGACACATGATCTTCTTGCATATGAGCTTGAAAACTTGGTTGGTAAAATCATTTATCATCAGTTGGTAAGTCTACAAAATTTATGGAATCAGCATTTAGAGAAGCTATCTATATATTTTTGTACGTTAACTTGGGCTTCTTGTAAGACAGTTCAATGATGTGGATATTAGGAATGTATTAAATCTTTAAAACTTTTGCAGGTTCCCATATTATGTGGAGCAAAATAATAGTCACAAGTTTATATTGTCATCTTCACTTTATATATTGATTTATAAAACCCTCATAGATATAACACAGGCCCACAGGTTAGGAACGGATTCGTACAAGGGCAATCAGTGCGAAGGAAGAGACCTATTCGGTGGCGCCAGTGTTAAGAACGTCTACCGGTCGTGAGGTTGAACTGTGACGACACGACGATTTATTGCTACACAGCATTTGTATTAATGTGTCCTATTGCCATCAAATGGGTAGGACTCCGTACTATTTAAATTTTTCTAAAAAATATTAAGATTTTAGGCAGGCACACAATTATTCCTATCGCGCTCGTTTCGTTCCAAAATAGAAATGTAGATAGGATATATATTTTATTTAAAAGAATCTCTCAATCAATCAATCGATCAATATGCCCACCGCAGTCGAATGCTGGACATAGGCCTCTCGCAATGTTGGGCGGCTTCGGGTTACTCATTCCACGTTGGCCGAACAGGTTGGTACAGGGTTTTATTTCGAGTTTTTTCGACCCTTTGGATAAGACGGGGTGGTGATATTCTTTGTCTGTCACAATACGACATTTTTCAGTCCTGCTCCGCACCATGACGTTAAATACATATAAACCTTCCTCTTCAATCACTCTATATATTAAAAAAAACAGTATCAAAATGCGTTGAGTAGTT
Source organism: Pelosia muscerda (assembly GCA_963691645.1). NCBI lineage: Eukaryota > Metazoa > Arthropoda > Insecta > Lepidoptera > Erebidae > Pelosia > Pelosia muscerda. The sequence continues at coordinate 4,033,922 of OY829100.1, forward strand.
TTAAAGATTTAAGCAAACATAGGGACAGAGAAAGCGACTTTGTTTTATACAATGTAGTGATAGTGATATAAGTAGCAGTAGTAGTAGTAGTACTTTATACTGTATATCGATGAATTTGGTGTACAATAAAGAATATTGTACTGTATTGAATTAGGTACTGTCACTAACCGTATGACGGTTGGCAGATGACTATTTGGCAGGTCTAACACAATGTCCAATTTGGGAATCGCACCCACAACCCTGTATTTACATAAACAAAAGTACTCATAAGTGCAAACTTATGTCACAAGACCGACGACGAGGCGGTGTCTACCCTTCAATTATGCTCTCATCAGGAATGGGCTCCCGACAATTGGTTTTGGCGCCACGGAATAGCTCGCTTCCTCTGCACTGATTGCTCTTGTACTTATTCTGTCCGTTACGATAAGACGGCGATGTTGTTTTTTATACTACTTAGGTAGCAGACAAGCATATCGCCGATATGATGGAAAGTGCTAACCGTGGCCTATGGACGTTTGCAGCACCAGAGGTGTCACACTCGTGCTGCCGACCCTGTGAAGAAGAGGGGGGGGGGAAAGCAGAAGGTTAAGAGACTTTCTGTGCAGTCAGTGCAGAAGACAGGGTAACAGTGTCAACTTAAGCTCTCAGTCTGTCCACTTCTTCTTCTTCTATCGAATCGACAGCATTTTCTAGTTGCCATCGTAGTGTAGAAATTTGTTTCACGACAGCGCCGCTACTCACGGAGAGGGCTCGAGCACAGGTTTCGCTCCGCTCCGCTCGGGAAGGCTTACTACGTCGCCTAATAAATTGATAACACAAAAGTTTGAAGTTGAATTTTGGGCATTACATTATAGACAACGTGAACCCATTCCTAACATAAGTTGCCTGTTAGTTGACTATTATGATGTCCTTTAGACGACATGCGGAATAGATATTCTTTCACCGTCATCACACTGACACCACATTTTAAATGTATTATTATGATTGTTCCGTGGTTTCTGTTGTTATTTTATTATTGACTTGCTTGTAACAGTCATATCTACGCGGTCACTGAATACACCAAATACTATTAAAAAAGATTATTTTAATATGGAATATACGCGTAAACGTTCTGAAAAACCAAATCTTCTTGTTCTGTTGAATCGACGGTATTTTTCAGTTGCCATCGTAGTGTAGTAATTTATTTCGCATCAGCGGAGAAGGTCCGAGTATAGGTGTCGCTCTAGGGGAAGGCTTACTACGCGAGTGTGAGACTAAGGCGAAAAAATCAACCAAATACAAAAGAGTAACATCCTTGCCGCTTATTATTAGAGCCGAACTCCTGGCGCCATAGAATAGCCCTCTTCCTCTGCAGTGATTGTTCTACTTATCGTCATTCGTACATCCATCCATCCATATTAAACTGTAAACACGAAGAATAACTGTAAACGCAAAAATTACGTACATATATGAGGCTCAAATTTCGTTTTTTAGTTATAGTTAGAAAGAAAAAGATCGGGCAATATGGCGCACATTGACAGCGTCTAGTGATTGATTCATTGATTGGCGAACCTGAAATTAAAAATGGCAATATCTAGATGCTTTCGTTGGAAATGTTCTTGGAGGAGATATATAAGAAAAAGTCGATATTTCAAGTGAGTTTGAAGATCATAATGTACGGGAAATTGTACAGATATTAGTTGATTTATTTACAATAAAGTTTACTACGTACAATAAATATGTGGGTAATAAACACTATGTTACGTAAAACATAAAACCTACTTCCATATCTATAGGGTATCTACATATCTATAATTTATTTCGAGACATGTAGTTTTGTTTTAAAAAATCTGAATAATAATAATAAATAGTTTCGTCACGAGGTAAGGTTATCAAAAACCATTACAAGCTAGTCAGCTGGGCTTTCCTCAGGTAGTTGGAAAGATTTGGAAAGGAAAATTGGAAAAAGACTCTAAATTGCATGCCTCTAATACAACCAGGATTGGTATTTATTTGTTGGATATTGGATGGATATTTATTCGTCAAACGTTATTCGTAGGATAATGAATTGTTTCAGCCGTAAAAATTTAGTACTTATTGATTTATCAAAAATACTTTACATTCTGAATCAGACAACAGTAATTTATCAAATTATAATCAAAAAACATGAAATAAAGTACAAATTAATTAACTAATCACGTTTATACCAGAATTACATGAAATAATTTGTAATCAACAGTTTTAATATCTTGTTACATCGACTGTGATTACCTAAATACATAATGATAATCGTTATCGATAATCCTTTTGGAATTGTTTTCGATAAAAGTTGTTGTATTTGGCAGGTATGTGTGTAATAAACGTGGCTATGAAAATATCGTTTTATAATAATTATTGCTCACATTGAACAAACAATTCATTATCCAACATTAATCCTCCTGCAAATTCATGAAAGGACAGTGGAAATGGATGTAGCTCTGGATATAGCTCCTAAACCCTGGATTCTAGTTTTCATTTCGACAAGGATCAAATATCAACTTTTGATTTGAATTGATTGACGAAATAAAGCCCACACATTCTTTCTATCATCACACCGCTTGCCATAGACAGGGATTTCATCCTCATACATTACGACTGGAAACGGTGCGTACTGTGCGGTATTAAGGGAGTTTCATCCCGCACACGCTCAAGCTGTTCAATGAACTCCCTGCCGTGGTTTTCCCAAGCGACTACAATATTAGGTTCTTCAAAAAGGACTTCAGAAGGTTTCTACAGGCTGACTTTAATCTGGTCTATCAACAATAGTGCCCGTAATACTGCAATAACTCACCCCCTATTATGTTCAACTGAATAATGATTGGTGAAATGTGGGATGTTAATTCACCTCTACCTACCCCAGAGAGAAATAGACGTAAGCATGATATATATCTACTTTCTGGGTAATGTCATTTAATCTTACAGTTCTTTTCAACCAGATTCATCTGAGTTCACTTCATTAAATCGTCATTACTCCTCATTCGCTTCCAAGTAAAGATAACTAGATATTACAGACTGCATAACAGTTAACTGCATGATTGAAGAAAGTATGGATGCAATGAAGCTGTTGAGATCAGTCTGAGGACCGCAGGGCATGAGCCAAATCATGACTGACCATTTCATTGTTAAGACAAACATTCAATTGTAGGATGTTAAGTGGGCCGCTAAAATATTGCTTCGTGTAAGAATGTTGTTTGTAAGACATTAAGGGATGGTGTTATAATGTGACGTCACGAACGATGTTACAAATTACAAGAGTCTGAAATTTATAAATAAAAATATTATTGAACAGATGCTTGAAGTTGAAAATGGCTAAGGTATTTTTTACTGTTCAAATTGTATGTACCTACTACACTAGTTTGAATATCAATGGACACGAATTCAAGTGGTGATTATTACCCTCTAAACAAGGCGACTAACTGAAAAATAAACAGCTACGAGAGAAGAAAACCTCAAAATAAAACCTTGTATCGATTCGTCTGTCCGACGTGGAAAAAGAGGGCCAAACCTCGTAACATTAAGAGAGGCTGGTGTCCAGCATTGGCCTGTGATCATCTATTTAGTTCATTGCATTTAATAAACGAGGAAATGTAAATGAATCACATTTTAATCCAAAGTTACATATCAGCAACTGCAAGAGACAGCCAAGGACGTAATTTTCAGACAGGACGCAGATTCGTATGCTACTACACCCAGTCCTCTCAGTGTATACGAGTCGTGTCTTTTCGATACCTATATTTTCAACAAACAAGCTGTCCAAGTCTTAGGTCTAATTATATTACTTGATCGGACATCCCATCTCATGTAGACATGGGTTTAAAAAAATCCAGACTCAGAAAGTTACTAAGCGTCATTTTAGCGGTTCGCTAACAACGTTGACACGCACTGGATCAACACTTTGTTTATAAGCTGATACTTGCTTGCATTTTTATTTTTAAACTCTTTCATTATGATCGACGTATTTGAGACTAATCAACTCCCGCGATACCATAAGTGGTTTGGATAAACTACAAACATGAACCGACTAATAGAGTACTGAATGTCAGTAAACAGTATCTATCTACACGGTAGCCTCTCGTACCGGATGACGCAGGTGATCACCGGGCACGGGTGCTTCGGGGATTACCTGCGTCGGATCCAAAAGGAGCCAACGTCCGAGTGCCATCACTGTGATGTGAGTGAGGACTCGGGGCTGCACACGTTGACCGAGTGCCCGGCGTGGGAGACGCCAAGGCTGGTCCTAGTGGCAGCCCTAGTGATGGGAGTTGTCTCGCTCGCCACCTTGCTCACTGCGATGGTACGATGCGCGAGTGCTTGGGCAGCCGTCGCTTCCTTCTGCGAGCAAGTAATGCTCGCAAAGGAGGAGGCGACTTGGACGTCGGAGGTCGCAGAATGACCTCCGTCCTCCATGAATGCGGGCCTGGGGGTGACGGGTGGAGCCGCCTGTCACCCTAGCAGAAGCAGGCCATGGCGATGGCGCAAAGTGCTACCCCATACCTAGGGGCTAGATAGGGACCCCAAATTAGGGGAAGAGGGTCATCTCATTAGGAATCAATGGTGAGGGAAGAGATAAACTATTATTCATTTGAAAACGTAATGCCAAAAAGGTTCATCGTGAGTGTATAATACACATGCGCATGAGTCACTTGACTTGTATAATTACGGCGCGAGTAATGAGGAAGTGGCCCAGTAACGATTACTGAACGGGTTTACCCTCTGTGTTTTATCAGTGCGATTTTGAATGAAATTTTTCGAATGTCAAACCACAATCAATGGCAACGGAAATAACCACAGGAAAATACGTGCTTTATGTATTGGAAGAATAGGAAAAGCAAGTAGGAGTAGGTATATAGTATTATGTAAAACGGGAAATATATGTTCACTACTCAATATGATAGCTGACTCCAAATATTATAAGTCAAATATATGGCGTGTGTATTTTTAGCGTCAAAATTTTGACAGCAAAATTTAGTTATTTTACTGACTAGCCTTATTATTTTGACGACAGTTTAAATTACATAATTATAAAAGTCCACTGACTTTTAGGTATATCTTTTAAAGAAGCCGTTAAGAACTACAGTGATAGTTAATGTAGGTGTTTGCATGCAGATTCTAGTTTGGCACCCAGAATAGCCAAAATAGGCTTACCCCCTATAACGTGGCACCGAAAATCATAGTTGGCAAAATGTGGGTGTTCAATATACCTCTGCCTACCCCTTTGGTGATTACAGGCGTGAGCATATATATGCATATATGAATAATAGAAAAGTGCCCAATAGATTGCATGTCCTTCCTATTTTATGTTATGATCGATACTAAACTAAACTTTCTTTTACAGGAATATCGGCAAGTGAAGCCCTACGGAATAGTTTGTGTCAGTCCCTTTGGTCAGCAAGTCGACCAGAGCCCCGAGTGTCTCCCAATGTCCATCATGAGGCCACATATACAGCTAGAGGTAAGACCTGTGAATATTATATTGAGTTCATTCCACAGTATGAGCGTGTGAGATGAAGCTTCTATCATACCGCTCAACAACAACAACCATATCTAACCACTCCACACACATGCCAATATGTGAAAATAGTTTTGTTTTCATTTCGTCGCACTGTCCGGTCAGCCGTTCATGACACAAATCTAGACACACCTTTAGGTGGTAGACAAGCCCGTTGCCCACCAGATGGAAAATAGTTACTGTTTCTTATGGACGTAGTCAAAACCAGAGGCATAACAATCATGCTGCCGACCATTTAGAGAAGAGGAAGGAAAGAGAAGGAAGGAGGGGAGAAGTGTAGAGAGTCTCTGTGCGGTCAGTGCAGAACACAAAGAAGGGTTTCTCGGTCTTCCCACTGACAACACAAAACCTCTCCAGTGAGCTCTGGCTACCATACTCACCGCCGGAAACACAACTCAAGGTTTTAGCCGCGGTATTCTAAAGTCTGTACGTCGGAGTTATTTCCCCATTCAGACTGCTCAGTTACGAAAGGAGATACCGTCATGTTCTACTTCCTTCAACTGTTGCACTAGTGGTTTAATTCGCTCTCTAAATATTTTGACACAATCTGTACCTACAGAGTGAATGGAGTTTTCTCAAATAAAATGTGTCCAAAGCGCTAAGCTCCCTAAGTGATCACGTACGTGACGTACAACATTCACATTAGAAGCCTATAATCCTTGTTACGAAATCACCAATATATCTGGCATCTCTTTGAGTTGCCGCCAAATTATCTCGATCAAGTGTTCCGGCCATCAGATACCCTATCTTAGATACCATACTATATTTGCAATTGCAAACCGCAACGTCTATATAACTGTATGTCTCTTTCTTACGCAGGCTTTGTTGTATGTTTCTGTTATTCGCTATCTCTCTTGACATGCATTATCAAAATAAAGGTTTTGGTTAAGAATATTGGAATATTTGTTGGCAAGAGTCATAATACATTGTTGGCTTTTTCATACTTTTAACTGATTTTTTTTTCTTTAAAATCAGGATCCAAGATTTAAATCAATTTTATTGCACTGAATTCTGTTGAGCCTTTATAGTACAGTGTAAAGAATCCAACACCGATTCATTCAATTAATATTTTGCGTATAAAATGTTTCATATACGTGAGGAAGAAAATGAAGAATATCTGTATTTAAGTTGTAGTTACATGTATGATGAAAGTATTTTAATCAAATAACTCCACAAAACTTTACCTGGAAATTTCCATTATCCTCTACTACCTTTAAAATTCGCGCGATAATCTCAATCAACCCTAAATGATAACAAAATATAGCCAGTCATTATTACACAAGCGTCATACGACGTCAATCATTGATTTAGCATACCTATATTATATATCTTGATATAAAACTACAAACAATGGCCATTATCAAGCACCATAAATAAAAAACCCAATACCACATTTTTAATATTGGACGAAACTTCAATAACGCTGGCAAATCCCACGGCTTCAGATTTGGGGCTTGACGCACTCCTATCTCCTGAATTATCTTATCAACCCCGTCAACGCGTATCACTGGCAAAATTAGCTTGTTTTATGGCTCTGATTTTAGCGGTACCACAAAGGTGTGATAACATATCGATAGTCTATCAAGTTTAAACGACGTGTTATGATGGTTGTAATTTTTGTGTCGAACAAATTTCGGTGTAGATAAGGTACGGATAGCAAAGGTATGGTTTCCTGCTTTCGTGGTAGAGGTATTGAGATTAGTGAATGATAATTGATTTGTTGTGTGTTCAACTTTATATTAGAGTAGTTTTCTCTTACGGCTTAACTTGCAATATCCTGGCTATTACACTACCAACGTGAACCCGCTTAGCTTATCCTTTAAAAAAAGTCTGTCGATATAATCAATGATAATCATCTTTTTGCTCCTATTTTGTCCTTTTTCTAGAGTTTATACATTCTGATTCTTCCATAAAATTCATTCCTGTAAATTTTAGTATAATGAAATTATTGAGGAATGGTATTCTGTCAATGCTCTGTAGTTAGCTAGCTTTATACGTGTTTTCGTCTGTTTTCTTCAGCGTCATTATCTATCTATCTTACAGACCAGGAGCGATAGCCTCTGGAAAGAGAGGCTATATCTTTTACCTATATATAGATATTCATCAAGAAGCAACCACTGCCCAAAATGGCAAGATAAGCGAAGCTGGAGACCGAACAGAAGGCCTCAAAAATGCAATCTTTGCATATAACTAAGATTAGCACTAGGATAATTATGACATTTTCCCTTTACCGGAGATCCCCATCAGAAGGTATGATAAGTCATACTGACAAGTTAAGTTACAAGGTTTAAAAGAGGTCAAAAATCAATTCTTGTGCTGACCATAACAGCTGTATCGGTGTTGTAAATCCAATTCGGACATGTGTACCGTGGTAAACAAACATTACTGAACAAGATAAGGCTCTGAGGTCGTGTGTTCGAACTCCTAACCAAACGAATTGTATACGGCCATCGCGCCGCGCAATCGGTGCTTAGAATTATGTTATCGATTATGTATATATGTATATTTTGGAGGTTTTTTTATGTATACCGCAATAATGGAAAGCTGCTAAAACATGGTATTCGGTGATTAATCATTATAATGTCGAGTCTTTGTTGCATCAGACGTTTTACTTCAAGGCCCAGGATCCGCTTTTCAGATTTTTCTTCCAAGTAGAGTTTTAAATTCGACATCCTTGGCAAGGGGCCCTTTGCCAGAGATTCTTGGGTCTACCTCTCCTACAGGATAGCATTCAGTGAAAGCGTATGTAGGATTAAATTTCACAAAAGATTTGTTCTATTTTCAAAAATATTTGGTTTTAATTTGGTGAATATACCTAACAACAGATTTTTTATTTGCGCAGTTATTAAGAACATGCTGTGCAAATTAGTTTTTTGTAGTAGAAATATTATATAATCGCATACTTCAGAAGTTGTTTGTATATTATTACTTTAGTAGGTTACGCTTCAACAGTCGTTTCCTTGTATTCCATTCTTTGTGAAGGTTTAACAGGGGTTAATAGATTTCCATGAAAGAATATCGTGTGGTTCCAGTTCTTTTGTGTTCTAAACTGTCCCTGATTGCTATCTTTTTCTAAATCCTGTTGAATGATTTCACAAGAACCCCTTCACTGTCAAGACAATACTTAAATAAGTAAATAACTTGATATAAAATGAATGACAATGAACGAACGTTTTACAATATAATATCCACTTTATAATTGTATTAAATAAATACAAGATGAATGACATGAATGAACGAAGAATACACACATTGAATGATATAAAAATACAAACGAACGTAACGGAAAAAATGACGATTTAATACCGGTCTCACAAAAAACTATCAGACTCAAAACTTGCGAATCAAACAACAAAACACAAAGTACAATGCTTGGTCAATCAGAGGGTAACATTCGTGCCTGGTATACTTGTCAATATTTGCCAAGCGGCGGTCACGACACCGCTTGCTTGTTTGCCCTGTTATTCACCGTGTTTGCCGAGGCCGGCCAAGTCTTCATAACCATTGTTGGCATGACATTTGAATGTAATTGTTTTTTGTCAGTTTACGTTTATTTTGTGAGGGTAATTTAGATTTTGTATAATGTTCTACCGTTCTACAGAACGAACTATCTTGATGATATTGTATCGATTAGTATAGTATAGATTAATCTGAAGCAAGAAAGCTATGAACCACCATTTTGAAATTGAAAATATATTTTACTTTCAAATTATAGCCAAGTAGAAAAATATTCATTCAGTCAATTACATCATTCAATTCATTCATTCCTTTGACTTCAAACTGAGCTTATTTCAAAACTAGTAATCTATTCATGTTCACAATCGTAATCTAGCTTCTTATTAGCACCGAATTCTATATTTTTTTATCATTAAATATACAAGAAAAAATATTGAAATGTTCTATTCATCGTGTTGCTACTTTAATGATATAAATTACACCGGTTATATTAGGTCACTGAACTGTTAAGGACTCTACTTACATAAATAAACATAGTGCTTAATTTGTGCTTTGCTGTATTATGTATACAGTCTGAATGAGAACCCAAAGCTACATGAGGTCAAGAATGAATGAAACCACATTATTTTTTAAATACTTAGGTCGTTAAATTAACTACATACCGCCTGATTTCAAGCTGGGTTACAGTCTAAAGACTAGTGGCCATCATTATCAATGCTCTCACTATAATGGAGGTCCCTGCCACATTGGCTTTGATAGATGCTTTATAATGTTCCGTTTAAAGGACCCAAAACTAAAACTTGAAATTGTTTAGACGACCTATTTTAAAAGAGGCCAAAGTCTTAATCTTTCTAAATTTAGTTTATCTGCATAACCCTCAAAAAGAGATCTAGAATCAGTAAAATTAATCTCAAATCCTACTTTACAGCCAAGCTTTAACTTTGTGGTATTAACCCCAATCACATTTATAGCCAAAAATCTTTTCTATGTTGACTAACAATTATCAAACGACAGTTTAATCTCAAAGAGCGGTGTCTTTGAGATTTCGTCAACGTTTACAGACAAACAAACATTTAAATCCAGTGTTAGGAAACAAATTTGAACCTTGTGGGACAAGATTTAAGGTTATGTTTTGTCAACTTATGGCTCTAAGATGTCATACATCACAAATATGAAACGTCGTATTGTTTCAGCAAATAATTCTATGGAAGAGAAGAGAAATCGGGCTGCAAACAAAGACGCCGCTTAGATAGTGGGGTCACTCTGATAACCGAGACGTATACCCCGAAATTGATTACAGTACTTCGAAATTATAATTTCACTTGAAAGGTGATAAAAAAACTGTTATTGAAATTACCTACTCTGCAAGTAGATAAGTCAACCAATCATCAGCCTTGAACCAGTACCTGCCGCGGTAGTGGCAGTAAATGCATCATATCCGGGGGCTACGGGGACGCTAAGGGAAGGGGGTCATCTCAAAGAGATCTCTACGGGTCTGTGGTGAAAGATATAGAGTCTCACTTTCAGCAATCAAATAATCATAAGCGGCGTGCGTTTTAGTCAGTTCGAGTCATAATCACCCGCACCGACTTTGGTGGAGTGACAACTATAATATATTTCATTCACGTCGACTCCCCACTATTTTGCTCCATCTTACACACTCCACGAGCTTCCTCCACTGTCATTAAATCTTTCATATAAAAGCCCATCGATTTCAAATATTTCCAAACTGTTCTTTTTTCAAAATTTGATAATTTGACCGAATATGTGTTGTGTACCGCGAGGTCAACCCAGCTATTAGCCCGCTCATTTACCTGAACCTTACAAACCAAGGTGTCATTCGCTCCATACTCATTCATTCAAACCATCTTAGCACACCCTTTTCAATCCTAGTCACTACATTTTCTTTCAGACCACACCTTCCACAAATCTCTGTGTTCCTCTTGCTATTTAATAAGTATTTATTAACAAACGCAAATAGAAAAAATGCAATACAAAATTGTTATCATTTATCGCTTCCAACTTTCAAAAATGCCAGGCGTGGCTTGTAATCCTTGGTCAAGATATCATACATATTCTTGTGATCTAACCGAACGATCAGATTTATCATACTTATCACACATAAGTTTTTGACACAATCACGGATATATTTGTAGATTATGTTTTCTTGAGTTATACTATTCGTTTCAATTTTTTATGTTATATGGAGAACAATGTCATACAGATAGACAGGGTTTGATCCTCGCTCAGTGCAAAAAGTTGTATGCAAGAATATAGTTGTTTGCACTGGTCTGATCGTGCCTCGGACAGCACGTTAAGCTGTCGGTCCCGGTTGCCATACAAACATCTATGGCAGTTTGAGCCCTTAAAAGTCCTACCAGTCTAACTTGGAACTTCGATATCGCCATTGGTCATTGGAGCATTGGTTGTGGAGGTCAAATGGCAGTCGCTTCACGGAAAATATCAAAGTTCAGCCGCATCACAGTTAGACTGGAAAACCGACCCCAACTGAGTTGGGAAAAGGTGCAGAGAATGATGATAGACCTTATAGTTTTTCCAATAAAGTTATTATTACTAGCGCACATAAATTGAACACCAGTCTACTCATTACAGTCACCGCAATACCGAATTTAATTGTAAAATGAATTTAAATTATGTACCTTTACTTAACCCTTAAAGGGTTATAAAAAAACCTTTCACGGTTCATACACTACTCATGTCACTTTCTCGGACTTAGGTTTTGTGAAAGCACACTATGTTCCTCTAAGTATTACTATAATAACTTAATTTGCCATATTCTAGTAGTCTAGTGGTATGGATAATGGACTGCTGAGACGAGGTCGAGGTCGAGGGCACACACCAATGACTTTTCGATGCATTCGAAGTTATGTGTGTATTTATCGCAGGTTTATAAGTGCCCGGTTAATGGCAAATAGACTCGCCACCTATTATATTGGGACCTAAACATAAACTGGTCTAGCACCTCTGCCTACCCCTTCGGGCATATAGGAGTGAGTTTATGTTTGTATGAAAATTTCACTGATAAAATATATGAAGACATTTAAAATAGATAAGTGAAAGGTTTAAGGAACTAAAACTTTAAGATCAACTTAATTTTTTTTTGAAGTTTAATTTTTTCAATTCGATAATGATTTATTTAACAATTTGAAATTTGTCTAAATGACTTAATCATATAATCAAATTCTAGAAATTATTGTGCAATAATTATATAAATGGCTTCTATGTACACATAATATACTACTACACAAGTTGTTTTAGATTAAAAATTGGGCTAAAGGGGTAATAAGAGTCGAATTTGGAAATACAGATACTCCTCCAAAAAATTGCTGGGGAATCTTTGAATACACTTACATACGACACATAAGACACATATGATAGTTTACGACATGTTCCCAGGTACATGTCGAAGACTTAATATATATATATATATATACACATAAAATACATATGACAGTCTACGACATGTTCCTAGGTACATGTCGTAGACTGTCGTATGTGTCTCATGTGTATATTTACAATTACTCTCGAACATTCGGTCTGCAGATAAACTACATAACATATTTTGATTTTAGCTGAAGTTTATTATTCATATTACATAAACATATTGCAAAATATTTTGGTATGGCTTTACAATAGAAATTACTCGGTCTATCTATACAATGGGGTCAATAAAAAAGCTTTGAATAATTGACATTGACAATATAAGCGGCAGTTTGAAGGTTATGAGATATTTCTTTGTAAAAACACAACCGTAAAGATTACGATTGATATAATTTAATCAATAATTTTATTGCGATGCATAATCAAGTCGTCACGTAATAACTTTGATTACTATAATCCACATAGAAATGGATTACACCAACAAATCCGCGAGATTAAACCCGAGGTTTTGTGATAAAGAAATGATTTTTTTGTTTCAAACAGTGCTGTCTTATTTTTTTATACTCTGAGCGCCATCTAGATAGAAAAAAACACAGTTAGCTTTTCTAATAGGGCTTAATTTGTTTTTTATTATGTATTCCTAAAACAAACAGTAGGATATTTTAATACTAGTTTTTATATTTATATTACATACACGAAACAAATTGATTAAATTATCAGTAGCGTTTACAGTAATAACGAAATATGAGACAAGGTATTACTTTACTCGGTTATATAATCATTATACATAGAGTAAGTAAAGAGTAAAGCCAGTCAATGGACACTACACAAAGCAAAAGCACAATTATTCATCCAAAAGTCATAAATATAGCAATATTTCTTTTCGAATTTCATTAGTAAATGCTTCTAATTAAAAACACGTACCAATGTCAAAAATTTCCAAAAAAACATAATGAACAGACAGAACTGACAGAAAAGATATTTATAACATGTTGATAACATGATGAAGTCTTTTATTGATATATATCTAATTATTTTATGGTAGAAAAAAAAATCTAATACACAACAGTTTCTGTCGCTAAAATTTCAACTCGTGTTTCAAGAAAAAATATCTATAGGTAAAATCTTTCCTTTCGGCCACTTTCTGGTTAGGAAAAGATACCCCCTTATTTGATTTCATAACCGGTTAAGAAGAAAAATTAACTATATGTGCTTTTTCAAAACCAAGTATCAATTCAAAATAATTTCATAAAGGCGCGCACACGCCCTAGGAAAAGTCACTGGGCCTATACATTGGGTAATCTACAGCCAGTCAGTACCAAATATAAAACACCAATTTCGAAAGGTTGTACTAGACAGTCCGCAGCTATTTATTATCAACAGTTTTAATCTAAACCGATAAAAGGTATTAAAATCATATTATAACATTTGATAAATGGGATTAACAGTGAATGATAACATTTGATTTATACATTATTTTTGTCGATGAGTACTTTTTACTAGAGTACGATTGGTAGTTTAAAACGCAATAAGTGAAATGTAATTGCGATAGTAGATATGACTTGTCAGTTCTAATAGAAATCACGTTTTTCTTACGAGATTGAGGGTGAGATGACAGTTACTACTGTAAACTCCTGTTAAAGCGGAGATATACCAAACGAGGAGAGCGAAAGAGAAAGAGATAGAGATCACGAGACCTAGGGTTGCATTGTGCAAGTTTATGAATGCAACAGGGATTACAGTGCTGAGTATAGGCAGGAGATGTTACTCTGCATTGGAAGTGAGGAGTAACAGGTAAAGATGGTAATGATAGCTAGCAGAATCCCTAAAACTCTCGAGCTGTGTGTGTGTGTATGTGAACACCGAGGTGTTCACATACACACACACACACACACACACACACACACACACACACACACACACACACACACACACACACACACACCCACACACACACACACGCGCGCATGTCAGCATGCACGCACGCACGCACGCATGCAGGTACGCATGTAAATGAACTCAAACCGTACATTAATACTTTGCACTTTGCTTCACATAGAATGGACGTTTTCAATTTGTACAACAATATCAGTAAACTCGTAAATAATGTTTTATATTGTTTTATTAATGAAAATGGCCACACAATTTATCAGATAGGTTTTATAAACAGATAAAATATACCTTTATCTGTATCGAACTATACCTATGTGATTATAATTAGTCATATCACAGGTATAGATCTAGTTTGATTGTGTGATTCATTTGGTATTTTTGATACACTAACCAAGACCCTGCGCCCTACAATAACCTCTTAGTAGTAATATTATTTCAAATGTACTCTACTTTCATAGTATGGTTCAGAATTCAATCGATTTTTGTGTATATATTTTGTAAGACAAGTCTTAATTCCAATAGATGAAACAAATAAATATATTTACTTAAGTAACAGATACTGTTTAACATCCTGACTCCTTACGGACGGTCACTGACGTTTCGAATCACAATATAAAAGTGAAGTAAGATTGAAATAATGTTACTTAAAAGAAGTTATAATAGAGCGTTTTGAGACGGTAGTTGAAATCATGAATAAAAACTTGTTAATTCAGAATAATTTTTTTCGTTATGTAAATTGAATTTCACTAATTAAATTCGTTCAACTAAACCGAATTCTTACACTTCTAGTGAAATAAAATGTGGTAATACTGTTTTAATTGATCTCGGTTTCCGTCGTTATTAAATCCGTACTCTTTTACCTATTATATTCCGTATAGGTCAAGGGCAAACCTTTAGCCGTCAACCGGGTACTATGCTCACAATCGTTACTATTTTATATACAGATTTACCTAAGTACATATAGAAGTACCTATTATAGTTGCGTCACGCTACATATGATGACCGTTTTGACAGGACCGGTTTTGCTCGTTTTCTTTTTCTTTTTTGATGTGTGAAGTTTATTTTCTTTTATGTCAGTCTCGCCATATTTTTCTTGTTGTCCAATATTAAGCGCACCAAAAAAGAGAAAACAAGCTAAACCAGTCGTGTCAAAACAGCCATCATAGAGCGCCGCAACTGTATGAACATTGCTTATAAGCTTCAACACCCTGGGCCTCAATCCAGGGACCTCACTATCACTGCACTATTGAAGCACAAATTCCTCATAAATCAACACTTCAAATTCGCACGTGGGGTCCAATCCACCCGCACTATATTAAAATTTTAAACACGCCACGCTCCCCGTATGATTCCATTTCATTATACCGCCCAATCTTTATTGATGACATATTCGTGACTTTGCATTCTGTGATATGAACTTTCATTCATATTGGTAACAAATTAACTGTCTAATTTCTTTATTGAATACTAACTTGGCCCGTGACTTCGTTCGTGTGGGTTTTTTTATGATAGTTATACTTAGTACATTGTAGTAAAGAACATCACCTATTCGTAGTAAAAAAACTAGTTGAAATTGGCTCAGTCACTTCGAAGATTACTTAGAGCGAACAGATAATCTTTTTAGACTCATCATAATCATATTAATTGTGTGAAGTCCATATACTCCTTCTCTGTCTCTTTTATTAGCGATTAGTGGGGCGATCTGATAATTACGGCCTTAAACCTGACAGGTTAGAAACTAGAATGCAAAGAGCAATTTAAATAGAAATTGGATTGAACTTGCTCTTTGTGTGGAAACACGTACGCATAAACCTATAGGTACTATCTATAAAAACCGCACACCGTGTCGGATCTCGAATCTCCTTTTTATCGTGCGTGAAATCCCCACGAATAGCTCTTCCGCCAGAGCCGGTGGAGGTGGTCATATCAGACTGAAACTAACTAAAGGCACGACGTCTTCTAAAACGCACGTCGGGTGTAAGGTGGCTCAATAAGGCATTTTTCCGCACTCCGGCAATCTACAACTGCCTAATAAAACAGCTAGAATTAGGGCACAGGTAGTGACAAACTGGTGACTCTCACTCCCCCTCGTACGCTTTCCAGGGGCAAAGATCGTTAACGGCGGTAAGACCCATCATGGGGGACTGGCTAGAGAGGCCACACGGTAGCCTCTCGTACCGGCTGACGCAGGTGATCACCGGGCATGGATGCTTCGGGGATTACCTGCATCGGATCCGGAAGGAGCCAACGTCCGAGTGCCATCACTGTGATGCGAGCGAGGACTCGGGGTTGCACACGCTGACCGGGTGCCCGGCGTGGGAGACGCCGAGGCGGGTCCTAGTGGCGGCCCTAGGAGTGCGAGTTCTCTCGCTCGCCGCATTGCTCACAGCGATGGTACGGTGCGCGAACGCTTGGGCTGCCGGCGCCTCCTTCTGCGAGCAAGTAATGCTCGAGAAGGAGACGGCGGAACGAGTTCGGAGAAGACTCCGGACCCGCACAGCCCGCGACGAGCGGAGGCGACTCAGACGTCGGAGGTCGCAGAATGACCTCCGTCCTCCATGAGCGCGGGCCTGGGGGTGACGGGTGGAGCCGCCTGTCACTCTAGCAGAAGCAGGCCGCGGCGGCGGCGCAAAATGCGCCTCCCCATACTCGGGGGCTAGTTGGGGACACCGTGGTCCCTACACCCGACGGGGGTCATCTCGAAGAGAAGGCCCCGGGTCTGCCGGGGTGCGAGGGATATGTTGGCTACAACCTCACCTCCGGCAACTAAAGACCCAAAGACGGCGTGCGTTTTAGTCGGTTCGAGTCCGACATAACCTTCCCAACCGGCTCCGGTGGGGAGGTATCCGTGGGGATTTTTCGCACGATAAAAAAAAAAAAAAAAAAGGGGCAAAGATCGTGGCAATGCCACCAGTTTGATGAGGACCTTTGCACCTGGTACGATGGGGAGGGGCTTAATAGTTTAGTCGTAATATAATAATTTGACTGTGCAATTATTTGAGACGGTATGATAATTATTAAAAACCTTTATAATTCGCTGTCCATTTTATTGACAGAAGGTTATCTGTCTGACAACTATCGGCCTCTGAATATCAGCGCTGTTTGCTAGACAGCATTAAGCTGAGAGACGGTCGTTATTCTACGCTGATTGCTATTTATTATATCTAATGTTTATTATGTTATATTTATAAAATTTAGTGTTGCATGAAATTAAAAAGATTTTTCATTCTTCTTCTATAAATATATTTAAGAAATATAGAAAGTTTCTAAAACAGCCTATATGACGTGGTAATAGTGAATAGATAGGTGCTACGCAGGAGGCGCGGGTTCGATCGCCGCTCAGTGCAATTATTTATTTTCATGAATAAGGCTATTTGCACTGGTCTGGTCGTGCCTTGCAAAACACGTTGGTTGCCATACGAACATCTATGACAGTCGTTAGGTAGTTGGAGCCCTCAAAAGTCGTACTAGCTTAATTACGCCAATTTGGTTGAGGAGATTCAATGGCAGTCACTTCACGTAAAATATTGAAGTTCAGCGGCGTCTTAGTTAGACTAGAAAGTCGAACCTAACTGAATTGGGAATAGGTTCAGAGTTTCTAATAATAAACTTAGCTTGTAAATAAATACCGCTTTTAACAAACAGTGTTAGGTCATCAATCACAATGATAACGTGTTTTTTTTAAATAAAATGTGTAAAGAGATAACCCGCAATCACTGGTTTATCTATAATCACACATATTAAATTCTACTTATTTTGTAATCTGGGTTTAGCACAAGGATTAAAATGTTTTTAATGGATCTTAATTTTTTAGTGTTAAGTGAGGAGTTTCTGCTGCTGCTTTTAATAATTTTAAGTACCAACTATATTTTTATGAAACTCTAGCTGAGGGTCATGACTCCGTCTGTGTTGTTGCCAGTTTTAATAGCCCAGGCCCTTTAATGGATGACTTTTGGTCATACATATATTTTTTCCGAATTTTATGTTTGAAAGATAGAGGGAAATTATAATTTGACCAGCACTTATGGAACTTCAGATGGTCAAAATAAAATAAAGATGTCATTTAATACTCTCAAAAAATGTTAAAATAGTGTTGATCATTACAATTCAGTGTATATACAGGGTGGAATTTTGTAATGCCACCTGAAGGGGAAGTACTCTTAAAACTGTAGATAGAAAATTTTACTCAAAGGAAACATTCCTTTATTTTTGAAAAAAATCTAAACTGCATTCAAGGATTTTTTTAAAATTCGCTTGCCGCACCCAGTAATCGAACCGACTAAAATCTGTGAAAATTGCACCCTGTACTTTTATTGCATCGATCGTTAAGGTCAATTATAAGGATGAAATCTCTCTAACAAACTTTATAAATTAAATTAAAGGAAAACAATGAAATTTTAAATTAATGGTTCAATGGGTCAAGTTAAAGCACTTTGACTCAAAGATCCATCTATTAACTTATGTTATTAATTAATATTTATTATCACTGACGTCTTTTATCCATTAAAATGACGAATTACTATTGGTGGTATGGAGAGAGATATCGAGATAGACCGGCACCAACTCGGTTTGTACTGAAAATAATAGTAGAAAATTTCAAGAATACGGGTAGTTTCAGAAAGCGACGGGTCAGCAGAACAACTTTGATTTAGGGCTAAATGTTTGTATCGAGCAATTAATTAGTTAGTTTACCAATTTTGTAAATAATTAAAATAATTTAGGTTTTCATTGTTTTCCTTTCATTTAATTTATGAAGTTTGTTAGAGAGATTTCATCCTTATAATTGACCCTAACGATCGATGCATTAAAAGTACAGGGTGTAACTTTTACAGATTTTAATCGGTTCGATTACTGGGTGCGGCAAGCGAATTTTAAAAAATCCTTGAATGCAGTTTTGTTTCTTTTCAAAAATAAAGGAAGGTTTCCTTTGAGTAAAATGTTCTATCTGCAGTATTAAGAGTACTTTCCCTTCAGGTGGCATTACAAAATTCCACCCTGTATAATAGTTAAATAATAGTTGCAGTACAGTTTAGTGTATATAATTATAATAGTTAAATAAATAATAGTTAAATAATAGTTAAAAAATAGTAATATAGTGTATATATAATTAATCATTGTGCTATAAGTTTAGTACCTATATTTTCGCCGAAAAAATAAGTACATATCAAAAATGGTACCAAGCATGTTTAACATACAAATTCCCACATTCATTCATCAAAAGCTCATAAAAGTTACAACGCAAATATAAATCGCACACACAATATTTTTAATTTGTTAAAAGCTCTTGGAAAAATGGCAATCAGAATGCATCGCCAGCAGTTAGCTGAGCCGCACCTTTTATAATTAAAATTGCATTAAGCCTGCATAGGCAGACGCTAATGACGCTAATGCACTGTTTGACTTAAAAAAACGGACAGACGGCTTGTAATCCAATTTCAAAAATGTTCTAATTCGATTGCAGTCGCATTGTTTGTCTTGTGTGTCGGTTAGAGTTTTAAAAATGGGAAAGAAAGTCGTTTGACATGTACCTGAATTAGAAAGTTTCGTTCAAAAACTCTTATGGTTGGTTTTACGTATCAATTTTTGAGAAACTAGGTGGTGATCGAGGTATCACGCGCATGGAGTTTGGATCCCGTTCCCGCAAGCCGTGGGATATCAGCATAAAAATTATGCGTGTTATTTTCAGATTATACCTAATCTATCCTTGTATCAAATTAGAGCATTATTCTATGAAGAAAGGAGCATCGCATCACACCCTTTTTCAACGCGGTGTTCTCATCTGATCTGAATCGACAAAAAAATCTTTACGTACCTATAGGACTTTAAAACAAAATACACTAGCACTTAAAATGCTAAAAAGATACACTACTATTTGGTACTTTGTGGTCATTTTGGTGCTAACCACCTTAAATATTTTTAATAAGGCACGTTTATACATAATCAAACAGATAACATATTTTAGGATTAGCAGCTTTCAAGATCGAACCAGTGACCTCTGAAGTAGCAATCATAGCAAAAGCACAAAGCCAAATGACCCCATCTAATGATTATTACAATTATAAATCAAAGCTCAAAATTATATCACATAATTACCAACACAATAATAGAACGCCTTTCTTTACATTTCACTGAGGGTCGTATTCAATATTTGGCGATGCCATAAATTCGAGCATACTGTCGGCCGAACAATGAATCTAAATAACCATTAATATGTAATAAATACTATAGGGTCGAACCGTGTCGGTAGGGAACAAACAAACAAGTGTACGAACAGTAACCCTTAAATGCTGGGTATTGTGAAAAGAGACCCGCGCGTGTAATACCCGGTCCGAGGGGATTGGGGACCGCAATGACGAAGTCACCGCCGAATTTTGCCGAAGTTTCCCGATTGGTTCCGCTCCAAATGCCGACAGCTGCTGCGTTTCAGATGGGGGTCCCTCTTCATTAGTGGAGCTTGTCTCGTCTCGAGATGGATGTTTGTTTTTGGACAGAAGTGTTGATGGCTACTTGATGATGTATGAATTTTATTTTGTGGGACATCTGTAGTTATTTCTTTGTACAAAAAGATCATGGTTTGAGTGTAACAACCCATTAGTGTTCTTTGTCATACGTTTATTATAATACGTATTTTAAAACTTCATTCGTTATGAATTTAAATTGAGTTCATCCGATTCACAGTCATTCATGTTAATTGAAAAATTAACTGAAATAGTTTTTTTATTATTGAATTAACACAATGCCCATTCATATCTAATAAGGCATAATTACTTTTATATGAAGAACATAATAAAACTCATACATTTAATTATAAATACTTTTTTTCTGGTATTAAAGAAATTCATATTATAAAATTCCAATACCAAGAAACGTTACTGTTACAAAGGTAGGGTGAACGCATACATATTATCAGGTGGGCATACCACCTTATTGTTAATCATCATCTTCCTGCCCTTATCCTAATTACATGGGGTCGGCGTAACATATCATTCTCGTCCATACATTCCTATCAGATATCAAATTTCCTCAATCACGCCCTTCTTTGCCATTACCTTCTTTTACACAATCCATTAATTTTTTTCGACATCTGCCCCTAAAGCTATATATTGATACTTTGGACCTTATTTTCAACATTATTATTGACTCTTCTCATAGTATACCCATACCCTTACAGACGTTCACTTTTCAATTTTTAATTTACTGGTGCCACTTTCAAATTTCTCTAATATACTCATGCTTTATTCTATCTATTCTTGTCACACCACAGATCTTACCATTCGTGCATTCGCATCTCCGCTACATGCAGTTTTCTTTCATCCGTTGCTTTTAAGGCGAACCTTATTATTAATAGTACACATGAAAATAATGAAGGCATTTCTAGAATACTATTATTAACGCAAAATTAAACATCACCGAATAACCTAATCTCTATTCAAACCCAAATCCTTAATCAAACAGCAACAATACATCAAACAAAACTGGATAACAATAGTTGCGTTTAGTCGCGCCCGCGGATTAGTGAATTGTAAAAAAAAGATTGGGGTCGAAACGACCCGACGTGTTAATTACGGGGGTTGGGCTTCGAGGGTTGAACAGATGAAAGTCAATTTGCTGCAGCGACATGATACGGCCCATTTCGTCCGAGCGACAAGTGTGGCACCTGCGCATTGGGGTCTTTATGACCCAAACAATTGTAGGGTAAGGACAGAGAGCATTGTTTGCTATTGATGACACTGCAGCGCTGTGAATAAATTTGCCCTATTTTTTTAAAAAGTTCTCTCAAATATTAGTATTTACTCGAATAGACTTAAATAGTAGTGTATTTCTTATGACACTGATAAGAAATACACTACTCGTCGTTATTAATTTGCAAGGTGTCAAGGTCGGCTTATTTGTTTTAATAGAATATGTTGGTTATTCCGGAAATGTCTGCGGTTTTGCCTCCCAATCCTGACTGAATTTTTTGCACCACAGCTTCGTCTGTTAGTAGGTTAGGTCGTTGGTCCTCAAGGATGTTAACATCCTTTTAAGTGATAGGATGGTACCGTACAAACCCGGTTATTTTTTTGCTACAGAAGCATCTTTTGTTCCTCCTTGTGACAAGAGAATGACAGTTCAAAGAGTAGACTCAGAGGCCCAGTTTTGCAGATTTGCACTATCGATGTCATCGCTTTTAGTACAAAAGTGTCATTCTTATGTGTTATCACATCTCTATCAACAAATGGAAATTTTTGAGCATTGGGTAAATAAACTTTTATCTCTTGCAGTTTATTCACTCCAAAAGTGCGCAGTACATAATATTTCTTCTGGTTTTTCTCTTAAGTTTAATGAGATACCAAAGATGATGAAAGAAAAAACACACCAAATGACTCTATTCTTAACTCAAGGTTCATTAAAAACAAACTTCATCAAATGACCTAAGTCCAGATCAACACTAATTTCGAACCGATTTCTAATTCTAGTGTTGTTTATTTTGTTCACAGAAGAAATTAAATTCGGCATCAACCGCTTAGTTAGCAGTGACAGGACAGAAGATGAAGAAGAAGATACTCATCAAGAGCCAAAACCTGAAGGCGTTTCCCCTGCATCACGCTGTGGAAGTCCCTGCTGGGTATCATCTCCGCAATCCCCAAGATCTGTCCGTTCCTCGTCCCCTGAGCTCGAAGTGGATTCTCCTCCATCGTCTCCAAGAAGACCACCAGATACGTCTCCCCCACCAAAAAGATCAGAAGCTTTCTCCGTTAGTGCTTTATTACGACCAGATGCCCCAAGAGTTCAGCCTCAAAGACCCTTCTTATATCCACCATTACCTTTCGCGGAGTTTCTTAGAGACGCTGGCAGCTTAACCCTTCCAGGATGGCCAGGCTATAGTAACCTCTACCTCCATGCTGTGCAAGCGGCAGGACCCGAATTGTTAAGGCTCCGAGCAGCTGTCTTAGGAGCCCCAGGTCCTCTCTCCAGGCCTATAGGGGACGTGTACTCTTGTGTGAAGTGTGAGAAGATGTTCAGTACTCCTCATGGATTAGAAGTCCATGCCAGAAGATCTCATAACGGGAAGCGGCCATTTGCTTGTGAGATGTGCAGTAAGACTTTCGGTCACGAAATCAGTCTTAGTCAACACAGGTGAGATGTATAATAAATATCTAATTCTATTTTTGGTCAATTTTAAAAACGTTTCATCTTCATGAAGTGTTTTCTGGGTGTTTCTGGGTCTTTTTACAATGAAAGGTTTTGAGAGGTGGTGGTAAGGCATAACTGTGCAATTATGTCTGCGGACGTCCATGAGACCAGATCATGCATACTGGATAGTGCAAAATATTATTAGACAAATGTATTATCAGTAGTAAAACTAAAATTAGTCTTTTACGTGAATCATCATCTGAATCTTTTTTTTATTTATTTATGGCACGTCAATTTGACTTCATCTCGCCCGATGTTAAGCTGAAGGCAAAGTCTCATGAAAGAGGGAAGTCTATACTCATAGGCAGTATCCAAGTCCAGCCGCATTTAGACTGGAAACTAGGCGCCGAAGTTAAGGGTTCGGATGCTACCAGGATTCACATACTTATGATCTGAATATCTACAGTTTGTTTTAAACATGTCCCGTTCTTACCCAGGGCTGTACACAGCGTGGAGAAAGTGTTCGAATGCAAGCAATGTGGGAAGACATTCAAGAGATCCAGTACCCTGTCCACTCACCTGCTCATCCACTCGGACACCAGGCCGTATCCTTGCCAGTACTGCGGAAAACGGTTCCACCAGAAGTCTGATATGAAGAAGCATACCTACATACATACGGGTAAGTTTAGCTTAGGGATATAGGTAATGTTCGAGTGTCGTCGTGATGTGAAAGATTTGATTCCAAAAAAATTAAACACTGTAAAATCTGGAGACACTGTGGTCCCCACACCCTAAGGGGACTGTTTCTAGAGATATAGCCCCGGGCCTGCCGTGGTACAAGGGGTACCTATGTTGGCCAATATCTCATTTTCGGCAACTAAAGATCCAAAGATGGTATGCATATTAGTCGGTAACCGGGGGTAACTCTGGCTAACCTGTTAATGTAAAATTTGACGTAAACGCTTACTTTAACAGGTAGTTGGTGCAACGAAGGCTTACTGTTGCATTTCTGTAGATAAAAAATAGACTGAAGTAAGTTTCGGTACCTAGATATCTTGTTTTGTCTTTATACTCACTATAATAGGCGTAATAGGTAGAATGATCATAAATAGTTAAGCAAATTCAACAAAAAATCGCATAACATTCTAACAAAACACAAACAACGAATAAACTACTTATTCCGTTACAAACCTCTTAAATATTTAATATAGGGTTTGGACTGAACACTATTGTTTACATAACAACTCTGTGTAGAAGTGAGAACGGTCAGGTGATATCGCTATAGCACTTGTGGGTGAACCCGAGAATCTTATCCGCGGAGTAAAATGTTAGAGACTACAATAGGCACACCACAGCATCTTACATTCATGAAGGGATCAAAACACGAACACACGGACCTTATAAATGTCGAACTAAATGCTGGATGCTTATTTAAGTCTTGAGAAATTATTAAGGCAGTGCAAATTTTCTGGATAAAAATAATATCAGGGAATTATTACTATTCAAAATGGTAATAATCCTGGTAATCTTTTAGGGTTGCTACTGCTTAGTTGTTATTACAACTACAGGACAGATATGTACTCGTATCATCTGGGCAGTCTTTGAATTTCAATACAAATTGTATTACATATTATAGAGTTTATATAATTTTATTATAAATGCTATTACACTAAGTGTATTAATTAACTAAATCAATGTCTCAGTAGATATACAAATCCCATAAATAATGTAAGGGTGGATTTCTGTAAATATTAAATTTTAAAAATCAAAACTTGACACTTTCAAAATGTTAAACAACGCTTTGTAATCTTAAACGTGTACGTATTTGCGAATTTCCTTATAATAATATAAGGAAAATAGTATTCGGAAACAAATAAAATATTGTATAATCAAACCGTAATCCAGTGGGAACCACTAGTTAATTATTATTATTATTTTTTAGTTAAATGTGGTAATTTATGCAGTTAGTGAACAATATAATTAGACCTTGATACGAATCAAGCTGAAATATACGATTAACGTACTTATTTTTCTGTTGTTAATATACCTACATGGTGCGAATGTGAATTAATTAAATTATTATAGTAAAATAGTATCGTATTCTATCACAATTTCAAATTATTTCCGATTTTAAAGTTAATCTAAAACTTCGGTTCCACGTGGTGAGTGAGCCTATTGCCGTATTCCGGGCGCTATTGTTGACTCGAGCCATACATCTGAGGCTGAGTCCTAGCTGTATATCATTAGCAAATTATTATTTTTTGTCATTGAAAAGAATGTCAATCCGCACTCCTCAAAGCAATTAAAAAGACTTCTTACTAAGGCGCTTTCAAGCGAATGAATTCGCTTGAGAGCGTTCCTAAAGATTCCTTGTGTAGAGGCGAAACACGTGTCGAGGTTTGTCTTTCGCACTTGCGGAATATTGCACACACGTCAACATCTCTCCTTCGGGTAAGAAGTCTTTTTACTTGCTTTAAGTGGTGCGGATATTCCTTTCTATGAAAATTAGTAATAATCTACTATTGCTATCGTTAGAATTGCCAAACCGTGGGTGAGTGGTGGGTCCCCCTTCCTCCGCCAATGTATAATTTCTAACTATACTAATAGTTATAGGTTCTAACTCACTTTACACTTTCAATTAATTAAGTTCAATAATTGTCAGTTTCAATTAATCAAGTCAGTTCCCCATCCTACCTTCCCGAGTGTCTCGGTAACACAATCGCGTGATAATGTAACCACAGTATTATGCGATTATTATAAAACAGGAGTAACCCGTCTTGTCCTACATTAATTATGGGAAGGGCTGTTAAGATATTTTGACAACACCACTTTGAATTATGTCGAGTAAGTAAGTGCGCGAGTTGAGCAACTCTCATCGTTTTGGATTTGGGTTAATTTAAGTTTGAATTTTGAGCTACAGTTAGGAAGAAATTTGTCTTGAAATATTAGTAGTCATCGTCATTATCATAGAATTTGTTTGGGTTGCATTGAATGTTTGCTGTTTATAGTCTGAGATCATTATTTTTTTTGATTTGGCTCAGTTTATCTTAGTTTCCAACTCTGAGTGAAAAGTGATGAATAAAATTTAAGTCACCTCACAAAATGATAAGGAATAAGGTCGTCCATTTCCAATTTGTAAATACGTTCTTAGGACAGCAGACAGAAGAATAAAAAGAAAAGGAAATAAATCTTTCAGCAACGTATAGGACTAGCGAATGAAGTCGTCAAATGTAATACTAAAGTAGTGTCATTTCACTCGCACTCATTGTTTCGTCACTCGCCTTGCACGAGTGCGAGCGTGTGGCGTAAGTATTGTGTTCAGTCTATTCTATTCTATTAGTCTGAGATAATAACTTCTATACAGTAATAGTCACACGATCACCGTGACAACAATCCGTGCAAACACCTACTACCTATTTAACTTCTATTTTAGGATTCATTTGCCACATTAATCAAGTTTATTTTTAAAATAAATCCTTTGCAATTTTATTACCTAAAACTGCGTATACTAAACTCCCTGGATTTCCTAAGTACATAGTGAAAAGCTGCCCTTACAGTTAAAAAGACATCGTTCCTTGCAAGTACCTACTGCTCTCCCCAGTTCATTTAAGATAAGGGTGGGGGTTCCATAGTCTGTGATTCAGACGCATAGATTCGCCGTTTTCATGGCTTTGACAGTGGGTGTGAGAGAGACAACGAGATAATTTACAACAAGTGTAAGAGGGATGCAACAGAAGGGTTGGGTTAGTTATTGGGCACATGTTTCTGCTGTAGGGTGGTCTGCAGATAGTGATGAATAAATTTTCATATGAAATTTTTGAATGAAAATTTAAAATGGATTTGATCTTTTTTTAGAATATTTAACGAATGTTGGTGTTATTATTTGGTTGTAAAAAAAATGGTAATCTCATTATGATATCATGGGATATTTCGCCCACTTTGCTGATAGTGGACAGTCCTTGGTACATAAATAGATAATATGGACTTTTTATTGCAAACCAAAAAATATACAATACAATTTTGTAATAAAATAAAATATAAAGCTATTTTGGCATTATCGCGATACACTGCAATTAATGGTATTATCGCAAAACACCACAATTTTAATTGCATTATCGCGATACACTATAATTACTCGAATTATCGCCACACATGCAATGTTGCAATAAAGCATGATTTTTATTGAGTGTCTTTATATATGCACTGGTTCTCTTCGTATATGTAATATTAAAACAAGATTGAAACATATTTTTCTTAATTAGTGTCTCACGTCAATTTATTGATACAAAAAGGTACAAAATAAAAACATAATACTCCATTTTATAGTACTTACTAACTCATCTTATAAATGCTACATAATATTTATTTTTCCTACATAATTTTGGCATTATATACGAATAATTTAAATTCAAATAAACTCAGTAGTACTCCTAATTTATAGTAGGTAATTAATAATATTGATTAAATCAACAAGGATTCAATTTTTTTATGCTTACACGAATACGATGTCATGGTTATTTAGATAGATTTAGAAAAATGCATCTATCCACACTTGGAGATGAATATCATGGTATTTTCCTCATATATTCTTTGCTTTCAATCACAACTTTGCCCCCATTCCACGACTTTCCACTTACACCTATGTTACGGCTTCAAATATAATGCATCTAGTCACAACCTGAAACAAATTAAACCACGTATCACACCTGATCCACCCTCGTACCCTCAGCGTATAAATTATTAACGATATCAACTTAGCAAATAGTTGCTCGAACGGTATTTTAATCAGTGTCCCGGCTTCCAAAGTTCTTGATTAATGTACGCCCAGCACAATTTATCGTTGAAATTTTATTTATAATTACGCCAGCTAAATTAAATGGGTGATTAGTCAACGTCGGGGACCAGTTTGCGATTTGTCACCTCACACCTCACGAACTTGGGTAGATTCGTCTGTAATTGGGCCCCTAAAGTTTGACTTTACCTGCACTTTGGCTTTAACTTCACTTTAGCAGTTAATAGTTGTTAGTTGGGACTATTAATTGAGAGGTAAAATTATTCATGTACTGGTCCTGACAATTGTTAAATGCTACCTAAGATACGGAATTTGCATTCAAAATTTTTGGCGATTATTTTGACCCACAATATGGGAATCAACTCATTTGAAACCGTTTTTAAGTAGTAAGTAGCAGGGCGCTGGAGAGACTGTAGAGTGCTTTTAGCGCCTTTTTAACTTATCCATTTTCAGCTTTTCGGTCTTGTTCTCTCAGTTAGAAATACGTTCGTGACACCGCAAGTGTACAATATTCAAAGACCACAATAACTGCGTACCATCAAGTACAAAAAATCCTGTGTAATTGTATTGTATGTATTGTACTTGTAACTAATACCATATATATTAAGATGAGAAAACAACATTTTACTGGACCCATTTCAGCTCCTTGTGGTACACCACTTTTTTATTATTAAGCTTACCTAACCTTTTCTCGTAGAAAAGAAAGATCCATTATCTGAGATTAAAAAAGAAAAAAGCATTAACTAGCCGTCTCGTCTACCAGCCAACTTCATGAATGTTTGATTCACTCAAAGGCTCTGTTAAAGTATATTAAAAAAAAACTCTTCCTTCTCTTAATTAGTCGGGGAATAAACAAACGGCACATTAGCTCTCGAAATAATTACACAGCGGCAGTTTCCTCGGCTCTTTTATTTTTATTTTCTTTTTTAGCATACAATACTTCCCCAGCCTCTGTTTGCGGTGAAGAATTTAAAAAGCATTTGTAAAATGAGTTTGGTTTGAGATAGCATTTAAAATGCAATTAAAATGTAACGCAGGGAAATTGGATGTTTGAGCGATTTTTTTGCTAATCTCTAAAATGTTTCAAATTTATTGCACTCTTTGGAGTACAAAGGTGTATTTTTAATATAATATGAACACAGAATATAATCACTAAAATACATAGTTATATGCAAAATGAAATCCGAAATTACGAACGAAAGATTCGCGGAAAAAAGATTTCAAAGAACGAAATGAAAGGCATAAAACACTTCATAATTGTCTGTGCCGAGCCAAATGTTCTTAACTTTTGTAAGAATCCCCTTTGATTACTTTTTAAAGCCTTTTCACACTCAAAAATAGCAAAGAGACATCGTCAGAGTCCAAAGAGCTTTGCTATCGTGTAATTGGATTCGTAAGGAGCAATTTCAACTTGGAATTGTATCTGTATGTAAATGAGAAAAAATGCCCATGATTTTTGTAATAAGAACTTCATAATTGCCTCGAATTTTTTGTTTCTGATGAGTTGAGTTAGAGAAAAAATATACATATAGTGAAATATACAGTCGCTTTTTATAGAAATTTAGTAACAGTGTTTCAAGTAAATTGTACATACGAAACTCTAATAAGTTATTATTCATTTGTGTCTTCTCTATCAAAAAAAAGGTGGCCTATTTTGTTTGTGTCCTCTTAAATTTCTTTTATACTACTGATATTGTCAATAGATCAGTAAGTTAGTAGTTATTAGTAATAGTAGTTTAATAATATAATCGTTTGTCATTAAATTCAAAAATCGAATATAACGTTTTCTACAGTTTCTTGAAATGTATCAAAATTAAATATGACTGTGTACAAATTTATAATCGAAATTAGAGCTATCAATATGATCATAATAATTTATTCTTTTTTAAACGTATAAATGAAATGGTCGTTTGTAACAATTATTTTTTCTTTCTCAATATCATTAAAGAGTTAAACTTTTTCCAATAAAATGAAACTGAATGTAAAAGTAACTGTCCAATCTCTCGAAACCAATTCTTCTTACAAGATTCAGGACTTCAAGTATTCCGTCCACACAACTTGGGAGGGGAGGAAATCTAAGCGGTCCATAAGGAAAGGGGGTAGTCCGAGGGTGGGGAAGGTGTCACTGCCCGGGGGGACTGAATCAAGGAGTGCTACGTGCTTTGGATTTAATTAAGGATCTGGGTCTTGGAATCCTTCGATTTCAGCAGCGTTTTCTTTTAATACCTTAAAACGTTTTATTAAAATGGAATTATGTGCAGTCTCAGAGTTTTATGTGATGGCAATATTAATTTTTTATAAATTGGATCTCGAATTAGTTTTACAGATGATGATTTATGTTTATATAATCTAAGTGCATAATATGATAATAATATATTATTTTCACACCCCCTTACAAATATTTTAGAAGTAGGTAGGTATGTCTAAATACAATAAATGGAAAATTCTTATTCCAATTTCTTATGTTTCCCTACCTACTAAGGCTTAATTTGGAGATTATTTTCAGTAAGAATTATGGAGTGTATAATATAATTAGGTTTATTCAATTATTTTTAATGAAGTTAACTAATACTTGAGGTAGTCTATGACTTAATAAATTTATTGAAACACACTAAATTGAAATCACTTATACAATGAAGAAAATTAGAAAACCTAATGACATTGTTGATCAAGATTAATGAAAATTACGTAAAACTAATACCTTAACAACAAATAATATTATTATATTCATGATAACAGATAGTAATAAGATATTTATAAGGATTGTCAATCTACATAAAGTATTAAATAGTTTTATAATATTGCTGAATTCACAACTCTATTGCTATTACCTTAGCATTGAATATAAAAAATAAAATAAGATAGCACAGCCGTCACGTAAACTCCACATCAATTCTTAGCAAAGAGAAACATCACAAGCCAGATTTATATTATATATTTTTTCCACACGCAACACGATCTCACAAGGGATACCAACAAAAAAAATCAGTAGCGAGATTTTTTTCTCA
This sequence comes from Pelosia muscerda, assembly GCA_963691645.1. Taxonomy (NCBI): domain Eukaryota; kingdom Metazoa; phylum Arthropoda; class Insecta; order Lepidoptera; family Erebidae; genus Pelosia; species Pelosia muscerda. Next base: position 4,065,117 of record OY829100.1, read on the forward strand.
CGCGAAAAAATGACACTTGAATTTGTATGCTGGGAGGTTGCCTCACTCCCATATAATATTAGACTCTCCCAAGAGAGGTGGATAATTAAATTAATGTCCTCAGTCCTCAGCCCTCCTCTGCCCCACGTTCCAGCCAGTAATCCGACACCTGCATTATTTTCACTCGGTATTGCTGTACTTTTATTTTCTTGTTTTGTTAGTGAGAATGCTTTGGCCGATTGACTTTTGTATGTTGATGATTTATTAGTGAAATGGAAGTTTTGATTACGTCTAAATAGTTCTTATACATGAATGTAATTGTTTAAAATGCAAGTAAAAAATTACTTACACGTTCACGTGGCTTTATTCTATGCTAAATAAGTTTTATATTATTATGTAGTCCAATGTTTAAACGATTAATGATAATTATGAAAAGCGAACGATTTTGTCTTACGTCTTATTGTATTACTGAGCTAAAATGAAGTGCGATCTATTTTTGTTAAGAAAATTTCAAGGACTGTAAAAAAACTACTAGAATTATTTAAAACAGACGGCTTAAGTTGTAGGGACTGTTGTGTGATTTTTACTATGACTCTACCTATGCAAAGTGGATGGTAGAGTCATTTTAACACACATATTTCACTAACTACGTTTTTAGGCTTTATATAATAATATGTAAGGGAAACAAATCTATTATTGCCTTTAATTAGTCATATCCCACAATATATTTTAGGTATCAATATTCCTTTTTTTTGACATTGTCAAACCAATCTCCAAATGTTTTTTCTATATCAAATCCATTATCTAAATTCAAAACTACCCACATAAAAAAGAAAATCAAACTGCACCTTCTAATCTATCACTCATAACGACGAACCACTTAACTGATCTAGCAGCAATCGCCGCGTGGCCGTCGCACGCGCCGGTAATTCAATAAACACATTATCGCGATTAGGCGAGGGCGCACGGAACGACCCGAGCGCCCCCGAAGTACTCCCGAAGGGACGACAGATTTCGTCGGGTGATTTGGGCTATATTAATGATTAGTTCTTTATTCTAATTTGTAGGGTAGGATGCAGATGAGTTTGGTCAGTGTGAATTTTGTTGGGATTATGATTTATATGACTAAACGAATGGTGCAGTCCGTACAGGGGCCTTACCAACGCCTCTTAAAAGTAATATTATTTCAATCGGAATCAAAGAATCAATAAATTTCGTTTATTCAGTTTAGGCACATAAAGAGCACTTATGAATGTCAAAGTTTAACAATTAAGTACCTACATTTACACATGTCTTCAAATACTTTTCCAAATTCCTCCAAAGAATAGCTTTAGATGCAACCGGAATTAGCACTTAGATGATGACAAATTTTACAGTACCTACATTTTAATGAAAGTTTTCTAAAGTAATTTGGTAATATACTTTGTAGTCATAGCTTGGCGGTCAGAGCGTCCTAAAGATCACAGGTTTGAATACTGTCAAAGCATTCACTTATTCTGATCTAAATTTGAATTTATTAAATTATAAAATTACACATTTTCATATCCAAGAATGTAAGCTACCTCACGAACAGTTACAAAATGAAAAATTATTCCAAAAGACCAATGTTGGCAGTTGTAAGTTCAATTACTTACTACAAAGTAGGTAGGCTACCATATCAGAATTTAAAACAATGACTCGCTGTACAAAGCACAATGTAAATATTCATACAATTAACAAGACTGTTTATAAAAAGTAAATTTATCGCCCGCACCCACACTTCCTGTAAATCCATTACAACTTATTAACCATTGGTGATTAGCTTGATTGCATCATTGCTGCAATTGCTTGATATAGGTATTTTATTCGGTTATATTAGATTTTTTAAATTTATCTTTAGAGGAACAGTGTAATTTATACTGAATGAAATTGATTCTTTGATTTTTGAGTGACATACGTATTTTTACACAAAATCTAGGCGTGAGAAAGTGACAAAATATAGGAGCCGTAAAACTTTTTTTTTTTAAAAAACAATATCAGCTTTGATAGGAATAGATATTACAGTGATGTGATCTCTATATACTAAAAGTCACGAGTCATTGCCACTGACATTTTAAATTCGGTAACGCAGTTATCCAATAAGACGCTACCTATTTTTTTATTACTTTTTTACAAAATTACATTATTTACTCTCCACCTTGTTGTCGGTAATACAGTCAGGAATCAAACATGACGCTCTCTCATTGTAAAACCGAGCAATAGATTCAGAACTGATGCACTATCAAACACTATTTTGACATTGACAAAATCATCGGTGAACGATGGAGCCACTCATATAAAATAAGAAGAAGAAGAAGAAGAACGTGGTTTTGAAATAGTCTGTGGGCTACTGATGCTTTAATATTAATGTCTATAGTTAGATTACATAACATATGAGTTCCAACTCAATGAATTCCATACCTAGACTAAATTAAAAAGGTTAATGAATTGTTTTTTTTAGTATACAACTTTATTATCAATCAATTATATTTGCTTATAGCAAAAAAACTTATGAATGTCACGACGTCAGGCTGTGAAATAAACTATTGAATTAAAAATTATGATCTACCAATTAAAAATGGTAGCTATTAAAACTAAGCCCAGCGAAGTTCGGCTACATTCAAATACACGTGTCTGGTAATGTGCATTAATCATCTATTTTATACTGACCTCTGATTTAGAACTGTTACATTCACATCAAATGTCTTCATATAGAGGTTATTAAAATGAAAGCCACGCGCCGAATACAATTCTCATATAAATAATTACCAAATTAAATTAACCCTGATTCGTATGAATCCATACATCAAGAGAATGACATTATTAAAACAATAAAATTAATTGGAAATAGATACCAGCGGTCATAAATTATAATTATTACATTTCGTTGTCGTAGGTAGGTTAATATAATCGTTTATTCTTTATACACACACCTGCATACACCATGCTTAACACTTTTGAAATGTCAAAAAGTGAAATTAATAAATTACAATTCTACGTCATCACCTGTACCTAGTCCGGAGGTCCAACTTCCAGCGAGCTTTTGTCCCTCTTTTGTTATAAACATTGTACAAAAAGCTATAAAGACCTAATGTGAATATAGCTTCACATGGTTTAAGTTTTTAAATGCAGGTCTAATGAAGGTTTCATGTGAGTAAATAGAGCAAACATCATTATACTACATCTATCTACCAATTCTTTCGTCAAAAGTGCAATGTAAAAGTTTAATGAACCTTGAACCAAATAACGTTTCTTTTTAATTTGAAATAAGAATCGTTTGTTTTTAAATTGTAAGGAGGTAGGTAGGTATATAACATTATAACAAATCATACAATTATCTGCAACACTCATTCAGTAATTTCTAGAAAATAATGTTATCAACTCTTGCCCTGGGGTGCGCCGGTGCGGTGTTATTACCGACACGTGTATATATGTACCTATGTGATTGTATTTTTTTCGAAATTCGATTCTTCTATCAAATATTTTTGCCTGCCAGTAGAAATAAAAAAAAAGATAACGTTCTTTTTTTTTTTTTTTGAAGGGATTTTATGACATGGTAACTAGGACCTTTATGTCAAGTCTTATTTTATTTTATAACACTTTATTCACTAATTTAGTTGGAATGATTCTTGATGATGGTGATGACGATGACGGATGATAATTGCCCCAGTAAAGTAGTGGAGACTTTACTAGAAGCTTTCCTAAGGGAGATTTGACACCAACACGAAAAATCACAATTCACTACAATATTCCACTTTCGTACACTTGTGCACTTTGTCTAAGCCGTTATGTCTAAAATTCCACCATTTTTACACATAAAAACTCGAATTTACACCAATATTAGAAAATGAAACACAGGAGCGTTGTGACACTTTTCGCGTTCCCGCCTAAACCAGATAACGTTCTTCTTTCAATTTTAAAACGTGTTGCCTAATGCCTTTTGCCTTGAATTATAAAATAAGAAAACAAAAATTAAACATGACACATTCGATTTCCAAACAAGCCGCGCGCATATAATCAAATTATCCGTGTTTTGATTGGCCAGCGCCTCGCTTCACGCGTTTTCCGAGTGTTTTGATTTGGTGGTGCGACAATGGCGCCAGTTGTTCAAGTGTTTTAGCAAACCTTCGCTTGCCAAGTAAACAAAGGACTGTTACAGTATTATAAACTTTGACTTCTAGGCATAAGGTTGAAATTTCAATAAATGAAGTTACGAATATGGGTAGTGATGTTCTGTGCACAGGGAGTGCAATTTGAGTGTTGAAATAATACTGGTAAATGTGGTGCATTTGTTGGAATAATATGAAATCATGTTACATCAAGTGGTGGATTTTTTAATAACCTTTACTCTCGTTGTTAGAGATGAAGTTGGTTGAATTCATATTCGTAAAGTAATTACGAAAAGAAATACGGAGAATTTAACAAGATTTCATTGGTTTTTAATTTGATTAATTAGTTAACTAATCCTTGGAGTAAGTACTTAAAATTCTTTCAAATCTCAATATGTAATGACAATAAAATTATTACTGTTTCATTTTTTTCAATTTTTTATTACAAATACACTAGATATTATTACACTTTAATCTGCAACTAATGACGCTTCTGCACATGTCATCAAATATCATAGACTATTACAGAGGAATTATGCAAAGCCACTGATCTGTTCTGCCACCGCGATCCCCAATAACTGTCATATTTGATTTATACATGTAATACGACGATCAACCCGTACACAATTTGGGGAGAATGCAACTGAAAGTGGTCGAGAATATTTTATTATTACTTTATTAGGTACAATCATAATTAATATGACGATTTATGTTATTAGATTTATGGTGATGAGAAAATGACTATCCAAGACAGGATTGGAACTCACCATAAGTACTTTAGAAGGGGTGTGTTCTAGTCTTTAACCTATCTACATCTATCTATTCTAAAGTTCTAAAGAAAAACTTAGCATGCTTTAAAAAGTAATGAATTTTCAAAGCAATTAGGAAAAAATCTGTTTAATCTTTCTGCAAATAATTTTACTTAATTACTTGGATTGTAATGGTTAAAATGTATTAAAATACTAATGGACAAGGCTTTTTGACTAACGTATCGACCATGTGTGACACTGTGCTATAGTTTTGCTCTACCAAAATTAAAAACAAAAACAAAGCATTTACAAAGCTTTCTCAATGACAAGAGACCATGTCTCCTCAATAAAAAATCTATCAACTCATAATATTCAATCAACAATGGATCGTCTTATACATACACTTCAATTCCCATCACTATAACTTGATCAGCACTTATTACTTATAATCCAAGTGAACGATGCCCAACCCTATCGCTATTATCTTGCAGTATTACCAATGTATTATTGTCATCCATATTTTTATATTGGATTTGATGTGTCTGGATTATGGGGACATAATATCAATAAGTGTAAAATTTATGGCGCCAATTGTGTCAGATGTTATTGTTTCAGTTAAGTACAAGTTTTAAGATCTGATGCGTTTTATTATTGAAGCAATGACGTACTGTTGACAATAAGTATTTTTCTTGACAATTTGCTGTATGCTCAATGAATGTTGCTTTGCATGTATTGTATACTTTTAACTACTTAACATTATATTCAGATCAAAAACTTGGGTGAGACCGAAAAGAATTTTAAATCAATTGTATTGGTATCGGGAAAATTGTTCGTAGTAAATTGTACATACATACTACCTAAACCTACTGTAACATGTTACCAAATGTCGACAGTTGATTAGCTAAAGGACATAAAAGTCAATAAGTAACTTTTCGATTTTTAAAAGTTTGTATTGTCATTTAAGATCTTTTTTCAGTATTATTCAATATCACTTACAGCCTTTTGACTTTCAACCATCAATCAGTATTACGTACCAAAAATATCCAAACCCAAGAAAACGTGAGTGTTGTTACGACTAGCTACGAATTGAAAAATATGTTTAAAATGCACTCAAATGAAAGGGGTGCACATACCACACTCTTGACAATTAGATCACTCTGTTCAACCACCCCACTTACTTGAAGAGTGCTTCAGTTTAAAATCCTCTCCACACAACACTCCACAATAAGTGAAGTAAATAAATATCTCAACTGGAATCTAAACAGTAGGTGCTATATTGTATCAAGGTAGATTGCACCTTATTGCCAACGAGTTACAGGTTATTTTTTGATAGCAGTGATTTGTTCAAAATGTAAATAAATTGTCTCACAACTTTTGTTACTAACCGTATTACCTACCTATATAAAATTATGATTAATATTATTATTACTATACACTTCCAACCCACGTTATAAATTGATAGAAGAATCCTAATATGTACTTACGAAATCAGTAAGAAAATTTTGTCAAAAATATGCGGCAGCCGAATATGCCTAGGTCCAGCAGTTTAGGCTCTGCGTTGATAATTTAGTCAGTGGGGAAAAGGGATATTTTTTTTTTTAGTAAATGGAATTACCGAACCCGCAATCTCTCTCCTATCGGGAATAATAGCTACGAGATTGCTACGAAGCAACGTCTCATTCAAAATTCTCCTATTCTCACCATTTTGCTTATGCTATGAGAGTCTCAAGGTGATTTGCACATCAACTTTGTGTTAAGCAACTTTTTCCGCTGACTGTATTCAGATTGAACTCAGCCCCCACAACAAAGGCCTTCAGGTCAAAACTACAAACATCAATTGTCACCGCGCAATAAGAGCAGTGACTCTCGCATTCTTGGCACTCCAGAGCCACATGGAGTTGCGAATGGATTGGAGACAATTTCAGAACGGATTTTCGAAAATGTTTTTGACTTACTTTTATGAAATCAAATCGCCAACGAGTAATACCTTACGACTACTAATACGATCTGGATTTACCGGGTTTGAATTCTGGTCATTAAACTACCTAAGTAAAGCCACTCTTAACACAAGCAATTTAGCTGAAAGGCAATAATTTCGCTTTACAAATAAACTGCCAAAACCTTTTTAGGGAGTGTCACTTACCTTACTTCCAAGACATTCGGATTTTTTCTCTTAGAGGTTGGAGACTCAGCGGTAGTCATTCCTGTAAAAATCAAAAGGAAATCATGGATAGTAGGTCAGAATTAGACTTACGTTGTCAAAAGGTTACCTTAAGGGTATCCATGCATCTCTTAAGTCCACTGTACAGTCAATAATATAACTCAGGGGTCTCTAATTCAAAGAATCAAAGAATCAATCAATCAAAGAATCAATTTCATTTATTCAGTTTAGGCACATAAAGAGCACTTATGAATGTCAAAGTTTTACAATAATTATGTACCTACATTTGTCAAAAATATTATAATTCATAATAAATTAGGATACTTAGTAAATAAATCATTAGAAAATGATTCTTTCGCTGGTTCGGTAGTTAAATCTCCTGAGAAGAGACCAGCAAGAAACTCAGGTAGATTATCGTTATTCTTTTTAATATTTAGTTGTTTATTTATAATAACTGGGTGCAAGAGCAAGAGATTATTATGCCCACGCATTTTTATCATCAAGATATTCGTCTACTTTATAATAGCTTTTTTTAGTTAAAAATTTTTTCAATTCTATTTTAAACTTATCAAGTGGCAGGTCAGCCAAATCCTGAGGAATTTTATTATATATTTTTATACATTTGCCCACAAACGAATTACTGACTTTATGAAGCCTTAGTTTCGGTATCGCCAGTTTATTTTTATTTCGCGTATTCAAGTTGTGAAAGTCTGATTTTTTTTGGAAGAGGTCTAGGTTCTTCCTTACATATAAGGCGTTGTCGTAAATATATTGTGAGGCAACTGCTAAAATATTAATTTCTTTAAACAGTTCTTTCAGCGAGTCACGGGGTCCGAGGCAATAGATTGCTCGTATAGCTCGTTTCTGTAATATAAATATAGTTGCAATATCGGCAGCTGAGCCCCACAGCAGCAGACCATATGACATAACGCTATGAAAGTAACTGAAATAAACTAATCGTGCCGTTTTCTCGTCAGTTAGTGACCTTATCTTTCTAACCGCATAGGCAGCTGAGCTAAGTCTTCCTGCTAAGGCTGTGATATGAGAACCCCATTGTAGTTTATTATCTAGTGTGATGCCAAGAAAAACTGTGGTATTGACTATTTCCACAGTTTCATTATTCATTATAATGTTTGAGTCTATATGTCTTACATTTGGCATCGTAAATTTTACACATTTTGTTTTTTTGGCATTAAGTAGCAGGTTATTACTCGTGAACCAATGCAATATTACAGAAAGGGTATTATTCACATCGTCAAGTATTACTTTTTGTCTGTCAGTTTTAAAAATTAATGAAGTGTCATCAGCAAATAATACTATTTCACAAAGATTTTCAATGAAGTATGGAAGGTCGTTTACATATATCAGGAACAAAAGGGGTCCTAATATCGAGCCTTGGGGTACTCCCATGACTAGCGGGGCGCCAGAAGAATCGGTGCCATTAACGTTTACTTTTTGTACTCTGCCAGTGAGGTAAGACCTAAGTAAGCTAAGTGAGCTATTCGAGACACCATAATAATCTAACTTTAATAACAAGGTCTCATGATCAACACAATCGAAAGCCTTTGATAAGTCACAAAAAATACCAATGGCATCCTGCTTCTCCTCCCATGCATCAAATATATGTTTAACTAGTGCGACTCCTGCATCTGTTGTATTTTTGCCTTTAGTAAAACCAAACTGTTTTTTATGAAGTAAATCATTGGCTGCAAAATGTGAAAGCAGTTGATTAAATATTATTTTTTCAAAAATTTTACTTAGCGCTGGTAATATAGAGATGGGACGAAAATTGGATGGGTCACTTTTGTCCCCTGCTTTGAATAACGGAATGATTTTACTGTACTTCATAAGATTTGGAAATTGTTTTTCATCTATACATTTATTGAATATGAATGCAAGGTAGGGCGCAATAGTGGGCATTATTGAATTTATTATATTGGTTGAAATGCCCCAGAGATCTTCAGTCTTTTTTATATTTAATTGTTTAAATGTTTTAAGTATTGTTTCAGTGTCTATATACTGAAAATTAAAGATTACATTACATTTAGGAACACAAGATTTAAGAATGGAATCGGCTACGTTTTGCGACGAATTTAATTCACTCGTAGTAGTAATTGCAATATTTGTGAAAAAAGATTCAAAAGCATGGGCCACTGCAGAATCAGTGGTAATGTATTGATCATCTATTTTTAAGTCGAAGGATCGATCACGTGACCTCGTTTTACAGGTTTCTTTGTTAATGACATTCCATGTAGCCTTAATTTTATTATCAGATTTTTCTATTGTAGCCCGTATATGATTAGATTTGGCGATTAAACATACTTTCTTGAATAATTTCGAGTATATCTTAATATTTTCAATTACCTGTGGCTCACTAGTAGATGCCTTTATATCGTATAATTCATATAATTTCTTCCTACTTTTGTATATTCCAGGTGTAGCCCAATCACTAAATTTAATTTTAAATTGATTTACATTTATTGTTTTTTTGGTGAAAATATTGTTAAATTCACTTTTGATTACTCCGAACAAATCTCTGTAGAGATCATTCGGATGATCGTTATTATTCATCTCTAGAAGAGGTATTTTATCTTTAATGTTTCCTTTAAAATGTTTTAATCGATATGTCGTGATTGGTCTACATACAATATTTGTTGTTAATGGAATATGTTGGTGCTCAAATCTAGCTAGCTGACCTGTATGATCTGATTTAATGAAATTTATTATAGATTTCTCGTTTACATCACCGTCAGAAAAAATGTTATCTAAGCAGGTAGCTGATGTGGCTGTTTTGCGAGTTGGTTCTCTAAAGAGATTTTGTAAGTTAAAAGATTTAAAGAGATTAAGGAACCTTAACGCGTTCTGGGAGTTTTCCAAGATATTAATGTTAAAATCGCCACATACAACTACCATCTTTTTACACTTACATACCTTTTTTAAGGTTTCTTCCATAATAGATTCAAACTGGTGGTAATCGCCAGAAGGAGATCTGTAGACGCTAATAATAATAAATTGCTCAAGCTCTGCACATGCTAACTCAATATTTCGCTCACTTGAGAGTGCTACTATGTCTTTTCTTTCTTTGGATTTTATTTTTTCATTAATTAAAATGAGTGACCCACCTCTAATAGCAGAATCTCTAGTAAACGAACTAACAACTCTGTAATTATCAATACTAATTATCATTTCGTGTTTTTTTAGCCAGTGTTCAGTTACACAAAGTACATGAATATTTCTTTCATTTAAAAATAATTCCAGTTGTAACTCTTTGCCTGAAAAGCCTTCAATATTCTGGTGAACAATATTCATGAACACAGACTTCCCCTTAGTTTTTGAATCTAATTTGCAAGAGATTTCCTCTATTGTCCTAGAATTAAATTTAAATTGTTGTCATTATTAATTGGAACATATTCCAAGGTTTCAAGACACTTATTGTCATATTTCTGCCCAATAAAAGCAGTGTGGCTAGCCAAGTTCTTGGCTGAGTATTCAATACAATAAGATAGCGAAGATGCTATCTGTCTCTTAAAATACCTATTCAAATAGAATTTATTTGATGTCAATAACAACTTATTTTCTAAATATGTATTTATGTCCATTAAGTGGAACTTGTCTGAATTATGATACATCAATGTATGTATCGTTTGATTAAGCTTAAATCTAAGGTTATTTTCTGCCTGTGACAAACTACGGCTATATGGCAGTGTAAATAAAATTATGTTTTTAACATCTAATGATCTCAGCAGTTCAAGACAATGCTTGAATGCATTCCTGTCCGTATTTCCCCTATCACCAATTAAAATTATTAGAGTATTGATACCCTCTAAACTATAATTGTTTATTTTTTTAATAATATTAGGGTAAGTTAATCCCGGTAAACAATAATTAGTTATATTTTGTTGTAAATATGAACTTAATAACCGGCCCATTGATTTCCCTAATTCATCACAAAACATGACTACTTCAGATTTTACATTTTCATTATTTATATTATTTTGATTATTTTGAGCGCAGAGGGAACTACTGATCTCTTTTGACTCAAGTGAAGTAAGAGAGGGCGTACAGACTGACTGAGGACTGAGTGAATTATCTTCAGATGTTAATATTGGGTTTGGACTCATCAGATCCTTCATAGCCAGAATGTATTCCTGATACTCACTTTTGACATTAAAATACTTGTCGGTCATTATATCTAATGATTTTTTCAAATTATTCATTTCCGTTTCTAATTTCATAATATTGTTATTATACTCACTGATATTATTTTCAATTAATAATGAATACATATCAAGTTCATCTCCTAGTTTCCTTCTCTCATTAATATACCTGACTTTTGTGTACAAACACTTTTGTCTTTTAATAAGTTTTTGTGTTTTTTTAATGTATTTATTAATTTTTATATATTTCTTAAGTTTGTTCCTACTGCACTGAACTACCCACCTTTTTGAATTAGGATTATGAACTATTAAGGTATCATCCTTTGTTAAATCTATGGTCACTGTGGGTTCTAAGTTTGGTTCAGTAGAAACAAGGCTGGGTGTGCTACCGACTAATTCCTCAAATAAGTTATGGGTTTGAGTTGCTAAGGTGTCCCGTTTCTCGGCCTCAAGGTGGTTAATGTGGTGGTGGGCTTCATGCAGTTCCTGCTCTAAGACCGACATCCGCTTGAGGCCCTGCTCGTACTCGTCGCTGCACTCTCTAAACCCAGTCACAATATTGAGTAATCTGTCACGTTCATCTATCACTAAACTGTGCTCTGTGTGCAGTTCAGCCATCTGCTTTTTTATTAGGTCGTATTTATTCAAACTATCCAGTAGTTCCCTTTCATTGTCATCTCTTTCTCTGTGCAACTGCTCAACCAACGTCTTGGATATATCTAATTCCTTCAATGTTAGATCAAGTTTTCTCAGAAGATCATGTTTGGTCTCACCACGTCGAGCAGAAGACATGCTACGTGTGACTGGCATCTCAATATTAATTACTTTAATGTATAAGGAATTAAATACCAAAAGGCTGCCCGTTCAATACACTACCTACGCAAGTAAATAAATCGGTAACCTCAAAACGAAATGTATTAAAATACGAGAAGTATATACTAATATGATAATAAGTAGTTTTTAGTACGATTACCTGTGTAACAATAACTTAATATTTAGTAAAAGAGATGACAAAGTTCACAATTAAAAGAAATCACTTTTATATTTTTTATATTGTACGGTGTCATTGACTTCAGTCGTTGAACAAAATCAGCTGGACGCAATTTTCACAAGTTTTTTACACTTTTACACACTGATTTTTTGCTTAATACACCTTTATGATGATAACATTGTGCTTTGTGATGAATTTTAACCCCAATTATCGTAATAATTAAATAAAAATTAAAATATATACAAGACGAAATACGATCAGAATTAATCATCAGAAAATCATCAGAAAATTAAAATAATAACTATTACTTGACTTCAGAAATCTCCACAGAACTCATAGTAAGCTCACGACGACGTTTCCTTTCCACCAACATAACTTCCCCAATACTTCCTTCGTAAATGACAATACACTTCCCAACCGCCAATCTTCCGAGCACTCCCCTAAAAATCTAACATTCCACAGCCTAACACGTCGCAATAAACGTAGTGACAGTCGCATTCCGTACGACAATCCGGGCCGGTCCGGCAATCTGCCGCATTCCGGTAAAACTGACCGACATTACGGAGTAGGCCGAGTTTGCTATACAATCTATAGTTACGAGTATATAGGTACGTACAATAATGCTGATACTGGATTCGTTTTCATCAATTTTGTGTAGAATCATATTCATTCAGTGCGAGATTTGGTACAGTTAGCGTCTTTAGATCCCCGTTGAGTACAAAGATTGCATGCATATTTCTATTTTCATTGTCGGGTTGCATTTCTTGGACTGAGGTGTCAGACGGCACTCGCTCTTGTAAAGGTTAGGAACGTAGTCCTAGGACTTCTAAGTAGGTACTCATGATTATAATGAGGACAAAGTACTGCAATGACGTTCTAACTTCGATTTTAAAAGGTGGTAAATTGCGGTTATTATTTATCTAATGGGTTACCACATTTATTGTAATGCTAGGCGGAAAATTAAATAGGAAAACATTTATACAATACCTATTAGTTACAATAGTTGAATAGTCAATTTTTCTTTTAAATAAGATAATGGTTAACTAATCCACACCTTTCATTATAATGTATTAAATAATGCCCTCGAAGCAAAGCGGTTATGAGTACGGCTGTTACCTCAAGAACTAAAGGTCATTTTGCAAGGAAATTAAGGGTTATTGAAATGTACCAAAACACGGTAATGCTCTCAATCTCTCTTAAGTATATTGGACCAAAATTACCAAAACATAAGTACTCAAATATATAAATAAATAGAAGCTAAGTAAATTAACAAAAATATCTAATACTCCACCCAGTAATCCTCATTTCTAAAACCTACAAATTGCTGCCAGAAACAGTCCATATTTTCCCATGAGTGCCCACCCTCAATAGGGAAAACGAGGAGGGATGAGGGACGAAATTAACGAATTTGTCAACTGTCAACGGAGTGCCGTATGAGTTTTTCTAAGGGGCACGATGATTTTCACCGTGGCATGTCAATTATACCGTAACTTGGTTCATTGAGGGTGATTAAAACGGGCCATTTGTCTTTAGAAGTTATAGGGTAAACGTTGATAATAGAAACAGTAGAAATGAAGATTCATCTGCATTTTATTACCTGTTTTGATTGGATTTTCTTTTTCTTTTGGTTTCTACCCAAATAAGTAGTTACAAATTAAGAAATTTAGTTCTAGATCGAAAAGAAACGTATCTTCTGGTAGGGTATAATAATTTATTCTAGTGTGAAAGGTTGTACCCGAGGAGATATAATTTCGTACGTACAATATTCTAGTGTGTGATTGTTCACCAGTATCATCTGCAGTTAAATATTACGACCTACCAAGGATACAAAATTTTAAAATGATAGCATATAAAAAACCATCACGTTTAAAACGTAAAAACTTGCTTATGTAAGCAAAGCGTCCGCGGTAGCCGCTACAGTAAATCTTTCTTCTAAGTGGCATTTACACAACACATATATTTCGAGTAAGAGGCAAATCGTAAATGTCTAGTTCACTGCCGTTATGTGACCTGAGTTTAAGTTTTCTTTGCCGTAAAAGAAACTCTAAATAATTATCGAAATTGCTATAGTTATTATTTAAGAATTCGTTCCATTAGAAGTCGGGTCCACTAAAAAAAATCTAAAATCTAGTGTATGCTAGACAGCTTGGTCGGTATTTCAATATTCTGTTTCACAACTAAACAAAGACTATAACGATCCAAAGCAATTTGATTTTTTTTCTCCTCCAAAGTACAGAAAAAACATTTTTTGCTCTCTCAATTTATTATCTAACAATTACAAAGCAGTTTTCCTCCATAAAACCGTCGAAAATTTAGTTTTGTTTTCCTATCTAAGATGGCGGCTGTTTGCTAAGATCTTGTGGCAAGATTGCGCCGCTACCAATTTTCCATTAGATGCGAGAATCTAGTGTTGTTATAGAATGTCGAGAGATTGAATCGTTGTTGTAGATGTTTTCAGAGGCTAGAGGTTTGTTTGCTCAATCAAAATTCTAAAGATTGTTATAGGGTTGATTTTCGAAGCAGATACAAGATATACTCAATTCACACACTTGGCTATTCAAATAAATATGTACATTCTCGACAACATTTCAACAGGAATAGTATTAGACTACTTAGTTTATAAATAGAATAAATACATATCTCTCTCCTTTTTAGCACTATATCATCTTAAATTCCGCAAAGATCCTGCAAAACAGTGTAAATCTCCAAAACCCTATCGGACGTTATCTAACAAAATGGTCCGATAAAAACATTATCTCCATCAATTCTGTCTGTTAAAACGTCTAACATATATATACGGTCATCCCTCCTTGGGAGGTGGGGTGGCACGCGGCTCGTAAACCGGGATTCTCTGGGAGAAAATCCGCACTTCAGTACCGACCTCGGTAATCACGCCGGCATCTCAGCCCGTGTGGATTTGTTGAGATATAACCGTATATGTCCGACTATATATATGTAGCAGGATCAGCACAACTGAATGTTCACTCAGCTGTTTTTTCGCAAGCTGGGTCATGAGATTTTGTATCTTTTGTAACTGTATGTGAGCGTGAAAATGAAGGAAACGAATCTGTTACTTGGGAAAAATGTTCACGAATATTTTTAGGAAGATGTATTCACTCACTTATAGATCATGAATGAGTAGGTTGTGATTTAAAATAGATACAACTTACTTTTGATGTATAATCATTTCGTCTCACAGATAGATTAGGATATTTGTTTTATTATTCAAGATGTGTACGCATAAGAAGCCGATATGTGTCAAAAACTAAATTATAACAATCTAACGACGAATTTCCGCATAGTCTTTTGCGAATGGTTTTTCACATACTTAAATGGGAATAGTCGACATCTAGAGATATTAGAATCCGTGCTTCGTTGCTAGCATAGGAGTATATATAACAGAAAACAACAAATCTTTACACAATCTCTCAAAGCATTAGATCTTAAATTTATGTCTGAGTCAGCGTTAGTTCGACTAGTTTCCTCAAAGCATGTACTTTTAATACTGCACCTGGTTCAGTAAGTGCAGTCTGCGTTTAAGCGTTAATACCAGCACAACTATTCAGTGTTTTAACTGAGACACAGTGCTTATCTTGGTCAGCTTTTTTAATAGGGAAGTTTTTCTCAGTGTTTATTATTCAAAATTGTAAAAAAAGGTAACCAACAAAGCCTATATGCAGTGTTTATCTTCGGCAACTTACAATATTATGGAAACCGGTGAAAATTTACCTAAACTAAGCATAATACTGTTTATTTCTAAAATGCGGATAAGCATGCTTAAAATCTTTTTGGAAAACCCACTTAACTAGGTATTGTTTATAAATAAAACATGTTATAAAACCAGCCAGTTCTACCGGCGTATCACACTATGTACTGTAACTTTTTTTAGTTTGTCATAGATCATAAAATATTACGAATTCTAAAAAAATATTTCTTGTTGACTACTTTATCAAATAAATTGTTATGGACTTATTAGAATCTGAACTAGGTACTAGAAAAGTGTTTTCCATCTATTTGAATCTATGAAAGTCACCTCGGCAAAACTTATCTAACCATCGACACGGTGTCCCCGTGTGTCGCTCCTCGAGAGTGCGGTGAATTATCAATGAGAATGTAAATGCAAGCAGAATTCACGAGCAACTTTCCCCCCTTTTCCTCCACTTTTTTTAATATGAACCTGCATTATTAAGATAGTACAAGTAGTCGCTTTTAAACTGTTGTCAGCGTTTTCTGTTGAGGGATTATATAAGCTACGTTATAGTCTTTCCAAGAATTGTAGGTTATAAATTATTTTTGATTCTATGGTATTCGTATCAATTTCATACTTGGTTGGTTTTTAATCTCCTCTTCTTCTTTATCCAACTTACTATTATATTCCCTTATATTTATATGAGGTCATATTTATATTTATATATAGGGTCGGGTCTCCCTGTACATAGACTATTCTGGGTGGTCCTGTACTAGTTCATCTCCTTTTTAATGATATTGCACTAAGTCGAAGGTGGTCCTCCCCTTCCTGTTGGCATGTTGGGTATGTTAAGTTCTTGATTGCGTACTTATCCTCGCTGTCAAGAAAGTTTCCTCGCTGGTTGGATTTTTCACCGATGTTAAATTTCATTTCCACCCTAAATATTAACTTATCATTGGGCAGATTGTAAGCTCGTATGTTTCCTCAGTTACAACTAAGTATAACCTTATTAAAACTATCGTATTTATTAGGTATTTTATACGAAGTTAGCTTAGTGGTTAAGGTGTTGACTTTACGATTTAGAGGTCCCGGGTTCGAATGGCCATTACACTACCGACGTGAACCCACTATTAACACAAGTCATTGAGCTAGGTTAGAGAGGTTAAAAGGAATATTAGTAATTATGTTTGCTAATATTCTTTCAAAATAAAATACGTTTTACCTTTCATATCCTTGGACTTAAATAGATTTGAGCTTAATTACAAATCACGAAACTGAATATAAACATTATCAACTATACCATTTAAAATGGCCACCTACTTCCTAAATCCTAAGGCTTTTAACTGTAAACGAGTCGTCTACTTGACAATATTATACTCTTAAACGCGTCCAAAAATCTCAAACACCAACCACGTTACAGCATACCGCGCGATATTTCGCAAAATCTCACTAAGGGAAGCACTTTAAGTTGCTAGCATCGTATATTTAATTCACGACCAACTGAAGTACGTCCCCATAAAAATCCTGCTTGATACTGTGCAGATGAGCCACACCAGGGCTGTACTCACAATCATTTTAATTGTATTGTCGTGTTTTATGGCGAATCTGCGTTGCTGTAATGGCATTGTGATTTCTGAGATCTTTGTAATCTGTATTGATCTGGAATTTTATTGGGGGAAGGAAAATTGCCATTTGGACAGGCTTGTGTTTATGTTTGATTTAATTTAATTTGTAATTTGTTTGCGCAATAAAATGTTACTAATGGTTACTTCAGTTTAAGAAAATGCTCAAATCAAGTAAAATGTTCAATGTAGTAAGCAATTTTCGATGCAGTAGTTTGCATCCTTTTCATAAGCGTAATGTAAAACCACAATTTACCAATGAGTTGGTAGCACAACCTCAACTAAATAGTACGTAAAATTATATGTAGGAACTAGAGTCTTTATTGAATCAAATAGAATCATACAGGTGATGAAATATGTTTAGTTGTTCGCTTCGTTGTATTCATTGGATCATTCGAAGCATTGTTCTACCACAAAAATACTAATGATTTTTGAATCAACACAATTTAGGTCTACATCAGCAGCTATTAGCCACTAAAAGTTTCCTTTTTTCGAAAATATCATTGAAAAAGTTTAATTATTGCCATCACACAATTTTAACCAACCCAACTACATCCCTGTTTCTGTAGAAGATCCGTATACCCGGGATTTACGGTTATCGCTTACCCGGATGCGTTCAATCACAACCGGGAAACTTAATGCTTAACGCGTCTATACCGATCTCATACGTTTTTACTACTCAATTATTTATGTATTTTATTTTTATAGATCTAGCTAAACGTGATTTGAAAATATGCAGCTTTGCAAACATCTCTAAGTGCCATTCGAATATTTTTCTAACGATTCCAAATCCAAAATTGACAATTTCTTTACATATTAAAGAAATTTTTTCTAACATATTAAAGAGTCAACTATTTGATCTTGTATTACGTCTACGTACGTAGGTACGTACGTGAATGTGCTGGTTTAATCTTCAAATCACAATGATATCCAACCTATTTCAATCATACTAATCGTTTCGAAGTTTTAGTCCATATCGATATAATCGAAAATTAAATGACAGTTTTTATAACCTCACTGGTTTGACAATGGTCAACAATTAGTAGAATCCGAGTCGTGATGGATAGTGGAGTCAGTGTTGGTAATCTGTTTTTACCTTTTGGGTAAAGAACAATAAAAACAAATGTAACGCCCAAAAATATCTACGTACGCCAAAATCAAAAACATTACGAAGGATATAAAAATCTGTGAACATTCGCAGAGATCGTAACTGTACCTATTACTAGTTTATCTTCCATAACGGCCCAAGTACGCTATATAAAGAAAAATACTCTTTATACAAAATAACTATATAGATTAGAGGTCTGCAGTACCTACTTCGATATTGACTATACCCAGATGACAGTCAGGCCAGATGACTGTCGCTTTAAGGAAAATCTCGAGGTTCAGCCAATGAAGTTTCGGGTGTTACCAGGATTAGCGCAAATATGTTGATGCGCTATATAATAAAGGTCTGGAGTAAATAGTAGCAAGCTTCTCTAAGATATTGGTTCCAGCATAATTATTACGCAAGCCAGGACTGAAAAAAGTTTATTTATAAGCACATCTTAATTGTCTACACCAATTAAGTAACAAACTATTTATTATTAAGTATTAGTATCTTATTTGATTCATTTTTTATCAATATTAAGGCATGACATATATCTATAAAGTTACATTAACCTTTCCAGATATTGACTTATCGTCAGGCAGATTGTGCGTTGTTTCCAAAACCTAAGTTTGCCTCGTCAGTGTTGTATCAAGAAAGCACCAAGTCAATGGTCTTTGTGAGATCTATCGATTGATATTGGTGTCACTTTTGACAGGTTTTGGTCACAGACAGACATCAGAGTTTTATCAAAAGATACAATTTCTTTGAGTAATCTTTTGTGATATTATTAAATGAATGTGAGGTATTTAGAAATATTGTCATGACGTGCCCTCATTCATTGTGAAATTTAAATGTAGTCCTACATCAGTATCAGTTCTACACCTATACCGAAAGATACCTATGTCTCATCGTGAGACTATGTAATTATCATGATTGGATTATAAGAGTGTTTTCACTTATGCCTGGTCGTTGCTACACATTACAACAGCGCTTTATTTCTAAGTTTGTGAACTGCCACTTTCAGCCATTGCCACATAAATTGTGGCACTTCCATGCAACTGTAAAACTGCCAAACTTTATATACATCATCATCACTACACAGTATAAAACAAAATCGCTTTCTCTGTCCCTATGAATGCTTAAATCTTTAAAACTACGGGACGGATTTTGATACGGTTTTTTAATAGATAAAATGATTGAAGAGGAAGGTTTATATATAACATCATGTTGAACTGGAGCAGAGCAGAAATGAAAAATGGGGTGAGGTTGACGAAGTTGCGCACCTGAGCTAGTAGTTTTATAAATACGTGTGTAAAAACGCTCTAAGACTAGTTTTTATACATTTTTAGTAATGCTATTGTCTTCACTAATTCTCTGTCACTGATATTTCACTCAAATATCGTTATCGACTGATTATATCCTGAGTCAATTGTTTGCATCGATTACTGCTTGCGTCAGTGGGCACTTACTTTTTACTACAGGTCGTATAATATTGCCTACTGTTCAAGTAAGTAGACCTATATACACAAGCATATCTACCTAGTAACTGCATGGTAGTATTATATGTGTAGGTACCTAAGTACATTCTCACAATTATATTCGCAGATTATTTCTTATGTAGTCTCTTCTGTGCTTGACATTCACCAAAGTTATCGGTTTAGGTATCAGTTTTGGACATTTTACAGCCCTTGGATTTACAGGTCTGGATGTAAATTTATCGATATTTTGGCGCTGTTTCAAGCGCCATGATCATGGATGTACTGAATATTACTGAGTGCGTTCTTATATATTAGTCAACCCTAGTCTATTTTACATCGATATGGTTGGCCCATTCACGGTGGTCATGGCGCTTGAAACAACTCCGAAATGTCGGATAAACTCATACCCAAACAAACATGGTTAATATCCTGTTAGTTTTTTAAAAGTTTATAAAAAAAGTATATTTTCCGATACGTCGAATACCTATCTACTATGTAAATGTTAATGGACACCCTAACCATTACAACCAAATAAATAATAATACCTACTACACAATATACTAAACGACCAGTTAAACTAATAAAATCATAGAACGTCCATAGGTCACAGTGACCACTTTCCATCTGGCGGACCATGTACTTGCCACCTAAGTGGTATAAAAAGGACGTATAGGTACTCAAACTACTCAATAGGTCTAAAATTAATCTACAATGATAAATTAAAATCATCGAGAAATGTATCAATCAAAAATATTCAAACCGATATCCCAAATATCAATCGTAAATCTAACCAAACTCAATAGAAACTTTGATGATCTTTCGCACGTATAACCAATCCAACCAAACGATGAAATGCATGAAAACACAACCACAGAAACCGCATCAGTGAACGTTCAATCGATAGCAGAATTGAACCCACCCACTGTATTATCACCCCCAATAAATTGAAAACCTCATTTCAGTGATAAATCAATCCGAACTTCATCGGCGGAATCAATAATTCATAGATGATCGTATTTTGAATTCATTCAGTCTCCCTCGAGCTTCAGAAACAATTAAGAGGCAGTAAGAGGTGGTAAGAGGCGGTAAGAGGCCTTTCTCACCCCTGCAGTAATATTGAGCGGTAATTACACCGTTACCGGCTGCGAAGATTTTACGCACTCTAGAACTTACGTGTTATGGCGTGTAATAAGTTCGCGTAATGTGTTTGGCTGAATAGGGTGTGTTGTCTTTGCTTGAAACTTTTTTAATTTTAAAAACTTGGTTATATTTTGTTATTTTGTCCTGTAGGTAAAAATAATGTGTATTTTCCCTTATTTATTTTAAATTCTTTACATTGATTAGGTAGAGTTCCTAATAATTAAGGTAAATAAGGACGAATTTACTGTGTCGGGTGCCATCAATATATCGAACATAACTTAGAACAATTAAAGTGTAAAATGCTGCTCGCCTCCTATTGAAACCTAAAACCATAAGTTTGTGAAATGTGAGTGTAACTACACCTCTGCTTACCTCTTCAAAAATTGACAGGTGTGACAATACATTGGTTACATTTAGCCCTCAAACTTGAGAAATCAGTTTTATTTAATATGGATGCAATTATTTACTGTTTACTTACACTATGAAACAAAATTCGAATACATTCGAGAGTCTCTACATACTACAATACATCTAAATAAATAGAAGTAATCACGCTATCAAAAGGTAGCTACAAAGTAACTTAACACCCCAACAATTTCGCGGGAAAATTTATTCACACTGCGTATATGTAGTTGAGGCGGGAAGGAGCAGAAAACATCACAATTTGCGAACGGCTCAAAGGGAACATCTTTCTCTACAAAAATCTGTAGAGGCGAAGTATCGCGAAGATGGAGAGACTAACGAGGTAGCCTCGCGGCGGCCGCTCTGATTTCCAATTCAAAGCAAAATTGCGATCTGTGGGAGTGGGATGTTGGTTGTGTGGGGTGGGGGGGCTTCCCCCTCTCGTTGCTACGCGACGTGGGGAGGAGCCGCTGCAATCACGGCCCAATAGCACGACGGATATAAATTGCTCCGGCGTCGCGACACTGGCGATAGACAGAGAGAGTGGACGGTCTCACTCGCTCTAATGAAGTCGCCACTCGGCTGGCACTCGAGTGCTCCCTTGATTGACGGTCTAGCGGCCCTTTTTCGAAATGCTAGGCAAGTTAGGTATCGATGGCGTGCCGTGATTTGTTGTAATTGCGGGCGTATTGGACGCGCGGATATTTTCCTGTTTCGAAACGTGTGTTTGTTTATGTACAGAGTTTCCTTTGATCAGAATATCAATTTACATTCATAATTGTGTAGGTAATTAATAGTGCTTAGGTACATGTTACTGTACTGAACTTTGAGGAATACCTACGTTTATTTTATTAAATACTTAAATAAAGGTCTTTCAAGATAGATATAGGTTTATTAACATTCAATTTTTATTTTTATTGTAATAGAACGTAATGTGTAATTTAATTTTAATATTTTTTAAAGATCTATTAAATACAATTTACATCATGTCATCGTGATATCTGAATTGTTAATAGGTGTTTAAATAAAATATTTACAAAGTTTTCAAAATTGAATTGAAATACTTCTAAAATTCTGTGCGTTTGTAATAGAGACCCTATTTCCTGAGAATTTGCCTTCAGCTTACCATAAAGCGAGGAGAAGTCAAATTGACGTGCCATAAAATTAGTGCCACTTTTACAATGAAATTAAATATTTGACTTCTTTATTTTTTGGCGTCTGGTTTTTACCTATTTTTATATCTACCGATGTAACGTTATCTCTATACTATTCCTTCACTCCTAATCGCAAGAGTCCATGAACCGGCACCCGCTCCAACAAAGGCAGCCGGGAACAAAGGCGATATTAAATTCCCAGCGCGTAGGAATCACGCTAACACATAAACTCCAATACCTCTCGCTACTCGTTTATAGGTCTAATGTTAACTTTACTGTTTTACTAAACGAAAACAACAACAATATTCTGTTATTTCTTTTTTTATACTAGTTTGAGCAACAAGGAGGCTTAGTTGCATCACCTACTTGTTAAAGTAAATGCTTACGTCAAATTTAACATTAACAGTAACATTGATTCGAATGGTTTCTGCTAGATGTGTACTAAATAGCTCGATTAAAGTTATCTTTTTGATAGCATTTGACTTTAACAATTAATAGTAACCGGCGGCCGAGCGTGGCTGGTTACAGTTAGCGTCAAATTATGACGTCATTTTAAAGATTGTGAAATGGTGCAACCTGTTTTATACTTGACCGGTACTTTAACTGCACTGTTAATATTAAAGTAAGATAGTGCAACCCAACTTTAGAACTACTAACCTCAAGCCAACCTCAGAAATGAATTACGAACGAAGACCAAACTCTCACGTTGGTGAATCAAACGATAATTGATACCGATGTGAACCCCTTTTCACTCACTCTATATCTTTGGATTACACCCCAGCTTATCATCACGCGAAGTGCGGTTAGCTTGACTATCAAAATATAAAGAATAAATAAACTATATCAATAAACTAAGCTATACAAGACGCTTACAGACGGTTGTTTTTTTTATGTAACTAATAATCAGTAGAAGTTAAATAATAACACACAGAGAATATCAATGTGGACTTCTATACCTATTCAATACACAAGATAGGAGTAAAAAAAGAGAAGGACACCTGAGCAGTCGATTCTATTCTAATACAATACGTCATATTCAAATATAATATTTGGCCAGGATTAAATATAAAACCTCCAACAGTTATTTCTCCGATATCAAATTTATTTTTCCCTATTCTATTGTAATCACCAAATAGTGCTAGTGTCTAAGTGTAGGAACACCGTTTTAAACTCACCGTATATCCAATACACTGTACGTAACTCACCGCACGTTACACTCCCGTACTATATAACTCACCGTAGCTACGTAGCACACCGTAGATACGATATAACACGTACATAGGAGTAGGTATGAGGACGTAATCTGTGCGGGCTCTGCCTCATTACGAATTCCAGTCGCGCTTGGTACAGAATTACTGTTTGAATAGCATATAGGACTGTGATATTATTAATAGTTGATACTGTGACTTACACACACACAATCGCGCGAAAGTATATGCTGCAAAATGTATAATAATAAACAGGAAAAATTTGCATTTGTATATCATTACCTATTCTATGGTCTGCTACAGTGTGCATGTCAGTGGGCAGCATGGCATGCACATCAGTGTGCGGCTGCATATGCGGCTGAGGCGTTCTAATATCGGCATGCTGGGTCTCCTTATGTCTTCTCAAGTCCTGAATAAACATTACAAAGATACACAATATTTGTGTGTATCTTTGTAATGAATAAACTCTAAAACTACTGTGGCGATTCCAAAAATTCTTTCGGCATTACAAAATTACAGTCACTCTTAGTGACATAGAATATGTTGCACTGAGCGATTAATGCGATTAATGAGCTAGTGTATAATATAACACTCGCCACATATCTTAAATCTTATATTTTGGATTAAATTCGTATGAAACGAATGAACTTCACGTTTCTCAAGCAATGATTGCCGGTAATCACAAACATACTTGGCAGGTGGCATTCAATTGAAAAATTACAGTGGTTTCAGCCAATCTGCTAGATTTTAAACGAGACAGGAACTTGCAATCCTCGCAGCAATGTTCTGGATTTTGCTATGTGATATAATTTTTAAGAAGTACTATACCTACTCTGGCGGAATAGCGGGGTTATTCCTCGGTATGAAAATAATAAATAATAGGATTATTTAGTTATTTAAAATGATTCATTCTATTTATTTATTAAGATTTATTCTAATATTCTATTTTTTCTTTCATCCTATTAATATTTTGCCTGGTGGTTTCGTAAAGGTACTTCGTATTATTGAAAGTGAATAATTATTTAATAATTAGATATTATTTCACGGTCAATATTTAGGATTGGCTTTTATTATACATGTTGTATTTATGTGTCTTCCACATTAAGTAGGATATGTTTATGGCACCTGTTTATAACTATGTATTTTTTACGGAATTTTCAGGAAATATAACCAGTATTTCAACACCATTGAGAATAAGAAATTGTAATCTTTTAAAATATGTAGTAGAATGAGTAATTATTTCAGTCAATCAGAGATAAGTTGATTTCTATCCTACCTATAGCTTTGTTAACATACAAACAAAGGTGTCCAACTGGTGGTAAACATCCAGCTACCATAGAAACATTACCACTTATAAAAGTAACCTCTCTGATTACAAGTCACCTGCCTATGTGAATAACTAAATAATAGGTATACATTATTGATAATACACTTTTTCTTCTCCACGATATTAATTATTGTATCTAACTGGTAACCTTTGAGAATGCCGCAAGATAAAAACGGTTATGTACAATGATAAATATCGTAGAGAAGTACAAGTGTGTTATAAGTTCTACCAAGTACCATCAATAAACAGAATAAATCATAAAAATAATAGGTATATCCTTACCTCAAATTTACAAATCTGCTAACAAAACAAATACAACGTACTTACAAACTAGTAATACAATACAATCAAGATACATATCATACAACATCGGATGTGGGCCGCCGCAAACATATATCTGTTCTGCCAATCGTAGGTATATGTAATACGGACAGAGGGAAAACTGCGGACAGATTCTGTAAAGGTTTATTAACACAGAATCGTTAGGGTTGTCAAAACCTTCAGTGGCAGGAACATGTGAGAATTATACTGTTTAGTTTAATTAAGAATACGTTAAAATAGTATAATACAAAGTCCGGTTTGCATTTGAAATCGGGGTCTAGAGATTGTACTTCTACGAAAAATGCAATATTTTACATCTAGTAATTAAAAACATTTATATTTTTTTTTCAAATTAAATTTTATGTACCTATGTAAAAGTGTAGGGGTTTTTAAGAAGGGCATTAGAAGGTCTCGAAAGGGTCGGGTACCACGAATGTAATGTCATTGGTGGTGCCTGGTGGTGTGTATTATCTCTGTTCACATAGGTATGTTTTAGATTTATTTTTTATACCACTTAGGTGGTAGCCAAGCACGCGGCCCACCTGCTGAAAAGTGGCTACCTTGGCCTATAGACGTTTTCAATACCAGGGGCGTCACATTCGTGCTGCCAACCTTATAGAGAAAATAGAGGAAGAGGAAGGGGAGAAGGTTAAGAGAGTCTCTGTGGTGTCAGTGCAGAAGACAAAGAAGGGTTTCTCTCCTCCCCAGTGAGCTCTGGTTACCCCACATTGAGATTCTAATCAGCGGTTCTGTTAATTGATCTTGAGTAGATATAATTGTACTTTCTGTGACAGCCCTATCGCTATCTCCGGGTCGCACGTCACAGTGGATCGATAGCGCGATGTGGTGCGGATTCCGTTAGCGTTCCACTCTTCCATTACCTACCAGAATCCAGAACAATATTTTTTCACCTAACAATTTCTGAACAAAAACCCGTTAAATTCTTAATAATAAATGTAATTCATTGATGTTATTCTGATCACAAAGAACGTAATATATTATGAATATATTGTATTATTTTAATTGGGTATTATAACAAAATTAGTTTTATAGGATTTTACAGTGGAAAACGTCGGTGCATGCAGTAAACCAGTCTATACAGTAGCATTCCGCGTACCTAACAAATGTAGCCAATTTCAAATTTCAGATTTCAATTTCAAATTTCAGATTTCCTTTGTTCTTATTACCAAATTAGCAGCATTTACATAAAATTAACGCTACTAGTTTATAAAAGATTTACTCAATTAAACGATTTGAGTTAAAAATGGAAGAAGTAGTCGTTAAAATAACACAGTTACGACGTTTTGACCTCAAGCGCTTTAGCATCACGCAGATACGCGGACACCATTTCATTTAATTCTTTAAGCACCTAAGTAATTTAACTTTAGTTTCTTATAATTATATAAAATGTTTTATTTCTTTGTCTACAGGTGAAAAACCCCACAAGTGCCAGGTCTGCGGCAAAGCCTTCAGTCAAAGTTCAAACCTCATCACCCACTCTCGCAAACATACCGGCTTCAAACCCTTCGCATGTGAACTCTGTGGTAGAGCCTTCCAGAGGAAGGTGGACTTGAGAAGACATAAGGAGACCCAGCATGCCGATATTAGAACGCCTCAGCCGCATATGCAGCCGCACACTGATGTGCATGCCATGATTCCCACTGACATGCACACCGTAGCAGACCATAGAATAGGTAAGATTAACATTAAGTGCCTACAGTACGACCAGAAAGTCTAGAACATAATATACACAAACTCACGCCTATATCCCCGAAGGGTCCCAGTTTATGTTTAGGTCCCAATGTAATAGGTGGTAAGCCTATTGCCATTAACCGGGCACTTATAAATCTGCAAAACTTTTTTCAAAGTTATGAATAAATACATAACTTTGAGAAGCATCGAAAAGTCATCGGTGTGTGTCATGGTAAAACGTAGGATCGAACCCGAGACCTCGTCTCAGCAGTCCATTACCCATACTACTATAGGCTACCTTCTAGAAACTGAAGTAATATTTTGCATATTGATTATATCGTCAAAATGATTTGGGAAAATGTCAGTTAATATTTCAAGTACTATAAACAATTTGAATAAATCTAAACTAAGAATTACTTCTAGTTTGATCAATTGTTTTTTTTTTTTATACCACTTAGGTGGCAGAAAAACACACGACCTACCTGATGGAAAGTGGTCACCGAGGCCTATGGACATTTGCAACACTCGGGCTGTGTACACTATAGAAACTTTCTAATGTCTTTCTAGATGAACCTCAAATTGTAGTCACTTAGGAAATCCACGGCAGGGAGTTCATTCCACAACTTGACACAATTCACACCGCACAGTGAGAATAAATACTTATTTTTATTTGTTTTAGATCTCCGTCCTCCACATCCCGACCTTCGCCAGCACCCTGACTTCAGGGCACACATGAGTGGCGCAGTCCCCCCTCTGCAGCCGCTGCCTTCCTGAACTTCGACCGCCTTCGCGCCAACCGCTTGGCGCTGAGGCTCTTTACCAAAGATGAGGAAGCGATGTGATGGAAACTGATAAATTATACAAATATCACGTGAACATATAAAATTAACAGACTTCATTTTAATATAAATATTGATAACACACTTGTACCTACTTTTAATTATTGAATCTACTATTGAACTATTAAAAGTCAACAAATAAATAGAATTTAAAGATATTCAAAAAAACTATTATATGAAATTAAGTTGAGGTTTCAATGGTTTCCACCACATCACTTCATTGAAGTTGCAATAGTATACCTACTATAAAACTATACAATTTGTTATCACTCTTTTAGCCTAATTATTAAGAAGATTTAGCTTCATCATAATGGGGTATTACCCAGGGAACACTTAGTGGACCACCTAGATGTTCCACTAGAACATTTTGGTACCCATTGTTCACCCGAGTGTTCCACAGTAATTTTCTTGAACCCGTAGTTCACCATGAATTGCCATTTATATTGAAACATCACAGTGTATCAGTACAAGTTACTACCTCTGTACATTTAAATGCACTAAGCAGTCTAATTAGAATGCTGTTGTGTTTATAAACTAGTGAGTTTATGATCTCAAAAAATTGCATCACAAAATATATTGTGAGATGTGCAACAAATGCCTCTATTGTTACTAATGGCGAAAAATTAGTACCCATTTTATATTTAGAAACCGGTTGCACTTGCACTTAATATTTACAGAATGCAAGTGCAAATATTTTTTTTACACTTGTAAATTGAAAAGTCATCACATTTTTTTTTAATCCTTATGTAACCCATTCGCGGCTTTTTGCTACTAAGATTAAATACCTAGTTAATTTGGCAGACTTGACCACACCAAAGATTCCAAATATATTATTTTACACTAAAAATATCTAGAAAAATAATTATATCTCATTTGTTTGTTAACAATTAGCTATCCAAAGAGCTTGAAAATATTTTTATTTGATGGACTGATGGAATCATTCCAAAACTAACTTTGACTATGTATACGTTTATTAATAATTTTAATTTAATTATTTTGTTGTATTACATCGTCATTCTCTTTTATTTTTATTATACCAAAAATACAAGATATTATTCCATCTGTTTATTTTATTACATTCCAATTTTAAAATTGGCATCTTATAGCAACTGCAATAGATATAAAATATCATTATTCCGAATTGTCATTCCTACCTATTTTATCTAGTAATGACATTATATTATCATTAAACTAAAATCGTACATAACATTAGATTGTATCTTAGTAAAATACTCGCATATCAATATTATTCACACTATTATAATATTAATTAAATTAAATGAAATCGAATTATGTAAAATATTTAGCTGATTTTAGTATTAAGTATCACGATAAAAATGTACAAAAAATGTTGTCTATTTTTATGTCTGTAATCTTAAATAAAACCACATAGATGTATATATAATTTGAAATTTTGTTCACCAAAAAGTACTAAAAACATCCTTTATTTTTTTTAAACATGGCGTTTAATTAATCATTAGTATAATTAAGTGGAATTATAAATAGAAATATATAAATTAAATCATTTTAACTTAAATTAAAACTTTAAATGTCATATTTTATACTAGTATAACAGCTAAAATCCCGAGCCCTCATTCCATATAAAAACACTAACACTTAATATTTAGTAAACAAGTCTTTACCTATAAAAGTAAAAATAGTAAACTATATTCATAAATGCCTCAATATAACGCCACCCATGTAAATAATACACATTCGAATAGATTTTCTTATTTACAAAATACTTTATACATATTATACATTTTTTTCTTTCGCTCATATTATAGTTATAATAAAAAACAAACTTTATTTCTATCATTTATTTTTTCACAAATTTATGAAAATTGTTAACAAAAATATTGTACACTCAAAAAAAGAATTGTTATTTTCTCTTGTTTTGATTACTAAATGTAAATATATTTTTCAAATGTATTTTAATCTTTTTGTGACATTTTGAATTAAATGTATGTTATTGTATGTAAACCTATGTAAATATTGTAAAGAAAATTAAAATATTATGTTAACGTTCCCAAAGAAAAACGTGCAATCCTAAGGTCGACATTTACGAGTTATTATTATAAGCAACTGTCACTTCAATAAATAAAATATGATGATGTATAACTTTCGACTTTTATTGCTATTAATATTACATACCTACAACCTCTAAAAAGCCGGTCAAGTGCGAATCAAACTCGTGCACCGAGGGTTCCTTATACTATGTTAATTATACTATATTACGTATACTATAAGAAGGAAAGTGGGATCACGTTGCATTAATTTGCTACATAAACCTGTGCAGCTCTTCATTGCATTGACATAGAAGTTTGATTTTTATACAGCTCCAAGGTGTTGCCAATCTGAGTCTTCAGTATGAATTTCAACTTGATACCTAAACGCATTCTTAGAATAAGGTCTTGACAGAAAGACGGACAAATGGACAACAATGTTAAATCGATTTACAGTACGAAGTACGAGATGTTCTACTCTTGTCTCTAAGCCTGTGCAAGAGCCTCGTTGGTTTAGTAGATACACCGACTTACTAGTGAGCTAAGCTAGGGCCGCACATATCTTAATACAGGCAAAAAAGATACTTGAAATGAAATTGCATGTGACTGACGAAGCAATAAAACGCCTGTTGAAAAATTAATAACAAATTGAAGATTGCAATTTTAGATAAATTAAAGACTCGTTAAAAGACTTTAGGTACGCTAGTACTTCATCTTTTCTGTGATTTAGCGAAGACAATTTTTTTGATGTGTGTATTCTATTCTTTCTATTTATACTTTCTCTCTCTTTATATTTTGACATTAAATTAATATGATGCCACCCCAATTCCGGTACTGTTTATTGGATTGAACTGACGATTTAGAATTTAGCCTTTGACCAACTGCAAATTGTAAATTTCCTGAAACTTAATTTTAAACATGTGGAGGTAAACTAGTGATGGACATACAATATTTCCATCACTATTTCCATTACTACTACATTGTCTGTCTCCTAAGTGGTAAAAATAATAGGCCTCTGCTAAAATTAGATAACAGAATAACTAGTTACTACTAAAAAGTGATTGTTGAGTTACTACTAAATACTACGTATAGCTAGTTGTTTTTTGTATTCCATGAATTAAATTATCTTTAAGTCATTTTCATCTTCTTTTTTCTGCCGACAAATCATTATTCAAACAAACTTCCTCATTGCTTTAGAGATAACAGTGTAAGAGCTATGTACTTAATAACTGATTATTATGACAACGCCTTCATGCAACCAAATACTCTATAGGTTAAAATAAAAGCCTATCAAAATAATTATGCAAATATTCTAGGAGATGTAACACTGATCTTAATTCTATTTCGCCATTATCTCGACGCGGTAGGCATGGGATTTAATATTGAAAGTCGACTCAAGTTACCCTGTAAATGTCTAAGAGTAAGGTACAGACAGTTTTAAATTTAGAATGTAAGATGATTGAAATTTTTAAAATATTTTAAGGTTTCTTCTAAATTTAAATCAAAAAAATGTCACCTTCTTCACCAAATATTTTGCATGCATGACTATTGCTATTTGCATTGGTCTGGCTATTTCTGTACCTTTGAGACAGCCGGTCCCGGTTGCCATGCGAATATCTATAGCAATCGTTACGGGTAGTTGGAGTCCTGCTAACTTCGACTAGTATACAGAAATTTGATATCACCTATTGGTTGTGGAGGCATGCGCCGCATCACCGTTAGAGTATGATATAAAGTCACAAGTTTGTGTTAACTTTTAAAAAAAATCAGGTAAGGGTACTCAAAACTCTAGGTAGAGCAACACTGATCAT
Organism: Pelosia muscerda; assembly: GCA_963691645.1. Classification (NCBI taxonomy): domain Eukaryota; kingdom Metazoa; phylum Arthropoda; class Insecta; order Lepidoptera; family Erebidae; genus Pelosia; species Pelosia muscerda. The sequence goes on from OY829100.1 coordinate 4,097,059, forward strand.
AGTAATCCGTTCATTTACGTCTATCAAACGTCAATTTTAAAAATAGAACTACAAGTATGTTCCTAACATTTAATTCCGATCCATATTTTTCTACACAACCCTAAATTAATTCAATTAACAGGGTCGGATTCAGCACACAACGCGTGTTTGTTTGTCCGTCGATGTTTGCGACGCCATGATCGATTGATCATTAACCTAATGGATAGGTATCGAGCTTTTTTACGAGAACTCATTTTTCATAGAATTTTACTTCCGATTATCATCAATAATTGTGTAAAATTGAATTAGAAGTATATGCGATGTGAGGGCTTACTTTGGTCATTAACATACCTAATACGTAAGTCCCTCTGCTTTGCAGGATGGTTACGTTGTACTCTATCCTTTTATGTTTGTGACTTCCTTTTTTTACAAACAATTTCATACATTCAATACAGATTCCTTTACTTACTTGACTACTTATTTCGTTTACCCTACCAAGCTTATCGAAGAAGTAAATTAAGTATTTTAGAGAAAATAAAAAAAATCTTTATTTTACTGCGAATCTATCATTTAAAAAATAAAACTTGCCTGTAAATGATATCAACAGTACCAAAGTCACCGTTAAGAGAGAAGTATGCTGATAATACAAAAAAAAATAATCGAAATTATTTTCTAAATGGCTTCTTTTATTTTTATTTATTTCAGTACTAAGTGTCTTTGTGACTGTTCTACAGCGCCAACTCAATATAAAAATACTTCATCCTCCCTTAAGCCAGATCTGATTATAGAGAATAAAAAAACCTAGTTAGATTTGTATTAAAGCAGGAAGGTTGTCCCACGGGGACGTCGTCGCTCGGACGCTAAACGCCTTTTATCACGCACTGGTCGAGGTACCTACTAACATCGGCTATTGTCGGACAGAGAGGCATTTGGAACTATATTTTTTTCTAGAAATCTTAGATAGAGTTTTTCCTGGTAATCGTCTCATTATGTGAAAGCAGCGAAAAATAGAAAAATAATTTCTATTTTGACATTGTTTTTTTATTAGAAAGTAAAATAGTGGCTCATAGACGTATAATCAAACATCAATATTTGTTAACACGTTTTGAATGTAATAAATAAATTAAAGATTTATTAGCTTACTAGCTGTTGCCCGCGGCTCCGCCCGCGTGAAAGTCGGATCGCGCGTGTCATCGTTTCAGGTCGAAAACGCTCTACAGCATATTTTTATAGCATACATTAAAAATATATTATACCTACATAGATTTGTATTCAATTTTAGCAGTAATGAAATAAAGGTCAAAATCATTTACTTATTTTGTATAGACCATTAAAGCGACACTTAGAAAACGTAAAAAAATATGAAATTTAGGTTTAGCAAATTACCATTACCAATTACAGTTTGAAACGCGGCCCTGTTCTGAGAAGACTCCGGTAAGAGCGGGCTGTTTTTTGGTCTATTTATAAACATTTACTTATTCTAATTGAAATGTTTTGTTTTGAGTAGCATGATTAGAGAGTAAACAGTTCAAATATCATGGCGTATCCTATCAGCTGTAAAACGGTCATGATATTGAGTGTAAGTCTCAGATTCTTGAGACGTGTCGTGTCGTGTCGTTCGCGGTCAGCTGTAAGACGTAACTCTCGTTCAGTGTAGGTTTCGGACTCCCGGGATAATACATGTCGTTCACGGTCAAGTGTGAGTCGTAAATCTCGTTCGGTGTACGTTTCCGACTCTCGGGATAATGCATGTCGTTCACGGTCAAGTGTGAGTCGTAAATTTCGTTCGGTGTACGTTTCGGACTCTCGGGACAATGCATGTCGTTCACGGTCAAGTGTGAGCCGTAAATCTCGTTCGGTGTACGTTTCGGACTCTCGGGACAATGCATGTCGTTCGCGGTCAAGTGTGAGCCGTAAATCTCGTTCGGTGTACGTTTCCGACTATCGGGATAATGCATGTCGTTTCGCGGTCAGCTGTAAGCTGTAAGTCTCGTTCGGTGTATGTTTCCGACTCTCGGGATAATATATGCCGTTCGCGGTCAGCTGTGAGTCGTACCTCTCGTTGAGTAGCGGTTTCAGATTCTCGGGATACAGTATGTCGTTCACGATCAGCTGCAAGCCGTAACTCGTGTTCATTGTACGTTTCGGACTCACGGGCAAAAGCGTGTCGTTCACTATCTACTGTAAGCCTTAGATCTCGTTGAGAAGAAGTTTCAGATACTCGTGATCTAGCTTTCCTTTGCCTTTCTACTGTTAAACGCAGCTCTCTTTCTAAGGCACTTTCCTGCGCTCGTGCAGTTGCATTATTAACTCTCATAGAGTTCAACCGATGAGCTCTTTCCTCTGTCGATTCTTGAGAACGCGCATATCTCATTCTTTTAGAGTTTCTTGAATTTTGGGATAAAGAAGTTATTTTTTTAGGTGGCATGTTAATATAATATATATATCAAAAGCCTGCTATATATATAAAGAAGAAAATAAGTAAGTATGGATTAAAAGAATAATTAATGATCTATGAATGAATGATGCGATGTCGAGCTAAAAAGTACGTTCGTTTCGTTTCGACTGCTTACAGTCGAAAAAATTATGTTATTGTAGTATTTATCAGAAGCCTGTTATTTAGGTAGGGATTTATTTGGATTGGAAGTTAATAAGTAAGTAAAGTATAAGTACTATAAGTATGAAATGGAAATACAATAATTTAGAATTAGTGATTTACGATGAATGATCGCGCTGAAAAGCACGATTTGAAAGCAAGGCAAACGGATACTTCCGGATCTCTCTGTATTCCTAAGTTAATTTTAAGTTAATTTTTTTAAATTATTATATTAAGATAAGATAGAAAAGAAACTATTGAGATTAATTGAGAACAATATCAACAATCAATGCTCAGAATAATCTGCAGTTCAGTAAGGTCTAATATATTCGCATTAATTATAAGATCGCATACAACACCTATTACAACTGCAAGTAATTTTGAGAATATGATATACAGCGACTAATCGATGACTATCTTACGGAGAATTTTAACACCGAGTGGTGTAAAATGACGTCACTTGAGGAGCGCCATCTATTGATAAATGTTGGAATTTCATTATGATAATGGTATAACGCTATTTGGGTTGCAACGCAATTTTTTACTGCAGTATTTGCACGCCTTGGTCGCAAAAACCACCGAACGGATTTTGATGCGGTTTGTTTTATTACAAAGGTCTTGCTCAGACTCAAAATTTGCCGTATATTTGGTTGTAATTGGTTGTTAAGTAGAACCGGAGATATGACCAAAAACAACCTATAAATGAAGCGCAGGCAAAGCCACGGGTATCAGCTTGTATAAAAAGTAGCCTATATGTTGCCCAGAACTATGAACTATAATCGTACCAAGTTTGATCAAAATCCCTCCAGTAGTTTTTGATCTTATTGCGTGCACATACAGACAGACAGACAGACAGACAGACAGAAAGACAAAAAAATTACTGATTGCATTTTTTGCATTAGTATCGATCACCAATCATCCCCCAATTATTATTTTGTAAATATATTCAATGTACAGAATTGAACTCTCTACAGTTTTATTATAAGTATAGATTAGCGTTCTGAAAGAGTAATCAATATCTACGAGTAGGTTTATAATAAAAATATGTATTTAAATTTTGTAGAAAAATTGACATGAGATAAATTAATTAAAATTCGCTGTCAGAGTTAAAATTGAATTGTACACACTTTTATTCAGTGAGAAATGACGCATTAATTGTTCTATTCAAATATTTATTAGTAAAAGGAAAAAAACAAAACATCTGTTCAAATAGTGATTACAAAATAACGAGTTTTGCTTATGTGCTCAATAGTTTTGATTATATCGATTCTATAGGTTTCATAGTGTAACGGTTAGCACTCCGGACTTTGAATCCAGCGATCCTAGTTCAAACCTTGGTGAAACCTACTAAACTAAAATTATATTTCATTGAATTCGAATAAATTATATATGTACACTTAATTATTGCCATTCTCATTATTATTTCAACATTTACATGAATTTCAGTCATATAATAAGTTACAAATATAATCCATCAATCACACGTTGTGCTCGATCCATAACAAAAGCAAAATATTAATACTATTACTAATTATGCCTCCGGCCTTGTACCCGGTGCGAAGGTGCCCATCACACTGGCCGCAATGCCTCTCTGAATAGCAATAGCCAGCCTTTGCACCAAGTACGATCCGGCACGAGGATCACCCTACCCTCCCTAATTCTACGCCCGATGTCCTCCGCAAACCTTTCGCTTACCAGCTTTCGCACTCCAGCAGCCCAACATCTCCACCGTAAAGGGAACAAACAGATAACTAGCTTGTAATGCTTCGTACTTGAGTCGCTTCGCCGCAGCTGCATCCTCAGCCGCAACGGCCGAATACCGGACTGTACGACCCAGGCGACTTGGAGCGACAGTGCTTACGCCCATTACGCATACCAGGCACCTACCATTCCGCCATGGCACCCATGTCATGCCATCCGGTATAATTAGAATGCAATAATGCAAGATAATTAGAATGCAATATACATTATAAAAAATTATTAAAATTTAATATGAAATATTCAATATATTTATTTAAACTGTTTTTTGTATATGAGAATTTCTACGAAACAGTCTCTTTGCAAGTCCGACCCTTGTAAGGTCAGCGTCATATATAATTCATATGTATCCACGTGCTTCTCGGACGCAATCAGTATTGTGAATAATTGATGCGCGAGCTCGATGATTGCGCCCCCCACGAGATTGAGAAGATTTGCGCTCTCAAGTACGGTCCTGGTAGATTTATATCATTATTATTTGAATTAACAACGTATTTTTTTGCGGATTTTGATGAGTTCGTTTGAAAAAAGAACAAATCTAATATAAAATATTATTACTCTGCGGTGCGTGTACAATATTAATTCTTTGAAATTAAAGTAAGTACCTGGGGGCCTACCACCACCGTTTATGAAACAGTCTTATTGCAGGAGCGTTTTGTTTGACATTTCAAGTAATCTTGCATATATTCGTACCACAACCGTACATTATACATATAAAGTATTCTTGTTTTGCCTTTTTGTGACGTCACTTCCATTTTAGTTCATTCAATTGGTACCATGATGAGATTTTTTAACAATATTGTTTTTAGTAATATTGTTTTTATGTCAAAATTAGCCATCTTATTAAAGCTCCTCGAAGGCGACGGATTTATTATTGTTTTGCAAAATACTATTGAATAAACCATTTTCATAACCCAAGAAGCAAGGCAACCATATTTATTCATACAAACTTATAGAATAAATGCTTTAGCTAACGATTATACTATCTTTTTTCGTGTTCGACGGATACTCCCGTATAACCAGCGAGTAGGTTATTTCGGACTCAAACCGACTAAAGTCGCACGCGGTTTCATCGAAGTAGAGCAATAAGGCATTCCATCACTCCGATGGAGTCATCTTCCTCATATCCGGCTTTTAGATAGCCCCCTCGTACCCCGAGGTATGCTCATAAATACAAGTATAATTTGTATGAAAGATATCAAGTGATTTTTAGATATTTATCAAACAAATACAAATTTAAAGATAAAGTTAACCTACCCTAATACATATTTTACTTCAAAGCAAAACTCTTTTAAATATACTCTTTTAAAAAAACTTTTTAAAAAGAAATCAATAAACAAAACACATTAGGTATAGGGCTTGACTCTAAAGAGATTTACCTCCGGTTTTAATAAACCGTCAGAATGCCTCCGGCTATTCTCCGGTAAAAGCTGAAATTATATTTAAAAGTTTAAAAATGGTCATATTCGTGAAGCGAATCCCGGACTTCTTGGTGAAAGCTTCGGAAGCGACCGCGACTAACGCAAGGATGATGATGATGATTTGTGAACATTTTAATTTAGTATTTAGGACATTGAGTTATCATCCATAACATAACCATACTAAAATAATAACTCCAAACAAAAAAAAATATATCAAGAATGTAACGAAAATATAAAGAACACTATTTAACTTTACGTAAAATCTCCGGAGGTTCTCCGATTTATCGTCTACGGGTCACAGCCCTAACGTGAATGATTTAAAGCAGGGAATAGACAAAGATTATAAATAGTTCATTCATTTTCGACAGTTGGCAGGAATCAAGTAATACTGTATTGTAAGCTCATGGTACGAATATGAGTAAGGTTGTTTTCAAGATTGAAACAAGAAAAAGGATGAGTGTGTGAGAAAGAGATGGAGCTATATCAATTGTATAGCGCCATCTCTTTCTAACAGAAAATTATGTAATTCGTAAAACGTTTTTGAAGAAATACTTACCTTTTTTAAATAACTGGCAGAATATTAAGTCAAAAACCATGAATATTCAAAAAAGAAAAAAATATCAATGAGCAATCAAACAGGGCCGTAGTGAGTACCTATATAACTAGAAATTCAAACAGTGCCGGTGCAAGGGACCTTCTTGATGATAATTTTAGAAGAACCGGGTGGGTCTTCTAAAATTTCATATTCATTTCATGAAATGGCTGGCGCTAGCTCAAAAAGATGGCGGTCCACCCGAAATCACTTACAACTTGTGATTAGCAATATTGTGTCCGTACTTGATGCCATTCGAGACTTTAGCTAAAGGCTCTCGGGTCACAATTAGATAGATAGTTAAAGTTCTTTAGTTCATGGCATTCAAAGTGTCCGAGAATGAAAAAGCTCTACATTTTTTTTTAGACAGCAGTAGAATTTTTTATTATTTAATAATTTATCCACCTCTGCCTGCCCCTCCAGGGATATAGGCGTGAGTTTATGTTATGTTATTAATTTATTTGTTGTTGAATTCATTATTCTCAGGACAATTTGTGTGAATTTTTTTTAAAGTCTATGCATATATATTTATGTATAATTATAATATGTGCACGGGGGCGAAGTCAGGGCGCGCAGCTAGTTTGTATATTATTATAACAATCGTTGCTATGGAAACGGACATCATAGACATGCGCACTCTGTCTCTGTCACACACATCACATTGTCTTTCATTCACTTTTGTCTTTTAAATAGGGAGATAATAGCTTGGATTTTATTAAATGAGGCTGATAGATTTCTTGCTGAGCGGTTATCGAACCCGCTAATGCCCTATCGCTACGCCACAGCAGTCACCAAAATAAATAATGATAATAACCCCCTCATATGGTTTTCATACACAATCTAAATTTGATTTTTTTAATTTAAAATAGGGACAATAAAAACAATCGGGTTTAATTGATTAAATTCTATTATTACATAAACCAAATAGGTACTTTTATTTCACAAGTGATTTTCGATGTACGAGTATGAAAAGTGATTATAATCTTAAAATACTTTTAAAATACTTTAATACTTTTATGTAGCCAAACACTATTGGAAAGGGATGTTATTTGTTCAATTGAATTGTCTTATGGCTTTAATTGGACTCCTACTTGTCCGATAACATCTTCGAATCAGTTGCATGAATTTATAATCCAATCAATGGCAATCAACATCTAGAACATAACAGAAACTATATAATTACACCTATATTGCATTTACCTAGGTCTCTACAAATGTCTGTTGAGAAATGGTCCTTCGCCGAAGGCTTTAATTCATCACACTGGATATTATAAACCAATGTCTTTGCGATTAAGTAGTACCATCAATTAATACATTCCGCATTATTTCCTCCAACATAAAGGGTTCACATTGCACACGTAACTGCGTAGCTGTTTTCATAAATGGACTCGGCGTTATGAGTTTCTAAACACCAAATATTATTTCGTATACAATCGCCATCTAAACAGTAGAAATTTGTAGGTACTATATAATCATAAGATAGTTTATAATTATTTATTCTATGAGTTCACATAATTAAACACGGTACCTACACTTACTTTTTAGGACAAGATAATGATTTATTGAGACGTATTTTCCATAATCATTTCAATAAAACTATGTACAGCTTCTTGTTATTTTTACTGATTTTTGATTGACGTTTATCTATCAAATTGAATGAACAATATGAAGGTGACGTCACAAAACTGCCGAGTCAAGAATGTGGTTTGCAATCTTGTTTTAAAGAGATGATGGTACCAAAACATGAAGTAAGGTTGAAACAATACTGCTTTAAGAGATGGTGGTAAGGCCCCTGTTCTATGAATTGTATGAAATATTACTGTGATATTTTTTATACAACTTTTAATTCACGGCCATGGCCTACCTCCTTTCGGTGAGTCGTGTGCTTGTATGCCCTTTAAGTAGTATATGTATACTTAAACAAAATCGTTTACAACACCATAAGTACACTGTACAAGTCGTGCCAAGTCCCTCGTTAACATAAGAAGGTGATAAGTAGGTACCGCCTGTCAATCCAGCTTAGGTATAGGTGCTGAAAAATCCATGACTCTACTGAAGATATGTCGCCTTTTTATCGTTTAATGGACTCTCTAAATGAAACACACGGTTTTGGCAGCGACTGGGACTTGTGACTCCGACTGGTTTTGGAAGTCCTTGTTATGCGTTAACATTAACACTCACCTAAACCTCTCTGGCTACCTGACTAGATTCACCCCCTACCTAACTAGATTTTACCCCCTTTTTAAATGTTTTTATTTGGTACGAGGGTGTCTATTTGTGTAAATTTTGTACTATAGTAATTACAGTTCTTTGATCGTGTTTCTGACTGAACCTATTAATTGACCCAAATCAACTTCTGACTTACAACTTTCTTCAATACCTAATCACATAACATACATACATATAAACTCACACTTATATCCCCGAAGGGGTAGGCAGAGGTGCTAGCATCCACATTTCACCTGTTTATGTTTAGGTCGTTTATGTTTAGGTGGCGAGCTTATGGCCATTAACGAGGCATTTATAACCTGCTGTAAATACACACATAACTTCGAAAAGCATCGAAAAGTCATTGGTGTGTGCCATGGTAAAACCTGGGTTCGAACCCGAGACTTCGTCTCAACAGTCCATAACCCATACCACTAGGCTACTGTGGTTTTTAATATTTTTATACATTTTTAAGTCAATAGCAATAAGCATATTGATAAACCTCATTCTCACATGACTGTATTACGATATTTGAATGATGCTATTTATTTTAGAAAGTTCACATAGGTCAGCTAACTCACGAACATGAACTGAAGCAAGCATATCTGCAAAAATCGTCACTACGCTTTAGACAATAAGATTTAAATTGATATCAACGATCATAATACATATCAAATGATGACGACATCATGATAGTTGAAGAGAAAGGGAACAGCAATTTCACGACACTAGTCAGTCGGTTCCATGGTGTAATGGTTAGCACTCTGGACTTTGAATCCAGCGATCCGAGTTCAAATCTCGGTGGAACCTGTACTTTTATTACATTTGTGAATTTAATTTGTATTATTTATCATAAATTGTGTTATGAAAATGTGACGTCATTATGCTGATTAAGTAATTAATTGGAGTATTTATTTTATCTGTCTGTAGTAGCGATATTATAATGGCGATAATTCATTTGTTTGATTATATAAACATTTATTAAGTGATATATGATAGTAAAATATGCAAAACGATAGGTGTGGCGTGGTGATAAAACGATTGCTATGCCAAAGGTCGTGCGTTCGATTCCTGTTTAGTAGTAATCTATGTATTCAGCTATTCGAATAGGTTTGGATTGAAAGTGATATGATGTGATATGATAGTATAGTATGTAGGTACTATGCAGTGAATTCCAGATTCTAGAACAAATATTACAAGCTTGCCTAAGTTTGGAGGTTGACGCACTGTACCTATAATAAATTAAGTCCTAGAATTCTTTACTTATTTAGAAATTCATATATCCGAAGTTTATTCACAATTTTATCGAATTTCATATACTTACTACTACTATGGCTAACAAGGTCGTGGGCCATTTGGTGAAAAAAAAATACGTTAATACTGTGAACGTTTCAAATTCCAAAGATGTCACAAAACGAAGCGAAGCGGTGAATAACAACTAGTGGTTATAACAATATGGTAGAGATTTATAAGGCTTCTGTACCCTTATAAACCAAATAAAAAATCCAGAAACATTATATCTTGACTTTGTTCCTAGGTGTAAGCTACCGCCTCCGCCTTCTTCTGCAAGCAAGCAGTGCTCGAGAAGGAGACTCAACTCAGGCGCGTCGGAGGGGGCTGAACGACCCTCATTCTCCATGAACACGGGCCTAGGGATGACAGGTGGAGCTACCTATCAACCTAGCAGAAGCAGGCCTCGGCGGCGGCGCGATGTGTGCCTCTCCCTATCCGGGGAAAAATGGGGAGACACTAGTCTCGCACTCAATGGTTCAGGATTGGCCAGGACGTGAAGGATACGCCAGAGACTACCTCACCTTCGGCAGCTGATATCCCGAGACGGCCGTGCAGCATTTGGCGGTTCTACTCTGACATAACCCAACCAGCTGGCTGCGGCGTGGGGACATCCACACTGAAAAAAAGTAAATAAAAATTATGTAACTGCCGCTGTCATCATTTACTTGACCCCCTGCCTACGTATGTAGATCCCAAATACCAATAAATATCTAGCTTCATAAGTATTCATCCACTTCCAGAACAGAAAAATGCAACAAAAGAATGACCGTCCTCCATGAGCGCGTGCCTGGGGGCGACGGGTGGCCGCCTGTCACCCTAGTAGAACTGGCCAAGGGTCTACCGGGGTGCAGTGGATATATTACTCACCGGCACCAGCAACTGGGGACTAAAAGACGGCGTACGTTTTAGTGGGTTCGAGTCCGACATAACCTCCCCAATCGGCTCTGGTTGAGGGGGTATTCATGGGAATATTTCGCGCCATAAAATTAAAAATAAATGCTGACTCTGGAAAATTGTCCAGTCGATGATAAAACATATAACCACACCGGTTGGTAATGGCATAGGTATATAAGTCACGACTAAAAAATATTCAAAATAAAATACGCTTCCTTCTCAATGACATTTGAAACAACATGAGATCATTACTCGTAAAATATAGTCGATTGAAATGGAAGGCTTGATAATCCGCAGTCGTAACCAATTTCATCACGACAAATATCACTTTCCGATATCATTCCACCCCCAACAATGGCCAACTGCTGCGATCAAATTTATTCAAATTGTGTCTTGTCGCGACCGCACACTGTCGTACCTGCTTTATACAAACTATAAACAAAAAACAACTCTAACCCCCCGACTTAAAATACAAAATTGAACGTAAACTGAGTTACCAATTTCGAACATTGCAATATATGGATAGATATTCTTATTCCACTCAAAATAACATACGTTTCTTCTTAGCAGAGGTTCACTAGATGTTTGGTTGGTAAGGAATTTTCTATTCAAAGTTTGGGTGTTAAGGTATATTTTTGAATGAATGAGTTAAGCATGTAATATGTAGAGAAAAGCGAATAGAAATGTCTGTAGTCTTGTATCAACGCGCTAAAAGTCGACCTACGTGATGACATCACAATTTTTCTTACAGAAACTTTTTTAAAGTACGTATTATTATTATTTTTATGATACAATAAAACTGCATTCGTATTTTTGGTAGGAGAAAAAACCATTTTCGGTCCCACATAACAGGGGGCGAGGGACTTTGAAAAGAAAATGGGTATGCCGAAAATAAATTACTAACCGAAAATGTTACAGCTTAAAAAACGTGTAATTTTTTTGACCCGATTTCTTGCTATGCGGTGTAAATTGCAAGGAAATCAATTAGCCGCACAAACTCTACCAATTAACGTCTTGGAGAGTATCATACGAAATCAGAGGAGTTTTCTTTCTTTCCTTCCGCATTTTGAAATACAATACATTGGGTAGAAATAGAAACATATGACAAGAACTACTTATTCATCGCATAAAACACCCATATCTACAGCAGTGATGCCATTAATCTTTATAGATGTGTAAAATATCACAATGACAATGAATCTTTCGATAGTGAAAACTAGTAAAAAGGAAAACCCCACCCGCCCTACAGTCGGTTAGATAGATAGATGGATAGATAACTCTTTATTGTACATTCCATAAGTCTCGATCCATCCAACAGATCATATTAGCCTATTGTTGGTCGTCACACAAACGAGCATTGGCAACGCAAGAGTGCCATTATGTAAATGGGAAGATTACGAACGTCTCGGAACTGGATATTATAATGGGCTCCGAGGCTGCCTGATGCGATTGGACCGGTGTAAGGGCGCGTAACTCAATACGCAACTTGGACGCCCCCAGTGACGGTAAGGAGGAGGTGTGTGTCGATGAAATGTGATGTCGATATTGCTGTAGAATGAATCTTCTGTCGTGAGACTAGGTGAGATAAAACTTGTGTAAAGAGAAGAGCTGAAGAAAGAGACAATATAGAGAAGCACTTTGTGAAGAATAAAATAGTATTGTGGTATTATCATTATTCCTACAAAGATGATTTATGAGTTAGGTACAGCATGCACTATCATACTTCTTGATATATTTGGATACCACACTTTATTACTGATTATGGAAAAAGATTTATAGCGTGATTATGTAGAGCTAGTATAAACTCAAATGATACGTCTAACTACCTCTCCTATGCACACAAGCAAATTGACGACAATGGTTTTCGGAACATGGATTTTCTTTAATAGAGCGGATGTTTTATTCTATGCAATTATGTTTCAGAACGCACTTGGATTTATTATGAGACTAATCGACCAGATATCACAAAGGTTGCATGAAACAATCGATTTTTTACATAGATAAAATGAATGTGTGCGTCGCGTTTTTCAACTTATTACTTTGCAAATCAGGCTGACAATATAGGTAAAGGTAAAATATTTCATAAACTACCTTAGAAATGAAAGGAAAAGGTAGTCAGGATTTCACTGTTGATTTAATTCTATTGTCAGTATTGTCAACGAAACCAGGGTATTAACGTGTTCATATGGTAAATGCAATAATTATTTGCATATTATAACGTTTTGATTTGCTTGACATTTCGGTTAAATTGCACTAGCCGTGGTTACAAGCTGACTGGAGTATGCGCTGTCAAGACTCTTAGGGCTGCGGGTAGGGGGAAGGTTAAACCTTCTTTTTCTACTACCCGCACTTACCATATATCATGCAACGTGAAAGTTCAAAAGTGAATGTCAGTATAGTCATCAGACATCGATAAAACTGTCCCAACCCTAACCATCTTAGAACTCCCGAAAACTCTAAACGGATTCGACGTCTCAACTAAGCGACAGTTTTAAAGTATCCCCCCCTAACTCGATTCAGATGCTTCGAACTCTTTATGTAAATTCTACCAAGTTCAGTTTGCGGACGACAACCATTGGTACTGCATACTACATGAATAAAAATGTAAGGAGGAGTCAATGTTGGAGTGAATGTTGGCGGCAAATGAATGTTGGGCTGTGTTGGCTCGCGAGTCGTGACAGGTTTGCTAATGTTTGCTTGTTTGTGTATTGGTGTTATGTATTGGAAGGTATGGTTCGAATTATTGCTATGCCATGGTATGCATGAAATGCATATATTAATTTGGTTAACATGTCATTCGGAAGGTATAGTTTTCCGTATTGAAGTACATAAGGCTGCTTCTAACGGTAGTTAAATTTAATGAAATTTTAAAGCATTAGATTGAAATAGTGAATGCTCAGATGAGACGCGAACGGGTGACCAGCCCTTACAGAGGGCATGCTCTGACCACTGAGCCGATGTGCTACGTTATGCGCATTCAGAATTATTCTATACGTTTTACGTGGCGACGTAGTAAGTCTTACCGAAGAGCGAAACCTATGCTCAGGCCCTCTCCGTGAATCAAGTTGCTACCCACGATGGCAACTCACGAATTCCGTCGATTCCACAAAAGTAGTGGCAATGTTGGAGCCAACTATTGGAATTAATGAACGATTTTAGAATCATTTTTAAACTTTGTTTTTATTACTACGCCTAATCAATTTCATTTTCATTTCATACATACACACCTAATACACATTTTCTCGCCAATTTCCTTCCGAAGTATTCAGAAGTGAATTAACACCCACATCCTACCATTGTATTTGCCTCTGTGACGTGACGGTAGTGAACGCGACTGCTACGCAGGAGGTGACCGGATTCGATTCCCACTCAGTGCAAATATTTGTATGCATGAGTATGGTTATTTGCACTGGTCTGGTCGTCCCTCAGAGAGCACGTTAAGCCGTCGTTTCCGGTTATCATATATACATAATATATCTATGGCAGTCGTTACGGGTAGTTGAAGCCCCTGAAAATCCGACTAGCCTATCTACAGAACTTCTATATCGCCAATTAGGTTGTGCAGGTCCGACGGCAGTCGTTTCACGGAAAATATCGAAGTTCAGACGCATCTTACTTAGACTAGAAAGCCGATCCCAACTGAACTGAGAATCGGCTCAGAGAATGATGATGTTTTTGATCCTATCTTCTTCTTCTTTCGTGTCTATGATCTACCCATGCTCACACTATACTACTTGATCATAGAAGAGGAGATGAGCCTAATGCTATAATAAATATCTGATTGATATGTTTTATGTTTGAATATCACAAGCTAAAAAAAATACAAATATTTTTTAAGATGGCAGAAAGGAACACGGCCCACTAATGAAAAGTCGTCACCGTGATCGCTGGACGTCAGGGATATTTGCTACACCAGGGGCGTTACACTCGTCCTGCCCACCCTTTAGAATACTCGAGATGATAGCCGCCTAGACCGCGGTAGCCTAGTGGTATGGGTAATGGACTGCTGAGACGAGGGTTCAATCCCAGGTTTTACGATGTTTTTCGAAGTTATGTGTATATTTATCGCAAGCTTATAAGTGCCCGGTTAATGGCAATAGGATCGCCACCTATCACATTGGGGCCTAAACATTAACTGGCGAAATGTAGGTGCTAGCACCTCTGCATATCTCTTCGGGGATATAAGCTTGAGTTTATGTAATGTTCTGTTATGATTTTGCTACCGATTCTGCGCCCAAAATTTATTTTCCGAAACAGCTAAAAAATCAGCATGTATATACCTAGTCAAAAATACGTCACGGAGTCTTGATTAAGTATATACCCTATAGAGCCTTTAACATCTTCTTCACCTCGAAGATTTGATTTAGCCACCCCACAATACCCATCTCACTAACATCAATTTAATCGTTCAAATTGAAATTCAAACGGCAGACGAAGAATCAATTACAGTGAGGGGGAGGTCTGAGAGGTAGGGGGGCATTCAAATACCTCCCCGTTGATAGAAATGTTCTTTAAGAATGTGCGTGTGATGCTATGTGAGCCAATATGTATGGACGTGGAAGGTGTTTAAAGGAACTGCGGAGGTTATCAGCCCTCGTGGCTTGGAGTGTCTTTGACTGAAGATTTAAATCATTATTATATAAGGTGGAAATTTTTGAACATACCTACATGGAGAAAAATTACTCTTAATGCTGGAAATAGCGAATTATAGCACTTAGGTAGCAGACAAGCACAATGCCTACCTAATGGAAAGTGATCACCGTGGGTTATGGACGTTTGCAACACCAGGAGTACTACACTGGTGCTGGTTATTTATGGGACGTCAATTTAACATTACCACGCCTGATGTTAAGCTGAAGGCAAGTCTCATGGAAGAGGGTCACCATTGCTAACACGTAGGTACAGGGCTACAATGGTGGCGCTCAGCTTGACGTCTTCATCAGATGCTTTTTCACGCCTTGTTGAAGAACCCCATATTGTAGTCCAGAGGCGGCTTGTCCTAAAGAGCGCTGGTGCAGTGCACTCCCACAAAAAATGTGTGTACATCCTAGAGTATAGGTACCTACTTAATACCAACAACATACATTCTAATATACCTATAAAGTTAAACGTTTTCAAACATACAACCCGATCAAATTAACTGTACACCTAGCGCATAGAGAATCGCATTGCAGCGAGATGCAACTTAACTCGGCCGGGTTACGGGAGGAGCGCTAGCGATTGCGCTCCTATGAAACAAATCTTAGTACAAATCCCAGTACTGAATTCAATGAGTGCGAAAGAGAAACATCGTACTGTCCCGACACGTGAAACAAAAGATTTCATAGGAGAAATTAGCTGATCCTGTAGGCCTAACACGGGCGCGGGACAAATATCTCTCTCCACCGCTTATGTCAAATTGACGGGGACAAACGTGTTTCTCCCTAATTGCTAGCATGGCGTCGAAGGAGATAACTTATGTCCCTCGCTGTGACGTAGACAAGGGACTTTTCCTCCACTTGCTTAGCACGGCGGCCGTAAAGTGGACAAGATATGTCTCTTTTTGACAGATTGTAGAGAGATATTAGTCTCCGAACTATTGAGGTGGGGACAAAAATCGTAACCTAAAAATAAATACATTGAATTTGATTAATTAATTAATGAATTATAATTTTAATATATATAACATATCTATATATGTATATATATATGGGGAAGGGGGAATTTAAATATTTTTCTCAAATAATTTTGACTATATATATATATATATAATGTATATGTATGTATGTATGTATACATATACGTATACATATGTATGTATATATATTATATATGGACTCTACAACCGGTCATAGTGGGACCCCCCTACAGCGGTCAGTAGTACGAGTGTGACACCCTAGGCATTACAAACATCGATAGGCTATAGTAAACATTTTCCAACAGGTGGGCCGTGTGCTCGTCTGCCACCTAAGTTGTATAAAAAATCCAAACATAATAGTCCTATATTATTACGACACATTACGTAACACAATACATCCCATTACAAGGTAATAATACCTACTTACTAACTTAGCTATATCTACATTATATGAAATTAAAATAACACCGACAATTTAAAAAGTCAATGTTGCACTTAAAAAATATGCACGTTGCTAGGTTTTATCAATTTGGTCGAACAATACTTTTTCGTATATTGGTAGCATTGAGTGGACAAACGTTCTCCCCGGTGACAAACTAGTCTCTCCTCGACGCCATGCTAGCTAAAGGGAGAGACAAGGAGGGAAAGACAAATTTTTCTCCACTCCCCGGGGACTTTTGTCTCCGCGCCATGCTAGCCCAGCTGGAGCGCCGCTCACGCACCCTGTTGCCAAATGGTCATTATGCAATCTGATTGACAAATTTACGTTGTTGCCGCTCTTATGTTTTCTTTCAAATAAACAAAACACAGTAACACGTGACGCGTACGCGCCGGTGATTGTTTTGGGGTTTTTAGCTTAAATAATTATTAAGAAAGTTGTTTGTGCGTGACCTTGTGTAAAAATGGAAGAATACAGTGTATCTTTTATTAAACATTGTGAAAAGACTCTTGAGATGCGTCTCGAACTCAAAGCCGCCACGCCTCTTTCTCAAAAATGTACTACAAAAAAGCAAACCTTTTACGCGTGTGTTTAAATCAGAACAAATTTTGTTTCCCGTGTTTGGTATTTGGCGATGGAGCCGGCAGTACTGGTAAATCGGCATGGACGGTTACGGGAATTTTTCAATAAAAGTGAAAAAACATTCGCCTTGTCATTTTTTTCGTTTTTATGTTTAGTGAACACCCATAATATTTGGTCACGAGCCGCCTCTGTTGTAGTCACTTGGCAAAACTACAGTTCGTTTGAGTCGTTTGATTTCCGATCGTAATGTGTGAGGATGAACTCCCTGCTTGTGCAATTGGTGCGATGATAGAAATTATTCGTGGGTATCATGTAGAATATATCTGACATGCTCGAGTAACTTCAAAAATCCCTCCTAGAGGGTCCTCACCATTAAAAATCGGTGCTGAACATAGACTAGCAAACTTATAACTTAGCAATTGCATAATCTGAAGCGCTTTACCGCTGTTGGTTAAAGAAATAAAAGGTGTAAATCGAGTTCATTGATGCTGTGTAATCACACCCAATAATAACCCTTTCTGTACATCCCCGAAAACACCACTAACATAATAATCGTACCTACGATTCTATATATCTCTATATCATCATAATAATATCGAGATGTTAATAAATTTTATGTCTCTATCACTTAGTGACTTATTGCTTGTCGTAAATAAGCAAGGTTTACTTTGTCATATTTACGGCGACGTAAAATTGTATGACAGTTACCCACGACGTTTTACTGTGGTAATCACTTTTCATATGCTCCGTGGAGTTTTTGCATGATTGTATATGTTCATGCTTGTATATCACCGGCGAATTATGCAGTCCAAAACGTTCAGTACAGAATTCAAACCATTAAGGGAAACGTTTATTAGATTTCAGATTTTCTTAATTTTTTAAAGCAGCAGCAATCGAAATTACTGGATATTCCATCTAAACCCGCGAGCTAACTATGCTAGCTATGGCTTGTGTTAGGAGTGAATTCACTGCTTTAGTGTAATGGTCACTATCGCACACGAGGCCTCTCCATCGTAAGTCTGACTCCTTAACCACTATGATCATCTTCACAGCGGGTTAAGGGTCTCCCTTTCGCCCTTTCCAGTGGGTACCTTCTCACAGACGTTCTGGCTACATGGTCAATCCAATGCCATTATTTGACATGTGTTGATTTTATTTATAGCTTGTGTAGTAAATTTCCAGGTCTAGCTTCGATGAGTCAGGCTTGGTGGTAGACATAAGTTCATAACTTTAACTTTAAGAGTTATTGGTAAGTTACTTTTAAATAAGTATGTCTTTTTGTAACTACCAATTTTTATAAACTAAAAGTACTTATTCAGAATTTTTCTAACTTCCAAGGTTCAATTTCTGCTTTTACAAGATATCAAAGAATTGCTAACCCATGTATGACATCAGTAGTCGCGTTTACTTCACTCTAATTCCATCACCCTTTCTATCATAAAACTATCAATAAAAAAGCACTCCGCACATACTCTCAGAGAAGATAGGTATACTCACAGAATCAAGGTGCGCGAAAAAAATATGTAAAATGCTGTAAAGGTCTACCACATTAGCTATTTGCATGTATTTGTAACAAAGCGATTCAGATGCGTTTGTTAAGCGTGTACTTACTAAATTATATGCGATTCTATGGACCATAAGGCCATCAATGCTTTCTTAATATATATCAATCATCAAACGTTGATCGGTTTTTAACCGACTTCACAAAATAAGGTAGCTATTTATTATTTTGTATAAGTGATAAACATAATATACACGATAACAAAATATAAAATTCAAAATTCACAGTGACATACAATATTCACTAATATCCATTCATCCACTCTTAACTTCTTTCTGTGACTCTACTAAAAGGTTTTTGTTCATTAAGTATATCTATAGGTATATTTTAGTACACTTCCAGAGATTGATGTATACTTTTTTGTAGGCGTTTCTCATGTTCAGACGAATTTAACAGTAAATTAAATAAAATGGTAACGAATAGTTGTTATTTGTTGATTATAACGTAAGAAAGTGGTATGGGTAATGGACTGCTGAGACGAGGTCTCGAGTTCGATCCCAGGTTCACCATGGCACACACCAATGACTTTTCGATGCTTTTCGAAGTTATGTGTGTATTTATCGCAGGTTTATAAGTGCCTCGGAGAGCACGTTAAGCCGTCGGTCCCGGTTGCCATACAAACATCTATGGCAGTCGTTACGGGTAGTTGGAGCCCTCAAAAGTCTAACCAGCCTAACTTGCTATTACTGGAAAGCCGACCCCAACTGAGTAGGGAAAAAGGTTCAGGGAATGATGATATAGCGTACCTCGAGAATTCTACAGTTACACCTCGTAAACTAAGACACAGCAAGTACATACTTACAGGTGAAAAAGACATGCCTTAACAAAAATTAAAAGATTTATCAGAGCATATTATCAAAAATGTCGGCAGGAGTTACTGAATATTTAAATAGTAAATGAAATTACCAATGAGTTTATGTAGTTACATCCTGATAACACACTTGGTCCTTCTCCTGAATATTTATCTGAATCCCCGATATAACCTGGGCCTTGCGGTATACTCAAAGGTTTTACATTGATAGTTATGAACATTCCAATTCCAAAACACAACGATATTTTAATAAGTTCCACCAAGTGCCATGAATCAACAGTATAAATCATTTTATACATTGCGTAAACGCAGCGTTCACGCCCCGGCAGCTCGCCAATACAGTAACCCCTTTAGTGGTCATCAGAGTATGTTTGAAGAGGGAACTTTTTACGATACACGGCACGCTTCAACATTTTATGCGACATTACGTGACGGCTATAGAAAATCAATCATTCTGTACCATATAGCAATATTTATATTCAAATGTCGTATATTTTTATTCATATTTTTTGCGAGTGGATAGAAACGTAGAAAAGAATTTTGATAGCGTATGTTTGTGATGCTGTACCTACATGATAGGGAAGAATCGATAATGTATTGGTAGAGATGAACTGTCTTATCTATCGGTTTTACTAGACATTTTCAAATTTGATCTGATTTTTTCGTAGTCATGATGAATCAAAGAATCACAGAATCAATTTCTTTTATTCAGTTTAGGCACATAAAGATCACTTATGGATGATTTTAGATTGACATGGTCATTTACAAATTCACTGTTAAATCGATCGGGATATTTACCATGTTTGTTAATTTCTTCGCGTAACCGATATTTCGACTGACAGTAAATATCCCGATCGATTTAACAGTGAATTAGCACTTATGTAGTTAGGAAACTGCTTTAAAAATTCATTTCAAATGGTTTTAAAATTTACTTTTAAAATTTACTACGAACCAAACAGTAATATGCCAATATCAACCCACAGAACAATAAAATTGAAGTGCGTATATTTATTTCGTGTTTCATCCATATTCACCAAAGTAAGTACTGTATCTATTGAAAGTTTAATACAATGCGGTAATTATAGGGTGCAAATTGTGACGGAGAGGGTTCGTATACTCGTTTAAGCAGTTATCTAGAATAATTGATACACATCCTCTCGCGGGACCGCGTATTGCGACTAAACATGCCATGCTGATTTGAGTTTATTTTAATTTGATTGAAATAACTGTCTATTTTCGTGAAAAGTACTTAAGCACTAGCAGAACGTGAAAAATTCTTAAAAATACACACATTACGTAAGCTCACGTCCGAAATCCTGGAAGGGGTAGTTAGATGTGTATAAAACCCATATTTCGCCAACTACGATCAGTCCCACGTAATAGGGGCGAATCTATTACAGCCTATGGGGTATGCCAAGAATAAATACGTAGTTTATAAATTTGGAAAAAAAAATTGACTCGATTCCTTGCTAATTGTCAAATAATTGGCTTAATACCATCCACTCATGTACAAAAATGGTATTATTAGTTATTTGATGTGACTTTGAAATTTATAAATACTACATTAAATAAAAATATAAGAAATAAAAATTAGAACGTCTAGTGAGTTCCAGCCTCACATTTTAGCAGTTTTCATTTTCGAGGTCAAAAAGATACAGCAAAGAGATCCAACGGTAGCATGGATTTATTATGCGTTGAAGGTGGTCGAAACGGTACCTAGTAATCAAATGAAAATTCATTTATTTCATAATAATACAAATAGATACGTAAATACTATGTTTACAAAATACAAGAGTAAATCGCCCTTTTGGAATATTGCTCGTAAAACACAGGCAGGCGTTCAAGAATAAAGTCTTGTAAGTATGGCGAGGACGTCAAGCTGAGCGCCACCATTGTAACACTGTACCTGTTTGTAATGGCGACTCTCTTTCCTGAGACTATGCCTTCAGCTTACCATCAGGCGAGGAGAAGTCAAATTGACGTGTGTCCTGAATAAATAAAATATATATTAAGAATCAAATAATCAAGTTCGTTTATTCAGTTTAGGCACATAAAGAGCACTTATGAATGTCAATGTTTTACAATTATGTGCCTATATTTGTTAAAAACATTAAAATTTAATTTCATTTATAATAAATAAAGGTTAAAGGCAATAGACTTGCCACCTATTACATTGGGACCTAAACATAAACTGGCGAAATGTGGGTGCTAGCACCTCTGCCTACCCCTTCGGGGATATAGGCGTAACTTTATGTTGTTAGGTTTTTATGTTTAAAATAGTCAATTATGTGTTAAACAGCTTCTAACATTGACTTGTACACTTTCAACCACCACTTGTCAGACAGTACAATACATTTTCGTTGTTCCTAAACAAAATATACTCAGTTGCATTAGCATCGCGTGCACAGCGCCATCTAGTGGTAACTAACGAAGATTTAATGCGAGTGGGAGATTTGCACGGTACCCCGACAAATACACCAACATTGATTTGTTGCCGGCATCTGCCGTTTTTATTGCCAATTAAAATGCCATTACATTGAAAAAATAATTACTTATTGTTTTTGGTGTTTTTTTTTTGTCAGAACCTAACCATAGTACCTATAGTAGGTAGTTTGTTTTGGTATGTCTTGTCATTGTTGCAAACATACCCAGTAGATATTTAGGGGTCAACAAGAATTTCGAAATTAAGAAGCTAAGAAGATTGAGAGAGTCTCGGTGCTGTTAGTGCAGAAAACAAAGAAGGGTTTCTCGTTCTTCCCACTGACAACACAAAACCTCTCCAGTGAGCTCTGATCACCACGGTATTATGTAGGGTGGAAGTTCTTCCCCAGTCGGACTGCTCAATTGGGACGGGATATACCATCATGTCGTACCTCCGTCAAATATGGATGAACGCGGCTGCTATGCAGTAAGCTTGGGACGTTTTTTCTTTTTCTTGGAGCCGGTTAGGGAGGTTATGTCGGACTCAAACCGACTAAAACGCACGCCCTCTTTGAGCCTTTAGTTGCCAGAGGTGAGATAGAAGACAACATATCTCTCGCACCCCGACAGACACGGCGCCCTCTCTTTCGAGATGACCCCCTTCGGGTGTAGGAACCACGGTATCCCCGCCTAGCCCCCTGGTATGGGGAGGCGCATTTTGCGCCGCCCGCGCCTGTCGGGGCCTGCTTTTGCTAAGGTTCACCCGTCACCCCCAGGCCCGCGCTCATGCGAAGGAGTCATGGGTCTAATAAAACATATACATATAATATTAAATAGGTACACATACATATTTGCGTGTTGTATTTTTATGTAAAGACCTAATGTATTTAACTTTACTTATCGTAGTACATCTAAGACATCCACTTCAATTTGTTCAACATAACTCTTCTAAGTAAATCGAAAGCAATTCTCTTAATGGTCGTCGACGTTTGATCGCAAATAAAAATGAATTTACATCGTATCGAGGCGTATGTCGTGTCGCAGTCGTGGTACGACTCCTGCGGGTGTCGTCAAAAGGTCGTATTGCCGATAATTATCGAACGGTTAGTGTGTTGACTGTTGACGGAAGAAGACGTTTATAAGGTACGGGACGACTACGATATTGTAGACTTCAGATGCCGTAATTGATGTATCTATCGTTTATAATGGAAGAAGGTCATATTTGATTGTAAGTTTCAGGAGTCTCCGGGGACTATTTCTCCCAAACTGTACCTACTAAATTAAGGCCATAAAACGGACATAAAACGCCTGAAGTGCACAAGTCAATGCATATGTGAGAATTGAAGGGCTTCGTGGAATATAAAATGTTTCATAATTTAGAATAAAATTAACACATTCATTACTTATGCAGTAGGACGCGGTTTTCCTAAGCAACTACATTATGAGTTTCTTCAGCCGTATGATTTTATGATCCTAAATAACCAAAATAAGTAGTAAACTATTCCTTCTTTGTAATCAAGTGATAACGCTCTGTAGAATGCCCTAGCTATAATATCATTTGTTATCATACTTATCATTTATTTAGACGACTTGGAGAGAGAGTTCCGTACTTGAGAGATATCTCAAGTACGGAACCCTCTCTCCAAGTCGTCTAAAGTAAAATTCTTCAAGGTCCTGTAGGCCTTCGTCGTAAACATTTAGTTCACAGTATATCGCCCATAACATTTAACGCCCGTTTGCATACAGGTGCATCCAATTGCATATTCAGTTATCAAAACCTATTTATGTTAGTTTTATTTGAAGCCGTATGATAATGTTAGATATTGAAGTAGGCGTTACATGGCGGTAATCCATTATAAGAAAATATATTATAGGGGGAGGTACCAGGAGGTACCCACCACTCACCCACGGTTTAATAATCCCAGCGATAGCAATAGTAAAATAGTAGGGTAGGTGCATAGGGTAGCTAGGAGCTCACTGGAGAGGTTTTGGTATTATCAGTGAGAAGACCGAAAATCCCTTCTTTGTCTTCTGCACTGACAGCACAGAAACTCTCTTAATCTTCTCCCCTACCCTTCCTCTCTACTCTATATTATGGCCGGCAGCTCGAATGTGACGCCTGTGGTGTTGTAAACGTTCAGAAGCTACGGTAACCATTTTCCTTCTGGTGGGCCGCGTCCATCCCTTATTTATTATTATCAGTATTCATTAAAAATAATCAATAGGGCGCCTAAAATCCCATTCCAGTTAATTAATAGCCAAGAAAGGCGCAAATATTGGAGCAAAACAAACACAAAAACAAAAATAGAGCCAAATGCGCAGTTCATTTGATAAACACAACAAATATTCGAACAATCCGCCCCAAATATGTCTATAATAATCTCATTATTAAATACTTTCAATGTGCGATTCCAAACAAATGTTCAAGAAAAGAACACTGCGCAGTTAGGTCTAATACTAAATCGTCACAAAGCAATATCTTGTATTACAAAAATGAGCTTTACCAACTACATAATAAAAGCGAAATTGGATTGAATAAAGCATAAACATTTAAAAAAGAACTCACAATTGCAGCGTCACCGCATCTCTTATCATGCTAAAGAGAATTTATATCCTACTGCGTATATCATAAGATTTAAATTTCACTGCATGTAAAATGATGTTGTATTTACAACTGGGGATCGTGTAAGCCGTAGGCCTATTTGTGTCGGTTTCACACTTACAACAATAGTGTCATGATTCGTGATCCCGGATTATCCGGGAACAATCCCGGGATTAGGTCGCGTTGCGGCAAACAAATGGAGTCGGGCTAACGAGTGGTGAAACAAGTGCGTCACTAACAGGGAGTTCGAATTTCGAACGTCTAATGGTGTTTTTTTTCTATGCCGGGAGTAACAGCCCAGAGTTTTGATTAAGTGAGATAATAAAAACGCTAATTCTAAAACCTCTTCAATAAAGAGTACCTATGAGTTTCCTGTACATCATGATTGATCCTTGTGGTAATGAAAAAAATAAAATTCTCACCACCCTTTCTCATACAAAAGAGCAACTACGCCTAACAAATTCAATTCAATTTCGATTGTACGAAATCAAAACTCGATTTACAAAAGTACAAAATTTGTATTTACTCGTGTAATCTTTATTGCACAAAATACCCAAACTTACTAATAATTCTAACTCACTAAACACTTGCTTCATACATTAAACCAAATGCTATATCTTTTAATCCCATTGTCACGGTGCATCTAGAGCGATTTAGTCTGATTAATTACCTCACTACACTATGCAAATCCAGTTTACAATGACCTTCCACTCTCAAACATAATCTGAAGTATTACAACGCAGTATGTAGGTCTACATAATCTAGTGATACGGACCATTATATGATGAGCTACCGCCCCGCTCTCTGCTCTAACATTTGTTGAACATATCGGAGCAGGTGTCAGACTATCGGAGTGTATATGTATGTTGGTAATGATTTGTGTGTTACATACAAGGTAAGAATGGGACAATTAAGACTGTTAATGAACTAGCAACACTTGAAGACGTTTTGCAAATGATTAAGTGTCTGCTCTAATGGATCTCTAAAATTAGGGAAGTTCTGGATTACTATTATGTTGCCTAAAATTCGTTGAATATAACAGAGGGTAGGTGGAATATAATTGCGAGTTTTTTTATAGCACTTAGGTACCAGACAGGCACACGGTCTATAGTAGTTTATGCTGTTCAGAAAAAAAAATGTGTCACCAATCCTGGGTTAGGCGAGAATGAATTTTGAATTTTGAATTTGGACCGTGACGCAAAAACGTACAGCCAGTTGGTAGTGGATTATTATAATTTAATAGGAGCTAAATCCAGTTAATTAACAAATATCATTAACAAATCAATATGGCTTTATATGGCTTTATTAGTTATCTTACTAACAATAATAATATTTTCCAGCAACATAAACAAAAATCTCACGAACTCACACAAAAATCTTCTCTCTGTCCACGGAAAAGAATCTAAAAAATAAATTCACATCCGATTTTCCACTGCGGTTCTATTGAAACCGCTAACGATTCTTATACCCTTTCCTATAAGCTCTTTTAACTTGAAGGTGTTTATATAAATGTGTCTCTTTCACACTCTAGTGTGAAATCAGTCCGACAAATTAAATCCCGCCTCAGATTATTACATAGCTCAGTGACTGTTCATAAATAACACGTAGGGAGGAACGCGGGAAATGTACTAAAGTAACCGTTAATATGGCGGTTTATTTGAATTTCGAATGTAGTTTTTTTTTAATTTGCAAGAACGTCTTCCACTGATTCTTTCATCATCTCATGCTATGAAAAAAAACACTATTTTTTGTTTTTACTACTAAAAGATGATAGTTTCATCTGTTTCGTCCAAAATTCTTTCAATGGCGTCGGTGGCTTCGCGTCGAGTTTGTGAGACTGTATAATTAGACCGTATCTCCTCTACTTACTTTTTATTAATCTTCTTTTAACTCACTCTCTCTCTCTGTAGAATATAACCACGCAGGTGATGTTACTAACACACAATATAATTATCTACTAGTATTGCAAGCATACAACGGCCTCATTTAACTACAACAGGATACCATAAATTCTTAGAAGAGTAATAAATTACGAAAGAAACACAAAAGACTCGGTTCCAATCAAATGAAAAGTGAGATGCCGAATGCTCCGAGTTGCATTACATTTATCGGGAAACCTGACAAGAAATTTTCTTAGCAGCTCCCCTGATAAAGATGGAAGCAATTGCAGAGAGTGCAATCCTTCCATATACAGTACTTGTATCTAAACATAAAACAACTGTACAGTACTGCAACCTTCCTGCAACTATGGTATATTTATGTACTGTTGAAATTCAAACAGGGTTGGATTTGGGGCGTGCATTCCAGTGCGACGCGAGCGACTCCCGGCTGTTATATTATGTCTGTGATTTATAGCATCGAATTCTCGTCGGTAATTAGTGCGTGCCTCCAACAGGCCCTGCGGTGGGTGGCACGGGGTAAACTGCAGTTAGAGTTGTGAGGTTAACGAACAGTTTATGTTTATTGATTACACGCCTGTACTTCTACACGATATTTATTATTTTACGACGAGTTACAATAATAAATATCGTGAAAAAGTATAAGAGTGTTATCAATATATATATATCAAGTTCCATCAATTAACAGTATAAATAGTTTATGTGTATGAGCCGATTAGTGACGTTATTTAACCTATAGTAGAAAAAAATGCATATATTTGTAATTAAAAGAGTTTGACCGTCCCAAATCGATTGGTTAACACACTTCAATATTACCGAATATAGAATATTTAAGAAAGCATTGCTTCGTTTTAATTAATATTTCTAATTATAAATTTTTATTAGGTACTTACATAGTTATTTAACCCAAAATAATAAATTTAAGTACTTGCCCTACGAATAAAAAAGAATAGATTCAGTAAGAATTTATTCCCGCATTACTCAAAAATAAATGACATAATATTTTAAGTATTTTTTTTTGTTTGGATTTTTGTAAAATGTTATATTTTATTCCGTTCATAAAATTCTGATAATATTATAACAATGAAAATGTAATTCTATAAAATTGTAACTGAAAAGAAAGTAGGTTCAAGTACTTGATATATTGACGTTATCTAACCCGATTATATTCATGGATTTGCAAAAAAATGCACAATAATTTTCTGATATTAGAAGAACTATTTTCTTACTCAACAAAACTTAACTGCACAATCCACTAACCTGCAGTTAAACACATTTAACCAAAGCTGATAGAACCAGCCACACCACGGATTACAGGAGATTGAGTATAATCGGACGCCCGGGAACGTCCCATTAATAACCGTACTCTGTTAATTGAACCGGTTGCCGCCAGCAATATTTCAAATATAGAAACGCTATAAAATAGATCTCTAAACGATTGAAATTAATCTCAGATTAGTTGAGTGGTGGTGGTTGACTGTATTTGTTGGTTGGCGTATACTCTGTGCATTGAATAATTAAAAAAAAAATAATATTTGAATTCTTCATTGACACGCTCTGAAGCTAGATTTATTTGATTTTTAGTTGTGTGAGTGATTACAAATCATCATCATCTTCCTTGCTTCAATACCGTTTACATCCAAAGGTGTCACCTCCGAGTTCGGTGTCTGCTTTACCCAGTCTAACTGCGTTGCGTCTGAACTTCAATATTTTCCCTGAAACAACTGTCAACTGGCCTCCACAACCCCATCTCTCCTACATAACCACATCTGATCTCCACAACCTATGTGTGCGTTGTGTACATTTTTTTATAAAGGACACGTCAATTTAACTTTTCCCCACCCGACGAAAAGCCTAAGGCAAAGTCTCAGGAAAGAGGGTCAAAAATACAAAAAATACAAAGATTCGGTGACATCTCTTTGAGATGATCCCGTTTCCCTAATGTGGGAACCATGGTGTCCCTATCTAGCCTCCGGATATGGGAAGACGCACTCTGCGCCGTAGCCGCGGCCTGCTTCTGCTAGGGTGACAGGCGAACAGGGCCCCGTCCCAGGAAGACTCCGGCAAGAAACTCAACAGGTTTTTTTTTTGTATTTACAAACATTTACTTCCATCTGTGCTATTATATAAACTAGGTACTGAACGGATTTCGATGCGGTTTTTTTTGTTTGAAGGAGTTTGGTCCAACTTAAACTTTGGTCTATCTTAGGTTTGTTTGATTGCGATCGGTTAAGTAGCACCAGAGTTATGATTAGTAATATAGAATTTAAGTCGCACAAATGGCGCTTAGGTTGCAATAACCGACAGCCACAAAGCCGCGGGCATAGGCTAGTAATCTATATGGATTTTATGTTTAAAATCAAATGGATTTATATCTTAGATCGACAACACCACGTATGTTATATACTTACTGAAATTCTATTATCTTCAGTAAATAGGACTGAAAAAGTCATGTAAAATGTATATGTATGTAAAAAATCCTAGTGTGTAGGAGAGCTAATGTGATTGCGCTCAGGTGTGCACGCCTGAGTATATTGCGGATGGTTAGGAGCGCTAAAATGTATATCCTCATGATTATTATTTTTTGTTCGATAGGATCGCGTTTTACCACTATCTCGCCTGTTGGAAGTGATGATGTGGTCGACTGTGGAGCTCGCTTGCCTAGAGGTATTCACTCTAGTCCTGAAGACTTGCAAGTTATAGCTATCTGGAAACTATAGCGTATCGGGATTTACTAAGAAAGTCCAATTTGAAAGAAATTTGTCAACTCGGAGCCTGTCCAGTTTGCTCTGTCTACCCTTCCCTCGTTCCATGGCATGCTTCTTTCGGATATATTTCTGAATATAGGTTTAGTTATTATTTTTTGCTGTAAAAATGTAATTTTTTTACCGACTTAGATCTATAATAAAAACATAATTTGAATGACACAATTAAAATTATAATTTTGACCTTAAATCTTTAGCTTCATATCCTAGGCATTGCAGTACGCACTAAAATCCACTCTAAGACACAAATAATTTCAGTTCAACTGAACGGGTTAAATCCTAGCGATCCTACGCTAGGAATTTCGGGCAAGGGACAAATTATATGCGCTGCGAAAAAGAATTGAGTTATATGCAGTTAAATTTTTCGCATGAATAAATTATTTTTTTAACAATTGAATAACTATATTTAATTATGTAATGTCCAAATCAATAAGAATTCAAAACTTGTCCAAATCTCATGACATCAAAACAAATAAAAAATGTCAAATGCCATCAAAACTTTTGAGCTTGTTATGTAAATTAAATAGATGATATAACGTTTATAATTTTTTTTTCGATACTATTATGACATGGCGCCATTTTATCGCTCCCGATCATCACATCGCTTCGCTATATAAATCATTCTGCTGTCGCTTGCTATTAGATTAAGATTTCCTGGCTCCGATGTATTGGTGCTCATCTCGCAAGTGACGTCACAGCATTGATGTATGAATTTCCCGGGAGATGGCGCTGATGTTTTAACTTATTACGTATTGAAATGTGATGCGTTTGGGAGTCGGTGGTAAGGAAAGCAATATTGTTCAGATATTATGCTCGACTAGCATTCAAAGACTGGTTACTGCAACTCAATACAACTGATAGAAAGAATTTCTTGTTTAGAGTAAGTACATATCAATAATGATGAGAAGTGGAGTCAATTTTAAAACTAATAAACTAAGCTCTTCCAATTAGTGCCACCCGCTCCTTTCCTACACAGGACAAGTGCAGGGCTTAGATGTAACCCGCACACGGTGCGAAATATTCCATCAAGAAACGAGCGATTCGGTGAGTTTTTCCTCTGCCGCACCATTAAGTGTTACCAGCGCACGTGTTTCCTTCTTCCTACAGTCCCGGGTCCTTTAAGCGGGGCGTGAAAAAGCATCTGATGAGGCCGTCAAGCTGAGCGCCACCATTGTGGTACTTTATTTATTTGTGATGGTGACCTTCTTTCCTCAGACTTCGCCTTCAGCTTACCATCAGAAGGAGGGAAGTCAAATTGACATGCCCTAAATAAAAAATAAACGTTATCACGTTTCGCTTAATGAACTTCATTCGATCAAGAAGCTTATCACTCACACCGCTCGCCATAAGCAGGGAATTCTTTCTCACGATAATGGTAATTAAATAATGACTTTACCGGTTGGTAGAGTCATTTTTAAAAGAAGCAATCCGTCTGCCTAGGCCAGTCCAGTGATAATCCAACATAGGTAGGTACTATTGAATCTAATGATAAAGGCCGGCGGGGTGAACGTCTCGAATTCAACCGGAAACTACGCTAAAATAATAATGAAGTTTCTAAACCTTATCTGAAAAATTTCAACCGGAAATGTCTTTTCTTTTTTAATTCTTTATTGTACATATAAATGATATTAATACAATACCTAATTATGAGATATTATTATGTAAAAAGGCGGGTTTAACTCATGGTTGAGTTCTATACCAGGGAATGCACAGAGGAATTTATATGTAAAGAGAGTCTCACATGATCTATCATATCTTGAGTGATTTGACTAGATTTTGTATTTTGTGTTTGTATGAAAAATACTATCTACTTTTAACGGACTTGAGTATAATTTCGATTGGAGTTAGGTTGTAACCTGAATAAACACTTCAATTTTGTATCCGAAGAAATCCATACTTCCTTTTAATTTTGGATCTTATACATACTAAATATATTCAATTTAGATCTGAAAAAGTGAATGCTATGACGGTACTCAAGCCCGCAATCTTTCCCTTACATAGACCGATAATTAACCGATAGTTCCTGATGATTGTCGGAAGATGATGACTCTCTCAACTCAAGACGTGCTTCGGTGGCTCAGCGCTTAGAGCATTCCAACTGTAAGGGAAAGATCGCGGGTCATAGTCCCGATCTTAATTGATTTGAAACAGCATACTAATTGCGGTCAACTAATGTTTTCCAAAAACGTTTCCCGAAGTTTCATATTTTTTGCTATACCAAAGATGTCCTTAACTAAAATATAAAATAACTATTAAAAAAACTATCAAACCGGTAAAGTCCAGAACAGTTAGAAATCGAAAAAGTTACTCCCTGGGTACACAAGTAGTTGTGATACCACACTCCAACATCGTCTCCATGTAATCCGTTTTGTTAGTGATGTGACTGAACTAGGCGATATCACATCGGATATTTAAAAAAAATAGAGAACTATGTTTCAGGCATACACTTTACGTTACTTAACTTTTATGTAATGGGATGTACCCGACCTGATTGACAGGCGTAGGTATCTACAAAGCATAAAGTATTTTTTATACTAATTAGGTAAGCGCTCGGTCCACCTGATGGAACGCGGTCACCGTGGACTATTGACGTTTGCAACACCAGGGGCGTCACACTCGTGTTGCCTACCCTGTAGAAACCTTTTAATCTCCCTCTTGAAGAACCCCATATTCGTTTGGGAAAACCACGGCATGCGGCAGGGAGTTCATTTCACAGCTTGAGCGTGCGCGGGATGAAACTCCTTTCATACCGCACAAAACAAAAAGTTATTCTCAGAGGAACAAAGTTGCAAGTGACATACGTATCTTTACACTAAACCTAGGCGGGAAAAATGACAGAGTATAATGAACCGTGAAACGATTTTTTTTAAATCATTATCAACTTTGACAGAAATAAATATTGCAATGAGTTCAAGGGATCTACACTAAAAGACACAAGTTACTGCTACTTAAATTACTAAGACACAGACAATATAAAATATGGCTTAACTAAACGTCTGATCCTATTGCCTTGCTCAGTTCACTGTCGCCTTATAAATTACAACGTGTTCAAATCTTCTCTACCTTGATCACTAGATCTTCTACCATACCACATTGTTTCAGTTCCATAATCATGCTTCCTTTTTTGGTCTCACACTGCACACTTTGACGCACTTTGACTACCTTGGAGTTGAAAACGGGTAACCACTTCACGTCAATTATTGAAAAATAATGAATTATTTTATGTATCTTATTTGCCATTTGTTTGTTTATTACGTGAGATTAGTTTTTAACCTGAT
Source organism: Pelosia muscerda (assembly GCA_963691645.1). Taxonomy (NCBI): domain Eukaryota; kingdom Metazoa; phylum Arthropoda; class Insecta; order Lepidoptera; family Erebidae; genus Pelosia; species Pelosia muscerda. The sequence goes on from OY829100.1 coordinate 4,129,774, forward strand.
TATAACCTAAAATAAAAATGGACCGATCCCTCCCCCGTGTTCAATATTTATAACGGCACTTGGTGGAACTTATTGTTATACATATTGATAACACACTTGTACTTCTCCACGATATTTATTATTGTACCTAACCGGATTCACCTTGCGACATTCTCAAAAGTTTACATTGGAATATGTAAAAATTATCGATATATCCCTAAAACATCGATATCAAGGTGGCGTCCCATCACTAAAGTAAATATTTTATTAAAAGGGCGGTGTGGTGCATCATCAGTCTTGTCGCGCAATATCGCGCGCCAGACGCGGGACAAATCGTTCTGTGCGGTCTAAGCCTAAAGTGGTTTGTTGCTACAAGCGACGGAGGGTCCACATTCGATTCTGGGTAGAGTACTTAATAGTACTCTATGAATAATTTCTTAGTAAGTAGTTAGAATGAATTCTTCTACGATCTTTTTCATTATTACCAAGATATTAAACAAATATATTGCTTATCAGGTATGTCAGCCTTCTTACCTTCACACATTCCTGAGAAAAATACAGACAGACGTATAACGAAATGGTTCTATAAGAACTTATAATACAACTCCATTTAGTATTTAGATCCAAACTAGACATAGCTTCGCTATACAAACACTGTTGTGTCCAATTCAAATATTGGCCAGGGGGTATATGTATGTACTAATAAATACACAGTAAACTATTACTGGTAATCAATAGCTCTATCATTCAATTAGCCTATCGCAGTCCACGTATGAACATACGCCTCCCAATGTGTATCATTTCTCCCAATCTTCCGTCTTCATCCAGTTTATACCAGTCACCCTTTTTAGGTCATCAGCATAGATTAATATAGTCGTCAGTCTATCAGGCTGGGGGGTGTTCTGCCTTACGTTTGCCTTCTCACAGTCTCCTCTCCAAAATTCGTTTGTTTAAAAGATGAGGTTTTTCAACAGATGTGACCAGATCTCTACCACTTCAGCTTTGTTGTTCTGCGAGCTATGTCGGTAATTCTCTCGTTACTAATTTTATCTTTCAAAGAGATTGCAAGCATATCGCATGAAAAAAATAAATTCAGGCCTGATGCCAAATAAGCTTCTTAAAAAATGCTTCTGAGTAAAGCTACAAGGAAAAAATGTATAAGACAAAATGAAGTAGAAACGTAGTCATGTCCAAATCTCATTTGTCGTTGCTCCTATAGATTACGTCTCAAATGAAAAGTGGGTATTTTCTAAAGTTTTTTTCATCCCTCAGTCGTAAATACTTGTCGGGGTGACAACCGTTCCGAAGACCCTTGACTGATTTGTTTGTGAAACAAAAAACCCTTTTAGGTGTCGTGAAAATTAGTTGCTTTTTTCTGTGTGTTCTGTGTTTACTAATTTTGTAACAGATGTTTGTGCAAAGCGATTTATTTTCAGAGTTATTTCTGTCTTTAAATGTCTCCGAGTTCGTTTCCTCAAAGTTCTCATTAAAACTTCTCCGAGAAAGAGTTTTGTCAGCCCACTTCATCTGAAGGATCTCGTAAAGGACGACAACCGGAAAAATAATTGATTAATTAATTATTGATCAATGACGATGACATTAATAGACGTCTGATCATCACCGAAAAGTAAAGGTGTGTCAGAGTCCCACCCAGCAACAAAAGTACTTACCGACTTAGAATTGGTTCGTTTGGGTTTCAAATTCGGTAAGAACCCATACTTACATTCATGTTTTTTTATCGTTAGTAAATCCTGTAGTAAAATCTTCAATGTTGGTGTTTCCGGCTTTCATGTACTACGGGCATTGCCCACCTTTTTGTTTCCTTGCTTGCTCTAAATGTGTCAAAAGGGAAAATTCAATTGTCGTCAGTGTTTAGAAATGAATTTGGACAACACAGTTCCAATCTCATTGTATGCTAAGCAGTTCGCGTTAACTGGCGTATATCACAGAATATCTAATTGTATTTAATACGTATTCTGTAAGCAACGTTACGTTTTCAAAGTAGGAGTGCAGTAAACGGGGTACGTCTTTTTAATTTGTCTTACACAATGTTTATGGAAGCGACTGACGTCAGTGACGTCTAACCCAACATTGACCAAAAATAAAACGTCGGCTTATTGCAAGAAGTCATTATGTGACAAATTCACTATTCTGAGATAAACGGTATTTTAGTTCGAATTATGTTGATTTGCCCATAGCATCCTTATATTAATGACGGGGATGAAAAATTTAATTTTTTCGATTAGCTTAAATGTTATATTAATTAAAACAAGCGATAGTCAGTAATCCTACAAAGTCATTTATTTTTTAAAAATACCAAAAAAAAGCTAATGACTTCTGTCTACTGCAAGTCTGTTCGGTATGTGATTTAATTATTTCGTAATTTGTAATAAAACAACGAAAATCTAATCAAATTATTATTTTATAAAAGGGATAACCAATATTATCCTAAACATAACAGTGCTAGTCCTATGAAAAACTAATTCAATTCTTCCTAACTATTAAAATAACAATTTTTTATCACAAAAACTTATAAAACTCTCAGTCTTTGAATAAAGAGGTAATAAACAGAGCTAATTTAAATCAATAAGCAATTGGAAGTTTAATAAACATGACAAAATAAACTGAAAAATAAAATTTGTCTTAACAGTTGTCATAAGCACTTAGATATTCGCACAATAGCAAATTATAAATGTTGCAAATACCTAGATACTAGCGACAACTTACATAGTCTCAAAAATTATCCATAATAATAATATTATGCGCTGGGACTAGGGGTGCTAAGAATCGCCGGGCGGGATCCCTCCATCAGACGACCAAAGCATGCACAATGGAGAACCGATGCAAATGTAGGTTGTCGCTGGTGACACACAACATCTGCACAATGAGGACAGACGAGAAACTAGCAGAGCTGGACGAAGAATTGAGCAAGTTGCACTGGGACATCGTTGGGTTATCCGAAGTCCGAAGAGAGGGAGAGGACACAATAACCCTGAAGTCTGCCAACCTGCTCTACTACCGCGAGGGCGACGAGAAGTCGCAAGGTGGTGTCGGGTTCATCGTCCATAGGTCCCTCATAAATAACATCATATCCATCACGAGTGTGTCGAGCAGGGTACCTGGTACTCAGAGTGTCCAAGAGATACTTGCTGAAGGTCATTCAGGCTTACGCACCGACCTCGACACGACCAGATGATGAGGTGGAGGCTATGTATGAGGACATTAGTAGAGCCATACATGCCTCTAAATCACACTTCAGTGTTGTTATGAGGGACTTCAACGCAAAACTGGGTACGAGAGGTGATAACGAGTTGAGAGTGGGGCAATATGGGTATGGGAAGCGTAACCGAAGGGGTTGGAGGCTGGCCGACTTTCTTGAGAAACTCTTTATGATGGACTCTTTCTTTAAGAAGGCGCCTCACAGGAAATGGACCTGGATGGGCCCCGGTAGTCGTCCCAAAAATGAGATTGATATCACCATGACGATGCATAGACGGATATTCAATGATGTCTCAGTGATCCATGGGGTAAAAACCGGAAGTGATCACCGAATGGTTAGAGGCACATTGAATATTAATCTGGAGAGATCCCGTCTGATGAGGTCTACGCTCCGGCCTAGAGCTTCTCATATACAGTACCCCGAGAGCTTTCAACTCGAACTTTCGGATCGCTTCTCTTGCCTATAAGAATGCAGTACAGTGGACGAGATAAATAACAGGTTGGTTGAAACTGTCCATTCAGTGGGCTCCAAATTCTTCAGGCACCGTCGAAGAGATAGACCACAGAAGCTCACCGATCACACTCTCAAACTCATGGTCGAACGACGGTCTATGAGACTGCAGTCTACCAATGACGCTGAGGCACATCGGCAGCTCAATAAACGTATCTAGCAGTTTTTGCAACACGACATCCGTGCCTTTAATACTCAGTGTATTAAGGAAACGATTGAGTGAAATAAAGGCTCCAAAGTGTTTGCAAGAGACTTGTCTATTGGGCAGAGCCAGTTGACAAAGCTGAAGAGGAAGGACGACAGTGTCGCGTCGACTAAGGCAGATGTTTTGGGGGAGATCGAGGGGTTTTATGGACAGCTTTATACCTCAGTCACCAAGCCTGCTACTGATACGGTTAAAAATCCAAGAGCTAAGCTAACGCGACACTACACTGAGGATATCCCGGACATCACTCTATACGAGATTAGGGTGGCCCTCAAGCAGCTTAAAAATAATCAAGGCACCAGGAGAAGACGGAATCACTTCGGAACTTCTGACAGCGGGTATCATGACAGTATGTCGAGTTGCAAATCTGACGACTTAAAAATCTGTCGAGTTGGAAATGAGGGGGGTGGAACACCGATTCTTAAAGTCGTTCAGAAGCTCTTCAAATCCGTCTTATTCGAAGGTTCTACGTCGGAAGCATGGAACAGAAGCGTGATGATCTTGTTCTTCAAGAAAGGCGACAAAGTCTCTCTTAACAACTACAGACCCATCTCGCTTCTGAGCCATGTTTATAAGCTGTTTTCGAGGTTTATCACGAATCGTCTCGAACGCAGGTTTGATGACTTCCAGCCGCCCGAACAAGCCGGTTTTACGAAAAGGTTATAGTACCGTAGACCACATTCATACGTTCGTTTTGCCGACGATATCGTTCTCATGGCAGGATCGCTGGAGGATCTTAACACAATGCTCGACGACCTCAACCGAGTCTCTCAACAGGTGGGCCTCAAGATGAGTATGGACAAGACCCAGGTTATGGCGAATGCTCATATTCTAAGGCCCTCCCCAGTGTCAGTTGGAGGCTCGACCCTCGAAGTTGTAGACAAGTACTACCTTGGACAGTTGGTCCGATTAGACGGATCAAACTTCGAGACGGAGGTCAATCGTCGAATCCAACTCGGCTGGGCAGCGTTCGGGAAGTTATACAGTGTCTTCTCGTCCAAAATACCTCAGTGCTTAAAGACAAATGTCTTTAATCAGTGCGTGTTGCCAGTGATGACCTATGGCGCCGAGACGTGGACCCTCACTATGGGCCTCATAAGAAAGCTCGAGGTTACACAGCGAGCTATGGAAAGGGCTATGCTCGTAATCTCTCTGCGAGATCAGGAATGAGGAGATCCGCAGATGAACAAAAGTGGTCGACATAGCCTACAGGGTTAGCAAGCTGAAGTAGCAGTGGGCGGGGCACGTAGCAAGAAGAACAGATAGCCGTTGGAGCCGAAAGATTCTCGAATGGAGACCGCGTACCGGTAGATGAAGCGTGGGACGGACTCCTGCGAGCTATTAAGATTAGGTTATGTGATTGAGAAAATAAAAAGTAGGTAATTAAAAACAATAAATGATTTTAGGAATATCTTAAATAATTGAAATCATGATATTTTACATAAAATTCATTACGTTAAAATTCATTAAGATTACTTATTGTGTACTTATGATCAATTATTCATAACAGAAAGTAATTAAGTGCAAATAATGAACTTTATCGATCCAAATTCTAAGATTTTATTCTACTCTTGTTTAGATAAAGTTAATTACATGGTAAAAATGAGTTCTGTTTAATATGTTTGTTGTTATTTTAATAATTATCTATTTAATAAAAATAACTTGTGCAGCTTAGTGATGTTTCCTAAATGCCTGATTTCCAAAGTTGCAGTTATGGACTTAATAGCAAGGTCATAACGCTTAAAATTGAATAGATAGAAGTAAGTGAGTTTTTGCCTTTTGTAGAATATGCCAAATGAAGTCCACTTTAAATAAAAACGTATTTAGTGATTTTTTGCAGTTAATGAGTTCCTGCAATAAACCGACGAAAATGAGTATTAGACATACAGTGGGATACAAAAGTTCATGGAAAATTTGTATGAATTGGTATCACTACACGACTACTAGTCTTAGACGCTACTGGATAATAGTTCTACTTAATAATGTTATTAAGTTTAGGCTACTATTTGCTTTTGTAGCCCACTCTACATCTACGTACATACATATACGTACTAACGACTATTTCCTTCAGCGCGGAGTAAGTAGAGACAGGCCAAACAAAAAGAAACAGGCCTCTATCTGCTTCTATCCTTACATACTTCTGTAGCAAAGTAGTGGAGAAGATACTCTCCAATTCTATGCTACAGAGCTTCCTCTCATCCACCTATTTAAATTGCTTCTAACCTGCCCAAATGTATATCGTAATGATATTCCTACAACTACCTCCGGCAAATAAATACCCAAAGACAGCGTGTGTTTTAGTCGGTTCCGTAGGGGAAAGGGAAAGAGTGTAAGGACGGAATTTTTCATACGAAAAAATGGTTAAAAAATAAGATAAATACTATCATATCATATATGGCTATTTCGTTACTGTTGTGGCCTATCGCTCTACACAAAATTCATGCTGTAGCACTAGCATGAACTCCTATCGAATTCGTAACGAAGGTTTTGAGAGAACGGAGCATTGTGATTGGCAGTCTATCTCTTGTGAAACACACAAGAGCAATACTCACGTGTGTAGCCCGCCAATCGCCAATACTCCGTTCTGTCGATTCATTTACATTACGAATTCGATAGTATTTCGTGCTAAGGCTACTGTTCTCAAATTCTTGGAAACATTTATGTTTATTTGTTATATTATGTCGTATCCATGGCGTAACTAGTATGCAGAATATCTTGTAATATTATTTAGCAAAATTGAGCAAATATAACGTGGTCCATAATGTCTATGACGAATAATCTACGTAACGGCTGGTATTGACATATTACTTTACAATAATTAATTACATTTTTGATTGTGTAAATGTATAATTATATATGAGTTAAATCGTACACGATTAGAAGGTATAAATTTCGAGATTTTATCCGATGAGAGAATTAATGATAGGTTCATTTTCAATGCTGATAAACGAAAAATCTTCACAAAAAAACTCTACATACTTATTCAAAAATATCAATTACAGAAGAAGCAATGCAAACGGTAACGTCATAATAGACTTATCAAATTTGATCAAAATAAGCGTAAGGTAACAATTTAAAAACCAATATTATTATATTATTATTATAACCAATATTTCTTTAAGTCTATTTCCAAACTCAGTTGGGGTCAGCTTTCTAGTCTAACTAAGATGCGGCTGAACTTAGATATTTTCCGTGAAGCGACTGCCATCGGACCTCCACAACCAAATTGGCTTAGGAAAATATACGCTCAAAATATCTCGTGAACCAAAAACCTAGCCCACATATTTTCCAATAAGATGGCCGAAAATCAACTGTCGTACTTTGAAAGTTTCTTCAGTCAAAGACGCTTGTCCAAGTGACTAGAAATGGGTTATGATAAAAAATTCAAACACGTCAATCAATATATGAGTGCTCTGCGGCTCCGGTTGCGAGGCTTCAAGTTTTCATATTTCATATTGCCACCTCTACGAGACTTAGTCTAGGAGACAGAAGGCATTTTCATATTGATAAAAAAGCAAGCTTTGTAGGAGCCGCGGTAGCCTAGTGGTATGGGTAATGGACTGCTGAGACGTGGTCTCGGGTTCGATCCCAGGTTTTACCATGGCACACACCAATGACTTTTCCATGCTTGTCGAAGTTATTTGTGTATTTATCGCAGGTTCATAGTGCCTGGTTAATGGCAATAGACTCGCTACCTATTACATTGGGACCAAAACATAAACTGGCGAAATGTGGGTGCTAGCACCTCTGCCTACCCCTTCGGGGATATAGGCGTGAGTTTATGTTATGTGAAAAAACAAGCTGTGCTCCGGTCACTCGACCTGTAGTATTCCTGAAGATGCATTGTGTATAGGCGAAATGCTATATTCTCACTTGCAGAATACTGCACAAATGAATTATTGCAGAATATTATTTCCTCGGGCTATTAATAATCTGTGTCTCAGGTAAGAATTTTTTTACTTGCTTTGAGTAGTTTGGCATTCCTTGCTATGATAATTGATAATAACATTTTGTTACAATTAGAATTGCACCATGTAACACCAACTTCAATATGTTATATTGACCAAATCGTTTTGTCATACTACACATGGATGACGTTCGTGAAGTACATTTATGTAATAATAGACGCTGATGGCGGGCTATTGTCTCTGCCTACACCAAAGGGAGCAAGGAGAGCTGGTCACTTCCCAATTGCATAAATATATTATAATTGGATAAAAGTGCGCCGTACGACAATTGTATGTGCGTCCATTAATAGGTGTTGGTATGTTTTAGGCAAGCGCTTAGATACAATTCACTATAATTACCTATCATAAATATTTTTTCATAGCATTAGTTGTGTTGAGAAACTAGGTGAAATGTTCTCTCAATACAAAGGGAGGATCTTCCTGTATTACTATTAGTGCCATAATACATTTAAACCAGACATAATTCTTACTAAACAGATAGACAACTATTATATTATAATTAAAATGCAAATCTTGTATTTTCAAAATTCAAAACTTGATTGTATAGGACACCAGTATTCCGTAATTCAAATATTAGTAAAAAAATTCTGCCTGTCATCTAGCTCTTAGCCTACATTGTGGGTGTATGTAGTCCCGTTCGGAATATTGGCAAAAAAACAATATTTTATAGCGGTCGCTAAGCGACTCCGCAAATATATGCCCGTGGACGTCGCGCTACCTGACTTACAAGAGATTACAGATAGAAGATATATCTGCGAATATCCAATATTTTTATTACTATTTTCCTTGACTCGAAAATGTTTTACATGAAGTTCGGTCACAGAATAAATAATATGGGATATAGGTACCTACTATGGTTATATGGTAAGTTACTTCTTATAAATTCATTGCAATTGGACAATAGAAAACACAAACAATTGTTTATAGACTCGACCAGGATAACCTTTTCATTTCATGTCGACCTGAGGTAAACAGTAGTGCTGTAATATTTTATACCGCTTACTACTATTTTATCATTGTAAATGGTGTAGTAATTGGTTGCACGGCAGCTCTGCCAAATTTTTCTATTTTTTTAATTCTGAAAATTAACCACCAACGACGATCGATCCCAACTTTAACGATTTTATGCACCTAGGCATTTGCGCTGAACAAAAATCTCCTTGAAAAGCCTTTATTGGATGACATGTCACCGACACACCATTAGTGGAGTAGAGAGAAAATAGAGATATCTTATCTTATATATTCTATCTTAAATAGAAACAGATGAAATTATCCGACATCAAACTATCAACTCCATGTATACCGCACCACATCACATTAAATATTGACAAAATAAAAATGTAAAATGTCGGACGACGTGCCCGTAACCGGTAACCGCCAAGGAGCCATTCCATTTCTGAATGTTAGCCTGCCAATAAATATCTTATAGAGTTACAATGAGGGATAAACGCTTAGGGATCAGTCGCCACTTCCCGGGATCATTGCTATCTGAGTTGTTCGAATATGGACACGAGTTTTTTAGGGTTAAGTTTTGTACTTCATTTATTATTTATTTCGAGTGTAGCGCCGTAGTATATAGTGTTCGTTGAATATTGAATCAATTGGTAATAATTTAACTATCATGTCACACTCAACTTGTTACTGCAGCAAATTATTGTATATAGACTAAGTAAATAAATTAAACACTATAGAAAAGTCTGCTGAATTTCTTACTAGACTCATCAGAAGTTAAGGCTGCGTTTTGAACCAGAGCGATCCATTTACTAAGCTAACCTATACTTAATAGATTTTTAATTTTAAATAAGAAGATCATGATCTTTTAATTATTTTTTATTGAACTTTAATCCAATAAAAAAAACAACACTATAACGATTATAATAATAATAGACAGCGAATCTTAATTATGCTAATATTTCAAGATATGATTATGATAACCTTTGATGTTTCCTCTAAATGTATCTACTATGAAAAATAACTTGAAACTGTTAAACATGTTTTTTGAAATACAAAACCCTATGAAGCGATCACCGCGGTCAACTCATCCCACAGTCAATTCAGCCCACGGGTTCAGTTGATCCTGTCAGTTATTTTATCGGTTGGCTTGACCCGGTCACATTATAAAATATAATGCGAAGAACATACGAAAATAACTTTTCAAAGCGTACAACACATTTTAGCTCAAATCTAGGCCACGGTTACTGAACCAAAAATAGTACGAAGAGAAAGTCGTTCGGATGTGAATCTGTATTTTCGTCGGTTCGGTATCGGTTCCATGGTGTAATGGTTAGCACTCTGGACTCTGAATCCAGCGATCCGAGTTCAAATCTCGGTGGAACCTGATATTTTGGAACTTTTGTAAAAACATTTAAAATTAAAAAAAAACCGTACAATCTTGAGCTAAAATTCACAAGTGTTTTAGATGTAAATTATTATTGACTTAGTGTATATCATAAAGTAATAAAGATTAATTTATCATTTTTACAACATTTATTGAATTGGTTTTATCTGACCTCGTCACAATAGTGTAATCGAGTAATATAACTAAATTGATTTTGTATTGGTTTAATAGTTTCTACCTATCCCATTAAATAAACCGTGAATTGAATCCACATTTGTTAGACTATCACTACATACTCGTAGTATAAAACAAAGTCACGTTCTCTGTCCCTATGTCCCTTTGTATGCTTAAATCTTTAAAACTACGCAACGGATTTTGATGCAGTTTTTTTAATAGATAGAGTGATTAAAGAGGAAGGTTTATTTATGTATATAACATCATGCTACAACCAACTGTTGCGGTGCAGAAGTGAAAAATGTTGCAAAAACTGGTTGCGCGGGTCAGCTAGTACTGAATAATTATAGATCGTCTGATACTCTCCAAGACTTGTGCACGCACGAAATTAATTTTCCTTGCGTAATTCATTTTGAGAGGTTAACCATTGGATAGCTTCATTCACCCTTAGTAACATAGGCTAAATTGCACTGCGTGATAATAATAACCGACGCTAAAACCCGAAGTTGCAACAGAAATCCAAATGTCGTTCTGACAGTTATCAACTCATTTGAAACGCATAGTAGGCACAAATTATCAAATTGGCAGGTGGTTTATTGCCTACTTTCCTATTTACTTCTCGATTAAATGAAAGGCCGTCCAAAGTTCATCAAAATAATAGGTAGGCAACTATGTTTATTATAGTAAAAAAAATGATGATGCTTACGTTTTGCAACATCCGTCGCAAATAAATAACTAGGTATTGCTATCGTAAGTGATTTTTATAAAGCAATTCAGCATTGTGAGAACATTCTAGATATTCCAAGATTCGAATTGTGAAAAGAATAACATTAACCAATATATTATTCATAAAAAATATAGGCTATTACTTGAAAGTATTTTACAAGTTTACAATTTTTTTTTATTTATAGCCCGTCAATTTGACTTCACCTCGCCTGATGGTAAGCTGTAGGCAAAGTCTTAGGAAAGAGGGTCACCATTACAAACACATACAGTACTATAATGGTGGCGCTCAGCTTGACAGCCTCATCAGATACTTTTTCATGCCCCGCCTAAAGGACGCGGGACTGAAGGAAATTAGGCGTTATTTAGTTTAGACAATAAAGTACCCATGTTGTCCTGTGAGAAGCTTATTTGTGATACGTAAACATCTTAAGTGCTTACTGATCCACTTGTAAACTTAATTCAACTCAGGGAACAAACCCTGTCACTTTCAAAAACCTGTCTGCCGGGGTGCGAGATATATGTCTTGTATTATCTCACCTACGGCAACCAAAGACCCATAGAAGGCGTGCATTTTAGTCGGTTCGAGTCCGACATAATCACCTCCGCCAACTTTGGTGGGGCGGTCTTCGTAATTTTGCGCACGGAAAAAAAAGTTACAAAAACCTAAGAAATCGAGGCCCCAAGTCAATACTCAGTAGGTATAGTCTCCGTGTGGTAGTTATCAAGCTAAAATTTTCAACCCCCGAAATACACCTATAAATCCAAAATCAAAAAAGGGTGGAGTCCACCAATATATCATGACGCTAAACCAGCGATATAAAAAACCTATGCTAATTACCATACATTCGCTCATATCGTCTGGCCGCGCCTTCGAATTAACTGATTGCTTTAATTAAAAACGAACTCTTTCGTTCTACAACAGTTGAACTCCTCGGGGAGTTTGTATAGACCGTAAGCATGCGGATTAAAAATCTATTTGAGGTAGGTGGTACCATAGTAGTGGCAGGTGTAGGGTTAACTAAAGTTAGTTTGTGACCATTTATTATTATTATTAGTAAACTACATATTATTATTAAAACTTTTTACTTTTGATACAAATAATGATTAATTAATTTGAGGGGCTAACCTAAGCTTACTGGAAAGTTTTTGTGTTGTCAGTGGAAAACCAACTTGAAAACCACTTGTCTCCTGCGCTCTCTTAACTTAGCTCTCTTAAGCACCTTCCATATAAGATGATTTCTGTAGGGTCAGCCGTATACGTGTGAAGACTTTTTACAATCGTGCATAGGCCACGGCAGCAACTTTCCATCAGGTAGGCCGTGTATATGACACCCAAGTGATATAAACAATATAATTCTTTGGGCCAAAGTTATGATAACGTCGATGATAATGAAATCACTGCCAACAGTTCCAACTCAGTAATAAGTATTGCCAAAAGCAACAGCACCTCCCCAAAGAAGAGTCCTGGTCATTACCGTTACAGGTGTATACCACAGAGAGCTTTCCCACCAGATATGATTACAAGTAAAAAAAACCAGTTATTTACTTATTTAGACCTAAGAAAATGCAATGATCTCGCTCTATCTTTAAGTCTTGCTGTATAGCAAGACTTAAAGATAGAGCGAGAGCTCACTTCTGTGAAAATATTAACACCAGCAAATTCGGGTACTTTGAGTTAACTTGCACTTCAAGCTGTGTGACAAGATCCATATTTCTATTGCAAATTCTAATAAAGCCATTATTTGTTATATGTTGTCCAGTTCACAGAAGCAAGCCGCGGCGGGCGGCGCAAAGTGCGCCTCCCCATATCTGGCGACTAGATGGGGACACCATGGTTCCTACATTAAGGGAAGGGGTTTATCTCAAAGAGATGTCACCGGGTCTGCCGGGGTGCGAGAGATATGTTTGTATAATCTCACCTCCGGCAATGAAAGAGTCATGGACGGCGTGCGTTTTGGTCGGTTCGAGTCCGACATAACCACCTCCACAAAAACCATAAGGATACACTTTCACATTAAACTTTGTACGGAATAGTAAACATAAAAAAACAAACTCACGCCTGTATCCCCGAAGGGGTAGGCAGAGGTGCTAGCACCCACATTACTGTTAGGTAATCTGAGTCCATATCGCCTTTGTTGACTGTACATATATAAACAACCGGATGATACCTCTGGACCGGTTTCGCACATGGGAAATACACTTTGATTAATTTTTGATGGTTCTTCAAATTCTGTACAGGATGTGACGTAATCGCAGATGTTGATTATAGATTAATTTAATCCTTTTCACATGGTCTACTTCAAATTGGACTGTACATAACATGCAAACCACGGTAGCATAGTGGTATGGGTAATGGACTGCTGAGACGAGGTCTCGGCTTCGATCCCAGGTTTTACCATGGCACACACCAATGACTTTTCGATGCTTTTGAAGTTATGCGTGTATTTATCGCAAGTTTATAAGTGCCCGGTTAATGGCAATATGCTCGCCACCTATTACATTGGGACCTAAACATAAACTGGCGAAATGTGGGTGCTAGCACCTCTGCCTACCCCTTCGAGGATATAGGCGTGATTTAATACGTATACGTTAGAAGTATGCGTACGATGTCTGCAATTTTTGCTTTAATTTAACTAATTTATTCTTCGATTTTAAAATTGAATCTAAAAATAACGAAAACAAAATTAAATAACAAAATAATTAACAAATTGCATTCAAGGGTTGGATTGGACATCTTGGTCAAATGTCAACTTTTAAAAATGTGCATGGGTAGATTGTCTCCAACGAGTTAAATAGAAAAGGACAGGTGACTATCTTGTTTTTACCGAGCGGTCATCCCCACGGATAAAGTGTGGACGTCCTATGGCTGAAACGATAATGATTATACACTAAATTCATCCAGTGCTACATATTAAGAAATATTTTTTTGTATTTTTCTGTATTTTTACTACTTGTTTTTTTTTGGTGTGTAACCCTCATTATAGGTTTTTACAGCTTTACTTGAATGAAAATATATATGTACTTATCTGTGAGTGAGTACGATTGCCAAATTTCTTAGAACATGGGCAATCTATCAACCGCGTATATCACATCCAGATGACTCGGTTTACGCGTAACATGTTCATGTTTAATATTAATATACACGTTATTAAACGTCACTGGACGTCATAGCGTTAATAGACGTCATAGTTGCGTTAATACGTGCCATCTGGCCAAGGGCAGTCATGCTACGGATACGACATTTGGTTTATCCACGGGTTTCCCAGAGTTGAAAAAAAAAAAAATGTGATGCAAATAGGCCTTCTTCCATTGAAGCTGCCTATCCTGCGAAGGCTGTATTAATGGAGTGGATGCAGTAAGCCTTTCTCAAGAGCGAAACCTATGCTCGGACCGTCTGTCATATGACAGAAGTACCTACTGTTTTTATCGCTGACTGCGATGGCTCTGCACTGGCATTACTAGATTTACTTACAGCAGAGAAGGAACCCTGCTAGGTTCTAATTTTTAGTTAGCAAACCTATATTTGAAGCGCAAGCTTCTTTAGACGTGATATGCGGTTTTCATAGACAATTTCTTTAGTACAGTTTTGGTGATAAAACTCGCTAAGACACTAACGTCGCGTCAGGTGATAGACGTCAAAATGGAGCAAGGAACTTTGAATAAGTTCCTTGGAACCGTGGAACGAAGTAAGTCCATTCTGACGTCTATCGGATGCCGCAAAACGATATAAAGATGAAGGCATTAAGTTGTATATGGCCAGTACACATGTGATTTAAATCCATTCGAACATTTATTTTTTATTTTTCATAAAGTTAATACTTTTTACCTTAGTGCCATGTTTTTTTTTAATTTGCGGACCATCCTGTACAGTATACACCTTTCAAAATAGTCACATATCGAAGCCATTCAATACCAACACTTCAAAAAATATTTTATCCCATTGTGAACATTTTCTCAGTCATTTAAAATTACTTACGTTATAAATGAATCTTACAGTCAAAATAGATGTGACTTAACCCTTAACTGCTACTACATCACGCCACTCAACATATGTAACTAAAACTACACCTATTCCTGTCAACCCTAACACGTTAACCCTTCCGATTACTCGCGATGTTTATCGGACAGCACTCACGCGCAGCCCACATTACCAGTGAATTATTATTTCTGATTAATAAATTGTGTGTCCCCGGAGACAAGTCGTGAGGTAGCGTCACGCCTTGCGACTTGACAGGATAGTGTTGCCAGTGTAATATATAGAAAAAAAAGCTAATGTGGTTAATGCAATATATTTTTATATGTATCAAAAACACAAAAAATCTAAATATCATATGCTACCTGTTGCTCTGCCCGCGTGAATGTCGGTTTCCGCGCAGTTCAATATAGTCTGTTACTCAGGGCGAATGTTGTTTTTCAATGGTGAAAGAATTTTTGAAATCAGCACAGTAGTTTTTGACACACAAAAAACACGATTTTCCTCTTTATAATATTACCTAGTGTAGATATGTTTATTTTCATTGAAATATAAGCATTATCGGTAACCACATAGAGGTGAAATTGGTACGGTGTTTTTTTGGAGAGATACTTTTCCATAGTTGAAAAACTTCTTAGGTTTTCACAGTCGCTGAAACCAAGCGAAACTGATAGAAGGAAAATTTGAATTTCGATTAAATAATGAATATAAAAATATTTTTCATATTTACAAGTAACATCTATATAATAACGATATTCCCATTGAATGGGTAGATATGACTTTTCTTTTATATTTTTATATTATTTTTCATGCTGGCAACTCTTTTCAGGCTTGTCACGCCGTCACACCGTCAATTATGTCATTTGATGCTTTTTCATTAAAGTAATACGATCCCCTGGAGGCTCAGGGCGGGACTGGGTTAGTTGGGTGTGATCGACGCCCGAAATAAATTGGGAACGTATTTAATATATATTACATATAAACCGTACAACCAACGTAATGCTTCAGTTACTCTCTTTTATGGTAGGTATATTAGATGTCAAAGCTTTGTCACACAAAATAATAGTCATAATCTATTACTTAAATAAAAATTATTGCGAAATATTATGTTGCTTAGTGCAATACTCGAAGACGGCTTAACCAATTCGAGTACCTAATTACTTTTTCATTTATTCCTTGAAGTCTAAGGAAGGTTTTATTGAGCAGCGGGAACGGGATCAGAAGTTCAGCTAGTAACAAATAAATTCCTATTTCCATTAACCTTAGTATTAAACCAAA
The DNA here is from genome assembly GCA_963691645.1 of Pelosia muscerda. NCBI lineage: Eukaryota > Metazoa > Arthropoda > Insecta > Lepidoptera > Erebidae > Pelosia > Pelosia muscerda. The sequence goes on from OY829100.1 coordinate 4,146,145, forward strand.
AATAATGTATTTAAGAATTATATTTGAGGTCATTTTAGATATGATGTAGTAGGTACTACATTTATTCTGGGCCCAAAAAACTTAGTTTGACTAGATTGGATACCTACATATCATTTAATTTATTTAGGTATATATATTATGACAGAATACACAGAAATATATACGAATACGTTGTCTTCAGAGTTTTGGCGGTTTTTTTGGGAAAAATACCGCCAAAATTGACAACGCGCACCATCTCTTGACGTCATCGAGCAGATGCCAAAACGAAAACAAAAACATAACACACGTGTACGATACCAACCATTTCAAACTACAACACATGTATATTATAATAGTAAACAAACATAATTCGTATACGTAATTCCTATTTTATAATTCCGGTAATTTCATGCCTTGTCAATCAAATCAAACACGAAAAAACTGGTAGGTTAGAGATATTAATTTGAAGCGGCGGCGGTAGCTTAGTGGTTAAGGAGTCGGCCTTACGATCGAGAGGTCCCGGGTTCGAATCCTGGCCATTACACTACCGACGTGAACCCACTCCTAACACAAGCCATTGATCTTAGCTGGAGGGGTTAAAGGGAATATTAGTAACTTCGGTTGCTAATATTGTTTTAAAGACAAAAAAATATATATTTTATTTTGTATTTACGTGTATGTGCCATAGGGCTGTTCCTAGAGGAATAAAGTGTGTGAGTGACTACGTATGTTTACACAAAACCTAGGTGTGAGAAAGTGACATAAGTAGTATACGAACTGTGAAACTTTTATATACCAAATTGATAACTTTGATCTGAAGGTCGAGTGAGCAAACGTCAAACTTAGAGTTTTTTATACACAAAGATATAAATAATTTAATAAATTATGATAAAACTAAAAAAAAATTGCAACTCATGTTTTTACCGAATCCTTCTTGCTGCTAACAAATTATATATCAAACAAAAAGAATAACAGGTTCCACCGAGATTTGAACTCGGATCGCTGGATTCAAAGTCCAGAGTGCTAACCATTACACCATGGAACCGAATTGGTTGAGACTGTATTGTTGAAATAAAGGATCACATTTTATAGACGCTCAAAAATGAATTGTAGCGCATATTTAATTCATTATTCATCTGTATCATCACTAATCACCATATCAATATTATCGACGTAATAAATTATATTAAGCTGATTTCATAAAATTTATACTTGAGTAATTCTCTTTAATTTTTTATTTTTCTTATCTTTACTGCAACTTAATATTATGCCTATTACAACTTAAGTCGCCAAAGGGTAGAATGAAGATAAAATAAGATATTTTTGGTCTCCCTCCTCTAATATTTTTTTTTAGGCAGAGATGCTAGCACCCACATTTCGCCAGTGTATATTTAGGTCCCAATGTAATAGGTGGCGAGCCTATTGCTATCAACCGGGCACTTATAAACCTGCGATAAATACACACATAACTTCGAAAAGCATCGCAGTCATTGGTGTGTGCCATGGTAAACCTGGGATCGAAACCGAGACCTCGTCTCAGCAGTCCACCATCCATACCACTAGGCTACCGCGGTCCTCCAATATGTTTTGTACCTAATGGATTTTCGTCAGGTAACGCCTACTTCAGTGCTTTGTTATTGGTTTTGTTTTGTAGATCAGTTTGCATACTGGTAATGGCAAACCCTAAGAGTTTAAGGTTTGCCAATGTGCATGTATATTATATGTTGTAAATAAATGATTAAAAAAACATTATTACTTAACATACACACATTAGACTAAATGTTTTTCAATACCATACCTATACCTAATATGGGACAAGTCTGCTGTCTAAGAGTTTAACACATGATCAAATCATGTTGTTTCCGTCAAAAAAATCATCATCAAAATCCGTTTATAAAAAATCGTCCGTCTTTCCTCTTTTCACCCCTATTTTTCCTCCAATCAAAAAAATCTTTCGTCAGCAGTGTTGTTTTTGATGAAAATCGGTTAAGAATTCCGATCTCTAGACAGAACAGGAAAACCTTGTCGAAACGGAGACTCTCACTTGCTTCGTCGAACTGCAAAAATGTTTAACTCAATTTATAAATAGCGGTAGTCAGTCAATCAGTTTTTTTTATGACGCTTTCTTACCAAACTCAGTACCCATTACAAAAGTCATCCATAAATAGGATTCACATCAGGATGTGGTTTTGTTACTTCGAAATGTTCACAATAAAGGTTTTGTGGTCAATAGACTTAAGCATCGTATCGTCGAATTACGTCATACGGTTTCCAACGGATAATGTTTTTTTTTATGGCATGACTTTCATATTTACGAATGGCCAGTAGCACTAGCATGAACTCCTATCGAATTCGTAATGTAAAGGTTTCGAGAGGACGGAGCATTGTGATTGGCAGTCTGCCTCTTGTGAACCTGTGTGCGGGTGTAGCCCGCCAATCGCAATGCCCCGTTCTGTCGATACTTTTACATTACGAATTCGATAGTATTTCGTGCTATCGCTACAGTATGCGATGTACTTAACCAACGACTATCTAACCGACTTTGGACCTCTTTGGTCCTTACTGCAGTGGGCTCCCTAAGTTCCTGGACAGTTTGAAACTAAAATTGTATTAAGTCATGCCAGTACACAACTACTAGTCTTGGAAGCTACTGCATAATACATCTACTGATTAAAGAAATTAAGTTTAGATTACTATTTGCTGTCTGATACTCTCCAAGACATTAATTGGTAGTGGTTATGCGGCTAAGCATGCAATTATTATCCTTGCGATTTACAATCTGTATTTTCCTATTCGTAAAGCATCATCAAGCAATCATATAAGTAAATAAAAAAGAAATCGGATCTCCAAAACTTTTAAAGGTTACGCTGCCCTATCAGAGATTATTTTAAATTGTTATAGCAATTGGGTTCTTACTATTCTGGTTTTTTGCTTTTACTAGTGGACGGAATTTGGAAAAATGAACTTGGGAAAATAATAAAATTAACCATCTCTTGCAACACCAAAGAATAAATTAACACGTTGGTAACCCTACAACAATCAAAAAAATATGTCTTGGAGTTTGTACCACATATTCATAATTATTATCAACAGCGGAACTATGGAACAATATTAATAATGTATTATTTTCAATTAAATGTCAAGTGTAGAGATATAACTTCAAGCTTCCTTTAATGTATTTAAGATTGCAAAATCAGATATTGATATGTGCATACAAAGTAGTGACCAATTTCGACGAACGAGATCATCGGTTCCATGGTGTAATGGTTAGCACTCTGGACTCTGAATCCAGCGATCCGAGTTCAAATCTCGGTGGAACCTGATATTTTGCATTTTTATTTTTATATTTGTATTTATTTTTATCAGTATTTACTTATACTTTTCAACATTTTGTATTGTTTTTAAAAATATTTTTTCGGACATTTTGCACCTTGTTTTATTTTTTGGTATACAAAACAAAATGTCATGACTGAAAAATTTTGGCGGCTATCCAAATATATATAATTTACATAATGGAGTCATAAATTTGTTTTTTTACTACTGTGGAAAACAGTTTTAAATAATATCATGAAAATACGAAAACTCTACCTGACGAATAGGTATTATGCGTAATATTTAAAAATAAAACGAATAGTAGCTTCTGGGTAACTTAATATTATTTTTGTTTATAATATTTAACTTTTTTATGGAATTTCTTTAATTACCCATTTATGAATCGAATACAAATGGATTGCAAGCTGTACTAATTATAAATTCTCCAAACTATTGAATCGCAATATCAGTTATTCGCTGATAAACAAAATTCATACACCAAATGGACAATTTGATGATAGGTACAGTTCAGTACAAAAGTACTTTGAATATGCGACACTCAAAAATAAACTTAGTGCTATGCGTTTTTAGTGGGTGTTGATTTATTGCTAGAGATTTTTTACTGATTTTAACTTAATTTAAAAATATAAAGTTAAGTGAAAACTTGTAACTTACCTTGTGAAACCTGTTTCCATATTAATTTATGTACTCACACGTAATCGTAAATTGTATAAACTAACTCTTTTTAACGTACAGAACGTATTGGAAAACTATGTACTAATATTTAACTTATTTAACTAATATTTTTTTTGACTGCACTAGTCTTGCAAATAATAATATAATTAATAAATAAATATATTTTTATTTTTCCGACAGTAAAATCCATTTTGTTAGTAACATTTTTACTTATAGCTATGTTAGTATTTATATTCTACAAGGAATTTTATCATTTTAAAATGGCAAAATACTTGCAAGAAAATTATTGTAATTCCTATGTTATTATGATTCCTTTTTTTTATGCATGAATGCTTGTTTTCAATACGATGTTTGATTTTTAATATAATCCTTCTTTATTCCGACTCTAATATGATCTTCGAGAGTTCGCTTCTTCCTTCCTTCTAATATACTTAATAAACGTGAGGAATTACTTAAGTAAGATCCCTTTATCACCTAGAAAATAACTGCTTAACCTCAAAATTACGGTAGGTACCTACTTCATAATTTATGACTCAGGATCATCTCGATCAGGTCTAAACAAAAGGAAAAGGTTTCAAATCGGTCCATCTGTTTGGGAACTATAGCCACTCATGCATTGATACACAAAGAAATAAGTTTAACTTACAAATTAACAAACAATTTTTTTATTTATTGATAGAGATTTTCGGATTAAATTTTCTGTGTTCGATTGTACTCAGCAGTTATGGGCTATCGTGTGCGTTCGAGTAGTTTTGTGCCCATTACCTAATAACTACCATGACAAGTGGTGTAGATATAGACACTAATGTCACCATTCCCTTCAGAAAAAAACAGGATTTTCCTTTTATTTGGAACACAAAATTACTAAGTTGACTTACATCGTCTTCTAGAGGTAATTAAAGGTATGCTTTCATGGCAATATTGGGAGGGTTGTTACAGGATTATATTTCCTCCTCATTATGATTATGTCATAGGCTTAGACTTCATGTTTATAGACGTAGCGATGCCTATTATGTCGCATATACATGCTTACATCCCATGACATGCACATATTAACAGTATATAGAATATTTTCTTTTATACCACTTAGGTGGCAGACAAGCACACGGCCCACCTGATGGGAAGCGGTCACCGTGGCCTATGGACGTTTGCAACACCAGAGGCGTCACACACGTGCTGCCTACCCTGCTTTTATTTATATTAGCTTACTCACACATAACGTGTATTTCCAGCCGTTTTTTTGCGATGCCGTTTGTACTGTCTATTGTATATAGTCAAAGGATGTAGGTATTCCTAACCTACCATAATATCATTTGTGATAAGGATTTTTTATGAACTTGGTTAAAAATAACGACCCAATTAGGGAATCAAGGTTAAAATGATTATAGATAACGTAAAATAATGATAATGATTTATTTGTCAATGTTATACGAGTACCAGCTAGGTAACATTGGTAACGATAACATGCTAATAATATTCAGATAAGATTATTAAATGTACTGTATATATTTATTGTTGGGGCAGCCTGAACTCACTGAAATGTTTTTTATTGTCAGTAGGAAGACCGAGAAACCCTTCTGAGTCTTCTGCACTGACAGCACAGAGACTACATTAACCTTCTCTCTTCTCCCCTTTTCCTTTCGCTATACGCCCCCGGTGTTGCAAATGTGCAAAGGCCACAGTAACCACCTTTCATCAGGTGGACCGCGTGCTTGTCTACTATTTAAGTGGTTTAAAAAAAGTTCTGTAGCTTATCTGTAGCTTACAACTTTTTTTAAATGTATCATACATTCCAATTCATCTGGCCAGCGTATAAACAGTAGACCGAAGCCTCCATTGTGAGAGGCTTAAGTCTAGCTTGAATTTGAAAAAGGTAAAATTCAATCACGCACAAAAGTGATACACTTTTAAATACAAAACACTAAACTGTAATTAATCAATATTTATATCAAGGATATAAAAATAACAATGTTTTATTAAAATGCACCCGGAGTACTACCTGATGCCTTAGTCTTCAGGAGCGGTTTTCTAACTCCCTGTATACTGACGACTAGTACATCTCAACAAGTTCCGGTAATATCCGGAACTTTCGCCTGGCAATATGGGACCAATAGTTATTAGAGAGCGACTGCCGTTTGACCTCCCAATTCTGTGAGAAACACCTGCACCAGAGCTCAATTCATCAATCAACAGGTGTATATACCGATTAGCAGATGAGAATGGCTCGGGCCCTGAATATCTAGATGATTTTTCTCTGTTCTGACGAGTAGACAGCATTGTCTTTTGTCATCGTGGTGTAGTGGTGTAGTAATTTGTTTCACGGTAACGCCGCTACTCACGGAGAGGGCTGATGCATAGATTTCGCTCTTCGAGAAGGCTTACTACGTCGCCTATACCTTGATGTACATATTACCTATATATTATATATCCGTATTCAAGAATTTACTTTTGAAGGCTTATTCATAACATTATCTACCATCTTATCAGTGCATACGTTCACTTAAGTGGTTTAAACTGCTTTGTTTCGGAGGCTTAGGATAAGATATATTATCTCACATGGTAATACTTTTAGCATCTTAATCTAGACTTAGGATATAATTCATGTAGTAACATAAGTGTGTAGTAACAATATTGTGTAATTTACATACTTAAATTACTATTTTTAAAGATTTTATAAACCACTTAGGTGGAAGACATGCATACACCTGATGAAAAGTGGTTACCCTTCACCTATGGACGATTACAACACCAGGGGTTGTTAACACTTAGTGCTGTTAATCATAGGGTTGCACTAGTCCTTCCTCATCCCCACGATAGGCAGGAAGGGTTTGCAGGTGTAGGAAGGAAGGGATGATTTATGCAGCATAACATCACCTAGTAGTGTCAACCTCACCTCTCAGTTTTCCTACTGACAACACATAACTTCTTCTGTCGAATCGACGGCATTTTTGAGTTGCCATCGTTGTGTAGTACTTTGTTTCACGACGTTTGTCCTACGCACTTGCGGAATATTGCATATACTACATACTATACGACAACATCTCTGTGCGGGTAAGAAGTCTTGCTTTCACGGGTGTAGTTTGACCATTCGACATTCCTTTCTATAACAATTAGTAATTATTTGCTAACAATAGCAAAGCGAGCGTTGGAATTGTTAAACCTTGGGTGAGTAGTGGGTCCCCCTCCCTCCCCTAATATATAATTTCTTATAAAGAGGGTCTAATCTAAACAGGCCGTCAGTTGATACTTTAATGTTCATTTGGAAAACAAAAAATATATGAGTAAGCAAAAATAAATACCACTGGTAATTAGCAGACTGGATCGGAATAGATCATTATTAAGGGCCTAGATTGCCCAGGCGCGACGTCGATTTCGCGCGACCACAGCGCCATTGTTTACTGAAACAACCCACGGGGTGGGTGAATGACCCAGGGAGCGCGATTTGCAAAATGTTTTGCGACAAACGTTGCACGTTGAGTAATTATTAAATTGTTATTGAAGTTGAATATTTACAGCATAACATAAATGTTGAATTATTGGAAATAAACGACTACCTATTTGTAAAATTTTCTAAGAGTAGTTTTTCGTTATAAAATGACCCTAATTACTAATTACTAGATAAGAGTAGTTGAGACACAATTTTTATGTTTTTATATTTATAATAAACAATCAAGAGCAGATCCGGACAACTTTTTTGTATTCTACATACCTAAAATTCCAACTTTGTATTTATTTGTAAATTTACTACCAAAGTTTAATCTTATTTCGTAAAAATAATTACTGCTTAAAAAAAAATTTCGTAAAATATTCATTCAATAAAATAATTGCAAATTCAGTAGGAAGTACGGTTGAAATAACATCGAACCTTTCCCCGCTAGTGTTTATCTCTACGCAAGGAAATGTGCTTATTGCGTAAAATCCAATACTTACTTTTTGTTCACGATCACCTCGATATCTAAAAAATCTCCTAGGGTTTCACAAAAAATGACAATAAATGAAACAAAAGTATAAAATGATTCATATATTTAAAAGTAAGTAAAGAATAACAAATATGAGTCGCCATCTAAAAAGCGTGCTAGGGTTGTACAAAAATTAGTTAATAAATGAAACACAACTTTATAAATTATTAATATACTAATTAAAAATAATATACTAAGTAAGTAAACAATAACAAAATATGAGTTTAAAATTCTAATGTTTTTTTCATTTTAACGATTAGGTACTGATCAAATTCTGATTTCTGCTAATTCAATACATGTATAAAATAAAGTCGCGTTCTCTGACCCTATGTCCCTTTGTATGCTTAAATCTTTAAAACTACACAACAGATTTCGATGAGGTTTCTTTTAATAGATAGAATGATTAAAGAAGAAGGTTTATATGTATATAACATCATGCTACAACCAACTGGTGCGGAGCAGAAGTGAAAAATGTTGCAAAAACGGGGTGAAGCAGACGAAGGTGCGTGGGTCAGCTAGTTGAATATAAAATTAATTGCTATTGCAAAACCTATCAGAATGAAAATATTACCAGCTGCCCGATTCACGTAAAAAAAACTGTAGCGTAGTGACTTAAAAATGTCACTTCGTTTTTTGTAAATTAAGCCCTTTTAACCGACTTAAAAAAAAAGAAGATTCTCAATTCGCTGTATTTTTGAAACGATTTTGATGATTCTTTACACCAGGTAACTCTTCAAAATCGTATAGGAATTGTGGTAATAATTGAGCTATTGGAAGATTTATGACAATCCAAGACTAGATAAGTAAGTTCGTTTAAAACAGAAAACCAAAAGGTGTTTACTAAGTTTCTAAGTTAAAACGACTTTTGGACTGGCGTGTTTACGTGAATCAACCGGCTGGGTAGTTAAGTTACCTCAGTCTCTTTCAAAATCATTAGGCGTTCTTCTCTTTCAAAACACGTAAAGCTCTTTCTTTCCTCTCTTTCATAGCCTCTATGATACTGGGCGCGTCACGAATGGGCATGCTTCGTGACTGCCGAGGATCAACTAATTCTGGAAGAAGGCAATCATAATAAAATCTAACTAATTTCATCTCCATTTTCTCCTTCTAAAATTTGTCATCCTTTTTTATAATATAAACTTTCATAGGTACAGTAGCACCAAACCAGATGCCAAGCATGCAAACGTTTCTTTTAGTAATATGTACTTGTCCCTGAATTTGGAAATACCAGTTATGATTTTTATTTATGACATAACCTTTGGAAGTCCTGTCCTTAACCCAAAAGGTATGTTTGACCATTGCTTCATCAAGAGTCATGCCAGCTAAAGAATGTGGGCACTTAATTTCAATTAAACCGTTTGCATAAATGCCATCTGGTGTAGTACCAAGAAATTCATATTGATCGTCGACGAACAAACCGCAACCTTGTATACTAATATTCTCTTGAATTTCTAACTGTCTAATTGCGGTTTCTTCGTTTTCGATACCGTACCGTACAGCAGGCAAACTGGAGATATTACTACCATAAACGATTTTACCAACGAGAGCAGCACAACTTGTGCTCTCTCGTTTTTTACAAACTTCCCCGAATGATGATGAGGTTAGTAATTTTCTCCTTGTACTCATCCACTCCGCACTACTTCTTTGCAAATGGGTCGACCTTTCAAGCTCCTCTCTTTCAGCACAAGACAACTTTAAATCGGCTAAAAAAGATATCTTGGCTTTCTCATATAATTCTGGACTCAGATCAGGTTTTTCGCAGTTTGGTCCATAGTGAGCGTCTTTCGATACAGCGCTATGGCCTTTTTTCAATCTTAATTTAGGTTTAGCAATTAAACGGTTTCTACGATTACAATTTTCCACTTTCGCGATCAAAGGATTAGGACTAGATTTAAATATGACTTCATGAGTTTTAGTATGAATCGATCCCGTATTAAAAGACACAACAGCAGCTGCGCATCGGCCCGCATAAGAACCACGGGAAGAATAATTTACACGCTTACCCCCAACTAATTTGGCAATTACTCCGTTAAAACTTTCAACTATATTACTTGTGCAATTATGAATTAAACTTCTAGAATGATATGACAGTCTTTTACTTAAAATTTCTACCGCGTCCATTAATCCGCATCCAACAATTGCTGGAAGTAACCCAACAGGTTCTATTCGACGAGTATCAGGTCTACAGAAATACTCCTTGCAATGTTGGTGATTACCAAATACGTGTTGTGGACCATTTAGGATATCTTCACTAAGATTTTTTATTTTTTCTTTGAGTGACTGATTTTGATCCCCCCAATATTTAATCGCGCATTTTACACCCGTTCTTAAACGCAAATACCTTTCTTTTATGAATTTCCGTAATTCGCAAGGATACTTAGAGTCTTTCGACAGTTTCTCCAAGCTATTGCAGTAGTTTCGTAAAAGATGAATTTTGCATTCAATTTTCTCTACTATTAAATTATCGTACGGACGCGAATCTAATATTTTTTTATAAGTACTGGAATCGCCGTCTGCTACAAATTTATTATAAATTACACCGTGATCAACAACGGAACGTTTAAACCCCTCAACTATTATGGTCGATTCCATCGCGGTAGATGATCCTGAATAATTCTTGAAACAATGGTGTTCCGGGGGCTGACTATTGTTCTTTGCGGCTCGTGCACAGACTACGCAGTATTTATTTTTAACTCCAAAAAACAATACTTTATTAGTTTTCATGCCAATTATCGCAGCTGCACCGGATAAGGCGGAAAAATTCTTACCATAAGATCTCTTGCTCCAACAACCGTCAACAGCAACAGATATTAATGGTGTACCATTTTTATCAACACTACCTATAGACACTGCGTACTCTGCTTCTTCCTTGACAGCTTCTGCCATGGAATGTGCTGCTGTCTTTTCCCACCAATCGCAAACCGTATTATTAATTTCATTGTATAATGAAGGTGACATGATTGGTAGGGCTACTGCGGCAGTTAATGTTTTTAACTGAGAGTAGCTCCCACCAGATGATATTATACCAGATACTATTTGATGATTCACTTCCATGCTATCTTCTTTCTTTTCAACCAAACATACAGTAAATTTCATATTACACATACTACATTTCATGGTGAATTTTGAGTCCAGACCAACTTTTACTTCACCTATTATACTGAGGTAACTTAACTTACAATCCATTGGACCGTGTTCCCCTATGGCCTGAAGAGCTTTAAAAAAAAAAGAAACATCTGCTACTCTACGCCCAACTTCCAGTTCATCCACCTTTCCCTCTTGACCGTGTTCAATAACAAGTTCCTGTAAAGAAAGATCATGGATTGATTGTTCAAAAAAAAAATTGAAAAGAATGGGTCAAATTCCTTCAAACATAGTTAAGAAATCCCTAATCTTTGAAACACAACACTAGATCAAAATCTTGAACGTTTTATATAAATAAACATAATAAAAAACTGGTTGTTCGTAAAGTCGGTTTAGGACAATAATTTTACGGGATAACCTCATATCATTTTTATCTAACATAATTCACCATTGTAATAAATTGAATTCACAGTCGAGACCCATTGAAATCGTCACAGGCTCGAAGATATTCCTGACTAGCTAAATATTCCTTTGGAAATAGGCCACGAAATACGCTATAATAATACAATGGTGTTTATTTTTATTAAATATTTTTGTTACATTTAGTTAGTTCAATTAATTTTTTATTCTGTCGGGTTTTAAAATTTTTATTATGTTTATTTATTTATATGTCATAACTGATGAAGACAAATTATAAAAGTGCAAAAGAATCCGTACAATTACGCAATAGATATTGGTTTTTTATGACGTCACCTATGTCCTATGTCACTCGGACTTAGAAGACAATTCTAATGATACTAAAATCATCAAAATCGGTTCAATAATTTTGAACTTATCGTGCCACAGAGAAATATTACTTATTATACGTACATACATACGTACACCCTGAACGTAATAGGTATACTTCTTTTTTAGGCAGTCGCGTAAAAGGTAATATTTTACAAAAAAAATTCTTGATTCTGGTAAACTACGGGATTTGACCGTGAATTTTTTTTTGAAGAAGTAGGTAATTGAGAACTATTTAGGTACTAAGGTGTTGGTCTCCTAATGAAAATAATAAAAATTGCAAGACAAAAATCTATACGAGATTTTGTCTTCGCCCATCACTAAGTAGTTTGTTCATTTATGTAACAAGTCTACAAGAATTACGTATAACAACTTACCTCTATACAGCGCGTAGCAGTGTTGCTCTCGGCCTGAATGTTTTCTTTATTTTCCATACTGGAAATATTATTCATCAATATCATCCACTTTTTATTTATTTCGTAATTTTTGTACAACCCTAAGCCAGACCCCAGGCGCGTCGCGTCTTTGGCGGTAAGTATGTCGACAAAGCCGCGCGCCCGTGCTATTTCAGATAGGAAACATACCTACTTTCACAATCTAGACAATATGATGTACATGAAAACGAATAGTAATGTAATAAAATTTATTATTATTAATACCTACTTAGACATGATAATCACACAAATAAAACTAGAATTTTTACAGGACACTCACAAATCTCGTAATTTTTTTCTAGATATTTGGGACAAGACTTAGTGAAGTAGGCAAATAAATAAATAAGTAGGGAGGAACTTACATTTTATTCCGAGATCTTTTGACTTTCATATTTTTGTAATGCGTACTAAATTTTCTTTTTCCTGGCATGGCACTCAAATCAATCAGTCCACAGATTACTAGGTATTATGTAGCAACTAGCAAGGTCCTGCGAAAAAAACCCTCGATTACCGAATACGCTTATGATATTGGCTTTATCATGTTGAAAAATCTATGTACCTATGTCGTGCAGAGAACTAGAAGATGATTGAAAGTCATACCCAGTCATACGCATACCCCGCCAGTTCCTATCTCGAGAAAATAAAGTGGGCAGGGCTTTGATTGTTTCAAGCCTGAATTGATATCTACTTTACAAGGTTCATAAAATAACCTATTCAACAAAATAGGTATCTAAATAATTTTGCATTATTTACGATTTATATCTAGTTCCATCATGGTTTTCTTTCAGACATTCATTATATCGGTACTTTCTACTTACTGAAAGTAAATTAGTTATAAAAATGTTATACTTACAGTTTTTCACAATAAAACAAATTCACAACACGTCACGTTGCTGGTGCATCCGACACGCGTGGTGTCACCTTGAACTATAAAAACGCACTGGCGTTCAGTGGCGACGCGCATTACTAAATCGTAATATCGGGATGCGCGTGATTTTTCATACATTTTTCTATGGAGAATTTACGTAAAACATATCTAGATTTTAGGGCTTTAAAAGAGGAAGTCTTTGTTTGTAAAGGTACAAAAAAAAGTACATGAACAAATGTATTGGTTTCTTCAGTGTTCAAAAAGTGTTTCTTTTTATGAATTTGTGTTGATTTATTGGGTAATATTTGAAGAATACGGAGGCATGTTTTTGCATTTTTGTCAAATTTTGTGCGTTTGTTGACGTTTATTATATAGCAATTATTAGGTTTTAAGGATTTAATATAAGACTAACATATATTTTGGTCTTTGATTGTAATATATACAAATTATCATTGATATCAATCATATCTAAATAAGTTAAATATGAAATATCGTAACACTCTTTTCGGTGATTTTCACGATCTGGGCCCTTAACGCGCAATACATACCTAGGTACAACAAAATAATCAAACAATGGTAATAGGCGTGGTTCATACATTTGCATGCAGGAACTTCCCGAGGATGTGCCTTATATTGACGAAGTACCTACGTGACTTGAATCAGCCTATTGTTCATGCAACTATATTGACGGTACTAATGTAAGTATGTTATATGATATGATGATTTGGGTAAAGTCAGCTTAAACAGTAGTTTAATTGTATATCTTCCTACATGCCTATCTATGATTCATCGGGAGTAAAGGAATTTGATCTAGAACTGTAGATATTATGTGCGTGTATGATATAAGTATACGTAATATAACATAAACTCACGCCTGTATCCCCAAAGGGGTAGCAGAGGTGCTAGCACCCACATTTTGCCAATGTATGTTTAGGTTCCAATGTAATAGGTGGCGAGCCTATTGCCATTAACCGGGCACTTATAAACCTGCGTCAAATACACACATAACTTCGAAAAGCATCGAATAGTCATTGATGTGTGCCATGGTAAAACCTAGGATCGAACCCGAGACCTCGTCTCAGCAGTCCATTACCTATATGTACCACTAGGCAAAGTTAAAGATCACGGTATTTCGTAATTTACTTGATTATTACTATACTGGCTTAGAATACATAGATAGATTTAATCTACCTATTTATAAAAAAAAAAATAGTAGCAACCGCAGTTATTAATATTCCCTCTAACTCCTCCATCTAAGCTCAATGGCTTGTGTTAGGAGTGGGTTCATGTAGGTAGTGGTAGGCCAGGATTTGAACCCGGAACACTCTCGATCGTAAGGCCGACTTCTTAACCACTAAGCCGAGGCTTACAACCTATCTATACAAAAGGTATTTTTCATATTAATCTTTTACTAATGATTAGTACCTATACGAAATACTGATTTGACGACAAGGGCATTCTCCGTTCAGTAACACAGTAAGTACGCTTATAGAACCCAAAAAATCCCCTGCGCGGAGGCCGCGGTGACGAAAAGACCTTTATTTTTAAACGAACATCGGACATCCGGATTTCAAGGCGAATCTATAATTTCCTCCTCACACAAAAACACCTCGGTTACCTGTAACATTATGTAAGATGCATTGTGCAACCACGACGCCCGTACGACAGGACGGCAGGGGAATTACCTGGCACAGTGAAAGGTGTAAAGTGGAAAGTTGATAATTGGATCGAGGTTCCGAATTTGAAACTGTAATTTTGTGTGAGGACGTGAGGGTATTCGACTTATTTACCAGTGGTTTCGATAATAGTATTAAGTAATTACCTATTATATTATATTTTATTACATTGAAAACTAAAAAGCAGCTGGAAGTGTGAAGAAGGTGGGGCGCGTGTGATTGCTGTAGGTTTTTATACAACGAAGGATAAATTCGATAATTTGTTTCATATTATTGTGACAAGGTAAAGTTTTAAATAACTTTCACTGACACACGTCTAAACTTTTTTGTAAATATTCAAGCTTATTCGATAATTTATGAAACGTCCGAAATACTTATTTATAATTATCATCATTTTATGAGCCTATTTCCAAATAAGTTGGGGTTGGCTTTCTAGTATAAGATGCGGCTGAACTTCGAATTGCTTGTGAAGCGACTGCCATCAGACCTCCACAATCAAATTGGCGATATCGAAGTTCTGTAGTTAGGCTAGTTGGACTTTTGAGGGCTCCAACTACACATAACGTCTTTCATAGACGTACAGACGGCTTTACGATATTTTCTTGTAATAGGTTTCTGCCATGTAACGCCTAATAGGTATCTTATTCCTGGTAGGTATCAATTCACCACGTATTACCTGATGGTATAACTGTTTTTAAAGACACCATAAGGTAAACCACTTACCGTCAGGTGCGCTGTTTTCTAGTTAAACGCTTTTTTAGTATTATTTTCAAAGATAAACGACTCCAACCAACTTTAACAAACTCAATATTGTTTTATAATTCCATACACTATTACCTATTTTCTTTGTTGCTATGTAGGTACGTGCAGTTTTTGCACATGTTATAAGATTGGTTGTTTTCTCATAGGAACATAATAAAACCCGTTCTAATAGGGACTCTGCCTAAAAATAAATTTGGAATTCTTCAAGAAGGACATTAGAAGGTTTCTACAGAGTCTCTGATGTTGCAAATGTCCATAGGGCATGGTGCACACTTCCCATCATATGGGTCGTGTGCTTGTATGCCACCTAAATCCCTTATTATCAGGCAACGTAGCACAGAAGCGCTTGCATTTTTACCATTAGGTTTTCAAACCAAAGTCTACTATACTTTTCCCCTAAATTTTTCCCCTGCCATTTAGGTAATTAACACTAATGTGAATCTACCCTTTTTTGAAGTCGGTTTTAAACCTCAACTATATAGATATAAGTTCACTAACCAGAACTAAAGTATTTTTTGCTAGTATTTGAATAGTTGGACAAAACTTTCAACCGTGACCTTCCAATCATTTATGGGGGTTCCCTCGAGCACGCGATTGTACTATTGTACAATTAAATTCACATATAATAGCTAAATACATATAATGGCATGCGCATGAGCTATGTACATGAACATTATTTTTTTTTAATATTATGTTCAAAAATACATAGTTCAATGAACTATAACTGTCTAAAATAAAGTAGGTACCAAGTACCGACCAAACGTATTATAGTAGGAATATTTTTTAATAGTATTGTAATGCTGGATTGTAAACAATTTAAAGGAGTTGATGTAAGAAAATAAGAACACAATTAAGTAATAAGATAGACTAAGTAAAACAAACTCTTTCTCTCTCCAAACATCCAACAGGGTCCATAATTATCACATTATGGAATGCAATAAATGTAATTGAGTATTGAGTCTGGTACATCAGTGCAGAAGATGATCCGTCCTGACTCTACTAGGTAGTAATCTTAAAGATATTGCCACTAAGACCGGTATCACACTAGTACGACAACGGCGACACGACGGTGATACAATGACGATGCGACGGCTACAAATACTCCGAAGTAAAAACAAACTTTAATGAATAATGGCGTTACCCACCGCGTCAAAAACGCGTCTACAAAAATGTATCCTATCCTATTCTCCATTTGTTTAGGCACTTAAATAAAGGTAAAACATCTTGTGGCAACTTTTTATAAAAACACATGTTAAATAAATAAACTAGACTAACTAACTGACTAACTAGTGGTTGGACACAGGTTTTTAATCATCAAAGTATTTTATACTGAGTATTTAAACAACCGTATTAAAAGATTGTTTACGTCTTTTAAGTACCTAAACAAATGGACTATAGAATATATTAGTCGTAGACAAGCGTTTATTTGATTTAATTTTATCGTTGGTGTTGTATCGTCCCCTGTCGTCGCTCTACCAGTGCGGCCCTTTTTCCCCTGCTGGAGCCGGTTGGGGAGGTTATGACTCGAACCGACCGGTGCGGCCCTGGCCTTTTTTACCCATAGAGGTGCCGCTTTATGATAATGCTAACGTTGATGTTTTTTTCACGCCCTCTACCATGGCAGTGCATATTAGAGATTATGGCAACACAGTGGCTCTTCATTCTCCCACTAGCTCGCTTTTTGAGGTGGAGTCCACTAACATCTGTGGGCTCCATGCAAACCTCAACGCCGTCCACCAACACCTTGAGACGGCGAAACCAGCTATGCTCTTTCTGACGGAGACACAAATATGCCGCCCTGACGATATGACCTATCTGCTCTACTCTAACCCGGCTATGTTCTAAAATTTCCGGGCCAAAACCTGGGTATGCGTGCTTGTAAGGGCGACCCTCTTTCATGAAGCTTTGCCTTTAGCTTAACATCAGGCGAGGTGAAGTCAAATTGACGTGCCATAAATAAAATATAAAAATAAAAAATGAAATTTATTTGCATTCGCTTTGAGATCTTCGTGACCCAAGCCAAGCACAGGGCTCTGATGTATAGGCTGTCATGTTAGCGTCAGATGGCGATCAGACCGGCATGAACTACAAAAAATCAATCAAAAGGAGTAGAAGATCGGAACACTGCAGTCTTTTTGACAGTAAAAGACTCGCCCCCTATTAGTAGTAGCAACAATGATATATAAATATTAGCTAAACCGATTAGATACCAAATCCTAAGCGCACGCGCAGCGCACATGACCGTATAATGTTTATAAAAACAGACTGTCATTGCGTAGGTAGGTACTTGATCGATAAACTGCCTCTTTAGTCATTTGTTTCGTTTATCTTTGTATTGCCAATGAATTAGGATAGTTCATTGATCTTTGACTAATGACTAAAAAAGGTAAATTGTTATATTATTCTAAACCCGAAAAAATTGTGTAAAATATTAGTAACGAAAGTACAGTCAACGACCGTGGTGTGGGATATGATACCACAGATTATTTAATAGCGTTTACGCACTATTAATAATATTAGTAATACTACCAGTAATCCTACTAGTAATACTACTGTGGCAAACCCACAGTATATATATTCATTTATAATACTACTATTGGGTCTGCCACACTACTAGTAATATTACTAGTAATACTGTTAGTAATAATACTTATAAATCTTCCAGTAATACTAGTAATACTACTGATAATACTAGTAATACTCCTGGTAATACTAGTTATACTACTGGTAATGCTAGTATTACGAGCGTTATACATAATACATACTCACATAGTCACTACATAGTATAAAATAAAGTCTCTTTCTCTGTCCCTAAGTCCCTATGTATGCTTAAATCTTTAAAACTACGCAACGGATTTTGATGTGGTTTTTTTAATACATAAAGTGATTGAAGGGAAAGGTTTATATGTATATAAGATCATGCGACAACTAACTGGTGCGGAGCAGAAGTGAAAAATGTTGCAAAAACGGGGTGACGCAGACGAAGCTGCGCGGGTCAGCTACTATTACATAAAACTTAGTACTATTATTTATTTATTCTGTGCTAATAGTTAGTAGTGGTAGGTATAATTGGGGGCTTGGCTATACATATAATTAGCAGATATCGCCTATTGAACGGCAAGTGATGTCACCGTGGAATAGGTACATTGGACTGAGGCGGGTGTCAAACACCCTTGCGGTATAGCCGGTATATAGAACCGCTCACACAAACCATACAAGGCAACTGGAAACCTGTTTATGGATCAGACAACCTGCATATTTGGATGTTCGACTTACACAGAGTATTTGTTTATTCTACTGTATTAGTTTCTATATTAATTTATCTGTATCTAGGTATCTGTAACCGCGGTAGACTAGTGGTATGGGCAGTGGACTGCTGAGACGAGGTTCAATCGGGTTCGATCCCAGGTTTTACCATCGCATACACCAATGACTTTTCGATGCTTTTCGAAATTATGTGTGTATTTATCGCAGGTTTATAAGTACCTGGTTAATGACAATAGGCTCGCCACCTAACATTGGGACCTAAACATAAACTGGCGAAATGTGGGTGCTAGTGTGTAATGTTATATTATGTATGTAGGTACAATTATTATACACTTAACTAGTGACACGCAACCGTGATGACTCAAACGTGGCGCCAAGAATCAGTCGTTGCATAGTCTTTATACAATGTTTATTTTTAAAATGTAAATAATTATGGAGATATGAAATAATATAATGTATAATTATGATAATATTCATACATATATTATATAAGTATTATGAACTAGATCTACTTATCATTGCTTTACAGTTTGAAAGTTCAACAATATATCTCTGTGAAAAACCGATTAAAACGATACATATTATTATAATGCGATTAAGGTAAGATTCCGTAGTCGACCGCAGACCTCAGCAGCGACAGCATTTCGTGATACAGATATGAATGTGATAATATTGTTTATGTTTTTTATTCACTGCGGCTTCTCAATAGTTAGTATCGTTTATAGCGTATCCAAATAGACAAGTTGGACAAGTAATGCACGGCACTTTATCTGACCGCAGAAGGTCAGTCCCCCAATCTGCACATGTATCTATCCTATCTACATATTTAAATTTTTTCTCATACATTACTTGTTAAACCTCAATATGATATAACGTGCCCAAGTAATTATAACAATTTACAATATTTTTATATTCAAGTATTTGTACATTAGGTACGCTGTAATCTGCTGCATGCGTCTTTGAAATGAAAATCCGATGTGATCTTTTTGACTTAGTAAAGTGAACCATTATCATTAATTTAAAAAACTAGAACGTTTTATGGTACAGCCGGGTAGAAAACAGTTATTGCCGTATGCGGTCGGCAACGGAATCCTGCCTTAACTTGCATAATATAATATTTGCATAAAAAACGTTAATATGATAACATTTTGATGTACAGACACAACTGTACAGTATTATGTCTATTGAGAATCATTAAATCTGTTAGACGAATCGAATTGGCGTTCATCCAATTCTTGGTAAAGTTTTCAGGGAAATCATCACCATCATCCATATTACTTTTATTCGGAACTAACTCAATAGTTTCTGCTGATTATATTTATTCAACGAACTAACTGGATCTCTTGCCAAACTTTATATTAGTCCTATGTCTAATCACTCTTGAGTCATCTTAGCCAGTGGCTGACTGGGTTCCAGAAAAAGAAACAAAACTGTCATATAATATTATGTTACTATGGTCTACCAGGAAGATTATAAAACAACTGCTATACATTTTCCAACAAAGAAACCGGGTAGTGGAAAATTTGAATTGATTAATAATCTCTTACTCTTGCACCCACTTATTATAAATAAACGGAACTATATATTAAAAAGATAATGAAGAATAACGATAATCTACCTGAGTTTCTTGCTGGTCTCTTCTCAGGAGATTTAACTACCGAACCAGCGAAAGAATCATTTTAAAATGATTTATTTACTAAGTATTTTAATTATTATAATTATAATATTTTTGACAATTATTGTAAAACTTTGACATTCATAAGTGCTCTTTATGTGCTTAAACTGAATAAATGAAATTGATTTTTTGATTAGTTTCATAGTGCTAATCTCAGGAACTACTCATTCGAATTGAAAAATACTTTTTGCGTTGAATATTCAGTTTATTGAGGTAGATTATTAGGCCGAATAACATCCGATGTACTAACCAAGGGTGCGGAGTAGTAATTATAATTGTCAACAAATCTGCAAGATTTCCATGGTATATTTGAAAAGTAATTAGTTGAGAGCCAAAAGTACGATATTTAATATTTACCTACCTATTGTATTCCATCACCTGTATTTATAATTTTATGACAGAAATGTATAATTTTCCGCTTATTGTTAATTTACACAATTGCCTCGGAGAGCACGTTAAGCCGTCGGTCCCTGTTGCCATACGAACATCTATAGCAGTTGTTACGGGTAGTTGAAGCCCTCAAAAGTCCGACTAGCCTAACTACAGAACTTCGATATCACCAATCTGGTTGTGGAGGTCCGATGGCAGTGGCTTCACAAAAAAACACCGAATTTCAGCCGCATCTTAGTTAGTCTAAGAAGCCGACCCCAACTGAGTTGGAGGAAATAGGCTCAGAGAATGCTGTAAATTTGCGCAATTCTACCTTTATTCAAAACTAACTGGAGAATATCCTGTAGTCCCACAAAACGTGGTCAAACCACAATTTGTCACAGCTCCGTTAACTGTAATTATAGTAAATGTGTTAACTATGATAGCTAAATTGCCATCGGTCACGTGATGGCTTAATTCTGATGGTAAACAAACCTACTGTATGATTGATATGAAAGCAAAATGAGGGCTTCATAATAGCTCAATGGTTTTATACTTAACTAGCTGGCTCACCCCGACTTTGCTCGTGAAGTACTTTTGGATTTCGAGAGGCAAGTAGAAAATCGAATACAGTCGTACAACGCGATAATCGACATCCACGCTGGTGGAGGCGTGGGCAACGGCTAGTGGTTGATAAAAAATCGTTGACAGTTCATATACGCGTAGGTTTTGTAGTAAGGCCTAGTTACTAGTCCTTGGTCTATGATTTTGTGTAAAAATATGTAAGTATGTCACTTTTCTTTCCGTGCGCAAAATCCCCACGGATACCACCAGGTGGTGGAGGTGATTATGTCGGACTCGAACCGACAAAAACGCACGCCGTCCATGAGTCTTTGATTGCCGGAGGTGAGATTATACAAGACATATCTCTCGCACCCCGACAGACCCGAGGACATCTCTTTGGGATGACCCCCTTCCCCTATATGGGAACCATGGTGTCCCCATATAGCCCCCGGATATAGGGAGACGCACTTTGCTTCGCCGTCGTAATATGTATGTCATTGACACACTTTGCTCCTCTAAGTATACTATAACATTATGATATCTGTGATCAGACATTTGTTTCTAACCCGTGCGTGATGACAATTCTAAAACGGTTGATCTAATGACGTACTTCTACTGTTTGAATTTTAAATGGCACGTATTCGATTCAATAACACACTTATCTGTACACGTTTTTTTTCTGAGATCATAACATATTCGTTTACACGTATAGTTCTATGTATCCCTCAAAGCGCCTCTTGTAGATTAGATAGTACAATATTTTTTCTATTGAACTTTACTAAAACGATACTAGCTACGTATGTATCTGTTTTGCTTATTTAAATTATATTTTTTATCTTCTCTATATTTTTCTCTACTGAATTTAAAAAATAAATAATGAAACATACATTTGGTTCTTCTATTACCAACTGTATTATAATGTAGATTTTGTCTATTATGATTATACTACAACTTCATCTGGACCAAGGAGGTTTCAATGCAGAACACTTGTTCTACATAATTTGATGACGCAGCGCAATACACATGCGCAAAAAGCAAATGAATTAAAATCTTTTTAGAAAAGAGTTCTTTACACTATGGTACCTATTAGCGGCTAATAATTTAAAAATAGAACTCCAAAAACTATTGACCAATATTACAGAATTGATAAATAGGTCACGATAAAAAGGTCAAGCATCTCTTAATTTGTTCTCGGAACTATGCTAGGTTAATGACACAATTGTAGGTACATACATAGGTACTGTCATAAAAAATACTAGTGACATAGTTCGTGCATTAGTATGCGCAATGGGAAATACTAATCTACAAGTGCATACCCGCGACCCCGGACATAGGTCAGCTGTGATGATATCTTTGTACAAACCTAAAAGTTCAGTTTGCCTAACTATTAGTTAGCGAATAACCACCCACCTTGACCTAAAGAGGTTTGTAACGATGGATAGAATGATATCTGTTAATGTTTTGGCCAAAAATGGATAGATATCAGGCAAGGTAGGGCTCGCCGATCCACGGATGGCACCTGTAACGGCTGCTTTTGTGCTTTGGATCACATCGCTTATCAGAGATGCAATCAATTTTCAGATCACTTTTTTATATACTTTTGGATACCCAAATATAAAAAAAAAAATTGGTTGCCTGTAAAGTCGGTATACGGGCGAAAGTTTTACGTGACAACGACTTTGAGTGGTAAGGACGCGTGCCTTTCACTTTTTATGTCTGTCTCTCTCGCTCTTAGGCGGGCTAACCATGCCCGAGTGGAAGGGACGCGTGCCTCTCACTCGCTCTCATTGTGAGCGCATAACGTGAGCGGAGCGTAACGCAGTTTCTTGAAGTGTCACCCGGCAAGCCAATTTATAAGACGTTGTCACGTCAAAAACTGAATAAAATCTGATATAAGTAGAGATTGTTTATAGTGCGAAATGGCATAATTATGTTTTACTATTAACGTATGTGTTAGCGTCTTCTAAAATTTGAAATAGGGTCTTGGGGATTACGGAAATCAGATTAATAAGGATATAGCGGAGCAAAGGTATTTTTTATTTCTCTGAGTGGCGGACAAGCACACCACCCTCCTGATGGAAAATTGGTCACCATGATCTTTGTTAATTTGCAACACCAGAGGTGTCACATTCGCGCTGCCCATCCTGTACAAACCTTCTAATGCCCTTCTTGAAGATCCTCATATTGTAGTCGCTTGGAAAAACCACGACAGGGAGTTCATTCCACAGCTTGAGCGTGCGTGGGATGAAGTTTTTTTCATACCGCACAGTGCACACTGTTCCCGGTCGTAATTTGTGAGGATGAACTCCCTCTCTATGGCGAGCGGTGCGATGATAGAAAGTAAGTGTGGGCATCATGTCGAACAATTCTTCTGAACACAAACCATTACATGCGGTAAAACACACAGTGTTTATGAACGTTTATTACTAAATTGGTAAAAATCGTGGCAGCCAATTTATAAAGACCAATTACTACCAATACTAATCTCTCAATAGAAATAACGAGATTGATTAAGATTTATTAATAGGCACGTAGATAAATCATGTGGTTCTTTATTAAAAACTGCGGTAAAAAATAATGAACAACCTATCATTCCATTTATTTAATTGCAGTAATTATCTAAGAAACTGCTCCTAGTGTCAAAAAAACTACACTCTTATAAAAAACGCAATAAGGAGTTAGATTGATGTCTATCTTTACTTTAACGGCCTCTGTGGTGCGACTGTTACGCAGGAGGCGCAGGTTCGATTCCCACGAAGTGCAATTATTTGTAGGCATACATGTCTATTTGTATTGGTCTGGGTAATGGTTTTACAAAAAAAATATCTAAGTATGTATATCCGCATTCTAGAAAACATAACACAAGCTGGTTAAGCTTGTTACCATGGCTCTAGATGGCATTGTGTTGTTTGTAGTAGAATATTTATTTACTAGAAAAAATTGTTTAAATAAATCACATTTTACTCTATGAAATATATGAAAACCTAATTGGTTTTTAAAAGACCAATATTTCTTTAATTGATTCGAGAAAAGATCATTTCATAATAAGTTCTTGTCATTGGTGAAATCCACCGTAACTAAAATTTTATCATAAATTTTTCATTTTATTTTCATCAGTATATTGATGACATAATTATTGCTCAAATTACGATGTTGCATCAATAAAAATTGAGTTAACCAGGGCATATAAAAATATACTTCTTATTCATTTATCTATTTTTATTTCACATAAAAACATAATACTCAATTGAAACATTTTTTTGCAAAACAACACAATCTATATTTCAATCAATTTTCAGTTAATACATTCTTCTCCATAAAATCGCAACGTTTTTTTTTATAAATCTTAACAGAAAGGCATCTCTTGTTACTACACTAGTTAGAACGAGAGAGAACAACACAGCTAAGGAATGTTTAACAAAAAACGTAACGTAAAACCATAGCGTTATTACAGAACAAGTTAACTCCGTCTTGCCGTTAGTAATCGGAGAGCTTGCAATAAAGCGGTTATATTCACAGCACTTGAGTCCAATTTACCACTTAAAATATCTTCAACGCATCACAAATGTGAAGATAGAATTGATCACGTCATCCAAATCTTTGCTGAATGGAGACATTTGAGCCTCGTAGCCTCCTGTCGCCTTCTGCTTGCCTGCCACGGTTAGGCGACAATTCGGGCCCAGCATTTGCACGTTGTCGCCTTTCGCACGATTTGTAACTGTTACAGCACCGTTACTGCCAACCAAGTTAATTACACCGTAATTGTCTGTCACTTCAATCCGACAATCGTTTCCGATCACTTCAATTTCCCCCTGGTTCACTGAAACCCTTATGATGCAGCTGTTGCCAACCACCTTCAGCAGTGTAGGGTTGACCTCCATGGTCACTTTCTTCTTGTTACCGACGATTGAGTACTTCTTCATTGTTAGTGGTATTTTTATTTTTTTAAGCTTGAATTTAAAATTGCACGACTTTTTTAAAGTTCGATTTAAAGATTTAATTTACGAATAGAATTTTTTATTTCGAAATTCAATTTTCAAATTGTTTTAGTAGCGACTGCTGCGAGCTGTGAGCTGCGTGAGAATGAATAAGATCGTGAAGCGCGTTCTCTTATAAGCGTTTGCGCATGTTTAGCCTCCGCTCGTCTGATAGGGACTCCCCTATGCGTCATTCATTCAACGTTACCGTGAATGACGGAGTATTCTCTATTTCACCGTCAATTTAATTACCGTTATACGATATTTGTATAGTTATTCCCCTTAAGTGTGTTTATTGACAAAAATATTGTTTTATTTGGGATTCGTCGTGGTTATATGAAAAATGTTATAACGGTTTCGAGTTTTCTAAACAATTTTCCTGTTCATATCATCAGTTTTTTTATCTCTAGTGATTGATCTAAATTCCTCGTGAATCTGATTTAAGTTATTTTGATAAAAACTGGCATTATAGAGAATAACAAAAATAGAATTTAGCATAAACGTGATAGTTTAAAAAAATATTTTGACTGGTTTTTTAGTTAGGTACGAAATAAGATGGAGGGATTGAGTGAATGAGGGCATGATAAGAAAGGAATAACTGAAAACTAATACGCCTGACTAAGTACATAAGAAGAGTAATTGTTACAAGGTCACGCGGAAGAAATATTTTATAATTATTTTTTTTATTTACTTTAACTTAGAATGTAGGCCATCTGTCAGTCTCTTTCATTAATATATTTATTATTTTGTTCCAAAGCGTAGAGATCGTAAATGTTCATCAACTTACGACAGCGACTGTACAATACCTGTGTTATTAATAAGATTTAATTAATTACAGCGGGTATTTACCTGTGAAAAATTATTATGTACTTTTAATTTTGTTTTGAATGTATAAGTAATAACGCTTATAGCACTCATACGTAACATGCTTTTCTATTACTAAAGTAGGAAACTAGTACACAGTCCTGCTGATGGTAAGCGGTTACCTGTAAATGTCAACACAACGATGATGTAGAACAGTCAGTGATAAAAGTTAATTAATACTAGGTACAATAACAAAAATATCTGACACAACGCTGTTTAAAACCAAAGTAAACATAGCTTAACCAGCTTTTATTGTTTGTTCTAGATTGCGTATAAACCTATTTTTTAGTAAATACACATTATAAAAAGAAACAAAATCAAACCAACACAAATATTCATATATACAAATATTTGAATTAAGCAGGAATCAAACCCTTTAAGTTAGCAATCAAATGCTCTATGTCGACGCCATAGAGTTCAGACTAAAAATCACAAGGCAACATTCGCTATAGTGGTCCAGTGTCTATAATGATCTCATAGACATAATGTCAAAACGATGTCATGTAAAGGGCGCCATCTATACCTACTGCTTGAGATGAATCACTGTTACTCAATTTCTTAAAGGTCCGGGAAAAGGGCAAACTAAGTCCATAATTATTTAAATAAGTTGAGTCAACACTCTCACAGTCCATATCGGTAATCGCGACTAAACATAGCTTATATCTCTTGCCTATGTCTAATATGTCAAATTTCATCAAAATTGGATCAGTGGTTTCGGCGTCAAAGCGTAACATACAGACAGAGTTACTTTGAATGAAGTAGGTACTATCCAACCTGGGGCCCTATTCAAGTGACAATAGTTTTATAGAATGGTGGAACGTGGGAATCCAGTTAAACTGAGCTTTTTTTTTTACTCGGCATATTTCAGTCTCGGTTCAGTGGCAAATAACACGCAGCTATCATCAAAAAATCATTCAGCAACCGCTGCGTCTTAATTCTAGGCTTATCTTAATAGTAGATAAGCCCAAAAAACCTATCTTAGCTTATAGATGTAGAACGGGGCATATATCTCGGATCCAAAATATGCTCTATATGTATGTTCATTTTAGGTTGATTTTTGAGGACAGCACGTGTAATGAACGAACTCAAATCCACCAGTTCCGCATGCCACGGCCCCTGTTTCTTTTGCGACATTGGTCCGAGATGTGTACCCTGAGGTATACTAGGTTATTTATTTATAAGTACTTCAATCTATTATAAATAGACATAGCATATGACTGCGCAATTTACTTCCTACTAGTAGGCACAAGTGCATATCTCACTCACAAAAACATTGGAGAGTTTGTTTGTTTATCTGAACGTGTTATTATCCGTAACTACCTGTGCTATTTGCAATATTGTTTAGACTTTGATAGCCTAGTTTTTGTGGAAGGTTATTCTGTAATTACTAATAATGAAGTTGTAGAGTTTGTTTGTGTATATGGTCACGTACACGCTACAGTACAATTTGAAAATTTATATTTTAGAACCGAAAGTACAAGCATAATATGCGTATATCGCGTACATTTTTCGTTCAACCTAATTCGAGTGCGTGATTATTGTCAACAAACGGATTTATGCATAGACAGTTGGTTAGTTTTTTCTTAAACTTACCAAACGTATAAACCAATGATTTCGACAAGGACATAGATTTTATATCATTATCATCATCCTTGCTTTAATCACGGTCGCCTTGGAGTACAGAATTGGTTCCAGTGTAACTGCGTTGCGGCTGAACTTCGATATTTTCCGTGAAACCACTGTCATTTGCCCTCCACAACCTATAAGTATAGGCCAAGGGGGCGAACACAACGTCATAGTTCTAAAAAAAGATTATCGAAGCCCTCAACGTGCCATCAAATAATATTTCGACCTCTTGATTATTGACACAATAATACTTAAAGTATAGTGTGTATCTCAGTTCATGAAATTTGAATAAAAATTGATTTGATTTCAATAATAATAAAATCGATTCTAATATTGTAAATGCAAAAGTAACTCTATCTGTTATATCTGTTACACTTTGTATGCTTAAGCTACCGGACAGATTTTCAAGAAAGGTACATATATTCTTGTTTGGTTATTTTCCACTCAGTATCCCACAGTGCACATTCCTTTTACTTTCTCAAAAACTGTTCGTCTGTTTGTTCATTTTCTAGCATCCAAAATATAGTAAGGGCGCATCCAACAATTTGAATCTTTGCTTAATGTGTACTTTATTAATAGTGGCGTGCCCAACATATTGTATTGCATGTCATCACTGGCACGCATGCCATTGGTTTGCCATCCCTGGTATAAGCAATAAATACTAACCTATAGGTTGTCATAGATGTTCTTACGACAACCGTATCCGACGGCTTCACATGTTCTCCGAGGCACGACAAGGCCAATATAGCCAAATTCATGCATACAAAAATTTATACTGAGCGGAAATCAAACCTGCTCCTCCTGCGTAGTCGCGTTCACTACCACCACGCCACAGAGACTGTCAAACCGAAAATACCATATACCAACAACTACTAAAATTAAAAAAACAATCAATGCGAATAAAGTCGCGGCACACGGTACGTATTACATAAAAGGCCGCATTAGATCAAATCAATTCGGGGCAGAACCGTTCTAACTACCTGTTTATTACCTAAATGATATTATAATGATAATCTGACGCGGTACCTTCCCAGCACCAAAGGCATGTTTTTTTATAAATAAGAATTGTTTTTTTTTTAATTCAACACTACAAAACTCATTATGTAGTTTGTGTGTATTTATTTTTAAACGGTTTGGTTATTACGGCTTACTTGTTATAAGATTTTGAATCATGTATTTAACGATGCGTACTGTTTTTGAAATGGTAGAAATTTAATATATCTTTTATAATTTTTTTAAATGCTTCTTCTATTTACAAAGAATCACGCGTGATGAAAATTAAACATTAGATTTAGTAGAGATTAAACATTTAGTTTTATGATTAGAAGAGATGATTAGTAGTACTAAGTAGTTTCCGTACGGAAAAAGTAGAGATTAAGTATTTAATTTTACGTTTTCTAAATTCGATGTTAATTACCTATTTAGAACGGAGGTAGGACACGACGGTATCTCCCGTCCGAAATGAGCTGTCCAACTGGGGAAGTACCTCCGCCCTACAGAAGACCGCGGTCATAATAACCATCGTGTTGTGTTCCCGCCGGTAAGTAGGGTAGCCAGAGCTCACTATACCCCTCCTTCCCCTCCACTTCCTAGCCTCCCCACCCCTTCCCAGCTCTCCCCCTTTCCCTTCAGGGTGGGCAGCGCGTGTGTGACACCCTTAGTGTTGCACACATTCATACACGGTGGCCGCTTTCCATCAGGTGGGCCGTGTGCTTGTCTGCCACCTACGTAGTATAAAAAAAAAAAATAGAACAAATAATTTTTGACTTGATGTTACATAATATTATAATATTTATTGTACATTCATTGCAGCTCCTTACTATAGAGTTATTTCTACAGCTAGCCAAGTCTTGAATAATATCTCTGAAGCGACTAACATCCATAAGATATGGTGACCGCTTACCATAATATAGACATTATACACAGTAGATTTAGATAGAGCATGTTATCTAATCGATATAAAAATATCATCCTTAGCCCAGTTTATATTATAGTACCAATCGATCAAGAATATTGGAACACTTCCGGATTTAAGTTCTCGATATTATTTAGATTATAAACTCATATACAGTGATCATTAAAAATCAAGGTAATATTTTTTTTATTAAGAATATTAGCCACTCAAATTAATAATATACCCTCTAACCCCTCCAGCTAAGCTCAATGGCTTGTGTTAGAAATAAGTACACAGCGGTAGTGTAATGGCCAGGATTCGAACTTGAGACCTCTCTGTCGTAAAACTGACTCCATGCTGATATTATTATAATGATTAGTCCTTTGGTATAAAATATTTTTTTGAAATGTTTCTTAATTTTAACAAAAACCGGTGTCACAAGATATTTCGATTTTTTAAGCACTCCTATTTGGTTATACATACGAATGTATAAAAACGACTAATGTGGTAAGTTCAGATTCACAAGAAATTTGAAAAAAATATTACAATAAAAAACAAAACAAAATCTTTCGTAGAGAAACAAATGGTGAATTTCGATCCATTTGAGAATCTTCTATTTCAACTGACTTTAAAAAATGGCAACACTGATTTTCGCAAATAATGTTAGCTGCAGCGCCCCTGGGGTACTAGCCAAAATGCATTCGTTCCGAATCTACATTTGTCATCGCTCTGAAAATGTATGGGAGTGACATTTGTTGTCGAATGTCATGTGATCCGATTACGACAACAAATGTCATTCCCATACATTTCAGAGCGATGACGAGTGTAGATTCGGAACGAATGCATTTTGGCTACAGCCCCTTGTGAGTTGTCACTTATCTAAGAATATGCATAACTAAAAACTGCATCAAAATCTCACTAAATAGTTTTGGAGAAAATTCGTAAAATTTATTTGTACAAACAAACATACATCCTCTCACCCAAACGCGAATACCGTTTCTGTTCCGTCGCGGTTAAAAAAGGAAGGTTTTCATTTGCGAAATCGTTTAAAATTGGTCAAAAAGAAAAGTCTTGCAGTGTAAAGTTGATATTATTGCATCCTGTAAAAATATAAATAAAAATATCTACAAGATTTGAGATTTTATCTCAACCGGAACAGTGTAAGGCAGTAAGTCCATTCAAAAAAGATTTATTAAAAAAATAAAATAAAACAACCCGTATAATGTTGTTCGTTATACATTTCCAGGACATAGTTCCATTGACCCACTAAAAAAGTCCCCAATTTTACTGACAGTATCACTTCATTTGGTTGCTTAAGTAGGTCTCAATCAGTGCAAATCATTATAGATTACTAGTGGGACTTCCGTTGGAAAACAGGTCAAGTAGAAATCGAACCAGAGGATTGAGGATTCCGTACAATAGTTAAAGATATAATTATTTAATTATGCTGTTAAATCCTGACTTAGAAATATAACTCTCAGTATTAGCTGACTGATAGATAATGGGCTGGTTACAAATGAGGAGACAGTGAATTAGTAAATCAATGGTAGAAGTTGTAGTGATGAACTGAAATAGGTAGCTATAAGACTCAAAAGAAAGTAATTTCTGGACTTGAATAAGTAAAAAATAATGTAAGAAGTAGGAGAGGCCTATTCTTAGAGGCGAGTTATAATTACTGACAATAAAATATGCCATGCCAATATACCCAAAAGTATTGTGTATTTGAATTCAATTATTTATATGATTATCACAATACTATTGTCAATATTAAAAAGGCTATTATAAAATTCAAGATTATTAGGATGATCGGTTCAGTCAACTTACTACTTAGTCTAGACTTAGTGAATCGTTTGTAAATAGACCAGTTAAAAAGCACGTTGTTTCTAGCCGGAGTCGTCTCTGGCCGGGGCCACGTTTCGATCCGCTGGTGGTCCATTTGCTAACTAACCTTTAATATATTATAATGTAAATGACGTTTTAGTAACTATCATTTATTAGTCTATACAGAATAAATTATTTTTGAATTATGGTGTGGTCCCTAAAAATTATTAAATGACAAGCGATAATGATATATTTTTAAAGTCATATCAGCAATTAGCAACTTGGTGCAACCGATTGACAACAACTTTCGACAGTGAACTTGGCCCAATGAAAGGGAAATCCCATTTCACCTACTTTATGAGTTTCATGATTGATT
Organism: Pelosia muscerda; assembly: GCA_963691645.1. Taxonomy (NCBI): domain Eukaryota; kingdom Metazoa; phylum Arthropoda; class Insecta; order Lepidoptera; family Erebidae; genus Pelosia; species Pelosia muscerda. The sequence continues at coordinate 4,178,134 of OY829100.1, forward strand.
ACGATTTCTGTTTAAAACGGTATTTCTTTATTCCTATACCAGCTATTGTATACGTAACAGGAAACATCGTACATACTTATTATATAGTAAGTACCTTATATTTTCCTTATTACAGTTAAACTCTACAATAGCATACATATTATAATGTTTATTTCAGTCTACTAGTAATTTTGACCTTGTATGTACTTCTAAGGAAATCTGTATAGTATTATTAGTATTCTCATGACCTCCTTGAGGTTAGTGCAGGAATTTACGCTGAGAAACGTATCTACCTAATTTTCACGAGCTAGATTTACCAGCCTGCAAAATCTCCCTCCCAAATCAATTTCCCTTTGATTTAGCTACTGGTGATATTGCGTGTATATGCCACGGCTATCGGCCTTATAGGAGTGCATTTCATACTTCTTCTTCTGTCGAATCGACGGCATTCTTGAGTTGCTATCGTGGTATAGTAATTAGTTTCACAGAGAGGGCCCGAGCATTCGTTTAGCTCTTCGGGAAGGCTTACTGCGTCCTCTCCAATTCCATAGAGACAAATAGTTACTGCATATCCTACTCAAATCAGATAAGTTAAACACTTTGAAATGTCTGCCTATGCGTATCCTGTCTAAAAGCCTATTGTCGCGCCCACGCACGCCATTGTCGCTTACCATTTAGTTAAATACTGAATACATTATTATTTAATGCACAAACAATACGGACGTAATCATTGTCTTGCCAGTGTGGTCACGATTTGCGGTGACTGGCGACCGCTTGTCTACCTGGCTGTACCGTTACCGCTGGGCACTGGTAGCTTAGTGGTTACGGAGTCGGCCTTACGATCGAGAGGTCCCGGGTTCGAATCCTAGCCATTTCACTACCGACGTGAACCCACTCCTAACACAAGCCATTGAGCTTAGCTGGAGGGGTTAGAGGGGATATTAGTAACTTCGGTTGCTAATATTCTTTTGTAATAAAAAAAATGAAAAAAAAATGAGGGAGACACAAGAAATGCTGGAATTCTAACAGATTGCTATTTGTACCGTATTCCGAATGCTAATTCTGTCAAATATTCTTGCTCAACAACTTACTAACAGTAAAATTCACTATAGTTCTATTAACGAATGTCTATCAATTAGCCAATCAGCCTATCGCAGTCCGCTGCTGGACATAGACCACTCCTAATATTGGGAGGACAACTGTTGAGATGTTGGTACAACGGTCTGCTTTTCTTTCGAGTTTTTTCTCTCTCACTGTGATATCCTCTGCGTATTCCGTTAATCGGTTATTATTAGATATTAATACAATGTGTGTTTAGTGTGGTGTGTGTTTTATATCTTTCCTCTACGTTATTTGCTTACCTTTGCTTAGTTACAATTCCAAAACTAGAAGTGAAATCTTTTAATTGACTTTCGCATGCTTATTTTGTCATCCAACCGATTGTATTAGCTGTAAGTTTAAAATTAAAAAAAAATACAAACTATGTAATGAATTTATCGAGGAAGAAAGTTTTTATTTATCAGAGGTAGATAATAATAACAATACACATAATATGTCAAAAAACGTATCACTAACTAAGCTACTATAAAATTAATGAACGCCATAAAATATTAATTTATGGTTCAAATTACTCATAAGTTGATTTGATTTTATAACGAAATGATTTTAAGTTATTCCCATTATCGAGAACCGCTTTTATTAACGAAAATAATTGGATAAGTACCTACGTTTATACCGGTTCCAATTTTTCGAGACCAATTAAGTACGAGTAATAACCTCATTTTTTGTAAATTCTTTTCGATATATTGAATATCGCCATAGGCGATATAAAATAGATTAGATGTCAATGATCGTATTAATTTTATCTACGGGATTCACCTGCCTTTGCTTCCGTGTACCTGTAATTAAGTGCACGAAGTAGGTACTTCAGCATGCGGAAAGATTGACAATGATAATATAGAAAATTATTATGTAAGTACCTAATCACGTAAGCACTTTTTTAACGTGCGAAAAATCGACATGGATTCCCCTTCCGCTGGAGTCGGTTGGGGAGGTTATGTCAGACTCGTACCGACTAAAAGACACGCCATTTTGGGATGTTTTGTCGTCAGTGGTGAGATGATAACCTACCCCGGCAGATCTGGGGCCATCTCTGCCGACATAACCGCCTTCGGATGAACGGACCACGACGTCCCCGTCTAGCTCCCGAGGATGGGGAGGCCTGCTTCTACTAGGGTGACAAGCAGCTCCATCGGTCACCCTGACGCATGCGCTCATGGAGAACAGAGGTTATTCTGTAAAATTCCGTAAGTACTTACAAAGCTACAATATGTAGGTACATTTATTTTGCGTGTCAACTAAATTTCGCAAATATTCTACACGAAGATAAATGTCCCATATTTCGGCAGTCGACTTTAAGATATTTGGGGGACGTGGTAGGATACCTGCTTTGTACCACTGGTGGTAAGACGGGTAATAGTGTTATGTTCCGTGAGTCCCCTTGGTGGTATCAATTAATTAATCAGTTACTGTTAAAACATTGTCAGGTGTTCTTCCCTTTCAATATCGATGGGGCTAAGTCAACTTCACCTGCATTCGGTACCTATCGGCTTATTGACGAATCGGGCACAAGTTTTCCTCTCGGGGTTAAGAGGTCAGTAGGCATTCGTTCCTCAAAAAAACTAATAAACAGAGCCCCACAGTCCAAACGTGGGACGCAATGCAATCGCTCAGGATGACGATAACTGTAATTTATTGCTTGGTTTTTGCCTGTATCATCAAAATCATGATTGTGTGCGGATCGGGTTTCTCCTAGGCTTACGTAGGTAACCATGACAATGCAATAGTCATAATACGTTGCGGTCGAGAAGATGGGTTGTTGGGGTGTCGACGCCAAGAAGTTCGTGAGCAAATTGAAGAGCAGGTTGAGGGATAAAACCACCGACTTCCACTTCGACTCATATCTGAGGAAAAGTTGATCACTACTATTCTCGCTAATGGTGCCAATATGATGGGCACCTTTGCTCCGAGCTAAGCCACACCTGTACCTTTCAGCTTATAATTCAGTCTTTGGAGGTGTTCCCTAGAGTCCCATCGGCTGTCGAACACAAGCACCAAATATTTGATTTTGGAGTTGATGCCGATGGTTATTACTTAATAGTTATCTACTTATTGGAGTCGAAAGTTTATGTTTTCATGATTCCTTGATTGGCGTGTCAATCGTCACTGCATTACATTACTAGCTTTCCTCATAATTTGTCGTCACCATCGTAATGCGCTGTTTTATAAGTAAACAGTAATGTAATCCAATACTTCCTTTCTTTCTTGCGGACATATTATTTAATTTGTGTGGTCATCGACACTTCACAAAATAGGTAATGTTTAGTTCCCTGAACTTGAAGAAGACAAAATATAACGATGAATCAATTTATTAATTTAAGCGTCAATTGCGATAGCAACCGATTTCAAATAATGTTCGAAACATGACCACTCTTTCGCCATTTTGTAAAGAAAAGAGCGGGATGGGAATAGTATGGACGCGTGCGCAGGTGATTCATAGTGCAAACTCTTACTAAATTGATGTAAGCAGGGCGGTGAGTCATGTCCATGTCATGACTGATGTGTAGTAATTTGAATGAAAATATGCCGGCGGTTGAGAAGATCATAGATGAATATATTTAAATGTTTAACAGATATGACAGTGAAAGTTTGATACATTTATATGTAAATTAGAAATTTATTATCAATTTATCCGTGATTTAGGAATTATTTATTTGTATATTAACTATTTTGTCAGATTTTTATGCAAAATTTATTATTGTGAATTACTTTAATTATATTTCAAATATGATGATGACTCATTATGTTATTTGTGTACCAACTTTCTGTTTTAAACAGTCGATATTATCATGAAATATGTGTACATACAATTAGCCATTTATACGTGCTATGAAATTTTATTGATTGGATATAGTAGAATAAAATTACATCACCCATGGATGGTGTGGTTTTTGTTTCACTTCAAAGTTATCTAATACTGTCTGATAACTATTACCTGTGAAAGAAAACATGAAATGACAATTTTGATTGAATTTCAATTCTTCAAACTCCATGTAATGGTGAAGAAAAATATATCAGTTACCACTAGTCTGGAATTCGGCCTCTAAGGTGCAAGAATCTGAAGCTACACTCGGCAAGGATTCGCTATTCTACTACACCTTTGCAAGTTAAATTTGGGAGCAATTTATTATACGACAACTCTAGATAATTACACTATAATTAACTAGTCATAGGTATCAAACTACAAATTATCAAAAGAAATGCATATCTGCAATCCACATAATCGAGGGCTCGTCAGTACAGGAACGTCGTGCGCCGGGCACGCCCCCGTGAGAACTATACGAGCATGACTCACGATAGCGCACGCGTTCACAAGAAAACAAATAAATCAGTCCGCACATTTTTACGTTTTCCTCATACAAATGTGTGGTTTTATTTTCTTTCTTCATAGGAAGTTCTCAGCGCAGTGATCGATAATGTTTCAGAGAAATTTTGAATATTTTTGGAAGCACTCTTGTTTCGTTTTGTGATAAAATGAAGTGGGTACCAAGGCATAGAGAAGCCCCAAGTAAGCTTCTGCGTTTCTGGGCGGAGCTGGGTTGGCTGCTCTAGACAGTACCTAACCCTGCACGCACAATGGCTCAAAAAGGGAGACTAGGTGCGGAAAAAAGAAGTCCCAATACAATAGACAATAGGCAATAGACAACGTATAGAGTACCTAATAGACATCACTCTCACGCTGATCAAAATTAAATACCATTTAAGTCAACCTAATAAGAGCTTAAGGAATAAAAAATTGTTAAGATGGCGATACACTCACAAAAGTGACAAATGAATAATTTAGTATAATTTTTGGGGATTAATATTTAGCAATATTAACCCCCTAACATCCAAACACACTTACAGATCGACTACCTGATCTCGTGGGGGACGGACACACGGAAACAAATTTACTGTAGGCCTAGCATGGCGCGAAGACAAAAGTCCCCGGGGAGTGGAGAAAAATTTGTCTTTCCCTCCTTCTCTGTCCCTTTAGCTAGCATGGCGTCGAGGAGAGACTAGTTTGTCACCGGGGAGAACGTTTGTCCACTCAATGCTACCAATATACGAAAAAGTATTATTCGACCAAATTGATAAAACCTAGCAACGTGCATATTTTATAAGTGCAACATTGACTTTTTAAATTGTCGGTGTTATTTTAATTTCATATAATGTAGATATAGCTAAGTTAGTAAGTAGGTATTATTACTTTGTAATGGGATGTATTGTGTTACGTAATGTGTCGTAATAATATAGGATTATATGTTTGGATTTTTTATACAACTTAGGTGGCAGACGAGCACACGGCCCACCTGTTGGAAAATGGTTACTATAGCCTATCGATGTTTGTAATGCCTAGGGTGTCACACTCGTACTGCTGACCGCTGTAGGGGGGTGGGGGGGGGGTCCCACTATGACCGGTTGTAGAGTCCATATATAAATACATATATACATATATACATACATATATATGTATATATGTATATGTATGTATATATATATATATATATATATACATACATATACATACATACATATACATACATACCAATATTAATACTTTATTACTGGATTTTAAATATTGAAGGTCAAAATTATTTGAGAAAAATATTTAAATCCCCCCTTCCCCATATACATAGGTATATATATTATTAAAATTTTAATTCATTAATTAATTAATCAAATTCGATGTATTTATTTTTCGGTTACGATTTTTGTCCCCACCTCAATAGTTCGGAGACTAATATCTCTCTATAATCTGTCAAAAAGAGACATATCTTGTCCACTTTACGGCCGCCGTGCTAAGCAAGTGGAGAAAAAGTCCCTTGTCTACGTCACAGCGAGGGACATAAGTTATCTCCTTCGACGCCATGCTAGCAATTAGGGACAAACGCGTTTGTCCCCGTCAATTTGACATAAGCGGTGGAGAGAGATATTTGTCCCGCGCCCGTGTTAGGCCAGCTGGCGTGGTTAACGTGGCTCTGGTAGACTTTATTTATAACTTGACAATAGCATCTCACCATAAACGTAACATAAAACGTTTACCATACTTAAGTACTAGAGACAGTCAAAATTACGGTGCTACTGCTACAGAAGCCATATTAAGAATAAAGAAGAAGACCATATTGGAATTTTTTGTAATTTTAAATTGGAAGACAATTTTTAGTAAACGACAAGTTATGCTTTTCCTTCATCATTGTAATGATTTATCCAATCTTTATTATCCATGACTGTAAATTTCTATTGCAATTGATACTTGAAAATGAGGTGGTTTATTAGTGGAAAATTATGACTCCAATTCTCAAGAAATTTCTTATCAAAAATCAACATTGTTTTAAAACAATCATTATAGTATATACATAACGTTATGACTAATAAAAAGCCTTCCGTAATACATTTTCTATTGTTATATCTAGTAAGCAGGATGCTCCACCATCACAAATATCACCGAGGATATGAGGTTCCTGCAAAATCCTTACCTAAGCCTATCTGCGGCTCCGAACATACAAAATGAGTAATGTAGAGGTATGTTCGGGATCATCTCTTTCTAATTCATTATTATTATAATTTATTTTATACCACTTAGGTCGTAGACAAATACACGGCCCACCTAATGGAAAGTGGTCACCATAGCCTATGGATTTTCGCAAGACTACAGGCACACTTGTGCTGCCGACCCTGTAAAAACCATTTCATTTCGTGACATCTTTTCTATCACCGTAGCCTTCAATAAATTCTTCTTACCTACATGTTAATTCTTTATCTTGTCCAATCTCGTCACTCGACACACCCACTTAATCATTTTTAGTTCAACTGACATTCACACGTGTTTTACCCAGAATAGTAACATTCCAATTCATGAATAGATAGCCCATATCATGTTCTTTGTATGAAAAAAGTCCAAAGTACGAATGTAGAGGGTTTTAGGAGCAGAGGACCCAAAAAAAGATGAATGGATTGTGTGAAAGAAGATACGGTAAAGAGGGAAGTGACTGAGGAAGACATCTGATAGGAATATGTGGAGGAGAATGACTTGTTGCGCCGACCGCAAGTAATTGAGACAAGGGCAGGGAGATGATGATCATGTTCCTATGAAATTATTTAATGTGTAATGTACGAAGTGTAATTATACAATAATTATACAAAGTGTATTTTCCTCTCAAATTAGAAGGGCGTTTCTGGGTCACATGTTGTTGCAATGACTTGTCACGATATCATCCATCTGTTAGGATATGCGAATTATTGCTCATACAACAACATCTCTAATCGGGTTAAAAAACTTTTACGTGCTTTGTGAGATGCGGATTGGTATTCCTTTCTATGACAATTAACAATATATTGCTATTACTATCGTTGACATAAAACTGTGGATGAGTTTATATTGGGGGAGGGAGGATTTGGCCCACCGCTCACCCGCGGTTCAACACTCCAACAATATATGTATATTGGAATGTCAAACCACCCACTTCAAAGTAAGAAAAACAAAATCTTACCAGAGAGTGATGTTTTACCATGCAGTATTCCGCTAATGCGAAGGACTTAAACTTCGACACGTGTTTCGCCTCTACACGAGGCATCTTCAGGAGCGCAGGAGTCAGTGGATGAGTGTTGAATACCCTGCCCCTCCGACCCCGATTAACGCCTTTTTACGCCTACGTCAATATCTTACTTAGTTATATTTATATAGTATATAGTAACAATATCTATACTAATATTATAAAGAAGTAAAGAAAAAACGGTCGAATGAAAGCGTTTCTTACGAACGCTGATGCCCAACGAAGTGGTCACGGGTCAGCTAGTAAATAACAAAAAGGCAAACAATGAAAGAATGTCATCAATGGTGGTTCCCCGCGAAAGCCTACTTTACAACATTTAATTGCTAAGTAACTACCTCCTTTGAGTGCAAAACTAGAACGTTATCTATCAAGGAAACAATAACAATTGTGTTCTACTTCTATAAGATATTATATAGAGATTATCTGTTCATTGATATCAATTATGAAGTATCTATGAAGTATTTTCCCTGGGGACTTTTTGTGTAATCGCGTGAAAGTTCAATCTTCACTTCAATCACGCATTAACAGTGACTCAGTACATCGATTCAGTACCTAAGTAGATCCAGAGATTATCCATTATCTTTCTTTCTTTCATTATTATAAATATATTTTAGGATGTAACCGCAAACTGATAATCCTGAGTTAGCGTTGAATAACAGTAATGTTTAAAAGTCAGTAGATGAGTCATAAGGCGGGACCTACCTAAGGATAAAATTATATACATACATAAGTACATATACTCAGGGTAGGCAGAGGTGTATTAAACACCCACATGTCATCAACTATGATTTTCGGTCCCACGTAATAGAGAGCCGCCAATCGGGCAAATCGGGCACTTTTAAATAAAAGGGTATGCAGAAAATAAATGCCTAACCGAAAATGTTGCAGCAAAGTAAATTTGGAAAAAAAATAATTGACCCGATTCCTTGCTATGCTGTGTAAATTGCAATGAAATTAATTACCTGCTTAGCCGCACAAGCACTACCAATTAACGTCTTGGAGAGTATCAGACGAGTATCAGACGACAACAGTAATAACACGTGCTTAAAAGTTAGTAGATGAGTCATTAGGCGAGGCCTACCTATGGATTACAATTATTCAAATAAGAAAATATTAAATACGAGAAATAAATATTCAATATGAGAAGTCCGTTATTGAATGGACCCACTCGAATATTTTTTAACAGTTACGTATCTTGTCTTTTGATTCGAAATTCATGAAAATGGATGTCGTGTCCTTTTTTATCACCCATCATGGATGATGCCCAATCATAAACCTGATCTGGTCTCGGATTCCATTGTCAACTATTGTCAAGACACAGAAATTATAATGAATACCATTGAATTTTACACTTTACAATTATGCCCTTAAAAGGTTTGACAATGACGTTGACAATCCGTAGTAACGGTTGGTAGGTCCTGGTTGCATCCAAAGCCTTGTAGCTCGTCGTGCACTCTCTAGTAGCAAGCATGAACTCCTATCGAATTCGTAATGTAAAGGTTGGGGGAGAACGGAGCATTGTGATTGGCAGTCTGCCTCAGTACTGCTCCTCCTTTTACGTTGGGTTTAATTCAATAATGGTGCATGGCGCATGCCTATGGTGTGATCCCCGTCCTTAAGACTTTACACTGGAGTCTCTTCCTTTAATATCTTATCGAACAATGCGGGCTGTCGACGTATCGTTGGCAGATTTTTGCCTGCCTAGCCTACATAAATTGTTTTTGTTCTACTATCTACAAAACATTCTTTAGCCAACGTTCAAGTACAACTTGATAACGAAAAAAAAAAGTGTACGGATAAACCTTCACTAACAGTGCCTAAGCAATTTTACTTCTTTGTTTTTAAATTATAGATAAAAAAGAATCAGATGATGCCGTGGCTTTGGCGTTCCAACGATTTGGGTGCCGCCCCATACGCCTATGAAAATAGTTTAAGCAAATATACCAAGGCAGTAATATAAACGGGATTTTTAACAATTTCGCGCTAAAAAACCGATCCTACTTCTTTACATTACTTACCGAGTATATGAAATCATAAAATGCTGACTGATTCCGGTGGAGCATCTTGAGAAAACCGTTTTGAACGATATCTTAAAAACTATTCACTTTAGCGTCAATGTCATAGAGACTGTTATTGTTAAGAATATAATTTCAATTAAATACGATACTGTTGCAAGTGTACGCGAATATTACTCACTGAAATACACTTTATTTACTGATTCTGTCGCGATTTAGTTCTAATTATTAACACTTCGCATTTCGGTCATATTTCAACCGGCACGGTCGCGGGGTCACTAAAGATGGTAGTTGACACGTTGTTTGAAGTGTAAATTATTTCTAAATACCCGAAATATATTTTTCTCTTCTGACGCATTTATGGCATTTTTGAGTTGCCATCGTGGTGTAGTAATTTGTTTCACGGCAGCACCGCTAGTCACGGAGAGGGCTCGAGCATAGGTTTCGCTCTTCGGGAAGGCTTACTACGTCCCGTGTCCCGTCCAATGTAATTAATTATTGGAACTATTTGCGCAGAATGAGTTCACTATATCGTTAATACTGTATTTTGCTTTTTCTTAGGTTTAATTAAAGGAATATGTCCGAAAAGCCGCGTGGTTCCTGACAGAGTAGAATTTAGACCACCTCTTTCTCATCCCAGGCCGTAGGCATAATATATACAGTTCAAACTCAGTCACAGATGCATGGCTCGAATCAACAATTGTGCCTGGAATACGGCAATACTCGGATACGGTAATACTCACACTCTATACTACGTGGGACTAAATACAATGATTGGTTAATTCACTTCTACCTAAACGTACAGGGGTTAAGACATGATTATATGAATCTATCCATGTATGTGTCCGTCAGTGGCTCCATTCAGGTCGCCTTCAGTGCAGAAGGCAGGGCACAAGGGACACGAAACTAAGTGCGTCATGAACTGCATGGGGCACCGCAGTCACAAGCGGTCGAACTCGATTATCGCATTCCCCACCTGCGTATGCAGACGGTTTAGAAATCGCCATACCAGCCATGGGTTTCTCCTGCGCAGGTAGGAAGTCAGATGGTGGTGGCAGTTCAGTTAGGTCCCTATGGATGAAAGAACTGCCTAATGTCTACTCTCATCGCAGCAGGGAGGGAGTTCTTGTTGAAGTATTTGGAGTTTTTAAATTAATTAATATTTTGTTCTTCTCTTCGAAAGTACGCTGGCGTGATTGACCTAGAAATAAAATTAAAGCAAAACTGTAACTATAAAAACATTACATTTTTATTTATTAGGCACATTAACAGATTATGTATATTACATTTCAAACTTAAATAACAGGTTTTATGGACTTATATTAGTTAGGTAAGGTAAGCATAAGCCATAGATGACGTCAATCCAATTATACAACTTACAGTCACTCGGTTTTTTGATTGAATAAATCCGGTATTGCATAATATGCACGTATGATTTTGTTACCAGCCCAGTGGCAAATTATGTGTGCTAATTTTTTCATGCGATTTTGAGATACTATTGTACTTTTGTTCAGTTAATAACCCGGTCTCTAAAAATTCAATTTATAGAGCTTCACTACATAGTATAAAACCAAGTCGCGTTCTCTGTCCCTATATTCCTTTTTATGCTTAAATCTTTAAAATTACGGAATGGATTTTTTAGTTTTTATTAATAGATAGAGAGATTGAAGAGGAAGGTTTATATGTGTATAACATCATGCTACAACAAACTGGTGCGGAGCAGAAGTGAAAAATGTTGCAAAAACGGGGTGACGCAGACGAAGTTGCGCGGGTCAGCTAGTATGTTTATATACCTTACAGATTGGAAGCCTTGACTCATTTAACTAAGCATACAAATCCGCATGAGAGTCGCCTGTCGTCATGTGAGCCCATCATGACTCATGGCCATGTCGTTATAGCTATAAGTATTGTGTAGTCTTATGACAATGACCCTGAACGATACGATCACCGAATATTATACAATAAGAGGAGGCCCGCATGTATAGGTATCACAATGTTGTAAAGATGTTCCACATTCGCGAAGTGATTGGCTCTTGATATTTTCATGTGGGTTAGTTCACGGTTGGAACTTATAAAAACAACTACGCTTTGCTATTGCCACTGTTTTGCTATTTCTTATTTACATCTGCACTCCAAACCTGTGCCTTTAGCACGAAAAGCTATCGAATTTGTAATGTAAAAGTTTCTAGGGAACGGAGCATTGTGATTAGCAGTCTGCCTCTTGTGAACCTGTGTGCGAGTGTAGCCCGCCAATCGCTCCGTTCTGTCGATACGTTTACATTGCGAGTTCGATAGTATTTCGTGCTAAGGCTACTGATCCATGTGTTGTCCTATGTAGGAAAAGAGAGAGAGTGGGACTATTTGGAAGAGCTCATCAGAATATTCACCATGGTAGAGTCGGTACAGTACCTACGAGTATATACGCTCTCTGCCCTCGCGCCTCGGGTGTAAAGGATCGCTACTTTTCGCCAGCATGCTTCATAACAAGCTGCTTCCCGGAATTAACGCCGATAAACGTGTACGTACGGATATGAACCAGCTAACTGAGCCAACAGCATGTAACTAGGTATGTACTTGTATGTCATCTGGAGAATCCCGTAATATGGCTCATAGCCAAAGAAAAATGGCGCGACAGTATTTAAGAGACTTCTTAGAACGTACTCGAGTTTTTTCAATTCTCAGTAAGACTCGGTAGTGTGTTTGAATTCTTGCCAATTTTTATAAAAAAGCGTTTATATGTAACTATCGTTGTTTACAAACATAATTCTGAAAATTATAATTTTGAGAATAACGCAAATACTTAGATACAATTTCGCACTGAATTGCGGGTGAACATATTTTTAACGTAGGTATTCTAAACTATAATATAGTAACGAATAAATTATTAGATATTTAACCAGTAAGTACCAACACTCAATGGATTATGGGGTCTTGTGGAACTGCCAGGCCCTTATCCATCATCCATCATAGGCCACAGTCCATCAAGGGGGCTGTGCGCTTATCTGTCACCTAAGTTGTATAATAATAATACATAAAAAATGACTCTAAAGTACCCAACGACGAGTAAATGCAGATAAACTGCACCGTCCCCACAAACTTTCGCACCATATTTATTAAACCGTAGAACAACATTTTTCCTCAACATTTTTGAAGAATTACCAAAACATTTTCCACATTCCTTACATATCTATATCCATTACGTGTATTTATTATAAAGTAAACTGATAACAAGATAGTAGGTACAGACGTCACATGCAAATATTACAAAATCAACGTAACTAGATAACGCGATTTACCTTTAGTGGGTCTTGAGTAATCTTGATAACACAACACAAACATTGCCTTGGTAACGTTTTCTCCTAATATGGGCAAGAATTTGTGTTTTGCTTATCAGACTGTCTCGACTATGTTATTCATACTTTATATTGGTAATAAAGTGACTCATCAACTATCAACCATCAATTAGCCGTTTTTATCGTGCGCTATATCTCCACGGATCTCCGCCAAAGCCGGTGGAGGTGATTATGTCGGACTCAACATTATCACTTCCATCAGCGACTCGGAAACTACTAAAACGCACGCTGTCTATAGGTTTCTAACTGTCAGAAGTGAAACCTCGTGGGCCTGTCCCAATGTTGGTCACAAATTATCTTTTCATTGATATCTGTTATGAAGTATCTGCGCGACTGCTGCACAGGAGGCGTGGGTTCGATTGCCGCACAGTACAAATATTAGTGTGCTTGAATATGAATATTTGTATTGGTCTGGGTGTTTCTATAATATGTATGTATTTACAAAAAAAAGTATCTAAGTATGTTTATACGCATAGTAGAACCCGTAACACAAGCTAGTTAAGCTATCCTTACTATGGGTCTAGGTGACGTTGTGTGGATTGTCCTAGAATACCTATTTATTATTTATTTATATTTATCTATGAAGTATATTCCACGGGGACTTTTGTGCAATCACATACCAGTTCAAGTGTTGCAGTCATCATTTTAATCACACATAGCTAATACCAGCTGTTCTTCGTGACTCAGTACCTACATCGAATCAGTAGGAATGTTCAGAGAATCCCTTGCAATAGATATATATTACAAAAAAATATTTTATAATTTAACTGCAAACTAATTATCCTGAGTTTGCGTTTAACAACACTTAACAACAGGTAAACCTATCACAGTCCACTGCTGGACTATAGGCGTCTCCCAATGTTGGGAAACTTTGACCTACTGTTTCCACGCAGTAGCCTTAGCACGAAATACTATCGAATTTGTAATGTCGGGCTACACACGCACACAGGTTCACAAGAGGCAGACTGCCAATCACAATGCACCGTTCTCTCGAAACCTTTACATTACGAATTCGATAGGAGTTCATGCTAGTGCTACTGGTCCGACGGGTTAGGATTTTCCTTTTCTCGCAGTGATATCGTAGCATATTATTCTGTTTATCGCCTATTACTACGAATGACATGTCTGTATCAAAACAATAATATTTATTTAATCCTCTTATGATAGCAAAGATTGTAGCAAGCGGCTACCGTAACCATGAAAAATCAACGCTTGTAACACCTTATAATAGGCTAGGAGTAACGATTGACTATTAACCATAGTTTGGAATCTCACCTGGCAAGCCACTATGAAGGACGCCCTTATTATCTACACTACAATGTACCTAAATATATTATTGAATGAATATGACTATACGTGGAGAAATGTTCCTGAATTAGTCATCTATACTTGAATCAAAATTTTCAGAAATTGCTGTAGGCAATTTATATGAATAATATCAGAGAAAACACGTACTTACCTAAGTCTACCTAAGTCCTAAGAATATTCTTATTGCAAGATATCGTAAAATGTATATATAAAAAGTCAAAGTCGCGGGTACACATTGGATGCAGACCGCCTCCAACCAGTCGGGATTGGAGGTCGATGGGGGAGGCCTATGTTCAGCAGTGGACGTCCTGTGGCTGAAATGATGATGATGATGATGATGATGAAAAAGGAAGTGACATCAGCATTGCGCACAGTGCGATTCCGGCTGGGTACGGGGTCGTTGGCTCCTTTTGGATTCGATGCAGGTAATCCCCAAAGCACCCATATCACCGATCCACCGGGGATCACCTGCGTCAGCCGGTACGAGAGGCTACCGTGTGGCGTACCTACCCTATATGATCGAAAGTTGAAACTTTGTCAATCACAGAAATTTTCCCTTGACTTCCAAAGTGCGTACCTACAATGCAAAATCGCGATTATGAAACTTCATGGCGCTTACACCCTTTTTCATTTACATAGGTACCTAGTAATTTCTAAAAATACCGTACGAAATTAGTAACACTAGATTGCATGATACGCAATAATAAATACACTATGTTATCTTATACGTATCACCTCAACTACAGATGATTAGTCAGTTTTAGTCGATCACGTTTGAAGTGATGTGACTAATTATTTACTATTACTAGGACTAAGTACACTAGATAAGTTTTACTATTTAGATATATAAGCTTAATGAAAAGCAACTCTGTTCAGACAGAATAAAGTGTAATATAGGTTGGCTAGATATAGGATTTGAAGCGTACCGGGATTTCCCATTCGAATTAGACAACAGACAACTGTCATAAAGTCCCAAGTCCTTTAAGTAGGGCGTGAAAAACATCTGATGTGGCCATCGAGCTGAATGCCACCATTGTAAAATTATTTATTATTCATTTAAAGCGTTTGGTAGCTTAGTGTTTAAGGAGACAGCCTTACGATCTAAAGGTCCTGGAGGGTCCCGGGTTTAAATCCTGGTCATTAACTAACGACGTGAACCCACTCTTAACACAAGCCATTGAGCTTAGTTGGAGGGGTTATTATTATATCTACCGGGGACGCCGTTGGCCGGACGTACGATTCACCCACGATTCTTGTGAGCCACTTCGAAAGATAGGGTGGGAGTGGTTACAGTGAATATTATTAATTTTGGTTGCTTATGTTATTTTTGAAAAAATAAAGTTTGTGTTAGAGAAATGCTCCGGAACCAAAGGCACTTAGTGGTACTCCAACTCCAGATACACTACTCATTCTCAGAGACTATTTTCCCAACTCAGTGATGCGCTTAACGTCTGACCCCCACAACCAAATTGGTGATATCGAAGTTCTGTAGTTAGGATAGTCGAACTTTTGGGCGCTCCAACTACCCGTAACGGCTGCCATAGATGATCGTATGGCAACCGGGACCGACGGCTTAACGTGCTCTCCGAGGCACGACCAGACCAGTGCAAATAGCCATATTCAGGCATAAAAATATTTGCACTGAGCGGGGATCGAACCCGCGCATCCTGCGGATCAGTCGCGTTCACTACCGCCATAAAAAGTATCATCAATATTCCGCGGTATGGTCGAACATCAAGTTGATGAACCTCCAGTTTTCTTCTAGTTGGCTAATGTAAGAAGCGCCTAAGAGGTTATATTGAAACTTGGCTAATGTAAGAAGGGCCTAAGAGGTGATATTGAAACACAATTTCTTGGTGTAAATTTTATTATTTAGGTCACACGACTGTATACTATCTACCTACCTACCTCATACTTATAAATCTTATATCTAGTTCACGGTAAACAGTGTCAATGTATAAAAATACAGAATCTTCATAATTATTATTAATAAGCTACTTGTTACACGACATACAAAAAAGCTTGTTCAGCGCAAAACTCGGAAACGGCTGGACCAATTCGAGTATTTTTTTCATTCTTTGAACTCTACGAAAGGTTTTTAAGGAGCAGCGGGAACGGGATCAGAACAGCTAGTTTCTAATACATAGCTGTAAACTCTTAAATTCTCATTCTGTTCCCGTAACCCATAGGAATCTACTCCAGAGAAAAAATACCTTATACGTTATTTCACCACTATGACCTATCCCTGTACCAATTTATTAGCCAGATTGAATTCATCCGTTCGAGCATAATTGAGTAACAAACATATAAACATCTTCACATTTACAATATTATGAAGGATACCTACAAATATAAACATATTGTGTATTGGGGTCGACATAGTGTACGTTTACCATTATGTGCTGAATATCTATATTTTATACCCGCAGACTAAAAAAAATAGATAGAACGCTTAGAACTAGCGAATGAAAAAAAATACCCGAAGAAATAGTGACAAAAATATATAAAAAGCAACTCTTTATAAAAAGGCTACAAAACCATTTTATAAACAATATATCTGATTCTCTTACCTTTAAGATTTAAGCATTCCGTTTAACTAATTCCTTAGTCTGACTTTATACCTTGACAAGCATATGTTACTTATAAAAAGGGAATTTTTGGTACACAAAATAGTCAATCTACTACCAAAATTAAAAAAAAAACATTTTAAATTTTATTTGGTGATAGCTTTAATCACATCTCTTATAAATTCTCATAATATACCAAATTATTTCATACTATTCATTAGACATATTTCGACTTTGTTTTCACTTGGGATTCAATATTGCACATAATAAACCTATTCTTGATTCTTTGTAGCACGCACAAAGTACATAAGATTGCAAGAATCATATACAAAGGCGAGCTTAACTCACTATAAGTTCTCTCTCAGCAAACCTTTGTGTATCAGAGGAATAGGTATGGTAATGAAGGCGGTGTGAAGTAGTGTACATAAAAGATAAACAGAGAAATTATAAAACATAAAAATGTACCTAAACAAGTACCTATATATAGACAATAATGTTTGTAAATACACCAAAAAAAAAGAAAAGCCCACTGAGTTTCTTGCCAGTTTCTTCTCAGGCCGGGACCGCGTTTCGAACCGGTCGGTGATCCATTTGCTCACTAACTTATTAAAATATTGTTGATATTGACGTCTTGTTAGTGCCGTTAAATGGTTTATACAGAATAAATGACTTAAAAACTATTTGTTGTAAGAAAAAATCAGTTTCACAATTAATAATATTCTTATAAACTAGTTAGTTTTCGAGAATAAAAAGTAGTCATCGTACCTATTAAGCTTAGAATAAAATAGCATCACTAGTTTCATAATATATCAAAATATCGATAGACATAATGTTATGTCATATCATATTAAAAACATAAATAAGTTTTCTAATTTGTAAAAACCATGCTGTGTTAAGCATGTTATATGTACCTGCTAAAACTATACTAAATCAATTAGGCTTATATTATAATTGGGTATTTCATAATATTTAGAAATATATCGAAATATCGATAAATGAATATGCCACGTGAAATTTTTATTACCTCCTTGTAAAAATCAGGTGACTGTATGACTACTACGAATCAATTAGGCACAGAATTATTTGAGTATTTCATAATATTTATAAATATATCGAAATATCGATAAGAAATAAGCTATATTATGCAATAAATGTGTGAGTTTCGTGTACGCCAACAAAAATGCATGAAGGCCACCATTAGAGATGTTACAAGGGAACATCTCTATAATGATGGTCCTCAGTTTGATGGTTGAACTAAACGTGGTGAGCATTCCATTAATAACTTAATAGAGTAATATAAAACTGAGGCAAGTGCTTAATCTCTAAAAACTAAAACCTCGTTACGCCCATGATCTAATTAAACTGCTGTAAAATTAGTGTCTGCATAAAGTATAGTATTATTAAAATATTAGTAATATTAAAAAAAGTTAAATTATACCACCATCTCATTTTGTACATTATGCAGCATTATAGATTAAATATTATCACATAAATACAATTATTATTATACAAATACAATTACGGTATTTGAGATTCCATTTTTTTATGGCAAGATAAATATCACTCATTTCATCAATTCAATGGTAAAAAAGGTTTACTGAAATGTAAATATTGATGAGCTTTGAATATTTTGTAAGTTTTGCGTTTAAAATAATTCATATACTTAAAATTTTTTTAACAAGCATTATCTTGGGGCTATTAATGAATTTCACCTAATTGCGTTAGAATATGCAAAAATATAAGTATACTTATATTACATAAAGTTGTTTGAAAAGATATATATTATGTCCTTTTAGTCTAAGGAAGATTTCATAGGTAACATAATAACAAAAATAGTCATGATTTTCTACTAAAATAAATAAATTATTAAAAATATAAATAATTTGCTACTTAAAAATACAATTAATTCAAATATAATTTAACACAAACCAAATAACAATACACTCGGTAATGGTGTTGGCTATGTTTCATATAGCTATTTCTTAATATTTTGTTTTAATACGAACGAGTAAGGATTTTATGCCCGTAGGGCACAGTCAATTTATTTAAAGATATTTCGGCATATAGAGATCAAATTTGGCACACCAATCAAGTTACGTTTTTGATTTGACAGTTTTATAGAGCAGTTAAAACTGCCCTTATTTATAATTTGAAATTTGTATTTAAAGTTATTATTATATAATCATAAATTTTATACATTGCTCGAGTTTGAACATCTCTAATAGATATAAAGTGGCAAGCATGTTTTGTGCGATATAAACAAAGCCCTACTTTAAAAAACCGAAGCAAGCTGATCTTAGTTCGACTCTCACTTTACTTGCTGACAATGCCAAATTTAATGCCGAGTACGTACATTTTTTTTTTTACACATATTGTAATTCAATTTTATGAAAGGTTACATTCTCCCACTTGATCTTTCTCCATTGGCTTTTTTTTAACAATAGACAATGAACTATTTTTAAAGGCAACACACATACTGTTCCATAGCACTTACAACCCAACATACTATATTGATATGCCATATTGAATTTCAAATGGCATACTATTATGCAACTTGAAATACATTATGCCCGTCTAGTCTAAATACGGTATTAGATAGTTATCCATAACGCTCACGTTCATATGCCAGTTGAAGTGGTTCACTCCTGGCACGGTGACGAGGTGTAGCCTTCCAGACTTGTCCAGAGTCTTGAGACCTATCTTGTCTTCTTTGTATATGTCTTGCTGGTGCATTTCTATCACAGTTTCGTTGCCATCGTAGTAGCCAAATTGACTGGAATGTTAAAAACATAGATGTTAGATTTGCTTGTTTTAACGAAAATGGAACATATTTTTGACGGTAGGGGCAGCGATGACCAGTGACTTGGTACGACAAACAATTTTTATGGGATAAATAGAAATAGATCTAAACAACAAATTATATGCCGAGAAACCCCTATTATCTCCGGCTCGGACCGAACAGTCACCCCACATCAAGAAGTACTGCAACCCGGTTAGTCATATTCTGTAGTGGTTTACCAAAACTTGGTATAGCTATAACTTGGAAGTCTTCAAGACTAGAATGAGGCATTCGAATAAGCATTCGACGGAGGTAGAACATGACGGTATCTACCGTCTTAATTCAGCAGTCCGACTGGGGAAACATAAAAAAAAACAACCAAAGACATGCTAAATATCCTGACAAGTGCTATACATAATGGTTATAAAAATAGCCATGTCAAGCTTAAATCGTATACTTATGTAATAATTTATTTCTATCATAATAATATAAGCACGTGGTATTTACCTGCTCTGCCATGGCGTAATGACCTGATCTTGGGGACCACCGATCAGTACCAGCCTCTTCAGTTTGAGTAAATTAGCTTTGAAGTCTTCTGATTTTGCGCAACTGAAATGATTTTTTTAAATTAATTTATTAGTTCCTAGTTTATAGTTCCAAAAAAATATTCTAAATAATAATGATGAACCTAATGGTGGATGACACTTCTTTTTATTTGACTGTATGTCATCAACATCGTGATTGCATTCGAGGCCAGGGGAACTTGAAACTCAGGGTCTGTCTTCCAGCTTTTGCTTCTTCACTTCGCGCGATCTTGAGTGTCTGTGGTAGTGAGACTATTGGCACGAATATCACCTCTACGACGTCAAGCTAGGTCGTTTTGGACCTACCTCTCCTACCGGGACCCGGCGAGGGCGCCGCTAAAACTGATGTTTATCTATGCTGAATGAGTTTTTGGTTTATAATAAGGAACCTTGTAACATTTATTCAAAACTTTTAACCTCTATAGTTTCTAATAAATATTTTCAATGAAAATGTGGAATTACGCATGATACATAGTACCTAACTACATTAATACAGTATGAATTATGTATTAGTGGAAGGTGATTATAAGAATCTTGACCTCCGTCCGTTACACGTGGTTATGTAATCAATTATTTATTAATGTAATTAGTTATTCTTGGTCACATAATTATAACATAATAGGAGAATTAACGACTGTGAACGACCTCTATTCTCCCGCTTAGCGCAAATATTTGTGTGCAGGAATATGAATGCATTCTATGTATGTATTTACAAAAAAATATAAGTATGTTTATTCGATAGTTAATACGCAATTTAAAAGGACAAAGTGATAGAGTTTATAAATCTTAAAAGATTTCTTTATTCATAAACCTACTTGACAGATATAGCCAGTTCTAAAAAGTGCATATTTATTTCTTAAATTCTTTTCACATTTTAACGGCAACGAGGATACAGTTGCTCTTCTTACGCTAGTAATAATAGTTTTATGATTTATACCCATATCCATAATTCATGCTAGTTAACCTATGCTAACTTGGGGTCTACATAGCATAATAATATGTTAGTTGTTGAATTTTTTTAGTAACGCCTCCTCTTAGTAACAGGTAACCCGATACGAAAACGAGTATGCATTGTAAAATAGCTCAAATGACACGCTGCAATCTGCGTCAAATATGGTTTATTTGCTGTCGGCAGATGGCGCTGTAATCGGGTTATAGAATTGTTTTATGAATGTATGCTACCGGGCGAAACCGCAAACCAGAAATTATAGGCAATATTTTGAAAATTATAAATTTGGTACAAAATTTGTGACCAAATTGTATGATATATTTATTGTTACCTTTGCAATCAATTACTAAGTTATGGTTCAGATGTTATGCACTATTAGTTTTGAAAATTTATTTGAAAAATCCACGTTATCTATTAAACAGGTGACGCCAGGCACAAACAGTCAAATGACTCGTTGTATTCTGCAACCTGCTTTAAATATGGTTTATTTGCTGTCGGCAGATGGCGCTGCAATCGGGTTATAGAATTATTTTATGAATTTATGCTACCGGGCGAAGTCGCAAACCAGAAATTATAGGCAATATTTTGAAAATTATAAATTTGGTACAAAATTTGTGACCAAATTGTATGATATATTTATTGTTACCTTTGCAATCAATTACTAAGTTATGGTTCAGATGTTATGCACTATTAGTTTTGAAAATTTATTTGAAAAATCCACGTTATCTATTAAACAGGTGACGCCAGGCACAAACAGCTAGTTATAAAAATTATTGAAACAACTAAATATTTAACTAAAATACAAGCAGTTTCATAATCAGTATTGTATGGATGAGGTCGGGATGTGATGACTAAAGAAAACTGAATATAAAAATAAATTCGTTTCAAAAATAGTATAATTTTTACTATAATTTGATATATACGTTTAAAATTACACAAAAACATATTACGATTACAAATTATAATTATAAAATGAAAGCAAAAAGTACAGGTTCCACCGAGATTTGAACTCGGATCGCTGGATTCAGAGTCCAGAGTGCTAACCATTACACCATGGAACCGACTGGCGAGATCCGCAAAATTTCGAATCCTTATCTTGGACTAGGAATGTTGCTAGTAAAATAGTGTTCATTATTTATACCTTAAGTTTTTTTTTTTGCAAGTTGCACATTTTATTTTATTTTCTTTCAAAATGTTTTTTTTATAGTTCATTTATAAAAACCTAATGTTTTAATAGTAAAATAATAGTTTATAAAAAGAAGGAATGCAATAATTTATTTATGTATCTAGGTACATATTAAATTATTAATAGACATTTGAGATGACGTCAATGTTGCAATAGATTGACTATTTTAATAATAATATTCTGTCGTCGGTATTCCACGTTGCGAGGTTCCACGTAGACACGGACGCATTTACTAACCCTTCATTTTCACCAAGAAACAAGTTATAAACATGTTTAATACAAAACTGATTGGAGACTGGTAAAACTTGTAGAAGACCTGTTAGAACACAATGACTTGTTCTATACATGTATTGAGACTGTCTCAAACAAGTTGTAAACAAGTTTAAAACACTTTTGCGTTCACACTGAAGTTGGCGACATGTTGCAACTTGTCAAATACATGTTTCAAACGTTAGTGAAAACGAGGAGTTAGATAAACGTGTCTACAGTATCACAAACGAGACTCTTTCCACTGTGCCAAGTCCGCGAAATAATTTAAAAATAATATTATTACTTAGCCGCGGTAGCCTAGTGGTATGGGTGGTGGACTGCTGAGACGAGGTCTCGGGTTCGATCCCAGGTTTACCATGGCACACACCAATGACTGCGATGCTTTTCGAAGTTATGTGTGTATTTATCGCAGGTTTATAAGTGCCGGGTTGATGGCAATAGGCTCGCCACCTATTACATTGGGACCTAAATATACACTGGCGAAATGTGGGTGCTAGCACCTCTGCCTACCCCTTCGGGGATATAGGCGTGATAGTATAAAAAAAAGTACTACTTAATGTTATGCTATATCTTAAATATATTATTGTAAAGATGAAAGGAAGATAACACTTATGTGCTATGTAAAAAAAAAGATGGACAAATTAAAAACTATGACTACAACGGTACCCAACTATATTTGAATATTCTGAAATAAACGTTCTATAAAAACAAAATACTTACGTAATATCATTATTGATGTAAGGCAGGAACACGCTGTAGGTTTCGTACAATTCCTGATGGAAGGGGTCGTTCCAATAGTTGCCCACAGAGGTGTGTTGCCCAACACTTGAGTAGAATAACTGCCAAACGGTGTCTTTGACGAGATCAGGGAACACGAGGTGAAGGAAGCCAGCTGAAAAGTGGCAACATTCGGTTATGTTAGTATGATGTATGCAGTAGCCTTAGCACGAAATACTATCGAATTCGTAATGTAAAGGTATCGATAGACATTGCGATTGGCGGGTTACACACGCACACAGGTTCACAAGAGGCAAACTGCCAATCACAATGCTCCGTGCAATCTCTCACTTTAGAGTTCGGAGTGGATGTGGACAAAGGTTTCTCTTACGCTTGATTTGGCTCTTTACGGAGCGACTGCCGTCTGACCTCCTAAGCGTTAAAGACATACTACGTGAGCCGGGTACTTCTGTCTAACATCAGGTGAATTAGTAGCTTGCAAGTGAGTTTAGACCCTTATAACAGGTATGCAATTGAAAGAATATAAGATATTTACTTCCGTACTGTCCAGCTTGTGGCGAGCTCAACGAAATGAACGTGTCCACGGTAACGTTGGAGAAGGTCTGCACTATCCCTCTAGCAACAAGGCCCCCTTGAGAATAACCTGAAATTAACGTAAAAAATACAAAAATACATAACAACGTTTCAAATAAGTTGATAACTGTCAGAACGACATTTTGATTCCTGTTGCTATCTTCGGTTTGGTTTATTAATAAAGAAAACACATATTGAGAACTCACTTGTACTTTTCCACAGTATTTTTATTTTTTATTTTTTAATAGACCTGACCGGTTTCGCCTTACGGCATCCTCAAAGGTTTACGATGACATGACCTTTGAGGATGCCGTAAGGCGAAACCGGTCAGGTCTATTAAAAAATAAAAAATAAAAATACTGTGGAAAAGTACAAGTGAGTTCTCAATATGTGTAACAACAAATTCCACCAAGTGCCATCAATCAACAGTATAAATAATAAAGAAAACTATTATTATAATTATTAAAAAAAAATGTTATGTAGGTAGGATCTACCTACTTAATGAAAAGACAGCGCGCAGCAAGTAATCGGGTAAAAAAAATTTTTTTTTCCAAATTTATTTTCGGCATCCCCTTTTTTTTACAAAGTGCCCTATTAGCGGCAATAGGCTTGCCGCCTATTACGGGTGATCGAAAATCATGTTTGGCGAAATGTGGGTGTTTAATACACCTTTGCCTACCCCTTCGGAGATTATGTTAATGAGAAGAAGTCATTGTCAGTTGTTGTTGTTACCATAGGTACACGTATCACACATAACACAACCTTTGTACATAATTCATCTCATTGTATTGTATCAATAAAGAATAAAATAAATAAAAATAAAAAAATAGTGTCAGTAGCATGAAGAATTGAAGTAAGCGGAGTTGTTGCAAAGGCAATTGAGTCTTAAGATTTCAGTCGAGTCGAACGGGCGGGGTAATGTTAGAAAGGGACGAAGTTTAGGCTCTGACGTCACTCATCAGTTCTCGTGTCACGGCATTGGGTACGGATGTCATTTTTCTTAAAAAAATTGCAGAATAAAATAGTTTTCATCGTGTTGCGTCATGAAGTGTGTGGTGTCAGGGTGTAAAAATTGTGCAGGAAAACTGTCTAAACATACTGATGGTGTAACATTTCATCTGTAAGTCCCCTGGATTTATATTTTAATTTTTATAAAAAAAATACCCTAATAGAACCATCTAGTGGAGAATAGATGTAAGTAATCTTGTCTTTCATGTATCGTAGTTGTAATAATACTCAATGCATACTGTGAAATTTTCACCACAATCATTTTGTCTTAGTTCATTAATGATTTCAAAAATGTCGTTTTATTTATAAATAGTTAATTTAACTGAAATTTTAAATTTTAAATAAAGTTAACTAGGCCATCTACCGGGCTATGACTAAACCATGTAGAGAAACTAAATGATTTGCCCTCATACCAACAGATGTTCCAATTTTCAAAAACAATACCCCTATTTAAAATAAGTGTTGTTTATTATTATAGCGAGACCACTTCTATATTTACTTCTAAATGCAATATTTATTCTTCAAAAATGGGCTGAGCGAGTAATTTATAATTTAGGCCCAAGAATCTTCCTCCGAGATAAGTTTAAGGAAATAAACATTCATAACATAGATAGTTCTAGAATTCTTTGTAGCGCTTAGTGGCCAGTAGTCAAACTACAATGAAAATTGCATGTCACGTTTGTTTCCAGTTTCGCTATGTTCTGGTAGATGGATTTCTTGGAAGTAGGAGGGGTTTAAACAGAGGGGTTTAAACAAACACGCGGGTGGAGGGGTGTGATTACGTGTCCCCGCGCGTCTCCCTTCACACCCGCAACTGGCCACGCATTTTTGTATAGAGAAATCTAACTGTTACATCTCCGTCATCTATATAGTTCGGTCCTCCGTGGTCAGTAGTTATTGTAAGATCTTCTAAAATAAGCGTAATTCCTGTCAGTGTAACTGTTCAGATCAATATAATCATTACAATATTTAAGTGATTCTACTGAATATTAAAAATGGTTTCATAAACCACAACATACATTTATTATTATGTCACATCTAGGTATTTTCCTCTGGTGTGAGATAATAGCCCACCATCTATTCAAGTTTCCTCAAGTTGGCAATAAAAGTACCTATATAGACAAAAATATTTTTTAAAGGTAGGTAGGTACTCAATTTCAATGTGAATTGTTAATGAATAAATAAATATACAAATATACAAATTAGGGGCCACAAAAGTAGAAGGTATGGAAAAAAGAACATGAAAAGCAGTTTCATGAAAGATTTGAGGGGACACTGGAGACCCCCTGAAAGATTCACCAGCTTAATTGCAAGCCATTTTATCCATCTGAGGTTTGAGGATAACATTAACATTTGAATAAAATCATTACAAGGTTATTACTTGCCAATTACCAAATGTTATAGTTGCCACTATTTATGTGAAGTCACAAAAAATCCAGTAGTAAATATTTGACAGCAATTCTCACCAATAAGATTGATTCCTTCTGGATGCTTAGCGGATATATTTGCGACATCCAAGCCAATCTCCATAATTTGATGCCACATAGTCTCCAGACTGGACCAGCTTTCGAATCTGTCTATATTATAAACTATTGTGCCTGGATGTTGCTGAAAATTATAGTAACAATCAGTTTAATATTTTTTGTTTTATAATTTACTTAATCCTGAACAAAAATGGGCAGAACTGTCATTACCGTATACATATTAAAATTGACATTACAGATCAACAACCTCCTTTGAAAAGTGGTATACTAAAAAGGCATCAGGGAATTCCCAGTCAGGGTTGGGAGAACCCCACGGCTGTTAGTACCATAAAACTCAAATAGAAACAAGAAAAGGCACTTTGAACCCCAACATAAACAATGGAAAAGTCCACAATTACTCTACAATTCAATGATTTGATTTCATTTATTTTGACTTGACAGGAACAATTGGGTGACAACAACAGACTTGGGTGTGGTCTAGAGAGTAGTTGCCATCATTAATGTTGCAATAAATAAACAGAGAATAAATATAATGTATACAATCGCTTTGTGTCATTTGACATGTAGAAATAGATAACCTTTGGTTTATCATGCCAAAGGTTTAAGGCACAATATCAATAGCCACTGTCTGAACTTGAAAAATACAGACCATGTTGAATCATAGTCCAGTATAATAGGGCCACACAAAAAATTGTTAAAGAAAATCCTCACAAACTAGATTATACCAAGATTAAATTAAGGAACATGACATTCTAATTTCAATTAAATTTATGTCAATTAATAGTATACCCTGAATTACAGGTACAATACAAAACAACAAGAGGTACCACGATAGCCTAGTGGTATGGGTAATGGACTGCTGAGACAAGGTCTCGAGTTCGATCCCAGGTTTACCATGACACACACCAATGACTTTTCGAAGTTATGTGTGTATTTATCGCAGGTTTATAAGTACCCCATAGGCTCCCCACCTATTACATTGGGAGCTAAACATAAACTGGAGAAATGTGGGTGCTAGCACCTCTGCCTACCCCTTCGTTGATAAAGGCGAGAGTTTATGTTATGTTATGTTACAAACAATATTTTTTATAAGTACAATATAATAAATTATAGACTTATTAATGAGTTACGACTGATCTAGCAATAAAGGCCTTGTAAAGTAATCGCATGTGTATTATCTAGTGTACAGAAAGGTCAACAACTGCTACTCAATACAATAGGTGATTGAACTTGACTGACATTAACAAAAAAGTTAGCAATGAGTTTGGAAAAAACTTACCTCTTGAATTCTCAATTTAATAATTTCCATACTTGCACTCCCGGTCATGACTCCATGAATTAATACTACAGGTTTATAAGACAAAATAGGTGTGATATATAAAATAAGAGACAAAATTACTATGTTAAATGCCATTTTTGTAACCGAACAAAGGATTTAACACCTTGAAGTTCAAGCGATAACTGGCATATACTAACACGCTTTTGAGTTACGCATTTAATTTACGTCATTACTGACACTGGTTTAAGTTATTATTGATAAATAGCAAGTAAAGCACTAGGTAAATTAAATTGTGCGCAAATCCTTATTAGATAATTGGTAAACAATAATCATCTGGCTTGGCTGGGTTTAGTTTGTCATTTTTGTCAAAGGAGAAGAGTTGTCAATGTTATTGTCATTTTTTTCTTTCATAAGGCTCACTCCTTGAGTATTTGCCAGTGTCACGTAATTTGATATATCATATTATTAAAGTAGATATAATATTCTGTAGCATTTTCGTTATTTAGTCACAGTCAAAGTCATAATCATAGTCATACCCAAGTAAAGTGGTGGAGACTTTACTAATAATATCTAATAATCTATAGGAGTACTGGAACCATCACAAGAAAATCACCATTAACAGCAATATGCTACTTTCTTAATATTGTGCACGTCTCGTCCAAGACGAGATGTTTAAAACTCCACCGTTTTTACACGTAAACACTCGAATTAACACCAATATTTTAAAAATGAAATGAAACACTGCTGCGATGCTGTTTTCTGCGATGATGGCGCCAAAAACCTCGTTATTGACCAAAATTGTCTACACTTTTACGACCGAAGAGATATAGTACGATAAAAGTGTATGCACTCAATGCAAGTTAATTAATATTTTACGAAATACAAAATTACTACATAGTAGGAAATAAAACAAATTCGCTTTCTTTGTCCCTATATCCGTGTGCATCCCGTGTGCTCTCACACTAGTTGGAAGTAAAATTTATTACTTAAAAAGTCTGAATGAGGAGCTCCAAAACGGTTTCATGGCTCAAATGTATGCTTATATTTATAAAACTACGCAACCAATTTTGATGCGGTTTTTTAAATAGACAGTGTGATTGAAGAGAAAGTTTTATATGTACATATAACATTATGCTACAACCAACTGGTGCGGAGCAGAAGTGTAAAATGGTGCAAACACGGGTTGACGCAGGTTAAATTATTTAAGTAAATAGGTACTCACTTTACTGCGAATTTTCAAGTACGACCAATTTCTAAATCTTCAATTAAGTAAGTAAAGTTAAAGCACCACTAGTGGACACTAACCCGATAGTAAACACTGAAAAAGAATCCTTTATCATTGAGAAAAGTATCTATTTGATTTACATTACTATTAACTTAAAAGATGATTGATTTCAATGCCAGAGTCGGACGAGACTATGAGGGTTGGCCTAAAGTCCTAGGTAGACACGGAGTTGGCAACATGAATTGCAATGGTCGGTTGCTACTCAGCTTGTGTGCTCAATACGAGTTGGCAATATCGAACACAATGTTCCGGCTTGCCGCTAAGCACAAAACAACGTGGATGCACCCAAGATCCAGACACTGGCACTTGATCGATTATGCTATCGTACGGCAACGAGACATTGGACAAGTGCAGATCACCCGTGTTATGCGTGGGGCACACTGCTGGACTGACCACCGACTTATTGTAATTAAATTACGACTCAGCCTCCGAAAACCACGTAGATCTAGAGCAAAAAAGCCTAAGTCACTGAACTTGGAAAAGCTGAAAGATTGCGAGGTGAGGGAGAAATACGCTCAGACCTTGTCTGAGAAGCGGTTGGAAAGTAATAATAGTGGCGATGTAGTTGCAGCCTGGGAAACGTTGTCGTCTCATCTCATGGAAGCAGCTTCCGCTACCTTGGGTCGAAAAGACCGTCGTAACGAGGATTGGTTTGATGAGAACGACGAAATTCTTAGGTCGGCACTCGACAAACATCGTGACCTCTTGAAACAGCACAGTCGGCGAGGTGGGAGTGTAGCGGCGGTCAGAGAAAGTGACGTTCAACTACGTAGGTTGTCCCGACAGATCAAGGACAAGTGGTGGCGGGACAAGGCTCTTCACATGCAGTGGCTCGCAGATACAAATCAGCTCGGGGAGTTCTACTGCGAGGTACGTAGGATGATTGGAGGGTGTCATCGAGTGAGGGTGCCCCTGAAAGCAATAAATGGAGAACTCCTTACTAGTAAGGAGGAAATACTCAAGCGCTGGGTACAACATTTTAACTCTTTGCTAAATGTAAACCGATCAGTCGATCTCCAGTTCATTAGTCTACTGCCACAACTCCCATTATGTACTGAGCTGGATGCACCACTGTTGCGTGACGAGGTCATCTCTGCCATCAAACAACAACAAAATAAAAAGGCAGTTGGCATTGACCTTATACCGGGTGAGTTGCTGAGGTGCGGCGGTATCGAGTTACACACATTTGTATGGGAACTGTTTGTACGTATGTGGGAAGAAGAACGAGTCCCAGCTGACTTCAAGGTGTCTCGCATTCAAGCCCTGTACAAAAACAAGGGTGATGGTTCTGAATGTGACTCTTATCGTGGCATTTCTCTTCTTTCAACGCCTGGGAAGGCCTTTGCTCGAGTCCTTCTAAATCGCCTAAGGCTATTATCGGAAAGGGTCCTGCCGGAAACACAACTTGGCTTCCGACCCGATCGGGGCACCTGTGAGGCTATCTTTTCAGTGCGTCAACTTCAGGAAAAAAGCAGAGAACAAGGTCGTCAGTTGTACCTCTGCTTTGTTGACCTAGAGAAGGCGTTTGACAGTGTTCCTCGTGAGGCACTTTGGCTTGTTCTGGGGAAGCTAGGATGCACGGATAGGTTTCTGCGGCTTCTCAGACTACTGCATGACGACATGCAATGCTGCATCACTGAAAATGGCGAGCAATCCGAGTTCTTCCCCGTCAGCTGTGGGGTGAAACAAGGATGTGTTCTGGCACCAACACTGTTTGCCCTGTACTTTGCAGTAGTGGTTGGGGAGGTCGCGAGGATTAGCTCGGAAGGTGTCCGCATTCGCTTTAGAACAGACGGTGGGCTCTTCAATTTGGCCAGACTTAGGGCGCGGTCGAAGGTAACACATGCAGTGATCAGAGAGATTATGTATGCCGACGACATATGCTTTTTAGCGGAATCCTCAGATGGCCTGCAACAGCTGATGACAGTGTTCCATCAAACATGCTGCAAGTTTGGCCTCAAAATAAGTGTCAAAAAGACGGAGGTGATGTGTTTAGACACACACGGTCACGAGACACTGTCCATCAGGCTTGGCGAGGACGTGTTGAAACAGGCTGATAAGTTTCGCTACCTGGGGAGCACTATAACATCTAAGTGCGACCTTGATGCCGAAATCAACAGCAGGATCGGAGCTGCTGCGGCTGCATTCGGGAAGTTATGCGCTAAAGTATTCTGCTCGCATGATCTGAAGCTGTCTACCAAAATAGCTGTATACATGGCGATTGTGCTGCCAAACCTCCTATACTCATCCGAAACATGGTGCGTGTACCGTCACCACATTCGCACTCTAGACCAATTCCACCTTAAATGCCTGAGGAAAATTTTAAATATCAAGTGGTCCGAGTATGTGCTGTCGTGAAGATTACTTCACGAATTACAAACTTTTTATCATTCAGACTCGTTGTTTGAAATAGCTGGCCGTTTAGCAGATTTCAAATTTATGCTATTTTATTTGACAAATGTCAAGTATAGACATTCAGTAATAAAGGAAGAATTGGTCTGCATTTATGAGATTTATTGCATTGTGTAAACCAAATATCTAAGAGAAATGAAATATGAGAAGTATCGAAGTCAATCAGAGAACCGTATTGTTCGTACTAGAACGTGACCTATTTATCTGCACGTCGGAGACTGTCGTCGCTCTACGCTGGATAAAAGGCTGAGTATAAATATTATTATAAATTAAGTAAAAAACAGGAGAAGCGTGTTCAGCTCCGATCCGGGACCCTTACCTCAGTCCCGGAGGTTGCTGAAATTACGAATGTGTTCCGCTTCAGTTCAGGACCCTCATATGTATCCTGAAACGTTGCTGAACATTAATGTTTTGAGACTTCGGTCCTACGCAGTCTAGGTGCACGAGAGTAGTCGTGCACTGAACAACTCGGAGCTACGTGCCATAATCATTCACTGTGTATGATGTAGCTCAGTCAAGAGGTATGTACTTATTTGGGACTAGTTTGATTGCGTAGTATTTATCATTTCCTCCTGTCTATGTTTTGTATCAATGTCAGTTAGGACATTGCTAATTATAAATGATCTAAATTTTGTCCAACTGGGACTTATTGAGTCTTGTAATAATAACTCAGCTTATTCCTTCATGGAATAACAGATGCCTTTATTGTCCACAGGTAAACTTGATGAGACCATGACAGAAACAGCTGTAATCGCGAGCGTTTCCTACATTATTCCCCATTTGGTAAGCCAGATTTAAGTTACCACATCGAACCCTATGCGCTTCGCGACATGGTGGAGATGCTGTACCTTAACACTGGTTTAAGGCTAAAATTCATTCCGAATATTTTGAGTAAAACAGCTGTTTCTGTTCTGTCTTTATGTGAATTTCGTGTTATTGTTCTGACATTAAATTTGACAAACTTAAATTTCTTTTTAAAAATGTTTTTCTGACGTTTTAACCAAAAATAATTATTTTTTTTTCTTTTCAAAAATATATTAATTCTGACCAAAAGTACCGTGTAAAAAAAAAAAAAAAAAAAATTATTTAATACCCACTTGTTTTGGAATCAGATAATATTTTAAATGCGTCGTAATTTATGTTTTAAATCAGCAAATTGTATGAACACTTCAATAGATAATGATCGAGTTATATTTGAAGACCTAACTCATGGAATGATATCTTGACAATTATTTTGCAATCTTAGTACCTAATAAAATGTTTTGTGACAACCAGTAAATAAACGGATTAGAACATCTTCAAATTAATTTAATGTGTGATAGTAAAGCTAAATTGGTATTTAAAATAAACGGGACCGATTATAAACTATGTAAAAGTTATAAAAATATGTTTTTTCGCGCTCACCAAAAAAAAAAAAAATAAATAAAATAAAATTAAGAGTAGGTACGAAATGAAAACTTCATCTCATTCCGCCGCGAGTGTCGCGACTTCTAGTCACGATGTGCAGATACCGCAAACGACTTTTCATTCTGCTTTTCCCTTCTGTTGGGAGTGTCGTGAAGATTACTTCACGAATTACAAACTTTTTATCATTCAGACTCGTTGTTTGAAATAGCTGGCCGTTTAGCAGATTTCAAATTTATGCTATTTTATTTGACAAATGTCAAGTATAGACATTCAGTAATAAAGGAAGAATTGGTCTGCATTTATGAGATTTATTGCATTGTGTAAACCAAATATCTAAGAGAAATGAAATATGAGAAGTATCGAAGTCAATCAGAGAACCGTATTGTTCGTACTAGAACGTGACCTATTTATCTGCACGTCGGAGACTGTCGTCGCTCTACGCTGGATAAAAGGCTGAGTATAAATATTATTATAAATTAAGTAAAAAACAGGAGAAGCGTGTTCAGCTCCGATCCGGGACCCTTACCTCAGTCCCGGAGGTTGCTGAAATTACGAATGTGTTCCGCTTCAGTTCAGGACCCTCATATGTATCCTGAAACGTTGCTGAACATTAATGTTTTGAGACTTCGGTCCTACGCAGTCTAGGTGCACGAGAGTAGTCGTGCACTGAACAACTCGGAGCTACGTGCCATAATCATTCACTGTGTATGATGTAGCTCAGTCAAGAGGTATGTACTTATTTGGGACTAGTTTGATTGCGTAGTATTTATCATTTCCTCCTGTCTATGTTTTGTATCAATGTCAGTTAGGACATTGCTAATTATAAATGATCTAAATTTTGTCCAACTGGGACTTATTGAGTCTTGTAATAATAACTCAGCTTATTCCTTCATGGAATAACAGATGCCTTTATTGTCCACAGGTAAACTTGATGAGACCATGACAGAAACAGCTGTAATCGCGAGCGTTTCCTACATTATTCCCCATTTGGTAAGCCAGATTTAAGTTACCACATCGAACCCTATGCGCTTCGCGACATGTGCGAAACACCGAAGTTCTACGGCGAGCAAATGTCGGTGGCATAGAGACATATTTAATGCGTCGTCAACTTCGGTGGTGTGGTCATGTATCACGGATGACGGAGGATCGAGTGGCGAAGCGCATCTTTTATTCTGAATTAGAGGAGGGTAAGCGGAAACAAGGCGGACAACTCCTCCGCCATAAAGATGTTCAGAAGCGCCACATGAAAAGATGCAACATCGAAACTTCGAGTTGGGAGGGGTTGGCGGCACAACGCCCTGAATGGCGCAGGTTTGTCCGAGTGCAAGTGGGCGAGTTCGAGGAGCAGCGGAAGGCGGACCTTGACACCAGGCGCGACGAGCTGAAGGCCCGACAGCCTGCTGCCATTGCCTATAATTATGTGGGTGGGGTGCTTACGTGCGCTCTATGCTCACGTAGGTTCCTGGCCAAGATTGGCTATGTTAGCCATTTGCGGGCGCACCAGCGCCGTATTAATCAGGAGGACCTATAAGTGGTCGCCATGGCCGAAATCGGTCGGAGGTCATCATCATCATCATCATCATCAACTTAAAAGATATCGCTTCTCGGCCTTTTGGCCAAGATCAAAGTGTGACTTAAAAGATACCTAATGGCATCTTTAATATTTAAATATTAGATATTCCTTAATAAATATATTTTATTTTGTGTAATAAAGTTTAATTTATCCTTAAAGTGTATACCTTTGGTGCTTTCACCTTACTTAAGTTAGTGATATTCCAAAACATTACGACAAAGAAAAGTTTCTTGTCCATATTAAGCGTCAGTTAAAGTCTGTGGCAAAGATCCAAAGATCTTAGAGGGATCTTAAAGAATCTGTGGTTTTGTTATTAAGCCAGTTGTCAGTGTCAGTTTGACAAACTTATGATTGTATCGTAAACAAATGCACGTGTTGTATATTTACAACGTTTAGTTTGTAATATTCGTGGTGAATTGTGAATATTTGTGGAAAGATTACATAGTAATCAACATTTTGTGGTAAATGTAATATATATTGGTATGATAAACTATTAAATTGAGTCATTGTTTGTGTTATCTGCTTAATAACCTAAATTATACTTTGGTTCCGGTTATTTCAGATTGTAACTCAAAATGCCAGCTACATCTTTAGCTGAACAGCTGAAAAAGCTATCAGTTCCTCAAGCAACTGTTTACAAAGATGACTCTAAGATCGTGTCATTATTATTTGACCCGAAAGAGGCTGCCCTTAAAGATCGCGACACGTTTTATGAGATCGGTCTTAGCGGGCTTAAAGAACTCATTGCTTTATACGAAGGCTTTCGTGTCTATGAAGATACCCTGTACAGCTTATCATCAAAGGATTTTGCCAGAGCCATGCAGACAAAGGAGGTTAATCAAAATCTTGATCAAACAATAGAGAAATTTCTGTTACAATTGTCACCATACCTCCTTTTACAATCGTCTCATAAAGCCTTGGAATGGTTAGTTAACAGATACCATATTCACGAGTACAACCAAGATGCTATTATGGCAGTAATCCTTCCATATCATGGGACTAAGATCTTTGTCCGTTTTGTTCAACTAATGGACATTTCATCCACCAATAATCGATGGAACTGGCTGCAGCCAGTTAGCAAGAACGGCATTGCACTTGCTAACCAAGTATTATTCAACCAATGTGTTTCAAACACGGGCACTTTACAATTTATTGCTAAAACTACACTTAAATATGTAAAAGAGTTTGGTGAGAGGGCAACACAACTAAATACTGTCTTTGCCTTCTTTTGTCAGACTGCTATTGGAGTTATAGACACCAGTAAAAAAGTTACCGAAGCTATTGTGAGTGCTCTATTACCAACATTGATTAAAGCTATTGAATCACCTATTGCGGACTTTAGGTCATCTGCTTATATTGTATTCGCATATCTATTCACAAAGACGAGTTTAAAAGAAGATACTCTAAATGAAATCGTCCACAAGTTATTAACTACTGAGTTTGATCTATCTTATGATGTTGTATTACTAATAACATTGTTGTACGAGAATCAGAAACATGTAACCAGGATGTCTGAAGACATTCTCAATGATATGTCCGTGGACTTAATGAATTATCTGTGCGAACATATAAAGAAACTGGTTGCGAAAGGGATTAGTATCCGAGCTTTTGTTTTAGCATTCTTAACTAGCATCCTGCCGTTAACGCAGACTGAGGAATTTTGGAGATATTGGGAGTTGCCAGAGATTCTTTTTAGAGAAGTGGATTTGAAGAAACAGAAGCCTGAAGATATTATTAAGTAAGCAGTTTTTGTTCACTTTGTGTTTTGTTTTTAATTAATCTGCATCTCCTTCCAATGTCTTCCATACATATTTCCTTTTGATCGTAGTTAATAGTTATTATAGCAACTGAAATGGGCACAGGCAGCCTGATTCACCAGTGATGCTTGTTAGCCACTTCATCCATCATTTTTTTATCAGGGAGGCCATGAACTTGTCCTACTTTATGGAGTATATTGAATTTTCTTCTTTATTTTTTTTTATGTTTACATAACACCTCAAAAACTGTTTCCAGGTGTATCCTCGATAAGTTTCGGCCTACCAGCACTGATACAAATCAAGATGGGAATGAGAGTGACATTGAAATAATTGAAGAAGAAGACTTCTCAGGGAAAAGCGTTACCTGGTATGCCCAACTATTGAAGACTCTTGAACGACAGTACCCAGAAGCTTTTGATAAAGTTGTCAAAGAGCAAATGAATTCGAACAGCAAAAATTCACCAAAACGACGAAGCCAACTATCCAAACTATTAGGCTTCAAACCTGCAATTGCTCACAAAGTTGGTGGTACATATCTCTTTGAGAATTTAAACCATGTCAATGCTAAATTGAGAGTAGAAGCTGTCAAATATATCGCTAAAGAAATTGAATCTTTAAAAAAAGAAAATACTGAGTTCGTAAAGGACTCTATCGTTAATAGATTTAATGACGATAATCCTGAAGTCGTTAATGCAGCTTTGGATATTCCAACAGAGTCTTTGAAGGAAATTTTTGATCAGACAGACATTACAAACGTTTTTGTGGCGATCATTGGCAAGAGTACAAGGAAATGGAAAAATATTGTTACAAAAGCGATCATAAAGTTTTGTTCTATTGAAATCTTGCCTGTGAACCAAGAGACGGTCCTAGCATTGGTGCCATACCTATTCCCGTATGATAAAGAGTCCACAAAAATCACATGGCAAATACTTAATTCAGAATGGGGTCAAAAATTTGGACTTGGAAACAATATTAAAAACCTTAAAACCTCAATCAAAGATGATCATGAGAAAATTTGCGACTTAATTTTCAATGCACTATTTGTTGATGAAGTAATAGATTTTTCTGAAATGCTAGATGAACTTCAACTAAATAAGAATAATACTCTACATGTGTGTTTTTATATTTTGCTAAAAGTAAGTTCATTCAAGGATGCTTCAGTTGAAGAAATATCTGCCATATTGAATTTGCTTTTAGAATCGGTAGAAAATAGATCAATAGTTCATAGCTCTGATGGTCAGGTATTTTCTAGCCGAATAATGCCCGAATTCATCAAATTATCTCGTCAAAATAATATGCTATTTCAAATTATTGAATACATTTTCTCCAGAGTAATTGATAACATGAATATCAAAGATATCACTAAGCCTTGGTGCAATGTCTGTAAGACTTCCGAAATGATACTTGTAAGGAGGCTTTACGAGATCTGCTTAATTGGCTGTGCCATCCCAAGTTACGGCGAGAGTTACGTTGCATTACTTCAAAAACTATTAGAGAAGTTCTTCAGGTCTTCTCAAGAGAAATTTGAGTTTATTGCTAACTTTGCTTGTGGACATATTCTTTATGCAACAGATCCTAAAGATGTTATAGGACCAGAACTTCAACTGAGAAGCCTTAAATTGCTGTCGAACTTTATTGCTGCTCAAGAGAAAGCAAATTGGCTTTACGACTCGGATGTTGTCGTTTTAACCATATTATTTTGTCTCAACAATCCAATTACAGTTATTCGTGAATCTGCTCTTAACATTGTGAAATTATTGCTTAGAGAGGCACCTGATAAAAGCCAGCTTTACGTACAGCTCTTTGAGGAATTAACGGTTCATAAAGAAGCACTGGTCCTCGACCATGATCAGATAAAACAAGTTTTGAATACAATATTGACACAAAAGAGTCAAAAGAAAGTCTTTAGTCGTAATTGTCTATTGAAACTTACAAGTATACTAAATTCTGATACACCCTCACATATTAAGTCAAGCTTTCTGCAAATCTTAAGTGAAGTCAGCAATGCCACAACATTCCCACACTATGTCCAAGCATTGAAAAGCTTGGAAAAGACCTTGAAGCAAAATGAGTTGAATCCAAAATTATCCTTCGACATTTACGAGTCTAACATGTTCAAAATTGTATACAATCATATCAATGAAGGAACTGTTTCGACATTTGCAAAAGAAGATGTTTGGAAATCTATAGAAATAGGAATGAAAGAATACAGAGGGTGTATTTTAGAAGAAGATCAAACCTTTGTTAGTCCTGCAGTACTAATAATGAAACAGATAGACGAGGATGTTTTTAATAAAGTACCTGAAGAAAAATCTAATGATTTGGTTCACTTGATCGCTTGTGCAGGCGCAGTGAGTAATAATCCTACAATATCTAGCGTAGCTTCGAAAGTCATGAAAAAAATCCATTTGAAATTCAGTCATTTTAGACCCATTTTACAAAATATGTTGACAGCTGTTGACCCTGCTTCAAATGTTCAGAAAAAGAAGAAAACAACAGTATCGATGTTGTCTTATCAACTTACGGAAACTGATCAATGGAGGCTTGGTGTCGCATTCCTAGAATACGTACAGAGCAAGAAGAAAATGAAGTTAGACAATACATTTGTATCACTCCTTTTTCAAATATTGAACAAATGTTTGAGATTCGAGGAACAGTCTTACGTGGAGTATACGAAACAGCTTATTTTATCATCCCTGTGGTATTTCTGTAAGAAGTTTGTGAACGAAAATGACAAGGATCAAATTAAGTCTCTGAAATCTCTTTTTGATGTGGAGTTGGTCGTCCAATGCATCAGAGGTACCCAAAATCCGCAGACACATCATCACGCTCTAATTCTACTGTCTCATGCAGCATTCATGTTGCCTGAACAAGTTCTGCATCACACTATGGAGATATTCACTTTTATGGGATCATCAGTATTGAGGCATGATGATGCTTACAGCTTCCAGATAATAACAAAGATTATAGAGACGTTGGTACCAATTCTAGTGAAACTGGATAAAGATATAGACGAATATTCAGAAAAAGAGCTACAACAGTTACAAAGTCGCGTCGTTCCAGTATTAAGAATCTTTGCCGATGTAGTTTTACATGTGCCTGAACATAGACGATTACCACTCTTCAAGAAACTTATAGAGACTCTTGGGCCCGGTCAATTCCTTTGGGTGTTCCTGGCGTTGCTT
Organism: Pelosia muscerda; assembly: GCA_963691645.1. NCBI lineage: Eukaryota > Metazoa > Arthropoda > Insecta > Lepidoptera > Erebidae > Pelosia > Pelosia muscerda. Next base: position 4,217,480 of record OY829100.1, read on the forward strand.
CTGGAAACGCATGTTGCACATTTCAACGAAAACAAAAAGAAGGATAAACCTCAACAACGATCTAGAACTTTGGCAGATCAAGAATCTCCAATAAACAGATTAGATTTTGGACAGAGTATTCTTTTAGAATTCCCTCCAGAAATTGCGCTCGAGAACTTTATTAAACTTGTTACGTATATCAAATCTTTGCCTTTGCAGAAGGATGAAAATTCTATGGAAACAGATGTTGACCCTGGAGATATATTCAGTGTAAACGGTCATACACCAATTCAGCTTCGACATTATAAATATGTCATTATCACTTTCATGAATACCTGCTTAGCCTCGTCGAGATTTATACAGCATAGCAGTCAAGCTACTGATGTTAAGACCATGGAAACACATTACAAGTCTTTCATCATCAATATACTAACATTTATCCAGACAATATCTAAAGTAACTGATGAAAAAACGGCTAAATACTGGCGTGTGATGCTGCACCATAGTTATGATCTGTTAGACCATACGAACAACTTATTGTCAGCACCAATGTTCTTATCCGTAGTTAGAGGTTTACTGAAACACACATTGCAAACTGTTCGACGAAAGTCAATGGAGCTACTGAACTCTAAAATACAGTTCAGCCCAGAATTATTCCAAGATGTGGACAAGGAGTTGCTGTTTTCGTTGTTGCCTCCTTTATTAGATATCGTGAAAACGATAGAAACAAAAGATGACAATATGAGCGAGATCGCTGCGCAGGAGTTGGAATTAAATCAACAAACTGCATTGCTATCCTTGAAATTATTGACCAAAATGCTTGCGTCTGAAAACCCTGAACCGTTTAAGGCAGTTCTGGAGACGGTTACGGACTACACTTGTAACTCCAGCATAGCTGGTAATGTCATGGCGTCTGTTGTGCTTTGTTTGGCTGAATTGTGTAGCAATCTTAAAGCACATGCTTTGGCTAGTCTGAGGAAGTTCATGCCGGCCCTAATCAAAGTCCTGAAGAAGCAACGGAAGTCTGAAACACCAGAACTAGTACTCTTAAGTACAGTTACAGCAATATCGAAGATTGTCGAAAGTCTACCACTGTTTTTGAGTCCATATTTACAGAAGATCTTGTACGAATATTCGATTTTGTTGGCAAAATGGCAGAGTCAGGACCAGGAGTGTAGTAAAGTGTCAGCTATAGTTGCGAAACTTTTGACCATCAAGAAGAAAATTGCCGGGTCCATTCCACCTAGGGTTTTGATACCTGTTGTTAGTGCGACGCATCAACTCTTACTCGAGAAGGAGGCCTTCGATGCTGTTGGTCCTGTAATGTCTGTCTTGGCTGATAGCTTTACGAATTTGACTGCAGCAGACTTCACAACTTTGAAGGATGATTTGACGGCGTTCTTCTTGACGGCATTGCGACTGCGGACTGATGCTGCGAATATTGACGTCGATATTGATGTCGTTAACCGCACAGAAGACGAGGTGGTGAATGCATTAGTTTGTCTCGTGTTGAAGCTATCGGAGACTAATTTCAGGCCATTCTATTTGAAGATTTATGAATGGGCTATAAGGGATAATGTCGATGGACAAAAGGAAAAAGCTATTACTTTTTACAGGTGAGATTCATTTTGTATACTTTATATTTGGGTATATATACAGTGTCTGTAGCACGAAAAACTAACGAATTCGTAATGTAAAGGTATCGATGAAGCGGAGCATTGCGATTGGAGGATTTCACACATTTATACAGATTCACTGAAGGCAAGTTGCCTATCGTGACGATAGTTTTTCGTGCTACGGGCATTGGACTCCAGCCAACCTCACCTACAAATTAGCGCACCTGCTGTTTAGCGGACGAAGCTATGGTAATAGGTGAGCTCTCGAAGTTAGGACTCAGACAGCAGTCGCTCCCGTATAGGTCAAAATTAATCTTCACCCTTACGTTAGTCTCGGTCACATCCGATACCTACAGTACCTATCTGCATAGTGTTCGCCCTGCGTATGAAATGCAAGGGAAATTTTATGATCAAAAAGTCTGTCATTCAATCTGCACTTTTCTAGTTCTGTTTTTTAAATTTTCTTTTTTTTTCTTTTCTTCAGACTAAGCAGTGCAATCGCCGACAAACTAAAAGGTCTATTCGTACTTTTCGCTGGCCACTTCATCAAAAACGCATCAGACCTTCTCGATTCTTGCAACAACAGCAAAACTGAAGACCTATATTTCGACTCAGAAGAAAAAAGTCTTATGCTCATCAGAGCCATCTTCAAAACGTTTCACACAGTGTTTCTTTACGATAGCCAAAGTTTTGTGAATAAAGACAGATTTGAAATCCTAATGCAGCCAATTGTTGACCAGCTTGAAAATACATTAGGAGGAATACAGAGCCTTAATTCGAGGGTCACAGAGTACATTATCCCTTGTGTGGCTCAGTTTGCGGTGGCGACGGCTGATGATTCGTTGTGGAAGCTGTTGAATTATCAGATTTTGTTGAAGACTAGACATGATGACCCGGAGATAAGGTTGGTTTTATTGTGAATGCTTGTTGTGCTACATTTGTTTGGAGGAGTGGTTTGGTTACGATTGTAGCGAGTAAAGAGTGTGTGTTACCCATTGTAAGCCGCTGGGTGCACCCACTACATCCCTTTTAACCCTTTATTAGGCTACTGACATATTTGCCAGTAGTTAATTAGTTCATTAATGTATATTAGGGATTTGTTTGTATTCGCTTTTGGTTTGATGACTACTTTTATATTCTAAGCACTTAACTTATACTCCCTTTTTATTGTTTACAGGTTGATTGCCCTTGACTGCCTAGTTGCCATAGCAACACAATTAGGAAGTAGTTGGCTACCTCTCCTAGCTGAAAGTGTACCGTTCATTGCCGAGCTGCTAGAAGACGGTGACTCCAAGATAGAAATATCCACAAAAGATGCCATTAGAAAACTTGAACAGATATTAGGAGAACCGCTTCAAAAGTACTTCTAGATCAATAACTATATTGTAAGGATGACATACCCTCTGCGGTTTATATACTTATTATAAATATTGAAAAGATTATGGCTGTTTCTATTAAAATATCATAATACCGGTATAACGGGGTGAATAGGGATGCAAGGGTGAAAAGGGACAAAATGGTCAATGGAATATTTTACATAATTTCTTTTACTAGATCTCAAATAAGCCTCTTATCAGATATTTGATTATTCTGTTATTACAATGAACTAGTCCAAAATTACGGTTGAAAGAAAATAAGTACAGAATTTAGCTGACCATTTAATCCCTATTCACCCTTGGATCCCTATTCACCCCGTTTTACGCAAAGTAAAACAAAGAGAGAGAGAGAGTAAAGTGCAAGTGATTAAATATTTTTTACAAAAGTGACATCTAGCGGTATGAGGAAGTAATAATTATACCTCTACAAACTAATGACACCTATCTAAAAATAGTTGAACTATCAAGTTACTTAGCTCTCGAATTCGGTCATAACTTATCCAGTAGAGGGCAGTGCCACGGTAATACTATACATTACCGTGGCAGTGTTCTGGTAAAAATTCTTAAAAATGACATGGCGGTTTCATTTGACAACTTTTAAAAGTGCGGAGTGCAAGTGGAAATTTTAACTGTTAAAAAATTCGTTTGAATGACATCTAGCGGAATAGTAAACAACTACATCAGTTACACTGATCACATCTATTTAAAAATGGTCAAACTAATATTATTTTGTAGCCTTCGTTAGTTTACTGTATACTTAGTAGATGGCACAACCTGTCGGAAGTTAGCTGTAATAATATAGCTTACGTAGGTATATAAAAAAGTTTTAGCGGATCTCCCCTGATCAAAAAAAACTAACCAACCCACTGAAAATTTCAGGCAAAACTGATTTAGTGGCGTAAGTGGCTTTCATAATAGAATCAATGAACATATACCTATCAAGAAAAGGGAAATCCCCTTCGTATTTATTTTATTCCCCTTGCATTAAACTTTGTCAAAATTAATGACGTTGGTTATATACTCCCTGTTGATTTTAAACGTGGGTCACTGATAAATTGGAACAAAAACTCAAACATGACGACAATTCTCAAAGGGTCAGTTTACGAGAGGTCAAACCGCATATTGGTGAAACTTTTATCAGCACGTGCCTTGATAATTTGTTAACTGGATGATGTATTCTGTAAACTGGGGTGTGTGTAAAGTTACGTTTTTAAAACGTGTGTTTTCAAAGTTTACGCAAAGTTATAATATCAGGCGTACATTTTTTTTTTATATTTTCAATCGTATAAATAGCTATTCAATTTGAGATAAGAATACCGGCTTAAGAAGGTCGGTCTCTGTCATAAATATAAATAAATAATAATTCTAGGACAATCTACACAACGCCGGCTAGACCCATGGTAAGCATAGCTTAACTGGCTTGTGTTATGGGTTCTACAATGTGGATAAACATACTTTTTTATCGTGTACAAAATCCCCACGAATACCACCCCTGCCGCCGCCGCGCCGCCAGAAAGAGGGATTATGTTAGACTAGAACCGACTAAAAGGCGCGACGTCTTTGGGTCTTTAGATTGCTGGAGGTGAGATTATACAAGTTATTTGTTGGGGGTGCGAGCTCGGGAGACCCGATGCTGTCTTACGACATGGCCCCCTTCCCCATGTGTGAGATTCACTGGGTTCCCGTTTAGCCTCCGAACATACTTAGATACATACATATTGTAAACAGAAACACCCAGACCAATGAATATTCTTATTCATGCACACAAATAATTGCACTGAGCGGGAATCGAACTCATTAATTACTCCTATTAATTACCCTTATCCCACAATTATTTTGGGTTCCGCGTCTTTAGTTGAAACCATCTTCACCTTCGCTCCCTTCCTAGATATATCACCTTTCACACAGTCCCTCCATCTCCTCTTAGGTCTTCCTTGGTCTATCGTCAAGAAATACCATACATAATTCTATTTGTTATTAAGAATCCCACTACTTAAAAATTAGGCATAGAAGCTCTTACCTTTGCGCAGGTCCTCTGAAAAAAAAATAATCATGAAAATCTCATCCACAGATTATATCAACATAACATCATTTAAAAAGTATGAAAACTTTTTAAATTCAAAAGGAAATGCATAAACCATGAACTCACAGCCATAACGGGGAAAGTATTTTTAATTAAATTGAAAGAGCCTCTCAACTAGATGTTATATTTTTAGAGATCCGTAGTGAGGGAACACGAGCCTCTTCATGAGGGAATACTAGATACGCTTTGCAAAAGAACTTAAGAACTTTACGTAGGGAGAATTTAATTAAAATATTTTTAGTAGACGTAATCTTGTAAAGCTCTTAAAGACGTATATGTTAGAGTATTTTTTTGTTTATGGCACGTCAATTTCACTTTACCTTGCCTGATGGTAAACTGAGGGCCAAGTCTTTGTAAAAAGGTTCAGGATTGTAAACACGTACAGTACCCTCATCTAATGCTTTTTCACTCCCCGCTTAAAGGATCCAGGACTGAAGGAAGAAAGAAGTACTCTTCCACCAGGGGTATGTTCGGTGGTACGGTGGCTCAGAAGGGTTTCGTAGTGTCAAAATATGTAAAAGTAAAAGATATATCGCCTATACCTACAGGTTGTGGTTCACATGACATTCGCTTCACGGAAAATATAAAAAAATATAAAGAAATTCAGCAGCAACGTAGTCAGACTGGAAAAAAGCGGGCCTCGGACTGCGAGGTGATAGCTTCTGGATTACCTGGATCAACGAAAAGATGATGATGATGATAAATAATAATACCAGTACCAAGTACCCATTACTTACCTAATTAACATGGTATAAAAAGACTACGGCTTTTTTTTTTTGTGAGAGTGAGGACGGTGTGATGTCTGCTGTCAGATCGAGGTGTCACTTGGTACATGATGTGGATACGCTGGGAGTTCACGGCATTACCACATGTTTAGTTTAGAGCCGTATAGTATAGATCATCATGTTTGGCCTTGAAAGCGACGGATGAAAGAAAACTGCATGTAGCGGAAATGCGAATGTTAAGATGGATGTGTGGTGTGACGAGAATGGATAGAATAAGGAATGAGTATATCAGAGAAAGTTTGAAAGTAGCACCAGTACTAAATGGAAAATTGAGAAGTGAACGTCGGGCGTGGTATGGACATACCTACTATGAGAAGAGATGATAGCAACATTGTAAAATAAGTCCAAAGCATGAATGTAGAGGGCTTTACAACCAGAGGTTGGCCCATAAAAAGATGGATGGATTGTGTGAAAGAAGATAATATGGCAAGGAAGGGAGTGACTAAGGAAATGACATCCGATAGGAATGTGTGGAAGAGAATGACATGTTGCGCCGATCCTAAATAATTGGGACAAGGGCAGGAAGATGATGATGTTTAATTTAGAGACATGTTTACATCATTTTCCTTTCCTATGCGGGCAAAACTGTTATGTTTAGGTACGGTAGGCTCCAAAAGTTCCTAAATAATTTGAAACTAAAATTGTATGAAGTGATGCCACTACACAATAACTACTAGTCTAAAAAGCTACCGAATAATATATCTACTTATTACTGTGAAGCTTAGGATATTACTACAGAAACAAGTCATCGACCTAGTATATTTTTATCAACGAATCTATGTTATCTCGTACTTTTGGTTAAACTAGATTTAGGATGGCAAAGGATTTTAGATCTAAGTCTCCGTATTTTTGGAGCCCACTGTACAGTCAACGAAAGATATACGGTACCACAATTACATACAAGGTTGTATGAAAAAGTGGTGGTCGACTGTACATAGAACGAGTGTCTGACCTGCCTCGCACCGACGACGATTTGAACTTTAAAGAAAATATAAATTCACCATATATTTTTGTTATTCATATATAGATTTCTGATGTTCGTGTAGACGAATATATCGTGAATCTCATGAATTATGCAGTTATTCATAAGTTTCAATGTATCATACACACGAAGTAAAGTGAATAGTAAACATAAAAAAGGCTCTTAGAGTATAGATATGCGATGCTACCCTGGGGCAGACGGTAGTGATACCCATATTTCGCCAATTATCTTTTTGTATTTTATGAAATGAGGGGTACCTAGATGTAATAAGGTCCATGTTCAGTTACCTTTAGAAGTCGCTGGACTATTCCAAATATACAAAAGATATTTTATATTTAAATCGAAATTACTGATATTAAAAAAAATAACTATCAATGGTTCAATGGCTGAGATTTGTTGCCGCAATAAGTACCTACTGTGTGATCAGCGATAATCCTTTTATATTAGTAACTCCAAATTCAGATAGTAAGATATTTTTGCTTTTATAAAAAAATATGATGTTTTATGAACTCATATTTTTTCACGTGTCCTTCACATTCAATAAAGAAAATCTAACTGAGTAAGAACCATCAAGACCATACAGCCACTCCGCTAAATACCTAAGTTATAGACGAAACGAGACCATGTCCTTGTTACAACATATACAGCCTTTTCCAAAGAAAAACACTTCAAAATATGGTAAATTATTCAAGATAGAGTCAAGCAAGCTAAAAGTAAAAGTACCTTCTCCTTCCACTTGCTCGTCACGTTATTGCGTACCTACATATTAATTTAATTCTATTATAACCGACTCCGGCGTGACACTTCTATATTCCACAGAGGCGAGGTTCACAGCAATCCAATTGAACTAATGCATACGTCTGCTCCACGTAAACGGCAGAGAGCCGAATCTGACGAATTTCACAAGCGTTATATTTGTGGTGGTGTTATTATAGGCTGAGAGGCAACGGTTCAAGATGAATGAAAAAAAAAATGAAGATCATATTTAATATTGCTTGTCATAGTGCCAACATATTTTGCCCATACAGATGTACAAAAATTATATTATTTATCTTTGATTTTAATGAAATAAATATAATAAATACGGAAACAAATTTCGCATCATTTGACATCGTCAAGTAGACTTAAACTATGCATAACTGATAATGTAGATTCTAAAGTACTGTAAAGTACAGAATCATATATTTTCATGCGAAAGTATATTATATATTAAATCATTTATACTATATTTTTTTCCATCTTATGGTTGCCTGTAAGAGATTGCTTCATGTACGATAAGACCGCCAATTGTATGTACCACGTTGAACTGTACCATGGATTTATTGAAATACGTGTCCTATGGTGTGCAATAAAGACATTTATTATTATTATTATATTATTTGCATTGAGCAGGAATTCACCTCTAACGTCAACGTCTAGCGATTACCTGCTACGCCTCCGTTATTACATAAAATGCATTTTTTATGGACAGCAGGTTCCGCTGATGATGATTTCCTTAGAAAGCAACGGTCTTCGTCAATCAAATATTGGAAAGCATTTCTTATTCTAGTTTTTTAGCTCTCAGACCGATAGCTCTTGAGCACCGCGCTTCACTTTCTTTTCTCGAAGTCTTTCATATGCCCCTAAATTTCTTCAAAAACAAGCAGAAATCGTAAAGAGTGCTTACATTAGATAGCATTTGAAAATTATGTAAGTAATTGTATGTTTTCAACATTTGTATTATAATAAAATATAAATTGACTTAGAAATTGTACCGCCAGCTCTTTGACTATAAAGATAATAAAAATTCAGGCATTGTCACGAAAATACTAACTTATTTTATGTCTGCTAGAGTATATTAAATATATAATAAAATAGTTTTATGTACGGAACCGGAATTATTCATTGTGATTGAAATTTTAAAAAATATGGCGGATGTTTGTTTCAGACCCCACTAAATTTCTTCGGAGCCCAAGCACAATTCTCCTCCCAACTGATGAAGATAGATAGAGTAGGAAAGTCGCATCCTCGAGGTGTCTTGACGAAAGATTCTTGTATCGGAGCGTGAAACCTCTGTCTATGACAAAGTGGTAGAGTCTGGTAGAGGGTTCCACTGTCACACAGGGGTTGCGGTTTCGATTACTGCTTATTGTAGTTGTCTGGCAGTTTCTATGTAAATATAATATAATATGTATATATTTACAAACTTCAGGCTTAAAATGTATTTTAAAATGAAACACAACAATATAGAGCTCATTAATATATTATTGTGTAGTTCAACATGGTGCGCAAAATAAAGTTGCCCAGCTCTCGCTTCATTTCATAATGAATTTTATTATTAACGAAGTATAACCAGCTACCAACTTAATAACTAGCAATAACTTCAGAAGGTTATTGTATTAAACTAACAAAGACTTTTATTAATCTAGGTCTAAAGTCTAGAACTACTAAAGTCTGAGATTAAATTACCACAACTACCCACTACAGAATTATTGTTGGATCTTACATACAGTTGGTAAGTATAGTGAACACTACTCCTATTAATGTGCCTTCTGCAGAGTAACAGCAAAATATAATCATGACAATCATGATCAATACAGCAGTTACTCAGAAAAACTCCACAGTTTAAAAATAAACAACTTAGAGGAGAGGTTTTATGTCGTCAGTGGGGAGACCGAGGGTCTACAGGGCATGAGTACGACGCCCTGGTGCTGGTGCTGCAAACATCCATAGGCCATGCACAGTAGCCACTTTCCAAGAGGAAGGCCACATATGCGGCAGACAAGCACACGATTTGTCTCATGGTGTGGTCTCATCAGATGCCTTTTCACGCCCCGCTTATCGGACCCGGGACTGTAGGAAGAAGGATGGAGGACATGTATAAAAACGCAACGAAAAATCTTGTGCGGTACGTTTTTGTAGTAATATTACGTGCATACGTGTTCAGTATAAAAATTACAATAAAAGTCAATGTGGATGCTTCCTCTTTGCCCCACCAAGCACTACACTGATGGGGTAACCATACCTTCAATTTTTTTTTCTTCAAAGCTATGCATTTTTCCGAGCAGTGTGTCACCATTACAGAGTGGATTTTCTTGCTAGTTGTTCAGCCACAATCTTTATTTGAAGAGAAATTGGATGCAGTCCAACAGAGAATCAGATAACTGGCTCCACGACGTTATATATGATGGTAGCATATCTTGGCTATTTGTATATGCAGAACGGCCAGGAACGTTACCACCACTTCTGAAAAGAGGTATTATTTTAATATCTCATAGTGAAATTCGAACCGTCAGCGTCAGTCAGGATACGGAGAATACTAGTGGTATGTGGTTAAAACGGGTCAATCAGTATACCTTTCTATAGTGGATACATTTATTTGATTAATTTCTCAGAATTTATACATGTCTTACAAGATACAAAGCACCAATATCGATGGACGACAACGGTCGAAGTCCGAATCACACCATGAATGTCAAGTAAGATCGAAAAATAACATTTTAATAGGTGATCTAAGAGGTCATTATATTTATATTTGAAGTCTACCAAGATCTTCCAGGCCTAAATCACATTAGCCCGCGATGAGTGGAAGCGACTCGGACGTCGGAGGTCGTGCGGACCTGGGGGTGACGGGTGGAGCCGCCTGTCACCCTAGCAGAAGCAGGCCGCGGCGGCGACGCAAAGTGCGCCACTCTATACTCGTGGGATAGACGGGGACACCGTGGTCCCTACATCCGAAGGGGGCCATCTCGAAACAGAAGGCTCCGGGTCTGCCGGGGTGCTAGGGATATGTTCACTATACTACCTTACCTCCGGCAACTAAAGACCCAAAGACGGCTTGCGTTTTAGTCGGTTCGAGTCCGACATAACCATCATCACCATCTCCGGTGGGATAGTTATCCGTGGGGATTTCGCGCACGAAAAAAATAAATAAAAAAGCCCAAATCACATTCACTTTTTTTTAAACTTATTAATTCAAATACAAAAATCCGCAAGTTGTAGCAGACAAAAAGAACATAGACTAAGAAACATTTAGTATCTTTTAAATAAATTATACAACAATGTAAAGCACTTGTTACCTACAATACCTACCATAAAGTATACAAAATAATACAAGTATTACACACAATAGGTACCAACATGAAGAAACTTATTCTGGCAGCGTTGCACAGAATATCGAGAGCAATCTTATTATCTTCGTTGTAAGGAAAAAATTAACAATCTCCCTAACGACTAAGTGTTAAGACAAATGCTTAATTACTTTGTTTTATTACTGAATTTATTAATCGCCGAGGACTGCCGGCAATTTGCCGTAGAATTAATAACGAATTCCCTGCTATTTTATAGTACCACTAGCCTATGCCCGCGGCTCGCGCGACCTATGCGCCATCTGTGCAACTTAAATTCTATATTACTAATCATAACTCTGGTTCTACTTAACCGATTGCAATCAAACATACCTACGTAAGATTTTAAGTTGGACCAAACCAGTTCAAACAAAGAAAACCGCATCGAAATCCGTTCAGGGGCTCTAGCCAAAATGCATTCGTTCCGAATCTACATTCGTCATCGCTCTGAAAATGTATGGGAGTGACATTTGTCGTCGGAATCGGATCACATGACATTCGACAACAAATGTCACTCCTATACATTTTCAGAGCGATGACGAATGTAGATTCGGAACGAATGCACCTTGTCTAGGCCCCCAGTAGTTTTCATCGTGCGTCCATCGCGGACAAACAAACTTTTTACAATTATTTAATAGTATAGATAGATAGATAGATAGATAGATAGATAGATAGATAGATAGATAGAAGAAGATTGTTGACAATGTTTCTCATTATTGTTTAATATAAGCAATAAGCAATTTGTAGAATCTCAGTCTGTAAGTTTTGAACTTTATTATACTATATTGTTAGCCTTCGAAACGATTGTTTGAATCACTCTGTTTGTATTTACTCGATAAAGCAATTATGATCTGTAGAAACGTTATTTTAGACGAGGATTGGTTTAATAAACAAAACTACTGCGTAGCTGGCAATCAATGGATAGAAATATTCACTGACTAAGGCTGGAATTCACCGGTGTACTTGATTCTATTTAACTTATACAGTTATTAATAATATTTGGAACATAAAATACAAGATAAACATAAACTCACGCCTGTATCCCCGAAGGGGTAGGCAGAGTTACTAGCACCCACATTTCGCCAGTTTATGTTTAGGTCCCAATGTAATAGGTGGCGAACCTATTGCCATTAACCGAGCACTTTATAAACCGTCCGCGTCGATAAATACACATATAACTTCGAAAAGCATCGAAAAGTCATTGGTGTGTGCCATGGTAAAACACACATCGTCTCAGCAGTCCATTACCTATACCACTAGGTTATCGCGGTACATGTAGATTTAATATCTAAATCTGTGGAGCTAGGTACTTTTGGTGGGAAAACTAAATTGATTTTATATGAAACTAGCAAACCCAGCGAACTCCGTTTCGCCACCAGATCGCTTCGTTTTATGTAACATTTCGTTTGGTGATTAAAAGATGAAGAAAAGTATTTTTTTTTCCTAAATTTTCTTTGCTATAAACCTCACGGAACCCTAGACCTTTCCAACGAATGCAAAACCGTGGAAATTGATTCGTGCGTTCTGGAGTTATAGCGTCAGAAAGGAAAACCGGGCTTATTTTTATATAGCAGATTGAACTATTTTGAACAATATTGTTTCCAATTATACCCAATATTGGTTCTCTACCCACATTAAAACTAAAAGCTAAATCTGAATCAAGCCACAATATGTACCAAACTTCGAGTAAGGCTCGTTTATCAACTTGTTGGGCACAAAGTTGTGAACTTAGAGGTGTACCTATTAAAGTATGAGGGGAAACTTTTGTGAAGTAACACAAAAACTACAATTAATTACCAACACCAAACTTTTGGTTACTTACGACACGTCCGCCCGCCGTAGTTTTGTGGGTTTAGTCGCATAATGCCGAATTCGCAAAATGCCTACCGTGTCTCAAAAAGACTAATTCGCGAAAGGACTAATTCTCAAAAGGACTAATTCTCAAAAGGACTAATTCTCAAAAGGACTAACACTTCATTATCTTAGATAATAATACTAATGAAAACGTTAGATGTTTGAAAATAAAAAAATGCATTATAATATTTTTTTAATCTCTAAAATAATATTATATCATCGGCCCTTACTATACAACGTCCTTTTGAGACACGATAGGCATTTTGCGAATTGGGCATTATGCGACTAAACGGTTTTGTGGTGTTTTCTCTCAGTAGAGGGGCGGCATAGTGACAGAGTGTGACAGCTGTGTAAAGTTCAGGGTTCCCTTTCATGGTTGGGCGAAATATGACTATAGAATTATAGAGTTTTTCGTTCACAGTTAGTATCGGAAACGTGTAATGGTCATTACTGCACAAATGAGCTAAAGGCCATTGGGATCGATACAAAAGATTCAATAGGGTCGAAGTGACAGCGATAGATATAGAGCACGCTCCCCAATATCTTGAGATAAGATAAGATCCAGTCGTTGTGTTATGTCCGCAAGTCTACGGCTTGCAAGACATAGGACTGTTGTTTAATTTTCATTATGAAAGAGTAGGAAATAATATTCTAGGATATTCTAGGACAATCTACACAACGCCACCTAGACCCATGATAAGCAGTACTAGTTATAAGCAGCTAGGGTAGTTTAACTAGCTTGTGTTATGGGTTCTAGAATGCGGATAAACATACTTAGATATTTTTTTTTGTAAATACATACCTATTATACATAGAAACACCCAGACCAATGCAAAATATTCATACTCGTGTACACAAATATTTGCATTGGGCGGGAATCGAACCCACGCCTCCTGACCTCCACGGAGGTCGTCAATATATCCACAGATAGGTACTTATTTATATTTACATAAGACTTTCCTTCCATTTTTTGACTAAAATATCTGGGCTTATTACGCAGGTAAATACAACTTTTGAGGACAGAATCGAATGCTGATCATTCATATTTCCAATCACGTTGTATTGTACAGCGAACACGGAGTTTGTATAAAAAATTGAAACGTTTCAGGATAAGCCTTGAGACGTGAAGTGTTTCAATATTGGGCTAAACTAATTTGTGGTTGTAGGCACAATTTAGGTAAGTACATGCTCAAAGTTTAAACTCAATTTCTGGCCTGACTCAATCTCTCTCAATCTGGCAATCCAGACTTATTCAAACTTAGTATGCATAAAAATCCTTTTATTTTTTAATAGCAAAATACAAAATGGTGTAAGAGGCGTACTAGCTATTTCACTTCCGTGTGGGGTTTTAGTCGGTCCAAGATTAATATAACCAGGGGCGGGGGTCCGAGGAAACTTCCGCTCTATTAAGATAGGGCGTTTAGTACGAGGGAGTTTTTGATTGACGATGTTGCCACTTACAAAAAAATACTAACTACTGCCTACTCATGATTGTCAACATTAGAAGCTTAAAATAATGAGAAAGTGTCTATTAATCACGAAAACATTGAGCAAACCGGCGATTAATGGAAGCTTAGACTGTTCACAGCAGTTGAGTACTCCTGTAACTCATTGGTAATGGTCAAAGTTTTATATTCTGCCCTTGAGTCGCTTCAGTTTACATATCGTGAGAGTTGTACTTGAAGTTGCAGGTACTGTGTAAAGTGAAATAAACAGGGTGTAAGGGGTCCATACAAGACAAAGAAAATTGATAAGAAATGCTATTATATTAATTATTACTCAAATGTTATTTGATGATGTTGATTTTATTTTATAGATTTAATTTAATGAATTGATTTTATTTTATTCTATTTTATATAATGCTTGCATGAAGCTAAATACATCTTATTTAATGATATCGATTGTATTTTATATAATGATCTCATTTGATAAAATGAGTTTTCAAGAGGCTATTTTATTGTTTAACCAATTAGAATGATGATGTGTAATTTATTTTATTTTGTATGGAATTAATGAAAGCTATTATTATTATTATTATAAGGGAACACTCTCGAAACTGAAGGCTCCTGGTAGTACGGCATATCAGTTGTTTTTTAATCTTCTTTGAATTTTCTTTCATCTGATTTATCATCGTGTTTAGCCGCTTGTAGATAGTGACAGCAGCTTTTGTCTTTACATACCTCACATTTGTTTCTATCGTCACAAAGCCTTTCAATATGTACGTAAATATTTATGAAAATTTTTACGAACTTTTTACTCCTAAAGAACACCGGCCAAATTTCCATAGGCGCTGGACTTGACCGTCATTTTCCGTGTACAGAAACAAACTATAGTTAGATTAGTTTATTTTCATGTAGTAAACACCATCACAAGTGAAAAAATTGTCTAAGAGGCCAAGATACTTTAATTTTATTACTAAAAATATTTTGAGGATAGAATAAAAATAAGACGATATAAAGATAGATTAACTTCAGTTTTTTAGAGATCTTCTAGTTTCTATTTACGTTATAAACAAAACAACGAACGTGGTGAGGTAAAATAATAGACAGTATTATGAGAAAAACATTTTATTCATACAGGTACAATAAAGAAGTATATTGGTATTACGTAAATATATACTTGCTATTATTGATGAATTACACTCGCAGATCATTGAAATCACTCTTGTTCCCAACTCAAAGACATGATGGTGGCGAATATTGCAATTAACACAAAGCAATCGTAGGACTGCTTGTATCGTCGGCATTGTGATTCCTCACAATAGAACGATAAGAGAAATACAAGTCCAAATCACAAGTAAAATCGGTGCCCAAGAAACAAAAGCACAGAATAATCGTAATAAACGGTAGGAGGGATCGTCAATCCATATAACAAAGCAAGCCAAAATCGAAAATAAATAAAAAACACATACAATTTGAAGTAAACTGGCATTAGCTGAACAGTGCCTGTCAACTGCTGTCAACATAGCCAAAGTGTCAATAGTAGCACGACGCCGTAAATGACGTTCCGTTTTACGAATTAGTATTAAACTCTTATAACTACATAATTATTATTTCATGAAATTAATAAATTGATATAACTAGATATGATTCATTTGTTGTTTGTTTCACATAATTCATAAATCAAATAACAAGTAATAACGAAAAAAACTCACGAGTAATAATCATAAATAATAAATTGATTTTTCATTCATTTTATCAGTGACTTGAAACGTTACTAGGTGCGTTCTGAAGCTATATCAACTTGATTATTTGCAAATAAATGTAATAAAAGTAACACTATTTTTTAACTATTATATTTTTTCCTGGCTTTTTGATGAGATATTAATTACTGTTTTTATAACACGGAAAAATGACGGATTTTCTTGTAAATATGGTATATCAGTACATGCTCAGGTCCATTTTAGCCGATGTTCTTTATTTCCCGTGTTACGAATTACTAGTGAATGTGAAGTTGACGGAGTTAGGGAAGGCTCTATGTACAAAAATACTCGCCATGTTACGTGAGATGCAAAATATAATGGGTTAAAATGTGTGTATAAGTAGAATACTTATATCGTTGGCTAATCCTTCGGGAATGTACCGGAGCTGTAAGTGTAAAATATTTTTAGAATTCTTAGCCTTGTTTATTTTCTCGTCTATTGATGGCAATATAGAATTGATAGTTTTTATATCATGTGAAAAATCCCCACAATTGGAATATTTTGTTGCCAGAGCCGATTGGCGAGGATATGTCGCACTCGAACTGACTTTTTTTATCGTGTGCAAAATTGCCACGTATACCACCTCCACCAAAATCGGTGAAGGGGATTATGTGGACCTCGAAAGAACTAAAACGCACGCCGTCTTCGATCCTTCGGGTGCCCGAGGTTAAATACTTTTCTTATACTTCAGCAGCCAAGCCCACAGCCCACCTGATGAAAAACGTGTACCTGTGAAACATCGGGGGCGTCACACACGCGTCACCGGCGCTGAAGGAACCTTCTAATCTTGAAGAACCCAATATTATAAGCGCTTGGGAAAATTACAGCAGGAAGTTCCTTGCATAATCTAAGCGTGCGTTTTCTACTACTACTACTACGTGTACTAAAGTTTCATTCATACCGCATAGCGTGCACCGTTTTCGAATTCCCTGCCAATGGTGAGCGGTGCGATGATAGAATGAAGCTGTAGACCATCAGGTATCGTGTCGAACACTTCTCTCCAGAACACAAACTTTTGAACAGGCAGTAAACAGAAAGTAACATATTCCGGGATAGCCCCCTTCGGGTGTGGGGACTACGGAGCCCTACATCTAGCCACGAGTATGGGGAGGTACGTATTGTGCGCCGCTGCCGGAACACGAATATTGCAGAGAGTATAACATTTAATTAAATCTTTACAAAATATTTCAATTAATTGTACTTACTTGTATATGTACACATTTCCCATAATTTTGATCCCGTTAATGTTTAATTAGGAACATTACACGAAAACTTCAATGCAGAACTTTGTGATCTGCTTGTTCAATAGCATCATTATAAGTTTAGAGGGATGTTGTTTGGATAATCCATCTATAGACAGATATTTCTACAACATTATTATAATAAATTACTTCATTATGCTTTTATTGTTGAATAACTATGGCCGTTATATAACGTTATAGGTAGACCAGTTGCCATTTAGTATTTTTTATACCACTTAAGTGGCAGACAAGCTCGCGGCCCATGATGGAAAGTGGATACCGTGGCTTATGGACGTTTGCAACACCCCATATAGAGAAGAGGGGGGAAGGGAAGAAGCTTGAGAGAGTCTTTGTGCTGTCAGTGCAGAAGACAAAGAAGGGTTTTTCGGTCTTCCCACTGACGAAACAAAACCTCTCTAGTGAGCTCTGGCTACTTTACTCACCGCTGGAAACACAACACGAGATTATTATTAGCCGTTCCAGATACGCCGATTCAGAAAAGGAGATCCTTTAAAGGCGCCATGGACGATACATCCATTTGGATGGGATGCATGGATTTCACCCATCCAATCCATTTCCCATTTCCATTGTCATACATTTATCACATTGTAACGATTTTAGAAGACGTCCACTCCATTTGGATCGTTGAATCTATCGTCAATGGTTACCTTAAGACACAGTAAGCAAGAGTACTGACTGAAAAACAATAGTTTTTAAAAAGAAAATCTCCACCTGCATTTCGTTACCTCCTTCACAAAGTAATACGTCAAAGAAAACCCTTCCAATTTGTATGTATTGAAGGAAAAATGTACCACGAAATGTAATATACATTTCGTATGTTTATAGTGTAGCCATAGCTTTGTAAGGCTGTAGGTTAAGTGTGATTTATTACGTTATTACTGAACGTTCCACCTTCAGATTTGTTGGTAATATGTTTTTGTGTGATTCCTTATTTATGTATTTATTTCGCAAGTAGTTTCGTTGTTATAATAAATGTTCAAGGGTAACGCTGTTGTTAAAGACCTGTGCGGTAATTTGAAACTTGTTGTTGTAGGTACAGTGCAGTGCTGTGTGTGAAGTTCAATGCAGTGTGTACAGTGCAGTGTAGTGTAGTGTTGTACAGCAGACTCACACACACAACTCACAACTCTTAAAAACAGGTCAAAGTAGGATACAACCCAGAAGTGCAGTGTAATTCACAAAGCGTCAGTTCGTCAACGTTGGTTTGAGGACGAGCTCATCGATGAATGCGTACAGAATTAAACTGTAGCATCATTTCCTCTAAGTACCACCTGTAGGTATTACAATATATTAAACATACGTATGATATAATAATTATGATAGATGTGTTTCTCAATACAGGATCCATATGAGGCCGGCTAATGTGCCAATGATACGTCAAATTGTACACTAATGTCCGGTTTTTGTACGAAACACCCGGTGGCTGTGGCCAAACGCGGGAAATGTAGTTTCTTGTCTTAGCTTAAGTGTTATACGATAGTAGTGTCTTGTTTAGACGATGATTAAACACAATAAGGTTTAGAATGGCTTGCATAACTACAAAGCTACGAGTAGCTCCAGTTTTTAAAAGCGATTTCGATTCGAGAATAATAAAAATTACTTGTTTGTAAAAACATGTCAATAATTGAATGGCTGTCATACCACTAACTGCAAAAGTTACATACTTTATAAAACGATGTATTTATATAGGATTACAAAGTTACATTTGCAGTTGGTGGTATGACAACCGTTTAATTATTGACATGTTTTTATATTTTATACGAGTTCACGGTACGGGCCCGTGTTTTAAAAAACAGAGATGAGAGAAACAGTGAGTAAATATTAATAAAATGAGAGTAAATTCCATCAAAGAACAACTCGTTCGAATTAGTATTATTATATATAGACAAAATAGGAAGAAAGGAAGTAAAAATCTTATTTATTGTGAACCCTATTAAATTATCTATTTTTATAAAATACAAAAATGTAAAAAATAATAATAATAAAAGAACATAAAAAACACAATAGTATTTCAAGTAACGCAGAGTACGTTCGACAACTCCATGCAGTCAAATGTATATGAGATACATATTCCAATGTACTGCACAGTGTACATACTTAAAAAAGCCAAACCTATGTATATATAAAACCATAAACAACGTAAACATTTTTTCTTCACCCGTCCTTTTAATTCAAAGTGAAAAGGGACGTTTCTATTTTTCGAACGGATCCACCTGTCGTACGCTAAACAAGAATGATGGTTACCCTCACGGCTCGTTTGTCCGGACAATTTGCACAAATTTTTGTCACCCTATTGCACTGGCCTCAACCTTTTTTTCGAGTGATAATGTAATCATTGTTTGAGGATTTTCTGTGTAGCTTAATAGCTTTATAAAGTGGATCCTCTTGGGAAGAGGGTGAGGTAGGTATGTGTTTTCATTTTTATGCCGTTTTGAACCAGAAACGGTTCAACATAATGGATAGGTTAAGACGTATGAATAACACGAACATGAAGTAATGTGTAATGTGATGCTGTTCGTCCATAGGTCCATAGGTCACGGTAACCACTTTTCATCATAAAAAATCTATTAAACCACTTCCGACCTGACAAATATTGTTTCATTTATTTGTAATGCACATTTTTTTCTAAAAAAATCCGCATCATTATTAAAACCCGTAATACCACTCAGGTAGCAAATAAGCACATGCAAAGTGGTCACCGTGGCCTATGGACGTTTACAACAAACCTATCGCAAACAAAGAAGAATTCCAAGAGAACATTTTTGTGTTCAGCATTACCGAATAGACTCGGTTAGTGACACACGCAATACGGAAGGATAAAAAAGAAATTCATCAGCCAGGATTGTCAAGCAATTTATTTACTTTTTTATTACGGGGGTTTGGCACTTTTTGAATAAAATCTTTGCAGATATACAAAAAATAAGACAAAGAACAAATTTTACTCGTATGATTCGTTAAAATTAATTTATTTAATGCTATAGTGTTATTGAACTAAAACCTTAAAAAAATATCCAAAATCAGTTTAACATTTTTGTATTTATTGTGGATACTGGCTGTAACCCGCGGTTTCGCCCGCGTGTATGTTGGTTATCGCACAGTGCACTAATATAACCTATGTTATCCTGGTGAACTTTTTTTGAAATCGGCACAGTAGTTTTTGAGTTTATTCATTAAGAACATACATACACACACACACACACACACATTAACCCAATAACTGTATTAAATATATTGTCCAAAGTACAGCTATGCTCACTTTACAATTTGAATAAAATAATAATATAATAAATTAACTCCGTTCGAATCCCTGATCCTGGCATAACCATACGATGCGGTTTGTAAAACATTTTTACTGAATGAATACCTTGTCATAGTGGAAATTTATTCACTCATGTGCGAGGGGAGAAAGATTGAAAGAGTGTATAGGAGAAGTAACAATAAAGATTTTCATAACATTGACGGGGCGCTTATTTTATTTGCTTGGCCTGTCTGTTCCGGTAAGATCATTACGTCATATTTTCTACGTGTTTGAATTTAGAAGTATGATTCAGATGCTTTTTTATGTAAGCAAAATGATAAGATTATTATTTGAGTATGAACTTATAGGTTTTTTTTTTAAATTTATTAGAGGGCTTTGTCGCTTTGCGACCACATCGCCCCATTTAGTAAGAATGTGATTTAGGTAAGAAAATTTAATCAGTTAGAGAAAAGTGGTCCTAGATATCCATCCTAACGATAACTTCATTATGTTACGTAGGGATTAAATAATAGTCCAGGATATAAATTTATTTGCTTACATATAAAAATCTCGAAATTAACTATCCCGAATGCTAATTTGACAGTATGTTCAAAATCCCGAGAATGATTTTTTATTTGTGGTTTTTTTTTTGGATAGTTATAAAGCAAATAAATAATATAAATAAATGAATAAATAATATACTAATAAACTTTCCAAGTCAAATTGCGCGTAATGGTCCCTGCGTGTCTTGCTATGGATAGATATGGGTTAGAATTAATATGACGGTTGCTTCTAAACTATAAATAATATGAATCCCACGTATAGCAGGTATCTAAAATTTTCAGGATGCAATTTTTTTTAAAATTTTCATATGAAATATAATTTTGTTACGTAATAATTTATCGGAATTCCATTCCTTTGCAGCTGGATAACTGCAGCTGCAGATATAACAAAGTCAAACATTCGCTGTAATATCAAATACTTACCTAGCAGGATTCTCTTTGCAGGCTGAGTTTACTTTCGGTTTATTTAAATAATTCAGCTCTTCTATAATGCTACGAATAGATATTTTTTTTTCTTTTTAATAATAATAAATTTATTAGAAAAGGCTTACAATTTGTTATTACTAGTTAACAATTATGTTTAGTATAAATAATTTAGGTACAATAAAAGTAGCTTAATGTGCTTAAAATTACAGATATAACTAACAAATAAATTTAAAGTGTTTATGTGAATTTTACAGTTTTCGACCTACCTGACCTAAGCTTAGAAAACCTGTGTTTCAGGATGTCTTTTCTATTACTTATAAGATAGTGCATTATTTAACTTAACATAATTAAAAATATATACATGTACAGCTTAGCGCTACTTCTTTTGTAATTTCTAGAAGTTTTTCCTAGTCTCTAGGCGGTATTTCTAGAAGATATAATGCTATATTGCTTTATCTTCGTGGGTTAGATTCCCGCTCAATGCAAATATTTGTGTACATGAATATCATTATTTGCGTTAGTCTGGGTGTTTCTATGTATAATATGTATGTATTTACAAAAAAGTATCTAAGTATGTTTATCCGCATCCTAGAACCCATAATACAAGCTAGTTAAACTAAGCTTGCCATGGGTCTAGGTGGCGTTGTGTAGATTGTCCTAGAATAATAAAAAAAAACCGTTGATTCAATACCAAAAAATCTCAGGATCACTTAGAATTGCTATTCAGACTTTCTATTGAAGACTAAAAAAGGTTCAATAGGAAACTCTTCGCTTTCCAGTCACACGGATGCAGAAAGTCGTCACAAAGTATCAAAAGCAATGCATCCAAATGCGGAAACCACTCTGTATTCAGCCGGGAATCGACCTCACAGCCCTTGAGATGCAAATACAGTGGCAAGATTGGAACGAAGGCTCTGACTGCATTATTCGTTAGAGAGCCAATTTGTTGTACGATTGTTAGAACTTAAGTTCTACAGCTCAAATGTGTTTCATTTGTTTCTTTGATTTATGAGAACGTTTATCGTTGTTCATTTGTTTTGTTGTTGTCTCGAGTTTTCGCGGCTACGGAACATGTATGGGGAAGTTCGAGTTTGACTTCGGAAAGAGATGGGAAAACAGATCTTGGGACGCCTGGGAAGTTGTGTTAATAGGTAAAGTATATTGCAAATAGTAACTTAACGAAACTAAAGTGCACGTTACTGCAGGAACATTGAATATTGTGATTGACTCTTATAACAGATACATTGTCTTTTATATTGAAGTTTTGTAGATACTAAACATAACATAACATAAAGTTTATATTTATCGGGACTTCACGCGATATTTTTTTTTTTGAACACTTACTTTTTGTCGTCGTTTCGCCGAAATTTCTTACATTTTCCTGGCACAGAAAACTCCTGGATCGGAATTGATAATCAGTGCTAATTTGGTCAGGCCTGTAGAAATTGTGAACATAGACTTAGCTTTTAACTACCAAGAAATTGTTTCCCGATTATTTCAGTAGAAATTAGGCCGAAAGAAGTGTGACGTGTTGTCTTCCGGTCCTGTTGCGAGATTCTATTGAATTTCTTGGTATCAATTGTCGATTATACGAAGCTTCGGTCCTCAACTTCGAGTATATCATAAAGTTATCCTCAGCGGAATCTTTGTGAGTGATATACGTATCTTTACATATAACGTAAGTGTGCAAAAGTGACAGAAAATACGTACCGTGAAACGCTTTTTATAAACCATTATCAACTTTGCCAGAAATTGATATTGTCGTTACGTCAATGTTTCTACACAGTTACTAATCGCTGTCACTGATATTTTAAATTCAGTGATGCGGTTTATGAGTCTATTCATGCTGGTAATATTAATAAAAATGACTTTGGGATACTTATGCATCATGGCAGACCTATAGATTATACTCGTAGTGTGAAAGTTCCATAATATAGTAGCAAATACAACAGATTCCATTCCTTGGCCCTTATTAGGCTTGACCAACAATACCGTAACTATGCACGTTTATATTACCCCTTATAGGGGTCTAAACGGACCACATTTGCAAGCTATTAATTCATCTGATGTTTGACAGACGTACCTAGCTCACGTAGTATATCTTTTAGGATTAGGGGCTCAGACAGCAGTCGTTACGTAAAGAGCCAAATAAAGCGTAGGAGAATGGACTCTGAACTCCAAAGTGCAATCTTTGGGTGCTGAGCCTAACCATACAATGAATTGTTGTTGATTTCAAATTCAAATTCAAATCATTTATTTTCAGATTACAGTGATCCATTTTTTGTTAGTAAAGTCTTAAAAATTAAAGTTAGTATGCATATTGATTGTTTTTTCTTAAATTTAATTATTACAGTTCTTATTGAGAAATCATTGTTTCGTTTTGTGAGGAGGACTCCAATCCGCTATACGATCCTAACTGATCGTACTTCCCACAAAAATGATTTAGATTGATTGTTTTAGAATCATTATTAGATTTTTGCATCAACCTACTACCCAGAGGTGTGTGCGGACGAAGTGCACATACATGCCCTGATATGTACTAAAACCTCTTTCTCAGAGACAATATGACGTGTGACAATACAGATTCATCGAAGTATGAAGCGTAGGACTCTTTGTACCGCGCACCTTTGTACGAAACTGGGTCTGGCGTCTTGCTTCTCGCTACTAATGAGAACCGTCGTCGCAATAACTTCTCACTCCTTCGGTTACAGTTGTGGTGTAGTTCGCTTTGTTAGTAACATATGCTGTTATTAATGACACTGGCGATATGGTTATCTTTCGTAAGCATTGTTCTAGTAAAATTTGTGGTTAATTAATACAAGATTTGTAGTGGTAATAAGCGGGAATCGGTACGTGAACACTTTCAACACTAGATGTGTTATTAATTGCTATGTGAAGGGGCTAAGGGGAGTGAAAATATTTATCAGTATTGAATTGCTTATCTAGCTGTGAATCGCCATAGAGATAGCCTAAAGTGTATTAATTTTAATCACAGAGGATATACATATATGATAAGATGAATGTTTTTATATATGGAAGCATAAGAACCATTCTAACGCAGCAGTTGAGTTATGTTATGCTGCGTTAGAGATCGCGTGTTAGATTCTCATGCAGTGTAAATGTTATGAATTTTTTTTTAAAGGAGACGTCAATTCGACTTGTACTCGCCTGATGGTAAGCTGAAAGCAAAGTCTCAAGAAAGATGGTCACCATTACAAACACATACAGTGTTACAGTAAAATTGGTGGCGCTCAAAATTTTAAATTCACTTATTATGATGCACGCAATGTTGTTATGTCTCATCAGAGTTACTAGACTTACCCTATTGGACTTAGACTAAATATGTGACATAAGAAGACGTTAACCATTTTGTCTTGTTAGATTCAACTAAGTAAATCAAAATAGGTACATCAAAATGATGAACAGCCGGAATATCTTACAGAGCTACTCGGAAACACAATAACATGAGTTGAAATGTTTTACTTAGCGAATGTAACAGTGCGTGAAGACACTCAGCGTATTTATTTATCGGTCGACGGCTCTTGTAATGGATATCAAGCTAGTTCCATTTTATTTACATCCGTTCGTTTGGAGTCTAAGAGGAGAATGTTCTTTATATATGTCGCTTGCTAAACAAACACATTGAATTTTGTTCACCTAGTTTATCTATGTTAGTTTTTTTATCTATTATTATTATGATCATATATGTGAGAAATTCCTGAAACTCACAAACAAAACTCCCGAAGCTGAAAGCCACTGGTAGTACTAACTAACTAACATATTGGCACTAAAAAAACACGGCAACGCAAATTTTTTTTTTTAAATTTTTATTATTTGTTTTTTATTTTTTAAGCCGTTTAACTTGCGTTATTCACTCACCATCGTGTTATTAAAGCTGAATGAAACAAGAAGATAGCGTCATTTGTTTTTTTTTGCAGTGAGGTTATTTTATGAAATTTTCGTTTCATTTAGCTTTACTGATACTCTTTGTAAACAATACGAAAAAAAATTTGTCGTATTTTTTTCATGCCAATATGTTGTGTACGATGAGTAACAGGGGCCTTCGGTTTCGGGAGTGTTCCCCTTTACACCCTGTATATTAAAGTTTGTTATTATTTGGACCGCCGCGCCGCCGCACCGGTTGGAAACGCGGTATCGCCGCAGATTCCGACAAGAAACACAGCGGACTTTTTTTTTCAGTCTGAGTCTCTGATTTCATTAAAAAACTTGTTAAGAAAGCGTATACTATTACCCTGAAAAAGTTAGAAATTTTGTCTAGTATCACAGACTACGAGATTAGTTTTGTGTCTGGTAATTACGTTATACCTATCAGAAACTCTTGGTAAGTTTGTAATATTTTGCCTAACATACATTAAGTTTTCTAATATGTATTGTGAGACTATGGTAAGAATATCTATTTTCTTAAACTTTTCAGATTGAAAGATATACCTCCGTCCTCCATGAGTGACAGGTGGAGCCGACCATCTAAGAAAATATGTGGACACCGTAATCACAAACAGAGAGGACCTTCGATGTCCCTGGGTCAGCCGAGGCGTGAGGGATATAATATATTATAAAGATGAGGGATATAATTTAATTAGATAGAAATCTTGTTTCTTTAGTAATCTTGTTTTGGGACCAAATGGCAACTATTTTGCATCGAACTAAAAAATAATCACGTAAATCGAATCAGAAACCTTTGAGTAATCGGTGTACCTACATACATAAAAAATATCAATGGAATTGGGAACCTCCTCCTTTTTGGAAGTCGGT
This sequence comes from Pelosia muscerda, assembly GCA_963691645.1. NCBI lineage: Eukaryota > Metazoa > Arthropoda > Insecta > Lepidoptera > Erebidae > Pelosia > Pelosia muscerda. The sequence continues at coordinate 4,243,725 of OY829100.1, forward strand.
TACAAATAAAGTAAATCGATGTCTTGTTATGAAACTTACATAAAAAAATATGTAGGTTAACTAAGGCAATAATATCTATTATCCAGTAACTTCTAAGACTACTAGTTATGTAGAGGCATCACTTCATACAATTTTTGTTTCATATTGTCCAAGAACTTTTATCGCCTGCTGTAGGTACCTATCAAATTGGCCACGTTTCTTCAGAACATTCATGCAGTTACGTTCTATCTTAAAATACTATTTACATACGTTTTGCGGCCGTAACAAATCTGTGGTGTGTGCGCCCGTTACCTTTTGTCCTATAGTTACATTGCACGTGTCCTCAAAGTCAAGTGTCACGTACCTTACCTACCTTGAGTAGCATCCCAAGCACGGTTTTCCTGAATGTCATAAATTTCATCCTCTCCTAAACTGGCACATGCATCTCGCATGTGAGGCACACGACGCGCCGCCAATTTAGTGAAACAAAATACTCTTAGATTCGTTTTATAAAACACTTTATATTTTCCTACCATCCATCTGCGAGTGTTAGCATTCTATGTTTTAGATTCAAATACAGGGTGTTAGGAAAACTTTAAACGGCACCTAGTAGTACTTCCGGTATACTACATATTGGCATAAAAACAATCACAATTTGGTAATTATTTTTATACCGTTTAACTAGTATTATTCACTGTCCATCTTATTAATTAAATTAAATGAAACAATAATTTTATTACAACACATTAACTTCTATTATGGCGCTATTTTTATTTTGTAGTGATCTTTTTCTATAATCATCGTTTCATTCAGCTTTATTGATTCGATGAAGAGTATAAGCTAATTAAATGTTATAAAAAAACAAACCAACGACATTAACCAATCAAATTACCAAATCCTAATATTTCTATGCAAATTACGCCTACTATAATTAAATTGGCATTACGGCCTTCAAATTCAGGAGTGTTTCTCTAACATCCTGTATAATACAGCAAATTAGGTATTTACGTGCCTTAGCACCTCGTACCGCCGGGTTCAACACGAATTTAAACTGAAGGAAAATGGTAACAGCTCTAGTCTCATTTAGAGATAAGTTTTAAAACGATAATAAATGGGTGGGACAATAAATTTTCAAGTACGAGATGGCCATTTATTATCCTCTGGGGCGTGAACAATACTAGAATTTACTAATGCTTTGCTAATTTTATTTTTACTGTAAATTAGAGTCAAATTTATAGATACAGAATGAGCAAATGAGATTTTTTCTTCAAATCATACTGTATATTTCAATATTTTATTGATTTAAACAAAGTTTAAGCGAAATCAGCAGGGAACAGATAGTAACTGCTGTCTTTGCTCACCTCAGAGTTCCCCCTTCTGTTTTGGTACAGTTTGCTTTTAGTAGGGGAGCGGCGCTGCCCGAATTCTCAACCTCGCCCAGAAATCGACAGCCACAGTGCACATATCATATCATACACACATATCCGTCAATCTGCGGATATTAGGGCTTGCAGGTGCAATTTTAAATTAAAAGAAATTGCTTCCTCTGACAAATGCGACCTAAGCTCAAAAACATAAGATTCGAAATTTTGATTTAGCATTCGGTAAACCGTTCGTAATTTGACAGCATGGAGGACAAAATATATAATGATTAGATGATTTAACAGTCTTTTTATTGCCAAAGCACATAATACAATCTAGATTATTCATAAATCACCTCAATACCATTAGTGTGGAGAGAAATTTAAAAGATTTTAATTACTGCGTCTTGAAACGTTAATCAAACGGGTATTACAGCCGTTATAAAAAGCCGAAGTTCTTTGTAACGTTGGATTTCTTTAATCTTCGCCGTAGCATAGAAATTTGATTAATAATCCCCGTGTTTGGTGACCGTGAAAGGGAAAATTTGTTTTACGGCACTTTTTTAGAGGCGCTGATTTTGTTATCAGTTGAATTTTTGTTCTATTTTTTGTTGTAAACTTTTAAGGTATTTTCATCTTTAGCTTCAGGTCATTCAGCTTTTTGTAGTAGCATATATAGTTTAGTAATCAAGGTTGGCTTGACCCTCAAGAGGTTTTGAGTTTGAATCCGGACAATTACAAATTATCAATGTTTTTGCACGCTTCAGTCAATCAATTAATCCTATCGCAGTACACTGCTGGACATAAGTGTCACTCAATGTTGTGAGGCTTTTGCCTTTTTTTATAGCGCGAAGAATCCCCTCGGATATCCCCACCAGAACCGGTAGGGAAGGTTATGTCGGACTCGAACCGACTAAAACGCACGCCGTCTTTGGGTCCTTAGTTGCCGGCCTACTATTTCCACGATAGCCAGCTGTACCGATAAGATGGGTGGTGATATTCTTCCATCACGGAATTCACTCATGATACAAATAATTTAGCAAGGCTCGACGGGAATACTAGTCGTTTTTGGTCTTAATACCTACGCGTACCTACTCTTTATAAATATCCGCTGTATATCCCAGAAAATGTAATGTAGGTAAATGTGTTACACTATATTATTATGTTCAGTTCCAGGTAAGTCTGTTTCCGCAAACAGGTTTTCTTCATTCATTCATAATTATATTCTTAAGATATATACCCGACAGGATAGACAAAGCTCTACTAACACCCTCATTTGAGTGTTGTATATTTACTTTTGGATGGAGAGCACTGGATTGCTTCTAAGCTTTATTTGGCGATTGAAAATTTTTGAGTACAATATTTTAATTATTTATTGGTTATGAGTGTTTTCAAACTAAAAATAGCAGAAGGAGTAAGGAGATCAATCTCTGATGCAACTAAGAACAACGCTAAATTGACGATGATAATATATCATGTAGATGATGATGATTACGATGATATCATCTCCAAAATAACAGTCAATAAACATATCAAAAAGCAATTTCAAAACACTACCAAAATCTGTTGCATTAAAGAATATCGGACAAAGAGTAATTGAGTTGAGAAACTGCTGAATAGCGTCGTAAAATCACAAGGATCGCGCTCACCACACCAGGGAACTTGAGGTTTGGAAACACATCGAACAGTGACATGGTTTGAATCGATGCGTTTTTTATGATAAAGTCAAACCAACCAAATTTCTATATAATTCACAGTTAAAAGGAAATTAAAGTTGAATTTTACCAAAACATCTGAACTGAGGACCCAAGCAAATTACTCATAACAGTTTTAATTTGCGTGTTACAAATTTATGTTGGATTGCTTTGATTTTTCACTATTCTCTATTAATTATTTAAAAAAGGGACTGCTGAGACGAGGTCTCGAGTTCGATCCCAGGTTCACCATGGCACACACCAATGATTTTCGATGCTTTTCGTAGTTATATGTGTATTTATCGCAGGTTTATAAGTGCCCAGTTAATGGCAATAGGCTCGCCACCTATTACATTGGGTACCAAATATAAACTGGCGAAATGTGGGTGCTAGCACCTCTGCCTACCCCTTCGGGGATAAAGGCGTGAGTTTATGTTATGTTATGTTATCTTATTTCGTTTGACAACGGTTTAAAATTTGGGCCCTCAGATCAGATACACACTTAACATTCTACTATATATCACAATAACAGGCCTGCTCGTGATTCACTCCCGTATGTTGTAAACTACGAGTTGTTAAATAATGCCTTATTGTAATCGAGTTGACGTTTCATCCTTCTCGACCCCCGTTGGTCGTTATTAATCGATTCTTTACTAGAACAAAATTATATCGAGGTGCGATTATCGTCTTTACCTTTTTGTTTTACTTTTTTTTCCTACATTTTTATCGTTGTTTTCAAAAACAAGTTAAGTGTACTCATTTTACAGGTGTTTTGTTTTGTATTGTAATTTTATTTTGCTTGTTTGCATTTGTTTGTTTTCAGAGGTGTTTCAGATGATAATATTGGATTTACGATCTTTTTTAAGTTGTTCAATGTGTTGTGAAACTCAAGTTAATTCATATGCTTGTGTGTAGTAAATATCGTGGGTATGGATTTTTAATGAATGTTCATAAAAATAGACTTCCTTATTTGAAATCGGTTTTGAATATCTTCGTCGGGATTCCATTTTGTGAGAAACAAAACTTGTATTTTTATTTTATTAAGTACAAAAATGGATATTATAAGATTCCATATTATCACTGATCTGGTTCATCTAATGTGCTTACTTACTCATAATTATAGCTCCTGTATTGTTTAAAGTTACCATGGGGTTGAAATATTCTTTATGAATGAACCCCCTAGATAATAAAGGAGAGACGTATCCGAGACGCCCTTTTATAGGAGGTAGGACACGACGGTATATCCGTCCCAATCGAGCAGTCCGGATGGGGAAGTACCTCCACCCTACAGAATATCGCCGTTTAATAACCTTGTGTTGTGTTTTCGGTGGTGAGTAGGGTAGCCAGAGCTCACTAGAGAGGTTTTGTGTTGTCCGTGGGAAAAGCAAAGGCTTTTCCTACATCTTTTGCGCTGATGACACAGAATGTCTCTGTTCTTACAGGGGTTGCGGCACGAGTGTTATTCCTCTGGTGTTACACTCGCCCATAGGCCACGGTAACCACTTACCATCAGATGGGCCGCGTGCTTGTCTGCGACCTAAGTTGAATAAAAAAAGACCTTTTGTTTAGTGCAGTTAGTTTATAAGTTCTATTAAGCCTTGTAGAATTTTATTAAATTCATAATATATATATAGCATTTCTTACCCCAATATTCAACAGTAAATAAAACATACATATTTACATACCAGAAAAGTCTGCCTCCAATAGTGCGTTAGAATGAAAACAAAATAAACATAACATTTTAGTTGAACAAGGAATGACGTGTCTTTGTATTTCAACCTCACCCCCAGGACAGAATGAAATGTTTAGAAATAATATTTCTATATTGAATCGTATGGTAAGCGTCTCATATTTCTGACATATCAAGTAAATTGATGTAGGTACATTTTTGAGATACTATAACGGGTAAAGGTTAAGCACATTTTTATTTGAGAATAGCTGTTGTCCGCGGTTCCGACCATGAGGAATTCTAAATAAGTTTTCTCTGCGTCTCCGGTTCAGCGCTGCTTTAATTCTTACAGCAGCTTGATTGCATTGAGAAACCAAGCGGTTCGGTGACTCTTTTCATTTTCGCACCATTCAGTCTTGGAATTCTTAACCAGCACAGCACACTGTCCCCCGTTCCGTTCCGTTTCCCCCTTTCTACAGTCTTCTTAACTTGGAATCTTATAAAAACTGCTTAATGCCTTAGTGCCTCAGTGAAAAATAAAGTATTCTCAAAATATCGTGCCTCGGAGAACACGTTAAGCCTCCAGTCCCGGTGGCCATACGAACATCTATGGCAGTCATTACGGGTAGTTGGAGCCCTCAAAATTCCAACTACAGAACTCGATATTGCCAATTTGGTTGTGGAGGTCCGATGGCAGTCGCTTTACGGAAAATATCGAAGTTATGTCGCATCCTAGTTAGACTGAAAAGCCGACCCTAACTTAGGTGGGAATAGGCTCAGAGAATAATGATTATATTACGATCATTACAATACTCGTATTCAGTACTATATCTCATATAAATCATATTAGGAAGCTCGCCAAACGTCAGATAAAATATTTACCGTAGTTTACTCCCTAAAAGTTAAGCTTAGTATACATGAATAAAATTCTCTGCATTTCTCGTAATTTGGGATGCAAACATAATAAAACCCTCGTATTGTGAGGGTAAGTCCACGAGGGCATAGATATCGGGGACCCGGATTAACCATAAACTTTTTACAGACCGTATTAAGTATCATTACTATGTCAACAACTGCTACGAAATGCACTTGTTTCCAGTTCCTCCCGGTTTTCTCGGGTAGCTACGGCATGCTATGATGGCCGTTTTGACACGACTGGTTTTGCTTGTTTATAAAAAGAGATTTTTTGGTGTGTGATGTTTATTTTCTTCTGTACCAGTCTCGCTATATTTTTCTTTAGTTATTCGTCTAACAGTTCGTTGCCCAATATTAAGCGCATCAAAAAAGAGAAAATGAGCAAAAACAATCGTGTCAAAACAGCTATCATAGCGTGCTGGAACCATAGATATGTGTACTTGTTACTGCGACAAACCTAATTTACAATCAAAAAAATTGAAAATTTGTTATTTGTTATGCCTTCAGACGATTTCTTTGCGAGAGAAAGAAAAATCTACCAACCTGTCCGGCTAGCGTAGAAACAGTAGGCCAAAGTCCCAACACTGGGAAAGGCTTATGTCCAGCAGTGGATTGATTGATGTAGGCATGCAACGCCATTTCTTCCGATTTTCCATCTTCCACATCCAATCTATCCCAGTCACCCTCTTTAGGTCGTCAGTTGGCCTGGGGTAGGGGGGCGTCCTATCTTCCGTTTGTCTTCGAATGACTTTTTGTCCAACGGCCATCGATCCTTTAACAGATGTAGCCAGTCATTTTTAGAAAAATTATCCTATCAATATAGGTTTAATGAAATTTTGACGAATTAGTACGCTTAGTCGTGAGGACAAAAAGTGAAAAAAAGTAAAAAACTATTTAGACGAGGCCTGGTGGCTCAGTTTGTCAAAGCATTCTACCTGTAAGCGTCTGATTGCGGGTTCAAGACCCGTCTGTAAATCGACAAAATATAGGTTTAAAAAAAGACACTGTCGTCCTTTTGACGAACAAAGTATCTTTACTTAAAGTATTAAAGTAAATACAATAAATTACGCATCCCTTCTGTACATGCCCTTACTGATGTTGCGGTGAAAAATTAAACACTATCAATTATTCACACACACCAGTGTAAAAGGTTATGGTTTACTGTTACTACATATTGTATGAGAATAACCTGTTTTTGTAGCCTTGTTGAGGAATAATGCGGTGTTATTTTATGTCTTTGGTTTTGCAATTTGTGAATTGTTTTGCTGTAACGTAGAAACGTGTCTGGAGTAATATCAATGATTTTGTAAAGTGTCGATTATCTACGATGGTGATTACTACTTTCAAACGTATATTTTTTTATTGTAAATCAGAAAAAATAGCGTAATTTCACAATATTGCATATACCATGATTTTGATTCTACTATACTTGTCTATAAATAGCTACTTTTTTGTTCTTTTATATTTCATTTTTGGCTATTTTCTCTAGCTAATTATAGTTAATAACATGATTTGGAAGTCATAATAATTTATTCGAAGTCTTAATTATTTATTCTTAGTCATAATTACTTATTCAAAGTCATCATTAATACAGCTTCATTCTAAAAACACCATCCTTAACGAAGGCTGATAATATTGGAGTCACGACCCCAAAATTTTACCTTTTCTTTGCAGTATATAATTAAATAATTTCTTCCGTAAACGAAACATATTTACTTAAATTCATTTACTAATTCACTCAGATTCCGAAAACCAAGTACTCACTATACACAGTAGACTTGTTTTTCGCTATAGAAATTGTATGGTCTAAGAGCCAGTGCATGCCAGACTTAGGTCAAAATCATCGTGTAGCTGCAAATTTAGTACATACAATGTCTGGCTGACTTTTAGTACCATGTAAACTGTATGATTATTATTAACTTATGTGTACTTATTTAAATAGTTAACTAAACCATACAAAATTCATCATCATCATCATCATCATCGTTGCGTTAGTCCCGGCCAAATCCGAAATTTTCACCTTGGAGTTTGGGTTTCGCTTTCTGGCTTTTTCTCTTCCATTTCGCACGGTCTTGTGCATTCACAGTGGTAAGCAAATTGGCATGCATGTCATCCTTCACAAAGTCAGCACTTCTTAGGTCTACCCATCCTACCGAGGTGGTATAGCCAGACATTTGTCACTCACGTAGTCAGATAGTTGCTGCAGAACAAAGCCGCATCAGCGAAGGCGATTTTTCTGCATTTTGTCTGCAATATATCACGGACAAGGATGCTGGATGAGAGAGTTCCTCATGCGGCCCTTACACGTGACTCCGCACATCCACGGCTGCATCTCTACGACACGCTTCGCATTCGACAGGTCTAATGACGATTTTGTAGACCTGCCCCTTCAGCCTGCCTGGCATTTTGAGTTCATAAATGATACCAGTTACCTCGCGCCACTTGGCCATTGCCATTGGTGATACATATTTAGGACAGCCGTGATCAAATACTTAGAAAATTGCCCTTTTTTACACCACAAAAATGTCTGCCACGGTACGTCTTAAGAGGTATTGTCATAATTGAATAACAATAGTCAAGTATTTTTAAATCTGCGAAGGTAAATTTCAATATTTTTTACCAAAAAACTTAATAATTTTTTAGCTAGTCTACCTAGACTAGCTACCAAAAAATAAAAGTAAAAGTGATCAGGTGATCTCCAGCCATTATCACAAGGCTGGGATTAATGAGTCCCCATTTCACGTAAATTACATACAGGTAGCCACCCTGCCCCTACTGCCTCTAAATTCGTATAGGAAATATTAAAATATCACTTTTAATACTATGACGTATTTGGGCAGCATTTTTTTTAATATCACCTGGCAGTCACGATTCAAATCTAGCATGCATAAAGAACAATCTTTGTATTATGTCGGTAGATTGATGAAAACTGGCTCTTAGACTAGTCATACCTCGTTTGGAATCATATTAATGTTCGTTCCCGAGGCAGAGTATCATCAAACAGATTAATTAATAGCAGATGACGGCTAGAAGTTTATGATACCTTTAATTAATTTACTTTGATATCACATCATTTCTATATACGTAGATATGGGCATTAACTTTGTTAGTAGAAGGGAAAATTGTATGGAGAACTGAAGTGGAGTGGCGCTTTCTAAAGGAAATGTTTCATCATTGAAATATGTCTGAAAGGTAAATTCTGATTCGAAGTTTGTTTATTAAGTTGCCAACTATAAAGTTATAACAATATTTCTAAGGTTCAGTGGCTTGACTTCGAAAGTAATATAATATAGAAGTTAGTTAGATAGTTACCATGTAAAGTTTTATTAAAATTATTTGCAGATGACAGTAAAAATGCTTGCCATAGTATCAAGTTGAAATTAAAAATCTTTGTAAAGTTTGGATCTTAAGTTATGGTATTTTAAGTCACAAAAATGCAGCAGAATACTTTAATGTTAATTAAAGTTTGGCTGAATAATGTTACAAGAAAATGAAACATAATTATATTAGGTACCGAAGTTATAGTTCTACGTATAGAACAACTAACTATTGCCCACGGCTCCACCCGCATGGATGTCGGTTCTCGCGACTAGTACCTATTCAACTAAATTGTTAACCTCGTCAAACCACTGAGATTATAAAAATTGAAATTGAATTTTCGGGATTACAAACTTAAAGTTCAAAATTTAATGAAAAAAAGGTTAATTGCATTCACTTTATTATGTTATTTAAAGTTAGACTCTAACAGCATTTTCACATAAACTAAACTCACGCCTATATCCCCGAAGGGGTAGGCAGAAGTGCTAACTCCCACATTTCGCCCGTTTATGTTTAGGTCCCAATGTAATAGGTGACCAGTCTATGCCATTAACCAGGCACTTATAAACCTGCGATAAATACACACCTAACTCCGAAAAGCATCGAAAAGTCATTGGTGTGTGCCATGATAAAACCTGGAATCGAACCCGAGAACTCGTCTCATCAGTTCATTACCCATACCACTAGGCTACCGCGGCTTTTTACAGCATTTTTTTACAGAACAACGCAGAGTATTACGTTATTGAGGAACGTCATCTCAGTTCTCACCACTCTAATGTGTTTTCGCCCCTAGCCTAATAAATCATTGTAAATATAGCAACAGCTTGCCACGTCAAGAAAAATCATACGTCAAGTTATTGTATTTTGTGACGTCGATAGATGTTGCCAACTGCTACTGTGCTCACGTGTAGTGATATATTGGAAGAAGGAATTGCAAGCTACCTGCTGATTGACATTCGATTAACTTTGAATGGCTTTTAATATACTTTTATTAGCTTAATTTGTGCAGTCCACAGTAGAAGTAGCTGATTGAATACAGAATGTCCAACTAGTCTCTACTACTACTACTAACCAGTAGGACCACACGTACTGGGCTTCGATGTCACCCGCATACGGTGCAGAATATTTCGTCAAGAACCAAGCGTTTCGGTGAGTCTTTCCTCTGCCGCACCATTAAGTCTTGGAATTCCTCGCTTCCACGTGTTTCCTTCTTCCTACAGTCCCGAGTCCTTTAAGCGGGGCGTAAAAAAGCATCTGATGAGGCCGTCAAGCTGGGCGCCACCATTATAGCATTGTACGTGTTTGCAATGGTGACTCTCTTTTATGAGACTTTGCCTTTAGCTTAACATCAGGCGAGGTGAAGTCAAATTGACGTGCCACACCTAAAAAAAGTAGGTCTTAGATCCCAATGATTTTTTTTTCATGTTCCTTAGGTCGCAGACAAGCACACAGTCCACCTGATAGATAGTTATCATCGCTAGAAATAACACACAAGGTTATTATTAGCCGCGGTATTCCGAAGGGCGGATGTACTTCCCCAGTTAGACTGCTTAATTAGAACGTAGGAAACCTGCATGTCCATGCCATTCCTACCTTTAATTAAATTTGACTTACTGTACTGACGTTAAAAGCTCATGAAACTAAACCTAGGTCAAATGTATCTGTTACCTATATAGATCCTACAAAAAGTGTGACCTTTTTCGGCATCTATCCAAGAAATATAATAACCATCAATTTATGATTTCCAAGTCATAATGAATTCAGTACTTCATATTTAACAGTAGAATCACTTTACGCATTGACGTTGGATGAGTTTGAGACACAAACAATCTTCAAGTACCACCTTTATTAGCATCAAGTAATTAGCCTGCGTTTACTGTATGAAAATATCGGTACTTCTTTTTATCGATACTGAAATTTAAAAAGTGAAGTCCTGCAATGACGTTTAATGTTGAATTTTAACTATCAAGTTAAATGGAATATCACATCGGGGATGTTAAATATTTTATTGCAGATCTGTCTGTCAGCCTGAATAGATGAGTAATAAACCTGTTTACGTGAAAATCGCAGGAGCGGACTTAGGAATATGACGGGTGTAACCTAGTTGTAAATTGGGTGCTGTTATCTGGCAATAGGCTCGCCACCTATTACATTGGGACCTGAACATAAACTGGCGAATTGTGGTTGCTAGCACCTCTGCCTACCCCTTCGGGGATAAAGGCGTGAGTTTATGTTTATGTTTTTTTATGTTAACTCAATTTATTGCGCATTTGACAGTTATAGGATTGTAATCAATCAAATTAAACTACCGATATGGGGTTAAAGCAAATTGTTTGCTTATAATGTATTCTTTCATATTATGATGTAGTGCTTAGGTAGCTTCAACGATTTTTAAAGAAAAGTGTGTTTAATCAAATGCCCGTCTACCATTCAGAGTTCAGATTGGTTAAGTGCGCTTTCGCGTTCTGTTTTACCAGGAATGGTACCTAATTATGTTAATGCTCTTACGGTTAGCGAAACCCGGGTATTAAACCAATCTTTAAGATTGGTTTAATACCCGGGTTTCGGTAAATAAAATATTTCACGTCGTGACAGCCCATACTCCAGTCTAGCTAGAGCAACCTGCCCAAATCCTCAAGCAAATCAAAACGTAAATTATTATATGTACCATGGTCGCTTAAATACCCATACATCACGTAACGCGAATGTTTAAAAGTGAATATACTCTTTCGACCCCGGAACCTTCAATAAACAAAGCTAGCTTAGGTCCTATTTACATAGAAATCATCTCCAACAATTTCACTATGAAATTTTATTTGAGTCAGTAAAACTGCGTGCACCTTCATATATTAAATTAATGCACCCTTCCGAACGAGCCGGCCCTGTCAAAGCGTGCAATGTTTGCGACTTTGTCGTACAAAATGGTCTTTATACCAAGCGTAAAAGCACTTTACGAGTGTATCCGTGAGAGTTAACTCGAGGGGAGATTTTGACAATAATCACTGTGAAATAATGACGCAACAGAATAGTTCCGCTTTTAGGTAAGAAGATATGAATCTGTGAGTTTATTATTCGAAACATACCTATATGTAGTAAGACTTATAGTTATGAGTTTTTGATAGTGTGGAAGACATATTGTGTAGGTAATCACTACTATCCCAAGCTAAAGCATGTTAATATGTTTGAGACTTTATTAGGTTTTTTTTTCTTCTATTGCTTTTTTGGAAGTAGGGTAACACCTAAAGAAAATTAAATTGTATGTCACTAAACTGCTTACAGCAGCCTTGGCTGCTACCGAGTGAACGTGACTGCTACGCTGGAGGCGCGGGTTCGATCCCCGGTCAGGGCAAATATTTTTATGCATGAATATGGCTATTTGCAATGGTCTGGTCGTGCCTCGGCGAGCACGTTAAGTGGTCGGACCCAGTTGCCGTACAAACATCTATGGCAGTTGTAACGGGTGGATGGAGCTCTCTAAAATCCGACCAGCCTTAGTACAAAACTTCAATATCGCCAATTTGGTTATGGAGGTCTGATGGCAATCGTTTCACGGAAAATATCGGAAGTTTAGCCGTATCTTAGTTACACTAGAAAGTCGACCTCAACTGAATTGGGAATAGAAGTAGCTAGGCACCAAGAAAGGATATATGGTCATCATTTGTACTATAAAAAACCCTCAGAGTCCCTTAGAGATGTCCCAACTAGTAATCTAAATAAATCCTTATCTTTGCTAAAAGCCGTCCTGTAATCTCCCGAGAGATTTTAACAGTCACTCCTAATGGAAAAAGGATTATTAGATATATTATTCACCTTTTAAAGACAACTTTATGTATAAGTTTGTCAAAGCCGCCTGACTTTATGCCTTATGAGTAATTAATTAATTGAGCTGATGCAGAACAGACCTTTTCTATAACTTTATCTGGAAGACCCCAACGCCCTCAGCGAAATATATGCCACTTCTCCGGAGTCATTGCTGCTATACTTATTTACATATTTAGCATGAATACAAAAAAAACATGCACAAATGTCAGATTTTATGCTATACTTAAACATACTTCGGGTTTTGATAGTAACAGCAAAGTTCTAAAGTTGTAACCACTAAATGGCGCCACTACCGCATACCCAGCGAATAGCCGTTACAGTAAGTAGTTACAAAGATTGAAAACAATTTGCCACTTTGTTGAAGTTGTCTTGCAGACAACTACTAGAAGGGAATCTTGATGAAGAACATTCTGGAAATAGTTACGTTGAGTTGTATAAGACGGCTATGTATTGTGTCAAAGTGCGCAAAGACTAGTTATATATTTACATAAAATATTTACGTTGTATTTTGAATCTGTCTTGTAAAATCTGAAATAATAAATACCGTCTAGTTATTCGCGTAGCCGTGGGAGCAAAGAAAGAATATCACCACCCTATCTTATGTGTAGAATGTCGTATAAGCGAAAATACGCAGACAAAATCACTACGAGAGAAGGAAAATTCGAAAAAAAAACTGTACCATTCAAATCAGCAGTTCGACTGGTTTAAACGGACCTCAGACTTCAAGGTGAAATTTTCGGATGCGACTAGGATTAACGTTATGAATGAAGACATAATCACTACTTTCCAGTGGCTTAGTGGTTAAGTCAGCCTTAGGAACGAAATGTCCCGGATTCGAATCCTGGCCGACTGCGAAGCACGACGTGAACCCACTCCTAACACAAGCCATTGAACTCAGCTGGAGGGGTTAGAAGGAGTATTAGTAATTTCGGTTGCTTGTATTCTTATTTAAAAAAAAAAACATATGTTTCTTGAGTTTTAGTACTATTATAGTACAATCTTACTGCACATAGTCACTCATATAGTCATAAATATGATGTAGGTACATTTTTTTTCTACTATTACTTTTTACACAGTAGGTATAATAAAAGCTGCGGTAGCCTAGTGGTATGGGGAATGGACTGCTCAGACTAGGTCCCGGGTTTTACCATAGCACACACCAATGACTTCAATGGTTTTCGAAGTTATGTGTGTATTTATCGCAGGTTTATAAGTGCCCGGTTAATGGCAATAGGCTCGCCACCTATTACATTGGGACCTAAGATAAACTGGCGAAATGTGGGTGCTAGCACCTGTGTCTACTCCTTCGAGGATGAGGCGTGAGTTTATGATATGTGTATTATCTAAAAAGAAATTGCATTGTATGTTACGAAATAGCGTATAGTGTAAATGTCAAAATGAATGGTTTTGCACGCCGTGTGTAGACAGGTCTATGCATATTACATGAGAGACTATTAGTGGGGTCCATATTGACTCACCTAAAGTTCTTTATCCGAAATTGTTCTTCCTAACGATTTGTAATCCGAATGATCACTCCTCCTAAAATTTTTCATCTTAAAGTTTTTATTCATACTATTTGTAGTGCTACCGTCGATGTTCATAACACTCATGTTTCTGAAAATTGTTATCAATAAAATCGTTAACATACAATATTAAAGCTACTACTGTTTTTTATCCTAACGTTTTTATCCCTAAACATAATTACCATAATATTGTCACTCATACTTAGAAAGAAACATTTATCTACCAAATGTAATAAAAATATATGTCGGTAGAGTTATATTTTATTTATAGTTTTAATTTTTTTTTGGTTATTTGTTGTTACATAACTACTTATTACTATTAATTAGAAAACTGTTTAGAATGATTAAAGGTTGTTTCACTGATTTTTTGGCTTAAATGAATGAAAATCATAAAATACGACTGATTTACGGTTATGTTTATGACCTTTTTCGTTTTCGATTCGTTTCTGGCACTTCGCCGGCCGCTACCGCGGCACGCTCGCTTCGCTCGCTCGGCTCGTGCGTTGTGTGGTCACAATTGTAACCTAACCTAAACCAAGAACTATAAATATGACCGATTCGTTTCTGGAACTTGGCTGAATGACCGCAGCGAGATTATACGTGTAAATAACTAAAACTGTAAAAGTTACGCAAAATTAATGTGAATAATACTGATTATTATTCATAAAAATAAATCTAAACAAAAAAGGTATGACTTTCAATAATAGTGTAAAAGATGGTTATGTTGACAAAATATAGGAAAAGAAATAATAGTATAATAGATGTTTATTGCTACCGACATTATGAAGTTGAATGATTCGGAATTAAAACATTAGAGACAGAGTAGTTAGGAATTGTGATTGTTAGGATGAAAAATGTTAGGAAGAACATTTTCGGAGTTCCAATTTTCGGAGTTGAAAATTTAGGTGAACTTTGGCGCACCCCTATTAGTGGCCACGAAAACTACGTGAGTTAGATATTAATAATTTTTTATAGAAAATTTGTCACATCATCATTCCCTGAACCTTTTTCCCAACTCAGTTGGGGTCGGCTTTCCAGTCTAACTGTGATGCGGCTGAACTTCGATATTTTCCGTGAAGCGACTGCCATCTGACCTCCACAACCAATGGTCTAATGACCAATGGCGATATCGAAGTTCCATGTTAGGCTGGTTGGACTTTTTGAGGGCTCCAACTACCCGTAACGACTGTCATAGATGTTTGTATGGCAACCGGGACCGACGGCTTAACGTGCTCTCCGAGGCACTTATAAACCTGCGATAAATACACACATAACTTCGAAAAGCATCGAAAAGTCATTGGTGTGTGCCATGGTAAACCTGGGATCGAACTCGCGACCTCGTCTCAGCAGTCCATTACCCATACCACTAGGCTACCGCGGCTTTTGTCACAATATGTTAAAATATAATTGATGAATAAAAATAGTAATTATTTAAATTATGTCAGCGAAGTTTTAAATTCACCAAGGTTAAATTTATTGAGTGAGGAAAAATGCTACTTCAGCAAGTTTTCTCTAAGTATATATAAGTGATTTTTTTTTTCTATAACTTAAACTGATTATGATAAGCTAGCGAAATAAGGTCTTGACAATTGCAAGAAAATACTTTGGTTGAAGACTATTTGATAGAACTAAAGATCTCATTAGATCTTTGTTCTATCTACTCCACTTATATATTTTACTTGTGTATACAATAAAGAGAATATTATCTTTATTTCCCAACCAAATTAATGACATCAACATCTTTAAATTTGATTGAAAGTCTTGCTTGTTTTCAAATGCAATATTATATTTCTCTGATGTAAATTTGGATACAAATATATGAACTAGAATGGACTGAAAACATATTGGAAATTCAGTAAGAAAATTTCAAATTTCAGTAGGATAGTACTGCGATACTTAATTGATTAAAAATTACAATGCTCGCTTCTTTTATGGCCTCGTGGACTCGCCTGTTCGCTGGGACATGTCACGCTTAAGCTAAAAGATGAAAAATTGATTCACGTTTGTTCATGTTCCGATAATGTGTTCACAGGATATGTCGCAACCCTGTAGCAAGATGTACGAGATTGCTAGATGGAAATTTTACTTATCAAAGTTTGTAGAGGAGTTCTCTGAATATATCAAAAAAAAAGTAAACTCATGAAAGTATGTACTAATGTATTTTTTTATCTATGGCACGTTAATTTGACTTCACCTCGCCTGATGTTAAGCTGAAGGCAAAGTGTCATGAAAGAGGGTCACCATTGCAAACACGTTCAGTGCTACAATAGTGGCGCTCAGCTTGACGGCCTCATCAGATGCTTTTTCACTATGTATGTAATGTATACCTAGTTAATTGCAGTAATAAGTAGATCTATTATCCAGTAACTTCTAAAACTAGTAGTTGTGTAGGTAGTTTCAAATTGCCAAGGAACTTTTGGAGCTTACTTTAATAATATATAAATTATAATAATAAATATTCTAGGTTAATCTACGTAACCTCACCCAGACCCGTGGTAAGCACAGTTTAACTAGCTTGTGTTGTGGCTTGTGTTGGGTATAAACATACTTAGATTCTTTTATTATTACATACAAATTATACATAGAATCACACAGACCAATGCAAATATTTATATCCATGCACACAAATATTTGCACTGAGCGGAAAAGCAGAAATCGAACCCACGCCTTCTACGTAGCAGTCGCATTCACTACCGCAACGCCACGAAGGTCTTCAACTATTCCCTTTAGAGAAAACCTCATAATTCCAATTTCTATCCACGTCCAGTTGAGAAACAACCCTTGTTATTGATATTTTTATCTTACACGTGTTTCACATCCCTAGGGCATACCGTGATAGTGATATTTTATAGTCTCACGACCGACCACATTTTCTACACGATAACAACTATGTCGAAAGTAAATAAACTTCCATGATTCAGTAGCCAATGATGGCGAAAATTGCGATACTTTGAAAGGTAATAATAAAATTAACGGGCATAATAATAATAATAAGAGTTATTATCTCTGTTATGGCGCACAGATTATAACTGAATTATTATCCATAAAGGAACAGACGTTGTTGGAAGTTTTTATGTGTGTTGTTAATAGGTTTTTCTTCCAAATATCTACTGTGTGTATTATGGACTGTTAATAAAGAAACTATGTCTATAGTTCTGACAGATTTTTGTTATGTATGTTGTAAGTAGGTATATAGGGAACGTCAAAATCCGTTTTGAAATGTTTTATGGTTATACTAGGTAATGCACGGTTATTACACAATACGTACGTATGTCGCACAATTCTTCTGAACACAAACCATTGTACAGGCGGTAAAACTCACACAATGAGGTAAAGTCCCTCCTGAGATTGTGACCGACCTGCCGACCATAACAGGGAAGAGGGGAGAAGTGGATGGGAGAAGACTGCTGCCAATGCAGAAGACGAGGAAGGTCTTTCCACTGACAACACAAAATCTCTCCAGTGAGCTCTTATAAATAGATATTTACAGAAAAGTTAGCTACCTTAGAGAGGAACTTGTCACTTGTCACTCAGTCACCTAAGTGGTATATAAATGGATCTTAGACTGACGACCTGAAAATAGTAAAAGGTTCTGTAGTCACTTACTAAAAAGGATTCTGTTTACATCAGAATAGGTTTTAGGACTGACAGTTGGTAACTTGAGTATATTCTATTCGTGTGTCGCAGCCTTATAAGAAGATAATTGATGTTATGGAGAATTGGAGGAAAGAATACTCTATTTATGTGATTTCTATGACTACTATTTTTATAAATTTTGAGGCATATTCTTTTTCAAATTGATTCAAAATTGAGAATTTTAAAAATGAGTAATGACTTGAACTAGCGTCTAGTCTCTGTCAGGGAGAATACTCTGGTCACCAGACGTAAATGAGAATTTCGAATGCTTGAGACGGGTTAAGAGAAAAGAAGCTGGCTGCACGTTCAGTGGCAGAGCGATCAGCCAGTTTCTTTTTCTATTCTTTATTTTCAAATGAGAATCAAATATTTGAAATGAGATAATCAGTTCAATATTTTGATATTACTTAACTTTTGGACAGATGACCCTGATTGGATAGGGATAGATTACAGTCTTGATAGGTTTCTAAGTGACCTTGTAGGAACGGGATCAGATACGGTGGAGCCTCGAGGCTTAACTATTTACCCATCATCATCATGTAGATGTATTTTCCCGATTGCATTCGAGGTCAAGGTGAACTCCAAGCTCATTGTCCGCCTTTTAGGTTTTTTTTCCTCCATTTCGCATGATCTTGGGCGTACAGTGACACCATTAGCACGCATGTCACTATTTATGACTTTTATTTCTATGCAAAAAAAACAGCTGTTCATAGAAAGCGCTGTATTCTTAATCATGTTGTATTTAATAGTGTTAAAGTTATAAAATAGTGAATGTTTAGTGGTAATATTTTTTATAGGCACCCCCAGCCTGGCAAAATTTATTAAGTGCCGTGTTATACTGTAAGTAACAATTGTACTATTTCAAGTGAAGACGTTTTTAAAACAAAAACTATTTACGACGTCAAGACTTCTTGCAACGACCCCTCAGAACGGCCATTGCCAGACATTTGTTTCTCACGCATCCTGGCGGCTTCTGCAAAACGTGGCCGCACCAACAAAGGTGGCTCTCTTACATTTTATCTGCTGTTTAACTGTTTACTGATCCCAAAACAAACATCTAATGTCTGCCTAATCTCGTGTAAAAGAAAAGTGTCAGGGCAATAAAAATGTAAAGCGAAACTCATTTGCGATGTGCGTATACCGGCTAATTTCACACTCATGCATAATTCAATGGATTACTGTATAATGCACGACAATACAGGTCACGATCCCTTGGCAAACATGTGCGGAATATACGCTCTTATTTATGTAAAGATTGGATTCATAATATGGTTTTGTTTATATTACTAAGGTTTATTTCCGGAACGATAAGTGGGAAACGTATTAATCCAGGACATAAGCTCTTTTTGAATGTTTATCCTTTTTATACCACTTAAGTGGAAAGTGGTTAGCGGGGCCTAGGGACTTTTGCAACACAGCTTATGGACAGGGGCGTCACACTCATGCTGCGGGCCATGTAGGGGGTAGGAAAGCTTCTGTTCTACCAGTGTAGAAGACAAAGCGGAGATTCTCGGTCTTTCCACTGACAACGCAAAACCTGTCCAGTGAGCTCTCACTTTTGTTAATAGGCTATTCATGGGGCCCTACTAACATGCTTAAGATTGGATTCCGCGCGATTGCCGTTTGACCTTCCAAAGCCGAGAAGATCGAGGGCACTACACCCTCGTCAGTCACTCTGTAGTAGTACCGCCTTGAAGGTGAAGTTGGCTTAGCTCTCAGGGTCTTGAAGGACGACAATCAATATTCAATCATTAGCTTATTGCAGTCCACTGCTCGGCATAGGCGTCTCCCAATGCACTCTCGATTCTCCGCCATCTGCATCCAGTTTTTCAGTAATGGCGATACCACACATACCCAGCGCCATCTAGCGACAGCAAGAGGAATTACTCACTCCGGATCCTGCATTGCGAAAGTGAAGTTCTCGCGCTGGTACAATATACATACAATAACCCAACGAACGTTGGGTCGCGGCCCGCCAGGCGTGATCTTGCCTGGTTGGAGGATCCTCCTTATGTGTTGGAGGGACATCACATCCCTTCACAAGTATTTCATACAAGTGTTAAATGACTGTACATTTTAAGTTGTTATCAAGTCTACAAACATAGCTGTCCATGTTCTGGCGCTAATTTTCGTGCCGAACTACAGACGTAGTTACTATGTTTATGAGAAATAGTTTTAACCCCAAAACACCGACGGTGTTCGTAACATATTGCATTTGTTAGTTAACCTCGAAACTGATGCAATAAAATCCAAGGTATAGTTATATTATTGTTTTATTGTTTATTAAATCATAATATGAACACAAAATATGCAATAAAATAAATCACCATTGGTTGCAGTATGTAACATAGTCTTCTATTGACTTATACTTATGTACATTTTTCTCTTGGCGTAGACAGAGGCAATTCATTTTGTACTCTGCTATTTACTTCTGTTCTTGCATAATTAGCGAGCTTTGTTTACTGTATTTGTTTACACATTGGGAAGACTGTTTGTAAATTTGATAATCGAATAATAAAATCATGAAATAAATGATATTTTTCATAAAACACTCTCAATACAAGAAAAAAAAAATAAAGCGAGACATTACTGAAATTTCAATAATGGTTAACAATGATATGATATCAGTTAGCTATCCTAAAGCTACAAATCTCTGATGATATTGTGTACAATGGCATAATTTAGGACAAGA
This sequence comes from Pelosia muscerda, assembly GCA_963691645.1. Taxonomy (NCBI): domain Eukaryota; kingdom Metazoa; phylum Arthropoda; class Insecta; order Lepidoptera; family Erebidae; genus Pelosia; species Pelosia muscerda. The sequence goes on from OY829100.1 coordinate 4,264,334, forward strand.
AATTTAATTTAAATCCATAATATCGTTATATTGTACGACTTAACCCTCCAGCGCCCGCGGTTGTAACTGTAGTCACGTGCCATGACGCACGTGTTTTTGTCCCGTCATCGCGGTTTAATTGGGGTCAGTAATCGTTTGTTTGTTCTGCTCGATTGTTCTGCAGCGGTGCAAGAGTTGAAAGATAGTGTATTTTTCCTTTTTATACAGGGTGATTTTAAAGTCGTTTCGGATAGAATTATAATGGGCAGTTTCGATAGCCGTTCGATTGCCTGGTAGTTTTAATTGACCGTAAACAAAATAATACTTAACATATTGTGGGAATAATGTACAGGTGAACAGAAGAATGTACGGGATGTATAAAAAAATCGAAACGAATAGATAAAATCACACGGTATACAAGAGATTAGCAGGTGCAAAAATAAAGATTACAATTTGAAATCCAGGATGAGTTTAACTAGTCAACTTAGGTTAAAGACGTACAAAGAGTAAATATATAATAAATACATTTTCTACAGATGTACTATACAGTCGGAACTTAAAATTAGCGTGTCAACGCAATTAATATATAAGCTGATACGTAGATTTTAGAAAACATTCCTCGTAGGTTACCGTAGCACAATTGCTACAGAGCTCTACGAAGTAAGCAGTATGATAAAAAAATTGGTTGCCTGTAAAGTCGGTATACGGGCGAAAGTTTTACGTGACAACGACTTCTGTCTCTCTCGCTCTTAGGCGGGCTAACTGTGCTCGAGTGGAAGGGACGCGTGCCTTTCACTTTTTATGTCTGTCTCTCTCGCTCTTAGGCGGGCTAACCATGCCCGAGTGGAAGGGACGCGTGCCTCTCACTCGCTCTCATTGTGAGCGCATAACGTGAGCGGAGCGTAACGCAGTTTCTTGAAGTGTCACCCGGCAAGCCAATTTATAAGACGTTGTCACGTCAATATACGAAAATAAGTAATATAAATTACTAAATAAATGCGTCGTGTTGTGTTGTCAGTGAGAAGACCGAAAGCTTAAAATGACCCTGCTCAGTGATGGTATGAATCCCTGCATTGTCTTCTATACTGACAGCACAGAAAGTCTTTCTACCGGGGTGTCAGCATTAGTGTGACCCCCCAGGCGTTGCAAATGTCCATGGGTCACGGTAACCACTTTCCATCAGATGGGCCGAGTGACAAGCTGCCACCTAAGTGCTATGAAAAAATTCAGCATGTTACGTCGTTAGAAATATTCGCTACCGCTTATGTTAAACACTGTCTTGTCAAATATGATGGTGAACGACATTAATTACGGTAGGATGTATTACGTGGTATACTGCAATGTGTTCATGGGAAATGTACCCAGCATACTGATATTGTAAAAAAGAAAGAAGAAGAAGTAAAGAAGTAAGTAAATACTCTTATTTACTTACTTAATTAATAACTTAGTCAAACTTGCAGTTAACTTAACAAAGCCATAGGTTGCCTTTTTTCTTATAATAATTACATTGAAAATAAAATAAATTAATATTGCATTCCATAATTAACGGTAAATATTACACGAGTTCTATTTGTGTCGTTAACATGCACACGGCGAGTGGTCAAAGGGTTAAAACAGCAAAGGCAAGAGCTGTACCAATTACAGTTTTAATTATTAATAATAATTTGCCGTCAGGTCTTATTCACCGTGCTAGTTGTAAGAACTAAGTTCTTTAAACAAAAATTACCTTTGAGGTTGATTATTTCACGTTCTTTGTTCAAAAATATATTTTTTTTTAAGTTTTCATTTCGGAGATTGTGTTACCGTCTCGAGACGCATATTTTTGCCTGGGTTGCACGATCTTACTTTAACATTAACAGTGCAGTTAAAGTACCGGTCAGGTATAAAACAGTTGGCCCCATCTGACAATTGTTAAAATGACGTCATAACTTGACGCTAACTGTAACCGGCCACGCTTAAACGTCAAATTCTATAAAAAAGATAACTGTAACAGAGCTACTAAATACTCTGGTGCAACACATTTAGGCAAACCATTAGAACCAATGGATGTTACTGTTACTGTTAAATTTGCCGGAAACCTTAACTTTAACAGGAAGGTGGTGCAACTAAACCTTAAAGATCATTGAAACAAAATAAAAGCAGTTCCTTTAAACAGTCCAAAAACGACTATTAGATACTCGTATGTAGTTCAGTAGTCGATTTTAAATAAAAATTTCGATTATAAAGAAAGGATGAACTTGGACCATCTACTCTGGTTTTAATAGCTTTCGCCTCGCTGCGTTGGTCCATTTGGTAATTAAAAAAATAGTTATAGTTCGCTGGTTAGTGGCAATTTAATTTGTACTTGTCGGTTTCGTTTAGCTGTAGTAGAATATGATCTGAAATAACGCATAGGTTATTTTTACCCGACTGCCGGACAAAAGAGGGTAATATTTTTCATGACTATGTATGCATGTATGTATGTCCATTTCTTTGGCGCGCCCTACAGCCTGAACGGCTTGACAGATTTTGACATGCGAGGTGTCGCTTGATTCCTTGTGATTGTGTGAGAAACACTAGGTTTATTTGTACCAGAAAATCAAAATGGTGGATTTGGTGCTAGAATGAACACTTTGAATAATTTTTACTAACTCATCGAATATCGAGTATCAAAATGAAGGGATAAGTCATATCATAGCCAAAAATATTTTCTTTTATAATATCACGCCTATATCCCCGAAGAGGTAGGCAGAGGTGCTAGCACCCACATTTCGCCAGTTTATATTTAGGTCCCAATGTAAAAGGTGGCGAGCCTATTGCCATTAACCGGGCACTTATAAACCTGCGATAAATACACACATAACTTCGAAAAGCATCGCAGTCATTGGTGTGTGCCATGGTAAACCTGGGATCGAACCCGAGACCTCGTCTCAGCAGTCCATTACCCATACCACGGGTCTGCCGCGCTAAAAAAGACATTATAAGTATAAAAAAATTACTACAACGAATAGGATGGTTTGTGAGTTGTGGGAATCTTCACCTTTGCCTATCTCGAAAGGGAAATAGGTGTGAGCATAATTTGTATATCTGTATTTTTATACCTACTTTCACCTATATATACGTTCAGTTTTCCTTTCAGCTGCTATAGTCTTGGAAGAATTATAATTGTAATTATAATTCACTTTTAAACTTTCACTTTGCATGATATGTGGTTAGGAGACCTTGGGTATGAACGCGAGCATATGGTACGATAATAAAATGGTACAAAAAAAAATCTTTTTATTTACTTGACGTTTTGGCCAGGTTACACTAGCCGTGGTCACGAGCTCACTAACCTGGGTTTATTCAACATGTATTAGTATATAATTTGTTTACATCAAACTTCAGGGAATAAGGTGTGTTGTTAATTGTCTAACAGCTAAACTGCTAAACGCTTAACATTACGATGCGACAGGGAAGCTGTTTGTAACCCGAGTTATCATGGCCGCATGTCACCGAAGTCGTTTGTTACTCCACCGCAATCGATATGTACCGTACACAAAGTCATATACCGTGGATGGAGGCATCAATTTCACTGAGGTGGAGTTGAGTTTTCGCTTTATTTGATGTATGAACGTCTATCTGTTAAAATATTAAGCAGGCAAGTCTGGTATTGAACGAAATCATTTGAATCGTTTAAAATTTTGACAGATAAAAGAAAATTATGTCAAAAAGATTATTATAAAGTCCAGGATTCTTTGGATGATAAACAAGTCTGGAAATAAGCTATTCACTAAACTTGCTACTCAAGCAAATTACTGTACCAAGAATATGTGAATGTTTTCAAATAGACTAAAAAAAAAAAGGAAATCCCGCTGAGTTTCTTGCCTGAGTTTTTTCAGGCCGGGACCGCGTTTCTAAACGGCGCGTGGCCAATTTTTTGACAAAAATATGCGAAGCGCCGGTGGTCCATTTGCTAGCTCTTTAGTCAGTATAGTTTATTTTATTAACGTTATCTATGTTACCTTTGATTAAATTAGATTTAGGCTGTCAGAGGACTTTTAGAGCCCACTGTACCTACATACGTATTATGTTACTAAGTATCTTGCTATTGTTAACCATAAAATATGTAAATATATAATACAGGAAACCAAAACCGTAACGTTTCGTGGTTATCTTTGGAACAATCTACGTTTTCATGTGAATCGTATGCAGGGAAACACACTTCGTCCGTATTTACAAGCTTGTACCGTACCCTCGTTTATGGGGTACATATAAAATAAAGGAAGGCCTAAGAGCCTAAGGCGATAGTCGCAAACTGTTGTCCACCCCTATTCGGGCCAAATGGTCCGTAAGTGTTGTTTGAATAGTGTAGTGATGTGTTCGCAATGTTTGAGTTGCTGATGTTATTGTTATGGTGGAGAAGTGAAGAAGAAGGAACCAATAGTTTTATGTTTTAACCGTAATCCTACCTATAAAGGCGAAAGTTATTGAAGAGGTTTAGATATCTGTTACTCAACCATCAATCAGCTTACCGAATCTGATTGAAATATGGTACAGGGATAGACTTATTGTTTACAATAATACAAATACTACTATTTATTCTTGAAATGGGTTTTTTCTTTTTAATTTATGGCACGTCAATTTAACTTCACTTCGCCTGATGGTAAGCTAAGGCAAAGTCTCAGGAAAGAAGGTCACAAACACATACAGTATTACAATGGTGGCGTTCAGCTTGACGGCCTCATCAGATGCTTTATCACACCCCGCTTAAAGGACCCGGGACTGTAGGAAGAAACGTTGTTGGTAAGGAATTCCAAGACGGAAACGGGATCAGAATTCCATGTAGGCGGGTAATAACAATATGCACCCTAGCTGTTTAGAGGTGGTTTTACAAGTGCAACGTCTGGAACTATAGGTTTGATACAAGTACAAGTAAGTATGATAAAAGGAAAATTATACCTCTTCAAATTTAATCTAGAAACCGTACTTTACTTCTAATCTGAATAGAGCTCTGTCATATTTTAAGCCTATAAAACACAATCGTATCACCGAGATATAAAAAAAGTTGAATGCTGATCCGTCAATATCACAAGTGTTTTATCAAAATTCAAGAATCCGGAACAATCCGAATGATCCCACTTACATGTTCAATATTATAGAAAATCCGCTCAGATATCCCTTCTCCCTATAAAAGGTATGCGGACTGTGGCTTGGACTCGCATTGTATTCATTATGGGGTTAACAAAAGGAGGCTTAGAAATCAAAACTAAAAACCGTTATCCGCCTGAAACTTCCCATTGTGAACGATATAAGTGTTGAGTCATTGTATAAAATGCGAGTCACTGAAAATTTGTAAGGCTTTTCTACAGTGAAAGCTATGATATCGACACAGGTAAATATTATGGACGATTTATACGAATGCCTAAGGTCAAAAATGGTAATTAGTTTAGGCCGTAAAACCACAATCCCTAATGTTGGATAACCGTCGACTTAGGGAGGCCATATAATATGCAACTGGTAACTAATATTGACCACGTGTATATCCATATTAAAAAGCTATCTTGTAACAAGTCGCATGCAATTTTACCAATTGTATAAATGGGCTAGCGATGCGCCTTCGTGAGGTAATTTGTGAAGCAACTCGTTTAATTTTGGTGCCATCTGCTCCATCAACTACTGCCCCTCACTAACGAACCCCTTCAAGAAAAGCCTAAAAAGATAAGGAAAGCGAGAGAGGGCATTTATCACACTTTCCGCTCACTCAGACGCACCAAAATCTGTGGTAAATCTTCTTAAATGGTTGCTGGAACTGCATGATTAAATTCACGCGGTTAGTTTTCACAGTCTGCACTTGTCCTATAATTTAGAATTCAGGCCACGTCCGCAGTCAAAGATTTAATCTTTGATTAATTTGTTGATTGCAAGGAAATTTAAAAAGATTTATTACCAAAAATTATAGTTCTATATCGCTAACAGTTGGTAGCCAACACAGCCTAACATGGAATCCTCCATTAAGTTGGGTAGCGTTATGAAAAACATTATCTCGTTGTGTGCTGTCGGTCCATTGTACTCTGCATCGCGGATAGCACAGCTTTGTGAACTGCGAGCCATCTGTTAGAAGCACTTAGGGTTACCTCTATTGAGTAACCGCCTACTTGACATTTGCCGAAATGCGGAAAAGAACTTTTATTTTCCTTAGGCCGCTGTTATCTTTTATTGGAACAGCATGCTCAAGTTGTAGGGATTTGGAGCTGTTTTTTTCGGCCATTGCATTTACCATCACAAATCGTTTGGAAAAACCATACCTGCACTTTTCCGTACTTTTATAAACGTAATTGATTGCGATAATGTAGAAGTATTTGCACATTTTTTAATTGCTATTTAATTATTTAATTACGTTACAATCCAGTGCGGATCTGTATTTTATTGCAATTGTTTTGAAAAAGATTGTAATGTGTTTTGTGTGTAAATAAATAAATAAAAAAAAAAATAAAAAAAAAAATAAAAAAAAAAAAAAATTGCTTCAAAGCGCTACGGACCCTAATACACATTACGTATTAAATTTAACTCGACTCTTTTTTACCGTGCGGTTATCCCCACGGATACCTCCAGCCGAAGTCAGTGAGGGTGGTTATGTCGGAAAACTGTACGGCCGTCTTGGGCCGCCAGTTGCCGAGTGTGCGGTAGTCTCTGGCATATTCTTCACGCCCCGGCTGACCCAGGGCCAGTGAAAGTTCTTTTGGGTTCCATACCCAAAAGAACTTTCATCCACGATCATATCCACGGTGATCCGGATAGGGAGGAGCGTGCATCACGCTGCCGCTGCAACTTACTCCTGCTAAGGTAACAGGTGGCGGGCGCCCCCAGGCCTGCACACCTCCATGTAATCCTGACATAAAGGTTTTGGCAAACAGGCAGAAATATCGATAGTTTACCAACTATAAGGGTTTCAAGGTGCCCTTCAAGCCCCAGAACCCTAACAAATGGGCAAGTGACGTGATGCATTTAACACATCCATAAACTTTAGTGCAAAGACCTCATAACAAAGACATTAATGATTGTAATCACAAAAATGAAGGACGAAAAATTGGACTCAATCTAACGCCGTAAGAAAAGTGAAATTCATTATAATATCCAAAAGTACAGCCTGTTACTCTGAAGAATCTTCCTTAATATTATAAATGTTAAGGATTATGAAGATGTTTGTGTATGTTTCTTATTAAATCATGCTCTAACGGCTCAATTTTGGTGCGGAGATAAATTAGAGTCTGGAAGAACACATAGGTTTATTATCTCGGGAACTGGTTGCGTGATTTGTGGAAACGGGACCGAAATCCGATGTGAGCGGCGTCGCTGGCATCAACTGGTAAGTAAAAAATGTAATAACAATCAACATAGCTAGAAATATTGTTCGTTTTGCTTGATAATAAAACTTTCATCTAAGCCACTGATTTCCCAAAGGTTCTGCAAGGTCTACACTATTATTCTACAACGCCTACGCAGTCTACAGTAATTGAATTCGAATATTTGAGCATTGACGATCTAGATTGTCTAGGTGACAACAGTTTAATTACATCTGATGAAGAATCGATGTTTCATGGAGGAAAGGAGACCTAATAACGATGAGTTACCCCCAAAAAGATGGACGAACGAAAAGGTGGCTGAAATATACTGGATGAGGCTTGAGGATCACATGCTATGGCGCATATTAGGTCTATGTTCAGCAATGTACTGCAATAAGCTTATTAATAAGCAATTCTGCAACTGTTTAATTCTCATAGAAAACATATTTTGACAACCCTGAACTTACTAACATCAATGATGTACGTTTATTTACGCCTATTTGCAATTCAAACAATGCCAGACACGGAGCAGTGCACTGTTGGGCAATGGTTATTAAATTATTAGAGTTGAGTACCGGGATTTCTGCGATTATTGTTGTTAAGCTCTGTTTATTCGATAGTTTTAACTATTCAGAAAATACGAAATATTTTTGTTATAGTATTTGAGAATACAGAGAGTCGAATATAGCATAACTTTGGGAAGTCTTTGATTGATATATTTGAAAATAAAACAGAGCATTGAATTTGTATTAACAGCGCTTATTAACAAAAAGAAAACATAGAGTCAAGTATAATTACCCAATAATAATGGTTTGAACATACGCGCGAGTACGTGTGTGAGTATGGAGTGAATAGAACTAATTTCCACATGACAAAATTATATTGGATTTCGATTGCATAGTCAGCGAACATCGCGTCGAGTGTTATTAAATTTGAGACAACCATTGGTTCTCGACAAAACCGAAGAAGAACACTGCATAATATTTTTTAATCTATAGCAGACAAAAATACAAGTCACTAAATGCATCCAGCATTAATTTATTCCTATATATTTTATTTTATTTATTTATAATTTGTAGATGTGTATTTTGCTGAAGGGAAGGAAGTAAATAAGAGATTTTGGTTATTTTACCAGCAATGATTCCGGTACATCTTAACAAAAGCGAACCTTTTATCCATCGGGTATTTTTTTAAGTTATTGCTGAAAATTTCTCTAAAGCAGAGTCATTAATAGTCGATTAGCGATCTTAGGATCTCCTATATATTGGTCTTACAGTTATATCCGCGAGGCACACATAAGTCAATGTGAGTAATAATCTCCTGTTTATTAGTATCGCGGTAGTATGACCGCGGTAGCCTAATAGTTTGGGTAATGGACTGCTGAGATGGGGTCTCGGGTTCGATCCCAGGTTTTACCATGGCACACACCAACGACTTTTTGATGTTTTTCGAAGTTATGTGTGTATTAATCGCAGGTTTATAAGTGCCCGTTTAATGGCAATAGGCTCGCCACCTATTACATTGGGACCTAAACATAAACTGGCGAAATGTGGGTGATAGCATCTCTGCCTATCCCTTCGGGGGGGAGTTTATGAGATGAGATGAGTTATTATCAAGTTGGTAAGCGAAATGTAACGATGGTAGGGGTCCAGAGTTTATATTGACATTCAGCACCGATTCAAATAATATTGATTACGGAATAATTCATGACGCAATGAATATATTAAATGAATTGTTTACAATAACTTTGGGGTTTAGTACGCAAATAGACTGGTGAATTCTCTTGGAATAATTTGATAGAAGAAGCTGTTGGTATTAGTATATTTTCGTCAAATTTTAACGAGCTATTCATCAATTCGCAGGCTAAACTTCATGCGCGTTTGCGAGTTGGTGCTTTTCGATTTTGTATTATTTTTTCCAACTCATACGATTCTGACGTCAGTTACATCAAGGTTAATACGCACACAGGCAGATGAAGAACTAGGTGAGTGGACTGACAGACAGGCGGCGGCGCAAAGTGCCACCCCATACCCAGGGACTGGATGAGGACGCCATGGTCCCCACAATAGGGGAAGGGGGTCATCTCAAAAGAGATTTCCCCGGGTCTGCCGGGGTGCGAGAGATATGTCTTGTATAATCTCATCTCTGGCAATCAAGGACCCGGGACGGTGTGCGTTTTAGTCCGTTCGATTCCAACATATTCACCTCCACCGGTTTTGACGGAGGTGGTAACAGTGGGGATTTTGCGCACGATAAAAAAAGTCAGATAGGCAGACAGACAGGTAGTACAACAAACAAACATACAGGTAGGGAGTTAAAAGGACAGTCAGATAGACAAGCCTGAATAAACAGACATAATATAGTTACCTTCGCATTAGCAACAGAATTTGAGTATGGATTTTAAGACAACATTACAACAAGGACAAGACATAGTTCTATCTCTGTCAAGACCCAACTCACAATAATAGATTGGACAATTAAAGCTGTCGTGTACCACGTGTAATTACGGAACCAAAGACGGTAGGTGTAGTGAAAACAACTGCGACCACCTCACGTAACAGAACGTGAACGTGACTGATTGAACCAAGTTTGGATTAATAAGAGTCCTCGATAAGATCTCCACTCGAATGTACAGTTGGACACTTTGAGATCTATAACCCTTTGACAGTCTAAGTGTAATTTAACTAAAGTAACATAGGTAGCGTAAATAAAATAAACTAAACATGTCTTGTTTCTTTTCAAGAAAATAAGTAAACATTTGCAAGCGGGCTATCATGGGCTGTCTCATCATGTTTACGGTCGTATATTTTTTTCATACCACTTACGTGGCAGATAAGCATACGGCCCACATGTTAAAAAGTGATTACGGTGGCCTGTGGACGTTTGCAACACCAGAGCCATTAACACTCGTGCTGCCTACCTTGTGCGGGTGAAGAGCAATGGTTAAGAGAGTCTCTGGGATGTCAGTGCAGAAGACAAAGCATAGTTTCTTGGTCTTCACACTGACAACACAAAACCTCCACGGTGAGCTCTGGCTACCCTACTTACGCAATATAAGGTTATTATTGAGGAGATAATCAATAAGGGCAGGAGATACTGTCATGTCTTATATCATCCCTAAATATTATGTCCCAAGATCAGCCGTATCTATTAGTCATCATCTCCACCGCGAACCAAGCAATTACAAACCAGTTTCATAAGTCAAAACAAAATCTATTTACAATTTCCCTAAACGAAGGTAACGTATTCACTTCACTAAACAGTACCGTGAATTATTTACGTCGGTTTAGTAAAACGTACGTGACGAGAGTACGTCAACGAAAATAAAAGTGTTTTGTCATTCCAGCCGGATATGGGACGTACAGACGCGCTCAGAAATGACTGATTCCTATCATAAGCGATGTACATGGAAATAAATTGATTATTGAAATCTTGTATGATTGTATGATTGTATGATTGATTCTCGCTATTTTCAAAGCAAATTATGGAGGTAGGTCCCAAATAGGCATTCCAACTGGGGAAGCACCTTCAGCTTACAGAATACCGCATTAAATAATAACCATATAATAACCATGTGTTGTGTTCCCGGCGGAGAGTAGGATAGCCAGACCTAATTAGAGAGTTTTAAATTATAAGGTTTTTATAGAGCCGGCAGCAATTGTGTGTGACGCCTCTGGGGTTAGAAACATCCACAAGTCACAGTAACTACTTCCCATTGGTGGATCCTGTGCTTGTCTGTTGCCTAAGTGGTATATGAATAAAAAATGAAAGAACAATTAATATAATGTTTTTTATTTTTTATTCATTATTTCATATGAGTTGTCGGCAGTGCCTCTGTCCCCGTGGAAGTTTGATAGCTTTCTAGCAACCAATGGGAACCTTTTCTAGGGAATAACAAGTAACCTATATTACGTAATTTTCCAGACTTCAATCTATTCTTCCATCAAATATTAGCAAAATTCGTTCAGTTGTTTGAGTGTGGTTGAATATCAAAAATCAAAACCTCTCCACAACGTTCACATTTATGAAATTAGTAGAATATAGTAGGATAATAGTAGTAAATTAGTAGTATATTACAAGGATATTAATAGAATATTAGTATAATTTTATAAGTATTACCTGATGCCTTCATACGGAGTGAAAATTATAATGCTTCTCGCAACCCATGAGAACATATTCTTGGGAATAAAAAGTAGGCTATGTGTTTTTCCCTGCAATCTAAACTTACTTATATATCAAGTTTCAACCAGTTATAGCGTGATTAAGTAACAAATATCTAAACAACACAGATTTACGCATTTAATAGGATAGTAGGATAAGGTTTAGAGCTAAGATGAAAACACTGTTGGCGACTGTACCTCCTGATGAACTCGTATTGAGTAATCTCTTCATTTCGATGTGTTATCTTCCTTAAGCCACGTGTATCTTAGATTTTATTTGTGCGGCTTGTAAGTTACCGACTGAATGTTGAACATGTATTACATGTTTATTATAACAAGATTAATTTGGAGTTGAATTTATCTTTAAGCAAATTGTGGCTTATTTATAAGTACATACTAACTGATAGATCCCGTTCGCATAATGGATTTGTACCTTTTCCCAGGATAAAAATAATAACCTACTTGTTATGCCCGGGTACAATCTATCCTTGTATCAAATTTTGTACGATGGAGCTAGTCTGGTAATGAAGTCAGAAGGTGGCCATAGGAACTTCTAAATTAAAAAACATAAACCTATCGAGTGTAGGCTCATTTGTTTTGTCATAGGCTCTCTTAGTGAACGCGACTGATATGCAGAAGGCGCTGGTTCGATCCCCTTTCAGTGTATATATTTGTATGCATGTATATAGATATTTGCATCAGTCTAGTCGTGCCTCGAAGAGCACGATAACTCATCGGTCCCGGTTGTCATATGAAAATTTGTGGCAGTCGTTACGGGAAGTCGGAGCCCTACCCCAACAACTAATCTAACTGCAGTGCTTTGATATCTCCTATATCTATAGGTTATGGAGGCCAGATGGTAGTTGCTTCGCGGAAAATATCGAAGCTCAGTTACACTGCTTCCCAGGGCTTCAAGGCGACGATGTGACTGGAATTAACGTAAGAACGATGAATACAAACTTTCAAAGTACAGCTTAATTGAACTGAAATTCAATTGTAACAGATCCTTGTATTGTTAAATTATAAATAAATACTACATCTTCAACATAAATACTGTTTATTTATGATAAGGAGTTCATCAGTTTACTGTATTCAATTTTAGACCTTACACTGGCACATTCAAAGTTCACTATTCGAGTGTATCGGGTTCGACTGGCATCTAATAGGGCACTAAGAGGAGAGTTTACGTACGAGTCTCATCTGATGTAGATGATAATATCAACCCGGCTTTTTTCCTCATGTATACCACCCCCACTGGAGCCGGTGATACTAGTTATGTCGGACTCGAACCGACTAAAACGCACGCCGTCTTCGGGTCTACGGTTGCCACAGGTGAGATAGTAACCAACATATTAGGCCGACCAGGCCACTACCAGGTCTTGGTAGTACATAATATAGTCTCACTTCAGTTCCATTAGTGTAGGCAGACAACATCTTCAAGGCCTTTTATTCAATATTCTAGACAGACAATGTTCAAATATTAATTACTAGTGTAACATATGAAAATAAACCTCACTCAACGAACTATGATTATAAGGAGCGAGTTTCTAAACTCATGGTACTATTACCAGTAACTTGGAAGTCATAATTGAATATAAACAACCGTGAAATTTGTACGTTTATACGTACTAGTGCCTGTGTAAATAGTGCCCAAACATCAAACGTTCTGAATTGCGATCTTGTGATTCGAACGTAGTTATGTAATCGAGCGTTTAAAGGATATGAATTAAATGAAAATAGTTGAGAGATGGAATGATTAAATATAAAATACATTATTCACAGAACAGAAAAAAAAAACAAAAAAAAAGTACATAACGACAACCTCTGTGGCGTGGCGGTAGTGAACGCGACTGCTACGCACGAGGTACGGGTTTGATTTCCACTCAGTGCAAATATTTGTGTGTTTCTGCATTGGTCTGAGTGTTTCTATGTATAATATGTATGTATTTACAAAAACAAATGTATTTTAATATGTTTATCCGCATTCCAGAATCCGTAACACAAGCTTACCGTGGGTTTAGGTGACGTTATGTATATTGTTATTAAGCTTCACTATTAAAGCTGTACATAAAAAGCTATAGACATGATATAAACATTTATTGATGAGGAAGCAATGTTTCGGAATAGTTTTTACATAAATCAACCATTAAAAATATCAGTGCTAGTACTGAAACTAAAAATAACAAAAACAAAAACACTAAACTTTGAAAACATTCAAAAAACACAAAATTTATAAGCTTTAATACCTGAGGCACCCACTAGTCAGTAAATTAAGCTGTACCGATATTTCAGGATGTACATCTCAAAGATCACATTAATTAAAATTGGTTCTACAAATTGCACATAAAATGTAATGACCTTTAGTATCTCTCTATCTAAGTATTTAAATTTTGGACGTAATTATTATATGGTACTAACTGAAACAGCAACAATTTTGTAAGTGTAAAGTGTATGAGCTCTGTTGTGTAGTTTGATAATTAAGAGTGTGGGGACATGCTGTGAATAAGGATTATAGTTCCAACAATATGGACGTGTTATTGCACGAAGTTGCATGTTAGGGCATTTACACACTGCGTTACCAAATGTATAACTTTGTTCACTAGCAAAGTAATAGTCATGGAATGAATGTTATACGTTAAAGTTTTGACAGGTTAATGGCGGCCTGTGTTTATAACTGTATGACATTTAATGAAAATAGTAAAAAAGTTACAATAATTAATTAATACTTCTTCTGTCGAATCGATGGTATTTTGAGTTGCCATCGTGGTGTAGTAGTGTACTTGACACGGAGGTAGGACACGACGGTATCTCCCGTCCGAAATGAGCTGTCCAACTGGGGAAGTACCTCCGCCCTACAGAAGACCGCGGTCATAATAACCATCGTGTTGTGTTCCCGCCGATAAGTAGGGTAGCCAGAGCTCACTGTACCCCTCCTTCCCCTCCCCTTCCTAGCCTCCCCACCCCTTCCCAGCTCTCCCCCTTTCCCTTCAGGGTGGGTAGCGCGTGTGTAACACCCTTAGTGTTGCACACGTTCATAGGCCACGGTGGCCGCTTTCCATCAGGTGGGCCGTGTGCTTGTCTGCCACCTACGTAGTATAAAAAAAAAAAAAAAAGTAGTAATTTGTTTCACGGCAGCGGCGCTACTCACGGAGAGGGCCCGAGCATAGGTTTTGCAATAATTATATGTACTTAGGCATATTTCGAAAGAATGTGTAATTTATTTTTCAAATTTAAAATATGTGCTAAGTACGTCTTTGCCTATATGTTTGAAAAAGTTTTCACTTTAAAATCATTTATTCTTGAAGAAAACAAAACAAAACATGTTTTATCTTTCCCTAGAGAAATCTTCAATATATAATTGTGTCGATATTTGATAAATGTATCAAGTTTCTACACTATACTGTCTAGAGGTTATAGTTAAGTTGCTGCTTCTGACTTCTAAAAGGTTACTAACGTATCAAACAATTTTCAAGGCCATCTGTCGAGTTCTTCAAACTATAAGGACCACCATTACCGAAACGATAGTATCTGAAATGGAGGCATTTACCTTTTGAACTTCACCTAAGTTTACTGTCAGGTAAGATACAGGAATATGAAATGAATATTATTATAAAACACATTAAGGGCCTTGATATGATTGTTGTAAACAAAAAAAGCGAAGACTATTAAATCAAATAAAATGTTTTGTTTATTTTTCACTCCTTCTTAAATCTCCAATTCGAAGTTGGTTTTCTATCGAAGAGTGTTGTTTAATTTATGACCACAATAATCACTCAATCAATTGGCCTATCACAGTCGATTGCGATCGATCCAACTTTAGGTGGCTTTGGTCTACTGTTTCTACGTTTGCCAGACGGGTTGGTACAGGGTTTCATTTCCAGGTTACCAATTTCCGTTAATCGCCTCTTACGACACCCTTCAGATGATATGGGTTGGTATTCTTTCTTCAAATATATTAACTAAAAATAAATAATAGATATAGAAACCCCTTTATAAAATAATAATGCACAATTTCAAATTAATGAGATATTTTGAAGTGCTTAAATATCGAATTACATTGTTTACAAACCAAACCACAGATAACTAACACATAATTAAAAGCGAATTAAAGACTGAACACAGTGTTATTAAAACAGCACAGTGTGTTTTGTCTTTAACGACAATACGTTACCGAGAAACACAAACACTCTGAACAAACATATTAGAGATCTTGTAAGCGGTAAATGAATTGCGATTGAAAGTTCCCACGAGAGCTTTAGCATGAGTGCAATTGAGAATCCATTGTAGCGAGAGTATTTGATGAAATAATACAAAGAGATCTAGAATTACTTAGGAATATATCTGTTTTATCTTGTAAAATGTTTCTTTTTGGAGACATGATGAAGTAGTCCTATTTTATAGAGTTAAAAAGATATTAAGTGTCAGATATTTAAAACTTTTGCTGACGTTCGGCGTCAAATCACAAAAATAACAATTGATTTTGACAGCTGTCTTCAGAATAGTATTCTTCAGTAACAACTGCACACTATTGAGTATGACGTAATAAGTACGATCTCAGTCTATGACGTAATAATGACGATCCCGGTCAGTCAGATGAACAATATTCATTGCCGTGACGTCAACGTTGGTGTGTATTCACCTTTAATCACTTTCCGGTTATATCCAGTGATATTCACCTACTGAATAAGTAGCTTATACAGCACGTGATAATAGTATTAAGGCTGACGATCACTATACTGAAATTGACCAGATTAGGATATTAGTGAAATTGCTAATATTATTAATGAAGAGATAAATGCAAAAAATAGTGTATATGGTTACCAATTTTTTGAATCTTTGGAGTTCAGACCAACATTCCCTGTGAACAGGTTCATCTGTTATTTGATGAAAAATACAAGAATTTAAATAAAATAACTTAAAAAACAATAATTCCTTCTATCCATACTAGTATTATAAATGCGAAAGTAACTCTGTTTGTCGGTCTGTCTGTTAGGTTTTCACGTCTACTTTAATTATGACGACATTTGGTACAGAGTTTGATTAAATCTTGGGAAAAGACATAAGCTGGGTTTCGTGGCGATAAGTTGAGTTCATGCGGGTGGGGCGGAAGGCAACAGCTAGTTTTACCATATCTGAAACTAGAGTTGTTGCAAGGTAAATGGGAAATCTATTATGTTTATTCCTTTTCGTTACATAGCGGAAAAGATTGAGTTAGTGCCAAACTTTATTTGAAAAATATCGTTTGATTTGTTCCTACTATATGCTTCCACAACAATGCCTAACATTCGACTTACGTTTACTATGCGTGTATCGAATAAAATGGAGAAATCTAAAGGTCGAAGATGAATAATAGTGCGAAAAAAAAAACAAAGTCATATTATGATATACATGAAAGGCGTGCATTTTAATCGGTTCGAGTCCGCTATAGTCACCACCACCGACTTTAGTGGAGGCGGTATCCGTGGGGATTATGCACACGGGCAAAAAGGGTCTTGCTTTTCCCACAACTTAAGTTCAAGATACGTACCGATAGGTATACTATCTCTATGGCGATTGACAAAAATTACGTTATGCTTTTCAGGGCTCAAGACAACCCTACCTGCAAGCTGATTACTTGATAGATAGGAGACGCTCACTCTAACCTTTGTTTGTTGGAGGTTTGTTAAGAAAATAATCACTATTCTAGCAAAATATTACTCATAATAAGAGATGTCGCGCTAAGTTTATGAATCAATATTCACTGATTCGTGAAAACAACTCGAGTGAAAAGTATTCTTGGTTACGTAGTAGGGTCTCGTAATAGATTTTCTGTGAAAGAAATGAGGGCAATATACTGCTTTTAGCACTTGTTTATCGACAACACGTTGAGATTTTCCGGAAAAAATATAGCGCTCTACTTAGTTCGATAAGAATGAAATAAAATTTTAGTATGATATATCGGATTTTAGGGCTGTCAGAGTGTCTCCCAGAGATATTTGAGCACAACACAGTGAGAATAATGAAACATCAAGAGAAGGAAATATAGCTATAGCTTCGACACAACAAATGTGAACAGTTATTAAAAATGCAGGTGGTCTGCAGAAGTGGATAGTGGAAAGAACCGTGCAAAAATGTTCAACATGGATCAAAACGCAATTGGCCCAGTTAAAATTGGCTTTAAGGCATAACAACACTTTTCAATATTATATCTATTAATATTTCATGATGAATAAGGTAGGTTCTTAATATTTTTGACGAAAAAGTCAAAATGTTGCTTCAAAATCTTCATTTTTCATTTCAAATAGCACGACTTTATACGAAATGTGCACTTTACAAATGTTGGCATTAATGGCAGCAAAGACAAGCTTTTAGCGGCGTTCAGTAATCCTTTATCCATTGCCATTTTTTTTTCATCTTTTTTTTTTCTTTTATTTAGGGCACGTTAATTTGACTTTACCTCGCTTGATGGTAAGCTAAAGTCAAAATCTCAGGGTCACCATTACAGCGGGTCCTAGTGACAGCCCTAGGGGTGGGAGTTGTCTCGCTCGCCACCTTGCTCACGGCGATGGTACGATGCGCGAGTGCTTGGGCAGCCGCCGCCTCCTTCTGCGAGCAAGTTATGCTCGAAAAGGAGGAGGCGGAGCGGGTCCGGAGAAGACTCCGGGCCCGCACTGCCCGTGATGAGCGGAGGCGACTCGGACGTCGGAGGTCGCAGAATGACCTCCGTCCCCCATGAGCGCGGGCCTGGGGGTGACGGGTGGAGCCGCCTGTCACCCTAGCAGAAGCAGGCCACGGCGATGGCACACAATGCCACACCATACCTAGGGGCTAGATGGGGACACCATGGTCCCCACATTTGGGTAAAAGGGTCATCTCAACAGAGATGTCCCCGGGTCTGCCGGGGTGCGAGAGATATGTCTTGTATAATCTCACCTCCGGCAATTGAGGACCCATGGACGGCGTGCGTTTTGGTCGGTTCGAGTCCGACATAATCACCTCCAACGGTTTTGGTGGAGGTGGTATCCGTGGGGATTTTGCGCACGATAAAAAAAAAAAAAAAAAAAAAAAAAAGGGTCACCATTACAAACACGTACAGTGTTACAAAGGTGGCGCCTCATTAGATGCTTTTCACGCCCCGCTTAAAGGACCGGGAACTATAAGAAGAAGGAAACACATGAGCTGGTAAGGAATTCCGAAACTTAATGGTGCAGCCGAGGAAAGACTGACCAAACGGCTTGGTTCTTGATGAAATATTCTGCACCGTATGCAGGTGACATCTTAACCCTGCACGTATTGTCCTGTGTAGGAAATCTGAGGGTGGGATTTATTGGATGAGCTCATCAGAGCATTCACCATGGTAGAGACGGTAAAATACTGCCTGGTACGCAACATCTCTACGCAACTGTAAAGGGTATTCGTAACCTCAGGACTCCCAGTAATGCGGATCGCACGTCTCTTCAAAAAAGTACTGAAATAGTAGCTTTGCGAGCTATGTATTTAAGAAGTTATGTATATTATGTATATATATAAGAATATGTATATTCACTTCATTAATAATAGAAATGATTGCTCACGTTTGACGACGACACTCGCGCTGTCAACATGTAGAAACTTTCTAATGCCCTTCTTGGCCAACCCTATATTGTAGTCGTTTTGAAAAACCACATCAGGGAGTTCGTTGCCACCACAGCTATATCTTATAGGGGAGAATGACATGTTGCGCCGACCGACATAAGGGTTATAAGGGCAAGAATTCATTGTCCCTCAAAGTTCCTAAATCTTACTTAATTCTATGTGCTGTTTTAGGTCTAATATGGCACTGTTGCAGTAACTTGTAATACATCAAACTTATGCCGATAGCGACTGCAAAAAGCGTTAATCTAACAACGTCCTTAATTTTTCTTCTCGCTTCAACAAAACCCATCAGAATCACATTACACCTCACTCCAGCAACATCCTTTACATAAGAATATACACACTTTACCACACATATCTCGCGTACATGCATATTTATGTCTCCTGCAACCTTAGCACGTGTTATTATTTTACCGTGATGAAATTCTCACTTATTTAAACACAATTGCACTCCATGTAACGACTTCGTGCACATGAGGGCTTTATTCTCATAAAATATTCTACAAGCAAATGTGAACTTAATCTCGTTAGCTTGAGGTTGAAAGTCCTGTGTACACGAAATGCAAAATAGCTGCCGTAAGTCAACAAAATGAATGCTCCCGTGACAAGATGGCGGTAATATTTCAAAAAAATTTACGTTACGTAACAAGATTAGCCGCGCTTTTTATACTGGTGGTATAAAAAATGTATTTTATACAACTTTTGTAGCAAGTGCTAGAATATTACCGTACTATTTTGCAGGAATATATTGTTTTATAAAGAAGATTGGAGGTTTAAAATTATTATAAATCTCTCGCTATTTAAGCTGAGATAGTACCTACTTCACTAAGGATTATTGTCTGCATTCCGCTCTACGCACAAGAAATTACACATTTAAAAAAAGTATGATTATTCATGAAAATGGAAAAAAAAATTAGATCATAGACAATAATATTACTTGCGTAAATGGACTCACAGATTCGTTCATTACCGCGTAACCGAATATAAAATATCAATGGCAGGGTCTTGTGACTTTCACCGTAGAAACATTGACGTCACTATAATATTTATTTCCGTCTAAGATGATATATATTATAAAAAACAATTCTCGGTTCATATACTCGGTCACATTCTCAAATCTAGATTTTTTTAATAATACTTACTTCACTCGCACACTTTGTTCCTCTAAAGATAACTTTATGATTTAGAGAGATGTATATGGATACTCTGAGACATGACAAAGAATATGCGAATGTGGAACTCGTCCGAAATGGAATCCGTCCAACATGGTATCCGTCCTAAGTAGCCAGAAGTGGAATCCGGTAATCGGGGCTCTGAGGTGAAGGAACATGTATACATGACCAAAAACTACGCTAAGATGACGATGATCAGATTTTCTGAATCGTTTCCTACAATAAAATGAAATTCAAACACATGTTCTCAATAACATTCCATTAAATATATATTATGATGTAACCAGACAGTGATTTGTTTACGATGTATAACGTACAATTTTATGAGAGGATATTTAGTTGTGACCCTGGAGGGATTGTAATAATTACTTGACTTAGAACGAAATGAAGAGCGAAGCTGACTGACAGGGATGTCGACGCACTGGAGAGTCCTCTGCCACATTTATGGATCACAGACCCTTGAGTCAAGTTGTTATAAAATATATTTACACTTTCTAAAACAAACGCTCTCATACAACATCAAAGTTAGAACTCACCGACAACATTTTTCGTGCGAGCTCATTTTATATACGTCTTCGAGTCATAACTTGAAATCTGTCAAAAATGGAATGGTTGGGACTACAAAAATATGTCTTCGATTAATCTTCTCTTCGTAAGACAAAGGTATGCTAAAACAAATCAAATAAGATCAATATCAGTTGGAAAGTTCCTCCTGACTCTATTTTCAGAGTCACGACGGTTTCAAATAGATATGGGTATCTTCATACAATATTTTATAGACCAATCAATTTATACGAATGAATTTCTACTTCCTAACTAATTATACAGCTTAAAACGTGTTTGAAACAAATGTAGGATCATTCTACATTGTAATTTTTTTATCGTTGCCTAGTATTTAATTTATTAAATAACCGAGGTAGCCTAGTGGTATGGGTAATGGACTGCTGAGGCGAGGTCTCGGGTTCGATCCCAGGTTAACCATGGCACACACCAATGACTTTTCGATACTTTTCGAAGTTATGTGTGTATTTATAAGTGCCCGGTTAATGGCAATAGGCTCGCCACCTATTACATTGGGACCTAAACATAAAACTGACGAAATGTTGAGGCTAGCACCTCTGCCTACCCCTTCGGGGATATAGGCGTAAGTTTATAAAAAAAAGTCTTTAATTTCTTTTTATTGCTTTTTAATACTTTCTGTAGGTAATATAATTATGTACTACATTATATACCTATAGGTACCCGTATAAAACAGTACAAACATTACACTGATAATTTATCGTGTTCATAAACGCTGTATAACAGATATTGAACTATATGTTGTGTGTTTTTTCGGAATGCCATGGGCAATTTCGGCAAAACAACGCAAGGTATTTATGACTTCATTTTAGGCAAAATGAAGTACATATTGACAGTTAATTTTTGTGTTGACTGGTACGATATGAATTAAAATTGATGTGATAAAGCTATACCTATATTTTCTCAATATAGGTAGAACTTGGCGTCTTCGTCGAATTCTGGCAGGTGGGGTAAACCTATGAAGACATACTTACGTGCCAATCTAGTCACTGCTAGAAATGCCTAAAGCGCTGTGTGAAGAAAATTCGGAAAGCAGATCCTGAACTCCGAGAGAAAGCCTCGGATACGACCAGAAGTTATGGATGTGATAACGATTATATTCTCACAGGTATTATTTATTAGTCAGGTCCACACTAATCGAGCAGCCTCTGAAGCACGCTTGGATGGGGCGATACCTTGCGCGTTCTCACCTACCTCATTACTCGCGAGGCTGCTCGCTAATGATGGATGGAACGATTAACTCACGAATCTGACTTTGAAGCCCGGATTCCAGAACGAGAGGGAAAGAGAGGGAGAAGAATAAATATCTTCACCCCATCTTATCCAATGGGTATAGTAAGACGCTACGAACGGAAAAATACGCAAACAATGCCACTGCGAGAGAAGAAAAACATTTCGAGTTTTAAGTTTAAAGCAGCACAAATAAGGCTGGAAACCGTAGGCCAAAGTCAACATCGGGAGGGGCCTATGTCCTGCAGTGTATTGCTAATTGATTGACTCAGTCCTGTCTTCAGTGATGTTATAAATCGAGATTCAGAACTGAGTATCGCTTTGGAATACGAGTTCAAATACAGTTGTTTCGACGATCAAACGTGTTACGTTATGATTTCAATGATTACAAAATTTCATTTGAAATAAGAATTTCCTTTCAAGAGGCTTTTAAAGTAAGCCTATTAATTATAAATATATTCATAAAACAGCGCTTACGTTTCCATTAATTTGTTCGTAATACGGCCTATAAAGCAATTTGATTCATTGGAAATATGTCTTACCTATAATATTAGTTTGCTGAAAGTATAATTAATTTATGTCATCCATTATGACATAGAATTTATTACTCTAATTAAGTGAACACGCTGATCGAGCGACTGCAGGGTAGCAGCTGATTGGTTTTAAATAAGCTATTATCGATGTTGATAATGTCAGTCAACTTAATAAGCTTAATTTTAAATTCTTAAATTTATTGTTTGTAAATTTTCTTATATAGTGTCATATACTTAGGCTTACGAACGCTGTGCATATCTATAATTGAGTTATGTACTAGATATAAGTCCATAAAACTTGTTATTTAAGTTTGAAACACACATACATAATCTGTTAATGTGCCTAATAAAAAAAATAAAATAAAAATAACTTGTATTAGCGAAGTGATTGGAACTTTGGTAGCTGTCCTGGGAGTCGTGATTTCGATTCCTAGTACAAATGAGTGTTGAAACATTCAAAGTAATTATATACGAAATATTTACAAAAAGTTTTTATCTATTATGTGTCATCCGGAGAAAGAATACCTCAACCTTATCCCATCCGAAAGTGTCATGAGATATCCATATCAAGATGTCTTCTGAAGCGTTTCGTAAGAGGTTACAAACGGAAAAATACGCAGATGCTATTCACTGTTAGATATATCGAGATATTTAACATATTTGTTGATGATTTGTTAAAAAGCCGCGGTAGCCTAGTGGTATGGGTAATGGACTGCTGAGACGAGGTCTCGAGTTCGATCCCAGGTCACCATGGCACACACCAATGACTTTTCGATGCTTTTCGAAGTTATGTGTGTATTTATCGCAGGTTTATAAGTGCCTCGGAGAGCACGTTAAGCCGTCGGTCCCGGTTGCCATACAAACATCTATGGCAGTCGTTACGGGTAGTTGGAGCCCTCAAAAAGTCCAACCAGCCTAACTTGGAACTTCGATATCGCCATTGGTCATTAGACCATTGGTTGTGGAGGTCAGATGGCAGTCGCTTCACGGAAAATATCGAAGTTCAGCCGCATCACAGTTAGACTGGAAAGCCGACCCCAACTGAGTTGGGAAAAAGGTTCAGGGAATGATGATGATGATGTTGATGATTTGTTGATGAATCAACAAACATGATAAGCTCCGGGCTCCAGTCCCGTCTGGACATTCGCTTTTTCCAATCTAAATCGAAATATATTATCTACCGATGAAATTGGTGAACTTAATCAGCATGGAAACTCAGCGTCATTCCGTAGCGCTGGCTACGCCACATTCCACCTACACGCTACGCAGCATGAACGACGTAGCACATCGCTACGCGTAGCAGAGACTAATTGAATTAGCCGCCCGTAATTGTGCACTAGACGCATAGTGGGTTAGTCTGCTTTATTTAACAAGTGGATGAAATAACAAACATACGACCCTTGTTGGTTACTTACTGTATGTTTATTTTGTTAAATTCACGCTGTTGTATACCTGAGGAGCTGGTCAGAAGTGAATTTGGCACTTACAATGTGTAACGTCAAAATGTGGTTCATCAAGACGAGCCTATTGCCGACTATCAGGCACAATTGTAGACTCCACTAGACTTATTAAAAAAAGGTTCTAACAATAAATGTGATTATCAGTTGTGTCCTTCCGGGAATGGAATCCAAGATATCACTTTTACACGAAATCGAAATTTATGTGCATGTTTAAGCTTTGAAGTCAATGAAGCAATAAGTCTGAATCAAATTGAATTATCGAAAGAGATCAATATTCGCTCAACTCACTCAAAATATTACAAAGCTTAACGACGGAAGTCCTTTGAGGAAAAACTAAAGGTTTCAATCAACCTGTGATTTAATTTAATTTCACAAAGTTACGCAAATGTAAAGTGTCAAATGATATTAAAGGCATAGTCTATAAATTTAAATTGGAAAATGTCAAATTTCAAATTACAACTTTATAAAATTTCAGCGACAAGATTAGTTTAGCAAATGGACCACCGGCTCAGCCTGAGAAGACTCCTGTAAGAAACTCAGCGAGCTTTCGTTCTCTTGGTTGCTTTATCTAAATACAGTCATTTGCTGGGTACCATATATAGTCGAGTGAACAGCTCATTTCTAACCTTTTTTATCCTGTAAGTAATTTTGGATTTTGTAATAGCCTTTTTCTACATGCACCTTTTTCAAAGTGTCTTTCTAGGGGAAAGGGGAAATACTATCTCACCTCCGGCGACTAACAAGCCATAAATAGCGTGCGTTTTAGTTGGTTCTAGACCGACATAACCTCCCCGACCAGCTCTGGCGGAGGGTATTCGCGGGGACTTTTTGCAAGATAAAAAACACTCTAATAATCTAGGGAAATACTCTATAAAACTAAGGTAGAAGAAGTCCCATCCCGAATATTGACAGTTGCCAATAAAAAGTTAACATAATTTTAAAATTTTATTCAGTTAACGCGTAAATGTTTTTTGTTTTCTTGATAGGGTTAAGAAAACAGTGTTTTTTCGTTCCCTATTGCGGTTTATAAGAAAGGTATTTACAGAGGACTTGAGGCTGAGCGAGTACATTAGACACACAAATAACAAAGTGTGAATAGGTTGCCACTTACATTATAAACATTCGCTCTGAGATACCGTAATTTTGTTGATGTAATTTAAAGATTGTAGGGTTACTATTGACTGGAATATCAATGAATCATTAAATTAGCCCAACGCAGTCCACTGTTAGATACATATCTCTCCCAGTTTTGGGAGGTTTTGTTGTACAGTCACCTGCAATAATATGTATAGACTTTGGAACCTTGTCACAATAATAAATGACAAGGTCAACATTATGACATGAAACGGTAAAATTCGACAAGTTTAATGTGAAAAAGTTCTAAAACGTATACATATTACTGCAGGTGACTATACTGTTTCCAGGCCGGCCTGAGAGATAAGTTCAGGGTTTTATCTCAGTTTTGCTTCTCTTGCAGTGATATCGTCTGCGTATTTTTCCATTTGTCGTCTCTTTTGACACTCTTCGGGTGAAATGAGGTGGTGATATTCTTGCTCCATCACCACACGAGTGGAATACAAGGCCCCGATTCCAATAATATTATCAACCATTATCAAGTCATAAACACTGCGAAAAATGTCATTATTATTGAATTTCAAATTTCAAAGTCTAAATTCACCTTATTTTATCTCGTAGAGCGAATGACTCTTATTTATTAAATTTTAAACGTTTTGCTGTAACAATAAAGTAAAAGTAAAATTCAATAGCACTTTTGCAGTATTTTTTATATAATTTAGGTGGCAGACCAGCAAACGGAAATTGGTCGATCTTTAGTCACCTTCGACGACCCTTACGGGAAGGGATGAGGTGACTCTATACTACGCCACCGGCAACAAACATGGATCTACTTATACCATGATTATTTCAAGAAATCTTATAATACCCATTATTACTTTTACTCATGTACCGCATTAAATTGCTTTCAACATAATTGTATAACCGAATTCACGTCAAATTTCATAAATACGAGTACGTATTTATTTTATGGTAATTCATGAGACCGTGAAACGACTTTGCGAAAGCAAATTGCTCTCACTCAGCAATTATAAGACAAATAACATGTTTACCGATGGTTGTTACACGGCAATGTGAACGAACCCTTATATTTATAATTCGAATTTCGAATCAAACATGGCCGTAATTTAGAGTATAACTGAACCGTGCTTGTATGGACTTACAGTTCCCCAATTTGTTTTCCAAGAGGTAAATTACAGAACGAAAAGAATGCAATGAGTCATAATATGTAGTTTAATGGCAGATTAGGGTTAAGAGATTATCTATTATGTTGTTAAATTTTGAATTTATTACTGTTTTTTGTAGGTGGAGTATGAGTATAGTTATCGTGTTTACTTAACATTTAACCATTCTTAGATTAGGCAACTCAACAACTGGAGTTTCCGTGATTCGAAACTATATTTTCAACTCGTAAACCAATCGAATTCGCATTGAACCACTAGTTTGAAATCGAAACGCAAAACCCAACGTGTGAAACTGGAGCCGCTCGAAACTCGAAATCCAAGTCTCGACAGTAAATCAGTAGCTCTCAAATAGTATGTAGTATAATGGTAGAAACGTTAGTACAGGTACGTAAATTAAAAAAATAAATAAATGTAAACTCAATCAATCTTGTATGTCTTTATAATAAGTAGGTGCAAGAGCAAGAGATTAGTATGACCATGCATTTTTATCATCAAGATGTATGATCTCTCAAATAGTATGTAGTAGAATGGTAGAAACTCAATATGAACAAGAAATCGAGAAAACTCCAGTTGCATGATGTACGAAGTTTGCCAACTCTAGTTGCGTTTTATGGAAACGTAACTTGACTTGACGAAACTCCGGTATTACGGGCCTTACATAGAAATGACTCCATTAAATTTCAGTAAAAACTGGCAGTAGGTGCCTTATATCTGTACCGCCCCGCCACAGAATGTCATATTTTAAGTGAAGTATTACTGATAAATTAATTTCCTCGGTAGGATTTCAACCTTGAAATGCTATCCCGGCTGGGTTTAAAAATTGTATACTATTTATTATCTTCAATATGATATAGGAGATTGTAATAAGAGCTTATTCTTCGTCTAATTTTTTATATTGTGTAAATTCTGGATTGTATTTTATTATTATATACATAGGTATATATGCTCACGTCTATTTACCTCTGGCGTAGACAGAGGTAAATTAACACCAAAATTTCACCAATCATTGTATCGGTCCCACGTAAAAGGGGGGCGCCTATTGTCGTATTCTGGGTGTCTCTAGACATGTGGAAACGATAACGAGAGTATATATTTCATAAAATAATATAATAATAATAAAAGGGATACTAAGACTCGTCAATAACTGAAAAAAAGTCTTAAAACTGAAAGAAGAAAATAAATCCTTTGAAAAATAAATAAATCTTGCGCCCAAGGATAAAAATGAATGACAGACTGTACAGTCACCTACAATAATATGTATACGATTTAGAACTTTTTGACATTAAACTTGTCGAATTTCACCGTTTCATGTCATAATGTTGACTTGTCATTTATTATTGTGACAAGGTTCCAAAGTGTTTACATATTATTGCAGGTGACTGTATTTACCCTAGGTAAAAAGCCGTAAGCACAGCTACTTAAAATCTAGAAAAAAATAAATGTAAGCTCAATCAATCTTGTAAAAATAAAAACAATCAAATCACGTCATTTCATGCATTATTCCAGTTCAATCAGAAACATGGCCATCAAGATAACAGCAGTTAGTAAGCCATTAAGCGTAAAATATTTATATTTGAATTACGTGACGTCACAGTACTCGTCTACAGCTACTTCTCCCTAAGGGTATGTCCTGAGTGACGGCGTACCACACACGGCGAAAAACGGAGCGCTTTTTACTTCGTCACCTATCTTTATTGCACGTTGGAAAAGTTAAACGAAGTTAGTTAGATAACGTGTATAGGTTTTAATAATGACGATATCAAAATTCGAACGCTTACCTACATTATTTAGAAAAAAGTAATTTATTTATTAAGACAAATTAAATATACTATATTATTGATTTATGTAATGAAAAGTGATCCTGAAATACTAACTTCAGAAAATATAAGCGTTGAATGCATTAAACTCATAAAATATGTTGGCTATAGATTAATGAAGTCAAGTACTAAGAAAAACAGTTTTAAGCATTCACTCTTCCAATGCTAAGATGTGTAGATTGTAAAAATTGTTACAGTCACAAAATTAATGCACACCCTAATACTATTGAAGAGGTTAGATTCAAGATAAGCAACTTGTCTGATTTCAACTTCATTATTTCACTTATCTACCTTTTAATTTAGCGAAACTTGTATAATATTACTGTTAATTGTAGTGGTTTCTTTATTAACAAGTGGTCTTTAAAAGTAAGAAATTGTTACGTTGCCTCGTATTGAATTGTTATGTTCTTGTATTCATTGTGTATGGTATAACTGTAAACAATTGTTAGCAATTTATTCTCGACTTTTTTTCAAATTAATTTGAAAAAAAGTCGAGAAGTACACGCCCGCTTGCACTCTGAAGATCTTTAAGCATATGGAATTAAGTTTGATCACCGTTCACCTTTTTTTTATCGTGCGCCAATTCCCCACGGATATCACCTACGCCAAAACCGGTGGAGATGATTATGTCGGACTCGAACCGACTAAAACGCATGCCGTCCGGTTCACCTCCGGCAATCTAGGACCCATTCCTTGATTTCCGGAGGTGAGCCGTTCATTCCACCTGCGTTTTACGCTGTCACTCAGGACGCACTCTACGCTTTATAGCGGAAACATAATTTATAAAGCGCTTTATACTTTATAGGCTAGGTGACATTTTATGCCAGAAAATATTATACTGAAATATTATTTACGTATATCAAAGGAAAATGATTCTATTACGTACTGATGGTGCTCATTGACCCTAAAAAATGTTATAGGAGCTGTTTACCATAAGTACACATATATATTTACTGAGCCTGTATTTTCTGAGGGAGTAGGTAGGGCAGGTGATGATGATGATGATGACGTAGTAGATATTAGTTCGTTCGTTTTCGTTTTTCCGTTTCGTATTCGTTGAAAAAAAGATGTCTATGTGATACGCCATATTAGTAGGATTAACACTAAGCGGAAATCGAAACTGGGACTGCCGTATTAACAGGGGCTCTACCACCATCTTTTAAAAGTTAGCCCCAGATGTACTTTTACTGCCAAGTGTACACTTCATTAACATTACTAACCACAATAAAACAACTTAAAATCAAAACACATTAATCAGAAAACAAATTGAAACTATATTAATTTAACCCTTTCATAATTATATAATTACCGTATTCTCTACGGTTAACCCTGTAAATTCTCGCTGTCAAATGCTTAATTAAAATCAAACCAGTTAAAAGTGTTGATCTACGCTGTACACACAAAACTGAAAATTAGTTTTGTTATATATATATGTACCTACATGCAAGGGACGGACCCAATAAACCATTTTATGAAGGTATCGCCTGAAGGTTACAGAGAAATTGTTAAATAAAATAGAGGTGCTATTAACTCGGAGTCAAGGCCCCATCAGATGCTTGAAATCGCACGTCAAATATTTCAGTGCTGTGTATACGGTAACGCAGATAGTGTGCGGTTTAAGTCAATTCAAGTCTGATGTAGGCAGTAGGGTAAATGTAGGGTAAACGCCGTAGTAACGGCAGTAAGACCACTTATGGGCGAGTTGTTAGAGAGGCCACACGGTAGGCTCTCGTACCGGCTGACGCAGGTGATCACCGGGCACGGGTGCTTTGAGGATTACCTGCGTCGGATCCAGAAGGGGCCAACGTCTGAGTGTAATCACAGTGAAGCGAGCAAATCGATTCCGCATGAAAAAAGAGACGCAGCAGACAACTTCCACGACATGTCAAATAAAATATAATGACAAGTCTAGTATTATTCCCGCAGCCGGTCCCTGAGCCATTCCACGTACACCACCCCTATCCAGTCTACAGAATTGTAGAAAAGAAAGTACCTTATCCAGTACAAGTGGCAAGAATTGTTGAAAAACCCGTACAGGATTCTTACTCGGTTGAGAAAATCGTCGAGAAAATTGTTGAGAAACCTGTTATTGTAACCAAATCTGTAGTATTATTATCAACCCTGCAGATGAAGATACTATAGCAAAAGGTGGATAGAGATAGAATCGTTTAAGTATTATTATTTTTTTATCAGACTTTTTCTAAATAATTTCTTCTGTAAAATTTATGCACTTTACCACTTAATTTTGGTTGATTCTGTTTAATATTTTTCAGATACTTAATTTTAAGTGGCAATATGTCACTAGTACTACTCTATTATAAACTTTTCAATACTTTGTAACGTAACGGACTATAATTATAACTGCATCTTTTTATTCAGTAGAATAACATTGTTCTATGTTTACATTTCAGTTATTTGCTTTTATAGGTCACGATTGACATTTTCTCCACTTATATACTCTTATTACCCCATTTTTACAGAATCACTCTAGTTTATACACCACAATCAATTATATACGTTACAATAATTGGCAATTTCATTTACTGAAATCTGAAAAAATGACTGACCCATTTATTCCTTTTCTCCCCATTTTACTCAGTACCAATATTTCTACTTGCTAGCTATTACCTACTGTTATAGATGCAATTGTCGTTCTTGTATGAAGTGATGTATCTGTTAAATAACTTTTACCTGATCTGTGACGAAACTATATTTCGAAGCTAGGAATAGAGGTTGTGTGAAGAATAGTTGAAGGGAACAGATAAACCAGAAAACCCCTATTACTTGTTCGGGTCGGTATATTATGGTGCTAAATATAGAATATTATACGTGGATAAAACTAGTTGAGCCATGTTTTTGTATTTAATAAGGAGGTCAGTGGTAGGGGACACTGAAAAATGCTTTATTAATTCGTATTTTTTTGTTGAATGGACAGGGTATATCCCATATCGTCAGGCGATTATTGGATCGACAAAAATGTTATTAGATTTTTCTTACTCAGAAAGTTTTTTGGCATAGATAAAGTCAATAGCTTGATCTTGTTATAAGCATCGTCATCCGGATGTAGTCAAAACCGGCTCTTTAGAGCTAGACTACCATCCGAGAAATTTAGGTTTTCTTACTTTTAAGAGTACAGCAAATTAATTTACTCAAAAGAACTACGACTTTCTGTACCTAACTCAAATATTCCACCAATGTGTAATAGTATGACTTGTATAGTAGGTGTACATAATGTATAACTTAAGTACAAGTAAGTTTAAAAAAAAACAAAGAATATTATTCGGTATTTTTAATATAAATTTGTAAAATCCAAAATAATAATAGTAAATTAATATCATTATATAATTATTGTTACCTACTTAAGTAAGTTACTCGTTAATTGTGAGTTGATAACATAGTGCAATCCAATCAAAGGATATTGGAAAGGACAGAGGATATTGGACTGAATTGGACTGGATTGGAAATTAATTAAAATAAATCACGAAAGTGCAAAATGTAAAGTAGTATCGAATAATTAGAGTAATTTAAAATCTTATACTTATTTATTTTTTTATTTATTATTATATTTTATTTATACTCGTATATTTAAATAATAAATAAATAAATAAGTGCCTCGGAGAGCACGTTAAGCCGTCGGTCCCGGTTGCCATACAAACATCTATGGCAGTCGTTACGGGTAGTTGGAGCCCTCAAAAGTCCAACCAGCCTAACTTGGAACTTCGATATCGCAATTGGTCATTAGACCATTGGTTGTGGAGGTCAGATGGCAGTCGCTTCACGGAAAATATCGAAGTTCAGCCGCATCACAGTTAGACTGGAAAGCCGACCCCAACTGAGTTGGGAAAAAGGTTCAGGGAATGATGATGATGATGATTTAAATAATAAATAAATATTCTAGGACAATCTACACAATTTCACCTAGACCCATGGTAAGCATTTCTTAACTAGCTTGTGTTACGGGTTCTAGAATGCGGATAAACATACTTAAATACATTTTTGTTTGTAAATACGTACATATTACGCACAGACCAATGCAGATATTCATATTTCATGCACACAAATATTTGCACTGAGCGGGAATCGAACCCGCACCGCCTGCGTAGCAGTCGCGTTCACTACCGCCACGCCACAGAGGTCTTCATATTTGTACATTAGGTATGTGTGACGACCCTTAAATATGAGCACACCTTTCTGTAACAAGCTGTATAAGCTTATTATCGATACCAGGGGTATCAAATTCGTGCTGCCGACCATATAGATAAGAGGGGGGAAGTGAGAAGGCTAAGGGAGTCTCTGTACTGTCAGTGCAGAAGACAAAGAAAGGCAGACCCACTGACAACACAAAATCTCTCCAGTGAGCTTCTGGCTACTTTACTCACCGCCGCAGACACAACACTAGGTTAATATTAGCCGCAGTATTCTGTAGGGCGGAGGTACTTCCCCAGTTGGACTGCTCAATTAGGACGGTAGATACCGTCATATCCTACCTCCATCCTCATCCATCAAAAATAAATATCAAGTGATAATTCTTCGATATTATATTATACCGTGCTAAACTTCAAGAATTCCACTTGACACTGTAGTGGAACAAGGAACAATAAAGTACAAAGGTTGTGAATTTTTCATAAAGCGGTACTTAAACGTAAGAGCCTATTACTGAAGTGGCAATGGAACTGAATGACGAAACAACGTTGGTACATTCAAGTACATAGACTTAAGATTATTTGACACATCTTTCTAGAGGGCTCTTATCTTTTTTGAGAGCGTTTTTGAGAGTGAATTTAGAGTCTTGAACTAAATTTTTTATGCCGTGAAATCATAATTGATGTTATTAAAAACATTACTAGTGCTTTATTTATAATTCTTTAATGTACACTTCACACCAGACCTTCTTCAATACCATACCTACTCCTCTGATACGCAAAAGTTTGCTGGGAGAGAATACATATGTGTATATATATTATATATACACTACCTAATTAGCTCCCGGTAGAGATGCCGGCGTTCCCACTAGAGTAGAATCTAGTCCATGGAATACGACAATAGCTTTACCTCATCATCAAAACAGCTTCGCGTAAACTCGGAGTCCTGAACAGAGTGAGACGTTTTTTCACGCCGGAGCAGCGGTGTCTTCTTTATAAGACACAAATTCGCTCCTGCGTGGAATACTGCTCGCATCTCTGGGATGGCTCCGCAAAGTACTTATTAGATGCTCTCGACAGGTTGCAGCGACGTGCGGTCCGCATTATTGGGAGTCCTGAGGTCACAAAGTCCCTCGAGCCTTTGCAGATGCGTAGAGATGTTGCGTCCTTGGGCAGTATTTTACCGTCTCTACCATGGTGAATGTTCTGATGAGCTCTTCCAATTAATCCCACCCTCCCCTTTCCTACACAGGACAACGCGTGCAGGGCTTAGGTGTCACTCGCATACGGTACAGAATATTCCATCAAGAACCAAGCGGTTCGGTGAGTCTTTTCTCTGCCGTACCATTAAGTCCTGGAATTCCTTGCCGGCGCACGTGTTTCCTTCTTCCTACAGTCCCGGGTCCTTTAAGCGGGGCGTGAAAAAGCATCTGATGAGGCCGTCAAGCTGAGCGCCACCATTGTAGCACTGAACGTGTTTGCAATGGTGACCCTCTTTCATGGGACTTTGCCTTCAGCTTAACATCAGGCGAGGTGAAGTCAAATTGACGTGCTATAGATAAAAAAAACCTCACCACATTAAATGTAGGTGTTAATTCACTTTTGCCTACTCCGGAGGGATGAACACATGTATGTATACTTCTTTAGATGACAGGAATTTCCTTGTAACACTAATACCATTATATCACAAGTATCAATAATTTGATTGTTTCTTAAAAAAAACAATATCAATGATTTATTAAACCACCATGACTTGCCGTAGTAAGTCATTCTTTGTTAATATCTTCATAACTCCATAATAATAAAACATTACTTACAAAGGAAAGTTGCCTCGCGAGGGCTACAAGTTTCTTATTTAACGCCCATTTATCATTCATCCCCTATTTACTCTACTGAATGTCCACTCTTATAGCTTCAAGCGAAAGCTTGACCGAAGATTGATTTGATGGGAAAATAAAGTTTCTTGAAGGCAGTTAGAGTAATTTATCACCTAGTTTTATAAGTCATAAGACACAATTTTCATTGAATTGAATCTTATGTATTAAAATATCTGAATAAAAAACTCACCAGATGTTCTTAAGTCAGTTCATCATCATTGTCCACGCATTATGTCTGAGTCCCATATCAGTTTTGTAAATCTACTATATAACAATATATTTTCGTGTTCAAGTATTGTTATTAAATTTCCCAATGTACAAATACAACCAGGCGACCATATTACAATAATTATAATAATATATAATAATAAATAATAATAACTATTATAACAGTTTAGATAGGGGACGTAGTAAGCCTTCCCGAAGACCGAAACCTATGCTGAGGCCCTCCCCGTGAGTTGAAACAAATTACTACACAACGATAGTAACTCAAAAATGCCGTCAATTCGATAGAAGAGAGTAT
This sequence comes from Pelosia muscerda, assembly GCA_963691645.1. Taxonomy (NCBI): domain Eukaryota; kingdom Metazoa; phylum Arthropoda; class Insecta; order Lepidoptera; family Erebidae; genus Pelosia; species Pelosia muscerda. The sequence goes on from OY829100.1 coordinate 4,298,982, forward strand.
CGACATTTGTTGATGTAACAAATATATACAAAACATTTTCGTAAACTTCAGTCGTATCTCCAGTTTTGCAGAAAATCAAATTTGTTGTAATTAATTCCACGGGAAGTACAGCCTGTTGTTCGTATCACAATGCCCTCAGAGATGACCCCCAAGTTAAGGGATGAATAGAATAAAATTCTACAATGGATGAAAGGGTACATCCAAATTAAATTTGAATAACTTTGTTACAAACGGGACTTGTGTATTTATCAATAAACGAAGGAAACTTGATAGTAGATTGTTTTAGTTTAGAGGTTCTTCGAGGCTTCAAGGAAAATGGTACTCGACAAAGTATAAGATATAAGATCGGTATCTTAAACGACGCAATATGCAAACACTGAAAGAACAAAGTTGAAACAATGAAATACTTACTGAGTGTCACGCCTTAGGAAGACATCGAATGGTTCTACTCTGGAGAGGCTATCCCAACATCAGAGGATTACAGGCACCTGCAATTAAGAGGTCGGTTGCATGAGGATTGAAATAACTCTAAAATATTTTCAACAAACTACCACTTAACTAACACTAGACATAAATTTTATAAATTCACCAACAGATCCTATTTCGCCCGATGTCACCGCCACGGTACATAACTTCATCCCAAACCAGTTAACGTGAACAATTCTTTTGGCGCTGGCGTAAATAAAAAAATATACAGTGACATTGTAAATGAAATTCATAATTCAGTTTTTTGAGGACTCGGAAAAGTTATGTCGCAAACTGGGTTGTTTACGAAAAGTTAAATTAATGTCTAACCTAAAGTTTTACATCAAAGGTTTGTGGGCAGTTGACGTCGGCTGTACGTAATGTAATTCGAAACAAAAAGAGTATTAGTTTAAACAGAATTGATGTTTACGTGCTTAGAAAACAAATGAGTCCAGCACGGTCGAATCCATCAGATTCAAACTTCGAAAACTTCGAAGAATCTATCTATACTATTATTAATTGTAAAAAGTTTATATCTGTCCGCGAAAAACGCAAAAACTACTGAACGAATTTCGATCCGTTTTTTTTTATTGTAAGGTCCAACTTCAAATCTTACGTTTGTTTGATTGCAATCGGTTAAGTAGGACCAGAGTTATGATTAGTAATATAGAATTTAGGTTGCACGGATGACGCTTAGGTCGCAATAACCGACAGCCACGCGGGCGGATCCGCGGGCATAGGCTAGTATACTATAATAATTGAACTTCGAAGATAATTGTCTACCTGGTAAGAATATCAAACTCTGTACTTCTATACCGCTGTTAAGAAGTAAAAGCCGGTAACCGGATTCCAAACATTCACAGCAGTAGACTAAGGTTTGATTAATCAGTTCCGTGAAACATATGGTTGCTTGTAAGAGCCACCAAATGTATATACGTCATAAATTATATATCTTTATTATGTTGACTCCAGCTACCCGTAACGACTGCCGTAGATGTTAGTATGACAACCGGGATTGATGGCTTAAGGTGCTCTCCCAGGTTTGACTAGACCAATGCAAAGAGCCATGTTCATGCATACAATTACAGGGTACAGGTACTGGGAGGCAAGCTACAGGTTAGGTATCCAGGGAGAGGAACTTCCTCACTTTGCGTACCATGTCTAGCAGAACCGCCCTTGAAGCCCTTGAGCTAGCTGTCGAGAGCAACTTTCCGCACAGAATAATGTCATCACTACATAGTATAAAACAAAGTCGCGTTCTCTGTCCCTATGTCCCTTTGTATGCTTAAATCTTTATAACTACACAACGGATTCTGATGTGGTTTTTTTAATTGATAGAAAGGTTAAAGAGGAAGGTTTATATCCATATAATATCATACTACGACCAACAGGTGCGGAGCAGGAATGAAAAATATTTCAACAACGGAGTGACGCAGGCGAAGTTGCTCGGGTCAGCTAGTACTCAATAAATTAGTTTAATAATTAAGTATCTTGTAAATCTACACATTACAACGAAGTACCAAGATACAAAAGTGGAGTACTCGTAACTCTTATGAAAGTGACGTATCATCACGAAACCCCAGTGACAAGCCTTTCCGCACGTAAAGAATTATATCCATCAAACATGGTGATTGATGACACCACTGTATCGTTATGTGTACGATATTTTACTCTCGAAACTCTTTCGAACACATTCTAGAAAGTTCTCAATGAAAGAAGATATATACATATAATAATTGACCCCGGCTCCGCGTGATAAAGTTTGCAGTATCTATCATTAACAATAACATAACATAACGTAAACTCACGCCTGTATCCCCGAAGGGGTAGGCAGAGGTGCTAGCACCCACATTTCGCCAGTTTATGTTTCAGGTCTCAATGTAATATGTGCGAGCCTATTGCCATTAACCGGGCACTTATAAACCTGCGATAAATACGCACATAGCTTCGAAAAGCATAGAAAAGTTATTGGTGTGTGCCATGGCAAAACCTGCGATCGAACCCGAGACCTCGTCTCAACAGTCTATTACCCATACCATTACTAGTATACACTATTACACTGAACTACTATTTTTCCTCAAGAACCATTTGATTATTTGCACTACTTGTTCCAAAATTATATATCTAGTCTGCCCCATGGCACTCGGTTCTCGTACTACGACGAAGTATTTTTAAATGTATTGTTATTTATTGTTTCTCCATTAGCTCGTGTATCTTATTTCCTGTTTGGAATAAGTTTGGAAGTTTTATCTAGAGTCTAAGTTTATCATGTAGATGTTATAGTAGAATTTATTTTCCATGGTATATTCCACGGTAAGGGCTTTACATATGATCGGGACTAACGCAAATTCTGAATTTCATTTAAAATATTTGATTATACAATATTTAAAGTGAAATGGAAAAGTGCTTAGAAACAATTTTGTCTAGTTTTTGGTTATTTTATAAATTTTATTGTCGTTGCCTTATTTAAACATCAACCACTAATAGTGCTATTATTTCTTTAAATGCGCATGTCTTTGAATCTCTACTGTTTTATAAGCTTACCTTCTTATAAGCAAATTGCTGAATCAATAGCAATGTAACTTGTTCAAGGAGACGTAAATCATATGCTTTTAACTGACCACTTTGTCAGCAATAACTGAATTCGCAGAGAAAGCCGCGGGCAACCGCTAGATTCATCCATAATATATTTTTACGACCACGATATGTCAATACTTATTTTTAGACTTTCGAACATAAAGATAAATGGGTTCCCCGGATGTGCGAGCCTCCTCAAAGTTATATAAAAAGGTTCTAAAGCGAAGTGCGGTGTAAAAGAAAAATATGAATATCGACAATAACATGAGTTTCATAAATTTTAATTGAGCATTCGTTTGCTTTAGAAATCTACAGACAATTAGATTGTGGGGTCGTTATTTAACAGTGACTATGTTGATATCCGTTATTTTTTATGAACTTCTGAAAAGAAATTAAGTCTATAGATTTTTCTTACGAAGGAGCCATCTCAAAAGCGTAGATAACCTGGGTCTGCCTGGGTGCGAGGGATATTGTTTTACTCAATTTGTGTCTTACATAGCTATATTTCACAGAGTATAAGAAAGAAAGCTGAGTTGTAAAATGAATTTGGGACTGGGACCATGTGATCCAAAGAAAAATCTCGAATGCAACCGGGATCATCGCGAAAAGAATGATGCCAATGTAATAATAACGACGTATACCTTTAAGAAAAAAAATCGGTAAAGTGCGAGTCAGACTCGCACTCCGAGGGTTCCGTACAAACTTGGAATTATGGTTTTAGCACGCATTTTTAATTTTCAAGCACTAATTTTCAAATTTCAGATGTATACAATGCTCGAAGGAAAATTAATGGAGTCGCAACTGGGTGTACCATGAATTTGATAAATAAACATGTGCAGCTTTGCTTTCACGTAGAAGTTTGATTTTTTTACAGCTTCAAATTTTGCCGACCTGAATTTTCGGTATAAATTTTAACTCGATACCTATACGCATTCCTGTGAAAAAGGTCTTGACAGACAGACAGACGGGCAACGAAGTGATCCTGTAAGGGTTCCGTTTTTTTCTCTTGAGGTACGGTACCCTAACTTTTATAAGAAAAAATGTTTTCTAATAATACTTTTGAAACCCACAAAACATATTAAAGACATTTTGTTTACAAAAATCGCCGAAGTAACGACACCCGTTACTGGAAATGTGATAAGGCTGACAAAATTAAATTCCGTCTCGCCTTAATGCCTTATGGCGGACGACATCATTGAGCCAATTACGCCATTGTGGAACCAGCTTTAGCTTGTCCTAGTTAGAATATTCTGTTATTAGCTTATAGCGTTACCTTCGTTATTTCTTTTTTTTTGTAAGGAATGACGTAAGATTTGAAATAGGAATGTAACAGCTTGAAATGATGTTAGACCGCACGGGTTGGGCTAACTTATTTTACCACGCAATTTGTAAATTTGGTTCGAATTCTATATTTAAATTTAAAATATAAGACATTAGTATTATTTTTCAAAACACATAACTGGCAATTGTTTTATAAATAATCGATTTAAAATAAAAAAATAATTTAAAGAAAAACAAAAAACCCGACTGCGTAAAAACTAAAAAGAAAGAAACAAGCCTAGTAGTTTCAAATTTTACCAATCAAATCTTCCCAAGGGGCCCCGACTGTGAATATTGTATGAGTTTTAAACTACTAGGCTTGTTTCTTTCTTTTTAGTTTTTACGCAGTCGGGTTTTTTGTTTTTCTTTGAATTATTTTTTTATTTTATACTTTTTAGTTACGATTCATTCAAAAGTTATTTTTTTACCAAAAATATTTTTGTTTATATATCGTTTATACTTGAAATATAAACTTAGGTAAATCAATAAGTAAGAAAATTAGCGGGAATGAATGTTTTGTTAAACAACTTTATATCGTTATATATCCTGAACTATTATTTAAAATGAAAAATGGTAAAAGAAACCTAAAAATGATTTTAAAATACCTATTCAACGACACCCCACTTGACATAGTTCATCGACTTTTTTTTTAACTTTGACAATATGGCGTCTGGTTGTCGCTGTGGTGAATCTTGATTACTATAATGTCTTTAGTGACACTCGCAAGATTAAGACGAATCAATTGACGTAAGAATTATCAAAATCGGCCTATGCGTTTGGTCTCTAGAACGCCACATAGAAACAAACAAACATACATACATACATACATACATAGACTGATAAACACAATACCCTCCTTTGCGTCGCGCAGTCGGGTAAAAAGAAACCAAGTCGAAGCGTATGTGTGTAACATTACATTCAATAACCTGAACGTTTATCAGTAACAAAAATAATATTACATATTGTTTTTGATGTTACGGTTATCACGACACGTTGCGTGCTATCGTATAAAACCGTTGCTCGTTCCATTTATAACTTAACTCAATAAAATCGAGGTTGAACATTCAGCGGCTTGATTTTAGGGCGGGAAAGAAAATTGTTTGATATTACGGCGTAAACAGGGTTAATTAAACAATAAATACATGCGACCTTGGTGGAAAACATGTATACTATTAATTGTTGACGATTACCGTAGCCATGGAATAGTGAGATTTTTGAAAAATATTTAGAAATTTTATTTCTGTAGTTAGGCTAGTCGGGACCGACGGCTTAACATGCTCTCCGAAGCAAGACCAGAGATGCAAATAGCCATATTCATACATACGAATATTTGCTCTGAACGGGTTTTCAACCCGCGTCTCTTGCGTAGCAGTCCCGTAGTAATCTACGCCACATAGGCTATTATAGCATATAAGGCAAATGAAATATAGAAGAAGGTTATTACAGAATATAATTCAGCCATATTTCAATGTGCACTCAGTTGTGAGTTCCCCCACGGTAATCGCAAAGTCGACAAAAGTAAAAGGATTGTGATACTGAGGGACGTCAACTTGAAATTCTCGATTAACAAGTTTGGGGCCGCTACGGAACATATTTTACTGGAAATATTATACATCAGAAGTGAAGCGTGAAGACGAGAAGTCAATCGTAATATCAAATTACTCGATAAATAATGTTCAAATTATACTTTACAGAGAATTTATACTTTTGACGGCCTCCGTGGCGTGGCGGTAGTAAACGCGACTGCTACGCAGGAGGCGTGGTTTCGATTCCCGCTCAGTGCAAATATTTGTGTGCATGAATATCAATATTTGCATTAGTCTGGATGTTTCTATGTATAATATGTATGTATTTACAGAAAAAAATATCTACGAATGTTTAACCGCATTCTAGAATCCATAACACAAGGTAGTTAAACTAGGCTTATCATGGGTCTAGGTGGCGTTGTGTAGATTGTCCTAGAATATTTATTTATTATTTATTTAATTATAAATTATAGAGTCAAAACTCTGTTAAAATCGTTTAAATGGCTTTGGTTAATAGTACGTACGTAAATGAAACTACGTAGTAGTGGTTAAATGGGTACTGAAACCAAGAGGTGCTTCGGAACTTCCAAATCTTGACACAGTAATGGAGACGCTTTTCGTAGATTCGAATCTGATGTAAATACCCAAAAGGCCAATGGCGATAGTTAGATAGTTATATTAATAATAAAAATGCCCTAAAGGTAAAAGTTATTTTGACCCATCATAATAGCGATTTTCTAGTTGGCACACTTGACTTCTCTTCTAAGTGATCTAGTATTATTAAAATGTATCTGAAACTCTAATTTTAAGTAGAAGATCTATTAAATAACCCTGCAGGTATTGCAACTGCAAAGATAATATTGTGAGAGACGCAGTGTCTTTCATAATACACAAAAAAGAATGTGAAAGTTAATATATATTACATCAGAACAGTAGACTAACCGCCGGTTTTTGAAAGGCCCGTCAAATCATTGATCAACTAACACTGAATATTAACAAATTACTAAAACACTACTCTGTTGACGAACGCATAATATATCGAAAAATTAAATTAATACAAATACATTAATTCCTTCCTTTAAAGCGATACACAGAGTACAGACCATTCCAGTAATACAATTGTAGTCGCAGTACTTTATTACGTTATAAGTACTCCTAGATAAAGAGCGACATTGACGAGATTGCCACTAGCGCAACTCATAACTCAATTTCTATAATGAAATAGTCGCCACTCATAAATATGATTTGATACTGGAAAATATCTTGTATTTTCTATTTCAAACGTAGACAGTGACAGCGTTGTTGGATTCTAATGATTTGGTTATATTTTAGCGAAGTTCAATTCTTATTTTATTATTTCGGTGGAATTCCATGTCTTTACCTGCGTACCTATTTTTTAAATTTGAGATATAGCAAGAAAGAAAAAGATTTATTTGGTGCAAGGTGGTCACAGAGATAACAATAACTAACAATATAATTATATAAAAAAAGTAAGAAACACTAATAAAACAGAGTGGCTCACAGATACCCCAAAAAAGTTTCCAGTTCAGCATGTGCCAGGTAGAAACCCGACGCTGGTTTTCGACTGGAACAAAATTTGTCAGTGACACACGGACGCCGAACTGTCGACGTCAAGTGTGAAAGTATTGTGGAGGTACGTGCAATGGGGTGTGTAGAGGTTATGTACTCATATTACAACGTGAAAGTAAACAATAATGTATCGTAAATACTTAATAACTAAACATATATCGTGATAATAGGCGATAGAAGATTTTAGTGACTAAATAAAATACGTAAATAAAATAATGATACGATAGTGTCATACTACCTGTATACTATGTATCTATCTGCTATGTATCTCTTTTCTTTGCCGTGCCATAAAGTATTCGAATTCTATACTAACAACATGATTCGTTCTTGTTACAATTCTGGTTACATTACACTTAGGTGGTAGATAAGCACAGGAGCCACCTGACGGAATTTAAGCTACCGACAGGGAGAAACTGGGGGAGAGCTAAAGGTTGAGAGTGTTTCTGAGCTGTCAGTGCAGAAGACAAAACCGGGTGTCTCGGTCTTCCCGCCGACCACACAACAATTCCCCTACTCGCCGCCGAAAACACAACACAATGTTATTATTAGCCGTGGTATTCTGTAGGGCAGAGATACATTCCCAGTCACATTGTTCAATTAGGCCGGAGGATACCGTCATTCAAATAATCTGGGGCATTTCAGCATTATTTGAATCTGCAATAGTAACACCTATTCCCGAGACATCCCTTTTTTCCACTAGACAGTTTCTTCTGTCGAATCGACGGCATTTCCACTCCTATCAGCATGACAAAATTGCATTTGAGTTGCCATCGTGGTGTAGTAATTAATAACTAGACAGTATTAGTAGTTCAGTACGTAACTTTACATAAAGGAGAGTAACTCATGAAAATAATTGAGTGCCATTAGCGCAGCGAATGGAATACTACGCCGATATGTAAAGTCACCTTTCATTATTCGTGTTAAGTCGCTTCACTGTTCGCGAGAATTCAATTAACACAGTATCATAGTGCTTTGAATTTCGTTAAAGGTGAATGGAACAGGAAATGTGCGGAATAGTTTATGAATAAGAAGGGTTAGACAGGAGATTGTTGAAGCTTACATTTCTTAGAGCATTATAACTATGATTTTTAGTACCGATTTCATCGATGACATACAATTTTTGATCCCGAGAAATTAACTCTGCTGTGTTTTTACATCTATCGCTGAGGAACAAAGTCATTGTTTCCAATCTCTTCTAGCTGCCTTTTTCAGGTCATCAGTCCATCTGGCTAGGCGTACGGCTACGAAATCATACCCTAATTCATATATACCGCACTATCACTAGAATCTTTACATCAAGTTCGGTTTACTAAGCTTTCTGCGGTCTGCGGTCGGCAGTAGTAGGTACCGACTTCTCACAGATCAGTAAATCTGTAAACTCAATAATTTTTAATTTTTCAGTGTCTCTTTTTTGTTCTTGGTGGCGATTCGACTTTTTTTTATCAATTAATCAATTAGTATATTGCAGTCCAATACTGGACATGGGCTCTGCTATTGCTCTCGAATCTTCGCCTTTAACTTAGAATGAATGTGAAATCAAGAAGATATTGTTCGTTCCTGTTACGTTAAAAGCTTTAATTTCGGCTAAGCTCAGATCTAAGCTCCAAGACGAAGTCACGGGTACAGCTAGTCGTAAACATATCAACGATGTTCACAGTAACGGTATATTAAAGTATACCACAGCAAAAAAAGCATAGCGCTTGGCAACATTTAATTAAATCGTCTCCCACCCTTCTTGTCTCCTTACGCGTCGTAAATCCCTGAGCGATAAAAAACTGGAAGGATTTAACAGCATTGAAAAAAATATTTTCATAATAAAATTACTCGAAATGAAGACTTACAAATGCGTTCAAATAGCAATATTAATATTTCAGTATACGCCAAACATGTTTCTTTTGACAAGATTTTATGTAAATGAGTGGAGTTTTGGAAGTGAAATCCTGTTTTTGAGGTAACATCAAAACACTTAATAGGCCCAAGGTAACAAATTATACTGTAAGCTGGTATACCCACAACAAATGAAACACTGGCTCAGGCTTTCTCATCAGAGTAGGGACGACCGACGGTAGTGGCTGGCCATAAATACCAATCAAAATTTAAACAGATAGTTTTTTAGTGTTATTGCGAATATTGGTCTTATCGCCGTTCTACTGAAGCGATTGTGACCAAATCATGACCAAATTCATTTCAGCGATAGAACGTCCACTGCTGAACATAGGCCTCCACCATCGACCTCTTATCCGACCGGTTGGAGGCGGTCTGCATCCAGTAGGTACCCGCAACTTTGACCATGTCATCCGTCCACCTCGCAGGAGGCCGTCCCACACTTTGTCGTCCGTCCCGTTTCCATTCGAGAACAAAATTTACCTACTTAATTTTAAGTTAGACCAAGGTCTTTAAAAAGTCTCGCATTAAAATCTGTTCAGTGATTATCGTCGAGAAGCAAGGCAAGTACTGCAGTATGCACGTTTGTACTATGGTTGATGGACGCTCCGTGATGGCAAATTCCTGGACTATAGACACGTAGGTGTGGAACGCTGTTCAAGATATGCCAAGCATATTCTTCCCACACCACATCTCTAGAGCATTTATCTGCCCCTTTTCCAGCGTCCGCATAATTCATGCAATATAACATACTTTCTACTTCTGTCGAATCGACGGCATTTTTAAATTGTCAGTGCCAGCCATGTAGTAATTTGTTTCACGGCAGCACCGCTACCAACGGAGAGGGCCCGCGCATAGGTTTCGCTCTTCGGTAACCCATTTTTTTTTAAACATTTCCATTATAAAAAAGTGTATAGTCACTACTAGGTACTTCACAAATTATAAGGTAATAGTTTGTTAGAAGTAACGTTCTATGTAAGTGATATTAATTATTCTACAGCTAATCGTTATGTACACTCAGCTACCTCCTCGGTAGAGACAACAACCCGCCTATTAGCCTATCCTTACATACTTTAAGAGGCTCATCCACCGCTATTAAATCTATTACGGTAGCAAACCGCCGAGAGAAGCGCTTGTTTTTCGTTCGATAGGTGTTTGTTACCTGTCTATTTATGTGTAGGTACATCCTTAGTTGTACTATAAATTTAAAGCAATTAGTATGCTGTTTCATATCAATTTAGATACAATAGTGAATGCTTCGACGGGACTCGAAAATGCGACCCTTACAGGGGGAAGTCTAACCGCTGAACCACGGAGCCACGTCTTGGGCATTTGAAGTTTTTATACAGGCATTTTAGAACGATGGTGGAAGTCATATACCGCCAGTTATACGAACCATCGATTCAGCGGTTAGAACAATCCCCCTTTAAGAAAAAGATTGCGGGTTTGAGTGCCGTCGGCATATTCACATGTTCCGATATAAATTGATTTGAAACTGCCTTACTTAATTGATTATTCGTTCAGCAATTGAACTTGTTATTGTAAAACATATTATTTAATCAGTGCGTAAACATGTAAGTTATGTCATTAGTATTATGTACTATAGAATACAGTTAAGCACATTAACACACCCAAGTTAAAAATAAATAAAAGAATAATATAATCAGAAATCAATAAGTTAAGTAAAAGCTAAGTAAAAGTGAATTTTAACTTTTTAATTTTTGGTTTGTATCCCAAACTGCTCAGAAAATTTTTTCTCCTACTTTTTCTCACCATCCTAAGGTTGTCGTAAGAGATTGCCGCAGAGCGATAAGGCCGCCAATTGTATTAACCATGTACAAACATGTCTCTGTGTTGTATTACTTTATCCTTATTATTATTAGTTATTTCGTAAATAGATATTTACAAAGGATGTTTTCTATCTAGCGGTAAACATAAAACCCGTCCAATAAATGTCCATTTGACGGTAATGGGCGCGATGCCACTTACTGTATCAGTACTATGGAACATTGATGAAATATTTATTATATCTATGTTTAGCAAAAAAGCTCTAAACATAGGAAAATCCTCGAGAAAAATCACGTCTAAAAAGGGTAATAAACGTAAGGTGCCCGTAGTTTGTCGACCTTATATTTTCAGGATCTGACTCCTGAAAATATACGTTTCCAACAGAACCTCCGTCCATTGAACCGGTGACGAGGGTCGGCCTGCTAAAGACCTACTTTTTAACCTTACCGACCTCACTGTGTAGTACTTCCTCAACCAAATATATTGTGATTACGATACAAATGTGAGAAGAAATCACTCCATAATATTAACTAGAATATCATCAGTATCAAAGTCGTCCTAAATAAAATAAAAACCTTTAGGATAAACTAGACAGTTTTCCCCTAAATCGGGGAAAAGGTTTGTGCTGGTATACTTGATTTTAATACTACACATAATATGCGAAAAATTAGTGATTAGATGTAATGTTTGGGAATTGGAATGTTCTTAGCTGTTAGTGTAAAGGTAAATCTTTGAGAATGCCACAAGGCGAAACCGGTTAGGTACTTACATTCATAAATACAGTGGAAAAGTACAAGTGTGTTATCAATTATGTATGAAGAAACTATAACATTTTCCAAGAAATACGTGCTGTACCTAATTGGTGAAAAATATGATTGCTACATACTACTTGCAAAAAGTCAAATACTATTAAGAGATAATTATTACTCTTAAATAATTTTAATTAGGCAATCTAAACTGGGATATTTTCATTCCATAATTAATATACTCCAATTAGGAACTCATAATCTTCTATAAAATGTAAATTGAAATGAATTACCAAGTGAAATTATAAAACAGTGCTCATAATGATCTTTTAATATTTCGCTATGGGCGGTCGATTGGCATATTAGCCAGTTTAGCTTTGGGTGAGTAAAGCCCGATATAAATATTATATATACATAATATTGTATGTATATCTCAAGTAATTATTACTAGAGATTATGCTGAAAGTAGATATAAATAAATTATAAATAAATATTCTAAGACAATCTTCACAAAGCTGCCTAGACCCATGATAAGCATAGTTTAACTAGCTTGTGTTATGGGTTCTAAAATGCGGATAAACATACTTAGATTTTTTTTTAAGTTGGCTAAAAATTACTAATAGGTAATCAAAAGTTAAATTACTTAGTTGGGGTTTACCAAGAACTTTAACTTTTATTCAAACGGTTTAGTTTTACCTAGTTATCTTTTTCCTTGTGTTGACCATTTTGCGTACTATTTTATTAGCACTCAATACAATCTTGGTAAGATATTAAAAGTAAAAAAAAAAGTAAACACAGCGCATTACTTATTTTATTATCGCCATCTACCCTCACTTGCGTTGCAAAGCAAAATTTGGCAAGAAATCTTGGATAATAATAATAACTGGATACAGCGCAATGAATTTTTGTATTTATTTTATACTCTAAAGATAGCTGTTTTAATGTCTTTCATTATTTAGAAATAATGTTAATAAGATTCATAAACCTCAAAAATGCTATTATAACATCATCTAAATTATTGATATTTATTAACCACCTAAAAGTAAAAATCTGTTCGTAAACGAGAGGATCACATTTATATTCATTAGAATTTAATGAGAATTGCTGGAAAGAATGAATTGTTAATTAATTTTAAATGAACGGTGTAAGTTTACGGCAACAAACATTTCCTCATTAAATCTGGAAACATTATACGCTCATTAATTGAAGCATAACGGATAACCGACTACCTATTAGATGTTGGTGATGACTCTCCTGTAATACTCTTTGCATTTTAATTGAATTTCAGTAAATTTTACTGATATATTATTTAAGAATTTATATATTGGGGGAAGGTAGGTGAAGCTGCCACTCACCCGCGGTTTAACAATTCCAAAGATATCCAATAGCAAATTATTACTATTTGTCATAGAAAGGAATGTCAAACTACACCCTTTAAAGCAAAAAAAAGACTTTACCCAAATATACCGCAAGTGCGAAGGAAAAACCTCGACACGAATTTCGCCTCTATACGAGGCATCTTCAGGAGCGCTCTCAAGCGAAGCTTATAATGGATTTCCGCCAGGTAAGCCTACATCTATATCATATATAAAATAATTAAGTTACTTTTGTATCTAAGGAAATAGTGACTATTCCTAATTCCCCTTTCTAATTAAAGTCCCCTGTAGCACCAAAAACTGGTTTTTCGAACGCATGGCTACACAAAAATAAATCTAATTTATATTTAACGTAGGTAAATCAGGCCTCAATCAATTAGCCTATCGCAATCCCCTGCTGGACTTAGGTCAATATGGAGATGCTTTGGCCTTCTGTATATGCACTGGCCAGACGGTTGGTACAGGGTTTTATTATGAGTTTTCCTTCTCTCGTAGTGATATCGCCTGCGTGTTTTCTGTTAGTTGCCTCTTACGATACCCTTCAGATGAATTGGGTTAGTGAGTATACTTACTCTGTCACCACATAAATGAAGCTTAAAATTATAATACCTATATTGGTTTTTTCGATAGCTTTCCATTCTGTAATCACTTTTTTTTTCTAGAAGTACTACAAAATAGTCCAATCCATTAAGGTCATCAACACATCGTCTGTGCCACACGTCGCAGTTGTCGTGTGTCGTAGGCTACGGAATTCACCATTATGTTATTCTGTACAAGCCTTATAATTTTGCGTAGTGCAAACACAGCTTTATCAACAATCCAGTCGTCACATATGCAGCTTCAAATCTTTTATTTTCACTACCCTGCAGCCGTTAAAACAGACAATATTTAAATCCAATAAAGGTTTATTCACACATCGTTGGACACAGACTCTGACAAGTGCCGATACAGTTCAACGGGTATTTTTAATAATCACATTGCTTTCGTTATTGTGACAAAGTTATTAAATATATAAAGTCACAATTTAATTTAATATTAATTTCATATTGATTTATTTTTTGTTTCTTTAAATTTAAGTTTATTTTCATCTTGATTCTATTTGAGTGGATATGCACGTTAATGTATTGAAGTATTAATAAAAATGAACTGTTGTCTTAAACACGGATATTAAGTATGATCTAGTTCTGACACAGATGTTTCATTGTATGAAATATTGCAAGATCACTCGTTTATTCAATGAAATTGATTAATTTTCATGCGAATTTAGTTTTAGTTTTTAGATTTTTTATACTGTTAATTAATGGAACTTATTGTTATACATTATAGATAACATACTTGTACTTCTCCACTATATTCATTATTGTACTTTACCAGTTTCGCCTTGCGGCATTCTCAAAAATTTATATTGACAGTTATGAATATTCCAATTCTTAAAAATTTTGTAATGGTAATGTTATCAATAATATATTTCAATTATTATTTTATTAGTTACTTTAACTGTTGTATTCGACTCTTTGCCTTAATCCATCGTCATGGTATATAGAATCAATATGTAAGAAGTGAGTGTTGTTATAAATGCAGAAAATTCCTGAATAAACCCAATTCGGAGATATTCGAATGGGAAAGAATTTCCGTTATTTGTTGGTGCCAAGGTATTTTTACCTCGGAAAAGAGCTATTTGCTCATTTTATTGAAATAACATAATAGTAATATCGTATCGTAGCTTAAATAAAAACCCATAGGAAAGGATGCACCCATAGGAAATGTATTCTACTATTAAACACTGTGTGTAATAATTTTTTTCACTTTTAATCTCGGTTGCATCCGAAGCTGTCACCTCGTAGTTCGCGGACCCACAGTATTTGGCGAAAGAAAAGATAGAAAGTTAAACCCAACTAAGTTTGGAATAGGCACAGAGAATGAGAATGAGTATTTGACGAAGGTATAAACTCTAGATCTGCATAATTTGGTACTAGAGTGCTTCGCGTGACACCATGACATTACCCACACATCGACCCTAGATAAGGTTATAACTCCAGGGGTGTGTTTGCTCGCGTTATGTAAATTTACGACGAAAATGCTGCATCTGTCATTATTAAAACGACATGCAGGGTG
Organism: Pelosia muscerda; assembly: GCA_963691645.1. Taxonomy (NCBI): domain Eukaryota; kingdom Metazoa; phylum Arthropoda; class Insecta; order Lepidoptera; family Erebidae; genus Pelosia; species Pelosia muscerda. Next base: position 4,314,369 of record OY829100.1, read on the forward strand.
TGTCTATCATTCTTAATACTTTGGAAGGATTTCGGTATGAAGGGTGGTGTAGTGTTTTTCTGAAATTCCACCCTTTTAATATTATTTTGTCATTGTAAACCTTTGAGGATGCCGTAAGGCGAAACCGGTCAGGTCTATTAAAAAATAAAAATACTGTGGAAAAGTACAAGTGAGTTCTCAATATGTGTAATACTATTTTTCATTACATTCTTCAATTTTTTTATTTCAGAGATGTTCAGGTGCGACAAGACATTATAAATTTTACCGTCATAGTGGAATTTTTGACTACTCCATTTCTTTACATGCAGTGTCATACAAGCTGATATGGGGTTAGCGCTGTTTAACAACAGACAGTCGAGATTCAGCCTCATTTCATGGCTCGTGTTAACAATAGAGCCCGGAACACGGCAATAGGCTCACTCCCTATTACTTGGAACCGAATAAATGATTGGTGCAATGTTTTTGTGTTTATTTACCCTACCTAATCACCTCTGCCTCCGAGGACAAAGTGGAAAACGAACGCTCTAACATCACACAGTAATCTGAGTAACTAAATCATCAAAAAAAATAATTCCTACGTTTACGGTCTAGCATTTATTATTTTTTCTAAACGTCTTAAGCCTTACTTGCATCAACTACATGTTAAAGTAAGCGTTTACGTCAAATTTAACATTAAAAGTAACATTGATTCTAATGGTTTCTGCTAAATGTGTTGCATCAGCGTGTTTAGAAGCTTAATTAAAGTTATATTTTTCATAGAATTAACAATTAACAGTAACTGGCCGAGCGTAGCCGTCTAGTTATGACGTCATTTTAACTATTGTCATATAGTGTAACCTGTTTTATAACTGACCGGTACTTTAACTGCAATGTTAATGTTAAACTAAGATGGTGCAACCCAGCCTAAGACTGTAATTGGAATCCTGTTACGACTATAGTAACTCACTGTTAACAACTCTTTCTTTAAATACATGTAATGCTCGTACTCTTCCAAGTTAAAGCGGTTTATCACTACAAAATGCACTGTGAACATGTTTCAAACTCATTTTCTAAGCCGTCAAAGTTCACGTACGAAACCTTTGTCAGCACGCGGCCATAAAATAAAAGTTTGACAATATATTCTCGTCACGAGAAGTTCAGACACCTTCAGATATTTCCCTGTCGTGCAAGTGACAGTACCTAGTGGTATAATTATAATAAAGCTCAGAAATATTACCCCGCAGACCGAGATTGGCTTCATTCCAAGATTACATCAGAGTAAAAAATTATGGGGCTTATGCCGCGAAGTAATCTGAGTCTGATGTATCTACGAATACTTTCATTGCGGGTCTTGTTGTAAAACTCTGTAAGGAGTTTGTGTTTGATTTGTATGTTTTATTATTCAATAATATCCGCTACTGAATATGAAAATGATGTTTCAGAAATGTCGACAGTCTCCATGCCGGCTTCGATCCCCGTTCAGTGCAATATTGTATGCATGAATATAGATATTTGCATAGATCGGTGCCTCAGAGAACACTTTAAGCCGTCGGTTCCGGCCAGTTGTTGGACTTTTAGGGCTCCAACTACCCGTAACGACTGTCAAAGATGTTCGTATAACTGCCGAGGCTTGACGTGCTCTCTGAGGAACGATGAAACCAGAGCAAATACTCATATTCATGCATACAAATATTTGCACTGAGTGGGAATTAAATCTTTATCCTCTTTCCTTTTCTTACTTTCACAACATCATATTTATTCAATGAAGGCAAAGTCTCAGGCAGGAAAGAATTTCAACTTAACACCGAACACCAAAATCCATTACTACATCTACATCATACTCTCTAAGTTATCCAGTAATCCTGATTACACACATATGTAATACTCTGATGATCCCAAAGGCCATCGCATTAATGGAAGGGATGATTCCTCTATTTAATACCAGAAATAACGTTTTAATATTTAAACTGTTCACATCAGAAGGGAGGCATTATAACGGAGGCGCATTAGCCTTCATCGTAATCAATGTCTGTCTTATGGGACTCTTTACTAAATTGATGTTTAGGTAGATTATCTCTTTGTGGCTTGGTTTGTAAAGCTTATTGCATAGGAATCTTTAATACCTTCTTCATGAAGGGTGGGAATCACTACAGATACCTCAGGTAATGTATAATGTCTAGATCAAAATGTAGTCTATCTCTTTAGGCTTAATTATCATCCATTCATCCCAGTTGAACAGCACCTGTAGGATGGATAAATTTTCGACCTTAAATTAAAACTATATCCTGAATTTCTTTTGATATTATTATAGAGGGCGAGAAAGAATATGACCAGCCATTTTATCCGAAAGGTGTCGTAAGAGGCCACTTAAAAAAAGCAGATGATATAATTATGAGTGAAGGAAAACTCGAAATGAAGTTGTACCAATCCGTCAGGCCAACGTGGAAACAGTAGGCCATAGTTGCCCAACATTCGGAGAGGCCTTAGCCAGCAGTGGACTGCGATAGGCTTATTGATTAATTGGTTATTAATTTATATTTATTGGTGAATTTCCATTAATGTATGTTGATTTATGAACAAGTTTAGTATAGAAGTTTTTTTTAAATAAACCATATTGTAAATACAACTGAAATTACTAATATTCCCTCTAACTTTTCAGTTAGGAGTGGCTTTACTTCGACCAGGCTTTGATCCTGGGATATCTCGATCGCAAGGCCGATTTCTTAATCACTAATCTGCCGACGCTTAAGTAACACTCTTTCAAATTAGTATCCAAGTATTTACTCTCAATGCCTTGAATTCTCATCCAAATAAAGATGTAGGGTACAATTAGTCAAGTGTTAATTCGTCAAGCGTTATTTTTTCCCTGTATAGATTATATAAAATATTTTGGAAAGCAAACAAAGTAGATAATAAATTTTAAGCACCACAGAAGCTATAAGACCCGAACGTTTATCGCACTAAAAGCAAAAATATGATTTCATTTGAACGTTTCATAAAAGCCTTATGTTGCGGTACATAATATTAGCAAAAACGTAGATAGATTCAACAAAGATCTCATTACCATAGGCAGATTTATAAATTGAGTTACAATAATGTCAAGTTCAATTCATGTGTTCGGTATGTTGCGATAGAGTGATAAATTTGGTTTCTCATAAAATGGCAATAACATAGAATTTATTGTATTCATAAGTGTTTCATGATTTATGATTAGATAAGTGACTTATGTTTACCTAATTTGTTCAATTTATTTCAGACATTTTGTTTAGTTATTTAAGTACCTACACATTACACAAAATTGTGCCTATTGTATGCCTAGAAGTGGAGAATGGAGAAACTTTATATCATTATTAACGTCATGTTGTAACCCATTTTCATAATAAATAATATTTGATTTGATTTGATTTGATTTGATAAATTCTCATAATGATTATGACTATAATTACTAAAAAAGACTACTTAAAGAAGTAATTATTTTATCAAATCATGGCACATTGTACCATTTTATTTTATTTTATTTAGTGTGCGGTGGCCAATGATGCTGTTCTATAATATATGGGGTACTAAGGAAACGCTCCTTAAACCAAAGGCACCTGGTAATACAACATTTCATTTCATTCATTTCAGCCACAAGACGTCCACTGCTGAACATAGGCCTCCCCCATCGACCTTCAATCCCACCGGTTGGAGGCGGTCTGCATCCAATGGGTACCCGCGACTTTGACTATGTCGTCCGCCCATCTCGCAGGAGGCCGTCCCACGCTTCGTCTACCGGTACGCGGTCTCCATTCAAGAACCTTTTGGCTCCAACGGCCATCTGTTCTTCTTGCTACGTGCCCCGCCCACTGCCACTTCAGCTTGCTAACCCTGTAGGCTATGTCGACCACTTTCGTTCGTCTGCGGATCTCCTCATTTCTGATTCGATCTAGCAGAGAGATTCCGAGCATAGCCCTTTCCATAGCTCGCTGTGCGACCTTGAGCTTTCTTATGAGGCCCATAGTGAGGGTCCACGTCTCGGCGCCATAGGTCATCACTGGCAACACGCACTGATTAAAGACTTTTGTCTTTAAGCACTGAGGTATTTTGGACGAGAAGACGCTGTGTAACTTCCCGAACGCTGCCCAGCCGAGTTGGATTCGACGATTGACCTCCGCCTCGAAGTTTGATCCGTCTAATCGGACCATCTGTCCAAGGTAGACGTACTTGTCTACAACTTCGAGGGTCGAGCCTTCAACTGACACTGGGGAGGGCCTTAGAATATGAGCATTCGCCATAACCTGGGTCTTGTCCATATTCATCTTGAGGCCCACCTGTTGAGAGACTCGGTTGAGGTCGTCGAGCATTGTGTTTAGATCCTCCAGCGATTCTGCCATGAGCACGATATCGTCGGCAAAACGAAGGTGAGTGATGTATTCGCCATTAACATTAATGCCAAGACCTTTCCATTCCAGTAGCTTAAAGGCATCCTCCATTGCATTGGTGAAGAGCTTCGGAGATATTACATCTCCTTGTCTCACTCCCCTCTGCAACAGTATCGCCGCTGTGCTCTGATCTTGTACTCGGACTGACATGGTGGCGTTTTTATACAAACACTTCAGCACTTCGATGTATCGGTAGTCTATATGACACCGCTGGAGAGATTGTAGCACTGCCCATGTCTCGATCGAATCAAAGGCTTTCTCGTAGTCCACAAACGCTAAACATAGTGGCAAGTTATACTCCTGAGTCTTCTGTATGACTTGCCGCAGCGTATGAATGTGGTCTACGGTACTATAACCTTTTCGGAAACCGGCTTGTTCGGGCGGCTGGAAGTCATCAAACCTGCGTTCGAGACGATTCGTGATAACCCTCGAAAACAGCTTATAAACATGGCTCAGAAGCGAGATGGGTCTGTAGTTCTTAAGAGAGGCTTTGTCACCTTTCTTGAAGAACAAGACCACCACGCTTCTGTTCCATGCTTCCGGCGTAGTACCTTCGAATAAGACGGAGTTGAAGAGCTTCTGAAGGACTTTAAGTATCGGTGTTCCACCCGCTTTCAGAAGTTCCGAAGTGATTCCGTCTTCTCCTGGTGCCTTGTTATTTTTAAGCTGCTTGAGGGCCACCCTAATCTCGTACAGGCTGATGTCCGGGATATCCTCGGTGTAGTGTCGGGTTAGCTTGGCTCTTGGATCTTTAACCGTATCAGTAGCAGGCTTAGTGACTGAGGTATAAAGCTGTCCATAAAACCCCTCGATCTCCCTCAAAACATCTGCCTTAGTCGACGCGACACTGCCGTCCTTCCTTTTCAGCTTTGTCAACTGGCTCTGCCCAATAGACAAGTCTCGTGCGAAAACTTTGGAGCCTTTATTTCGCTCAATCGTTTCTTTAATACATTGAGTATTAAAGGCACGGATGTCGTGTTGCAAAGACTGCTGGATACGTCTATTGAGCTGCCGATGTGCTTCAGCGTCATTGGTAGACTACAGCCTCATAGAGCGTCGTTCGGCCATGAGTTTGAGGGTGTGATCGGTGAGCTTCTGTTGTCTATCTCTTCGACGGGGCCTGAAGAATTTGGAGCCCACTGAATGGACAGCTTCAACCAACCTGTTATCTATCTCGTCCACTGTACTGCATTCTTCTAGGCAAGAGAAGCGATTCGAAAGTTCGAGTTGAAAGCTCTCGGGGTACTGTATATGGGAAGCTCTAGGTCGGAGCGTAGACCTCATCAGACGGGATCTCTCCAGCTTAACATTAATATTCAATGTGCCTCTAACCATTCGGTGATCACTTCCGGTTTTCACCCCATGGATCACTGAGACATCATTGAATATCCGTCTATGCGTCGTCATGATGAAGTCGATCTCATTTTTGGTACGACCACCGGGGCCCATCCAGGTCCATTTCCTGTGGGGCGGCTTCTTGAAGAAAGAGTTCATCATAAAGAGTCGCTCTTTCTCAAGAAAGTCGGCCAGCCTCCAACCCCTTCGGTTACGCCTCCCATACCCATATTGCCCCACTCTCAACTCGTTATCACCTCTCGTACCCAGTTTTGCGTTGAAGTCCCCCATAACAATAGTGAAGTGTGATTTAGAGGCATGTATGGCTCTACTAATGTCCTCATACATAGCCTCCACTTCATCATCTGGTCGTGTCGAGGTCGGTGCGTAAACCTGTATGACCTTCAGCAAGTATCTCTTGGACACTCTGAGTACCAGGTACGCGACCCTGTTCGACACACTCGTGATGGATATGATGTTGTTTATGAGGGACCTATGGACGATGAACCCGACACCACCTTGCGACTTCTCGTCGCCCTCCCGGTGGTAGAGCAGGTTGCCAGACTTCAGGGTTATTGTGTCCTCTCCCTCTCTTCGGACTTCGGATAACCCAACGATGTCCCAGCGCAACCTGCTCAATTCTTCTTCCAGCTCTGCTAGCTTCTCGTCTGTCCTCATTGTGCAGATGTTGTGTGTCACCAGTGACAACCTACGTTTGCATCGGTTGTCCGTTGTGCATGCTTTGGTCGTCTGACGGAGGGATCCCGCCCGGTGATTCTTAGCACCCCTGGCCCCAGGGCTCGACTGACGCCCGTCAGGCGCGTCAGTGTTGCGACTGGAGCCCCCGGGCACTTGGGGCCGTTTGGTGCACACCAACATCTTGGGGGGTTTTCGGACCGTATACCCGCCACGCTGGTCCAGTGCGGGTTGGCGGGTAGCCAGAGCCTCGTTCGTTGGTCGGCAGAGGGCACCACGGGCAGGTGAGGTTGGCTTGGGTCCCCAAGGTGGTGGAAGGGACCCCTTACTCTCCCAACATACAACATACTGGTATATATTTTTATACCGTTAAACTATTTATGATTTGAATGTGACCTGCAAGTAAAACAAAACAACGTATCAATAATATCTGGAAAGACTGTAGTTCTTCCGAGTTTATGATTTGACTGTAACATGATATATATTCAAATCATGTTTATTTAAACCATCGAGTACTAATGAACGGCCGTTGTAGCTGGCTACAGTAAATATTTAAATACGTGACAGATAAATTATATTATTTTTGTTTGTGTGTTCACATTCGGCTCATTAACGCCAATGCAATTTGGTGTAGTGCCTGTTGCTATTAATTGGCAAGTTGGGTTCACTGCGAAACTGCAATCGTCATAACGAATTCTGGGTGGTTTGTAGTGAGATAATTAAACAGGTTGGATACATTATATAGCTGCCTCACATTGATTTTGATCACTGAACAAAATTAGTTCCATAATTGAACATACATTAATGGACTTGTGCTTGCAATACTTAATGCCTTTTAGAGCACAATATATAAACTTTGTTTACACAAGTTTTAATGGAAAATTTTAGTTGAGTAAAAAATTCGAACTAACTTCACGTTATATTAATGCGGTAAGATAATAAAAATATATTTTAGTCATATAATTCTTTATGGTACCTATTTGAGAAATAAACTTGTGATAACTAAATGTCATACCTCTTTGAAGCGTAATTTTTTTTTTATCGAACACTAAACTTTTTGTGTTACTTCACAAAAAAGTGTTCGACAAAGGCTAAAAAAGTGCTTTTTAATTTTTATACATACAATTTTCACTTCGGGTGGGGATTGTTACATTGCTACATTTTTTTCATGGACTACATTCTACACAAACAAAAAAAATGTTTTATCTTACATTTGCTATCGACATCCTCACACGACATTTTGATACATTTGCAATACTAAAATATCGCCAACTCGGCAACACGGTCCGTTACTCCCCGTTACTCAACATTATTTATTCTATTTTCAAAACGTCGTAATTCATAAAGTCGACTGTGAATTGGAAATAAAACTCTTTTTAAGAGCCATACGTTAGAGGGTTGACGTTCACACAAACTGTGTGGAGAGGTACTTCGTTCATTTTAGGGATCCTTTATGTAGCAGCAAAGTGATTATTTCGTGAACAAATTAAACGTTCTAATTCAGTGGAGTCAGTAATTATTAAAGTGAGAACTGAGAAATGAGCATTACTCTACGTGAACCCACTGATAACACAAGCCATTGAATTTAGGTGGAGGTATTAGAGCAAATATCAGTAATTACGACATAATCACTTCCACCAACATCGGTGGAAGTGGTACGCATGGGGATTTTGCGCAAGATAAAAAAAAAGTTCCAGTCCGGTTTATTGATGTCGATTTTGTTTGCGATTATTGAGTTCGCTAGCTGGTAATACCTATTAAGACAGGTTTTACACTGAGTGACGGGGAGCTAGATTTCATTACCGATAAGACCAAAATAAGCATTTTTTCAGGGGTGGAAATTAACCCCCCCTCCCCCTCCCCTCTGCAGCGCCAGTGCCAGTGGGGACGGTTATGCCAGATTTGAACCGACTGAGGGCCAGATAAATCTAGCCTCTTGATAGGGCTTATCAAACGGTAAAAGTACCCACACACAATAACGATGATGACGTAAAGAATATTATTTATTTCATGGTATTACACATATTTATAATCCCAATAAAGTTTTATAACATCCTGTGTGATGTAAAACATTCATTTTAGTAAGCTTGAGGGGGTATGTCAACTCAGTCAGTGACAGGACGTTTTCGTGAGACAACCAATTTTTACGCGCATAGAAACTCGACTGGAGAGACTTCTGTCATTTATAAAAAGATTTGAGTAAGCATCAAAGGAAAGTCTTCTTCCGAACATAATCGTGTCACTAAAGCGGTGAGAGTAGTGTAACCATGAACGTGGAGCTCTGTGGAAATACCGTAAAATATTCCAAAATTTCTAAAAAGCTAACAAAAGAAAGTCTGCCTTGAATTCGCCAAAGTACGAATTCCTTTGGCGAATTCAAGCCAGACTCTGCGTACTTGTTTTGTCGTGGAATATTTTGAAGTTTTAGTCACATGGTGTTGTTTGTTCTCAATCAAATAAATTTTTGCAAGGAAATGTTTTGGGATTTTTGGAAAGTTGATGAGAAAAATATTCTCAAAACTGTGGTATTTATACTTGTGGAGTATAATGGTGGTGGATACCGGGAATATGCCTAAATAACTAAATATTGAATCAGTAATATAGCAAACTACTACTACTGACGCACAAATTATAGGAATCAAATTCAAATTCCCAAAATTTTTGGTAAGTAAGTACAGCATATAATCTACACAAAATAAATGATCTTTGTATTTTTCCTAGGTACATAACCTTAACAGTAGATTCAGTTTAATCGAGCGTTTAAAAATGTCTTTAGGTTACAATAACCTTTTTTGTTTTTGTTTATCATGCTATAAATTCCTACGGATATCCGGACCCATACAACCGCCTCTTTCTCGATCATTACTCGTTCACATTTCCATAACTTCAAAAATCCTTCAGAAATCAGACAGTTTGGTTATCGTACAATGGGGTGGGCCATCATATTTTAGGGCATTCTTTTGATGTCTATTCCCATTTCTTGAATGAAAGTAAAATGAAATAAAATATAAGCAAACGATAATTCGTTTATTTGCTTATGAAATGCGATGCGATATGTGTTCTATATCCATCTTATATGAACAAAGTAAGTATCCCTTTGTGATTCAAATGCGAGGAAAGATAATTGGTAGAGCTTTGCAAATACTTTTTTCTAATGTGTATTTATATTTCACTCAATTGTTTGTATTTTTTTATTTACGGACCTTTTCCTTTGGTATTCAGCAATTTAACAAGGATTATAAGATGTGCACTGCATATTCCACATCGATGTTTTTTGACAAAGTACCTATTTGGTTTATACGCCTTGAAAAACAACCGCATATAGCGGAAATGCGAATGTAAAGGTGGAAATGCGGTGTGACGAGAATAGCTAGAATAAGGAATGAGTATTATTAGAAAAAGTTTGCAAATGGCATGGTACGGACATACTTGTATTATGAGAAGGGATCCAAAGTACGAATGTAGATATCTTCAGGAGTGGAGATCGGCTTAAGAAAAGATGGATGAGTTGTGTGAAAGGAGATAGGCAAAGCAGGAAGTGACTGAGTAAATGAAATCTGACAGGAATGTGTGGACGAAAATGACATAATGCGCCGAACCCAATTAGTTGGGATAAGGGCAGGGAGATGATGAGACCTACTTGGAATACAGATATGATTGGTATAACGATTTTCAAAATCGTAGTAAGCCGATCTTAGGCTTAGTTCTCGACTTGCTCCAAAACCAGTGGAGTGTGCTTGCATATTTTTACTTTGCAATATTTTGGCCAGTTACATACCGATCCAAAAGTTCAACTATTGCTTCGACCACATTTCCATTACTGAAGCGGAGATGAGAAGGCTGAGATGGATGTAAGGGGTCACAAGAATGGTAAAAATAAAATATGTACAAGTAAGGATAAGTTCAAAAAGGAGGTAAGTGCCTGTTGTTAAACGTTATATAAAATTTATAATATATTCCTTTTTCTAAGAAAACCCACCTTCATTATTAATATCGTGAAATTTAAAAGAACCGCTCCATTGACTAAGTCAATTTCAACATCTCCTCGGGTCCCAAAGCAAAATATATTCAATATTTTTCCTTTATTCACGAAATCAACATGAAAATTCTTACAATGAGTTTCCTAAAACAACATTTGAGATTCTGAATAATTTCTGTAAGCGAAAGGAAATATTAATTTTATCGGGCGCAAAGGAATATCAGCAAAGAGGCTTAGGAAGCAAAAAAAATATGTCCTCTGAAGTTTTCAATCTTCTCATCGGGAATAGCTAGTTCGTAGTACAATATGATTATGGAACGCTTTACCTACTTATTTAAATCCTGGAAGGGTTGGTATTTGAGGGAATATTAGTAATTTCAGATAAGAATATAGCCACTGTGGAGTGGTGGTAGTGAAGATTTTAATGGGTTAAAGGGTTTGATTCCCGCTCATTGCAAATATGTGTATGCATGAATATGCCTATTTATATGGTCTGGTCGTGCCTCGGAGAGCACGTTAAGCTGTCGGCCTCGGGTGTTATACGATGTGATTGTTACGGGTAGGTAGAGTCCTAAAACGTTCAACCACTGGTCTTACTGTAATGATATCATGAATGGGTTGTTAAGGTCATTATGACAGCCGCTTCACCGAAAATATCGCAGTTCAGTCAACCCAGGTTAGGGTGGTAAAAACCGACCCCAGACTCTGAGGTAAATACTTCGAATGCCTCTGAGATTAACATTAGGATGTAGAAAAAGACGGATGAAAAACGGTGAATTTTGGCAATTTCTGCTTGATTTTTAATTTATATTTGGCAGTATTGGTTTCTTGAGGAATAAAATAGGTTCACTCATTTCTACCTGTGGTTAGAAGGCGATTGAGGAATATGGCTGTTGTCATCAGGCAACAAACGACACTGTGTCAGTGTCGGCTTGACGGCAAAAGGTTTGCCTCCGACCTAAGTGAGATCGAAAATCATATTTGACGTAATGTCGGCGCTAATACATTTCTGCCTATCTCAAAGAATCAAAGAATCAATCAGTCTTGATAAGAGAGGTGATATTGGCAATAAAGGTTTAGCAATAATAAAAAAAATAATTTAAAGAAAAACAAAAAACCCGACTGCGTAAAAAAAGAAAGAAACAAGCCCAGTAGTTTAAAATTCATACGATACTCACAGTCGGGGCCCATTCAAATTTTTCGAACCAATCTTCCCAATGGGCCCCGACTGTGAGAGTCGTATGAATTTTAAACTACTGGGCTTGTTTCTTTCTTTTTTAACGCAGTCGGGTTTTTTGTTTTTCTTTAAATTATTTTTTTTATTTTATACTTTTTAGTTACGTTTCATTCAAAAGTTATTTTTTTTTCAAAAATATTTTTGTTCGTATATCGTTTATACTTGAATATAAACTTAAATCAATAAGTAAGAAAAATATCCTAAATTAGCGAGAATGAATGCTTTGTTAAACAACTTTAAATCGTTATATATCCTAAACTATTATTTAAAATGAAAAGTGGTAAAAGAAACCTAAAGATGATTTTAAAATACCTATTCAATGATACCCCACTTGACATAGTTCATCGACTTTTGTTTTTTTCATTTTGACAATATGGGGTCTGGTGGTCGCTGTGGTGAATTTTGATTACTGTCATGTCTTTAGTGACACTCGCAAGGTTAATACGAATCGATTGACGTAAGAATCATCAAAATCGGCCTATGCGTTTAGCCTCTAGAACGCCACATAGAAACAAACATACATACATACATACATACATACATAGACTGATAAACACAATACCCTCCTTTGCGTCGCGCAGTCGGGTAAAAATGGGATATTAATACTGCTTATTTATGTAGGTACTTAAAGATCCTGAACAATCAAATCTCGAAGCTCAGGATCAGATGGATAAAGCTTATGTTACGAAAGCTTATACTATGTGAGCTTTTTACTTGGTGACCTTTCCCAATATGCGCAACTGCTGCGTTTCCTCCACCCTCCGCATTAGTATGTCGCAGCGTCAGGTCTTCAGTCTATGTAGCTAGGAGGCGTTCTACCTTCTATTCGCCTTCTCGCGGTCCTTACTTAAGGACATAAACGGTGAGTACATCTCGCACTTTCGGTTTGTCGACATCGTCATAGTTGTAGAGTTGCTTGAGCAGCTGGACGAAATGTTGCACAGCCAATGGAAACTCTCGACGAGTCGGCCTCGGTGTAAACTTGGACAAAACCAAGGTTATGTTCAATGAACATGTCGCACTGAGACCGATTGCCATCAAAGGGGCGGCACTCGAATTTGTTTTGCAATGTGTCTACACGGTATTGAATAATAATATTTTTGAAGGCATATAAGCACAATACGGGCTGTCCTACCCAAGTTTGTGATTAATGGCCATGTCCGGCACACGAAGCCATTATCAGGCGCTAGTTAATGGAAAGTTTATATCGGTATCGAGTAGGTATTGTACGATAATGCTTTTTCTTGCCAACTCTTAAGTAAAGGAGTGATAAAATGAGGCTTATATATGATAAAGTAATGGAGGTACTTTTTCTAGTTCATAAACGTGTTTCATAATAGTTCGCTCTTGAAACAGCAGTAACTCATATACATGCGTTTCAGTTTATCTTAAGTGGTAACAAGGAATGCTAATAATTGAGCGAGCGATCGAAGTTGGTGAGAGTCTCTGTTTAGACAAGGTGACCAATTTTACTTTCGTCTCATCTAGAGAATGCATATGGCCGATTGTAAAAAGACCAAAAAAAGAAGAAAAGCCCACAAGAGAGCCGGAGTCTTCTCAGGTGGGGGCCGCATTTCAAACCGGTGGTGGTCCATTTGCTTCGAACCTATAATAGTATACCTACTATTAATTTTGACGTTCTGTAAGTGCCGCTTAATGGTCTACACAGAATAAATAATGTCTCTATTTTGAATTTTGACTATCCCCAAACATGGCACAAGTGTTCTTTGATTTAAAAGACAACTTTCGTCAGGAGCTTATGATATAGGGGAGGGATGGGCGGGGTAATGAATAAAGGGTAAAATCTCGGGTAAAGGATGACTCATGCTATACCGTGTCAGCTAAGCGTCTCGGCCGTGCGTGCGTCGGTTGTTTCCGCTCGCCTCGAAAAATATAAGAATGCAACTCGGTATGGTAGGAGTGTCTCCATAAAAACTATATGTAATAATTAGTTGATTGTGTGCCTGGTGAAAGGGTAACATTCGACTCGAACACGTCACGATATAACGTGTGTCACCCTTAAAGTTGATAATAAATTCAAGGGCTTTGAAATAACCTTTTGTTCGAACGATTATATTATTCGCATTGCTTTAATCAAAAAGGGAAAATTTGTCGTACAAAAGCTGACCGTAAGGGGTTGAATTTATTCCATTTTCCTCTCATTCCCCACTTTATTTTCCTTCTGTGGGAGGTAACACATGAATGATATATTCACGTATTTCAAAATTTATAAACGTCGTTGAAGGTAAAACCACTTGTTCTGTGATACCGTCCCCAGACGAAGTTATATCAGATAAGACATAACCGCACGATCGGGTAATGGGGCCATCAGTTGCCGAGGGTGAAGTAGCCTCTGGTGTATCCCTCGCGCCCCAACTGATCCAACCTCAGGTATTGACCATGACTTTTGTTTCAGAGTTAGGGTAGCAGTCGCTCTCGTAAAGGCTAAGACAAATATAAAAGAGCACGTCGCGGCCTCCATATACATGCAATTAGGACTAATGACGCTGTGATAATGATGATCGGTAGTATAATGCCCGAGGTTTGAATGCACGACCTCTTGATTTCTTGATTGCAAGTAAGACCCTTAGCGACTAGGGTCGTCACTAATTGTATTGATTGATAGCCAGAAAAAGTAAACGAAAAAACCAGCGTGGATAGTTTTTGGAGACTACCGTTAGAAGCGCAAACTTAGTTACTCTTGAATTTTTGCTCACCTAAATACCTTTTTTTTTTTTTTTATCGTGCGCAAAATCCCCACGGATACCACCTCCACCAAAACCGATGGAGGTGATTATGTCGGACTCGAACCGACCAAAACGCACGCCGTCCATGGATCCTCGATTGCCGGAGGTGAGATTATACAAGACATATCTCTCGCACCCCGGCAGACCCAGGGACATCTCTGTTGAGATGACCCTCTTCCCTAGATACCTAGAGCTCAACTCGCTAAAAAAGTTTCACTTTAAAAAGTAGATAAATAAACAGAATGACCCCGATAGGCACTCAGTGAGGGTTTCCATCAAAGCTTTTCAATTCCATTGAGGGTTGACATTCCCGTGAGTGTTAATTTCAGGTACAAACCAATCGGAATAAATTCGTTTTCCCGCCCAAAACTCAACAATAGCACACGTTGCGATGGTATTCGGCCAATGTAAATATTGAAAGTAGAACCGTTTAGATAACATGAATGTACGAATTTTGTAGATTTAAGTAGGTATCTAGTTACCTAATTTTTTGTACTGTGTAGACCGCGAAATAAACTTTTAATTACCCTTTGGCGAGGGCATTTCTGAGGGATAACCAAGCTTCTAGACAAACTGTGTATTAACATACAGATTACGCTATGCAAGGCTGAATTACTATTAAACTGAAAGCAGCCCTAGTTCTTATTATACTTGTCAGAAAAAGTATATTGTACTTACCCAACTTTGCCCGTGGCATATTTAAAAGGATACATGTAGCATTTTTTTAATTTTCAAGTCAATCAATTAATCTATCGCTATCCATTGCTGTACATAGGCCTCTCCCAATATTGTGGGGGTCTTAGCCTACGGTTTTTACGCCAACCATTTAGCGTTAGGTTTTATTTCAAGATTTCCTTTTTCGACAAGACTTCGCCTCTTACGACGTCCATCAGACGAGATAGGGTGGTGATATTCTTTCTTCGCCACCATACGCAACTGTCTCTTTTTTATCGTGCGAAAAATCCCCACGGATACCCCCACCGAAGCCGGTTGGGTAGGTTGGGTCGGACTCGAACCTTCCGAACCGGAGTCTTCAGTTGCCGGAGGTGAGAACCAACATATCCCTTGCACCCCTCTTCGAGATGACCCCCGTCGGGTACCACACGCAGACAGACGGACAGACAGCGGAGTTAGTAATAGGGTTCCGTTTTTATCATTGGGCAATAAACTCTAAAAAGTGGTTAGTACCATTCTACATTGAGTCAAAATATCATGAGTGACTGACTTATGACAAGCAACCAATTCTAATTTTATAGCTTCATAACCTACATGTACCTATAGACTGAACAAAATAAATATTTTCCGACCTCTTTCTACAGCAAACATCAATTGACCTAAGAGGGGCTTTTTATTGAAATAGAACATTTCAATCGCATGTGTATTGAGCGTGAGGGTAGCAGGTCAATTTAGATTGGTTGGAAAACAATTTTTAACTCCCGACGTAAAAACGATGTGTTGTTATAAGTTTCAAGGGTCTGTGTGTGGCATCATAGCTCCCGAACCGATGAACCGATTTGGATTTAGTTTTTTTTGTTTTAAAGGTGAATTAGTCGCGCATGATTTTAGCTATATTGGGTGCAAATCGGTCAAGCGTCGTCGTGTCGACGGACCTTAAATCTTTTCGAAAACATATCAGAATGGTGTTTTTTCAGGTCAGGTTACTCGACGGCCACGCTTGAATTTGAATAGTACTATGGAAATCAAAGTAAGTTCATCAATAAAAGTTTTACTTTAATAGCGTGGGTTTTCAAATCGGAAACCGTGCGCGTATCTACCGTTTGACCACCTTACTCCAAGAGGAAAGCTTGGGAGTGTAATGACCAAGATACGAAACCGGGACCTCTCGGTCGTAAGACACTACCGACTAAATCACTACTTGTACCTATAGTTTGAAAGCGATCGTCACCGCCGTACCGCACCCATGCCATGGGACGTTTAGTCGCGCTAACAGGATAAAATCGCGGTTGGTGGCATGGCAGTGAGACCGTATAGACTGTCTTACTTGCTCAGTTCGGCTAATTCCGCCGCCTTTCTATTTCTTTACCTCGCCCCCTGCCACGCCGCACTCACCATGGGAGCAGTACAATTCGTGGTCTAACCACAAATATAACGCTATTCTAATCTCATTTCTTTCTTGCCTCCAAGTGATTTTATTGTTTACAAACTCGATCAAACGTAAAGAACCTTACCTTCGTTACAAAAATCGTAACACAAGTAAAATCTGCCACCAAACCTTACACATTCATGAAGTTATATTGTCAACACCGACAACAAAGTTATCTGACCGATTGTTCCACATTTGTCCCCTGTGGTCAACCATTTTGGTACACGCTGATTGTGTCTTGGATCCTTTGTGAATTTGTGAGCAGGGGAAAAAGTTGTACGTTTGGGATTTGGACTAAATTCGTAAAGTTGAAAATTTTCAATTTAATGAACTAATTTGTTTTGAGTTTCATTTCGGTGTACAGTTATCTTTATAGTTATTATCCATCAATGCGATATGCTGATTTGCGTAGCCATTTCAAATTCTTTTTACGTCTAGCTGTTACCCGCGGCTTAACTTACTTGGTGTTTTATTTCCGTTTCCATATTTTTGTCGGTGGAACTTTTGAAAAACATTGAAGATACGGAGAAGCTCGCTCGAGTGAAGCGGCTCGGGTTATGCGTATACCAATATTATCAAGTAGATTACGGTTTCGAGTCGAAACATCACGTTACACACGTCACAACATCACAACGTCATATTACTCACGACACGTTCCGGCACGTCGACACGTTGGAACGTGTCCTGAGTAACATGATCACTGCCCTTAGCACGAAAAACTATTATATACACTTGGCACCAAATTTATTCTCACAACAGTAGATTGCTTCCTGGAACCTACACTAGGATTCCCTGTGTCGTAGGATTCAGTCCCCAATCAGGGTGTGCTTGCGGGTGTGTGAAAACGTGTGCGCGCGCGCGCGCGCGTGTTTGTGTATGTGTGTGTGTGTGTGTGTGTGTGTGTGTGTACATAGTCATTTTTAAAATGTTCTCGGTATCCTCATAGTACCTGTTATAGGTATAACTAATATAACCAATCGAAAATAACAATTTTTATTACAATAATAATATAATATATTATAAGTATAATAATAATATAATATACAAAATTCTATTTAAGCAGTGAGACAATATTGATGATGATGAATGATGAATCATTTTCAAAAAGATTCTAAATTCGAATACATTTATTTTTATTTTTAAGCGCGGTATAAATTCGTAACAAAAAGAATTATTTCGTGTTCTTTTACAAAAGAAATATATTCACAAGAACAAAACTTGCTTTAAGAAATTATTATTCTCGTGTAAATTACTTTTCGAAAAGTTTTCAACGAACACTTCTTTCTTTGTTTCGCTCTTGACCGTTTATAATAATGAATGTCATTCCTTCGTCATCAGCATCAATTTGTTAACTATATAATATATATTATTGTCATGAGATGTACATAATATCACCTTGTACTGAAATAGTAACTAACGTAAATGTCGAGAGAAAATATTTGCTATTTAATAGAAATTAATCCGATCAGATGGTAGTTATATTAGCGCACAAGATGTTCCGTACTAACATTATCTTTACATTAATCCTGGTCGTTTTCGAAGCTGTTTCACCGCAGTCCTGAATCCGTTTTTTTTCAGTTTAACTGTGTTGCGGCTGAACTACGATATTTTCTGTGAAGCGACTGCCATCTGACCTTCACAACTAATAGATATAGGCGATATCAAAGTACGGAAGTTAAATCAGTTGTTGGAGTTTTAGGGCTCCAATTACTCGTAACGACTCCTGTAGACGTTCGTTGACAACCGGGACTGAGACGGCTTAACGTTTTGCGTTCTCTGTGATGGACGAGCTTCGGAGTTCCTGCAGGTAAATGCTGGCGTTACGCAGGGGTCCGTCTTATCACCCACTCTCTTTTTTTATTTTTTTATTTTCTCTTTCTTCTGCATTTCAACGACATGTTGGCCATTGGCAGCATCTGATTTTGTCGTGCATGACGATTTTCATTCCGTTTGCAGGTAGCTATGAATGTGGAACCCTAAAATAAGTCTAAAATACATGACTTTTACGGATACGATTTAAAAAAATATTGCCAAAAACAGCAATAAAAATGTCGCGCTAACTAAATTAACAGAGTGAATACGAAAGTACGAAAAAATCCATTTCCGTTACAAAATGCAATTAATATGTAAATTCTATTTATTTATTGTTAGGAATCACGGAGCTATGAATAAAATAGCTATTAATTTGTTGTTGACCACGGTATCATTCAGAATCGATCATAGCGTATCGGTCATAGCAGGCCGAGGACGTGAATGTATTTAATGATATGTTTTCCTGGTGCAAGAGGGTTATAACCATTGGTAATGTGAAGAAGGTGGGGTGGGGTTTTACGCAATGAAGGACAAATTCGGCAATACAAACCTTAATACAAGGAGATAAAGTTTTAAAAAACTTTCTTATAATTCAATACGTCTGAAATTTTTCGTAAATATGGAAGCTTATTCAATTCAAAGTATAAAATTTCATAAATACTTTTTTATTTATGGCAAAGTATTCTATAGTTTGAACGATACAAGTGTGTTTTGTAGCGCCAAGGTGGGTCCTCGTGGTGGCCCCAGGGGTGGGAGTTTTTACACTCACCACCATGCTCACAGCGATGGAGAGATGCGCAAGTGCGTGGACTACCCGCTGTATCTTTCTTTGTATGTTGTATCAACCCGTGCAATCAATGTTATTAAATACACATTAATATAAACAACGCGTCAGTAAATACAAGGCTAGTTAAGCATTATAATTAGGTTGTCATTAGTCTCATTAGATAATTAAGTAAAATATTGTCCAATCAGTTGTGATTTCAACATACGAGTGGACATTATTTGCAATGTTAATTTTTACTAATCAGTTAATGACATATTAGAGTTCATATTTTTTTATTAATATAAATGGACATTTTTAACAATGTTGTCAAATAGTTGCATTGATTTATGATTTACAACTACCAAGGCCGTGAGTGTGGGGACGGCCGTCCCAGTTATAGTACCATAACGAGGGCAACCGTGCTTTGGACTGCATCCCTGCGAGATGCCATAAATTAGGACCGAAATATACCTATACCTTAACCAGTTAATTGATCAAATAAATGATACGTATATTCCTTTCGTAGCGGAGAAAAAATATCATCAGCACATCACATTAACGGTAAGAAGTCAAATGGGAAAATAGGCAGACGATATCATAAAAAGAGAAGAAAAACTCAAAATAAAACCCTGTACCAACCAGCCAGCGAGGAAACAGTAGGTCAAATTAGAAAATGTTGAGAACATTGGGAGAGGCCTATGTCCAGCAGTGGACTACGATAGTTAATAATTTGAATGATATCTAGGCTTACTCTTGAGTTAATATATATATTGGACTCGATAAGCGTAATCTTAAATTCGATTCCTTCATGACACATTAAAGGTAAACTGGGGTATGTCTTACCCGTATTAAAAACCTTAATATTAATTGGATAATTCAAAGGTCGGTTGCACTAGTGTGACGTCACTGGTAAACACTTTTATATGCCATTGTACCCACTTCCAATCACTGCTCTCTATTTTACATCGTGCGCTAAATCCCCACGGATACCAGCCTACACCAGTGGAGGTGATTATGTCGGACTCGAACGAACCAAAACGCGCGCCGTCCATGGGTCTTTAATTGCCGGAGGTGAGATTATACAAGACATATCTCTCACACCCCGACAGACCCGGGGACATCTCTTTTGAGATGACCCCCTTCCCCCAACGATGTGAACCCTGGTGTCCCCCGGATATGGGGAGACGAATTTGGCGCTGCCGTCGCGGCCTGCTTCTGTTAGAGAGACAGGCAGCCCCAGCCGTCATCCCTGATCACTGCTCCCTAAGCAGTATAAAAACATAAACGCACGCCTATATACCCGAAGGGGTAGGTGTTAGCACCCACATTTCGCCAGTTTATATTTATGTCCCAATGTAATAGGTGGCGAGCCTTTTGCCATAAAAAAGCTAAGCAAATAAAATTCTGTTAACAAAAATAACATTTTCAGAGTTGAATTTTCCAACCACATATAAAGTATTTAACACCTCTCAAACCCACATCAAATATTTACGATACGGCGACCGTAATAAATATATGGTATTTACATTAGATGGTATCTACCTATAAGGTAAGCACCTTGCTATCCCGTAATCCTAACGCCCTGATATATATTTTCTTAAGGTTGCGACCCACATATCTTGAGCAAATATTTGCTCACAAATTCAACAGAATTTCTTTGATAGAAATATGAAGTAGGAGATTTAGTGAACTTGTAATATTCAGCATTATTTCCAGCATTTGTATGTTGTACCACAAAGACTGTGTTCTTCTTTATTATTTAGATATTTAGTTAGTCACATAATATAAGCACACACAGCTTCAGTAACGTGGTTACGCAGGCGAACAAGTTCCATTCCCGTTCAGTGCAACTATTGGTAAATCCATCAGGTGGGCCGTGCGCTTGTCTGCCACCTACGTAGTATAAAAAAAAAAAAAACATGAATTTGCAATGGTCTGTTCGTGCGTCAGAAAGCATGTTAGTCAGCAATGCCAATCTGTGCGTTTACAACCAACATGTTAACGTATTGTATATCCATATTCTAGAACCCATAACATAAGCTACTTACGCTATGCTTACAATTACAATTTCACAACAGGCCTAGATGGCGTTGCGAAGATTGACCTAGAATATTTTTTATTTATTACTCTTAATATGACCTCCCAAACGCGAAAAGTAAGCCAGAGCCTTGTTTATTGTTTAACCACTGATATCTAACCAAAAATCTTAAATGAGGAGGTTCAATAAGTACTACGTCATTCTCGTGCGCTACGCCACTGCTACGCCAGAAGACTACGAAGCGCGTAGAGGCTGTGTAGCGATTTGATACCCCTCAGTGCAATGAACTGCACTGGACTACGTTAAAATAATTGCGTTGACCTTCAACCTTACAGAGTATAGGTATTGTAGGTACGATTTGTGAACCCAAAATGTGCTCAAAATGGACTCGATACACGCAGTACGAGTTTCTGGGCTATATTTTCAATGTTTAGGTCTCAATGTAATTGGTGGTGAGCTTATTGCCATTAACCGAGCACTTATGATACCTGCGATAAATATACACATAACGAAACTCGCATAAAATTTCTTTCAACGGTAAAATTTTCAAAATTGTATTCAATTTATTAATAAGCTTAACGAAATTGGTAATCACAATGACCAAATTAATGAATTTTGCCACCAACCACAGATACATGCCTTAATTAACTGTTTCATGTCATATTCCAAGTATAAAATTATATTATTATATAAACCACTATTAATATTAAGTTCGTTTAATTTTGGAAGCCAAAACTGAAATTATTAATATTCCCCTTAACCCCGTCAGCTATTTTAGCTAAATTGAACTCACTTGGAGTGGGTCCACGTTGGATTGTTATGAACAGGATTCGAACCCCTAAGCTACCAACACGCTTCAATAACCCGCAGAGATATATCTTGAAATACAAAAGGCAAACTCCATGGTCCACATCTACTCTAAAACGATTATACTTAGTCTTAAATCTCGATTCAAAACCAGTTTAAGAAGATGTACGGATTGTTTTCTAAATTAATCTAATCAATTTACTAGACAGAACAACACATGCAGGACTTAGATGTCACCCGCATACGGTGCAGAATATTCCATCAATGCGCTTTGGTTAAAGCGCATTAAATAAAGCAATTATTTGACAACCTCAGTGGCGTGGCGGTAGTGAACGCGACTGCTGCGTAGGAGGCGTGGGTTCGATTCCCGCACAGTGCAAATATTTGTGTGCATGAATATGAATATTTGCATTGGTCTGGGTGTTTCTACGTATAATATGTATGTATTTACAAAAAAATAATAATCTAAGTATGTTTATCCGCATACTAGAACCTTTAACACAAGCTAGTTAAACTATGCTTACCATGGGTCTAGGTGGCGTTGTGCAGATTGTCCTTGAATGTTTATTTATTTATTCATCACAACGTTTAATCACACGTATTTAAATATTTATCATAGAAGCCCTATCCTTGTTTGATAAATTAATATTAAAAAAATAACTACGTTCATTATCTCCTGAAGTATCATGGAACATTCTATTTATCTTGAACAAAGTTTCTTTACCTCGCGGTCTTTGTGCCCCAACCTACCCTCATTAAGGCAATCACAAACTAATTCTAAAGTAAACTTTGCATAAGGCCCATCCCATCTGTTCACATGTTTCACTTGGTCTAGAAAATTGTTCATCACATGCGTGATCATGGCACCGCTGATGGTAACAACTCCGAAATATAGGATACTGAAAATAACTGAATAACATTTGACATGTCCCGGTGAATTTTGTAATACTTACGACTGACCATGTCAATCTCAAATCATACATTTGTTTAAGATTATAAAGTAAAATTAACTCTGTCTGACAAGCTTCCACGCTTAAACGACTGAAGCGATCTTGATGAAATTTGGCACAGAGATTGATTAAAGCTTTGGAAAGAATATAAAACCTTTCATAGCGAAAAGGGTAATAAAAGGGTTCAAATTGGGGATGAAATTTGGTAAGAAAGGTCGCCATTTTTTTAAATAAAGTGATGAATATTTGGTACACAGATTTGAGCTTGAGAAAGTACATAGATTGTTTGGACGCGTAACGTATGTAATAGCAACTGTGTATAATATTTTAGTAATTAGTAATTATTGTGTTCAATCTCCCTTGACTTTATTTTATTAAAAACGATTATTTTATTTTCTCAGTTCACAAAACAGGAAAACATTCAATGAAGCAATTGTAACGAAACTTTACATTTGTAGATAAAACAGCTTCAACTCAGAATTATTCAAACTTCAAAACAATACAAACAAACAAACAGTTACTCAAAATACTGTGATTAAGAGCTCGATAAAAACTCAAACAAGACACACAAAGACTGTAGTAGCCTTCGACAAAGGAATTTTAAAATTGCAAAGGCTTCTAAAAGATAAATACCTAAGTAGAACTTGGAAAGTTTAAGTCTTACAGCGCAAGTATTATTGCGAATAATACTTCCCTCGAGAGGTAAGAAAAGTAGTTTCCCGTTTCTATCCTTCCAATTACGGTTATTGAAAACTTACACTTTTCGATATGTAGTGGGTTTAGAGTTTGAATCTGTTAGATACAGTTGTTGCGCATAACTAGTAAAAGATAGATATATATGTATGTGCTATAGAATACTTTATTATCTTTCAGGATTTATTATCTTGCATACTTATATGTATAGACATAGAAGTAATAAAAAAACAATGTTTAAGAAAGATTTAAAATTCGTTCATAGTTTTTAATAGTTCATAGATAACCTCCGTGGCGTGGCGGTAGTGAACGCGACTGCTACGTAGGAGGCGTGGGTTCGATTTCGCTCAGTGCGAATATTT
Organism: Pelosia muscerda; assembly: GCA_963691645.1. NCBI lineage: Eukaryota > Metazoa > Arthropoda > Insecta > Lepidoptera > Erebidae > Pelosia > Pelosia muscerda. The sequence continues at coordinate 4,338,295 of OY829100.1, forward strand.
GTGTGCATGAATATGAATATTTGCATTGGTCTGGTTATTTCTATGTATAAGGTATCTAAGAAGGTACGAAAAAAAATATCTAAGTATGTTTTCACTGTATTATGTGTGTGAATATGTAAAAGACCATGTCAATCTAAGTATGTTTATCCGAATTCTAAACCCCATAACACAAGCTAGTTAACCTATGCTTTCCATGAGTCTAGGTGGCATTGTGTAGATTGTCCTAGAATATTTATTGATTTATTGATTCATATGGTTGCTGGTCCATGGCTCAAACGTCGTCCGCAAAGACTTAAATGAGATATCGAAAAGTCTAGACATGTTCTAGTAGCTTAATTGATCAGAGCATTCTCCCTGTATCGCATGATCGCGAATTCAGGTCCCGTCTAGACATTCCCTTTTTCTAATTTTAAAGCAATAAATAGTTCATGCACAACACTGTCACGTATATATACAGTGAGTGGTTTATAAGAAAACTAGTTGTTGCCCGCTGCTCCGCCCACGTGGATGTTGATTATCGCTTTGTGCGACTCTACTGGAATCTACTTGCCTCTCTAGCATAGATCTCTTCTCATTGCTGTCATGACAACGGAAATAGTAAGCGATATTAGCGCCAATGTATATAAATCTATCGGATCTATTGAGATTTATCTATCCAACGCAATTACTCTACTAAACGAGGATTTGGATCGGATATGCGAGTGGAGTAATAACTATGGTTTCTCACTAAATTCAACGAAGACACAAATAATTCTAATCGGTAGTCCAAGGTTGATATCACAAATAAACCTGCTCCATCTTCCTCAAATCACTATGGAAGGAGTGGTCGTACCGATTAGTGATAATGTAAAGAATTAAGGCGTTTACATACATAAATCTTTCTCTTGGAATATATTCTATTCTATTCGTGTTTATACAAATAAACAAAGAAAAAAACATTCCTCTTTGTAATATTAGTGTAGATATATATCTCGATATGTACACCCAAGCTTTGTGTCTGAGAAAATAAAATAAAGTCTAGTATCTCTGCTATCTTGTGATAAGCCTTCGGTATTAAGCTAAATATCACAGACAAAAGATTCAATAAACAAAGCATTAGACTCCCAACTAATTGAGACTGGCTTTATCGCGCCAAAAGAAACTCAGTAATCCAGCTTGAAACTCTCAAACTACTAATTGGCGGATAAATTTAGCAAAGTTTCTTATCAAAGTACAGTTTAATTGGGATGTCTGTTTGTCTGTGCACACATCTACTGTTTACTTAAAGCCCTATCTGTACGAAGTAATTAACAACAACTTTAGATACAAATAGTTGTCTGTATAGTATAGTCTGTAAGAGTTGGAGAGTGGGGTCCCCATCTCTTCTCGTGGGTGTCGTTGAAGCTGGCTACGGCATCCGATAGTAAACATAAAGTACCCGCTTGATGCCAATAGGTTAACCCCTTTATTAGATACGTACGGGACCGAAAATATCAGTGGCAAAATGTCTGTGTCAACACCACCATTCATTACCTTTTTTTGCCTACCCATTTTGGGTGTTAGAGATGTAACTACATTATACGTATGAGTCTCAATTTCTCTTGAATGACAGTAAAATCATGACACACAATTGGTCTTTTGTAAGTTACTTCAACTGAAAAAAAAACACGAGATTTGTTTAACCGACTTCCAAAATTTCTCAATTCGGATGGTGTGTTTTTTTATGAATTTATCCCAGTGAAGCGATATAAGTCGATAGATCTTGAAAATGCTGTCGATTCGACAGAAGAAGAAGAAGAACATAACCGAAATCTCGCTGCATAGCATGTTCCAGAAGTAGTCTTACTACTAGTAGGTACTAATATTAAAGGTATTAATACTAGTATTAGTACTAACAGTATTGTTAAAAAGAAATTTATTACAAACTGTTATATATTGTAGTGGAGTGTCTTGTACAACACCTAGTCAAGTGCTTGAGGCTTAAATAAGTCCTCTTAGAGGCTTATATAGAGACATGGGTCCAACATGAGGAAGCCATAGGACATTTTTAATCTAAAGTAGCTGCTACATTTACGGGTAGTAAATTTAAGCCCAGATTATAGTACAGTACCTACTTAGGTAAGAAATGAATAGGGCTTTTTTAACATTTGGTCCGCCAAATTGGCTGCGATTATCTTTTTTCTAGTGGTAATCCTCTTGGATATCATCGGCGTTCGGTTAGTTTAATTTATATGGCGTTCAAATACATTTGGCAAATTACGTCGGACTTTCTCCTTACCCCCGGGCCCCACCGCAATGCCTGAAAACGAAGGTTTTCAACTAACGTGTCCTAACTGTTATGTGCTACACATCACAGTGCCGAAACGTGGACTCTAACGGTAGGGTTAGTCCAACAAGGCAGTAGTAGGGCAGCGGCGTAAGTTAAACTTGGAGTATCTTCAAGTTCTCTTCGTGGTTCTGGACCACGCATCCCTGGGTGTGAGTACCTACTAGTATTCTTAAGATGAAGTCTCAAGATTAAAGCACATGTATTACAAGACAAACAATCAGGAAAACATTACATATCTAGATCGATCGATCGAAGTGTAATATACGAAAACAGTAAAAATAAATCTGTCCTTATTTTAATACTTATGAATGGTCAAAACTACGTTATAAATAGCTTCCGTATCAATCTGTAGATTCATTTATGTCTGAATCTATAACAGCATTTTCCATTTAATGTCAGAAGTATTCGTAATGTATAACAATTATACAGCACTGTTCCCACTGTTAGCGATTAAGCATATTCGATTATTTATGTTCAACTTATTGTTTATTTTTTTGTTAAATTTAATAGGCCCGCCTTGAATCTCTATTTCAACTGTTGGTAAGTAAACTTTTAATACTTGTTGATACTTTATTGAACTTCATTTACTATGTGTTACTTTTACGAAGTATCCATATTATGACGGAGAAAGAACACTCTCCACCTAATCTCATCTCGCACACAAAATATAATTATATATAATAAAAAAGCTCCTCTACCTACCCCTTCGGGGATATAGGCGGGGGTTTATGTTATGTTTTATTTTGTAATTAGTAATATTTTTCTTGGTATGCCAACAATATATTTAAGTCAATGATATAACTGCACTGACTTCAACTACACAATTACCACCCCTCACTTAGTGAATTTGTTAATTAATTGTCTAACGTGTCTTAGTTAGACTAGAAGGCCAACCGCAATTGAGTTGGGTATAGGCTCACATAATGATGATGATGATAACTTAGTGCACTATAAGTAGCAACAATTTAGAATTAAATTCTGTAAGGTTTATGATATAAAGTAATTTCTTTTTCTATATTCCTAATTATATTTTTCTACCCGGTTTTTAAGGGGGATATGATTGAGCAAGGATTGGACTGTAGTTTGACTCACTAATTCCTAATTTTCTACTATAATATTAGGTTTATCCCAAAATAAACATTACATGCTTCTCGCCAATTATGCCACAAAATCCTTACCCTGTCCATGTGACATATCCAAGGTTTGATATTATTTATTCGGCACGCATTAACACGAGCGAAACAAGCTTGGTCTGAATTACGAGAAAAAACATCTCATACATTAAACATACATGATTATTTTAATACAAATATAGCCATCATTGTACATGTATAAGCTTAGACTGAAATAAGGTAGGAATTTATTTAAAGCATATAATATATACGTACTGCTTCTATTAATATGTGTATTATATTTAAATGTGATGTAAGTTAATGATTTAAGTTTCTGAAGATGTTTGTTTGTTTTTTCTTTTATTTAGGGCACGTTAATTTGACTTCACCTCGCCTGATGGTAAGCTGAAGGTAAAGTTTCAAAAAAGAGGGTCACCATTACAAACACGCACTGTGTTACAATGGTCGCGCTCATCTTGACGGCCTCATCAGATGCTTTTTCACGCTCCGTTTAAAGTACTCGGGATTACAGGAAGAAGGAAACACGTGAGCTGGTAAGGCATTCGAAGACTTAATGGTGCGGCAGACGAAAGACTCAACGAACTGCACAAATATTGTGCACCGTATGCGGGTGACAAGTATACCCTTCACGTTTTGTCCTGTGTAGTAAAGGGGAGAGTAGGTTTGTATGTTTGTTATTCAGTTACGTCAGAGCGTTCCCCCTGTAAGGGAAAGATTGCGGGACAGGTTGGAAGAGCTCACTGGAGAGGTTTTGTGTTGTCAGCGGGCAGATCGAGAAATTCATATTTGTCTTCTGCACTGACAGCAAAGAGACTCTCTTAATCTGTAACGGTAACCACTTTCCATCAGGTAGGCCACGTGCTTATCGACTACCCAAAAAAAGTTTCCCACGGGAAGCGGGAACGGGAACAATATTTCACGCGTGTGGAGCCGCGGACTTCAACCAGTATTTATTCAGCAATATCACGTGCGTACGTTTCAAATTAGTTGAAATAAAATGACATACATTAAAAGTTTTATCGTCTACGGCGGCACTAACATCTTTAATTTGGCCGATATGGTGCCGTAGTGATGCGACAGGTGCAACGAATCGAGTATAATTTTCTAAGGAAAATGTTTTGGTTTAATTTTTAAGAAAATATTTTAAAGGTTGAATAAATAAATATTAAATATTCTAGGACAATCTACACAACGTCACCTAGACCCATGGTAAGCATAGTTTAACTAGCTTGTGTTATGGGTTCTAGAATGCGGATAAACATACTTAAATACATTTTTTTTTTGTAAATACATACATATTATACATAGAAACACCCAGACCAATGCAGATATTCATATTTCATACACACAAATATTTGCACTGAGCGGGAATCGAACCCGCACCTCCTGCGTAGCAGTCGCGTTCACTACCGCCACGCCACGGAGGTCGTCATAATGTAGAGTGAGTTTACTTTTTAAAATTAATAGATAAATTACAGGTTCAATTGTAGCAATTGCGGTGACAGTTTAAATAGTATTAGTCAATGCACAATAAAAGCACGATACAAATCTATCTAAATTATATGTAGTGGTAATATCGGTCTAGATCTACCTACGTGTATTTTGAACTTATTTGCACCGAAACCCTTCTGCTCTGGTGCATAACCACTCTGTCTCATACGCACGGCCATCTTGGGCAATCAGTTCCCGAGAGTAAGGTAGCCTCTGGCATATCCTTCATTCCCCTGGGACCACGGTGTCCGCATCTTTCTTTTCAGGGACCGGTGCGGGCCCGGAGTCTCCTTAGGACACACTCTAACGCCTCCTTCTCGAGTATGACTTGCTAGCAGAAGGAAGCAGCAGCAGCCCTCGCGCTCGCGCATGGCATCATCGCAGTGAATAAGGCAGCAAGTGAGAGAACATCCATCTCTAAGGACACTATGATAACTGGGCACTACGGCTCTGTTCCATCCTCGGCAGACATAATACCTGAAGCCTCAGTGAATAAGTTGCCTGAGTCTGCCGGGGTGCGAGGGATGTGTTGGTTACTATCTTACCTCCGCAACTAAGGACCCAAAGACGCCGTGCATTTTAGTCGGATCGAGTCCGACATAGCCTCCCCAACCAGCTCTGGCGGAGGGTATCCGTGGGGATATTTCGCACTATAAAAAAAAGTGAATAAGTTGCTCGATTGCGAAGTTAATATATTTTCACCCACATGGACGACACTATACATCAATCACATCATAAAAATCCATCGTAAAGTATCAGCAATTTGACATTTATTTTATTGAAGTTAAGAATAGTTTAGAGTTTATATATTTCGAAATAGTTCCACCGTAATCGAATGAAATCGTTTGAATTGAATACCGTAAGAAGCACATCCCTATACGCTACAAGCAATTGACGATCATGAATGCCTATGGCTGTGTGCCGGAATTCGACGCGACACGTTACCATCTATTATAGCTGAATTACTTCGAGACACGCATTGCACTGTCGCGACGTTCTCATCTTGTCTCCATATAGCATTCTAAAATACCTCTTAACATCGTGACTTACTGTGTCACTTCAATATAGCGTTTTAAATGCCCTCTTAATTTATTTATAAGTCTAAGGGGGATCATATATTTGAAATGTTGTAATGTAAATGTACTTTTTTATTGACATCGTTTGCAGGATTCCTCTCTAAATAGGAGGATCAGGCAGTTTTATAGACTGTAGTACACATTAGCAGCAGCTTCACGAAGTAAAGCCTTGGTCGATGTGGGCATCCGAAGCATTGCCTCCCCTTTGCCTCGGCGCGTGCCGAGCTTAATTTTATTGAGCGTTCGATGTTGGGTTAATCTTACCGTGGCTCGTGGTTACCACGCTGGGTTACCTCATACAAAATTTGAGGCTGCCTCGTAAACGTTGTATGGCAAACATCTGAGGCTGCTAGCTCTAATATATCAACCAGTAAAAGTTTCTCTAAATGTTCGTTGACTAATAGGCCAATAAAAACAAAGCCTTCGTGTATTGGCGTAATGAAACCATTGGCAAACTCCAATATAATACTTTTTATTAGGAATGTAGGAATATCTATTTGAGGCATACATATGGTAAACTTTCTGTATGCTATGTACGTAGGAAACGGCTCTTACGTTTTAAATAATACAACTTACGTTATAAATAATTTGTACCTACTTATATAAGTTTTAGCATTTAAACATAACATAACATAGCATAAACTCACGCCTTTATCCCCGAAATTGGTAGGCGGAGGTGCTAGCACATTTCACCAGTTTATGTTTAGGTCCCAATGTAATAGGTGGCAAACCTATTGCCATTAACCGGGCACTAATAAACCTGCGATAAATACACACATAACTTCGAAAAGCGTCGAAGTCATTGGTGTGTGCCATGGTAACTCTGGGATCGAACCCGCGACTTCGTCTCAGCAGTCCATTACCCATACCACTAGGCTACCGCGGTAACTTTTAAGTAGATGCTAATTTATTTTATTATAATAAAAAATGTATCAGTTAGCTTATCTTCCTTCCAGCCAGTGAGAGAGCGAAGGATCTACGGGTTTCCTGCATTCAGAAAAGTTTATAGACCCGGGAGTGATATACGTTACCCTTTTCACCCTGAATAGATGGTTCCTATGGGACCAAAGAACTCAATCCTAAGAGAAGGTAAGACGTTTAAGTTAATATATCATAGTGATATAAACTATACCTTTCATGGTTATAGCACGCCAAGAGGATGTATGCCTCCTCCTCCTCCCTCCTATGGGGCCTCATCATGAACTTTAAGGGCCAAATTCACCTTGTAGGGGTTCGATTCCCGACAAATGAAAGATAAGTATTTGGTTAGATAATGCGTTGGACAATAGGTAATTACCAATTAGTTAGGTGCCGCTAAGCTACGGTTTAGTCGCGCCCGATTCCCGTAAGATCTTAGGTTGAACTCTTTTAAATGGCAATCGCACCGACCACATCGTTTCCGCGAATGTTGCTTTGACTAGCAGTTTTATAATGTACGTGGCCCGTATAAACCTCATTTGCAAGTCGGTGCAGAATATCCTCTTGTTGTTGAGAGGACGGATGGCAGTCGCACCAAAAATCTATCAACACATTTAAAATAAATTTATGGAAAGGAGGAATAGGAGAGTGAACCTCGGGCACCAAAAGTACAAGCTTTAGATATTTGTGGGATTAGCATTCTGAAGACTTTATTAGTACCGCTTAAGTGACAGACAAGCAAATGAGCCACCTTTTTTTTTTATACTACGTAGGTGGCAGACAAGCACACGGCCCACCTGATGGAAAGCGGCCACCGTGGCCTATGAACGTGTGCAACACTAACACACGCGCTGCCCACCCTGAAGGGAAAGGGGGAGAGCTGGAAAGGGGTGGGGAGGCTATGAAGGGGAGGGCAAGGAGGGGTATAGAGAGCTCTGGCTACCCTACTTACCAGCGGGAACACAACACGATGGTTATTATGACCGCGGTCTTCTGTAGGGCGGAGGTACTTCCCCAGTTGGACAGCTCATTTCGGACGAGAGATACCGTCGTGTCCTACCTCCGTCACCTGATGGAAGGTAGTCACCGTGGTCCATGGATGTTGTGCCACCAAACGCGTCACATTCATGTTGCTGACCGTATGGAAACCTTCTTATAGAACCCCATATTATTGTCCCTTGGAAAAACCACAGCATGTAGTTCATTCCACAATTTACGCTCAAATTGTGAACTAAACTGCGCGGGATGAAGTTCCTTCCATACCGCACATACGCACCGTTTCCGATCTTAATGTGTAAGGGTGAACTCCCTGCCTATGGCGAGATGTGCGATAATAGAAAATAGGCGTAGGCATCTATGAGTATTTTTCTTGTAAACCATTATTGTACAGGTACTAAAACCCATTTAGCGAGGCAAAGTCTCTCCTTCTTGAGAGGTTCTCGCATCCTAGGCCTTTACCTCGCATACCGTTGTCCGATTCTATGTTACTCGATCACCTATGTCGCTTTTCAAAGTAACCTACCTATTCGAATTTTTGAAAGGTTACTTTGAAGGTCATTTATCTACATATTATGTACTCTGTTGTGTTGCGGTTTGGTAAGCGGACGTCGATGCTTCAACAACCGCCTTAACTTAATAATTTATTGACGCGATCGCTGAAGTTTCCGGCGTCCGACACACAATTATAATGTAACAAGCAAACTCGTTATCAGATATGTGTATGTACCTACCGATCCTTAAATGTGATCACCTTTATACGGTTTACAGTTTAAGAGAAACATTCACGAAGGCGAAGGCCTCTGGTAGTACTGTATATATTGGCATAAAAAAATTAGGATTTGGCGAAAAAAAAATTTCTTTTTTCGTCCATCGTATCAGTAAAGCAAAATGAAATGATAATCTCATAAAAAAACGTCACGGCAAAAAAAAAACAAATGTAATAATGCGAGTTCATCTGTTTTCCTGAAATTTTTGTTTCATTCAGCTTTACTAACACGATGGAGAATGAATAACGCTAGTTAAACGGTATAATAAATCGCAATGTTTTATGTCAATATGTAGTGTACCACTAGACTACCTTCGGCTTCGGGAGTGTTTACTTTACACCCTGTATGACAGGTTGTAGAAATAAAAAATATCCACACCGCGTGAATCATTATTATCTAATAAGCAACTAATACTATTTTTTGTGAGTTGGCAACAAAACATTTTAAGCCAGTAGTGTCGATTTACTACTTTCTGATCTGCGGCCAATCTAATATAATAATTAAACATTACACAACTTTATATTTACATAATTGTGTAATGTCAAATTAAATTTATTCTAATGTGTATTTGAAGTTGTCATAAAAATAGTAAATGTGTTGAACAAAATGATTGTTACTTTCATAACCGCATTCGAGAAAATAACTTAATTCGAATTTAAACTCTGTCTGCTAAAGTCTCGGGTTCGATCCCAGGTTTTACCAAGGTACACAGCAATGACTTTTCGAGACTTTTCGAAGTTATGTGTGTATTTATCGCAGGTTTATAAGTGCCCGGTTAATGGCAATAGGCTCACTACCTATTACATTGGGACCTAAACATAAACTGGCGAAATGTGGGTGCTAGCACCTCTGCCTATCCCTTCGGCGATAAAGGCGTGAGTTCATGTTATGTTATGTTATGTTACATGAATTGGCATTGGTTTGGTCGTGTTTTGCAGAGCACGTTTAATTAACAGTCCGGGTTGTCATACGCGACTACGGAATCGTACCTAAACCTTACATTGTCATTTTTCTCATCCTATTTTCGTGAGATCGATTCACACTATCCTTTTGAATCAGACATTTTGTAAGACACCTTTTCACGATATATAAACTTTTAACAATACCCAACTTGAGCTTATTTCTACTGTTTCATTGTAAGAAATTGGGCATTGTTAAAAGTTTCACTACCCAAAAGCTTTCTCTAAATATTCTGTCGTCATATTGTCAGGAATTAGGGTTGCGAAATTCGTAATAATACTTAACATACAGGTACTTTGTGCTTTAGTGGGATCAATTTTATTGCTTAAAAAAGGTTAAGTTTATTCTACCTAAATCAATGCACGCAAAGGGTTGAATTCAAATGGCGTTTTAAACATTCTTGGGGTTGTATTGTCAGACGGTAGTTGCTCCCATCAAAGGAACACAGAACACTGCAATTGGTTGCATAAAACTAGAGATCAAAAACGCAAAAGCCTTCATTAACGCGGTCTGAATGTTAGGGAGTATAATATAATAAAAGTTAGTTTATTTGCAAGCATAGAACAAAGGCGTGAAAATGAACACAGTACCTAACATCTAGATAAACCTGTAATCATGATATACCATCTGCTGTACCCTTTGTACTACTGTGGAACAAGGAGATTTAACAATAAAGTGGCATTGAATAGTTCAAACTCAATTAATTTGATAGCTTTGATACTAAAAACCCATTGCCCCTTTGATATCGAAGTCGGAATTATTGGTGACCCTCAGCGATTTATTGCCGCAGCGAAATTGCAAGCAATCGATGGATATCTGATAGCCAATACGATTGTAGTGAAGCCTTTTAAAGGAATGGTTTTCTATACTAATATTATAAGGGTGAATATCCCAACGGCAAATATTATATGTCTTCACTGGGAATCGCGGTGTAAAATGACAGAATTTACCTTTTTATTTTTTTAATGTGAACTGTGTAACTTGATCTACTTGAGGCAACATTTTTTTATTATAAATGTATATTAGTAATTAAGGAATAAAAAAAATCACTTCAAAATTCAAGTTTGGTGGCTTGTCCCATTTCCCTTTTTTTACATAAATGCATTCACTACACCAAAACCATAAAGGATTAATAAAAAAAATTATTTCGTATCTATATGTACAAAACACATTATCTTAAAACAATTTAAACATATCAGAAAATATTATTTAAAAGCGCAGGATACCCGAATCAAAGTTTGTCCAAGCAAAAATCTGAATTTTAGTATCACTTTTTCAATTAACTATAAATCAAAGTTACGTGCGTGTGAGATCGATGCGACCTATTTACTGCTCATCCCTCAATCGTGCGCCCGCACTTGTGTGTGACAGTTGTGTATTTAGTATTGTGATTTCCTGCCAAAAAGGTAAGTTACATTTTACGCGGGAAGAGGGACAAGAATAGTTCAATATTTGGTGGAACGATTTGCTCTTGAATACAAAGTGTTTTACCAGTTAAGTACACATTATAGGTAGTGATTTAGGATACACATACATCATTGTTATTATTTTAATTGTAACTTAAACCCTCTATTTTTAGAGATTTATTTTACGCCTGGTTTCAATGTTGGTGGCTCAATTTTGGTGGTTTTGGTGGCGTTTTTCGCCACCAAAATTGAAAACTTGCCACCAAAATATTTAAATGTACTGTATTATATACCAGTTAGGATCTGGTTCCAACATAACGACATAACTTCATCATTGTACAACGGCACAAAGTCTCGTTCATCGCTGGAAAACACGGGCGTGTTATCCAACAACCACAATCGTGTCGTCCGACGATGAACGACGTCGTATCTTTGCACGATGATGAGATCGTGTCGTTATTTTGGAACCAATGGTTAGTAAATATACTAGAAGGAGAAGACGTGGAAAGCATGGGCTCGAACAAGCAACGGATGAATAGGAAGATGTTGAATATGATAGTGAAGACGAAACCGATACAGAGAGCAACAACAGGACCATGGATATTGATAATACAACAGATTGTCAAGAAAATGAAATAGAAGGAGAAAGAAGTGTCAGAGTACTTTGAGCTGCAACATCTAGCGCTGCAATTGCCCAACTTCTAGCTTCTACATCTCGTGTCACCACCACCAACAAAAGGTAGGGCCTTTTGTTTATGGAGGAACCCGATTCTGGTGAAGATGAAATAGACTGGAAAAAGAAGAAGGACAAATGATGTAAATGTGCCTTCCTTTGATGAAAACTAACTTCAATCGCAGATTCATTTTCCAAGTAGATCAAGACCAATTGCTTTTTTCGAATCATTTTTTGATAGTGAAGTTATTGAAAACCTGCTAGTTCAAACGAACTTATTTGCAAGACAATCAAATATAAGAAACTATACCGAAATTACTAAAAATGAACTGAAGGATTAACTTGGAATGCTAATACAAATGGGGATACACAAATTACCATCAATTGAAGACTACTGGTCTAGTAATCCAGCATTATGTGTCCCTGAGATTGCTGAGACTATGACACTTCAGAGATTTCAAAAAAATCCCAGATGTCTTGAGTTGAGTTCGGAACAATGTGGGGTTTGCCATCTGGAAGGACACAAAATTAGTGACCATTTTGAGTACTGCCTTTCACCTAAAAGAGGAGGCTATTTGTCACTGAACACAAAAGGATTGTAGTAAAAGATCCTTTTCCTGTCCACGCTCAGTTTTAGAATACTCAAAGCGAATGGGTGGAGTCGATAGATTACACCAGCAAAAAGCTACACGGCTTTTTGCTGGTCAAATCTATCGACTCCACCCATCTATGTCACTCATCAAAACAGGAAATAGTGGAAATGATTGTTTTATTTCTTGTTTGATGTGGCAATCACAAATTCCAATATATTGTGCTCAAAAAATTCAAGAGTGCTTAATCCTATGAGCCAAGAGATGTTCAGGCTTGCCAGAGAACTTGTAAATAACTTGACATTTCGAAAACGAAAATATTCATCTGTTCCAAAATTTTTGGCAAAGAAAAAAAATTATAGTGTAGAGGCAGTCAGTCGCAAGAAGAAACTTTTTGGAATTCCTGAAGATATCCGATTTGCTAACCAGAAGGTAAAGACACCTATAGGCGCTGCCGACTTTGTAGCAGCGCGACCACATACAATGTGGCAAATGCGAAGTGCCCTGGTGTGCTGTTCCTTGTTTTAAAAATTTTCATCATAATTTTTCCAAGTTTTTCTTAATTTTTATTTTTTATGGCATAATTAATATAAACATAAAGACCTACATCCCATAACTGAGTTTCATCTCAATCGCATGATTAGTTTCCTCTACCAGTTAAAGGGTTAAAATCCAATATTTAAAATATTTTTATATTTAATCATATTGGTTTTCTTAGTTTTTACCTAATTTTGTTTGCAATAAATAGAATTATGGTTTTTGTGATTACATAAAATGAAAAATATTTTTTCACAATGGAGTTTTATTATCCTTTGAATTACATACTGCTAAACTCCTAAGAATCTGTGGGTTCGAGTTGGCGAGATTGAGGTTTGTGAAAGAAATTAAATTTTGCTTCCACTGATTTTCAAGTTTGGTGGGCGAATCTCAATTTTGGTGCCAACCTGAACTTAAAACTGAATTATTTCATAAAGTTATTGATAGATTTGCAGCCCTCTTACAGATTCTTCTAACTTTGATTATCTATTTTTAAACTGCGTCCTTATTTTTTACAAAAACCAAAGAATAAATTCCGCCACCAAAATTGACAAAAAATACGTATTGTTGATATTGACCCATAAAGAGAAAAGATTTGTTTGTTTGTTTATTTGTAACGAATAGGCTCCGAAACTACTGGACCTATTTCAATGATTCTTTCACCTCTAAAAAGCTACAATATCTAGGAGTAACATAGGCTATATATCTTTACGCTTCTATACAAGAGAGCAAATTAATAATCATATCATAAGTCTCAATCGATCCGGTAAATTTCTATACATTGGCCCTAATATCGACAGCAAGGAAAAGTAGTATAGAGAGGCAAGAAGAGAGACGAGTAAAGTCGTATAACGCGATAATTAACATTCACGTGGGCGGAGCCGCGGGCAACAGCTAGCCGTTTATATATGAATTTAAAATGAAATTGATATAGAGGAATAATCATGAAATGTTGTATTCTTAATTGGTTTCAATAAACGCTATAGGTTAATAGTTAGGGGGTGATGGGTTGAGCCACCTGTCCCCGTAGAAGACGTAGGCCGCATCGGAGACGCGCAGAGCATCTCCCATACATCTGCGGGTTGAATGAGGACACCGCGTCCCCACACCCTTCGGGTATCATAAAAGAGATTTTCACAGGTCTGCCAGGGTGCAAGAGATAAGTCTTGTATAAGGTTGTCACTTACGATAATGAAAGACCCAAAGACAGCGTGTGTTTTAATCGGTTCGAGTACAACATAACTATTTCCACCAGCTTTGGCGCGGGTGGTATACCGCATGGTAATTAAAAAAAGAGGTTAGTATTTAATTCAGTTTTTTTACTAATACTAATGCTAGTGAATATTCATCATCATTATTCTTGCGGCAACCCAAATCGTATTCGAAGCTAAACTTCGTAGTCACGGGCAGCATTTTCGGGGAACTTCGAGATATTCCGTGAAGCGACTGACATAAGGCCTCTACAACCTATAGGTGTAGGCGGTATCGAAGTACTGCAGGTAAACAAGTTGTTGGACTTTTTAGCGTAACGACCGCCATCGATATTAATATGACCGTCTGCTTAACGTGCTCTCCGAGGCAGTACCAGAACAATTCAAATAGCCATATTCATGCATAAATATTTGAACTGAACTGAGATCGAACCCGTGCCTCCTGCGTAGCAGTCGCGTTCACTATTGCCACGTCACAGAGGTGATCAATGCTAGTGAAAGTTATCAAAATTTTTTTTTATGAAAATTAATAATAAGTTAGTAAGATTCAACAATAGTACAAAATAGCTTTTTCAGTTGAATAATAGGTACCCATCCCTATTCATCAAATCTCGTATGTACGATCATATCAAAATGCTAACACATTATACGTTTCATGCTCGCCTGAACCAAGTAATTACTTTAGATTGAAGTCACAAATAGATTTGAATCTGTCAGTCCTTTGTGTAAATACTGATGCATGACGTATTCTTCTTATGTCTTACAAATATTGAAATTAAATCATTTCAGATTGAAATGGTAGCGATTTTGGGTGCTTAAATATTTTTATGTATTAATAAAATTAAAATAGTAGGTATAATGTAATTAGGTTGCTATGCTAGAATCACTTCTGGATGTAGGACAATGCAAGCCATGGCGGTTATTCTTCTCTTGTTCCGCCATCTGCCTGTTTTGATGCACAGTCGACAAAGGAATTAAGTATGTATACACCTCTTCATATATAGATGTATGGGTGTATATATAGGTATATCCTTTGTAGACTGATGAAAATTACTCTCTGTGCTGATTTTACTTGTTTTATGTGAGGCAAAGTAATATTTTATATGTCGAGACGGGAGTTGATTCGCTTGAGGTGGAGTTTGACCATATTTAGGGTTACTCAACTTACAACATTCATTTACAATAACTATGTTTTTCTGAGAGTGACAAATCTATATAGGTATATAAAAATGAAACCCGTTTTCCGATGTCACGACATAACATGAAAACGGCTTGACCGATTTGGCTAATTTTGGTCTTGAATTATTCGTGGAAGTCCAAACAAGGTTTAAAAGGTGAACAAAGAGCAGCGGGAACGGGATCAGAAGACCACGCGGGCGGAGCCGCGGGCAACAGCTAGTAAATTAATAAATATTCTAGGACAATCTACGCAACGTCACCTAAACCCATGGTAAGCGTAAACATACTTAGATACTTATTTTTTGTAAAAACAAACATATACATAGAAACACTCAGACCTTCATGCACACTAATATTAGTATTGAGAGGGAATCGAACTCACGCCTTCTGCGTAGCAGTAGCGTTCACAACTGCCACGCCACGGAGATCGTTAAAATGAAATTACATCGGTGAGAAGCCCGTGCAAGAGGCTACTGTACAATAAAGAGAAAGGTAGGTACAATAAAGGTAAAGGTATATAGATGCTCTATCAAAGCCTCACAAAGCAAATAGCAACCATTGAAACTGTCGAGGCTGAATCTGTCTCGTTAACTAAAGTTGGCGGTTGACCCCACTTGATTGTTCACTGTTTGCATATCAAGATTGCATCTCGTTTCACGGAGTATGATAACAGTTATAGTAACGATTAAGTTATAAACTTCACAAAATGAGCACACAACATCTATAAAACCCCGCAAAATCCAACCACACATCCTGATCGGCTACCTACCAGATCTCGATTTTCTTGAAAAACTTGACACTGGCGTCTCCTCAAATTGAATTTGGTAGAGAATAAAGGGAACACTCAAGGGTCATCTCCAAAATATGTCCCCGGATATGCCCCGGCATATCCGGGGACATATTTTGGAGTACTACCCTACTCATTCAATTTTGGAGTACTACCTACGAGTATCAGGCAATAGTTCGTATACGTTGATCAGATTTTTATACAATAATTTTCACCAATAACTCCATTTGGTTTATATTTCTCCAATTACTTCATATTTTCTGACAGGAAAATCAAAGATAATTCCTCTAGAGATATAACCAATTCATTATTCAACACTGAAGTTATAGATTATCCGCTTCAATTTGCAGTTCTGTGTTGTTTAACAGGCGATCTGCCAACTAATAAATAATGAACCAACTTCATAGTTCCACTGTATCGTTCATTCTCACTCAACCAAACTTAAATTGAAAATGTTGAGCAGTTGTTGGATAGGTACTGCTGGCTATTTGAGTTGCGATCTCCAGTGGACGATGGAGAGCTTGCCATTATGAATAAATTTTCTGAATTACATCTTTGTTCATAAGTTAACAGGATGAGATATCATCTGAAAGGGAATAATCTAACAAGTTTAGTCACTGATGGTCCTGCCATTTCCCTAATATATGTTGCTGGGTTGCTGTATGTTATAAAATTGTAAAACAATTAGCCTGGGTTACACGATCTTACTTTAACATTAACAGTGCAGTTAAAGTACCGGTCAGGTATAAAACAGGTTGCACCATTTGACAATTGTTAAAATGACGTCATAACCTTGACGCTAACAGTAACCTGCCACGCTCAAACGTCAAATTCTATCAAAAGGATAACTATAACCGAGCTACTAAATACTCTAGTGCAACACATTTAGGCAAACCATTAGAATCAACGTTACTGTTAAATTTTATTAATATAACTGTGCAGGTGCAACTAAGCCTCTGTATGCTAACTACATATATACATACATTGATTGGGCGGAGTTTACAAAAACAATGTTCAAAAATGATTGCAAGATCACCCATTATGACCAATACAGTAAAACGGGGTGAATAGGGATCCAGGGGTGATAGGGCGGCCGCCGCCTCCTTTTGTGAGCAAGTTTTGCTCGAAAAGGAGGAGGCGGAGCGGGTCCGGAGTGGACTGTGGTCCTGCACTGCCCGCGATGAGCGGAGGTGTTTCGAACTTGGTAGGCAGAATGAGCTCTATCCTCCATGAGCACTGGCCTGGGGATGACGGGTGGAATCATCTGTCACCCTAGCACAAGCAGACCGTGACGGGCGGCGGTGCCAAGTGAGCCTCCCCATATCCGGGGGCCAGATGGAGACACATCTCATCTCAGAAGGGGGTCATCTCACAAAGATGTCCCCGGATCTGCCGGGGTGCGAGAGATATGTCTCGTATAATCTCACCTCCGGCAATCAAAGACCGCGGAATAAATATAAATAATTTAATGCTTTTCACCGATTTTTATTCCTTGCTCACTACATAATCAGGTTAGCATACACTAACAATATTTAAGCGGATCTCTGTCTTTACAATAGGATAGCGGACGGAACGTCTGGAACTTTCGAAACTCCGGCTAAGTACGAACACACTACAAGACAAAGTTGGAAAGAGGAAATTACATGCAACTGACTCCTGGGAAATTATTTCACATGACGTTTTTAGGGGTGAATTTGAAACCAGACTGTACGAAAAAAAGATCACGTTAACGGGTATCTACATCTTCATTGTGTCGTCCTCCTTGGCGTGGCGGTAGTGAACGCGACTGCTACGCAGGAGACGTGGGTCCGATTACCGGTCAGTGCAAATTTTAATGTGCATGAATATGAATATTCTCATTGGTCTGGGTGTGTCTATGTATAATATGAATGTATTTACAAAAAAAAAGTATCTGAGTATGTTTATCCGCATTCTAGAACCCACTACACAAGCTAGTGAAACTATACATACCATGGGTCTAGGTGGCGTTGTGTAGATTGTCCTAGAATATTTATTTATTATCTTATATGGGTACTAGATAAGACTAGAGATATGGCCCACTTAATGGAAAGTGGTTACCTTGGTTTGGACGACTGTAACGCCAAGGGGCGTCCCACTCGTGCTACCGACCCTGTGACGGGAGGGCGGAGCAGGGAGAAAGCGGAAAGCACTTTCAGTTAAAGGAGTTTCTGTTCTGTCAGTGCAGTAGACAAAGCAGGGTTTCATACTACTACATCCCAGTATTAACTAAGCCCTGGTATTCCCACTGACAGCACAAAACCTCTATAGTGAGTTATAAATATATAAGATAATAGAAAAACTACATTACACCTTGTTCGGTGTTTGTATCACGATAAGGTACGAGATCGTTGCTGACCGCATGCACCAACAGCAGATAAAACATTATAGATGGTATAACACATAATGGTCTATAGAAATAAAAGGCCGTTAGTCTAGCGATTTTTTATGTTCGATAAGCTCGCGTTTGACCACCATGTCACCTGTAGCACTAGCATGAACTCCTATCGAATTCGTAATATAAAGGTTTCGAGAGAACGGAGCATTATGATTGGCAGTCTGCCTCTTGTGAACCTGTGTACGTGTGTAGCCCGCCAATCGCAATGCTCCGTTCTGTCGATACCTAGACATTACGAATTCGATAGTTAACCTAGAAGTAACCTATTCACTCTAGTCTTGGAGACTTCCAAGTTAAGCTTTCCGGGAACACAGATTTGGGCAGGGCGGTCCATCCTTTTTCGCGATTCGCTTATTGGTTTGTAATGACACATCTTTATTTTTATATATCGAATAAAGAGGCAAAATAAATAAAACAATATTATGACATTCAAGTCCATTTCAATTTACGGCCGTCTGCTCCAGTGGTCTCTACTTGCTGTATGCGTTCGACTACGACCAGATACCTTTATGTGTGAATCCAAATAGAATATTAGTCTGCAGCTTGCTACATTACTTTATTGCAGCCTCCAATCCTAACGTTTTCATATACTTTTATTTTCCTTTCTTTCACAATACTTCACGTCAAAATTTTCAATTTCACCAGCTAACAGAAGTCATCGTTGTAACGGATGTCTCAAACCGCTTTTCGTGCGGCACAAAACGGAAATATGCGTTCAATATCGATGTGGATTCTGAATTATAGAACCAAAATTGAAAGAAATAATTCAAAGAATATACCGTTCAGAATACTTTTCCTATAGTTAATATAGATAAATCTAATGATAAAATGAATAAAGAGTCTGATTGAGATATCCACCAAACGAAATTAAAAGCGCACTTGATGGAAAGTGGTTACCGTTGGTCTATGGACGTTTGCAACACCAGGGGCGTTACACTCTTGCTGCTAACCCTAAAACCTTTCAATATCCCTCTTGAAAAAGTAGAGAGCAGGAGGGGTTGAAGCATATTATAGATGCTTTCAGGAAATAGCACAATAGTAAGCTCTGCCTACCCTACTCGCCACCTACACAACACATGGTGTCTATTAGCGGTATTTTATATAGGGCAGAGGTACTTCCAACTAATAATGTTAAAATAAGTATCAAGGTCCTACCAAGGTAAACAAATCATGAGGTACTCCTTCTTAGGTACATAAATGTGATGAGAAATAAGTATACAACTTCACATGTAAACGTGTATTCCTATATTAACGGGCAAAGGCCCGTGTGTACGTCATCAGAGTATTGAATACTGAATAAATAAAATTGTTATGACGGAAGCAGTCAATGACAAATAAATTTCCTATGAATTAAGAAGGTCAGGTAAATATTCTTCATTCATAAAATGTGAGTAACTGACATGTGGTTTATGTAAACAAGAGCCGTTCTTCTACCTTTTAAAAGTAATATTATTTCAATCTTAATTTACCTTCATAGTGTGAATCGGGCTTGGGCCGGTGTTGTCCATCGATATTTGTGTTTTGTTCTTGTAAGATCAGTGTAAAATTTATTAAATTGAAGAAATAAATGCATCCACTTTTTATAGGACAATCCACTCAACACCACCTAGACTATTCATGGTAAGCATAGTTTAACTAGCTTATGTTCTAGAATGTGGATAAATTAGATTTTTTTGCAAATACATACATATTACACATAGCAACACCCAGCCCAATGCAAATATTCATAATCATGCACACAAATATTAAATTGAGCAGGAATCGAATCCGCGCCTGTATTGCAGTTGCGTTCACCAGAATAATATGTATGTAATATACCTACCTTTTTTGGTATGATAAGGGTGATATAATAAATGAAATCAAAATATTTGTTTAACTTGTTGGAAAAACTTAAACTTAATCATTTAGCGCTAGGTAGTAAGTTTATGCAAATAGTTTAAATAGTTTTAGCGAAAATATGTTTTGACTTGTGCGCACCGAACAGGTATCGAACCCATGATATTAACAATTAATAACAATAATTATTAACAATTCCTTATCAATTGTAACCAAAAACCTCACCTCTTTAAAAGTGTTTTTAATAAAAATATTATTAGTAAGTTGAAATCATACTTGTCCACATGAAAGAAAGTACTTCATAAGTAACATAGTTATTTAAATAAATATATATAAAGTAACATGGTTATTTATTATTATATTTATTACTTACTATTATTACCTAGTTGTTAGATGTACATACAATAAACTTTATTAGAGTTTTACGAAATTCTTAAGTTTACCCATAACTTAAGTAAAATAGCTGTTAAGTTTTAAATAATTAAGAAACAATAATAGCAAAATAATTCACTAAGTACAATGAGTTTCACTTCAATCTAAACTAATACAGTATGTTTTATAAGACAGAATCTTTGATGCTAAAATATTGTCGAAGTTGCCAGTAAAATATTTACTTGGAAGAAGATATAAGAGTAAGTTATAAACGTTCTAAAATACAGAGTTTGAAAACAAATAGATCCGCAAAACCTTTTGTTCTGAAAACGTAGGTTGGAAATTTAGAAAGTTTAGCAAATCGATAAAGTTTCTGATATTGATCCGAAATATGGTTTACTGTTGACTGTCGTCGTATTTTTACAATAGCAAGTTAAGTCACACAGTATCAAATATTAATGTAAGTACTTACAATGTTTTAGTAAAATAGTTGATACTATAAATAATAGAACACATCATAACTCATAACTAATTTATTTGTAAGAATATTACATGTTGTTTACAATGTCAAAGCTGTCGAGTCACACTATTTATCAATCAATAATTACGTTAATGGTCACTACATAGTATAAAACAAAGTCGTTCTCTGTCTCTCTGTCCTTATGTCCCTTTGTATGCTTAAATCTTTAAAACTAAGCAACTGATTTTGATAGTGGCTTATTTTAATATATGTAGTGATTGAAGAGGAAGGTTTATATGTATATATCATGATGGTGCAACCAACTAGTGAAGAGCAGAAGTGAAAGACTAAAAATAATATACAATACATAAAATCATCACAATAGTATTCAATGTCATTTCATTCAAAAGTAAATCGTACGCAATGTCAAAGTCGTCAGTCAATGTGTGGCAACTGGCCTCCACAACCTATAGGTATAGGCGATATCGAAGTAGGTACTGCAGTTAGTCCAGTTGTTGAGCTTTTTTTTGCTCCAACTACCTGTAATGACTGCCTTTCTGCCTGACTGCTTAACGTGTTATCCGAGGTATGATAGAACATGGTGACCCTCTTTCCTAAGACTTTACCTTCAGCTTACCATTAGACGAGGTGAAGTCAAATTGACATACCCTAAATACAAAAAAATAAAATAAGAAGCCATTTATTAAATATATGCACTGAGCGGGTACCGAACCCACGATTATTGCGTAGTCGTCACGTTCACTACCACCACGCTACAGAGGTTTTTGTTTCTTTTTTCCCGTGCGGGAATCCCCATGGATACCTTCTCGAAAGTCAGCGCTGGTAGTTACATCGGACTCGAACTGACAGAAACCGCAGAGCCATCATGAGTCATAAGTTGTCGAGGGTGATCCAGGGCCACCGAAGACTCTCTGGTATGGAACTACGATGTCCCCATCTTTCCCCGGAAAGGTAGATGCACGAATCGGGTCACCATCACGGCCTGCTCTTATTAGGGTGAAAGGTGGTTCCAGCTGTCACCTCCAATCACGCGTTAATGGAGAACGACGATCATTCTACGACGCTACAGAGTATATCAAGCTGTAAAATCATTTCAATATTTAGACTGAATGTTCCAGAATTTCTTCATTGTCATTTAACTTGAATAGATTATCATTAAAGTTGAACAATACTATTGTCTTGTAAACCTTAATGATTAAAGTTTCGTACCGTATTTACGGTAGGCAATAGGTACTCTAATATAATATTTTATTGCTCACGAAATCGGTCATGTGAAAGGCATATAAAGCTGTTTAAGTATTACGACATAGCTTTGGAAAACCTTGGAAATCAATTTATAGAAGTTGAATAAACAATAGAAATTATTTACTTTATGCAAATACTTTCGACCGGCTTTCAAATAGTCGAGATTCTTGAATTGTAACATTCGATATGATAGGTAGTTACTATAAATAAACTAAAGTTTTAAGTTGCAATTGAGCAAGTAATGCTCGAGAAGGAGGCGGCGGTGCGGGTCCGGAGAAGACTCCGTGCCCGTACAGCCCACAATGAGCGGAGGCGACTCGGGCTTCGGAGGTCGCAGAATGACCTCTGTCCTCCAAAAGTGCGTCTCCCCATATCCGGGGCTAAGTCAAAGTCAAAGTCAAAGTATTTATTTGCATCATGTGTTGTACAGATATTACATAAATATAATTATGGGTTTCAACATGAAGCCCTGTTTGGGCACAGCAAATTACATAAAATAGGTTAATTTTATTGTAATGTATTAATTGAATTAATTAATTTAAGAAGAAAATAATAAAGCGAATATAGCTGGATATACCATTAACATTAATCGGGATTAGTCAGGAATTTCATTCAAAAGGTAGTCGGAAATAGTCAAAAGAATATGTCAAATTTTAAACCAGTTAAGGATGTCAAAATTCTCATGCTACAGTTATAATCAGGTGGAATTACAAATTAAGTATAGGTATATGTAATAAAATAAAATAAAGTCAAGTAAAATCAAACAAAATCAAACAAAATAGAATCAAAATTAAAGTTAAAATTAAAAATCAAACAAAATAAAATCAACTCGCAAATAGGTTTAAAATAATATGGATGATGGTTGAGTTACATATAATTTTTAGGTTAACAATGTCAATAGGTTATGTATCTACCAGAGCATGCAGTAGGTAGAATTATTACTAATCTTATCTTAAACATGTTTGTCATCAAAAAATTCCTGCAAAGAATAATAACATTTTTCTAATAGATACTTTTGTAATTTGTTTTTAAATGAATGCTCGCTTTCAGAGTCCTTTATTGTTTGCGGTATTTTATTAAATATTTTTATTGACATTACGTATGGGCCTGAGTGGTACATAGACAGGCTAGATATTGGTAGTGCTAGTCTGTCTTTGTGTCGTAAATTGCGGGGTTGGGTGTAATAGTCCTTATTTGATGCATATAGAGGTTTATGCCTTCTTACAAAAGTGCATATTTCCAATATGTATATGGAAGTCAAAGTGAGGATGTAAAAGTCTTTGAAATGTGGTCTACAGCTTTCCCTGGGGCCTATGTTTGCCAATATTCGTATGCATTTTTTTTGGAGCTTAAATAGTATGTCAACATCCACACTATTCCCCCACATTATGACACCATATCGGAGCCTAGAATGTGCATAGGCATAATAGGCGGTTTTGGCTGATCTTAGGTCCGTAGTTTTTTTTAATTCGTTTAGGGCATAAGTGAAGGAAGACAATTTGCTACTCATGTCGCGAATATGGGATTTCCAATCGAGACCCATATCGATATTTACACCCAGCAACTTAAAACTTTGTACGCAATCAAGTTTAATATTTTGGAATTTGTAATCTATAGTTAAGGGGCGTTTCTGATACGGTTTAAACTGCATTAACTTCGATTTTACGAGATTAAGTTCCAGGTTGTGTTCCGCCAGCCATGTCGACATGTCCGATAGTATTTGGTGGGACCGCTCATTTAGCTCTTGGTTATCACTACATGGGAATACCACGGATACGTCGTCGGCAAACAGGACACTTTCAGCGTTTATTATTTTTGGTAAGTCGTTGATGTAAATTAGGAACAAAACACAACCAAGAACACTGCCCTGAGGGATCGATTTTTGAACTTTTACTACGCTGGACTTTGTGTTGGAAATCTGCCCTGTATTGTGATCGTGATGCACGAGTTCTACGTATTGTGTGCGGTTGTGCAGATAAGAAGCGAACCATTCAAGGGCAAGCCCACGAATACCGATCCCTTCCAGTTTATCCAGCAGGATATTATATTGGACCCGATCATATGCCTTACTCATGTCTAAGAGCATGCCAACGGCGTATTTTCTATCGTTTATGATATCTAATATCTGCTGAACATATTTATATATTGCGTCTGTTGTTGATCTATATTTTCTGAACCCGTTTTGATTTTCATGGAATATGTTGTGTTTTTCGCAATAGGAGTACAATCGAGTGGTCATTGCGGTCTCTAATATTTTAGAGAAAGTTGGTAAGAGTGATATAGGGCGGTAGTTTGAGCAGTCGGTTATGAGGCCCTTTTTGTAGATTGGCTTGACAACGGATATTTTCAAAAGATCTGGAACAATTCCCTCAGTAAAAGACTGGTTAATTAGAAAGGTAAGAGGCAAGACTAACTCATTCACGCATTTTTTTATTATTATTGGTGGAAGTTCATCAAAGCCAAAGCTGTGTTTATTTTTTAAATTGTTTATTATTTTGAAGATTTCGTAGGGATCAACCGGTTCAATGAATATTGAGTTTTCCGCGCGCGTTATGACTGGTTTTCCAGTTTGTTTACCTGGCTCGCCGCCGACTGATACAAAGAATTCATTGAATGCATTTGCCACAGCTAATGGGTTGTCTATTTTTTTATTTTGCACTAGTAGCGATATGTTATTTTTAGGTTTTTGTGTAGTTTTATTTGTTTTTTCCTTTATTAACTGCCACGTCGTTTTTGTAATATTATCACTTTTTTGGATTCTCTGAATATTTTGAATCTTTTTAGATTTCAGAACTGTTGCCTTGAGTAGTTTTCCGTATTTTTTGTGATAATTAGTTAGAGTAGGGTCATTGTTTCTAGTAATGAATGTTTTGAGTATGCGTTTATGCTTGCATGATATTCTTAGTCCTTTAGTCAGCCACGATTTTTTTACTTTGTTTTTTATTTTAATATGGAGTTTGGGGATACATACGTTTAATACATTCTGGATGGTGTTATGAAATGATTCGTAGTTATTGCTTACATTGTTATCGTCTCTAATTACAGTATTCCAGTCTATTTTTGATAAGGTTGTCTTAAAGTGATCTATGTTTTTTTCGTTGTATATTCTTTTCTCTGTGTACCATGTTTTCTGTTTGTTTGTTGAAGAAATTTTAGGCAGAGCCAGTGTAGTTGCCTTGTGGTCAGAAAGTCCATAATCCTCCACGACAGCGGCATGGGCATCTATTTTGAAATTTGTGAATATCAAATCTATGCACCTAGCACTGGTTTTAGTAATACGGGTTGGGTTCTTGATGTGTTGGTGAAAATTGTAACTTTTCATGGTGTTGAGAAGCTTTAGACTATTAGTTGAGTTTTTTAATACGTTGACATTAAAGTCTCCTCCGATGATTACGTTTTTTTTACTGTCCTTTATTGTTACCAGTCTCACCAGCTTCTCGAGTGAGTTAAAAAATATGTCGGTTTCTCTGTTTTCTTCTGGCCAGTAGATTAAAATTATTACCAGGTTTTGTTGGGGCAGTTCAGTTGCACTTACTTCAAACACAAACTCGACCGTCATTGATGCAATATCACTTCGATTTATGGTTGCGATGTCTTCCTGTGTAAATATGCATACTCCACCGCATTCATAATTTACTCTGTTGAACGATGATGCTAAGTTGTATCCGTCCAGGTACAGAAGGTCTGTTTTCTTGGTGGTAATCCATGTTTCTGTTAGACAAATGGCGTCAATGTGGCCTCTTTCTTCTATTACTGACTGGAGTAAGTGTCGTTTATTGTTAAGGCTACATATGTTCTGGTATAGTATTTCGAAGTTATCCACGAAAGGAATGTTGTTTTTGTTGTGGCTGACTTCCCATACTATTTGCTACATTTCTCCTTTTGTTTTGGGATGAGTTATTACGGGCGCTAGCAGGTGGTGATCTTAGAGTTGGGTGATTAACATTTTTCGCTGGCAAAATTGTACGATGACTGTCATTGAGGGAATCTACTATTTTTGTGTGCACTTTGCCATATTCATAAGTCCCCTTAACTTCCTGGCCATCAATTATCAGTTTGTTGTTTTTAATAACAGCGTGTTGCCCATTTCTTCTCGCTTCTGAGAGGGTACGCCACTGCAGTTTTCGTTCCTGAACAGATTCTCTATCCAGGAACTCCGATACAGCTATCCCACTATTTTTGAAGAGTATTTGATTTTGTAGTACGTATCGAGTCATTCTTTTACTTAATAACTCAATTACGACTGGTCTTCGGTAGCCTTTCCGTCCAATTCGCGATATATCCTCTATATAGCCGGCCAGGTTGATATTTGCTATAGTCCGGAAAGCTTGTATTATATGAGCATGGAGGTCGTTTTCCGTTTCATGGTATTGCTCAACTAGTCCAAAGAGTACAATTTTTTTGCAGTTTTCAGAAGTAGCATGGGATTTATATATACAACTATCAGTGTTGGTACTGGCACTCATGTTTGAAGTACTTAATTTTAGTTCTTGTAGTTCGCTCTGAAGTCTCGTGTACTCTATCTCTAGCTGTTCAACCTTTTCGTTTGTGTTGCTTAATGTCAGTTTAGTTTTCTCGTAATCTGAGGCGAGGCTGTTAAAGTTTTGAGTAAATTCGTTTTTTAGGTCAAGCAACGTTTTAGAAATTTCCGTATGAATCAAGCTCTTGATGTCGGATAGGATGGACTGCTTATTTTCTTCAAGTTTTTTGTCTAGGAGAGCTTCTAATTTTTCAAACATCGATGTTTCGTCGCGTAATAATTTCTCTTTTTCGTTAGTATACTGGTGTAATTTGGGGCTAGTGTAAATTGTGTCATCAACAATACTTATATCCTCTTCAGAGTTTTCTAGGTCATTTTCACTAGCTTTCCCTTTCTTACGCAGTGTTATGTTGTTATCCTGTGACACAGATGGCGATTCGGTGTTTATAGACAAACAGGCTTGCTGCGGTGGCCGTATTGGGGTATTTTTGTTGTCTAGTTTTGGTTTACTGCAATGGCAGAGTTGGCAAGACCAAGAAGATTTGTTTTCAATAGTCATTTTGCTGAGAAACTGTTGTATAGTAACATTTGCGCATGTGAGATCATATTTATTATGACATAGGGAGCATGTTAAGTATTGTTTTGTTTTGATTTCTTGAAGGCAGCCTGCGCATTTTAGCGCCATCTTGCGTTTTTGACCAGTTTGCGTAGCATTTACCGCCATCTGTTGGCTAACTGTCGCGTCGCTGCGACGTCGTTCGATACAAAACAACAAAACAACTCAGGTGCACTGCACAGTCTTGATGCAGTTTGTTGGTTTTCCAATAGATGGCGCTAGTTTCAATTTGTATATGTCAGGTAAATTCAAAATGGGTATGATGACTTTCAAAATTTGCTATTATTATCAAATGCAAAATATACTTAGTCTCTTTTTGAATTGTGACTAGTCAAGTGCTTGTTGTAATGGTCATAATTAGTTATATTTCAATATAGTGTACTATTTACTCACAGTTTTGTTTTGGTTTTTATATTCATTGGTCATATCACTTGAGCTTGATACTTTTGTATTTTTCTTCGAAGTGTCAGCACCAATTTGCCTTATAACATTTCCACACACTTATTGTCACTTTAAGTTTATATTAATCACTATTGTATTTCTGTATACGTATATTTGTTAATTTTTACATATAAAATTCGTGGAGCTAATCTTTCCGTGGCAGAGAGCGCCATCTTCCCCTATAGCTATATAGGGATACCATGGTTGCCACATCAGGGGAAGGGAGTTATGTCCCCGAGTCTGCCGGGATACGAGAGATGTGTCTTGTATAATCTAACCTCCGGCAATCAAAGACCCATAGACGGCGTGCGTTTTAGTCGGTTCCAGTCCGACACAATCATCTCCACCGACTTTAGTGAAGACGGTATCCGTGGGGATTTTGCAGAAAAAAAAGGTTGCAATTGATATCGATGATCACAAACAAAAGATCTTAAGCGTCAACAACGGATGAAAGATTATTTTCATTCTGTAAAGTTACTCGTAATATGTCTTCGTAATGGAACTGTTTCTTTTGAAGGATTATACCTATTAGTTATGTTTTGGCTTTCAACCGTCGATATGATTTATGTTGAAGTATTGGGCGCCAAATATTGAAGTGTTTATTTCATACTTTACTTTACGCCTTATCAGCGCCACCTTGCTGATGACAGGGTGCAAATAAATCAAATGATTAGTCAGACTGACTGAAGAACAGTGTTTCTAGCTTGAATGACCAATCGATCGACTGGTGGCTGTGTGAGTACAACTGTAGTTTGTGTGCAAGTGTGCCACAAGTTGTTACGTCCACACTGAACGTCATGTCTTGTTGCCACGCTTTCGGTTCGCTGTTTATGTCACAAATCTAGACGCACCTTATTTTAGGGAACGTGAGTGACACATGTCGTTCGTGTTGCATTCATTCATACCGTAATAAGGTATGCCGAAAATGAATTCGTAATTGAAAATGAAAAAAATTGACCCGAATCCTTGCTATGCAGTGTAAATAGCAAGGAAATTAATTACGTGCTTAGCCGCACAAGCACTACCAATATTAACGTCGTGAAGAATATTAGACTATTGATATTTTAAATTCGGAACGCAGTAATGAAGAGATTGTTCCTCCATTTACGTTAGTAATATAAACTTTGTAGTTCGTTACGTTTAATTATTTCAGTTCGAATGCTAGCATGTCAAACTATGTAATGTAACGTTAGTAATTAATAATACAATTGAATTTCAATGTGATGTGTGAAGATAGATGATGACAATAGTTCCGAGTAATAAATGTCATTTGGCTTTTGTCAACAAGACGGATTATCCGGCAGATACCCGGCCAGTACCGGTTTGACGTTGGACCCGGTGATGTCAGTTGAGCTTATTCACAAACTTCGTTTATAACCAATGGCTGGCTTTTTTTTCAAAAAGTGAACGCGTTTCATTTTCGTTAATTCCTTCTGTATAAATAACTCTATGGTATACCATAGATTTATTTTTACTAACGTATATAGATTAACAGTCTCCTCATTACCGCGTTACTGAATTTAAAATGTCAATTGAATTTATATATACACTTTTATTACAGCCGACTATATTGGGAAGTTGATAGATTTATAAAAAAACCGTTTCAAAGTTCATAATATACGAATACTCTGTCACTTTCTCACTTCTTAATTTTGTATAAATAATATGCAATAACACTCGTACACTTAATCGTTCTTAGTAATACTAAAATCTTTAAAACACTATGTACAGTGGTATAGAACTAAAAAATTGGCATCACTTTGTGACCTAACCTTACTTTTTGTAGCTGTCATAGGTGACATTCCAAAAAGGCGCACCGGTACAGCTAGGTGTCAAACGGGTTGCCGTTCCAAATTCGAAATTCATTTCTCCCACTTCCCGCCACCGAACCATGACACAAATTCTATACTAAACAGCTCGTCCAGTAATTCTAAAACCTATTATTATTTTTATTTTTTTTATAATATCACGCCTATATCCCCGAAGGGTTAGGCAGCGGTGCTAGCACCCACATTTCGCCAGTTTATATTTAAGTCCCAATGTAATAGGTGGCGAGTCTATTGCCATCAACCGGGCACATATAAACCTGCGATAAATACACACATAACTTCGAAAAAACATCGCAGTCATTGGTGTGTGCCATAGTAAACCTGGGATCGAACCCGAGACCTCGTCTCAGCAGTCCATACCGCGGCTTGATTACACCAATATATACACCATTTATAAATCGAGAATGGCTGGACCGATTTTGATGATTTTTATTTGGTTGGGCTTTTTTTATTAACGTAAAATATGCTTGAGCAGAAAATAAATAAATTGAATTGCTGAGCAGAAAATAAAAATAGATACCTAATTCACTCGTTCATATTTTCTTCCCTTATATTGAACAGTATTTGTTTCAAACTTATCAGTACAATATACAACAACTTGGCAAACTTTTCACACATAGAAGGAAGTTTTGATATTGTTTACTTTAAAAATACAACGGAGGTAGAACATGACGGTATCCCCCGTCCTCCATTCTAATACGACGGGGAAGTACCTCCGCCCTATAGAATACGCGGCTAATAATAACCTTGTGTTGTATTTCCGGAGGTGAGTAAGGTAGTCATAGCCCACTGGAGAGGTTTTGTATTGTCAGCGGGTAGACCGAGAAACTTTACATTGTCTTCTGCACTGACAGTACAGAAACTATCTTAACCTTCACCATCATCCTTTCGCTCCAAGATTACTGCCGACCATGTAGAGGGGACTCTACATGGTCGGCAGTAATCTTTATATATAAAAATGAATTGCTGAACTGATTTGGCTAATTTTGGTCTTGAAATATATGTGGAAGTCCAGAGAAGGTTTAAAGGTGAATAAATATGAAAATGCTCAAAATGGAGGAACGGGAACGGGGTAAGAAGTCCACGCGGGCGGAGCCGCGGGCAACAACTAGTAGTGGTATAAAAAACTTCTATCACAGCCGTTTATTGCTAAGCATCTCAGCAGTTTATCATTATTCTCGTTGCTAGCAATGTCAGCTTATTTTCATTAAGACTTTGGAAATACAATACATACAGTACAGTACGTTACTAAAACCTTTTTCTCTCCCGTGGGAAATAAAAATAAGTCGTATCCAAGTAGAGGCTGAAATAAAACAGGACAAAATTGAACACATGACGTCTTATTAAAACTACCACTAGACTAACTGTACGGAGTAGTGACAAGAGCAAGAAGTGACTCTTTCAATTCTAAAGGCGGATTTCCACGGTGCGTGAACCGAACACGGAGTTAGACTGCAAACGCGCAGTAGAAGGTGTGTCCGTGGGAACACAGATAAGCAGTGCATTGAAATAAGACTGATCACCATATACAGTATAACAATCCTGTCGCCTTTTCAACATTTGTGGTATTTAGTACCAGTTGGAATCCACCCGACGGGGGTCACCTCGAAACAGACGGCCACGGGTCTGCCGGGGTGCGAGGGATATGTTGACTACTATCTCACCTCCGGCAACTAAAGACTCAAAGATGGCGTGCGTTGTGGTCGATTCGAGTCCGACATAACCTCTTCAACCGGCTCTGGTGAGGAAGGGGGTATCCGTGGCGATTTTAGCACGAAAAAAAAATAGTACCAGTTAGAATCCAGAAAATTCCAAAAATTTATTAGACTATTCTGTAATATGTATCTGTATACAGAACTTTGATATCTACTCGTATCAACAGTGGGTTGTAAAGGACCGTCTTAAGAAAAAAATAAAAATCGGTCGTTTCGTAGTTAGCTGTGGAAAACATTTGACATTCGGTGACCGTGTTTAATAAAAGTTTATATTCTACCAGCTGAACGCAACTTTGTCTGCATCATCCCATTTTTGAAATATTTTTCATTGCTACTCCGCACCTGTTGGTCGTAACATGATGTTATACATATAAACGTTTCACTTCAATCACTCTACCGTCCAAAATCGTTGCGTGGTTTGAAAGAAGTTAGTTTGTTCGTGGTTCCGTTGTGTTGTTATGCTTACAAGGACAGACAGACACACAGCGAGAAGCAACTTCGTTTCATACTATATAGTGAAGTAGACAGTAAACTTATCTACACAATGCCACCAAGACCCATGGTAAGCATAGTTTAACTAGCTTGTGTTATGGGTTCTAAAATGCGGATAAGCATACTTAGATTCTTTTTTAAATACATACATAATTATACATAGAAACACCCTGTCCAACATAGTAAAATATTCATATCCATACACACAAATATTTGCATTGAGCGGAAATCGAACCCGCACCCGCACAGCAGTCGCGTTCACTAGCATCCCACCACAGAGGGCGTCAATCTATAAAATAAGGTCGTTGCCTATACAATCACGTACCGTGGAAAACCACCTTAACAGTACCCCGTATAACAATATACGCATACCCTTAGAAGCAATTTCTCCGCAGTTCATATGTTTAAAGGTAGCATTTATTGCTAAACGCAGTAATAAAATATACTAGCGGTTACTAATCTTAACGGCATCGCGTCTGCATTCCGACCTTGTTGAGTACGTGATTCAGAATGAATTGTGTAGTTCGGGGGTGTTTTAGTGTAGGCTTATTAGAGGAATGTGTGTTCATTTGTATACAAAAAAAAACGTAAGAGTAATACGATACGAGCGGTAGACTTATTAAGATATTTGCTGAGTTGTAGTTGCGCGTAAGATATTTCTGAGTAAATAACAAGTGAAACTAATGTAAGCATGTTAAAAAGCGCTATGTTGTTGGAATAGTGATTTTCATAACAAATTAGATCTTTTTGATCTATTTTCCGTGAAGCGACTGCCAGATGAAGTTCTGGTCGTGCCTCGGAAAGCATATTAATCCGTCGGTCCTGGTTGTCATACGAACATCTATGGTAGTCGTTACGGGTAGTTGAAGCCTGCAAAAGTCCGACTAGCCTAAGTACAGAACTTCGATATCAACAATTGAGTTGTGGAGGTCCAGTGGCAGTCCCTTCACGGAAAATATTGAAGTTCAGCCGCGTCTTGGTTAGACTAGAAAGCCAACCCCAACTGAGTTGGAAATACGCTCAGAGAATGATGATGATCAAGAATGCCTAAAGGTGAGTCCAGATTTGTGACATGAACAGCGGACTGGATAGCGTGGTATCAAGACATGACGTTTAGTGAGAACATAACAACTTGTGGCACATGGGCACAGAAACTAGAGTTGTGCTGACATAGCCACCGGTCAATTGATGGTTTCATTTAAGCTCAGCTATCACGCAGTTGAATATGCAACGGACACGCACTTCTCACACGGTGACGTTAAAATGTTACGTTAATGTAGGCCGCGGAAGCCTAGTGGTATGGGTAATGGACTGCTGAGACGAGGTCTCGAGTTCGATCCCAGATTTCACCATGGCATACACTAATGACTTTTCGATGCTTTTCGAAGTTATGTGTGTATTTATCGAAGGTTTATAAGTGCCCGGTTAATGGCAATAGGCTCGCCACCTATTACATTGGGATCTAAACATAAACTGGCGAAATGTGGGTGCGCTAGCACCTCTGCCTACCCCTTTGGGGATATAGCGTATATATTATGTTTATGTTATATGTTTATATAGACGCGGCATAAAGGGCCTAGAAAAGTTTTCACTCCCGAAAACTTAATATAAATTCATTAATTTATCTTCTTTAATTCATTCATTGTATGTCTCATCATGTTCGTTCCCTGAACGAACACTTGAATGTGTTCATTCGTTTAGTTCTAGTAGGTATGTATCAGTTGTAACTATGTATCAGTATTCAGTACAGCACAAATTATCTGCAGCAAATCAAAGCTTGACATAGAATCCGAGTCTAATCAATACCTACTGTTGCTAACGAAGCCAGCAGTCCAATTCGATATAGATACGTTACAATAGTCAGCCATATTGATTACATTACAATACAACATTACAAATTGTGTTCTATGCTAGTGATTGTCCGCGTGAAACACTGATTGCATATCCGAGAAGGAAATAATATTATATTTGCGATGAAATTTTAAAACAATTAGTAAGTTTAGTGTTTCAAATATCGACGGGTGCAAAGTAAATAAAGTCAACTACAAATTCACGATTTTCTTTTTATTGCATTTTCGTACTAATCAAATAAGACTCCACAACCTGGCATATTTGGTTTTGGAGGTTTCATTATATTTCAATGAATTTTTAAAAGTATAAAAAGCCATCTACACTCAATTTTGCAAATAGTACGAAGGTAATGCGACCAAGTAACGTTGGTCGTTTTTGCGCGGGGCGCGGCAACGGACTCCGAGCGTACACAAAATGTCATCAGGCAGTTGACTTACTTGTCACCGGCGCGCATACGTTATAAGTTTTTAAAAGCTTTTATGTATATCGGCAACTATTACAAGGTGTGCTTTTAATTTCTATTTGCATTACTCTTTAAACGCACATACGACGCATTAACGACCATCTGCCAGTTGACTCTTTCTACTTCGCGGTCAATTAAATTTACGTCGGTTAACTTTATACGAAATATTTATCACGTAGTAAGATTTTCTGTTTAATAAACGACCTTATAAAAAAGAAACTGAAAGTATTGTAACTGCAATTATATTCGCATGATGATTTTGGGCTACTAAGTCAATTTACAAAATGTTGTTATGAAAGTACGAAGCATAAAAAGTTATCTGCAAAATTACTTTCTGTAGTGGATATTTTATAAATATATATTTATTTATAAGTGGCCTGAGAACAATTGAGATCAGTAAAAAAAAAGAAAAAAACTATTTATACACGATATTAAAAGTCCCGAGCATATACGACCAGCTGGTAATTGGCTCAGTTAGCGTTTTATAAAGTTCGTTGTAAAAACGGCTATCTACAAAATCTCCTAAATTATTAATAAATTAGCTTAATTAACTTAATATAAAAATAAATAAGAGTATAAATAAATTATGATAAAATTTTCAGAAATATTGGCCCACTCATTAAGAAAATAATACACTTTTTCGTTCTTTTCGCACTCCTGTAAAGTTGCTATTATGCAGATGCCACTTTTTACTTTGCACCCGTCGATATATAGATTGGAAAATTGAATGCTGCAATAAGACTTGAACCCACGATCTATAATGTTTTGTCAATGACTTACCATCATGGATGCGCAAGACCAGAGTGGAAGAAAAAAAGCCGCGGGCCCTGGACTCCAAGGATGCGACTGGAACTAACGCAGGGATGCTGAGAATAATGATAAATGTGCTATTTTTGGAGTGATCTCATAATCAATAGGCCCTTAGGGCATTCGGGAACTTGAAGTTTTCAGAATGCTCTAAGAGAGTAGGAGAGTCATCTGCAAATTTGAGATCTACAATTGTGTGATTAACAAGTTGTATTTAAAAAATTGCCATATGCTTTCTGTCAGGCGCAACCCATTGCAAAATTATTACCTGTTTACCTGTATCGTTAAAAAAGTAAGTCTGTTAATAATTATATCATCAAATACACCAGAGGAAGTTTATTTTCTTAATGATTTGATTTCAATATCATAATAAAAAACATATTTTCTTTACACCAGTTAATCAATGCCACACGATATTAGGTAATAACCGCCATTTCAGTAATTCAAATTACCTGATTTCGTTGTAAATCGTATTTTAAAAGTAAAATTTAAGCGAGTTTTATAAGAAAATTATAAATGGTATGAATCAATAATGTAGGCTATTAAATGGCATGAGTTATTATATGAAAATCAATAAATATACAGTTGTGAATTAAGCAACCGTATGAGTTAAAAATTTTGAAATGGTATAAGTTTTCGTGGTATGAAGACAGAGTATCCCATTTAAACAATACAAAATTGCAAAGAGAAAACAATTAGCTAAAAAAGAAAAAATACAAAATTCTAAATTCAAAAACCGACTCGACATAATCATATACTCACATACGTCATAGACACATACGCATCAACTCAATGGCTGCTAGTGTCGTTTACATAAATAAATAATTGTAATAAAATACCTGGACAATCGTAAAATCTCGTAGCGTAGGACAAGAAACCCAAGGAAGTTCTGTTCCGGCAACATTCAGACAGCAAATTGTCACTGCATTTGCATTAAAACGGCCATCAGTTTACTTTCTTAGCTATTCTACATAATGAACACCAAAAACTTTCACAAGGAGTCCAACAGAGTCCAATTGACAATTATTTATTATTTACTGAAGAAAACTACACGAATTTCCAGCATACTTTAGACATTGGCAGAATTATTGAGATCGATATCGCTCATGTATTATTTAAAAAAAAAGATAGAACTTGGGCTAGCGTTTATCAGTCGCGAATGTTGCAATAAAATAGTTCAGCCTGTCTTGAAGTAGTGACATGAGAAGAATATAATCAATAATTTATTTTAATCTACCTGCTTATTTGTTTTTAATATTATTCACGCCAGTAATGTCACTTTTGAATTCATTTTGGACGTAATATAACCCCTCGTTTTCACCAAGGTTTAAGACATGTATTTGACAAGTAACAATATGTCACAGATTTCAATGTGAACGTAAATGTGTTTTAAATTTGTTTATAACTTATTTGAGACAGTCTCAATACATGTATAAAACAAATAATTATGTTCTGATAATTCTTCTAAAAGTTTTTGATAAATCTTCAACCAGTTTTATATCAAATAAGTTTACAACGTGCTTCTTGGTGGAAACGAAGAGTTAAGTCTCAAGCTAAAAGAATAGCATAGACGGAACGGTTATAACTAGTGCATGAAGCTGCCAAAAGTCATACTAAAGTACTTAGCGCCATTTCACTGCACGCTTCGCCCGATTGCAAGTGCCATGGTACTCTTTAGTTTTACTTTTGGCAACTTCACTTGTTAGTTCTATGCGCTTCATCTATGTTTTTAAAAAAGGTATGAGTTCTTAAACAACTGCAGACGTGTGCAGAAGTTAATGTGTCGTTGCGTCGTATGAACACGTACCTACAACAACATACGACAAATGCAGACCTAATTTATGAGGTCCACAGCGGCGGCGCAAAGTGCGTCTCCCCATACCCGGGGGCTAGTTGGGGACACCGCGGTCCTTACACCCGACGGGGGTCATCTCGAAGAGAAGGCCCCGGGTCTGCGGGGTGCGAGGGATATGTTGGCTACTACCTCACCTCCGGCAACTGAAGACCCAAAGACGGCGTGCGTTTTGGTCGGTTCGAGTCCGACATAACCTACCCAACCGGCTCCGGTAGGGGGGGTATCCGTGGGGGTTTTTCGCACGATAAAAAAGGCCTAATGTATGAATCTTCATAGTTTGTTTCTTGTCATTTTCGAGAGCGCTGCTATCTGAACTCCGTACCTTCAGAGGACAGTCTTCTACGTTGAACTGACAAGCAGATGAGGTTAACTGGGACCTCGAAAGTGTTAATAGAACCCAGTACTCTGCATATTCAGCTTTTGCTTCCCCATTAGACCTAAACTATTTATATTAAAAATTAAACGTTTCACTAGTTTCAGCACTTTGTAAAATGCTATAATGAACTCCTCGCCTAAACCCTAACTAAGTTACAGTCCACCCAAGCGATGCTTAGCTTTCTGATAAATTATTTAACCCTGTTACCCTCACTTCATCCAACGAGGTTTTCGATATTACATGTCCGAAGAACTGAAATGATCTAAGGGGATGGAGTCAACATTGATTTCGAATTCAACTTATTTATAAGTTATTTCGGATTGGTAAGAACTGTTACGGTAAATTATTGTATTTACTCGTACCATAATATGGTCGCGTTAATACCCGGGTTTCACTAACCATATAATATTATAATATAATATATAATATCACGCCTATATCCCCGAAGGGGTAGGCAGAGGTGCTAGCAACCAAATTTCGCCAGTTTATCTTTAGGTCTCAATGTAACAGGTGGCGAGCCTATTGCCATTAACCGGGCACAAACCTGCGATAAATACACACGTAACTTCGAAAAGCATCGAAAAGTCATTGGTGTGTGCCATGGTAAACCTGGGATCGAACCCGAGACCTCAACTCAGCAGTCCGTTACCATATAAGTAAGTAATATTTTTTCAGTTTTGTAACCCTGTGCTTGGTATTGTATCACAAAATTGAATGTAGGTAGCAGGTAGGAGTAATTAATTTGCTCCGTTTTCATTGGTTCATTAAACACGACCGGGGAGATTACAATCGATGCCCGTGTTCGTTGTTCGCAGCTAACAGAAGCATTCACGATGCTTACATTGTGATTAAAATTTTATCAGTAATGTAACTTGTGAATTGTTTATTTTTTTGGGCTTTTATATTATTTTTTTGCAATGTTATTCATTAAGAAATTTTACACAGATACATTGTAATTCAAATGCCACACAAACTCATTAGAGCTTTTCTTTGCATTGGAGCCATCAGTGGTCATCACATCGAATCACATGCTTACAATTATGCAACAGAAGGTAAGATAACATGTACGTAAGTTAGTTTAGTAACTAATCGTGGTATAAACTCTTTTGAATATCTTATACAAGACTTACTTGTATTTTTTTCTCACCTTGATCTCTTACTTTCTCTGTGACGATTCTTAGTAATCATTCTCTGAAGACTATTCCCAACACAATTGGGATCAGCTTTATATTGTAACTAAAATGCGGATGAACTTCAATATTTTTCGTGAAGCGACTGCCATCGGACCTCCACAACCAAATTAGCAATATCGAAGTTCTGTAAGTGTAAGTAAGGCCACCAAACTGATATTTTGAATTTGGTAACGCTGAAATATAGGGTGATACGCGATGATGGGTCTACTTACGCTAGTAATATTAATGGCTATGCATAAAACACAGTGCATAAGTAACATTTACAATTGTTACACTGTGTCCGCAAATAAGAATGGACACTTATTTTAATCGTGCGAAAAATTACCAAGGATTCCTTCCCCCCCCCCCCCCCCCCCCTGAGCT
This sequence comes from Pelosia muscerda, assembly GCA_963691645.1. Taxonomy (NCBI): domain Eukaryota; kingdom Metazoa; phylum Arthropoda; class Insecta; order Lepidoptera; family Erebidae; genus Pelosia; species Pelosia muscerda. The sequence goes on from OY829100.1 coordinate 4,377,161, forward strand.
CGTTGGGCATGTTATGTCGGACTCGAACCGACTAAAACGCACGCCGTCTTTGGGTCTTTCGCCGTCTTGGGTGAGGTAGTAGGGCTACTACCTCACCTCCGGCAACTAAAGACTCCACAGACCAAGAGAAGAAAAGTGTAAATTCTTAGTTGTAGACACAGTAAAAAAAAGGTAGTGGCTAACATTATCCCTCGCACCCCGACAGACACGGGGCCTTCTCTTCGAGATGACCTCCGTCGAACTAAGAATGGACACTACCCACTCAACTACACTTTTATTAATCAAATCATAATTATCATTGTGTTTCATATGTGTGTACGTGTCAACAACCCTTATTAACACAATGAATGAACGTTCGCCTGGCGAATCAATGACGTCACTGGCGCGGTTCCCACACTTCTGCCATATCCGCCCGCATGCTGTCTGTGTCCTGCTCAACCGTGTGTCAATCAGATGCTTTTAAACCATATTAAATTTCACTATCTGTACTTATCAAACGTTATTTTCAATTGGCAGTTAAGCGGACAGTAAGGAAGCATCTATGGCAGTCGTTACGGGTAGTTGGAGACCTCAAAAAGTCCGACTCGCCTAACTATAGAACTTCGATATCGCTAATTTGTTGGTGAAAATATCGAAGTCCAACCGCAATTTAGTGAAACTAGAAAGCCGATCCCAATTGCGTTGGGAATCAGTTAAGTGGACGTGGAATGAGGTCGGGAGAAACCTTCATGTCCTACCTCCGTCAATCCTGAAAAATCACTGAAAGATAGTCATTCTTCGAAAACAGCAGTATACTTTTTATTTACCCCACAAAAGTACTCGTTATGTTATTCAAATCATCTTTTATAACCTTCGCCCATACATATACCTATCGGAAGGAAATTTCTTGGGGTTCTTAGTTTTCAAGTTAGCTATATCGATTTTCTGATAATATTACCTATAGGCCAATCCTTCTTTCATCCTAGAGTTAATCCCAGTAGTATCCGACGCATTCAACTTGGAGTCTGGGGTCCGCTTTTACCGATCTAATTGCGGGATCACAACCCATTGGCGATATCGAAGTATTGCATTTAGACCAGTTCATGATTTTTTCCAACTGCCAGTGAAGTCTACCCGAGATGTTCATATGATAACCGGGACCGACGGCTTCACATAGGTACTCTCCGAAGTACAACCAGACTAATGCAAATGGTCATATTCATGCATACAAATATTAATATTGAGTGGGGATCGAACCCGCGTACCCTGTGTAACGGTGGCGTTCACTTCCATCACGCGATGTTATTGACCAATATTCATATTATAATATTTTCTCCAAAACCCTCCGGAGCAGTACATTATACTCGCTCACAAGCATATTCGCAAAACATCATAATCTCGTGTTATTATATTATCGCGTCATGATATTCCTACAGTATGATAGTCGAATAACATGATAATCACAGAACATGCTATTCGCAAATAATTCAATGTACAGTCAACGACACATTTTTTTCTTGAAATGAAAATCATATTTAATTAATTACAGAAGAACTTATTTAATTAATTACCTACATTGCAAACAAAATACAATTACGCTTAGGATAAATGAAAGTATTATTCTCTAAGTAAATCGAAAAAAGATATGAAAAATTTAATCGTATCTCACTGCATTTAATCGCTTAAGGCACTCCTGAACTAAAAAATCGTTCCTCACATAATCATTGACTATGCCTGATATTTTCTTATTCTTTTCTACTATTTTCTTCCTCCTTTTTACGTCAGTGAAATGAAAATTGTTTCTTTTCAGTTTAATATGTTGGAATTTGCTTTCTTTTTTTAAAAGTGATATAAATTGATACATGGTTGGCTTTTTTGGAATTTTCGTATTTATGCGGCGATGCCATCCTTCAACTCCATTTGTTGTTCGGTTTTTCTGGTCATAACAACTTAGAATATCACTGCTGATTTTTTTTTGTCCATTGACTGTTGAAATAATCAAGAAATTTTCTGATTTTTGGCGAATTTGATGTCATTTCTATTATGGAAAAAAATGCATTTGGTATCATTTTGGATGGCAAAAGAGGCAAGAGTGTACAATATTGTACGATATTTCGGTTTATATCTGAATCTTCAACATTTAATTCCTTGCTCTTCTTGAATACAGCGTTACAGAAATGATAGTAACAGCCTGTAACATTCACAGACGAAAAAACTTGTTTGATAGCTGGAACCACGGCCATTTCATAGTCGCACTTGTATTTGGTCAGATTCAATCCAAATTGGTCTTTCAGTATCATGAAAAACCTTTCGTACGTTCTTTGTTGCTTATTTGGTAGAAGAGCAAATACGATTGGTATAAAATTTACCGTATCTTCGTTTCGTGCTACGTCCACATGCAAACTGTACAGCTGATAGAAAGGTGTAGGCACAATTTTGAAAGTACCGTCTCCGTAGAGACATGTAGTAGACTTTAAATACTCACGCAGCTCTTCTCGTTTTAAATATGAAAATAATATAATTCTGCTATAGGAGTCGCAGTCATCGTATAGGAAAAAATCTTCCACTAATTTGTGTGGAATTATAACATCAACTGAGTTTTTTGCCGTTGCGGAATTCATGCTTAAAAATCTCTTCCGTGATCTGTATAGAGAATCCTTTACAGACGAAAAGGCAGGTATTTCATGTTCCGGACCCTTAAATTCGTGATTTAATATGTTCCTCTCATAAATCTTTTGAGCTGATTCAAAATTTTCACACATCTCTATTTTACACTTATCAACAATTTCATCAATTTCATTACGCATAAAATCAGGAGGATCACACACGTGCTTAGCAGGTCTTAAAATCTCATTGTTGCTTTTTAATGTTATCGAGGTGCGGCAATCCTTTTGTTTTGAACATCTCCAACTTATCGTTCCAGATTTATTTTTCATGTAAAGGTTGTATCTGTAGCCACCATGTAATAGTACCGGTTTATTTTTTTGACCAGTTATGAATTTTACTTCACCATTACTTTGTTTATTCATTTTCAATTCTCACCTATTTTCAAGACAAATGCACTTTATAATTGAGAAGAATAAATGTCACTATCACCATTATTATTATGTCATTCATATAAATAAGAAGAATAATGTAGCTGGCCAGTCAACAAAGGAGGTAAAAATCACCTACCTAACTTACCTACAAAATAGGACTAAGCGATGACATTAACGGAGGTAGGACACGACGGTATCTCCCGTCCGAAATGAGCTGTCCAACTGGGGAAGTACCTCCGCCCTACAGAAGACCGCGGTCATAATAACCATCGTGGTGTGTTCCCGCCGGTAAGTAGGGTAGCCAGAGCTCACTATACCCCTCCTTCCCCTCCCCTTCCTAGCCTCCCCACCCCTTCCCAGCTCTCCCCCTTTCCCTTCAGGGTGGGCAGCGCGTGTGTGACACCCTTAGTGTTGCACACGTTCATAGGCCACGGTGGCCGCTTTCCATCAGGTGGGCCGTGTGCTTGTCTGCCACCTACGTAGTATAAAAAAAAAACATTGTCATTATTCCTCATAAGAGGACATAATTTACCGTCCAGTTACTGGACTCTCTAAGAAGTTTCATAAGTACTGTAGAGTTTACCATTTGTACTGGTGCATAAAGTTACCGTCCGCGTCGGCATTATTTATGGATCCTAGTGTACTTTTTCAAATATGATGTTTTTAACTAGTAGTGTTTTACGAATATGGTCTTTTACTATAATGATATTTTACGATTATCATGTAATGAGAATATGATGTTTTGCGAATATGCTTGTGAGCGAGTATAATGTACTGCTCCGGAGCGCTCCAAAACGACCCTTTCAAGATCGTCAATAAGCCAGTATAATTTTATTGCTAACCCCACAAGCTAAGATGAAGCTCCTAGAATCACAAAATGATATCTAATTTTAAAAACATATACGAACATAATTTTCTTTTTCAATATCGTGAATACAAATACAATTAATCCCGTCTTTAATAGCGAGAAAATGAAACACGTAAAAAAGATAAAGTGCTTTTTATTCAATACAGAATTTATACATACTCCACCGAATACAAAAACATCAACAATTACTGAAGAAAATAAATCACAAAGTACCTATCAGCATAGACTAGCCTACAGCGATGAAGCCATAACAATCGGTACGTAATTGACGTAAGTGAAACTTAGGCAGTGAAGTGTGCGATCGAAATTAAAACGTCTAATAGAGTATTTATAACAATATCAGTCCTTACTTAACACCTAAAAGGGTCCTAAGGAAGATCAAACTTGGACTATTATCGCGATCTAATAAATAAATAGGGTAACTTAAGTTAGGCCGCCGACAAGCTGGCGACTGACTACGACAGGATTGTCACGACAACAGCTCACCCGCAGCCCGTATTATTTAAACTTCGAATCAATCAAGGACGTTGCATGCTGACGATAATGAACCTTAGTGACTCTATGGAATCAGCCTGAAGTGGCTGATAAAGTTTTAACTTTCGCACTAGCTATTCACAACATTTAAAAGTAACTATAATCTCATTCATTGAAAAGTAACTATATGTACGAACATTTATATAGCTCTAAATGCTTATCGCTTTGGTATTGATGTCTAATCTTATCATGTTAAATGAAATTAAAAAGATAATCTTAGTCTCACAAGTAATCTTCAGCCATCTATTTACAATAACGGCTAGTGTTATTACTTTTAAAGCATGATAAATAACTAAGTAAGTAGATAAATAAATGATCAAATTAATAGATACGTACCTACTAATAAATTTACAAAGAAAAAGATGAAAATTTTATATTCCATTCAACATTTCTATTTATACATCATTAGACTTCTAAATGGTAAAAGAAAAGTACAACAATAAATCTACTTTACAGTAAAACTCTCAGAGTATATCGTATTCATTACGGATTACACATATATAATAGACATTATCATGGAGTATGCACTTATTTGCACGTTATAAACACAGTTTACCAGCTGTAAATGTCACTTATTTCACTTGTTTGCACTTGTCAAGTTATGTTGTTATTTCGAACGCGTCCAAACGGCATCGTCTAATAGTTCATATGAGTTGTGATTGAAAGGTGTTTGCATTTAGTCGTCAGCGTGCAACTGTCCTATTATAATTTTTTCACCACTAAACAGCGTTGCCTGCACTATGCGCGTTTCCGTTCACGTTCAATGGAATGGTGTTAAACTCGTCATCGATGTCATCGGTTTTCCTGTGAACAAAAGAAAAAAAACCGTTATTTTGGAAAGACATTGTTTACGGTGTCAATATTTACGATCATTATCGTAATTATCTTCCTGCACGTACCTATTTAATTTTTATTGCCCTAAGTTCTAATATTTGAACTGATAAGAAACCAGTCAATAAGCTAGTGAAACAATAGTGATTTGGACTGAGAGATTTGTAGATGAGTTTAAGATTTATTTATTTATGACTTATTTATCAACAGAAAATACGTACATAAAATGTTACCAATATGTCACAAAAACTCATTCGAGTTTTACTATGCGTTAAGGCCGTCAGTAGCGATTAGTTAAAACAAAGGTTATCATAATACAATATTTAGAAAGCCGCAAGAAATACTCAAAAAAGGACTATCTAAAGATCGGAACAAAAAAGAAAATTTTGAATTGGGGGTGGCTTAATAAATCTAGCGAGTGTGCATCCGTGTCCACACTATTATTTAGGCAGCTTTCACATTAACTAACCCAAACACTAAGGTAAGTTATAGTATTAAACTAATATCAAACAAGACCAATCACCACTACACAAATCCAAAATTTATTAATCACTACGACTGTTGAATAAAACAGGTATGTACTCAACTCATTAATTAATTATTTCGCTTTAATGAAATGTAAATCAGCGCCTTATCGTTGAATAAGTCTCTTTTGAAAGAGCTTCGTTGCATTATTACAACTGAAGATAAGTATAACTGGGTAGATATAAAATCTTAAGATGTTATCACCGAAAGAACTTTGTGAATAGATTGCGTCAGTTAGGCGCCAAATTTTGGATGCTTGATTACAAAGTTTTAGGGTTAAATAAGCCTATTTAAGTCTAAAAAGAAAGAACTTACTGCGAAACCTCGTGCGAAAGTTTCAGAATTCAGATGTTTTCAGTGAAAGTTTTAAAGAGGTTTTTCAAAAAGTCTTATAACTTAATTAGCGTTTATCAGGCAAATAATTCATTGTAAGTGTGAAACCTATATTCTATTCAAAAATATTCTTAGAAGCCCGCTTGCGCGTGGTTCGTATTATTATACATATTTCAATCAGATAATTCTTTGATTGAAATGCCTTTTTTCCATTTATTTCTTTGTGTGAGGAATATCACGGGTGTACATTATCATTCCCTGAAACTTATTGCAACTCGGTAGGGCTCGGTTTTCTAGTCTAAGATGCGGCTTAACTTAGATATTTTCCGTGAAGTAACTACCATGACATCTAACCTCCACAACGATATCGAAGGTCTATAGTTAGATTAGTCCATCTTTTTATGGCTTCAACAACTCGTATCGACTGCCGCTGATGTTTGTGCCTTGAGCCATTGGTCCCGGTTGCCATCCGGGACCAATGGCTCAAGGCACTCTCCGACGCACGACCAGGGCCTTGATTCACTAATTGATAACTATCGTCGAACTAATGAGATAATAAAAACTGCCGTTGAATTTTCGTTTTTATCTCCATAATCTTAAAGTTCAAAATTAAGTGAAAAGGAATGCATTATATTGTTTCATTCACATTATACTAATGAAAGGAACAGGAATATTATATGAATCAATCAAGGTTTCTCTTGATCGTAGCTTAAAAAACTTAATAATAAGGAGGAAATAATTTCCACTTCGTATATTTGCAATTTATCATGGGATATGAATAAAAAGCGTATCGCATTTTTCATTAACAAACAATAAAAAACAATCAAGAGATAGAAAATTGAATTCTGAAGAACATTAACAGTTTTTTTTCTATAAGGAAAATTAGGGTGGCAATGATTTCACTGTCGGTGATGTCGAACACTTTACCCGGTAAAGTGGAATAGAAAAGGCCGAAAAGTGACCCCGTGTTTCGAGGGTGCGCGGCACACAGGCAAGAGGGATTCGTTAAGATGTTTTTTTTTGTACGCAATATTCTCACGGATGTCATTCTCACGGGAGCTGGTAAGAGAGGTTATGTTGGACTCGAACCGACTAAAACGCACGCCATCTTTGAGTCTTCTTGCCGGACGTGAAATAAAGAGCCATATCCTTCAAGGAGGCGCTTTTCGGGTGTCGTGACCATCTAGCCCCGGAGGAGGCGTAAATTACGTGGCGCCGACGCGGTCTACTTCTGCTAGGGTGACAGGCGACGCCATACGTCGCTCGCCCCCTGGCCCGCGCTCAAGAAAGACGGTAGTCATTCTCGACCTCCGACGCCTGAATTGCCTCCGTTCATCACGGGCTGTGTGGACCAAGAGTCTTATCCTAGTCCGGTTCACCGTCTCCTTCTCGAGAACGAGGAACGAAAATGGTTCGAACTTATTTTACAAGTGAGAAACCTCAGAAGTGCCAGATCACACCTATTTTATTGGATTATTCCTATTTTATTGAATTTATGTACGGTGCTGCGAAATTTGAACAATCCACAATTTGATTTCAATTATAAATTGAAATCTGCCGATCACGTTCCACACGCTATTACGTATCTCTTCAAATAACCAATTAAACTTTGTTCAAACTAGGATTCGTAGCCAAAAATTCACACATGTAAGTAGATAATAAGACGTTAGTGTGACGTGTGAACAGGAACAAACAAACATGTGAAATATTACAAAGACGAGACAATAGCCAGAATTCAGCATATATACATTACAAAGAACTATTATAATTTGATATGCAAGAATGTTGGAGGAGGTAAAAAAACATATATTTTTCACACAGAGTTACCTAACTTTAACAAACACTATCGTGTTTGTGTATAAAGAATAAATAATACTGCTTTATAGTTTTATAGGTCGCAAAATATTAATCTTCGTGGGAAACTAGTTCACGATTATTTTCTTTTCCATAAATTGAAATGGTCAAAGTCTGATATTATTATCAGACGAATAGAGTGGCCATGCGATCTCTTAATACAAAAATCGTGTACGAGAACAAGGGGAATTCGGGACGGTAAAGTGCCTAGTTGACGGTGACAAGCGCATAACTACCACCCATTGCGTGCACAAACACTTTCTTCGAGATTTGTTCTTCGCACCATATTGATAAGTAAAAATTTACTTGCATTGAGGGATATGGTTTGGCATTCCTTTCTATGACAACTAGTAAAGTTTTACTATTGTTGAAATTGTCAAACGGTGGGTGAGAGGTGGGTAGCCCCTCCCTCCTCAATATATTTTCTGGGAATAATGGCATACACCTCCCCCCTCACCCTACCTCCTGTATCCTCGCCTGAAGAGAACAGAATAAGTTTAAAATCTTTAACGTTTTAGGCCTCTCAAGAAATCGATTTAATTATGAACAGATTTTCACTACATAACTATTGAACTCCAATTCAAAGTATTTAGCTTAATTGGCAGATTATTTCTGTGTCTTCCCAATTAGTGAAGATGGTCTGAAGAACGGATATATTTTTGTTATTTAGGAGAACTAATGAGACGTCTGTGCTCGTAGCTTTGATATTGACCTTACGAATTTCCTGGTCGTGTCCGGCCCTGATTTTGACAGTTGCTAGAGGATTACTTCTATATTCGTTCGATAGTGTAACAATAGGGTAGTTGGCTGTCAAATCATGTCAATCCCATGATCCGCTCATTTGTCTATCCTCACGGATTACACATTTATATTTTTAACATACATTACTTACTAAGGAAATATCTAAATATGTTCATCAGCTTTCTAGAGTCCGAACACAAGCTAGTTAAGCTATGCTTATTATGGGTCTAGGTGGCGGTGTTTAGATGGTCCTATAATATTTATTTATTTTAACTACAAATAAGTATGATATTCAATGTAAGTATTAAAAAACTTAAAAGATAAAAATGGGCTGCTTACTTATATTAAGTAGATATTTATTGTACATCGTATACAAAAGTTTTAGACGTAATAATGCACAGAATAAAAATGGTCACTAAAGCAAAATTACACGACTCATAGCCCAGGCGAGCGGTCACCAGCTCAATATAATCTGTCGTCCCAAATCTAAGGTATCATTATTCTGGCAGATTCACTTGTATTTTATGAACCCTCCAGTTCTTATTCAAAACTGCTGACTATGTAATTTTCGTCCAAAATGACTGGCGATTTTTGTTTGGTTAAAATGTAGACAGCGAAAAGATTGACTGAGTTGGCGATTCGCATCATAAAAAAGTTGAGCAAAATTTATTTACTAAGTAATTAGAGACAAGGTACAGTCAACGACATTTTTATAAACCAGCCAGCGTAACATTCATGTACCGCCGGCAAAAGAGATACGCGACCACTTTTTCATATAATGTTGTAACGGGGGTGTTTGTTGAATGTACTTAGGATATATAAAAAACCGAAAAATAAAAAGGCTTTTACGTGGTAGTCCGTTTTGCAAAGTGAATCGAAAAAAAAACGGTCGAATGAAAGCGTTTCTTACGAACGCTGCCTTAACTTTTGAGTTCTAGAGAAAATATGTGGAGCTTGAAAATGCCTACATTATTCCCAAAGAAGTGGGCACGGGTCAGCTAGTATACTATAAAGTTATAAAAATCGTCTCAGTTCCAAAATAACTAAATATCAATAAATGAGATCATACAGTTCCGACTTCGTTATCTTCCATTATTGCCGTAACAAGTAATATTAAGTTATATCTACACGAGTTAGTTAGTTAGTTAATTATATTTCCGAAACTAAGATAATGAATGTATTCATAGATTATTACAGAAGTTAATGAACCAAATTAGGACCTTTGATAGTAAGTTTTGTTGAGAACTGACGCAGATGTGATAAATGTACATGGCGTTATTCGACATAACATTTGTAACATTTATGTGAAAAGTCGATCAAAAGATGTAGCTTTAAGGGGGAAATAAATTTTGGCATTCAAAATGGCCGCCGCCAAATATGGTTAATCCGTCTCCAAATACATCGAGCTCGCTCCGTAGCGGGCCTGAAGATTCCTCGTGCAAAGGCTAAACGCTTGTCGATGTTTGTTCTTCGCACTTGCGGAATACTGCATATTGAAGTCCTATACCATGGTAAGATGACTCTTTACTTGCATTGAGCAGTGTGATTTGGTATTCCTTTCTAAAACAATCAGTAATATTTTACTATCGCTATCGTTGGGATTATTGAACCGTGGGTATAAATATTTTTTTTAATACAGTAGCTCAAAAACGGTCGTTATTGCAAGGACGTATAGCGTTCGGCATGTGGGCTATTAGAAAGTACAAAAAACACAAGTATAACAAAGTGGTGTGGCTTCTTAAGGTGAATGACTGACTGAATGAAATGTTTCAGAGATTGATGATGAGTGAATGACTTTATATTGAACGGGTCATATCGTGAGCAGGGCCTACTGAAATTTAAAAATAGTCATCCACTCATCATCAATCTCTGAACCATTTTCCCACTCAGTTGGGGTCGTCTTTCTAGTCTAACTAAGTTGCGGTTGAACTTCGATAATTTTCGTGAAGCGACTGCACTCTAACCTCTACAACCAACTTCTACTCCCCATCCGCTCTTATAGGCTAAGAGTACATAATGAAATTGTACTTTGAGTTGAAGGGCGTTCGATCTTTAAAACCTGAATTTAACTTACTTGTACTAAGTTTATACTTCATTTAAAAGCCTAAATAATGTTTGATAATACAAATGATGTCTCAAAAACATATTCTACGAATCTAATTTACTATGAACATGTTGCACCGATTTCTACAATCAAATATACACTCAATTTACTTAACATGTTTATGATACGCACACTGTTCGTCGCGTATATCCTTGTGATTTGACTTTTCCTCTCATTGATCAAGTCTAAACAGAAAGAAATATAACCATTAGTTTTGTAAATAACTACCTACTGAAATCACTTGTATGTCTGATGATACTTATAAAAAATTATTGAGAGAAACTAGGGTGGCTTTCCCAATTTATTGGTCGTACTATTTTTCTGTCAAACATATCCTAATAACGTTAAATTATTAAGGGAATAAGCTGTGGACCGTTGACCTGTACGCTGAAAGCGATATTCGTACTCTTCTTTCAAAAACCCGGCGACTACCATGAAACCTTCGAAATTTCGGAACTACACGAACCACGAATAAAAGACTATGTGATCTGCCTCGTGCTGCCTCCACAACTGTGCTCTTGACAAGCGAGGACCCAGTTAATCGGTAAGCCTATAAGAAGAAAAAAAAAGAAAAAGAGATTTTGGATCAAGCCTGTAGTGAGACTCAACTGTTGAATTCTTTTATAATATTCAAAAACCGAGACTGTAAGGCACCATGAGGTAAATTTTATCCGATGGTTTCACCATCTTATTTTTTTTTATAATAAAGTTTAAAGCAATTAGTAGTTATGCTAATCGTTTCAGTTAACCACGTTTTGAGCATTTGAAATTGTTATTGCCCCTTAGATGGGGCAGAGCCTCCTGCCTCACCATCCTTGTGGATCTTGAGATTGGCGTTTTGTTTCACTTCAGGTCTTTCCAATACCTCCTACCTCTGGAATGATCGGAGTTTGTTTAGGACATCCACGCTAGCTTCTTCTTTTCATGCTTTCTCAGATATACTAGTACCTTTACCTATGTTAGCTTGAGAACACGGAATTCACATTCATTGTACCATATGTTTCGTATGCAAATCATTTTGATGTGTAAAATCGTTTCATTCAATTCAGTTCTAAGTTTAAAGCTGCATTTACTAACATGTTGATACTAGATAAATATAAGTTTGTACGAAAAGACCACAAACCGGCTTCGCCATCACACAAACTATACAAATCAACGCTAATGGATTTCCTTGCGGTGTCGTGTATGCTAACTACTTTACATAGCGTTGACACTAAATATATGTATGGACACTTATCTGCAGACAAGGATCTCAACAATACACATCAATCGTTCAGTTAAAAGTTCCCGTACTTTAACGACATTCGACTGCATATAGTTTCACTCGTATATGAAGCTCAGTTTAATCTACTTTTTATTTTGTGGCGTTGAATCTATGTAGGTACATCAAGGTACAGTCACCTGCAATAATATGTATACGTTTTAGAACTTTTTCACATTACACTTGTCAAATTTTACCGTTTCATGTCATAATGTTGACTTGTCATTTATTATTGTGACAAGGTTCCAGAGTGTAGACATATTATTGCAGATATAAGCACGAGTTGTGGCGTCAAAATGTTTTTGGTCTGTCTTTTGAGGATAGTACGGGGTGCAACAGTGTTGGACGACCTCATAAGACGGAACATGGATTATAATCAAGGATTATATCAAATCAATTCGTTTGCGTCAGGACCTCTCTTATCACTTAGGTCCAAGACCTGTGCCGATAGATTTACAAATAGGTTCTCGGTTGTAATTCTGTATTTAACTTTGAAGCCCAAGATCCGATTCTTCTACGATTGGATATCCTAATCCATACGACTTTCGTGGGAACTGCCGTCTTCCCCGAGAAGAAAACCTGTACCAAAGACTTGACCACTAATCGGCTGATTTACTGCTTGTCCTCGTAAACCTTTGAGAACCCCAATAATTGCAAAAGATGGAAAATAGACCAGAAATATAGAAAACTACATTTTTAACGTAAGTGCCAGCTAATGTCATTAACCCGTGAAGGGTTTATTTGAATTCAAAATGAGGTGCTCCGTCAAAAAAGTCTCACAAACGTAATTATATCGAAAATTAACCCCAATTCCTAAAACCTAGTTACCGTAATTATTTAATGAATTAGCCTCCATTATACCCACTCAGAATGGCTAAATATAATTCATTTGGTAAGAGACGGTGACTCATATTAAAAACGACAATTGCAAACGTGAAAGCCGGATTATATAAATTGTGTTTTAAAAACACGAGATTTTAAAGTTTGCCAAAACTTATATAAATCTGTTTAAAATCTAAATGAAACCGAATCAAACTACGAGTGATTCTATTGGTTCAATAGTAGTAAGTTATGTTTTGACAGATCATGCTTTACATACATTTCTTCAAAAAGCCTTGGGTTTACACAATAAAGATTTTTTAAATTGAATTAAAGTCCCGTGTTTTGAAAACTTGGCGTTACTGAATGGCGGCCCCAAAGTGAGAAATCTATACCCAGGTTCTTACAGTAATGCTGAGCAAGCGCGCCTATTCATATCCATGGGCTAGATGGGGACACTGTAATTCCCACATCAGGACAGGAGGGGGTCATTACAAAAGAGATGGCCCGGGTCTGCTTGAGGGATATGTCTTGTATTATATCTCTGGCAATCAAAGCCACAAAGATGATGTGCGTTTTAGTCGGTTCGAGTGTGGCATAACCACCACCATCAGCTTTGGCGGTATCCGTGGGGATCTAACCTCAAACTTCTAAATGTCAAAAACGATCATGATATCATTAGAAACACAGTCTTGAGATTGAGGTTAAATATAAATTAAAATTATGAACATCTTTATTACGAGAATCAGCCTCATGCTATAAAAATAAGATATAGAAATAGGCGTTACATGGCAGAAATCAATTTCAGGAACTGAATAAACAAACACAATTTCATTTATTCCCGCTACTTAATTTATTTGCGTATCGGCAACACCGAACATATGATGTTTTATCGAACGGTGAAGGTAGCGGAGAGGTATAAATACGACCAACGGGAGCTCCGGTCATTAGCGCACCTCAAGATCTCACGTATAGAGGCGAAACGAGGTTTATTCTTCACATTTGCGGATTATTACACTACAACATCTCTCCTCCTGTAAGAAGGCTTTTACTTACTTTGAGAGGTGCGGTTTGGCATTCCTTTCTATGACAATTAGTAGGTGACTACTTTGTGACTGACAAGGTGACTGCCTTGAATGACACATGCCGTATCATAACGGGCTGCCTTAAGCCAACTCCCCTGAACAGACTTTACCCACTCGCCGGTATTGCTCCACCAAGCGTGCGACGGCATGTTGCGTGTGAGGTTGAGAGGAAAAAACAGGAGATAGACACACGGCATCCACTCTTCCAACACACCATACCCAGCTCCCGCCTTAAAAGCAGAAAAAGCTTTCTGCGGTGTACTGCAGCTGTGGTGGGCGAACCTGATAGCGCTCGGCGCCAGAGGTGGCTCGCGGAAAATGCACCCCCTCTAGACAACATCCAGCCCGCTGAGAGTCTACCGCTCGGGCATAAACTGAAGTGGTCCACCTGGAAGTCCCTTAATAGGTTGAGGTCTCAGGTCGGCTGCTGTAAAGCGAACCTGGTAAAATGTGGTTACCTAAATGCGGACAGTGCTGGCTGTGAATGTGGAGCACCACTGCAGTCGATGGACCACCTCCTGACGTGCCCGCTTTGCCCTCACACCTGCACGGTCGCCGACCTGAACGAAGTGACAGAAGGTGCAGTTGGTGTCGCCAAGTTTTGGGCTGGGCGCATCTAACTTTTATTTATTGTTGCCACTGACACGAAGAAGAAGAAGTAGGTTATATTTTGTTATTACTATCGTTGCTATTATAAAATCGTGGATGAGTGGAGTTCCTCTCCCTCCCCCGATATATTTTCTTGTGCTATTCCTTCATTAGTCATGGTCATAATAACATAATCAATTTATTATTTACTATCAAAAAGTTATCGCAGGTTTATAAGTGCCCGGTTAATGGCAATAGGCTCGCCACCTATTACATTAGGACCTTAATATAAACTGGCGAAATGTGGGTGCTAGTACCTCTGCCTACCCCGTTGGGGATATAGGCGTGATATTATAAAAAAAAAGTATAAAAAACTTCTTAAACATTAAAAATTCTTATTACAATAACGTACTGTATAAGTAGATCTGTGAGTGATAGCGGTGCGATGGCGGGGCGCCGAAAACCGACTAAAACTTCTCGACGAAAACCGATTGAAACTTCTGGACGAAAATTGATTGAAACTTCTCACCGGCAGCGGAAATACCGCTCTAAATTAGAAATGAATGATCAAAGAGAGCTCGTGTAACTCAACGCTCTGACACTCGACTCTTTTTAGATTTTAAACCCAATAATATTATAAGTATAAAGTCATAAACAGATTGTAATTTTTTATAATGCTCACGTTAATATGACTTTACTTCGCCTGATTATAAGCTAAAGGTAAAGTCACTGGAATAAGGAACATAATTACGGGCGCTAATAATGCTACCATGGTGTCTCTCAGCTGGGTAAGCTAAGGGCAAAGTCTCTAGAGTAAGGGTCACAAGTACAGATATCAACACCGCTACAATAATGGTTCACAGTTTTACGGCTGGATCCCAATTCTACTGACTATGACTGTCCATTGTCAAACCGGTTAGATTACAAAAAAGTTCAAAATATTGTTAAGTACAATAATAAAAAAATATTAATACATAGTATTACACTTCTAAACGCATGTGTGAGGTTTGGGGTCCGAAATATGGGAATTATTCGCTCTCATGTATCGGGTGCTGTTTTAAAGGTTTGGTTTTTAAATTCACACTACTTGGTGTAGATTATTAACTTCATTGTTGGTGGTATTAATTATGGTCAGAATGCTTTACCATAAATACTTGTATAGGTATGTACTCACCGTTTTCTATACTTGTATATGATGAGCACGATGAACGCGTTTCCGATGAACAGCGCCGCTATGAGCAGCGACGGGATCACGATATCTGCGAACAATACGTCACGTTAAATGATGGAACGAACAAGGAAATATATTATTAGGTGATATCTCTCGCTGGAACTGTTATCTAACTGTAGGGGACAGTAAACTATATTATTTACTAAATAATAATAATAATAGTGCCACTCCTCAACATGGCAGGTCCCTTTTTCTGAAGCCCTTAACACCAAGTAGCTTGATCCTTGTCGTCGTTGTGTTTTTAAATAATATATTTTTCAAAACATTATTAAAGTAGGTATATAAAGTCAGAAAGATATTCAGTTCACACTTAGCCGCAGATGCATTGGTCGAGTAATTTATAGTGTCCTGAATATGGGAATAGGCTCACCCCCATTAGGTGACACGGAATACAATGATTGGTGTAATGATGGTGTTAATTCACTTTTCATCCTGCAAAAATGTTGGTCCTGTTCTTCCAGAAATACACGTAATCCTATAAACGTCTTAAAGAGTCCTTGCCGATAAAGTACACATTCTTTGCGCCGCAGTCATAACTGAATATATTTTGCCTTAACTTCTAAGCAATGAATTTAATTTTTATTATGTGTATTGTAAGGTAAAATCACTTCAACAGTTCAACGGCTTCAAATTTGAAAGAAAATGGTATACTTAACACATGAATAATGGTTGTCTGAATGTTACTGATAGCTGAAATCGACGACTTTACGAGTTTGCTGACAGAGGCGGGTCTCGAACCGCTCTTCATAATGATAGCCCATTTGGAACTTTATCTCAACATAAAGTAAACGGAAAATCTGTCACTTTACGCTGAAATTCAATTGGGATTGACTACTTCATTGAAATGTTATAACTCCTACTGAAGCATAAGTGGAAAATTAAATGAATGGTCTGCGTGTTGCCATTGCAGAGCAGAAGGTAAAATGAAAAGAGAAGAGAAGGGCAATGGCAAGCATCGGCTTTCTCACGAACCCATTTATGTACTATTTATGCGAACATGTTCATGAGTACTGTCCAGTCTGGCTGGCATATTCTACATAAAATTTTATTCTAAACTAGCTGATCATGACCGCACCAAGTTGTTTTAGCATGATGTTATATACATATAAACCTTCCTCTTCAACCACTCTATGTATAAAAAAACCGCATCAAAATCCGTTGCGTAGTTTTAAAGATTTAACCATACAAAGGGACATAAGGACATAGGGATATAGGGACAGAGAACGCGACTTTGCTTTATACTATGTAGTGATTCAAAGAGTTTTCCTCCCCCTTAAGCTATAATTACTGACAGTATAAAGAGTAAGGCAAAAGTACCACGAATCTTTCCTTGAAAAACATTTCGCAAATGAAACATTATTTCTGCTCATATGAATATTCCTTTCAAACGAAATACAACCCTAGATACAGAAAAATATACCTTGTAACATCAAAGAACAACGGAGAACATAAATCGATACACAAGCCATTAAGAAGCGACAAACCATTTTCCTTTTTTTACATTTATTCCACATCTTTAAACGACATGAAAATTCACGATATTTTTTTATGAAATTATTTTCCGCCAAGTCGTTGACAATTTAGTACAGCCAGTAGGCTAAAGTTGCTAATATTTTTGAAACTGGAACGTTATTTTATGTAATGTATGTTTTTTAATATTGCTTACTTTTTTAAGAATTGTGTATAAAGGCGTAGTAGTTACATAGTTCTACAACACGTAGTTCTAGAATAAGAAAGAAAACTGCGAGGTTTACATAATTCTTTGACATTGTTTGAGAGTTATATGAAAACCAATCATAAATATAGAATTTATCAATCCTGGAAGGACGCTCGACCAAGGGCTTAATGCGCTTCCTAAAGCACAGGACTGTCACGTTCGATTGTTTACTAACCGTAAGACCTAGAAATCTGTTACTTCAGTACATGATTGATTCTTATTACACTAAACTAGAAGCGCCTGCGATTCGTGGTCGCCTTCATGAAAAACTTTAGCCAAAAAAAACCAGTTGCTTGTATGATTGAGAAACAAATATTCTCTTACTAATTTTAATGAAACCTGTTTATAAACGTTAAACCGAAATACTTTCGCCGCGCTTTTATTTGTATGTATTGCTTTAATTTTTCTTTACTTGACTAATAAAAAAGGACAAATGCGCCTTCTCTAAAAAAGAAATTCCATATCTAGTAATTACTGTGTTAGGTAGGTACGTAAAATAAATATAGGTTATGTTAGGATCAATTTTTTCTAGACTTGGTCCCAGGCGAAGGCGAACTTGAAAGAAATAAAAGGAAAAAGCGGGTGATTAATAGGTCTTTTTGACTTTCAGTACTTTTATGCTGGATATATATATTTAGGTAAAGAACATTTATTCTGGAAACGTCATTTTTTTGGTTTCGTAACGTAAGAAGAATAAAAAATATACAATGGATGAGATCTCGATTGTAGAGAATATTACTTTTAATAGGTTTATTCTTCGAAAAGTGAGGAAATACGATGTTGGAATTTGCACTGCACCAGAACTTTATAAAAAAGGAGCCTCATCTGTCAATTAAAGAGTGTATCAACTAGTTTATTTCAGACAAGACATTGAAGTAGGTGTTATATGGTGAATGGCTACAGAGCAACTGAAGATGCCTTGCGGAATATTGCTCATACAAAATCATATCTAAGATAGGTGTCAAAGGTAAGAAGTCTTTCTACTTTTTATAATAATAAGTGATATTTTGCTATTGCTATCGTTGGGATTTTTAAGCCGTTTATAGTTTATTACAGGTGAAGTTGTCTTAGATACACATTTAATGACATTTCGGATATTCAAAACCCATCAAAACAGGCTGGTAATGGAGTAAATAATGCTTGAAGTATCTTTGATGAATAAAATTCGCGAAGTTACTGACATAGCTCACAGAATAAGTAAGCTGACGTGGCTGTGGGTGTCTGAAAGTGGAAACTGTAAGAAGGTAAATGGAAGAAGAACGTAAACGAAAAAGGTATCTGTGGTGGACTAGATGCAGAAGGCAGAGGATGTTGGGAGATTCCTATGTCCATCAGTGGACTGCGATATACTAATTGATTGATTGATTGGAGAACAAAAACAGTTGTGTGCATGATAAAGTATCTATTAAACAATTAATCCTAAAGAATACAACAGTTATCCATCATATAACCAACACAATTGTCCACGAATGGGCCCTAAAGATGTAGAAAGACAATTATGTGCTAATATTAGGAGGAAAAGTGCAGGAAATGAGGAGAAAAGACTACGAAAGGTTTTCGAGACGGTGTGAATTTGACATTGTACGAATGGGTCATTTTTGTGTATGAAAGGGATATTCTGCGTTAGATCACTCATAATCTGTACAAAATGCAATAGGTATATTATTTATTCAACCATTTAAAAAATCAATTTAATGCATTTTTTTAGAATTGGAAAAAGTGAATATCCAAACGGGACTTGATCACTTGAACCTGCAACTTACCTCTTATAGGGAAAAAATGCTCTCCACATCTAAAGCAATCAAAATTTGTCTTCGCATCTTAGGATTGGAGTCAACTGACGACAATCCTACAAACTATCAAAAACATTGAACGATTTTTCCAATAATTTTTAAACCGTTTTAAAAACCCTTTAAGAGACTGGTCGAAGGTAGTCCCATTTGTGCATTAAACTTTTCCAATATTCACTCGATTAAAAAAATATATGTCAATGTCTCTTTAAATCATCTCAAAAAGGAAGATTACATTTGTGGCGTAAGGATAACAATATTACACAAAACGTAATGCATTCATTTATTGCCAACTCATGAAGTATCCAACTCCATTATATTAAGTTAAAGGGTGGTACTTCAATGGTTGAACTTCCACCATTTGTGATGGGAATGCACGGTTCCGCTGCCTGAAGTGTCCAGAATTACAATAAATTATCATTTATAATTTAGATTTGTTTATGCACAATTTCGCTACGTTTGCGGCTCTGTGGATTGAAAGCTCTTTGAGACCAATTGTTACTTCGACAAAGTTTGAATGGGATACAATTATCAAGTATCGAGTTTCTGTACATTTCGTAGTAGATATCCAATTTGCATAAATACGATCATCATTGTCGCCGGCAGATAAAGTGGATACTTCTATTTGTGATACTATTTTATGTATAAATGAAAATTTATTACCGACTCAATGCAGAAAATAATTCTGTCTAGTCAGGAAACAGTTAAGGGAGTTATGTAAGTTTGTGCATAATGAATTTATATAAGAAATAAAATTGCTTAGAAGTTAAAAATATACGTAATGCTACGCTAACAATCATAAAACGACTTAGATGTCAACAATTTTCAATCCATACATGATATTTGAAACCAAATGTACAAAATATTTGAGTAAGTAAAGGTTCAGTGCTAAAGCAAGTTACTAAAAAACTAAGCCAATAGTAATCCCAGTCGCCGCTTGAGGAAAGAATAACGAAACTCGACGGCTCTGAGCTCGAGACGACGATCCCAAGTAAGGCTCAGTAAAGCCGATTAAAAGTGTGGTCAATTTAAAAATATATCTTAGGGATGGCCGCTGTTCTACTTAATATTTCCAGACTTGATGGTATGATTTTCCAGGGATTGACAGGGGCACTGACCGAGGGGGCTATCTCAAAACTGTAAATGGTTCAAGGTCAGCTGGGGTTCGAGGGAAATGCCTTATGGGCACCTTATATCCCGTCATCTGAGATCCGAGACAGAGATTTCAGTAACAAAAAAAATCATGCGTTTTTAAAACGCGGCGTTACTGAATTGGCCTCCAGTACCTGTGGTCGATGAAATTGTCGAGCGGCAACCCTTTTACAGTGTACCCGAGAGACATCTTCAAAGATAACATATAAATGACTTTTTTAAGATTGGCAACTAGCGAGCGATAACCATGTTTGGTTGCTAGCTATCTTAGGTTACGATGAGTGTTTTCTTTTATACTATCTACTGAAATAGCAAGCTAGCGTTTTACTCTCTTGACCATAGAATGCTTATGTTACCGCTTATAGAGGGAAAAAAGAACTTCCCTTTTGTTTATAGAAAACATCAAAATATACTTCAATGGTTGGTCCATTAAGAGTTTAGGTGACAAAGTAATCTCACGAATGTGGAATTCACATGACAATAAACAAAGTCAGTGAGAAAAGAATATGGCAACAAAAATTGATGTCATCAGTTAGGCATCATGCTTGTCTGCCATCTAAGTAAAAAACAGATATAATACAACGACTCCAAACTCCAATTACCGCCTGTAGAATGGTTTGTGTTCAGAATAATTGTTGGACATGATGTTCACGTCAACTTTCTATTGGGGCACCACTTACTACAGGGATTTCATCCTCACATTATTACAGTCGGTAACGGTGAGCACTGTGGCCTATGAAAGGAACTTCATCCCGCGCACGCTCAAGCTGTGGAATGAACTCTCTGCTGTGGTGTTTCAACGAGAAAGATATTTGAGCGTCTCTACAAAAATGTGCAAACGTCCATAGGTGACAGTGAGCACTTTTCATCAGGTGGGCTGTTTTGCCACCTAGGTAGTATAAAAAAGTTATGTCGACTAAGAGTATGTAAACAATATATGATTTACAAACTAAAAAAATGATTATAATGTAAGTTATAACATAATGTAAGGAAGAAATCGACACGTGATTCATAATATACTCTTATAACGATAAATAAAATAACAAAGGCTACCATAGTATTAGTCGAAACAAAGTCAAAAGTGAAACGTGACTAATCTGCTTTTATTACTCATACAAATTCAGTCCTTGACCTATACAGTAGTAACGCTATGATAAGCTTGACATATTAGTAAAACAATACCTATCATACTTTTCAACAAAACAAGTTTGTTGCCAAATGCAATATGATGGAACACTTTAGAAATACATAAATTGATGAGTTTCAATAATAAATACAGTGGAGAAGAACAAGGTGTATTATCACTACATAAATAAAGCAAAGTCGCGTTCTCTGTCCATATTTTTCATGTCCCTATGTCCTTTTGTATGCTTAAATCTTTTAAACTACGCAACGGATTTTGATGCGGTTTTTTTAATAGATAGAATGGTTAAAGAGGAAGGTTTTATGTATATAACATCATGCTACAACTAACAGGTGCGGAGCAGGAATGAAAAATGTTGCAAAAACGGAGTGACGAATACGAAGTTGCACGGGTAAGTAAGTCAATTATATATGAAAGTGAGCTCCACCAAGTGCCATCAATCAACAGTATAAATAATCTAATGATGAATTTCACTCAATAGAAACTATCCTGTTCTTCATCCTAGCATTAAAACAACTTTCATACTGTTTCAAGGAAAATATGACTTGTGGAGGAACCAGGTGATATATTATGTTCGTCCAGCACAAAAGGAGGATCCTCCGACCAGGTGAGGTGATCACGCCAGGCGGGCGGCGGATTAACGATTGCCATTGAGGTGTTGTATCTATGCGGTATGAGCGTGAGAACTTCGCTTTCGCGATGCAGGATTTGTGTTAGTTCGTCTTGCTGTCGCTAGATGGTGCTGAGTAAATATAATATCGCCAAAACTCGATCATTTAAATACAAGCAGCAACTACTACTCTCAAAGAATGGAACGATTAAGAAAACATGGAAAAATACTGAGGGGCACTTGGGTCCACTACGGGGTCATGTCAATCTCACCTGCAAACCAGTATAGATGCTGAAAAATAGAGGAGGATCTGATGCAGGCTTTCCTTTGATGGTCCAACGGCAGTCGCTCCCACAAAACCCGTACAAAATTAAAAGAAAAGGACGACAAAAAGAAAAGACGACTATATCACGAATTGTTGTATCTACATGAGAAACACATTTTGAGGATCAAAATAAAACATTAAAAAAAAGAATTGCGATCGGGAAGAATAATGATAAAGATGGAAAAAGCTACTCACCCACTATCATATTAGCATCGTTGTGAGCTGTCATTTTTGTTTCTTTGTCGGTAGGTCGTCGAGTGGAATCGTTTGAGACGGCCTCTTGCACCGCTTCTTCTGTGAACAAAGTAGGTACAAATGAGTACATTGTAATAGGCGAATAATATGTTTGGCAAAATATACGAATATTTTCATATTAGAAGACAGCCATAGCCTCTGTGCGGTAGTGAACGCGACTGCTACGTAGAAGGCGTGGATTCAATCACCCATCAGTGCAAAATATTTGTATGCATGAATATGGCTATTTGCATTGGTAAGGAGCGAGCTTTGGAGAGCACGTTAAGGCATCGATCTTGATTGACATAGGAATATATATGTCAGTAGTTACGGGTAGTTCGAGGCGACACTGTTCATTTGATTACGATACAATTTTACTAACTAAATGTACTGCACTGACTGACAAGTTTAGCAAAGTATGAAAGTGTGTTCAACTATAAGGGTAATCGTTAAAATCCACTAAATTATTAGGTTTTCTGCGATATTATGTAACCGGAACTACAAACTCGTAGGTAGTTTGTTGCCTTGGAATGTAATATATTGAAGTCTTATTTGTATATCATTTCTAGTCCTAGAAGATCCTAAGAATATTACCAGCTCCAACCAAATGGACGAAAAATTCTGGCAGGTTCACATACCAGACGTGGCCGGATTTGATCTTACTTATTATGTACCTACATTAAATATACTTACTGCAGTTACATACATATATTATTATGAAAGTTTTATTAAGAGATCCATAATTAATCTAAACTCAATAATAAATCTAACATCTTTGTACATCCATTTCCACATTAACAGCCACATTTGACAGCTAGTTTTGTCAAAGAAAGTAGTGGTGTGCAACACACAGAAGCCATTCAAAAGAATTTAATTGAATTGTAGTGGCGTGCTATTCTCTATGTCAACAATATTAATTAGCAAACTAAACTAAAATAAGCAAACATTTTTGAATAAACGCTCTATTAATTTTAACCCCCCTAAACTCCAACCACACGTTCTGATCGACTAACTGATCTCGTTGGGGCGGACACACGGAAACATATTTACTGGCGTGGCTTACGTGGCTCTGGTAGATTTACTTGAAATCTTGTCATTGGTGTCTCGCCATTAATAATTTTGTATTACATTTTGTACTGGACATTGACTAAATTGCGGCCATTATGTTGCAGAAGCCATCTTAAGAAGAAGTTGAAGTTCTATTAATTTTACGATTAGGTTATTTTTCCCAATATGCGACATTGCTCCCGATCCTTAGCTGCCAGTCACTAGGTGTGCAGGTGATTTATTCCACGTGGATTTATATCTGAGTTTTCATTTAGTTGATATATTATTAGCGGAACTGTGAAGTAGACGGGGTACGCGTATCACTGCTGTGCTTTTACAAAACAAGGAAAAATCCGACAATATGAATTTGAACCTTATAGTAAGTCATTAAAGTTTTAAATAACCTACTTAGAATTTTCTGAAATAATGTTTAAACTTTTTCGAAAATATTCAAGCTTGTTCGATTCAAGAAGATGTGAAAAGTCATAAATACTTTTATGAATATAGCAAAGTAATCTCTATTTTAATCGGTTAAGGTGTGTTTTCGTATTGTATTACAGGTAGTATATAAATACTACCAATCAAAATAATTGTTTACTAGTAATACAACGTATTAATAACAGTTGTATGTGTGTATTGTGTGAGTTTGGCGACATCGCTTCTGCAACTGAATCTGTCGTGTCACATTTCGAATAGTTTTTTCTGTTGTGTGATTTTATTACTTTTCTACGTATAACGAGTAGGTACATAGAGTAGTCGATACATCTTGCTTATTATGGAAGGTAATTTCCAGTAAAGCCAAGATTACTTATACTTTTCCTCATTTTGTACACAAAGATGAGTACAAAACATACCATGCTATCGTAACACAGAACTTTTATTAGATAGCTTCATATTGAACTAAATAAAAACACGGTTCATAGTCCAATTTATTAGTCGGGCATTTGTACAGCTTGCTAAGGTACGTTCGAGAAGTAGGACATTGACATTATTTGTTTACGGCTTCTGAAAAAACGTGGCCGGCGAAATACTGTATTGTTAAATTTTTATATGTATTATACTGCTATAATAGAAAGGTGAGCATGTAGTAATAGTCGCGCATGGCAGGGTACCGTATCTAGATTTTTTTATGTACGGTACCTAGACTTTCAGAGTGACAACCGTAAACGGTTTGTGCTGCAGTATGACATAGACAGAGAGTAAAAGTCAATAATTTTTTAAAGATGACTAACTGCCATAAAAGTAATGGTTTGATTCGGTAATATGAATGTCGGTCGGTAGTATGACTACTTGTACGAAAACATGATAATGTTATGAAAGAAAACGAAATCCTAAAAATCAGACTAGATTTATGAGCCTATTTGAATTTCCTTGCTGAATTTAGTAGGACATTCATCACAACTCAGATATAGTAGTTGGGTTTATAAGAGAGTGTATGAAAACTGAAAATTGTTAGATAGGTACTTAACTACTTAGCTGAAAGAGACACAGGTTGTTAATTGTGATCGTTACGCAGTCCAGCGACCCAACCACCACCTCTAATAGTAATATTATTCCAATCTTCCTTTACTTTCATAGTGAGATTCGGACCATCATGATACCCAGGATATTAGTGTTATATGGTTAAAATGGGTATAACAGTATCTCTTACGGTAGTGGATTCCTTAATTTGTTTTCATTGTTAGAATTTATACTTGCCTTACCAGATACAGTACACAAACATCGATGGATGACAACGATCCTAGTCCTAATCACACTATGGAAGTAAAAGAAGATGGAATATTACATGGTGGTGGTTAGGTATTGCCAAAATTTATTAGTTTTATGTATAAATTGTATTATCAACGTCCTCTAGGAGCTAGTGGAAAGCCAGCGCTCGGTACTCGTGCCCGGCATTATGCTGAACTGGCTCCTTTCTTTGTGCAATAGAAATGTGCACAATACGGGACCAATATCACATAATTATAATAAGTGCCTATCTTTATCCACTCTGTGTATGTTTGTATTGCTCAAAAATATATCGTTCTTTTTATTAATTCTTTCTTTCTTTCTGTCTGTCTTTCTCTCTCTTTCTTCTTCTTTCTTTGAAGGAATCATTAAATGATTATTAAGAATAACGTCTTCGTTTTTAATTCATTTATTTTAGTAGCGGTTAACTTCAGTAGTGACCAAAATTATTAGTATCCCTACAGTAACCCTATCAATATTTCAGCTTACGGGGTTACGCCAATAGTGTATCGTATCTTTAGCCACCTTACTACCAATTTCAGAATATGTTAATATACTGTTCAGGGTATATACCTGCTATGCTTAATAAAATTATACTTCAACAAACGTAACAAACGACAAATTTGAATTAAATTTTATTAATTCAAAAAGATTTGGTTTTGACAGACTTTAATTACACTTCAAAGAGTTGAACAACACAGTTGGGGAATTGACTGTGGGACGATTTAATGAAATAATGCTCACAAAGTGGCGTTCTCTGGCGTTTTTTTGCGGTTGAACGATTTTGGGATGAATAAGGAAAATTGGGAAGGGGCATTAAGAGATAAGCCAAAGATACGAGAACGCCCATCGAACACAATTCAGAAAGGATCGTCGTATACATCTTCTAATAAAGAAAAGCGATATATTTTTAATTTTAGGATTCCGTACCTTAAAAGGAAAAACCAAAGCCCTTATAATATAATATAACCCTTATAATATAATATAATAAAAATTACGGTAAGTTCTATTTTTACATTTAATTAGTAACTCGTATTACTAAAGCTCACTACAAAAGAAATACAAATTACATCATAATGCGCGAGTTGACATGTCCTATGAAATTATTTTTTATCTATTTATATTTTATCATCTAGCTTTACTAACACAATACTATGGAGCGTTAATTATATGCTTAATAAGCGATGTAAAAAAATTAAGTACTAAAAAAAAAACTCCGACACGAAATATACCTCCGGGGGAAACATGGATCTTGGATCGACTTTCATTAAACGTAGCTAAGAACACTCCCGACTAATACACCTTTCAAACAAAAAAACTACATCTAAATCAGTTCATCCGTTCGGGAGCTACGATGCCACAGACAGACTTATACCCCCCGTTGTTTTTACGTCGGGGGTTAAAAATGACAAAAAATGACCAAATCGTATCTTTTTATGCTAATATGTAGTGTACGTAGAGTACTACCAGATGCCTTCAATATTGGGAGAGTTTCCTTAACACCCCGTATAGAAGATATAGAAGATTATACCCGGCTAATAGCTGTAACAGTTTAGGAAGCAATCAAGGTCTATACCAAAAGTTCCCATGTATAATGAGAGGAGTAAATTACCGATGGGTTAATGAACTAAGTTTGATGGAAGGTTCAACAAAACTATTATAATATTGTCATCAGTCTTCTGAGCGATTAGGAAGTGACAAGATAATACGGCTTTTATGAATAGTTCAGAAACCGAGTTCCAAATTTAAATATTTCGATATGAATTAATATAGGTTATAAATATATTGGTTTTCTGTCTGTTTGTACTGGTTAATCTCTGAATTACCTATGCCAATTGTGACGAAATTTTTACTGCAGATTCTGGTGTTTTCATTTAGGTTTAGACGCAGACAAGTAGTTTTAGCAGCACTTACCTATATTTTCCATATACAGACAACCATCTAGTATTATAAACTTACCTAACCTAGTAACATAGGCCTTTTTAGCAAAACTGTAATAGAAACGTGTCACGACCGAAGAATAGTCTATACTATTAAATTATTAGTAACACTTATGAAGACAAAGTTTGCGATTGAAATATGTAGGTACATAAATAAAAAAAGAAAGTGCCAGATTATATGAACTGTAAAACGTTGTTTATAAACCTTTCAATATATCAGATACAGCTGGTTCATAAGAAGTGCATATTGAATTCGTTTGTCATTATATATTCGGTAACGCGGTAACGTTGGATTGCTCTATTTATACTAGTAATAACAGCTTTATGGTGTAGACAATCCAAGAAAACATACTCCACAAAAAGCAAGCTAACTTTTACCTTCAAATTATTAATATTCCGCAATATTAAATTATACTTTCTGGATAAAAGAACACGTTTACATTGAAAACGAGGGGATGAACCTGTAAACTGCCCGGAATCCACGGAAAACTTCATTATTTCAGACAATACAATAAGGGTCTAATGGTAAAATAAATCGTCATATTTTAATGAAACCGTATTTATTTCCGATATTATATTCAAATGAACATCCAATATTCAAAGCTTTATAATTTAATGTTTGTAAATTGATTTACAGACACTAATAAGGTTTGTTATCTTCTATTTTAAATCACGGCCCTTTGTTTATGTAAATGTATAATATATATATAGCACAATTCACTTATTTCGAAAATAAATTGAAATAATTGGGCAGGACACAGCATGAAACATAGAGATTGATATAGACCCACAGGTTCCTTTATTACCGCATTACCAACTTTGAAACGTCTTTGGCAGTGACTTGTGACTTTAATGTAGAAACATTGACGTAACTGCAATATCTATTTCTGTCAAAGTTGATAACGGTTTATAAAAAAACGTTTCATAGTACGTATATTCTGTATCTTTCTGGCGTTTAGATTTTGTGTGAAGATACGTATGTCTCTCGTATACTTTGTACTTCTAAGGATAACTTTATAGTATGAAATAATTAAGGAGTTACTTTCAGCTTAATGCTGTTAGCTTAATCTTTCTTTTTTTATTTCTTTTAAAACAACGCTTCTTCTTGTTACAGCTTGCAGTCTTTTCATTTTCTTTTTCATCATACCTAACCTACCTAACCTATCTCATACTTTTATTTAATCCAGAAATACTAACAACAATTCCACAGGTAAAAATAATAAAATTTATCTCCATTCCATGTAAATTTTAACAATATATTCATTCCTCAACTGTCTGGTGAAAAGCAAACCAATCTTATCCTCTCCCCTGGAGTTCCCTGGAGGCGAAAGGAATAGAAAGCTATCTGATAAATAGCCAGGTTAATACAAAGTTCAATTCGCCTGAGAATCCAAAACCTGCATGTAAATTTCCTTGTCATGAACACTACTAAACTAATAACAGCTAAAGTCGAGAGGTAAATTCAAACTTTACGAAAAAACCCGCGTTATTACAAAAAAGGATTGGATTTTTAATGGAAAACTCTTTGCCAGATTTATTTATTATAATATGTTTTTACCCAGAACTTGCCGGAACGTTCAAGTCAATTGTCCACAGTTGCGTTGGACATCATTAATCACTTTGCAAGATTTGTGCAAAAATAGTAAAAACTGTGACATACAATTCTCAATACTGACATTTAAAGAATGGTGTATCTGAGGATTATTTGCAATATCAAAAGGTTAGCTGAGGTAATGACCTCTGCCGAGCTTTTAATTATATAACTTCAGCCGTTTCCATTGAATAGGAATATATGATGTAACATTAACAAATCAACTGTCTGATCTGCATGCTTCACCGGGGAAAAATTGCGAAAACGACTACAATATAGAGTACATAGGCTCTTCAAAAAAGGCAATAGAAAGTTCCATGACCCCTTCGGCCATGTACGAAACCAAGTTTATAGGTAGGAGTATGAGGTCGCACGATTCTACCCAATACTGTTTTTTAACTTAATTTTTGGTGTAAAAATATGAATTGTTTAATGAAATATTGCCTTTCTAAACTGAAGTTATGGCTTTTCTTTTTGTTTTCTGATAGTGCAACAAAATATAAACATTCAAATTGAGTTCAAATTTATAACATAACATAACATAACATAAACTCACGCCTATACCCCCGAAGGGGTAGGCAGAGGTGCTAGCACCCACATTTCGCCAGTTTATGTTTAGTTCCCGATGTAATAGGTGGCGAGCCTAATGCCATTAACCGGGCACTTATAAACCTGCGATAAATACACACATAACTTCGAAAAGCATCGAAAAGTCATTGGTGTGTGACATGGTAAAACCTGGGATCGAACCCGAGACCTCGTCTCAGCAATCCATTAGCCATACCACTACGCTACCGCGGCTAATCGCACGCGGTTCAAATTTATAACTTTTTAGATTCCCTATCAAATTTCAAATCACTTTCATTGTGAACCAACCATGTTACATCATGATTTTACATAATATATAATCATAGCGTGATAATAGAACCTGATAAGCTTACGTTCTCAACGCACTGAGACGTCTCATAAATATTATAGAGAGCACCCGCCGAGCGAAAAACAGACCGCACCTATATCAGGGTGGTCTTCAACATATAGGCCGAGAGCTTGAGGTATATTATCCATCAAGGACCCATGGACGGTGCGTGGGTTTTGGTCGGTTCGAGTCCGACATAATCACCGCCACCGGTTTTGGTGTAGGTGGTATCTGTGGGTATTTTGCGCACGAAAAAAAAAGGTATATTATCCGTCGATTAAATAACTTAACAGATATGAAATTCATTTCTAAACTTTCGCGTTGCATGATATATGGTTAGCGAATGTCAAGCAAATAAGAAGATAAATTATTGTATTTACCGTACTATTGATCGCGTTAATTGAATTGAATTAGTTTATTTTCAGACAAAACATCCATTAGTGTTAGTAACAATATTATTTAATTTAAAAGCTAGTGTTAGTAATAAGTATAATTATAATAAAAATAACAGTCCAACACTACCTATAGCATGTGTGGATTGTCACCTAGTGGTTTACTAGGGGGAACCCCACATACCTTGAATTCAGTCAGAAGACTGTTGGAGTTGCAGCGGAGTCGTGCCAGTGCAGAGGCCGAACGTTTTCTAATAATGGCATACAAATCGCCCGTGTCAGCCTCTGCGAACATTCCCAACGCACTGTAGGGAGGTGACAGGCGGGTTAATACCCGGATTTCGCTAACCAGATATAAAATTGTACGTTCATTGATTTATGAACACTGATGATCTAACAGTGAGCGTTCAGCATTGGCTATTTTAACGCTTAACAAATGTTAAAGGCAGTTTCTAAAGTTCACTAAGTAATTATGTTGTGACGAGACACTCCATTTATGAAACATTTCTGACAGTTACTTATTAGACAACTATTTAATTATTTTTTTTATAATAGACAATTATTTAAGTGTACCTATAATGCTTTCTCTCTACTCTTATTTGTGTTTGGTGTTTAATATAGAGTTTTCTATTTAGGTTACATTTTAACACACCATTTATTTAAACAGTAGACCGCGTTACTGTATTTATGTACTGGAAATAAAAGAAACATAATTTATATTATTTTTGCTGGCACTGCAGTTCAAGGCAAATCGTCTTCAACCTTCAACTCTAAACATGGTATCTGCCGAAAATATGAGATCAATCTGTATGCGATCTCTTTAGAAGTTTGATCTTATGTTCCTTATTGATTGTCAATTTTGGTGTACGACTAGTACGGGCCCCGAGTGAAACTTTCGGAAGCCAACAAAGCATCTCAAAGTTCAAAAGTGTATTTAAAATACTATTATAAGGGTTTGAAATTCGAGTACATAATCTACCATTTCTCCTGTACTATATAAGTAACTGCGAAGTGACGAAAACATATTAGCTAAGAGTTTCTTATTACTATTCTACACACATGTATATATCGGCCTTTAAGTAATACCTACTAAAGTGATATATTACTAAGCTAAAAGGCTTTTTGTACAAAGAATTTTAGTAAAGTAGTGTGTACACGTGTTAACCTGAAAATGGTGACATTTTCTTTAATAGTGGTTCAGGTTGTATATAATAGAAATGAAATTCTTATGTTGCTATAGTTGGATGTAAAAAAATATATAAAAATTGCTACAACTGGCCTGCATAAGGCGTGGTACAGAAAGATGTAGTCAGATTTAAAAGTCGTCACACATACCTACCTAATAACGAGAGCACAGAGACCAAAAGTAAGAAGTAAAAAGAAGAAAATACCTGTTATTAGTATCATCAAGTAACTTTAGATAATTTAATATTGTACATTTTTGTGACCTACTTGTGAGATGAACCTTAAATATAAGGACGCCGTTTTGTGACACACTGTATACCACATATACATAAACGCTACTGATAATATATATGTAAAAGTATGTGTGACTAGATAACTTACTGGGATGTGGGTTAACACCACTTGAGCGGCAGACAAGCACACGACCCACCTGATGAAAAGTGTTTACCGTGATATATGGACGCGTGTAACACTAGGGGCGTTATAATCACACTGCTGACCTTGGAGAAACCTTAAATACCCTTATTGAAGAATAGTAATCGCTTGGGAAAATCACAGCAGGGAGTTCATTCCACAGCCTGAGCGTGGAAAAATGTCTAGTGAAAGGTTATCTAAATTATAACTAGGCAGACAAGCACACGGCCCACCTGATGGAAAGCAGCCACCGTGGCCTATGAACGTGTGCAACACTAAGGGTGTCACACACGCGCTGCCCACCCTGAAGGGAAAGGGGGAGAGCTGGGAAGGGGTGGGGAGGCTAGGAAGGGGAGGGGAAGGAGGGGTATAGTAATTAATAAAACATGTCACAAAGCCTTGAATGTGTAAATTCCAAACTATCTATGACCTAGAACATTTCTTGTTACAAACCAATTTATAATTTTCCGTCAGTCTCTATAGACAATAAACTCAACTCCCTAACTAAATAACGCTAAAATATTTCCGTCAACAAAAGGTACTAAGGGTATTTAGCACTGAATCCTTCAGCAAATCTCTTCGCGGTATTAATTCTGAATATCCTCCTTCAAAAGTAAATCAAACTCAAGATTCATCTCACAAAGGGCTGTTAGAAACCGATAATAAATTCGGAATTTATAGTACCATTCAGTTCAATTGTAGTGTAGAATCCCAAAGGACTAAGCGAGGAGATAATTTAGTTCACGGACCTTAGATGGGTACATATCTAATGTGATGTATGGCCCTTAAGGGACTGTAGGGCTGTCGGAACTTGGGCTTCATGACGGTTGTAGGACGGTGACGGGAAATCGTATTTTTCAAGAAAAGAAATAGTTTAGTCGGCTTAATAATAACTGACCAGATCGAATTAGGTATAATATTATTGAATAAAACGAAATACGATTCTTTTTTCATGAATCGTAACACCATTAACTTTGTCGTTTTAAGGCAGAAGAAATACAAAATTAAATTATGTATTTTTGAAAGCGATAGAATTGATAAAAATAATTATGGTTTTTTTTATTTAGGGCACGTCAATTTGATTTCTCCTCGTTTGATGTAGATAGAAGGCAAAATCTTAGGAAAGAGGGTCATCATTACAAACACGTACAGTATAACAATGGTGGCGCTCAGCTTGACGGCCTCATCAGATGCTTTTTCACGCCCCGCTTAAAGGACCCGGGACTTCAAGAAGAAGGAAACACGTGAGCTGATAAAGAATTCCAAGACTTAATGGTTCGACAGAAGAAAGACTCACCGAACCGCTTGGTGTGATGGTCAAGTGATAAAGATGTCGGGTTAACCAAAATGGGATATAAGTATTCGCTTGAAAGACATTTAGAAGCAATTAGTAGGTATCCTAGCTAGTGTTGTTAAAAGACTCGAGCTAGGATTCCTAGCTCTTCTTATAAAAAACTGGCCCATGTCCAGGGTTCCACCCGTGTAGACGTGGGTTATAGCAATTTTTGTGCATACATACTATATTCAGGCCTGTAAATTCCTGAAGGGATAGACAGGGGTGTATTACTATTAACATTTTAATTTCTCCCTTAAGGTCCAAAAATTAACAAAAGAATATTGGATGCTTCATAAAACCAACAAACATGATAAATATCCCGTATTATTATATTTAATAGTGAATATTATCGAAAGGAAACAGTACCAACTTATATTTGTACCTACTCTACTTGGGTACAAATACAGAGGCCTTCAAAATAATACGGAATTATTAAAATATTTCTACACAACATGTCAATTACCTCTAAAAATCACTGCTGCTATAAACCTTAGGATTAGAGATGCGGCTATAACATACTGTCACACAATAAAAAAGTTCTAAGGAGTAAAAAGGTTGACTTATAAATTAACCTAAAACCTTTTTCACTTGTCTCTTTCAGTAAAAGTGTGTTTACAAAACTTTGTCTATGCAATTAAAAATCACTAACGAATATATTTGCTTTAGAATATCGCTAAGCCAAGTCGCTGAACACCGAGCTAAAAAAATGCGTAAAAAGTGTGTGTTCTGAGCCTAGTCTTATATGCCGCAGATTTTGTCGCACTCATCCATTATCCAGATTAGACTGAAACGTTTTTTGTGTTGGCAATATTAATAATTACTATAAACTATACTCACGCCTACACATACTGAAGAGGGTAGACAGAGGCGTTATTATAATATGACGTGCAAAAAAACTATTTACTGAAATTTTTCAAATTGATTTCAATTTCGAAAAAGTGAATGTGTAAACAGGACTTGAATCCGTGACCAGTTTCTTACAAGGAGACTGCTCTGACCATTTAAACTACTAGACCCGTCTAAGCTTTCCGTCTTTCCTATTTAAAAAAATCAATTTGTTAACATGTCTGAATGACTGTTATTCAATAACGTATGATGATTATGTCCCTTCATTTATGTAGGTATGTTAATTTACGACACTATCAATTTGGGCCAACCCTAAGCTATTAACTTATGTGACGTCACAGCTTCCCCAGTCAGCGGTGGGTGCAGTCGCGACAGACAGACGAAACGACTTAACGAGTTTAATTACTGTTGACGACTGTACCTACGTATGTATGTACATTATTTTCCAACTGCTTGTACTATTTTCTTAGATGTTGAAAGTTTTACAGCACATTCTCTTCAAAAACTAAGCCCAAATTATAATTTCAACAATGACAGGTGGTATTCCATGTGTTAGTTACAGAATTGTGTTACGGTTACTTCTGAAACCTGGTAAGGTATGGTCGCTGGTTATAAAACGGCTGGTAACGTTGACTGTGTGGTGGATTGATGTGTATGAAGATATCTTGGGGGAGAACATTGAAACTGAATAAGAGAACTTCTGTGCCGTCAATACAGAAGACTAATTTGTCTTCCCACTAACAATATAATAACTCTAGCAGCTCTACTCACCGCCGGAATACCTAGTTGGACTACTAAATTGGGACGGGAGATTCCGTCGCATACTACCTCCGACATTCAACATTTTGTCCTTTATTCTAGCCGAGCATAGTTAGGTAGAGATTCCATATGATAAAAAACTATTAAACTATATTTTGCAATTTAAAAGATGCCTCTAAGATTCAACGTCTCATAGTATTGACAGGCTATGGGATGGAATGCCCTCTATGCGTCTGTGAGTTCGGAAAGTTGGGAAAACGTGAGTGAGTGAAAAAAAAATAGCATAGAGAGAAATATGAAGATGCCAGAGCACAAACTATATTACTTTTACTGGAAGAGAGAAGAGACAATGACATTACGAAATAGTTACCAAAAAATATAGAAACAATACATTGCAGTCAAAGAGTAAAGTTACTGAACTGATTAATTTCAAACAGAAGACCATAATTAGGACCTATTTTATAAAACAACTTTTATCTACAACTCAACTCTCTACTTCACAACTCATTACCCAAAAAAATATAACTTTGAAACTGTGACGGAGGTGCCGTAACTGACATTAATATCAAGAAACGTAATTCCCTCAGCCCGGAACAGTTTCGAATATCAGTGTCAAAAATAACTGGCACGGTGAAGAAAATAATGTTAACAACTTGATATACTGTCAAGGATTTTGGTGCATGAAGCTGATTTCGTACAATTTTATGCTCGACTTTTGAACTGTCTGCGTCACAAACTGACAGTACATTGAGAAATGTAATTTGCTTTTTTCTTACGAAGATGTCATACTGTTACGCTGTTAAATCGACTTTTGTGGAAATGCCTTTAGTGTGGTCCTTATTTACATGGATTATATTATATCAATGAAGGTATAGATGGTATTTATGTAGGCAGCTAGATGGAGAATAGGTATTCTAGATAAAACCAACACAAAAATTAGGTATAAATTGTAACTAACAAAAAATAAATTTCCTCTTGCAAATGAAACATTTTGAAGAACTAACCAAGTAGACTTCAAATAAATATATAATAAATCATTTGGCTGGCAGTGGCAATATTCGATAGACATTTAAAATTAATACCTTTATGAATGAACCGTAAGCATATTATGCTGTAATAGACATTCCTTCTGCCTTTTGAAGTATAAAAACTGTTTTGATGTCAATATTTTCTTAGTACACGTCTTTTGAGCAAGAAATCTGTATATACAAAGCAGAGTCAGGCTCGAGCATAAAATAATGAATTCCTACCTAATCAGGGTGTGTAGAGCGTACTATTCACTATGCCGTGAGTACAATTTTGATTTATTTTATACGAGCAATAATCGCTTAAAGTCAAATTGAGCATGACATTTTTTGACAAAGTGTAATGCGAGTTATGACATAGGTATATTTGATTATATATGCAATATATTATACCTAACTATTGCAATGCTATTTACCTTCTTGTACATATCATAATAAAATACTATATGTGAAAACTTGGAATAAAATGTAGACCCAACATAACAAATTTTAATAGCGATAAAGTGTTCGCATTCAGAACTCATTTGTATATTATGTTTGTATGTTATCAATTCTATTGAAGGTTAACGGTATTCATAAACATGGCCATATTATGGGTTACTGCACCGAATGCTGATACCATATCAGTTGTAATTGATAAATGTTCAAAGTAGTACTATATTATAAATACTTTTTAATGAGTATTTTAAACATCATTAGTGTTATTGTGTTACGAGTAGAAATTATATTGAAATTTTATCACTGCGAGGTCATCACGCGACAGGAATCGATTTTGACGGAGACGGAATCTCCTTTCTATAGACATTAATATCACTAGACCCACAGTAAATAGACAAACAGGCTCATTAACTAACGCGTTACCCAATTTAAAATATAAGTGGCAGTGACTTGTGACTTTTAGTGTATGTACACGTGCCGTCACTGCTACTTATATCTATTTCTGTCAAAGTTGATAACGGTTTATAATAAAACATTTTGTACATTCTGTCACTTTTTCACACCTGGGTTTTCTTACTTGCACATTTTATTCCTCTTAAAATAACTTTATACTTCCGTCTTACTTGAGCAGTCCGACTGGGGAAATACCTTCGCACTACAGAATACCGCGGCTAATAATGTTGTGTTGTTTCCGTCGATGAGTGAGGTAGCCAGAGCTCATTTACAAACGTCCATAGATCATGGTATCCACTTTCTATCTGGTCAGCCTGTTACTTAAGTAGTTCAAAAAAAGGAAAAATATTTCTGTTCCAAAAATTACGCTTTTTCTGTTCCATGCGTGCCATATGGTATGATATCGCTGAATTTTTAAAAGTGCTGTCATTTATTTCATTAGCTTCGCATGAGGAGTCACAAGGTCACAACGACCACTTATGTGGCCCAGTTATAGAGGATTCACAACATTTGTATACCTACATTAATAGATTGATTTGTACCTTAACCATAATTTCAATTTTCATAGTTTATGTATACAACAACAAGTTTATGTATACTAAGCCGCGGTAGCCTAGTCGTATGGATAATGGACTGCTGAGACGAGGTCTCGAGTTTTATCCCAGGTTTACCATAGCACACACCAATGACTTTTCGAGTTAATGGCAATAGGCTCGCCACCTATTACATTG
The DNA here is from genome assembly GCA_963691645.1 of Pelosia muscerda. Lineage (NCBI taxonomy): Eukaryota > Metazoa > Arthropoda > Insecta > Lepidoptera > Erebidae > Pelosia > Pelosia muscerda. The sequence goes on from OY829100.1 coordinate 4,414,725, forward strand.
GGACCTAAACATAAACTGACGAAATGTGGATGCTAGCACCTCTGCCTAATCCTTCGGGGAAAAAGGCGTGAGTTTATGTTATGATAATATGTTATGTATACAACAGCATATCTTCAAATCATACGCCATTGATTCGGTTTAGACACGAAATGCCTAAAGCCATTCCTAGGCTCAAATAGGACCATCCCGTGTAATTTGGGATTTATGGCTACCCCAATTAACTCCCACGGTATGTAGTTACGAAACAACGTGGCAAGGCCGCATGTAACAAAGTGCTAGTGCGAACCCAAATTGTCGATGGTACTGTAGAGTTACGAATTTTGCCAAAAGCGCTATAGAGCGCTAAAGAATATAGAACAGCTGGCACCTTATTCTACTTGACAATAAATTTTAAACGCAGTCGTAACGCGTAAAGACGGCAGATTTCAATTGTTTAACATAACAGAAGGAATTGGCGTAAAACTAAACCAACTTAAATGTGTCGGCTAACACAAATGCGCGTAGTCAAGCCAAATAAGAGACTCTGTATATAGGTATACTTAACTACAACCGTGTTTAAGTAGCATAAGCACATAAAAAAGAATAGTCTTTATTACGTATACCTCCCCTAGATGGCCTAAGTAAAAATCTTTGAAGAACATATTTAGCAAAAAAAAGTAGATATAATCCACGAGAATTGCCTTCACTGGTTCGTTTTGTGGAAATCACTTACGTACTTGGATACCAAATGTCTGGCAATAACCCTATGGTCCCAGTAGAAGTGGAATACCCAGGAAGCCAATATGATTGTCGTGAAGGGTGACATGAGTGCCAATACTCCCAAAAACATGGTTGTTCAAGACCGTGCGAAGTTGAGGAGAGTAAACCGGAGCTGGATATTAAATGCTTCTGTTTCATATTAGTTCATTAGAAACAACTTTTCATGTTACTAAAATTCATGTTATATTTAAAAGAGAGTAATCAACCCAACGCGATAACATTGTTCAAACAATCTTTCTTACGATCAGTATGATCAAACGTAAGTGTTTTAATGTCGATAATTTCCTCATTAATGTTCGCAAACTGACGTCCGGAGATATAATAGGAATCTGGATAATGTTAAATCTACTCCCATTGTTGGGAGACTCCGGACTTCTGAGTTGCCATGCTGGCCAGACGGGCTAGGATTTATTTCGAGCTTCCCTTCTGTTGTAATAGTATCGTTTTCGTATTTTTCCGTTAGTCGCCTCTTACGACATACTTCGGATGAAATGGTGTAGTGATACTAGTATAAATTCTTTCTCTGTCACTTTTTCTAGGGATAAAAGTGTCCACACTATCATTTACCTCGGTAGCAAATTTCAGTTCTTCATCTATTAAATAGCGTGATTAAATAGGTAACAAACATCTCAAAATGTTCACGAACTTTTATAACGACAACTGACTATTCTTTTTCCGTGCTTAAATCCCCATGGATACTCCCTCGCCGAAGTTAGTGCAGGTGGTTATATCGGATTTGAACCAAACAAAATGTGTGGCCGTCACGGGCCATTAGTTGCTGGCATATGCCTCACGCCTCGGTTGACACAGGGCCATTGCAGGCTCTCTTGGGAGTGGGTCTATCGTGTCCACATCTTTCCCCGGATAGGGCAACGGACAACGCTGTGGTTGTGGCCAAATATTGGGGCGATGAAATTTAACAAGACGCTGGAATATTGCCAGCCATTGACTCGATGAAGAAGATTACATTAGTGGGAAGTAGGATTTAATTCTATTTTATTAAGTTTATTAAAATCTCTCTAAAACAGAATTGCTAATTAATTTAGAGCGAGACTTAGATAATTACAACTTGGTGCCCAAATTTCTTCCCCATGGAGCTCTGAGACAAGACATAGAGTTGGATACAGCTCTTCATGTTGTCTAGTTGCAGTTTGCTGTGGAGGGAAGATATATTATGCCGTCTTCGAGTTGGTTCAATTCGCAAGGGAAATCCCGTTGAGCTCTAAATTTTCCTAGTGTACTGTGTACAGCGTAAGTACACAGTGTAACAGAAACCACTATATATTCTCTATTCAATTTGACGCGATATATTATTATCATGTTTGTTGGTTTTTTTAGAGTAAGCGATATTTCACTAGGAATCGAAGTTTCCGGTGTTACAAACCAGATCACGGTATTCTAACGACCGCCGAGATAGTGTGTTAATGTGACCAACCGTATCGTACGTTATGTGTAACTAACACGACATTTTAAAGTACATAAAATAGATACTTAGACTGATTGGGAATCGAATTCACGTCCTTTGCGTGGCAGTTGAAAGCACTGCCGCTAAGCCACAAAGGACGTCTGATCACGGTATCTTTCACTCGTAAAATTGGACAGTTTTTATAAGTCAGGGGTTCGGTATTTAGGACATTAACTATCAGCAAACAGACAAACAATACTGGCAACAAACAGTGAACTGTAGTATCGGAATTTTGTTATCTGTGGCACAAATGTGCAGTTAACCACAATTTAAGTTGAATTAGCTGTGTTATCAAGAATTTCACAGCGCATTTCTTTAATGAACGGCCAATTCGATGAAGTCACAAGTATATATAAGTTAACTAATAGTTATATTATCGATATTTGCGAGTTACGATAATGTTCGATTAATACTGATTAGTCATACGTTGTAATATATTGTATCAATTTTCACTTTACTTTAATCGAAAAGTAACGCAGTACTAGTTAGTAGTCATTTCAAAGGTAATATAGTGATAATCTGCTTAGAAAAAAAATTAAGTCACGGTTCGTGTGCCAACAAGCTTTTTAGAAAAAAATGTAGTTTAGACAAATTCTTGGGTGACGTGAAAACAAATTTGGAATGTTAAATTTGGAATGGGATTTAATAGCTTATCAAATAAATTTATTTTATTATTTCGCTTCCGCACCTGTGTCCCTATCCTCTAATACTGCTACAAAGAATACAACCCTATTCTTCTAGAAATAGATCAAAATTAATTTTCGGAGCGGTAAGTATGGCGTGAATGTCTATGTTCTAATAAAAAATGGCGCCATACCTTTTCTTTTTTTAGAATACGTTCAAGAAATATTTAAATAGAGAAGTTTGCGTGAGTCGTGAGCGTGACGAATGCGTGTCGCTAGTCACTACGCATTGATGCTGCGATGTCAATAGAAACGTGTAATAATTAGCGGTTTGCCGACTTGCAAAATACGAGCAAAATGTTTTCAGCACCAAATGCCATACACGATTCTGGTTATTTATTTATTTAATTAAGGAGACAACAAACAGATATACATTTCGTGTTCTTAGCTTACATAATTTTTTCCTACAACATTGTTCTCGTGTTACCGAAATATGATTATAAGTATATCTCAAGTCTTTTGAAAGCAGAAACATGAAATTCGTTAAAAATTACTGGTAATTAAAAGAATTGGTATTTTTATTTATTTAGATGGACCATATTTGTACACCCTTTGGGCGTTTATCTTTACTCACATTGTAAAAAGTAACCCAATAGTCTTTTGAGGTATCCTAACACTGTTAATAAGCGTGGGGGCGATGGCAACAGCAGTCAAATTGTAGGCTATGACATCTATTAGCACATATCAGAAGTCAGCACGCGGTGCTTAAATATTTTCAACAAAATCACCTTTCGCGCCTGCTCTAATTACTATTGACCACGTATAAAATGAGGTTAATATCACAGCAAGTTAACCTTATTTAATGGATAATGTATCAACCTCCATGACAATGGCGCGGTTCTATAGGACTTTTTATGTTACCAATTCGATTTTTGAAATCGTTTTTTTTATCACCAGCCAGTAATAACGTGCATTGTGTGATTTCTTTGTGTTTTGGAGTGTAAGGGTCAACCTATTTCAATTGATGACTAAACTTGTACAGATAAGTAATTATTTTATCTTTCTTGGTTAGTATGAATAGTTGATGAAAATAGGTAGAAAATTGAAAAGACAATGTAACTGTCTTAACATTCGGTGACGTCACAGACTAGTATGCGTTCCATCTATGTTATTCTCTTAGTCTAAGTAGCAATGTGGCTCTACCAATGTAGGCAATAACACCCGATCTCACGCCTCCCGTATGTAAATAGGAATAGTTCGGTACTCCGGTTTGTAGAGCTCTATCTCAAATCAGAGTGACAGTTTGATACCTTTTGTATTCACAAAATATCCATCACCATTCAACAACAATACATTAAACTATAGTAATAATAGCACTTCACAAAAAAACGGGTGAAAAAACCCGACACGCACCAGTTCAATGAACCTTTGTTCACGAAATATGAAATAAACTATTTCAGTAATTTCGTCAGGAAACCGTCAGGCATTTGGCACAAACTTTCTGTCAAAGTCAAAATGAGTCAATTTTGTAGAGAAGTAACTCATTTATCTTGATGTAATGAAATCCGGACCTTGGAATTACGTCTTCCAGAGTTAGTCTTTGTGTGGCTCGTAAAAATATATTAAAAATTCTACGTAAGCATTAAGGTCGTACACGTCAGCTGTTACGTAAGGAAATTACCGTGTTTTTTTTTTAAATAAATATTTTAGTGCACAAATAGAAGAAGAAACACGGGTGGGTTTTAAAAATAATGTGTTCCAAATTTAAAATTTTCTGTGTTCATTTGTAATTTTGATGAGCATACCTAAATACTCGTATTGTTTCACCTTTGATATCTAAATTAGTTGTAGAAAAACGTATTTAGACCATGATTACCTTCTAAAATTAATACATATCTAAGATAATCGGCGTTATCGACAAACCCATATCATATAGCGATACAATCAATCGATACAATACCTATTATTTATTTTATTAGGTACCTGCCTGATTATATTTGAATGAGAATACCTGCTAGTAATTTCACTTACTACTATTCATAAAAAAATAGAACTGAACAGACTTGCTTCGGTAACTTCAGTTCGGGGAAAAATCGAATTAAGGCTTTCCAGTTTCCAGCATGAAAATGACGCTTTTACTGAATAAACTCTCACAACAAAAATGCGTTTTCACTACGGGTTTTTAGCGTGAGTAAAAGTAATTCGAATTTCAAACATAGGTTTTTTTTAATAACTCAGTGGTAAAAAAATAGGCGATGGTTCGTTTAGTTTAGAAACTCAATCTTATCTCTTTGGTCGAGGTTATTTATTTATTCTGTGGTCGAGGTGAAAACTTCCGTTTCACGCAAGAGTACCTTTATACCTATCACATACGAATTTGTATCACTCTCTACGCTTGAGATTTTGACAGCTGGTCCCTGTCCCATCACACTATATCCTTGCGTGGCTAGAGACACGTTATGTGGGGGATCGATAGTAACTGGAGATATGTGGGCATATAGCCTGTCTCTGCCTACTTCTTTGGGAAGGTGTTTCTGTATGATATCCTGGTTATTATTTTTGATAACTGCCCGGAAGCAGACTGCCTGGTTACTGCCAGTATATATAGGGTGATTATATACTTAGTAGATCCAGAAAAAAATAAGTTTTATATATGGCTGGAATTTTTTTTAATACTTAATATACCGAAAAATGCATGGGATGTGTTAAGGATTCTTTTTTGCCAAATTAATACTTCAATACGATTTTACTATCGAAACGATTATAAAGTCACCCGGTATAATATGTATATCGACTTTTCCAGGAGCTGTCTGTACTTCAACCTCATCCGCCAACCAGCAGGTGAGGTCAGCTGAGGCTCCAAAGACATTGTCAAAATCGTATACCTACTTACATTCTAAGTGACCCCAACCACCATTCGACAAATAGGACTAATTGGGCGATCGGTCTCATAATACTGAGTCGGTACACAATAGAACACCGGGGAGACATCTGGCTATCGGATAAACTTTGACTGGACCATTTGATAAACTCTTAGTTATATATTGTAGATAACCTCTAACTATACTTATACACGATTTTATAAACGTAAATGTTAGTAGTACCTAGTAGTTAATAATAAACTCAATTAATATTATTATTTATTAATAATTAAGACAGTGTTGTAGGGTCATTGACCTATTTCTCGAACATAATTATTGTCTCCAAATTTAGAGTCTCCTGTTTTTGCAATTGGAGTCCTGTAACTTTTAGTCATTAGTAAATAAACTCCTGTATATTGTCTATTTTTAAAACTATAACTTTTTATGGTATTTGCTAGTTAAGTGGGGACAACGTGAGAATACTATGGACCCACCATGTCGCAGATTAAATTGTATGAAAAATAATAGTCACTATTCTTAGGGACACAAAGCAGTTAAATCGATTTGTTTGTATGATAATTTTTAAATATAGTATAATGATAATGAATGCACATTTTTTTACAAAGTGCTCGATTGGTGGCAATATGCTCGCCCCATATTACGTGGGACCGAAAATTATAGTTGGCGAAATGTGGGTGTTCAATACACCTCTGTCTACCCCTTCGGAGATTATGCTCACAATGTATGTATGTATGTATGACAATGAATAACATAAAATGGAATCTGATTTCTCAGCAGGCAACTAAATATTTTCTCAAGTAGTTACAGAACATGTTTGTACGATCTGCTGAGAATATCCTGTCAAATAATAAAAGATGATTCGTGACGTCATACCTTTCACATTGCCTATTAAGCTTGTTACATTTATTAATTGTGGGTTGGTTACAGTGACGAAGCCGACGTTACGAGTTCAAATAATTTAACTTAAAACTTTCCTGTTGATCTCTATCTCATTATTCATTACAATGCACAATGAAAAATAATGATTATTACGAGCATTAAAAACTACATTGATAAAAAAAAATCCCATACCTATATTTTACATAAGTTCTTATTAGTTTTTTACGAGATATATAATATAATAATATTCTTAGAAGTTTGTCAAAAAATATACTCCACGTGATGGCTAGTTCACCCTCACACGAGCTTACCAATACATCATTATTTTTACAGGGGACATCACATCAAACACTAAAAAATTTACTTACAGCTAAGTAATTCACATTTATATTCTTATCCACCTTATATTCAAATATTCTTAACTTAATAACACAAAAAAAAATATAAACTCACTTTGGCCGTAAACACGTGTTTTCTTCGACACGAGAAAATACTGTTCGTTTATTTCGAATTCCGAACGACCCGAACGCACTCTACGACGACCGAAGAACGAATATTCTATTTACCAATGCGAACGACTGATCACTGAAGTGATGTGGAGAAGCCCTTAGTTGACGATGAAAATAATAACAACATACACCAATGAAAATTGAACTTTATCACTTAAGTATTAGAGCTAAATGTTGATATAAAAGTTTTTAATGTAAATAATCATACCGTAACTGAGGTGCATATTGCTATCCTACTTTTTCTACAGTCGTACGAAATGTGTGATAGAAAAGGAGAATAAGAAGAATATGCGCATGTGCAGGTGTTATCCACAAATACTTCTCCAAAATGCTTCAAAGAAGTTTTTATAGGGTGCGTTTATTGTTATCGACTAGTTTTGCGTTTCGCTATGATTTTTTAGTAGCAAGATATCTGGCAAGATTGAAAGGCTATAAGGAAGTTCCTTCTACAGGATTTATGGAATAATAATTCTTGTTTGAAAGTTTGCTCATATTTGTTTATAAGATAAGTAAACTTTTGTAAATACAGTAAGTATATTCCCGTTTAATTAATCTCACTAACATTAGATTTTTAATCAAAAATTCAAAGTTATTAACTTAAAGAACATAAATCTGACCATATAGGGCATTTTCATTTAAAACACTTTAAAATTATTAATTAAGTATTAAGGTATTTTAACTGTAGACTAATGACCTTTTGAGAATATTTATTACATAAATATAATGATAATAACGACTAAGAATTCGAGCAATAGTACGGTATGTAGATACTTCCTAATTACACTAATCTAATAAGATTAGTGTAAATTATGATAATGATTTGTTAATGAAATGCTAAATAAAGGGGTCATAGAAATTTATTTTGGAACTTATTATAATAATATTAATGTTACATGAAAGCAAATGATAGAGTATTAGATAAAGAAAATAAACTTACCAACGCACAAAGGCACTGTATCATTCCACCGATTGTCATCGTAGCACCATAAGAGGCGCGCCCTCTCCCGGGTGTCGATGAAACTAAAGTTGACATTACACATGTAGTGCGCCACTTCTTCGTTGCGGTACACCAAGTAGCCATTAGATGGCGCTCGCAGAGTTACACAACCAACACCTGTGGAAGGAAAAAATAGATGGCGCTGTTTCTATATCATATTGAAGTTCATTTCGCAACATTTTAGTTTTCAGTATAGTGACTAGATGGCACTCAACTGAATAACAAAAATGTTCTTAAAAAATAATGTATTATGCAACGCTAACATTACCTTTCGGGATTAGTATTAAACGGTAGTCACTCACGCATATTCCAAAATGAGCAAAATTAAAAGAAATATAGGGGCAACAGGGTCCGGCTTGTAGTGGCGACCGAGATTAATGCTCTGATACTGATGAATGCTTATGGCGTGCTCTCGAAGCACACCCTATACATCGTCATCATCATTGCATTGATCCCAGTCGCCTGAGAAGCTGTCACCTTGGAGTCTGGGTCCGCTTTTTCCATCGAACTGTGTTACGACTGACTGAACTTCATTATTTTCGTAAAACGACTGCCATTTAACTCCACAATCTATAGGTATAATAGATGATATCGAAGTGCTACAGCTCAACTACATCATTTGTTGAACTTTTCGGGCTCCAACGACCCTTAACGACTGTCATAGATGTTTGTATGACAACCGGGACCAACGGCTTGACGTGTTCTCCAAGGCACACCCAGATCAGTGAAAACAAACATATTTATGCATACAAATAGGTATTTGCGCTGAGTGGGGATCGAACCTGCGCCTCCTGTGAAGCAGTTGTGTTCACTGTCGCCACCCCGCAGAGTCTGTGGCGTTCAGTGACGCCTAGTTTCGGAATATTAATAGGTGGTAACACCGTAAGCTGTCTCTTGACAAGTCGATTATTGTAACTGTCCTAAGATAAAGATAATCTTGCCCCCTAAAATCCAACCACACGTCCTGATCGTCTAACTGATCTCGTGGGGGGCGGGCGGACACACGGAAACGAATTTACTGGCGTGGCTAACGTGGCTCTGGAAGGCTTTTTTAAAACTTGAAACTTGACATTGGCGTCTCGCCATTAATTTTATAAGACGTTTACATTTACTGGAGACTGGCAAAATTGCGACTATTCTGCTGCAGAAGCCATTTTAAGAAAAGAAGAAGAAAAAAGATAATCTATGAATGTATCTTCTTCTCACATTGTGTAATACCTACCAAGAACAAGCCTTATCAAACACGAGTACGAGTTTTATTTGGTACTCCCCATTAAATAAGTGGTGCAAGAGCACTAAAAGTCTATCTAAATATACTTCTTCAATCCTAGGAATAAAATGATTAATAGTTTATCAAATAACTAATATTAAATCTTACTTTTATAATGTAAAAGCACTCCTCTTTTCGGATATGCTCCTTTAGACTTAGCTTCCACAGCAACATCCACGACACTGGTGATGGTTGTCAGACGGAGAGGCAGCTGCACCTGGTCGCAGGAAGACAGCAGGGAATCCCCGTTCTGATCTTGAACTGTGACGTAGTCTGTGCAGTGATTCTCAAATGGACCTATGCCTGTGGAAAAAAATGGTGTGTGTCTTATTGACTTTGTTTAGATTTATTTAGATATGGAATGAATTAGGTTTGGATTTTCAAAGCGATTACAATATGGGGTCTATCAAGAAAGGCATCATAGGTTTCTATAAGGTCGCATAGGTAACCATTTTCCAACAAGTGTGTAGTGTGTAGGCGATTCTTTTTTTTAATCGTATGTTACATATACATAACAGAAGGAATAGAACAGTAACTAAAGTTGTTAACAAAACGTTGTAGCTAGATAGTTCTCGTATTTTTTTAGCAAACACTCCCCGAGAAACAAACTCAAGAGTCCAGATACAACCGTAAAGACACTCTCAAACTTATGTCATATTGATCAATTCTTACACACACAGTAGGTATGTAGTAACAAAATATGGCACAGGAAATATTACTTCAGGGCAAGAAAATATATAATGGTGGATAACCCATCACTCACCCACGGTTAAACAATCCCAATTTAAGCAATGTCAAAGCGCACACCTCGAAGCAAGTAAAAAGACTTCTTACCCGAGGAGATATAATTCTTATGTAATCAGCAAAATGCAAAGAACAAACCACGACAGGTGTTTCAACTATCAACTTATAAACTATAAACTCTCCAGCGGTCCTGAGAATGAGGCATTTTCAGGACCGCTACAGAGTTGCTCTATAGGGGTTTAGCATTCCTTCCTATTACAATTAGTTATATTTTACTATTGCTATTCTTGGGATTGCTAAACCATGGTGGTGGTTCCCCCAACATTATTTATACTGTTGATTGATGGCACTTGGTGGCACTTATTCTTATACATTATTGATAAATGATAACACACTTGTACTTCTCCACTGTTTCCGAAAAGTTTACATTGACAGACAGCCCTTAGAGAATGCCGCAAGGCGATACCAGTTAGGTACAATAATAAATACAGTGGAGAAGTACAAGTGTGTTATCAATAATATTCCCCCAACATATTTATCCTGTAATATGTATAACTTCGTCGTACTTACTTCTCAAACTGACATCCAGAAACGTGACTCGTATCCTCTGCTCTGGGTTTGCCCTTAGCCGCCACCGGCACACATCCCCAACATAAAAGTGGGGGTATCCCGGTGTCCGGATGTACCCCTCACTGTCTGGCCCCACCTCCGCGATAGACACCTCGCGGTTGCAGTAGTGGACTGACAACGTGTCTGAAAGAAGGAGAAGATGTTTTGTCGTTTAGTGTAAGAAGACAGGGGAATTGAAGTCAAGCTTAGATGAATGGATAGAGGTAGGACATGACGGCATCTTCAGTAGGGTAGCCAGGGCTCACTGGATAGGACTTGTGTTAACAGTGGGAATCATCATTCCCTGAACCTTTTTCCCAACTCAGTTGCGGTCGGCTTTCCAGTCTAACTGTGATGCAGCTGAACTTCGATATTTTCCGTGAAGCGACCTCCACAACCAATGGTCTAATGACCAATGGGAATATCGATGGTTTAAATTATCACCACTATGAAATGAAATTAAGGTGCTGTCAGTGTAGAAGACAAAGCAGTCTTCTACACTGACAGCACCTTCCGAGAGAAGGTCTCTCTATATGGTCGATAGCAAGAGTGTGACGCTACTTTTTTTTCCCGTGTATCCTCAAGGTTACTAAACCCACCGGAACTGATGAGATTGTGACGCCGCCTAGTATTACAAACTTGTAGGTATAGGCCATGGTAACCACTTTCCATCAAGTGGGTCGTGTGTTTGTCTGCCACATAGTTGCCTTGTTGCATCTGAGGTTTTTACCTAGGTAGGTAGACCTCAGATGCAACTAGGCCCTACGATATGATAATGCTACATAAATGAGTAAACACATTCTCAATATAATAAATAAATTCTCAGTTAGTTAATCTCCTAATAACCTTATAACCTCTCCGTGAATAGGGGCGCTGCCGTGAAACAAATCACTACACCACGATGACAACTCAAAAATGTTTGTCGATTCGACAGAAGAAGAATAAGTTAGTTAATCTGTAAGTTTAGTTTACAACCAAAACTTTTTGATGATCGGATCCCATCGATTTACAACCAACTAATCTATGCATGTCTCATTTATCACGGCAATTGCCAGGCAATACCTCTGTTGTTTGGAGCAATGGAAGACATCTCGTAAAATGACAGTAACAGAATGGGGCAATAAAAACTGAACACGGCTGAACATATGTCTTGTGGAATGTTTTGACTGATGAAAACAGATATTCTGTAATCCACTCTAATATTTATGTAAAAGTTTTATGTTTGTGTGTTTGCTTTCCGATTCATCGTCATCCTTGCGTTAGTTCCGGTGGCATCCGAGGCGATTAATTGATTATTCGAGTAACCACATAATATATGTATTAAATGGTTTAATATAGGTACAAATACATTACCTACCTACTTTAGGCAGGTATTACTATTAACTAACTTGCAAAAAAGGTTATCTTTTCGGTTGTTTTAATGTTTGTTACCACAGGACTAGAGACCGATTAGGATATTTTATTGGTATGAGTAATATGAGTATGGTATTTTTCCATGCGGCACCAGTTCCTTCCAGTGGGCTTCCGTAAACCGTCTCGTACCATAGTTGCTGCCGGTGAGGTAGCTTCTGTCATAACATATCCCTTCCTCCCCGGTTGGCCTAGGCCAATCGAAAGCCTCTGAAATGACTAAGGTATCCCCATCTTTCCCCGAATAGGACGGAGTGATTTTCTGTAACCCAGTAGGGAGTATGCCCTACCGAATAAAAATCCCTAACACCTTTTCACATTTAATCTCCTTTTTTCTCAACCGACAAAAGTACTTGGGTTTTTTTGTCAACGGTAGGGTTTCCGTCATAATCTAATATTCAAGATATCAAGCTTTTATCCCTTCAGTAATAGACGACATGAAAGGACAAACGTATCAAAAAGACTTGTAATATTATTAGACACGCCTGCCACATGGGCATGTTCCATGTAGTTCCACAGTCAAAATCATAACCTCCTTTGCTTTTCCCATAGTTGGGTAAAACATAGAAGACTGTATTTCATAAATCGTATTTCCATTGGGTCGAACAAAAATTAAGGTAATTTTAAAATTAAGTAAGAGGCAGAAGACGCAGCATGCTTCTAAGAGCAACCAAGAAAGGAATTGTAAGTAAGAACATTTCTTTGGTTTCTTCACACAAATTGTTACATATCTCAATGACTGAACGAAATGATTCCTCAGTACAAAGTATAAAGAGAAATAATATTCTTCGAGAGAAAAAATGTGTTAAAAACTTTTTTCATTACAAAGTTTGTTTTGTCGCAGAACATTCTATTTCTATTGAAGCGACTTTGGGAATTATAACACTATGTAAGAATGTATTTAAAATAATGCTGTCAGAACTAAAAGTCTTTGGATGTTAATTACCTTCAAACTATTGGCACAGCACTGTAATCCCTAAGTAAAGGGTAAATACCCTCAAGTACGTTTACCCTCACATACTTTAAGTTAGCTTGGGTGATTCCGTACTTCAGTGGCAAACTTAATTTCATGCTCTACCATCATCATCACGTTCTCAGCAGAGTAGAACCTGGGCCACCCCATCTTATGCGGTGTCATACAAGGGGACTAAGGAATACGGCTACGTACAGCTTACTCAGGTCAATGTTACTATTAGTATATATTCAAAATTCAGTCTTGATCTAATCTCAATCTTATAAATGTTAAAAAATACAATACACACACTGGTGTGTACTGCTAGCGTAAAAGATCTAGCCAAATAAAAACCGGGCGTGAAAAAGCATGATGAGGCCGTCAAGCTGAGCGCCACCATTGTAACACTCTACGTATTTGCAATGGTGACCCTCTTTCCTAAGACTTCGCCTTTAGCTTACCATCAGGCGGGGTGAAGTCAAATTGACATGCCCGTAAAAATGATTCCTAGTAAAATGTTTTAACGCTACATAGACACAGTACTAAAGGCACAGACGACGTACCATCAAGGCTCAATATGATGATAATAAACCTTGTATTACGAGGCCTATAAAACCTTGTGCAAAAATACAACAACAATACCAAAATAAATCTATTCTGTTTTGTTCCAAACTGTAATTATGCTGTCAGTCCTGTCTGTCCCGTCCTAGGTTCGATGTCGGGCGGTTTGGCGCCCTCTCACCCTAAGTGCCCTTGAACCGGGTGCCTCAGTCACGTTCCAAGGTTCAAGGGTGACTGGGTGAATATTATCTTCACCTACTATATAAAAATGGAATCGAGTTTGACATTTCCAATTTCTGTTTCATTACGGGGAAGTGTTTTTTCTACTTTTTGTTCTATTAGATAAGAATCTTCGCCACAGTTATGGAATTCTGAATTTGGAATGGTATAATCATCTCTTCGTCACTACACGAATTCTGATTCACAGCACAGCACGGTACATCACGTAGATGTGGCTACGAAATGACCCGATGAACACCTTGGATAGTATTTTCTAGTTTATGTTTGTTTTGATATACTTACTAATAAATTGATCTACTTTTCTTAACCCGGTCACACATAAAATATTTCTTACAGGTACACAAACAGTAGGTGTATAAATATAAACTGAAAAATGTTTAAGTGAAGAGCACAGAATAAATGACAGTAAGTACTACGTATAACTGAAGGTTTAAAACTAAAGTCGTGTTTAAAATAGGAATTGAAAATTTTATCGAACATCGAGAGGATGGAACCGATAGACAGAAAATAGGGTTGTCCTAGCGTATTTTGGTACTTACACTACTGTAAGGTTGATTACAATTTAGAGAAAATATTAAATACACAAGGGATAAGGAGCGCTTGCTTGAGATGACCTTGAATACCTCTTACGGTATTATTAATGTAGGTTACAGACCGAAAACTATGCTATCGTCTTCGTCTAAGAATATTATTTTTTTATACCCCCTAAACCCTCCAACTAAGCTAAATTACTTATGTTAGGAGTAGTGTATTCATATCAGTAGTGTAACGGTCAGGATTGAAACCCGGGAACCTCACGATTCAACGACCGACTATGTAAACAATAACTTACCAATGCTCCATATTTCTACCTTCAAAGCGGAATTGCTCTATTAAAAGTGAAATATTAAGAAAGAATTTTACTGGAAATTGAATAGGAGAAGTATGGTAAAAATAAATGGTACCTAAAGTACAAAAAAGCCTTTGGTTTCGTTTCACATATTACTAAGGTTTCATAGCAGTTTGTAAATAGCAGCATGATTTAAACTTTATTAGAATCAACGGGTTATTTGCTAATATTTCGGCGTTGTTTCAAGTCCCATGTTCACATCACGGATGTACTGAACAACGCTGAACTAGTTCTTCTTGAGGCCAAGTATATCGGTCTACCCTCTACCTCACTCGTATTTTACGTGCATCGTCACTATTATTGTCCGCGATCATGGCGCTTGAAACAGCGCCGTAATATCGGATTAACTCATATCCAAACAGATTCTTAAAAAAACATTATAGTAACGGCCATGTCATTGTCATAATAATACGTAGTAGCATGTCATTTTTGTTCATAAAATACTGTAATATTTTAGTGACAACCCTGCAAGTATGAATAGTGTACATCCCTGAAATATACTTTAGTTACTTATACTAGGCGCATTGCGGTGTGTTTTACTACTAACTATAAGATGACGAAATTTTACTGCTGGGCTCCTTTAATGAGATCAAAAGACTACTTATAAGAGATGAGGTTTTAAAAAGTAGATCCTTTTTTTCTTGAATTTTGTTCCTTAGATTGGTTTATTATCACATTCACAATCATTATAAGGAAAAATACTAATTTTAATTTAAAAAGTCATTGCTGTTCTGAGACTTTTTTTAAATGTAATAGTTACATAAAACAATTAAAATATAATTAGATAAGTGACAATAAAATTAATTAAACTATTTCATGTACACTCGACAAAAAAGATATGGTACCACTTTTTCATACAACGTTGTACTTATGTAAATGTGGTATCGTATATCTTTTGTTGACTGTACCTTGTACCTACTTAGCATTGTACCCCTACCTAAAATTTGTAGACCTTGTATACTAATCTTATAAAGTTTGTACCATGTACTTAAAAAAATGTAAATCAAGATAGAATGAAAATAATTGGTATGCACACGGGTATACTTTTCTTTCTACCGTGATAAATATCTTTCACCCAGGCCCTATTGACTTTCGCCTTTCATCAAAAGTAATCTTCTATAAGTGAATCGCAAAAACCCGGTAATGGAAAATCCAATCCTAAATCAAGATATTTGCTGTCAAGCACCTCTGGACTTAATACTTAAATTTTCAGAATAGAAAATTATACCTATGTTTGGAACCTATTCTCAAAGTGATATATAGAGGTCGTTAACGAAGCTACCTCATGAGATATTGGTCATTCATAGTTAATGGTTTGGTAAGAGCAGACGGTATCCAATTTGCCTATGAAATGATCTATTTCAGTCTATTGTTAGACAATGTTTTGGCATCGAATCTATTAGGCTTATGTTTATCGGGGAAGGTTTACCTTATTATTTAGATTCCTTAGTGCCATTTAAGTAAATTTTTCCAGTATATGCCACTATTGAGAAAATTTTCTACGTACTTAGGTATTATTTTCCTTTGTGCAAGTACTTATTTCTTTGTGCGTAAGTACGTAATTTGCATTAGTACTGAATACAGGTAGTAATTAAGTAATTGTAAAGTGCGTTTTTGCAAAATCTACTTTTCTTGCTTGCTTTCTAGCTTTTTCTTACTTGACAAGAAAAGACAGAAAAATTTTAAGCGCATCATGTCTTCTGTAATTCATCTCTGTCTTTTTCTTTTTGAGTGTGCTCACTTATTTTACTGTTGCCTTTCTGTATATTTATGGAAACAATAACGTCCAAGATAGCCCTGGGGCCCTACCACTACCTCGTAAAAGTAATTTATCATTCCATAAGAGATACTCTTTGACCCATGGTTATCATATAACACTATACTAGTACCTATCCTGACAGTACAGACAGACGTTGAGGGTCCGAATCTCGCTATGAAAGTAAGGTAAGATTCAATCAAGACAACAGACATAGGAGACTGCTGCTCTATTTACGCTAGTAATAATTACTTTATGATCATAGCAAAAACGTCAATTTTAAATTTTGAAGAAAAAGTTAACGCAGTGATTGTTTTAAAATTTTCTTTCGTTGATTCTGTATATATTTTGTACATTTATTTATTACGCGTAGTTTCTTGCGTTATATCTAAAGTACCTTATCTGAAATTTATCAACGATATAACTGATTACAATGCGGTCAAACTTTCACAAATAAAGTCGTAAATATTGAAATAGAAATACAAATTTTGTCGTACATTTCGAGTATCAGATACGATATTGTGTCGCAATGCGAAATAACGTTTTTACAAGAAAATGCCCAGAGCTTTTGACCCTGTGTGGATATCGAAAGCCTACCCTAAATATTTATGTTTTCCGAAACGAACTACATCTTTGGAAAAATAGTAAAATTTGTTATAGACGGCATAAAGTTGTATAAATTCAAATAGAAAAAATATCAACATGTGGAACGTGACTCACTAGACATAGTTCCGTTCTAGAGATAATATTCTAACAGTTAAGTTACTTAGTCTAGTAGGTACCTAATAGATAGCTTTTTTATAGCGCGAATAATCCTCAAAGTTACCCCCCGCCAGAGCCGGTTGGGGAGGTTATGTCGGACTAGAACCGAATAAAACGCACGCCGCTTTGGGTCCTTAGTTGCCGGAGGTGAGATAGTAACCAACATATTCCTCGCACCCCGGCCGGAGTTCAGAATTCACACCTCCTTCCCATTATTTGGTTGATTGGCTTTTTTGGGAGCGAGTGCTAAATCAAATCGAATCAAATCAAAATTTGAACCTTACATTTGTCTGATCAACAATTGAGACTTTGACTTCAGCTTACTATCAGGTGAGGTTAAAGTAATTGACAAAATAACTTCCATGGCATTACTTTATGAAAATAAGATACCATCAGGCGAGATGCAGTTAACTAACAGCCCAAATATAAATACGAACATCAAAGTAACAAATACCAAACAAGCTTTTGTCATTAACATTATGTTTCGAAGTTCTAATCGGCGTTTCTATTCATTGAAACGACAGGAACATTTGCTCGATGCTCACAGCGTCATAAATCAATCAGCATTCCCACCCCGCCCATACACCGAACCAATATTTGTGGCTCTATACCTATATTTACCGCCACTTCATACGCTTTTGTACTAAATGACGTAATGTTTATGACGTCAACGACATGTGTACCTACTTGTTAAATAGGAGAACTTTTTCTTTCTTGTCTTTCACACAGTCCGTTCATATCCTCTTCTTAGGCCTCTCCCCTAAAATTTAAGAAGAAGATAAAAAAGAGAATTAAAAAAATTACAGAAGCCATGATTGCATTAAGCCTTGTAAACATGAGCCATTAAAAGTTAATGATAAACTAGTTCTTTATGACCTGTTGCCCAACATAAATCTCCAAAAGCCCACGGGTTTAAGTAGTGACAATTAAACTGATTTAAATGCCCATTATAGCTCATTAACCGACATAAAGTGATCTTGTGATCGATGATTTGGCTTGATGTTTCTATTCCAAATTAGTTATAAAAACATTGATTTTCAATTATATATCACGCTTGTATATCCTCAAAGGGGCAGGTAGAGTTGTGTCTAGACCCTCATTTTGCCAGCTATGATTTTCGACCCGACGCGCGACGTTATAAGGATGAAAGTATGGGTAATAATGCTGTTTTAAAATCAATGTTAACTTTGCTGAGTCTGTCAATTTCAACCTCGGCAATTACTGAGCACAGGTTTTTGTCATCTAAAATTGCGCAAGCGTTCGCTTGTCGATACAATAAATCAAAAGCAAATATAGAGCATTTATAATTGGAGACAGGATTTGAAACCGCCACCAGTTTCTTACAGGGAGAATGCTTGGACCACCTGAGCTATTAGACCTTTACATATTAGGGGGTGCCTTTGGAGTGATCTACTGACCATCCTATCAAAACAGTGGTCATGATGTTCTCCCTGTAAGAGCTTGATCGCGGAGTCTCGTCTAAACATTCTCTATTTCCAATTTTGATTTGAAAAAGCATATTAATGCCTCAAAATTTCATTAAACATTAAGTATTTCATAATCGTACCGTTGAAAATCGATTTCCGAAAATCACAATAAATTTCTGTGTGTCATATTGTCTCTGCGCTTATCTAAAACCAAATCGGCTTTGCGAAATTGATCTGATCGACAGATTCGATCCGCTGATCCCCCTAATACATTAATGGTCCGTACCACGGGACTAGTTCGATCTATATCTGTACATTCATAGACACAAATAAATAATATTGAAGTGTAACACACACATTCATACTTACTAAAATAAGAAAAAAAAACAGCGCAATGGCAGGTAACCCTTCACGCGTGAATCTGACTTGAACTAAATCAGTTTTTCTATCTTTATGTTTGACTTAACTAATCTCTGAAATCCGTATGGTGGCGGAGAAAGCACATCCCTCATCTTATCCGGAGGGTCCGTTAGAAGCGACAAACGGAAAAATACGCCTCTACACCGTTTTATACGGTGTAATGTGTGTAAATATGTGTAAATAATGTGTAAATAAAACGGTGTAATGTGTGACCAGCATGGATACAGTAGACTAAAGTTTTGAAACATTGACCTACGTCAAGCAGTGGACTAGAATGATTGATTGAAATAGTTAAGTCAATTTTAAAAAGTAGCACTTGCAGATAAATTGATGTTATTTGGTGTAACTTAGGCTAGGTCTTGACCTTCAATTTTGAAAATGAGTTGGGTACCCACTTACAAAAATAATCAGTACCTACTAAAGCGACGCGGATGAAGCTTGAGCCAGCGAATTCGCTCGCGTATTACTCAATTTGTTTTCACAAATTGAACAAAACTGGGCTGAAAAGTTTGGTGTCGCGTTATTTATGAACGACTGAGATGATTTTTTATACCATTTAGATGAGAGATAAGCGCACAGCCCACCTGATGGAAAGCGGTGATCGTCACCTATGGACATTTGCAACACCAGGGGCCTCATTGTCGTGCTGCCGACCTTATAAACCTGGGTATGTGAAGAGTAAGGGAGCTTCTGTGTATTCGGATATAAATAGGTCTTCAGACAGACAGCACAACTCTCTAGTGACCTCTGGCTACCCTACTCATCTTCATCCTAGCGTTAATTCAAGTCAAATCTGAAGCTTTCACCTCGAAGTCTGAGGTCTACTACTATATCTTTTTATTTCTCCAAACCAATATAACGACTTGAGGTCTCTATTTCAGAATACCAGTTCTCAACTCCAAATTGAGATACTTTTTTATTTTTAAATCTGCTTACAATCTATCGCAGGATAAAGACAAGACAGGAAAATGTAATATTTAGAATATTTCAATAATCGTGCAAACGGCGAACTAAATAAGTATTTAGGTCGTCTGATCGATCTACCAAAAATGCCCAACCGCTGAGCGTGTCAGTAAATGACACTCTAGGGAAATTATTAAGAGGTCTTTATTTCATTATTACATTGTACTATAATAGATGAAGGCTCACTTTTTAGGTTAGGTATTAATAATTCGTCACTAATTCACTTTTTCCATGTCCTAGACTTAACCTTGCCTTACTAAATTGCAGTCCTTAGATTTCTACCTTCAGGCCGGTACTAAATAAACAGCTGAAAGACCATAAAATATTCCCTATATTTTTTGTAGGCAATTTACAAGAGGTAAACTAATCTATTAATAAATAACACAATTATGATTAATTCGAAATAGAAGTAGACTGAAAACCTAAGTATATTATAGCCTCTATTAAACATCCGTAAAAATACCCGTTCGGAAATAATAATATTATTCGCGAATCTCCGTTTCAACCATTCGATTATAACAAACATCAGTGATGCGAAAAATAATGCGATTCGTTCTTTCAATTGTATTTTATAAAAAGAACTGTACCGAAAACGTTTTTACGCATTTACAAAAAAAAGACTTAAACTAGTTCATTGATTTTTCGCTTGCCGTAGACAAAAAATGATAAGGGTGGTTTACGACTATTGTTATCCAACAAATTCGACGTGGCGTTATACATTGCATGCACGTGCAGGAATAACTGCAACGTCGGATTATTCTTTATTGTAATTTTTAAATTAGGTAAGTATCAATAAAATTGTACAAATATTTTGGTGGCTTGTTTCTAATACAACGAATATCTGAACTGTACTGTTTCTTTTTAATTCGGAAGTGTACGGAGGAGATTCGAAATGAAAGATACAAGAAAATGGTCATAAAACTTTATAGCGCATTTTCTGCATGAACAAACTATTTTGCTATATTTTGGTTCGTGTGGTGAGGAAGAAATAATCTCAAGAGGCAACTAACGGAAAACGCAGACGATATCATTTCGAGAGAAGGAAATTCATTTAAGTAGGAACCCAGTAAATTGATTGATAATATTATTATAATAACTTCACTTGATTATTAATCACTAAGGACGAAACCCATTTGTAGCCGGAAGCCCTACGGTGAACTCAAATTGAAATTGGTCTACTTGTTATAATAAAAATTTGGACGTCGCGGGACGCCCGGCAGATGTATAATAAACAATATATATCCTATTTATACAAGGGTATAGAACACGGAGAAAAGACAACATGGTGGAGAACTGTCATGTCTTTTGACGTAATGAAGACGTCCACATAGACAGCCAATATGGCGGTAGTAAACGGCGACTGTTACCCAAAATACGAGTGTTCGATTTCCTCTCAGTGCAAATATTTGTATTAGAGAAGATAAACTATAAATTGCGCCTTGAAAGTGTGCTTGACGAAGCAATAATTAAATTTGCACAAAAAAAAATCACAAAAGATGAAGAAAACGTATCCATAAAAGAGCGTAAAACTATAACGACACATCGGACAGTCTTTGTTTAATTATTTTCTAATAAAAAGACCTATTAACAATTATTTCATAACATGTTTTTCAATAAAGCACGTCTCAATAACTACTATAGCCGTCAGAATATAATATACGACAGTTAATATCGATACCACATTAATACGAAACCGACACAATTCCACAAAAAGAGAATCCATCATTTATGTTAATGTAGTCATTGTGGCCGATAATATATGGATATATTATACACTGGCTGTCCAGGGCTACCCCAGTGTACGGCTGGAAGACTGACAAAACGATTATATTAATGATCGACATGACCTAGTGGTATGAAAAGTATTGCTATTCTATATATATTAGTATTATATTCTGCGTAATAACAATTTCACGCCTATATTATCATCATATATCGGGGTAGAAATATATACCTTTTTAGACTTCATTTCTTGAACTGCTTTAGAGAATTTCAAATATTATTTTATGAATCTAAGCTAAAGCTAAGATCTAAGCTATTTATCTGCTACCTACGTCAGAGGTAAGTCGGGATGTAGGTATGAAACTCATGCTAAGTTTCAAGTTTAGATAATTGCGTTGTGTTATTAAATTATAGGCTACCTATCAACTACCAAAATACAGTATTACAAGATAACATAGTAGGTCGTTTTTTTATACCATTTAGGTGGACCACAAGCACTCTGTCCACCTGATGGAAAGTGGTTACCGTGACGTTACCGTGGATGTTTGCAACACCAACCGTCTTGCCGGAGGTGGTTTTACGCACAATAAAAAAATAAATATGGGACGTGACACTAGTGCTGCCTACCATAAGGAGCCGGGTGATGGGGGAAAAGTCAAAGGCAAATTTCTCGGTCTTCCCACTGATAACACAACACAACAACAGTACATCGTACAGTCAACAGCAGAAGTTGTTAAACCTTAATCAATTTACAATCGTTATTTTTAGGAAGATAAAGAGCAATAGGTATATAAATAGAGAGAGATATATAATTAGAAAGTTGTTGACCTACTTTTTGCTACTGACTGTACATTATTTGCTGTGAAGTGCATCTTCCCTAAACAAAAGAACAATAAATTTCCCATTTCTATGAAATCGTTCGCACGTGACGATAATGTATGTTGCCATACTCCATTAAATGCACCCCAACTTAGAAATATTTCAACATTTCTGGGTGAAATGTGTCAATTCTATAGCAAACACATTTACCAATATAACATGATATTTCACACTCGATAGAAATGGAACAAATCTCTTCAAACGAGCGTAATTTGACGGGTCGAACTATAATGGTATTATGTCACAATGGGAATCGGCGGAATCCGGCACGTGCTATTCCCAAGGGGGTTTTATACGCTTCTGTCAATGGTTTATCGCAACCAAAATGCAATTCCATAGATGTTATGTTGTGTAAAAGCTAGATAAAAGTACGACCTTGTTAATTTAACATTTATTATAGCCATAGAATACAATTTACCGTGAGAAATACTAGCTTGTGAGTACATGAGTTTTAATAGTTATGTCCCAATGGGCTGGCTACATCTGCCAAATGACCAATGGTCGTTGGAGCATGAGAGTCTTGGAGTGCAGATTGTGAGTCAGCAAACGTAAGGTTGCCAGCCAAATGGACCTAAAGACTGGATCCAGAAGGTTCTAAGCCTACTATTAAGTATTCGAATACTATGGTGTAGTGTACCTACTGGGAAAGACATGTAAGTATATTCAGGATTGAACTAACAAAAGCTGATTTAAAAAGTAAACTTCAGAAAAAGAAAGATTTTTGGCACAGTTTCGATACTAAAATAGCGTAAAAGTATTAATTTGGCAAAAACATTTTTTTTTTACATGTCCTAAACATTTTTCTATTCACCTGTACATTATTCCCATACATTAGGTATAAAGAAAAGAAAAATTTCGGTCAATTAAAAATTCCAGATGATTTTACTATCGAAACTATGCTCGCAATGATATTTTCCAAACCAAAATAAAATCACCGTATATAGATTATTTTGTTTGCCCACCAAAAATTAATAAAGGTACCTTTTTGTACAACTCTGAAAGAATAGGCAGACATGCATTCATATAACATAACATAAACTCACGCCTTTATCCCCGAAGGGGTAGGCAGAGGTGCTAACACCCACTTTTCGCCAGTTTATGTTTAGGTCCCAATGTAATATGTGTTTATATATATTTTTGTATGTATTGTATGTAATGCATTCATATGCCTTGTTTAATTTTGAAAGTAAATTATTTTACAACAAAAACCACAATATTTGCAAAATATTACGTAGAGGTACGTCCACTACACGCCCCTAAACACAATATTAACCATAATTGTCAGAATAAATGAACAATTTGCACCCTGACAGACCACTATATCACATATGGCTACTCTTTCATACGCATTCGATACCACCCTTCCTTTTAAAAGGCGTGAACTGTACATCTGCTTATACATCAAGCTGCAATGGTGCTTTCCACTAGGCAAATAGTACGTCACAAACTACTTGCCATAACGTTACCTTTTCTTTTAATTTGAATTCGTGAATTTCATTCTTAGGCTATTTGGTCAGAGGTTGCATTGATCTAAGTGTTAATATATACTCTACATTTTTGTTGAAATATATTTATGTGTATGAATTTTAGAACCTATATGATATGCTACGCTAAGATATATGTATCTAGATACTGTGTAATACGAGTTCATCCTGTAATATTTTCTTAATTTCTCATCAACTTGCAGTTTAATTATAAAACTATTCCATGAGAGCGATGTCTGAAGATTAACTTATGTCAGTACAGTAGCATAAGCAAACAGTTTGCTGGCTAGTGAAGCAGTCACTGCGGCTTTTCTGCCAGCAAACTGTTCGCCTAATGAGAACGACCTCTAAGCAATTTGATGATGAATCAATTTCACAGTTCACAGTGGCATATGTCCTAAATGTGTCACATTAATTTCTTTCACGAATTTGTTTAATTAAATGGATATCTAAATAACTCATCAAGGAGGACAAAAGGGAGACACGATGACTTTGAAAAAATACTTTTCACACGTATGTCCAAATTATGGTTACAAATATAATAAATTAGGAAAGATAGAAGATATTGAAGTGGGCGTTACATGGCAGAAATCCATTACCAGGAAAAATATATCCTGTACCTATATAGTCCTGAGGATGTCTCGTGTAGAGACAAAAATTGTCGAAGTTTGTTTTACCTATATCCCGTCTCGATTTTCACACACGATACTAATTACATTAATTATTTGCATAATAAATGTTTAAAAGTAATACTAAAGTAACGATATTTCCCTCGCACTCTTCGTGTTCGTTGCACGCTGCCCACGAGTGCGAGCAAAATGATACCACTTTAGTATTTCTATAGGCGGCTTCGCTCGCTAGTTCTATGCGCTACATCTAAGCTATTCTTTTAATCTGAGCCATTTATATGCCACGAACTCACAGCACAGTACGTCTAAATCAATTTCTAACTTATTTACTCCGCAATTCGAGTTTCTTAGAATAATTTAAAGCTAACCTCTGTATCTGGCGCGCGATTTAATCAGCTCCGTTCCTCGAAAATTCTTAGCAACAAATTTTACTCGTGCATTATGCAGTAGTGTAATCACTGCTTCAAACGTAAAATAGTTGCAATCAAGGACTTACTGGAATACACAACTTATTGCTGAATACAGGTCAGAGATGTGAATTTGTTTCATGTGCTGCGGGGTAGGCAGAGGTGAATGGGTAGTAGGGTGTTAACCAACATTTCACGAACACGAACTACGTAACAGGGTTTGAACCTATTGCCGTATTCCGGACACTTTTGTTGAGTCGAGCCATGCATCTGAGACTGAGTCTGGGCTGTATTATTTGTCTGGTGGGTAGGTCTATTTACGCTAATAATAGCTATTAATATCTAAATATTACATATTACCGCGTTGCTAAATTCAAAATGTCAGTGGCAGAGCGTGCCGTTACTGCCATGTATATTTCTGTCAATGTTGATACTGGTTTATATAAAATCGTTTCACGGATCACATATATACTCTAACACTTATTCACACCAAGGTTTTGTGTAAAGATATGCATGTCGCATACTTTTTCCCTAAGGATAACTTTATGGTATGGTGTTAAACAGCCCTATCTCTCAGTCGCCTTGTACCACACCGCATGGGAACTCGTATTATAAAATAAACTCAAATAGTAATGGTCATTAATGGTCAGTAATGGTCATTCCATAGTGAGGTTTGACCTGACATCATCATTCTCTGAACCTTTACTATCCAACTCGAGTCGGCTTTATGGGTTTAGATTAAGATTAAATTATAATTCTTGTAATTGTACTTAAAAATTTGCCATCAATCTATAATTTCGCCGTCAGAACTCTTTTCTCGATACGACTACTAAGAACACTGGAATAAAACAATTATAATGATGAACTTCTTCCAGGAATTAGGGATGATTAGTCAATTCCATTTCGGTATGTATTCACCGTCAGACGACCTCCGTGGCGTGGCGGTAGTAGAACCCATAATACAAGCTAGTTGAACTATGCTTACCATGGGTCTAGGTGTGTGTATAATATTTAAAAAAAAAACTTATAGTGTTTTTAAGAGTACGTCACACACAACCAACAACAAAAGATGGATCTTCTAAAAAATGTTCTATGTCAGCAGTAAGATACCAATATTATGCCGTTCAGCATGACGCTGAGAAAATGACTAGAGCAAGACAGCTTGGTTGTGTTCATATCTCTAAGTGATCTTACTTTTTTACCTGTTAAATACAATAGGTATATAAATATCTCACAATAGAAATTATCCGGTTATACCACTAAAATTTTTGTTACTTAAACTCAATACATACTATTTCTTACCAGTTCAGAAGTAAACTACACTATCTATTGTAAAAACTAAGTAAATGGCGCAATAGGGTTATAATATACTTCACTAGAGTTTATTCTCTGTTTACTTCAAATATTAAGGACGTAAATCATTACTTTACATTAAGAAAATAAATGGGCCGAGTAAACATCCTTGTGGCACACCAACAGTGACAGAAGAGCTAGTGGAATTAGCGTCGGTCGTACAAACATATTATATTTCTTATTAGATCAAAGAAGTGAGTTTCTGGTGTCATAGTGTAGAGCGAAGTATATTTCGACGTATATTATGAGATTACGAACCACAGAATCAACTATAGTTTTCGAGAGTGTGGCTATAAAAGTCTATAAAGGTAAACAGCTAAGAAGATTAACGATTATGACGATCTCAAATAGGAAACAAGAACATGAAGGTTTGGCTCTTTTAAATACATGACCTTCAGCAGTTTACAGGTTTATTTGAATGACTTGTCAAAAACATTGTCTAATCAGTATTTAACCGAGTAGCACTAAAGATAGCAATTTTTTATGATAAAAAATATTTTCTACATCATCATCCTCATAGCGATTTCGCACTTGCTTATTGTAGTTGCTTGCAGTCTCTATACTTTTTATTGCTATGTTGGCTTTGTTATTACTATTGTTGTGTGGCCTCCCAACCATGAGAGCACATGCCCTAACTTCATCCGTTGTTTACCTGCATAGTTAATATAATAGAATCAAAGAAAATTCACTCACCATCAAAACACGCGTACTTGATGTAGACTACTCCCGGAGCGAAGCTCTTGGACGGCGGATAGTCTTCCAGAAGAAGAAAATTGCAATGATTCACTCCAGTACACCTGGAACAATTGGAAAATTAACCTTTATTTTCTCACAGAAGGAAAAAACTGCAAATATACTCACTTGAATGGTTGGTTTTCATCGTTTAAAATAAGAACGACTTCAAAATATCAGAGGAAAACGATTCCGCCCGGCAGAGTAGAATTTGGGAAACTCTATTTCTTCTCATGTGGTGTGGTACAAAGAGACTTAGATAGCATGGTTCAAAGTCACAACCAATATATACAAAATATGTATTAAAAACAGTTAAAATAATATGTGTTAACAAGGCTATGCCTCGGTGTTCCGTGACTTATGTTCTATCAGTCACCATTCAGAATTACAAAATTACTGCAGCCTTCTTATGACCTGTTTCATTAAGGTGTTATTACACGCTGTTTAAGAACAGAACACTCTCTTAGAATATACATTCCAGACATTTTCTCACATTACGTCTCGTATTACTTAGAGTTCAATTTGCAACGCCCCCATTACTCCGTTAAGAGCTTCGTGAAGCCCGATTACTAGCTGGAGAACAGTTCGCTGTATGAACCGAAAGTAACATTAAATGGAAGTAATGGTATATTTTGCTTTACTGAGCTCTTAGTCGATTCATAACAGGGGCTATGAATAGACACTTATTTATGTGAGTGATTTAGAATATATGTAATAGCAAAGATATTATTCATATCATGGTTATTAAATTCTATTTTCTCTTGTTGAACTTCAGAATGCAGTCTAAGAATAAAAATGTAAATGTTTGGGTAACGATACAGAAGTAATTTTAGTTATTAAAATTATACCAACACTCAATCATAGGACTTTAAGTCATAGAATGTATGCTCTAGACAGCAAAATTTTTCGTTAACTTCAACACGACCCAACTTCCGCAAGGCCTTTCTATGTAGAATGGATCCAGGTATCTGTTGATGAAATATTTCTACAGAGTAAGGTTCCTAAAGTGGATCTGAATGTTGATCTCCTAGATGTTCCACAGTATCACACCTCATCCAAGGAATAACCTTCTCCAATATTTTGCCTCAAATTTATTTGATCAATACGAATACCCCTTTAAAAGCAGTTACAATAACTGCATTCAAATTACATCATGCATAGCTGATAACATCGGTTAATATCCACATTCGCCCTACACTAAGTGATGGGACACGGAAGCATGGACTTTCATTTCCTATTCCTCGAATCAAAATTCTTGCTTTTGTTACATTTTCATATTTAAAATAAGTGCCTTTTGGTCGATTTTCTGTTTAAACCATTTCTTCGATAGGAGGTGATTTTTATACTTTACTGAAAGTGTCGTTGGAAAAATTATACTTTAATAATTTATTTTAATAAGATGATAAGGGGATCACACATTCCTATCGATTCCTCAGAACGCAAACATCACAAGATCACATTGGAAGGGCTTAGAAAGACGAAACTTCCAATTAGAACTAGAATTGGCAAAAAACATAATGTAGTATGTAAGATATATATTTTAAACCCTAATCTTTCATAATACTTATTTCGATGAAAAAATTATGTACCAATGAAGTGCCTGCCTGCCATGTAATCATGGCGTATTAATATATTGACACAGCATGCAGGTACATGATGGCATTCAAAAATAGTGAAAAGCACGGTAAGAAATTTTAGTAAAAAAATTTAATTACTTTATTCACACTTTACCAACTAGCACCATCATCCTCCTGAACTCCTACGTCATTGGCTAATAAGAACTCATATGCCCGCAATCACTCTGTAGCTAAAGTAAAGAAGGAAATGACTTGCCAAGTGCTTCCACCTTCAATTCTAATGATTAATGATATGTACTTCCATTAAACGATATATTGTCCACCGATCAGATTATCTACCGTTTCAAATTTGATCGACTGGATTTAGTTTCGTAGACACAATAACAAACAGATATTATAATATTTTATTTATTTATATAAATTATATGGAATTAAATTACTCAGATTTTTGTACTAAATGAATGTATTGGCGAACCCAATACATTCATTTAGTACAAAAATCTGAACTGAATGAATTTAGAACCATAGATTGAATAAGACATTACTCTAAGTAAATAGCAGCGTTATGCAATTACTAATGTTGTAATAACTTCCTATGACTATTATACTCAATTGAGTACGTTTCTGGACTTCATATTGCTACAGAAATCAATAAAACTTTACACACACTAGGACTTTAACCTTAAAATCAGTCACACACAAATAAAAGCCATACACAATTTTAAAAAGGATAACCACACAACCAAATGTCAAATATCCATCAATATTAGTTGTCTAAGTGCTCAAGAATCAATACTTTTGATAACATCAACAACCACCCCTCTTTCTAACTCATACACACAACCACATGCACCTGGCTTCGTACGAATTATTCAATGATATGCTCTATTGAATATACAAACAGACATGTTTATAATACAATAAAAGTTGCCAAAACGGACTGTTTCCTGTCAATAAATAGTTAAGTTATTATCATTGGAGCTAATAGGTGCAAACGTATTAAATTTAAATTTTTGGATGTTGGAATGTACTCAACCCACAATTCAAACGGAAGGCGATAGATTGATTGATCAATTTGCAGTCATAAGTTTGATTGGTTTTATTAAGCTAATTAGTTGTAATGTTTGTCTGCTTTTTTTAATGAACAGTTGTAGGCTGCTACCGAGCACTGCTGTGCTCAGTAGTCATTTTTGTATCGCCATTATCCGAGCGTTGTTCCCAGTAGCATTTGAGGCTTTCACACTAAAGTCTCACCACTTTTTATCCTTTTAGTTTGACTTATACCTAAGGCGTTACGGAATGACAGCAAGCCTGTGTCCGAGTCTGAATTAGATGATGGCCCGATTTGCAGGTAAAGATGGCTTGATTACTAACGTCTTGGTAGGGCCCTACTTCCTCCGGATAACATAAATATAGCCCTTAAAAGTATCCGATCCGATTAACAAAAATAGACTTACCTCCTGTCTATTACGATAAGCTTACATAGAGTTGAGTCTCTTTTAAACTATTAAATAAAAGGTATGAATATCAATATACCTGCCACTGCCCTTGTACACATGATTATTTGTATAGGTTTGAATAATTTGTTACTTATTATGCATTTAAAGATGATCCATTAACCCTTAACAGGTGTAGAATAGGGCAGGAAGTGACGTCCGCAATAACGCTTAGCGGAAGCGGCGCCATGTTTGATAAATGCCGCGTTCCTGCGCACGCGCTTGGTTACCACTAATTTGTATGGTGTCAACGATTTTGAATTACGACATGATAATAAATGGTCAGTTAGTGTGGTGGTGGTGTTGAAATTTATAGCGAGCTTTGGTGCGGTGCTTTTGGTACTCTTGGTACTTTGGTGCATTTGGTTTTGGTGGTATTTTCATGAGGATATGTTTAATTGTTACTGCTAAAGGAAATACTAGTATAATATAACGACATATTTTTTATTAAGGACACACTAATTTCACTATATCTCGCCTGGTTGTGAGTTTAAAGCAATGACGCATGAAAGAGGGTCACCATTACAAACACGTACAGTGTTATTACGGTGGCGCTCAGCTTGACGGCATCATCAGATGCTTTTTTACGCCCGGCTTAAAGGACCCGGGAATATAAGAACAAGGAAACACTAACTGGTAGAGAATTCCAAGACATCGAGTAATTTTTTTAACCTATGTATATTTATTTTGATGATAATAATAACCAGTGTACTTACTTCTATCTGCAGTCTTAGGGGACTGCCGATAACACTAAAAACTAAGTACCTAACTTGTGACACGTTCGGTGATGGCTCAAGCGGTCGATAACGATGACGCCAGTTGCACGATTTTTATTCACGCATAAAGTACTCAACGCGTCTAAAGAAGTTTTTATATCGCCGTGACGTCAAATCAGGATGGGTTACAGTCTTTCGTGAATGTAAAAACCGTGAAAAATTGCCTGGTTGATGACTATAAGCTAATCCTCTATAAAAAAGATCTGTAATTGAAAAAAAAGAGTTATACATTTTCCCGAGTTGTCATGAGTAGGTCCATGCTCCGATGCCGGCTTATCGTAAAATTTTGGGACAGGTTGTTTTTTTTTTAATTTATGGCACGTCAATTTGACTTCACCTCGCCTGATGATAAGCTGAACGCAAAGTCTCATGAAAGATGGTCACCATTGCAAACACGTTCAGTGCTACAATGGTGGCGTATCATCAGATGAATATATGTATGTGATAAGTACCTTTTTTCCTTTTTTTCTTTTGCAGCACAGATGTGCACGACGACGTACCTACTTATCACATTCTTTTTGTATATTTTTAATTTTTAATGTAGTTATTTGTGCTGAAAAAGGCTAAATAAAGTATATTTTCTTTCTTTCTTCTTTCTTTCTAATAATATCCATTAATAGGTATATTCCCACCATAAACAAAATAGTTACGTCACCGTTTATCAATACCATAAAGACGTATAATAACATAATCCCTTGCTGACAACCCATAAATTTCACTGATTTACACCGTGTTGTTCGCTCTCGAACTATATGAGAGTGAATGCTACTGATATTTCTCATAAGTCTCAATAGGAGATATATTTATCTTTGTTTTATGATAACAGTAGACATTTTAATGTGATTTTATTGGCTTTTGTGACTAAGGAGACATGTCGATACGTAAACAAATCTTGGCTGTCGAATTTAGATCATTTTACCATACATTTTTATGCTTAACATACTTACAATGTTAATAGCCAAAAGGCCCGTCGTAGTAGTGGTGGTTTAACTCATCATGATGGATACGCCGCTGTGGCAGGTTCGGGAGGCCACTCTAGGAATTCTTAAGATGCGCGTCAGGGGGACTTTGCGCGCGAAAATAAAGAAAATTTTAAGCACTTGCATAGGTTTAGGTCTAAAGAACCTTAATTTCTCATAAGCACTACAATAATTCACTTAAAATGAGATTCATAGATATATCTTAAAGCAATTAACATTGCATCTGGCGAGCCGGGGGGTGTCAATAGACATTTACATTGCATGTACGTGCGAACACTTGATACTACCTACATTCTTCACCCACATCAAAATCAGTAAAATTAAAATTGCATCTATATTTTACGAGTTCCCAATTGACGTCAGCATAGATACATACCGTACATCAATAGTAACCCAGTTTGGTGTTATAGCAATAAAATAGGAACGTTTCCTAATAGAAGAAATAAAAAGGTATATAAAGTTTATTTGATATTGAGAATAGATTTAGCCATCGTTCGTCATCATCATTTCAGTCATAGCATGTCCACTGCTGCTGCAATCCGATTGGTTGAGATAGTCTGCATCAAACAGTTACCTGCGACTCTGACTACGTCATCCAAAAATTTCATGGGGTCTGTCCCACGCCTACTCTACCAGTACGTGGTCTCCATTCGATATGCTTTCGGCTCCAACGCGTTCTTCTTGCCATATACCCCGGCCATGCCGCTTCAACTAACTAACGGTGGGCCATGTCGGCAACTTTCATTCGTCTAAGGACCTCCTCGTTTCTGATTCCACATTCCAAGCATAACCCTTACCATTACCTCGCTGTGATTTATCCACACTAATATTATAAATCCGAACGTTTTTTTTATATAGCTTGTGATTTTTGTAGACAGAGGTAGGACATGACGGTATCCCCCTTCCTATTTGAGCTGTCAGGGAAGTACCTACACCATACAGAATACCGCGGCTAATAATAACCTTGCGGAGGTAGTCAGCTCACTGGAGAGGTTTTGTGTTGTCAATGGGCAGATCGAAAAACCCTGCTTTGACTTTTGCACTGAGAGGATAGAAACTCTCTTAGCCTTCACCCCTCTCCCCTGCCCCCACACAACTCCCCCATTCATGGTAGGGTGCACAAGTGTGCACAAAAGAGACAAAGATTACGGTCTTCTGAAGAAATTTGCCTATTGTTATCGCAAAAATAGTTTGATTGCAACCAAATCCTAGATTCAAACGCTTCACAAGTTACAAGTGGGTAGTATTCAGTTTTCGAAACTCCATCAAACCGGGCTTATGACGTCATGTAGGTCAACTCTCCACGACACACATTGACCTATGGCTTATCAGTTTGGCATGGCTCCAACTAGATTACCGGCTTCGTGAGTTTACACCGTTTTAAATTTTAATACTTTATACGTTGCTGTATAGAATGTTACAACAAGGTGTAACAAAATAAATGGTTCGGAAATTCTTTTATGAAATTTGTTCACTCATTATTTGATTTTTTTTTTGAGTTTTTCGTTAAAAAAAAATCAGAGTATTAAAAGCGCTATCTGTTTGTACACTTGTTTGTTTAAAAACTACGTAACGAAATTCGATAGGTTGTTTAATAGATTAGTGTTTCAAGATGAAGGTTTTTATGTATAACATCATGCTAGGACTAACAGGTGCGGAGCAGAAATTGCGCGGGGCAGGTAGACTAATCTACAAAATATGGCTGTGAGTTCTAGAACATACTTATGCATTTTTTGTTAGCATTTATATACATAATACATAAGTATATTATACCAACAACGCAAAGCCAGATCGAAACAAATAGTCATATTCACACAAAAAAATATTTGCAAGAATCGTACCCGCGTCCTCCGACGTAGCAGTTAAGTACCGCGTAGCTCTACCCGTAGCGGTATACAGAACTTTTTGAGAAATAAACAGTCGTGATATTGTACGCCAAAAAAGAAATACATAGCAATACGTACCGTAAACAATTGTATGTGCAATGGGCGGCATCTTTATAAGTGATATCTTCCAGGCAACATTTAGTAGGTATCCCCCAGGAGCGCGGGCCTGGGGGTAACGGGTGGAGCCGCCTCTAGCAGAAGCAGGCCGTGACAGCGGCGCAAAGTGCACCACCACATACCTGGGGCTAGACGGGGACATCGGCGGGGGCTAGACGGGGACATCGTAGTCCCCTATACCCGAATGGGTTCATCTCGAAAGAGAGGACACCAGTCTCCCTGGGTGCGAAGGATATGTTCGCTACTATCTCACCTCTGGCAGTCAAAAACCCAAAGACGGCGTAAATTTTACTCGGTTCGAGGTCGACATAACCTCTCTCATCGACTCCGGTGGGTTTGATATCCGTGGGGATTTCACGCACGGAGAAAAAACAACATTTAGTACGATTGTAGGTAAGTAAGAGTTTTACAACATACAACTTTACTTTGTAAAAATATCTCTAGTATCTCAGTTTACGAGGTGTTAAATCTTTAAAAGGTTTTATTCCTTAGGGGTTGCTAGGTGCCGTGCGTTTGGATTTACATATAAAAGTATATTATATCTCATTTTAGGAAGAACATTTTTAAAAGGAGACTCTTCGGATCTGTGACCTTAATGAGATTCGGACCGTCAGTGTCCGCCGACCTCCAGAATCAAAAGGCGACATCGAAGTTCTACAGTTAGCCTAATCGGACTTTTTAGGGCTACAGCTGATGGCTTAACGTGCTCTCTGAGATACAACCAGACCAATACAAATAGCGAAAATCTAACCCGCACCCACTGCATACCAGTCGCATTCAGTACCACACCACGAAAACTCACCACAGAACAAACGTAAATCATAATAAATAGTAGAAGAGTAGATTCCGAGCTCCAGAGTACAAATTTTGGGAGCAGCCGGAACTAACAGTGTCGACCCATCGTTATGGGGATGACGATTGAAGCGTATAATCAGCTCTTCAAGGAAATCAGGTTCCCATTTTTATAACTTGAGCTCACTGACAGTGAAAAATCATTTAGGTTCAAGGACTTAAGGCTGGCTGGCTGGCTGGTAGGTTACACATAAAAGTAGATATGAGGCCAAATCGCAAGTGTGTTGTGAACCTTATCCAATGCTTGAGTATTCTTATATACCTACAAACGTAAACTTTTGTCCGTGATTACGTTAAGACAATGGCTCATTAGACTTTAAACACGCAAAAGCCTCATTAAGAAAGTTTCCTAGCTCATAAACCTTGAGATTGTCCTTGCATTTGATTTCAAATAATATAGGGTTGACTTTTACTTTATTTGCAACCATCACAGAGCAAAAATACACTACTGAAATGTAACCAAATGCACGTAAATTGGTCACGAACTTAAAAGTGATAGTCGATAAATGAATACTCGTTGGATTACTTTTATGGGGAGGTGATGAAACTCCTGGGCAGGGGCGATTAGTTGGACTTCAACCCAGCAAAATCACACGCCGTCACAGGTATTCAGATGCCAGGATATCGTTGAAAAATATGTAGACATCCCTGAAAAATTCTGTTGGCAACAGATGGTGACATAGTTTATTGTCTCGGGCATAATTAGGTACTTTGTTGTGTGTAATGTTCGCGTTTACCTCTGTATACATTAAGAAAATTATGTTTAGTGAGTTTGTTAAAGTAAAAAGTCATTATTTTCGCTGCTGGCAACATACCAAGAGATGAGTACTGGCTGAGCAACCTAGTTACTATTGTTCTTATCTTTAACTAAATATTTTGAAATGAAATTATTAGTTATGTTATGTATTTTTAGCAATGGTTTTATTAGATATGAGATTACAATGAAATATTTTCAGAGCCGCGTATTGTACCAGAGGTTAGCACTTTGTAACAAACTGATGTATTTCATGATAAGTATATACAGATTAGTGTGGGAACTTCCTTTCATTGTGCTTTGCAAAAAATTTCAAGTGATTCATTTCAACTTTGCTAGATGGTGATGAGTATCAGTTATAATACACTAAACTTACACGTGTACCTATTTCCACGGTGGAAGTTTCAAATGTCGTAAGCAAATAATAAAAATTGCATTGTGGTATTTAACAGTTATGTAGTCTTACGACAAAAGTAATTAATAACAATTATAATAAAGGCCAATAGACAGTTCGTTTTATGAAAAAAATATGTTCTTCAACGACATTTCATGAGGGACAAACCACCATTTGTCTTGCGACAAAATACTCCCCGAGAGATTTTATATTTATTATGTGTCTGAGTGTATGAAATAAAGTTTGTATTTCTTATTGTGTCAAAGCTCTTAGCAGCTCAAGGTCAACAAAGCTAGGCTAGGCTTAACGACTGGACGATGACGTGTTAACTTAGAATTAATTAACTGTTCACGTTTAACTTTTCAAATGAAATAACTAATTACGTAAAATAATCAAACTTAAACTTGTTAATTTACAGTTTAGCGCTGTATATTAAGTAGGTACTTAACAAAATGTCATGAAGTTTTAATAAAACACGATAGGGATACCAGTGCTTTTACATTATGCGACAGATATGTCTTATATATTTTTTTGTTTCATTTATTCAGACAATGGTTATGTTATTAGTAAACATAAATCTTAGAGACTAGTTGTAGTTTTAAAAATGTTAATATATTTTGGGAACTTTGCACCCTACAAATGATAGAAGTGCATCTTTTTCGCATGATTGCATGAAATCTCACCTTCAGCAATCAAAGACCTATTTTACTCAAGCGTTTTATTCGGTTATCTAACATAATCACCTCCACCGACACCGAACGGTGGAAATATTATCCGTGGGGATATTGTGCACCAAAAAAATATTAATCATTTTTTATGCGAACATCTATTTTTAATAAAAAAAACTTTGTAAGTTAAAAGCACTTGAAACCGGAGGATTTACGAGATAGATAAACAGAGAGTAGTATTAGCCTGTATGAAACACAGAAGCAGATTGGTTGTGGCCTCTACGTAACCTGGAAAAAAACCAGAGTATAGGTCTACTACTAGTCACTAGCCCACCCAGACAAGTGGCATTTCGTTGATCGTAGTTTTGCAGAATGGAGTATAATAGATGATTAATATATAGGATTGACATTCGTACACACCTGTCATAAATGTCAAAATACGTGCCAATCCATAAAACCGGTATCTACTGTACCAGATTACCGGTATCTTTATACACTTGTAACGACAAATACATCGTATTATCGACCCCTCCTTCAAGGACGTCTATAATAGAAATAAGCTTTGAACCGAAATGGCCCTGACAAAATTTTAGCTGACAATATTTGGGCTTAGGTAAAGAGTTTATGGAAAATTCGATATTTAAATTTGGTATTACAGAAAGTTATGATTTCTTAGCCGTTGAATTATTGAGATAGTAGCTGATGTCCGCGGTTTCACTCGCGTGGAAGATTGATCCTGTCCCCGCCACCCATGGAAATTTTATTTCGGAATAAAAAGTCCGATGTGTCATTCCAGGGTTTCCAGACTATCCAAAATTTTAACCAGATCGATTCACATCTATAATAATAGCAGGATTGCTCATATTCGCTTAGTATACTAAGCTAACATCAGGTCTAGATGATGTTGTATAATAGTACGTTCTAGAATAAATTAATTTACTACCTCAAAAATGTTACTTTATTAAAGCGGTGAGTAGGGGTAACCAGGGCTCACTAGAGAAGTTTTGTGTTGTCAGGGGAAGGCCAAGATACACTTCTTAGTCTT
The DNA here is from genome assembly GCA_963691645.1 of Pelosia muscerda. NCBI lineage: Eukaryota > Metazoa > Arthropoda > Insecta > Lepidoptera > Erebidae > Pelosia > Pelosia muscerda. The sequence continues at coordinate 4,452,593 of OY829100.1, forward strand.
CTGCACTGACAGCACAGAGACTCTCTTAACCTACTCCCCTCTTCCTTCCCTTTCCCCTTTACCCTCATATGGTCGGCAGCACAAATTTGACGGCCCTGGTGTTGCAAACGTCCATAGGCAACACTGGTAAACATACAATTTATTAAAGTAATTTTCCTACCACCGTAAACCTTATATATATATATATATATATATATATATATGGTATGGTATGTATGTAAAATGACCGCAAAAATATTTCATAACCCTACCCATAAAATATAATGACAGCCTAAGTAAAATTGTCTATTCACGATACGATTTGCTTGAAGGAGTTTATATGATAGTGATTTTCATGAGCTCTATGAATGTATGAAATTTTTAGAAATATTTTAGTTCTGCTATTTATAAGAAACTTTCTGCACATCATCATTCTCTGAACCTTTCCCCGAATCAGTTAGGGTCTGCTTTCCAGTCTTAACTGTGATGCGGCTGAACTTCGATATTTTCCGTGAAGCGACTGCCATCAGACCTCCACAACCAATGGTCAATATTGAAGTTCCAAGTTAGACTGGATGGTTTTGAGGGCTTCAACTACCCGTAACGACTGCCATAGATGTTCGTATGGCAACCGGGGCCGACAGCTTAACGTGCTCTCCGAGGCACGACCGGATCAGTGCAAACAGCCATATAGAGGATCGAACCCGCGCCCCATGCGTAGCAGTCGCGTGCACTACCGCCACGCAACGGAGGCACAACTAGTATATTTTTATTCGGTATAGTTCACTGAGATTTCAAATACCAATAATTCAAGCACCCAGTCAAATAGCATCTGGGCGTTCTTCATTTTTACGTGAAGGTGAAGCCTGAGCATAGTTAATCTTCCTACTGTGAACATGTGTGTGTGTGTATATGTAAAGCCCGCCTGTCTCGATACCTTTACATTACAAATTCGATAGTTTTTCGTGCTACGGGCACTGTTGTTCTAGATAGGCACGATTGTTCAACAACAATTACCCTAGGATAGGAAATAAGATTAAAATAGTTTCTTAATAACGTACCTACTATTAATAACGTACATGTCCCAAACTCATTTACATATTATGAAAGCTTAGTAATAAACCTTATTCATGCTCGGCAAGTTTCAAATTTCGATACAAAATTATTTCCTTTGTTTCATGTTAGGAATTTATAAATCAATTTATAACTATGAACACTATGAACACATATTTTAAAATGGTAGACATGCCTGCTTTTGGCAGCATGAATATATTAATGGTTTATCTATAAATGTGACTGAAGAGGTCGGCTTTAAGTCGCTCAACAAAGGAGGTACAGTTAGCAGCAAAAATCGAAGTTAGATTGACCCAAAGACGGCGTGCGTTTAGGTCGGTTCGAGTCCGACATAACCTTCCCAACCGGTTCTGGCGGTGATTTTTAGCACTATAAAAAAAGAGTTCTCCTGCTAAGTGATTCTACTTTTTTAAAACATAGTTTAGGTTTGAATTGTTTTTTGAATGTTCTATAAATGATAAACATTATACAGATTGTAAATAAACAAAAAAAAATATGCTATTGGCAGCGTTGGGATTGTTAAACCGTAGGTGAGTGATTGTCACCATGTAACGCCTTTCAATGTAACGTGAATATCTATATACTTATATAAAAATGAATCGCAATATATGTTGGTAAAACTCGAAAACGGCTGGACCAATTCGAGTAATTCTTTTTGTTATTTGTTTCTTGAACTCTATGGAAGGTTTTTATGGAGCAGCGGGAACGGGATCAGAAGTCCAAGCAGCGGGAACGGAACCAGAAGTCCACGCGGGCGAAGCCGCTGGCAAGAGCTAGTGTTATATAAAAATGCTGCCTGAAACAAGAATAACGCGAAGGGTGAACCTAAATGCTTAGCCAAAGAGGTCTGGCACAGAACCAAATTAACTTTGACTTACTCTACTTGGCACGATATTTAAGTTAAAAATGTAATTACCTAGTTGTTTATCAAAACTACCAGTTCTGCCATTGGCTGGTGCCAAGCTGGTATATTGCCTGCTTACTGTATTAATGGGACAGTTTCAAGTATAAATCAGCTTGAAATAAAGTCCGTCTGATACTCTCCAAGCGTTAATTGGTAGTACTTGAGCGGCTAAGCACGTAATTAATTTTCTTGCGATTTACACCGCATAGCAATGAAAAAAATCTAGATTATATATAGTAAATTACTAAGTACCTACTTAAACTAATTTGACCATATAAAGTAAAAGAATATTAAGAGGATACATAAATATAATGAATACAAACAAATATTTGCATTGAGATGGTAACGAACCCGCGAACTCCGACGTAGCAGTCGAACGTTTTACTGCTACGCACAGAGGTCGTAATTGCTTTTATAAGTCAAATGTTTGAATAAGTGCTGATGTCTTTAGATTAAGCACATCATTATAGGGGGATTAAAACCACTTTATAAAGCTATGGGAACATGCTTTTAGTGTTATCGGTTCGTTATTGCCCAATCAAGAAAGGAATTGACTTCGGATAGCCCTTCGTGATTGAATGCACAGAGAGCAATAAAAGTATGGTCGCCGAACGTAAAACCTTTCTACAAGATCGGTAGCACGAGTGTAAAACCTCTGGTGTTGCAAACGTTTATAGGCCACAGTGACCACTTGCCATCAGGTGGGCCGTATGCTTGTCTGCCACCGAAAACCGGGTCCACATTTGTGTGGAATCGGTACAGGACATGACGTTCAGTGTGGGCGAAACAACTCGTGTGTGGAGGAAGTGTGTTAACACCCTGATCGATCGATGTTTTCAATAAGCTCCGCTATCACACAGCTAAATACGTACACATTTTCGGACTGACACACGCGCTTCTGATCCGGTCTCTGTAAATAGTTACGTAAATGTAGTTTCTTTTTTATGTCACGTCAATTTGACTTAACCTCGCCTGATGTTAAGCTGAAGGCAAAGTCTCATAAAAGAGGGTCAACATTGCAAACACGTTCAGTGGTACTATGGTGGCTCTCAGATCCGGCTAAGTGGTATAAAAAGTAGTATATTAAAAAGTAGTATTCTAGTGTAATTATTGGCATATCTGGACCACAAGTCGTGAGAGAAACATGGCTCTGAGGCGATCAGATTGGTTTGATAATAATCTATGATTGGTGGATTTGAGCTCCATCGATGCCGGGGTACTCTGTGTCATCCTCAAAAGATACACAAAAATGCGCACAAATTTTGTGACGTGATTGGGTTCAAGACATATAACTATAAGTAAGTATTACACAGTGTCACGTAGACTCAAAATAGGCAATATGGCTTCTCTTCTACTCTGCCAAAATTTCCACTTCACAATTCAAAAAACTCGAGAAACATTAACCACGTCCGTAGAGTTTAACTCCATCTTATCATGAAAATATATTCAAAACAGAAATTTTAGATTGTCTAACGCTAATTTTTGTGCTTTAGACCAAACACAAGTTGTAGCTTAAATAATTGCGCGGTGACTGCAAACCAAATAAATTACGTGCAGCAATGAATTCATTACAAATTCACTATTAATATGTCATTGCAATTATCCTGCATATGTATTAATTAAAGGTTGATAAATTTACATACGTACTTTCGTATTGCAGCAATAAAACGTGATATAATAGATTTATAGACGTTAAAAAGAAATAGATATATGTTTCATTTTATAAATAAATTAAATACGGCCATTTTTATTGGCCCATTTAGGTCATTGCAAGTTAGTGAATGATATGTTCGAAAATTGGCGAGGTTTATAGATTTCATACGTGTAAGCTTTTATTAATAAAAATCGATTCACTTTCAAACTCTGGCTTTTCGGGTTTTAGGAATATTATTGTATTAAAGAAATTGTATGTATGTACATACGTATGTTATTGTACATTTATGCACGTTTGTTGCGTAGGTTCCGTAGCCAAAGGGTTAACGCGGTACTCTGTTATAAATAGGTACTATACGAGGCCTGGTAGCTCAGTTTTACAGAGCACTACCCTGAAAGGGATTGGGCGTGGGATCAAGTCCTGAATTCACTTTTTCCTATCTTAAATAGATTTGAATAGACAGCATGACAACTACACTACTATACATACTACATATTTATTGTTCTATCAATTTACGGTTCTTGCCAAGGTTGTCTGGAAGTGATTGGTTCTAGTGATAAGGCCCATTGTACATACAATTATTTACGTGTACCTTTATTGCTGTCTCTGTACAGTAATTATACTTTTTTTGGTGTGCAATAAAGAGCTATCTATCTATCTATATAATGCTTCAAACTTTCATCAAAAACTTTCATAAAAGTTATATTATAATAGATTATATTTCAATACTATTTAAAACTTGAGAGATTATTACATCATCTCCACTTTACTGTAGTCGCTTCCGCTAGCTAATCGTACCACACAATATCGTCAGCAACAATAAAATAATTCCCAGTCCGGGATCGGAATATATATATTGCTCAACTATGACATAAATGCGAGCATTTACGAGTATGTATGTGTTCATACAAATACATTTATTTACCCGTTGCTTTACAGAGCTGTATTGGATTGAACTCATACACTGTTTTACTGCTATAATTTTCATTGATTATTTACAGTTTGATTTGGGTTAGAACTTTGGTACTCGTAACGTACCTACATATTATATGATTTTTTTTAAATATTTGATATTGATTATTATCATCATCACTTGTAATTTAAGAAGGAAGCTTAAGGCGCTATAAATAAATAATTCATAAATATTCTAGGATAATCTACGCAACGTCACCTAGACCCATGGTAAGTTGTGTTAGGGAGGTTTAGAATGCGGATAAACATACTAAGATATATTTTTTTTTGTAAATACATACCTTATACATAGAAACACTTAGACCAATGCAGATCTTCATATTCCTGCACACAAATATTCGCGCTGAGCGGCAATCGAACCTGCGCCTTCTGCGTAGCAGTTGCATTTACTACCACTACGCCACGGGAGTCCTCATAATACGAGAAAGGTTGTTTTTAAAGCAATATTACTTGAAAATGGCACCTCCTAATACTCTGAAATTTATATTTGTTATTCCAGGACATTTGATGGAGTACTTTCGGATATTGGATACGCTATGACTTTTACTTGCCTCGATAGAATTTGCACTCAAAGATAGGTCTACAACCAAAATCGGTCTACAGTTTTATTTGAGTTGTGTTCAAGTTAGAACTATAAAAATAATGCCAAACTAATGGTGGTAGATAGAAGAAGATTATGCCGTTATACCAAGGTTTTCGGTCACCCCACTTAGCCTATAAAACCAAGCTAATAGGTACTAGATTAAAAAAAAAGAAATGAAAAGGTAGCAAAAAAAGATAGGTCTCATAATGTACAGAAAATTTTGAAAAGCAATGAGTATACTGACTGTTCAAATCAAATTTAGATAGGAAAAGAATGCTTCGGCGGGATGCACTTTTTCCTATCCAAATTAGATAGGTCTTATAAATTGGTAGGTATCTCTGGAACAAATTGTAAAACCTAACCGCTAATTAATTTCGTGGTTGTTTCTCAATTTGTTACAGGATGATTTATTTAGAACCATCGCCAAGAACCGAATAGAGGCTAAACTTCAGACTAGTTTAATTTCAAAGTAGTACATTTTAAGGCTGTAATGTAATTAATTGAGTTGTCTTCAACGATCTTTCAACAGAAGGCGTGATACGGCGGTACACGGAATGCGATGATTTATAACTTTTAGGAGATTTCTGATACTGTTATTTGAATATGTTTCTACTTTCGACGTTTAAATTACTAATATTTTACTCTAATTGCAAAAGTTAACTTCAAGCACAGAAACTCTCTTAACCTTCTCTCTTTCCCGCACTTGTCGATTTTTGCTTTCGGGCTTACGGAATATTGCTCATACTCTTATCATATCTCTTTGGGCAAAGTCTTTTACTTGCTTTGAGGAGTGTGGTTTGGTATTCCTTTCAATAACAATTAGTGATATTTTACTATTGCTATCATTGGTGTTGTCAAACCGTGCGTGAGTGCTGGGTTCCCTCCCTCCCATAATATATTTTCTCCCAAATATATTCTAGTATGAACGTGCATTATAACACCTAACGAAAATATATAACGGTACACTAATTTATTTCAAGATAGTCATCGCCATCCATCTTGCGTATTCGATTTTTAAATAGCATAATTATTTAATTTGTTCTTAATCACAGGTTCGATAAATTAAAAAGTTAAGATTGTAATAGATGCACATGGTTATCGATCGTCAAGCGGTTGTCTGTCTGTAAGTAATGGTGGGTTAATGAATGCGGGCCTGCTACTTACATAATTAGACGACATCCATTCATTCACAATCAAAACTGCTTCAATGTGTGAAGTTATTGGTTGAGGCACATTGACTTGTAACACATTTTATGCTGATGAGATTTAAAGTTATGTTTGATGTAATAAAAGAAAGGAGAAATGAGCTTGTACTTTGTTCTTAATTCTAAATAGGTGAATTCAAGAATCATTATTAAGAAGAAAATTGACCGTTAATATTGACTTTTTCTGAAAATACTAACATGGAGGTGCCATTTTTTCATTCATTCACTCTAGTTAAGATTTCAAGACATACCTGCAAATAAAGCATATATGCAAAAATAAAAAGAACTACTCGGAATGTAATGCGGGCTAACAGCCATAATTTACCAATAATTTGATATCTATAGCAAATATATCGAAAACCGGGTCAGATTGTGCCCAATGATATTTTACTCAGGTATATTTAAATTATATTTTACTGCAAGATACTCGTGCCTTGAAAGTTGCTTTGTGAACCACATTTATTCAGTCAAACGAACTGTATTTTCAACAATGCTCTGAAACCCTGAACTATTCAGACTGCTAATGCAACACCGCAGTGTGCATAAACCTTTACAATCACAGTTCGGTACAGTCGGCACCGGAGTCATGCATTTTTATTTCTGGGTCAAGTAACGACACGTGTTTTTAAGTGCACTACTTTTTTTTATAACGTTCATAAAACTATTACCATACAGTGCATAGCAAATGTATTTTTACTTATAAATGTATTTGTGAATAGGGTCAACCAATATCAGATTTAGATAGTTTACTGTGCTGATCTATATTGATCTTAAAATGTACTTTTTAGTTTTAGCAGTTCACCATAAACACCACAGAATTCATAACGAGATAGACTGGTTCTCTGATGGAAATTCATTTCCTTTTTATCTTGTTATGTGGTGCGTGCTGTGGAGCTATCGCATACACTTCGACCCTGTATCCTTTATATCGATAGCAACCTAGCCCCTACGTTTGAGAAGGGATAATCTTCTCAATTAGGGTGGCTATTTCTCTTAATTGTAGGCACATGTAATCCTCTGGCATGGGGCGCCCTTCCAATGAAATGTCCACTTTTTCCAGTCGACCTATGACGCGGCCGAAATTTGATATTTTCCGTGTAGCGACTATCGTCCAATTGTAGGACTGGCTCAAACTTCGTAACGACTTGCCATACATGTACGTATGATAACCAAGGCCGAATCACAAATTCAAAATAAACTGACGATGTTCACTTTAATTCACAATGCTATTGACTTATTATCTAATAAAAATTTAGATTTTCCGACATTACCTCCTATACCAACTCTGACGAGGGTTATTCGATAAAAAAGGTATTGTATAGATGTTATTTATTTCAATAATAGAAGATTATTATGTCCCAAAAACATTTAAGCAGGTTACGGTGAGTTTCTGAGTTCCGAGTTTCTTGCCGGAGTCTTCTCAAGGCGCTGCCGCGTTTCGCGCTGGTGGTCCATTTGCTCACTAATTTATAAAAATTGTTAATATTGACGGTTTTATAAGTGCCGTTTAATGGTCTATACAGAATAAATAGATTTCGATTTAGATCATGCTGCAATAATTTGGGCGGATTCCATCAATTTAAGTAATTACTATTAAGTCAAACTGAAATGGGGTCATCAACTTTGACTCAGTGAATTAGATTGAGTGATCTCAAACTCACTATTCATTAGTGAAAGGGTTTCACTTAGTTGAAGTAGTCCGTTATTTCTTCCAACATTATATTCCATTTTCGGATTGGAACTATCTAGTTAAATTCCACCACTCTTTCAATTTCACTATCAATCTGTTCAATGGTGTTATTCTGCATCAAAAATAGAGTACCAGATTATCAAAACATGACAAACCTTGCACAACACATTACATTGCTGCAAACATATCGAAGCTATAAACTTTTTATAAACAAACAATTACATTGGGTACATGACATTGAATTGCCTACGTCACTGCCGGTTGCGTCATTGACGTTCCCATGCAAAGGCAGTCCTATATTCGTCCAAATGTGTCAGAATGAAAATTCGTAACGCAAGCAATAGTTGCTGTATGACAGAAGTCATACTTGGAACTCGTTTTACTTGTGCTTGAATTGTTGTATGCCAGTGTACTTGTTTTTGAGTTATCATTTTTAAGCGTCTGTGCTGTAGGTCAGTTAGAGGAAATGCCGAAAATCGGACCCTGAGCTCAGCATTCACCTCAGCCTTGAATACAATCAGGCAAATATGTCTCTAGATGATATTGAGTACTATATGGATCTTGGACTTCCTGAGCTACTGTCTTGTAAGTTTTTTTTTATATCACTTAGGTACAAGCACACGGCCCATTTGATGGGAAGCGGTCACCGTGGCCTATGGACGTTTGCCACACCAGAGGCGTCACACACGTGCTTCCTACCCTATAATATAATTTCATGAAATATGTCTTACATAAACATTTACCTTATATTAAGGTACACCTGGGCCCAAAAGAAGCATCGTTAACATCGGTCGAGAGGATCCTGGCCATTATTACACCACTAACTAGTAATTTATGTTGTTAATATCCTTATAAAAAATTACGTCGGTCGTAATTAACACAAAACCAAACATCCGATGAGTCCGATGACATAAAAAAGATCCCCTTTAAGATTTTCCACAGGCGTAAAACTATTAGCTACCTACTTAATCGTTTATATTTCAAATGACTGATCTCCAGAACATCACACGTGGTGTTAACTCATGAAATTAGATGCGCTGTTATGATACAGCTAATATTTTAACGGATGCGACCATTAAGATGAGAATCAAGTAAAACTATTCATCACTTTATGAATGTCATAAAATTAACCAAATGATTACTATTCGGGTGTGTGACATGCATCAAGGCGAGTAAAATAGATTGAGATCGCAAAAGAGTATCATAATAATATCAACTATAGAGGTTTTATTAACATCAATCTTTCACGCTTCTCATTGACCGTTAAACAGATAGTCAACTATATTTAATTAGTAAACGAACGGTTTTTTGGTTAATTGTTCATTATAAATAATAATGCAACCGAAAAAATGTGAATACCTTTATGTTAGCTTGTATCGAGTCTGTATCTAAACCTCAATTTGCAATATTATTACGCGAGGCCACATACAACACACAAATACTCTTTGATATTATCTATGATATAATGTTATCTATTGTTTATTTTTTATCTATGGTTACTAAAATAAACAAAACACGGTTTTCACAAAACTTTCTGTTTTTCTCAGCGTTGAGTGAATATTTTTATTATGTTATTGCATTTAATACAATAAAGGATTAAATATAATACTGTACTGTATGATATTAGACGAACATCACACGTGGTTCATTCATTATTGTGGGCATGTAAGTAACAATTTTTATCCGTAATTAGTAGGTATGTACTAGATGGATTAAGAAAAGTAATGAAATAAATGCGTTCGTTTGTGATATGATGAAAAAAATCTTGTTGATTAAACCCTGTCTCGGGGTTGGCTTATACATATTTGAAGAGTTAAAAAGTTATTACAGTTTTTACAACTTTAGAAGTACGTAATTCCACCAGTTATTGACTTTTGAAGTAATTTTAACTTCGTTATTATTTTTCAGGACCTCTTTAACGACGCTCTAGATACTCATTGTTCGTAAATAAAATTCGACCATCATTTTCATATGTACCGTTCTGAGTTATATTTTTTTCTAATTTCTCTACATCTTCTTAAAGCAAATTGTACATTCATTTAAAAGTGAGACTATTCCCAGGGAATGATAAGTGTACATGTCGCCATACAAATGTATGTGCGAAACTCTGTTTCGAATCGCGTCAACTCCAGTTGAAAACACGAGGAGTATTTTTGAGTTGCCTAATAAATAGGCGCTTACATAGAACCTTATATAGAGCCAATAGCCTTCAATCAGTTTCGTACTAATGGCCAATACGCAATTATGAGACTATTGTTTTTGCTAGCGAACCCTAGAAAACAATTTATAAATCTATATATTAAATCTATCCTGTGGGAGGCAAACGAATGGGCACATCTAAGCCATGCTACAGTAGTGTGTTAATAGATATTGTTGTTTTCCTATTAAGTATTTATGTATAATAATAATATGTTCTGAAATGAAACAAAGACGATAAAAGGTACTACAATGTTAAATGTTTTCTAAGATAATTTAGAAAACATATTGGTATTGGTATTCTCACACCTTTAACGGTTAAGAGATACATCACTGCCATCCTTCTTGGGATAAAGTGATAAAGAAATCTTGTGGAGAAGAAAGAAACATGTAACTAAGTGAATAATCAAATTCATTGGTCAGAAACACAGTTGAAAAAAAATAGGGAGTACTTTTTAGTGTCAATCCGAGAATCCGAGCACCTTTTCGTGGATTGTTTTTTAATAAAAAATACATCTTCAGTCATCTTGTACGATAATCCCACCAGTCAAAAACCCATAGATGGCATGCGTTTTAGTCGGTTCGAGTCTGATATAATCACCTCCACCGACTTTGGTGCAGGCGGTATCCGTGGGAATTTTGCGAACGAAAACAAAAGAAAAAAAAAGTCATCTTGTGCAACATTTACGGGAAGACTCTGCTTCACCGCAGATCTATTTACCAAAAAATATAATGTTATTCGATTCTGATTATTTATACTGTTGATTGATGGCACTTGGTGGAATTTATTGTTAAACATTATTGATAACACACTTGTACTTCTCCTCTGTATTTATTATTATACCTAACCGGTTTCGCCTTGTGATATTCTCAAACGTATACATTGACAGTTATGTGTATTCCAATTCCTAAACGTTACACTACTTGTAATTTTTTTAAATATAGGTTATGGTAATTTGTTTCTTTATCATGGAAATAAATCAATCGGTATATATGTATATATAGGTATATATAGGTAATGGAAATAAACCGCGGTAGCCTAGTTGTATGGGTAATGGACTGCTAAGACGAGGTCTCGGGTTCGATCCCAGGTTTACTATGGCACACACCAATGACTGCGATGCTTTTCAAAGTTATGTGTATATTTATCGCAGGTTTATAAGTGTCCGGTTAATGTCAATAGGCTCGCCACCTATTACATTAGGACCTAAATATAAAATGGCGAAATGTGGGTGCTAGCACCTCTGCCTACTCCTTCGGGGATATAGGCGTGATTATGTAAAAAAAATAAAAGTAAATCAATCGAATACCGACAGAATTAATTCAATGAGACAACGTCTGAGCGCAAGTAGCTACAACTGCGCAATTGGACCACGTGGGGAATCTGGTGTGTCCCTAATTCTTCCACGTTCCCACAAAATATAACGCGAACTTATTATGTTAACCTCCTTGTACAGATAAGACGCAGTTTTTACCGCGAAGGGGGAAGTCCCCTTCGTCTGCACGTGTTATTGAGTCAAAAGGCTATGATGAAAAAATAAAAGACGACGTAATTGGTCAAACCGATTTACGCAGTTATTAGAAATGTGTAATAAGGGGGGAATGAAAATAGCCTGAAACATGCGTAAATAGAGCAAACCGCGTTACCGAATTTAACTTTTATCCAAAACTTAATTGCCATAATAATTAAATCTATAAGCCAGTAGCTTCTAAAACTAGTAGTTGTGTATGACAAATTTAGTTCAAATTATCCATGAACTTTTGGAGCCCACTGTACCTACTAAGTAGGTAGAAGAAGATGAATTTCCTAGAAATTTTCTGTCTGTAATAACATCTTTGTCCTACAAAACAAAATGTTCGTAAAATATTTGATACATTTATTAAAAAAAAAACTAAGGAAAGGATCTTGTACACTTTAATTACAAAATATTCTGAGTACAAAATATAAAGGTTAATTAAGAGACTCCTGTTATATTTCTTCTTTGAGATACAGTTACTTAGAAAGTTGTTTTCTAATTTACTTTTACGTAGTTCTAAATTAAGGGAATCGTAATAGGATGGCACTGATAATCGCGTGGGTAGCAAATAAAATAAAACAATCTACATTGTAATAGATAGCAAATTCCTGTGCACTTTAACAGAGTATAATTCTACAGATTTTATTGAACACTGCTGTCTTATATAATCTCACCTCCGGCAATCGATGGACCCATGGATGGCGTGCGTTTTGGTCGGTTCGAGTCCGACATAATCACCTCCATCGGTTTTGGTGGAGGTGGAAACCGTGGGGATTTTGCGCACGATAAAAAAAAAGTCAAATACGTACAGCTACACATCGCGCATCAATTGTTTTCCACGATGCATATCGGTTTATGTCAAAGTCGCGAATCCGAGACACCGCTACGGATGTCTGCACTTCAGCGAGTTCAACTCAAGCAAGAATAACTGGTGAGCTAGCAGTGAGTTTTGTAGTTAACAGCACACACTAATGTGCTTCAGTATCTTCCAAATTGTACCAAAGAGTTTACTGTTCTATAAAGTAATGTTTAGTACCGACAAAGCCAAATTTCAAACGCGTCATACGAGAACATTACCTGTAGGTACAGAACGTTTAGTCTACCTAAAGATACTAAGAACTTGAATGTTCACTTGCAAGGATATTCTAGCGAATGCAAGCTCTTAAACAAAATGAACTGCCGCTAAGGATGCCATCGACCGCATGGGTGACCAGCCCCTTTGTGTGGGCCATTTCCCCTATCAACGACTGCACTAAATGATCGGATGATAACAGAGACCGATGACTTAACGTGCTTACCGTGGCATGGCATACGGCGCATGCCACTCAGAAAAAAATCAAATACATATTCATGCATACAAATATTTGCATGGAGCTAAATTCAAACCGCGTCCTCTCCATAGTAGTCGAATGTACTACCGCTACGCTACAGGGGTTATCAAGTAAATAGCATACTACAGGATATATAAATGCATCTACTTAATTATTTTCATATTTTTCATTTCAAATTTAGTTCAATTTTATTGGGCATAACAGAACATAACCTAAACTCACGCCTATATCCCTGAAGGGGTAGGGCAGAGCTGCTTGCACCCACATTTCGCCAGTTTATGTTTAGGTCCCAATGTAATAGGTGGCGAGCCTATAGCCATTAACCGGGCACTTATAAACCTGCGATAAAAACTATTGGTCAATTTCAAATAAAATAGTACCTAAACAGTACAGTGGCCCTACGCCACTACTAAACACCGCTTCGTAAATGAAACATTATTTCAGTCTTACTTCACTTCTCTTGTGAAATTCGACAGTTTTTTTTTTATTTTGGACACGTCAATTTGACTTCACCTCGCCTGATGATAAGCTGCAGCTTTGGGAAACTAGTGACATATGATTGAAACCGATCAAACAGTATCTCTTACTGTAGTGGATACATGTGTCACAGTACACAAATATCGATGGACGACAATGGTTCGAGTTCGAATCACGCTACGAAAATTAAGTGAGATAAAAATAATATTACTTTTAAGAGGTAGCGGTGAGGCTCCTGGATACCAAAAATCTTCATATTTATAGAGCGTCTGTACAACTGTGATTACACGCGTTACTTTTATGTTTCAGTCTTAGCGCAAAAGGCTTGGTGCCAACATCTTCAGTCCCGGAAACTAAAACATGTGACATTTTAAATGGGTTAATGGTTACCTGGAAGTGGGCCGAGACGGTGTCAGGGTGCGAGTTGGTTCTCACATATCCACACTTTCCAGACAGGAGAGTGACAAACTGTTGACGAATGAACAGCTGTGTCACCTTGAGAATTTAAAAACAAAACGATTGGAAAAACAAAGCGACGACGGTGTCATTTTGATCTGTTTTCTCATGACGTTATCCTTAGAAGACCAAAGTGTGCGAGTAACTTTAGGTATCTTGTCACAAAACCTAGGTGTAACAGTGACAGAATAAGAACCGTGAAAGGTTGTTTAATACACCATTATCAAGTTTTACAGAAATGGATATTGCAGTGCCGTCATTGTCTCTACACTAAAAGGGCACAAGTCACTGACATTTTAAATTCGGGAGATTTTTTGGTTAGGTGTGAATAACGCGGTAATGAGGAAATCGTTCCTCTATTTACGTCAATAATAATATGAACTCTGTGTTTTGTACATTATATAGTGCAGCTAGTAATAAGTGACTCTTGAAAACCGCCAACTTACCTAAAGGTGGCATGTAAGGCTGGATAGCTTAGCTTAGTACTTAAGTTGTCGGCATTACGATTGAGAGGTATTGCGTTCGAATCTTGAATTACACTACACACGGTGTGAATCTACCCCTAACACACGCAATTTAGCTTAACTCCAGAGATTAACGAGAATACTAGTAATTCTGGTTATTGGTACCTCTTATTACTAGATCTGCGAACATTAGACCTCGCGAACATAGGTAGTTTAACCCATTTCACCCCTTATAAAAACAACTATTGACCAAATTTGTGTTGAAACTGACAAACCCACAGACATAATTAGATAGAAACAAAAACAAAATCAGTCACCTGAAATGGAGACTCTAGCTCGCTTTGCTCGCTTGTTCAGTTATATAATGATAGTCACACACGTTACAGTCGTCTAAGCCAGGGTTTGCGCAGTTATACATGAACGTAAAGCAAATGGTAATGATCTAATCGTTCACTAGAAACCTAAACTTTGGTAAGCCTATATAAATTGCGATATTAATATTTCAGAGTCGATTCAGAATTCTAGAGGGTTTGGGATGATTGAAAATTGAATTTTAATACGCGTAATCTGGAACAATCGACCCATAGGATCTTTTAACATAATTCTATAAATATTATATATGTGAAGATTTTGTGAAAATATTTGTATGTTTCTTATACACGAGCTCCACCTACGTGGAACTCTGAAAACGTTCCCGTAACCCATAAAAGCTTCTTATAAGTATGTATTTAAAGCATTTTTAATTTAATTTCGAATTTAGGATGAAATTAAAGTAACAGAATGGCAATTATAACAAGATTATAATACAGATCATCTACTCAAATATATAGCCTAGCACGCACACATACATATACGCATACACACACACACTCCAAGCTACATGTCCCAAGACATACAAGATTCAAATGTAACAATAAGCCCTCAAAGAATAATTTACTCAAAATGTCCAGCTTTATCCACAGAACAGATAATATAAAATACTTTAGCGATTCATACAGTGTTATCGAAAGCTAAATCTGGTGAATTTTGGTGTAACTTTGATATCAGGAATTGGATTGGATTACCGTTCGAATTGCTTGAATTCTTTGTTATACCCAACAAATTCGAGTAAGGGTTATCTACGTTATTTGAAAGGAGAAAAGCTTATTATATAGACATGTGTGAAAAGTATTGTTACATGAGCCTTCGCGTGTGTGTAAGATGAGTCCTAAATAAAACTCCTACAATTCATTATTCTTTGTTTTTTTTGTCAGTGTGTACCTAACATAACAATTTTTTACACCCATTCTACATAAAAGACTATACAAATTTCAGACGTTTTACTAGTCTGTCATTTTACGTGTATGTCCTTAAAGACTCATGGACATTTTGCCACAATGTCTTTCTGATACAGAGGGTAATAAAGAGATAAAATAATGGGAATAATAGTTATGTGCTTCTGCTTTTGAGTTAAAAATAAATGAGAAATGTGCTTCGTAAAGTGTAATTTAAAGTGACAGTATAGTCAGAAATACATAATGTTTATTTTTCTTCTTATGTATATTAAAAATACAAGCAATATTGTCTCTACATCTTGTGTAAACTAAAAATAAAATAATATTACTTTGTTCTTTTCTTTTGTTACTGACAGGACGGTGTGGTTTTTCAAGTCGTTTGATGATTCTAAAAATAGGGACATATGTCAATTACCTACCGTGTTCGTTGCCAAAACGTGATGATTAGGGACTGTGTTCAATACCCCGAAAATCTAAATCTTTGCATTGAATTTTGATGTGAAAACCACGACTCCACGGAACACACAGAAAATGTCTACCTTTTAAAAATCACAGAAAAAAATAACTCTATTCACTTAGGTTAAAAACTAGGGTTTTCAGGCTGACCCGGCCTTACAGAATCTGATAACGAGATTTATATCAATCGAACCGCTAACATGCTCCTTGACACTAGCATTCGTACAATAAAACGGGGTGAACAGGGATAAAATGGTCAGCTAAATTTACACTAAATGTAGTTATTTTCTTCCAAGCGAAACTTTGGACTACTTCATTGGAATAACAGAATTATCAAATATCTGAAAACAGGCTTAGAAATTATTTAAAATATTCCATTGACCATTTTATACATATTCACCTCTGGATCTCTATTCACAGCGTTTTACGTTACTTATTTTAGAAATGGCAAACCATGTACTTACATACTTTTGAAAAAAGTAGGTAGGTACGTACCTATGCTTGTGTCAAGGAGTATTTTCGATTGATATAAGTCACGTCACCAGCTTCCAGAGTAACAGCCAGACGGACGTTAAAAACTACTAAACACTCTATAGATATTATTCGAAGTCGAAATACCTCTCCAAATTTCTTCGATCTTTGAAATTTCTCATCCAAAAATGATGGATGTTACTTCAAAACTTTTAAGATAATATAAGATGTTTTGATTCAGTTCCTATACGTCAGACCGAGATGATTTATGCCTAGTGAAGCTCTTTCGATATCATCGACTATCGCACAATAAACCGTGTATTAGAAGTGTTTAAAATAGATTATTATAATAGAAAATAATATACGAGCAATATCTCGTGGTTTTAAACCAAAGACCACGTTGAATTTTAGTATACCTGCGGTACAAGTTTATATAGGTTTATATAGATCTCTAAAATGGTAAAATTTTAGAGACCTATATAATTTTAAAATTTTAGAGATCTAGAGTATTTTTAAATATTTATTATACTGCGGTGTGTACCTAGTGGTATGAGTAATGGACTGCTGAGACGAGGTTACCATGGCACACACCAATGACTTTTCGATGCTTATCGAAGTTATGTGTGTATTTATCGCAGGTTTATAAGTACCCGGTTATTGACAATAGGCTCGATCGCCACCTATTACATTGGGACCTAAACATACACTGGCGAAATGTGGATGCTTGCACCTCTGCCTACCCCTTCGGGTAACAAAACATACTAGCTTACCCCTATATAAGTAAAAAAATATCATGACTATAGTACATTAATTTACGCTAAGCTAAATTTCACGTTCACCGAACGGAATAAATAACATCAATCTTCGTATCCTACTTGAGGGCAAATTCATAAATTGTACCTCATTCTGTGCAGGCTTAATATTGTACCGCTGAAGAGTTTGTTTGTTTGTTTAGTTGAACACAAACCTCCGGTCTGAATTGAAAATTCTTTTTGTATTGAATAGTACGTTTATCGAGGAAGATTATAGGCATCCACTCCCTTGACCGAATACTTCTCAAGGGAGTGGAGTAGCAATCATAAATGTCAACCAATTCCGCAAATTATTTCCCATAACCGATTTGAAAATTAACTAATTACCTAAGTAGTAGTTCTGTGAAGAGACCTCGCAAATACATTTTTTTCATGGCAACCTGTGAGGAATTATGTTTTTGATATTTCAGGTAAAGATGTAAAAATAATCGACAAAAGTTGTGTTTTAAATCAAAAAAATATATGACAAGTTTGGTGCAAGGAAATGTATCATCCAGACCGGACCAGACACACCCACATACATAAATACAAATAGAGGCACAATCGCTCACATTGTTAAAGAAAGACGCTCGCTCGCTTCGCTTGCCCGAGGTTCGCATTCGAGGTTACAAAATATACCACGAGCGAAACCTGGGCGGTTTGGCTAGTTCTGCACCAATACAGGAAAATTAAATCCCAAACTGAAGCAGCTTTCAGTTTATCGCTTTTATGACATAATTTCCGGTAGTAGGCAACATTGTTCGGCAAAGAATTTCATATTTTGGGTAGCGTACCGATTATGTGCCTACTTCGGCTTAGTAAATCAATTTCCGCTTGTAATATAAGCTTATATTCCAAATCTTTGTTTGTATTTCAGAATCAAACGGTTCTTTTTTCTTTGTCAGACAATAAAGTCTAATAAAATAAGATAAGATATTATAATAAAATTTATTGTTCTCGAAAAATAAACTTTCATATAGGGTAAACCGCCCAATTGTTGGCACTTTAAGGGTGAACTTCGTGTCGGTCTAAAATGAAACTACCATAAAATCTTATTTACAAAAGCTACTAGACAAAACATATCATAGAATTAAAGAAAATGCTTTAATCTTTGTTTTTATAATCATTTTTATGTGATTGAATAGTAATAAATAACAATTTTATACTTAAATCCGAAAGACTATAGTAAATCCTATTATTGGCACAGAAGATATCAATTATTGGCATTTACTCGTCTAATTATTGGCACGTCGTTAAAGCCTAGGAAACCTATGATTAAAAACATAAAATTTGCCTACCTTGGTATAGGTACCTACTTAGGATATAATTAAAACACTGTTTATATGTTCTGTTTTTATTTAGGGATGTTATATAGGTACCATAAAGTTTCATAAAAATATCAAAAATAAATGTATAGGTACTAACAATCACGTTTTCTTATTCTAGGTATTCGTTTTGGTAATTTCACTTTATCAATACTTAAATTGAGATATTTTAACTTTAATATATTAATCAGTCTGATTAAGTTTCTACTTAACTTAATAATCTCCCTACCTATCTTTGTATTTTATCTAGATAGTTCGCAGTCGTAAATCTTAAAAACTAACATTTTAACCAATCTTAATCATCGGTTAACATCTTCTCAATTTCAGTAATGCTTAACTTTTTGTTAGCTACGAGGAGAGGTCCAAAAGTTCGTGGAATGACAGGGTTTTAAATAAAATAAAACAATAAATCTATTTTTCCTTTTCAATATAATCACCCTTAAGGTGAATACATTTATTAGATCTGTGAATTAATTTTTCTAAACCATCATAAAAATATTTTTTACCTTTTGCTTACAATGAGTCAAAATTGCCTCCTTGACCTCATTTTCGACGGAAAATTTCCTTCCCCTTAAGTCTTTTTTTAAATTGGGGAACAAATAAAAATCACTAGGGGCCAAATCTGGACTGTAGGGTGGGTGAACTAGTGATTCGAAGCCATGCTCATTCAGAGCAGCCATTGCCACTCGGCTCTTGTGAACGGTGCATTGTCTTGCAAGAGCAACACTCCCTTGGTCAACTTTCCTCGTCGTTTTTCTTTAATAGCCTTCTTTAATTTCTCTAGTATCGTCGCGTAATATTCGCCGGTTATGGTCTTTCCCTTTTCTTTGTAATCAATCAATAGTATCCCGTCACAATCCCAAAAAACAGTTGCCATCAACTTTCCAGCCGACTCCGACACTTTGAATTTCTTTGGCGGTGGTGTTCGCTTTTTATGCCATTGCATGGACTCCTGTTTAGACTCAGGCTCAAAGTGATGAACCCATGTCTCATCTCCGGTAACAATGCGCTTCAAAATCGGTGCAGGATCGTCTCCACACAACTCCAAAAACTGTTTAGACGCGTCGACGCGCTACTGCTTCTGAAGCGGCGTGAGCATTCTCGGTACCCATCTTGCACTAACTTTTACATACCCAGATGGTCATGTAGGATTCGCAGAATGGTGGTTTCAAAATGGTCTGAGCGTTTTTTCCCTGCTTGGTAGGGAATTTTATTACAGCACGGTGTTCAATTTTCGGCGTACGGCGTACCTACTCTATACCTACAAATAACAAACATAGAATTAGCACTCCATATTCTATTATGGGCACTACTACTAATAATTAGCTTTTACTATTGGCACTATGGGCCAACATTTGGAAATTGCTATTAAATAAAAAATACTCAAGGGCAAACAATAATTTAATTTAAAACCACTTCAAATAGAGCATAAACTCGCTTGTCGATAAGATTCGAAAAAATCCTAATATTGGCACTGATGCCAATAAAAGGATTTTGATAAATTTATTGTTCCAAATGTTGGCACATGAAATAAATAAAATATGATTAAAATATTAAAGAAATAATCTTTGAATCTACTAATTAGAGGTGTAATTAAGTATATAAAATGATTTCGAACATATCAATGAGCCTAAAACCTGTGATATACAATGATTATTAAAGCTCTCACCTTAAGAAAAAACCAAAATGCAGCTCCAAATCACTAGCACAAAATGTCAGCTGATGTTTCTAAATCGCCATAATGGGTATTGGAACAGTGTTGCCAATTCCCAACAGAAAAATAATACTATTTTATTTTTTAAGGCATACTAAACTTGAATAATGTATGGTTTCCTTATTTTTTTGTACTAAACTCTAAAGTGCCAATAATTGGAGTAGTGCCAACGATTGGATGGATTACCCTACTATTATAAAGAACAGCGGTACTTTGCATCTGGATGCAAAGTCCCGCTGAAGAGACTGGTCTCTTCAATTCAAAACTGGATTGGAATTATTTGTCTGACGGAATACAATATGTAGGTACCTAGAAAAAATATTGTACCTAGAAAAGTATACAATATTATTATTGTGTGGCACATCTCACGATACACCCACCATGATACCCTACATTTAATAAAAATAACAAATCACAAAGTTTCAATCGAGTCATATTTCAAAAAATGGATAACAAAATGTGAAATTTTCTGATCACGATTTACTGTACAGTCAGAAACGAAAGATGTTATTCAAACAAATTTCTCAACTATATTTTTGCTTTGATGAAAAAGATAAATCTTGAGGTTTTGTTATTACATACATGTGTACACGTCCTTAGGGCACGATATCCATTTACCATCAGGTGGACCGAGTACTTGTCTACCACCTAAGTGACTTTTTAAAAATATCTCTTAGGTGGCAACACAATAAAAAGGAATTATGCAAAATGTGTAAGCATTTTGAGTTTTGCGCTTAGGAGTAATTAAACAATTTATGTTTATTTATGATGCATATGTTCAGCAGTGGACGTCCTATGGCTGAAGTGATAATGTTTATTTATACAGGGTGTTAGGTAAACGCTCCCGAAGCTAGAGGCCCCTGGTAGTAGGTACTACTGGTACACTGCATATTGACATAAAAAATACGATTCAGTATTTTTTTATACCGTTTAACTAGCGTTATTCACTCTCGATAGCGTTTGAAAACCCTGTAAATGCTAGAGTTATTTTGTAAATGCTATTTCTTTGCTGACTGTACCTCAAGCATATTTTCTCCGTCGTCCAATCAACTAACGATCTCAACGTGAACCAGCGAGTTTTTACTCGAGTTCCATTTCTTTACAAGATCCTACTCAGTAGCCAGTTCCATGACATTTCAATGAAGTTTCTCTCATTCACTACTCATAACTCCTATTTCATACTTGATGGGTTTCGTACAAAAGATGCGGTGAAATTATTATCGATAGCACCGATGAATGGTATGCTCAAATACAAATTTGGTACTTCAAGATCGGAGTTTACTAAATAAAGTCTTATTCTTCTACTTAATTATATTAGTTTAATCTTTGATGAGTACTTTTTTTTTTTTATACTATCACGCCTATATCCCCGAAGGGGTAGGCAGAGGTGCTAGCACCCACATTTCGCCAGTGTATATTTAGGTCCCAATGTAATAGGTGGCGAGCCTATTGCCATCAACCGGGCACTTATAAACCTGCGATAAATACACACATAACTTCGAAAAGCATCGCAGTCATTGGTGTGTGCCATGGTAAACCTGGGATCGAACCCGAGACCTCGTCTCAGCAGTCCACCACCCATACCACTAGGCTACCGCTAAGTACTTGCTTAGTAAAATATAGAACTTTTATTTATATTTTTTTTTCTTATCAACATTCAGTAACAAATAATGACGTCATTCCCCAGAAACTGGCTTTAATTTTGGAAGGCAATACCTACTGCCTAACCACCCACGACAGCCATTACGATCCTCCTGTAAACCCTCCAAATACCCATTTACTCATATAACAAGCAATTATTTTTATAATTAATTCAGTTCCAATGTTGAAAAAGCGCTAACCTGTCGTTACACAAAAAATGAAGCGAAACATATTAATTGGTGATTACCCGTAAAATTAGATTTTTACAATAAAAATCTTGAATGCTAGCCTCCGCTGAACCTTTACCCAATTTATTTTGGGACGGCATTCAATACAACGAGAATTAACCAAAGTTCGATATACGATGAAGCAAATAAATCAGTTGCTATAAACCTTCATTATTACATATGAACCCGGTACCTAAATATCCCGTATTTTCCGGTTAAATAACTTACGAAATTTTAGCTTGAATCTACAAACCTACAATATTAATATTGCACTATAATATCATGCGCAAGCCTCAACAGTTGTTCTAAGCTAGACTTACGAGGGCTTATCTATCACTACAGAAGCGACACGTATACAATCGTAGACTTCTTCTTCTGTCGAATTAACGACATTTTTGAGCTGCGTGGTGTAGTAATTAGTTTCACGGCAGCGCTGCTACATACGGAAAGGGCCCGTACATAGGTTTTGCTCTTCAGGTAAAATTACTACGTCCCCTCCAATACATAACACGAAGAGTTATACTTTGTAAAATGTAGCTTGGGTCCTATGACAGCTGTCAGTGAAATCCCGCACATGAAGTCTTGAATTTTCTATTATTGAATGTAGTAGCTGTCAATGTCATACTTTATGGGCATACAGAGCTAATTAGTGATGGGCGATGAATCATCGTGACCACATACTATGAACTATCCATATTTTGAATAAAGCTTTATTTAAAATTTAAATTAATAGAAGAAAAAAATAATTAGAATTTAATCTTATTGCTTAGGTATTTTAATATCATAATAATGTTTATATTTCAATATACTTGATCCTAATTAATTTACTAATAATATTGAGTAAATAAAATCCTACATTCAATCCATCAACGCCCTGAACCTGTTTTTGGATTTTGTAAGAAGACACGCCGCGTGTGGCTCTTTTGCCATGATATAGGCATAAGATACACGCGCCAACATCTTGTTTGATATGAACTTCCACTGATCCACTCCACTCATTCTCATCAGTACGAGTGCCAACGCCTTGTATGCTACGTATATTCCGTTCTCATTACAATTAAATACACACATACAATTAAATTAAACCTAATTATATGTAACATGCATCAATAATAGCTGGTAGTATCGATATTTTCATCGAATTTCGGACATCCCTATGAACCAAATTTTGACATCTGTCATAGGACCCAAGCTATATTTTACAAAGTATAACAACCAAGTGCGTGTTTGAGTCCGAACTTTCAGATCGTGTGTTTTTGGCGCGTAAAAATACACCATAGATAACATAATGTCAATAGCAATATCAAAGAGTATTTATGTGACTTAGTAATATCCGATACAAGCTAACACTATTAGGCTGCAAGCATAAATCAATCAGATAGCTTTAAACACATCCAAAAAAAATTATGTATTACATAATTTTCGTCGTATTTTTGAAGTCTAAATAGAACGAAGAAAATATCCACATATTTTGTATTCAAATAACATCCTCCTGTAATATCAACACTGGAATTACGGTGGGATCGGTCCTTTTAATAATATTTGACGTAAGGCTTTTCTCTCCGAAGGAAAAGTAGACTGATTTGCTTTCCCAGAGCCATGGTAATATCGAAAAGTACAAAAATAAAAGTATCAATACGACATTCTGTTGGAGACAGGAAAAGTTTTGATAGCATATCACCAAAAAGACGACAGTGTTACGGAATGAATAATGACATCACGTATTATAAGTAGGTATTACAACAAATGGACAAAAATATGTCAGAGTTGGCTGGATGGCTACAAAGTAATGGTAAACATGTAAGTAACAGAGGCTGATAGATAAATGATGGTCAGATAATTACGGTGTCATGATGATTAAGAAACTAAAGTATAAAAAGTCCACCAAAATTAGGACGAGTAACATTATCTGGTACAAGAAAAGGTTGCAAAAACTGCAGAAATTCTGTACTTCCTACTATTACTTCCTTACAGATGTCGACTTTGATTCATCATTGGCGTCTAACACCCGACTTCGTGATTTCCTGAACGCAGAACTTAGACTGTAACGCCCTTTCCATAGTGCGTAGTCTGCGAAATCGCGCCCGAATGCATGAAATTGCAGGCTGTGGAAGCGCCGTTTAACAGCCGGAACCTAGCTTTCCCTTCGGGAATATACATTCTATAAGAACATCGATTAGTTAATACGATACACAATATGTCCGTAACAGGTCTAATCTGCCTTCTCCTATCTGTACTAACTCTTTGATATATTCGACACGTACGCTGTTTATCATGCAAACTCGTATTACTCATTTTTTATGAGTGTTCAAAGTAAACCGTATTTTGGCAAAGTTCCAGAAAAACACCACTTCAAACGAATGAACGTTTAATGCAATACACGTATTGTTTTATTATATACGTAGGGCTTTTGGAAAAATATTAGTTGTTAATGTGCGGTAAAACACTTTACAGACTATTTATTGTTTTCTTCCGTCTTCTTAAAATCCCTTCTAACGTGGCATCTACAATTTATTTTCAATATATAGAGTTCTACAAAATGTGACGAATGAACTTTATGACCAATGTACAATAACTCTCTGCAATATACGTTTAATGGAATACACGTTTTGTTTTATTTTATACATATAGTAGGTAATCTCTAGTAAATATGGTAAACGTAATATAAAATTAATTGAGAGATGCTAATGTCAAGTTTTTAAGAAAGTCTTGAAAGAAACGTTAGTGACGCCACGAGATTAGGTAGTCGATCAGGATGTGTGGTTGAATTTTAGAGAACATTTTGGTGTTTTATTTGTCTAAGCACAGTTTATTTCTGTATTTAGTTGATCCTGTATTTTCCTTCTTACTTTGTAGTTTACTTCAAAATGTGAGTTAAGTCCTTTAGAGTGAGGTCATCTGAGGTCTAGTACAGATGACATTACCGAGTGACTGACCCAACTTATTTCAAATTAAAATGCTCAAAGAGCTTTTACCTACTGTTGGACCCATGTCTCTTTGTAAGCCTTCGAAAGCGCCGTGGCTCTTAGGTAAAAGCGCCTATTCCTTTTGTACCGTATTCAAGAGTTAGTAAACAATGTAATAAACATCAAACAATGTAACAAAGCTCACGTCGTGATTGTCATTTTCTTTATGGTTCTTTTTTAATGGCAGTCGGAGATAATGATTCTAAAAGTCGACAATTAGCGTTAAAATTAATAAGAAATATTTTGAATGAACCTCGTTTAAAAGATGGATTAAATAATTGGTTGCTACATTCGAAAAATAAACGTTTTTCCGAGTCAGCGAAGCGAGCAAAAGCTTTCGTATCGTCATTGTAGTTAGGCAATTTTGCTTTTGTCCGTATCCTACAGATATCTGTGGTTATGTATTTCAGTTTTAGTTTAGAGGGCGGCTTTTTAACCGATTTTCACCAAACTTGGGACATGTATTCTTTGCTTTAAAGCAAAATTTTTGTCATGATCCTCTTTTTATAAGGGGTAAAATGATGCAGAAAACAGTGAAGTTTGTTGTTGCGTTACTTATATCGAATCTTGATAATATTTGGCTGAAACATCGACGACGTGATTTCTTACAGGCTGTCGTAAAAAAAGAAAGGGTGTCGCGTGGTACACTGTTCACATACTTACTAGTTAACTCAATGACTTAAGACGTGCTGATTATAGATGCTGACTACTAATCGGTATAGGTACACGTCCCAGCTTGTAGGTTAGGTTGGCTTTGACTCCAAAGATGGTGGTGTGGTTCACTCCTTATTTATATTAATTTTCGATTACCAGAAAAATTAAGTAGTATCTAATACAAAATTACGTTTATGCGTGTCTACTAAACAGCTGGCTCTAAGCGCGTCCTAAACACACAATGAAAGGGTTTCAAATACTTCTAAGTAGATACTTATGGTACACGGTAGTTTCGTACTAATCCTCTCAAAACGGTATCCGTCACGATTCAATGTGTCGCTGTAGATTTACTAGATTTATAGAGAACTAGCTGTTCCCTGCGACTCCGCCCGCATGGAATTTTGGTTCCATTTTTGCAACCCATGATAACGACGTTTTAACACAGAATAAAACGCCGCGGGCTTGTCTGGCTCTTAACTGGTACCTATAAAAAAATAGAAGACAGTTGGCAGAAAAGTTGTACTTAAAATTTTCAGGATTTTGGCAATACATCATCATCATCATCATTTCAGTCATAGGACGACCACTTATGAACAAAAGCCTCCCCATGAAAATGCAACCTGACTTAATTGAAGGGAGACATGGGAAGCCGGAGCCAAAAACATGAGTGGTGGTCTATGTTCTTAGAGCCTTCCTTCCTTGAGTATACCTAATTTCCCTGGTATAAGGCTCTCATAAAGTCATAACAGAAAACCGTATGCCTTTAGTCGATTCGATTCCAACATAAAAAATATGAAGCTTCCGGCTCAAGAAAATATAGACTTTATGTTTCCCACAATTGTTTCAAAGCGCAATTATATTTTAAGATTGCAAATCATTGCTCAAAAATAGAAATGGAAACAGAGAATTTCTCCGAATATATTTTATTTGTAAACGCATAATGTCAACACATTAAATGTTTCCAGATATTGGCTTTAATCCAAATGTTACTATGAATCAAGGCTCTGTAAACAGATACGCGATTTATTTTCTTATTTACGCGGTAAAAATCATCATAAAGTATAATCGGAAAACTATTCGATTTGTTTTAGTCAAATCACTCGATATAACGCTGGAAAAACTATAGACAAATTGCTCGATTCATTTTATGCCGATTGATTTTGTTATCGATAGCTACAGTGATGGAATGAAGTATCCATTCGGGAATCGATGCGATCCTAATATTTAGTCTGGATGGATATTTCGGTAAGATATTATTTATAGAGTTATCTGTAATTTTATGTAGTTGTATCTATGAGCTATGTAGAAGTAGGATTTATATATTTTTTTGCGTCAGATTGCCTGAGATTAGAGTAGACTTATTTTTCAAGCCTTTGCTTTCATTATATAATTGATAACGCTTTTACTTCTCCATATACGCTGAATTTAGCCTTTAAATTTACGAATCATTTGATGATGACTTACAGAGGGAGAAAGAGGCATATCGAAGAGAATCATGGCAGAATAAAAGTACCTTACCTAATAGTATAAATCTGGGAGATGGGAGGTCAGACGATAATCAAATCCATAATGTATTAAGTTGAAGGAGTATGACGTCCCCGCACTCAGAGTGAGATCAAAATCTTGAATAGGTAATGATGACCACGTGTGTTCTATCTCTTGTAAGGAAAAGGGTAAGATTTTTCTATTTTAAATACACAGACAACCTTCGTACGATACGATACTTATACGACTTTTATCGCTTCTTACGAAAGCAAGCGAAACTTTAGACATACACATACCATACGGCTGAGCGCCTTCCACCAGTATATAAGTAACACATTTAAAAGTTTGGCTTTGCCGCCCCATTGAATATTACGAAAATTTCGTGTTTATTACAAAGAGAAGTCAAATAAAAAGAATGAAATATGTTCGAACAAACCGAAAAAGACAGATTATGCGAAACGATATTTCTTTCAAGAAGAATATTGTTTAGCATAATATTTGTTAAAATTATCTTTCAAGGTTGGTACCTATGAAAGAAGTTTTAGTTTTGCATAACTGGTCAAGCCGCTAGCGGAAGATCAAAAGTAGGTAGGTTCTTCAGGGCTGCAAGACACAATCTATGAAAATCACCTAAAGCTTGCCAAGTGTAATTTCAACTGCACAGATCGCCGTAATAGAAAATTATACTTTTGATATGTAGTTGTTAAAATAACTTTGGCTATACCTTCAAAGATATAAAAGCTATGACGAGTATATTTGTTAGGTACTATCTTATCTAGGTAGGTACTACAATGATTAAAAAAGTTTGAATGTAGAATGTTTATTCATTACACAATCACAGCATAACGGCTAAACGGATTTGAATGAACACCGATAATAAAAGATGTTATGTTTGCATTCAACTTCATTCATTCAATATGCACAGATATTTTTTTATTTCATCATTAAATTTTAGAATTCTTAAAAAGAGAAGCTGTTATGTTTTTGAAAACCACAACACTATCTTTACAAACCCACCGTAGTTTTTATTTATATTCACTATATGACTTTCGTAACCTATGGTATAAGATGTACCTATTACTGGATGAATCCAATTTTGTGACCCAAATAAAATAAAAAATAATATTTCGCCAGTTCAGGAAAAAGTTGATTTTACTAAAAGACCTTATTTAGATTGTGTGTTCGTGTCCTCACTACTTTGCACTCCATCATAGAACTACGAGTTCTTAAAAAAATAAAGTTATATACCTAGCGATTTTCGTTTGTTTTGATTCATATAATCCAATATTGGGAGATTTGAGGTCGTCCACCACCGTTGCACCCCTTGCAATCCCCAAACCCAAAAGATAGTTTAAAAACGCAAGTTGCTTTTATAACTAGTATAGTGATAATATAATTATAAGTACCCACTGTGTTTTTACGCTCCGTTGTACGGTTCACTTTTAATGGCACTTTGCCCGAAATTGCATTTTACAACCATTTTACACAAAATAAACATTCTTTATCATCGTTGGGAATTGTTTCGGCATTTTATTAAGAGCAAGTTTAAATTAATTACTGTTTTTGTATACAGCTTATACATATTTGCATTTGTAAATCCTCGAAGGGGTAGGTGAAGGTGTAAACACCCTTATTTTGTCAACTATAACTTTCGATCACACGTAATAGAAGAGTAAACCAATTACAACTTTATAGCTTAAAAATAGTGAATATTAAACTACGAAATTATTTTCGATTCACATGGTCATTATAATACTAATACGTGTTTAATACGTCTAAAGCTTACATTTTGGAGCCCGATCATCTGGATTTAGTTTATGACTTTTGCAGAAGCGACGGTTTTCTCAAGCGCTTACAAAATGATTTCTTTAAGAAGTCCAAGTTGACAACGCGAGTGTAACGCCTCTGGTGTAGCAAACGTCCATG
Organism: Pelosia muscerda; assembly: GCA_963691645.1. Taxonomy (NCBI): domain Eukaryota; kingdom Metazoa; phylum Arthropoda; class Insecta; order Lepidoptera; family Erebidae; genus Pelosia; species Pelosia muscerda. Next base: position 4,482,025 of record OY829100.1, read on the forward strand.
GGCGACGCACTTTCCATAAAGTAAGCCTGTGCTTGTATGCCACCTAAGTGGTACAAAGCATGCAATATTTGGCAAGTACGAAGAACAAATTCGACACCTTGAACATACGTACATTTTATATTCACACCTGTATATCCCTGAAAAGGTAGGCAGATGGTGTATTAACACCCACATTTGGCCAACTTAACTTTAATTACCACGTAATAGGGGGTGATTCTATTACCATCAAGCGCGTAGTCACAAGCCATAGGTTTAGTAACAAGGACTCCATGGGTACTCCTATCTCTGCTCATACTTTGTGAGTACTTATATCTTTATGGCTCCGTTCCACTTCCCGAATATAGTGTCAACGTACCTATAACAAATACAATTACTGAGCCCCAGTTACGACTGCGGAAGCCTCACAAGTACCAATAATATGTATGTTTGTTATCTCTTTGTGCAGGAGACCAAGACGTTGGAAGGAACTATAGCACGGTAATACTTGTTTTTAATTTATTGATTCATCATCATCATCATTTCAGACACAGGACGTCAACTGCTGAACATAGGCCTCCCCCATCGACCTCCAATCCGACCGGTTGGAGGCGGTAGCAATTTTTTGATTAGATTTAAATAGATTTATTCACGGCTTCAAGCTCCATGGTTCATTATAAACGATCTGCTACACCTTGACCTAAATATACCCACGGTCAAAGAGGAAATCTCATAGAAGCTGAAATCCTACTCTCGTCGCATTGAAGGACATCCCAACAACCTTGCTGGCAACCTGTTAAAAACCACTGACAACTTCACACGCTTAAAAAGAAGAGCTCCATAGGACCTCCTGCCATCTTAGAACAGGATTACAAAAGACCTACTAACTATATGGACTCTCGACTGGTAGAGTTCCATCCATGCCTCCTATAAATCTTTAGACCACCAGCTAAATGCCCAGCCAAAGCAGATCGCAGGTTGAGCGGACTTAAAAGAAAAAACAATCACGGAATGAATCCTGCAGCACAGAGAAATGATTACGAACGATACGTAGTCATTGGTCTTCGAAATAATAACACTCCAATGTTGTTTATAAGGGGTAGGCAGAGGTGCTAGCACCCACATTTCGCCAGTTTAAGTTTAGGTCCCAATGTAATAGGTAGCGAGCTTATTGCCATTAATTGGGCACTTATAAACCTGCGATAAATACACACATAACTTTGAAAAGCATCAAAAAGTCATCGGTGTGTGCCATGGTAAAAACCAGGGATTGAACCCGAGACCTCGTCTCAGTAATCAATTACCCATACCACATGGTATATATTGTTTATTAGAGATTCGAAATTTCTCTCTCACTTTTTAAGGTACAATGGGGTAAAAGATCCTGGACAATTTAAAGACTAAAATTGTATACCTATGTAGTGGTCCCACTACTTAACAACTAGTCTTAAAAACTACAGGATAATAGGTATATCTGCTTATAAATGTAAAACTGTTTAGGATACTACTTGCATGAGTTTACTTATATTCTTATAAAGAAACAAAACACATCGATCTAGTTTATTTTCAACGCCATCTTATGTTACTTTTGGTTAAATTAGACATAGGCTCTCGAAGGATTATTAATCTTTGATGTTCAGGAACTTTAAGACTACTGTACATCTAGGAAACTGTCAAATTAACCACAAACGTTCGAAATCACACCCGATGACATTCACACAACTAGAGCGCGTCGCAGGCGTCGAACCCAAAACCGCAGCGTTGCGGTCCAATCGACCTCACATATGTAATACACTAAGATTATGCAATGAGAATTGTTTCTTTTAGTCACACAAACGATCACATTGTTGGCTTAAAAGAAAGTTTATCATTAATTAACAAGAACCAGCGGCGAGTATAAAAGGTCCCGAGGATTTCCCGTAATCATTAATATTTATTACAAGATTTTCGGGTCATTTGTGATGATTCCGACGTATTAGTATGTGAGATTTACTTTTAAGCCTCTGTGGCGTGGCGGTAGTGAACGCGACTGTTACGCAGGAGGCGCAAGGTTCGATCCCCGTCCAGTGCAAATATTTGTACGCATGAATATGGTACAAATTATATTATGCTATTTGCACTGGTCTGGTCGTGTTTCGGAGAGCACGCTAAACTGTCGGTTCCGGTTGCCATACGAACATCTATGGCAGTCGTTACGGGTAGTAGGAGCCCTCAAAAGTCCAACAAGTTTAACTACAGAACTTCGATATCCTGAATTTGGTTGTGGAGGTCCGATGGCAATCGCTTTACTGAAAATATCGAAGTTAAGCCGTATCTTAGACCAGAAAGCCGACCTCAACTCAGTTGGGAATAGGCTCAGAAAAAGAGAATAATTTCAATTAATTTCAATATATTTGTAAAAGTATACGACACGGGGATACTTTCCTATTCAAATTAGTAATTTAGTCGTTGTCGCTTATTTTATAAACCTAAACTTGTGTCACGCGGTGGTTCATGTCTTTAAATATAAATTTATCTATCTTATCTTGCTCGAAACAGGCGCCCGCATGCATACAAACGCACGAGGCAGCGGTTGTTCTTAGGTTGCACCACCTACCGAAATATTATGAAAATCGTTTTAAGCAAATTAGAATACAAATTTTGCAAAATGGCGAATGGGCGCAATTATTCGTAAGAAAAATATTACGCGATTCAAAATATCGCTTTCAATAGAAAATTTTTGCTGGAGTGCTCTTTATATGAAACTCTTCAAATAAAGAGCAGTTACCGCCAATTTTGTAACGCTACCTCCCATGCGAACCAATGGGAAAAACCGCGATTTTCGACTCTAATTCTTTGGAATAGAACAGGATAGTATGAACTAAAACTTGTAAAATTACTTTGTATGATATGTCCAAATTGCTTTTGGAATCGTTGCAGAGGATTTTGAACTTTATTCATATTAGTGAGGTACTTATCTTGAAAAATATCTCAGAATTGAAATATTGAATAAAGCCAGCCATTCAATGGACATATTGAACAGAGACCATTGCTTACTTATCTTAAAAATATCTAAGAATTGAAATATTGAATAAAGCCAGCCATATTGAACAGAAGCCCAACGGCAATTGGTGATTTAAGACGTTTAATATCAATTCTCAGGTTTGCGCTACCAACATCCGAAGGATTTTTTGGATCTCACTGTTGAGTAACACCATAATAGTCAACCGAATTCCATTTTCAAATTGTTTTTTTTTTAATAATAACAGAGGCCACGACACGTCCTGAATATACTAATACTCCTATAGTTAGGTAAGTATGTAAGATAGAGAATTTTACTACAGTATTATTTGAAGAAAAATTTAACCATACTGTAGATATATAGGCGTTTGTAATATCTATGTGGACGTATGTAACTAGGTACAGTGGGCTCCAATACTTCTTGGACACTAAGTGTTATCATCCTTCGACAGACTAAAAGTCTAATTTAACCAAAAGTTAGATAGCGTGAATAAAATAAACTAGATTGATGTCTTGTTTCTTTGTTCATAATACGTAAACTATGCAAGTAGTTGCCTAAATTTAATTATATTAGATCGAGTATCCAGTAGCTTCTAAGACTAGTAGATATGTGATGGTATTTTAGTATGACATTGTACAGTAACTTTTGAATCTCACTGTCCATACATCTAGGGACGATAAAGCTCTACCAATTGTTTCAAAGTTGCATTCAATCCAAAATATTGTTAATGTGTTCAAATCTCATAAAACTTTTCATATAGTATTACGTAATATATGTATATATGTATACCTACTATGTAGTTAAATGCTAAAAACGAATAAAAAGCTAGCGCCTAGCACCGCCATATTTATTTTACTGATATTCCCAACGGTACTGCATGTCAGATGTCTATCTATTAGATTGTTTATATAACGCATTATACGAAACGGCTGATCCAATCATTGCGTAACGTTAACGCATAAGTATGTGACAGTTATAACTCAGATGCTTTACCTTTTATGTTGAAGTTTGAGTCTATAAACTGTAATTGTGCCCATGTTTGGGTTCAGAGCTGTGATAAATTGTTGTACATTTAATCATTCCATACAAGGGCTGAAATTGTATCAATAATTGGCTGTCTCGGTGATATGTTGGTAGCAACTTTCATGGTGTATAATGGTTTGGATTCGATAACCGAATCGGGTAAAATGGATTAGATTTTTCTATTAAGGAATGTATGGCAGACAGTAACAACTATGGTGGACCGGTTGCTGATTCGATTACTTGGATGATGAACAAGCCTGGAAAATGAGCTCACTCAACTTGCTACTCAAGAAAATTATTATATCTGGCCTAAGCTTGCTAATGCTTGCTTGCTAAACCAACCTATATTATTATTTTTGACGTTTAGTAAGTTCCGTTTAATGCTCTGTACATAATAAAAGTTTTTTGAATTTGAATAGTAACAAGCTTCTATTATAAAATATTATACATAGGACTTCGTAAAATATGTACGGGCACAAAAAATTGTATTTACGGTCAAGATTGATAAAATTAAAATAGTTTACCGTAAAATGAAATCCGGTAAAATGCGGCGTCCGTGTCGTTTTACATCGTTTTCGTTACAATTTCTATTTTAAGATAATGCCAAGATTAAAGTCAGAGTTAGGAATTATTTTTACTTAGCTGTTTTTACAAAGGAAGTATGTTGAAGAAAAACTATTATAACTACTTAAAACAAAAAGCGTGATGTGTAAAATTGAGTGAAGTCATGCTTATGTGTATAACGATTTGCATAAAAGGGCTCAACGTAACAATGGCATTTCTTAAAAAACATAATTTAAATAAAATAATGGAATAAGAAACACTTTATAGTTTAAAATCAAAATTGCGGTCCAATCGGTGCCTCTATTTATGTCAAAAATAATATAGCTATGAAATAGTGTTGTCTTTTTATTTTTTAACACTTTATTCACTAATCTAGTTGGACGATTGTTAATTCTGATGATGATGTAGGTATGATTGGCTCAGTAAAATAATGGAGACTTTACTAGAAGCTTTTCGTGAGGAGATTTTGACACCAACACGAAAAATCACAATTTACTAGAATATTCCACTTTCCTACACCTGGGCGCTTTGTCTAAGCCGTTATATTTAAAATTTCACCATGTTTACACATAAAAACTCAAATTTACTCCACATTTAAAAAAAGAAACACTGCGTTTTTACACTTTGCGCGATCCCGCCAAAACTACAATAATAACATAACTATTAAATAGTGTTGTCTTATAACGGGGTATTAAGTCGTGACGATATTAATAGCGGAACGGTTGAATCTTTGTAATCGATATCAAGTATCGATTCAATTTAATCGATTTTTTTTTGTTTTCCGCTGTGAGAAACGACATTAGGTCGACACGCTGTTATATAAAATTAAGTTAGATAAGCTATCGTTATGTTATAACTTCGATTTTGTTTTTCAATCAAATTTTTTGCAGCACCAAGGGCGTGACACTCGCGCTGCCGACCCTGTAAAGGGGCGTAGAGGGGCGAGGTAGGGGCAATAGAGGGGAGCATGGAAGGGGTAAAAGTTAAGAAATTTTTGTGCTTTCTGTGCAGTAAAAGACAAAACAGGGTTTCCTACCATCACATATTGCTGACGATTTAAGTCCTCGGTCTTCCCACTGATACCACCTATTGATAAACATGTAAAGTAGTAATAATGCTGAAGCGTTTATTTGTTTAAACATCAGTGTTCACGATTTGAACACTTTAATCTCTGAAAGTACCTGAGTCTAAGCTGTGTGATTAGAAATCATGCTTTTGTATTTGGTAGCCCAGTTTTTGAGGAACACTATGTTACTTTGAACCGTAAGAGAAAAAGTGGAAATATTTTAAGTTAGACTACTGTTCAAACAACACAGAGTAGGTACGGCAGATAATACTATGGATTAGTTTGGTTTATGTAATAATTAATTACAGTTTTTTAGCGTTTTTCGACTAGTGTCCTAACGTCTCACCTAGGTACATTGGAAATCGTACCGGTGAACACCGACGTGGCTGCAAAACTCTCTACCACTACGACAAAGAGGTACCTAAGATTTCTTAAATGAATATTAAATACAACCTAATCTTCAAGGTTAATTAAAGAAAGATTTACGAGCAACCCATAAAATTAAGTTAAGGCCCTGCGCTACACCGCCTTAGCTATAACTGAAACAAATTACGAAAAAAAAAATTACTAATTACTGTTGCCTGCGGTTTTACCCGCGATAAATACTGATTCTATCCCGGCGATCCATAGAAAATTATTTTCGGGATAAAAGGCCTATGTGCTATTCCAAGATAATGTATTTCATCATCATCATAGTGTTATTCGCGGTTGTATCCAAGGTTTGCAGAGGTCTGGCGTGCTTTCCCACGCGTTCTCCTGACGAAATGAATTATCTTAGTTTTTACATGGACGCCTGCCGACGGACCGCAAGCCTGCGCCAGATTTTCAAATTTCAATAAGATCAGTTAAGCCGTTTTGTTGTAATTTGGTAACAAATATTCATTCAATCATCCTTTTACATTTATATGTAATTAGTAAGAGGAACACAAAAACACCCGTAATGAATAGTAAAAAGATCCTTTAATCTCTCTAACTCATAAACATAAATCAATGCAATAGAACCAACCATTAACTACGTATTGAGCCATCAATCTATTCCATTAATATTGCTATTAATAGCTATGTTAGTCATCCATTGATCACTGCCCAACAAGGGTACTTAGCGTTTTTTATTGTTCGACGGTAATGGACTAGATAATTCTATAGTCTTGTTACAAACCCATCATAATATTATGACGTAGATATTTGTTTTGAAATTCGAACCGCTATCCCTGTGTAATGTTTTGAAAACAAATAAAATCTTATGTCTCACGTATTAAGGTTTAATTTACATTGTTCGAGATGTAGTTCATTTCGTAATAGGAAACGTCAAAGTTAAGATAATAATATGAAGATGAGAACAAGAGCTTCCTAGTTTAATTTTGTGTAATTATGAATGACAGTAGTGATTTATGATTATTGGGGGCCCTTATGACCTTGTCAACGAGGAAATGTGTGTAGGAGGCCTGTTTCAGTACAATTCTAAAACCATGTAAACAAATCAATTTATCACGATTACTTCTGTCACAGCATAAATGTGTATAGAAAGTGACCCGTCATCATTAGCAGAAATAGACGAGACTTTTATGAAAAGTATGGAAAAGGCTATTTGCGATTTCTTACATGTTTAGTAGATACTCTGAATGCTCATATAGTTGTGAGTATTAAATATTAGGAGTATTTTTCGAGCCAACAATTTTATTGAGTCCTTAACATTTCGCGTTCTTATTTCATGTAACATAGAGAAATCGTAAAAAAAACTGCTGATATATACCAAAACTTTCTCATTCATCCCCAAAGGGTCTAATGTCCTAATGGTTATGTCGTAAAAGTCAACCAAAATATAAAACTTGTTATGTTATGCATTACTTGTGCGTCACTACATAAATTCCATGTTTTACGACTGAGTATTAAACGGTTAAAAAGTTCTGTTGATTGATTATGCTTTCAGGAAATAGAGCTAATGAGCGATGTAATTGGTATTTTTAAAATTAGAAAGAGACCAAAAAGCATAGACAAATTAATTTTAAAATTAGAACCGCAGCTTTTTAATATCTGTCGAGATAAAAAGTGAAATGAAATAGAACCATTCCTACCGTTTGCTATATTTTTAGAATAGTTAAAATCGAAGTATCGATTGTAATATTTTACAAAGGTATCAAACTGTCAACAAATACACAATAAGGAGACAATACTCAACAATGTATTTTTGATATACGTATTGAACAATAGAACAAAGAGTAGGTAACAGTATAATTAAATTTCATTTAGAAAAAAAGTTGCATCTTTATAAATATAACCGCCATTGTACATTCGCACTCGTATATCGTAACAAGTTTTTTTTTTCTTTTTTATATCAGACGCGCCAACTTGACTTCACGTAAGCTTCAGCAAAGGCTCAGGAAAAAGGGCCACCATTACAAACACGTACAGTGTTACATTGGTGGCGCTCAGCTTGACGGCCTCATTGGATGATTTTCACGCCCCGCTTAATGGATCCAGAACTCTAGGAAGAAGGAAACATGTGATCTGGAATGGAAAGGAAATACTCACCAAACTGCTTCGTTCTTGATAGAATATTCAGCACCGTATATGGATAATATCTAAGTCCTGCACATGTTATTCTGTATAGGAATGGAGAGGGTGCGACTAATTGAAAGAGATTATAACATTCACGACGCGCCAACAGCAAAATCGTGCAACTTCATTAAAGAAAACCGAGGAAAATCGTGGGTGTAGCGTTCGCTAATGTATTGTATTTGTTATAAATCACTGGCTCGCTAATGCCCACAGGAGCACTTCACACTTTACAGACACTCGTTCCCAAAGCCTGCGTATTTTCTCTCCCGCGCTTTGCGTCCGCTCACGTGACAGCTGTCTTTGTGGTATGAAGTTACACCCATAGACAACCAAAACGATGTGTATATACTTCATCACATATACACAACGACCATACAACCTATAGGGTTGTTGCATACACTGCAGTGGAATAGATGAAGATAGTTCACAAGCTCTCGATACTCGATTACTTGAGATTGGAATATTCGTAGCAAATAAAATAAATCTGTAAAAAACATTACAATTCGTCGAATAATTCTGAGCGTAGTTCACTTCGTGACATTGCAAACCCTAACATTACGAGCTATGGAGTTGAGAAATTCATACTATCTATTCAACAAAATATTTGGGATAGTTAGGTACTTAATCTACTAGCAACTGGTGGTTATTGTTACGATAGTTACGGCAATTTTGAGATTATGCCTGGTAATTACTTTCAATTGAGACGAGCGGCTTGCAACGTAATGACTGTAATCTACATTTCTAGCTATAGACTGCAGATGAACGGAAGGAACGATAGGGTTGTGCCGTAGACCACCATGAAAGTCTAACGGCCAATTCTGCTGGCCAATTTTTACTGAATTTTTGCTCTTTACATTGATAGCGTGGTTTTCCCAAGTGACTACAATGTAGGATTCTTCAAGTAGAGCATTAGAAGGTTTCTCCAAGGTCGGCAACGTCCCTGGTGTTGCAGACGCCAATAGGATACGGTAACCATTAGGGACATATCATTATTTGCTCTCGATATAATGTCAAAAATAATCCCGATATATATATAGTAGTTATTATAAAATACCGTTTTGACATTCGGGAGTGGCACAAAACTGAGTTTTAACCATTACAATTGCCGTCTAATAGGTGTTAGGTATGAGAATAAAAAAATGTCCAATATTTCAGATGTTGTAGTAGTATCAGATAGACTTCAGTTTATCGTAGTACTAACTCTACTATTCTAATTTTAATGAAATAAATACATTTTAAATCGCGTACCTATATACTTTTGACAACCCTATTTTAAGCAATGCTGCAGGAATTCAACTAAAAGCGTTTTTATGCCCGCTGGTGGTATATTCAAAACTCTTTCTTAACAATCATTGTTTCAAATATTTTTTTTATGATTATTGATAATGTGCGTAACAAAAAATGTGATGAACGGTCTGTTATTCAATTGAGATATGACGTTTTATTATACAGCGAGGCTCTTTATTGTAATGGGCGGCTTTTACATTTTTATTACTTGATCTAGTGTATGAGCCAAGTTTTCGTAGCTGGCCTTCCGTTTCAAAGGAATACTTATATATGTCATATGTATTTGTAAAAATATTTTAACAAAGTACGAGTAGGTACGTTACTTTACGATATAACGTTAAGATATTGGATGTTATTTCCATATATTGGTTTAACGAATTCTTCTGGGAGTCCTCTCGTGGTTTTCGCGACCGAAAAAATCAAAATACATATCAAAAACTAGCTGTTGCGGCTCCGCCCGCGTGGACTTCTGATCCCGTTCCCGCTGCTCCATTCCAAGCATTTATATATATATTTGTTCACATTTTAAACCTTGCCTGGACTTCCACGAATAATTAAAGACCAAAATTAGCCAAATAGGTCCAGCCGCTCTCGACTTTTAGCGAGACTAACGAACAAAAATTACTTTTTATATATATAAATAATAAACGAACGAAATATGAAACCCTGTCAATACAATGACACCGCCAGAAAGTCTTTATTAATTAAAGTTATCTCGATGAACGACCACATGACAACAATTGGCCAATTCACACGGATACAGTTCCGGGTTGGCGTGACCCAATTCGGATCCTGTGACCTCAGCGATTATAACAACGGATTATAACGTTAAAGAACATGACAGTTTTGGTACGTATTATCCTTAAAAGGTCGGAAACTGGGACACGTGATGTTGCCTATAATGATATTTTAGACGCGGGATTTGGCTGAACGTAGCATAAGGATATGATAGCGACAAGATATGATATACAGCAACTAAAGGCGAGACGATTATGGTACCAAATTTTAACCAAATCCATTCAGCCCAAATAATTTTGGACGATAAACTACACAATTTTTTTACAATATTGTTATATAGGTACATAACATACTTAACTTTAACTTTAAAGATGTGTAGTGATGGAGAAAGAATATCACCACCCATCACATCCAGGTAAGAGACCACAAACGAAAAAATACGGCGACGATATCACTGCAAGAGAAAGGAAAACTCGAAAAAAAACTCTGTACCAACCCAGCCAGTGTGGAAGCAGTAGGCAAAAGTCGCTCAACATTGGAAGAGACTTATATCCAGCAGAGGACTGCCATAGCCTTGGTCGATCGACAGACATCTTTCAGTTCGATTCTGAAGCAGAGAATCTCAACTGATTAGTTTTTTTTACACAATTACGCCTAAGTAGTAAAGAAGTAACTCGGTAAAATTGTGGAAACTCGGTAAAAACGTAGCAGCATTCCCTACAGTATTATATTAAGTCGGTTCTGATTTCCTATAACTTTGCTTTTAGCAAACTCTCGTCAATGGTAAAGTTTTTCGGAAGAGAAAAAAATATGAGCGTACACACTCTTTTTAAGAAAATTTTTGAATGAAGAAGTTAATTAATTTCCATCAAATTAACGGCTGAATAATAATAGCTACCGATTATTTTGCGAAGTTGACTACGTCATAAGAATGACAACCACAGTTCAACTTCAACTTCTTATAATGACTTCTGCAGTAGAATCTCGCAAATTTCGCCCACGAGATTAGGTAGTCGATCAGGGCGTTTGGTTGGATTTTAGGGGCCAATCACAATTTAGACGGCCTTACGGTAAAAGTTTAATGACACCATTTAAAGCATTTAGTAGTATCTGAAACTACTGAATATGTCATCGTCATTGCAAGGCTAATATAAGTGTATTACTTTGTCAATAGGTACTTGCATTAGGCAACAAAAAAAACTGCTGCAGATTCATCATCAATTCCACCAATCCCGCGGAATCCGCCGCGGAAGAGTCGAGTTTTTTTTGAGTTGCCTGTTATAAGAAGGGGTTTCTAAACTAACGGTCCGTTTTCGCTCTTTCATTAGCTTTCCATATGAGTTTTACTGACGGGAGTAACTGACTTCTGACCTGAAACTCCAAGAAACAAGCCTATGGCTAAACCTCGTCAGTAAATCCTGGTGAGGATTCGTACATCTGGTTCGACAATAGGTTTATATTCTGACTACATACTTCATCAACTATTTAAGCATTAAAAATGTAACTAATACAATTCTCATCAATACAACAACGGCAGTGTAACGATAAAAAAGTTGCAATACCACTTCAAATCAAAGTTTAAAAAAATATTCAAAGTATTTTTCAAATATTCGTATTCGCTTGTTGAACAAAGCATTGGGATATGCAGCTCCGGTACTGGTATTTCAATGTATCATTCAAACATACGTAGAAATTTTCTAACTGAATGTATCTATGTTAAGTTTTTATTGTCTGATTACTATGTATTTAAAATTATAATATAATTGTAATATTATTATTTCCTAGTGAAATTGTTGTTCTAATTTCAAACTTTGTTAATACGTTTTGTAATATGTATGAGGTAATTTAGTAGTGGAAGCAAGCAGGGATCAAATCAAATCATTTATTTTGTGAAATACAGGTTTACAGGATGTTGTAATATGAAATTATTGTATCACCACTCGACCACCATTGCGGCATACAAATACAAATTGAAGAATAAAACATCACAGTCAGGATTCTTGGAGACTTTTTAGCAGTAAAATCAAGACACTAAGTCGAATTTTGTATGTAAATTTCGTCGATTTACTTTAAGACTGATGAGATCATCTCAATAGAGTGCCCTAGGTCAGGCTCGGTATCAATATCATAAATAATGTCTTATAAATTTCTTATAATGTAGCGGAAGTCATAAAAATGCCATAAATAAAATTAAGGAGCTTTATTAATCATTGTAATCCAATTGTATTGTGTGTTTATTGATAGTAAGTGATATGAGAACATCGTAACGTATTTAGTAGACATTTAGAAAGATCAATCATGTGTGAATGTATCTGCTATAGTCAATTTTTTTCTACCATTTAGGCGACATTCAAGTACACGACCCAAGTAATGAAATGTGTTGACCTTGGCCTATAGACATATGCAGGGGCATCACACTCGTACTAACGACCGTATAGAAACCTGCCCTTTTTGAAAAGGTAGGGCGGGAGAGGGTGAACGGTAAGAGTGTCTGTGCCACCAGCGTAGGAGACTAGAGGTTCTTCCCCAGTCGGCTTTTTGGGACATGAAATACCATCGCGTCCTACCGCTGTTATTATGAAAAGTGTCTAAGAAGAATACAAGGTGGACTAAGGAAAGACGTTCGCAAAATAAAAATACTTAAAGATTGAAGATAGAAAAGAAGAGAAGACAAAATACAAGAGATAAGGAATAGAGATAATCCACTAGGGTGAAGAATTTGCACATTTTTTGTATTAAAATATTGTGTGTAAAAATGCATCACACTGTGTCTTCTAATTTAGAAAAAAGATTATATTAATTGGGCCCTACAAATTAAGTCATGTTCTTTAACTACATTAATATATCAAATAGACGAATGCTTTCTTGTTGACTTTTTTATTCCGTTATTAATGGCGCGTGCCAATTTCACGAATGGTTGATGAAAATGAGTGAAAATAAAACTTCATCAAAGCTACTTTCGAATGTCGTCTCAGTTTTACATATGTAAACATCACGATTGTTTATTTGTATTTATATTAATGAGTAGTAGTGACTGCATTTTAATAGTCCAGACGGTGATTTCAAACCCACCAACTAAAAATAGCTGATGGGAGAACACGTCATAGGAATTTAGAGAAAGGATTACAAGTATTTCTAAAAGAAATGTGTGAAATAGTTTTGGGTTATTTTCGATGTCCAGTTTCAATCTATTTTTAAAAATGAATAGACCGGACATGAAGGGGGTGCGTGTACCTATGTGAAATGTATGAAGTTATCTTTTAAAAGAACAAAGTGTGCGAGTGGCATACGTATCTTTCACACAAAATCTAGGCGTGAGAAAGTGATTGAAACGCTTCTTTATAAACCATTATTAACTTTGACAAAAATAGATATTGCAGTGATGGCAATTTTTCTATAATAAAAGTCACAAGTATATATATCAACAAACGCAGTAATGTCTATGGTGAATAGATGTTGCAAAAAAGTGAGTGACAGATGAAATTACATCTGGGCAGCAATGATCGATCCCAAATAAGCGAGCTAGGATAGTTAGATGATGATGAGGAGCGGCTGACATCTGACCTCTCAACCTCGTGAAGAAAGCCAGTGCCAGTCAGGAACATCAATCAGTAGGTAATACGGACTTGCAGATGGCACAGTGAATCTTAGTAGGAGTCCGTACACCCGACGTAAGCACATACATAATTATATATTGGACAATATTAAGAAAAAAATTAAGGGTGCGGATATGTTGCTTACTATTTCATCCGACATTTATGCTTACTATTGAGTCCGACATAGGTAACCACTCTCACCGACTCCATGGGAATTTTGCACCAGAGAAAAAAAAGTAAGCACGTTATTTTTAAAAATCTCCTAGTGTTTTTTTAGCTGCAGTTAAAAGAATATACCGTACCGTACCAGTATCATATTACTGAAACTTCAGTGATAAATAAATAAAAAATAATACAAATCAGTCACTAAACTAATTTCGGTCACTAATTAACAAAGCGAGCGTCACTTTTTGAAAGATTGAACCCGTATAATTACAAACCCACTTTGATCCGAGACCTTCATCTCATGTGCCTGTCCCAAACAGACGTTTGTTTTGTGTTCGTACATTATCTGCAACATTTACTGAACAAGATCAGAAGAACGTACATTTACATAATTATACACAGGGTGTAAGGGGAATACTCCCGAAGCCGAAGGCCCCTGATAACAGGCACTTCTGCTACACTACATATATTATGTGTTGTCATAAAAAATACGATATGAATTTTTTTTTATACCATTTCACTTGCATTATTCACTCTGTATTGTGTTAGTGAAGCTGGCGTGAATGGCACAAGATGGCGCTGATTGTTTTTTTTTGAATTTGCAGTGACGTTTTATTATTAAATAATCGTTTGATTTAGCATTACTGATACAATGCGAAAAAATGCCGATTCGTAATTTTTGTAGGTATAATATATGTTGTGTACCAGGTGTGACCAATGAGAGCCTTAAATTATACTTTGTAAAATGTAGCTTGGGTCCTATGACAGCTGTCAATGAAAGCCCGCACATGAAGTCTTGAATTTTCTAATAATGAATGTGGTAGCTGTCAATGTAATACTTTATGGGCATACCGAGCTAATTAGTGATGGGCGATGAATCATCGTGACCACATACTATAAACTATCCACATTTTGAATAAAGCTTAATTTAAAATTGAAATTAATATAAGAAAAAAATAATTAGAATTTAATCTTATTGCTTAGGTATTTTAATATCATAATAATATTTATCTTTCAATATACTTGATCCTAAATAATATTGAGTAAATAAAATCCTTCAATCAATCCATCAACGCCCTGAACTTGTTTTTGAATTTTGTAAGAAGTCACGCCGCGTTTGGGTCTTGGGCCATGATATAGGCTTAAGATACACGCGCCAACATCTTGTTTGATATGAACTTCCATTGATCCACTCCACTCATTCTCATCAGTACGAGTGCCTACGCCTTGTATGCTACATACATTCCGTTCTCATTACAATTAAATACATACATACAATTAAATTAAACCTAATTATATGTAACATGCATCAATAATAGCTGGTAGTATCGATATTTTCATCGAATTTCGGACATCCCTATGAACCTCATTTTGACATCTGTCATAGGACCCAAGCTATATTTTACAAAGTATAGTTTGTGTGTTATTACCGACTATAATTTATACCTATCAATGATTATTTCAGTGTTTGATCACGATTGAGTAACTACGATCAATATTCTAGGACAATCTGTAATACTGAGATGGTTCGGACACGTGGAGAGAATGGACAAAAGAAGATTGACGAAACTGTGATCGAAGACATTTCAAAAAAAGACATGTCTAAATTATCCGAAACGGACCAGCAAGTCTGAATATAATATGAAGGGAGAAAAAGCGAAAATTGTAGGCCAGGATCGCAGCAAGTTGAAAACGTGTGGTCTCTGCCTACCCCACTGGCAAAGAGACCTGACTGTATGTATGTATATAGAATCTTAGCACAAGTACTACTTGCTTCAAAATTACAATCAAATCATAGTACCTAGTACAAATGTAGATTCATTATGTAATCAATAAGGGAAAGAAAGATGTCGAAAGCACCTAAGTAAATACTCCTTGATATAGAACTTTTCTCACAGACTCAATCAAATAAGATCGTTTAATCTGTCCTTCACTATATTTGTCTCTTAAGTACACACAATGAAGAAGGTCCATACCATCTGGAGATTGAGCTTAGATTAGTACAAATATTTGCGAGAAAATCACTTTACCATACATATCAATATTAGCTTCAGAATATTAGCTACCATCGTAACTGTAAGGGCTTCCACGCACCAGTGATTTTTTGTGTGTGTCTGTGCCAATTGTATGAAAACGGTGTGATGACACGAGACAATCAAACCATCATTCGACACAACTACTAGTACGCGAAAGCTCTAAGTTTTCCCACTTATATCCATGAAGCATAACCCATATTTTAGGACTTAGTTTCAGATTGTTCGATACAGAACCAGTCAACATCACCAACCTAGCGTTCCCGATTGCATCTGATGTTTTCTTCTCCGCTTTCTTCAGCTTTTGTGGCAGGGACTGCCATCTAATCTCAAGAGGAGCTAAAAGTCAGACGACAGTTCTACCTGTAATAACTTGTTATATCCCGGACTAAGAGAATACAGTCGACCACTAGGTCAAAGTTACCTGTACGCTTTCGTACAATAAATAGAATCAATAAATAGATATCATAAAGTCATTAATTAGTATTTATAGTATACATAAACATTAAAATCTTTGCTACTCCAACTTTACAAACCAATTAAACATATAAATAACATCAAAGTTAAGAGAGATTAAAACTATCAAAAGTAACGCTTAAGAGAAGAGCCACGGGAATAACTTCACCTATAAAATAGATATAAACTTGCTATTTTTAGTAACATGAAAAATTTAAAAGTATTATTAAGCTTCTAAATGCCAGTACAGTAAAATAAATACTAAGGCTATCCCTGAAGGTTATATAAGAAGTGTAAAGGAGAATTTCATCAATGGTAGTTACACTGCCATGAAATAAGCATGGAATAAGCCATAAGGAGTAAGGTATAATCAAAGCAAAATGGTATAAGTATTTAGACACCATTGCAGAATTTAAACATCGGGTCGATACGTACGATTTTGCTTTGATTATACCTATCTCTGTATCGCCTCATGGCTCTTGTATTGCTGGGTCGGCCGGTCCGAGGGTTGTGTTGCCTACTATATCTCACCTCCGGCAACCGTAGAATAGAAGACGACGTGTGTTTTAGGCGGTTCGAGTCGGACATAACCACTCTCACCGACTCCGGTAGGGGTTGTATTCATGGGTTTTTTTTCCTTTCTGTAGAATTCAAGCTTAAGAGATAGGAGTTAGAGCTTACTATTATAATTTTATACCGTAGCTCAGCTCCATTTCGTAACGCTCCGTTTATTTAAGTAGACACGCACATTATTTTATTTACTACATTTATTAGAAAGACCTTACTTTGTAGGCTTTTATTTCAAGGCTGCAACGTCTAAATAACTTGGGTGGAGATTGGGCCAACTCTCTAGAGACTCGTGAGAATTTGTTGAGAGATGTTTATTGTCCATAACTTTCAGATTGCAAGTCCAGGTAAAGGCAATAAATATGCCAATACTTGCTTAGTAAAATTCTATATTTAATAGGTTAGGTTATTATTATTTTTACACAGTTTGTGGTTGCACCTCAGAGCCCAGGATCTGCTTTAACCTTATACTTCTTGATGGGGCTATTGCATGTATTTTATGGAAGTGACTACCGTCTGACTTCCCAACCCCGATAGGAAGGCTTGTGTCTGATTTGCAGGTGACGATAGTTCTGTCTGAAAATATTGATGAGGCCCCAAAATACTTCTAATTTGTATTTATTACGAATAGAAAATAATCTACAGCTAACAATGATGTCAGATTTTTTTCTAATATATACTACCTACACAAGTGGTTTCTCATCTGAACATGTAATATTGTCTTTCTTTCAAATTATTCCCTCATAAATACTCATTAGCTCATTAATAATTTTAATGAGGTATGGAATGATAAAATCAAACATAACCAAGAATTTGTAGACATTAATAACTTGAGTTTGATTTGTAATTAGGGGCAATTTATTAACTTCCCAAATAAAAATTTTACTTGCATCCTACCATCAAAGTCGTCATAAAATAAATAACTTGTTTATGTAAACAGATGAAATTAATAAGACATCAATGATACCCAAAGTGTTCTCTATTACCCCCAAGGTCGACAACGATAGGGGTCCAAGTGAGTGTAAAAACATAGGAGGTCAGGCGTCAGGAGTCGCAGAATAATCTTCCTCCTTTATGATCGCGGACCGTTTTTTTTCGTGCGGACTTGAAGCGACCAAAACACACGCCGTCCATGGGTCCTTGACTGCCGGAAGTGAGATTAACAAGACATATTACTCGCACCCCGGCAGACCCGGGGACATCTGTTTTGAGATGACCCTCTTCCCCTAATGTGCGGACCACTGCGTGCCGCCGCGACGCCGTGGCCTGCTTCTGCTAGGGTGACAGACGGCTCCACCCGTCACCCCCTAAGATCGCGGGCCTGAGGATGACAGGTACAGCCGCCTATCACCTTAACAGAAGCAGATTGCGGTGACGTTAGTTCTAAGTGTTCAAGTCCAACAACACCACTCCCACTGCGAGGCGATGGGGGAATAGTTTTAAGCGTACCTACAATATCTCCTCGTCATCTCTTCTTTTTGTCTGACCTACCGTCACCATCGTCGTTTTTATTCTATTGAATGATACTTAAACTTGACTCGAGACTTATTAGGAAGATCAATTACCTTACGTTATCATGCCCTCAATAACTGATATGCGAGGATAGCCTTTGACTTTAACGTCACTCAGTGACGCACCACCCTGCCGAATACTGTAGATGCATCTATTATTCTATTTTAAGTTTTATAAATATAGACTATAATTCTACAAGAATAAGATACGTTATTTGTTATTTAAGTAGACCGTATATTGAAGTTCATTAATGAAGTCTGATGTTTAAGCTATAAGTACAAAAATAAAGTATATGAAGAATCATATGGTCAAAGGGACCAAATGTATGTAACTATTTTATATTGTAGGCTCCACAGATATCTATTATAATAAATAAATATTCTAGGACAATCTATTATACACAATGTCACCGAAAATGGGTTCCAGAATGCGGATAAACATACTTGGATAATACATGTTATACAAAGAAACACATAAACCAATGCAGATATTCAAGTTAATGCACACAAATATTTGCAGTGAGCTAGAATCGAACCCGTGCCTCCTGCGTAGCAGTCGTGTTCACTACCGCCACGCCACGGAGGTCTTCGAATAAAAATCATAATATCTTTCTCTGTGGACATAGATAGATGGGTTACCTATCTTAATCCCGAATTTTAATATTCCGAATATCATAATCCAGAAAACGTTTGGCCATTTATTCATAATCCCGGTTTTCCGAATTCCGAAGTTTTATTTGCCATATAATCGCAACTCCGAATTTCATTTTCCTATTTATTCATTTGTACGACGTTTTTTAATCCAGATGAACGAATTCCAGACACACGAAATCTAAATGCACAAAATCCAGATGACCGTAATCCATATGCACGAAAGCCGAATTTTTAAAACACAAATTTTTGAAATGCAGTTTATTGATATCCAGACAAACAATATCCAGATTTTTAAAAATGAATCCAATGGAAAAATTACAAGGTAGCTAGCACTCGCCGGCCGCTGCCGCGGCACGCTCGCTTCGCTCGCTCGGCTCGTGCGGGGGTCGCAGTTCTAACCTAACCTAACCTGCTGAGTCGAATTTGACACTTAAACCTATCTGTAATAGGCAACTAATATTTCTAAATTACTTGCTGTAGGTACTTACCTAATAAATGAATCGTATAAATTTACTGACTTACTATACCTGTATATAGTTTAGATGGAAAACGATTGTATGGGAACCAAATAAAAAGATTATGAAAATTTGGTAATAGTTTATTTGGAAAATGGTACGATGGGAAACAAAAAAAAATATTCTGAGAATCTGGTATAACTATATTTGGATTATGATAATATGGAAAACAAAAAAATACTTTTTGAAAAATTGGATTTAGTGCACCTGGAAATTGATTCATCTGGGAAATGAAAAACGGAATTATAGAAAGTTGTCATTCATTACATCTGTCTTTTAAAAGTTCTACCAACCGTTTTCGGGGTTTTAAGATTCGGGTAACAGAAATTCGATATTTCAATAGGTTACCAGATAGATGCAGCTGAATGGCAATACGTGTTGTATTGCCATTCAGCTGCATCTATCTATGTTGTTTTGTTGTTTGTGTTTCACATACCTAAATGAATTCACTAGTTCGGAAGAACAGGGAACTGTGAATGATACGGGTGAATTTCTCAAACGTAAAAATGAGGCGGCGGTACTGAAAATCATACCTTAAAGTTCTGATACGACAAATCTTTTTTTTGTGTAAGAAAGCTATTAATTATCTTATTAAAGTCATACGCATTAAGTTGTAATAAATTATTTTAATAATTATTAAAAAAAAGATTTTCCACATAAAATATAAGTTTGGTGGCGCGTCCACAACCTGTTTTATAAAGAAAAATCACATCTCAATCAACACACCGTCAGTTTACAGGATATACCTAATTTTATTTTAATTCTGTATTAGCTTTTCTACCCCTTGAGTATTAAAGTCGATTATTTAGTGCTATATTTTTATCTTATAAAAAATGTATAAGGTCCGTCCGCGATAAGTTGCAAATTTTGGTGTCAAAAATAAAATCATACCGTGACTCGTACTGAAAATAGATACTGGGACGTTTCTATCATCGTTCGAATCATTAAGTTGTGTACTGTCACGCACCAGTCCCAGTGGTGTACCAGCTTGCTCCGATTTCCCACTAAAAACGAAAGTAATACTCTCGTAAGCCCTCGGACAAAATTTCTGTAATTTTTGTGTTGATGATTTAAAACGTTTTAAGCTCATTATTTGTTTAAATACATAATGTATAGCGTAAAGATCCGGTATTTGTTTAAAAAAATAGTAATGTAAATATAATATTCTGAATAGTATTTTATCAAATCAACTTATTTGGCACAATTCTAATTTTTGTGGCCTAATTTTGGTGATTTTGGTGGTGTTTGACTAATCACCAAAATTGCTTACTTACACCAAAATTAAATTTATAACTTCTAGGGCTATTTTAGCAATTCTATGTTTATTTTCATTAAATTAATGTAGAAAAAAAATTCATGCTCGAAACAGGATTCGAACCTGCGTCTACCGGAATACTGTTCCGGTGCATCTACCGCAAAACACGTGTGCTGGCAGAGCATTCCAGGACTCAATGGTGCGACGTAGAAAAGAGTCGCCGAACCACTTGGTTCTTGATGGAATTGTTTGTACCGTATGTGGGTGACATCTGAGTCCTGCACGCGTTGTCTTGTGTAGGAAGGGAGAGGGTGGGACCAGTTGGAAGATCTCACCAGGACGCTCAACATGATACAGCCGATAGAGTACTGCCAATGAGGCTACATCTCTTCGTAGTTGTAGAGGTTCGAGACTTTTGGTGACCTCGGGACTATCTATGATTCGGATTGCACGCCGCTGCAGTCTATCGAGAGCGTCTAGTAGATACTGTGCGGAGCCATCCCAGAGATGAGAACAGTATTCCACGCAAGCACGCAACCTGTATCTTGTACAGAAGACATCGCTGCTCCGGCGGAGCCCCATTGGGAATGTGATCCAGGTCTCGGTCGAGCTTAGAGACAAGTTGCCCTCTCTGCTCCTCAGTGTCAGCCCGCTTGGCCGCGAGTTGTCCGAAATATCTATCGCCCATGTAGGGTACTGAAATCTGCATAGCAGTGGATGCTGCCTATATAGAGTAAGCCCCTATCGAAAGCTTTGGCGATATCAAGACTGATGGCCAGTGACTCGTCCCGCCTGTCCATGACCTCACCAGAGATGTGTGACGTACGCCAGAAGATCACCCGTTGAACGCTTCGGCCGGAATCCGTACTAATGGTCGCTAATTATAGAGTGATCCTCTAGATAACGTATGAGTTGTACGTTTATGATCTGCTCAACACCTTGCAAATGTATAAGGTTACAGCTATGGGTCGATAGTTTCCGGGTTCAGAGCAGTCCCCTTCTTGGGGACTCGTTGAACGTTCACTTCCTTCCAAACCCGCGGGACCGATCCTGAGGAATAAAAGGGGCAATACAGCCGTGTTAGCGCTGGAGACAACTCAGCTGCGCATTTTCTCAAGACCACAGCTAGAATACCGTTGGGGCCACTGGCATTCCGGACGTCGAGTCTGCAGTGTGATACGAACGTCACGTTACCTGATACAAATATCAGGCATTGAGTGGCCTCAGCTGGTAATGATTGGCGGCTGCACACCACAGTCATCGAGTCGGGAGTTGGCCGCGAACAGATTAGCCAGCAAGTTTATTTGCTCTTGGGGCTGGTGAGCAAGTGATCCAAGAGCGTCAGCGCGTTCACGTCCAAACCAGGGTCGAGTTCTACGGGCACTGGCAGTATCAGAGTATGGAATATAATGATGGGTCCTTGTCGTCAAAGCAGCGTTGAGTCCACTGGACGATATTTAACTGACTCCCTTAATAATCATCATTCTCTGAACCTTTTTCCCAACTCAGTTGGGGTCGGCTTTCCAGTCTAACTGTGATAGGGCTGAACTTCGATATTTTCCATGAAGCGATTGCCATCGTCCACAACCAATGGTCCAATGACCAATGGCGATATCGAAGCTCTAAGTTAGACTGGTTGGACTTTTGAGAGCTCCAACTACTCGTACCCGTAATGACTGCCATAGATGTTTGTATGGCAATCAGCAGATTACGACCCCTTTTGGATTGTACAACCTAACAACACAGTCTCGTGACACATGCTTGTGCAAACCGCATGCTAACAAGGACTTATTAGTTTTATCTTTGAAAAATAATAAGATAATTAAAGAAAATTCCACCTCAGAAGTTCTTCATAATTTTACTTATCTAATTTTGGTGTTAAAATACCAATTTTGGTGTATTGACAATTTAGGTGTCGATTATATTTTTGTAATTTTCGGGTTAAATTAGACTTTTCTGGCTTTTCAAGCAACTATTATACGTATTCTACCTGATTATAGAATAATATTATCTATATATACAGTAACAAAAAAAAACACCAAAATTAGGTAAAATTTCGAAGATGTTGAAATTCACCCATACAAAACTGTATCAAAACTAACTCATATACGTAGGTAAGTAAGTAAATTGTAAACATTGTAATTGCAACATCGTCATCCTAAATAACTTCGTGTTTACTTTTCTAAAACGGTAATCAGGTTAAATAGGCATTGAGTGCGAAGTTGAAATAACATTTTGATGCTGTGATATTTATTCATCATGTAGGAACAGTCGCACTTAAGTACTTGGAGCCCCCAAGATCTTCAAGGTCCAAGCTAACCTCTCCTGGGAACTATACACCTACCTACCTACTGTTAGCAAACGAGAATCTGGTGCAGAATTTCCAATAGAAGTTGTGATGTCAAATGGCAGTTGACTAGTTGGTAATATTAAGCAAAATAAAGAACTGAATGTTTTTGTACAGTATTTAAATACCTCAGACTAAAAGAATAAGATAGACTAACGCATAGCAACCACTAGTGAATAAATCCGCCTTACTTTAGGCAGGTACTCAAGTCGCTCGCACTATTTGTTGTCGCCGCACTCTACCCGCAAATGTGAGTGAAATGGTATTACTTTAATATTACTTTAGGCGACTTCTCTCACTAGTTCTAAGTGTTTCGTCGATCTTATTCTCTTAGTCTCAGTTGAATGCGTATTTTTTCTCTCTATTTATATGTGAAATGAGATTTAGGCTATAGTAGACATAGCCTAAATCTCATTCACAAAACTAGCCATAAACCAACAAATTATTATTCAAAAAGGCTTTTCAATAAAAACCCTCACACAAGAAGCTCCCATGAGTACTTTTTCTCATGAGATTAGTATCATTGACATCGATACGTGCCTGGACAGTGCGTTCCCTGTTGAATAATAATACGAGCAAGGCCCTTATTTCTTACAAATGGCTCCACGATTGGTGCAGTAACCGAAGAAGTAAATAAAATCTTCTAAATCCAAATTTCCAGTACTAGCGTTGATCTAAAAAATGTTTGTGTATGTGGTGGGGAAAACAATTTGTGTGAATGTTAGCGCCCCACCATAGAACCTTAGGTAGCCTGCTGTACAGACTCTGACGCAGGCTTTTAGCATCGCATCTCAACCCCAAGATTCCTTGCGGAGGGAAGGAGAGGAGGAGAAGTAATGGCCTTACCTCCTATCATTTCCTTATCTGCATAACACGGAATACACCAACTTCCTAATCTAATAATTTATATGAATCGATTGACTCATAGTGAAGAAGCGAAAATAGTAACTCTAAAGCTAGAACCGTCTTTCTGGAACCCTATTTAAAACGATTAATCCGTCATGGAACTGCGACCCCATAGGCAAACAATGGCTTAATTCTTAAGCACCCCTCTTGCATCGTCAGGGTTTAAAAATAACATTAAAAACTTAAAATACAAACGGGCATAGAATGAGACCATACCTTTCGCTGTACTGTATAAAAAGTATCATTACAGAGCGTAAAATTAAATATGTATTGTGCATTCATTTTCAGGTCACATTTTGTTGATCGGCAGGTCTAAAAAGATCTCATTGTATGTATGTTTCATATTCTGACTGACTTTATATTTGTAAGTAGTTTTGTAAATCATGAATCACTGATAAAATGAAATTGGTTGAATGTTTCACCAAGTTGAACTGTTAAATAAACTGGGTGACTTTATAATCATTTGAAAAAAAATATTTTGGGCACAGCTTCAATAGCAAAATCGTCTGGAAGTTTTAATTGGCCGATTTTTTTTACTTTTAATATATGGGAATAACCTACATTTGAAGAATATATAGGGCCTGTAAGAATTTCGTTTGCGGAAAATCAATACTTTCATATGATTTTGCTATCAAAACTGGATAATTTTTTTTCTGAAACGAGTATTCGAATCACCCACTATAAGGTAGCCTTTTTACACCCATAGAAGTGATATAGAGTTGAGTGACAAGAGAACTTTCTCCATTCGAGATTACTTACAGACCGATAGACACCTTACTGCCTTAAATATTAACCTTTCACCACTGACATGATTCAACTATTCAAACAATTAAGGTATTTCTAATGTTAAACAGCCCTCATTTATAAACCGCTGTTCCTTTTTACGACGATATCAAAACATTTCAACAAAACTTTTATCTTGACACAGACGCTTTAACATACCCCAAATTATTATTGTGTAGCATTAATTGTTTGCTTGAACATTTTTTTATAACATAATCGGTTCATTTAATAACCTTGTAACATGCGAGTCCACTTTAAAGATGGGCGGTAGGAACATTTCTTCATTTTATTTATAATTGATTGGATTATGATGGTACTCAACAAGTTTGTGATAACACAGGTCGGTAAGGATAGTGAGTGTCGGGCTATGACTGACTGACTGGGGTTTTAATCGGTTCTATTCTGATATAAGCTCCGCCACCGACCTTCGTAGGGGTTTCCGTAGGGAAACAGGCTAAATACATAGGAGGATCATAATCAATATGTTCACGTTACAATCTATTAGAGACTTTGATTATATCACTCCTAAATGTAGTCATTTACGTTAGTAACATAGAAAAATCTATGGCCAGGTACATACGTGCACACATCTATTTGAAACTACGAAGCACGAGCACTCACTATAGTTAAATATTATAAGCGTGCATTGTCTTGTACGTATAAAGATAATTAACATAAATAAATGCTACGTTTATCTACTAATATTCAATGACAAGTATAAAACCTAGAATAGTACCTATGCTATGTGAAAAGTTTCACCACTTCAGTATGCAGTAAAAAAGTATGGAGTTTAATATATTCACTATGTAAACTTTTTTATAAAATTAACGCTGTTCCAATTTCAATGTGTTTTTCCGTTCTAAAAATTCCAACATGACGCGCTTTCATAATTATTATAAGAACCATTAAATATTAATTAAAACTCACCTATAACTGACAGGTGCTCTCAAATTAATAGACATCTCCCTCGTCTGATGGTATCTTCGTTTGTCTCCTTCTCGCCAACTAGCATAACTCCTCGAATACACAGGCACTCCACACCCAGTTACGTTTAAAAAATCTACCGAGAGATCTTCAGTATCATTAAAAAAAGTTGTTTCGTTGATTAAATCATTAAAAGTATTATTAACATTCGAGAAATTTAAATTTTCAAACATGGAATGATTTGACAGTTGATAAATACCGTTATGTTTTGGACTAGAATACACGTAAACTTTGTTAAGTTCTGAGTCATTCTCAGTTTTGATGTTGAGGTTTTCGTGGGTGGTGATGTTGAACTGATAGTCTTCTGCCGAGGTGTACCACGCCTCTAATACTGCTATGTGTGAGTCCAGTTCGCGGCACGTTAGCCGGAATTCGTTTTCGTGACATTGTTGCTCTTCCACTATTTCTGTAAATAAAAATCTAAATTAGCAGCAAATATATTATAGATATTTTTTGTGAAAGAAACCTTGAACAAAATATAGAATAAATAACATTAAATACCACAATTGCAACAATAGAAACTGTTGATTTATTATAGCGAACACTACGCGCGCGGTTACTATTAAAACCGATAGCATTTAGTTTATCAATATCTACAAAATTCTTGCATATATAAGTATGTGTTTTGGCTGTTATCTAAAATAAATACCTGTGCTGTATTTTGTACTATTTTATGTTTAAAAATATCGTTTAAGGTTTGTTGTTTGCCTGTCAATTTTTTCTTTCCGAGGAATATATCTATAATATATACGCAGGTGTCTTCCAAAATAATGAATCCAAGTGTTCGGGGTGAACATTCGAAGCATCACGTGGATTCATTATTTGATGTTCAAGGATAACTACGTTTCGCTTTCGTTCATTTAATGTGTACACGGTTTAAGTTTCCAACGTGTGATTTGTTCTTAACACCATTAATTGAGTTTTTTATTAAAATATAATTTATATGGATAATTATAATAAAGTAGTATGAAATTCATCATGTTCCTAACTAAAAATATGACCGCTAGAATTTATTATTAATATTGAATTAATTCGTGCTCGATTGATTAAATGATTGGTTTGATAGTAATAGATTATTAATTTGATGGATGGCAATTAACTTTAAAGTGTTAATTTAAACGGCTTACAATAACTTGGAAGCCAGGTGTAAAATAAGTTTAACCAATCAATTGGCCTGTCGCAGTCCACTGCTGAACATAGGCCTCTTCCAATGTCGGGAATTAGTTTATACGCATTCGAGAACCTATATTATAAGCTATTCTTAGTTTGGATAAAAGAAATTAGGCGAATAAGGATATTTCGTAGGGCGAAAACGCAACAAACCTTTATTACGATTGAAACTTTTATCACGTTCTTAATACTTATACTAACTGTTAATACTTATACTCGTAATAGCTGAAGGTAAATGAGCGGATTCAGACCTAATACGGTCGGATCTATGGACACTACGTGACCAACTAAATGCCGTTATTTTAGCATAATTATTGTCGAACAGTGGCACAAATACAGTCAGTGTTAAATAAGTATTATCTAATTATTTCCTGCGTAGTAGAATTTCACAGTCACACTACTCAGAGCGTTATCTTATGCTGCGTCTACATTTACGTAACATTTTACCGTGACCGTGTCAAAAATGAGTGACCGTCGCGTATTCAGCTGCGTGATAGCTGAGCTTAAATGAAACTATCGATCGACTGGTGGCCGTGTTAGGTCTGCACAACTCTAGTTTCTGTGCCCGTGTGCTACAAGTTGTTCCGTTCACACTCAACGTCACGTCTTAATGCCACGCGGTCCGGTCTGTTAATGTCACAAATCTGGACGCACTTTTACAAGTCTTGAGTCGCTTGTGAGGCGCTTAAGGACGGTCTCACAACTGAAAATTATGGCGCCACCGCTAAAAGATCTGGTTGGTGAAATGTAGTTTTTAATATCGTTAATACATATCATTAGCATCGATACTATAGCTTCGGGGATGTTAGGAGGATTGTCGATCGTAACCCAAACCTCACAATCGCAAGACCAGAACCATGCTACCGATATTAAATGTAGAAGGTAACGTTATTAAACTATATACAAACTCTATAGACGCAGAGATGGCTACTACAACGTGGCGTAAAAAGTAGTGCTATTATTATTGGTTATAGTATAGACCATCTAACGGAACTAACAAAACGTCAAAATGAAAAATATATTAAAATTTTGAGTAGCAAATAGCGTATCGGTTCGCAACACGCCCCGGTCTTAGTATACGCCGGCAAAAAACTCAGAGAGCTCTTTCTTTTTTTGGTCTATACAACTATATACACACTTATATATTTTATTGGTCTGAACTATCTCACATTATACATACATCCCATAGGCACAAATTGACATAGAACTAAATTGACATTAACTTGCGCATAAATAACGCGTATAACTTTGTTAGCTAGCTAGATAGTTGTATATAATCAAAGCGTTATATTTTGATAGCTTGAACCGATTCGTCTATCTTGAAGACCGATAAGTCTGCTTCTCATGACATTAATGACTGCTATCATCCATTAAGGTTGTTTTCTAGCCAATTTATATGTTCGGTAATAATGATTAGTTGTATCTCGATAGACCGATTAGTCGTAAACATAAAAACGTTCACCGATATAGTGTTTTACATATTTTAAACATTCTCTTTAGTTTCCACCACATTTGGTAGTGTAACTTTACATTATTCATCTCATAATATTGATTCTATAATCAACGGAACATAATATGAGGTGATTCTGAAAGTTTTTAGAACTGGCCACTTGTAAATAAAATGTAGATGACGTTTTTTTTTCAATATAGCTCACTCCTGGGCTATTTGCTAGTGCCAAATAATTTCATAATATCATAAATTAATAATATATATAATATTTTGCACCGTTTTCGTTATTTAGTCACAGTCAAGTCATGTAAGTCATAGTCATACCCCAGTTCTGTAAAGTAGAGGAGACTTCTATTGAGGCTTCTATTGGGGTTTAAGAACCATCAAAGATAATCACAATTAACAATATGTCACTTTCTTAATATTGTGCGTGTTGTCCAAGAAGATAAAGTTCAAAAATTCGCCGTTTTTACACATAAAACCTCGAATTAACACCAATTTTGGAAAATGAAACACTGCAGAAATGATTATCTATGAAGTAGAATAAACTAATTGATATTCAAAATACCTTTTATTTCGTTATCGTATCTTACAAAAATCGTTCGTTCAAAATGGATTCGACAGATTACATATCGTCAGTTCCGTTCAAGGTTGTCAAAATATACATTTATCTAAATGAAAAAGAAGTATGTAACAATATTATCAAATATTCTGCCCATTAATACAAATTTTTTCAAAATAATTTTATTCTGTCACCTGTCTTTTTATCAGGACTGCGTATGCGTTCTTAGGTGCAATATCAGCTATATGTACTTTCAATTGGGGCCTAATCAAAAGTGCGCCGATAACATTATAGTCCGAGAATGTGATAGGAAGACGCAGGTGAGTTAATTTTGATAAGATATGAATAAGTGTCAAAGCCTCAGTTGAACCGACACATTGAGAAAAACATGCCTAACACTGTTTGCCTTAATTGTGGTGTGGATGTGGAACAACAAAAAAGACTTAAATTAAAAAGCGTCGTGGAATTTCTCCGCAACGCATGCCTCTTGTGGTAATGTTCCCAGAAGACTGGCAGCATTGTGACGTTGTCCCCTCTAGCCAACTTTCAAAGGGAACAGTCGGCACAAATTGTCACCCCGGTGACAACTGGGAAGACAATTCCTAGCTGTCACCCCGGAGGACTGAGAGATTTTCTGTCCTAAAAAGATCCCAGTCCTCTGGTCACGAGAAGCGTCAACATAAATTGTATTTTTTTGAGTTGAATAGTCCATTTAAGTATAGGACATATCAATTTGACTTCAACTCACCTCAGAGTAAGCTAAAGGCAAAGTCTCACGAAAGAGGGTCATTATTACATACAGTATTGAAGTAGGTAACAGGTGAGCTGACAAGGAATTCCTAGATTTAATGGTGCAGCAAAGGAAAGACTCACCGAACCGATTTTTTAAGGACCCCCCAACCGAGAAAGAATCCGAACCATAATCTCATCCGTCAGTCAGAAGAAGTACCAAAAAGTCTTAGTGGGCCTACAATTCGTATACCCAAAACCGTCGTATAAGCTCACTCATAAAACATCATAAATATTTAAAGACTTACCGATTCAGTAGTTTATAACGAGCTTAGATATGAAAAGTGATACGTGATTGATATTGTTTATATACTTAAGCTTTTATGGAGTTCGATAACTTGTGATTGATCACCGCGGGCGATTGTTTATCATTTGTATAGTGGACGATTAGTGTCTATTAAGTAGAATAAACAAATTGATATTTAAAATACCTTTTATTTCGCTATCGTATCTTAGAAACATTTTTCACGTGCCACAGTTGTTTAAATTTAAACTGTTGTGAAGAAATTGGGCCACTCAACTCTTACTGAAATGCTTAAGAACATACCTAACATTTTTACTGCTATAATTTTAAACAAGTAACCTAACGGGAAGGATTATCATAAGCAATGGTAAGTTTTGAACACTTGTAATATCAGAAGTTTCCCGGGTAAAAGGATAGAAAGACGAGCAGAAGAGAAAACGAAGAAATCACTACATAGTATAAAATAAAGTCGCGTTTTCTGTCCCTATTTTTCTTGTCCCTTGGTATGCTTAAATCTTTAGAACTACGCAACGGATTTTGATGTGGTTGGTTTCAATAGATAGAATGGTTAAAGAGGAAGGTTTATATGTAGGTATATAACATCATGCTACAACAAACAGGTGCGGAGCAGGAATGAAAAATGTTGCAAAAACGGGGTGACGCAGACGAAGTCGCGCGGGTTAGCTAGTAGTGTATATTAGATAGTTATCGAAAAAGGTCCTGTTTGATGATTATTGGCTCGTTGCTATTTCGTGGGATCTAATTACATCAATCAATCATCAATTTAACCTATCACAGTCCACTTATGGATATAGGTCTCTCCCAATTATGGGAGGCTTTGATTTGACACACACAAATATTTTTTATTCCTCTTTATAATACTAGTTTAGATTAGAGGAGTAGGTACCTACTTACTTAAGGTTATTCACCTAAAAGGGTAGACTACTCCACTAAAAAGATATATCGTGTGTAATAATGCTTGTTAAATTATTCAAGTCCCCAATCGCCTATTGTATTACAGATACTAACTCGTTTTTTATTTTTGCATGTGTGATTAGTTGGTGTATAGGGTTATGTCGAAAGAGATGGCTCCTGGTCTGCCGGCATGCGAGGAATATCTTGGGTACTATCTCACCTCTGGCAACTAAATACCCAAAGAAAGCGTGCGTTTTAGTCGATTCGATTCCAACATATGCTCCCCAACCAGCTCTGGTGGGAGGTATCCATGGGGCTTTATCGCACGAAAAAATAAAGCCTACCGTCGGGCACTTTTTAGATGTTTCTTTCTCCCTACAGTACTGGGGTATTTTAAGCGTGAAGTGAAAAGGCATCACCACTCATTCCTGTGACTGTGCCTTCAGCTTACAATCAGGCCAGGTGACGTCAAATTGATGTATCCTACATACATAGTCCATAAGGTACTCCTGTCCGTTTATAAGTTAGTAGATCTCTGCTAGATTATCAGGAGAAGAAGAAAGGCAAGAAATCTGTAGATATACTCAAAATTTGATTCATAACAGTTCAGTTCGTTTTGCAGCAACCGCTTCTACACTGCGAATGATGCAAGGCCCAGATGGATGGAATCCAGCAGATGCTGAATTGAAGTTATCGTGGCCTAGGGAAATGAATGGAAGACTTCATATAGGTACAGCCATCACACTTGCTACCGCTGGTTTATCACTTTATCAGTTATTAAAAAGTTTAGTGTTCGAAAGACCAGTTCTTTTTTTAATAATAAATGAACTTTTTTTTAATATTACGTAACATAAGCAAAGGATTTTAATACACTTAAATATATGAAAGACCCGGCGGGTAAAACCTCATTGTACTTTTGCTTGCATAATTCAATGAGCTAGCATTCCCTCACGGACACGGCCTCTTTGTATTGTTAATTCATGTATTGTATTTGTTTGAACCTTTTTTCGGTTCATTCTGTAAGCAATGGGCGTAATAAAGGACTTAAAATTCATAATAACATTTCAATTTAAGTTTAAAAGGTAAAGGTTTGTCTATTAATGATTGCAGGTGTAGCATCAATGACATAACATAAACTCACGCTTATATAGGCAGGGGTGCTAGCACCCACATTTATCCAGTTTATGTTTTAGGTCCCAATGTAATACGTAGCGAGCCTATTGCCATTAACCGGGGACTTATTGTCCTGCGATAAATACAAACATAATTTCGAAAAGCATCGAAAAGCCACAGTAATTTGAACAAATTAGCACATAAATGTATCAAAATTTCATGTCAATTAACATTACGCACATTTCAACTTGTAAAACCGAGTTTTCCCATCTTCCTTTCCAAAATATGCTCATGTAGAGATCTTTCAAGCCACTTTTCTCTCAAGATCCTCAAACAGTCTCTAACTAAATACGTTGTTTTATTTTACCACTGAAACTACACTGGGACATTTACGTATTTCATTTTTCTTTGCATAGAATAGTAATCTAAAATACAGTAATTGACAACGAACACGCATTGTTACTTTGGTCTAACTACCCCCATTTATAGAGAGTTTGTAGTGTGAGTTCTGAAGTCCAATTAGCGTGAATACCGGTCCAATGACGCCGACACAAATAGCTTCATTCATTTTATGGCATGGCGTATCAGCAAATCTTAAGTTTTTACTAAAATAAAAACACTCGCGGGGATATTTACCATATTTTTAGCTGTATTGAATGGGTGCGCCAAAGTTCACCTAAATTTTCTACTCCGAAAATTGGAACTCCGAAAATGTTCTTCCTAACATTTTTCATCCTAACAATCACAATTCCGAACTATTCTGTCTCTAATGTTTTAATTTCGAATCATTCAACTTCATAATGTCGGTAGCAATAAACATCTATTATACTATTATTTCTTTTCCTATATTTTGTCAACATAACCATCTTTTACACTATTATTGAAAGTCATACCTTTTTTGTTTAGATTTATTTTTAGTAGGATTATTATAATCAGTATTATTCACATTACTTTTGCGTAACTTTTACAGTTTTAGTTATTTACACATAACATTCTAGAAACGAATCGGTCATATTTATGGTTGTTGGTTTAGGTTAGGTTAGAATTGTGACCACACAACGCACGAGCCGAGCGAGCGAAGCTAGCGTGCCGCGGTAGCGGCCGGCGAAGTGCCAGAAACGAATCGAAAACGAAAAAGGTCATAAACATAACCATACCTAAATCAGTCGTATTTTATTATTTTCATACATATACTTAAGCCAAAAAATCAGTGAAACAATCTTTAAACATTTCTAAGTATGAGTGACAATATTATGGTTATTATGTTTAGGGATAAAAACGTTAGGATAAAAAACAGTAGGAGCTTTAATATTGTATGTTAACGATTTTATTGATAACAATTTTCGGAAACATGAGTGTTATGAACATCGACGGTAGCACTACAAATAGTATGAATAAAAACTTTAGGATGAAAAATTT
This sequence comes from Pelosia muscerda, assembly GCA_963691645.1. Classification (NCBI taxonomy): domain Eukaryota; kingdom Metazoa; phylum Arthropoda; class Insecta; order Lepidoptera; family Erebidae; genus Pelosia; species Pelosia muscerda. The sequence continues at coordinate 4,515,673 of OY829100.1, forward strand.
TAGGAGGAGTGATCATTCGGATTACAAATCGTTAGGAAGAACAATTTCGGATAAAGAACTTTAGGTGAGTCAATATGGACCCGTATTGAATATCCGATGCTGCGGCACTGTTACGAGCACCATTATCACGGGTGCACTAAAGAACCGCTAAATTAGCTGTTATTGGGCAGACCGCATTATTGGACTACCCTCTACCGTATTCATTTTTACACGCGTCGTCTCTACCATGGTCCGCGTTTTCAAAAACATGGTATATATCCTGGGGTCCTAGCCAATTTGCTGTCGGAATCGGATCATATGACATTCCGACTGCAAATATCACTCAAATTCATTTTCAGAGCGATGAAGAATGTAGATTCGGAACGAATGCATTTTGGCTGGAGAGTGTTATAACAGTTCGATAATGATATCCCAATATCCAATTATATAGTTTTACTCCTCTTGCAATGAAGAGCTGTTCCAGTTCATCTCCATCTTCTACTCTACATTCTTATCGTGAAAAAACATGCAGGACTGAGGTGTCCCATGTCATACGATACTAGTAGTGCATGTGATTGATATTAAATGTATTTGAAAAGTTAACTTAAGAAGACACGGGGTAGCAAAAGATTTATAAAATGGGTTTTTAATTTCAACTGTTACTGTCGCGCTGTGCCCGCGTTATGTTTGTTCTAGAGGATTCCGGCAGAAAACTTGTATGACTAAAGAGGAGCTCGCACGACCTTTTAAGACATGATACTGGCGAATTTGTCATTGTTTTCCCTATAACTAGTTTTCAGAACTCATGTTATGGCCATGTCCATACCATTGAATTTTGGTTCAGTAGTTACAGCCCTTAGTTCAGATGAGCAAACAATTACTTACAGCTTCAGTATTAAGGACCAATGAGTTTAATCGAATGCCCTGACTACTTTCGTACAATAAAGGGACAATGAAAAGTTCACTCACTCATCTGATGTCAATTCAGCAATCAACTGAACAGCCCAATCTATTACATCTATTTAGTAAAGTAATCGTGGCAGTTACCTCGCATTGTAAGGGTCTGAATTCGACTCCCGACACTCGTATCAATAAATATCAACTATCTAAGGACTCCCTAAAACCATTTTCATCCCGCAACACCTCTCTGACATAATTAACCTAAATTGCACTTAAGTAACCAGAAACTAAAGTTCAAAATGCAATAATTAAGGGGAATTTTCGTCCAAATTAAATTGACCTCTGATTGTTTGTTAATCCTTAGTCTTTTCATGTTGGGTTCATATAATTAGAGCGGTTCTGCAGATCAATAGTGACTGGTGCATCGAGCATGTAACGTTGTTTTGGACTGTTGTCATGACAACGGTTGATCCGAATTTGTGACGCGCTGGGGTGTGTAAGAGTGAGAGATTATTAGAGTGCCGGGAGAGTGAGAGAGAGGTCGGAAGAGGGTCCGTTGCAGTGCGCACTTGCTCCGTGCATGGTTAAATTGCATTAACGTTTGAACGCTTGCAATCTGTTGGATTTGGCAATTTTAGGAACGAACGAGGTGTGACTGTTTTCGTATCTTGTTCGTTAGGCAGTTTTACATTGTTTTGTGTAAATATAAGAATTGTGGAATGCGGTACATTGAATTGTCATTGTAGCAAAGGTCGGCCCTAGAAAAGATGTATGGATTGTGTGAAAGAAAATATGACAAAGAAGGGAGTGAATGAGGAAATGACATCTGATAGGAATGTATGGAAGAGAAAGACATGTTACCCCAAATAATTAGGACAACCGCAGGGAGATAATGATTGGCTTCTTTCTACTTGGAATCTTAAACATAACTGGTAAGAATTAGACTTATCAGTGAACATCCTGAACCTATTGAGACAGACATTATGTCATAGTACCATGTCGTGTTATGCTAGCAACGTAGTTTTGGGTGAGCCCCAGAGGAGACTTATCCCATACTCTCTTAATAAATGTATCATCACTACATAGTATAAAACAAAGTCGCTTTCTCTGTTCCTATATCCATGTATGCTTAAATCTTTAAAACTACGCAACGGATTTTGATGCGGTTTTTCATATTAGATAGAGTGATTAAAGAGGAAGGTTTATATGTATTATATAACATCATGCTACAATCAACTGATGCGGAGCAGAAGTGTGTTGCAAAAACGGGGGACGCAGACGAAGATGCGCTTGTCAGCTAGTTAGATATAACATTGTGTCTGCATAGCATGTATACTCAATGCACTGCAAATGAAACTACGAAAACAAATAAATGTTTTTCCGGTTGTAGAAATGTACTACTTTTATATGAACAAAGTTTCGCCTCATAAAATGACCAAATAAATCAAATATCTAGGGACAAAAAGGAAAAAGAACTTCTATAGACAAATTCGACATAAACTTTTGGCCAATCAGATATACACGAGGAAAACGCGGGAAAAAATTTACCGCGAAAAATCTTTATCCATTTTTGGTTTCATTTAAATTCAAGAACATAGAGTAGTTTGCATTCATAGACCTCTACATAATAAATATTTATAGTTCTATGGTCGTATTGAATTAAAAAAATATTTAACAGTATGTACTGTCCAAGTTTAGTCCAAGTCTAAGGCTTAGTTGCACGAACTATCTGTCATGGTCATGGTCAAAAACAACGGTCACCGTCAAATTTAACAGTTTGATAGTAATGGTTTGGTTAACTCTATGGTTAGTACACAGAACAGAAAAACTAGTAGAAGTGCGACGCGATAGCTGCTCTAGCGGACCCGATGTCGTAAAACTCACACACATAACCGTTAATAATACCGTGCTCTACTAGTAAATAATTGTTTTTTTGGCCTACCCTTTCCGGGATATAGGCGTGAGTTTATGTTATGTTATAATACATTAAAATATTAAATAATTTTAATAAAAAACATGGTTGCTATGCAGTAAAACTTACTTGTTTGAGCTGCCGTAGTGAAAAAAGTATTTATGGCATTTCATACTTTGAATTGAAAAGCTTGAATATTTACGAAAAAGTTTAGACGTATTCTTATCAAAAACGTTCATATTATCGAATTTATCCTTCGTAGCATAAATACGCCAACCAATGACACGCGTGTACCGACTACATGCCGCTTCCACTTATTTTTGTTTTCCATGATTTTGTAGCTCTGTTTTTGACAGAATTTGACGTTTGAGCGTGGCTGGTCATAGTTACAACCAAGGCTATGACGTTTTATACCTGACCGTACCGGTCAACCAGCTTTGTCACGGTCAAAGTAAGATCGTGCAACTAAGGCTAAGATAAGCTTCTACCACGGCCGGTGTAACCTGGTCGAAACGTCAGGCATTCAAAAGGTATGTATATACCTATACCATGATCGCATTTACATATTATCATAAGCTTCTACGGTTTTTTAGGGCGCCATTTTTTTAACCAACAGTTTTTTTTAATAAGCCCCTTAGTTTTATATAAAATGGTAGTGAGTGTGTTATGTCTTACCAAGAATTTTGGAGTCTTAGCCAGCCTGCAAGATGATACACCTGCTGTTAACAGACTCTGACTGAGGCTTTAACCATGGAATTGGGTAGTCAATTAACGTCTGAGATCCCAAGCTAAATCAAAAGAGTAGAAGACTTTGCCCCCAGTTCTAGCTTCAAGTTGCTAATGTCCCATGTGGCCATTCTAAAAGCCTAGGAACATCGAGGACATTAATCTCAAAAAATATACTTGGCTACACCCCCGTGACATAGTCAGACTTGCCTCGTCGCGTTGGATGCAAACCGCCAACCGGTCAGATTGGAGGTCTATGTTCAGCAGTGGACGTCTTGTGGCTGAAATAATGATGTTCTTTTATTCATAAGCACGCGGACCACCTGATGGAAAGTGGTTACCGTGGCCTATGGGCGTTTGCAACACCAGGGACGTCACATTCGTGCTGCTGACCATACAGGGACGAGGGAGGAAGGGGGAGGGGGCAAGAAGGGAGAAGGTTAAGAGAGTCTTTGTGCGGTCAGCGCAGAAGACAAAATAGGGATTCTCGATTTTCCCACTGACAACACAAAACCTCTCCAGTGCGCTCTAGCTAACCTACTCACCGCCGGAAACACAACACAAGGTTATTATTAACCGCGGTATTCTGTTGGGCGGAGTATTTCTCCAGTCGGACTGCTCAATTAGGACGGGAGATACCGTCATGTCCTACCTCCGTCATCTTCATGTGTCCCGTCATGTCGTGTTGTTGATACTAGAGAAATTACTACAACAATCCTTCTTTCCCTTGAGAATTGCAAAATGAATTTAATAGTCTTTCAAAATTAATCTAAGGCAGAAAATTCTTCTACCTGTATATTAAAACTCTTTCGGAACTAGAATGCCATCAGATTTTTATTGCACCGGTATTTTACCATTCTCATTAAAGACCAGTTGTATTCTTGTAAATATTGGTTATGATGTTCCGTTAAACATAAATATGTTTACACCAAATCAAATACGATTATATCCAAATGTGATTTTTATAGCTTCAAAATTAAAGACCAAAATGCGACCTTACGAGACTGCTAACCTGTTGACGGTAAACTCGCGTCAAATAACACGTATCAATCTCACATACAAGTAATATTAAAAGTATTTTACCACGGTGGGTTAACGAAATTTACCACGGTTAGAATATTTTACTACGGTTAGAATTCTAGCCATTTTTATACTACGCCAGTACTATTATTGTTCTATGCCATTACACTACCAACGTCAACTCAATACTACCGTAAGCAATTTAGCCTAGCTTAGGTTATAGAAAATACTCATAAATTATGATGTTTATGGATAGGCCTTATGGCACACACCAATGACTTTTCGCTGCTTTTCGAAGTTAGGTGTGTTGTGTGTATTTATCGCAGGTTTAATAAGTGCCCAGTTAATAGCAATAAGCTTGCCACCTATTGAATTGGGACCTAAACATAAACTGGCGAATTGTGGGTGTTAGCATCTCTGCCTACCCCTTTGGGGATATAGGCGTGATTTTATGTTATGTTAAGGATAGTATTTTTTTTAATAAGACAAAAAAGAACAAAATACACTAAACACAATAAAATAAAATTCAACAGAGTGTGAACTAAAAAATTACCTCGATAGGAAAAGTATTGTTCAGGATTGCTTTCATACAGACTAGAAAGCCTTACGCACACATGATATTCTAATATCAGCATACCGTAGATTCCCCTGAGTACTCAAAGCACAAAGCACGTCAAACCAAGCTCTTATTTCAACAAGAGATTGTAGGGAGCTAGTAGAAATCAATTCACTGTACAGCAAATATGTCTGAGGGTGCACCCCTCAGACAAGGGTGAAGACAACGTTTTGGCAATGTGGGTTTCCATTGTTCGATTTTGATTAGGACTTAGGAGATAGTCTGATAGTTTTTGTTACTAGTGAAGGAAAACTAAATGATGAAACGATTATGATGAATGTATGAAACGATTATATTAGCGTGTGATTAGCGTGCGATTGACGGACCCATAAAGTAATCCTAGAGGAACATATTTTGCGAGGGATATACATATCTTTACGCAAAACCTAAGCGTGAGAAAATGACAGAGAATATGAACCGTGAAACTTGTATAAGTTTAGTATGTAGCTATCCTTTTCTTTTGTAGATAATACTGTATGGATTGTACCAGAAGTATATAGAAATTCTATTAAAAAAATACTATCTAATCAGCATGTTCCTTGAAGAGTTAATCGTTTAGAAAGTTTAATTGAAATTTACCGAATGATATTGACACGTCACGCAAGCTATTTAAAAATAATGGTATCCATGAACAGAATATTAATCAGTTGACCGTTGAACTACCAACAGTTTCCGATTTTACACTTTATATATCGAGCAAAAAATGTCCCAAAGTTAAAAAAAAAAACAAAATAATAACTTACACATTACACATTATTACACAGAATCAACAGATTCCAACAGTATACAATATTTTGTTTTGATTCCATTAAAAATAACAATGAAACAAACTGCAGAAAGAGTAGAAGGACATTTGAAATATTGAAATTCCTGAGCAAATCGGCACTCACTCGATGAAATAGTTTCGTATCTAACTACACATTCCTGGAAGCAACTCGTGCTAAGGCAACATACAGTTCAGACTATGCTAGTTCATTGTTACAACATACTCTCAGTTTATATACCTTGTAGCTAATTTAATTGCTGTCCATTGAAAGCTAATCCTGGTTGTCATCCCAAGTTTGCAATTTGGTATCCGAGGTCTATTCTCATATTTCTCCTTTCCGATTGGTTTGGTTGACTTTTATGAAGTGACTGCCGTTTAGTCAGAGCGCCCCAGAGATCTTCCAACCCACATATGAAAACTTGTGTCACGGCCTCGTTTGTTGTTTAGCAGATCTAGACCCCGTACATACCTACTCCATAGCTCCATACTCTATCACACAGGTATTTATCTAGAATGGAATGCAGTCTCTGAGATCTTCTGGATTAAAGCTCAAGGTCTTGACGAGGCCTCATAAACCATTTTTTACCAACTAATAGAGTTGGTAAAAAATGGTTAAGTTAAATCCAATTTACTTATCTTAAATAAAAAATTCAAAAATAAAATAACAATAAAATGTTCTACTGTAACATGTTATAATAATATATAAGTTAGGTAGCTACTATGAAGTTTTAAAGGTCCCTGTGTCGAAGAGTAGAATATAACAACTTCTCTTTATGACCTAAATAAAATAAATTATTCCAGAGCAAAACTAATTTCTGAACAATGACGTCGGTAACAATGTCGTGTCGTGTACAACTGTGCACACAAGCGCCGCCTGAGTAGTGTCGTGACCCATTTCTCTTGAACTTCCTGATAGACACGGACATTGGAGATGAGTAAAATTGCCTATGCATCGAGTTTTTATCGGTCAACGATATTTGAGTGTCTGGCTGTTGATTACATTATTTATTTATACCAAAACATCACATTACTAGAAAACAGGCTCCGAGTTATTTTCTTGTTTATGAATTTGTTGAATATTTATGATACAGTCGCTGACAAAAGTTGTTTTTGTTTATTATTTTAGTAGAGGTTTCAGAAAGATTTGAATCATTGAATGGTTGAATGAAATTATTTTTATTATTAAAATCACCAGTGTCAAATTGCTTGCAAATTGGAATCGATTTCAGTAGCATTCACTATAAAACTTTCGCGTTGCATGATATGTACGAAACGTCAAGCAAATTATTGTATTTACCATATGATCGCGTTAATACCGGGATTTCGCTAACCAGATTTCAGTAGTCTTTACGTCATCAAAAATTTAACGATCAAAATGTCTTCTCATTTGAAAAACAAATGTCATCCATTTGTTACAAATGGAACTTTCCTGTCGTATTATATTTTCAGCGAGCTTGAGAAATCACTTTAATATTTCGTACAGAATTTAACATTTATCATAAATTTCTTTTGACTGGCTCTGGTTCTGCTGCCATTATTCGGAAGGGGGCATAGGTATTTAAAAAACTTCACCCGTATACTATTAATTACTTATCGTATTTTGTCCACTCATAATAGGCCCTAGGAATTCTTCATACTACTTTTAAGTATCGAACAAATAGTAGCATAAATTTTTAATCCTATCTTAAGTAACAAGATGAAACTGAGCTAGTCGAGGCCGGTCTTTGGCGTCCATGGTTCTAAAACTAACATATATAATATCATTGTCAAGTAAAGCTTCTTTTCGTACCGCAATGAACAGTGTGATTCGGGCTCGGATTGTTATCGCCCATCGATATTTGTGTATGTATCTTGTAAGAAAAGTGTAAATTCTAATAAAGTAAACAAAAAACAAATGTGTTTGACCCACTTTAACCATATAACACTAGTAACCTGTATACGGACGCTGTACTCACTGACTCGGGTTCAAATAAAACTATAGAAGTAAAGTAAATTGTAAAGAAATTACTCTTAAGAGCTGGAGGAAAGGTTTACGACTTACGACTCTTTAGAAACAAAATAATCCCCCTTATCATACAAAACTCTTTTGACGTGAAAGTCATTCAAAATAATCAGATTAACCCTTAAATACTGCCTCATAAAATTAGTGATTAAAAGTCATATAATTAAATCGAATAAGTTCGTTATCGAATAACATTAAGTGGCGGCAACTATTCGAATGGAGTGGGAATCAGAACGATTAATCATCGCACCCTAAAATCGTACGGTTTTAACGCCGTTGGTAACACATCAAGGTGTGTAATGTTACCTTAACAGGGTTGTTCTGCAATCGAGTGATTAATGATCGTAACTGTCACGTCATCAAACTTCGTACCCGGCTTCGTACACGTCGGGAAGAAGAGTGAGAGGGTATGGCTCGCTTCGGTTCGGTAATAAAGTTATCCTTAGAGGAAGTAAATGTGCGAGTGAAATACGTATCTTTACACAAAACCTAGTTGTAAGAAAGTGACAGAATATACGAACCGTGAAACGTAATTTCATAAACAATTATATGCTCTTTGACAGAAAAAGTAATCGCAGGACGTCAATGTTTCTACACTAAAAGTCACAAGTCACTGCCAATGACATTTTAAATTCGGAAATGAAGGAGTCTGTGGGTCTATTTACGTTAGTAATACTAATGTCTATGGGTTTGGTTGAGCATTCTCTCTATCGTACATCAGACTGACATTTCGCTACCTTTATAGTGTAGTTAAATCCGGTCGCATCCGAAGTCTTCACCTTGGATGGAGTCAGTAGTTAAATCCGGTCGCATCCGAAGTCTTCACCTTGGATGGAGTCTGGGAGAAGATCTTAACTATGATACGTCTTGGTTTGTTCTGACATTTTGGTCGCAACTACTGTCGGACCAGACAGAGTTGTGGTTAGTGTCCAACTATGGACAGGGGTTTTCAGGTCACCTGTATAGCTTAAAATCATTTTTGTTCATGAAAGATTAAACCTATAAGCTGAATACTGCACACCTTTACTCTAAATATTATGGGACAGTGAGTTTATTTGTTTGTGTCACAAAATATGGATAGATGGATTTAGATGGTATTTTATACATCGAGTGGGGTCCCTCTTTTATTTGACTCCGCAGGGAATCGCACACATTTTTAAATACCATATTTATAAAAGCGGTGCTGTTGGAATCACAAATGAACCCTGGCGATTCAGCAGTAATTAGGCGTTACTGCTCTACATGACCATGTGGGTACAGTTTCGTTTGGCTCTCCTTCCGGATTTTTCATGAAAACGATCAAAATCAGAAAAAGTGCCTTGTTTACGGTAAATACCTGACTAAGTGCAAGTGTTCAATATAATCGTATCCCTGAAATGTGAAATGGTTTCGTCAGCGGTAGAAATTATTTTTGTAAATGTTGTTGTATTTGCATTATTTTTCTCAAACACTAACGAAAATAATAAACCCAGTTTCTCATCTCTCATGGGGTTACGAATGCTGTAAGGGTTGGATTACTAACGGTCACAGAGAGAAGGCGAAATTGAATTCATGCCAATTATTTATTAACGCCCCCTATAGCCATGGAAAGGAAATTATACTGTTATTTACGATGAACGAAGTTTAAACCCTTTTAGAGAATATTGTATCTTTCAACGCCATTATGTAACAGCTACCACACAGGTGCCTATATAAAAATTGGTGTATATGACCACACCAGATCATTGGCACCTAATCCAACCGAAACTCAAACGCTGCCACTCCCAAAAAAGTCAAGATGAGAGTTTATAATATTTAAAAATAACAAAAGGGACATTTCCGAGCAGGTGCTTAACAAGGCGGTACATTGGGCAATTTGAACATGTTCCGGGCGTTGACTGTGAGTAGTCTCATAGTATCAATCGTGTAAAGCCAAGACTATTCTAAAGCCATTTAAGCGGAGATCTCCAATTGTTTTGCCATAAACCGCGATTAGTGCCCAGAACTACACTTCGACGACATTTTTATAACAAGCATGATTATCAGCTTTTATGTAAAACTTTAAACCTGGATCAGTGTAAATTTATTTGGGTTTATTTTGGTACGATGTTTTACATCTTAAGGCGGACTTAAGAGTTATTTATTGTGTTATTACTTGGGAGATTTTGAGCTTTAGAATAAACAAATCTTCAAATTTAGGAGTTCGTTGTAAATTTTCATAGATGCTGATTAGATATTATATTCCGAGCTCATTGACAATTCTAACCTGGCAGTATACTATACAATACCGAATTACATTCTGACGACTATGACGATTGATGGTGTTTTTGCCAGAAATAAGTTGAATTATGACTTATTTCGTAATGTAAGGACGAGGAATTTAGAAGTATAGCCGTTTGACATCCCTACACTGAAATCGGTCAGGTACACATGAACGAGTATAAAATAAAAAATCCTCCGATATAAAGAGTTTGACATTATAATACGGACGAATTAAGAAGACGTCTAAGTCCATAATCATAAACCATATATTAATACATTAACGAAAATTTTCAAGTACTCAGGAATACAACGAATGTAATGTGAGTCAGTAATCGTAAAACGTCATATTAAATACAGACACAAAATAAAAAAGTCATAGAAGCGCCAAAATTTTAGTACCTGCATAAATGTGTTCGCATTTACAAATAAAACTAGCTGAATAACCTAATGTTTGTGGGATTTGCCAATGAACGTGCAGATCGTATTCACTCAATACAATAGATGTTTCGCCCTACCAATATCGATTGCTTGCGAATCGTTCACATACGCGATATAAAAAATATAACCCTCGGCGGATTAATGGCAGCCTGTCATAATTGTGTACGAAATAATCATCTGCACAGAATTCGTCCGAAATTATAACGGCAGCGGCGACCGGAGGGTTGAACCTATATGTCATTATATGTCGTCGCCTTTTCGAATTTTGAACCCGTGGCGCGGTGATGCTTAATAGTTAAATTTAAATTTGTAACGACAAAATTAGAAGTTTTTTTTTAATTGGTACAATTAGTCTAATTTTATTATTGTTGAAAAAACTCACCAAAATTATTTTTCTTAGACATTCTTTATTTTTTTAACATATACATACACTTTTCTGTACTGTATTGCATTACCAGGTCTAGTATCTAACACCGAAACATCGCCAATAGAATTTTAGATTTGATTCAATATCACAGAAGAACAAACAATGTTTTACGTGTTTACAAATATAGCAGTCTTCGTTATTTGTATGTGTTCGGATATTTCCTAAAAATATGAGAAATCATAGTTGCAATTTGGTCATTACACTACTATTTGTGTTGCTAACTGTACCAACTAGGTAGCAACAGCCACTAACAATTTCAATAAGTTCCAACAACATAAAACGTAGCCATTTACTCCAATTTACTATTTACAACCACAATAAATGAAGGAGCCATTCTATTATTCAATAGTTGCGTGCGACTGTACCTACACAGGTACAGGCGTGGCGAGCTTGCGAAATACATCACAACGACATTAATTGTACAAAATACCGTAAAGAATGGGAAAGCGCGAGCTGTTTTAGTAATATGGACTAAATTGATTGGTGGAGCGACCTTCACTGTCATATATATCATTATATGGGAGCCAAGGTGTGTCAAATGGAAGTAGATCATTCACTCAGCAGGACAATATCTATATCCATACAAATGTGTTTATAGATACATTTAGTCTGTTTATTAAATTTTCACGCCTAAATCACTGATGAGTCTTTCCTCAGTTTTATATCAAACATGTTGCATTGCATGCATGTTGCATTTACTTCTTGTAAGAAGGTTATATTTGGGAAACAATAGCGTAGTATGAAAATTAAGTTAATAGGATATTGTATAAGTAAAATGTGTATGAAATATTATCCTTATAAGTAAATAGAAAGAAAAGGGGAATATGTTCGGCCTCTGGTGTTAACACAAAGCCGAGTAGTGAACGCGATCATGCGTTTAACCAATATAAGTATAAAAATGAAGTCGCTCCTGCTATCTATTCGTTTGGAACAATAAAACTACTCAACGGATTTTAATGCAGTTTTCAGCAATAGATAGTGATTGAGCTTGGACGGCTACTGTGTCCTTTTGCAAGCAAATAATACTAGAAAAGGAGGCAGTGGAGCGGGCCCGTAGAAGACTCCGTCCTCCATGAGCGCGGGCCTACAAGTAAACCTTAACTGCAAGCCTTGTGTATTCGCCGTTTTCATAAAAGTGAAATCGAAAAAAAATCTCTAAGAAGACGAATATGAAGGACGAATAAATTAAAGAAAGGATTACCCTTAAAGGACGGCATTCAACCCTTATTATTGAATCTATCTACCCTATAATAAGTAATCCATTACCCGCTGCACGTATTCGAATAAATTATTCCTGTTCATTTTCCCAATTTTGCGACTAAAACCTCATTAGCATAGGTAAGTAGAGTGTGGAGCTTATAGACTAACAGATTACTTGCTCTGGATATACCTACATGAGTGCGTGATTAGGGAGAATTTACAATATCGAACCGCGGTCGCCTAGTGGTATGGGTAATGGACTACTGAGACGAGGTCTCGGGTTCGATTCCAGGTTTACCAAGGCACACACGACCTTACGATTACCTATTCGCTGATTCCACTCTACTTTAATATAGCTACGAGTGTCTACTTAGATACTAGGGTGTGTATCGTTGTAAATAGGGTTCATTTTTCACATCATGAGCTAATGCGGTAATAAACAAACTATTGAATAAAATGTAAATACACTGAAATGAAATGTAAATTAGCACAATTACGCGTATTTTGACCCGATTACTGCTTGTGGTTATGGCCTCACAGTGTTGTCTGTAGAACAATATAGTGTTACCCTCCTTTCCTTAGATATTCATTAACCATCTTCATTAGACACTAATTTCGTTTTCAATACAGACGTACACATAGCAATAATATAGGTATTTACTTGCTTTCTTTTATTATCGCGATAAAGTTTTGCTGGTATACCTAATCGAAAACAAATCTTTTGGTTAGCAACAACTCACAATGGTCGTGCACGCCATTCCGATAAGCTTTAACGAAAGCATAATACTTGAAACTTTTCATTTCGACATGCATTTGTTTACTAGTAAACTCGGGGTATGTACTAATAAATACTATTCGAGAGGTTAAATATACCTCTGGAATAGTATTTATTAGTACATACCCCGAAATTCTTGTATTATTAACTAGAGACTTCTCGCCATTCTGTCCACATGCAAACCATTTAGCGTGGAAAAATTTGCTGTCAGAAATTAAAGGTTCCTATCCTGGTGCCGCTTCAGACTAGAACTTATACAATTTTATGGCGCCATCGCAGTAAAAAGCATTGAGCAGTGTTTCATTCTCTAAAATTGGTGTTAATTCGAGTTTTTATTGAGTATAAATATTATTGCTGTCAATTGTGATTTTCTTGTGATGGTTTCAAAACTCCATAGAAGCCTCAAGTAAAGTCGCTACTGGGGTATGACTATGACTTTAACTTGACTATGACGGACTTGACTTGACTTTGAACGTGACAATAAAATAACGCAGAATATTTACATATTATTAATATGATATACTTATCAAATTACTTGACACTGGCAAAGACTCAAGGAGCGAGCCATATTGAAAAAAAATAGAGAAAAAATAATAACTCATATGTATTTCAAATTTTGATTTAATCGGTTTAGATGTGGCCGTAAGTAGATTGGTTCGTGTTTCATAACATTAGTAAATATGGATATTATTGATTACATACCTATAAGTCCATCTACATCGCAGAACCACAGAATAAACCACAGCAATCCTACGAGCACACATCGCGCGCGGGACGCCCTCAACATTTTTCCAAACTCATATCCTTCAAGAACATTTTCTACCGAAAACAAACAAAACTGCACACATATTCATTACTAAACACCGATTATCTTATTATATTAGAACGGTCACTGACTCGTATTTTAATTGGATTTGAGGTTGAACGACAGCGAACGTAAATACGCGGGGAAATCGAACGAACGAGCGACACAACCCCTCCGAACGAAAGCTCACGCGGTACTGAGTAGTGAGTTGTTCAGTCCGTTCCGTTCCGTTCAGTCGACGTTTGGCGATAGTATAGTAATGGCGAAATTACCAACTAGCTACAGTTAATTTCGTAGCTCTTCGTAGCGGGAAAGTCCAGTTCGCAAATTGATCCGTTTTTCATTTGCGCCATTTAACCGTCGGACAATTTGTGTTCCAATAATGTAATAATTATCGTGATATGAGATTCTAAAGGGCTCTTGTTAGTGTTTTGCTGATTTTTAAAATAATAAATAGAATAGAAAATTAAAAATTAAAAATCAGTTTATCAATTTGCCTATAGCAGTCCACTGCTGCACATTTTTAATACATACATATACACATTATACACACACCAAACCAATGCAAATATATATGAATACAATTTTTTTTATACCACTTAAGCGGCAGACAAGCACTCGGCTCAACTTATGGTCACCGTGGCCTATGGGAGTTTACGAGTTACGCCAGGGGTGTAACACTCGTGTTGTCTACCCTATAGAAACCTTCTAAAGCCCTTCTTGAAGATTTGCACTGAACGGGAATCGAGACCGCAACCCCTGCGTAGCAGTCGAACGTTCTACCGGTAGGTCACGAAGGCTTTATTTTCTCTTTATTATTTTTCTCAGAAAGCAATAATTTACTCCGTGATTTTCTAGTACATTAAAACGTCGTGATCGTGATTATTCGCTAAAGTGTAAGATAGAAATACTAAATTTTAAGCTGAGACGACCCCAGACCTCCAGACGACATTGGCTGTGTCAACATTATGAACGCAAATATTAAGAACGATTTTACTTTATTTTTGTCTTGAAATTTTATTCTAACATTTAATGAGTTCTAAACGTATTTTTATGAGCAATATTGCTTCAAATATATTTTAATCTATTCATCAACATTTAAATCAAATAAAAATCTTCTAGAAAAATAATCGACACAGTGGGTAATTAATTCTGAAAATACTAATAACATAAAGCTTCTTTATTTTTTACATTTCATTCATAGAAATCATTTATAAAAAGCGTTCTTTAAGGAATTTCGAAATGAATTGTGGAAGCCGTACTTGTAAATTGTAGCTTAGACTCTCTGTCTGCTACTGAATGTAGTAATTACTTTTAGTAAAGAACTTAAAATGGTTAAGTACATAATTAATATGAATTAATTTAAATTACAGAACGCGATTATTTTTCGTTGTAAGTGTCATTAAATTAATCCATAATTAAGCGTCATGAACACAATATGTATTTATACCGTCTTACCTATTCACATTTAAGTATACCTAATGTATGATAATGTATTTACGCATAACATAGCAACAGAGTAGGTACAATCGTTATGCCACATAAACTTTGGCACAAAAACAAGGTAATTTTAGATTTTAGCACAAATAAATTACACATAGGTATCAAACGAATGTAAGGTATGATTGTACGAACCATGTATAGGCTTACAGCACATAAAACCGCGTACAATCACCATTGCTATTAGCTTAACATTCCAAGTTATCGATCACCGTAGTTCTAAACTGTATAGTGTGCTCCAAAAGTTACTTAACACCTTATCACTACATAGTATAAAACAAAGCGTTCTCTGTCCCTATATCCTTATGTCCCTTTGTAAAACTACGCAACGATTATTGATGCGGTTTTTTTTAATAGATAGAGTGATTAAAGAGGAAGGTTTATATGTATCCTGCTACAACCAACTGGTGCGGAGCAGAAGTGAAAAATGTTGTAAAAACGGGGTAACGCAGACGAAGTTGCGCAGGTCAGCTAGTATATTATAATAATCATTTGAATCCTAAGTCTAGTTAACCAGACGTAACATAAATAACGTTAATAAAATGAACTAGATTTAATTGTACATAAAATAAATGAACTAAAACCGAGATATATAAAAATTGTCATCTGAAAATTAAATACCATGAAAATACATCAATGAATTCTCTACTCGAATGATTTGGATGAAAAGTATGTTTAATTTTTTTATGAAATAATAAGCGAAATTATTTCTAAGTGTTACCCCTAACCCATCTAGTGAAGCTCAAGTGCTTCTACCCAACTATTAGAAGTGGGTTATCATTGATAGAAATCAAATCGATCTCGACTGACTTCTTAAACACACTACTGCTAATTAAAGAAAATTAGTAAACAACATAATTATCTTTATTTTTTTATTTTTTGTTTTATAAACTCACGCCTGTATCCCTGAAGAGGTAGGTAGAGGTGCTAGCACGCACGCATTTCGCCAATTTATGTTAAGGTCCCAATGTAATAGATGGCGAGCCTATTGCCATTAACCGGGCACTTATAAACCTGCGATAAATACACACATAACTTCGAAAAGTATCGAGTCATTGGTGTATGCTATGGTAAAACCTGGGATCGGACCCGAGACCTAGTCTCAGCAGTCCATTACCCATACCACTAGGCTACCGCGGGTATTATCTTTAAATAGCAATAAATATTACATTGTAGAGTTTCAAACAGATATAAAATACAATGTCAATATGGTGGTCCGTCCACCGTTTCGATCACTATAAAAACGTTTTATAGCGCGCATACTATTAATTGAACACAACACCTCACGTCTCCTTTAGGGTCAACTAACTATATGGAAATCATGTCAAAACTCACGCGTAAGTACCTACCTATAGGTGAAAGGGCCGATAGTACAAATGCAGCCGACGAAACAGCCCTTTTATATTCCCATCACGTTTAGTTTTGTCCTGTGATATGAATATTTTCGTTGTACAAAGTTTGGCCCTAATGTAAATGTAATTTATTGACATAGTTCTCGGGTGTTATAGTGCAGAGACTTCTAGGAGTTAAAAATCATGTAGGTATGCATTTAATCTGTGGTTAAAAAATATGTGTCTCATACTCTCATAGACAGAACAATTTGCACTGAGCGGGAATCGAACCCACGCCTCCTGCGTAGCAGTCGCATGCCACATGTTCACTACCGCCATGCCACGGGGGTCGTCAATAGATAAAACACTTCTTTTTTATTATTTCCCTTTTCTATGACATATTATCACTAGGTACTGTTTAACCGCTTTTTAAAGAAGTACATAGTGCTAATATTTGGTAAGCTATTCTACCTACCCCTTCCAGACCCACGGTACCCCTGGCCATACCTCTGGTGGTACCGTGGGTTTTTAAAGTTAAACGGTACCACCGAGTATGTGACCCTAGTAATGTGTTGAACTGATTGCGATGTGGTTTAAAAACCCAGGGGTATGACCAGGGGTACCGTGAGTCTGAGGGGTACCTCAATACCACATATAGCTCTATAAGTACAGGAGGTCTAAAAAGGCCATTTCATGAAACGAATCGGATTGCAGTGCGTCTTCCAGTTCGTCCGGATTAAGATGAAATGTTGCAAGTTTAAAAATATAAACACCGGTAACTTTCCGGTTATTTTAATAATACTTTTGAAGACGAAAAAAAAAATACTTATAAAGAAGAAAAGCGTGTAGATAAGAATTTATTCATATTATATCAAAAAATAGACTTTAAGAACTATTTTATACCATAAATATATATTTTAGCATAATATTTAATTAACTGGTAATAAACTGTGCTTTGTCAACGAGTGTCAATTTATGAGCAAGTGATATGAGTTTCATGATTTTTTTAAAGTGAAATAATAAAGTGAAATAATAATAATATTTATTTAAAAATCATTGTACATTTATAGTTACATAGTTTCTTATCCTATCTATTGCTATCAAATGTTAATATATGGCAAAAAGTATAAAAAAAATACAGTTATAATCTTATCTTACATGTTTTCGATTGCGCTACAATTCTTGTGCCTGAACTAGGTAATCCTGTATCTCAGGCTAGAAGTGCAATTTACATTATATCTAAATAGGTAATAATTAATTTCTAGGTATAAAAGTTACTATGTAGTCATAATGCAATAAGTATGGAATCAGCATTAAATTCTAGTTCAAATAATATGTATATTTCATCACCGCCGTTGTCGATATAATCGACATAAATAAGTATAATTCAGCATAAATAAGTAGGACAGTGTCGTCATCTTTGTCATATGTGATCTCGTGCTCCAGTTTCAGGTTTCTTAGTCGCCTTCATAATCAATGGAACTTAAAAATCTTTTTTCAGCTGCTAGCTTTGCAGGACATTCAGGAGCTCCCGTGGTGTGATTGTTCGGCTTCTTGAAGCGCAAGCAAGTAGCGCACTTTCTCACTTCTGCCTCCTTCGTACAGTCCTTCCCTGTATGTCCTTGTTCTCCGCAATGTCCGCACGTATATGTTGTCTCCCTACAGGTCTTCGCAGCATGGCCATACTGCTGGCACTTGTAGCATCGGGTAACCAGCGTGAAGTCTCTAACGGGGCAAGATGACCAATTTACGAAAACCCTTTCTTGATTGATCAGCGCTTTACGGATGCTTGCAGACACCTCAATTATATAATTACAGGTGTCTGCGCCCTTCTTACCCGACTTGTGGCTTAATCTAATTGAGGTCAGGAAAGTTTCAAGGCTGCAACCCTGCAGCTTGTCCTCCAAATTCTGGTGGTACAGGCAACTAAAGACCTCCTTTTCCTGCATAGTAGCTGGAACCCCGATAACTGTCACTCTCGGCTTCCTCTTGCGCTGGTCATCTATGATAAGACCTGAGTTGATTAGTTGGGCTGATGTTTTCAATTTTTCAATGTCTCCCTTTGTGTCCGTGCTGATAATTACGCCACCGTTTTTCGTCTTGCGTAACCCTCTTACTTGCAGCTTCAGTTGCTCAGGACAAATAATTTTTTGTACTAGGGTCTTGGTCTCATCGCTTGACTTAGCCTTATCGTTGGGATAGATGACCACCGAACTGAAGCTCGGTGTGGGTATAAAATCATTGGTCCCCTTTTTCACTACTTCTGCGAATGATGTGCCAGCTTTGTTCTTAGTTGACTCCTCAATGGTCTGCTTTAGTTGGCATATTTGTTGCGAGAGGTCAACTTGTTTCTGAAGGGCTTGTCCTGTTGCGTTAACTTGCATCGTTTTTCCTTTCAGGGCCTGGTATTGCACTGCCATTTGCGACGTGAAGTGTCCCACTTTTCCGCACAATGCGCTTATACGTAGTTTCTGCTCGGAGTTAAGTTTTCCCTCCGTAGCAATAGTACATACCTCATTAAGGTACTGGTCAATGGAAGTCATCCAATTCTGGATCTCCGGGGTTGGGATGGTTTCCACCTGGGCAAGAGTTTGGGTTTGAGCACATTCGTGCACTTGTGGTCGTGGAGCGGGTGACGGCGTTGGCGGCGGCGTGCGGGCGGTCCTGCTACCCCTACTAAAGGGACTGCTGTCCATCTTCTATTGTGATAATGTATTCTAATAACAGAACATTGTTATCACAATCGCAATGTATATCACAAGTACACTATTGTTGCACTCTGCACTTGACATACATAGCTACTTGTTGTTGGTATAAAGGAGGTCACTATTCAGCAATTTATTTAATTTGTTATTTTAATTATTGTTTAGGTACACGTCTGTTCGCACTGGTGGTCGATGATTAATTTTGATTAATCGCTAGATGACGCTAAAATAAAAAAATAATTCAATTCAATTGAGATATTTTTTTCGTATTTCATTACTTTGTTCATGTTCATAATTCTGTAAGTAATAACAAGGAACACTGAATACGTTACGATGAAGTATAGTGTCCGTTTTGGTGAATGAAGTCGTCTTGGGCTATTGCATGTTGCGATAAATTGTCTTAAAGAAATATATCAGCCATAAGCTATATCTATTTAATTTCAATCAATTGAGTCAAGCAAAACAAGTCACAACGATCGACGAATTGTTAGACGCAATGTGGGAGTTGCGTCTTTCAATACTGCCATTTGACATTTAGGCGATTCGTATTTGGTGAGCCGTTTTACGATTTTGTATAGAAACTTGTCAAAAAGGCGAATTGCCAAAAACGAATCGCGCGGCGAATTGCGCTGTGTGTGACCATTTTACGAAATTAAATCCGCTTCGTATTTCAATGCGGATACGATTCGTCGTTAGTGGCCTTTTTAGACCCCCTGTTCTTCGATCCCACGAGCTCTGACGTTACAATCGAATGGCTGACCACACAGGCTACTCTGCCATTGCTGTACCATTGCATGAATTAGTTAAGAGATGGGTGGTAGGATAAACAAATTGAAACGAAGTCTCACTTAATATACATTTATTTTGTGGCGTTATTCATAATTACTAAATTAATGCTAGTTACATAACACATACATTCATAATCAACGATTCATCTTTACATATTACTATCGGCCATATTTTAAATTTATAACAGACAACGTAACTATGCAAAAAGATACGTATCTTAACTACAAAGATCATTATATAAAAAAAAATTGAGAGCTTTAGAGCTCGTAACTGCAGTTTTTTTTATGTTGTCATTAATATAAAATGGAAAATGGCAATGAATTATTTTCTGTTCAGGATTGTTATAAATATATCGCATGTACCGCGCTCTAGGTACGTGCGGTGAAGTGGGAGACCAGGCAAAGAAAAAGCACGAGTCGATAGCGAGCAAGATACCGCCCACCGTGAGCGTTGGCGGTATACTGACCAAATCTGACGATCGGTACTAACCCGCCTCCCTGCGCAAATACGCAAAGCGTGGTACCACGGTTACGATCCAACTACACTTCTCTTTTAAATACAGCTCTATAGGAAAAATATTCTACATCTTGTATCTAAAACACCAAATTACCAAGTCTTTTGTTCCAAATGTTAACTACAATAACATTTGCTCATCACTCAAGTATGAAAACGAGGCTTTTTAGCACAATAAATAACGAGAATTACTTATATTTTAATCACTTACTGTGCGATTACAATGAAACATGATATAAGAAATATGTACTTGTTATTTATAAGAAAATGCATTAAGTTTAACCCTAATCTTACTAAAAATGTAAACAAAAGTTATTCAAGAACAATTTTGTTTCAACCTTGAAGACAATCTTGTTCTTAAAAAGCTTTTGATCAGTTGCATAACTTGCCTAGATCTTACAAAGAATTACGAGACATACTTTTATTAGTAATAAATCCTCTATTGTTTATACCTGCAGAATTAAGTAATATTACTGAAATAGATCACCGACTTCAATACAAACTATACAAAATTAAGTATATAACCTGTTTTGTTGTTTTAAATATTTTAATTAGTAGCCGAGCACTTCTTCCTTTTTTCCCCCGTGTAGAAATCCGTACGGATACTCCCGGCTGAAGTCAGCAAGGGAGGTTGTCTGACTCTGAGGGAGGCGTGAGAAAATGACAAAGTATACGAACTGTGAAACGTTTTCTACAAACCAACTTAATAACTTTGACAGAAATAGATATTGCAGTGACGTCAATGATCTACTCTAAAAGTTATGGAGTCACTGTCAGACATTTTAAATTCAAAAACTGTCCATGTAAACCTTTGAGAATGCCGCAAGGACAACTTTAAAATCGGTTACGAGGTAAAGAGTTTGTGGGTCTATTTACGGTAGTAATATTAAGTCTTTATTCTGAATGCTTGCACTACAAAACAGGTTATATAACACAACATAAATACTAACGTCACCTAAATTAAGAAGATACTTATAAATCACATAACGTCCTGTCACAGTATAGGGTAACATTGTTCAAGAGAAATTCTGGAGGTTCAATGCACAATATACATAAAAATGCTTTAGCGTTAATATAATTCATCTCCTTAAAAATCTTATGTGAACTTAACATATTATCGACATATTGATACAAATGGATTATAGCATTTGTTAAGGTACTTATTTAAAAAAACGTTAACAATCTTAGCGTGTCTTTTTAATATGTTTCGTTTAAAAACTCAGTATAAAAATACTTTTCTACTTAGTAACGCATTTTGAAGACTAAAAACCTGTGTCGAACCACTAGTTAGTCAGTTAGCTAGTCTAGTTTATTTAACATGTGTTTTTATAAAAAGTTGCCACAAGATTGTTTATCTTTATTTAAGTACCTAAACAAATGTAGTATAGTAACTTCATTCGATGGTTAGTTACGCAATATTTTCGGAAAAGTTCACGTGAATTGCATATAAATTGAAATATAACTACTGATTCCAACGCGATTTATTTGAAAGGTGATGGGTCGTGTCATTCAGACTTAGACAAGCTATAGTCTAAAGGTAGTCATTGACGATACATCCAACGATCCAAATGGAGTGGACGTCTTACAAAATCGTTTCGTGAATGTGATAAATGTATACCAATGAAATGGACGTCTTCCAGCTTTGGATTTCCAAACGTATTGAAACCCATACATCCAATCCAAATGGATTTATCGTCAATGACTACCTTTAGAGTTGACATAAATCTTACATTTGTATGAGAAACCGGGGTATAACTCTATATGTAATTATTACTTTTTAGACTCGGCGTCTAAAATGATCACAAAGTTTTAGTGAAAGGAACACTAGAAAAAGTTAATACTTAAGGTTAGGTTTAGTATAAAAATATTTCATGTTGAACAATACTCCATTTTGGTTAGGTACGTATCTAAATGTAAACAATACTGATGTGTATTTTTAAAATTTTATTTATTTTGTTGATGATGATGATGATGATGATGGTGGTGATGATGATGATGATGGTGGTGATGATGATGATGATGATGATGATGATGATGATGATGATGATGGTGATGATGATGATGATGATGATGAGGATGATGATAGATGATAGAATCTACACGGATAGAACACAACCATGTGGTTTCAAAGACAGAATACTTATTACTACCGAGTCTCATCCGAAGGGACCTAGTATTGAACCTAATATAATTGTTTAATATGCGTTTTTATAAAGTCACTGCCAGATTGTTTACATTTAGTTACATACCTAATCAAATGGAATATAGGTATCCAATTTCACAAAGCTGTTTTGAATAAAGAAAATGGAAGTGTGTACCTTCATACAAACCGTATACTTGGCTTATTTGATTTCATTTTCTCACACACTCACACACACAAACACGTTCGAAAACAAAAAAAAAACTTATCAGAGAATGGCTAAATGAAAATATTGATCATTTAAATTAAAATTATGGGGAATATTTATTATGTAAATTTATTTTTGCGAATTTGACAATGATTTTTTTAATATCAGTCAAAAGAAATGATAGACTAAGAGTACTTTTACTGTAAGTTATATTTTAGAGATCGTCTCAGTAAAAGTAAGTCGTAGTCTATGCTTGGCCTAGGGCAGACAATACCCGGCTTTTGATTTGGTAACTCAGGAAGAAAGTGACACCATTGAGACTGGCTTGTCTTGTAGAGGATAGATAAAAAAACATAGATTGATATATTTATAAAGTTGTTAAAACCACGATCTCAATATACACACAATATACAAGGCAATATCTTATGGCTTGTGTTAGGAGTGGGTTCGGTAGTGTAATTGATCGTAAGACCAGCCCCTTAACCACTATGCTACCGAAGCTTGATTAAGTTTTCTGAAGTCTTCACATGTTAATAATTTGACGTCAAAGTCAAAGTATGTTTCATAGTAATTTAAACTTTTAC
Source organism: Pelosia muscerda (assembly GCA_963691645.1). Classification (NCBI taxonomy): domain Eukaryota; kingdom Metazoa; phylum Arthropoda; class Insecta; order Lepidoptera; family Erebidae; genus Pelosia; species Pelosia muscerda. The sequence continues at coordinate 4,539,250 of OY829100.1, forward strand.
ACGCATCTACGGTGTTAACTACTCTGTAAATATATCAAAATGTCCGATGTACGCTAAAAAAGTACTATACATAACCGAAGCAATTAATTAGCCTCACTTTTTCCCGCCAATTTATACGCCGCCGGGTACTGTAATTGTATGAAAGACGCCTAAATCTGGACATTCACAGCTTTAATAAAATGCAGACATCTCCTGCGAGTCAAAATTACAAAGCCATACGACACTGCATCCTATATTACAATTTCATTATATACTTAATAACTGTGTTGAGATTAGTATAAACAGTGAACGATGATAAGTAACCGATACAAGAAGGACCTAGAGAAAAATACGAACGGACTGTCATAAAACATTGACTGAAAAACAAAAATGTCAGCGATTATATTCATTACATCTACTTAGTAGTGGTCACTGCTTGCATAGCAACGACTCACTGGTTGCAAATCAACGAGTCACTAGTTGGAACGTTATTTTTAAAGAATAAAGTTTTCGCTAACATAAAATGTAACGTAATATTTTTATATAAAATCACAAAGTAAACATACTGGTGTGGAAAGCAATTGGATTTTTCATTTGCAAACCAATATGGTTATAGTATGATTTAATCATTATGTCCCCATGATTCTGGATGTGTTTTCTTAGTGATTCCTGTTATCACTATCACTATCACTATCATCACTATCACTACATAGTATAAAATAAAGTCGCGTTTTCTGTCCCTATTTTTCTTGTCCCTTTGTATGCTTAATCTTTAGAACTACGCAACGGATTTTGATGCGGTTTGTTTCAATAAATAGAATGGTTAAAGAGGAAGGTTTATATTATGTATATAACATCGTGCTACGACTAACAGGTGCGGAGCAGGAATGAAAAGTGTTGCAAAAACGGGGTGACGCAGACGAAGTCGCGCGGGTCAGCTAGTTAATGATAACCGAGTGATATAGTTTCGGTGATAATATGTGCTTCACTTAGATTCTACGAGAGAATCCGTCCGTAATTTTCTTTAAGTCCATGCTTGTAGGTATTCCTGACAGGAAATTACTTTCCCGATGATTTCTATCGCTTGCAGAGAATTATTTTTGTTTCTATTAAGTAGATTTCTTGTTTTGCTTTGTCATATATGAGAACTGCTAACAAAGCAAGTTGTTTATGAACATTATTTTTCATCAATTACATATTTTACGGCCCTTAAGATTTAGGGTTAATATAAGAAAAAAAAACAACGGTCAACGCTGACCGTCTCTCCTAAGTCTGTGCTGACCATAATAATAACATTTTTTTACCTTTTTAACCTGTACGCTATAGTTTGTATACTTCTGTATGTATGTATATTTTGTCTGCTACATTTGTGGGAGGAACTCGATAGGTGTAGCAAATTTGAAGTCGTCTGGGAACAGTTTCGCCGCGAATGGGTACATGAGTTTGTATGATTGACGGATCGTGACGTCAGCGACACCGGCAATGTCCCCGATTTCTTTCTGGCTGCGTTTGTCATCTGAAGCCTGGAAAAGGAAAATTGTATTCAGTTAATAAAGGATCAACAAACCACCTAAACTGGTTGGCCAGGACTATGTTAAGACTTTGAGAGGTTAAGGGGTCAAGACGCAGTAGCTCTCGTAGGAACGCGTACCCTGAATTCTTAAACGGGCCCCAGACTATACAGGGTGTAAGGGGAACGCTCCCGAAGCCGATGGCCCCTGGTAGTACTCATGGAACCCAACATATTGGCACTAAAAAAGATCGCAACGCAATTCTTTCTTTATTTTTTAATTTTTTTCTATTTTTTTTTCAAACCGTTATAATTGACACCCTGTATATAGTGCAAGTTTAGATGCTACCAAAAACACAAGAAAATAGATGATATTTCGATTAAGAATTCCGTCGAAGCATTCACTTTTTCCTATGTAAATTTGAATAGAAAGGAGATCATTCATTTTGGCCCAATTCTGAAAGTGCCGGCCAGAAAAAGAATTTGTAATATTCGGATAGAACACACAATTTCTATAAAAAAAATCTATTACATGAACCCTGTGGGCCCAATGGTTTTGTTGCTATATACTTTTGAAATATAAGAAAAATGTTATTTTGATGATGCATTTTAAAACATTCGATCACTTAAATAGTGATTTGTTTTAACTTTGTAGGCATGTTCTTTTGGTGTACAATAAAGCGCCGCACGCTCCGAGCAGATGCAGAAGGTTTCAAGTCATAACAAGTCTAAACATGTTTAGATCATTCATTTTGGACCACAAACATGTAAAAAATTGTAATATTCGGATAGAACACACAATTTCTATAAAGAAAATCTATTACATGAACCCTGTGCGCCCTATGGTTTTGTTGTTACATGCTCTTAAAATACGAGAAAAATGTTATTTTGATGGTGTACCTATTTCTAATAGATTTTTTTGACTATGTATGTCCTTAAGCATACATAAATACTAAATACATATAATCGTACCTGTTTGCCGAAGGGGTAGGCAGAGGCATAGGTATTATACGCGCATATTTTTACGCCCCGTTTCCATGTAATGGTCGGAACATTTTTTTATTTTTTCATGGCAGATGTTTAATAATGATTTATTTTCTTTTAACAAACAATTCAATAGGTACGCTTTTGATACACGCCGACCATTACATGGAAACGGGGCGTAAAAATATGCGCGTATAATACCTATGCCTCTGCCTACCCTTTCGGGCAAACAGGTACGATTATATGTATTTATGTATGCTTATGGACATACATAGTCAAAAAAATCTATTAGAAAGACACCATCAAAATAACATTTTTCTCGAATTTTAAGAGCATGTATCTAACAAAACCATAGGGCGCACAGGGTTGCCCTATATGGGTGTCCAATATGGGCGGAGACCCTGAAGGCTAGACACGTGCAGAAGATGCACGCTCCGCAGCGCACGATGGCCATCAGGGTCATAAGGGGGTACCGCACAATTTCCTTTGACGCAGCGAGTCTCCTCGCCGGATCGATAGCATGGATCCTGGATGCGAGATCCCTTTCGGTGCTATATCGGTACCGAAAGGAGGCGCGGGAGAGGGGACATGAACCCGAGCCAGATGAGCTCCGGGCCGTGAAGTCCCAGCTCCACAGGGACATGGTAGCTGAGTGGGAGCGACGACTTGGGCGACCAAGCGCAGGGCACGCCGTAGTAGCGGCGGTAAAACCCATCATGGGGGACTGGCTAGAGAGGCCACACGGTAGCCTCTCGTACCGGCTGACGCAGGTGATCACCGGGCACGGATGCTTCGGGGATTACCTGCATCGGATCCGGAAAGAGCCAACGTCCGAGTGCCATCACTGTGATGCGAGCGAGGACTCGGGGCTGCACACGCTGACCGGGTGCCCGGCGTGGGAGACGCCGAGGCGGGTCCTAGTGGCGGCCCTAGGAGTGCGAGTTCTTCGCTCGCCGCATTGCTTGGGCTGCCGGCGCCTCCTTCTGCGAGCAAGTAATGCTCGAGAAGAAGACGGCGGAACGAGTTCGGAGAAGACTCCGGACCCGCACAGCCCGCGACGAGCGGAGGCGACTCGGACGTCGGAGGTCGCAGAATGACCTCCGTCCTCCATGAGCGCGGGCCTGGGGGTGACGGGTGGAGCCGCCGGTCACTCTAGCAGAAGCAGGCCGCGACCGCAAAATGCGCCTCCCCATACCCGGGGGCTAGTTGGGGACACCGTGGTCCCTACACCCGACGGGGGTCATCTCGAAGAGAAGGCCCCGGGTCTGCCGGGGTGCGAGGGATATGTTGGCTACAACCTCACCTCCGGCAACTGAAGACCCAAAGACGGCGTGCGTTTTAGTCGGTTTGAGTCCGACATAACTTCCCAACCGGCTCCGGTTCCTGGCTCCGGATTTTTCGCACGATAAAAAACAAAAAAAAAACGGCGCACAGGTTTCATGTAATAGATTTTTTTTTTAGAAATTGTGTGTTCTATGGGAATATTACATTTTTTTACATGTTTGTGGTCCAAAATGAATGATCTAAACATGTTTAGACTTGTTATGACTTGAAACCTTCTGCATCTGCTCGGAGCGTGCGGCGCTTTATTGTACACCAAAAGAACATGCCTACAAAGTTAAAACAAATCACTATTATAGTGATCGAATGTTTTAAAATGCATCATCAAAATAACATTTTTCTTATATTTCAAAAGTATATAGCAACAAAACCATTGGGCCCACAGGGTTCATGTAATAGATTTTTTTTATAGAAATTGTGTGTTCTATCCGAATATTACAATTTTTTTTTCTGGCCGGCACTTTCAGAATTGGACCAAAAATGTATGAAACGTGAATGATCTCCTTTCATTGACAATGTTTCTACACTAAAGTCACAAGTCAATGCCATGGACATTTTAAATTCGGTTACACGGTAATGAAGGAGTCTATGGCTCTTTTTACGCTAGTAGTATTATTATATATGAACTGAAAAGGATGAATATGAGTGACATCTCGAGGTTCACCGCAATAAATAGAAAATATCACTCTATATATTCGAAAGAGGTCAAAATTGCACATTAAATAGTTCAACACTAGCATTTTGTGCTATGTATTTTATTTATTCAAATTGTACAATTTACACACATGCGCGAAGGCTGCGCATAATATTTGCAATTACTTATTAACAAACCAGTGAGTCTAGAATTTTCCGATAGTGATAAACAGGTGAACAGAATGTTAGAGGAACCGAACGCAGGGGATATCTACTTCTGATTAGTTTAACAAAATTGGGCTACTTTCTTTGATTGCAATACTTACTTTTTTGGTAGGTACCATGATTTTTAAACCCTTTAAAATAGTATTAATGCGTGAATTATGTTGTTAATAAAAGCTATAAGGCTATTACCTACAAAAAAAAGTAAGTATTGCAATTAAAACAGTATTGCCATACCAAAAAAATTAGCCCAATTTGGCTGAAATGGTTAGTAGTATCTCCTGTTTTGCCTATTTCCGTCAAGTATCTATGTACTTTGTCATGGGTCATATAATTGTTTACTGTAGGAGGAAGAACAGTCTTTATCGCCTTAATACACCCAAAAGAAATAGGGTAGACCGGGACTACACAGCAATTAGCATTATTACATGCAGCCCTGAATCTAATGGGGGCAGGCCGGTGCCCGCGGCCCGGGCGGCAACTTCTGGAGGGGGCGGCAAAATTCGGACTTAGTCGGTTCGACACCAACATAACCGCTCCCCGTCGAGAGGGGTACCCTACACAAAATAAAAGGGGGGGGCAGCCAATTCTCATTTTGCAGACGAATACCCCATCCTACCCTCCATTAGGAGGGTAGATGGTAAACTTAAAAATGCCGCCTCCTTCTACTTAGTTTTTACCCCGCCTAAAATATTACTAAATCGGGGCTGATTACATGTTTGAAAAGATATGTGTACAACATTACAACACTATGATCATCAATATACAAAGTGTCAAAACATAATGTCGTCGGTTAGTCGAGTGTCAGTGAGTCCATTAGCTGAGGCAGAATCTTTGTTGTTTAGAGGTCAAAACTAATGAAATGCATTTGACCTTCTCAAAATCTAAAATACCTTGAGGACTTCATTAGTTCTAACTGTTTAAGTAGTTTGTTTATTTGTAAGTTTTCATCATAAAAGTGTTGAACCAACAAAGTTATTAGTAATACTTAGAGGCACAAAGTGTGTCTCAGAGCCTAAGGGGGTATGTCAGAGGCTACCTCACTCTCGACAACTGGTGGCCCAAGTCGGCTGTGCGGTTGTGCTCGGTTGGATCCGACATAACCACCCCCGCTAATAAAACTAGATGTGAGAAAATAACAGGATAGCTGTATGAACCGTAAAAGGTATAAATGTGCAATAACGTGCCAATAAATGTGCATATTTTTAATATTAATTTCGGTAACACGGTAATGAGGAGACTGTTGTTCTAGTAACGCTACTATACTTTGTAAAATATAGCTTGGGTCCTATGACAGATGTCAAAATCAGATTCATAGGGATGTCCAAAATTCGATGAAAATATCGATACTACCAGCTATTATTGATGCATGTTACTTATAATTAGGTTTAATTTAATTGTATGTATGTATTTAATTGTAATGAAAACGGAATATACGTAGCATACAAGGCGTCAGCACTCATACTGATGAGAATGAGTGGAGTGGATCAGTGGAAGTTCATATCAAACAAATGTTGACGCGTGTATCTTATGCCTATATCATGGCCCAAGAGCCAAACGCGGCGTGTCTTCTTACAAAATCCAAAAACAGGTTCAGAGCGTTGATGGATTGAATGTAGGATTTTATTTACTCAATATTATTTAGGATCAAGTATATTGAAATATAAATATTATTATGATATTAAAATACCTAAGCAATAAGATTAAATTCTAATTAAGTTTTTCTTATATTAATTTCTATTTTAAATTAAACTTTATACAAAATATGGATAGTTCATAGTATGTGGTGACGATGATTCATCCCCCATCACTAATTAGCTCGGTATGTCCATAAAGTATGACATTGACAGCTAATACATTCAATAATAGAAAATTCAAGACTTCATGGGCGGGATTTCACTGACAGCTGTCATAGGACCCAAGCTACATTTTACAAAGTATAATAACAAGTTTATAGTTGAACCTCATATGCACTTGACAACATGTGATGCATAACAAGTGTTGCTCAACCACTGCAACGTTTCGCAATACGCGATGTCGCCAGTCATATGGCATTTGTTTTTTACACAGATCTCAACGTTTCGGCAGCTTTTTAGCAGCGATGGTCACATTAAAAATAGTTTTATTGCAATATGTAGTATTCAACACAGTGCGACGAAAAAGTCTAGAAACTGAAGTAAGATTTTGTATGTTGGCTACATTGTCGATGCTGTCAAAAACGTCACGTATCTGACATACTTGATACGTGACGTTTTTGACTTTGATGTAATAAATGAAGTACTACATTTTTTTTAATGGCAGCGTCACACGTTACAATGTTTGCGCAAATTTAGGCTTGCACTAATATACTTACTGTGAGGCGTGTTAGAAGATACATGTGCAAATTTCTTTAACGTGTATTTGCACAAGTTTATGCTTGCGCAGTTATAGTTAAACGTTAAATATTTCTTTTGTTCGATACATTTATTTTTAACGGTTTGCGGCGGCGCTCAGTGGCGCATCTATTATTATATTTGTAAAATATAAAAATCTTCTACCAACCTGTGAAGCCATATAGATGGCAGCAGCAGCGACAGAGATAGGACTGCGACCAGAGACAATATCGAGTTCGCCAGCTTTCCTTGCAATATGGGTAGCTGCCCTTTGCACAGAGTTCGGCAGCCCTAAGTTCGAGCAGAACCGAGACATGAAGTCCGCTGTGGTGATCAGTTCCACTGACGTCTCCAGAGCCTTGAGGATCAGTTTGAAACACCTGCCAATTTCCTTCTTACTGATTTTGCTGACTGCACAGATTTCTTTGAATGTTCGCGGCACTCCCTCTTGACGGCAGGCGATGTATAGGCATGCTGAGGCAATAGCATCATTCGCTCTGCCTTTGAGATTTTTGCCGTCGTGTACCTAGAATAAAAATAAATATCGTTACGGGTAGTTGAAGACTTAAAAATCCTACAACTGGTCTAACTGCAATGCTTCGATATCACCAAATACTTCAATTTAATTCAGTCAAACTCACAGTTAGACCGGTATAAGCGAACTCCAGACTGATATGAAAGCTTCGGATGCGACTGGGTTTAACGTTAGGGCTAGGATGAATAAGTGCAAATATTTGTATGAATGAACAGCATATGCCTATTTTGTACTGCACTAAGTATTCCTAAGTTTCTTATGCGTACACTTACAAAACAAAAATAAGTACTACCTGTTTATTCGCATTCTAGACTACAACCGACAATCTATGCTTAGTTTCGGACAAGATACCGCCTAAAATGGTTAAGTTTTTATCTTAGGTACTTTCTTTCATTCAATGAATAAAAAAATCCATAATTTAATAGCAGATTATTATAATACTAATTTAGTGTTATCATAGACAGTCCTCGGCTGATAAATCTCGTTTCCCAACGTGATTCAGTTGAGAAACAAACTATTATCAGGTTTTTTTTTTCATAGACGTCAGCAAAAACCATTTGTCATCAAACTTTTTTTCAAGGTTGATTGCATTACGTTTTCTTGTTGCGTGAGACTGTTGATCTGACCCATTGACTGTTCGTCGTGTGCCTAATTTTCTGCTACAAAAGTACAATGTGGCGGCTAGTGGGTCAGTGCCATGAAATAAGATGAAGAAGGTCGGTTTTAAACAATGAACGATAATAGGATCGCACGCACACAGACGCGAGTCAACAAAAATCTCAGGAAAAGTCAGTCATAATGCCAGCTCAACATTTTGCCGGATTTATCCAGCAGTTAAGTACTTGATTAGGGCCTCCGGTCGACATTATTCGACACATGAATTATTGAATGCACGACAACGGCGTTTTTTTTATGGTACGTCAATTTGACTTCACCTCGCCTGATGGTAACCTGAAGGCAAGGTCTCAGGAAAGAGGGTCACTATTATTACAAACATGTACAGTATTACATTGGTGGCGCTTAGCTTGACGACCTCATCAGATTCTTTTTCAAGCCCCGCTTAAAAGACCCGGAACTGTAGAAAGAAGGGTATCTCCCGTCCGAAATGAGCTGTCCAACTGGGGAAGTACCTCCGCCCTACAGAAGACCGCGGTCATAATAACCATCGTGTTGTGTTCCCGCCGGTAAGTAGGGTAGCCAGAGCTCATTATACCCCTCCTTCCCCTCCCCTTCCTAGCCTCCCCACCCCTTCCCAGCTCTCCCCCTTTCCCTTCAGGGTGGGCAGCGCGTGTGTGACACCCTTAGTGTTGCACACGTTCATAGGCCACGGTGGCCGCTTTCCATTAGGTGGGCCGGGTGCTTGTCTGCCACCTACGTAGTAAAAAAAAAAAAAACGTTCGCTGGTAAGGATTTCCAAGACTTAATGGAGCATAGTGTTCATCTGAAGTCGAGCACTCTGGTACCTTTACTCAAAAGGTACGTAAAAAGATAGGTATTTACCCTATAAACCCTAGAAACTATCAAATAGTACCAGTACGCTTCCACAGAACCCCCAGTTTTAATATTTTAGGTAAGTATAGATAACACAGGTAGTCATTATAATAATCATATTGTTTAATAGCTAGCTTTTTATAGGTCACGTATGCTTGACTAATCTCTGCTGATAATTTTTATTACATATTTGCATATACGGGTACAATATCCCACTAAAAATCTACGCCCCTTCAAAATCTAAGCTTCACCTTTGAGCTGGTACCTACACGCACTTAACGCGTAAATTTACTTTTCTGCTTAGAGAGTCAGACGTCAGTAGGAAGAAAGTCCCGCTTCTCCTATCAATTCGGAAATATGATCGTGGCATTAGGAACAAGAATAACCAATTTGTTCTTGTACAAAATATAGCTGTAAATTACAAGTACAGCTTATTTTTAATCCGTCTAATACTCTCCAAGAAGTTAATTGGTAGTGCTTAAATATAGTAAGGTAAGCGCGTAATTAATTTCCTTGCGATTTTACACTGCATAACAAGGAATCGGGTCATTTTTTTTTTCTTTCAAATTTATTTGGTTGTAACATTTTTATTTTCGGAATACCCATTTTCTTCTCTCTTGGAAATCATCTTCCTTGCGTTAAGATTTTCTATATTTCCCACGAAGGGACTGCCATCTAGCCTCCACAACCCAATTGACTATATCGAAGTATTGCAGTTAGGTACCCTTGGAATATTAATAGTAAATAGATACATTACATTACCTGGACCAAATCGGAGCAGTTTTAGAAAAGGGGTAGGGTAGGTCAGGAGTACCGAGCATGCATGAAGAAGGTAATGAGACTGAATGAAGCAAGAGTAGTATGTCGGGATCGTAGCAAATGGAGATCCGTGATCTCTGCCTACACCTATGGGAAACTGGCGTGATTTTATGTGTGTATGTATGTAATTTTTAATGGTTACTGACCTGTTTAAAAAGATTGTTGGCCCTGTCTACAATTGTTTTTGGCAAGTTAATTCTGTCCGCCATTGTGCTGATTTCTCTGAATGCATTTATGAGAGCCCTATCTGTACTGCTAATGTTTCTGCGATTCTGATATTTGGATACTCCGAAACTGTCAAACGAAGCATCTCCTCGACCTGGTCCGATGATAGTGGAGAGATCTCCACCGGATAGTAATGGGTTCTCCGGGCCACCAACACGAGAAGGGTCAACTCCTGACTTCTCATTGCTGAATGTACGCCATTCTGAACCAACATCAATGACTCTGGTGAAGAGATATAAAAAAAGTTATTTTCTTGTTATAATTATATAATTTTTCTTCTTCTTCTCAGTCATACATTCATGGCAGTTGTCATGGAATGTCTGATAAGCTTGACATGTTCTTTGTGAGATATCTCTGTGCCTTACTGCTCATGGCGCTGAATTTACACTCAGGAAGGAAACAGACAACATTATAAGGGCAGTTCATTTTTTTTTTTTACACAGTTTAGGTCGCAGACAAACACGCGGCCCACCTGATGGTAAGTGGTTACCGTGGCCTTTGGGCACACTCGTGCCGCAACCCCTGTGTGTTTGTGGGTGATTTCCATGAGAACTCTTGAGTATATAATGCAAGAATTAGTGAATACACATGTTATCACAGTTTCAAATACTACCAATACGCATTGCCATAGGTCACAAAATTTCCAGCTTCATAAGACAAGAGTTTAAATTTGATATGAAGGTTTGGCATTAAACAGGAACATTTATCAATCAGAGCCTATTCCCAACTCGGTTGGGGTCGGCTTTCTGGTCTAACTAAGAATAGGCAGAACTTCGATATTTTCTGTGAAGCGACTGCCATTGGACCTCCACAGCCAAATTGGCGATTTTAAAGTTCTGTAGTTAGGCTAGTTAGACTTTTGAGGGTTCCAACTACCCGTAACAACTGCTATAGATGTTCGTATGGCAACTGGGACCTTAACATGCTCTCTGAGGCACGAACTGACCAGTGCAAATAATCATATTCATGCATACTAATATTTAAGCGGGGATCGAACCCGCGCCCCCTGCGTATCAATCGCTTTCTCTACCGCCATGCCACAGATCAATCAATAACATTGGTAAAAATATTTGCCTACAATTTGTAATTCAATCATGCTAAAATTACTTTGTTTTGTTCATATTATGATTATTTAATTTTATCATATTATATCTAATTGTAAACAATAACTTGATTTGTAGCATGTTCAATCACAAATATTTATTTACTGATTAGATTGTACCAATTGCATAACAATGTTTCACAAAGGAAATACCGTTGCACTTCTACATACATACAACCGCTATTTATTAATCTGTGTTTAATGTGTGTTTAATACAACTTTATATGATAAAGTGTAGATACAGGGGGCTCCAAAAGTTCCAGGATAATTTGAAGTTAAAATTGTATGAAGTAATGCCACTACACAACTACTAGTCTTAGAAGTTATTGGATTAATACAATTCAGTTTAGACTACCTACTACTTGTATGATTTTACTTATTTTCTTATAAAGAAACAAGATATCAATCTAGTTTATTTTATTAACACTATCTATGTTACCTTGGGATAAATTATACTTAGGCTGTCAAAGGATTATAGATCTTAAAGTGTCTAGGAATTTTTGGACTTTGGACCCCACTGTACTTATATCATATCAAGTATAAGTAGCTACACTTTTTGGTATAAAATTAGAAGTAAAGGTGCAATAATATCTCCTTTGTTGAGTGTACATGTAGTATGTACTACCTGTACATAGTCAAAGCGTATTTACTTGTTTGTACTGTGTCATAGTTGTAATACAATTGTGATCTATGGAATGTAGCAGTAGAGGATTCAATAGTTACTTTGACTGCATGTTGAATAAATATATGAGTGCTTCTATGGGTAATTTAATTGTTATAGTCAATATATTTGCAAAAAGAAATATTTTTAAGTGAATTCATCACATTCAATCATAAATAGCCGATCACACCACACTCTAAATAATTACTAATTAATTGATCTCTAGGGTATGTAGTGATTTTGAAAGCCAAAAAATTCAAAATTATTAATCCGTATAGACCTTCAAATAGAACTTATAAATGAAATTAAAAATGTAGATTAGCTTAGGAAATGGACCACTGATTCGATACATAAAGGATATGCTTCGACACTGGCAAGAAACTCTGCGGGTTTATATTTTTTTGGTTAATTGACAATCATGTCTATTTACAATAATTTGCTTAAGTAGCAAGTTGCATGAACAGCTCATTTCCAAGCTTGTTTATCATCAACATAATCTTGCATTTTAAAATAGCCTTTTTAGCATAATAAGTAAACATCTTGTCATACTCATTTATTATGCTAAAAAGAATAACAAAGCACACTGAACAATTAAGTGAGCCACTATTATAATGCTAAAACAGACTGCTAAGCCAGACTTCACAGCCTAATAATAGTTGTTATATTAACCCTGTACTGTGTGGCTCACATGTATAGTGGATGGGTCATCCATCTCGTCTCTGGCATCCCCGTTTAGAAATTAAAACCCTGTACTGTCTGATTAATATTGTTTTTATTGTTTATTGTGACATATCTGATAGGTGGGTAGGTACATCAATGTTTATTATTTTTTTGATATAAGTGTCCCTCTAGGCACACTTAGCACTACAGGGTTAAAGGCAATTATGTTCTCTAAACCTAATTAGACAGTGCATAACTGCTATTAAGAAGTTAGCAAGCTATAAAAATTGGAACTTCAATGCCTATCCAATTCTTTCACTGTTGTTTTACAATGACCAGTGAAATATTTTCAAGAATATAGCAAATGCGCTACAAGCAATAATTGAAGTTCCTATGCATAAATAGCTTCCACATTACGCAATTGCGTTTAATTATTTAGTTGACCTCCACATAGAAATCAAATACATCACTCGCATTAGTTCAGTAACTTTGTTATTATTACGACACGGCATCAATATTGGAAAGCTCTTGTGTATTTCGTAAATATTGCTAAACGAATGTTTTGTTGCTTACCTGTCGCCTACTACTAGGCCGCATTCCGAGCATATCATGTCCCCAGCCCTGTAATCCTCGATAAGTGGCGCATCTGGGTGCGCATAGCACACCACTTTATTTGTCTCAATTCTAAAACCACAAAAGAAAGTAGGTTCATCATTCATCAACAAGTAGAAATTAAAACGTAGGGTAACTAGCAGCGGCTCTTCTCCACTAAATTATCACCATCGAAAACTTACTGTATATCATAATTAACATTAATGTTATTCAGCTGTACAATACATAAATAACGTCCATAAGAACTAAACAGGAATAATAATAAATTGGGAAAACAGACCTCGACGTGCTCGCCATGATTGTCAAGTAGGTACCACAGACAAGAAATATATTTTTTAAAAGATTGTAAACTTGGCGATGGATATTCAATATTTGGATTAACCATAGACTATGTGATCACATAAAGATTATATTATGTACGGATAACAATAGACCGTTAGGACTGTGAACAGTGTGAACTTCTAAAATACAATGTATCATGTACAATGTAATATAATCTTATATAGGTAAAAAATATTTCATAATATTTGAAAATTCAAGTAGGTATAAGATTACGAGATAATATGGATTTTTTTTGTCCAACGGAACCGTCTCCTAGGAAAAGGGGCGACGATAGATCGAGAACCGATTCCCAACGCAATTTACTTATGCTGTATTCTTATTTTATGATCTCGCCTAAAATACTTGGTGTTAAATTTACATGGATCAAAATATAAAAACTCACGTATAAATAACAAAATAGGTAGGTACGAAATTAAATCAGGGTAGAAATCATTTACATACGTAGGTAGGTACCTGATTTTTATTTCAATGTCTTGGTAAATAAATATTCACGTAATCTGCGGTAATAATATTATTACAGCTCTATCAAAGGTCATTACTTCATTGATGTGTTATATAATTTTTGCATTAGGTAGGTATGTTACTTAACAAAGCAATATGTAAAGGTGGAAACAAATTATCGGACGCGTCCGTAAGCCGCGGCTGATACAAGCTATCTGGGTAGTACAAATAAACGAAACTGTGCAAACTATATCGGTCATAAGTCGCGGACGTGACCTTGAGCCGTCCTTGAGCGCACGGACGTCCGAATAGAATCTGGCCGGCTGGATATTAGACATCGTACACATTATTAAGCCGCGTCCGTCAGCCGCGGCTTACGGACGCGTCCGATAATTTGTTCCCACCTTATAAGTCCTCACATATTTAATGACAGGGCGTAAAACTTGCATTATTATGACTTGTATGACTTTTAACCTGCTCGTAATGACAGAATAATAATATAATTAATCATATTTCTTAATGTCGTTTACAACAAATTACAATAAAATGTTGCAATCCAGTAGGTAAGTAGGTACTTAAATGTACTAAATGTGATAAATTCCACTCTATTTCCTATTAATAGTTCTAGTCCATTGCATACGTGTGGAAATACCTGAATATTGTAAGAAAACCTGAGGAGCATTAGAGCAAATGAGTCCTAGAGTGGACTTCGGATCGACATCTGCAAACGGAAGGAAGGAAGAAGAATTTTTTGTGTCTGGGTTAAAAATTAATATCCACTACGGGATTTGAACCCGCCAATATTTTCCCTTTCGTGGGGAATATTGACCAACTACAATAGACCTCCCCTATCGACCATTTTCGGATTAGAGGTCGATGGGGGAGACCCAACAATGGTTGTCCTATGGCCGAAATGTTAATGATGACAATGACTCTGATCCACTATACTCTACTGGACAGTGGACACTTACATAAATAAATATTCGAAATTTTCCTATAAGTACTTGGCATCGCAAGAGACATCTATTTAAATTCATTGTTACCGTTAGTTCCTCATAATTTTAATAGATGTCTCTAGCGTTACGTTGAGTATACAATAGGACTATATTTTATTATAAATGTTTCAATTTAATATACTGGGCCCATTCCATAAACTCTTAAAGACAGGTCGATAATGAAACAACTGTCATACTACCTAATGTATTTTTTATTTTGTAACATGTTCCTTAGTATTATTAAGAGTGGACTGGGTCGCGGGCTCGTGGGATTCACGGGTTCATGTCCCGTCCTGGATAATTAACTCTTTCTGTTCTAAGTCTATTATAAGATGTAGCATAAAGAGCTTCAAAATTCTATTAAATTATAGAATCTAGAAGTACTTATCATTTTTTTTCTCAATAGGTACCTACAAACTGAAATATTATACAGGGTGTAAGGGGAACGCTCCCGAAGCCGAAGGCCCCTCGTAGTACTCATATCAAATTGCGATGCCGTAATTTTTTTCAGTGCCAATATGTTGTGTACCATGAGTGAAGTTCGCAAAAAATCATACGACAGGCTAGATATTGTGTTTGGTTCAACACGAAAGGCGATTCAGGTCTCACCTTTTATGTAATAGGTGTTACCTATTTAAGTCTTAACTTATCTGAAAAAAATGAAAAGTATACAAAGAATATTGATCATATTCAAAATTTCAATAATCATTTATTCAGTATAGATATATTTAACAGCACTTACAAAACACCAAAATTAAAAATATACTACAGGTTAGTTTAGAAAATGGACCACCCAGTTCGAAAAGCAGTCACGGCCTGAGAAACCTCGGGCAAGAAATCAGCCCGTTTTTCTTTAGTTGACCTAATTTTGCTTGAGTTGCAAGCTGTATGAACAGCTCACTTCCATGCTAGTTTATCATCTAAATATTCTTGGATTTTTTGGTATATAAAAATAATATAAATGTAGGCCTTTAATAGCCTTTTTGGTATAACTTTCTTTTTATATAGCCTAGATGTAAGTACTAATTACAAAATACAGTTAACCCTAGGTGCTATGAAACGATTAGTCCAATAGAAATACATATTTCATACACATTATTTTCCAACGAATTTCGTCACCTACTGACCTACTAATGTAAGATGCAGTAGGCAATATTGCACGACGAGTCACAATCATAATATGTGTAATAAATGAATACAATGTCATGGCTGCCCCGCTCTCGTCAACTGGGTCACGGACGATCGACATCGACTGTTCAGTGGATTGGCTCGCTTTTTTAAATTTTATACAAATCAAAGGTGTGATTTAAAATCCTGTCACGAATTTCGTTAAATTAACCAAGACTAGGATCAAATTAACTTCACTTGCAAGCTTGTTGGTTGTATAAAGTATTATTACTAGCTTAAATAGAGCAACAGTCTTCTTATTACCGCGTTATTGAATTTAAAACGTCAAATGATTTTAAAATAAACACCTAAATGTCAGTAGGTAATACGGGGATCACTACATTTTGTAATATCGAGGTGTTCCTTTTAACACTAATTTATTATTCAACATACTTGCTCACAAAGTGGCTCTTATTCTCTGTAAAGACACCTACAATCAAACTGTGACTTTTCATTGCCATTATTCACTTTTTGTTTAACTCGCTTTGTTTTTATAAAAGTTTCGGTGCAAAAAGGTTCGTGTTCATTAGTACAACTACATATTACTATACCTATTGCTTACTAATTTCATGCAATTCAACATTACTATGTTTACTTGTACCTGCCTGTTTAATAAACAAAACACTCACTCGAATATAATTTTTAAGTGCTCTGCAATAAAATTTGCACGTATATAAAGAAGAAACCTCATTAATTTCGTCTATGGCCGATCGCCGTATAGGATGCGGGTGTATTTTTTTTTCAATTATGTAGGTACTACAAAATTTTTTACCGCCATTGCCATTGCAAAAAATTGTTCACAACTCGTTTTCACTGTTGAAATAATTATACCTAGTTAACTTCACAAGTGTATTGAAAAACGACGTATGACACACGTGTATATTGAAGATTACCGTCTCAATGTCGCCTCAGCGGTAATCACCAACATTACACACTTGTACCATAAGATAAGTACCTACTATTACTATTCATTGTATTATCACGGCGTGGTGGTGGTGGAGAAAGAATATCACAACCCTATCTCAGTTATATTTTTCGATTGTCGAAGTCGTAACGCAAACGGAAACACGGAAACCTTAACACGCGTATTCTTTCACATATTAAAGCGCTATCACTCATTTGCGATAGACCGAAGCAAGGGGCTATAGGGAAAATTCCAATTTCCTGGCTGACAAATCTAGTAATCTTAGACTTTATCCACTAATTAAATACTTATTCATAAAATATCCTTTAAAATATTATTAGGTACTCCAATTACAACTTCATATACCAAGTTCAAATAAAAATATTCTGTTAAATGTAACGTAGAACGTAACGCAAATACTAACTGCAAACCATGCAGGATTTATCTGATTTGGTATTTGCTAATAGTTGTGTAAAGGGGCTTTAGAAATAAATTTCTAAGCGCTCCAATTATTGCCTAATTTTTGGTTCACTATCGTCATCAAGCCCAGATTTGTAAGAGAAACGGGTTGCTTTATGCACGGGATTCGAAGTTTACTTACCAAACAATTTTTACAAAATACAAATTATTGCATAGAAAGAAATACGTCACTTTTCGAAGTTTTGTTTCTTGCAAAAATAATTTTGGAAGCTTCCAGAACATAACATTGTTTGTAATTAGTCAGCTTTAGGGGAATATTACAAGAAAGTAGAGCATGTTGGAATGTTGGGTCATTTACTTTGCGTGACATTTTGCAATGCGAAACTTGGTAGAAAGGGATTGTTTGCTAACAGGACAAATAACCCGTTCGTGCCAATTAGGTACGAATATTACCTCATTTAATTTCACGAAATAATATTCCGACTTCATTACTTGGAATAGGTTGGTCTTAGTACGCACTTTTGCAAAAAGTAACTTATTAACGAAATCATAACAGACCCCTGATTCTGAATGACAAACCCTTTCGTAACTATAGCGCATTAAAAGCTGGTCACATTTAAGTTGGTCTTGTTTTAGGCCATTTCTCTTTTCTATGCTAAACCATTGTAATCCAGTCTTCACACGTTAATACTGCGTTTAAAACTCGATGTCGCTCAGTATAACGTCTCAGGATTACAATGACGTTTATAAATACAACATACTTATAAGCAATCCTCTATGATTCCTCTAAAAACTTAAATAGTCGTATCTACACATACTAATGTATGTCCCAAAGGCATTGACAGATTTAAATTAACAACCACATTATCACGATTACTTAATACTCAACGGTAGATCAAAGAAAGAAGAGAATCTCCAACGCTATTCTGTGTCCGATGTGTATGGGACTTTATCAAGAAATTTGGGCACAAGCAAGCCCATGTGATGTGCAAGCCAGTACACCTACACTGAATGACAGACGATGCTCTGGCGTAGATGCTCCCTTTAAATTGGGAGGTTAAACAGCAGACGGTTCCATACATACATATAGCCGAAATAAGAGGAAAGCGGGTATGTGAACCCCAGGCTTTGGAATGAAACCCGAGATGACTCTAACGATGACGATAGTGAGGATGACTGTTCCATAATAATAATGAACTTCATTGCTGTCATCCCGGTTAAACATTATGAGAAGATTATCGAAATTATGTCCGTTCTACCTGTTATGTCCATCGGCGTCGAAACGTGGACATTGACAGTGGAGTTAGACCACCAACTGAAAGTCGCGTAGCGGACCATGAAGCGAGATATGCTAGGAATCTCTTTGAAGGATAAAATCCGCAGTGAGGTCATCCGACAAAGAACTAAAATTACTGACATAACTAGCAGAATAAGTAAGCCGAAGTGCATCCGCCGAAAGACCGATGGCCGCAGAAACAAACAAGTCCTTGAGTGGAAGCCGCGAGTAGGCAAACGGAAGGTACGACGCCGCCAATCCAGATGGACTGATGATCAGAAAAGGTGGCTGGGGTTCCGGATGCGGAGGGCTGAGGATCAGGAGCAGAGGTGTACATTGTAAGAGGCCTATGTCCAGCTGTGGACTGCGATAACCTAATTGTTTGATTGTCAACATTGCTGACACGCAAACTATTTGAATATAATACCATTACAATCGCAACAACTGTTTACTTAAGTTAAAAAATGACGTAATTACTTGCACATTAGATTGATCGTAGTTATAAACCAAACTCTTGGTAATAAACCAGTATCTTAACCAATATCAAACGATGTAACAATCATATCATAACGTCTTAAGCAAAAAACTTATAAAGATTTCGTACGTTTCTTAGTAGGTCAGCGTAGAGGCGAGTTGTAATAGTTTCATGTGAGCTAATATAATTCTACATTAACAACATATGGGTCAGTTGCATATTATATACTCAAGGTAGACTACACGTGGAGGGGTAGGCAGAGAGAGATAATATTGGACCGAGCCTAGACGGAATTAACTGGAGGGATTAAATGAAATACTAATAATTTCGATCAACTTATGATTTTTTTTAAACGATGATAAATTACTCTAACTCCTTATTCAATATTTTGTTTGCTTGCTATTCATGTTGCCTGCCTATATTTTACATTCACCGTGTCATGTACTCGTATATATTACTGGCAATGTGTATAATTCAGGTAAGTATTTTATACAATATCTAGGCAATGTATGAAATATTGTGAATATTATTGTCCAGTGCATACCTACTTACTTGTCTAGGTCTAGGCAATGTATACAATACCCAGTGTAGAACACAATGCCTGTGTTCTAAACAATATATGTGAAATAAACAGAACTTGGTCTTGGTCTGGTCGTGCCTCGGAGATCACGTTCAACCTAGACCGACGGGTCTAAGTTGTCATACGAACATCTACTGCAGTCGTTACGGGTAATTGGAGAGTAAATAATGGTAACAAAAAAATACGTTTTTTTATGCCAATATGTGGTGTACCAGGGGTTTGCGGCTTCGGGGGCGTTTCTATTTCACCCTGTCTATACCTCGTATAGAATACCATATTATACACATTGCCGGTAACATTTACGCAGCAAGAACTGGGCCTTTCTTACACCACATAATACTTAATACTACTCTACTACTACTATTACATAATACGTACTTATACACATATACCTACATACTTTCGCCACATAATAAATAATAGTATTACACGCTTTCGTCACTAAATTAATACCTAATAGTACTAAATATACTGCGTAGCTGCTTCCGTAGCTTCTGTGATTATAATAATTTACTTCCGTTATAGACAATAATAATATGTAACGAATAAACAGTGTGAGTCATGTCATACATCATCGACGACCTCTGTGGCGTGGCGGTTGTGAACGCGTGTACTACGCAGGAGGCGCGGGTTCGATTCCCGTTCAGTGCAAATATTTGTGTGCATGAATATGAATATTAGCATTGGTCTAGGTGTTTCTATGTATAGTAATATGTAAGTACGTATTTACAAAAAAGCATGTATCTAAGTATGTTTATCCGCATTCTACAACTCGTAACACGAGCTAGTTAAACTATGCTTACCATGGGTCTAGGTAACGTTGTGTAGATTGTCCTACAATATTTATACATGTAATAATAACTCACTACTCACCACAGCTTAACAATCCCAACGATAGCAATAATTTAATTTTACTAATTGTTATTCAAAGGAATGTCCAAACCGCACTCCTCAAAGCAAGTAAAAAAGACTTTCGTATGTGCAAATTCTACAAGTGCGAAGTCTAATTCCCGACACGTGTTACCCCTCTACACGAGATATCCTCAGGACCTCTAGACAAAGTGACATTGTATTGATTGAATCTTGTCGAAGCGTACCGTTCAATTTGCTATCAGGATTACTTGACTCAGCTACGAATATAAATAAGTCAAATAAAATATTTCCAGTCACAAAGATTCAAATTTCATTAAATTCATGTTACAGTAGCACTAGCATGAACTCATATCGAATACGTATTGTAAAGGTATCGACAGAACGGAGCATTGCGTTTGGCGGGCTACACACGCACATAGGTTCACAAGAGGCAGACTACCAATCACAATGCTCCGTTCTCCGATACCTTTACATTACGAATTCGATAGGAGTTCATGCTAGTGCTACAGATTTGTGTGCGTTTCCACTAGCGTTTTCGCCAATAGAATGCCACTGTGCCTAGAGCCCCGGGGGCCTAGACAAAAAGCATTTCTATTGGCTACGTCGTCAATAGAAAGGTCGAACGTGTATGGGAGTGACGTTAGTTGATGGAAATGTCTGTGATCCAAACTTTGTCTGACAATCAAATGTCGCTAGTCAGTGCCTCTTACGAACCACTATCGAACAAATGTGAAGGTTTTGAGTCCTCAGTATGATAACGGAGTGAGAGGAGGCGACTCCGATGTCGGAGGTCGCAGAATGACCTCCGTCCCCCATGAGCGCGGGCCTGGGGGTGACGGGTGGAGCCGCCGGTCACTCTAGCAGAAGAAGGCCACGGCGATGGAGCAAAATGCCACCCCATACCCAGGGGCTAGATGGGGACACCATGGTCCCCACATTTAGGGAAGAGGGTCATCTCAACAGAGATGTCCCCGGGTCTGCCGGGGTGCGAGAGATATGTCTTGTATAATCTCACCTCCGGCAATCAAGGACCCATGGACGGCGTGCGTTTTGGTCGGTTCGAGTCCGACATAATCACCTCCATCGGTTTTGGTGGAGGTGGTATCCGTGGGGATTTTGCGCACGATAAAAAAAAAAGTATGATAACGGAGTAATACTTAAGACGGTAGTACCAAGTCAAAAAGCGTAGCTTTCGAGAACTCGCATGTAACTCGATAGTGACGTCATCCTAACGTAAATGAATAATTGCTATTGAATTCGATATGAATACTTTCTCCCAAGTGGTTCGTGCTAGTGGTACAGAGCGGTGGCGAATGTAGCTTGAATACCCTTCGGAGCGACCTAGACCCCCTGTCTAGACCCCCTAACACCGCTACAGAGCAACTGACCGAACAGTATGGAAATTTCACTAAATATGTTCCTCATTCAATGTAGTCACCCTCAACTCCAATTGAAATAACCTCCTACTTTTTAGAAGTCGGTTAATAAAACCGAAGTAAAATCAATAAAACTTTTTGATTGCGTAGGTACCGGTTTACAATGGTGGAAAGTAATTGCGCAAGAATATTACACCGCCATTTCAAAGCTTCCAATAACAAACCGAAACATTTCAGCTACAAATGAAAATTGTAAGGTCTCCAGAGTTATAAGAAATTTTACTTGTTTGTACAATTTAGTTCAGATTGTTTGCAATTCGTTTGTTCTTTTAAAAGTGTGGCATTTCATCACAAAGGATCACGTGACCAAATTGTTTTCTCAATTTATATTATTTTGATGTGTGCCAACACAAAAAAATTTATCGAAATCGTAATGTAAACGTATCGAGAGATTGCGTTTGGTGGGCTTCGCCACAGAACTGTTAATGGAGGCTCCTTTAATTTTCTCGGTACCTAACTCGACTATCGAAACTATGAAATTCGTTATGTAAAGGCTTACATTACGAATTTAATTTTTCCAGTTCATACCCCATGCCCCTATAAATATGGCATAAAAATACGTCATATCTGAGTAGTTACTTACTCGGGTTGTCAAAGATAAAAGCCTTGCAACTAGGTCTTTGGACAAGGACAAATGCAAGAATCTAAGATACTATACGTTTCTTGCGAATACGAATCGATGCTTTAAGTCTGGTACCTTTGCTAGTTAACGAGGTTGTAGGTACCTAATGTACTTATATTAAATCTCGACCAAGTAAAGAAATATAAAATACTCGTACATAGTTTAGTTACATTGAATGGTTACATGCTACCTACGTCCTTCACAGCTCGTAACAAACACGAGTATACGTAGGTCGATATGTGGGTTCAGGAGTAATTTTAATATTACAAAATAAAAGTCACATTTAGAGTATTTTTGTTAGTACTACACTAAGGTAGTCAACAAGGTTTAACCTGATGACAAGCTCATGGCAAGCGATGTGGTTCTGCGAGATCGAATTAGAAATGTGGAGAGCTGTACACGAACAAAAGTTGCCGACATAGTCCACCGGGTTACCAAACTGAAGAGGCAGTGGGCGGGGCATGTAGTAAGATGAACAAATGGCCGTAGGATCCGAAAGGCTCTCGAATGGAGAGACTACCTACTTACTGGCAGATGAGGCGTGCGACGGTCCCCCGCGGCATGAACGGACGACATAGTCTAATTCGCGGGTGACCGTTGGATGCAGTCCGCCTCCAACCGGTCGGATTGGAGGTTAATGGGGAGGGCTAGGTGCAGCAGTGCAAGTCCTTTAACTGAAATGATGATGATAAAGTTTAATCAGTATTTCAGCACTGTTATAAGTCAGCATACTGTGATCATGGCGCTTGTAACAGCGCTGCAATTAATATGATATTTGGTTAGTGAAACCCAAGTATTAACGCGATCATAATATTATTATGGTAAATACAATAATTTACCTTCTGATTTAGATTTGATTGAGAAAAGAGCCGCGGTAGCCTTGTGGTATGGACTGCTGAGAGGAGGTCTCGGGTTCGAATGGAATGACCTCCCTGCCGTGGTTTTCTCAAGTGACTACAATACGGGCTTCTTCATGAAGGGCATTAGAAGGTTTCTACAGGGTAGGCAGCGCATGTGTGACGCCACTGGTGTTGCAAACGTCCATAGGCCACAGTGACCGCTTCCCATCAGGTGGGCCGTATGCTTGTCTGCCATCTAAGTGGTGTAAAAAAAAGGATTATGCAAGCGTGTCAGGCCATAGTCTCATGCATAACAAATCCACGGCCATACGTACAATAATTTCAACATTTAGTCCTTATAATGTCGTCTCGTCGCTTCATCCAGTTAATTTCGCCATAGTTTCGTGCGTTTCTTGCACTGGCAGGCGTTCCATTGCAAAAATGTTAACTTGCATCAACTATTGCATTGGAAGTAAGGTCATTCCAACATAAGCCGAACCTTAGACTCCCAAGGAAAACTGGCTATGTGTATTAGAGAGGCATTTGTGTATTTGGGCGGTTAACTCAAGTATTTAGGGCTATCGGTTATAATGTTTTAAATCTAATTACACACGCTTGTAGATCAATTTAGATCGGTAAAAATGAATACTCCGACTAGACTCTAACCCGCGATATTTTCCTTATAGGGGGATGCTTTAACCCCCGAGGGACAGACGCATTTGAAATTCTCCCAAACAACTATTTTTTCATTACATGCTTATAGACTTTGAAGGGATAAGTAGTATACTTTTTTTTACAGGACAAACAATGTGACCTGTGTGCTGGCGCAAACAGTACATACGATTTGCACCATTGATGGTGCTGGCCAATTCTGCAAATGAAACCACACTGACATTATGATATTCATGGTGAAAGAACATTTTAGTTGCTTCCAACGCCATTCATTGGGAAACTCTAAGTGGAAGAACGTCACAACCCCTAATGGTATTTTAATTTTTTTATGGTTTCTCGACGTCTATAGTCGTAAGTACTTACCAACTTGTGTTACCAACTTCACAAACTATGGTGAAAGATTGAGCAATCCAATTATAATAACATGAGTCTATTACTGAGGGTGTCTGGTAATGAGCCTACGTGGCGTGGCGGCAGAGTATTCGACTGCTGCAGTGCACATTGTGCGTGACTTCGATTCCCGTTCATTGCAAAAATTTGTATGCATGTCTATTTGGAGAGTATGTTAGTCCAGCTTGTTTTACGAACATATATGGTCGTTTTACATATACGTGAAATGGCCCTTACTTACAGAAGGATCGACCCACCCGTCCGCCCTAAGGTGTTTCCACTAGTAGTAAGTATAGGTATTTTTTTTATAAATATTATAGGACAATCTACGCAACGCCATCTAGACCCATGGTAAGCATAGTTTAACTAGCTTGTATTATAGGTTCTAGAACGCGGATAAACATACTTAGATACTTTTTTTTGTAAATACATACATGATATTATACATAGAAACACCCAGACCAATGCAAATATTCATATTCATGTGCACAAATATTTGCAATGAGCGGGAATCGAACCCACGCCTCCTGAGTAGCAGTCGCGTTCACTATCGCCACGCCACGGAGGTCGCTAATATAAAAACTTGCTGCGTGGAATAAGTACAGCTGGTATCTCTGGAATGGCTCCTCAAATGTCAAAGTACTTACTAGATACTCTCGACAGGTTGCCGCGGCATGCGGTTCGCATTATTGGGATTCCTGATGTCACGAACACCCTTGAGCCTTTATAGATGGCAGTATTTTACCGTCTCTACCATAGTGAATGTTCTGATGAGCTCATCCAATTATACCTACCATCTCCTTTCCTATTCACGTGTTTCCTTCTTCCTACAGTCCCGGGTCCTTTGAACGGACCGTGAAAAAGCATCTGATGAGGCTGTCAAGCTTGGCGCCACCATTGTAACATTATATACGTGTTTGTAATGGTGACCCTCTTTTCTGACACTTTACCTTCAGCTTGCTATTTGGCGCCAAGTCCAATTAACGTGACCTATATGAAGAAAAAGTAACTTATTGAATATGACGTTTTTAGCGAAGCTATGAAAAGCTTTAACGCTATTAGGTAAACTAGCTTCATAAATAATTGTATTGTAACATTGGATATTACCTGTTCCTATGATATTTCTTCGACGACGAACGGGACGGGTCGGGTCCTTTAAGTGGGGCGTGAAAAAGCATTTGATGAGGCCGTCAAGCTGAGCGCCACCATTGTAGCACTGAACGTGTTTGCAATGGTGACCCTCTTTCATGAGACTTTGCCTTCAGCTTAACCTCAGGCGAGGTGAAGTCAAATTGATGTGCCATAAATAAAAAATAAAAAAAAAATAATTACTAAATTAGCTGACCCGCGCAACTTCGTCTGCGTCACCCCGTTTTTGTAACATTTTTCATTCCTGCTCCGCACTTGTTGGTCGTAGCATGATATTATATACATATAAACCTTTCTCTTTAACAGTTCTATTTATTAAAAAAAACACATCAAAATCTGTTGTCAAGTTTTAAAAATGACCTGCGCAACTTCGTCTGCGTCACCCCGTTTTTGCAACATTTTTCATTCCTGCTCCGCACCTGTTAGTCGTAGCATGATGTTATATACATATAAACCTTCCTCTTTAACCATTATATCTGTTAAAAAAATCGCATCAAAATCCGTAGCGTAGTTTAAAAGATTTAAGCGTACAAAAAGGGATATAGAGACAGAGAACGCGACTTTATTTTATACTATGTAGTGATGATTAAATATGGTGTACTACGAGTAAACGGCAATCCACCCGCGGCTATTGGTGCTCGAACTCAATGTGACACATATTATTAAGTTAACCTGACATTGGTTCTATATTTACAAGAGATTGTCTAATCTAATGCCATTTATTAGAACATTTGAAAGTGACCAGTTAATTGATATTTAGTTCTATACGAAATAGCAATTAATTTATTGGGCCATAGATAAGTCAGCAATTACGTATGTGTACTTATATTGATATTTGCAATATTGTACTGTAATACGATGATAGGATCTTTATGATGGAAATTTCCCTTTGGAATAGAACCTGTTATTAAGTTATTATTCATTCGATCTTCATTAATATCAGCGTCAATTCTGATCGCATCCAAAGCTTGCATCTTGGAACTCGGATTCCCCTTTGCTACTCCACATTCCACCAGTTAATTAAACCAGTAATTGAACTGGTTTATAGGTGAGGGTAGCTAGTTTGAGTACCGAAGGTAGGTACGTATACATATATTACACACATATCTATATCATAAAAATGAATCGCAAAATATGTTGCTAAGCGCAAAACACGAAGACTGCTGCACTGCCCACCAGACACTAAAGTGCAGTAATAGCCCTTTTATTATTTTCCGTTTTATTTGTGATTCTGAAAGCGGGTTTCATAAGGTTTTTGCTGAATCAACAATTTTTTTTCTAGGACAATTAGGTGTTCTTCATTCAACAGTTTTACTCTTACTGCAAAAACAATAATACTAACAATTTAGCTTGGTTTCCCAACTAAAATGCAGTATATATCATAGTGCAGACGGAACTTTCAAAGTTTCCTATCTAAAATGCAGTAAGCAATCAAACTTAACTGTCCCTTAGATAGTTTTATACATTGGTAAAAAAAACAAAAAAACTAATTAATATGCAGTAAAATTTCCCTCCATACAAACTATTTTACTACAATTCGTTATTTTATTATTAATTGTCACGAACTCCCAACTAAAATGCAGTAACAACATAGCTAGCCGCATTTTAGTTGTGAATACTTAACATTCTTCAATTATTATAAACTGACTAAAATGCAGTAAAATTAGCATTACTGCTGATTAGTTCGGATGACATAGTGACACACATATGGTTATTCCCAAATAAAATGCAGTAATGTAAAACATTACTGCGTTTTAATTGGGATCAATTTTGACAAATGATAGAAGGTCAAGCCAATTATAACGCAGTATCAAGCGTTGTTACTGCATTTTAATCGGTTTTGAATAGATAAACGTTTATACGTAAACTAGCTTCATGTAGCAACAGTAGCAATTACTGCATTTTAGTTGGGTGCTTTAAAATGTTTATGAAGCGCGAAACAGAGCTTCCGAAAGGATACTGCTCGATTGTGTATGATTGATCAGTTGCGCTCAGCACAAAATTAAGTATACACTGGCCCGAGAAATGTACGATGCAGACTCAACGGCCAATAGTCATGAATCAGTCAATGATTATCAAGACTTTTTAGAAGCTGTTGAAAGTACATTGAAATCGGGGAAAGTTGAAGTCAAAAGTATGGACATAAAATATTTATTAATTATAAATCTAATATTACAGTTTTTTTTACAAAAAGAACTTTGATGAGATAAAATTCAAAGCACTATCTAGTCTCAAATCAAAGACCTTGCCTAACTTTACTGCAAAAACTGTTCCTAAAGGCGTTGATGTTGAAAGGAAACAAAATATCTTAAAGGTACTTAAAGGGCCACTTATTCCACCAAATAGGTTGATCTTCTGGAAAAACCTACCTGTTTGTTCTACACCACAAGAACCAGAATAATCCTTTTTTGATATTGATGAATAGTGTTGAATTTTTAAACTTATATTTTATTACTAAAAGTCTGTGATTTTTCTGTTTATGTTCAAAGGATATGACGGATTTATTTTAAGAAATAATGTGCCTTAAATGTAACTCAAGACTGATTATTATGACTGCTTTATAATGATACATAAATGATGAAACTGCATTAGATTTTGATACATACTTTATTATTACTTTAAACCTAGTAGTAGGAACATTAGGAGCCTTTAAGCGAGACTCAACCAATGTTATTTTAAGCGTATTAAACTATTAAAAGTAACAAGTTATTCCTAGAAACTAATTATTTAAGACTGACCTATGTAGAATACAAAACATCACACACTTACCTAGATAAAAGTGTGTGATGATTTGTATTTGATTTAAAACTGTAACGTTGATCTCAACATAATGTCCACCTTTGAAAAATACGGATCTACATTGAGTCATTTTATTATAAAACATGTAATATCTTTGTGATAATACATATTATGAGAAAACTGACACATTTTTTTAGATTAGAAGAAGTTTTTTATTTTTAATATGTGATTTTTACTTCATTAAGTTGAATTATTGTTATAAATTATGTAAAAATAAACGTTTTATATAATATTACCTAGCTATTTCTCTTACTGCACTAATAAAAAGAACACTTTTTTTCTATAAAACCAACTAATATGCAGTATTTTTTTCTCCTTACTGCATGTTAGTTGGGTTTACTGACCAAACAACTAATCCAAGCGTAGTAATGCTACTTTATACTGCGTTTTAATCAGTTTAAATGGTTTTTTTAATAAAAAAGGCGGTGCAGTAATGCGCGCCAAAATAGTAAAATGGCCATTATAAATTCATTTATAAGGATATTTCTTTTTTTATTGTTAAGACATGTGAACCTACGCCTATAGAACATTTCTGGATAATTTTTTTTTTGTTTATACAACTACTTATTTTTTATATCAAATTCTTAACTTTAAATGGCGTTTACTCGCAATCGTTATTTTGTGGTTACTGCACTTTAGTGTCTGGTGGGCAGTGCTGGACCAATACGTATTTTTTTTAAATTTATTCCTTGATGTCTAAGGAAGTTTTTATAGAACAGTGGGAACGGGATCAGAAGCTCACTAAGGCGGAGCCGCGGGCAACAGCTAGTATATGTATATATAGAATCTACGTAGGTTTACATGGGTCAGACTTGATTTAAACCGGTACAGTGTAGGTTCCTCGGGGGATTTTTCTAGGGTATATTCAGAATCTATGCGAAAAGGTTCCCGTTATGGAGCATCATATTGGATGCCGATATGGCAACTTCAATGCTCACTTTACTGAGGTAATACTTATCGTAATACAGCCTTCGCATTCAATATACATGCCATGATTAACATTATCACTACATAGTATAAAACAAAGTCGCTTTCTCTGTCCCTATATCCCTATGTATGCTTGAATCTTTAAAACTACGCAACGAATTTTGATGCGGTTTTTTTAATAGATAGAGTGATTGACGAGGAAGGTTTATATGTATATAACGTCATGCTACAACCAACTGGTGCGGAGCAGAAGTGAAAACTGTTGCAAAAACGGGGTGAAGCAGCGGGTCAATCAGTAAATGTCAAAAAAATCCTGTCGATTTTTTGATCACACATTTTCCTAGATCGACATGTCATACATTCCTGATAATATTATATTAATACTGAAATTTCTTAAGCTAAAGGTCACAAGTACATCCTTTAAGATCTCCTATTAAACCTTTGACAACTTAAGGTCGTTTATAAATCAATAACTTTGTACTGACTGAGAAATTAATTACGTCAGTAGCCGTAATCCGAAAATCGATACTGCTCGCAGAATACTCAAGTCTTATAGATGTTATAATTTTTCCTTAAAATCACGTCGCCGTACGTAGGAGGCTCGTGGCAATGAACCAACTCCTGTGACGTACGAACCTGTTACAGGTTATCCTTAGGGACAATTTAGACTATGACATATTCGAAATTCTGCTGCCTAACAATCAGCGTTCTGTTATATCACTACATAGTATAAAATAATAATAATATGAGTCTTTATTGTACACCAAGAATAACAAGATACAGATCAAATACAAAGCAACAATGGTTAATACAATTGGCGACCTTATCGCTCTGCGGCAATCTCTTACAGGCAACCATAGATTAAAGCAAAGTCGCGTTCTCTGTCCCTTTGTATGCTTTTTTTAATAGATAGAATGGTTAAAGAGGAAGGTTTATATGTAAAAAACATCATGCTACGACCAACAGGTGCGGAGCAAATGTTGCAAAAACGGGGTGACGCAGACGAAGTTGCGCGGGTCTGCTAGTCCTCAATATATTAGTAACTCTGCTGCCTTCCTGTGTTTCCTGCTGACAGGCCTCGCATGAGTTCTATCCCGTGTTCAGTAAAATTAATTCCAAAGTTGTTGAAAGAAAGTTATTCTTCTTCTTCTATCGAATCGACTGCATTTTCTAGTTGCCATCGTGGTGTAGTAATTTGTTTCACGACAACGCCGCTACTTACGGATAGGACCCGAGCATAGGTTTCGCTCTTCGATAGGGCTTACTACGTACGTTATTGTATTTAAAGTTATTTAAAACTTTAAATACTTACAATAAGGTTAATATTGCCGAATTTGTCCCTCGTTGCGTAAAAACGCACAGCAATGGCACGTGTACTCCTCCCACTTAATACTTCCATTTGTTTTCAGTTCTTCAGGATTATAACATTATTTTTGTCTAAAAAGGGGGCCACCTTTTCTAAAATGTAGGTAACCTTCAGCCGAGGTGAAATCATATTGAAGTGTCCAATATGAAAATATTAATTTGCAATTCTTATATTAAGTTTATGCTATACATGAAGTGACCCTTACAATAATGTGGGTACACTCAAAACTGCCTACGCAAGCCACGGGTAGCTAACGAGAGAATTCCTATAGCTACATCGTTCGTGAATTTGACGTAAGCAATAGTGAAGCCCACAAAGTTGGTTTTCTGACGAAACGATATTTTTAGGTGTTATTACAAATATGAAGTGAACCCGAAGTGACGTAGGCTCTTTTCCTGCGTAGGTAACTATTGGATTACACGTCGTCTTTACGAAATATCTACAAGATTTGCATCTAATAACAATGAAATTAGTTTCATTATTTACTCTCCATTGTATCAATACAGTCAAACGAAACAATAATTTTATAAAAAAACATCAACTCGCATTATGGCGCTATTTGTTTATTTTTTTATAGTGAAGTAGGTAGTTTATTGGAAACACGGTGGAAAGTGAATAATAATTAATAAGTGTACAAAAAATTAAAAAAAATTCATATAATAATTTTTGTGCCAGTAAGCATACTAGGACTTCTGACATATAGTAGGTATACCCGAAGTCTTACTAGGTGCCTTGACTTCGCACGCGTTTCCCTAACACCCTGTATATCTATCGGATATTAAACTTAGTCTCAAACTGGCACAGTGGTCTAGAATGGGTTGCGGGTACTGGTCAGGCGCGGGTGGTTTTGCCATCCATCGCCGTTTTCTTAATAGGTATAGCATTTTCTGTAAATGGCGATGGATCCAAATTGTACTCGTCATTATTATCTTGACGCAGTTTTCAGTTGCATTGGAGACTTTCACTTTCCGGGTACCCCTTCTCTTCCTTTTGATTTGGCTTATACGGCTGTAAGCTTTTATGGGAGCGACTGCCGTCTAATCTGTTAACCCCAAGAGGAAAGCCAACGGCTGACGTCTCGGACACAGCTAATAAACAATAATTGTAAACACAAATTGTGTTGTTGTTAGCGAGAATAATGACACAACTCAAAATGATTTGATTTGTCAGTACGATGTTGTAATATATATTTTTAACAAGTTAAAAAATGTGTCTTTGTGGCTGTTCATCAGAAGTTGGAGATGCGTCACTATTGAGAGCAAACCGTTTGACATTTTTTTTTTACACTTATTTTGGATTTTCAGTCTCTCGTAAATGAAATTATTTTTGGATATTTTTTTTATTAGGCATATTAAGGACGCAGTCGTTATCATGACAGTGTTTGAAACGCCTACTTTAGCCACTGGGGTTGTTTCCTAGTGACGGCAATTGGAGTGCGAGGTCTTTCGCTTCACGGCGATGGTACGATGCCCGAGCAGGGGTGCGAGGAATTTGTTCGTTACAATATCACCTGCGGCAACTTAAGACCCAACCAAAGACGACGTGCGTTTCAGTTGGTTCGAGTCCAACATAACCTTGTACATAACGGTGAGATTGGTATCCGTGGGGAATAAAAAAGCCGCTTACACCAAGACGGTAGCATGTGATTTTGGTTCTCCTAACAAAGGTACCAGTGGTAAGGACTTCCTATAACCCGATTACTGCCTGACTTGCTTTGCAAAAGGAAGCCGTAATACACTTGTTTAAATGTTATACTCGATTAAATAATATACATAATGCATTATTTAAAACTGTGTTTCGAAATTCTGTGTCTAAAAATGGAAGAATTCCGTACTACATAACTGCCATGATCGTTCTATTACAGATCCTTTTTAAAATTTTCAAACTTCGCCATTGAAAGGTACCATTCTGTAATGAGGTCTTCAATGTTGGAATGATGTCGCTTAATTTAATTACTGTATTTTTATAATATAATAAAACCATTTCGTTCGTTAGGAGGCAGGTCTATATAACGAGGCCTGTTCTTTTGTCACGGAGACGAAAATGCCGTGGATGTAAAGAGTCGCGCGTAAAGATAGCGCTAGGAACTCTTGACATTGCAGATATGCAAGAGAGTCGCATTATTGGTGCGGTCACGTTTTGCGGAAACCGGCACACTACGTTGGTAACAAATAACTGGCAATGACGCCCCCGCCAAACGGGCCCCGGTGTGAGGGGTAGGCCCAAGAAGCAAAACTTGGAAGGTGAACCCTGAGCTTCGAGTTCACCTTGACCTCACCTTGACACATCTCCATGACAATAATGATGAAAAATATTTCGGAGTGAACATAACGACATCCACCACACTGATTTTTAATCGTGTTGTAGTGCTTGTGCGGTTAAGCACGAAATAAATTTCCTTGCGATTTACATTGCATAGCAAGGAATCGGCTCAAAAATTTTTCTTCCAAATTTATTGAACTGCAACATTTTCGGTTAGGAATTTATTTTCGGCCTTATCATTTTTTTTACAACGTGCCCTATTGGCGGCAATAGGCTCGTCCCCTATTACATGG
Organism: Pelosia muscerda; assembly: GCA_963691645.1. Classification (NCBI taxonomy): domain Eukaryota; kingdom Metazoa; phylum Arthropoda; class Insecta; order Lepidoptera; family Erebidae; genus Pelosia; species Pelosia muscerda. The sequence goes on from OY829100.1 coordinate 4,572,624, forward strand.
CACCGAAAATCTTAGTTGGCGAAATGTGGGTGTTTAATACCCCTTCGGGGATTACGGGCGTGAGCGTATGTATTATGTATTTTCCCTTACTACTACTACGTATTACTACTTACCTTACTAATTTCTTACTTCATTTCTTCTCTGAAGTTTTTTCTTATTTAAAGAACATCGAACGACACCGCAGTCATAAATGTCGGGGAAAAAGAAATAACCAATAAATCATTTACTTATGCCTATTTTGTTTTAACAATTTCGGTTGCTGACTTTGACTAATATTGTATCGTGTTTACGAAAATTAATTCAGATACGAACTAAGTGTTTACGTCTAAGCCCCTTTGTAGGTCGCACTAAATTTAGTTATGAACGTGAACCCAGTCGATTATATTTAAATACAAAGTTAGTTTAAGGTTATCAAAATAATAATTGAACTAATAATTCTCATTCTAACGGCGCACTAAAGTTATTCAACATTCAATAAACAACGTAATTTATAATCACTATATTCCCGTTTTTGCTTGTTAATCAATTAATATTGATAGTGTAGTACCCATATACTTAGACGCACCTATATATAGACTAGAGGGAAAAGTGGGGAAGTGGGGAAATTGGGAGATAAGAATCTCTATAATCTATCTCTGTACCATCAATTCATCAAGATCAGTACAGGGATTAAGGCATAACATACAGACAGATAGACGTAGGTACTTTGGCATCGCTCAGTAGCGCGGGATCTAATTTTTTTTTCTATTCGGAGCAGAAACTTCTTGTCTGATTTGAGATAAATTGCACTCACAATATACTTTATAAAATATACAATAAACAATGGTTGGTGTTTTTCTTTATGCACTGGAGAATATTCAGATAGTACTTCATGTATAGGATGTGTATTCGATCTTCTTCATCCTTCATATTTCACTCCTGATTTTGGATTCCGCTTTTTCCATTCTAACTCCGGGTTTGACTGAACTTTGATACTTTCCGTGAAGCAATTTCCATTTGTTTAGGTACTTTAAGAAACGTAAACAATCTTAGTGTGTCTTTTTTTAAATATGTTGTACTCAGTAATAAATAATATTTTCTGCTTTGTAACGCATTATGAAGACTAGAAACCTGTATCAAACCATTAGTTAGTCAGTTAGCTAGCCCAGTTTATTTTTATAAATACCTTTTTAAGTACACCTAAACAAATGGAGTATAAATGAGATCTACATACACGGGTCAAATTGCCGATGCCTGAATTGAAAATAAAAGGTCAATAGCATTTAAAATTGTAGTATTTCATGAAAGTGTATTACAGTACATAGAGGAGGCTCGTGAAACCTCTAAGGTAAATGACCTCGTATTACTATTTAATCAATATTGTGTAAAAATAGTACACCAAAATGACACGTGCGCTTCAGATTCCTTACAGTTACTACACAATGGCTCTGAGCCAGTAGCTATTTCTGTAATGGTAACACATACATCAGGGGAAACAGTCAATATATATTGGTAAGTGAATCACTTTACCTTAAAAGGTTAGCAGAGGGCGGTACGTAATGGCGTCATGACTTTAATCAAGTAGTCATAGGTATTAGGTACACGGCTTTTCACGTGGAAAGCAAGAAATATTTTTTATTTAGAACCCTTCAACTTCACCTCGCCTGATGGTAAACTAAACGCTAAGTCACAGGAAAGAGGGTGACCACGTACAGTGTTACAATGCAGCAATGGTGGCGCTCAGATTGACGGAATTTTAGGTGATATTTTGCGCCCTGCGAAAAGGACTCGGGACTGTAGGAAGAAGGATGAGCTGGTAAGGAATTCCGAAACTTAATGGTGTGGTAAATGAAAGACTTACTGAACCGCTTGGTTCTTGATGGAATGTTCTGCACTATATAACCATCTTAGGGGCGATGGTGATATAGTAGAATTTCGAACGATTCAGACGAGGCTTCGTGGCTTAGCAATCAGAGCATTTTCCCCTGGAAGGGAAAGATCACAGGTTCGATTCCCGTCGAAGCATTCAATTTTTCCTATCTAAATTTGATTTAAACAGTGATGAATACGTGGCTTCATCTACTGACAATCGAAATCCACATAGATAGTTTATATTTTTTTATTTATCTAAACTAATTCTCACTAAGCCAACAAGATTAACGATTAATTTATATTAATTACACAATTCAATTATTTTATAGAAACAGTTGCGAACAGTAGTGCCAACCTTGACTGCCGGTAAGTTGGCATTGCCATCTGGCGGAGCGCGCTATTATGAATTTCACTGTTATGAAATATTGCGTTACTGAAACTATGTATTGCTAAACAACCGTTGCGTTGTGTTGATCTCTAGAACACTGAGATTCAGATGCAATACGGTTTTAATATATAGATATTATAACAGTTTTTCTGAACTTGCATCTAATGTAAAAATATCATTAATTCTAAAAAGTTTCATAAACATTAAAGTGAATGTGCTAAATGTGTATGAATACATTATATCATAATAATTATGTATGTTAGCATAGTAATGTGAGTTTGATTCTCATAATAAGATTATTTTTATTGCTAGTGGAAGATATTTCAGTGATAAAACATAGCACAGGTACCTAACTATTCCAGATTTTTTTTATATCAATATACCACATTTTAAGCCGTTTCATCCCGCGCACGCTCAAGCTGTGTAGTGAGCTCTCTGCCGTGGTTTTTCCAACGCTACTACAATATGGGGTTCTTCAAGAAGGGCATTAGAAGCTTTCTACAGGGTAGGCAGCACGTGTGTGACGCCTCTGGTGTTGCAAACGTCCATAGGCCACGGTGACCGCTTCCCATCAGGTGGGCCGTGTGCTTGTCTGCCACCTAAGTGGTATAAAAAAAAGCCAGATCCGTTGAGTCGTTTGGCGTGATTGAGTAACAAACAACCAAACATTTACACAAAGTTACAAATTTATTTTTTAAATGTAACACCATATGCCTATCACAGTCACACAGCTGAACATAGACCTCTTCCAATATGCGCCATTACTTCTAATTCTCAGCCTTGCGCATACAGTCCACAGCTGTGTTCACCTTTTTCAAATGGTAGTCCACAACCTTTTTGCTACTTTTTCCTAGTATTCAAAGTAAGAAATTAATACACATATTTAAACACATGAAAACACCAGAGATGTCACCTCTAGTATCACTTAACCCCTTCGTGCATCCAATTCATCTGTAACAACGCAATATAATACAAATAATATAGATTATCTGCAGTTTCCGGTAAGTTAGGTGTTTTCCCAGTCGTCGAGCAGTTCCCAATGAAAATGATGATGATGACAAAAAAATGATACAAATTTGAAAGAAAACATTCCAAATAATTAAAGAATTATGTTGGTAACTAAATATAGCACGTGACATCCCTGCCCTGTGCCTATCGATTTAAAAAAAATAAAACATTATGTGTAAATTACACATGACCTTCTGAAACGTAATATTCGGCCAGGTAGTGTAGGCAGTAAGTACCTACGCAATCAAGCAAACCTTGAAAAATATTACAATGAATTCTTTAAAATATTGAAAAATATACAAATACCACTAAGTACCTATAACTAACTAAATTATGGTTATTACGTTTTTTTTTTCGTCACCTGAGGTCATATTTTTCTTAAATTCTAATAATGAATATGTTGAAATTTTTGTTAAAGCTGAGATTTTTGCAATACCTACTCATTTACCTATATTTTTACCATATGGAGAACCATGTGTACTCAATGTCAACTTGTGATGAAAATTGAGCTGTCTGACTGGAGAAGTATCTCTTCCCTACAGAAGTCCGTGGCTAATAGTAACCTTGTGTTGTTTCCGGATGTGAGTAGGATAGCCAGAGCTCACTGGAGAGGTTTTATGCTGTCAGTGGGAAGACCGGGGGCTTAAGTTGACACCGCTATATGATGGAATAAAACCCTGCTTTGTCTTTTACACTGTAAGCACCGAAACTCTCTTAACCGTCACTCCTCCCGCCCTTTCACCCATATATATATATATCTATATAGGTATTTAAAAATGAATCGCAAAATATGTTGGTAAGCGCATAACTTGAAAACGGCTGTACCAATTCGAGCAGTTCTTTTTTATTTGTTCCTCGAAGTCTACGGAAGGTTTTTATGGAGCAGCGGGAACGGGAGCAGAAGTCCAAGCAGCTGGAACGGGATCAGAAGTCCACGCGGGCGGAGCCGCTGGCAACAGCTAGTTGTAAATAAAAACCACTTACTATCAACTAGGCTATGTTGCGTAGTTGTTACATCAGATGTACAAAAAAACGAATACTAGAACTCAAAAAAATTAATATATACTAACAATTAGTTTTGTAATAACTTCCGTTTTGTACATTATAATTATAATTAAGTGTTTACGTAATTAATAAATTCTTTAAAATGTGACAACTATTTCGAAAACATTCCAAAAATAAGTCCTGTTAAATTTATTGTAATACTGATAATATGTAATGATAGGTACCAGCGCATCCTACAGGCACGCGGCACAGATTAAAAATGTTTCTAATTGAAGAATGTTAAAAAAACAAAGCTAACTTAAGTATGAATCATGAAGGCCTTTTATTTTCTTCAAATCTTATCTGTCATCAACGTTTTTTTAAGTTTTAAAGTTCATCACGATTTCGAACACCACTATGGTCGCCATTACACTACCGAGTTCGACTTAATACTCTTTTTTGTTAGGATAGGAGTGTTATCCTAATAAATGGAGAGTTTTTGAGAGTTTATAAATCAGAGTGTAAAACAAATCAAGAGCAAGTAAAACATCGGGTGCAGTGTAGGAAGCTCTAACCGTTAATAACTTAGTGGTTGAAAAATCGGCCGAGTTCCCGGGTTCGAATCCTATTTATTGTGGGAATTGTTCAATATATGACATCCAGGCGGAGGGAGCCGCGAGCAACAGCTAATTTGTATATGTATTAGTATTACGTCATCGCTCCCCGTTACTTTCCCGTGCATACTGCATGATGCGAACGTAAGTCGAAAATTAGTCATATATGTATAAACGCGTCGTGCGCTATCCTACTGAGTGACGCATTAGTCATTACCTTGTCAGTTTCAGATAACGGTTGTTATCAATTTCACAGTCATCCATCCACACTGCGTGATCATGCTGAAACGTATTTAAATGTAATGGCTACCCTAACGACCTCCTACCTAGTTTCCTACTACTACTACTACTAGGTAGGAGGGCGTAAGGGTCATTCAGATTTCAATTTAAAGTCAGATCTAAACTTTAATTCTAAAAGGTAAGGTAAAACTTGAAAAATAATTGTCAACTTTGTTTTCTTTAATTAAAAATTTGAAAACATAGATTAAATATTGAATGTTCCTTGTTGCTCCCGATTTTTTTAGTCAGGAATTTTTTTCACTATACAATACTATATACTATATACTATACTTTTTCGCATTATTTACTCTCCAACGTATCAGTAAAGTTAAATGAAACGATAATTTCATAAAGAAGCGTCACTGTGAAAGTAAACAAATGGCGCCATAGTGCGAGTTCATGTATTTTCATGATTTTTTTGTTTCATTTAGCTTCACTAACACGGAGAGTGAATAGCGCTAGTTAAACGGTACAAAATAAAAATACAACTACCTTAGACACCCAAAATCACAGAAACGCAACGTCTCGGTAAGCGAACCCTAAGCTTCGGATACAATCAGGAAAACACGTGACCTACATGATGGTAATGATGATGATGATGATAGCACATCACCACAATATGGTTATCTATAGCGCCATGCCACCGATTCCCGTAACTTGCCGCACTTACTGCATGCTGTGACGTTATCATAACATCAAAAAATTAGTCATATCTTACGCACCAGGCGCCATCCTTCTGAATTCTCTGACTCATTTTCAAGACAATTGCGTATAACAGTTACTATCAATTTTACAGTCATCTATGTGACATAGTTTTACTGTGAAGTTGAGTAACCCTACCCTTTTTTTTTTATAGTGCGCAAAATCCCCACGGATACCCCCGCCAGAACCGGTTGGGGAGGATATGTCGGCGCCGTCTTTGGGTCCTTAGTTGCCGGAGGTAAGATAGTAACCAACATATCCCTCCCATCCCGGCAGACCTCGGCCATCTCAGATCATCGGCTCTTCCGAGAAAACCGACTTCAGGTGTAGGAACCACGGTGTCTCAGTCTAACCCCTGAGTGAGTAACCCTACCCTAGAGGTAGATGTATGCTAATCACTAATGTGCGCACTGTGCGGTATGAAAGGAGCTTCATTCCACGCACGCTCAAGCTGTGGAATGAACTCCCGGCCATGGTTTTCCCAAGCGCCTACAATATGGGGTTCTTCAAGAAGGGCATTAGAAAGTTTCTACAGGGTAATCAGCACGACTGTAACGCCCCTGGTGTTGCAAACGTCTATAGGCCACGGTGACCGCTTTCCATCAGGTAAGCCGTATGTTTGTCTCCCACCTAAGTGGTATAAAAAATTTCATCATCTTCTTAGCGTGAGCCCGGTTGCATTCGAAGCGTTAATTTTGTATCCCAGGGTCCATAGGCCACTTACTCCTTTTCTTCCTCTTTGCTTTTACGAGAGATATACTATAATAATATATGTCTTTATTGTATACCAAAGAATAACATCATGACATGGAAATGCAGATTATTAGGTAGATACAAAGGGCGGCCTTATCTCTCTGTGGCAATCTCTTACAGGCAACCATGATGTCCCAATCACGAGAGGAAAATTCGCCTCAGTCTCCCCCGAGACTCAATGGGTGTACCGGTTTGCAGGAGAGATTGATTTGGACTGATGAATCTTGGTGCATAAACAAAAAAAATATATACCTACCTACATCATTATTACATAAATCATCAATTATAATTATGCAGGAATTAGCTAGACACCTGCAAGCTCATTATTTCATTGTGTCACACATACCTATATTTGTTCCCTTGAACAATGGCTATTAGTAAGATGTACTTAACTAATGGTAATTATATTACATGCGTCAAAAGTGTTGCTTCACGATGAACACTATAATTTTCTTCATTCATTGTTTCTTCATTGTTATATTTACTACATGTTAGATATAACCCTCCTTTGGCTTTGCCGTAGTCGGGTAAAAAGTGAACAGGAAACGAACTGTAGTCTGACTATAATTATATAGAACATACATAGTACCTGTTTAATTATAGCGTACTCGTACTCAATTAGAAGCTTTTTTTTAAACTCCACGGATACTTGTCGGTGAGAGTGGTTATGTCGGATTCGAACCGACTGAAACGCACTCTGTCTTCGGATCTTCGGTTGACGGAGTTAAGATTGTAGGTAACATATTCCTTACACCCCGGTCGACCCAGGGCCATCTCTAAAGCAAGACGGTGAGTTTGAGAACTCCCACATTAGGGCAGCTACTAGGATCCGTTTCGGCGTCTCCCACGCCGGGCATCCCGTCACCATGTGGCACCGTGTGGCATTCGTGCGTTGGCCCCTTTTAGATTCGATGCAGGTAGTTCCCGAAGCATCGTGTCCGGTGTTCACCTGCGTCATTCGGTAGGAGAGGCTCTCTAACCGGCTTCCACGGTGGGTTATACCACCCACCGCTACTACAGCGTGCCCTTTCATATAAATCTTGACCTGATGATAACAAAACAATAAAAAAGAATTATCCAATTCTGTAGCAACTAGGAAATACTAGTAAATAATAGGGTAAATGCTCCATGTCGGGTAGTGATTCGCAAGTTTGTGTATAGTACCTACCTAAAAACAACACTACCGCTGAACTCACCGTTCAATATTGTTAAATCATGCTCACATGCAATAAAACAATGTGCATTTGACAGTGACAACCACTGAATTCTACGTTGACCTACGTAGTTTCGATTTTAGCCATGGCATGGAATCGTTATGGGACAGGCCTTTGTCTAGCTTGTAGTGGCTTGTTGCGGGCGGCAGGAATGATGGAATCGTTGACTTTATATACATTTCGGCGATTCAATAAAATAGATTCAACAAAGTAAACTGCATTCTTGATCTTCCGTAGACCATACTTTAAAGGAAAACACCTAAAAAATTTGATCATACTGCGAGCTTAATAGCAGGTTATACACTAAGAAAAAAACAATAAATCCTAGACCCCAAACAAAGAACACGATTCGGATGCAACCGGGATTAGGTTCGGATAATGATGATGATTCATCATTACCGTATGACTAATATAGGCAACATTATTGAGAACCGCGACAGATTTCAGATTATATTTATCACTAATTATCATAACACTACTAGTCGAAATAGCAATGATTTCAATGACTCATATACAATTTACTTGTCCTGACTGATTCATCAATGTTGAGCTACAAGCCGCTGGGATGACAAACTTGTGGCAGTCGATGCCTTTATAGCCGACTTCTAAAAAAGGAGGATGCTCTCAATTCCTCTCAATGACTTTTGTAATTTATAGGTAGGTTAGGTACTGCCTAGTATTACAAAGACAAATGATTTGTATTTTGGAATTTTAAACTCAAAAACTACTGGACCGTACACACAAAAACTACCTAGGTAGGACGAGTAACTCGTATATCATCACGCGAATATCTCAAGAACCGGACTAATAATCATAAATACCAATAAATCCAATTTGAAATTTATTAAATTAGGGGTACATTAGATGCGTTAACGAGATGGGGGATAGGGGGTTAGCTGAACGGGATCAGAATTCCACGCAGTATTATAGCTAGTGTAGTTTAATATAAACCTACGTGCACTAAGATGTTTAAAAAATTCACCCAGTTCATCCCAATACTGGATGAATGGCTCATTACAAAGCAGGTGCATGATATTTTGCACACCTGCTTTGTTCTCTGAGGGTTGACATTCACAATCGGACCCGACAGGTGAAACTCCAATCAGGTAAGAATCCCTACGAATCTGCACAGTGATCCATATTTCGACAGAAATATTATGTATCTAACTTTCGCCATATATCTAACACGGAGAACAAAGCCTACCAATGTCTTTTCAAGTCAACCTCACCTGCTGGTCAGCACACCTGCTAAAGAATGAACTAGACTCTTGCATGGGCTTTGCTTTCGAGGTTCGGAAGTAGAATCATCAAACAGCAGTTATTATTTTAGTCCATTCCATTATCTTACCATTATACCTTAAAAGTAATATTATTCCAACCTTACTTTACTTCCAAAGTGTAATTTGGATTCGTACCTTCGGTTTTCCTTTTTTTGTAATTTTTGTTTTGGTCATTTCATTACATTTTGTGTTTGTGTCATTCATTGTTTTTTTTGTGTTCTTGATAATATTTGTATGACTCGGTTTGCGTGGCGGCGGAGTCACTAGCAGCGCCATCTGAACCGAAATATCGGTTGCTCCATAAAATCCACAAACATTGTAAATATTCCGAAATATTTAACAGTGAGTATGTAAATCACCATGTCAATCTAAAATCTTTCTTTCTAAATAAATAAATTATAGTATAGTAAGTAAGAAATAAACTACAGTAAGATATTCAGCTTGACCCATTTTAACCACATAACACAGTATGCTGTTTATTCTGATGGACGCTGATGGCGGTCCGAATCTCACTATGGAATTACTAATCTCACTAGTTGTACTAGAATCTCAGAGTCATCCAGACAGACCCTACGCCCTAGGTCACATGAGAGGCTTATCTTGGACTCCGGAGTCCACCCAGAGCTTGGTGACGCATGTCGCTCTCATAAAAGCCAACCATTCAAACAAAAATAATAAGCGGATCCTTCTCTAAACTATAAACTTTGTATTTGAACGAAACCAGACCGGAGATCTCAGTACAATAATGATTTGTATTTAATTTGAATCTTTTTAAGGTACGAAGGTATTTTATTGATTTTTTTAACGTTATAGTAAATAATTGGGAAAATACTTGAGTAGGAAATTCCGGTTTGTTGTAACGGACGTGACATTCAATACCGTTCATTGAGATTGGTTTTTCAGGTAACAGATTTCATTGTTCACCATGGGGTTTACCCGTAGACTTTCCTAATTTATTCATCCTTATAAGGTTGTTTAATGATATAAAGGCTGGAATGATAAAGGTATTTCTACTTTAATAATCCTTATTAACTAAATAAAAAGTAGACATAGTTAGTAGGAATAGTTATAGCTGTCAAAAGGCGGGTCACCAATCTGCCGCCCTGTGCAAGAATAGGGGATCGGACGAATTTTTGAAAAGTATTCCCACAAGAAATAAAACATTATTTATTCATAGCCTTTTAGGTAGGTAATCAAAATTATGTTCTAATATTGTTTGTATAAAAATCCGTCCAAACGCCACGTTATGTCATCTGAGAGTGCGTGACATCAACTGTATTCCCAGCTGCGTCACCTGCGAACATTTTTAATGAAATAATACTCACAGAAATTCGTTGTGATGCAGTCAGTAATTGCTCACGTATGACGTCACGCATTGTAATTCACGTTTTAGTATAGATTAAAAATATTTTATCTAGCAAAATATTATTTCTACATTTCAAAAAATGAATTATGACGGTATATTAGCTACATCATTATTCAATAAATAGTTAATTGTTAAACAGTGTATGTATTTTGACTAAGTAAATTTATTTTCATCAGATTCTGTTCTATTCCCAATTAATCTATGTTATAGTAGCGGGAAGATGAATTCACCTTCGTAATATTGTCGTCATCATCTACGCGATACCGGTCAGGCCTAATATGCTTGGTATCGCACCGTTTGTATCTAAACCTCAAATTATCTAATCTAGGTCCTAAAACCTGGATAGTATTTATCTTTAAGATCTCCAGCAAATTCTATCAGCTTGTATTTAGGAGTGGGTTCAATTTAGTACTCACCTAATATACCTATCGGCACGGATTTTGGACTAAGTCGCGAGAGAAAAAAGTTCCTGTTGAGTGTAGATTGTTTTGATACAATCTAAGTATGATTGGTAGATTTGAACTCATCCACCATCGTTGAATTCCGTGCCATCTTCAATAGACAGCCCAAAAAAGTCTACTGCGTGTAGATACATGAACTCGCATTATGGCGACATTTGTTTATTTTTTCGCTGTGACGTTTTTTATGAAATTATCGTTTCATTTAGCATTACTGATATGATGTAGAGAATAAAAGGCATTTTCTTTTTTAATAAATAACGTAATTTTTTTATGCCAATATGTTCTGTACTACGAGTACTACCAAGGGCCTCCAGCTTAGTGAGTGTTCCCCTTACATGTATAGGAACTGGGCAAATCTGTAACGTCTTAATTGCAAGTCCAAGAACTTACACTATACGCCACTACCTCCATTAGTACACATTTTTATATACCTAGAAATCGTAATTTAATCACGGTAATCTGTAAGTAGAATATCTTTTGTTTCTTCGACGTCTCACGTGGTCGTGGTCACGTCATTACTGCTCATTGTTGTAAGGGTCTCGAAACGAAAAAAGGTCAGCGATTCATTATTGCACTAGGCCGTAACGGTAATTGAATCGACATCTTGAGCAACATAGATATACCGACGTATAACTAACACGATTGAGAATCGATGTTTATTACGTGCTTTTATTTCGTTTCACTTGAACTATAATGAAGAATATTGACCGCAAAGAAATAAACCCAAAAAGGATATTAAATTATGTTTTAAAGGTTTTGATACCTACCTCTGCTATGTATATAGACGAAAAAATGATCTTTTACAGTTAAAATTGTAGGGCGGCTGCCACAATATACAACTTTTTCACAAGATAATATTATTTATAAGCTGTTACCCGCGGCTCCACCCGTTCGAATGTCGGTTATCGCTTATCGCGCAATTTTGAATCTACTCGATTATCTACTGTACTCTAACTTCATCCTCCCCTCCACCTCCCCTATCCTCATTCCATTCCACATGTGCACCACTTCCACTGCGCGCGCTCAATGCGGTGGCGACACGAGTGGACATATTCTCCTGTTCGCTGAGTGACCTCACGCAAGCCACATTATTGTATAATTTCAAAGTATAATTTGTGACTAGGATAAGTCTGTACTTAAGATTGTATGTTTTTAATGTTTTAAATTTATTTTGTTACTATATAGTTGATAATATACTAATGCATTAGGGACAACCTGTCATGATAGTATATTTGTGTATGTAAATAAAAATAAAAAAATAAAAAAAATGTCTAATTCATATCGATTTGGTACATTTCATGAACGTTCATACAAATCTGATCCCCCCTCTCTATACCCCTCTTTTTGCAATAAAAAGTAGCCCACATCTGCACATAAGTTCTAATCCATCTCTAGGTATACCAATGTTAATGTTCTTCGCAATGGGCCCAAAACTACCCTTTTTCTTATCAGAAGGTATTGGTCAGACTTCAAATCTATAAATCATATTAAAATAAGAACGGCGGAGATACTCGTAATAAAAACGTCCCAATATCCGATGTTCTCACGGGCAGATCCGCGGGCATTAGTTAAGTTATCAATTTAATACTTATAGTATTGTAGGTGTTGATTCCCTTCATATCTTAATCAATTAAATTCGACACCGTCCGCCATCGGCATAATAGTAAGATATTTTATGTTAGTAATATTTATAAGGTTTATGCATATTAAAATTTGTTATATTTATTCAAAGCTTACGTCTATGGTGAGGAATTCAGTTGTTAAACATACAAATTTATGCGCTGTTAAGTCACAAATTATCGTACAGTGCGACTTTGTTGACATTTTATATATGTACTTACTTACTATAGATATAACTATATTTATTATCTTGCACAAGAAGAAAAAATGTATACTCAAAACTTGAAATATGACTCAAATTATGAACCAGAAACCAAGCTCACGGCTCACCTGATTTATTATTAGTATTAAACTCGCGCCTTCTTTTTTATACCGCCTCCACTAAAGTTGGTGGAGGTGATTACGAACGCACGCCGTCCATGGGTCCTTGCTTGCCGGAGTTTAGATTATACATACCTCTCGCATCCCAGCAAACCCGGGGGCATCTCTTTGAGATGACACCTTTTCCCTAATGTGGAAGCCATGGTATCCCCAACTAGTCTCCAGCTGGAAGCTGCAAAGCGGAGTCCAGACTTCGAGGTGGAAGCTTCGGATGTGACCGGGACTAACGCATGATAATGATGAAATGAGTAAATAAAAAAACTATAAAACATGGCACCCACTAGCGGCGACTTTAAACAAGAGTAGGTGACGAAAGTTAAAGTGATAATAATCATAAGCTTCACCATTAAAATTTTAAATTCAACTTTATTATTTAACATTAAACGAAGGTTAAACTAATTTAATTTAAATTTAAGTATATTTTAGTCTCATTTTGTAGGTACACGTACTTTATTGTTTGGCTTCATTTATTTTGTAGTAGGTACTTATACAAAATTAAGTATATTGATTATTGTTCCCTTTTGCATAGTTAACTTAGAGCCTTATAAAATATAGGTAGTGATTTGTTATGTTATTACAAATAATGAAGAGGTTTATTATCCCTTTGAAATCTGAATATATATGTAAAAATAAATAATTAGTTACGTCAAAAGTACCAGTACTTTACAATGGAAACTAATTACTACTTATATGAAAATATATTGGGGGATGGAAGGGTTCCACCACTCATCCACTGTTTAACAATCCCAATGATAGCAAAAGCAAATATCACTAATTGTCACTGAAACGGATGCTAACCGCACCTGTCAAAGAAAGTAAAAAAACTTCTTACCTGAAAACTATGAAGTCGTATGTGCAATTTGCCGCAAGTGCGAAGAACAAATCTCGACGTGTTTCGCCTCTACACGAGGCATCTTCAGAAGAACTTCCAAATGAATGATGTCTTGTTTCACCCGTCTTATTACGAGTAAGTAGGTATGTTTTGTTTCCCTAGTTGATATGCTGGGGTGTGTGGGACTTCTTAGATTTCCTTTCGAGAATTCCTCAGGTGTTCCTTACCAGTACGCGCAAGGATCGCAACTGCGGCTGCCTCCATATCCGTAACATCGTGGATGAAATGCAGGAGAATCGCTACCACTGGTGCGGGTATTTTTGCGGCTATCGCCAGCCTATTTGGATTGGTATCAACGGCTGGCTGTATCCTGGTACTCCTAGCAGACCTAACAAGGTCTGACTTGGCGTTGCAGAACATTTGTGCTACTACTATCTCACTACCATGGAAGCTCAAAGCCGTGCGAAGTGGAATAGTGGACCCCGGATTCCGAGGTAAGAGCTACCGGGCCTAACGCGAAGATGATGACTGATGGCCTTATTTATTTTGCTTCTAATACTGAAAAATGACACAATAATTCACTCAATAAGTAATTCATGTATCATTTCATTATCAATTGTGTAAATGTGATGTTGCCACTTGCCACATTCAAAAATATTACAAAATTAACGCTTATAGGTAATTTATGTTTACGACCATAACTAAAAGCGGTCCCTTGCGAGCCAAGGGCAACCGGTGGACGTACACTTAACACTATGCACTAGGCACACGCCGCATGCCCTTAATAGTAAGGATTTGAGCAATACTTTAGCCCTAAAATGTATATGATTCGAATATTCACGTAAAATGTTATGTAACAAAGTATTTTGATATATATTGTTTTTATCTGTGGTCACAGTTGTAAAAGAATGATATTTTGTACTAGCTAATGTTTACAGTTCTACGAAGAACTGATCTCATACTCACATACAAGAGGAAACTAAAGTAGCCATGTTGTAATCCAGTCTGTGCTAAATTATATCCAGAGCGGTTATGCTGGACCCTATTCTACTAATTGTTAACCATTGTCAAACAATTAAGATTAAAAAAAACTTCCATTGAATTTACAGCGTTACTCACATAGGCTTAAAGTTCAAAATTCAATGAAAAAGAGTTCAATACTTGGTTTCCTTCCCTCTCATTCATCATTAATGTCCTATGGCACCTAGATGGGGCAGAGAGTGTCCACAGTACATCGCCATACCTCACGATCCTGAGATTCATACTTAGTTTCAGCACAAATGAATAAATAGTTACTACGTATACGTAAAAAGTTCAACAAGTGGTCTAACTGCAGTACAACGATATCGTGGAAATCTTCACGAAAAATATCTAAGTACAGCCGCGAAACAAGTAAACTGAAAAGAACGGACCCCAGACAGCTTCGGATACGACCGGGTCTAACACAAGGATGATGATGAAATTATCAAACATACTAGCACCTAGTTTAGATGTTTCTAATTATTTTTCTCTCATATGTAGGAATTTAAACATAAAATTGTAGTGTACTACTGGGGGTGACGGGTGGAGCCCTCTGTCACCCTAGCAGAAGCAGGCCGCGGCGTCGTCACAAAGTGCGCCTACTCATACTCGAGGTCACCGTGGTCCCTATACTCGGAGGGGCTCATCTCTAAAGGGGCCCGCCCCTGCGTTTGCCGGGGTGCAAATGATATTTTGGTTACTATCTCACCTCACGCTACTAAAGACCCTAAAACAGCGTACGTTTTAGCCGGTTCAAGTCCGATATAACCTCCAAAACGGCTCCAAAACTGAGGGGTATCCATGAGAATTTTTCTTTTGGTAAAAATTTAAAGTGTACTACGAGTACCACTACTTCTTAAGACAATGTAAAAGTATTGAATCGTTAGTCAATATATGTATCAATGTATATTGTACAAGGCCAGCGTAAGCCACTAAACGATAACTTGATAAATTGCATTATTATTCAACATGGCTTTGCTCTAGATACTAAATGGTTTTCACGGACTATTTACTTACTATTAAACAAGAAATTATCATGACATTTTGATATATAAAAGCCTGTACGTAAATAAGTATGAAGCTTTTTTTAATCTATTCTGTTACATATAATGTACCGTACATCAACGTGTAGACTCTATGTACAATGGGCTCAAAATGTTTGGAGCAACAAAAAATGTATGAAGTAGTGCCACTACATAACTAATAGACTTAGAAGTTACAGAATAATAGATCTACTTATTAATGCACTAGGCTCACCCCCTATAAAGTGAGACCGGATACAATAGTGGGTTAAATGTGGGTGTTAATTCATCTCTACCTATTCCGGAGGTAAAAAGCATAATGTATCTATTTTGTGAGAATAAACAACCTACATGAGCAGATAATATTACCTAACAATTTGTGTGGGTTCGTGGCAAAAATGTACTGAAGTCCTTGTAATATTTCGGTAGATTTTCATACAATACAATAGACTAACAAACAATGTTATTGTTAACTATAAATAGAATATGTATTATGAAAACAATAGTGACATTGACGAAAATCTGAAGAACCTACCATTATTGTATTATGTTACTAATTAATACATGTTATACAATATGATAAACCTTTCGCAGGAGAAAGGTAGCCGAAAACAAATCAACCAACACAGCTAAGTATATTGCCAAGAAAAATGTTTCTTGACAAGAGATGTCAAAGTAAAGGAACGGTAGTGAACGCGACTGCTACACAGGTGTGGATTCGATTCCCGTTCAATGAAAATATTTGTGTGCATGATATGTATGTTTGCATTGGTTTGGGTATTTCTTAATGATATGTATATATTTACAAAAAAAAATCTACATATATTTATTCGTATTCTAGAACTCATAACACAAAAGACCCATAGTAAGCAAAGTTTAACTAGCTGGAGTTAAACTTTGCTTACCATGGGTCTAGGTGGCATTGTGTAGATTGTCCCAAAACATTTACTTATTTGTTGCGTAATGGTAGCTACACTTCTAAAACCTTTAAAAGCTTGCACAAAATTAGGCTTGCACAAATATATTGTAACGTGTTTTGGAAGATAGGTACTTATGCAAATTTTACTAACGTGTATTTATGTATTGTTTTGTAGTACCTACCTAACGGGTAGGTATTCTTAATTTTATCATTATAAAAAAAAAAGAAAAAGATGGTATTAATGCAATTACTTCTTTCTTTCCGAAGAGTCACGTGCCGTCTTTGAATCTGATTGTGGGATAAATGCTGTTCGTGATATGACTTGTCTGAAACTTCAAAAAAAAATCAAAATCAAAATCAGATCTGATCTAGACTGACAGAATATGGGTGTATGTGTATAGCGCCATAATTCGAGTTGATGTTTTTTTTTTTTAAATTATTGTTTTACTGCTTTACTAACACATTGAATAATCTAAGATGAACGGCATAAAAAAGAATGATATTACGAAATCGTAGTTTTTTTTATGCCAAATTACCAAGTCCCTTCAGCTTTGTGAGGGTTCCCCTAAAATACTGTGTAGTTATCGGGTTTTCCCCGCACAGGAATAAAAACGGTCACACTTATTAGAGTACAAAACTAATCGTTTACCTCATGGCCTCCTTAGTCGTAAGTGACAATGATGTAACGACTTAATTACTGTACTCATTTACATCATTGTCGCACCTTGAATAGGCTAAGGTATTTATAAAAATGACACTAAGTACAAGTTCAGTTGTTAATAAATACATGGCTAGTCGGCTACCGCGTACCAGCCTATTATGAGACACGATACCAAGATTGTTTACTTTTATTTAAGTACCTACCTATATCTACCTTAAACAACCATAAAAAAGTCTATAATCCATTTGTTTATGTACTCGTGTGTGTGTCTTTTTAATATGTTTTGTTTTAAAACTAAGTATAAAAATAATATTTCTGCTTAGTAACGCATTTCAAAGACTAAAAACTTGTATCGAACCACTAGTTAGTCAGTTCGTTAGTCTAATTTATTTGTTTAGCATGTGTTTTTTATGAAAAGTTGCCACAAGATCATTTCACGTCCACAGTTTCTCGTCCACAGCGAGGTAGGGTACTTCATTTCGCAAACTCTTAAATTGTAGAATGAGTTCCCTGCTGTGATTTTCCCAAGTGACTACACTATGGGGTTCTTCAAGAAGGACACCAGAAGATTGTCACAGGCATCACTATTAAACGTCTATCGGCCATTGTAACTACTTCCCATAATGTCGGCCGTAGGTATGTTTGTCTGCCACTTAAGTGGTAAAAAAAAGTTATTAAACTGCGTTAGAGATCAATTCGACGGCAAATAAATCTCACGTCATATAGTAAAGTAATTGAATTAAAACCAGCCTATACTGGTTTAAACCGGTTCAAACAATAGTCGATTGAGTATATACCTATCTATATTACAAGCACAATAAATTTATATAAATATACGGGTAGGTACCCACAATAAGTACCTGTTTATAAATTTATAAGTATTTAGTAAGACTATTATAGTTACCATACCATCGTCATCTACGTCTCGTCGTGTCGTCATTGTATACCAGTCTGTAGACCTCCCGAGCACCTTTTGTTAATTTAACTTGTAAGGAATTAAGTCCATGATATCTCAAAAATCATCAAGATTTGTTCATAAATAACGCTACAGTAAACTTCCCTCCTTTTCCATTTCTTCCCCTATTAAAAAAAGCTCTCGTTCCAAGTTGTGTTTAAGATAAAAGAAACCGTGTGCCAAGTTTGGTAAAATTCGGTTAAGAAATACGGCCTCTAGACCGAAACTGACATGTCCACAGGCATAGATACGGTAGATATAAAATAAAAATCGGCCATCTTATTGAAAAGGAGACCCAAGGAAGGTCAATCGTCGCGATATCCGTCCGCGCGGAGTCCCCGCGTCGCGTCGTCTTCAACTCCATTATACTATACTGTACTATGTAAAGAGTCAGTGCAATGCCCCAAGATGTGCTAAAAACCAGTTTAACCTTACACTAGTTCTCGGCTTATACTTAATAACAACTCGTAAGTAAAAATATTCTTGTTACGATTACAAATATTAGCATGTAACAAACAATTTTAATCCTAGCCTCCCCAACCAGTTCTGGCGGGGGGTATCCGTGGGGATTTTTCGCACTATAAAAAAAAGTAGACTTTGATTGTTAATAACTAGTTTGTATGATCCATGATTGTAAGACAATAAGGTAAGGAACGTGTTTCCTTCTTCCTACAGTCCCGGGTCCTTTAAACGGGGCGTGAAAAGCATCTGATGAGGCCGTCAAGCTGAGCGCCACCATTGTACTCGTAGCACTGAACGTGTTTGCAATGGTGACCCTCTTTCATGAGACTTTGCCTTCAGCTTAACATCAGGCGAGGTGAAGTAAAATTGACGTGCCATAGATAAAAAAAAGGAAAATCTGATTGAAAACCAGAAGGAAATCTTCAAAGAATTTCGAGGAATATTAATATGATGAGTATGATGACACATAGGTATTCCTTGTATGGTGAAGAGTGCGTGACGCATCATTTCACTATGTACGTTTGATATGACTGATCATTTGTAAGGTAATGAACAGTTTCATAGAACATTGTTTGTCTTAGAAACGTCATCATCACGTCATGAACTATGAATTAATAGTAAATAGAACGTCATGGATAGATTCATCACTAGGGTAGACTGGGTACGGTTGAAACGGTGGACGGTTGAAACAAAACAAATATCTCGTGAACAGTGCGTGATGGGATGAGGGGTGCAAGGGGAGTACGAAGCGGATGACTAGTCGAAACACAAATTTTAGGTTTACGTCGCGCTTCGGGCGACGTGCTTGTCAACAGGAGGCCCCATTGTGTTTTTTGACGGAAAAGTAAGTATTTAAGTACCTACATTTTTGCGATTATTAAGATTTTTTTAAAAGTTAGAGTATTGAGAGTTTTATTTCGATTTATTTGAAGTTTGTAGAATGTTGCAGTGTGATTAGTTTTCATTTAAATTTATTATCATTTGCACTGTGAACCGTCTTATATCAAGTGAGGTATTGGGGACAGTTGAAACATTATGTGTGGGTACGGTTGAAACAGTTTATTTATTTAATTTTCTTGATTCTGAGATGCCAAGGGTACGCAAAAAAAGACTACAAAAGGTCGGAAAGACTTATCAACACAAGCCTATGAAGATTTTAAAGCGGGATCTTAGTTAAGAACAAAAAAGGAACTGAACCACTGTTCCCTG
This sequence comes from Pelosia muscerda, assembly GCA_963691645.1. Lineage (NCBI taxonomy): Eukaryota > Metazoa > Arthropoda > Insecta > Lepidoptera > Erebidae > Pelosia > Pelosia muscerda. Next base: position 4,592,605 of record OY829100.1, read on the forward strand.
TTCAGCTATGTACGTAAACGAGATGCGGTTGGTAACGATGAAGATCAAAAAATGGGATATAAGGCTCGCAATCGGGTATTTACTCGGGAACAAGAGCGTGAGTTATCAAAATATTTTATAAGATGTGCAGATATATATTTTGGCATAACTAAAAAGGATATTATGAAATAGGCACACCGTCAAATACGACTTATCACGACCTCAGACTTGGGATGACAACGACATGGCTGGCAAAAATGGTTTCGTATGACTATGAAAAGAAATCCTGAACTGTCAGTACGTGCAGCACAGAGCGGAGGCGACTCGGACGAACTCCACCATAAGCGTGGGCCTGGGGGTGACGGGTGGAGCCGCCTGTCACCCTAGCAGAAGCAGGCCACGGCGATGGCGCAAAGTGCCACCCCATACCCAGGAGCTAGATGGGGACGCCATGGTCCCCACATCAGGGGAAGAGGGTCATCTCAACAGAGATGTCCCCGGGTCTGCCAGGGTGTGAGAGATATGTCTTGTATAATCTCACCTCCGGCAATCAAGGACCCATGGACGGCGTGCGTTTTGGTCGGTTCGAGTCCGTCATAATCACCTCCACTGGTTTTAGTGGAGGGGGCATTCGTGGGGATTTTGCGCACGATAAAAAAAAGTACGTGCAGCACAGGCTACAAGTCTTTCTAGGGCGACTAGCTTTAATAGGAACAACGTAGATGGTATCTACGATAATTTGCCTAATGTTATGGATCAAATTATTTGTGATATTTAACTATCCCATTACGATACGTAAAATGTTATAAGATGATCAATAAAACATGATAATTGATTATATTTTGTATTATTTGCATGTGTTTCAATTGACCCCAAGCACCGTTTCAACCGACCCTGGCATGGGGACGGTTGAAACAAATGACAATTTTTTTTTAATATGATCTTACACAGAAAATACTACACAGTGATCTTAAACAACATTGCCCATTTGTAGACAGATAAAAGTTCTTTTATTTAAGATATTTCCGTCATCGCTCACTTAACAAATCCCGATGCTATGAACGATGATCACTAAAATGTTTCAACCGTACCCAGTCTACCCTACATAGTATAAAACAAAGTCGCGTTCTCTTTCCCTATATCCCTATGTCCTTATGTCCCTTTGTATGCTTAAATCTTCAAAACTACGCAACGGATTTTGATGCGATTTTAAATAGATAGAGTGATTGAAGAGGAAGGTTTATATGTGTATAACATCATGCTACAACCAACTGTTGCGGAGCAAAAGTGAAAAATGTTGCAAAAACGGGGTGATGCAGACGAAGTAGCGTGGGTCAGCTAGTTTATAACTAAACTAGACTAGACTTTTTGTTGTGACTGCAATATTTTTATTCACTAAGGATATTTGCTTTGTTCAATTCTAATAAGCAGTTGAGGAACTATGAGGGAACATGCCGGGGACGTAGTAAGCCTTCCCGAAGAGCGAAACCTATGCTCGAGCCCTCTCGTCTCAGCGGCGTTGCCGTGAAACAAATAACTATATATAGATGGTACCTCAAAAAAGCCGTCGATGCAACTGAAGAAAGAAGGGAACAGATGAACCTACATACTTACATAGCCTGTCAAAATCATAACCCTCCTTTGTCTTGACCGTAGTCGGGTAAAAAAATAAGACAACCTGTGTATCGTCAGAGTAGACCTGTAGCCTTAGCACGAAATACTATCGTATTCGTATTGTAAAGGTATTGACAGAACGGAGCACTGCGATTGGCGGGCTACACACGCACACAGGTTCACAAGAGGCAGACTGCCAATCACAATGCTCCGTCTCTCGAAACTTTACATTACGATTTCGATAGGAGTTCATGCTAGAGCTACAGTATCGTTCGTGAGCCTAGAGCGTGAAATCTAATGCTACGTCAGGTATCGCCCCCGCTTATCTGTTAAAATAGTTCTTTACCTGAAGATAAGTGAAGTCGTATGACGTGACTTTACGTAACTGTGTAGAGGTAAAAACGTACCCCTGACTCCAAGGTAAGGGCTTCAAATGCGACCGAAACTAATAGATGATGATGACTTCTGTGGCGACCTTTGTGGTGTGGCGGTAGTGAAAGCGACTGCTACGCAGGAGGCGTGGGTTCGATGCTCAGTGCAAATATTTGTGTACATGAATATGAATATCTGCATTAGTCTGGGTGTTTCTATATATAATATGTATGTATTTACGAAAAAATGATGTATCTAAGTATGTTTATCCTCATTCTAGAATCCGTAACACAAGCTAGTTAAACTATGCTTACCATGGGTCTAGGTGACGTTGTGTAGATTGTGCTAGAATATTTATTTATTTATTATTTACATACCAATATTGTAATACGTCATCGTAAGCCGTCTAAGCGGTAAATACCCGCAGTCATCAATATTACTAAGCGGGTATGTACCGCTAAAGAGAATAATTATACTTATTTAATGATAACGCAATTTTTTTTTCAACAGTTTCTACGTTCGATATATGAATCGTAGGTAAATACAGTCACCTGCAATAATAATGTATACATTTCAGAACTTTCTCACATTAAACTTTTCGAATTTTACCGTTTCATGTCATAATGTTGACTTGTCATTTATTATTGTGACAAGGTTCCAAAGTGTATACATATTATTGCAGGTGACCGTACAGCTCACTTATCTAAAGTTATAAGTATTAATGAAGTAGTACGTAACTCGAAGGTAGGTGTAGTCGAGAGACGTGACGTGATTAGCAATGATATTAATGTAATATTGGATTGTAATATCATTTATTTATTGGTAAATAAGACATCACTACATAGGTAGTATAAAATAAAGTCGCGTTTTCTGTCCCTATTTTTCTTGTCCCTTTGTATGCTTAAATCTTTAGAACTACGCAACGGATTTTGATGCGGTTTATTTCAATAAATAGAATGGTTAAAGAGAAAGGCTTGTATGTATATAACATCATGCTACGATTAACAGGTGCGGAGCAGGAATGAAAAATGTTGCAAAAACGGGGTGACGCAGACGAAGTCGCGCGGGTCAGCTAGTTATAATATAAATACAGAAATAAAATACAAAAGGTAGAGAGACTGCAACTTTAGGCATCAAAATATTCCTCCCCATCGATCTCTACCGGAACCGTGCCCAGAAGGCTGGCGGCATTACCACGCTGAGGTAAAGGCCAGCCCTATGGTCACGGGAAGCGTCGATAAGTCGCTTGGAATAGATCATCAATATATGGATAGAACATCTATGGCAGTCGTTACGGGTAGTTAGAGTCCGAAAATGTTCAACAACTGGTCTAACTGTGCAACAATTTTTTTCCCCTCCGGATCCGCTCCACCGCCGCCTCTTCGAGCATCACAATGAAGGTTGTAGCAGAATAGGGAGTTCCCTCGATTCTCATTACCTATGTGAACTTTGATATCGCACTAAAGTAAGCATATCTTATCTAAAAAATGAATTGCTATTCGTTAGTCTCGCTAAAACACGAGAACGGCTGGACCGATTTGGCTAATTTTGGTCTTGAATTATTGGTAGAAGAAGGTTTAAAAGGTGAACAAATATGAAAATGCTCGGAATTGAGCAGCGGCAGCGGGATCAGAAGTCCGAAGTAATAATATTATTAACTAGCTGTTGCCGGCGGAGCCGCGGGCAACAGCTAGTTAATAATATTATTACGCAGTACAAATGTTCCTTTTTGCAGTTTTATCAAGTAATAATCTCTTTGATTGTGATTACTACGTTGTTTGATTGTTATATAACTAAAGATATCATTCATGACATTCATTGTTTTATTGATGTGTTCGAGACGATGACTCAGTTACATAGAAGTCGTTGTTTATACAAAGTATACGGTAATTCCAGTATGTCATGTGTTGCCAGTGTATTAAATTAATTTCATATTTTATTTTTAATATTGTTACAAATAAGTGGAGCTTATCCTAACCAAAGTTGAATTGTCTTTTTGAGGTGAAGAAGGTTTTTCTCCATAGAGATCTTATTTGTGAGAAGTACATGAAGCCTGTTACAAACTTTTAAATAAATCCTTAGTAATTAGTGATATTGTACCAACAGGAGAGCCATAGATGTTTACATAAATGTACTCATGAGTTTACGGGCCATACTGAAGATAAGACCTTAGGGGCCTACCTCATCTGCAAACTGGCACACTACACACCTACAGAATGAGAATCTGGCGCAACCTTCCTCTCAGGGTTGGAAGATCAGGGCTCTTATCAAAACCTCTTAAAAGTACTATCATTTGAATCTTACTTTACTTTGGTGATTCAGACCGTCATCGTGAATAAGGATACTATATAGTGTTAATATGCTTCAAATGGGTTAAACATCATCTCTTACTATAGGCGAAACAATTATCTGTTTAATTTGTTAGATTATTTTTTTCTTGTATTTTTTTTATTATTTTAGGAAGGCTTACAGACTCATAGACAATTGAGTAAGAAACAACAATATTTTCAAATCGCTATTGACAAGCCTCCACGTATAAACATAATAAAACATAATATCGATTTCTATATAAACAAGGATAAACTACTATAATATATAAATCTACAACTATAATATATATACTCTTGTCTTACAAGGTACAGCACACAAATGTCCGTGGACGACAAAGGTCCCAGTTCGAATCACACTTTGAAGTATAGTAAGATGAAATAATATTACTTTTAAGAGGTTGTGTCCCAGTTTGCAGTCCTTCCTGTACCTATCTACAACATATGCCAGTCATATCAAGTAGAAAAGCGGACACAGTACTTCCATCTTCAACTTCCGAACCACAGAGGTGAAGATGAGTACTTATATTGTCTCTATTATATAATACGAGTACTAACTACATAGCAATGAATACCTTTGCAATAAATCGGTTAATTATAAAGTGATTCATGTCATATATTACTAATTACTAGTACTTACATTGCTTTCTAGTCATTACAGGTTTACATCACACTTTAGTAACTATGATGTAAGTATTATTCTATACCTGATTCATAATTATATACTCCCACAAATACATACTTGATTCAGTAAACCAGAAGACATAATTAGTACTGCCTGACCGTAGTAGCCATATAGGTATGTCATACCAGCAAATATCTTGACCTCAAGTCGCGAGAGAATTGAGGTCCCGACGCGCGCGGAAAGCTACTTTTTAATTATTTTTATTTAGGACACGTCACCCCACCTGATTGTAAGCTGAAGGCAGAGTGAAGGAAAGAGGGTCACCATTATACGTAGTACAATGCTTTATCACGCCCCGCATAAAGGACCCGGGACTGCAGGAAGAAGAAAACACGTGAGCTGGTAAGGAATTCCAAGACTTAAAGATGCGGCAGAGGAAAATCTCACCGAACCACATGGTTCTTGATGGTATATCCTGCAGCGCCCTAGCACCCTGTGGTAACCTCAAGACACCTAAAATCACGTTACCGTTCAATTTGTGATGTGATTGGGGCTAAGAAACTATTCAACTACCGAAAATCATCTGTGACGTGGTGGTAGTGAATGTGACCGCTACGCAGGTGATGATGACCTGATATTATACACGTCCATACGCCACGGTAACCAGAACCATTCCCCATCAGGTTGGTGATGTACTTTACTGCCAGCTAAGCAAAATGTATAGAAAAAAAATCCAGATCTTGTCACACCAACGAAGGACGACAACTTTAAACAAGTAAAAAATCTCTTCGAAAAAAATACAATTACATTTTTCTGATCTCAGATTTGTTACGGACAACGTTACATCGGTTTTTTGTTGTTAGAAGGAAGAAGAATTTATTTTTTACTTGCCTTACTGTAAGTACTGTGTTGTGGTTGAATGCCATCACTAGAACATTCACAGTCCATAGCGAATGAGGTGGGCACAGACTTCGTCTTTAATTCCTACAATCTTTACCATATCTCCCTCAAAGACTTAATTCCCATAATATTTTAGATGATTGCAACTGCAACTAATGAAATCGCAAGAGAGGTGACATGGCCAGTGGTACCGTGGGTCTGAAGCGACATTTTAATCATGTGACAGCTTTTTGAACGATGTTATTGGTCGAAGAGATATTTCATTAATATTAATATTCATCAAGAACCAAGCGGTTTGGTAAGTCTTTCCTTTGCCGCACCATTAAGTCTTGGAATTCCTTACCAGCGCACTTGTTTCCTTCTTCCTGCAGTCCCGGGTCCTTTAAGCGGGGAGTGAAAAAGCATTTGATGAGGCCGACAAGCTGAACTACACCATTGCAACACTCTGACTTTCCTCAGCTTACCATCAGGCGGGAAGAAGTCAAATTGACGTACCGTAAATGAAAACAAAATTAAGAGCAAAGTTAACTGAATAAGGAATCTGTATGCAATATGTCATCCCCTCCTCCCTTCACCCTAACCTCCGCTTCTCTTTATGGTCGACCACACGAATGTGACGCCCCTGGTGTTGCAAACGTCCATATAGGCCTCAGTAATCACTTTCCATCAGGTAGGCCGCGTGCTTATCTGCCACCTTAGTAGTATAAAAAGTGTACTTTACTATAATTGTAATTTATAAGTAAACATAATCCACAGGTTTTATTTCAGTCATACGAAAAGAAACGTGACGTGTCAATAAGGCTTAATACCAATGTTATTTTTTTTGCAATGCAGACAAGCACACGGCCCACCTGATGGGAAGCGGTCACCGTGGCCTATGGACGTTTGCAACACCAAAGGCGCCACACACGTGCTGCCTATCCTGTGTCACAATGTCACAAAAAGTAACCTTGATTTATATTTGTGACTGTTAATTTGATGTTTGGTAGTGCATAGCTACGTCAAGATGACTCTCTCTAACCTGGTAGCCTACTATCATCTCTAAAAAGTATGTTATTTCAATCTTATTTTAACGTTCATAGCGTGAAGCGGACTCGGTCCGCCGCGCGTCGTCGACTGTCAGGATATTCGGGTATGTATTTTGTAATTCGAATAAATTTTACTTGTTTTTTATACCACGTATAGGTAGGAGCACACGGCCCACCTGATGGGAAGCAGTCACCGTGGCATATGGACGTTTGCAACACCAGGGGCGTCACACATGCGCTGCTTACCCTGTAGAAACCTTCTAATGCCCTTATTAAAGAACCCCATATTGTAGTCGCTTGGGAAAGCCATGGCAGAGAGTTCATTCCACAGCTTGAGTGTTCGCAGGATGAAACTAAATAATCCACCACAAACTATTTAGTTAACAATGGTACTATTCAATTTAGTTTTATGACATTGGGCTAGTATCGTAAGGATACTATGACGGTCTCCAATTTACAATACGGTTATCACAAAGTAAGATTGAATTCATACATGCTCACGCCTATTTCTCTCTAGGGTAGGCAAAGGTGAATCAACACCCACATTTCACCAATCATTATGTTCGGTCCGTGCAATAGGGGCGTCTATTGCCGTATTCCGGGCACTATTGTTAGCTCAACCCATGTATCTGAGGTTTTCTGGACTGTATATAACTGTCTGATGTTAAACAACCCTATCCAACCCTATCTCTAAGTCGTTTTGTACGATACCGAATATATAGGTGATGGAAATTCAACTTCGTCGGAATCCACGGAGGTTGAATAATAATAATTTATTAGAGATTGTATGTAGCAACTAGGCGCCCTGTAATTAGAAAGTTGATAGCCTAAAAATCACACACATCACAAGAATTCACCTTCACTGACCAGTAAAAGTAATGTACACTTTCCCCATTCCGTTCCGGTAATCTCTATTAATAGAATAAAAGTTTGAAGCTTGTTGTTGGACTTTTGGATAAACGAAATCATCTGCCATCATTAATTGTCGAGTTACCTTTTGATATGCTAATACAGTCTATACTTTTTGAATATGAGCTAAGCATTACCAATGGCTTGGCTTGGGAAGTACATGCTAGCTGACCCGCGCAACTTTGTCTGCGTCACCCCGTTTTTTGCAACATTGTTCACTTCTGCTCCGCACCAGTTGGTTATAGCATACAACCTTCCTCTTCAATCACTCTATCTATTAAAAAAGCCGCTTCAAAATGCGTTGCGTAGTTTTAAAGATTTAAGCATACAAAGGGACATAAGTACATAGGAATATAGGGACAGAGAACGCGACTTTATTTTATACTATGTAGTGATACCTACTAGAGCTTAAGAATTCTTTTCAACTTTCTAAGTCCCCTAGCTAGACAATCCAAGCCCAAACCTACGATCAAGTAAGTACTGTGACCTTGAGACAACATAATCTGAGGTAACCCTTTAACCCTAGGGATGTCGACAATCTGTTGAATTTTTAGTGAAAAAATATGCATTGAATAATAATAATATACATAATGCTTATCTTAATGGAACTGAACTTTTCTATATTTAAAATTCCCAAAGTAGGTTAAGATATAAACAATGAGTTTAGTTCAAATTTATTACTTTTTAAATTCCTTATTAAATTTCATAATACTCGTACTTTTATTATGAACAAAACACGTGTAAACGCAACTAAACCGAGATAAATTCGTAATTGCGCTTCATACAATTACACAAAGCGTGACAGCCGCGTGACGTCACCTTCATGTATCGATTTTGTATAGAGCGTTTTCAGCTCAAAATATTGAATTTTTGAAATCAAATATCTTTAAAACTAATTGCCGTAGAAATATTTTTCAATTTGGCACTTCTTTCTCATTCTCGTGTCACTATGTTCGTTCCCGTACTCCTCCGAAACGGCTTGACCGATTCTCATAAAATTTTGTGAGCATATTGAGTAGGTCTGAGAATCGGCCAACATCTATTTTTCATACCCCTTAGTGATAAGGGTTGTCCACCCTTAAAGTTTATAAGGCAAAACAAAGTTTGCCGGGTCAGCTAGTATTATTTTAAAATCGGAATAAATAGTCAATACAAGTGTAAATAATGTAAAATGTCATTGACATTTTGTGGAAGGTCTCACTGCGAAAGATGCCCAGACCGTGGAAAGTGGAGAAGGAAAAATCGGTCAGGGTCGCAGATAATTTAATCAAAATAAACTAACGAATGAAAAACTAAAAGGTTTAGCATTCTAGAGCAAACATATTCAACATAAGGGTTATAGGTATATAGATATATTATCGCGATACACAACACTTATCAACTATTATCAGAACATATGTATTTTAGTAGTTTAGATAACAATGTATTCAAATGAGGAAATATTGTCGGCTGTGGTGGCGAAGAGTTCCTGATTTCTAATTATACGACATAGACACATACAAACACACATACAAACATTCGCTCGTCATCGGAGGGGTAGGTAAAGTCACGAGTATATTACTCATCCAAATTTTACCTGTAATTTTTCTTTTGTTCTTTATTTATGATGTTGCAAGCATATTGCCACAGATTACCTAAATAGTAGAAATATTGTGTCAACTAAGCACTTTTCGTGACGAAAGAATATTGATATTTTATATTAAATTCTATTGTATGCCATTAGGTGGAGAACGGAGAAACCATACTAACCCTCTACCATTATTTTATCCATTTTCACAATGAACTGATTTGATTTGATATATACCTAACTCACTGTTTATTAAGTTCCTACTAGGATTTCTTATTTTGAGAATTCCTTTTTTGTAATAATTTCTTGCAAAAAAAGGAATTCTCATGTATTGGATAGCCTAGTGGTATGGGTAATGGACTGCTGAGACGAGGTCTTGGGTTCGAACGCAGGTTTTAAAATGGCACACACCAACGACTTTTCGAAGTTATGTATTTATCGCAGGTTTATAATTGCCGCGCTAATGGCAATAGGCTCACCACCTATTGCATTGGGACCTAAACATAAACTGGCGAAATGTGGGTGCTAGCACCTCTGCCTACCCCTTCGGGAATATAGGCGTCAGTTTATGTTATGTTATGTTAAAATTCTATGCAAAAACACAGAAATAGTACTTCCAAAAGTGCAGCCATGACGCTGCCCTTGTAAAACGTTTATGAAAGTGAGAAAATTAAACGAAACAAGGATTTAAAAATAACTATGAAGGTCTTCCCATTTCTGATTGAAAGAAACTGACCTCACAGAATAGATAAAAATATCTCCAGCAGTTCAAGTGGAACAGGTTAGGAACTGAATGTCGCCCACGTGTTTAAAAATAAATATTTGTCATAATCCGAAAAGCAGCACACTTGCGCGGGCAGCCGCAAGATGGTTGATGCACTCGGTACTTTTTAGGGTTCAGTACTGGAAGTGTTGGTACCAACTCATAGTATGTCAGGTAGTACCTACAACCTAACCTAGGTAGGTACAAAATTGATTATAACTCGAAAAAACTATATCGATCTTTGTTGCAAAAACCTCAAGTATATAAATAAATATTGCAACAAAATTTTTAGCGCCCTTTTGCTGGTCGAAACTAGGTGAATTGATATATTTATTATACGCAGAACTAGCACTCTTCAATGTGAGTGTGAGTAAGTCAAAATATCTGTCTTCTTCATAATGTGCGCTTTTGAGAAATTCTATTTACCTCATTTTGATATAAACATTTTGATATATAAATTATCCGTAGTTAGGCTCGCCACCTATTACATTGGGACCTAAACATAAACTGGCGAAATGTGGGTGCTAGCACCTTTGCCTACCCCTTCGGGGATATGGGCGTGAGTTCATGTTATGTTATGTTAGATCTCAGAATCCTAGCTGTGAATAATCTAGAGCCTGCTGAAATGTGCCGGTATAAAAACATATAAAAAATAAATTATATCAATATCACACATCTCATTGCGTTGACGCATCGCAAATGTTAGGTATAATCATGTACCTAACTACGATGATACGGAACGCATAGTGTGCTGGTCCGACTCACTCTTGGCCGCTTTTTCTTCTCACGGCATCGCAGAAGTAATTAAAATAACGGCTTTTGTTCTGAAGTAAATGCTTGAGCACTTTCACCGGATGAATGCAAACTTCTTTTTAAATAATGACGTCACAATGGTTTATGATTTGAATAACATTTCCCACTGGTTACGAAATTGTTATTTTAATGTTGCCACCCGGAAAATAAGAATTTTACATTATAAAACTACGCAACATATTCTTGATATTACTCATTAATTGCTGTGTGTTGAACTTTGTTTTATAATGTAGTGAAATCCCATGTACAGGAAAACTCACAATTGCTCAAGATAGTCAAAACTTCAGAAATTGTAACACATTTAAAATAAATTTGGTTATAACCTACCTTGAAAAATAAAAAGTTAACCTCGCAGCGTTATCGCTCTCTCGTGCACCTGCATGCATGCATGATAAGTATGCATAAGTAGATTCGTGCATATAATTCATACATCATTCTGTCCTCGGTTGAGTCCATTAGATTCTATACGATTTGCACGACGAACGGGAATCCATAATGAATGACTCACATAAATCAGTGGTGGCGCTACACACAACAGTTGAATAAAATACAATCAGCGACAAAAGTCGTAAATTAATTACTTATCGATCATTGTAACGTACGCGTAACCAATATCATTTAAAAACTCACTTAGTCCTGTAGCCTATACATATATCTTATAATAATTACTGAAGTATTATTCCTATATTATCGCCTACAGAGGACACAAAGAAAATTCCAGCTAACTGACGTGAACTGAACCCGTTCTTGGTAGTGAGTTACGTCAGGTGTGATGCATTTCTCTTAGTTAGGTACAAATATTGTCCATTATTACGTCACTATCTACCTACGTACCGCTTATCATGAAAACCCCTTGTAGGTACAACGTTTGATTACTTGTAATCAACACATACCTATATAACATAGGTAGTATTTAGAAAAAAAAATGTATCTTAATATGTTTAACCGCATTTTAGAACCCATTATGGGTGTTTCTATGTATATATTTACAAAAAAATGTATTTAAGTATGTTTATCCGCATTCTAAAACCCGTAACACAAGCTAGTTAAGCTATGCTTACCATGGGTCTAGGTGACGTTGTGTAGATTGTCCTAGATTATAATATATTTTTTTTTTTTTTTTATTTATTATCATTTTAAGAATATATACAGTAATTTCACATTATTGTAGTAATCTCAAAAACCACTAAGGTTTGTAAATCTTATTACTACGAAGTATTCCACGCCGCCGCTTATACTGTTGTAAACTATGCTGATAACAAGGTAGATGCCTAACAAGAATTGGGTCTGGTCAAGTAGGTATTTAGGAGTGTAGTTTGATACTATTTTTACCTTTCAATCACTTCATATAATTAAAATAAAAACAGTAACAAGAACATAAACCAACAGTACCTACAACTACAACAGTGAGTCCAAGAAATATTGCTTGAGTTTATTTTTAATGTTGGTATGAGTGAGGGTATCTCGCAAAACTGTCGGTAATTTGTTTATCAGTCGAGGTACGAGGTATCTGGCCGTGCGCTCGCCGTAAGTATTGGAAGCGCGCACAATGCGCAGCCGGTTTTGAACAATCGCCCTCGTACATACAGGATGATCGACTTTTTGTTGATATGTGCTATCAGAAAAGTAATATTTTAAAAACATGTATTTAAATTGTGAATAAATTGGCAGTATTTTACAATGTTTAAATAATCCGTTTTCGTCATTGTAGTACTGATTACGAATTTTATCTGATACTATGTTTTTAAGAATTTTTAGTTGTATATTATAAATTTTGTTAAGATAGGTTTTGTATGTACTTCCATAGCAAACTAACCCATATTGAATGTGAGATTCAGCGAGCGAATTATATAGCATCAGCTTTATTTTATAGGGTATACGCTTCTTTAAGATGACGATATTTGCTAAGAACTGCCTTAATTTTGTACAAACATGTTCAATGTGTTTGTCCCAGTTGAATTTGCTGTCTATTATCATGCCTAGATAGGTTTGCGATTCTACAGTCTCAATACACGGGCATTTACACTGGGCATAGTTTGTAGTATGTAGACAACTATGGCTATGAGCAACTAGACTATTTATATTCACTGATTTCATGTAAGGCGACTTGATTATCACTAATTTGGTCTTACTAGCGTTAAGTACATTATGACTAGTTTTTTTTGTTTGGGGTCTAAATGACTATGTGGAAATATCCTTTTATTCACTTCTCTCTCTCCTCATACGCCAGAATTAGTCCATATTTGCGCACACCAAAAAGGACATCTGTCGTGTCGACCTTCATTCATCTGCGTCAAGATTTTATATGAGACCTTAATCAGAACCATTTCCTTTAAGTAACATTTAGTAATAACAAATTACTCACCACTTCCTTATGAGAACGTGCTGTTAAGGCCAACATCAGCCAGCGAGCCAATGTCTTATGTGATCTAAGGCCAACAACCAACTTAGTGTGAAATATAAATAGTTCGTTTCGCATTGATGGAGGTGACATGACATGACACTAGGATTGCGTCATGGTAGCTTTACATTGTGTAAACGATAAACTCTTAACATTTTGATAGCCTTTTTCCTGATATAAGTAAGGGTGCACACGTACCTAATAAACTGAATGATAAGCCTTTTTTATCGACTGTACACAGTGTAAACAGACAATGATACATAGTTTCTTTCCCAAGAAAGATTATATTTATGTTTTACAGGAAAAGTAGCAGTTTTAGTTGGAAAATAGTTGTCAAAATGTAACTATTTTATTCGTCTAAAAATTTTATGAACTGAAAGATTCAATAACGTTTTTTTGTAATTTCAGTGGTTAGAGACAATGGTTAACAATTAGTAGAATCAGGGCATTGGTTTTTTGATTTTTTGTTTGATGATTGAATGGCTGTACAAACTACAACTGTATATATATTTATATGAGATAATCCTGATAATCCGTGTGGTTACGAAGAAAGAAGGTGTCATAAGAGGTGAAAACTCGAAATAAAAACCTGTATCAACTTGTCTTTCCAGCGTGGAAATAGTAGGCCAAACCCCTCCCAATATTGGGAGAGGCCTATGTTTATCAGTGGACTGCGACAAGGTAATTGATTGATATATGGGATTCCACAGTTATTTGGTGTTGTCAGGGGGAAGACTGAGAAACTCTTCTTTGTCTTCTGCACTGACAGTACAGGCCCCCCTTCGCCTCCCCCCTTTTCTCAATATGGTCGGCAGCACGAATGTGACACCCGTGGTGTTGGAATCGTCCATAGGCCACTGTAAGCAGAAGCCTTTTTAAGAAGACAGAAGAATTTATGCAGTTGGTAGTGAGACAGTCGTTCAACTAATGACTTGTTTCAAGAGTTTATGATAGGCCCGCTGGTATTTAATTAAGAAGGTCAGAGGTAGGGGTCACAGAACAGGATATAATCGAGTAAATATTTTGAAAACTGGTTTATCGATTTCTATTTTTATGTTCCGGGTATTTGCAGTTATTTTATAAATTATATTTAATTAGAGAATTAATTCAGTGAACTAAATCAATAGCATATTTCTATTTATATCATATATTTCTATTCAAAAATACGTGAAAGTCATCATCATCTTGGAGTTAATCCCCTCCGTAAGGCTGTCTAAAAATACTATATATTATTTATGCCTATATAAATAATAATAATAAATATTCTAAGACAAATCTACGTAACGCCACCTAGACCCTTGGTAAGCACAGTTTAACTAGCTTATGTTTTGGGTTCTAGAATGCGAATAAAATACTTAGATTTTTTCTAAATACATACATAATACATTTACATAGAAACACCCAGACCAATGCCAATATTCTTGTTTATGCATACGAAATTGCACTGAGCAGGCATCGAAGCCGCGCCTCCTGCGTAGCAGTCGCGTTCACTACCGCCACGCCACAGAGGCCATGTACTTCTTGTGACCAAAAACGAATACATTAATTAACGGTTTCTGAATTGAAAACTTAAGTAGCATTGAGCATATTAACATACCAATATTATAAATGCGAAATTAACTCTGTAGGTGTATAGTGCACGGCATCTAACTTGGCAAGGTTTTGTAGTAGTTGGGGTAAGTCATCATACACTTAGAGGCACAAAAAGTGCTTGTCATTATTCAATTAATTCACCAGAATGCCATCATTTATTTTGAATCATGTCTGCTTTACCGCAAAAGTTCTTGCCAAGTTACTTGCCGATTTCTGTACTATGCTTTGACATTTAAACCATTGAACGGTTTTTAATACACCTCTCCTAGAAGCAGGCCGCGGTGGCAACGTAAATGGGGAGACCCCATACCCAGAGGTTATGAAATCATGATCCCCACATTAGGGGAAGGGGGTCATCTCAAAAGAGATGTGTGGACAGACCCGGGGGGATCTGCCGGGGTGCGAGAGATATGTCTTGTATAATCATACCTACGGCAATAAAGGAACCATAGATACATGTGCGTGCCTTTTAGTCGATTCGAGTACGACATAATCACCGCCACCGATTTTAGCAGAGGTGGAATCCTTCGGGATTTTGCGCACGGTAAAAAGCAGATACTCTTACATGGAGACCACCTGGCTGCTATAGCCAGTAACCCTGCACGCCCAATGGCCCGAAAGGGAGGCTAGGTGCGGGAAAAAAAGCACGATACATGGAGACCGCGAGAATGGAAAATGGAAGGTCAGAAACCTCTTACACGTCTACTTTTATTCTTGTGACATTCTCTCATAACACGACTGACATTATTTGATAGTCTGGTTCAACCTCTTCCTGTAATCTAATACCTAAGTCAATTTCCTGTTTAGATGGTATCGAAATTCCGAATATATTAAGTGTTATGCAGAGATCGAAAATCTCTCAATTTTGGCTGCACCGATAACCGGTTTTAGCAAAACAACGCTAGATCCGGTTTAACAGGTTTTGTGACCGCTGAGCAGAAAGTATGTTTACGTGCAATAGTTGAGATGATGTTGAATTCAGTAGGATATACAGTCACTAGTTAGAGTAATATAATAACCCTCCTTTGGCTTTGCCGTAGTCGGGTAAAAACTCTCACTGTTTTAGAGTACGGAATCCACTGAGAATTAGAATTCAAAAATCATTTATTCTGTATATATATATATATCTATATCTGTATATAAATGGTACTCACAAAACGTCAAAAAATAAAAAATTATATTGCATTGTATATATATGATATACAGTTTAAACGCGACACCGGCCTAAAGCCGCGTCTACATTCATGTAAAATTTTACCATAACTGTGTCAGAAGTTCATGTTCGTCGCATATTCAGCAGCGTAATACGGAGCTTAAATTAAACCATCTATCGTACATTTCACAAATCTGGACGCACTTTAAGACGACTCTGACAAGAAACTCTCTAGGCTTTACAAACATTTACTTACTTCGTCTATACATAATATCCTTGAGTGCGTAACAGGTTCAGTGAAGTTTGTTTATCATCTAAATAATCTCAGATTCTATATCAGTCTTTTTGACATAATTTTCTTTTAATTACATTCATTTATAAGTAAATCGAAGCAAGAAATAATCGAATCACTGGCAGGAAGCGATATATGTAGTCCAGTGGACCATAGTCCCTGACCCTCTTTCATGAGACTTTGCCTTCAGCTTAACATCAGGCGAGGTGAAGTCAAATGGACGTGCCATAAATTAAAAAAAAAACTACGTCGGGAGACTCCGCTTTCAGCACTCTTGCGGTAACAATCCTCAGAATTGAACAGTAGTGCCCGTGTAGTATTAAAAATGGGCTTCCCCAAAATAACCCACAGCGGTAAAAAACAAACAATACCTACTAATCTCGGACATACGTAATGAAAAATGCTTCCAACGATAAGGATGCCCATTATGCATTATAACAAAACTGTAACTACCACTACTTGTATATTGTATATGATATAAATTTATAGTGAGATACAATAAAGAGTTATCTATCTCATCATTCTCTGAGCCTATTCCCAACTCGGTTGGGGTCGGCTTTCTAGTCTAACTAAGATGCAGCTGAACTTCGATATTTTCCGTGGAGCGACTGGTATTGGAGCTCCACAACCAAATTGGTGATATCGAAGTTCTGTACTTAGGCTAGTCGGACTTTTGAAGGCTCCAACTACCCGAAAAGGCTGACATAGATGTTCGTATGGCAACCGAGACCGACGGCTAGCACGTTACTCTCCGAGGCACGACCAGACCAATGATAATTGCAGCAACGCATACAAATATTTGCACTGAGCGGGGATCGAACCCGCGCCTCCTAAGTAGCCGTCGCGTTTAATTCCACCACGCCACTGAGGCTGTCAAATAGTTTATCTATCTATCTGAAAATATACTTAAAAAATGGATTTCCCCGTATGTAATGCGAGGAAATTTAAGTCTACAGTTTTGTCATCCGGGAAAGAACTGTAGAACTTCCTACAACAATATTTTTTATTTTAAAGCTAAAGGCAAAACAATGATAGGTCATAGGCAGTATAGGAAATTACACTCATATGAAATCAAAACATGTCATGTCGATTATATCAATAAATACATACTCAGATATCTGTCATCATTATTCTCATTACGATTACCCATTTATTTACGTCACGGTTTGTACTTTGGTGAAGTGAGGCTTTTCTGAGGTCAATTAACATCGGAAAAAGTGAATAGGTACTCCGACGGGACTCAAAACCACGACCAGTGCCTAACAGGGGGAAATACTCCAACCGCTGAGCTACGGAGCCACGTCTTGAATAGTCGAAATTCTCCAATTCTTCGTATACACAGTCCAGAACTCCAGACTTAGCCAGATCCAGAGATCAGATGCATGCCTCGAATCAACAATAGTGCCCGGCAATAGGCTCACCCTATTATCATATCACGTGGAACCGAATGCAATGTTTGATAAACTGTGGGTGTTAATTCACCTCTGCCTAACCCTCGGGGGATAAAGACGATATTAAATATACCTATGTATGGTTTTGTACGACAAAGAACTAAAATAACCGACACAGCTAGCAGAATAACCAAGCTGAAGTGACAATGGTCTGGCCACATCTACAGAAGGACAGATGCCGCTGGATCAAACGAGTCCTCGAGTGGAGACCGCAAGAAGGCAAACGGAAGGTAGGACGCCCCTATAAGATTGACTGATGTTCTGAAAAAGGTGGCAGGGACCGACTGGATGGGGAGCACATATTGGGAGAGGATAGGCCTCTCCCAATGTGCGCTCCCCATCCAGTCCAGCAGTGGACTGCAATAGGGTAATTGATTAATTGATTGAAGTTTTTGTAAGTATCTATACATATCGTCTCAACTCTTTCACGTTTGGATAAATAAAGTTTCTTTTTTTTATGACACGTCAATTTGACTTCACCCCGCTTGATGGTAAGCTCAAGACAAAGTCTCAGGCACGAGAGTCACCATTACAAACACGAAAAGTGTTACAATGGTGGCACTCAGCTTGACGGCCTCATCAGATGCTTTTTCACGCCCCGCTTAAAGGACCCGGGACTGTAGGAAGAAGGAAACAGGTGAGAGAGTTATTATTCTCTTCCAAATATTCCTCTGCCTCTCTACATTAATCCCTAAAACCTTCACCATACAGGTCCGTTTTTTGTCCTGCTCTAACTACATTTTTCCAAGTATTCCTGGACACTTAATAATTCCACGTAACGTTTCCACAAGTAAACAATAACAAGGCAATCGATACGGCCGTATTATGTAACGCGTGTTGCGACATAATCCGCTCCGCACACGCCACGCGCTCTTCTATCATCGGTACTGACAGATTATCCGGTCTGATGCAATGTTTTCATTTCCACATTAATGTTAAATTGATAAAAACGAGAAAATGTCCGTAGTTTACCAGCTGATAGTAATATTTTGTTGAAATAAAAAGCTAGAGACATCGAATTTGCAAAGAAAAATGTAGCAAATAACACATCTAAACGCCTTGCGAGACAGTCAGTAATTTCACTGCTTCCACAAAAAGTAAGAATAGCAGTCAGTGAAAAAGTAAGGTCTCCTTGTAAGGTTTATGTGAATTACCTATTTATTTGAAACCTGCTTATTAAATGCTTAATATCTGACAAGTACCTAGATAAGTTCGCAAAATGTAAAATGAGTACTTATTTATGCACACGTTTTTTATAACATTTAAATACGTTAAGTAGGTAATAATTATAAAACGATATCTTTGTATGTTTTTGTTTATACCCATCTATGAGTATATACCAAAGAGGTACAAAAACTTTATAATTATACATGACCTTCATTATTATTAAAACATGTTTATTCTCCATTGTACAGAAGTTAATTAAGTAACTACTTAATATTAATTTTAAAAGTAAATTAGAAAAAAAAAGTATATTAGAATTGCATAGAACAAGAAGACTATAGGTACATATTATAATAGTCACTAAACAACTCTATCAACATCCTAGACCATTGCATAAGAATGACTAGCACATATTTAAAATTATAATAATAAATTGCGTAATCGCAATAAACTAAACAAAAAATGCAATTTGCACAAGACAATTGTCAAAAAATATATTAAACTGAATTAATTAATTCCTTTTTCATACATCATAATATTATGTAGGTATCTCAAGTTTTAAAATAATAAATAAAGAGGTTTACGTGTTCCATACATTGAAATAAAAGGACTACCATTGATTGCAACTTTATTACAAAATTAAATATTGTCTATGCTTGTATGACACATTTTAAAATAATACATTACAAAGGAATGAACGATTCGTTTGTGAATAGGACACTGTGCCTTTTGTAGGTTTTTAATTTGTTGTTTACACAGATAATTAAATGTTTTGTTGTGTCATACAAACTTTGATTTGGTACGTGTTGGGAAGAGTATTATCACTTTTGTAGAGCCTTTTCTCTATTTTAAGTGTATAGAGTGACGGTTTGATACTTTAAGAGAGTAGTTTAAGTAGTTTAAGTTTAATTTACTGTTATAGATATACCTCATTTTTAACTACACAAAATAGCCTGAAAGAACTCATTACCAGCTAATGACGTAATTTATTTATTTATTAACACGTAAAAACAATCAATGATACACAGGTCTGTATACACATAGCACTTAAAAACCACTTATAGAACCCTTAGGTACATAATAATAGTTGTTCTTGAATGTTGAACATGAATAAGTACACATAAGTTTCACATTTATTTCAGAAATCTAAGTAGGTATATATTCCTCTACTGGGCACTCTACTTAGCTCTGCTACTGAACAAACATATAAGAACGTAACTAAACTTTTAAGTAGGTACCTGCCATTTAAACTTACATTTATAGGTAGGTAGGTAACTACAGTGCCACCGAGGCCATATTTTATTAGTATCATTACATTACCTTTACAAATATTTAAACGAGGGAACGTTTAATAAATAAGAAAGAACTTTTGTTACAATAGTTAACATAGTAGCGATTTAATCGACAATTAGAATTTTCATGAACGTAATTACGTCATTCAAGTATTACGTATTGCGTTGATCAGTTAATAAAATTACAATAGTAATATATTGTACCTACTTACTAATAATTTCCGTAAGTGGTTTATTGTAAAAACATTATTAATCTTTGTAAAATATAGCTTGGGTCCTATGACAGATGTCAAAATTTGGTTCATAGGGATGTCCGAAATTCGATGAAAATATCGGTACTACCGGCTATTATTGATGTATGTTACATATAATTAGGTTTAATTTAATTGTATGTGTGTATTTAATTGTAATGAGAACGGAATATACGTAGCATACAAGGCGTCGGCACTCGTACTGATGAGAATGAGTGGAGAGGATCAGTGGAAGTTCATATCAAACAAGATGTTGGCGCGTGTATCTTATGCCTATATTTTATCATGGCCCAAAAGCCAAACGCGGCGTGTCTTCTTACAAAATCCAAAAACAGGTTCAGGGCGTTGATGGATTGAATGTAGGATTTTATTTACTCAATATTATTTAGGATCAAGTATATTGAAATATAAACATTATTATGATACTAAAATACCTAAGCAATAAGATTAAATTCTAATTATTTTTTTCTAATATTAATTTCAATTTTAAATTAAGCTTTATTCAAAATATCGATAGTTCATAGTATGTGGTCACGATGATTCATCGCCCATCACTAATTAGCTCGGTATGCCCATAAAGTATGACATTGACAGCTACTACATTCAATAATAGAAAATTCAAGACTTCATGTGCGGGATTTCACTGACAGCTGTCATAGGACCCAAGCTACATTTTACAAAGTATAATATTCTTTGGGTAATTTCTGCAGATACAATTTAGCAACGAATCATTCATTCATTCTTTGCATAGATATGGTTGCGGTAAATGTGATAAATTAGTATTTTCCATTGTACTCTGATTTTCGCGCTCCTAGCCTAACATGGAGGAGGTTACATTTTATCGGCTGATATTTTGATATCAGCCAACTATTTCAAAACCTTTTTTTAAACAAATGTAGATTTTTTGGTAATGTTTTCTTAAATATTTATTGAATGATGTAGGTAAATAAAAAAAATTACGTGCATACTATTTAAATTATTAATGTTTAGTTTCTCATGTCTACCACGAATCTCGATAATCATTACTAATTGCCAATTTATCATAAAAGATCTCACTCACCTACACCACATACTAGGCAATTAGGCTAGATTTTCACCTCACCTATACTCAAAACCGTCCTCGACCCTATATAACAATAGGTTCTATCTACATATTAGTACTGAGTCGTAAGTATTGCGACGACCTAGGGCTACAGATAACTTAATAGTTGGAACTAGGGCGCGGGCGTCGTCGCGTCCTTACAGCATCTTGGGGAGTTACGACACGATTCGCACCGGTCACCTTCACGTGAAGTAATGAATTTACTTATACAGGGCTTCGAGCAAAATTACGACCACAGTCTGAAAATGCCTGCAAATTGATACAGTTTTTAATGTACTTACGATAAATACGCGTAGGTACTTGTGTGTGAGTGTGAATTAAAATGTAATTAGTTTTAAAATAAAACAAACATAAATACTAATAACTAAGATAGTCTTACTTTAACACCTATTTATATATTAAACATATCCTTGGGTGCTAGAGCTTCTAAGGTGGTTAAAAGATATGTATACTTACGTCTGATACTAACTACAATAGTATTGTGCAATTTTAAGTACAATACTTATTACACAATACTATTTAACGTGAATTAAACCTATCAATACTACCCTCACACATTTAATAGTACTCATTGGGTAATCATAAATATTGTGTAATTAATTTTATTGTAGTTGTATAAGGGCGCCTATAAGGTACATGAAAAAAAATATAACAGCAAAATTGATCTAGTCTCTATGCATAACAGTCTATTGTTTACAATTCAGCGTTATTCCCAGTTACATCCTAAGTTTGCAACTCGGGGACAGCTTGGGGATGAAGAAATTTCCTTTTCCAATAGCAAACGCGAAATTATTGCCCCGTAGGGTTACAACCTTCGGGGCAATACTTTCGTATTTACCTAGCACTAAAACAAATACTTGACAAAACGTGGATGTCGTTTAGGACTAGACATAGGTATTACTCACGGCTTTCTCACTACGATGATGACAGAGATCATTTGCTCATAATAAAAAAATAACAAAGAAAACTAACTGCAAGGCACGGTAGTATTTTAGGTCGTATGAGGTCATACTGCAAGGATATGAGAATATGAGCAATTAATTCGTGTAAAGTCCGCGGTCAACGTCAAGGAAACCGTAGCTAGGTAATGCAAGTTCCATGAAATGCTCGCTCATTTGTCTTGCCTTTGAATTATTTACAGTCAATTTCCTTACATTATTTTTATCAATAATATTCAGGTAACTGTTTTTTTTTTCTTTAAACCACACGATAATAATATGACTTCACCTCGTCTGTGGTAAGCTAAAGGCACACTCTCAGGAAAGTTTTCACCATTGCAGTCACCCGTCTGTTCAGCATGAAAATGGTAGGATCAAAGTAATTTAGATCGTACCGCATCGTTCCTTTATAATTCACACCCTAAAAATATAATATAAATATTCCTGTCATAGTTCCGTTCAGCCGGTCCAATATACGTAGAACTTAGTTTACACGTGCATCATATTGGATAAGCAGCACACGTGTTAATACCAAAGCAAACATGTTCAGCTCCTTAATAACATACGAGTTAACCCCGGAAATGACGATCCGACACTAATACCTTAAGTTCACCCGACCCGACCCTTTCTTCAATCATCGTCCATGTTTCATTAATCGGGAATGTGTAGGTGCCCTGACTAACTGGACGGACAAAGGATCGTTCGAATTTCGAATAGTTTACTGTTGAATCACCGTGCTAACTGGAAACGTGTGCACTGACGAATTGATGACATATCAATATCGAAGTTCATTGCGAATTTTGTTGAACTTTTGAAAAGTGTTTTGTGAGATGGCCGGTCATTGGATATTATGAAAATGCGATTATTCGTGATAAGATACGAAAGACGAATTATTATGTAATTCGAAGAACAGGTAAATCGCAGTTATCTTACATTTGTATTTTAAAAAGGGAATGCAGGGAAGTTTTTTTTTTATTATTGTGCGTCACAATTTGATCATATGACTTACTCCTTTTGTAAACATCAATTTTAGTTGAGGCAGTAGTAGAGGCTCAAAGGATTATACAAATCAATATTTTCTCATTTTAAGCTATTCCTCCTCAAAATTAATCATTGTTCGAATTTAATATAATAAATTGGAAAGGAAGTATCTCGGGCTCTGTAAAATAAAATTGGGTCGAAAGACCTACATCAACTTTTGAGAAAAGTAAATTCGTTCGTCCGACTATGTCCTTGGATCAGGGGGTCTAAAAAGGCCACTAACGACGAATCGTATCCGCATTGAAATACGAAGCGGATTTAATTTCGTAAAATTGTCACACACAGCGCAATTCGCCGCGCGATTCGTTTTTGGCAATTCGCCTTTTTGACAAGTTTCTATACAAAATCGTAAAACGGCTCACCAAATACGAATCGCCTAAATGTCAAATGGCAGTATTGAAAGACGCAACTCCCACATTGCGTCTAACAATTTGTCGATCGTTGTGACTTGTTTTACTTGACTCAATTGATTGAAATTAAATAGATATAGCTTAAATATGGCTGATATATTTCTTCAAGACAATTTATCGCAACATGCAATAGCCCAAGACGACTTCACTCACCAAAACGGACACTATACTTCATCGTAACGTACGTTTTTTTTTTGTATTTAGTGTTCCTTGTTATTACTTACAGAATTATGAACATGAACAAAGTAATGAAATACGAAAAAAATATCTCAATTGAATTGAATTATTTTTTTATTTTAGCGTCATCTAGCGATGAATCATGAAACTCATATCACTTGCTCATAAATTGACACTCGTTGACAAAGCACAGTTTATTACCAGTTAATTAAATATTATGCTAAAATATATATTTATGGTATAAAATAGTTCTTAAAGTCTATTTTTTGATATAATATGAATAAATTCTTATCTACACGCTTTTCTTCTTTATAAGTATTATTTTTTTTCGTCTTTATTAATATAACCGGAAAGTTACCGGTGTTTATATTTTTAAACTTGCAACATTTCATCTTAATCCGAATCCTCCGACGAACCGCATTGTAGAAGAATCGTCATTAATGTGTTTCATTTTATGACAGCCCACGAATCGTAAAGCGTTTCGTCGGACGAACTGGAAGACGCACTGCAATCCGATTCGTCTCATGAAATGGCCTTTTTAGGCCCCCAGATATTTTAAGTTTAAGTGGCACCCTAAGGCATCTTTCGATTTATTATTAACATAATTATCTAGATAGATAATATTGTGACTTCAGAAAGAGTCCTAAGTAGATATCATAAATAGTCACAATAGTACGCTAACAGAGACAACATTAAATAATGTAAGCAAAGTGATATCCACAAATTGATTGTGATAAATGGTGACACTCATAGAGCCATAAATTACTGGCGCTGACCTCTATGCAGCTTGCGAGTTCAAATTTTATAATATTTGAATATTGAAGTACATCACCATTTAAGGAAAATGTTTTATTTGCTAGAACTATTAGGTGCTTACCTGCTAAGTTAAATTCATAATACAGAATTTTACAAAAATTTAGTACAAATAAATAACAAAACATGAAATAGGTTATTTAATATAGGTACCATAGATTAAATTGATTATTTAATCTACGGTCTATGGGTACTTATAAATAAAAATAAATCGCAAAAGCAGTTAATAATAAATAGGTACTGATTAAAAAACATAAATTAGTATGGAACAGAACCCTGAGTGCGTAATTTGGTTCGCACTGTAATTCTTTTAGTTTAATAAGAACGTACAAGCAAATCTCGCGAATTCTTTATAAATAGACCTAAGATTAGAATCTGACACCAATTCCGAAACTGTTCGCGCTAGATTCTTATAGCAACACTATCGAAAGTAGGTTACATCATACCATAAATATGTGACCCATCTGTAAATAAAGGTGCAAGCAACATCGAGGTCGAAAAAAATAAATAAACATAGATACATAAGTTCGCACGTTTTTACGCAGGCGTCCGCGCGCGTTGGCGTGATCGTTGCTTAGTAACCACGTGAGACATTACAGCCCCGGTCGAGAAACGGCGTCATCAAAACGTCATATTAGAATGAACCATTCAATATGAACGTTGAGGTCTCTTGACCATTCAGATAAGTTTTCATTCGTTCTTGCACAACGAGGAAAATATATTGCGCAATAGTACCTAGTTAAAAGATATATAATATGTACATAAATACCTACTTCCTGATTATTTTCAGCCATCTTAGGATACATTTGGTGATTTTGGAGCGAAAACCCCGGGATAGGAACACGTTGAATATTTTCTGATTTGCAAATTTCATTTGTGATGAATCATCATCACTGATGATGATGAAGCAAGGAGTGATATAATTGTGTAAAATAATCGTCATTCTTCGTAGGTAAAATACCCTGTTTGTTAATAGCAACCTCAGTATTAGTTGTGCCCGGCTCGGTGGGAAGGTAAGAAGCGTACCTAGGTGGTTCATTCTTAAATATTTAGATATAGATAAGGTAATAATAGATTAGGTAACTGCGTACCTACATACATGCCAATATAACATTCTAAGCAAGGTGTTAAGTACACCTTAAAATACGTTCTTGCGTAAAATTATGTGCCTTTTATCAAAAGACCCTTATATTTTTAAGTACCAATTTTGCACAGACCGCGTCGTAATAGGTAACTATGTTAAAATTAGCGTCAATTTACGTAATACGTAGTAGAAATGTGACCTTGAGAGTTTATTATTAACAGCTGCGCTCTCCTTTGCGTTAATAATTAATTTTGATATGCCATTTTACTTTTAAAATTGCCGAAATCTTTGAAGAAAGGAAAATGATATTGAGAAGAACGTTGTTAATTAAATTCTTGAAGTGCGTGGGATAAGATCTACCGGGAGTGCGATTGAAAATTTCACGACACTCTCGGTGTCGGTGTACCAATTACGTGCCTCAAAGACCGCGCCGCGTTAAAGCGTGGGTCCCGGATGTTATACTAACATCAATGAAGGTAGTACGGGTAGTTGCTTTAATACTGGATGTGGAGGTCAGATGTCTTCACAGAAAATTTCGAAGTCCAGACAAACCCGAAGTTAGTTGGAAAAACGGATTTTGGACACCGAGGTGTAGGTTTCGGATCTGATCGGGTTCAAAGCTAGGATGACAAAGTATCATAAAAAACAGAAACATTATAATCTCACGATGATGAACATTCGATGCCTACCCCCTCCGCAAATACACAAGTTACCGCAAGTGTGATTATACAATAAGATCTAGTGCTACCCGATACAAAAGGTCGTTCGATTTTGGTAAAGGACAAACTTTGGTTACACATCAGTGACTACCAAGTTCTACTCACACCACAAGAACTTATTGGATATCGAATGTCGATCAATATTGGCTTATAAGTATATACCCACATCACAGTGTACCTACAGAATATTTTTAACATCGCATAGTTACTGTGTTTACCGCTGAAAATGATGTAATAGTTTGCGGATTTTACCTCATGGAAAATAGAAATAGGTCTGTCATCTATTCTATCATTGGACAAGTACCTAAATAGGTACCTACAGAGGTATATTCAAGCGATCATAAGCTTTCATCAGTCAGTTATTTGGACACCTAGACCTTTCATTAAACTCAGGCGTTTGGTCCAATGGCATAAAAATAAATAAAGAAATAATAAAACGTTTAATTTTAAGCAGATGGATTTAAGATTGGAAAAAGTGAATGCTCATATGCGACTTGTACCTACGACCAGTCCCGTTAAGGGGGAGGGCTCTGACCAACTGAGCTATCAGATCCCAAATCCCAGATCACAATATCTTAAGTTGATTTGAATAGATAGCATATTTAATTATTTTTTTTATAATATCACGCCTATGTCCCCGAAGAGTTAGGCAGAGGTGCTAGCACCCACATTTCACCAGTTTATATTTAGGTCCCAATGTAATAGGTTGCGAGCCTATTGCCATTAACCGGGCACTTATAAACCTACGATAAATACACACATAACTTCGAAAAGCATCGCAGTCATTGGTGTGTACCATGGTAAACCTGGGATCGAACCCGACACCTAGTCTCAGCAGTCCATTTCCCATACCACTAGGCTACCGCTAGCATATTTAATGCATAAAAATTTTATTGAAGATAATAAAAAAAAAACAAGTTTAAAAATGATTGGAAAATCATTCTTTGTTTGTTGATGGCTCCAAAGTCCAAAGTCGCCCCCTAAGACGAGGTGTGGTAGCTCAGTTGGCTAGTGAAACGGACTGGTCGCGGGTTCAAGTCCCGTGTGAGCATTTACTTTCTATTCTTAAATCGATTTCAATAGACATACATATTTATTGCTTAAATATTTAACCAGATGACTGATTGTGTAGGTAATCATTTACACTGACTGATGGGTTCCTTGGTTATATCCTTAGATTTCACATATTTTTGACTACACCCGAGAAGACACATAATGCTAATTCTATGATTATTTCTCTATATTCCTATTTATACATTCATTATAGAAAGAAAGAAACATTCATCACCGTTGGCGTTAATCACTGATTTCTTCGTGAAGTTACCTAACACGAAGAGTATTCCGATGGTCCCTGTAAAATCCCCGCCATACACATCTAACTCAATTCCTATTATTTCCATTCCCACTAGATATCTCCCGGCGCTTAATGAACAGCATAGGCCACAGACTACCTCCGCCGAGATTTTTCGCACGTTTAAAAAAAGGAAAAGAAAGGTCATATACTACCTAAATAGTTATTAGGCATTCAATTAGCTGGCTAATTTCACCAACTGACTGCAACATATTATCGACTCATCAAAAATGTCATAACTTGGTTTAATTTAATGACATTTCAATAAATTAACCAAAGTTATGACATTTCTTTCTTTAACTTTTATACAATAAACGCACCGAAATATAAAAGAACTTGTATATTGACATTTATGAGTGTGTCGTACAAATACGTGAAAATTGTTAATTTCATTAAGAGTTTGAAGGTAAATGTGTAATGTAATGAAATAATATTACCTGCCTGGTCTTGTGAAAAATATTGAAACAAATGTTAGCTATTGCATTGCAAAACGTAAATGAATGGTTGTAGTCTTTCCTTTTCGTTAGGCTGAGTTTATGCTTGTAGAGAGCAAGACAGATATACTGCCACCGCTCCGACTTCAAAACGCATGGCGTATTCTAGCGTACTACGCAAGCTGACAGTGTGTCGACATTTGACGTTGGATCGGTTGCCGGTCCGAGTCCGAGGCTTCGCTCGGCGTCAGTCTCGCAATGGCGTTAGTGAGGATAGGACGTGTGTTCGTTTAGTTTCACAACATCCCGAGCGGACACCGGCCCAAAATATTGGCCGTCTATTAGTGCATGAATTACTTGAAGATACTTCCTGTAATTCCTCACATTATAAAGCGACTTGTTCGTGACCACGGACAGTCAAATTTTGGTACGATATCCACTCAGGGCGAATCATTTCAAGGTTCGTACTTTATTCGTAATTTCCCCTTACTAAATAACGTTACTAAATCGTGTCGATTGTCTCGTTTTGTTTCAAATTTTGTAACATCGTCGGTGCAGTGAATTCACAAGTGTTTCTACAAATGAGAAATTCTAATCGGTGGTTTTCGATTTGTTGCAGATCATGTTCATCTCATCGTAGTTCCTTCATCATAAATAAGTGTTTGTGCGTGTGTTTGTGAACATAAAGTGTAAACGTGACAGTGTTAAGTGTTAGTGATGGAACCAGGATCGCCATCATTGCTGTGGCCGCTGCGCCTGAGCAAGCCGGCCGTGACGGTGCCCGTTCCGGACACTGGGGATAGCAGCAAAACCGATGAGCGAGCACAGTCGCCTGTGCTTGCCGACCGGTTGGCAGCGGCTCCCTCGCCTTCAAGTCCTCCGGCCCCCAGTAGTCCGCCGCCACCTCAGCACCAGTTCCAAGCGGCACTAGTCGCTGAAAAATACCTTCTATTGGAACAAGTAGAGGGCTCATCCCTATGTCGGTGTGTGGACGTGCGAACACAAGAGGAGTATGTTTGCAAGGTAAGTGTTAAGTGTTAATTTGATTTCTTCTCAAGTTACCTACCTATTAGAATCTGACGTAAGTGCAATGACTCCCGGAACAGCAACGAGTTTGTGCCTCCATACTATAGGTACCTACTCTTGCACTGACATGCTATAGAAAAGATCAAACATGTTTGCCTCGATATACTGAGCCGATATATTATACTGGATATAGGTACATACTCTAGTCCTCTTCACATAAACACTTTAGTAACCTAGCAACTATCTGCCTCGTACCGAGCTTTGCATAGGACAACTTTATCAGATGAAACTATCGCGAAAGTTATGCAAATGTATCAAACTCGATTGCTATTCCATTTATACCTATTTATTTAATTGCCAACATTGGTATTATACCTACACTACACACATGCCTTTCATACATTTATAGAATGAGAACGACTAAATTTATACCGCAAAATGTTGCCAAACTATCCGTACTCATGCAATTGATTAATGATAGCTACTTTAACTTTTTTTTTAATCAAAGTAGATGTAGGGAGAACAGTCTATTTAGTCTGGCGACACGGCTAGGATGCGTAATGTACATCATGTCGTAATTGAGTCGGGTTTCAACAGCAGTTGCGTCGCTTTGTTTGATCGATATAGTGCGTAATCTCTTAATTTAGTTCGACCTGATTGTTCATAAAACTTATTCGCTAATCATCTGACTAGATAAAATACTTACTGGAACCATACCAACCCTATTAACCTTTCTAGGGTTGCGAGTTACGACAACTCGATCGAATCATAACTCAGTTACAAATACTTCAAAGATACCATAATAATTGCGGCTCATTAAATTACGCGCAAAGGGCAAACCATCTAGCAAATTGTAAAGGGTTCTGACTATCCCACGGGATTGGACCCCATGTAGAGATAAACGAAATACTCAATAATATACCCACATGTCGTCTCCCTACAATCCAATTATTCGGAGTTACACAAAAATTACTTGTCTGACTATAAATTTCGATAACATAATTTCCACATATTATCATTACACCGCGAAATATTTGTCTTGTCCAGTGATCATTGCTTTCTTTATAATACAACTGCTATGTCGTATGCTCAAAGAAAATATAAGAAGATATATGTATTAAGTAATACATACTTAGTATTTTCACGAGTCTCGCATGCATTGTTCATTGCATCTTGTACAGAAGCGATGTCATACTTTTATATGTCATGGCCCCGCGCTGCTCGATCGCACTTGTAGGCCACAGCCATCACCGTTTTTACAATGTCATGTGTTGACTTTCGCAATCGATAACCTAACAATAACGGCAATTATAACTTTAACACCCTAATGGATGAGCTAGTTGCATTATCGTTACACGCGTTTCGTAAAAAAAAACTAGCTATCAGTATAGATAATCGTTACTAAAATATGTACTAGGTTATTTACAATCGTCACAAAAATATCCTTGTTAGTTTATGTGAATCACACCGCACAAGGCCTCTATAAAAGCTAGTTTCAAAACGCCTTTTTTTAAATGTTTCGTTTATAGGTGTTTAATTTTAGGTAATACAGGATACATAGGTTAGTAACAAAGGCCCATATGGGTATTGTCAAGGCACAGAATAGGCACTTCCCTCGTGAGAACTTGGCAAGGTTAAAGTGTGGCAACGTTATCGTTGCTAAACGCCGAGCGTATTTACAACACCAACTATTGCCGACACGACTGCCACGTTTATGTTTCACATTCATCATGTGTGATGCCGACTAACCGTATTTATATGGGAAACCATAAAATTTGATCCATATAAACATATAAACTTAAATTTTACTTGTCACGTCACATGTGATCGCATCAGGTCGAGCCGAAAATAGGCTTGACCTTCTCATTGACATTGTGAAATAGACGATTTGATAACGAGCCGATCACCGAATGTCATCGCGAGGCCCCCACCATCGACCCGCCACTAAATAATAGAACGAACCGGTCTAACAACACGCCGTGTATTCATTGCTGCATCACATAGTATGTCAATACAAATAGAACTAACAAAGCCAGTCATACGCAGTAACATTCACAATAGAGTTTAAAAGATCGTTGATTACTGCAAACAATCGAGACAACCACGGGTACACAATAATCTACAATTCTAATTAAGTATAGCGGACTAAAGGCTAGTAAGTTTATATTATATGTATACTCAGGCACAAATAACGTGATAAATAAATAACAATAGAAGGAATAATAATTCTGATGTTAAAATAACTGCTAAATTGTGGGCACGTTTAGAGGACCTTCTACAAATATTTTGCAATAGATACAATATACATACCTTGCGATTATACAAATATCGATAACACCTAAGTAGGTTAGCTCCCGTAAAATACGTTTGATTTCAAATATTATCAAGTGTTCTGTCAACACAGCGAATTCTTATCAATATGTGTTTTCGCAAACACATTGGCAAATGGGTCATGTTTTATTTTCGTACAACGCCCGGCATTCATAACATTAATAGAAATCGAAAAAAGCGACATCGTGTCTACGGAGACTCCGATGAAATAACCAAAACTATTAATACAGTATGGTACAGTTTAAAAAAAGAAAGAGGTTTGACGCACGCGACGTGATTCATCATCATGAGTCGGGAATTCAGATTTGGAATTCGCGTGCACAATGTCGTTGACATTTCGTGGTGAATATGAGCACTAGTGGGTGCAAAATTCATTAAGAAATAACAGTACAGAGCCAAGTATACAGCCAGTAGCGGTACTCCAAACTGTTACCTTACTCTTGCCTATTCACAATAGAAAAAACAATCTTAACAGAATCTTGTCCGGTTCGTTTGATATCTAATTGTCTGTCTGTCACCCGTATTCTATTTGAAGTCAACTAGACTAGATCCGCAACGAGGGTTAGCTGGCTATTCACTAAATGTTTCAACCTCGTTATTCCCATTAGACTTAGCCCTTTTAAATCAGGCCCGCTTTGAAATAGAAGTCCTTTGAATCTATTTAACAGAGAGGGATCCAAGATTACCGTATACCTACTATAATATATTTTATAAATGGAACTCGTCAGTAACGTATTTTCATTTGTGTGATATTCTATGTAACAGTCCTTTAAGCAGGGCGTGAAAAAACATCTGATGAAGCCGTCAAGCTGAGTGCCACTATTGTAAAATCTTACGTATCTGTAATTGAGACTTTCTTTTCTTCAGCTTCAGACAAGGTGAAGTCAATTTGATGTGTCCTACATAAAAAATATTATTGAAGACAATATAGAAACTGATAGAACAATAAAAATAAGAATCTGTCATGATACGAAACTAGGTCAACGTTGATAGGAAAATTACTACGGCCCTAATATAGCAACTAGACTTGAAGGATACGTGTCAGTTTTCCCCCCAAACACCTTCAAATAAACATTCACGGCTATCGCACCTATATGGTGTTCTTATTAGTAACAAAACCACGAGAACCATAGTATTCCTTCGTGTGTGTTAATGTAAGTGTTTTCCTGCAGGTGGTTTCACGAGACTGCAGCAGTTTACTCCAGGCCCACTACCGTTTAGATGGCCATCCGCACGTAAATCCCATACACGAAGTCCTAGTCGGCGATAAGAGGGTGTACTTAATATTCCCTCGATCGCACTCAGACCTCCACTCATACGTGAGGGCGAGGAAACGACTAAGGGAACATGAAGCCCGCAGATTGTTCCGACAAATGGCAGAAACAGTAGCCGCGTGTCATAAACAAGGAATTGTTTTACGAGATCTCAAGCTGAGGAAGTTTGTCTTCGCGGATCCTCAAAGGTGAGTCCATTGTATAAATTAAGTTTAGTTGAAGAGATACTTTATTTATTTTCACTACACCTCGCATCGCTGTGAAGAGTCAATTTCAATTCACGCGGATATGTTAATTTGCCATAATTTTTGATGTAACGTGGTAGCATCTGATATCGGAACGGTCTAAGTTGATCGATCGATTACTTCCTCGATAACGCCCACTGAAGAGATCGATCGTGAGAAAACCGATGAGTTAATAAAAAGGTCGGAAGGGAAACGGAAATGCTCTTTGTATTTTAAGTATCTAGTCGCTTCCTCTGTGAGTCAAGCGCCTTGTGCTACTGCGATAAACAGTTATCAAGTCATTCATTATGACGATTCACTTCGTTGTGTCGCCCTAGTAAAGTTAGTTGTTCTCGATAATGTAAAGTATTGCAGGCACGTTGCGCCACGGCGCCGAAGACGGCCCTATATTAGATAGCCCACCGTTCAAATGAATGCTTAATCATACTGACAACTCGTTGTTTGTTTCAATGACATGTAACAAATTCGTTATAATAAAGGACAATCACCGGTACAATAGGATTACTCAACGGCTGTTTTAATTACGAATGGCTCGTGTCGGCCGGTAGGAGCCAACGGATTTTCAAACTTTTGAAATGTTATCTGGCCTCCATTGTTGCAAATATCTCCGGCAATGCTAGCGGCTCAAGGCAAACGGTGTCATTGCTGCGTACAATACTGCGCGCCACAATCGGGTCAAGGGTCTGCGGTAATGCGCTTGCACCGCCAGCGCCGCCGCGTGGCGAGTTCGTGGCGCGCACCGTACCACCCCTGACCCCCATGTTATTCCCATACGGGTACCTGCACCGCCCTTATCCGATCAGGTGATCCTGAGAAAGCCCTCGGCTTAACAATATCATTTTATGCACCCCTTAACACGTTAATTCTAACAAGCACATTCCTGAGATTTCTCCAATGAATTGTATACACCTGCCCCGCATAAAGACCCTCGTTATTGTCGGATTAATAAGATTCATTTATTTTCTTTCTTTATTTTGATTGGATAACATCTCAACAAAATACATTTCTTGTGTATTTTTTCAATTAAATTCTAAGCCTTTATAAGGGAAAAAGTTGTCTATTGTAGTTATAATTTAGTATCCCTCCTCCCACGACGAGGGCAATAGCCAACCTTTTGTGAACTATATTATTATCTGAGACAATATTAGGTACGCCCCCACGAACTCGAAAGTAATGGTTTCTTTGACTTCAGTTCTTGTCCCTGGTGACAATCATACGACGTCGTGAATGCGAATATGCCTTTGACACCGGACTCAGACATGTTCGAAATACAACATGTACCAATAAAACTCAAAACGCAGACAGAACGAAAAACCGCATGTGTATTCGTACTGCAATATTAATTCAGTCCGCCCGTCGAGTGGACATGTAGCGTAAAAGGTAAAATTTAATACTCTTTCAGCGACGCGTCATCAAAGGGAGTGTTGTCAAAAGCGGTTCGCGATGCGGAACGGGAAGCACCACGACCGTGCCTTTAATGTAAAAACTTTTGCTTTACCCCTTACGTAATGGCAGTGTACGCTGTGCTCGCGACTTGAGAAGCCTTTTCCGAAACTTGCTTTTCAAAGCTGGAATGTTTTACTTTTCGTTATTACTATTACAGAGAACTTAAACAACGAATATAAACTTTTACCACTCCTAAAACTTTACATGGGAATTCTCATTCAAATTTGGAACCATTCTCCCGTTTAACGTACCTTTCTCAAAATTGTAATCTACACATCAAACACTAAACTGTTATTGGTTACGCGTTAATCTATAATCCAATCCAACTAATGAACCGGAGGTAAGCCTAGAAAAGTAGAGTAAGTAAAAGTTTACTTATCCCACCCAAATTTCAACTAAATCATACAATTACACACCTAAAAAAGCAAAGTAAATCGGTGAAACATAGAGCTCTCTAGAAAATAACGTAAGCAAGAACATGTTAGTCGTAAAAAAATGCATCAGTTTCTATGTTATTAGCGTTTCAGGCAACGATAACTACTTGCCATCAACCGGGCAGTACACACTTGTTAGTAATTCCGATACCTAGTCGATATGTCCGCTGGATGCAATGAGTCTACATTTCTGCGTATTGTTGGGCAAACGGGACGCGCATGTTCGTTGGCGCTACTGTTGTCTGACCGTTAACTTAATTAACAGGATATTGCAGATGTGTATCCAGTATTGCCATGTGTAAAGGTTGGAGCGGAAATGTCACTTTTTCTACTACTACTTAATGATAACGGACCTTCGTTAGGTCAAGCAGGTAGACAGCTGTTTCGTAAAATCTGTGACCCAGCTAAGGCGCCAAATGACCATCTGTTTTACTTTTTCCCAAAGGATATCCTTTCTATAAACGCATCCGATGATTATTCAGATGTCCAAATAAACCCTTATTTACATAAATAGGCAGCTGACCTTGCTGGGCCCTAATAAATTCTAATGATTGCACATGTGGCTGGTCAGCATACAGCTGTTGTTCGCAGTCGTGAGAATGTTGACCAGTGGAGGTGCAATATTAACAAGTGTCCCGCCCTTTGGCCTCGGTTCTCACGTCTATATGATCTCAAGGCACCCCTGATTATAAATTCAAGTCATCCGGCGGGTCGCCGCGATCAACATCCCGCGGTACCGCGTCTCGTTCAAAGGTAAACAAGAACATTAATATTGATTCCGCACTCTCTTTGACGCTTTGAAGTGGATTTTCTCGACACTCGCCCGTAGTTTTTCTTGTCCTTTGAGATGAAAACAGATTTTTTTCTTGCTCCTCTTTGATATTACAATTAAGAAGCAAAAACAAAGTTTTCGTGGCATAATTACTTTTTGCTACTACAGCATTTTCAGAATTGATAATGAGATTTAATTTCTTCTTATAAAATCCTCAGTAACGGAGGTTGAATTAGATAGCAAACTTGCTTTGTAGTATGGGGGTTGAATTTCAACTATCAGCTTCAAAGCTTTTATATCCTTAACAAATGTTTAAGGGTGGATTCCACTTTCTCTGTTATCGAGTGTTACAATAGATAACAAATGAGATGTTCGTGTGTAACTAGAAACTATCAAGAGAAATCTCGGGCGGTGTATCCGGGCGTAGGCCTTGAGGGAGTTAAGCGAGGTCGGTGGCGATAACGCAGGTAACTTGTTCCTTGCTTGCGATTGCGACTCGCGCTCCCCACACTACGCTTCACCAAAAAATTAATAGGTATGACATCCATCTCCTGGAAGGAAGTTACTCATACAATAACAGTGCAATGACTTTTTGTAAAGTAAATCACAGTGACGTCAGTCCCGACGACAAGCCGGATGTTTGAATGTAAACTACCTTTTATACGAATAATGCATTCTTAATTTTGGCATTGCCGACAGGACATTACAAGCCGGAAACACAGTCAAGTGACAAAGGTGACCATTGTCCGTGATGTCTTTTAAATCTGATTTGGTTCGCTGTTTGTTGAAAATTGGGAATTAGCTAAACCCAATAACGCACCAGACAGTGCGGAGCCAGTTTCGTTGCCCGACGTGACGCAGTTCTTGTCCTTTGTAAATAACTTCAGGTATAAAATTGTCCCAGCGCATTGTTCAGACGCATCCCGCCCCATCCACCCGCCAAAATAATAACCTCGTCGAATCGTTCAGGTAAGGAAACAAAACCCAGGTTTTTTTGCGTAACGCGGTGTACAGAAGCCGGATCGGATGATCGAATGTATAGCAAACAATGACGACTATACAGTGGCATTTGATTACGCAACTGAATATTAGCTCCCTGCGTCAACAAAGGACCCAACTTTAAGACTTTACGACTGCATTATCATCGAGTCAAGATATTTTTATAAATGGTCTGGGAATGTAATATATCTGGATGGTATTTGCACGTCTGTCGTGTTTAACGGGACGGGATATTTACGGTGCTAGCTGAGCGCGCTCGCCAGCGGATGTGCCAAATTGGTCCGCGATGGACGCCCGTCGCGCCACCCGGTAGACGCCGCCGCGTCGCATGCCGGCCCGGCCACCGCCTCACACTTAGGTACCACATTTCGTCAATATCTCAAACTAATTTGCTATTGACTCAAATTATTAAAGGACATGCAACCGTTCTATAATTTCAATAAGATGTGCAACACGCTAACCCAAATAGCGCCCCGAGGTGGTTACCGTCTACCGATACTTCGGCACGGCAGCAGTCGATCGCACGCCGTGTACCTGCGCGCCTACGCCGACTATTTTGAAAACGTTTTGAAACAGAGTTGCTAAAGCTCCGTGGTGCAAGAGACCTCCACATTACAGCGATGTATTTGCATAATACTGGGCGCTCGGTAATATAACCATACGTCAATTTTGCTAGTTGTATAACGTTTGGTGCATTCGTACTTCGCCATTATGGTTCGATTTGCGTAACGAACCTTTGTGCAAACGAAGTAATCCGCACTGCGCAGTTGGCATATGTCAGTGGTATTTTTCGCGCGGGTGTGGCTACTAGCCGGCCGACCAGAGCAGATAACCGAGTGCGCATCGGGCTCTAATTTGTACTGTGTGATTCAGGCGTGCCGGAATTCAAGTGCAGTGTTGGTTCGTTGTTTTGGGGCGTTTATTCGCGGCCTCGATCGCGACTAGCGCGGCTGGTGAGGTCGCGCACAACTGTGCCAATGTCGCGCGGCCGCCGCTGCCGCCGACGCTAAGCCGCGCCGTGCCGCGCCGCGTCCTCGTTCGTGCGGAACCAACACCACAACGCGTTACATGATCTCAAACCTACCTTATATTTCATAAATAATTCGATGACTCAACGTTCACCTTCTATTAAAAACCTTCCCGTTTGGCCATCTTCTCGTTGCTGTGCTGTTCATGCGTTAACCGTGAAATAGCTCGGAATGATTTCGAATTTATTACACCTACACTTCTCCCTCAGTCTGAAAATAAATGAATGCGCGAGGACGACGTTAAGCATTCGTCATGGCTATAAATAAAGCGTGTTCGCACCTTTTTTGGTGGTACGAAAACACCGGATGTGACTACCGGACGCTGGCGATAGTGCAACGCTCCCATACGAAAGTCGTCTCTACGCGCTCGTACGACGAAACATAATGGATACGCGATCGCCTCTGTAATAAATTGCCGGACATAGGTGTCATCCATACGAAAGTAAATCCGATTGTTAGTAGAATTCAAAGCGACGACGATAGGTCGGTGTTCACGTGCATCTTGCTAAACCGGAGGCGTATCACAACAGGTTATTGTTATTGCGCCTAAGCACCGGAAACCCGATCTTCCTTCCCGTCTTATTGTTACAATTTCTGAGGCTTTATTCAATGTTGCCATTAGAATAATTTTGTGAAATTTCTCAATTCGGTGTCGTTAATTCTGCTATCGGGTACACAGCTGAGAAAACGCACGACTAGCTATTAAATCGATCCGGTTGCGTAAAACAAAGGTCTGCGAAACCTTGTGCAAGCGGCGCGCCCGCGCTGCGCCGACATATCTGCGGATTTGCGTAACCGCGCACTTATCCGCCGATACGACGCCCGTGTGTTGTGACACGCTCCGTTTGCCTACATCTGCACAACCTACATTTGAAATTGTATCCACCGTCAATTAAATTATTTACGGATTGACTCATGCCAAATAAGAAACAGTGAAGTCGTATCAACAGTGAATTAAGTAAGAACTATCTCTTACATCATTCAAAATATTATCATTCAATGTCAAGGTCAGCACAAATTATTTTAGCCTTGGCCATCTCGACAAACGACCCATAACAAGAGTTGCTGTTCAGCTACCTTGTTTTTAATTAATGCTCAACGGATTAACACTCAAAATAATCAACTTTACTTTCCACTCATGGAAAACAACGATGGTGTCATATCATGATATCACCGGGTGATGACTCACTGCATATGGCGTCGTGACTCCAGAGCCGTGAACGTCGAATAAAGGCGACTTGAACTGACTTAACCTTCTCGGGCGGGAGCATAAGGCACGGCTATTAAAAAGTTTTGCAAAAAGTTTCACGGTGGTCGAACGCACGCGACTGCTCCCTGCATAAGATGGGTGTATTCACATTGCATTGACAGCAAAAAAAACATGCACGTGCCAGCTATTAAATAAGAATGAGACAGTATAATTGCGCCCTCCTCAAGTGAACACCGTCTCACTTGACCGCTCACTGAGAACTGAGTTATGTCGAAGGAGGAATCACTGCCCCTCGCCACACGCCAGAAAGCATTTCCATTTTTCCCTCGCTCCGTTCCAATCCAGTTGAGAATAGTTTTTAACGAGGTAGCAACAAAACCTACGTAAGTCACTGGAACTGCTCTCTTAACTGGGTGATTTTATTCACTGGTGCATTTATTTTTATTGCGATGCACTTTAGCTGGTTCGGAGTGTTGGGGCGTGCTTTATGTTGTTGTCGAGACGTCTGGGTGCTCGCGCTGCGCCGCCCCGCGACGCCATCCGTGGACGCGTCCGTGTCGCGAAGGTTACTGACCGCCAAATCATTCAGCGTAAACACAAATAGACAACATAATATTTATCATTCAGTACATGCAGTTGCAATAATTTATACATATTATCAGGGCTTATATTTTTCGTCACGTTCAAATATTCATATTATCAATATAAGAGCGCGGTGGCGTAATGACACAAATAATGAACTTATAATCGAGCAATTACCAATTTGAATGCAACGTAGGTATATATTTTTCACTAGTTCATTAATCAAGTACGTAATTTAAAAATGTAACTGACATAATACGTAATTGCTGCATAACAAACACAGCTTAAGAAAATGAAATTTTCGATTGCTACCGACAATTATTATACCTGTTTGAACAATAGTGTCACTCGTGCCGATAACGTTATCGGTACCAAATGGCAATGAGTTCGTTGAACCTATTTACTTACGAGCAATAGCATACACACTCAATACTGCAAGTAACTAATAGGCTCCCTATTTTAACAACATGAGGAATGTGTCATTTTAAAACATTTATGGAAGTAATAAAAATAAATTTCACGTCGAAACAATGAATCATTCTGTATGACAGGGAGATGATGAATTCCACACATAACATCGCTGCACTTATGACGTCATCGAAGAGGGATGTCGAAATTGTTAGGGTGACAATGGAGGGTGCACCGATGAATCATAGGAAATTTCTATCGGGTCACTAGCCTCGCACCCTCTACGGCTAAATATAAGAACCCTAAAATGACTCCAAATTTAGACTCAATGGATAGGTGCGCATACCACACCGCCCGCGGTAAATTGTCGATAATTTTAGACTCTACTTAATAATGATAATTTTAAACTGTCTTATGAAGTACAAACATATCAAACGCGGTTAAAACAAACTATAAATAATTTGAACCGTCGAGCTTCAGTACCTTATGCTGTGAGCTATTCCTCTGACCAGTGACTTGAACGCTATAAAAAAATACAAAACCTAAAGGTGCATTAATTGCCAGAGTCCTTTCACACTCGCCAGCGCACGAACAAAAACAAAAACAACACCGAGACATGTTCCGAGCAACGTGCCCGTTTGTGCATGCAAAGGAAACGAGCCCGCAATATTAAAAAATATTATAGTGATCCAAAGAAAGCCAACATAAGTTACACTCGTACTAAAGATAGTTGGGTCTTGCTGAAATGCGGCTACAGGGGACTGACCGACTACCGATTCAATATCGTAAATCTTGAAAGATGTTCGCTCTGCTCTTTCCTGTTTACAAAGTTCAACAACTTTCGTTATTCTGTTGACGACAGCCAATTTGTGAACCATAAACTGTAGGACACCCGTTGACAGTTTTTTCTGTTTTTGTTATGTTTACTTTCATTCCAGATGAGCGTAGGTGATTTGTGTGAAACGTTCATTTTACGACTGCTATTTTAATTTAGTACGCCGTGTCCAGCTGGACAAAAAACGAAGGCGGTATCAATTTAGATACGCCTTGTTAAAATAATATATATAGAGTACCGTGCCTCCTACGTGAAATCTTCCATACGTAAAATATACGCAAACGCTAGAGAGTTAGTTTATTTTAGTGTTAGCCGACGCATAACATTCATGTAATAAGAAACTACTTCGTAAATTTTGTACTCAAACGTGACAGACAAGTTCAGTGATTTATCCGTTTGGCTATTTTCCGGCGCGAGACGAGATACTTGCATCTCTCAGACCTCTGAAAAAAAAAGTCCAAACCGGTTGAGTCGCGGCCAGAATTACGATTAACCCTCAATCTGCAGTTGTGATGCGGCTCTTACTAAAAATACTTGAGTTGGCGTCGGCTGCGCTTCACTTTTTGCCTACAGTTTATCCGGTTCTCATTTAATTATTTTGTGCAGTCATCTTGCGAGTATGCAAGTGAGTTCACAACTACAGACTGTATTGCAATGTAAAGGCGTCAGACGTTTAAAACAATGGTCATTATTCATTAGCCAGCCTAGTCACGGGCGTTTGCCCAGCAGTTTCCTGTTTGGTTGCACTGACACGATTTTTTAATACAGTAACCTCACTATAATGTTAAAATTACCGTTTTTGTCACCGTTAAATCCATTATTACTCATTCAAATTTAGATCATTTTCGTAATACTTACAACTGTCGTAACCTTCTAGTCATTGTTCTCAATTTATCAGATTGTTATCTACTTGTAGGTACTAGTGTTTGATAAAATTTATTTGTGCGTTTCCTTTTAGACACAGTAATTTTCCTAGATGTTCATAGAAAACTGCTTCACTCTAATTAATAGCTAACTGTATCAATCACATATTTGTGTTATCGCTACCAAAAACATGTGTTTGTACTAATTTTGAATATTTTCACCGAAAAATTTACACAAGCTAAATTTGTACCTAAAATATTTTATATTTATATTATATCGTTATTATTATTATATACCTCATGTGTTGAGAAT
Source organism: Pelosia muscerda (assembly GCA_963691645.1). Classification (NCBI taxonomy): domain Eukaryota; kingdom Metazoa; phylum Arthropoda; class Insecta; order Lepidoptera; family Erebidae; genus Pelosia; species Pelosia muscerda. The sequence goes on from OY829100.1 coordinate 4,634,934, forward strand.
AGCTCTAATTACGAGAGTGGGAGCGACCAGGCGATCGTCGGTCGTCCGCTAGAAACAAAGTGTATGAGCATCCTAATCTCGTTCCGAAACTCTGACGCTGACGTAACGCGGTTCATGGTCAACAAGAGGAAATGACGCAAACGTAGCGTTGCACACACAGACACCCAACATTACAACACTTCCAACTTCCAAATTTGCCAAAACAATTCACATGATGTATTCAAGTACTAATATTGAATTGATTTAATTTTTTTTTCGAATATTTCGAATATTAATATTGTGTGTAAATAGTAATGTTACGCAGTCCAATCTGCGTCATTAGGTGTAAAACTTATTGTATCAGCAAATTATCTCGTATTTTGTTAGTCATCCGCTAATGAAAACTCAAAGAACGTATTGCAGTTGCGCCACTCTTGACATTGAAAATTTATTTTGGATAAATGCAACGTTTATTTTACATACAAACACATTGAAATATGTATGACGAAAAAATCATTTGTTTTATAAAACAATTGAATAATTATGATAAAATCTAAGTTTTGATAATAGAATGTAACTGAATAACGCAATGTACATATTTTATGTGATTAATCAAGCGTGAAGCTTGGTGGTCTCAGATCTCAAGTGAAACCTAAAACTATGCACATGTATTTGAAGTAATTCATACATAGCGAATTGTAGTAACGATCAGTTCAGGAACGCTCGCAGTGACATTGAAACGAGTTGCTGCGTTGCGAAACGGTACTCTTTTCGTGTTTCTGGCCTCGCAGCGCGCGCGTTCGAGATTGAAGAATACGTATAATAAATATGAGAACGTATCCGACCTCAGTTCGCGGTCACCGGTTGTGTAACCGAACGCGACAAACAATACATGTCATTTTAGGGTTACGTCATTTTAAAATTTGCATTTGATTGTCTATGGCAAGTGATACTTGATTTTAAATGACATATACAATTATTTATCGATGAATTCATTTGAAATTCGTCAGACAAGATTCACAGACATAAAATATGAGCAATATATTGATATAATCATGTGATATTACGAGAAACTCCGAGAATGAATGTGGACATGTGTATGACAAGGGTGATTAGTTCATTACTGAGACGAATGACATTATAATGGATCCCACATACGAGTAGAAGGAAAAAACTAAAAGTTGACAATGTAGAAAATACAATTTATACTCGTAATAAGAATAAACGTTGGCATAACCTGAGGTTATCACAGAGTCAAAATAAATAAATTTAGTTGAAAAATTAACCCTTGCTTACACCTCAAAAATATAAACAAAGGCGATAGTGATTCGTATAATTAAACAGCATTATTGGCTGTTGTCTGTTTAAACATACCAAGAATGGGTGATACGTTAAATGATTCCAGACTTAATTGTATTGGCTTTAGAGGTTAATATCCATCGGCGGACGCCCGGTCAGGTCATGACATTGTCTGTGTGATGATCCCCTATCGATATGAAGTCATCGTCGTATTTAACATCCGATACGACAATAACGTTGGCGTCATTAGCAACGCTATTGAACATTCCACTCTTGTTTTTCTCCACACAATCGATGTTTGTACAGATTTTAAGACGATTTGCGCAGTTAGTAGCGACCGCGCACATCGCGCGATGTTCTGATGTAATCAACGTGATACTTGTATGTTCTAATCTAAACACATTCTAGTTTGCGTGTAGTAACTTAACCCCTTCACGCGGCTGAACGATGATTTACATGTAATAATCTGTAGCATTGCTCCGCGAATTATACTTGTGAAACATACTTGTATGTGTCAATCACAGTGATCTTTAATAAAAATTTATCATAAGCAAAACTTTATTTCGTAACGAACATTTAGTCCAGAGCGTAACTAATTTAATTTCAATCCAAATTCTCATTAAACAATGAGCCTTTGCATTTACGTAATCAGTTACTTTGAAGGTTAATAAACAATTTATATACAAAATTTTATACGGCTTAAAATTCATCAAATTTTACGAAGAACATTGTTTCGAAGTTCACGAAACGTGCGCCCACTCGTTGAAATAACTCTTTACGTTTTTGACGCACCGACCTTTTCACGCGAGGGTTGTGGGGTTAAGTACACCGTAGCACGTGACCCGTAGCAGCCGCTACGGAGCTGCGTAGCATTGACGTCATAGCGGCAATATAACCCGCGGGTGGATACAATGTTGTGACGCAGCTAATAACTTCTCGGCGCGTGGTATCGATTAGGCGCGTAATTGTATGAATTCCGATTTTGTTTGTTTGTGACGTAAGTATACGCGGACGTGGTTGCGCACGGTCGCACCGCGGCCGCGGCCAGCGCGCCGGCCGCACGCGGAGCCGTGGCCAAGGACGGGTGGACCCCGGACACGGCCAGCGCGCGTTGCGAAATGCGATAGCGATGCACCACGCTAACACGCCACGCACATTCACTATATTTCTTCCACTCTTCGCTGACGTGTACGCTTTGTTTCTATTATACTTCATTATTATATTTATGTAAGATACTATTTAATTGTTCATAAAAAATATACTCCGTCTATCCACCTCATAATATACTTCGTCGTTTACATCGGTTTATACCCTACTTCACCTAATCCACCTTGCGAGTTGTGAATGACACGAAAAGGTGACCTCACAGTCTGTTAAAATTAGCACGTGATGACGGAAATCTCAAGTTAACTTTGTGAGTGACGTAGACCTGTAGCACGTTTATTGCAACATTCATTGAACAAAACTCTGGATTTTTACGAATGACGCTTTCCTGCAAAGTTGTTTGCGTTGTCCGTATCGATTCGAATGTTATCTCGATAGTAAACAAGGGCGGTGACGACACAGCTATAATTATGAACAGGATGGCGGAAAACACACATCAAAACAAACTAAACGTATCGCTCTCACAACGATATACTCTCGTGTAGACTTCCGCGTGCGACTGAGCGCTGTTGTTGTAACACATCCTGTTACCGAGAAATCTCTTTCGTATAATGGAAATGTTTATAACATTGATTCACGGTTTTCCTCTTACTCATCCCTTAGAGATTCGCGTTACAAGGAAGAAATAATACAATCATTTTTGTATACACGTTTGAAGATAACATACTGATAAAATTATCATTGAACTACATATATACAAATGCCGGCTGACCTCCAATCAAAGACTGCCTCGATTCAATGTCAGTTGCGCAAGCGCCACTCTTCCGCCTTCCATTCGGCCACAACGTCCAACAAAACGAGCAATGAGACAACAGACTTACGTTCTGAATTCAAATTGTAACCGTTTTATTATTCGAACAAAGAGATACTTAATCGTATTATTTAAGTATTTATAACGATATTAAAATGTTAATGTACACATACGTGCGTTTGGCCGCGTACACGTGACGATACGTCCTATTTGAAATGTGTACAACGTGACGCGTTAGTGGAAAACTGCGAATAAATTTGAAGATGAAGCACTTTTGCGCATCTGAACAGCACGTACACTGCTGGTATCCAATACCTATTACAAAAAGAAATGTGAATTGACAAATCTGTAACTATTAATCAAAATCTAACATATTTCAGTTCCATTAACATTCAACATTTGATTAAAAAATTTATATGGAAAACATTAATAGTCTGAATTTCATTAAATATTCCATACAAACAATTATAATCTAGCCATTATGTTTTTAACATTCAAATGGCGATTGTTTCAAATTGTTTCAAAATAATTCTTTGTATAATATTCATGAACACGCTCATAATATAATGATCTCAAATAATTGCGTCGTCGTAATTACAGAACGTCCATTTTAAGTATGACTAGATAGTGGATACTATCCAATTTGCATTCTCAGACTTCGCAGACTGAGATAATTAAGATAATATACCTTCGCCATATGCACGACGGTACGGACATTTATATTTTTAATCCTCATTTTGTCTTTTGATACAACGTCCGCCATCTGCTGTGTAGTAAATTGTATAGTTCCATTTTATTTCAAGTCCGTTTCCGGTCCCGTTACATCCGGTACTCAAGAGTACTTAAGAATCAAACTCGTGCTAGGTTCCCCTTAAAAAAATAGTCAAGTGCCCTGGGAAACGGTAAGGCCTAGTAACAGTAACTGACCTTTAGATATGAATATTCGGGATTGTGACACGGTCATTGTACTTCAACGTTATCGCCTTACGAGACACCTAATCATTTTAAAGGTCATAACAATCTGTTATCATTATCACCTAAGATAAGGACGTGTAAGGTCGCGGTATGCCGCAATGGACTGTGAATGTTAGGTACACCAAGATCAACGATGTTCATTCAAACATACACAAAAAAATCAAGGTGTTCTAAATTGTATTGTTGTACCTCGTATCGGGTTAATCTTACTACAATTGGGCGAACATCGATACAATACTCGATTTTTTTTGCCGATTTCGCCAATTCTATACCCTCGTCACGATACAGCACGAACAGATGTTCCAGTAAACAAATACGCCATTATATTCTCTCCTACGCATGATTTATTTGTTCTATATAGTCGCTGAATCGATGATGAAACGACATAAAGCTACCGACCATTGTGCAAAGATTCGTCCTATTCAACGCTAAGAAAACACCTTTTTGGACCAGACAATGAGTTGCACATGCGAGTTCTTTACCTGCAACGCACGTGTTCGATATTCGCATTCCGCACAGACAATAATGAATTACTTTTCAATCTAACCTGTTGTATAAAAAAGAACCTCATTGAAACGGTGACAAGGTTGCCATTGCGTTGAGATTACCTGCTCTGTAAATCTGGCGTCTCGTACAGAACTTTAATAGTCTACAATTTCTCGACTTTATCGCCGCCAGCCCATATAGGGTATATTTACTCGACTCGTATAGCCTGTAGTCTTTTATCATATGGTAACTTTTCTTTCATTGACGCAATTAAGCGTTGAATGTAATTTTGTTTTGATGTGCTATATAATAACCCTTCTCGTAACCAACGTCGTTAAGAAAACAATGAATCCGGAAACATTGTTTGGACACCTGATGACAAGTCTATCTATAGAAATGCATACAAGCGCGCATCGATACTCGATGCAACGGAAGGTCAACAGAGTTTAGTTACTATCGAGAGACTATGTTTATTCAAATGCACTTATACTTAACCAAGTTTGGTTTTCAACATCTGCCACAAGGTCAATATTTGCCGTTTTTCGATCGTTTCTTTCTTAAGGCGTAAGGCATTCAGTGTCCCCTCGGTTGGTCTTTTCATGGCTATGTTTTGTTTTAGAGCTTAGTACAATACGGCAGCAGATGCTAATGCAAGTAAATGGTATCCAACATTGCGCGGAAAACAGTTTAAATGAAAACTCTGCGGAGCTCAATAAACGCGCCGGGCAGGATATTACGCGATCAGAGTAAATTGGTTTTGCCGTTATTAATTTTGATAACTGGGATTCGATTCGTTTCTCTCTTTTGTAACAAAGGGAAACCATCGTAATTAATTTAATATAGTTACGCAGCAAAACAAAGCGAGCACGATTCGAATTGAAATTAAATTCAAGTAGTTGTATGTAAATCGTTGTATGTAAAAGGTACTGCATCGTACTCCTGATTAATTTTGATGTGTTGTAGTCATGGTGTGGTTTTAATCTCGCATTCATTTTTTTGTAACGACATGTGCGCGGCCATCTGTTCGGTCAGATTAAAAACTTTTTTTTTTATTTTCACGTAAAACATGTATATCATATGAAAAAGTGACACGAAGCACATGGCACGTAAACGTCGTGTAGGTTTTCTACCTGCTTTTGTTCCCGGGACAATGGTCGTGCACATCTGCCGGAGCCGCCTGCGCACCAATCTAAATTCAGTCACCATTGTACCACTACTTAAAATTCCATCATCGATCATAGTTTTCATTGACGCAGTTTTTGCTGAACTTTATAAAATCACTTTAAAACCAACCTTTTTCACATAGCTTCTAACCAATTCTAAACTTACTTCTGATATTAGATTCTCCCAAAATATATTGTTTCTTGTTTTCCATAATGTAATGTGTGAAATATTACTAAGGCTATGTATACCTAGATGAAATAGTAGAACTAATTAATCGTTGAACTTGCTTTATAAATGCCTTGTGCCTCTAATAGGCCTACAAATTTCGAGGTCTTACGTTTGCTCAATAATAAATTTAATATACTCACCACGCTAACTTAGCGAGATGCCATAAATCTAAGTTACTTTGCTGAACCTGATGTCGGGTACTCATAAACTCAAGGGTCCATATATATTTGTTTTTATTTTGTCCATTCTCTAACATAATAAAACTCTAGGGTCTTTAAATAAAACTGTAGCTCACAATATGTCCAGGTAATTCAAAAATATTTTACAATGATTTGTTGGTTTAAGTGCCCTTATGTTGAACAACGATCGTATTTATGAAACAAAAGCGTCGAAAACCCGCTGTTGTAGGATAGGAACAATTAATCGAGTGGTCCGGACGCTGCTATGTGAGTTACGAAAGAATCGGCCGTGCAGTTGCTAAACAGTTGTATGCTACCGCTTTTGAAATTTTGTAATACATCTGGATCGTTTTGAAACTTATTAACCTGTTTGTTTTGTGCTCAATTGTACTACACTCGAAGTTTCAAAAACCTCTCAAAGGACGTTTTCATTATTCCTACAGTTACGCTCTCTAAGTGCTGACACAAAGGGACGCCCTAACGATCAAGTTACTTTTGTTTGTCCGACACTAATTAAACAAAAGATGTCCAGGTTCTCTTTGTGTCTGTCCGTTGGTAACTGTCGCTGACAGGTGAATGACTGAAATAGAAGACTATGTCGAGCGTACTTCGAATACGGCTACTTGTGAAAAAATTGCCCTTGTTCGTTATGCAGACATTGACAGACCGATCGGCGACGTTAATTGAGAACGAAGAGCAAAAAATATTGGAATAACAAAGGGTAGTAATGTACAAATGCAGCGGAACCGGCGTAGAGTTAGCTCATAGTAACGAATGCTCGGTGTTTTGGAGCGGAGACTTGCCGCAATAAATCCTTGATGAAACCTTAACCCACTTGGATGATTACGAGTGCGCAGCGCACGCCGGACGCGGCAACAAGCGCTGCAAACGCTTTTTGGTACATTCTGCCACTTGCGTTAGTGCAAACGTATATTTCAGTAACCTCATGTACCTAATTCTGAGCAGCTCAAGTCGTTAATCTTCGTAAAATGTAAAAGGTCGATTAGCAGGTGCAGAGGAGTCCGAATTCCTGTATTTACCCTTTGAGTTTCTGGAATTAATTAATGAAGTGTACATCGTGGGAGCTGCAACTGTCGCTGCAGTGACCGGCGAGCACGCAGGTGCGCTGGCGACCTTGCGCAATGGCACATATACTCGGCTACATATCTAGCCGCTAACAAATATATATCGGAAACCGCTTGCGAGATACTTTGTATGCATTTCGACATCGACTTTATGTTTACGTTTGGTGCCCTAAACGTGTCGAGATAGAATTCTCAATAATACCATTAGTCAAATGATTCCATTGTTGAATTGACATGCACGTTCCGAACGAATGACATCATCGTATCGATCAAAGCTCAACTGCGGGTACTGTAATGAATGTGGTGTCTGGTTAGATGGAAAAATGCCTTGATTGACGTAAAGAAATCTGATGGTCGGTGCCAAGTGGGTCAGTGCGCCAATGTCGGACTTATCATAAAACCATCGCTGTGCCACATACCGGTTAATTATAGTTTTAATGTGAGAAATGTTAGTCGTTTGTTGTGCTTTAGTCTGGTCTCACGCATGTCATCAATCGAACGTCAGCGCTGCACCGGCCGGGCGTGACGGCCAGAATACTAGGTCAAGTACAACGGTGCTTTGCCATTCATTGTCACCGCCGCACGGCGCCGCCCCCCTCCGCGCCACGACCCGCTCAACAGCCCCTCCACCGAACAGCATCGCGGCTGCGCTCGCGCATCGGCCTCGTGCCTGCTGAACTTGACATATCACTTCTTAACACATTTTTGCCAATTATTCATGTCAGTGCTAATTAAGTAGGTTACTTACAAGTTCACATTTATTTTGTTTCATGCGCTTATGTTGTCATCGTTTAAAACTTGAAGACCTTGCTGATATAGATTTGTAAACACATCTCAGAATTCATTGTCGTGTCCATGTATATGTATTTATTATAAAATATTCCATCTAAGTAACGTTCCTCCAGTTGCACGCGTTACGTCAGCTACATTGCAGGTAACAAGTGTGACAACACTAGTTACTTAACCCATTGCAGTCTCCCATACAGCAAGAGTTTGATGTAACGTTCTGTGCAACTCTTCGCTGTGGTGTGGCGTGATTTCGCACCGTAATTTTCCCATCCCGAAGGTATTATACACTATGTTACAAGTCGCCGAACGCGAATAATACGACGCCTCCTCTGACATCACCCGAGGTCGTCGGCCGACGAGCCTTAGCCGCGCAGCCTGCGGACGCGAATGATAAAATGCTAATGGCCAGAGTACATTCACCGCGTTAGAAAACCTACTTCAGTTCCGCACTTTCTTTATTGCATCACCGACGTGTGCTGTTTCGCCGCACTGTCTTCCGCTGCGCCACCGATACACTCTTGTGCAACGCGACACTCACTCCACTTTTCTAATTTGGAATGTCTCTAGTTCCAATTGCAAAATCGAATCGTTCCATCAGAGAATGCGCCGCGACTAATCTATCGAAGTGCACGATTCTTTACTAATAGGAATATTTCCGCGAATTCTTCAATTACATCAAGCTTTTTATTCCTTTCCCCTCGGATATGACAGGTGAAGTTTCGCAAGTTCACTGACCTCCCCCGCTCCGTATTGCATCCGAGTACAGCGAGATGCCCGGAATAGTGATATAATAAGTCGCTGTGTAATTTCGTTGATGTTTAGAAATTTATCATTTCCGCACTTTCCAAGTTACATCGTTACAACTGGCAAGAGAAATAAAAAGATAAAATAATTATAAATAAGGTAATAGCGGGGTGAACGGCCGGATAGACCGGCCATCTTAATTTAATATTGTTGATCATTGCTTCGGCATTCGAGGGAGCGTTGATCCTTTATGATCTCATCGTCCGATGTGCCTGTACTGTGCTCACGGGCAAATAGTGCCTACAAGAAATAAGAAAAAAAATATTACGCAGGTGATAACTACATTTTTTACCAACTTATCGTACGTGTTAAACAATTTTTTTTACTTAACATACACTTAGTGATATGAACACACACAATGAGTTTTTAATTCGATAGTACTTTGTACTTACATATCAAGTTTAGAAATGTTAGTGTAAGTTTCGTTTTGATAGATATCGGTTATTTACACAAGCGGTCGGTACCGGGTGTTATCAACCACGCCATCGATGCGTTGGCATCAATACTTTCATCGGCCCAGTACCATTTCGGTTGGGCGAGCGGTGTACCAATCAGAAAGTACCGCTGTATGGCGTGCCACATACGCACCGTAGCTGTAAACCTATGATGCTATGCTACTGACCGACCACGATACCAACTCTACCATGTATAAAATCCTCTTAATATAACTACGAAAACACAAGGGGCATTGTCCACGAATCCTAGAAATCTGTTTATTTATCAACCATCATTATTGAAACGTATTCGAGCCACGTTCTCGATTCACACAATCGTACGGTATTTGAAATTCTTCAACGCACTCGCCTGCGTACTTTTACGCTTTCGATTACCGTACGATATTGTTATTCGGTATCGAATGTTTTCAATACAACATATTTTTCCTTCTGATCAATAAATCGAAACCAGTCCAGTCTGTCCACGACTGGTCCTCATTAGAGATGTTTACGTGTCGTTTTCAGCGAGGCTTAACGGTAGAAACGAGTTCTCCATTCGCAATTTTATACCCGAAGTTATTTATTTACAACTGTTTGACCAAAACAATTTCCTTGCGTTTTGTATATTATGTACTAATAGTTGCTATACAATTTCCTCGTATTGTTTACGTCGAGCACGTTTTCTCTTTTGTTATAGTATAAATGCATTCATATGCTCTAGTCCAATCAACCTTCATTCCAGAATTCTGTTGAGAGGTTTAACCGTAAGCCATACATTGCCGCACGTCAGTTAGCAAACACGTGTTCTCTATCGGCTCATGCGGCGATGTAGGTCGCGTACAGCAATACCTTCTAGACCGTATGAGGTGTATTATATTATGTCGTATGGGAACATAGTGAATGCTTTTGCGTGTCTTATCGCGGCTCGCAGTACCTGCGACGTCATTGGGGTCGTACGGACCCCAGCTCTATTAAAACTATTGTTCCTGTTCGATAAAATCCAGATAATGATCTGAGTACACAGTAGTACTCACGGTGAGAGGTCTAGCGGTATTATAACCGTAATTGTGTTTGCAAACATGGTTTTTATGAGTAGTTTTTATTGGGAACTTGGCTGTTTGTTTAAGAATCGATTTAAATTCCCATTATTGATTTGAACTTAGTATTCTTCCGACAGAATAACTTCTACGTGTATTATACGAGCACCTATACGTCAGTGCCACGACTTGCGGTGTTGTGCGACGCAACTAATTTCCATACCAATCGAATCACAACAAGTGCAAAGGCACTATATGTAGCACATTTTCGCAACCACCAACCAATAAATAAGTTAACTGAATTGTGTAAAAGCAAATAGTTTCAGTCATTATATTACAAAATATTTGCTTATCACTCACGTTGCCAACTAAGTAAATAAACAAGTGGTGAATTTTTTTTTTTAACTTTTTCTGTGATAAGATATGAGTGAAATGCTGATAAATATTACGATAAGCGAGACTGTGTGTTGATTCTACACTTTATACTGGGTGACAAAGATTTCTTATTAGATGGCAATTTCTGAGAGTCCCAATTGCGAGTACTATGGATCATTGCGATGCTTTTTCCTCATCGGCGCAACGGCGGCCAATGACTCAGTACTACAGTATAGTAAACAGACATTTTTACGTCGCAATAGTTAGGAATCAACAGAGATTAATCCTATTTGTCGTCCCACGCGTTTCTGCAATCACGAAGTAAATGTATTTCACAAGGCGAAATCGCAACATCGCTTATTTTGCGTTTTCGAAATCATCCTGCGTCATTCATTCCTGCCTTTGTACTTACATTCGATTACATTATGTTTATTGTCTTTATATGCAATGTTAAAACAGTTTATTGGTGTCAAATTGTCACTATAGCCGGTTTGTGGTCAATTTTCGAAGATTGTCTCCCTATCTTGATTAGTTGTGGCTAACTTGACCTCAACAAACACCAATCTATTAAATGTTGATATTCAGTAGGTACTAAATGTTCTGTACAGTACAAACTACCTAGTTAATATTAACAAGTAAGTTACGGTCTTACAAGTACAAGAGACAAACACAGACTTGTTTCGACTGTTGTGCAAACTACATTATGAAATAGAGCGTTAGGACCAAGTAGTTTAATACATTGCGATAACTATGCGAAATGTTCTACTCCTAAACGACGCCGTGTTACAGAACATGTGATTGCCAAAGGTTTAGGACGCCTCGCCCAGCGAATATAAAACAACCGTGAAATCGAGAAAGCATTGTCTCAATTCATTTTTCCATACATTTGCGCCACTCGCCAGATCCAATAGTTAACCAACTGTTTCAGTAATGCGGCTGGCATTGCCTCGCAGTTCGCAATCGTCCACTCCATTCGCTACATATCGCAAGCTCTTGCGTCGGCTAACCAGCGGGCATAGCTTTCATGATTAATCATCGTTCTAATTTCAACTGCCTGTATTGCAACCCTTACAGTGTGCCAACTGCTCTTATATGAAAGACACAAAGCGATTAGTGTAGTGTGCGGGTGAGCGCATTCATCTCGCACCTTTAGCACTTCCGACTCACAACACAATAATGAAGAGGAAACGATTGCAGTGAAACAATCATAGATTCCGGCTGGCGGAAGCTGTGTGGATTTGCTCTTTTTATTTATCGAGCGATCTAGACCGCATCTGTCAGCCGACATTACATATCGCACAGCTGCCCTTTATGGTTATCGTCGTTATACAGCCTCCGCGGTGACGCGCCAGGCACGCGCACCTGGCGACAGGTGCCACACGTGATTGCAGGCAGCTCCGTTTGATTGTAAAACGCGACTAGTTATAACTTTTTGTGCTATTACGTGCGTCGTTAGCGTGAAAGCTATCGATGTAACTAATCACGGCCTGTCGCACGATAATCTTCTTTTTTCCTTAGACACGTAATAATGCTGTAATGACGATGATTACCCGTCCGCGATGTGGGAGCACCAGCTTTTTACTCGTGGATTTCCTAACATTTGGAAAAGTCGATGTAAAACGTAACAACGGGTTATGAAAGTGAATACGCAAACGTTCTAGTAAGCCGGTTACTTGATGATTCTACGCGTAATATCCTGCACAACAGACCTTTTCATTATTGATGCAAACGGTACCCAAAACATTGTGACATTTGGGTTGCACATGACAACGGGACTGGCCGGCGCCGAAGTTGCAGCGATCCGTCTTAGCGTGTCTAACAAATAGCCCATTTAGAGATGAAGGGTACTGATATCAGTGTACGTTTATCCGTTGCATTACATCCTCGCATATGCTACGTCGACTGGCGAAAGTATTTCGACACAGACAACGCGGTTATATCGGGAAAGAGTCAATGAACGGAAGTGTTTCATGAGTGTGACAAGCGGCGCGGTTTATCACAACTTGCGTAACTGTGGACCCACTTGCCCAATCGAGCCACACGCGGAACACTACTGCTGCCTATTTGGCATGGCGGCTCGTGGCTCTGCGGTCGAAGGAGTCTGCAGGAATCTTGTTAACGAATCTGTTGCAAGTGGCGGTGTGCGGTTAAGCTGGTGGCGCTCGGCGGGTCGATGTACGCTTTCTACGTTGCGGCAGCGTCTTTCTCCGTCGTCAACGACGGTACGGGCGATTGCAAAACGCCGCTGAGGTCGCGCTTTCTTCGTTCGCGACGCCCGCTCGGAGAAATTGTTGCGACATGCCGCGCGTACACCGACCCCGCGTTAGAAAGTCGACCGCTCACCGGATTTAACACGATACCTCGTAACGGTGTAATTGCAACGATTCGAGACGGATTCAATGAGATTTCGGATACTTTTTTGCGCACGCGTTTTCGTCCGCTTTCTTCTGTTACACAATCGTCACGTAATAGAGGCGCGCGGGTCATCGAACGCTATCGTACGTTTCGTAAACGTCACCTCGCGTAGAACTCTTGTGATGAAGCGCAATTGGCCAATTGCGTGCGGTAGTGCGTTTGCGTAACGGGCTCTGGAGAGGCGCCCGTTCCGCAGTCCGCACGTTGCAACACGGGATTATTTCGGCGGAGGCGCTTGGACCGCCGCACTATGGGACGAATCGGCATTTTTCATCTCAAAAATCGATAACTCTGTTGTTTTGAGGTGTTTCTCCTTGAATTTTTTTTCACGTATTAATGAATGTCTAGGCAATAAAAAAAAGTAAACATCATCATTTTAAGAATTATATATTTTTCGTAAAAAAATGTCAAAAATAAAGTTATACGAAATTACATACATAAATTATAATGTTTGAATAAAATAGCATTAAATGTTACACTTTTACTTAAAATAAGCTTAAAACTAAATTATTATTATTATTATTATTACTAAAAATTACATTATAAAAATTAAAAACAAATTAGCGCTTAGCTATCCTGTTCATTACTTTCAATTTCCAACAATTCTTTAGCTTCGTCAAATAATTCTTTGGATATTAAAAAACTGGGTTTATTTAAACTAGATATATATGGATCAGATGTATATAACAAAATATGCAAAACGTCTTCGTTTGTTGCTGATCTAGAACACTTCCTAGCATGATGTAACCTATATTTCTTGTAATCTTTATTTCGGGCTTCCTGGGCATCTTCGGATAATTGTCCTATAGGCAAAACTGCATAATGCTCTATTATTTTAGCACCATGTATAAGTACTTTATGGACCGAAGATGGCATGTAGTACCAGTTATATTTGCTTACATACAATTGCGCGGTTATCAATGTGTACTGGCCGAATTTTTCTGCGTTTATAGGGAATCCCGATGACATGGTTTGAAGAATCACATATAATCTCTTAATTAATTCTTCATCTATTCCGGTTATCCCTGCAGAACATTGGTAGTTTTGGAAAAATCTCCTTGCCGTATTACCGTCATTGCTATTACCGGAACCTTGACGTGGTTTATCAATGTGCAAACCAAGCACTTCTCGAAAACGTTTTTGGACATATTTTTTCTTGTCTTCTTTAAGTTGCTTGTTTTCTGGAGTTGTTGCAGACCACTTCTCAAAACCCAAATTGTAAGAAATATAGAGAATTGTCTCCATAAATCTTATCCATGCGTGTAGTGTCGATAATCCATATTTAAATGCATCTTCATTTTCAACTCTTGTTGTAACTTTTAAAAGATCATTCATTTGTCTGGGGGTTGCTCCACAAACAGTGCAGGTAGCACTGGATGCTGTGTTCGTTAACACTTGAGCAACTTTCCCATCAATCATTGTCATAAACAGTTCATGTTTAACTTCGATGACTTTGTCGTCTATTGCCACAAGAGTTGAAATCAATTGATTATTTTGGCCTCAATTTCACTGACAACCGATGTAGTTTTTTCGGGTGTTTCTTTTGCAAATTCTAATGAAATTGGTCTGCAATATCTAACAGATGAGCATGTAGTGTTCTGCCATATAACTGCAGAAGTTTCTTAGTCTACTAGTCGCAGTGGTACAAGGGACACTATAAACAAATTAGCATCCGATATTTGTTCATTTTCTTCCGGTAGAGTTTGCTTATACTCACTTTGCCCAGAGGATCCATCACATCCCCATTTAGTGAACAGCTTCAGACGATTGTGGTTTATTGGTCCTGACTTTGTCTTTATAATACGGCAGACTGTATGGTCTAAGAGGTCTTGCAGATTTATTTTTGCGCTTATATTTGTCACCGTTATGCTAGATGCAGGCGGATAGCAAGCCTTTTTTGCTTCACTTAGTATTTGATACGAAGGCAATACAGAACTTAAATTCTTATCAACGAGCCTTTTTCTTAGGTATGCATATTGGGCTTTGGTTAGATCTGTTTCAACACACATACTCAATGCCTCTTCTTTTGTAAAAGAAAGTGCATTCTCTGGATTGATTATGTTTTGTAAAATTACTTGTTTTTCTTCTTTTTCCTTATTTCTGATAATAGCCACAATGGACGCTTCGTCATTTTCACCCACAGATCGTAAACCTTGCACATAAGCGTTACGGACATGTCCCATTCCATACTCCTGGACCAGTTCCATATTTTTTCGTTTTTTTTGTATTTTCCGAACACTCATCATATGGTTTTGTTGGTCTGCCACGATCACCAGAGGTATTCAAGTCAGAATTTTCCGATGTTGAGGTACTGCAAGAATTCAATGGTACTTTAAACTCACCGTTTAACCAATTTGAGTATAGACTCTCAAACCTGTCTGACTTTCTTTGGGCTTTCTGCCATTTCTGGTTGCAAATCGATGTTAGATTTTTTTGAATACTCTCTATTACAGTGTTAACGTCAGTTTCTGATAATTGAAAGTTGTTCAACAAATATTGTCTGAGGTCTGAAGTACTTTTTCCTTTTATTATTTGATCACAAATATCGCGTCGAAAACAAACGAATTCACTCATTGTTAGATACTGTATGTTTTTTGTCTGTTAATTGATATTGAAACGAAGTATCTGAACACTTTGATGAACTGTATGTTGAAAACACGGATATATAAAGGACCAATATATTGGTGCCTTGTGCAAAAACCGTGGGACAATTGATTATGATAGTTCTCATCGAAATATGTGAAATCAGTACCGATTGTAATAAATTACCACAACAGATAAATAGAACTTCCGTAGTAATATAGTTTATCATACTTGTGGTTAAGGTACGTAAGGTAAGGTGCGTAACAAAAGTGCCAAGGGAACAGTCTTGTAGTCTATTTATTTGTTTTCGTATGCTTACATCAAAATACAATAATTGAATTTAATATTTCATAGCAAAAAGGAAAAACTGTATATTTTGGGATTTTTTTCCCCCGATTGACATATTGCTTCTAAATCACCTCTGGCGCAAAAAACGCGCACCTGTTTTTTTATTCCTCATATTACTGAATAGGTAAGGTCATTATTAGAGTGATTAACTTAACACCGGCTGCTTTCGGTAAAATAGAAAACTCCAATTGAAAGAAACAAAATCGATTTTTTCTCTACTTCACTAAAAAAAATCAAAAAAAATAAAAGTGATCCTTTTTTTTAGAAAAGCTGAACGTATTTGCAAAGTGTACATTCTAAGCTATCTAATGATGTATAAAACTAATATGCTTCCTTGGAAAACTTCCGAATAATTTTGTGTTAAACTTCCTTAACGGTAATTTAATTTTCATGAAAATATTTATGCCCAATGTTTGAGGTTCAATTTATAAACGTAGACCTAAGCAATTAAATTTTTTGTGTAATTATTTTACAAGTTCCATCCTTTGAGAGTATAAAACCATGAAAGGATCTATGGATTTACGACTTTCGTCAAAACCATTTATGAGATGGAAAATGCTGTTTGGTCCCATAGTGCGCCGCCCGGACTTGCAACATGCCATATCGCAACGCAGCTCATAATCCACGCCATTGTGACACGCGGCCCGGGCGCGGACGCCGCCCGCCTGCCAAATACGGCCGCAACGCAACCGAGCTACTCGATCTCCTTACTTCATCGAGCAACCACCCGCGCCGATAAAATGTCAGTGATGTGACATCTCGCCTTCGAGTACAGCTCCGACTCAGAGCGAACAAAGTTCAGCAAGGCGGTTAGCCACCATTGTCACTGCATTCGATTTTAAACTACAACAATTTTGTAACCGATGTTCACATTAGCGTTTTCGCAAGCGGCCCAGCGCTCGGTTTCAAAATTGAGTTCGACTTGCGTTATCGGAGCCCGATAAAGCGAATGGTGCCGCTGCACTAAACTAATTTTAAATCTAATATTCTGGAATGTAGTATTAGTAGTAGGTACATAAGTAATGATGCGATAATAGCGTTAAAACAAACTAAAAAAAACAACATAATCGTGTGAATCACGGCAACTAGTGTTGCCCAAATGCAAGAACAAGACGAGACTTAGCCAGTCTTGGTCTTGGTCTTGCGCCAATACACCTGGTCTTGGTCTTGGTCTTGGTCTTGCGCTCCCAGTCTTGGCCTTGGTCTTGGTCTTGCAGCAAGAGTCTTGCAAGTCTTGCAATTACCTATTAATCTATTGCTATTTATTAAAGTTTACTTTAAATCTTAGAAAAACGTATTAGAATTGGAACATTGTGAGCTTGAATTAACATAGCCATAGTAAAGATCAATCAGATTAATAAATAACTGAAGATTTGATAAGAAAGTCGAAAAATCAACTGACCTATATGTCGTTTTCCATGGAAGTAACTGTTTCTTAATAGACATTTATGATTTATAAGCTTACATTTGCTAAAACATGTAAAAAAACAAATTAATTATCTAAACTAATTATCCCAATCATAATACTACTTGCGTGATCAGTATAATGTATTCATTTTCATTCTAAGCACTCTGAAACTTATTTATTCTTTGGAACACCTGTAGGTACTCTTAAAATTCGAAATTAGTAAAGTATACCTACGCCCTGTGGCGGCAATCTAATAGTGTCAAATGTTGTGATTTCGGCGCGGCGGCAACGATTGTTGTATATGATTTCAAAAGAAGCCGCCGGCGCGTGTATTATAACCATGTACTTCCGAAAAGCGGCAAATTTCTTTGAGAAGTAAGTACAAAACCTTTGATGCCGCATTATCAAAGTGCCGATGGTTAAAACATAACTATGCATGCACTCAGTTTGATTTTAATGGATATTTTTTTATTCGCTATGTAGGTATGTTTATGGTATTAGTCGTAATGCGCATAGGTCCAGTTTTTCATATTCTTTGATACAGTTTTTTGCGTCTCATAGAATTCCTAAGCGTACCTATACACCGAACTGTTACACCTAACTACTCCGTGAAATAGCGCTAAGTCCCAGCTGCAAGACGCAAGAGTCTTGCAGGCTTAGTCTTGTTCTTGCTCAAGTCTTGCATGGTCAGTCTTGGTCTTGGTCTTGCTAAAAATACGCGGTCTTGTTCTTGGTCTTGGTCTTGCAAAAACGCAAGAACAAGACCAAGACTGCAAGACCAAGACTGAATTTGGGCAACACTAACGGCAACGTTCAACAAAATAAAGCTCAAGCGTTATACGATTCCAAAATTATTATCAATCACGTTTGATGAAACATCCGCAGTGTCGCAACTACAGCCGACATATAATTGGGCATGGTCGGGATTGTTTCCCAACCTATCCCGACGGCATCTCCGCGGTGTGTAGCAACTTCGCAGCGTGGCTTACGACATCACATGTCCCTACAAAGCGGGTTACGAAAACCTGTGACTAACCGCTGCGCCGGCGCACCACAGGGCTCGGAGACGGCTAATATCGTCAACATCGAATTATACATTGTCGACGAGGCTATTAAAACATAGAAACCTTTCGCAATATATGCAAGTGACATATCTGCTCCGTTTTGTGTACAGTGGCGACTGGCGTGTGAAGCGTTTCCTCGGTTGCGCAAGTATTCGTCATACAGCGGCCAGCGATACAAACTCGAGCAGGAAATGCATACATGTGTGGTGCATCTGCGGCTCGATCATTGCCATTGTTTGTTACGAAACTATCAGGGTTGAGTTGAACAATTGCAGTGGTTGCGAAATATGCGTCGGCGCATCCCGTTATTTGTTAGCGATGTCCCACACTACCGTACTCCTCTTCACACGTTTAACTCGATATCGATTAAATGTACACATAACTATCAATCTTAATGCACGACACGCGACATCGTCAATCGAGTTTTAACATCCGTTTTATTACTCGTTATTGACCATACGAGTCCATTATTAATGGACCCACCTCTCATCAAACTTGACCAAGAAAATGTTAAGGAGAACGTTACCCACTTAAAAGCGCGTAATTCCAACGAAATATTTCGTTAACATAGTTGCGAAGTTGTAAACGTGAGTCAATTTAGTAATAGAGACTTAAATTTCGGATAGGTACGTCACGAATTCACGATTGTGTTGTGTGGATATATATAGGGGCGAGCCGCCGAGTGCGTTGCTGAACCACTGCTTGCCCTGCCCTGTAGCCGCCTGTGGGTAATACGCAAAGAGCCGTTGCGTAAAACTGACGGTTGTCCTTTCGCCCGCAGTGTGCCCGCGGTTTGCGTCCAAGACACCTCGAGAATCCTTGGAGGCCACCGCTCGGAACACGCTCGGAAATCCGGCCAACCTTCCGACCGCGTTACGACACCGTATAACTTATTTACACGTTGCGAAATTCGAATCGATTGCAACTGCAGACATCGCACTTTAGCCTTGCCGTTGTAGGGATTTAATTAGGATCAGTTGCGCAGTCGCGAGACCTAAACGGATACGAGGACGCCCTCCAGACTCGGCTCCGCTCACTGATGGATTACAAAAAAGGTCCGGAGAGTGCAGTTGCAGGGTGACGTCACACGTTTCGTCAACTAGTTCCCACAGCGGATCTGTTGCTACACAGCGAGTAAGTGGCGAGCGCCGCACGTGCTCCACCACGCGCGAGCCAAGCACTTCAGCCTATCTTTGTCAATCTAGTCAATGCATGCTTGAAAACGAATTCGATTCGCGGAGCCTCATCGTAGTATTTCATTTGATAACTAGCTGCTCTTGCGACAGGCTTAACGAGAGTAACCTTTAGCGGGAGCCAACCGCTCCATATTGTCACGACACGATCACTTCGCATAATGTGTTTATAATAAATAGCTATCGTTTATCTAACATCTAGAAGTACGCAACGTTATTAATAGGTAACGCGCTACGGTCTAATATACCTCGACGTCGGTTGCGAGTGAGATCTCCTCGAGCCGTCACTTCCATCGAGTCTTGCGTATGTCCGCAGACTATTTGTCAAACAGCTGAGACCGCAACTTGCAGGTTTTGTAACAGCTGTCTGAGCAAACTTGATATTTATTGCCTTCAGCTTTCGGAATACGCACAACCAAACGAAACTTACACATTTCCTCACTATTAGTGCGTGTCGAAATTTTCAATCTCACAACAGTTATAGAGTTTAGGACATATAAATAGAACAGGAGCTTGTCTTTGAATCGGTTAGTAGACTCACGGATCCCTCGTTTTATAACTAAACCGTCTAAAAATATCACGTGTATGTGTTGCATTTAAACATGTTGATTTTATTGCCATCGAACCGCCCACCGCGCACCTGTCTTGCCTGTCTTACCTTAACCTCGTACTGCAACTACTTTTTAAATGAAAATAATATGTACTTCGTTTGAATTTGTTGCATATAGGTTAGCAGTAGTCGTTACATATTTGTTCTGTGAAATAGAGCTTAGTCAACGCAGTAGGCTCGATGCGTTCCCATGAAACCGAAGATCGAAAAGTCCCGTTTGTCGTCCGACCGGGGTTAGTTTACATTCAATCATACACGACGCAGCCGGTGTAATGTTTCCAACTGTGCATTTAATAATGCATTTCGAAACGATGCGGCCGCTCTGTGAAATACGAGGTCGCGAACGGTGCGCCTAAAGCCCGCGATGTGATGAAACAAAACCTATTGCATCACCGAACAGCTTTATGGTTCGCTATGTAATTATTTACATGACATTATTGTTGCATATGAACCGATACAGGGTCGCCGCATCCCGATCAATTTTGCAATATTAACGTGAAAACGAATTTAAATAGCCGCTTTAATAATAATTAGCAGAGCGCCCGATAAAGTTAATAGTGCATCGACAAAGCTTTGTGCACAAAGGGATTCATTTCGGACCAGTGCGTATCTCGTCTGTGTATTATATGCAAACGATCGCGATTTATATGGGTCACTGGACATGCACGTCAAACGCACGCGACCTGACAATATGGCTGGCTAAATGAGCTCTCAATTTGCGATGCGAGGTTGTTCTATATATAACATGATGCGTACAATGATTTATTAGTAAACATTATTTTAAACGTATTTTTCCATTTGTTACAGAACAACGTTAAAACTCGAGTCGTTGGAAGACGCAGTTGTACTCGACGATCCTGAAGAAGACTTACTTCAGGACAAGCGAGGATGTCCCGCATACGTGTCCCCTGAGATCCTCAGAGCGCATCGGACGTACTCCGGCAGAGCGGCAGATATGTGGTCACTCGGAGTCATATTATACACCATGCTCGTTGGAAGGTGCGTATCTTTTCCTAATTGAAACGACCTAATTATGTACCCACGTAGTTCCGGAACAAAATTTCAGTTAGTAATATGGTGCATAAATTAATGCGAGGGGATGGGGTGGGCGTCTTCACCTGCAAAGCGTGGGACTTACCGTTTTTAGAGATCACAAGGCGGGGGTTGCCGCGACCGTTGGCGACGCATACGTAGGGATGATCACCTGTCGGCCGTTACGCGCCAACGGCTAACAATTATATCACCCACATATAAATGAGCCTCGTGAAATCTTCACTGCACCTGCTGCGGTCATGTGGCGAAGACGTTGCTATCCCCACCTCCGACGCACCTGCCGTTCGCAAGAGCCTTTGTTTTTTACCTTTTTTTCGACTCGCACCCATTATTTATAATACGAAATTCGGGATTTGGCCCGCAATCGCCGCCATCACCTGTCGCCGGAAGGGTTCTAGCTTACCTGACTTTTTGTTTTGGCGCAGCTGCCCGTTCGAAATGACAATCGGGTTGCTATTAATTAGGACCGCGCTTTATAAAAACGGAACGATTTGGTCCTGGACTCTCGGCCGATTTTAATGACCCTCACTTATCTTTGTAAAACGCGATAACGGGTTTTTGCTCACTTTTTTTCACTAGTAGGATATTCTTCAATACGGAATTTATGGACCCTACATTGGAAATCACTTTACAAATAGACTCTTAATTATAATAAAACTACCTGTTAAGTATTGTATTCCTGTCGGTTTGTAAGATCGCCAGAGGCATCACTAAGATATCTTCGGCTCTAGATCTCTATCTTGAGGCAGAGACGCAAGCGCCTCTGGTTTTAAATGTATTTATACATATTACATCAGTAAACATTTACCATCTCCCTAACATATTAAATACCAGTCGATATTAATGATATGTTTCTTTTGTTTTAGGTATCCATTCAACGACTCAGAGCACGCGTCACTGTTCGCGAAAATATCAAGAGGGTACTTCGTAGTGCCTGAATGTTTGTCATCGCGGGGGAAATGCTTGATACGATCGCTGCTGCGGCGGGAGGCGTGCGAGAGACTGAGCGCGCGGGACGTGCTGAGGCACCCTTGGCTCGCGCGCGACCCTCGGAACGAACTTCCTCCTCGAGCCGCGGCTTCACACGACCGCCTCGTGCCCGACGTCGATATGGACGAAGATTGCGTCTAGCTCCTCCTCGGCTCGACTCGAGCCTGACTGCCCGGTGCTGGCATCGGGACGTAGACACTCCATTACCGCATTGCTGCTGCAATACACCGAGCGCGCGCACCCACGCCCGTCACTTCAAATTTATTTATGAATTTATTCTAAGTTATTCCGGCCTTAAGGCTTGCGGTTGCGCTCACTGAAATAGTCCTACCTATTCATCGAATGTCCAATTTTCAGTAAGAAGTACCCCAAGCCAAATATAATGTCTCTGTAGAGATTTTAATTTAGTGATTAGGATCCAAAGGGGATCAAGCGGCCGGGGCGGCTGGCCCATCCCGGACACGCGAACTAATTTATAAAAAAAAAATAGAAGCTCGAAATTAACAACAATGAGAATCGCATAATTTGACCGACGTGAAACGAAATCACTTGGATGGTACTGCAGTTTTATGCGACTTTTATTGGAATTATTTCGTTCAGGCTTTTACGAGCTGTGGTATAGTCGTAACGTTCATAATGACAGAATAAGTGAGACTGATATCGCGTTCATGTGATCTAGCTATGCAATTGATAAGCGATCCATCTATTTGTGAATGTGGACCGCTCCGGACCTAGCCTCTGGAATGAGTTTATTTATGAAGCATTCTGTTAACTATTACGTTAATTCCTCATAAGCCTAATGTAATCATATCAATTTCACATCAATATAGATGGTATATTGCATTGAAGTTGTTGTTCTAGTGTTAGGTAAATGAACCTATGTATATTTTGTATTTATATAATGTTATGTCGTGTAATTGTGATCTCCACCGATGTTATTTAGCGATTATCTGATTGCCATTGTGTTGTTACGCAGAAGTGATATTTCTTTTGTTCACAACGTTCAGTTGCTTCCATCATAGAGTTATTTTGATTATTATATTTTGGTTATATAAATCGTGATTATTCGGCTAATCAGCATACGAAATTATTACTTTGTTATTGTATTCAACCGAAATTATGTTTGATTAATAAGATATACGCACCACCTTGTACCGAAGCGGTTCGTAGAATTTGGTTTGTGCCATTTATTTAATTTAAACGTTATTTATTATTGTTGTAATTGACGCGACGGTGTGATGGCGGCACTCTCTTCCTAAAACTAAATTATTTTTCCATTTGGTACTTGGTGTTGAGTTTTTATTGTGATCCAAAATTTTGAGATCGTTTATTATTTGTAAATCATTTTGTTTCAAATCAATCAGTAGTGATACCATGTCTAAATTTGTTGAGTTTTATCAATCAGTTCTTTAATCATTTTAAATCTTTTTCTTTATTTTTCGTTCGGGATTTTTGTGAATCGTTCAGTTGAAGTAGTCAAGTCTTTCATAAATCAATGAAAGCGATGTACAATAGTAACCTACTATGTAAAATAAACTATTACTACTTTAATTTATACAAATTGTAAATAGCGCTAAGGTATAATAAGGATTATCAAAAAAAGAAAGAGATAGAGGGAATAAAATAATTTAGAAAAAATAACGTGCTTTGATTTACCACACCCTAACATACCTACATACAAAAATATGATTCGACAACTTGGAGAGGTGTCACCATGAGCTCCTGGGTAAAGTCTCCCTTATTTGCCTCTACATCTGGTGATAGACAGGCAAGGCTTCTAAAGTTGAGAGCTCAGACAACAGTTGTACACACAATGCGACAGTGCGATCACGTGCTATCCTGCCTTTTTAAATAAGTATACATATACATACTACGGCATTTTACGCAACTATTAAGACAAAACCTATAATAAGTTTTTTGTAAATACATACAAATAATACGCAGAAACATACAAATAACATAACATAACATAACTCACGAATATATCCCCGAAGGGGTAGGCAGAGGTACTAGCACTCACATTTCGCCAGTTTATGTTTAGGTCCCAATGTAATAGGTGGCGAGCCTATTGCGTATAACCGGGCACAATACACTGCGAAAAATACGCACATAACTTCGAAAAGCATCATTGGTGTGGGCCATGGGAAAACCTGGGAACGAACCCGAGACCTCGTCTAAGCAGTCATTACCCATACCACTAGGCAACCGTCATGTATACAAATATTTACACAGCGGGAATCGAACCTGCGTTCCCCGAAGAAATAAGCCAGGTATTAAAAATTATAAGTCACTTTCCAAATACTTAATATTCATACTTGTACAAAATAAAACGTATGTACCTAATACATTGTCAGACACAGCACAAACACAAAATACATCTGTGATAATGTCGTGTCGAAATACTCACCTCGGATCATTCCCGGCGCAAAGGTGTCCATAATACCTACTGGAAGCATTGCCCCTCTGAATCGCAATGTCCCTTCTTTTCCTTTGTCCCAGGAACGAGCCGAACCGGGTCATACAAACTGCACCTGGACCCAGATTCCACGAATTTTCAACCATTGTCAAACCACAGCTACTGCAACAAATGTCATTCAATTTTATACTTAACTAACACGCTGTTAAAGTTTAAAATTCAATGGTATTTTTGAGATCGTTTGACTATGGTTGGCAGTAGAATCGGTGTCCTGTAATGTGGATGTATGAGCCCTCTGCAAAACAGTGTATTTACTTGCGGACGAAACTGTAATACAGTCTTTATTCCGATATCGAATGTAAAAAGAACAAATATGTAGTATGTAGGAGAGTGTACCTTCAAGTGTAGGCTTTGGATGCTATAGTTACCGTCATATACCTTGGACCCACGTCATAATATTTAGGTACCTAGTATTTACGCGTTATTAAGATAACTTTTGATGACAACACGGCATACTACAGACTACCGGGGCGAAGAAGCTCAAATCCACCAATCATTTCATGGATTACATTAAACCAATTTACGCGCGCCATAAGGTCTCATTTTTCTCGCAGACTAAGTCTAAACATGTACCGGGAACTATACTAGGATTGACGATCATGCCATGAAGAGGACTTAGCACAAGGAAATGATAATAACGTATTTGAAAAGCCACTATGAAATATAGAACTCAACTTGACTTCACCTCGCCTCGCCAAAGTCTCAAGAAAGAGAGTCATCATTGCAATCATTACAGTGGTACAATGGTAGCGCTCAGCTTGACGGCTTCATCAGATGCCTTTTCATGCCCCGCTTAAAGGACCTGGGACTGTAGGAAGAAGGACTCCTGTAATGGAAGTTTTTATATAGAGAAGACAAAAAACGTAGCGTAAAAATAAAAAAGTTAGTAGCTAGGTGTGCTATCGAGTTGTGGGTTGAAAACTAGTCTATTTAGTAACTAAAAAACTATTCGGTACCTGTGGATCGATGACCATAGCTGACCCCCTAACCCTGAAAGGAAAACCTGCAACAATCTCGTTCGTTAATGAGCAGGTGCATCAACATGCAGGTGAGGACAGCTTGGGCATATTATATTATACATACAAGAATTTCTTGTTTAATAGCATAAGGTTAGCTACAGCAGCTGCACCCAGTTTTACCTGCGGTTTTTATTAGCTGCAAGGTACACACAATGACTTTTAGGTACACAACGAGACTGACTATCAAACATAGCCATGGTTAGTTGAACTATGTAATAATTCAACTATAGTACCTACCTGCAATAGTATCAAAGTTTCATCGCCATCGGAAGAACAAACAAAGTATAAAGTTATTGTTACTAGCGTAAATAGAGCAACAGTCTCCTCATTACCGCGTTACCGAATTCAAAACATCTAATACATTCATGCACTTTTGATATGACAACCGGTGTACGGCTGAAAAGTGATAATTTTATAAAACGTTTTACGGTTTATATATTCTGTCACTTTCTCACGCCTAGGTTTTGTGTAAGATGATGATCATGTCACTCGCACATCTAGTCCCTCTAAGTATTAATAATAATTTTATGGTTCATTATTACATAGTATCATTACTACACTTTTAATATAAATTGTTATCTTTCTAGAATCGTAAACAAACACTACACACTGACAACTGTTCACGAGGTACCTACCTTGCTAGAATCAGCGGCACTCATAGATTTGCATTTACCTTAGTTTTAAGAAACAAATAGATTCTACCAGCACCTTAATAGAATAATAATCTCATAGTCTGTTCGTAAATTGTTTTGTCTTTAGTTCAAACTTACAAATCTCAAACCCACTCTCTCCTTTCCTACACAGGACAACGCGTGCAAGGCTTAGATGTCACCCGCATACGGTGCTAAATATTCCATCAAGAACCAAGCAGTTCGGTGAGGTTCTTTCCGCTGCCGCACCATTAAGTCCTGGAATTCCTTACCAGGCACGTGTTTCCTTCTTCCTACAGTCTCGGGTCCTTTAAGAGTGACGTGAAAAAGCATCTGATGAGGTCGTCAAGCTGAGCGCCACCATTGTAATATTATACGTGTTTGTAATGGTGACACTCTTTCCAGAGACTTTGCCTTCAGCTTACCATCAGGCGAGGTGAAGACAAAGTGACGCCGTAATTTAAAAACAATCTATCTATAGTATAGTTGTTGAGAAGTATTATCTATAGAAGTAGGTACCTACTTCTGAACGAAAATTCAACAGAAATCTAAAAGGAAGGAAATCTGTAAAATTAATGATGATAAGGTGCCCGTCGGACTTTTGTATGACCAACTCAAATAATTTCCTGTTACTAAATAAGCGACTAAATTATGTTAATCAAATCTACCACTTACTCACACGATACATACATTATTTTTTGTATTTTTTACAAATTGTACTTACAGTACAGAATATAAAATAGCTTACGGTCACAATTCTACACTCTCAATGTTCAATTGCTATTTATTTTTATTTTTACAGTAGCAAGACCACCATTCTCAGTAGCAGCCACTTTTTGCGCGAACACTTGGGCTGCGAGTGCCTCGTTCTGCGAGCAAGTAATGAAGACTCCAGCCCCAGACAGCCCGTGATGAGCGGAGGCGACTCAGACGTCCTCCATGAGCGCGAGCCTGGGGCTGGCCGGTGGAGCCGCCTGTCACCCTCGCAGAAGCCGGCGGCGGCGGCGCATGTGGAGGCCCGATGGGGGTCATCTCGAAAGTGAGGGCTCCGGGTCTGCCGGGGTGCGAGAGATATTTTTGCTACTATCTCATGCCGGAGGCAACTATGACCCAAAGACAGTGTACGTTTTATAAATGTATGGCAAGCAAGAAAATAGCCCGTGGGTGAAGCCACAAGGCACAGTAGGTCTAAACTGATATAAATTGATGATGAAATAACGGAAGTGGACCATGTAATGGGACATTGGTTGTAATCAATTAACCATCTCGCCCACTGATAACGTGAATTGTGGGTTCGATTCGATACCCATTAAAATGTAGGTAAGTTACACAAAATGTCGTAAGAATTAATCTTTCAATGTTTACGATGAAATTATAGTTTCAGTGAAAGCAGAATGTGTGTAATACTTTAGAATGAATTTATTTAATTAACTAGTTATCTATGTATAAACTAATCATTTAAAAAAAATTAAACCTAACATGACAATTAAAACCAACAAAATAGACAATTTAAAAAGTGTCCTGGAATTCCTCTGCATCGCATGCCTCTTGTGGTAATGTTCCCAGAAGACTGGCAGCATTGCTTATTCTCTGTTCTAAGAAGAGACCAGCCTTCTGGTCACGAGAAGCGTCGACCCTACGCTTCGCAATCTCTCTGAAGAGATTGCGGGCGCTCGGACCTCATGACCCGAACGTTTCGACTCCAAACAGCAAAAATCTATAATTTCCAATGAGATTGGAGTATTTGCACCGTTTAAGAACCTCTGCAAAAGCAGCGGCGGCACTGGCACAGCCAGCCGAGCCAGGTATATGATTCCCCAATTCTACTAATCGTTAACCATTGTTAAACCACTGACATAACAAAAGCTGCCGTTGAACTTTTTATTATATCAAATACATTTAAAGGTAAAATAAAAAGAAAAAGTGTTCATTACTGCATTTCATTCACTCTACACGATGTCATTTAATTTTAAACCTTAACAGTTAAGTCTATAATTCATTGGCTATTTTTGTAATCTCAGTGGTTTCACAATGATATGCTATTAGTAGAATTAGGTCCTTTTTTCCTATACGGAAATCACAACGGTTACTCCCCGCCGAAAGACCATCTGCCACCTAAGTGGTAAAAAAAGGCGTATGTCCAACAGTGGAAGGAGTGAAACACCAGAGGTGTCAGACTCGTACTGCCACCGTTAACCAAGAACCACATATCGTAGTCGCTCACCACGGCAAGGTTAAAAAAGTCAATAGACAAGAAAGAAGAGGGAGACTTGATTAAAACGTGATGAATAAATAAATAAATATTCTAACATAATCTACGCAACGCCATCTAGACCCATGGTAAGCATAGTTCAACTAGCTTGTGGTTCACGAACGAACGGAACTAGAACGGGACACGAATCCGCACCTCCTGCATAGCAGTCGCGTTCACGACGGTTGTCGAGGTCTTCGCGATGTTACAGAACTTTAAGCTTTTTAAAAAAAGCAGCTTAGTACCTTGGCCGCATAGCCATAATGGCTGAATAATGGCCAACTTGCATTGTACACTTCAAAACACCGTTTCGTACATGTACTTGAAGAAGTAGGTCACCTTCATTTATTAGCCGTAAATAATTGGTCGGCATTGTATCTCTACAAAATAGATAAATATGGCTCATCGAGTACTAAGGAACACCTTAACATTTAGCCCAGAGTCTAAAATGTCGTGTCGCGAATCGCACTGTGTTACCATTTTACGAAATGAAATTCACTTCGTATTTCAATTGCGAATATGATTCGTCTTAGACCACTTTTTAATACT
Organism: Pelosia muscerda; assembly: GCA_963691645.1. NCBI lineage: Eukaryota > Metazoa > Arthropoda > Insecta > Lepidoptera > Erebidae > Pelosia > Pelosia muscerda. The sequence continues at coordinate 4,664,292 of OY829100.1, forward strand.
TAAGTTAATATGCAAGGAGTGCTCATACTGTGTTCAAGAACCGACAGCAAAGTGGTCACCACAAACCTGTGCTCCGTACCATCACTGAACTTATTCTTTTCATCTGAGCTCGTAACCTAACTGTTGAAGTCGACGGAACGCAGCTATATGGCTGTAAAGGGCTATAGCAGTGCTCTTAGCATGAAAAACTATCGAATTTGTAATGTAAAGGTATCGAGAGAACGGATCATTTCGATTGGCTTCTCACACACAGGTTTAAAGTAGGCTGCCCCGCGCTCTCGATACGTTTACATTACTTTTCGTGGTAAAGGCACAGAATATTTTGCACACGATGAACCGATAAGATATTGATATCCCCTATGTATAGATACTCACTTCCTTGTTTATACAGATTAGGGAAATCAAGTTTTAATTACACCAAAGATATATTAATACCTAGTTCTTTATTGATTTTGTCAGATCGGTACTGAGCCCTAATCCTAATACTAAAATTAAGTAGGATATTATAATAAATGTGGAATGTTATGAAGACGTTTTGGACCGTCTTGGTGTTTCTTTATTCAATCACACTCGCGCTCTAACAACTAACCGCTTAACGAATCGCAAGCGCTTGTAGCTTAGTGGTTAAGGAGTCGACCTTTCGATCGAGAGGTTCCAGGATCGAATTCTAGCTATTATACTACAAACGGGTTGGTAAAAGGTTTTATTCTGAGTTTTTCGCCTGTCACAGTGATATCGTCTGCGTAATTTTCCGTTTAATGCCTCTTACGACACCCATCGGATGAGACGGGGTGCTTATATACCTACTTTCTACTTCACCACACGGATAAATAGATATATGTTATATTTTTTGTTTAAAAATTTATGATATTTTTTGCAATTTCAGTGATTTCACAATGGTTGAAAATTTTTAGAATCGGTCCTCTCTTATAGAGTATGGTTCACCCTTTTTCATTATTTTATTTAGTTTAAGATCATAAATACTCTTAGTAATATAATTTCACGTCGCTGACAGACAGTACGAGACCCGTAAAAGCTAGACTTCTGATAGATGTACCTAACTTGTACCAAAAATTAGGTACATTACTTTACATAGGTATAAGAGCACTAACCGCAAGTTCATGACACTTTGTACCTACAGGTCACCCGGCTTACACAAACACGTCCTTTAGTGTTCAACTTTGAAGGACATTCTGGACATTTTTTGCTTTGACACTTAAGTAGTCGTGATCTTACTGAGAATAATGGATATATCTATGTTTTCCAGTAATTATCTTTCTTATTTTGAATGGGTGGGTGCGTGTTCTGGCCCTATTGCGGACACTTCGACCCTGTTGGATCCTGTGTCGACGCCAACCTTCTACTTATACTCTAATATCATAAAGAGGAAAGATTTGTTTTTTTGTTTGTAACGAATACTGAACCAATTTCTATAATTCTTTCACCTATTAAAAGCTACAATAACTAGGAATAACATAGACTACATATCATCAAGCTACCATCCAAGGGAGCGGAGCAATAACCATGAATCTCAATAGATCCGGTAGATTTCTATACATTGGCGTTAATATAGCTAACTGTTTCCATTGTCACGACAGCAAGGAGAAGTAGTTAGAGAGGCAAGTAGAGAATCGAGTAGAGTCTCTTACGTAGTATGGTATTCTCTTTGGTAGAGTCGTACAACGACGTGATAATCTGCATCCACGCGGGCGGAGATGCGGGCAACAGCTAATAAGGAATAATTATTGATAAAGAATTGTATAATACTATGTAAAATAGTCATGTCATAACATACAAAACCCCTTAAAGGGCATGACTGTCAAATTTCCGCAATTCAACTATACCACGCGTTAATAGTTGTGTTTGTTTTTTCTGATTAGATAAACGTACAATACACAGTATCGATTATTTACATCACGCAATACACCAAGAAGATGATGCCACGCATTGCCTATCTATCATACATTTTCGTTTATTAAAACTGAACTCCTTCTTATTGCGATTTCTCAATGCAGGAGCCCGAATTTTATTTTGATTGGTTTATAATCTTTTCCGGGAGCGATTGCCGTCGTGCCTCTAAAGCCCGTAAAGAAGGTATACGCCAGAGCCTCGTCAGTTTTTTAACACGTGTATCGACTATCCGATAAGGTTTCTTAGCTCCAAAAACATTAGACGGACACTGTATGTATATTATGTAGACTTTGAAAGCAGTGCTGTTGAATAATTTAAACTAGGTCTGAAAAATAAACAAAAAGTTAGTTTAGTGAAAATTAACAACAAAAACAACAACGACATACATACATAAAGATATAGGGGAAATACCTTGTTATGGACTGCGGTGAATTCTACTATCGAGCAGATTGGTCGTTTGCTCATTTTCAAAAACGGGATTTCCCCGCTGAGTCTTTAAACATACCTATACCTGCTATTCTCAGACGAGTCTTTGATTTGAGCTATTATTACTTAATTTCTGCTTTAGGTACATAAATGTCTTGTGTTTTGTGTGCACACGTTTTTCATGAATATTCTGACATCACAGTTCTATTTCATAAAATGCCGTATATCTGACGGTGAATGGAGCAACTTACAGGCATATTTATGCATACAAATATTTGCACTGAGCAAGAATCGAACCCAGACTGCATGACGTAATAGTTACAATTCACACAACTGCGACCACGCTATAGAAGTCATAGAAGCTATCTTCTTTTTGTCTAATTAGTGCTATGTAGGTAATATTATTATTTAAATGTATTAATTAGGTTACCCCTCGTTTTCACCAAAAGGCAAGTTGTAAACATGTTTGATAATAATTGGGATCCTAGTTTCCGGAGGCGTCTAGATTCATAACACAAGCAAATTATTTACTAATTTTAGACTAGATGGCGCTGTGTGATGTCTAAATATATATAAAAAAATAGAATTACTTGTTATAAACTTGTATTCAGACTGTCTCGAACAAGTTGTAGACAAGTTTAAAACACATTTCTGTTCACACTGAAGTTGGCGACATATTGCAACTTGTCAACTACATGTTATAAATGGTTTTGGTGAAAACGAGAGATTCGAAATTCGAATATTTGAAAAACGAATTACAAACAATACTTAGAACTTGTACCTACGTTATTCAGTTACTTAATCACCAATACCTGACGTAATATTAGGTCGTTTGGAAACTAATATTCGGGTTGTAGTTACGCTCGCCTGCATTAAATATGGTTGTTTAACAATAGCCAATGCGCAACACCCGATCATCAAGTTCCATAATCCATGTAAACCGTAATAAGATGTTGATATAACTGATTATATCACGGTATGGAAGGTGCGAATACTGAAAATTATTTGATTGTTTATAATACTAAACTGTAGCTGCGGTATGTAGGGGTTTTGTGATTTTTTTATTATTTATTTATGGCACGCCAATTTGACTTCACTTTGCCAGGTGTTTAAGCTGAAGGCAAAGTCTCATGAAAAAGGGTCACCATTACAACACGTACAGTGCTACAATGGTGGCGTTCAGCCTGCCAGCCACATCAGATGCTTTTTTACGCCCCGCTTAAAGGACCCGGAACTGTAGGAAAAAGGAAACAAGGAAGAAGGAATTCCAAGACTTAATGGTGAGAGACGGTAAAATACTGAGTGTTGTCAGTGGGAAGACCAACTAACCCTGCTTTGTCTTTTACACTGACAGCACAGAAACTCTCTTTATCTTCACCCCTCCCCTTTCCCCTCTACATAGTCGCTAGTACGAAAACGACGTAAGATTATGTACTACCACAAAAAATTAAACACAACACAGCTATTATGCGATGTCTACGGTGTGAAGAAATTTCATAACGTCTTTTGGTACATATTATTATTTAGTAAATATTTTTTTAAAACAGTAGTCGTGTCAAACTGGCCATAATCATAACGTACAGCAACTGTCTATAGGCTAACTGCTGAGATTACTAAAACTACCATTGAATTTCCGGCTTTGTCATCATAGACGTAAAATTCAAAATAAAATGAGTATATATAGATAGAGTTCATTAATGTAGAAAGGGTTAAATAGGGATCCAGGGGTGTAAAATGGTCATCTGAATTCTGTAGTTATATTTTATAGTATTTCAAGCGATACATCGGCTAGTTCATTGTAATAACAGAATCATCAAATATCTGATAAGTCTTATTTGCAATCCAGTAATTTTTTTTTAATTATTCCATTGACCATTTTTATCCCTATTCATCCCTGGATCCCTATTCACTCTTTACGATGTTATGTATTCATTCTTTAAAGACATAGCGGCAAAGTCTAAAATTCAAAGTATTTTTTTGTACCGGTTTGTTTGATAGATACAAGTTTTCAGCCTTTACACGTTACTTTTACGTGTTTGTGATGGTGAACCTCTTTCCTGAGACTGCTAACAGCTTATCATCAGGCGAGGTGAAGTTAAATTGATGTGTCCTAGATAAAAAGAAAACAAATAGGTACAATGCGTTTCTATTACAGAAAAATATATTTTATACTGAATTTTTAAACAAAACATATTGAAATGACACCAAGATTGTTTACGTTTATTTTAGTACATAAACAAAGGGACTACAGATATTAAACTTATTGTTACCGACAATAAAACAAGAGTATTAAATCTCAGAACATTTATTTCTTTCTAGTTACATTATTTTACAAAATTAACTATAAATACATCACCCGTCGGCAACCGCTTCAAAGTCTTCAAACACGTTGCCTTGTGTTCAAGATGACGAATAGACACACAAGTCGATTTTATGTATAGATATATACAAATAAAAAATTACCACAATTCGGAGAATTAATAGTAAATTATAAAAATATATTTAAGGTTGTAACACTATCGTCCAATGTATTAAAAAAAGAATGTTCGAAATAGATTTAAAAATGATGAAATCAAGGAACAATTTTTGTATTTCCTTCGCCTTTATTATATCTGACAAAAAAAAATTCGGCTGTATTTGTTGGGAAAGTATTCTATGTTGGGAAATAGTGAATAAACCTCAAAGGAACAAAACTGCATTGTAATATTTCCGAAAAATCACTTGCCCTATAATCGGACCTAATAAAAACCGAAAATATAAGTTGAGTTTTTATAACATCAATCGTTAGGGATCATAAAGATCATAAAGATCAAATATCTCTAACACACATGAAAAATTAAATTTAAAGAAATTCATTAAATCTTATACACAAAGTGCAACATAGTTTTCTTTTTCCTACTACTGGCTGCACAGAGCAAAATTGGTATCGCAAAAGAGCATAAACTACCAGCGACACATGCAACTTTGTACAGCTGAGTTGTTAGTACAAAAACATGTGCTATTACAATACAAATAGGTGTCAAAATTTATTAACACAATTATTTAGTTTCTATCGCGTACCGTTCGCTATAGACCACGGAACCACTTTTATATGTTGTTTTTTTTTTTTTATACTACGTAGGTGCCATGCAGGCAGGTAGGTGGTGTATATGCAGAAGTTGTTCATATCATCATTTAATGAAATTATCGTTACATTTAGCTTTACTTATATTTGATGGAATAATGCGAAAATTTCAAAAATCCAAATTGCACTTTTTCATGCCAATATGTTGTGTACCACGAGTAGTACCTAGGGCCTTCAGCTTCGGAAGTGTTCCCCATACACCCTATTATATCTGTGTAAACAGCCGACTGTACCATTCCTCAGGTGACTTTTCTACCATACTACATACTTAAAGATGCGCGTTCGCATAGGATTGTTGACTTCGTGTTATACTTGTGTGCATACGGAGTTTAGATTATTTAAGGAAAAATTAAAATTGGAATTAGACATATGTAATTACAATTTATTAATGTACCATGTAATAGGCTGATGTTAATAGTGTTCATTAGGTCTATTAGAAGTACTTACGCAATATGACGTCACACTGAATCATGACGCTAATAAAACGTTATTCCAAATTTGAATTATCTTTGTTTTGTGATACAGATTCACATATTTATAGACAGACATACTGTTATTTTCATCGAAACAATAATTTAAATATTACTTAATGCCCTATTGGCACAGCAACGGTAGGTACAAGGTACATATATAATGCCATGAACGGTCCACGGCAGGTGTTTTAGATGGGTTTGTCTAGTAAAGTCTCTCGGCGCGACTGGGTCCATAGCAGCAGGCATAGGCCTGCATACGACGTTCTAACTCAGGTCGGAAATGGCGGATGAGCCCCTGTACCGGCCACGCCGCAGCGTCTCCCAAAGCGCAGATCGTGTGCCCTGTAATAGATATACATTGAGGTCACTGACCGCTGGCAAATGAGGTATCCCTCGTTCTAATTGAGCAGTCCGACTGGGGAAGTACCTCAGCCCTACAGAATACCGCGGTTAATAATAACCTTGTGTTGTGTTTCCGGCTGTGAGTAGGGTAGCCAGAGCCCACTGGAGAGGTTTTTTGTTGTGTGATGATGTGTCGTTGCGTCTTATCCACATATCGTCTGCAGTTGTCGTATGTCGTCGGCTATAGTATCATACCTTAATAAATAGATATTTTTAGTTTTATAATTGATAGACACACATACCTTCAATTTGCTTGGAAATCTCCCACAGCATGTCAATTTCTTTAATTGATGCATTGCCTTCGACGAATCTGAAACAAAAGCAAATAAAATATGAATAATTGCCTCACTTAAAAAATGCTCGAAGTGTTTCCGCTGATTTGAATTGACCCTAAACTCCCAACCAAGCTGTTTTTATTAATAACTAACTGTTACCCGCGGCTTCGCTCGCGTGGATGTCAGTTATCGTGTAGTGCAATATAGTGGACACCGTAGTACCACACGCGTGAAGGCCTTTGCTGGCCTTGAGTCACCCGGGGCGAGAGGGATTTGCCAAAGGCAACCTAACCTTCGGCAACAGATGATCCAAGATGGCCGTGCGGTTTTGGCCGGTTCGTGTCCAATATAACCATCGTTGACTTCGCATGGGGGAAAAATATAGTATTCTCCAATTGCAGTCTGTAATGAGTAAGTTAGTACCTACCTGTACATAATCTTGTTCATCCACGAGACTCCTTCGCGGCACGGTGTGCACTGTCCACAAGACTCGTGCTTGTAGAACATGATCAGGCGGGCGATGGCTTTCACGATGTCTGTCGATCTGTCCATCACGATGACCGCCGCTGTGCCGAGGGACGTCTGCGCCGCGATGAGACCGTCGAAGTCCATTATAGCCGTTTCGCACACACTGTTAATTACAGATAATATTTTTTTAATATACTTCAAGGCGCACTCTAAATTTTCGTTAGCAGTTCTCAGAACCAAAACGATGAATGTAATACAGAATGAATTAAATAGAACCAGTTAAAATAGTTCAATTATGTATTGACCTGATCACAATGAAAAAAAAACGAGTAATATTAGATAAACTGTTTTTAACCCACAAGATATCGCAAAGTCGATTAGGGTAAAATCACGAAGAAAAAAAAAATAACGAAAGATAAAGAAAGAGAAAGAAAGAAAGAACATCTATTTTATTGCAGATCAATCATACCTACACACATTTTAATCTTTCCAGTATAATCTCGTTAATTAGCTCATAAAATAGCATAATTCAAACTATATCTTAAACAAACTAGAAAGAAATTAGTTCACTAGAAAAAGAATATATTGACTTTTGAATGAAAACCAAAATGATTAGCGGTAATCTTAGTCTGCGTGAGACGAAATTTATTCTTTAGTCTGATAGATCTATAACAAAATGAAACACCATTAGCAAATTGACACAAAACTCGATGCTAGCGGCATCTACGTCGACCTTTCAAGTTTTTCTCATCATTTACGGATTGCACAATATTATTCACCGATTAGCGCTAATATTGAATATTTGCGCAATAATTAAAAGTTTATGCAAAAGTTGTTAAGCATTGTGTAATTTTTATTGTTAGTCCAATCCGGCTAGTCTAATATGTACTATAATAAATTCATAATTTATTTGATTTGAGTAAGATATGTAGTGTCTATTAGTCTCTATGGAATGCACATCAGTGGTCTCTATATTTTGCAAACCTTTCCATTGCTCCATCACCTTACAAAATTTTTGTTCCAAATAGCTTGCAATACATAACCCATGGAAAAAGAAAACAAGTGGAAGTGTGATGTAGTCGGTGCACGCGTGTTATTGGTGTGCGTACTTACGCAACTAACCTTTTTTTAAGAATACGTCTAAACTCTTTCATAAATATTCAAGTTTGTTCGATCGCCATAAATACTTTTTTATTCGCTATTTTGAACGGTTGAAAAAAAGGTGGTGGTAGTATTACTATATGTTGTCACTACCTTAAAAAGGGTTAATTGTACGTATGATTTGACCTAATAAGGCATGAAAAATAGTAGTAAATTTCCCCTCACGAAGCACATATTTACTAGTAATTCACGGTATTATTAACGGTTATATGTGTGAGTTTGGCGACATCGGTTCCGCTATTGAAACTATCGCATTTCTACTAGTTTTTTCTGTTCTGTGACATAACCAAATAAAACAAAAATACAAGTGTATTCACACAACACACACAAGAAAAAAGAACTTACTGTTTTGGTATTAGCGGCACGGAAGACCCTCCAGGTATGATGGCGAGCAAGTTATCCCATCCGCCGATGACGCCGCCGGCGTGACGCTCGATGAGTTCCTTCAGGTTGATGCTCATCTCCTCCTCGACGGTGCACGGCGTGTTCACGTGGCCCGAGATGTTGAACAGTTTGGTGCCAGTGTTGCGCGTGCGTCCCAATGACGCGAACCATTTGGCGCCGCGGCGCATGATTGTCTGTGGTTAGAGTTGTTTTTTTTTTAACATGCTTGGTATGGCTTGGTTGAAGCACTTTATAATGTAGAGTTTTTTATATTTTGATGGACCAAAAACCATTTAATCATTTTCTGATTGGTAACAACAGAATTCAAAATAAGTAGGAAGTTTATATAAGTTTCTGTTTATCGCCTTAGTATGCAAACTGGTGTCACCAAATTCACATTTTTTTTTCAGGATGTAATTAGTAGTAAGCTTAGTTGCTGGTTTTAGGACTGTCACCGTCTATTATTCATGTAGCCACTGCCATATGGCAACCTATAGGGATAGGCGATACTGAAGTGCTGCAATTAGACCACTGGTCGGAAGTTGTAGAGCTCCAACTACCAGTAACAACTGCCATAGAGTTGGTATGACAACCAAAACTGATGACTTAACATGCTCTCTTAGGAAAGATCTGACCAATGCAATTAGCCATATTCAGGTATACAACAATTTCTACTGAGCAGGGAATGAACATGGGCCTCCTGCATATAAATCACATTCACTCTACTGACATGCCACAGAGGTTGTCTATATTCCTTATTTCATGACATGAAAAGTAAACTTACAGGTGCTACAGCAATGGTTTCCACATTGTTGACAGTAGTAGGACATCCAAAGAGCCCAATATCAGCAGGGAATGGGGGCTTGAGGCGGGGCTTGCCCTGCTTGCCTTCTAGGGACTCGATGAGGGCCATCTCCTCACCGCAAATGTAAGCGCCTGCACCACGATGCACGAATACATCGAAGTCTAATCCAGAATTACATGCGTTTTTACCAAGTAGACCAGCCTGGTAGGCCTGTAAAATAATTTATTTAGTATTATTAATAAAGAAGTATGTAACAGAGATAATAAATAATTAAATTTTTCCTGCCAATAATAAAAAAATATATATATCAATCATGTATAATAATATGGCTAATATGGCTGAACATAGCTGATCAAATTATGTAAAAGACCATCTTTGTACCTATGTTACACAATAAAGCATTTGAATTGAAAAAAAAAAATCTTTTTAATTTTACTCAAAAATATGTACATGACCATTATCCATTGTATTTTTGTGTGTCAACGTAGCATATAAGTAGCCAACTCATCTTCCTCTGCAGGTGTGGTACAAATCATCTAACTAAAGGAATAAGGCTGTCCTTCAACTAATAGTGAATAACCAGAACTTCACCACAGCAGCCTGAAAATCTACTCAAGAACATCAATGAACTCACCCCTTATCATGCGGAACCAAGTCATCATGATCATCTTTGTTCTATCTATTATGTGGAACCAAGCAGGGGCATGCATTCCATAGAGACAAATAAACTGCATACTCTAATACTGCAGTGCCACCATTAACTAAATCAAGGCTGTACTAATAATATAACTTTACAATGGATTAAGGGCCACAGCACAGAAGCTCACGAGGCCATGAAGGGCATGGTTCCTTTAATAACCTTTCAGTTCTAGGTATCACTGATAGCCCTCTCAGAGCTTGCATGATAGAGGAAGAAACACTGTCCTGTGTGGTTGAGTTGTAGAAATCGGCTCGCCATACCATATCATACCATACCAGGGTATGCAATGTAGCCATACACCTAGAACCAAGTGAGTAAATAAATTTAAATAGTCACTTACCTCAGCAATGGCAACTTGTAAATTACTGGCTTCATTGTAGAATTCTCCTCTGATATAAATATAAGCTGCCTTAACTCCCATGCAGGCTCCAGCAATCAGACATCCTTCAATAAGCTTGTGAGGATCATGTCTCATGATGTCTCGGTCTTTACAAGTGCCTGGCTCACCCTCATCGGCATTGACAACTAGATATTTAGGGCGGCCATCATCGGGTTTGATCATGAACGACCATTTCATTCCTGTGGGGAAACCGGCACCACCACGACCACGGAGACCTGAGTTTTTCAGTTCAGCTGAAAAATTTACAATATTATTTGCTATTTCTTTTTTCATTCATTTTAAATTATTTGTAATAGTTTTTATGGTTCCACCAAGATCTTCAGGGCACAGACAAACTTAATCAGTAAGCAAGCTCCCCTGGGATATCTAAATACAGTTTCTTTTTTATATTGGCCATGTAACAGGGAATGAGAAGTGGTAGGGCCTGTTTATGGGGATTATAAGCGTTGAGGACGATTGATTTTTATTTTAATGTTATTTTTGGCCTCTAGGAACCTTAATTCTTAATATTTTATACAAGTAAGGAGATATTTTAGGTGTACAAGACATAAATCATACAAAAGTGGTAGTTTTATTTACTTAACTCATATTTGATTACCTACCGATCATCCAATCAGGACCCATATCAATAATCTCCTTAGTTTTATACCAGTCGCCTCTCCTCATAGCTCCACTTAACCTCCAGTCGTGGCGTCCGTATAAGTTCGTGAAGATCCTGTCACAATCCGATAATGGGCCATACTGTGTCTTCCCAGGGGCCTGTGTGTTTTGGTACCGGATTGGCACATTGTTGATGTTCAAAAGTGGACCAACAATGCCTAAAATGAGACGTCAAAATTATGTAAGTCTTGCTTGCAACCATGTTATACCACTGGATGATTAATATGATATCTTGATGCGTAGTGCATTGTAACAACATGACGCACGTGATTTCGCATTTCGTAAACAATTAGATATGTACCCCATTGAGACTTCGATCCCTGGATCACTCTCGCCAGCGCACCAGCCATTTTTCTGGAAATTCAACGACAAAATAGTAAAATAGAATGTTTTGACTTGACATTCAATTTGACAATGATGACAAGTTCTGTACAATCCAAAAACAAATCCACAGACTACAAAAGTTATCCAGACGTTTCTGTTCACGCACATTAGTCGTACCTATTTAAATACTACCTTTAATGCAATATTAGCTCAAATCATACATCGAATTTATCCTTTGTTGCGTAAATACACAAACCAATGACACGAATATATCAACTTCATCATACTTCCACTTGATTTATGTTCTCCATTTCCATTGATAAAATGATTTCTCAAAATATATGTACCCACTGTCACTCTCCGAACCTCCCCCACATCACCTCATTCAAAATAAATGTCAAAAAAGTAAACTGTCAGTCAAGTCAAAGTCAGCCGCAACGGGCATCGAGTTCAAGTTCAAGATTTCAAATTATTTAAGATTAGATAAAATTTATAATATTAAATCATAGTGCAATGTTCAATCCGTCTAATCTTCCTAAATTTAGTTTACTCCTAGCTTAACAAATATTTCATCAACTTACGGTTCTAAAGTAATAATCCAGTCATCAATATTCTTAGATTTTTGTATTTCATAAACTACATAAGTCTCAGAGATATCATGGCAGCTGTTATACCAAACGTCACAAAGCTAACAAGTCGAATAATAAGAATTCTAGGATGTAATCCTGGACACATGACATTGCAAGGAACCAATACATATTTACTTGGCACTGGACGAAAGTAAGTGTTAACATAAAGTGACCTGACATGTTGTATTAACATATGTGGGGTAAGGTACTAATATACTTCATTTCTTTCCTGTGTTGCAGTCGCATACTTATAGATACTGGTGATAAGAATGTTACAGAATACCAGAAGCAACTGGCAGAAGTAGTGCAGTCTGAGCAAGTGAACATTGAGCACATAGTTGTTACACATTGGCATCAAGACCACATTGGTGGTGTTGAGAATATTTATGGAACTATTGCTAGTAAGACATATTTCATATATTGGGGGCGGACTCATGCTTCACCACCACCACTTAACCTGGGTGAAATACAAGTACTTATAGGGTCTCATGCTGACAGATGCAGTCAAGTATAAGAAATTACATAATTTATTAGAAACAATCAAATTTATTTTAACAGTAAATGAGAATTTAGACAATAAAAATGTTTCTATAGGCCTTCCTTTTTCTAATTTATTATTATTGTACTTCCATACAAATTCACTCACAATTTAATTGCATTACTTACAGTAATGCCATCAAATGAAGCACAGGACCCTATTAGTATCCATGCTCCACTTAGATGATATCCTCTCTCCAATCTCTAGGTGGCTCCAACCCCATATATTGTAGGTACTAATTTTTGTCCATAGTATTAGTGGGCCTTTGCACCTTATATGGATGATTCAAACAGTATCTGAATGGCATACTTTAATTTGACTGTGAAGTTCAATATTGTAGCAACAGTCATAATATGTCATATTCAGTAGTAAGAATTAATTTCTTGGTTAATTGATTTCAGTATCTATTCCAATCTGTTTTTACAGAACAACCAAATGTATGGAAACACAAAAGAAGTCCAGATGACGAGCCCGACAGCCAACTACCAAACTCCATACCTTTACAGTGGCTCTCAGATGGCCAAGAGATAAAAGTGGAAGGGGCCACAGTAAAGATACACCACACACCCGGTCATACAACTGACCATGTGATACTTACACTATTAGAAGAAAATATCCTCTTCAGTGGCGACTGCATATTGGGCGAAGGAACAGCGGTTTTTGAAGATTTGTACACATACATGAAGAGTTTACACAGAATATTGGATTTGAACCCAAATGTTATTTATCCCGGACATGGAAATATTGTACAGGTATTTATTTGAATAGATTTCTTAAATTTGTCCAGTTTAAGTTGTAAGCATGATTGCAGACTGGGTTGGATTGTAAAGACAAGCGATATCTTATTAAAACCTGAAGAAGAAGAAATCTCTGAAGAAGCACCATGATGAAATATTATTTGAACATCATGCCATTGGTATTTCTACACTGGTCAACCACAGGTCAAAGCTACAGGTACGAGTTGTGGACCCAAAATGTGCACAAATTGCGCTGTGTACTGGGCTGTCTTTCGAGGATAGCAGGGGGTACAACAGTGGTGGATGAGCTGTTATCTACCAATAGCGATGACGCGTACGATCGCGACGTCAGTCCTAAGATCTGTGCCGATAGCTATACAGAAAACAGAACCAAAACTGTGTTTCCATCAGCATAACTAATACACATACATACCACTAAGCAAAAATAAATCGGCTCTATTGATTGTGGTGAGTGATGATTAATCAGATCAGACTACGGTAAATTACCGTGACGTGACTACTATTTATAATAATGTATAGTTTATTTGTAAAAATAATAATCAAATATTTTACAAAATTTTACATAGACCCAATGTGAGCTTAGTTTAAGTATTGTGTTTCTCATTTTTAATAATTGATTCAATCATTTCAGGACCCAATAGAGAAAATAAAATATTACATAGAACACAGAAACAAACGAGAAGAACAGATCTTAGCTACTTTGAAAGATAATTCTGAAAAACAATTGAATGAAATGGAGCTAGTGAAAATTATCTATGTTGATACACCAGAACATTTATGGCCAGCAGCTGCTTATAATGTCAATCATCATTTATCAAAATTGACTAAAGAGAGCAAAATAAAATGTTGCCAGATTGACGGAGAAAATAAATGGCAATATATACAACCAGTTACTTGTAATTTGTAAAATTACTAGAGATTATTGTTAGCAACCAGAGTGCCTAGAGGTTTTAGATATATTCAATTGTGAGCGAGCGATGCTCCTAAACCAGCTACAAAAAAGGACGAGGTTCTTATTTCAATGTGGTGTGTATAGAAGATAATTTGGTAAGGTGGTTAAAGCACCTTTATATTATATTATTATGCTTTTGTTATTTACAAATTGTTAAATCAAGGGACCTTGAATAAAAGATATTTTAATATTCGTAACATTTCATTATCTTGTAGCCCCATAAAGGAAAGACCACAGAATCGTGATATTCCCGCTCACCGCCTTGCTCATGGTGAGATGCGCGAGCGCGTGGGCTGCCGTTGCCTCTTTCTGCGAGCAAGTAATTCTTGAGAAGGAGGTGGCGAGGTACTCCGAGCCTGCACAGCCTGCGACGTGCGGAGGCGACTCGGTCGTCGGTGGTCGCAGAATGATCTCCGTCCTCCATGAGCGCAGACCTCGGGGTGACAGGTGGAGTCGCCTGTCGCTAGCCCTGGGTCAGTCGGGGCGTGAGGTATATACCAGAGGCTACCTAACCCTCGGCAACTGATGGCCCAAGACGGCTGTGCAGTTTTGATCGATTCTTTACGACATAACCACTCTCGCCGACTTCGGCGGGGAATATCAAAAGTCACTAGGCCTATACAAGAACGGTTTGAAAATATTCATAGCTGCATGGGACTCCTTAATCAGCTGTTGCCTGTTAGTTTTAATTTTGAAGGGTAAACTGTTATTTATTTTAAAATAGACAGGTTTAACACCATACGTTTTAATTTTAGCAAAGGCATTTTTTCCGTACAGTTTATTTACATCTCAACAATCCATAGCTACACGATAACATAAAAATAGTGAGTTTTAATAAAACAAACATTTCGTACAGGCTTTATACCTTAGTTTAATAAGGTTTATACCTTAGTTTAATAAGGTCTTATGACTAACTCAATACGTTATTTAAGTATTAACTCAATAACAATATAAAATAATGATTATATACCTAGTATTTTTATTGTCGATGGTGTTATTTACGCAATATATGTAAATTCTTAGTACATGACAGGCATTTTATTGTACACCTAGACAGATAACAATACTATACGCGACTTGAGATAAAATTCAAAGATGAGATCATTCTGAGATGTAATATACCGCCAGAGTAGCTAAACACGGATTTAAAAAAAAATCGGCTTCAATTCAAACTATTTTAGACTCATGCATGTCTATTGTTGAAAGAAATATTATCCAACTTTTTTAATTTGTCATCCTCAGAAAGAGACATTAGAACAACCCGATCGATAGTGGAACATTCGTAATGATATTTATCACATCAGCAAAAATCATTACCGAATGTGATTTGTAATGAAAATGATAGGTATATAAAAATAAATAAATAAGAAATGATGATATATTAAAGAAACAAAAATTGTGCTGTTTAGCAACAACTAAATACACAGGATGTAAGTAAAACACTCTCGAAGCAGAAGGCCCCTGGTAGTACTTGTGGTACACATTGAACACAATATTTATTGCCATATAAAAAAAATCTATGTCGCAATTTTTTTTTAACTTTTTTATTTTTTTTTTATTTTATTAGTCGTATTTACTCTCCGATATTTTCAGAAAAAAACGTCACTGCAAAAAAAAAACAAATGACTCCATAATGCGAGTTTTCCATGAATTTTTTGCTTTACTAACACGATAGAAAATCAATAAAGCTCTTTATACAAAATCTAAGTCGTATTTTTTTATGCCAATATACAGGATGAACACTCCCGAAGCCGAAGGACCCTGTTAGTAATCCTAATAGTAACATCATCATCATGATGAGCCTTTTCCCAACTCAGTTGGGGTGGGTTTTCTAGTCTAAGATGCGGCTGGACTTCGATATTTTCCGTGTAGCGACTGCCAACGGTACACAACACAACATATTCGCATAAAAAAATTACGATTGTAGGTACTACCAGTAATACCTGTGTTCCCCTTACACCCTTACACCAGGGGCTCTAGCCAAAATGCATTCGTTCCGAATCTACATTCGTCATCGCTCTGAAAATGTATGGGAGTGACATTTGTTGTCGGAATCGGATCATATGACATTCGACAACAAATGTCACTCCCATACATTTTCAGAGCGATGGCGAATGTAGATTCGGAACGAATGCATTTTGGCTAGAGCCCAAGGAGTACTACCAGGGGCCTTTGGCTTCAGGAGTGTTTCCCATACACCCTGTACACACAAAACACAAGTAACACTATCGACAACATAGCACTTCTGACTTAATCATAATACAATATTATACAATAGTGACGTCACGTCGCTATCGGCGCATGCGCTTTGGCGGAGGCATCCTATCCGAGTCGTCGTGAAACCGGTGGTGGTCGATGTAGTCCAATAGGATCTCTTTTGTAACTGGCTCCGTTATGCTCTGGCATACAGCTGAAAAAAAAAACAAATTAAATAATTTGCTCATAAATATTAGAAGTTTTAATATAAGATGGTCAACTAGGGATGGCTGCTTTGGTGTGTGGTCTCCCTAACTCTCAACTATTGCATGGCAAAGATTTGATTGAGATTTTGTCGGTTATGATTTTTTTGGCTTTCATCTGCTTCATTATCTTTTTGTTATTTGAAATATATATTTTACTAGCTGTTGCTCGGGCCTCTATACCTGTAGGCTGTAAGGCCTGTACCAAAATTTCAGACACATCCATTTAGCCCACCAAAATGTGTGTACAGTGTGTAATTCTTATGAGTATTTTACTCAAAAGTAAGCTAATTTGATATTAGATTTTATTTATTTATTTTTTAGCTAAATGTTTAGGGCTATTGTTAGTGTGAATGTGTGATGTTTCTTCCTTCCTTCATTACATTTATTCAGGAATTTGTATGTAGTAGTTTATTTAACTAAACATCTCTAATCTTAATAATGATTTTTATTTAATAATAATTCATAATTTAGTTACTTTAATATATTTGTTACATATCGTGTGGGAATTGAGTGTACATAGAACATATTATTATACTTTGTAAAATATAGCTTGGGTCCTATGACAGATGTCAAAATTTGGTTCATAGGGATGTCCGAAATTCGATGAAAATATCGATACTACCAGCTATTATTGATGCATGTTACATATAATTAGGTTTAATTTAATTGTATGTGTGTATTTAATTGTAATGAGAACGGAATATACGTAGCATACAAGGCGTTGGCACTCGTACTGATGAGAATGAGTGGAGTGGATCAGTGGAAGTTCATATCAAACAAGATGTTGGCGCGTGTATCTTATGCCTATATCATGGCCCAAGAGCCAAACGCGGCGTGTCTTCTTACAAAATCCAAAAACAGGTTCAGGGCGTTGATGGATTGAATGTAGGATTTTATTTACTCAATATTATTTAGGATCAAGTATATTGAAATATAAACATTATTATGATATTAAAATACCAAAGCAATAAGATTAAATTCTAATAATTTTTTTCTTATATTAATTTCAATTTTAAATTAAGCTTTATTCAAAATATGGATAGTTCATAGTATGTGGTCACGATGATTCATCGCCCATCACTAATTAGCTCTGTATGCACATAAAGTATGACATTGACAGCTACTACATTCATTACTAGAAAATTCAAGACTTCATGTGCGGGATTTCACTGACAGCTGTCATAGGACCCAAGCTACATTTTACAAAGTATAACAGTTGTATATGTGTGTGAGTTTGGCGACATTGCTTCCGCTGCAGAATCTGTCGTATGACATTTCGGTTAGTATTTTTTGCTGTTCTGTGGTTTAGCCTTTTGTTGTTGTTTGTTTTTACATTTATGATATCAGTGGGACTACCATAGATAGTTATAAAATAATAATAAAACTTACATTCAGCAGTCTTAACACCATTGGGGTACGATTTATCAGTGCGTTCCCTCATGAATTGCCATCGGTTGTCCTGATATGTGCACTCTATTATCTTGTTATCGAGATGTTTCATGTTCTTTGATACTTTCATCTCCGCGAACAGCTGTTCTGGCTTGCCCACGAATAGTTTGCCTACTTTTGTAGGTAATAGCCTGAAAATAAATAGGTATGTAATTTATTGCTCATTCATAACACAGGTCTTAAATACTTCGTCAAAGTTGATGTCGTTATGAAAACTCGGTGAGTTGGAACTTCCACGTAGTATTATCGAATACCTATAATATCTTAGGATTATGCCCAGTTGGTCGCATTAATGGTTTTGACCACAGAACTCTAGGGTCCACTAACTTTGGTTTTTTTTTTATACCACTTAGGTGGCAGACAAGCACACGGCCCACCTGATGGGAAGCGGTCACCGTGGCCAACACTAGAGGCGTCACACACGTGCTGCCTATCCTGCATACGTCATGTTTTTTCGTGCGTACAGCTAGCTCCATCGAATTATAAGACGTTATCACGTCAAAAAACAAAATCTTAATATTTATTCTTAAATTAAAAACTAATGACAATAATGTTAATATAATATAACAATCCTCTCTATTACACACAATGTTGGTCCATTACGTACACTATAACCTGTATAATTTTTTTTCATATTGTCACACTAAGTGGGAATAAAGTATTACATAGGTATTTGGTGAACTTACCCCATACCACCTTCAGTGACAATTCTTAACCTGAAGTCCACACTGTTCATATGACTTGGTTTCCATTTGAGGACATCTTTACATTGTCCTGGCACGTAAGGCTGAAAAATTATAATACTCTCTTATAATATATTCTAACAACAATCAGAGAGACAGTGAACATAGGGATTTAATTGAATTAATCTTAAATGGCCACTATGATATAGAAGGTTTTGGCAATTTATTTCTGCGAAACCAAAATAATCATCTCAGATGCTTGAATCCCACTTGAAGCTAAGTACTAGTTTTTCACATAACAACCAACATAGACATTTCTTAAGCAATAGAGTTGTCAAAACATGGAACAAACTGCCATAAGATGTAATATCTTCACAAAGTGTGAATTAATTCAAGAACCGACTTGACAAACATATGTGAACTCAAGTTCAAGCATTGTCAGTTGAATCAACTGCTGCCTGATCAAAGAATATATTCACAATTTTATTTATTTATTATTTATTTATTCTTTATGTACACATAAATTATATTTATATAAAATAGTGAGACGAAATGTACAAAGGCGAGCTTAACTCAAAGTTGAGTTTTCTTTCAGCAAACCTGGGAGTGCACAAAGAATTGCTATATGAGTGGCAAAGTCTAGTGTACAAAAAGCATCGAAAATTAGTCACAAAACCATACTTATATCAAAGAAAACCTTATCCTTACCTCTTTAGCAGGCTGGAATATAAGTCCGTCGGGTTCATGCAGTAACTGTTTAGCGAATTTCTCCCCTAACAGCTGGTGAGCCATGGGCAACTCCCAAAATTGTTTAAGCCTCACGCTGAAAGGCTCATGATGTTTGATTATTATGCCTGCTTCCATAGCTTTCAGTCTATAAAAACAAAAGTGCAGTGGTGGCTTTATTAACATTCACAACTTTGATTAACATAAGCATTTTAGTTTGAACCCAGAAGCAATGTAGCTTGAGCGCTATCCTAAGAAAAGGAATTTAGCTTACTCTTACCATAGGAAATTTTGCTTGAACTCATTCCTAACATAAATAATTTAGCTTGGGCTCACTCCTAAGAAAAGGAATTTAGCTTGTGCCCACTCCTAACATAAGAAATTCAGCTTGAACTAACTCCTAACACCAGAAATTTAGCTAGAACCCTCTCCTAACACAAACATTTTGGTTATACCTTAGTTATACTGAACAGAAATATACAATCTACTTGTGATTGTCTTACCTTGGATTCACAATTTCTTTTTCAATATAGTTCAACCTCGTCGGATAGAACGCCATTTGGCTGACGTCATTTCCCTCTAAGGAAATTATATCGTAGCACAAATAACGCGGTATCTTTTTACCATCCAATTCATCTATGACCATTTCCTGAAAAGTGTACATCAATTAATTTACTTATTCGCATAAATGTTGCCTGGTAAAGGCGAAGGTTTCCTGACAGAAATTGAGAAATTGAATAATGCCCATTGTACTGCTCTTTTCCTTTTCGATTTAATATTAAAAAAAAACTTAAATGTTAAAAAAAAACCCTGTATTATGAATATTATAATTTCCTTACAACAAATATTTATATGTGCTTCAATATTATCTTAATACCATGATATCAAAATTTTGATATAAATCTTTAACACAATATAATTATAAATATTGTTTCTACAATAAAATTAACATAATATTACAAAACTTTATTTTCATTATTATACTCTGTCTAATTTAGGATGATAATTTTGACAGTTCACGTCTATGAAGTAACGTATTTTTTATTTATAAACTTATACTACTACAATTATCATAATTCATAGATAAGTACCGCCCACTTATCGTAGTGAAGAGTAGTAGTGTGATAAACGGCTTTATTGTCCCAACGCTTAATACGCTTAAGCTTGTGCTTGTAAGCAGACTTAAAAAAGTGCTTTTCACTTAAAACGCTTTTTTAATAAGTCGTCTATAAACGTACGTAAATTGGACATGTTTTGTTATTTTACTGAATAAATAATTGTGTTAATATATAATAGTAAATTAGTCGTTGAAACATTGGAGATATTTATTTTATATTAACAATTTTGAACACAGACATTGTTATCAGTATCTATTGTTTATATAGGTACACTAGATTATACTCTTATATTATTTACACTTATTATAACTACGCTATACCTATTAAATTGTACACTTTATTATACTTATTTACTATATTCACAATTAAAATTATATACACTGAACACTAACTATATACAATAAGTTTATAAACTACTAAACTGTATACCTAATTAAAATACGAAACTTGCATTCGAAATCGAAAACTCGCGAAATAGGTACATACGTAACGTCACGGACGATCGCTTTAAGCCGACAGCGAACCGCGTACTAAAAAGCATAAAACAAAATAAAGCTTAAAAAGCATCACAACACAACGAAAATTTATACGACTTGAAGTAATGTAGTCTTAAACACGTTTAAATCTATATTGTCAAATTATATTCAATTTAACCGCATAATCATATTGACAAAATTTTATATTTACGACTGTATTCTTGATCCATATAGTCTATTTTCCGACGCGCGCCAGTGCAATGCGACGCGGTCGGCGACAGTAGGTACATCATAACATACCTGCGCACAGTACGCACCTAGAAACAAGCGTGCCGTCGGTTTCGTTTAAACCAAATAAGCTTATGCTTGTAAACGTACTTAAACGCTTGTAGCAATAAGCTCAGACTTTTCGTTGTGTTGTGTTTAAACGGCCACTACTAGTGAAGAGCCTTGCAAGAATACAGCATAATTGACTACAGACAAACGAATCGAATAAATCGAACTTATGTTAATTTATGAAAGTGATTAAGTACTTATCTATTAATTTTTTTGTAATATAAATAGCTTAGTTTAATACAAAACATAAATATTATACCATAAATATCTGTAACTCTAGCAAATTATCCTTCTATATTTGCTGTAGGTACAGTGTGGTTAGGTAATGACGCGGTGCACCTCTTCGCTGCAGTGTCATCTTAATTATGCAAATATTTATAACATTATATTTCCCTAATTACCCACAATAATAAAAAATAAATGATTTCAAGTTTTTGTAACGAACGATTACATATTCTATGGAAACGATAATCGAACATCGAATATATTCATTTACGATTACACTGTATGGGGTTCCCTACATTATTTGGAATATACTATTGAATCCAATGTATACCAAAGTGTGAATGTAGAGGTGTTTAGGAGCAGAGGTCGGCTCAAAAAAGATGTATGGATTGTGTGAAAGAAGATAGGTCTAAGAAGGGAGTGACTGAGGAAATAAAATCTAATGTATGGAGCGCCAACCCCAACTAATTGAGACAGGGGTAACGGTCCTGAAAGCTTGTAAATGTACTACAAAATGTTTGGTACAGTGGAGATTTTGGTGCAGTAGACATTTTGGTACAGTGGACATTTCGATACAGTTGACATTTTGGCACAGTGGACATTTTTGTACAGTGGACATTTCGGTACAGTGGACATTTTGATACGGTGGACATTTTGATAGAGTGGACGAGATAGCCCTAAATGAATCGAATCTGCAACAACTGCCATGGCGATGGATCAAGAAAAAAAAATTAAATACTTACACCATCAAGTAGAGTATCAGTCAAGTGTTTCGAGAGGTTATTTTTATGGAAGAACTTGAGGTTCGGCACTTTGAACACGCAGTTGTCTCTGTCAATCATGTATACTTGGTCGTCCCCATCTATTAGCATCATAAACCTGTGGACATTTTATACAAGTGTAATTATATGTAATGTTTTTTTTAACATAACAACTTAAACTCACGCCTATGACTCCGAAGGGGTAGGCAGAGGTGCTAGTACCCACATTTCGCCAGTTTATGTTTAGGTCTCAATGTAGTAGGGGGCGAGTCTATTGCCATTAACCGGGCACTTATCAACCTGTGATAAATACACACATAATTTCGAAAAGCATCGAAAAGTCATTAGTGTGTGCCATGGTAAAACCTGGGATCGAACCCGAGACCTCGTCTCAGCAGTCCATTACCCATACCACTAGGCGATTTTTTTCTTTTCACATATATTTTATATAAAACAGCATACTAATTGCTTCAAATAAAAATTGATTACATATTGGGTGGAGTTATCAAAATCAATACTTGTAACATTATTCATTGTGACTGATAGTCTGTATGATTTTCAGTGTCGGTAGATGGCTCCTACCATGTCCCAAAGAAATAGAAGAATTTCGAATGGTTCAAACATGGCTTCGTAGCTCAGCGGTCAGAGTTCGAATCCCGTTGGACCATTCACTTTTTCCGATTTAAATTTGAAGTGTTATTATTATAGTTATCGGCATATATCTTGACCCCAAGGCGCGAGAAACAGAGAAAAAAATAGTAAGTCAATCTAAAGTTCAACTTACCTAACTCCATCAGCCTTCCAAGACACTCTGTAAGGTTTCTCATGCAACTTCCTCAAATTCGATCTCTGCATAGAAACTGGCTGTGAACCGGGGAACCCTGTACTGTTCCATCTACAGAACTGTTGTGCCTTCTTCTGAACCTTGCTGAGAAGAGGCTGACTGTCAATCGGCTCCACACCTTCGACCTCCGGCATGAAAATGTCTTTTTTGTAGGTTGTCTCTTTTCTGCCTCTGCCTTTCTTTTGACGACTGTAGTAAAAAGATAGTTGGTGACAGTTGGTGATGATATTATAAAAATTTAATAACTTAAGTACCGTAAAATGGGGTGAATAGGGATCCAAGGGTGAATAGGGATTAAATGGTCAGCTAAATTCTGTACTTATTTTCTTTCAACCGTAATTTTGGACTAGTTCATTGTAATAACAGAATCATCAAATATCTGATAAGAGGCTTATTTGAGATCTAGTAAAAGAAATTATGTAAAATATTCCATTGACCATTTTGTCCCTATTCACCCTTGCATCCCTATTCACCCCGTTATACCGGTACCTACACTGACGGACTCATAAACTGCATCAAAGTAATAGACGACTTTGAAATAAATATTTTAACCAAGTATGCATACTTTCTATACAGATTTAAATTGAAACCTCTAGATTGGTTCGTGAACTTTAAAACAGCGTAGGGTCATATCTTTAAGTTTAAGTTTATGTACTGGAAAGGACCTTAAGACTTTTTTTGAAGAAAAAACAGAAATTTAAGAAAAATTGGTTTAATTAAAAAAATGGTTTTAACAATAGACACAAACTTTATGCAAGGGTTTATTTGTGTTTTAATAAGGTATATTACCCCCACGTGCCTTTATTACGGATTCTAATCGGTTCCGCATAGATTTTATAAGGGTTTTTAAAAGATCTTGCGGAATATTGTCCCATTCTTCTGAAAGTGCTGTTCTTAGTGCTGCCACTGTCGTGGGCGAAGGGTTTCTCGCATATACAGCTCTTTTTAAATTGTCCCAAACATGCTCGATGGGATTAAGATCCGGGCTGCGTGCTGGCCAATTCATTGTACGTATCCCAACCTCTTCGCAATAATGTTGAACTTGTGCAGCTGCATGCGGCCGGGCATTATCCTGCATTAAAGTAAAATTTTCGCCTATGAATCCCATGTAAGGCACCACGTGATCTTCTAATATCTCTGTTATGTAGCGATGTGCTGTCAAACCCCCTCTATTACCGTTTTGACGGACCATGTCTATGAACACAAGTTCTGTTCGCCCGTTCATCGATATGCCACCCCAGACCATACATGAACCGCCTCCAAAAGGAACACGCTCCTCAATGCAACTTTGAGCATATCGCTCCCCACGTCGACGATAGACTCTTCTGCGACCATCTGCACCATTTAAACATGTCCTACACTCGTCCGTGAACAATACAGAGGCCCACTGCTCTTCTGTCCAATTCAGGTGAAGACGCGCAAATCTTAAGCGAGCTTGTCTGTGAGCTGTAGACAACTTTGGACCATTTGCTGGTCTAAAAGGGGTGATATCCGCTTCCTTTAACCTTCTTCTTATTGTTCGTGCACACACGTTTACTCCACGCACTTCATTAAGCTCGGTTTTGATGTTAACTGACGTGAGGAAACGATTTCGCAGGGAAGTTATAACAATAAATCGGTCATCACGACCTGTGGTTGCTCGAGTTCTGCCTGTACCACGTCTCCTCCTGTAAGAACCTGTCTCTACAAACCTTCTGTATATTCTAGAAACCGTAGACTGGTTTAAATTTAAATTTCTACCAATCGTTCGTTGATCCAAGCCCTCCCGCACCAATGCTACAATTTGTGCCGCTTGTTCGGACGAAGTAGGTATCCATATTATGGTTCAAAAACTCTCGATGTGTTAAAAAACTAACCCAACAATTATGCTGGTAACAATAATTCAATTGACAAAACAAAAAAAATCAATGAGAATCAATTTAAAACTTTGCTATAAATAACACGCAAATCTGATACTACAAGTAAATTTTCTTTTCCCGGCTATATTCATTTGTTTTACTGCAGTTCTATTTTTAAATTTAATTTTTTTTAAGATTAAGAGCCAGTCTTTCCATATTTATATAATTTAATCTAAAAAGTTTGCATACTTATTATAAAAAATCCTTTTAGAGTAAACCTGAACTTTGATGCAGTTTATGAGTCCGTCAGTGTAGTTGTTTCTAATCATGGCATTGACAATAGGGTGTGCAATCTTTCCTTATGAGTGCTTACAGCTGAACCCTTAACAAAACTTAGAGATTGTAGTTCCATTGCGAAGCCTTTCTATCCTCGCACCGCTCACCATAGACAGGGAGTTCTTCTTCTTCTGATGAATCGACGGCATTTTGGAGTTGCCGTCGTCGTGTAGTAACTTGTTTCACGGCAGCGCCGCTACTCACGGAGAGGGCCCGAGCATAGGTTTCGTTCTTCGGGAAGGGTTACTACATCAAATCTTTCCGTCATCCGTCAGGGAGTTCATCCTCACACACTACGACCGGAAACGGTGCGCACTGTGCGGTATGAAAGGAGTTTCATCCCGCGCACGCTCAAGCTGTGGAACGAGCTGCCTGCCGTGATTTTCCCAAGCGACTACAATATGTGGTTCTTCCTACAGGGTGGGCAGCACGAGTGTAAAGCCCTTAGTATTGCAAATGTCCATAAGCCACGGTAACCGCTTTCCATTGGGTGGGCCGTGTGCTTGTAGCCAGCCAGCAGGATCTACTCCCACTAATTAAAGAGACCCCTAGCCTGTGGTGTGCATGCATTTGAATACAAATGAAAAGAGTACACAAATACCTAGACGTTGATGAATTCTCTCCATTACTGCTATTTGATGGAACATCATCGTCTTCCTCTTCCTCCTCTGAAAGACAATTTTTAATCATTAGTACCATATTATAAATTCAACTAATTCGTAATGGGCAACTTCGAATGATTTAGATGAGTGGGACTGGTCATAAGTTCTAGTCTGGTCTCTCTTGAAACTTTTTCCAGTATTAAATCGATTTGAATAGACATCATATTTTGTGAATAAAAATTGTTTTTATTTATTTATTCTTATAATATTTATATATACATTATAATGATGATGAATTTTACTCACCATTACACCAATCAGGCAACTCAGGGGCAGGTGGGGTGAACTCAACCTCACTGTACCGTCGACATAACTCCTCCAAATAGTCTTGCTTGTATATGCCAGGAGGTCTAAAATAGTATATGTTGTATAATAAATATGCAGTTAATGAAAATATACTTGATTGTTTAAGTGCTTTGATGTTTTCTATCAAGAAAGTTTCAATTTTCTCTTCTATTAGGACACTTGCCAACCTTGTAAAAAATTGTAATGGTTCATGCAGAATATGATTTTTGACTTTTACAACAGTTTATCAGCGAGCGAAATCAGCACGGCTACCTCCCGCCGAAGTCAGCGAGGGTGGTTATGTCGGACTCGAACCGACCAAAACCGCACCGCCGTCTTCGGCCATCAGTTGCTGAGGGTGAGGTGGCCTCTGGCATATCACTCACACACCGGATGACAGTAACTATCTGTACTGAGTGCCCATTTATTTATTTGTACATTGAATTGCAATATAATCTATTCCATGTGCTCTCTGAAAAGGCCTCCCCCAACACCGATTGGCCATATAGTAAAGAAAATAACAGGAAATTTGCTGGTGGCAGCTGTGTTTTGTGATTTTAGCTGGTGGCTTGTGTGTGGTGACCCTAACACAGATTACCATTATCTATATTGTGGCCAGTACTCCATCCACTGTTTTAGCGAAAAATACACTATAAATACTACTGTAATAATATTTTATTTACCTCATCCGAGCAAACTCGATTATAGCTGCCTCAACACTGCAGTCTAACTGTTCCACCATGTAAGAGACCAGTAGAAATCCTGATCTATTGAACCCATGGGTACAGTGCACGCCAACCATCTCTAATGGCTTCTGATTTACAAATTTGCTTACCAGAGTAATAAATTCCCTGAAAAAATATTTATTAATTAATATTTAGTATGATTTTAAAATTTATATATAAATTAATAGTATAAAAACAATTGATGTGGGAACGAGTATTAGAAACCTAATAATTTATGAGTAACTGGCTATAAGATAGCCTCCGGTCCACCAATGTGGAATTCTGTTCCAAAGATTATCTCGTGGCCACCAGATTTTTTCAGTTTTTTTTTTAAAATTCCATATTTAACTGTTTATTCAATTATAAATTACATTTAATTTATACTTCATCATCAAATGGATTCGTATTAATTCTATTGAGTAGAGTGTGCAATTTCCATTTGTCTATGGAATGCACATGCATGATTGTTAGGTCAGCACTTTGAAATGTCTAACTATTACTTTCTACCCTGTCTAAAAACACTGTGTAGGCCCTGCCATTATCTCTTTGGAGGTCAGTTCATAACACAATTTCAGGTCAAATATTAAGGGTAAAGAGTTACTCTACACTTACCTAGTTTGATCTGGGGATGGAGTTTCCCCATGCCCTCGGCACTGCATCTTCACATACTTGCAGCCAGCTTCTTCAACCATATTCTTGTCGTAGAACCTGTTTGTGTTTGTCAGATCAATCCATAAGCCAAGTTTTATCTACAACAAAAATATTTAATGTATTTGTAAAATTTAATAGTCATGTAGACCACTCAATCAAAGAAAACAAAGTGGAGGAAATGTACATACTATAATTTCTCTGGCTACTGGTTGAGGCTAAACAATAGGTGTGTATTAAATACCATTATCCATATTAAAATATATGGATAATATCAATATCTAGGGATGATGCGAACAAATCATAGCAAGTCAAATAATACTGTTCTAATTTATAACTCTCTCCCCATGTACATAGCTTAAACGTTAATAACCAATAAAGCTTCCATATTCGTACTATCATCATAATGGATGGGCATGTTTGGTTGAGGGGATGAAAAATTTACTTCATCCTCTGGACTTTTGTTTTGTTTATTTGACTTATGCCATTGGACTAGGTCAAAAATACAGATGTGTCAATATTCCTCAATCATATAGTGGCATGAGTTGATTGAATTGAGTAACTTTAATATGCAACAAAAATTTCTTGTACACAACTTTATTCTACATAATTGTGCATTGTACAGTGGGGTCCAAAAGTTCCTGGACACATTAAGATATATAATCCTTTGACAGCCTTAGTCTAATTTAACCAAACTTTACACAGATAGCATTAATAAAATAAACTAGATTGAGTCTTATTTCCTTGTAAGAAAATCTAAAACTAGTAGTTGTGTAGTGTCATCAGTTCATGCAAGCTTAAGTTTCAAATCGTCGAGGAATGTTAAGAGCCCACTGTACATGTTCTTTAACTGTTGGTACATGCTCTATAACTTTGTGTACAATGAAGACTTACCTATCTATCTTTCAATACACACAATTATATCAAGTAGTTCAGTCACATCACTCTTAACTCAATAAATATTCTCAGCTGATGAATGAAGATTTTTTGCCAATGTTTTTATGCCAAGTCAAACATTGTAAATGTTAGTTGAGATGGCAGGAGTATATCTTCAAAGCTAACAGGATAAATATTTACCTACCACATGTATGAATGCCATCAGCACTTACAGGGATAAGAAACAGTTTTCTATAATCTTATTTCTAAATTAACACATGCTAGTATAACAATAAAATTGTATGCATCATGTGTAGGTATGTGTTATGTTACAGCTATGAAAAACTTATATATATGATTTATTTTATTAACTGCATGATGTGAAATACAGTCAACCCTACATTTACAACATTAAAGCCCATGAATGGTTGCTTTTTTTTTCTGAATTTAACATATTTGTTGACAATGTCACACTGATTTTGTGAACTATAAATAGAATTTTACAAATGAAAGCTTGGCAAAACTAGTCAATATTTGTAGGTCAATCGTTTATTGAATCTTCAAGTCATTACTATGAGTGTTATAACAATGTTTCTATCAACTAGCTGGCCAAGATTGAAGTGAAACAGCTGATTTTATAAATACCACTTACTTTCATACTCTTTGTGTAGGCCATCAACATGGCTGGTGTGAAACGGTTTTCCTCGGGTACTTGTTCATTGAATTGAGGTCCCAAAGGTGTCTTGAAAGCCAAAAACTTATCTGCTACCAGTCCATTCGCTTTTCGTGGACATCTAAGCCATCTATTTGGTATGGGACCTGGATCTCTATGCGCCATAGTGATTTATGAAAATTAACTCCTTTACAAGTTAATAAACACAATACAAACTTTGTTTAATACACATTGGTGAGTACCAGAGTACTTTGCAGGGTGAAAGGTTTATTTTCAAGATAACAATATCACTCTATTTGACAAGTCGACACAGCATCTCCAAGTAGGTATCAAAATAGAGACGCGCGCGGCGGGCAAGTGATAGACTAAATTCGATTTAAGTTTTGTATCGATATTTATTATTTATCTATAATATATTTTGTATATTTTATGTCCGGTTTTATTAGTTTTACCTAGCTGACTCATGTAACAAAATATGTCACCCGATTTTGCAATACATACAAACCTCTCACGTAATTTTCAAGATTAAGCATACCTACATAGGGACAGACATAGACTATACTATGTAGTGACCTGTGACAGTGAAGACCAATTTATTGAAATGATCAGCACTCCCGTCAACTTACTTGTGTTGTTAGTGGAATTACGTTGGAAGTCCTTATGCCTCTGATCCCAAGGCCGATTCCTACCATGGCTTTATGCACCGTAATAACATGTTCGAAAGAGGATCTTGATTACTCTATTCTCTCACTTATCGATAGCAGACAAGTTGATTTTCTTCGTTGTTACTTATAGCATAAGTTGTGTACACAGTGGCACACCTCACAGTCAATTTTTTCCTCATAATTTAGTGGTCAGTGATTTTTGCAGTTCAATAGAGGAGGAGGTCACTTGTTCCTCGTTATTTATACGGAGTCTGATTTACAGGAAAATGTGAAGAGAAGGGTAAGAATATTCGATAAATGTTTAATGAAATGACTCAATATAGAAAATCACAAAATCGAGTCGTATCAAATGAAACTGCCCAACACTAGAAGAAACTAGCAGCACACTCTAGAAGGACACAAACAGATTATAAAACGTACAGAATAAAAATAAAAACAAATACAACGCAATTTGTTGTTTTATTACTTACTTACTGAAAATATATAATTATGATAAAACTAAGTAAGCAAGTACTTACTCTCTATAAATAAACAAAAAAAAATGCAAATGGTCAAGAATACTTTCAATTCAGTCATGGACCATGAGTTTGAGTAATTTATTGATTTGCTTTCTTAATAATGAAAGAAAGTAAAGATCTGGTACCTAATTAATAGATTGCTTTTAAGTACTCACGACCACTAAACTTATTAGGTTAAGTTTCTTCTTGAATTCTTTCGAAAAATATTACAAAGATGAAAGAGATTTTTTGTTCTTCTGAACGTACCAAAACTATTTTTGGCTGTTGACAGAAGTAGCAACTTTACAAAATTTGAAATGGACAGTGGTTGCAGCGTTGTCGTTTCGCTCATTTTGATATAGAAGGCCCATGCTAGAAAGAGTAGGAAGACTGTATCATTTTTATGTGTTGGCCACATTTGAAGTTGGTATTTGCCAAGAGCCTGCCATTTTGTGAGATAGAAGGGAGATAAAAAATAGTTTTATGGTGTTGAAATTTTACAAATACTCCGTTGCCATTTGTCTTAGGGCCAAAAACAAATGTTTAAATGGACGCATCGTCCATTATAACTCAGGTGTCACGGGATGACGAACAATTAAACAATTATGGATCCGACAGAGGTAAATCTCAACCGAATTACACCTGTTACCATGGGCATCAAATTAGAGCGTATAGTGTTACCTTCTCACGACTCGTAAATATTTGTAGCTCGTGAGCAATAATAAATTAACGGATTCGTGAACGTTTTGTACTCCTTGCGTTACGTTTCGCGTGCGTGTGCTTTGAGGTAAACAAGTGGATTTGTGGACGCGATAACATTTACAGCAACCTTGAGAACTCCCCTTTTCCGAGGGTCCTACTTGTGATAATCTTAAAGGCCGCCGCGTGTGTACTGCTGTGTTTGAAGTGTTCTGATGTGCAATGGTTGTTTTAGGGTCATCCCCTGCCGGCCAGCATCATGAAGGCGATGGTACGCCAGTATCAGGATCTGCACCGATGGGGACTAAAAAGTCCAGCGGAAGCGGTGGGTTTTTGCGGTCCTTACTGTGCTGTTGGCGCGGAGGACGTGGCAAGGGCCCACCCGGCAGCAATGGTGCGAACAGCATCGATGGCAGGGCTTCGCCACCACTCCTGGTCATGGCGGAACATGCACCCCGACCATTACTACCGCCAGTGAGACACCAGGATATGCATAAAAAGTGTATGGTTATTGATCTTGACGAGACTCTAGTTCACAGCTCTTTCAAGGTATGTTGTCTTTCTTTTTCATCAGTCTTAATTAGGATTGAAATATGTATTGGTGCAGACGATTTGTTAAGTATTCTTACTAAGTATTCTATGAGAATACAGATTTTCCAATTGGTAAACTAATAAGTTCTCAGATATTATGATGTGCTCCTACAAACCGAATCTGGTTTCCTCCATAACAGAAGTTAAACTCTTTACTGATGGTATAGACTGAAAGAAAAAACAATATTCTAATACTGACACTGAGGCTATCAGTACATTCTTATCACAATTAAATTTGTGTTGTGTACCACATAATCATTTAGATCAGGAAAACCTTGTTTTGGTTATAGTCATAATAACAAACGTTATCAAAATATGACTTATTTGATAAGGTTATTTAGTGTTGTTACCTGTAATACTCATCATTCCTAAGCATATATTTGGGATTGATTTGAAAAAAATTAAGAAAGAACATGTTTTATTTTATATGTTACTTTGGGGTCAATACTAGCACAAATGTAAAGGTTCCATTTTTAACCTTATCTCTTCAAGAAAAAAAATTGCTATATAATAGTTGGCCACAAGTAATTAACCTGCATTTACAATCACATATGAATGAGAATTAAATGAGAATCAAATGAGAATCTCATTAGCATTTGGTATCTAATTTGCAGTGGCCAACATATTTTGTTTATCTTATACCTTGTTTGTCATCGCTGGGTTTTATGAAATGAAACAATACAGTTTATATTAAGCCTTATTGAATAGAGGGG
Organism: Pelosia muscerda; assembly: GCA_963691645.1. Classification (NCBI taxonomy): domain Eukaryota; kingdom Metazoa; phylum Arthropoda; class Insecta; order Lepidoptera; family Erebidae; genus Pelosia; species Pelosia muscerda. The sequence goes on from OY829100.1 coordinate 4,696,970, forward strand.
AAACAAATGAAGCAACTGTTAGGTGCTGCAGGTGGGGCGTCTCAACTTGTAGATATTCATATTGGAAATAATAATGGTAGGAATAATTGAATTGAAACCTCTTTTTACAGTTTCTAGAGTGATATATGTTGTGTTATTGACTTTTATTTGAAAAGTACCCGAATAATACAAAATATAAAGTGATAGAATCTGTGAAAAGTGGTTTCATTTCAATGTGTGACATTTGCGAAAAGTATGAAGTAGTAGTAGTAGTATAATAGTGTTGATAAGTTCCACAATTCTATCGATAACCCTTTTATCTGTCTTAGACTTACACATTAACTTAGCCCAGTCTCAATCTAATGTGAAACAGATGTTGACGTGTACACATATTTGCAAAGAGGCAAAATGAACCTACTATTTTGGATTTATAATCCAATATTACACTTTTTGCTCTATCATGTAATGGATATCATCTTTCATGTAATGGAGATTGATATTCCAAAATAATTACAATCAAATTGCCGCATGCAATCAATCAAATACTTAGTCTATTGCAGTCCACCGCTGGACACAGGCCTGTTTAATGTGCACATAGCACCAGCTTCTCTGCTTTGCGTATCCATTGCATCTTAGCCATTTTCAAGTTGTAGGTATGTCCATCTTGCTGGGGGCATCTCACCTTCCATTTGCCAATTTTCGGTCTTCACCTTAGGACCCATTTAGTCCTCCAGCATTGATTAAGTTTACGAAATTTGACTTTGACCTATATATCATTTTCATTGCAATTCCTACATAATATGTTGAAGAAAATCCTCGCACAATACATTGAAAAACTAAAGCATCATTGTTGAGAACATCCTCCTATCTGTGAATCCTATCTGTGAGTCACCTAACTGGTTTAAGTAGTTAGACAATACAGCAATTATAGTTATTGTGTGATTAAATTCCAAGCTCAACTGCTCCACTCTTTTTATAACTCCAATTAGAGCTAGAGGTTCTTCTATGTACTTGTTTTATAAACTTAATGATAGGAAAAAATGTAGCCCTGTTTTTCTAGTATGTTATTAAAAAATCATTTAAAGTATTGATTTTATAATTGTATATTATGAGCATTGATGAATTAAAGTGGTCCTTAGTTTAAAAAAATTTACATGTCTCTTGTCATCACCTCTACTTAAGGTAGTCTTGATATTATTATTGGTTGGTAGTACTTCTAATTATGTAGTGGGAGCAGGCTCGATCTCAGCTCTGTGTAAATATTTGAATATGGTATTTGCATTGGTCTCGTCATACCTCTAAGAGCATGTTCAGCCATCTGTCCCAGTTGTCATATTATGGACATCTGTGGTAGATGTAATATAACGGTTGAAAAGGCCTCATAGAATGTCCACCACTCTATGTGGCTAGTTTCAACCCATTCTCCTATAGTACAGGTGGCAACCCGACAAGACTATTTCATCAAAAACCTTGTTCTTATCCCATTTTACACAACATTATTTACATAACAAAGTCAAACCCATATACATGCCATTTTGTTTTTGCTATTATCAATGGTGTAGTAATATTATGACAATTATCATGTAAACAGGAAAGTGAATTAAAATTAGAACAGGGCATTTAATGTATTTATCATTATAATATTTAATTCAAACTTTAGAATCATGCTACCAACCTACTAAATTCATATTACTTTTCTATAGCCTGCTGTAAATATCATACTGCGTGTTTCTTCCCTTTCATCCCTTTTTGAACTCTTTTATCCCCTTTTCTCGCCATAAAATTTGTTAAAACGTGAAAGAGTAAAAGACAGCTTTCAACGCTTTCACGTCTAAACCCATTAAACCTTGGGAAATAAGCTACGTAACTTTTACCGCGAAAAAGGGGATAAAAGGGTTAAAAAAAGGATGAAAGTTTTTTTTTAGCTATGTTTAATCGCAATAACTAATATTCACGCGGGCAGAGCTGCCGGCAACAGTTAGTTATAGTAAAATGCCATTTAAATCACTGCAGAGTGAAAGTTGCAACCGAAATAGTTTGAGATGTCTATGACTTTGGTTATCGGTTACCAAAATGTAGAGATATTCATAAAACTCGTTTTTGCTCACAGTTATGTTAATTTAATGCAGCATGATGATGATTCATTTGTGGCGATTCCATAACTAATGTACTACTTACTTTTTCTTTATAATCAATTTGTTATTAATTAAGCATTTCATTACCATTTCCCGATAAAACGATATTACGTCACCGCATTACTGTTCAGCCAAAGCGGAGGTCCAATTCATGTAATAAAAATCTATTCAAAATTAGTCTTGATCTAATCTGGACTCTCCCGAAATAATACGATCAAGATGTCTCTTGAAAATTGTATTACGAACATAAAGTTATGCTTATAAGAACATAATGTGCGAGTGACATAAGTTTCTTTGTACAAAACCTAGACGTGAGATAGTGACAGTATATGAACCGTGAAACGTTTTTTTATTAACCAAGTTGATAACTTTGACAGAAATATATAACATTGCAGTGACGTCAATGTTGTACACTAAGGCTGGGTTGCACCATCTTACTTCAACATTAACAGTACAGTTAAAGTACCGGCCAGGTTTAAAACAGGTTGCACCATTTGACAATAGTTCAAGTGACGTCATAACTAAACGTAACCACGTTCGGCCGGTTACTGTAATTGTTAACGCCAAATTCTTGTTTCTGAAGTCATCTGATGAGTTGTCAAGTGTTTTCTTTCTGAATAGGCTCAGTCTTCGACATGACGGTGAATCACGAACGTGTTATGATTTTCTGATTAGGTACTTAACTATTTTTATTGAGTCCAGGTGATGACTAATATCACCTCAGAATGTATCATATATAAAAGATAATATCGATACCCTCATAATTCCTATGTTTACCTGATTGTGTGTACCATTTAGAGAGGTCATTAAAAATATGTGCCAAAAAATTGCGAAAAAGGAAACTGACATAATTGAAGTACCTATAAGTTTGTTTATTAGTATTCACACTTAGTCTTTGGACACTTTCAAATTAGCAATTAGTGTCGGACTGTTGCAGTTCGTAAAACGGGCTGAATTCAGAATTATGATTTTCATACAAAAATATTGCACTGATTCTACTAATTGTTACCCATTCCACAGAATTAATAATAGTACTGCCATTCTCAAACCACTGAGATTACAAAACAGCCATTGATTATTCAGCTTCATCGACTTAAATGCAAAGCTCAAAATTCAATGAAAAAAAGTTCGTTACATCGTTTCATTCGATTAAAATAATGTCATTTAATTTTAGATTTAATTGCATTGTATTGTAGTGGAGTCTCTAATTCAATGACATTTTTTTGTAATCTTCGTAATTTGGCAATGGTTGATTATTACATAGTTAAATCGTGGTCCAGATCGTGCGGGAGCAGTTAGCCGGACTACTGTCGCACTGCTTGACCTTGTGTCCTTTTGTATGAGAAATCATAACAGACTGTAGCAGACTGCAAAGTCTTATCTTTTTTAAATTTAGAACATAAGTGTTTTAACACATAAAATAAAAAATGAACACCAGCAGGAATTGTAATGGTCTTTGAAACCCTTACCACTAACAAAGAACATTTGTTTTTATCTCTGAAGTCAAATACATCAATCAAAAAGTGAATGCACTGTAAAAGTACTAAAGTACTTAAGTTTAGTTGACATTGGTTGGTTTTCAACCAAAGCAGCCTCTATCTTATTGATATACTTACCTAATTGTTTTATCATAACGCTATCACACTTTGGATCCCAACACTGCAGATAATGTATCTTTTATCGAGACTAATTCATTCATATCATGTGATAATAATGATAACCTTGGGTATTGCATTGGATTATTATTGTATTGTATTTGTTTAACACTCGACAAAGGTGTGAATAAAAGTTTAGAAAGGAAATTTTTATTATAGCCGTGAGAGAGTTTGGCTGTAGACACACTAGACACCTTTTTTTCTGCTATATCTGTGCACTTACATTAAAAAAAATGTCATTCTAGCCACTTGTCTATGAAATAAGGTGATTGAGGCACAGATTACTTAATAGTTACCGTACTTTGTAAACATCTTTTGCGTCACTTATTACAGGCACATGGCATACATTTCATAATTTATTGATACACATGCTTGATGTTTACATAGCCGAAAGATGGTGGTTGAGTATTTGTGATAAAATATGCGTAGTTTTGGTAATTAGTTGAACACACATACATACATGCGCTCACGCCTACTTCCCTTCTGGGTAGGCAGAGACAACAGCCCGCTATTTGGCTCTATCTTACATACTTCAAGTGCTTCTTCTACTGTCATTAAGCCTTTCATGAAAGCCCGCCAGTTTCGAGTACTTCTGACTTTCTCTTTTTGAATTTTTTTATTAATTTAAGTTCGAGTGTGTGTACCCCGCGAGGTCGACCCCCGCTAGCCCCCCCATTCACCCGATACTTACCTACCTGATGTGTCATTCGCTCTGTACTCATTAGCATAGCCTTATCAATCCACTTTACGTTCTTTTTCAGGCCACAATTTTCTCGAATCTCTGTAGTTCTCTTTTTATCAACCAGCCTTACGACTACGACCGCACCTAACGACCGCATCTCCACCGCTTTCACTCTACTTTCAAGCTTCTTCTCCCAACCAATTTCACTTCCATACATTAGAGTGGGGAATAGCACGCCATCATGAACCACCAGTCGAGCCTTCTTCGGCACGTACTGACCATTCATAAAGGACTGTAGTGCACCATTCACGTGATCCCGCAGTCACCCTCTTTTCAATAACTCCATCATACTTTCCATCTCTTGTAAACAAACTACCCAAGTACACAAACCCTGACACTTATTCTTTACATTCACCTGCAATCTTTACAGTATATCCAGTCACTGTTTTTTCCTCTCAAAACTATAACTTTCGTCTTTCTGGAATACTTTCGTACCTTTCACTTTAATCGCCTCATTCATGCTGTTCACCATTTCCTGCAACTCCTACGCCCATGATGCAAATATATCTTCGTCATCAGCGTACAGGAAGCACTTGACATGCAGTCCTTTCATCTTTAATCGATACTCACGCTTTCATATCACTCATGCAGCTATTGATGAAAAGGTTGAACAGCCAAAATGATGGTCATCAAAGTTAAACAAACCAAAAAAAGCAAATTAGTTGAAATTGACTTTAAATATAATGGATAAAGTTTTTACTAAGTGGTCTCTCAAATAATTATTTTCTAGTAACAGTAATCGTAGAGGCTTTAGAAAGCTCCTTACTGATTGACTGAATAAGTACAAAATGGATGTGAACTCACCATGCTCCGCATTGCGCAACAAGCAATCTTCATGTATTACTCCAATGGTGCATAACTCTTTGCTGCGTCACAATTCTTTTAAAGTGTGCCAAATAAACGGACCACGTCCCAAATGCGCGGTCCGTTGGCCAAGTAGTGTGCCACATTTGCCATTACCCCCTCTACACAAAGCCATGCCCCTCACGGACCATGGTGTACTGGACACTTAACGTTATGTAAAACAGTCTTCCCTTCTCCAATAAGTTTTGCTGTATTGCGTCGTCGGTCGCTAACTCGCGTATAGACGTGTAGCTATTCGCTAAAGACATTCTTGGTGGTGCGGAATTCCCACCAGTAAAAACGCGACGAAATATCGATAATGTTGCTTTCTGGAAATGTAAAAATAAACGTAAACACGTTGAACTTCGGTTGCGTGTTTACGTACAAATCCAAAAATAACCAGTTGATATTATGAATTGAATGATATTAACGTTTAATTGTTGAATCATTAATGGCATATGTAGGAAAATGGTAACAGAAAACAAGTTGTAAACAGAATATATCATTATTCTCTGAGCCTATTCCCAACTCAATTGGGGTCGGCTTTCTAGTCTAATTAAGATGCGACTGAATTTCGATATTTTCCGTAAAGCAAATCAAGTAGTAAAGCAAGCAATTCTTCACAACCAAATTGGCGATATCGCAGTTCTGTAGTTAGGCTAGTCAGACTTAAGAAGTCTACAACTACCCGTTACGACTGCCAAAGATGTTTGTATGGCAACTTGGACCGAAGGCTTAACGTGCTCTCCAAGGTACGACCAGACCAGTGCAAATAGCCATATTCATGCATACAAATATTTGCACTGAGCGGGGATCGAACCCGCGCCTCTTACTTAGCAGTCGCGTTCACTATCGCCACGCCACAGTGGCTGGGCACATATTTTTGTAAGTAACAAGATTTGGCATACAGAAAACCTTCGAAAATGTAGGATTACATCCATTAAACATGTTTCGCACCATCCATATTGACACTTATGTAACAAATTATCATATGCATATGATAAAGTAACGGAAGTAACTATAGTTTATGTCGTAGAGTGCCATTTTTGATTGATAAAGCGAGTATATTCAAACGTATGATTTTAGATTGACATGGTCATTTACGAATTCACTATTAAATCGATCGAGTACACCGTGATCATGGCGCTTGCAACAACGCCGAAATATCGGTTACGCGAAGAAATCAACGAACATGGTAAATATCCCGATCGATTTAATAGTGAATTAATATTCAAACGTGTTGCGCTGCGTACTACAAAAGTGGCAGAATCGGACTAGAATCAAATACATTTCTAATTTCACAAGATTATCCTATTGTCAGCAGTGCAGTGTGAACAAACACTAGAAACTGTAGTCAAAATATGAAATGAAAAATTATAATAATTTCTTACATAATTTTCTCCCCATGCTGAGATTAGATTTCGTTGCAGGGCTTGAAACCGGTTTAGAAAATACCGGTTAATAGAGGTTAAACCCGGTTTTCAGTAAAGGTTTCATTCGGAGCGAAACCAGAATGGGAACCATACTAAAACCTTAATAAACCGGTTTAATCCAGAGCGACACGCGCCCGCGTCGGCATCGCTTGAAGTTTGTTTTGTTTGAACTAAGCACGTCACAACTTGTTAGTATTGTTCAGAGATTGATGCATTTATTTAAACGATTATTGGTAATTTCGCAGCTTTGCTCCTACTTATTTTACGTTTTTCAAGTGAAGCATGGGTCGTAAGAGAAAGGACAAAATTTATAGTTATTTTGATTACGAGAAAGAAAGAAATGTCTAATCGAAGGATGCGGCGTAACATACGTTATACTGGTGGTAGAAATTTAATGGCACTTTGTCATAAATTTCGACCGGGTGGGTACCAGCGTGCACATGTGCGTAAAACGCTTCATAGTAATTCAACCTCGGTTGGATTGCGTTCAGCAAGGGCAAAGCTGGTCAGAGGTGGTGGTAGTCGCAGCATAAGTGGGACCAGTGGGTCTTGGCGTAGTCTGGTGGGGAGGGCGCGGGGTGACCCGCCGAGCAGGGAGACCCGTAGAAACTGTGGTGCCGCGACCCGCTCGCGGCATAGTAGAAGGGCCCAACTGGGGCTAACCACCCTGAGAGGCCGCGGGCCGTGCATAATCCTGATATGGTTCGTCGTGCCAGTTGGTGACCGGACGTGGGAACCCGGCGACCATATTCGGGAGAGAGGGGGGGGGGGGGGGGCTTCGGTTCGGCGCGTCGGGTCTCGCCATGCATCACAACCATAAATAAAACCAATCTCCCGCGCTTTGTCAGGCGGTGCTTTTCGACCACAATCACCTTTTTTTCACGACTTCTCTTACCCCCTACCATGGCTGTACATATCAGAGATTATGGCAACACAGCGGTTCTTCATTCTCCCACTAGCTCGCTTTTTGAGGTGGAGTCCACTAACATCTGTAGGCTCCATCATGCAAACCTCATCGCCGTCCACCAACAACTAGAGACGGCGAAACCAGCCATGCTCTTTCTGACGGAGACACAAATATGCCGCATTACTTCACGACCTACCTGCTCTACCCCAGCTATGTTCCTAAGGTTCCGGCTATGTTCTGTTTGTTAGAGCGGATGTTTGTTGTCGCCGTTTGCGCTGCCTTGAGGACCCATCTTTTTCTGTCATGTGGGTACACATAGACCATAGCTGTACGCGACAAATCTCTGTGTGCCTTTACCGTTCCCATACCGGAGATGCCTAGATAACTCGACTCTTTGAATATCTGATGTCAGGCGGCAGATAAGGCGAAGGAGCGGTTTCCGAACGCTGAATTGGTAATTTTGGGGGACTTTAACGCGCACCACGAGATCTGGTTGGCTCCACCAAAACAGACCATACGGGAAGAGCTGCCGCGTTTGCTCTGGCTCACAGCCTGACTCAACTGGTACACGAAGTCACTAGAATACCAAGAGGGTCAGATCTGGGTGGCTTGTCAGCTGAAGGTGCTAGCTTCAGCTGACAAGCTACCCAGACCAGTACAATGTTTCGGTTCGAGCCGCCTTAGGCAACTCCGACCATTGTCTGGTCTGAGGTGCCTATCATAGCGTCCCCACGACCAGTGCAGAGAAATCGGCGTCTCTGGCACTACTGGTTAGCAGACCGGAATGGACTGCGTGACTATTTTGCGTCCATCCCTTGGGTTGAGCGCTGCTTTGAAGGTCCGACCCAGAGCGGATGCCCAGCTCATAGCACAGGTTGATCAAGAACTAGTGGCGCATCACACGGGCAGCCGTAGCTACTGGCTCCTAGCTAAAGCCGTGCAAGCTAACTTCTGCCAGCCTTCGCTATTATATATTCGTATCAGGCAAAGCAACGTCCGTGCAGTACTGCAGTCACTCGATGTAGGGAAAGCCAGTGTTCCAGATGATATACCAGCGGTGGTTCTTCAAAAATGTGCTGTACCGACTCTCCTACATTTCAAGTACAGTGCCAACTGCGTGGAAAGAGGCAAATGTACAGCCGATTCCCAAGAAGGGAGATCGCTCAGACCCAGCCAACTACCGACCTATAGCCGTCACCTCATGCGCCACCACAAAGCTCATGCGTCACCTAGAGGATCACTCCCTAATTAATGACCGGCAATAAGGTTTCAGGCCGAAACGGTCAACGGGTGATCTTCTGGCGTATATAACCCATCTTTGGGGTGAGGCTATGGATAAGCATGGTGAGTCACTGGCTATTAGCCTGGACATCGCCAAAGCTTTCGATAGAGTCTGGCACAAATAGCTTCTTTGCAAACTACCAGCCTTCGGTCTGCCTCCAAGATTGTGCAATTGGGTTGCTAGCTTCCTGCAGGGGCGCTGTATTCGCGTTCTTTGTGATGGACGAGCTTCGGAGTTCCTGCAGGTAAATGCTGGCGTGCCGCAGGAGTCCGTCTTATCACCCACTCTCTTTCTTCTGCATATCAATGACATGCTGTCCAACGGCAGCGTCCATTGCTATGCAGACGATAGTGCTGTACACGAGAGTTACCACGGACAACCTGCGACCAAGCAGTCTGATATAGCCGAAAAAAGGCAGCTTCTTGTTACTGGGCTTGACCGGATCCTCAATCACATATCCCAATGGGGATCTGAGAACCTGGTCGAGTTCAATGCCAAGAAGACGCAGGCACGTGCGTATACAGCAAAGACATCGCCTTTCCTTCCTCATCCCACTCTTCAGAGCACGCCAATGCCATTACAGGATAACCTCAATATACTCGGAATGGATGTTCGCTGCAAACTGAACAACAAGAACTATTTCGAGAGCATCATCAAAATAGCTTCGCGTAAACTCGAAGTCCTGAACAGAGTGAGACGTTTTTTCACGCCGGAGCAACGGTGTCTTCTTTACAAGACACAAATTCGCTCCTGCGTGGAATACCTACTGCTCGCATCTCTGGAATGGCTCCGCAAAGTACTTATTAGATGCTCTCGACAGGTTGCAGCGACGCGCGCGTTGCTCACGGCGATGGTACGATGCGCAAACGCTTGGGCTGCCGGCGCCTCCTTCTCCGAGCAGGTAATGCTCAAGAAGGAGACGTCGGAACGAGTTCGGAGAAGACTCCGGACCCGCACAGCCCGCGATGAGCGGAGGCGACTCGGACGTCGAAGGTCGCAGAATGACCTCCGTCCTCCATGAGCGCGGGCCTGGGGGAGACGGGTGGAGCCGCCTGTCACTAGCAGAAGCGCGCAAAGTGCGCCTCCCCATACCCGGGGGCTAGTTGGGGACACCGTGGTCCCTACACCCGAGGGATATGTTGGCTACTACCTCACCTCCGGCAACTGAAGACCCAAAGACGGCGTGCGTTTTAGTCGGTTGAGTCCGACATAACCTACCCAACCGGCTCCGGTGGGGGGTATCCCTGGGGATTTTTCGCACGATAAGAAAAAAAAAGGTTGCAGCGACACGCGATCTGCGTTATTGGGGGTCTTATTTTTATTTAATAATTACAGAAGTTGTGATTCAGCTATGTTCATTATATTTGATTGATAAAACTGTTCTTATTATATTTTTAGCCTAGCCTAGCCTAGCGGTAGCCTAGTGGTATGGGTAGTGGACTGCTGAGACGAGGTCTCGGGTTCGATCCCAGGTTAACTATGACACACACCAATGACTGCGATGCTTTTCGAAGTTATGTGTGTATTTATCGCAGGTTTACAAGTGCCCGGTTAATGGCAATAGGCTCGCCACCTATTACATTGGGACCTAAATATAAACTGGCGAAATGTGGGTGCTAGCACCTCTGCCTAACCCTTCGGGGATATAGGCGTGATATTATAAAAAAAAAATATATTTTTATAATTAACATAAAAAAATTGTATTCAATTGAAAATGGGCTACGCATTAAGTCCACGTGACCGCAGCACGCACAACACTTTAGTGACTCCCTTCAGTACTCCTTTAAAAGTATCTCGAAGCACATTAGCCCTGCGCTTGAAAATTTAAATTTTGTACTAGTAGATTACACATGTAGTCCGCGCGAATTGAATACGAATGGTGACGGCGATGTTGTCGGTAAGAGTGAAATCAAAACCTTTATTAACCGGTAAATTGAGTCAAACCTATATAATTTCGCTCTTTAAGAAAAGAGGTTTTTTAGCGGTTAAGGTAGAGTCAAACCTAAATGAAACGCTCCCAGGTACTTGCACTGAAACCGGTTTGATACATTAACCGGTAAACAAGCCCTGTTTCGTTGACATTACCATATTTGAAGGAAGAATTCAAACTGAAATCTGAACACCTTTAATGCCTACGCAGCTCACAAGCACGGCAATCAGCATACAATTTTACTATAAGCTTTTTTTTTTTTTTTATCGTGCGAAAAATCCCCACGGATACCTCCCCACCGGAGCCGGTTGGGAAGGTTATGTCGGACTCGAACCGACTAAAACGCACGCCGTCTTTGGGTCTTCAGTTGCCGGAGGTGAGGTTGTAGCCAACATATCCCTCGCACCCCGGCAGACCCGGGGCCTTCTCTTCGAGATGACCCCCGTCGGGTGCAGGGACCACGGTGTCCCCAACTAGCCCCCGAGTATGGGGAGGCGCATTTTGCGCCGCAGCCGCAATTTTGCTATAAGCTGGCTGTTTAGTAAAATGATTTCATTTGGAAATATTGTCACCTTGTTAAGTTATTACTTAATGTTTACAAACTTAACAATATCTACCTACATGTTATAATTTCGACATAGTACTACAGCAGACACTAAACGGTTTCGAAGTAATATGCTTTCATAACACCTTTAGCGATTGCTAACTTGAAAGAATTTTAATAATTGATTCGTGTTGAAATTTGTAGGAATAGTACTCTTATTTTATTTAACTTTCTGGATAGTGCCATCCTTCATCATCGCAAAATTATGATGATAATGGTATTAATTGATCCCTTTCTGTGGTTCATCAGTTGCCGTTGCATGTATAATTATAAATCATAATGAAGAACTATGCTTTAATTTTTACCACTTATCTACAGAAACTTGAGCACTCTTGAATCTCATAACTTCCGATAAGTACAGGAAACAGATAACATAAATATTTTGCATTTTCTTTTGACAAACTATAAAATTATATATAGGTAGGTACATTCAATCAATAAATACACTTGATGTTCCAATTCTTTTTTTATGGGTGGTAGATAGTATGATTTTATAACAAGACTAGTTTTTTTTTCGGTAAGTAAATAGTCTATAGGCGATAGGATGATATTACTGATCAGGATTATACGCCATGTGAAAGAGCTAATGTTTAGAGATAGTTATATTATTATATTCTTTGGTATCGAAAGTGTAGGAAATTCGGAACTAAGCGTAGCCTGATTTGCTATGAAAAAAGGGTACAAAACTATCTTATCTATTACATTTGTGGGTCACGGGCGAATGCGGTGATTGTGAAAGTATTGAGATTTGTAGAATTGAATAGAATAGATTGATCAATGTATGGGATTGACATTCGGGCACGCCTGTCATAAAAGTCAAAATACGTGTCAATCCTATACATTGTACATTATATTCTATTACATTCTTCAAAACGACTACCAACGAATTGCCACTTGTCTAAGGCTCATGGTAAATGAGGGCTGTCGTTTCAGGCACAAAACCGCCGAAGGTAAATATAAGTGATAATATTATGTACCTACTTTGATCCTAATCAGGGTGTGCACATAGTAATTGTATTCTATTTCCCAGTTGATTCCAAACTTTGCGCTATGGAACCCGAGTTCCCCATGTGGTTTTTGATCGGTATGCCATGTTTTCCGTAACGACTGCCGTCTGACTAACCTAGAAACAAAGGCGACTTTGAGGGGAAAGCCTGCGTCCGAATGAGTTGTAGTTTGTACCGGTTGAGTAAGGTCAAGAATGTCGGTAGAGCTCTACAGTAATGGCGAAGGGTTTCTATCGTCTGATTCCTGCCGGTTTGCTAATCGGTCGTACGGTGCATGACAAACTAGGAAAATTAATTTGCCACAGGTTTACATTTTTAAAATTTTCACACTTCGCCATTGTTGTACACTACACCTTCATTGCTTTTGCTAAATTAGACCCCTGTCTTTGTGCTCCATACTTATTGAATCCACACAAATTTTGTTAAATTTAAATTTAAATTTGGTAGAGGTTGTCCAAACTTAATGATCGTTAACAAAAAAGGTGAAGTCATATTTTATTTAATGCAAAATATTATTATTTTGCATATTATTTAATCATGTAAATAAAAACAAATATGTTAATTAAATGACATAAATAGTAGAATTAATTATAACCGCTTTTTTACTGTTAGATCACTAACTGAAGTGGCTCGATTAAATTTATTATTAAACATTATGTAAAAAAACATACACGAAATTTTTGGAACTACGTTATCTTTGTTTGTATAAATGAATGAAAATTACCATTTTATTAAGATTAATTTTTAATATTTATTTTAATAGCTTCTTCGGAAAATTATACTTCTGATTTTTAAAAACAAGATGTGGCGGGTAATATTATAAAAAAATCGGGTAATTTGCCTCATGTTAGTCGTTGTTGAGTCTTGTGTTATATCTACGAAAAGCAATGGGATAGCTGTTGTATTTAACTTCACTGGGAACCATATAGTCAATATTTTTATTTATTAATTTATTTATAAAAAACAATTAATTTATTAAATGGATTGTATTAAAATACAGCTCATTAAAGTAGCACGATCGGTACGATACGCCATCGTCTCAACTTCACCTCTTCAATAAAAAGCGGATTTCCATATCTGCGACACCTGCCTATTTAGTCGAGGTCTTTTATGATCTCATATTCTGAGTTACTATCAAGGGCGCCTGTTCAATACTCGCGCCTACGAAACACTCTTAGTTTACATAATAGCCTTCATCAAATCGTTCATTTACGCACTCGTTATTGACTGTAAAACGAATATAATGATTTCGTGTATTGTGACACATATTTGTGTCACTTACAGCTGAAAATACTCGTAATTTCTGTACTAATTAAATTGACACGAATATCAGTCACTGGTTTTCCGTATTATTGTGTACAGGAAAACGTAATCTATGTACCTAACGTGTATTGATTTTAAATCGAAAGGTGTCCTAGTCGTATGAGGTGCTTTAAAACATATTGCCTTGATCTACCATAATCGGAAGTTTCGGAACAAATTACCGAGTGTCTATGTGAGCATTCGGTTACAAGTTGCTTATGCGCAGGAAGCGTGTACCTAATACTTTGAAGTTAGGTGGCGAAATGATATAAATCTAAGTCTAATTAGTTTCTGTTTTGGTGAATTATTCTGTAAAAAACAACATTTCTATAATGTAATTCATAATTTCAACCTATTTTTTCTCAGCTTCATCTCGTATAATTGTCCCAATCTCCAAATGTCTAGTGTCATCTACGATTTAATGTAGTGACAATCGCTCATTTTCTATAGTGTTGGCATGGTTTATAGCAAATAAGTTCTATGTAGTTGCTGTTGAGAGGTGTTTAAGGTGCAACTTAGAGGCCAGTGCGGGAGAGAAAGAATAGTGATTTTTGACTTTCAAAATGCCAGTATGTTGGGCAGTCAATTCGCCATGATATTTATACAAGTTATGTTGACCTCGAAGCGCAATACTTAGTCTTTGTCACAATGTCAAATATTTTTAAGGCCATTTGAGCGAAGACACGGACATAGATTTGCACTTACGCATATTATAAGCAAATATCTGTATTTTAAATAATCGTAGTTATGTTTCGTTTGGAATGGTTACAATGCACCTTTAAACAACATTTTTGTCGTTCGCTCCCGTTCCAAAAGACTTGTTCTTTTTACATTTCAGTTTATTAACTAGACCGTGTAACCGTAAGCCAGAGCTACCGCCCAAGGGCTCGCGACAAAACCGAGGCAATTTTAACAGATAATATAAAATAAAACAACGTTATGATGTGAAAGTTTTATTTTCATTTCACTTTTGGAACGTGATTAAATTTGAAGCTTTACCAATGTGGGTGCGTGATAAAAACAGTCATCAATGTAAGAATGAACGTAACATTAAGGCGAAATGACTGCAATTTGGTTACGACGATGTTATTAAATTATTGGGAGCAAGTTTTATCAAAGGCGATTGCTGATGTGTTGTAATCGATGAATGTGGAGCAGGCTAGACTTAAAATATGCCTGTGACGGAGTATTATATGCGGATATCTAGAGATTACTGTGGTTAAGCAACGTTCTCGCAGCTAGGTAGTAGATGGATTGTCGAACTAATTTGTAGTAAGTGCCCAAGTGCATTGTTTTGCACTTGGATACTTAATCCAAATTAGTGCAAAACAATATCTACCCACGTGTTAGTGACTATACTTTCTGGCCACAGTAAATTAATTCTTCCTTGATTTTATATCAATTTTGTTAGACTCGAATAGATTTATCGACATTTTAATGTTTTCTAAGGTGTAACAATCGCTGTCAGCACACAGTCCAACGTGATATCGATATTCTGTGGACACAAGATTAAATAAAGGCTATTTATAATTTAAAAGTAGATACACGCACTATCTAGTGGATTAACCACTATACTTTGATGAATTTATTTCGAAAGTACCCATATACTTTATTTGATGCTTTTCGGCAACAACTTGTAAAACTTTGGCTAAATATGCAAACAAATATATTTTTTACATTAAAATGTATGTGCTCGTCTGAGAAAACATGCTATAAATGCTATACTATATGTATAACGCTTCACCACAATAGTACAATATAGCGGTGGGTCGGTACTGATTTTCGTAATACCGAAACTATTTATTGTTCTGATCGCCGATAACGGCTTTTGAAACTATTTATTTTAATAACTGTTTACTTGTTAAACGATATCGATACCGACAATAACGAGCGTAACTAGACAACAAGTAGGTAACTATTTACGTTCGGTCTACTACGTATTAATGATACCGAGTATTCTGGAACGTTATTTAAACGTCTTAGCCTTTGATACAGTAAATTCAAATATAATAAGTTGCAATACTTATATTATATGATTCAACTATTATTGTGTAAGCATGAACAAACTACAAAATATGAAATACATATTTACATATTTCGAAATATATTTTGAGATTAATGAACTTTCCTTCATACTTTTCCAGGCTTAGGACTGGCTACATATTATTCTACTATTTACACGAGACATTGTTTTGATTATTTTTATTTATGTGCACTACTAGTTACTAACTCTATTAATACAGTTAGGAAACTTAACATTCCCCATTCTAAAATCCAATAAGTACCTATTATCTAGGCACTTGAGCTATACAAGTTGACCCAAACAGGTACCCTTTTTGTGTTTATGACACTCTATGATGTTTGGCCTTGACTTACTTTTTCAACAAATGCACTTTATTGCATTCAGGATAAGGGGGTTTTGGCGCGAACATGAAGAAGGACGCATCGCGGTATTATTTTATTTTCCGAAACTGGTGTCCATTCGAGTTTTTATATATAAAAATGGTGGATTGAAAAAAAAAATACTTTCGGGGTAAAATAATGTCAAATACGGAATTAGTGTTTGACATTTTTTGCTTCCCGCGCGCGCGCCATATCAAGTTCGTGTTTAATAATTATTTGTTCGAGAGCGGTCGGGTCGCCATCGTGTTGCTGGCACCGCTGTGTGTGTGTGTGTGTGTGTGCTCATTGTCGCCTATGTAGTAGTGTATCTATGTATGTGTACGTTTGTTCGCTTCAGCCGGTATCGGTATTGCCATCGCGTTGCAGGTACAAAGCAGCTATTGCGTTATCAAGCATTGAGTCAGATCGCGTTTCACGTGTAAACAGTTATTCTCAATAAAGCGTTATTGTGAACGCCAATACCGTATTTAAGGTATTATGCTGATAACTAGTTATTGAAACTATTTATGGTTTGTAACGCCCACCACTAGTACAATAGGCTGACTTGAACTTCCGATCGTACCAGCCACGCCCTTAGCGGCCTTTGCCCATTGTTACTTTATAAATCGATCGTCAGAAAAATGCTGAGAATTGAAGTCGATTTTCTTGTGTAAAACGAAAAGTAAAACATATCTCTTAAAAAGACAAGACAACCAGTCGTGTAAAAAAACCGTCGTAATTGATAGCATGCATTATTCAGCACTTCTTAATGTTATCAGTTCAAAAGTTTGTAAGGCAATCTCACAGGAAACAATATTTCTGGAAAACTTTAGTTTCCGCTACTAAAGTGAGTTTTATAGCTTAAAATTACACCTTGTAGTTCAAAGAGGTAGGTATTCCTCGCTTTAAATAATCTCTTTAAGTGAATTGTAAGGGATTGCGAACTAATGGCGCGCGCGCCAATGGTGGCACGTTGCACAATTTTTTGGGCACGTCACTATGAACTAAGTAAATATTGAAGCTAAATAATTAAAGATCCATCTATGTACAAAATTTCTTCAAAATGTGGCCAGTAATATAAGCTAGAAATCGTTACAGACAGAGTTTTATAATACGAATATTATTGTGCTAATAACTATTTGATGGCACATTTGGGGCTTCATTAAACTTTTTTTAGAATCATGGCACGTTGGTACATAAAGGTTTACCATCCCTGTACTAGTCAACACAAGTCGGTCGATCTTATTAGTACTGATTGATAATGAAATTCACCAGTATTTGAATTATCTACTTCTGTTTTTCACGAAATTATTTTAAAATCTTATTCTCTAGCTAGTGAATGTAATTTTTTAAGTGATCGTATTCCTTCATTCTGTCTGTTAGATATTATCTTGTATTATCACTCATAGCCCGAGAGCCCACGACCAAAACCATGTCTCATAGCAATACGGCAAAAACCCTATAAAATCGTTAGATTGTATGATTCTGAACCCGACTAGGTGTGTAGTAACGGTCGAAAGTGTAGCAACTGCGTGGGAGGCCATTTCTGCTGTGTCAAAAAAAAAAGACAGTCGGTATTATAGCAATACGTCTGATAGTGAAAATGTACATAGATTTTATAATTGTATTACGAAAAATTTTGTTTTCAGACATTTTGCGCGTAGCATATAGCCTGAGCGCATTTTTGAAAATGTCAACAAATTTAGCCGACTTGTATCATAGCAATACGGATAAATTTTTTTTTCAACTTTTCGTATTGCTGCCATGATTACCAAAACCCTGTTTTCAGACACTTTAAGTGTAGCATATACTCCCAAAAACGAAAATAACGTTTAACGTTTCGACGACGATTCCGAATCCGACAGCGATTGAATACGAGAATATTTTGTAACTTTGAATAAACCGTATTTTTTTCAACTTCATCCCAGTTTCCTTTTGTGCGATTTATTTCAGTTCTTCAAGTTCAATGTTACGGTTTCGGGTAAATTCTTTGTTAATTGTCATCTAATAAATTCAGGGTCGCAACGTATTCATTGGTTTGTAACAGAAAATTCAAAATGCCTCAATACGATTTTTAAATGATATCTGAGTATCGCAAAGTTGTCTGATAGAGAAGGTGCTACACTTAATTTGTCTGATATAAATTTTTTGCACATGTGGACAACTTATTTTATCATGTCCAACAATTTTCAGACATATTGCTATGATACCGATCGGTAAAATTTGTTAACATATTCAAAACGGTCTACAAATTTATTGCGTTCACATTTCCGTCTGAAAATTGTTTTGTTCGCATCAAATAAACAAAATTTACTAATAAAAAAGATTTTCAGACGTATTGCTATGAGACATTTTTTTTGTCTCATTTTTAATTTTATTAAGTGATTTTACGGGTTTGCGCTACACCACTAACGTCTGAAAAATATGTTTCCGGTATCTCAGAACTATTATTCAACTACAGTCTGCAAATCAGACATATTGCTATGATGCAGTTCGGTAAAATTCTTTGACATTTTTGAAAATTCGGTCAGATCAAACGCTACGCGGAAAATGTCTGAAATTGGTATTTTCGAGTTCAGAATAATCGTATCTATCGATTTGATGCGGTTTTGGCCGTATTGCTATGAGACAAAAATTTTGGTCGTGGGCTCTCGTACTATCAGCGATAGCCTATGGACACGTATCGTGACTTGACCTGTAGTTTTACAAGAATTTGTTATTAGCTGTGCTCGACTTGCGCTGCAATGTCTCTTATTTATTAGTTTTACTACTTTACACTGTTATTGTAATGAATTATTTAGGTATCATAGAAAATTATCAAAAAACTTAATTTGGATTTTATCGTCTGATACTCTCCAAGACGTTAAATCAAAGTGCTTGTGCGGTTAAGTCCGTAATTAATTTCCTTGCGATTTACACCGCATAGCAAAAAATCGGGTCAATTTTTTTCCAAATTTATTTAGCTGCAACATTTTCGGTTAGGAATGTATTTTCGGCATATGCCATTTTTTTACAAAGTGCCCTATTGGGGGCACTAGGCACCCCTCTATTACGCAGGACCCAATATCATAGTTGGCGAAATGTGGGTGTTTAATACACCACTGTCAACCACCACCACTCTCGGGGATTACAGACGTGAGCATATGTATGAATTTTATATATTACAAGAACATGGTATTAAATATATTAAATGATATCTAAAATAGGCACGTCAAACTAATGCGTTGCGTGTATCACTTGTGCAAGTACCTGAGGTAGTTGTAGGGAAGTGTATTTTTAGTGGCGCATGCATTTCAAAGGCTTCACGAGTACCGACGACCGCATACCATGACTTTCGACGACGAGCCTTTCTAGGTTGTGCTTCTAAGTACTACAGTTATTGTTATTTTCTTCAGTGTCAATACCTTTAATCATTTTTATTGCGATTTACACGTGGAGACATAATCGAATTGATACTTCGGTCCTAGACAAAATATGACTAATCTGTCATTAGTATTTTTCGGTAAACAGTTACATAGGTGCTTTGCAGTGTTTGGCTAGTGCGATCTACATAAACGAATTGGTACTTCGGCCCTAGCCAAAATGTGAATTCATTATCACATCACATATTGCATTCGGGACGGTGCGCTCTGTGCGTTACACACTGTCAAGCCATGGAATTAATTCCTTGTCGTGGTTTTTCCAAGCGACTACAATATGGAGTTTTTCCAAGCAACTACAATATGGGGTTCTTCAAGGAGAGCATTACAACGTTTTTACAAGGTCGTTAGCGCGAGTGTAACGCTCCTGGTGTGAACACGTCCATAGGCCACGGTTATCCCTTTCCATCAGGTGGACCATGTGCTTGTCTGCCTCAAACATTTGATCTCTGTGTTGGTGCCTCATTCTACCTATACTTTTTGCCACCAGCATGTGTTGGTATCAATACATGCACTTGTGACCTATAGCTGCGCCTAAAGGTTGATGAATTCTTATTAGAGTATTGTCCATTGTTGTGTTTTGTACATTATTATGTATTTCAATGTGTAATTGTATTTAAATTTCGTCACAGATGTGGTTGCGAATTTGTTTTATAATATCCTGCTATTTGCTTGCATCACCACATTACTCCGGTGTCATATTTGACAATCGATTGACGATCAAATTCCATGAAGTTGTGTACGTTACCTACTCTACCTTTATTCTATTCATTTATTTTTTATTTGATACTCATACAAGTCAGTTTCTGTAGTTCAATCTGCACTTACTAACTAGGTACGCCTTAAAACTGTTTGATATGGATAGAACGCCTCGGTATCTCCCGACCCAATTGAGCAGTGCGATTGGAGAAGTACCTGCGCCCCACAGAATACCGCGGCCCATAATAACCTTGTGTTGTTTTTCTGGCGATGAGTAGGGAAACCGAAGCTCACTGGATAGATTTGTTTGACAGTAGGAAGACCTCTTTTTCTCTTGCACTGGTGGCACAGAAACTCTCTTAACCTTCGCCCCTGCACGTTCACCTCTTCAAGAAGGACATTAGAAGGTTCGAAGCCCGGTTTTACGAAAGTGTGACGCCAAAAATCCGTGCGCCGTGTATTTGTCTGAATCAAACTGTAATGCTTCTTCTTTGATCGTATCTGTTCACGTCAGGACTGAAGGTTCACTCAATACTTGTGTTTATTCATTTATCTCTGATCTTCTAATGACTTCTGCTTCTTTTCACTTTAAATTTGGTCTTTAAAATTATGCAGTGCTGTCATGTTTGCACTGACTTTGTGCTAGGCCCTAGAGTTTGTTAGTTGCTGTCAAAGCATAGTATGAAAAAAGTATCTAAATATAAAATAATAGTCAAGAGAAAAAATCAGTGATCTAATTATTCCAGCTCAACTCTTCTCTATTTGTACCTAACATCTAAATTTACCAATGTATTCTCGAATAAAAATTTTGCTGTACTGAAATAATCTATTTATAAACCGAACTCACCTAAACTATGTGCGTTGAACTTTGACACCTCCGTAAATAAATTGATTGCTTCGATTCACATGCAAACCGATACTATACTTTGTGTTATGAATTGAAATTTATTTTTGTAATCGTAACTAGCTATTGTTGGAGTTTTTAGAGAGATTAATTTCACTTTTAAGAGTTATTCGTCACGACAAGAAAAATCTGAATAAGTATGTGACTCCACCAATAGGAGACGTGTGTGATCTATGTTGCAAACGAAACAAATATCTAACCGAAATAATATTTGCGTGCAAATCCCTCAGACGTCCAGGAATGAATAACTTTTTTGAATGTAATATCTATTGTCCACCTTGGGGAGACCTACTCGGACGTTTGCCGTAGCGGCAAACGGAAATCGTCCTAATGGCATAACATTGTGGGTGACCAGTGTGACGCATGCCTTCATGGCAATTTCAAATAAATAATGTAACCAATTTGAATAACTCGAAAAATAGCATTGAAAACAAGATAAACTATTTCTCTCTTATAGATTACTTACTTTATAAATAAGGTTTATTTAATGATACAATTGTATAAAATTTGCCGGATGCAATGGCTGTTAAGAGCGGAGAATAGAGCTCAATTTAAATGAAGAACAAAAAAATTCCGCCCATTTTAGCTTAACCGTCTGTTATAAAATAATAATTATACTTAATACTACAAAACCTGATCTAATTATAGATCACTTAACGTTCTTTTATATTACTTTGTTATTATTATAATAAAGGTAAAATATAGAATACATAACTCATAGTTATAAAATATAATCACATTTCCTTCGCATTTCATTTTCCAGTATCTAAGTTAGTCGCCAGAAATTCCCTCTTCCTCTCCTTCCTCTCTACATTAAAATTAGTAAAATTACTAAAATAAAGAACAAAAATTGATTGTACACATTTTTCTGAGTGAAAATCTAAATTCGTAATTCAATTTAGAATTTCCCTCACAAATTCGTGTACAGCCAATGTTGAACTTGCAGTACAAATTTTAATTCGATAAAATATTTTCGTGCATACATTTACTGTGGCTAGTGAGTTGATTCTGTAGAGTGCTGTGCGACTGACGGCGATCGATACGACATAGAAAATGAGATAGCCGACACCCTTCACTTCCGATCCCTAATGGAGTAGTCGCTATTACTTGCGCTTGCTTAGAAAACGCAAAAATATGACCGTTTCTTTAGAAATGCAGTACTAATATAAGTTATATAGTTCGACGTCGAAACATATACTTAGCAAATATTGTTTTTCTAAAGGCTTCCTTGTGTTGGTTTTTGTAAAGTTAAAAGCAGTCAAGCCATAGTTGTTCTATTTGGAACGGTAAGTCTTGTGCAGTCTCATCGGAAGGGCCCCTCCCCGATTGGGCTTCTCGGTCATGAATGTATTGCCTAACTGCTGGGTGGAGTTCGAAATATTTAAATGTCAGTTGCTTTACGTGAGAGAGCAATACTGGAATTCATTGGAATGTTGAACAATTTATACTGTGGTGATTT
The DNA here is from genome assembly GCA_963691645.1 of Pelosia muscerda. Taxonomy (NCBI): domain Eukaryota; kingdom Metazoa; phylum Arthropoda; class Insecta; order Lepidoptera; family Erebidae; genus Pelosia; species Pelosia muscerda. The sequence continues at coordinate 4,719,652 of OY829100.1, forward strand.
ATAAATATGCTGAAGAAATAGTTTCACTAAAATTAAAATATTTATTACTTACTAGCATTTGCTCATGGCTATAACCAATTCGTTTTCACGACCTACCTCACAAGCAGAAACACGCTGCTACAAAAGTTAGTGGTGTTTGATTGGTACTTTTCTGTATAATGTTGGTAATTCCCCAATTGCGTGATTCATAATTCGAACGTGACGTCCAGTCGATTTGCGTGATTAAAGTAAGAAACAAAAAAAAACACTAGGTAATGATGTGAATTATAGTAATATCGATGTTATGTTAAAGTCCAGCATGAAAATAATAATATACATTACTATATTTTTTTTCATTTATGTAATGAAAAAATTTACGTAATTAAGCTACGTCTCAACTTTCGGTATTCATCCATCTACTGTAGAACGGAGGTTTTGTGTTGCACCTGTAATACTTTTCTGAATACATATACAAATTGGAAATCGAGGGTCACTCAGATGATAGAACTCCCTTTGTGTTGTATGTCGGTATGCTAGTAATTGCATTATAGCTAATATATGAAAGGTAGGAAAAGTAGGAGATATACCGGTATCAATAACATAAAAATATAAACCAAATATAAGAGTTATTGGGTTGCTAGTTCAAATTCTTACCAACCGATACAAGTTAATAACCGCTAAATGTTGTATTGTTATTTGCCCAGCGTGCCTTCTGTACCATATATATTAGTGGACATTGTAAGTTTGCATTTGGTTAGCTTGTATCAAGGCTGGAGCCTTGGATCTGTTTGGATACACAATCGGGAATCAATTCTCATGTGTCATGTGAGTATGAGAGGAGATCTTAGATTTATTATTAAGATGCTCTTGAAATGATGATAATAACTAATAATAATAGATCTGGGGCGTACTACACAGCGCTATCTAAACTTGAACTAAGTATAGCTTGTTCGATAGATTCTAGGACACATATCATATTTCATAAATACGGAGCTATTTATTGTAAACATGCGTTCACCAAGCTAATGTAAATTAAATAGATATTCTAAAAGTAGCTATGATCCTACTAGTGTAGGTCTACAAGTCTCTCCGGGGCACAACGTCACTTGGATCCCGATTACGTTAACGCCCGATTATACTAATTGTTAATCATTGTCAAACCAATGAGATACCTATTACTGAAACTGCCTATAGACATCTTAATACAGTAGTCATACATGGGTATTTTACGATAATTGATGTAGAAATATTACATAAATTTTACAATAACACATTGAATTTTAAATATTGTTGCATTAAAAGTTGTTAATACACTAGTCTATGTAGTATATTTACGGACGTTATGTTATTGTCGAGTTCCCTTCAAATCACCGACTAACGGTGAATAATGGAAAGTTATTTGTGCCAGCGGTATATGGATATCAGTAGAAACTGATTTTATTGTATGACATACAGGTGCTTGCTAAACAAAACGGTATGCAAATTAAATGTTTCTATGAATCATTATATCGAGACGCTGCCTAAACTATGACAACATTGCTCATTTTAAAAACTATAAGTGTCATTACGATATAGCTTTATTTTTTAACGATGTTTGTGGTGCTAGCAAATAAAGTTAGCAATTGCAGCTGAGTTTTTTTATACCACTTAGGTGGCAGACAAGCACACGATCTATCTGATTTAAAGTGGTTACCGTGGCCTATAGACGTTTGCAGCAACAGGGGCGTTAAATTCCTACTTCTAACCCTATAGAAACCATTTAACGCTTTCCGTAAAGAGATTGAGAGAGCTTCTGTACCGCCAGCGCAGGAGATTCCCGCTGGTAGCACAAAAACTATCTGGTGACTCTGACTACCATACTCTCCGCCAAAAACAACAGATAGTTTTATTAGTCGCGGTATTCTGTAAGGCCGCAGAAGAAGTACCTCCTTCTCCAGTCGGACTGCTCGATTGGGACGCGAGATACCTACTTCGTGTGGAAGCCGTTGTAGCGCATCACCCTTGTTTCGTTATATCGTCATCATACTTGCCGAGAGTGGAAACTTAACCATTGTGCAGAGTACATACCTACCAACCTCAGACAAGTTTTAGCCAACTTTACTGGGACCATGGTCTTTTCGAGGATAACGGTTTCTCCTACTTCCTCAAGAGCCGCATCGTTGCCAAGACCTATAAATTGTGTAACATATTATTATCTTTCCGGCTAGTACCAGACCATCTAAATCGTTGTCATTCAACTACAAAATGTGGACATTTTACCACTTGAACACCCTCATACCTATTGCTATACCTAAATTAAATACAATGGACTTTCGGCTTACAAAGATTGGTGTCAAAGTAATTAGTATAATCAACGACATTCGCATACCGCTCACACCCAACGTATATCTAATGTCAATATTAACCAAATGCATTGTCCACTCCACGATCAAGACTGCTGCTAAGTTTATTAAACAACGCCAAATTTTTATAAACCGTTCTGGATTTATTCCGGAATATCCTAAGAATTCGCAATTAGTGCTGTTACAATGTGAACTATTTAGCACAACAAACACTCATTCGAAAGAACAAAGATCTGTTTAGATAAATTACCTCGAGGAAGGTCTGACATGTTACGTGCTTGGAGGAACATAATTTAGATTAATACGCGTCGGTGAGATCACCAGAGCTGCGGTCTAGCTGATTACACTAGTACTCTGGTATTGATAGCTTTGCCACAGCACTGGATCTTGTCATAGACGTGTAATTTATTAGACAAGCCATACTTTGATTAATTACGTTTCCTTAGATGTAATAAATTTGATACCTTCTCTATTTCCAGTGAAGCCTGTATTAGAACGTGGTTATTTTAAAAGCACGCTTTACGTTATGAGTTTCAAGTTTCAAGTTGTCGAAGTAAGAATGTAAATTAGGAATAATATTGCCTATTTTCAATATAAAAAAAAATCACAGAATTAGGAGAGATCTTATACTTGAGATAAGATACGATACTATAACAATGACGGTGGCCAAAATTCCACACGTTGCAGATTCACACCAAAGGAGATCAACACTTTGCAAGTAGCGCTATTTCATTATCTTTATTTTCATTTATTAATTAATATATAAATAGGCGGTCCTAATTCAACGGGTATTCTCTACTATTCAGCCAAAAGCGGTGATAAACCATCGTCGTCTTGTGACCTATTAGAGCTCCATCTTACACACGCACTTTTACCCCAATCAAGTTACAATTATTTCAACAAAAGTACCGAAGTTGGTCTTCTTTTCTTTGGGGCAGGCGACTCGTGTGTGGCCTATGTATCAGGTTACTCGGTTTCTCACTGTGCCGCTCTGATTAGCAGAGGGCCGATTTATACAGCCGACTCTGTATTCTTACGGCACAGACCACAAATCTCCGCTCGGACAGGAAGTTAAGCTCTTCGGCGTCGTAATGAAAAAAATAAGCTAACTTCACCCTAGGCGGGGCGAACGGATTCGATCTGATTGATACACATGCGCTTCGATCAGGCTTTTGCCCCAAACGCACGCCGTCCATGGGTCCTTGATTGCCGGAGGTGAGATTATACAAGACATTTCTCTCGCACCCCGGCAGAAGCTTTTGTCCTAGCTGGCAAAGCATTTGGACTTACGACTTAGGAATGAAGAAAATAACCAAGTTGCAATTCTGCATTGCGAGAATTCAGTAAATCTGTTTATTTTGACATAGTTTTTCGGTTTCCTTGACCTATTGTAGAACTTAAATGCGCCATTACAAGTAGACTGACTTTTATGATTAGTAGTTTTTAAAATATAACTGCCTTATGGTATTTCATAGTTTATTTTTACCAACATGTTAGATTAGCGGAATTGCCGATTTTGATAACGCACGAAGAAAAACTTGACGAAATATATTTGTTTTAATTTTTCCCTTGTTAAGTTTTTATAAGGAACATAAATAGAGTTGCCTCGTGTCACGCAAATAACATATACACGACCTCTACGTCTTACTACGTATTAAGTTTATGTAAATCTAAATTAATACAATACCTACGTATTTTATAGCTGTTTGGCCGTTAATAGTTGTGGTATTTCTTGCATTAATGAATAAACAACGTCGTATGATTCTTTGTCCAAACCAGCATTTCACGGTTTCCCCCATACCTAAGTATTTGCCATAATTACTAGGACATATCCTACTAATATTATAAAGGCGAAAGTTTGTTTGGATGGATGGATGTTTGTTCCTCTTTCACGCATAAACGGCTGGACTGATTTGGTTGAAATTTGGTACAGGGGTAGATTAGAACCTGGAATAACACATAGGCTACTTTTTATCCCGGGAAAAGGTTCCCAAGGGTTGCGGGAACGGGAACAAAATTCCACGCGGGCGAAGCCGTGGGCATCAGCTAGTTAGTTATAAATTTATTCAGAATTACTGACTGTCGTGTAAGTACCTTAATGATGTGTCATTGTCTGATATTGTCGAACTAAAGTACATACCTTTCAGCTAGATGTAAACACAGACGAAGGATAGATTTTTGGAACATTAGGTAGTCCCTAATTTTCGAGTGGAATACTGTCATCCAGTTTTGATCATAATTAATTATAGATACCTATCTAACTTTAAAGTCAACTTCCCTTTAATCATTATTGATATCATAAGAAAGGGCATGCGACGCGCTTGAGCTCTGTCTGCGCGAGATAGTACTGAACTGCAAAATGTAGGTTAAGTTTGGTGATGGCTTTTTAATTGATTAGGACAACACTGCTTGCCTGTTATCTATCCATTCACGATCCACCTACTGAACCAATCGAAATCAAACTCTACATCTATAGCTCAGGCCCGTAACCTATGGCCATTACATTTTCAATAAATCCGAAATAGATTTATAGCATAACAGCTCTCTGCTATTTAATTAGTCCTAATTTAATCGTGCTCCATTTCAACCTGACACGATTTTCTTTCACGTTTGTTAGTATAATACGAGGGACTATAAATTATAATTACTCTAACAAGTGTTTTGTCCGTTAATGTATGTCGAGTACTTTATAAGCCACGTTCCAAGTTGACGCCGGGTGTGTTGATTTCTTAAACATTAAAATATTTTTATGGTCACTTATTGTTATTATAGTATCCACAAGCCACGTCATAAATTGTTCAAACAACCTATTACTTCACTTAGCTGCGTATTAAGTACCTAAGTTAAGCATACTTTTTGGGTTTAGTTTCATAGGTTTGCAAACTCAGGTTACTATAGGGTCTCTCACCCCTCGTTTTCACCAAGGTTTAACGTATACATACATATATCATATTCTAGGACAGTCTACACAACGCCACCTAGACCCATGGTAAGCATAGTTTAACTAGCTTGTATTACGGGTTCAAGAATGCTGATAAACATACTTAGATACTTTTTTTTTGTTAATACATACATATTATACATAGAAACACCCAGACCAATGCAAATATTCATGTTCATGCACACAAATATTTGCACTGAGCGGGAATCGAACCCACGCCTCCTGCGTAGCAGTCGCGTTCACTACCGCCACGCCACGGAGGTTGTCATCTATTTGATATGTTGCAATATGTCATTGAGACAGTCTCAATACATGTATGAAACAAGTAATTTTATTTTAACAGGTCTTCTACAAGTTTTTGACAAATCTTCGACCCGTTTTCTATCAAACATATTTATTTTGTTTGTTTCTTAGTGAACACGTGGGGTAAGATTGTCTAAATATTTAAAAAAATGTAATTGCTTCACTGTTAGATATACCGATGTTTTTTAATTATATAAGTGACAGAACAATTAAAAAATACACTTCCAAGTACCTTTTCTGTTGTTTAAATTGCGGTTTTCGGGTACCAAACTTGATACCTCGTCTCGGGGTTAACTTGTTCTACTTAGACGACACAATAATATATTGTAGGTTAAAATTCTTTCCTGGAATGTAGTTATGTTTTTTCACCACGGGTTTATTATTGAAGTACCTAAATAATGCTGTACTTAATGCATATAATAGGTAATCAACCTGTAGTATCAAAACAATACCAGTAGTAATTATATTGATGACTATCAAGAATTGTCTTCCATATTAGGATGATATAATAACATCTATGTGCCTTTGGAGACACTCATGAATAAATTCTCTTTGTTTTGTAGTCCCTTGAGCTGCAGTGTTATTGAAGAGCCATTAATATAAAAATATGTCTGCTATACATAATATATATCCTTGAGGCAAATTATACTTTGTGTTCACAAGAAAGTTATACAAGAGCTTAATCAAGGAATATATTGTTGAATTTCTTTTGAGCCCAATTTCAAATTATTATTATTATTTATACTGACTTTATACATGACGTTTACTGACTTAGCGACGAGGATTATAATACTGTATAGTTTGTCTAAGCTGAAATGACATCCCCACACATTGACATCACCTGTGTAAAATAGTAAAAATGTCAATTATTTCATTGTCTTCTTCTTCTTCTTCTTCTTCCTCTTCTTTTTCTTCTTATTGTATTATTACAAGTTTGCGAGCTGACGCTAGTCTGAACGTATTACATATTTACGAACTGATATATTATGTAAAAGAATTGCATCGATCAATACACGCGAATACTCTCGATGTATCCTTACCTTTAAGTCAATATTATTTCTGTCTGATGAAACATAAGTGCCATTCTTTCATTCATCGACATAACGACGTAACTAACAGTTACCAAATTCGGTGTCGTTTGAAATTCGAGACAGCGAAACGATGAACGAAATCTTTTCGATTACCATATTGAGATTAAGCTGCTTATGTTACGTTTAAGAAATCAAGCGTTGTACATATTGAGTTGCAGACTTTTTTTGTAAGAAATATTAGTAGGTATATTTAAACTTTGAAATAAGCTATTAACATGCAAATTACTGCAATGGCATTTTGTAAAAACTTAATGCATATACCAGCTTTGTCCAGGAAACGGTGGTGCGTCATATCTTTAGCTTTCCAACAAAGCCAAAGGCTAAGGGATCGATACTTCCTCTATATGCTTGACTGACTACACTGTAGTGACTAGTGCTAGGGTATTAATATGGTGTAGTCTTATACACGGGGTCTTACATACGGCCATAATGATGCCCTCTTGAACATCCACAACGATCTCGAAAGATTTGTACGGTTATATTCATTTCGCGTTGACTGGGAGTCCTGATGACGTTGCTCAAAGATACGAAACTATTTGTTAAAAAGCATCTGTCAATCAACGAACGTAACGAAGACCGATCCCTTAGTAGAGACTTACTGCGATACGTTTGTCAGTACACTAGTTATACTTATACGTCAGCTCTTACAAGCATAATAAAAGTACCTACTCACAAGGAAGGCTATCAAGCAAGCTTTCATAGAAAGTTTCTGGGAATTCGCCCCAATGAGGTCGTTCCCGGGTCAAACGATAATGGTCGTGCTGTTCCACTTATCGCATTATCAAAAATATAACATTACATGACCGTATTTGAAGACCAATTATAGTTTCTGTTGGCTTATTGACACAAGTTACTTATTATTACCTACATGTAATATGATTTCAAAGAAACGTGCTTAGATGTAGCTAATATAGCATCTTATAATGCTGCATTGCATTGTATAAAATAAGTCATTGTGTGGTCCATTGCGAGCTTGGGAGGGATTTCCCGCAGGTGTGGTACCATTCCATATTATATTACTTGTGCTATCAAATAGGTATTTGGTTTTGCAACCGAACTTAAGATGCTTTGTCGTTAGGAATATAAATGTGTACTAGACACCTCTTCCTTTTCATAAACTATTAGCACGGTAATACTATATATGTATAGTATTACCGTTATTAGCACGGTAATACTATCTATGTATAGTATTACCGTGCTCATAGGTTCTTGGTGTCAAATGTTATTCAATTAATTCGAAATTTCGTGGATGAGTCATCAAATGAATAGCTATGTTTAAAATTAAAAAATATTTTGTTTTACAACTTGCTCAACAATCATCACTAGTAATATGGTCGAGGGTTGCGAAGTAAGAAAATACTCATTTTATTAATCTAAAAATTGGAAAGACGCAAATCGAGGGTCAGCCACTTCACAACTGATTTGGGTGAATGTTTAGAGGATGAGGATGATGATTAGAGTGTCCTATTATGGGAGCGGAATTTACTTCACAAAGATTTCATTGAAAAAACAGTGTTCTTCTAAGGAACACTGATTGTTGTAATCTTCTACTTTATATTATAGTACTCTACATCTTTACCACTCTTAGGCTATTTGCGAAGCTTCATCTATTATTCCCTTTGTTACAGCCCATAAACAATGCAGACTTCGTGGTACCTGTGGAAATAGACGGTGCAGTCCATCAAGTATATGTATTAAAACGGCCGCACGTGGACGAGTTCCTTCGAAGATGTGGCGAGTTGTACGAGTGCGTTCTGTTCACCGCCTCGCTCGCTAAGTACGCGGATCCTGTCGCCGATCTATTGGACAGGTAAGACACTGAAACACAAATTGTATTAGGTACTATTAGCCAGCCTGTTCCAACATCGGTCTGCCGGGGTACAAGAGATATGTCTTGTATAATCTCACCTCCGGCAATCAAGGACCCATGTACGGCATGCGTTTTAGTCGGTTCGAGTCCGACATAAACAACTCCACCGGTTTTGGCAGAGGTGGTATCCGTGGGGATTTTGCGCACGATAAAAAAAACCTGTTCCAACATCACATGCGAATATATCACCTCTAAATCTACCTCACTGAAGTGGCACCAGTCCATTCGTGAATCCTAAATATGAGATACCCAAAACTCATTCACTAGGTTCAATACTGATCTTTAAAACTGATAAACTTGCCACATGAACTATTTTTCAAAATTTTATCCCTAATTCACCCTAATTAAGGGTAAATTTTTGAAAAACAAGCCAAATATATTTATTTGTAACCAATAAGTAGCAGGTCGATAGGTAGCGATGTTTAATGTGTAGTATAAAAAAGTACCTCTAGCTAATGACAAGATGTTCATATGAATGTGTGCAATCGTCTCGTTAGTAGCTATTAATCTGGATGTATACTCAGATACATAGCCACTGCTAACTGTTTTACAAAACAACTGTTTTTTTCGCGCACAAACCTTATGCCGAATCATATCTAAACGTAGAATTGTAAAGGTGCAATAAAATACACCCCAGCGGCGCAAAGCGCGCTTCTTCTCACCCGGTGCCCCATCTTGTACACCGTTGTTCCCACATCAGGAAAAGGGGGTCATAACAAGAGATGGCCCTGTGTCTGCCGGGGTGCGAGAGATATGTCTTGTATTATCTCACCTCCGCCAATCAAAGATCCATAGACGGCGTGCGTTTTAGTTCGTACGAGTCGTATTTCATCACTTAATGAATTGATCAATAAACTGCATAAATGCATTAAACAATGGGTCATTGTTTGTTCTAACATGTTATTAACTTGTGATGTTGATTTAGAGTGAATATAATTGGCGCGCGATGAAGCTGTCCCAAGAACGAAACATGTATAAAATCTAGAGTTAGTTTTGTACCCACAGAACAGTAATAGGAAATTTGACACGAGAGATTCAGTAGCGGAACCAAATAAACATAATTATGCTTAAATCGTAATCGTTAATAATACGTTGCATCACTAGTAAACAATTGTTTTGATTGGTCGTACGAGTATTTATATACTTCCTTTAATACCAAATTAGCTTACGTCTAACAAAACGAAAACACATCTTGACCGTTCTAAATTGAGATTACTTTGCTATATATAGATGAAAAAAGAATTAATGACGTTTCATATTTGGAATCGAACATAAACTTCCTTAGGTCTTATATGTGGCATACTATTACAGATGGGGCGTGTTCCGTGCACGGTTGTTCCGCGACAGTTGTGTGTTCCACCGCGGCAACTACGTCAAAGACCTGAACAGCCTTGGACGAGACCTGCGCCGGGTCGTCATCGTAGACAATTCACCCGCCTCTTATATATTCCATCCGGACAATGCTGTAAGTATACTTCATTTGAATTTTTTTATCGTCGCCGAAGTCAACGCGGGTGGTTACTTTGGACTCGAACCGACCCCATCTTCATTCTGGCGCCAATCCTAGTAACATCCTAACATTGAATCTCGAGGTTCTCTCCTGCTCCATCTTTTATTTTTTTGTGTTGGTTTTTAAGTAACCGACTGCTATCAAACCTCCTAACTCCGAGAGAAAAGTCTACACCTGTTAATTGCTGAACACAGATTCAGCTACTTTAGTCACTGAAAGTATGCATAAAAAAGAAAAACTTAGAAGTAAAATAAGATCATATTACAGAACAGGAAGGAATACATACATTCAATTAATTTATATGTCACCTTAAATACTAACTGCAAATACCGTGTCAAAATATAATAATATATTATGTCAATTATAAAAGCCCGCCCGTGATCGTTCCCGGGGTTAATTAAAAGTGCCCACCACAGTCACAGCGCTGAATTACGATAGTCGTTTGCACCAGGAATGATCCTAATTGAAAGAACTTGTTTCCTCGTATATCCTATGAAAAAAAATCAATTTATAAAAAAAGTGAAGGAACTATTCGCCTCTTTTCTCAAGCTACATGGAAACCAGTCGCATGACAGGATAGCAGGATGCGTGGGTCTGCACAAAGTTCTATGCAAATGAAAGTAACGCATGAAGATGGCCTTATGACATATTTCTAAACAGGTTGCACATATTATTGTGACGATTATCATAGCATGATAATTAATAATCATGAAACAATGGATTTCTAGAATGATCGTCAGAAGCATTCACATCACGTATTACGTTAGACTATACGAAAATATTTTATTGTTATATACAGTGGGCTCCAAAAGTTCCTGCGCACCCTAAAATAGATAATCCTTTGACAGCCTAAATGTAATTTAATCAAAAGTAACATAAAGAGCGTTAATAAAATAAACTACCGATGTCTTGTTTCTTTATAAAAAAATAAGTAATCTCATGCAAGTTGTTTCCTAAACTTAATTACATTAATAAGGAGCCCGTGGGTCTATTTATTTACGTTATTAACAATATCTTGAGCCCAATCCCGAGAGAAACGTGGCAATGGCGCACGTGGATTGATTTGATATGGGTTTGATTCCACGTCAGTGCTATGATTTATGTGCATAAATATGAATATTTACATTGGTCTGGGTGTTTCTATGTATAATATATATACAAAAAATCTAAATATAGTATATTTATTCGCATTCTACAACCCTTAACCTATGCTATGCTATGCTTACCATGGGTCTAGGTGGCGTTGTGCAGATAGCACTAGAATATTTATTAGTAGTACACTACGTCGTCGAACTCCGCTTATCGTACTATACTTCGGAGAATTTATAATTTTAACAAAAAGATTCGCTGGCTGACCCGTAGGTGCGTCACTATATGTAATTGGTGAAATTGAGCTTCGCTGTCGTAAAACCACGACATCTTCAAAAGACGCCTAAAAACGCGTATCATGGCTGGGGTCATGATATATATTATATGCCGATAGCTATGCTTTAGTAGAATAAAAAAACGTATTCCTTTCATATAGCAATTTGGTTAAGTGGTTTAAAATTGTCAACAGTGTGTAAACGGAATCATCGTAGGTACATTGTTATCTTATCACAGTTCGGTAATGCCGAGGTTGGTGGTCGCGCCGTGTCTGTGTCCATTGTCTACTTATCGAGTAGTTCTATGTTATCAATGGACACAGTTAGAAAAAGCTTTCATTCTCAAGTAGCTATCTAATCATAGTTCATGTTCTTTAGTACATTCATTAGTCATTATTGTGTATGTGTTTACCCTCAATTTCTCTCAAAATATCGTCACCTATAACATTATGTAAGGCTAAGTGCACACAGCGAGTAACATAAGAGTTGAATGCACTTGCGAAAAAAACAACTTTGTTTATTTTTTGCCACCAAATCATGTCTCTGAGAAAGTAACAGAATTACCAGGAAATTAATTCACCGTTCGTGTTAAGATTCAAAATGCGGCATAAATATAGAAAAATAATCGCGCAGTAATATTTCCTATTTGCGGGTTTTTTTATATAACAAGGTGGCAGAAAGCTGGGTTTCATACCATCACAGAGCCCTCGACTTGTCCACTGACAACACATAACCTCTCTAGCTACCCAACTCACCGCCGCGCCGGTAACACAACACTAGGTTATTATAATCCGCGATATTCTGTAGGGCCAAAGACTTAGCCATTTATTTTTAAAATTAGAACACGGGACGCCTTATCTTAGCTGGTAGTTGGCTTAGACACGCACCAGCTTGTCTAGATACTTACCTGCAAAATAGTAAACAAGTTTCAGACGTAATTACACTACATTTTTCAGACATATTATGATAAACAAGCTTAAGACGCAGTAACACTTCTTTTTGTAAAAAAAGTAAACAATTTGGTCGCGGTAATCACAATGTTATCAAAGTTACTGCTCATTGTAATGTCACTGGTTCTAATGTATAATTCATTATTTCAGGTACCCGTCGCGTCATGGTTCGATGACATGACAGACTCAGAACTTTTGGACTTGATACCGTTTTTCGAAAAACTAAGCAAGGTGGACAGTGTGTACACAGTGTTGCGCAACTCGAACCATCCGTATAACCCTACACAGAACTCACCGGCCACATAGCCGGAGTGGGTGTGGGACGTGCCCGCCGAGGGACCAGGTGCGTGGTCGGACAGACCCCCGCCGTGGTCCGATGGGCCCGACGGACCTTCCGGACCGCTCCGGATCCGGACTGGTCCCCCGACGAACCCGAAAGCGACCTTCCTCGAAACACTCATCAAGAAAGGAGCGAACTTCGTCTTAAGTGCCAATTTTGCCTTCTGGATAGTAAGGACATTATTTATACCTATTTTACATTTTAGGTATTTCTTAGTGCGTAAGTGGTCTGTATGATGGATTTGTGAAGATATATTTTTCTCTTTGACGTTTCCCACACCGGTGAGCTTGCAATAAAAGTGTTCGTATATATTTCGACGTAATATTCTATCGATATTTCTCTGGCTGATTAACGTAATTTAAAATTGTAATTTAAAACAGTTATCGTGCATTAAACTTCATTTTCATAACAATTCGACAACTTTATATCATGCTTGGGATCAAATACGAATAAGTTAGGATATTTTCACCTGTGTGAGTTTCTACCAGAATATGTATCGCTCGTTTAGCGCGTCGGAAACTAAAGGACATTATTATGATTTGCCCTCAACAATGACTACGTATATGAATCTTTAAATGTAAATTTATAGACTTGTATCATAATCAAAGGATTCTAAAATTCGACTGGGATAAGCATTAGTATTCAACACTAGAAAACGTGTAAATATTTTTATAAGAAAGGTTAATAATGGCCGCCGCTTAATCATGGTTTAGAATTAAATTGATCATTGTAAATACATCTATATTTAAACTGCGAGGTTCGGTCGTGGTCGTGGTCGTGGCAGAACAGAATAGCACTTAAGGTGAATTGGGTCGCACTAATCTGTGGCTCGTATTACATACGTGTTTTACATATTCACGTAATACATATACCTTCCAAGAGGGTCGCTCAAACAAGCGGCTCATTTAATCAATAAAATAAAATATTATTTTATACAAAAAAATACATTTTATATCTAATTTGTAAGTGAATAAACTTAATTATTTATTATAATTATATTAATTTGTAAGTGCGCGTATAAAATCTATAACAGTGTTCAAATATGAAGTGGTGTAATACGGGTCCCGGTAAGGTTTGTGCATATTAACGAGGTCGTGTATGGTATTACTCCACATATTCATTGTACCATAATAAGCTATAGTGTGTACATACCTTTGTTTTTATGGTGAAAAGTAAACTTCCCCTTTAGTAGTTATTGGTGACAATAAGGAGTCAATCGTGTCAGTGTCATATGAGTGTTTTTTTAATGATTAATAATAATTATAATACGTTTAATGGTATGCTAGGCACATATAAACGTAGGGACGATCCACTTGGCATCTAATATTCATGTTGTTTCCATTGTTTCTGCTCGTCTAGAGAGATTTTATATTATATTTAATATATTGGGTTATATTTTCCCATTTTACTCATTTTTATTACATATTATTATGTAAATAAAGTTATATTTTTAAAATTATATTTGTAATAAAACTATATTCTTTATGAATAAAGATATATAATAATATCAATTATTATTTATTGGCCTTTATTAATTATTCGAATGTTCTTTGACGATCCCCCACCTCACTATCTCCTTCAGGCAGAATGATATGACAAGGTGACAGGCTATGTAATTTAAAAAAAAAAATAATGGCAAAATGGCGTATTTTATGTTGTCCATTCTCATATACGAGCAGAGACTATTCATGAAAATGTAATTTTAAATTTCATCACCTCAGTATTATCTAGCTTTGTAATATTTGATGGAATTTTTGTATGAATTAAAATTAACGTAAATCTATGAATTATTATTAACAAAATATTTTTTATGAAGCCAATATTTTTCTATTGTAAATTATTTGTAATTACAATGGTGACGACTACAGATGCGACTGAAAAGCGATACCGACGATCAAATGAAAGCCAAATTATGAATCATTGCCGTGTAATAGATATAGAAATGCAAATATTTTGTGTGAGTACTCTGTGATGTAAAAGGTATTTTGATTTTGTCTAAAAGCCGTGTTGATTCGATCAGATTAAGTTGATTTAACATCACTTGCACTTTATTTTGATCGCGGTGACACTGATCATGGTGGACACTAGGAATACCTACGACGTTCAATCACAGTAGAGTTTCAAATATTCGCTAAACCTGCTTGCACAAAGTTGTGTTGACTTTTACTTTATTTTGATCTTAACGACTATGAGCGCTCTTGGAACAGAATACAATCAAAGCGAAATCGTTTCGCTTCTTGTGAAGTTTACTTGGACAAAGTATGTTTACGATGACGGTTATTTGAACACAATATTTGGATCGTAGCAACATTGATCAAATCGCTTTTATATGTCGATATCTGAGGAAATTGATATCTTTCAGTTTTGAAAGCTTAAGCTGAGTATACATTATGTTTGGGCACCAATAATTGTGCTTCACCCAAATGTAACTACCAGCAGTGATTCGTCCACGCTCCTAAAGCTCGGAACCGTGTACACTCGGCGTTAGAATCGCCAGCAATTTAATCTTCATACAAAGAAGAGCTTCAGTCTGTTCGTGAATGTGAAAAAAATAAAATAATCTTTGAATATGCTGGTTTCTCTCCATCAGAGCACTTGCAGATATGTGGAGCACTTTGGTGGGTGAACATATTGGATACCGGACTTTAGAGAACATAGAAATGTACCCACCTGAATCAGTGTCACAAGGAATCAAAAAGAACTTTTATTAGTTATATTAGAGTTACCTTATCAAATTTTGTTGGTCCAGTTTTTGACTGTGCCAACACGGTTGCAGTGCATTTACATAGCGTTAAACTAAAGTATAGTTACCGGTATATACCATGACATCTAGTCGCGAGAGAAACAAGGCCTGCGGGATTGAGGCGCTAGGATTGGTGGATTTGAGCTCCTCCGCCGCCAAAGCACCCCGTGTTATTCTCAAAAGGCACCCAAAAAACGCGTGCTACTATATCTACTATAGAGTACATTTTGTGACGTGATTGGGGTCAAGATATATGTCGGTAACCATATCAGCTCAATACTCCGTCTACGTCATGCTATAGTAAACAGTGTTATCGCATATCTTCGCGTTGTGTGCAGTCGGCGCCGCAACTAATTATCGGAATTATCTAACAGACTCCCGTAAGAGTTGATAAAATTAGGTAATACAAAATGGTGCTTTCAGTATTAGTTGATTAAGCCGATCTTGAATTGTGACTGTTCGGAAAATACGCACATTCGGCATTATTGCGGATTGGCCCTATACAAAATAGGGCAATTGGAAAAAAAAATTGGCGGACAAAACTAATTTTAAAAGTAATACAGATGATACAACCTCCATGGCTCATCCACGTCATGTATTTATTGTTTTAATTGCTTAGCAAAAACGTTTTATTGTTTTTTTGTATTATCTTTTTATGTCGAACTATTATTGTTTGTAGGAGCTTGTAAATAAGATTTTTATTAACTTAACTGATTGAAAGTTGATGTTTTTTTAATATCAATGTAGATGATCACTTTCTCTATTAATATACGCGTTAGTTTGTTATTTAGTGACTACACAGGTGTATGTAAATACCCTTATACATATATATTAGGTATATGTAAGCTTAATACTAGACGTATTCTTGTTATAGACAGACACAGCTCGTAATCCATTCTTACAGAGGCCATATAAGTTAGACAATTATAGTCCTCCGAAGCCGACACTGTTACGTCGTATAGCAATTTGAAAACGCTCTAAAATATTTTCTACTGGCGCACATTGTTTTTCTCAAACACTGACCTATTTAATGTCCTACTACATTACCATCTAAATACAAAAAAGTGAAAAAGAAAATTTAAAAATATCTAATCTAAAAAGAAATGCGATTTTGAAATAATGGACGCTTATTATATGCTAAGGAATTTGCTCTATAGAGAAATATAGAGAACTTTCATGCTATAGGTTTCAATCGGTGTTATCAATTTCGTCCTAATTGAGTCTATAAGCCTAAATATGGACAACGAATTGTTGTAACTGTGATAAGAGTTATCAAAATTGAACATCACAGTACATAATTGCAATGTGCGTCCATACACATTACACAAGTATATGACAGTTAATAAAGCAGTAAATTTCACACGGTATAATTCTCTGATGATATAATATTGCGCATTCTGAACTTAACGTAGATAATATGTAGGTTTTATCAAATCTGGGGTATTATTCTGATTGACATGGAGTTTCAAACGCACCTTTATGATATAGAACTAGCGGAAAACTAGATCAATCTAAATGTGTTTTTGGCTATAAGAAACGAATTGTCAATCAGAGGCCTGTTATTTTATAACTTAACAAAACTAATTGGTATTTTTGATTCGTATAATTTTGCACGCAATATCACAGTAACAAAATGGCTCCGTTCTGGATTAAATCCCGATCTGGAACATTGTCGTCTAACAGTGGATATTTAAACCATGAACTATCATAGAGATGTTATATGTCTATGTCTGTCAATACTATAGCAAACGTCATATTATGAAATCAAATATTATGAATTTTGAAGGTTATTATTCTCTGTGGTAAGTTCACATCATATACCATAACATGGCAGATAATGAATTAGATTATATTAGAATGTCATTATCCTTATGATTGTAATACTCCATTCCTTAATGGTTAAGTCTGGTATACATTAGTCTAACGTGTGGGGTGTCGTGATGCTCTCTGTCTCTGTCGCACTGCTCACTTCTGACGCGAAAACACATAAACCGTTACAACACTTTGCATCAGAGAAATGTGAATAGTAAATGTATAAAACCGATACATTTCTGAAATGTCACGTCACGACACGTCAGATAAATATAAACCAGGCTTTTCAGATGGAAGTAGCTAGTACGGCTATTTTCACATAATAATATAACATGTTCATGTTTCACAATTGCCATCCATAGACCCACTGTAGACAGCATTTATTTGTAAGGATTAACATTAGAGGTAGGACGTTATAGTAATATATATGTTGATTTCTCTAGATTTAAGAATTCTGTTGTTTTAAATGACGCGTTTTCTTATTAATGTGTACTTTAGCTTAATAGGAACACCCCCTGTGACCACGTAATTTATACTTACCCATTTACTATTGTATTTTTTATCGTCCAACAAAGTTATTTAGGAGAATAATTTGTTAACTTTTAATTAAAAAAGCATGCAATAAAATTCAATTGATATTTTGCTATTAATATCATATTTTTATTAATGGGTAATAAACTAATTTAAAGAATTATATACTTTATGTCTTAACATTATATCGAGATTTGGTATTGTTGTATCATTAATTTGAATTTTTTTTATTGTAATTTAACACGATGTTTAAGGACTTGAATGGAATTATGCAATAACATGTTTTATTTTTAACTTCTTAATGAGCTTATTTGTTAATGATATCGTATGAAAATTGTTTCTATCGCGGTGCTTACTCAAGTAATTGATGTCAGTGAGATTCTAATAAGGTTGGGCTGTATGATCATTAGAGATTAAAATAGGATGAGAATTATTTGATGCATTGCAATATAATGAGATGAGTTTAAATGATCTTGCTCCATCGTGATTATAAATGTTCAAACATGTGGCGCGTACTCTCACCAACCAGAGGGCTAATCTTGTAATGAAAATGTATTCGAATTTCACGCTCGATGAAACAAATATTTTAATTTCCCAAATGTCAAATACCAAAAGATCAAAAGTGTCCTCCAAATTGTGTCATTTTGTGAGAGATTCGGTCGAGAATTATTTTTGTAGAAATTATTATTACTAGTATTGGCCCTATCAGTAGGTACTTGCGCAAAGTAGATTGAGGAGTTACAAAAGAAGCTAAGAGAAAATATTCTCAAACCTCAAACAGTGACGTCATTGGTAGTAATTTGAACAAAGATGAATAAATATGAATGACTAACAAATCACTTTATGAATAATGTTGAATATCTTAACAGCATTTTGTTACGCAAATGATAACAACGGGATAATTCTTCTTAACTATAGTCCATTTGTATAGGTACATAACTAAACGTAAACTCTTAGTATGTCTTTTTAATATGTGTTGTTTAAAAACTGAGTATAAAAATATTTTTCTGCTATGAAATGCATTTTAAAAACTAAAAACTGGTGTCGAACCACTAGTTAGTTAGTTAACCTAGTTTATTGGTTTAACATGTGTTTTTATAAAAAGTTACTACAAGATTATTTTACCTTTAGTTAAGTACCTAAACAAATTGAGTATAACTTTATGTAACTCAGTCATACGCGACAAAATGGAGAACAGAACATAATCTTTAAGCTTGCCTCTCTTAATTACAGTTCGCTTGTTTTATTTGCAAGCGCGTATTCCAGAACGATACTCAGTCCTGAATCTCGATTATCATTGACAATCAGTCCTCAGTACTAGCTATACATCGTGATTCAGGCTAGGTTTCGTCTTGGAATACGGGCCATAGAGTGCAAAGTACTGGCCCCTGATTGTATTGTCAATGTTCACTGAGATCACAAAAATTGCCATAAAATTTTCGACCTTATATATAAGCTGGTGCATTAAAGAAAGGTTTTATAAATGGCGGCTTGTACTTGCGTTGACGGAAAGTACAGCTAGCATATAAAATTTCAAATATTTTTCTTTTCATATGAAATTAATTCAAACAAGACCGGGTCGTAATAATTTCCAACTAGCTGCGGCCGGCGGCTTCGCCCGCGACACGTGACGGTATCTATTTTTGTTTTCATCGGAAACAGTACCTACTTTTACACATAGAGTCCTTTTAAACGCACATTTAGTCCTTTCATCCTGAAAAAGGAACGTATACCTATCACATTCTATAAGGAGGATCATGATGTTGGTTAAAATAAAGAACTAACATTATTATGAACAACGGTCTTGTT
This sequence comes from Pelosia muscerda, assembly GCA_963691645.1. Taxonomy (NCBI): domain Eukaryota; kingdom Metazoa; phylum Arthropoda; class Insecta; order Lepidoptera; family Erebidae; genus Pelosia; species Pelosia muscerda. The sequence continues at coordinate 4,739,237 of OY829100.1, forward strand.
TATATTTTTTTTTAACTGAAAAAAAAATGAAATTTTGTATGCTAGGTGTATTATCTGTCAACGCAAGTACAAGCCGACATTTAAGAATCCTTTCTTTTATGCATCGCATCAAGAGCACAGAGCGTGGAAGAAAATAAAGATCAATATTTTTTTTGTGTTGACGGTACGCGCGTGAGTGAGTATAGACAGTGCTAGTGTGCGAGCGAGAGGAAGTGATAACGTCCGCCATTTATAAAACCTTTCTTTAATGAACCAAGTTATACATACGATTAAAGTTCAAAATAATTAAAAAAGAGTTCATTACATCGTTTCCTCACTCTGCTCGATGCCATTTAATTTTGAACTTTAACAACATCGACGTAAAGTCTAAAATGCAATGGTATTTTTTGTAATCGCAGTGGCTTGCAATTACTAGGATTGGGGCCCCATAGTATTGTCGATTTTACTATTGCGAACAGATTGTATGAAATCATACGATTGTAAAAATTAAGGTTGTGCTTATGCTGTACCACATATCTTTTGTATTCAGGTCGATGATTGTCTGTTATGAAATCTTGCCTCTAGGATAGAATTTTAATAATACTCTCGGATTTTTATACTTCGATTAAAAGCTCCCATCACCCCATCAGGTATCACTGCCTTATATGATATTGCCCCAAATTGTATCTTAAGATTTATGAGCGGTAAGTACAACGGTATTGTTTGTCTATGTGTTGTCAACGTCCATAGGTGACCACATTCTATCAGGTGGGCAGTATGCTTGTCTGCCACCTAAGTGGTATAAAAAAGTCTATTACCGCTCATAATCAATTAATTAAATATATATACAAATTATTTAAAATGTCCGTATTTTCTATATACTATGAATGTAATTCCCGCTTTAAAAATTAACAGTGCAATATTTAAAAAAATAGCGTGTTTATTATAAATGTATTTTGAAATTAAGCCTTGTTGTAATAAGATTCAATTTCACTTAACAATGAATTATAACAGTAACTAGCAGTGTAGATATATTGTACAGCATTACGTTGACACGGCATTATAGAAATACAAACGTTTATTTTCACGGTATTGTGTATTTTTATATCGTTGCGTCCAAGTCGGTATTATGAACATTTTGTACCTATCAGAGACTAGGCACGTGAGAGGACTATAATTATATATATGTAATAATAGCCATGAAAATAAATAGGAGACACGAGAGTAGCTAGGTAACATTTACCTGAGACGAAATTTATATAATGGTGTACATTTTTGATATGACGTTGTACAAAAGAGACATTTGGTATGTTATTTTATAGGAATGAAATAAATAGCCTTAATAAATATTGTTTTTCTTTTATTTCATACCTTTAACTTCAGGAGAATAACATTTATTATGGTGTGTGATGACATTACACTTCAGTATGGTCCCAGAATATAATTATAACTGTGGTATCCTTTTTTTATCGTGCGCAAAATCCTCCACCGATACTACCTTCGCCGGAGCCTGAGAGAGTGGTTATGTCGGACTCGAACCGACTAAAACGCACGCCGTCTTCAGGTCTTCGGGTGCTGGAGGTAAGCAATATCAGTGCTTCCACGTAGTCAAACTATTTTGTCAAACTGGTTTGACCACGAGGAATTATGATTCCTCGTGGTCAAACTAATCGAATTATTCACCCTGTTATATATATATCGCACACCTAGATCTAAACTGAGACAACTCAAAAAACTCATTTTTTCAGGAGACGAAAAAAACGCATTGCTGTTTTTTTTTGTATGGGAAGTTATGAAACACAAGTTTATTTCGGCTTGTAATACAGTCATAAAATGTGACTATATAAAATTCAGCTAAAAATCAATCATTAATATTATAGAAAACCTCTATTTTTTTATTTGTTACGCTTTAGGTTGGTAATTTTGTATAAATAATAAACCAGTAAAAAATATTCATTCACCTTTTCCAACAAAACTGGAACAAGATAAAATATCTCAAATAATTTGGCAAAATAATTCAAGAATAGTGTAACAACTCAAGTAATTCAAGTCTATTTGTCCACCAAAACTATAACAACTGAAAATGTCCGTGTTTTCGTTTATGTTTGCACATGCACTGTCAACAATTAGTGAAAGCCAACTGACATTACACTTGTTTTGGTGAGAGCGACTCACATAGGTTGATTCTAATAAAAAAAGCTAACGCCATCTAGTTTCCGGCCCTCTCAAGCTTTTGCTGAACCTGTTATTTTGGTAGATGCGTCTCATCACTGCGCATTCGAATATAAGGATAACTCAAAATCCCAAATTTTTGAATTGTTCCAGTTTAGATCTAGGTGTGCGATATATGGAATACAATACTACGAAGGTAACAAAGGGAGATAAGAAAAATCATATCTCTCGCAGATATTAGTGTTATACCCTGTCACCTGTATACTACTAGTGCCAGTGGCCAACTTGGAAATCATTTAGATTAGATATTTAAATAGGTGTTACATGGCGGAAATTCATTACAAGAAATATTACAGAGCGACTCAAAGCAAGTCGCTCTGTAGCAGTCCTGAAGATGCCTCGTGTAGAGGCGAAACACGTTGAAGTTCCTTCTCCTGCAGAATATTCCTCAGTTGGAGTCGGCTTTCCACTCGTAACTGTGATGCGGCCGAACTTATATTTTGCGTGAAGCGACTGCCATCTGACCTTCACAACCAATGGTCCAATGACCAATGGCGATATCGAAGTTCCAAATTAGACTGGTTGGAGTTTTGAGGGCTCCAACTACCCGTAACGACTGTTCAAATCATCAGTAAGTTATTAGTTATAACTTATTACTCTGATTCATCTTAGAGCAGATACGTTGGAAGGCTGATAAAACTTACAAAATTAAACCCAATACGTTTATTGCGAATTTTATTAAATGTTAAATATATATATTTTTTAATATTTAAACACTTCACATGGGACAAAGATATAAATATATTGATTAACATAATTGTATGTAACATTACCTAATGATATGACATTTCAATTGCATCGAGACAATTGATCAACATGTGATTCAAATCATGAAAGAATCCCGAACCGATAATTAGCTATAATAACCATTCAGGAATCGGTTGTTTAAGAATCTTGAACCGATGATTACGTATGTAAATAACAATACATTCAGGAATCGATTGTTCAAGCATACCGAATCGATATTATTTAATTAGTAATCAATCCAGAGTATCTAGACAAGTGACATTCTATTGATGGAAACAGGTCAAATTCGCTTTGACGACTTTTCAATTTGCTATCAATGGATTACGTAAAAATTATAATAATAAAACTATGTGAAATAAAAATTTCGGGTCACAAAATATCATATTTCATAAAAAAATTGTAGTTATATTACAGATTTATGTTTATCCCATACTTTACTAAGCTATTCCACTGGCGTTTTCGACAATAGAATGTCACTTTGTCTAAAGCCCCAGGGGGCCTAGCCAAAATGTATTGACAACATGACATTCCGACAACAAATGTCACTCCCATACATTTACAGAGCGTTAACGAATGTAGATTCGGAACGAATGCATTTTGGCTAGGCCCCCTGGGTACCTTAAAGATTTATTCTATCGATATAAACAACTCGCTAACACATTGTTACCGAAATTTATTAAACAATAATTATTTGATAATAAAGCTGTAAAATATCTCATGTCTGTATACGCCAGAACTGAATACCATTAATTGAGGGTCACCGATCCGTTGGTGTTGTAGATCTTGGTCGGAGGGAGCCGCCAGGTCTCAGTCTTACTATTTGTAAATGTTTGTGCAGTAAAATACTAAATATTGATGTTGATAATGATAAAATGAAATAAACCAGAATATAAAACAAGCAATATAATTTTATAATAACAAAAATACCTAACATTTTTCTAATAACTCGTAACAATTTTTTTGTACTACCAACTTTGGATTATTGCTTATTTATTAAGCTAACTTACGAATAATAAGTTTATGTTCATGTAAAGAGATTATAAACGTACCACTACGAGGACACCAGAAACCTTCATTTAATGAATTTATTAACAAATTATACACCATTCTTATGTCACTTAATAGGTTTAATTTTATTAAGTGCCTAGTGGCGGTAAGCAATGATCTAAAATAATCTACACGCAAGATAAACATTGTATGAAAATATATTAAAATTTTGTGTATATATGCTTCAATTCTATTATACAGTTAAAGTAATGTGGATTAACTATTTTGGTACGCAACTTAAACAAAAACTTGCCACGGCAAAAAAAATAGGATGATGTTCGTCAAAAAATAAAATTTAAATCCTTGGTACCAAATTCTAACATTCAATAAGGAATTCATAAAGTAAGTTTATTGGCTTTATGATAATGTAAATTATATTTACGTCGTTTAAACATTTTATAATTATTAATTTATATTACATATAATAGCACACAAAGTAGAATAATTTTAATTTAGGTACATAATACTTTCAAATAAATACTTATGGATTAAAAATAAATTCTGTAGCTAAACCTAAGAGTATTGAACGCGAAATACTAATTTAAGTCTTTTGGTGGGGGGTCATTATTTGGTTTTGGGGAGAAGATCACTTTGCACGTTGACTGTAAGGTGAAGCCAAAATAAAGTGTATTTAAAAAAATTAGAAAACGATTTAAAAAAATATAACTTTAACTTGTAACCTTGTACCCCCATAGAGGTTATAAGTCTAGGAGGGTCAACTCAAAGTCTTTAAGAATGAGCATATCATGTGCTAGGAATAGATTAAAATACATAATAAAGGAAGGACAATAAATATCAATTAATGTATTTAATGAAGTTCTTAGTAAGTATAGTATATTTTGAACATTTGGTGGAGACTTCTCAGTGGCAATCTCCAACAGCGATAATCTTTTTTAAGGATGTATAATAATATGTGAAAAGTATGGTTTCTGATGTTGTTAGGCAATGCAACAGTCAATGAATACCACAATCCAATATCGCGATCCGGTGTCTACGAACTTGTGTTTTCACACCAATAATATCAATATTCACTTATAGACTTTCGCAGCCCCACAAATTCAAAACGAATCTCGGAGATTATACTAACATAAATTGGTTTTCATACACAACAAAATCCTCGCAGATCTGTGACCATAGCTTGAAACGGCAGGTAGACTATTGTCACTTCAAACAATGAAATAACAAGGCCTCTAGACAAAATGACATTCTATTCATGGAAATGCTATCAATGGATTACTTGATTGATACTGCGGTGATATTAAAAATATATGAAATAAAATATTTTGAATAAAAAAGATTCTAATTTATAGCCGCGGTAGCCTAGTGGTATGGGTAATGGACTGCTGAGACGAGGTCTCGAGTTCGATCCCAGGTAACCATGGCACACACCAATGACTTTTCGATGCTTTTCGAAGTTATGTGTGTATTTATCGCAGGTTTATAAGTGCCTCGGAGAGCACGTTAAGCCGTCGGTCCCGGTTGCCATACAAACATCTATGGCAGTCGTTACGGGTAGTTGGAGCCCTCAAAAGTCCAACCAGCCTAACTTGGAACTTCGATATCGCCATTGGTCATTAGACCATTGGTTGTGGAGGTCAGATGGCAGTCGCTTCACGGAAAATATCGAAGTTCAGCCGCATCACAGTTAGACTGGAAAGCCGACCCCAACTGAGTTGGGAAAAAGGTTCAGGGAATGATGATGATGAATGATTCTAATTTCATAAAAAAAATTGTGGTCTAATTGCAGATTTATGTCAATCCCATATTTTACGAAGCGATGTCACGGCGTTTTCACGAATATAATGTCACTTTATCTAGAGCCTCAGAATCTATTACGACATGTTTCATTAGTCGAAATGACAAGAGTTATCGTGCTATGGTAGTTGATCGCACGATCAAAGTCTTTTGTACAATATGTCTTATTCGATCTAATATATCATAGACAAGTAACAATATAAATATATAACAATTAGAATTTCATAACAATTCATTTCAAGGACGTATAGCAGTTCATTATTGGCAAGATGTTTTCTTTTTTTATGATTTAAATAAAGAAGATCTCAATATATTAAAAAACACATTGTTGTGTTATCTTTAAATAACATGGATTAAAAAAATATCGGCATAGGTGCTACGAAGTGTAATTTGAAAATATTAAATTAGGTACACAAATAACTAATGATTTTATTCAGACATGTGTAAGTACTGAGAAAACGGTAGACTGAGACCGCATTGTTAAATTAATAATTCGTATACAGAATTCGTTTTCGTTTCGTCGAATTATCGAAATTCAAATGTTAAATTTCGAATTCGTTTTATTCTATTACTACCATTCTTATTAATTATGTTTCTGTCTTTAAATGAATGAGTGTATATAAGTTGAAAACATACAAAGAACATAATAAGCACGCGTTTTCCCAATTGAAGTCGGCTGGTTGAATATAAACTCGGCACTAAGAATTCTCAGAACAAATGTGGCAAAGAATTCTTTCTTATTAATCTTTTATACTCGTAATTCGGACTCTTAATGCAGCTTCGAAAAGAAAAAATAAGTGAACGATACGAAATATACCTAAACGATATTTTGTTCTATATAATAATTGTATAATAATGGTTTTTTTTAAGAAGTTAAGCCACGGACTCTACTGAAAGGTTTCTGTTGTGATTTTTTGATTTAATTTAGTTATTTTTTTATGAAATGAGTATGTTCACTTTTCCTATACATTTAAATAGGAAAAACCCATTTTCGTATCTATTTTTTTTATTATATCAATAACAATTCAACAAAAAATAAATAGCGACTCTTATTAGAAAATCACAAATAAGTTTTATGACGCAACTGATATACATCCTCGAACAACTACGAGCTAACCGAACTAGTATAGTAAAACCAACATTCCCGTGACTGAAGGAGGCCGCCATTTTCCGTTCAATACTGTCAATTCGTGCTAAATTGCCTTTGATGTGCCTAATGATATGCATTTGACAGTGTTAACCGTAGGTCCCATTTTCGCCATTTCACGAAATCGTTGGTTTTACGGTAATCTTACAGAGCAAATTATTGCAGAAGCTACAACTTAACGTTACACGACGCACCATACGTATTGCGAGATCATTTATTATTATTATTATTATCATATAATTTATTATTGTAACGAACAATTTTAAGAGTTCATTGACATCTTCTCTTGGAGTATCTGGAAGTAGCATGCCTGAAAATAAATAATTGGAAATTTTACTGAACAATTATAGGTACCTAATTGGTATTGGGAATCAACTTGTGAAAAGACAACCAGGAAATAGTTAACTTATGCCCATCCGGCTAGAAGGACCAATAAAAAATGGTCCTTCGAATTATGCCCTTTGGCTAAAATATACCTCCAACCGTAGTGTACGCGTTTATGACACTACTAACACATTTACATAACATGACATTTATTACTGTTAATATTTACTATCTTAATATATAAAATTCTCGTGTCACAGTTTTCGTTGCCAGACTCCTCCGAAACGACTTGACCGATTTTGATGAAATTTTTTGTGCTTATCCGGTATCTACGGAATCAGAAGTCCACGCGGAGCCGCGGGCAACAGCTAGTTTATATATATCTCATTGACTTAACTATTTTAGAACAGTTGAAAGACAAGAAAGTGAAAATGACAACTAATTTTCAAACAAAAAAAATCTCCAAAGACGTTATAAGCACTAAATTAAAAAAGTAATTATTTTGTCAACTACCATTGTCGATTATGCTGCTTTTAGTCTATAAATTTTCAAATTATATTATAACACCAAAGAATTTGTTTGTTTGAACGCGCTAGTCTCAGAAACTACTGGCACGAATTAAAAAAAAATCTGTCTTGCTACTATTCAATAAATCAGTAGAATTCTATACGTGATTGGAAAATTAATAATTACGGGCACACTATTGTTTAAAGGGGTGACATGGTGTTTAGGACTTTGATATCGCCATTGGTCATTGGATCATTGGTTGAGGAGGTCATATGGCAGTCGCTTCACATAAAATATCAAAGTCAGTCACATTACAGTTAGACTGGAAAGCCGACCCCAACTGAGTTGGGAAAAGGTTCAGAGAATGATGGTGTTTAGAAGTATACCACGAGGGAGTAGGTACCTTGAGTGTAGTGAACATAAGCCCAAGTTCGCCATGTTGCATGCCCGGCTCCAAGAAGTCTTCTATAAAGTGTATCTCGGAGCCGAGCTGCAGTATCCTCGCTCGGACGACCACGAAATGAAACACTGGGAACAGCTCGTCCATACTCCATAGGTAATTTTGACCTAATATAAATAAATTATGAGTAAACCGAACTTTAAAAAGAATTACGTTTCGGTGAGTCTTTTCTCTGCCGCAACATTAAGTCCTGGAATTCCTTGCCGGCGCACGTGTTTCCTTCTTCCTACAGTACTTAAGATTGTATGTTTTTAATGTTTTAAATTTATTTTGTTACTATGTAGTTGATAATATACTATTGCATTAACGACAACCTGTCATGATAGTATATTTGTGTATGTAAATGAATGAATAAATAAATAAATAAATACAGTCCCGGGTCCTTTAAGCGGGGCGTGAAGAAGCATTTGATGAGGCCGTCAAGCTGAGCGCCACCATTGTAGCACTTTCATGATTGCAATGGTGACCCTCTTTCATGAGACTTTGCCTTCAGCTTAACATCAGGCGAGGTGAAGTCAAATTGACGTGCCATAAAAAAAAAATTACAACCGGAATGGATGCGCACTGTGCGGTATGAAAGGAACTTCTTCCCGTGCACGCTCAAGCTGTGGAATGAACTCCGTGCTGTGGTTTTTCCAAGGGACTACAATATGGGGTTCTTTAAGAAGGGCATTAGTAAGTTTCTACAGAATAGACAACACGACTGTAGCGCCCCTGGTGTTGCAAACGTCCATAGGTCACGGTAACCACTTTCCATCAGGTGGGCTGTGTGATGGTCTGCCACCTTAGTGGTATAAAAAAAGTTGAAATTGAATAAAGAACAGATAGACCTAAGAAAAAGCAGAATACACCAACAATTCCTCATCGTTCGGGTACTTTAAGATAACTTTCACTTCAAAATGGGTGCAATTTTTTTTTTATACAACTTAGGTTGCAGACAAGCACGCGGCCCACCTGATGGTAAGTGGTTACCGTGAGCTATGGGCGAGTGTAACACCAGAGGAATAACACTCGTGCCGCAACCCCTGTAAGAACAGAGACATTCTGTGTCGTCAGCGCAAAAGATGTAGCTTTTGGTTTTCCCACTGATAACACAAAACCTCTCTAGTGAGCTCTGGCTACCCTACTCACCACCGAAAACACAACACAAGGTTATTAAACGGCGATATTCTGTAGGGCGGAGGTACTTCCCCAGTTGGACTGCACGATTGGGACGGATATACCGTCGTGTCCTACCTCCTTTTTTCTCCATCCATTTAATCTAACACCAAGAATGTATGTACATACCTAGTTCCTGTTGCACAGCGATGGTCATCTTTTGAAAAGTACTTCTTATGACTAGTAGCTTCTCGATGGGTGAGAAGGTGGTCTTCAGTTGCTGTAAGGTTTCCACCGCTTCTTGGAACAGTTGCTCCTTCATTGGTGATGTGGGGGACAGTTGATTTGCTGGGCAAGTGTAGCCTACCCAGAATTTTCTGGAAATAAAAAAAATATTCTAAAACCCGGCAGTGACTTCGATTTATGGCTTCGTAAATCATACACATAATACATATGTGTGACTGAATGGAGATGTTAGGTGCTTAACTAAAGGTAACAAATGTGATGTGTGATGTGTTTTATATCAAAACTCAATTTATAAATATTTTTTTGTTTAAATAGTAAAGTTACGTAATTATTAACGTCTTAATGTTTTCTTGTGTTTCTAGTTTGTAGACAAATTCTGCTTGAATCCACAGTAGAACTAGGGGGATGAGGGGGAATATTTTACCTACAAAGATATTTAATTCGATTAAAAAATAAGCGTAAAACCAAATAGAATAGATCTTTTTTTTTAAATATATCTGGGGCGTGATTGTGCTAATTTATAAAGATTCTATTTCGATTTGATTGGCTATCAAAATCAAATTAATAATAAACTGTATTCATTAATTTTGCCTCGATCGAATGTTAATATCAATCACGAAGTGAACGCTCTTTCATGATTATTGTTTTAGAAAACTACTGTTTTTAACATTTGGGAGTATGGCAACAAAACTTAATAATTAGTAGAATTGGCTTTTAAATACTTACTGGTCAATACCCAAGAAAGCCATGAGCGTTATGTCAGGCTGCCTATTCCATTTGAGCAGCCGCCTCCAATACATGTCGTCTTCCCTCTTGTTGTGGAGCGCGTACAGCACGAATAACGCGGGATGCACTCTTGGGAGTAGCGTTGGTTGGAGCAATGATGCTGCTGATACCACCTCACTGGAATAGACCATAGATTTTTTGTTATACTACGTAGGTGGCAGACAAGCACACGGCCCACCTGATGGAAAGCGGCCACCGTGGCCTATGAACGTGTGCAACACTAAGGGTGTCACACACGCGCTGCCCACCCTGGAGGGAAAGGGGGAGAGCTGGGAAGGGGTGGGGAGGCTAGGAAGGGGAGGGGAAGGAGGGGTACAGTGAGCTCTGGCTACCCTACTTACCGGCGGGAACACTACACGATGGTTATTATGACCGCGGTCTTCTGTAGGGCGGAGGTACTTCCCCAGTTGGACAGCTCATTTCGGACGGGAGATACCGTCGTGTCCTACCTCTTCTTCTTCTTTATTATTTACCTTTTGGCGATTTCCGTGGCTAGATCAGAGTCAGCCGACAGTTGGACCAACAGGAAACCAAATTTCGCATCGTCCGATCGGTCTGACAAACAGGAAACCAAAATCCGCGGCATCCAATCGGTTGGACCAACAGGAAACAAAATTTCGCGTCGACCATTCGGGCGGGCGGTCCAACAAGAAAACAAGAAACAAAATTCTGGACCGTCAGATCCGTCGGCCCAACTTGAAATAAAATTCTATATCGTCCGATCGGTCGGACAACAAGAAAATAACGACCGCTTCAGCCGATCAGTCGGGCAACGCCGTAATAATCTGGTGGGTGATTTTGTTTCCATTTCAAATCATGTATATGGTGCTTTTGGCTCTAGATAGGACTGTGCTGTCTTGAGATATTTTAATTATTTACGTTGAAAATAGTGCTTAACATAAACTCACGCACGTAATCCACGAAGGGGTAGGCAGAGGTGCTAACACCCACATTTCGCCGGTTTATGTTTAGGTCCCAATGTAATAGGTGGCGAGCCTATTGCCATTAACCGGACAATATAAACCTGCGGTAACTTACACACATAACTTCGAAAAGCATCGAAAAGTCATTGGTGTATGCCATGGTAAAACCTAACTCACCCATCAATGGGATTAGTATCCTCCACTTCTCCATCAGTAAACGACAATACCGCATCAGCTCCCTCTGGCGGGAGGGCCGGGAACAGCAGCCTCACGACTTGGTACAGCCGGGATGTGATACTCTTGAGTTCCTTCACAGCATGGCTGAGGAGTAAGGGGTGGACTCTGACGCCGCCGTACGTAGTGTTAAACGCATTGGTGAGACCCAGGACGAGTTGGCCTAAGGGATGATGGGTGGATTCGCATGCCTGTGGAACAGATATAGTACACTAAGACCAGTTCTTTATACCAGATATTGTTAGTTCTAAACTTGTATATGTTGGGTCTTTTCTCAGGGTTATTTTGTTCTAGGACTTAGTTTATCTGTATTTATATAAATGAAAATAGTTCGTGCCAAATCGATTGAGAATAAAGTTCATTGAACTTTTGATCGATTTATTAGGAGCTGTAAACATTGTTCATATTGTGATTTAATATGACATAAGTTCGATATAGCAACCAATATTATCAAAAATGCCCAACGCATCTGAAGAATTCTATTATTTGGTTATTTTGTTCGAGGGCTTGTCTTGTAGTCGTATCTGTATTTATGTAAATGTACTCAATAGTTCGCACCAAATCGATTGAAAATAAAGTTCATTGACCTTTTGACGGTTTCTCATGGGCTGTAAACATTGTATATAGGTAATGTGATTTAATATGACATAAGTTCGATATAGCAACCAATATATCAAAAATGCCCAACGTATATGAAGAAGTTTGCATTGATGAATGTATGTACTTGAAGAAGTATTCATTAAAAAAAAGTGTAATAACATGAACGAAAGCTTTATATTATTTATACTGTTGATTGATGGCACTTGGTCGAACTTATTCTTATACATTATTGATAACACACTTGTACTTCTCCACTGTATTTAATATTGTACCTAACCGGTTTCGCCTTGCGGCATTATCAAAGGTTTACATTGAAAGCTTTATACTTACATCATACAGATACTGTTTCACTTCTGAATAACTTTCCAAATTCAAACTCTTCTGTCCGAACTCTGGTATTACTTCTAAACTATCGACGGACTTTTCAAAATCGCTACCTTTCCTTTTTAACGGCATTTTATTTCTCTCTTTATGCGAACACGATATTGCCACGGCGACATTTTGCCAAATTTTGTCATTGTCAATAACATGGCCAGATGGTCCATTAGAAAAGTGGTTGCCAGTTGGTGTGAGAATAGATTCTGAGACTCCTAAACATTGAAAACATTGCCGGAAGAGGGCGTTCCATTTTTGATTTGGTGCTACGCTTAATTTGCCAAAAGACCTGAAAATAAAATGAAGATATCTTTTAAACTGTGTTTAAACAGCGTATCTATATTTATTATAATAATTATTCAATGTGTGGATGATGCATGGCTCGAGTGAACAATAGTGCCGGAAATACGGCAATAGGTTCATCCCCTAATACGTGGGACTGAATACAATGGTTGACGAAAAGTGGGTGTTAATTCACCTCTGCCTATTAGTAAAGCTAAATGAAACGATAATTTACTACAAAAACATCACGACAAAAACATAAAAAACAACAGTATAAGCCGAGTTGATGTTTTTTATGATAGTAAAATATGGCCAACTTTTTATACCAGTTAGGTGGCAGAAAAGCACACGGTCCACCTGATGTGCAGTGGTTACCGTGGCCTATGGGCGTGTGCAATACAAGTGGCGTCACACTCGCAATGGAAGCAAAATAGTTCATGGAATCGGTGTTACGTATGAGATAAGACTTTTCCATAGGCCGCTTTATGAAATCCAAGATATTTGGTTCGGTTAAGCCTTGTCACTTTTGGGATTATGTATTGTTATCATAACTACATTCTTCACTATACCTTTATTGTGATAAAGGAATTCCTATTAAAGTCATAAACTGATAAATTCTGAAGGTACTGTAGTTTTTTTATAACACTTAGGTGGCAACAAGTACACGGCCCACCTGATGGAAAGTAGTTACAATAGCCAATGGATGTTTACAACACCAAGGGCATCACACTCGTGTAGCTGATCATGTAGAAACTTTCTAACTTAGGAGCGTAGATATAGGAGGGGACATAGTAAGCCTTCCCGAGAGAAACCTATGCTCGGGCTCTCTCTCTCCTCTTTCATGAGACTTTGCCTTCAGCTTAACATCAGGCGAGGTGAAGTCAAATTGACGTGCCATAAATAAAAATAAATAAAAAAAATTACTACACAACGATGGCAACACAAAAATGCCGTCGATTCGACAGAAGAAGCTTTATACATTTCAGTGTGTAAATTAGCTGTGTATGTTCGGTGGGTATTCAATATTGTTTAAATTGTTTGTTTAAATAAATAGTCTTTGATTTTCTTGTTAGATTGCAGCTTCAATTCTAGATTCAAATATTTACTAGTACGGCTCTATTTAAATTAACACAGTCCGCCGGTTATTTAGATTTGTGATTTAAGTGTGCAGAATATATTTATGTAAGATACTATCTTTATATATAAAAATGAATTGCTATTCGTTAGTCTCGCTAAAACTCGAGAACGGCTGAACCGATTTGGCTAATTTTGGTCTTGAATTATTTGTGGGAGTCCAGAGAAGGTTTAAAAGGTGAATAAATATGAAAATGCTCGAAATGGAGGCACGGGAACGGGGTAAGAAGTCCATGCGGGCGGAGCCGCGGGCAACAGCTAGTTACCATATAAAGTACATTAATTATAATCCAATATAATCCCTTTGTACTACTTACTGAGGTTTGGAATTGCCTGGCATCACCGGATTGGAAACATTTAAATGCATGGTCGCGTTTGATATCTTCACTCCTTCCGTCCACGCACCGCTCAAAGAACCTTCTATTTTATCTCCACTGGAGAAGGTCAGTATTCCTTTACCAGAAAACACTCCAGCTGATCTGAATTCGCCTTCGTAGTGAGTACCGTCTTCGAAGACCATTACACCATGACCCTGAATAAATAAATAAAGAATCTCATACGTAGCTCAACATTTATGGACATAATATGTGGTACTGTGGTAGATATTATGTGGTACGTAGATATACCACATAATATCTACGTAGGTAATTAATAAATTATATAAGTTAAATAATTTTATAATATTATAATGTACTAAACAGATTAGTAGTGGTTACCCACATATTATCTATATTGTCTGTGCACCCTACGTGCTTTACCGCTCACCGCAAGAGTCGGGCCTGTCCCTCTATCTCGACTGCTTGATTTTCAAAAGGGGGGTCCCACGTTTATAACTTATGTGCTTATAGTAATGGAGTACATAATAGGTATATTATTACTAGTTGTTACTCGCGGCTCCGCCTACGTACATGTCGGTTATCGCGCAGTGTTGTTAATTTTACCGCTCTACTTGCCTCTCTACTGGACTCTACTCGCTAGTCTTTTTGTCCTTTTCTCCTTTCCATTTTTTCTACATTTCCCAATCTTTTCACTTTATCTTATTTCACCATTTCACCATTACCACTTTTTGCTATGTTCCCTCTTCCCCATTTGCCTCACCTCGTCTATTTTCCTCATTTGACAGATTGTCTATACAACCTATCATTGTCTATACATCTAGAATACGGTCATTAAAAGGTGTTCAAGTCATTGAATATTTGGTAAATTGTATATTAGCATGTGCCGAGGGAGTCAAGGGGTCTCAACGAGATTTTCTTTTTTTTTTGTGTACAATTACTTTTAAAAAATGTATATGAATGAGAGGTACAAAGTTGACTCTACAGCTTAGTGCATTGATTTTTTTCATTGCCAGGAAAAAACCTTCGGGGCCCTTAAATAAGCACTGGATTGCAATGCAAAAAACTTTCATATCACTTACCGTCAAAACATCCTGCATAAATAGACCCTCATAATAAATCCCATCAAGCGTCACTATCAGCCCACATCCATGTTTCTTATTATCACTCCAATTACCCAGATATTTCTCCCCCTTGCCTATATCATCCATGACCCCATACCCTTGTTTAACCCCGTTATTCCACTCCCCAGTGTATATGGTAGCTGACGATGAAGTAAAGTCCCCTTGTTTCTTGATCCCGTGGCCGTGGGACTGCCCATCCTTGAAGTATCCCTCGTAAATGTCCCCAGTGGTGTATTTCATGACGCCATATCCGTTCTGAAGGTTGTCTTTCCATTGGCCTTCGTAGACTCCTGGAATAGTGTGTTACTTTATAGTTTTAAAACTTTTACACAAGCGGTTTATATTATATAGTGTGCTGGAGGAAATATTCTGGAAATTGTCGCAGTGGGAATTGTATTACTTCATTGATAATGATCTAAGAAATGGTTACCATGGCCTATGGACGTTTGCAACACCAGAGGTGTCACATTCATACTGCTGACCATATAGAGAAGAGTGGAAAGGGGAAAGGGGGACAGAGTTTTTCTGATGTAAATGCAGAAGATGAAGAAGGGTTTCTCGGTCTACCACAACACAAAATCTCTCCAGTGAGCTCTGGCTACCCTAGTCAACGCAGGAAACACAACACAATGCTATTATTAGCCGCGGTATTCTGTAGGGCGGAGGTAGTTCCCCAGTCAGCTGCTTAATTAGCACGGGAGATACCGGATACGTCGGGCAAAAGTACAGTGCTAGGATAGATTTTGTTACATTGAATTTAACCAAATAAAATTTTACTAACGTAATTCGATCGCTTTCCAAGTGATACAACATTCGAATAACATGTCTGCACCTAGACTTCAGTCCCAGTCAGTGAGTCCTATGACCAAATAAGTTACCAGGCCACGTCTAAGGCATTCGAAATTTCCCTTTGCGTCTTAGGGGGCGATATTGGAGCTATCTATCGATAGCCTTACGAACTATAGGAAACAATGAACGATATTACAACCATTTTTTAAAATTTTCTGTACCTATTGGACGGTGAGCAATATTATGTTCCATACACGCCCCCAGATTGCTAAAATGGAAAAATGGAAGGAAATATATCCGTCTTAGATTATAATGAAATATTCTAAATATGCAAGGTAGTTGTTGTTGAAACATAACGTGTAATAATTGCAAACGGTTTTCTGTCTTACGTGCACATCTACTGCATAAATTTGCATCAAAATCAGTTAGACTAAGTACTATTACACAGTACTTAGTACACTTAGTATTGCATTTTTCAATTCAATTCGTATAGTATTAAAAAGAAAAGACCGAATGGGTAGGCAGAAGTCTATTAACATTCATTTCAACCACTATGAATTTTGATGAATCCCTAGGAGAGCCTAGGAGACCACTTTCTCTGGATGTATGTTTACTGTCGAATGTAGAAACACAAAAGACCATAGTCAAGTTCTGGATGAAATTTGCCACAGAGATTGATACTTTTATCTCGGGAATACGTTCTTATATGTCGCGGGACCAGGGTCAGGAAGAGACATTCCATTCAGTGTGCCTACCATGACGAGCACAGTGGCGAAGGGTGAAAAGTTTCAAAAGGGAAGTCTGTATTGAGGCAGAAATCGAGTTCCCTCGTCACTGCGAGCTAACTAGGAATAGGGTATGCTCCGACCTCGCTCTGGATGGCGGCCCAAAATTTTTATAGGAAGCCAGGTCAGTAGTTTTCAGTTCATCGGGTATCAGTGTCAGTAAAGATATCGAAAAGAACATGATCGAATTCCCATTATTCGATTCTCGTACTGAACAAAGAACACATGCTCAAGGTCAACGCATATTTCACAACGGTACCTTGGCACTAATAATTTAGACCGTAAGCGTATTTATGCAACTTCGCCAAAATATAATATGTTTTACATACAAAGACATTCAACTCTAAATGGTGTTAAGTTCATACCTACGCTTTTGCGGTCATGCAATGACTTTTAGCTAAAAATATAAATATGAACGAAGTAAGTACCTACTAATGATTTCATAGCGTAGTAGTAGTGACGTCTGACTTGTTCTGAAAGGTTCGTGGGTTTACATATACCTCGTGATAATAACGTTTATTTTCAGTA
Organism: Pelosia muscerda; assembly: GCA_963691645.1. Taxonomy (NCBI): domain Eukaryota; kingdom Metazoa; phylum Arthropoda; class Insecta; order Lepidoptera; family Erebidae; genus Pelosia; species Pelosia muscerda. The sequence continues at coordinate 4,756,674 of OY829100.1, forward strand.
GTTCTATTGGTAGGTCCTTTGAAGGGGCTACTGAGACGTTGGTGTCCGTGTAGTTCTTTCAAAGGAACTAAAGGAACTACTAACACTATAAAGTCCCTTCAGTTCCTTTGGCAGCTCCTTACGGTTTGGACAAAGTGCACACATAGTAAGTAATAGATTTTTGTATAGGTTTTTGTAAGTACGTAGGTAGTAAATGAAAACTCAAGCGGGCAAATAAGGCATACACAAGTTGGTCAAATGGGCTCAGAGATGTAGACCTATGATGCAACGGGGACGCAATGCTGAGATCGCAAATCGCCACACATAAGGTCAATTCTATTTCAGTATTTGCGTTCACATAAAGGATGATACCTACAGAATGAAGGGTTGATAGGTTTCAAACAGTACATCATTGGTACATAATTTGCTAGCGCTTTCGTATTCAAAGGACAAGCTGAGGTCATCTACATTATACACATATTATACAGAGTTTAGAACTTTTTCTGTAAATTCGCGATATTCGCAGAATTTAATATCTTTTAGAACATATGATTTCATTCTAATTCTTAGAGCCGTTGACGACTTGTGCGAACCGTCAACGTATTTATCATTAAGTATACACTATACACAAATTATTATCTACATTTTTTTTAAATGTAATCGTTTCAGTAGGACAACAGTACTTGTTTAAAAGCCTTGCAAAAAACTGTAACACGGAAGGAGGAAGTATCCAGTTCCGTTTGATGTTTCATGGCTATTTTATTTCGATCACGATATAAGAATGAGGCAACAATTTTTTTTTAAATTTTTTTTAAATGATAAAATAAGGGAAAGTCACTGTCAAATGGTTTCGGCACGTAGAGAGGATGGGCTAATGTTGCTGAAGCCCATGCGCGCTCGAATTTGGTCGATTTGAGCTCGCCCACCGCCATAGCACATCTTTTTACCCCAGTTTTCCTTTGGGGTCCTCAAAAAACACGTACGCATTATATAGTACATTTTGAGTCTAAGATGTATAGCGGGAGGCATAAGTACCTACATAATATGTCAATCAGGACCCATAGACAAAAAGACATTCTATTGATGGAATCGTGTTGAAGCGAACTGTTTTCAATTCGATATCAATTGATTACTTGACACTCGTGATTTTAACCAAAGAGAATACAATACTACGTAAGATTTAATTTGATTTTAACAATCACAAAGATTCAGACAGACAGACAAATTCATGTCAATCTAATATTTACTAAGCGATTCCACTGGCGTTTTCGCCAATAGAATGTCACTTTTTCTAGAGCCTCGACGTTTAAGGTAAGATCAAGTCGATAGCTGCAACTGGCGGGCATAATGTAAGAAAGTAGAATATGTGAATGCAAAACGATCGTAGTCGGTTTTTAGGAAGTGGTCATTATGTGCCGAAGGGGGGCGGCAGTGTAACATCTCTTATGTTCCCCTGCCTACCCGAATGGGAAAGAAGCGTGACTATTATGAATGTATTTAGAGGCTTTATTAAAGAGTTTATTAACACCTCGTTTCGTGCTAATAATATGCATTGATAACGCAATCTTACCGCGTAACATTGACCCAAGAAAAGCAATAACTCATTCATACTGTAAGTATATGAGTCATGTATCACTAATATAGGTATGTATATAGAATAATAGTACCTATGTACGTTTAATTGTTATCATTAAATTAACTTACATGAATAATTGCTACGACTAGTTTTTACTTTTTAGGGTTCCGTAACTAAAAGATGAAAACGGAATCGTCGTGAACCCTACTTTTGTTGCTGCTATAATAACCTATTTTTTTAAAGTAGGCTGCCATATATCAAATGAAGTTTTAAGACGGTCTATATGTACGGAACTCTTCTTGCACGTGTCTGAGTAGCACTTGGGCGGTTTATTAATGATTTAATTTTAGAATTTCCAAAGTACTAGTCTACTTGGTGACGCAAATAATGAACAATATACATTTGAAGTGCATTAGGTACTAAAATATAAGTCATTCTCCGAAGAATTTTCGTTACATCAGCTACGATTTCCTTAAATATACCGTGTAATAATGAGTAATGCTGGTTCATGAAACCTTATAGAATTATCTAAGTCTTCAACTGTTGATAAAACCATTCACTATCAGTCCATATTTATAAATTATTAAATCTGAAATTTGCACATTAATAAATAAGATAAGGCTTCAGGAGTATGTACTTTTTTCAATTCAGAATATTTATCGAATCATTTAATAGCATACATTGCATTGCATGTCAAAGAAATGTTTTGATAACGAATAAAAACGCACGTTAGCATCTTTACAAATGCAAGGTATCCGTATAAACTCTCGTATAGCAATACAGGTGCGAAGATGGTATGCAAAGTCGCAAAGGAAATGCAAATTTATTTATCGATTGATATAGAATATATCCATCACAGGACACTGGAAATGTTTACGAACGATTATACCAGTTGCCAGTATAATCGTTCATGTTCGTGTAATTGAGCGTATGATTAAGTGCCCACTGTCATCGAGAGAAATACGACACAGCCCAACTAACAATTTAGCGATAAAATAAGTTCTATAACAGCTGGTTATTAGTTCCATTAAACACCAATAGTGATAGAACACCGACGCCGATGCCTAATTCAAACTTTAAGATAATTACAGCGGTAACCATGATTCGAGAGAGGTACGTCCCCTAAGGGACCCTCTTTTTTTAAATCGCAGTTGCCATATGTGCGGTTAACAGGGGCTCGATAAGGAGACGCTTGGCCGGCAGAGGGGGCACCCCAGAGTGCTTATCGCGCGCTTACTCGATTAGCTTCTATTGTTTTTGGATATCCCATAATCCTTCATTGTCAAATATAATCGAACCATTATCCAGCCTCAATATTATATCAACAATTCGCCATTATTTTTTGGGAAGAAGTTCTATTTATTAATTATGTGCTAAAATGGACGTAGAAATATCTAAAATGGGAGCTTTGGTTTTAAGATTATATTCCGTGAGTTTGTGAGCTTAACGCAGATTCATTGGATATGGTAGTATATGTCGTGTGGAAGAAAAACAGTTAATTAAATATCAAAACTCTACTTACCAACACCAGGAATTTCCATTTTTCCATGTCCACATAAAGCATTTAGTTGAAATTGTCCAACGTAATATTTCCCGTCTGGCCATTCTACTCTTCCGTGGCCATGGATTTTCCCGTCCAACCATCTTCCAGTGTACTTTGCATCTTTGTAAAAAGGGTTTTTATTTGAAAACGCGTGACTAGCTGTTCTTATGGCAGGTGGTTTGAAGTTTTCTTTGTTCAGAGCTGATCGTATTGCGCTATTCAAGGAATGAATCCATTCTGTCTTCTCGTGTTCTGTAATCGTAGATACTGATGTAACGTCTTCGGGTGTTGTGAGTTGAATCACATTTTGAAGAGAATCAGTGTTTGATACAAGATCTACCCATAATGTTTCTAAAGGATGGACGGTAGGAGTGCTGCCGCTTACATGAATGAATAGATCGTTGAATAAAATAAACCAGTGGGACGAAAATCGTCCAGGATTCACTAAATTCAGTTGACGAGATTTTGATTCCCGGATCAACCGCCGTTCTGGCGTTCGGTACTGCTCTATACTTTTGCCTATTGTTTCCCAAAATAGCTTTGTCACATCAGCTTCCTTTCGTTTTTTTTCCTGCTCATCAATTAGAGAATCTAAGGAAGTTATGACTTTGTTTAACCTTTCAACAATATTAGTTTTAGTTTCCATTTTTTTTCTTTTTGTTTTATACCTCAGTAACGATTGTGCGATACATTTATATGAGCTCAATCTTGTTAGGGGTTGAACGAATGCCAGTCCTACTATGGCTTCTAACGTCTTTCTATTGTTCTTTTGCTTATTAGTCGGTAGCTGATCGCTGAATAAATTATAAACACTAGACGGAACGTCGACGACACTGTTAATCTGCGCGACACCGCCAATTACGATCAAATTACTTACAGCTACGTAATACTTTCTGTACAAATAAATAAACTCTTCTAAATTTTTTATCAAAGAAATATCACATTCATTTATATGCTTCTCGGCATACTGCCACATTGAGAGAACATTCAGAGCAGTTATGTTTAAAATGTCACCAAAAATATCACAAACCGTTTCATAAATATTGGAATGTGTTGTTACAGCCTTACTTTTCTTAAGGAAGGGTTTAACTAAATTATGATATATTAAAAGCATTTCTTCCAGATATCTTTGAGCAATTGATAGATCCTGGAATTCTGGACATTTGGATGATTCTTCTATTGAGCAATAGCTGATGTTACCAGATGATAATATTCGCCAATGATAACACATATTTTGGGGTTTATTTGAGAAGTTTTGAAACTCATTGATCTTCACAGTCACATCTGGGTCCTTTTCTATTTCTTCTTCCTCTTTTTGGACATTTAAATTAACAATAGACTCTGTGTAACCTTCTGTATGTTTCCCCATATAGTAAATATTTTCATTATGTGTATATGCTAAGGTGTGATGGTCTGTAGCAATCATATCTCTAACTCTGTCACTGTCAGAGTTTTCCTTAAATTGCTTTGGACTACTTTTGTCTTCTCTTGAGTCAAAACTAACCTGATGGAATTGGTTATAACCCCATATGAATAATCGCCCATCTAATGTTAATGCAGAGCAGTGCCATTTGCCACAAGACACTTTCTGTAAACCACATCCAGAGAGGCTCATTACGACCATAGGCTTTATTCTCTTGACTGTATCTCCTATGCCTAATTGCCCATATGATATGTCACCCCAAGTCCATAATTCTGTAGCTAAAATATTTTTACCAAGTTTAATCATGTTTTTTAGATTCTCATTTTTCCTAGCTGCTTCAAATTCTTTTTCACTACTTATTGTACTTGTGGAGAATTGTAAATCTTCCAGATTGCAGTTGGAAGTGCAACTATACATTAGAGAATTTATTTCATTGTTATGGAGACGCATTTGTAATTCTACAACATCATTATTATCACTGCTGCCACTCACATGACGTGACAGTGTTGCCACTTTATCCCCTACTGTCTTAACACCTTCATAGACAAAATTGGTGAGGTTTGATACATTTTCTTTTATAATTCTAGTAGGCTTCTCTGTGTATTCCACTAAATAATCTTCACCTGCTGATACCCAAGAAAGCTGTCTGCTTAAAAACTGTCTAGCAGCATCAGTATTAATAAAAATGTTGTTGACTTTCTCTTCAGATACTTCATCTGTTTCACTCTCTTTGTCTGTCTGGTCATCATTATCTTCTGTGGATTTACAATCTTGAAAATTATCATCTACGAGTTTTTGTGAATTTGTCCTTGCTATTTTTGATTCCTCAGATGAGGGACTAGAATCTTCGGTGAGACTGTGTGCATCAATATGTACATCAGTTTGAGGAGCAGTAGTACTACTAGAATCTTCACTAGACTTACTAATTTGTACACCTAAAGGACAAGTTTCTGACAAAGATGGCACGGATGCTGGTGATGCTAGGCCTATTATTGTCTGACACTGTGAGCAATTTGAGGCAAATACTTCCTCATCATCATTATCACTTTCTGTATCACAGTTGCCTGACCGCCTCACATTTTTACGAGCAATAACAGCAGCAAAATTCTGACCTATAGAAGCACTATATACTGTTCTACCTTCAAAAAATGGAATTTTCTTAATACTATGAGTGTCTAAAGCTATTTGGGGCATAACACCGGATCCCCATAGTTGTCCATCACTGCTTATAAACAACTGTCCAAAGTCACTGGTCACTACATTCCTAAACTTCACTTTATAACTGGAACTTTTAAAACCATGAGGACAACATTTGGCCTCCTCCTTGACTACAATTTCTTCTTTATTTTTGAAACTAATATTTGTTTTATACAGCCGTCCATGAACATCTATAACATACAGAACTTCATTATGATATGATATGTCTATTGCAGAAATGCCACTGATCTTTTTCAAATTTAAACAATCTTCTATGATCTCACAATGATAAAGACCATGGTCATTGCCTAGGACAATGAAGTCTGTACTTAATGCACATAGTTTAACAATTTTATCAGGTACTTGCTGTGACGGTGGTATAGCTATAGGCTCTATTCCTCTCCAGAAATTATGACGACTCATTATTTAAATCCTCTTCTCTTCTGAATAGTAAGAGTATCGAAGATATTTTCAAAAGTAGGAGTATCATCGATTTAAATTAGGGCGGAAGTACTGTGAAACACTTTTTTAAATCAATATAACTTATAGTAAATTTTAGGGTGTAACCATTCACTTTCTGATACACAAAAATATTGTTATTTTCTTCCGTAAACAATGTTTATTTATGTCTTAACTGTTCGATGCGAAGTTTAATATTTAATACGATGGGTGAGGGGTTGATTTACAAACTAAATTGACATTTGACAGCTGATTCGATCATGGTCATGGATAATATAGAACGACTCGACTGGCAAATTTGTAAGTACACTCGCTTATAAATTGTATCCATGAATATTAAATTAAAATGAAAAGGAACTTTGTACATTTACATATGTAATGAAAACAGAATTCAAGAATAACCAAGTATTAAGCACTTAATAAGTAAGGGCGTACTATTTAGATAAAGTAACCATTTTAGATTTCTCATATTCTATTTTTTATAATGGCCACAATTGATAAGAATGTCAAATTGACAGCCCCTACCAAAGATTGAAGAAGGTCATAGACAAAGGATAAATAGATAGACAGGTTATCAGCCAATCAGCGTATACGAGAGAGGAAGAGCAATAGTTTCATTTATTGCCAGGTTATAAATTTTGCAATAAAACTAGGGAGATCTCTAGATATATCTTCGAAAGATTATATTTAAAATTATATTATATTATTATAGAATTACATATAATTATTATATGTATATATACATAGAAATATAACCACGATTACAATGAACATCTATTTTATTTTCAGTTTTTGCATTCCATGAGATCAAAGAGTTAACCACGTTAATCCAAAAATGTTGTAAGATAAATAAATAATAATAATGAATATAATATATGAATTTACGATAATTACATTTTAATCAATTTCACTTTTATTGTTATACACCTTGAGTTTGAGATAATTCAAAGTCAATCACCTGACTTTGAATTATCTCAAACCTCATTTATAGTAAAAATCAAAGAAAATCAAACCTGTATTTTTAGTTTGTAATTACTCAACCGTTGGTAAATCTGACATTATTTTATATATAACTAGCTTTTGCCAGCGGCTCCGCCCGCGTGGAGTTCTGATCCCGTTCCCGCTGCTTGGACTTCTGATCCCGTTCCCGCTGCTTGGACTTCTGATTCCGTTCCCGCTGATCCATAAAAACCTTCCGTGGAGTTCAAGGAACAAATAAAAAAAAAGAATTACTCGAATTGGTCCAACCGTCTTCGAGTTATGCGCTTACCAATATATTTCGCGATTCATTTTTATATAATAGATTATTATCCCTCAACGATGAAGGTCGAAATAGCTATCAGAAATATCCCGATTCATTTTAGAAAATGGAAGGGAGGCTATTTTTTTTTTCATTGCCAGTACCAATGTATTAGTGCAAAAATAAAAACCTTGTACTTTAGAATTGAGTCACAGAGCGCAATAAGGTTTTCTTTTAAATGGATTAATAAAGGGATGGTTACCAGGATGTATTTGCAAATTGAAGTATATAATGAATTACGGAAAATAAGTTACACATTACTATATATTTAGTTGCTTTAATTTGATTGTTTAGTTGTGATTTTGGGAATCTTAGAAAGAGACATTGGCAACGTTTACTATTAATTAACCACAGACAACAGACTGACTCCACAGAGTGCGATGCAAATAAAATAAAATAACCTTTCCTTTCCTTTCAAGAAACTTTCGTTTGTAAAAATGGCGAGCCGTGGTGGTGGTTCGTCTTCTAGACGTGTTCCTGAAGCTGAAGCCACAATTACATATGTTCAGTGCGATGGCTTGGTATGTACCCGATCGATTCGTTGTTATATCTATTCATGTGAATGTAAATTTTCGGAAGTATTGCAGGATTTGTAGGTGCAAGTTCAAAAGAGTTGTTTCTTGTCGACACGTCATGTATTCTTCGTTTTATAACATTTTACATCATTTCATTCTTATATTCGTGTGTTTATTTTGTCACGATGGTGTATTTTTACATCGACAATGTTTAAGTTATGGTTTAATTAGATAATGAATCTTCTATTTTAGAGGTTATGTTGTGGATATGCAACTATTGTTCACAGATTGACTTTACTTTAGAATTTTTGCAATAACCAACCAATATTAATGGTATAATCATTAATATTGATATAACTAAACTCTTATGATCATGTTCTCATTGAAAAGTAATTGATTATTTGTTTTAGTAGTGAGTTTTTATTTGAGTTTTTATTTACTTATATTGTGAAGGTACTTATTCAGTTTTGAAGAGTAATGTTGAATGAGTCATAGGCTCATTTGGGACATTTACCTCAGTGACCCCAAACTACAGACGATTAGGACGATTACAGAGATGATCTCACTATTGTCACATTGCTAGCAATTCAAGGTGTTTGGATTAAAACTACTTTTCATTGGTGTTCGTGAAACATGCGGTTGATACTTGTAAATGAATGAAACATTACCATAATATTGTCACTGTCACCATAATAAGAAAAAAGAGCTATGTGCGAGTATGTTTATACATCTTCAAGAACCCATATTCCAAGCTCATTAACCTATGCTTACTTTGTCGAGATAGCACTACATAGTATATATTAGAATATATTTACAGTTCTAAGAACAGTGATCAGAAATTGTAATCAAAATGATATCATATTAAAACTATAGTTATCACAAAATAAAAGGCCCGTTTTGACAGTTCGCGCCCATGAAGTTCTCAGTTTTTTACCAATCAAAATGTAATGAAGGTTATTACATTTTTCATAGACAGGTACCGCCCACTCGGCTTAGTGCTGTGCATAACGATTTTTATTACGTTGTCCACAGACTATTAATAATCAATTAAGGAAAAAAATATCGAGTAAGATAAGCCCGATTTTTATTTATTTAAACTAGTGTTTAGACCGAAATTAATTACTGAACTTCACTGTGTAACTAGTGATCTTTTACTGAAAATTATGAGCTTGGAGCTTAAAGCAGTAAATAATGGCAGCATAGATTTTTATAGAATGACGTGTCTTTGACCAAGAGGCATACGCGTGTGTTCGCCCGTCTTGTTGACTGTGCGCCCGTTACGTTTGGTTTTGTTGATTTTTGGATTATTTTTGACTTAGATATTCAAGTTGTCTCGACAACTCGACTCTTCGAATGTCTACCGAATTCGAATACTGCCAATGCTCCGGTAAAGGCACACATAGATTTGACTTGTACACTGTACAGCCATGGCACTACCGTTTCTACTATGAAGACTTTTCCGCATATGTGCATGGTGGTCATCCACCCGGTCAAAATTTTTGACAAATTCGTGCCATCAAATTTCTACAACCAGATTCTTGTTGTTCTTGATATTCCTGTTGTTTTTGTGATTGAGTGAATGTTATTATAACAAAAATATGAAATAAAAGCAATTTGATCTTTCATAATACTGTACCATTTTATAATACCTACAATATCAAAGATTAAGCTTATTTTCTAATCAGAACTTTAAACCAATGTACTTTATATACATATTCAAATCGATCAAATCCCCATGCAAACTGGATTCGATTAATCGTGACTATCGAGTACCGAGTTGTTTTGTTACATCACTAGTTATGCCAAGTAGGCATATGCCAAAACGGGCCTTTTATTTTGTGATTAGTATAAAGGTTAATTATAAACTTCTATACATACAAATATGTTACACTAACTGATGACTTGCTCCTTTATTTCAGGCGGTTATGAAAATTGTTAAACATTGCCATGAAGAGTCATGTAGCAATATGGAGGTGGCCCAGGGGGCCCTGCTCGGATTGGTGGTGGAGAACCGTCTTGAAATCACCAATTGCTTCCCATTCCCCAAGCATGACGATACTATGGATGAGGAGGAATATCAACTGGACATGATGAGAAGACTCCGTCGAGTCAATGTTGATCATTTTCATGTTGGATGGTGAGTGTAATCTTTATATCACTACATAGTATAAAATAAAGTCGTGTTCTCTGTCCCTATGTGCCTTTGTATGCTTAAATCTTTAAAACTACGCAACGGATTTTGATGGGTTTTTTTTAATAGATAGAATGGTTAAAGAGGAAGGTTTATATTATTATTATTATTATTTGATACACTAGCAGCTCTCTATATAACATCATGCTACTACCAACAGGTGCAACGTAGGAATAAAAAATGTTGCAAAAACAGGGTGACGCAGACGAAGTTGCACGGGTCAGCTAGTAAAATATAAATATGAAAGAACATGTGTGATTAAAATGTGATGTCTACAGAATGAAGGCCACTATTATAGACGCAAACAATTGCAGCTAGGGTTACCAGACGTCCAGATAAAGCCGGACACAGTCATTCTTTTTGATTGTGTGTCGGAAATCTTTATATAAAATTCTCATGTTCCCGTACTCCTCCGAAACGGCTTGACCAATTCTCATTAAATTTTGTGAGCATATTGAGTAGGTCTGAGAATCGGCCAACATCTATTTTTCATACCCCTAAATGCTTGGAATGGAGCAGCGGGAACGGGATCAGAAGTCCACGCGGGCGGAGCCGTGGGCAACAGCTAGTTATATAAATATATATATATATATAATATGGATAGTCAGAACAAATTGTATGCAAGGAAGTAGTGGGCATCAGCCTGTTAGTGTTTTTTTTTTTCTTTTTTTTCATACTACGTAGGTGGCAGACAAGCACACGGCCCACCTGATGGAAAGCGGCCACCGTGGCCTATGAACGTGTGCAACACTAAGGGTGTCACACACGCGCTGCCCACCCTGAAGGGAAAGGGGGAGAGCTGGGAAGGGGTGGGGAGGCTAGGAAGGGGAGGGGAAGAAGGGGTACAGTGAGCTCTGGCTACCCTACTTACCGGCGGGAACACAACACGATGGTTATTATGACCGCGGTCATCCGTAGGGCGGACGTACTTCCCCAGTTGGACAGCTCATTCCGGAGGGTAGATACCGTCGTGTCCTACCTCCGTCATTTTCATAACTTTTGTTTTCCATAGGTACCAGAGTGCAGATGTGGGTAACTTCCTAAGCCAGTCGCTCTTGGAGTCTCAGTACCATTACCAGACCTCCATTGAAGAGAGTGTCGTAGTAATCTATGACACCAAGAAGTCTGCCAGAGGTTTCTTGACACTGAAGGCATACCGCTTGACTCCTCAGGTTAGTTACTCATGTGCTGATTATATTGTTAGTAAATATCTGAAGGAAAGTGGTCACCATGGCCTATGGACCTTTGTAACAACAGGCTCGGCACACTAGTGCTGTCGGCCCTGTAGAAACGTTAAATTACAGATGATATAAATTGTAGCTTTTAAGCAAATCTGTAAAACAATACAAGGAAATGCTTTACATCAGACGAGTTGCAGTCAACTTTAATATAAAAAAATAAAGTACCCTACCTACCCTACCCTACTAGCCTACAGTGCCTATACTTTAAGACTTTTAGGGAGCAAACTGAGCAGCCTACTATTTATATCAAAAGCCATTTAAGTGTTTGAATCTTTATACAATGTCAAAATTACACTACAATTAATACATAAACATAAGTCCATAATAACAAAAGGTACAGTTATCCTGACCTGATGCACATATAGGCTATGGATGAAGTGGCTCATAAGAGTCGCAGGTAGTCCATCCATCCGACCTCCACAATGGAAGACTGATTCCACACCAGCCACCTGGAGGAGCCCCTTGTCCGATGGCTGTTTGTTTATTAGTAACTATTTTATAACATAATCTAATATGTAATTATTTGTACCACCAGGCTATTGCCATGTACAAGGAACTTGATTACACCCCCGAGGCACTCCGTAACCTGAAGATTGGTTATGAGAGCTTGTTCATCGAGGTGCCAATTGTGATCCGGAATTCTCCGCTCACCAACATCATGATGTCTGAACTATCTGAAATGATTCCTGAAGAGGAAGGTTCCAAGTTCCTTGATTTGGGAACTGCATCAGTATTGGAAGGTGAGTTCATATTTTGTCCTCTCTGTCAATGTTTTAATACCATAGACAGATGAAATCTTATCAAACAATTATTATTATATCATTACAAAATACTGAACATACATCTTATATATAAAATTCTCGTGTCACAATGTTCATTCCCATACGCCTCCGAAACGGCTTGACCGATTCTCATGAAATTTTGTGAGCATATTGAGTAGGTCTGAGAATCGACCAACATCTATTTTTCATACCCCTAAATGCGCGGAATGGAGCAGCGGGAACGGGATCAAAAGTCCACGCGAGCGGATCCGCGGGCAACAGCTAGTACATACATAAAACCACGCCTGTTTCCGATAGGGGTAGACAGAGATCACGGATCTCCATTTATTACGATCCCGACATACTACTCTCGCTTCATTTACTCTCATTACCTTCTTCATGCATGCTCGTCGGTTTAGGGTACTCCTGAACTATTATACTGAACAAACATTATGATATCAATATCATCTAAGACATTTATTCTCTCAATGTAAACATTCACCTGAGGTTACCTGTTTTGGCACACAATGCCTTCGAAAACATTCACAGCTAAATAGCTGCTATACTTTGTAAAATATAGCTTGGGTCCTATGACAGATGTCAAAATGAGGTTCATAGGGATGTCCGAAATTCGATGAAAATATCGATACTACCTATTATTGATGCATGTTACATATAATTAGGTTTCATTTAATTGTATGTATGTATTTAATTGTAATGAGAACGGAATATACGTAACATACAAGGCGTCGGCGCTCATACTGATGAGAATGAGTGGAGTGGATCAGTGGAAGTTCATATCAAACAAGAAGTTGGCGCGTGTATCTTATGTCTATATCATGGCCCAAGAGCCAAACGCGGCGTGTCTTCTTACAAAATCCAAAACCAGGTTCAGGGCGTTGATGGATTGAATGTAGGATTTTATTTACTCAATATTATTTAGGATCAAGTATATTGAAATATAAATATTATTATGTTATTAAAATACCTAAGCAGTAAGATTAAATTCTAATTATTTTTTTCTTATATTAATTTCAATTTTAAATTAAGCTTTATTCAAAATATGGATAGTTTATAGTATGTGGTCACGATGATTCATCGCCCATCACTAATTAGCTCCGTATGCCCATAAAGTATGACATTGACAGCTACTACATTCATTATTAGAAAATTCAAGACTTCATGTGCGGGATTTCACTGACAGCTGTCATAGGATCCAAGCTATATTTTACAAAGTATAGTGTTAGACAACTTAGAAAAAAATGTGAATGAATAAAATATCCTAATTTCTTTAATTTAATGTATTTCGAAAAACAATTACGATTATTGTGGAAGTAGGGGGTACTAATGTATGAAAATATATTAGTACCCCCTACTTCCACAACAATCGTAATTAAAATATCGAATATTATTTTCTTTGCCACTACCATACACAAGTTGTTAAGTATGATTTGGACGAAAATCGGGGTGAAAAACATTTAAGAACCACTCATATTAAATTAATGAAATCAATGTGTAATGATTATCGTACCTCAACCGCCAGTCAGTACATTTTGCTGATTAATGCATGAGGCTCAGGCTCTGGCTTTTTCTCGGAGTTGCGAGGTTAAAAATTAAAATAAGGATAAGCCAAATCTAAAGTCGATGACGGAGTAACTAGGGGAATTTCATTTTCGAATACGTATATTTTCTTTTTTGAAAATTGTAAAAAGGAATTAGAAAGTGTGTCAGATGTATACATCTTTACCTATCTCTAATATCTGTACGCAGGCCAGCTCCGCAGCCTAATGGAACGCGTTGACGAGCTCAACCAAGAAGCTATCAAGTTCAACAGATACCAGCAATTGGTGGTTCGTCAACAGCAAGACAAACACCGCTGGTTGGTCAAGAGGGCGCAAGAGAACGCGGCCCGAGTGGCCAAAGACGAACCACCATTGCCTGAAGAGGATGTGAATAAGCTGTTCAAGCCCCACCCCGTCCCACCCAGGCTCAACCCCATGATTGTAGCCGGTCAGATCAACACATACAGCCAGCATATAAGCCAGTTCTGCTCGCAGAGTCTCGCGAAGTTGTATTTGACTCAAGCTCTCCAAAACGCTAAGGAGTCAAACAAAAAGCAGTAGTTTTTGTATATTAATAAAACTGATGTCGCAAATTTTTGTCTTTAAATCGAACTTCCATTTTTTTATATCTACCATTCAGATGATAGACAACAGATAACCAACAGGCCCTCCTGATGGAAAGTGCTCCTTATCCAAAGTACAAAAAAGGCGGCAAAGATGGTTCTTGATATTACCCCAATTATGATTGGCTAGCTGGTTGGTGAGGTACCAATATGGCGGCTTTGGCTATGACCGGCTAGGTGACGTTACACCTGCTATCTTGCTTTTGCTATGGGGATGAAGACGATGACAGCTCGACGGTTTCTAGTTCACTATCACTAAGTCTGCCATCTAAGAAAAAATTCTTAGTTGCTTCCAAATTCAGGAGACAATAATTTAAATTATTGTTTGTGATTTGTATAAACTTTCCGAGAGGCACTGCCATTTCACCTCCCAGCCTCTAGAAGAAGGAGTTATGAAGAAGAAGCCTTTCCGATGTTGGCATCTCGGAGTCCAGGGACCGCTTTTTTCCAGTCTAACTGCGTTGCGGCAGAATTTCGATATTTTCCGTGAAGCGACTGCTATCTGGCCTCTACAACCTATAGATATTGGTGATTTCGATGGGTAATGTGAATAGGTATGAGTAAATATTTATAGTAACAAAACGTATAAATATCATCCGTTCCTAAATAAAAACTTAACCATCTAGTAAAAATGAAATGAAAAATAATAAGGTTGTAATTTGCGTAATAATTACATTAAACGACCATTCAATCTAATAATTTTTACTAATTACATTACTTAGTGTAAATACAAATCATTGTACCTACAGTAGACGCCCTACGGAGTACAATTATAGCACGCAATGGTGGAATAAAATTGTAAATCAAACACTTGCGTGTGTTTTTATAATGGTTACTAAAATATATCTCGTAGGTATGTAACGTAACTAATAATGCTGGCCACCGCCTGGCAACTGCTCTATTGAAAACTCAATTCGCACTGAAAGGGGTCCCAAACAGAATTCCGATAAATCCTTCTACAACAATAGCCTCTGTGGTGTGTTGGCAGTACCTACCTAAAATCGTTTATCTACTACACAGTGTAAATATTCATGAATAACTATGCTATTTCTTTAGGTATTTTCGTACCCCAGAGAGCACGGACCGATATGTTTCTGATTAGGTATATACGAATATCTATGGCATTCGCCATGGGTAGTTGGAGCCCTAAAAATCCACTAACTAGTTTAATTACAATACTTCGATATCGCCAATAGGTTATGGAAGTCAGATGGCTACCGCTCTGGAAAAAGTTGCCCCTTAGACTCCGAGCTCAAAGCTTCGGATGCGACCAGAAGAAAACTATTAATAGTTTCTTACTTTTTTATGCTTAGGTCCACAAATTGACTGCATCGCGCATCGCATTGTGGGACCAGTTGGAAGAGCTCATCAGAACTCTCACCATGGTATAGTCGATAGAGGACTGCCAATGAGAAGGAGGAGGTGGAATATCTACGTAGCTGTAGAGGCTCGAGATTTTTGGGTGACCTCGGGACTATCTATGATCCGGATCGCACGCCGCATCAGTGTATCGCGAGCGACTAGCTGATATCTACTGTGCGGAGCCATCCCAGAGATGAGAACAGTATTCCACGCAAGAACCACTTACTGATAGGAATTCATTAACTGAATAAAAGGTTATCATTATTTTACCAACTGCACCTGTACCAGTTGCAAGAAAAAAAGGCCGTCGAATTACGAAGATAATCTGTTAATTCACCTCCTAATTTGTAGCCAAATGTGGTAGACCACAAACACAGGTCTACATATTATTATAACAAAGATATTATCAAAGCTACCGACGAAAAGCCGCCAAGGGACATAATGATCAATTTGAATTAGCCCCTGATTCTCACAAATTACTTAATTTGACGTCGTCTTGGGATTACTTATCTGTGGTCATTCTCTGTAAATTGAATTAATCGTTCGGGTAATGGGTGTATCTATAATATTTTATATACGCTATGGTACACGCAGGCTTTTGGGGTGTCGACGGTGGTGAACGCGACTGCTACTTAGGAGACGCGGGTTCGATTCACGCTCTCTGCAAATATTTGTGTATGCATGAAACTCACTGCAAATATTTGTGTATGCATTGGTCTGGTCGTGCTTCGGAGAGAACGATAAGCGGTCGGTCCTGCATGTCATGCAAACACATTGTGGCAATAGGCTTGTTGGAACCCTAAATCCAGAATCACACCAAAATAAAGTAAGATTGAAATACCTAATATCATTTTTAAGCGAAGGAGTCTATCAGCCTTTTAGTGATCTTCATGACGTGAGATATAACCTTTATAGGTACCTACGTACCGTAGGTACCGTAGACGCCTTGCCACACACCTGCACCAATTTTTAGCCTTTGTAGATTGTAGTAATTGCATTATTCAATTCATTGCAACTGTTGTAGGTATCAAAATAAATTCAGTAACAGCGCTTTCGTATTCATAGCCTTCTACAAAATGTCACAAATAATACTTACATGGTTATTTTTTACCCAGTAAAATTATATAAATTGAGTACCTAATCGCGTGCAACGACTCAACCATTAAGTTGTTTCGATCAAATTCGTGGACTACGATTGTAGTCCTACCTACATTTAATAAAGCCATCATGATTGGAACAAGATGTCCCCGCATTTGAGTAACTTGACGCAAATTGGGGCAATGATTATATCATTATTTACTTAATGGATGTACCTACAGCGGGATGCAGCCGCCTAATCGTAACCGCAAACTTCTACACTAATTTTGTGTGATTTTTGACTAAATATATTCGAAACAATTGGTGGGGTTTTGTGGTTTGATAATACTGTGATGTCTCCTTTACCTTTTTTGTGGAGTTATTATAAAACCTGGAATTACAACACTGAAAATACTATTAAAATGGGTGTTCTGTATCACGGTAGATTATAAGTCTATGGCGGTAGGTATATCAACTAAGATTCATCCAGTAGGTATCTAAATCCTTGCGATAATCTCAGCTGTCATCTCAGAGTCCGGTCCAGTCTAACTGCGTCGCAGCTGCCATTAATCAATAGGTATAGGTGATATCAAAGTATTGCAGTTAGAGCAGTTGTTGAACTTTTTAGTGCCCACCCGTAACGACTGCCATAGGTAGATGTTTGTATGACACATGACGTGCTCTCCGGGGCACGACCAGACCAGTGCAAATAGCCTTTTTGATGCATACAAATAAATGCACTGAGCGGGGATTGAATCCGCGCCTCCTACGTAACGTCCACGTTAACTACCGCTACGCCACAGAGGTGGTCTTAATGTAAATTAAATGACGTAAGCATTCAATTAATATTAATAGCTTTGGTACCCGGAAATATTCACGCTGCAAATTGAAGATTATATACCAAGTTGAACTGCTCTGCGCTTGACAGTTGGCTTGGCAAGTTTATGGTAGGCTATCTTTTTTAGCTAGCTAGGCTAGCCTCGCCTTTTTGGCAAACCGACCCTCCATTTACCATGATGGACGTTCAACTATACTTAATTAAACGATTTTAAGGGTAACTGTACCTAGTACTTCATATTTACTTAACTTTTTTTGATAATTTCGCTTCTGTGGTCTTCGGAAGTATCTAAGTACATTTCGCCAGTTTATGATTAGGCCCCAATGTTGTGGCAAGCCTATTGCCATTAACCGGGCACTTATAAACCTGCCATAAATACACACATAACTTCGAAAAACATCGAAACGTCATTGGTGTGCGCCATGGTAAAACCTAGCTACCGTTATGGTGATAAAAGTTATAAATAAATATTCATTTACGTCTCGTCTATGCGATTGTATAGTATATTGTACCTATGGTATCTGTCTGTGTAGTCAAATTACATGCAATTACATTACCATATAATAAATCCGCAGTAAAAATTACAAAGTAAATGAATTACAATAAAATTTATTAAACGTTATTATACTTATTATCACAAAGTAGGATATTTCAGTATGCAAGCACGTTTTACCCACAGACGAAGACGGCGAGCTTCAATTTCATATTGTAAATAGTAATTGCGATGGAAAACGGCCGCTAATTGTGTGTTGCCAGTAAAAATAAATTATACCCGGTGTCATTCGTTGGAGTTTATTATTAACTGTGTGCAACATTGTACTTTTGTCAGAGCAACCTGTGAATAGATGACAGACTTTTATTAGGTGTAATTAATTGTTTCTTTGTACATTCTAGGTATAATTAGTAGGAGTTATTATTGACCTGCAAGCGCGTTGACTAGTTAGTTATTAGTGACAATATAGTTTCTTCGTATAGTTCTCGGCATATATCTACACCTCAAATCGCGTGAGAAGCCACTGCCGCGTGCCTCGTTTAGATTTTTTTCATATAATCTATGATTTGAGCTCGTCAATTGCCGTAGAGCTCCGTGCTATCCTCAAACAATTGATTTTACCTCAATGCCTCAAATAAAAGACATCCCAAAACGGGTAGTAAGTACTACGCGGCGCTTATAGAGCTCATTTTGACCACAATCTTGGGGTCAAGGTATGTACGCGTAATCATATGTACTTAGGTAGTAATTGCGCCTTAAAGACTGCGTTAATCTCATCGAGTTCAGTGTCTCAGTACTTAAGATTATACATAAGTAGGTAGATCTAGTACAGTAGTTACCCCTGTATCTACTACAACCAGCGATTCTTTTATGTGCTTACTGACTTATATACAATCAAGTCTCTTTACGAGTTGGGTGGTTAGACACCATCTCTCTACTTGCTACAATTATAATACCTATACGCTTTTCACTTTTTTTTTTACTTTCATACTTCCCGGGTCCTTTAAGCGGGGCGTGAAAAAGCATCTGATGAGACCTGAGCTGAGCGCCACCATTGTAGCACTGAACGTGTTTGCAATGGTGACCCACTTTCATGAGACTTTTCCTTAAGCTTAACATCAGGCGAGGTGAAGTCAAATTGACGTGCCATAAATAATAAACTAAATAAAAAAAGGAAGACGCTTTTAAAACTTTTTAATATTAATGTAAGTAAATATTTGTTATGATAACGTTAGTGACCATAAAATTAACACTACCATGTATAAACATTATCAGGAACAGCTGTTCTCCTGTCATTGGGACGCACAAACTAGACCTACTACCTATATTAAACAATCGCCTTGGGCGAACTATAGGATTGTAAGTGCCTTGTTATAATAGGTACTGTAAGAAGTGACGGCTTGCTAAAATGTTGGCCTCATTAGCTTGTCTTGCCTGCATATTAGATAGGGTTGTCTCATGGCGTTCACAAGGGACGGGGCTTGAACTCTGAAGATCTATTTGGGTCCTGGAACTTTAGAAAAGTGTGAATCTACCAAGACTTACGAGGCCAAGCTGGGACGTTTGACGAGAGGGTCTAACGCAATTTTCATCTCCATGTTGAGAAGTCAGAGAAGTGCTCAATTAAAAAAGCTATAAGTAAGCTACCTACAAACAGCGAAGAGTAAACATTTTCAAAAGGAATCTCGGAGGAAAAAAGAACACTTATCTCGATTTAGTCTCTCATTCAACATTCATCCTATTCGTAAGCCAGCAGGAATCGTGTTATACGGATCCTTCGTTACTGATACCTGTGCCACTCTACCTTTTAGGTTAGCTTGATTTGATTACAAATATTTTCAAAAAGTAAAATCAAACCTTAGTAACCAATAGCCTTCTATTTTGCTCATTAGTTTGATAAAATATTAGTTTAACATAACATATACTCACGCCTATCTCCCCGAAGGGGTAAGCAGAGGTGCTAGCACCCACATTTCGCCAGTTTATCTTCAGGTCCCAATGTAATAGGTGACGAGCTCATTGCCATTAACCGGGCACTTATAAACCTGGGATAAATACACACATAACTTCGAAAAGCATCGAAAAGTCATTGGTGTGTGCCATGGGTCGATCGAATCCGAGACCTCGTCTCAGCATTCCATTACCTATACCACTAGGCTACCGCGGCTTAGTTAGTTTAATCACTAATTAAAGAAGACACTTAATAAAAGGCATACCTACTTGTCTATTTATACCTACCTATCATTGTTAGGAAGTAGATCAGTGTTTCACAGGCATGTAACTGCGGACATAGGACCGGATTTAGATGGGAAAAAGGGAACTGACTACTTTGGCCCTATAGGGACTGGTGGTGGGTACAAGTCCCGTCTTATACGTTCCCTTTTCCAATGTAAATCGATAGGATTAGTAAGTATACGCGTCGCTTCAAAATTTCATTAACACATGTAAACGGCTCTATGGCATGGCGATAGTGAACGCGACCGTAACGCAGGGGGCGTTGATTCGATCCCCGTTTAGTGCAAATATTTGTATGCCTCAATATGAGAGAGAGAGAGAGGTTTTGTGTTGTCAGTGGGAAAACCAAAGGCTAATCCTACATCTTTTGCGCAGACGACACAAAATGTCTCTGTTCTTACAGGGGTTACGGCACGAGTGTTATTCCCATGGTGTTTCACTCGCCCATAGGCCACAGTAACCACTTACCATCAGGTGGGCCGCGTGCTTGTTTGCATTGTTCTGGTCATGCTTCAGAGAGTACGTTAAGCCGCCAGTCCCAGTTGTCATACGAGTATTAAATAGTCCTACTTATAAATTCTGTGGGTACAGTTGACATGAAAAGCGTTCGTTGAAATTAACACATTTATTGAAACACATAATTGGGAAAAATTACTTCTCTTAGTGATAATATTCCGTGATTATTTTTTTTATTTCTCTCAGACAGATGCTACGTCGTGATCATCTCATGTTAATTTTAGTCATAAACGTAACTCATTAAAAGTTGGTCCCGTACAATGAGCACGAGTAACTTTTTGTGATCTTACCGAGCTTTTTAATGAACTAAAACATAATTGTAATCAGTTCTCCAAAATGGCTGCTTACCTCGATAATAATTCTACATAAAAACAATGATGTTATTATTTCAAATGAGGCAGATTATTTATTACTCCAATACTATCGATATTTCCAAAATGTACCACGTTGTATAACAAGTCTACTTTCACAAGTCTGTTTGCACTCACGTTTTAGTTTCAGAAGTCTGTTACACTTTTTTAATAATACCTATTAGCAACCGAAATTACTGATATTCCCTCTAAATTCTCCAAGCAAACTAAATGGTGGTTACGTTGGTAGTGTAATGGCCAGGATCCGAAACCGGGACCTCTACTTACGTTAAGGTAGAGTAATTTACGAGTACCTATCTTTGAGTTATCGTTGAGTACCTACCTCTTTTAAATAGGTAAGCATTGACCACGTCATAAAGCTAATATGGCTCTCAATTGAGCCAATCTCACCTGCGACCCACCTACTTATTGATGAACGAGGCCTTGTACCTATCAGGTTTCCCGGGTGTGTTAGACGGCATCCCGTAAAAGTCAAGTAAAACCCTTTGAGATTACGTAGTCTGCTGAATCGGCAGACGAATTTCCTTTCTTACACAGGACAACACATGCAGGGCTTAGATGTCACCTGCATACCTACGGTGCAGAGTATTCCATCAAGAACCAAGGGGTTTAGTGAAACTTTGCTCTGCCGCACTATTAAGTCTTGGAATTCCTTACCAGCGCACGTGTTTCCTTTTTCCAACAGTCCCTGGTCCTTTAAGCGGGGTGTGAAAAAGTATCTGATGAGTTCTTCAAGCTGAGCGTCACCAATGTAATACCTACTGTACAAGTTTGTAATGGTGACCCTCTTTCCTGCGACTTTACCTTATTACCATCAGGCGCGGTGAAGTCAAATTGACAAGCCATAAAAAAAGAAAAAGAAAGGAAAAAAGAAGAAGGAAGAGTACGAAAGAGCGATCTTCGGCATTCATAATGTAAGCGTAGGATATCATCTGTGAATGATGAATATGATGACGATCAATATTATTGATTTATAATTATATTATGGAGTGATGATTATAAAGCAAACCCGCTTTCTCTGTCTCTATGTATGCTTAAATCTTAAAAACTACGCAAGGGCGTTTTTTTAATAGATGGAGTAATTGAGGAGGAAGGTTTATATATGTAAGTATACCAACTGCAGGAATGAATAATGTTGCAAAAAACGGGGTGACGCAGACGAAGTTGTTTTTTTTAAATTTAGATTAATATAAGTAATCCTACATTGTTTTATTGGTCTCGACTGTGATGATGGTGTAATGTATGAAATAAAATAAATAAATAAACAAAAAAAATAAAGCGGGTATTATAAAGTATATTTTTATCCTTTCACATTATATTCTTCGTGCCCGATTAGTTGCAATTATTATCTTAATGTCGTCGGTGTACTGTTCAAAACTATCCAAAATAATTATTCGTTTACCGTTGGCTACGGAAAATCTGATTAATAACCGTTGAGCAAATTGATTTAGCATTTACACGGTAAACGACGATACGGCTGCGTACCTATTTTTTATAAGTACACCGTTTCAAGGTTCGGCGCCGTAATTTTATTATGCAAATGCGGCATAAAGTGTTGCCATAATCGCTCGAAACTATTAGCAGGAGACAAGAGCGCGGGAAAATTATTGAGCTTAAATGGCCGCCATAATACTGTAACTCATTTTAACTCAGTGGATAATATCGATGAAAATTCGATTTTAAAATCGTTTAGGTATAAATTTTACAAATAAAATTTGGTGTCGTCTGTGTTTCATTTTGTTTGAACACACTTTTAGATAATTTCGTTTGAACGATTGAGGTTTTAGGACTAATGAATTATAAACTGTGCTTAATACACGTAGCTAGATATTTAAATTTATTTAATTAACTAGTCAAATTAATTATCTAATGGAAGCTCATTTGCATGCAGGATATAAAAAAATATTGATCAATACTAATTTTAGGGTTGTCAAATAAGCTTAAGAACACATAATTGTGATTTTTGCTTGGTACTAATAATTGTAATGTTACCTACTTTTAGTAGGACTTAGTTAATTGCGTTCGGATTTTTTGTTTATCAATATAATACTCCGGGATACGAGTACAAGCGATAGATGCAAGGCTTCTTGATTTTATATACATAGAATTTTGACGTTATTAGGGCTCATCTAACATAATAAGCATTTAATTTAAAAATGCAGATATTTATGTCAAATTAAGCCTGATTAGGCGTTAGACTTGAACTACTTAACATAAAAACAATCTAAACAAAAACTTCGTTACTTAAACACAGAAGAGGAGGTCCATAAGTTATTTTATCTCCCATAGAGCTTTATAGCCGCGGTCCACAGATTATATCCACTGGAAACGAATGGAAAAAAAAGAAACGATAACACTTTGATAACGTATAAGTATTGGTTTTTGGCGAATTTAATCAAAAATATAGCTTTTACAATAGTTATTATATGCTGGTTTAATTTAAAAATATGCGATAAAGAATGGAAAAATAATATTTAAGGAAATTAGGGCTGCCGGTGTCGAGGAGCAATTTGGCAGATTGTGCGAGCGCCGACGAACTCGTCCGTATATTTCTGTGAATTTTTTAATTAAATTACGAACCCAGATGCTGTAAAGTTGATGGGTGGACGTGCACCGAACCGCTCGAATTTGACCTTTATGGAGGTAAGATCAAATTAGTTTTATTGTTTAAATTTGTTTGGTTTATAATTTTACAATACTAAATTGAGATCTGTAATTTATTGAATACCGTGTTAACTTTTATTGGGCTGTATTGAATTATGAGTGTATGGGAACCGGAAGGTCGGGTCTGAAGGTTGGAAGTCGTAGCTGGCGTAGGTCAGGGTAGGAAAACAATAGGAACGGGATTAGCATTCGGGCTTAGATAATGAATAAATCTAAGCGTTCGGATTCGTTATCTTACAGTATACATAAAGCTATAGAGTGCGCGCTATCTTGTCTATTGTACCGATTGTTAGCAGATTTTAGATACAATATCGATTGCATAGCGCACCTACGACGAGACCCTAGACAAGTGGCAATCGTTTTGTCAAAAAGAATAGAATAGATTGATCATTATAAGGGATTGACATTCGTTCACGCCGGTCATAAATGTCATAAACGTCAGAATACGTGTCAATCCCATACATTGAAAATTATATTCTATTCCATTCTATTACAAACGTTACCGAAAATATCGATAAATAATGGGCTTATGAATTTAGTGTAGTATTGTTAATTTTCGACGGGATTTTTTAAAATTGTTCCTGTAGGGACAAAAGTAAAAAAAAAACGAATGATGATAATATCGGGAAATACAGTTTGGAGCTGCAGTTACCTACATATCGGGGATAAGAATAGCTTTGCTGCTGATTCAGTTTCTCAAAAATCTTCACTTTCATACTTGTGCTTGTGCTTATATAGCTTGCTAGTACATATACTAGCAAGCTATGTAAGCTATGCACTGAGCAGGAGGCCTCTAAGGTGTTACTTAATTCACATTACAGGAATTAGCTAAGGAAATGACACGCTTAAATTGAGTGATATGTATTAACTTTTAAACTTTCGCGTTCCATGATTATGATAATAAATGTAACCGGGAATTAACGCGATCATGGTATAGGTATTCAGGAGGTACTCAAAAGTAACGGATATGATGTGAACGGAAGACGGAAGCAGCAAACATTGAGGCGGCGGCACCCAAAGGTGAGCAGACAGCCAGCGTATATGCCTTATGTCAGGGGAATAACGGATAAAATCGGCTCCGTGCTAAAAAAGTATTCCATCCCGACAGTTTACACACCAGGCATTAAAGTAAACAACATCGTGGGCACACCGAAGGATGTCTTGCCGCTTCAGACGCCAGGGGTCTACAAGATCGATTGCAGCTGCGGTAGTTCGTATATAGGCCAAACAAAGCGGACTATAGCTGATAGGGTCAAAGAACACATTGCAGCTGTAAAGAACCGCCGGACGAGCAGATCAGCGATTGCAGAACACCTTTTAGAAGCGGGCACGAATCACTGGATTGAATTCCACAATACGCAAGTCCTCTCCACCGAACGTCACTTCTATTCAAGAGCTGTACGTGAAGCTATTGAAATTAAGAAGTACAATAATTTCAATCGGGAAGACGGTTTCAAGTTATCTGCGACATGGAATCCAGTGATAAAAAACCTGCTACCTCGCTTTTCTGCGCCGTCGGATAGACACCGAGCCGTTTGCTTAGAGAATAGGGACCCTGTGAGTGTGGTATGTGACGGTACCTGGCGAAGAAATAATCTACAAAATGTCGAAAATGTGCGGGTAGGTGAACAACCGGCTACCTCACGGACTCGACGACGGAGGGCGTGCGCAGCTGAGCCAGTCAGCCTGTGACCACGGCCGGTGTAACCTGGTCGAAACGTCAGGCAAAAGGTATGTATATACCTATACCATGATCGCGTTAATTCCCGGTTACATTTATTATCATGAGTGATATGTATTTTTTATGACGTCATAAAAAGTGTTTCTGCGTCAATTAAAATAATAAACAGTAATCTAGAGTCTATAAAGACTTTTAACATTACTTGTTAAAGAAATAATTATAGTAAATACACACTTGATTGCGTTATTAAAATCAAAAAAATTGAGAAGAGAATTTTCTGGAAGTTGTTTAAATAGGAGGTCTAGGTCTCAGTTAGGCGTTATTTTGATAGTAATTAAGTCCTGCTTCAGCTCTCGTGGTTGTGCCGTTAATCACCTGCGTCAGCCGGTACGAGAGGGTACCGTGTGGTCTTTCTAGCCAGTCCTCCATGATGGGTCTTACCGCCGCTACCACGGCGTGCCCTAAGGTGTTGTCGACGTGAGTTTCCCCGCATGAATTTTAACTTGATACCTATACTCCTTCCTGAGAAAAAGGTCGTGTCAGACGGACAGCTGGACAACATTGTGATGTGATAAGGGTTCCGTTTTCTTCTTCTTGAGGTACAGAACCCTAAAAACAGCTTAATCAAAACGTACTTACTGCATGTGCATACAAGAGCAATTTATAAAAAAAAACAAATGCAGAGAAAGCACAAGCCGGTAATAAATTATGTTAGCATGAAGGGGCTCGGACAGGGCGATAAAGTCTGCGCGGGCGCATATTTCACGGTAAGTGCAGCTAATGTAATAATTCTAAGTTTATCTATACATTTTGTTGGTGTTTTCATATTAAGGGAAATCTTTATACATATTTGAGTTTGGAGCAAAGATTGCGTTTACTAAAACAATAAATCTATCTACCTTTGTAGTGTTTTTTTTAACAGGGATTAACCCTACCACTGCGGGTCTACTTACCGGTATATATCTTCAACATAAAATGTACTCTTTACGCGTTTTTGGGAGTCTTTAGAGAGTAACACGCGGTACAATGGTCCCGGTGGAGGTGGAGCTTAAATCCGCCTCCGTAGCGTGGCGGTAGTGCACGCGATAGCTACGCAGGTGGCGCTGATTAGATTCCTGCTCAGTGCAAATATTTGTGTGCATGAATATGAATATCTGCAATGGTCTGGGTGTTTGTATGTATAATATGTATGACATGTATGTATTTACAAAAAAATTTATCTAAGCATGTTTATCTGCATTCTAGAACCCGTAACACAAGCTAGTTAAGCTATGCTTACCATGGGTCCAGATGGCGTTGTGTAGATTGTTCTAGAATATCTTATTTTGATTTTTTAATATTAATCATTAAGTATATCAAACCAATCCACGCGCGTGAATACCTCGTATCTCTCTCGCCTTTTTTTCCTCGAAGTCAATGAGGGTGGTTATGTTGGACTCCAATAATCATAAATCTCAATCAATCCGGTAAATTTCTACACATTGTCGCTAATATCGCTATTTCCGCATAGAGAGGAAAGTTAAGAATCGAGTAAAGTCGTACAACGTTAGAATCGACATCCACGCGGGCGGAGCCGCGGGCAGGAGCTAGTATAATATAAAATTAAAAACTTCAAAATCTTCTTTAATTATTATCTCTATAGAATTCATCCAACGTTTAATAATTATTATTATTAAGTCTTCTTCCACTTTTTGCCACCTATCAGCACCTCCCTTTTTACGCTCAGTCATAAATGTCAGACTATCTTGCCACAAGATATGCCAATTTTCTCCTCAACTAATATCAATAAAGTCTATAAATACCTGCAATTTGGCGAGCAGTGTGGCTAGTTTACCAATCACCAGTGCTTACCGAAGTTAGCTCAGTTTAAACTTAAGTGGTAATAAAGCAAGACTCGGTAGCCATCTTTATAAAGGATCCACAGCTTATGAAGAATAATGGAACAGAATGCAATAAGGTTTTATGGCCGTCGTAATACTTGACCGCCAATTTTGTAACTATGTTGGTTAAAAACCGGACGATTTTGTTGTACGTATATAATGAAATTATTATGGCAGATTGGCTCGGGTTTGGATGGGTATTTATGTTTTTGTTTTAGCAAATGGGCTCAGCTCAAGGGTCACTATTGCGTCCTATAAAAAGTCATTAATATTCTATTGGGCGATGTGGTACGTATGGCAAAGCAAAGAAATCCTTTATTAAAAAAAAATCTAGAATTTCTTTTTTTTAATATTTTTTTAAATAAAGAATATTAGCAACCGAAGTTACTAATATTCCCTGTAACCCCTCCAGCTTAGTTTAATGGCTTGTGTTAGGAGTGGGCCTGGGGAGGAGAAAATTGTGCCATATGGCGGCTAGTTAAGCATAACTTGTGATAAGGAGGATAAGGGTTGTAGAATGCAAATAAATACACGTTGTATAACTTGATTTTTTTTTATAAATACATGAAGTGTACCTACATATTTACCTAACACATTTTCCGTATTACCACACCCGCGTAAAAAGTGCTCAATCAAAAAGAATCTACTAAAGCCTTTATACATACGTATACGTTTCATATATAATGTGTAAAACATTGACGGAGGTAGGACACGACGGTATCTCCCGTCCGAAATGAGCTGTCCAACTGGGGAAGTACCTCCGCCCTACAGAAGACGGCGGTCATAATAACCATCGTGTTGTGTTCCCGCCGGTAAGTAGGGTAGCCAGAGCTCACTATACCCTTCCTTCCCCTCCCCTTCCTAGCCTCCCCACCCCTTCCCAGCTCCCCCTTTCCCTTCAGGGTGGGCAGCGCGTGTGTGACACCCTTAGTGTTGCACACGTTCATAGACCACGGTGGCCGCTTTCCATCAGGTGGGCCGTGTGCTTGTCTGCCACCTACGTAGTATAAAAAAAAAATAATGGTTCTAAAATCTAATTGAATATAATGTAATACAGCCACTTTAAATTTTATAAAGCACAAAAAATTGCTTGTGGAATGTGGTATTATTACGTACCTAAGATATTAACGGACTGCTACTGCTGTACATATTAATTTTAGCTGTATCGTTGGTATATAGCATGTTATTATAACAGCCAATTTTAAGAAGGGGTCGAACCTTGGACGTTCCAGCGCGTAATAGGCACATGCGAGAATTCAATGATGTGGTCATCGTGCACTTTTTGTTACGATTTTTACAAGTTGCGATATTTTTTATGTAACCCTATAGATGCATTGGATACTAGTTTCTGAAGGAAGCTTCTACAAGGTCCCACCAATACCTGTAGAAGTCAAGTCAATCTAGCTTATTTCCATTACCTTTTAGTGGTGCACCTGCTTAACAACAGACGATGTAATACCGTGGCTCTAAAGCTAATTTTCGAAATAAAATAAAGTTCGAAGCTTAATCGAATGACGAAGCGGACTTCGGGTTTCATTGTATTAACTACTAGCTGACCCGCGCGACTTCGTCTGCGTCACCCCGTTTTTGCAACATTTTTCATTCCTGCTCCGCACCTGTTAGTCGTAGCATGATGTTATATACATATAAACCTTCCTCTTTAACCATTCTATCTATTGAAACAAACCGCATCAAAATCCGTTGCGTAGTTCTAAAGATTTAAGCATACAAAGGGACAAGAAAAATAGGGACAGAAAACGCGACTTTATTTTATACTATGTTAATTAATTAACTATGAAAACAACTGGGAAATCGATGAGAGGATAATAATGATCGGAAGACTCTGTTTGTAAGATTCATACAAAGTCGAACTGATACCCGACAACTTGCAAGATATTATAGATTATACATTATGAATTATACACGTGTAAACGGAACATAGAGCGAAACTGGTATTGCGCTACGCGCTAAGGACTTATCTAACGATTTAGTAGGTAAAGCATTTTCCTGCGGCTAAAAAACATTTAATTTACAAAAAAATATCTTATAAAATACTTGTTGCAAGAATATTTCACATTAGTAGTTCATTATGTTATATAAACTGGTTAATTTTTCGAGAGTAAAAAATTAATCATCATCCTTACTACACCATCATCATTTTGAACGTCAATTTCGATCGCACGAAACACTTGCTGAGCTTGCACTTTGTAGTGTACCCTTTTTTCTTGATTTGCCTGTATCTTAAACCCCACGGAAGCAAGAAATAATTCTCAATCAAACAATTGAATCAGTGACACCTTGGTATGGTATGGTGAGCTGATTCCCAGAACTTCGTCACGAAGCGGCTTTTGCGTGAGAGTGGGTAAATTATTCAAACATCCATCCCAACTCGTCGAAGAACGCCAGCAAGCCATTTACGTTGCTGATGACTTCTCGGAGGGTACCTGGGTTTTTGAAGTACTTAGCGCTGTTTGTGGCGGTAATAGGACAGTGTAGATGCACACGTGCCGCTGTTTCTTCGTCTCCCATGCAGTCTCTACGGAGTCGGCTGTCGGTGATACATTATTTTTATTGTGTGCCAAATCCCTATGGATACCACTCGTACTGATGCCGGAGAGAGTGATTATGTCGGACTCGAATCGACTAAAACGCACGCCACCACTTGATGGAGATGAGATAATACAAGAAATATCTCTCGCACGGAGTCGGTAATACCTGAAACTGAGAGATATTTATTAAAAGAACATCATATTATAAGATCATTTAACTAAGTATTATGTAAACCGTTTGAAGAATATACAAAATTAGCGATTTATATCGATTGACATCGGTAATTGTTATTAGATACGGGTGAGTGCAGTTTTGCGATTCTCCACGCTAATTCCTCACAGTTCTGTCGATGTAATGGTAGATGAATGGCGGTATCATTTTTGCATTAAGCGTGTAATCATTGCTATGGGTAATTCGGTGTTAGCACATCGTAATTCATCACGATTTTGTGTTGTGTACCGTTCGTTTTTTCTCCCGTTTATACTGCGTATGATTATTTGGTGTCTGTTTTTGATTAAACATTTACATATATTATGTAGACCGTCTCCAACCGGTCGGACTGGAGGTCGATGGGGGAGCCCCATGTTCAGCAGTGGACGTCCTATGGCTGACATGATGATGATGGTGATATATTATGTAGTCTTTTATTTTTTTCACATTTGAAACATTCTAGAACATTTTTTATTTTTGCTATGTGACACTGAATTAGCAAGACGCAACTGTAGACAATATAATACAATGCATAATTATTGTGAAATTCGTGAATATTTTAATGAACGTCAATCATGTTTGTGAAAGTTTGGTGTCTTGTCTAATCACATTTAATTAATAGATACGTGCTCATTTTAAAGCCATCACGACATTGAGTCTATCATATTGATAAAATACAACTACCTATCAAATTTTCGCCAGTATGAAGTTTCTCAAACTGGATAAGTATGCCTACCTACGCCTTCTCTGATACCTAACCTAGGTGACCATTATTAATATGCTTTAAAATGTGGTACCACAGTAGTGTTGCCAGGATCCATTAGATTATAATAGCAAAACATATCTATATTTAGGGTTTTTAATCATCAATACGTCCCACATTTTCCGTAGGACAGATGTTCAACGGCAAATGTGGGACATATCAGCTGCTCATAATATTGGTAACGATCAGAATTTAATAATAATAAATATTCTAAGACAGTCTACACAACGCCACCTAGACATATGGTAAGCATAGCTTAACTATCTTGTCTTATGGTTTCTAGAATGCAGATAATCATACTTAGATACATTTATTTGTAAATACATACATTAAACATAGAACCACTAACTAATATTCATATTCATGCACATAAATAGGTATTTGCACCGAGCGGCAATCGAACCCCCCTGCCCCCGACGCACCCCCTGCGTCGCAGCCGCGTTCACTACCACTGCCACCTCACGGAAGTCGTTAAAAAAGAAAATGTTGAATATAATAAAGTAGATAATATTATTATCTTAACTATGAGCGCCGAAGTTAGGGGCAAAAATATATAATTAAGGTGACGTTAAATTATTTTTTGCGTTTAATTTAATCACTTTAATATTGGCTAATGATTTAATGGCGTGCCGGTGTTTTTCATCAATAAGTGCCCTCGGCGACATTTATACGTGCGACAACATAATGATTTATTTGTCGGGTTTGAGTCTTGTCAAAGAACATATTCGTCCGTTCATTCATCTCGTCTCTTGTGACAAACATACCTTCCCAAATCGATTCTGAATTCCCGAATTTCTTTTGGTTCGGTAACTAATTCGTGTCCAAACTTGTGTTGGCGAAGGCTTAAACAATATATAAACAGTACGTGTGTGTAATGGTGACCTTCTTTCCCGAGGCTTTGCCTTCAGCTTACCATCTGGCGGGTTGAAGTCGAATTGACGTGCCCTAAATAAAAAAATGTACCAACTAGTTGTTCAGATCGGAACTTAGTGAATGCTTTCAGGTAGGTACGTCTTTGTCAAACGCTCCCATAAAAACCAAGAAAAGTCGAAATATGAAAGAGACTCTTTTCAAAAGATGTTTCCGTATCCGGCCTCTATACCTATGCATTCTTTTTTCCAGTTCCTGTGATGGTGAGATTAGTCTTACTACAGCCCCCTAACACCCCGGGGTGTACTACCGAGGTTCCAAGTGAGCACATGATAGGTACACCTATTTTGTAATCGTGCGAAAAATTCCTCGGGTACTCTTCGCCGGATCCGGTTGTGGAGGTTATGTCGGACTCGAACCGACTAAAACGCATGTTGTCACACCGCAGTCTTTGTGTCTTTAGTTGCCGGAGGTGAAATAGTAGCCAACATTATCTCTCGCAACCCGGCAGACCCTGCGGCCTCCCTTTCGAGTTGACACCCCTTTTTTACACCTGAATAGAATAGGTATAGGTAGGTACACTGATGGAAATGTGTAGAATGCAAACATAAACATCAATACATAGACATAAACAATTAACATTCAACCTTTCACTAATTGCTATGCTCTATCCATTAAAAGACACACAATTAATTAACACTTATTGTATTTCTTCGATTGAAACGGCAATTGTAATGACATTAACAAAAAGTGAAAACTAACATCGCGAAACACTAATTGATGCTCTTAACGAAATATAAAAAAATACTAATTGTTAATATCTACATCGAATCAATACTTTTCTTTATCTTAATAACTTTTTAAGAACGTCAATAATTCAATTTACCACGTCGAATGGGAGTCACGACTCTCCAACTTTCATCTTGCCGCATAATTCGCGATTGTCAGTCGGCGATAGCTGGCCGCTATCGTCAGTCACTCGTCAGGCCATCGTCAGCCGGGGCTGTAATCAGCAAGTTGGGTAATTGCTGAGTTCGCACGTCGTATGTCAAGCGAATGACTGCGGTTAATAGCTGGTCGATTAACCACTGATTGGTGTTACTATTACGTGTTGTAGTCGCTATTGCTTTGAATCGGGGCACTTGACTTGACCGAGCAGTAATAGCAACAACGAGTGGTAGTAGAGCTAGGTCGGTCAGTCTTAGGATGGGTGCCCAGGCTATACCTATAATATCGGGACCCCTCCATACCCGGAGAGTACGTTGAGCCTTTGGCCCCGGTAACCATTTGAATATCTATGTTATTTATTAGGGGTAGCTGTAGCACTTTTTTTTAGTACGAAAAATCTCCACGGATACCCCCCGCCAGAACCAATTGGGGAGGTTATGTCGGACTCCAACCGATTAAAACGCACGCCGTCTTTGGGTCCTTAGTTGCCAGAGGTGAGATAGTAACCAACATCGAACTCTCTCCTTCCACATAAATGGGTAGCTGGAGCCCTGAAAAGTCTGACAACCAAAACCTAAAGAACATCGATATCAACACTGAGTTGTGGAGGTCTTATGACAGTCTTTTTATGGAAAATATCGAAGTTCGGTTGTTGAAAAACGGCACAGAATATGATGTGTTACTATAGCTGTTAATATGTTCTATTTCTTGTCTTATGGACACTCTGTTTATTTATCCTATAAAGAGATTGTCACTTGTTGCCCCTTACTGATTTTAATAGGATTACTTCAAAATTGCATTCCTTAGTTTATAATATCAATATCCTCTGCTGGACATGGTGGCTTTGGCCTACTGTACTGTTCACGCTGGCCAGACGTGTTGGCACGGGTTTTATTTCAAGTTTTTCTTCTCTCGCAGTGATGTTGTTTGCTGCTCCGTTAATCGCTTCTTTCGTTACCCTTCAGATGAGCTAGTGTACATATACTTTCTCCGTCACCACCGTCAATTCATTATAACTTATAAGATATATCTGTGAAAATAAACAACGTAACAAATAAACAACAAATAAGCAACGTTCAACAACTAAACTCTTATGTTATTTTAATATAGTTAACCTATGTTTACCTTATGTTAGCGTAACGGCTTTTGCAATGACTGTGTTTATCTCAGTGAAAACGTACCATACCGGCACACTAATAGGTACTACTCGTGATAATAATAATAATAATTACTCTAAATAATAATAATAATTCTCTCTTACTCTCAGAATGGATGTAGAAGTGGGGCTCGTGGCACTAAAGAGCTCCTTATTATTGACATGGCCATCAATCAGCAGGTTCGCCGTAATCGAAAGGATTTGGCGACATGCTGGATAGATTATAAAAAAGCCTATGACTCCGTGCCGCATACATGGCTCATGAGGGTGCTTGAGTTGTACAAAATTGATGCGACTCTTTGCACCTTCTTGAAGGCATGTATGGGGCAATGGAAAACGGTGCTTTGCTATTCAGGGTGTCGACACATTCGGGATGATGGTGAACTTGTAAAGATTGAGCGGGGTATATTTCAGGGTGACAGTTTGAGTCCCTTGTGGTTCTGTCTGGCTCTGAATCCTCTAAGTACTATATTAGAGGATTCAGGGTTAGGCTATTGTTTGCGGAGAGGTGGTCAGGTTATTTCACACCTCTTTTATATGGATGATCTCAAATTATTTGCCCCCAACGACCTCCATCTGATGGCGTTACTTAAGGTAACTGAAACTTTTAGTAACTCCATCAGGATGGAGTTTGGTGTGGACAAATGTGCGGTCATGCATGTGAAAAGAGGTAGAATTGTGGAATCTGAAGGAATAGAACTTTCAGATTCCACAAAACTTAGATCCCTTACTGCAAACGATACCTACAAGTATCTGGGTATGTCACAGGGGTTAGGCATTAATGAGTCGGGTATGAAACAGTCCTTGGGGGAACGCTTCTTTGGCCGCCTGAAAAAAGTACTGAAAAGTCTTTTGTCAGGCGGTAACAAGGTGCGAGCCTACAATGATTGGGTCATACCCGTCCTTACCTACTCCTTTGGGATACTCAGATGGACTCAGACTGAACTGGACGCCCTGGATAGAAGAGTCCGTACACTGCTTACTTCATATCGAATGCACCATCCACGTTCTTCAGTAATGAGATTGTATATCCCGCGGAAGTGTGGGGGTCGTGGTTTTTTAAACATTAAGACTCTACACAACCGCGAGATATGCAATCTTAGAGAATACTTTCTCAATGTTGACGTGGATGTGCATCGAGATGTAGTAACTGTGGACCATGGGCTTATACCGCTCGCTCTTGCGAAAGAGAACTGGCGCAAACCTGCAATACTCATTGATGATCGCAAGGAGGTATGGAGGAGCAAGGAGCTGCATGGACGATTTTATCGGGCTTTATATGGGCCCGATATAGATTTAACAGCATCGGTATCCTGGTTACGATTCGGTGACCTTTTTGGAGAAACTGAAGGTTTTGTCTGTGCAATTACTGACGAAGTTGTAATGACGAACAACTATCGGAGATTCATCCTGAAGGATGGTACGGTTGACATCTGTCGGGCATGTCATCGTCCCGGAGAATCCCTCAGGCATATTGTTTCTGGTTGTTCTCGTCTTGCCAACGGTGAGTATTTGCATAGACACAACCAAGTGGCCAGGATCGTTCATCAGCAACTTGCTCTGAAGTACAATCTTGTAGATTTGGAGGTGCCGTATTACAGATATGTGCCCGACCCAGTTCTTGAAAATGG
This sequence comes from Pelosia muscerda, assembly GCA_963691645.1. Lineage (NCBI taxonomy): Eukaryota > Metazoa > Arthropoda > Insecta > Lepidoptera > Erebidae > Pelosia > Pelosia muscerda. Next base: position 4,792,289 of record OY829100.1, read on the forward strand.
CCGTGCCACATTGTACTGGGATCGATCAATCATCACTGACAGGACTATTGTAGCCAATAAGCCTGATATAGTGGTGATTGACCGATCAGAGCGTCTCGCAATAATTGTTGATGTTACCATTCCCCATGACGATAATCTCGTGAAAGCCGAAAAAGATAAACAAATAAAATATTTGGACTTGGCTCACGAGGTTGTCGACATGTGGGATGTTGATTCAGCAATTATTGTGCCGATTGTCGTATCGGTTCACGGACTGATTGCCAAGAGCCTCGACCAACATCTCAAGAGGCTCGCGTTAGGCAGTTGGGTCAAGGGCTTGATGCAGAAGGCAGTACTCCTCGACACGGCACGTATTGTGAGGAGGTTCCTCTCTCTGGAGCCCTAACCTCCGGTAGCTTGGTCCCTGTGCCCGATACCGGTGGGCTACTATTTTTTATATTTTTAAATATGTTTAATTTTGTTCTTTTTTATGTATTTAAAAATATAATCTATATGTATATAAATGAAATAAAGAAAATAATAATTATGTTGTGTTTAATATAATATTAATAGCATGCAATTAAAATACAATTCCTGTTTAATATCGAGTAAATAAAATCAAAAAACGACTTAATTGATTACCTATTGCAAAAAATGTGTTTACGATAGTCTCACTAGAGGATTCTTACGTCAGCTCTATTAAATAACAATTTTTTTTGTCAATTCAGCTACCATGCAGCTTCAAGATCGTGACCAGCTTTGCGTCAATCATTCATCACAGTCAATCGTTACATAAAGCAAATTAATATCAATTATTCGAAACTAGCTGTTGCCCGCGGCTTCGCCCACGTAAACGTCTCTTATCGCGCAAAAGTTTAAAAATCATTTATTCTATAGATAGTTTCATAGATAACTAGCGAACCCGGCGAACTCCGTTTCGCCATGTGAAAAATTATTTTCCCGCTTTTCTGTTTCAAATTTTTCCCGAAATTTCTTTGCTATAAACCTCACGGAGCCCGAGAACTTTCCAACGATTGCAAAACCGTGGAAATCGGTTCGTACGTTCTGGAGTTATAGCGTCAGGAAGGGAAACCCGACTTATTTTTATATACTAGATAACAATTGTACCACTGGTTTGAAACGCGGTTCCGGCTTAAGAAGACTGGGCCAACAAAACTCAGCGGGTTTTTCTTTTTTTTTGTCTGTTTACAAACATTTATAGTCCGGATACAAATTTGCTTGAGTAGAAAGTTGAGTGAACAGCTCATGACCAAGCTAGCCTATTTGCCTATTTGGCATAACTTATATTTTTTAATTTATTTATAGGTAAATTAGGAAACAAACCTTGCCTATTTCCTTTAATCTATGTCAAAAATTTCAAAATATCATAGAAACTTTAATTCCATATTTGAACCCGTTTAACCCTTTTTTTCTTTGAACTCCAGTTCTAATATCTCTGTTCCATCAAGATCGGTGCATTGGTTTAGGCGAAAAGCAGATAGACGGCTTAGGTGACAATTCACCCTATAAAAATCTCAGTTATAGGTGAATTGCCACTTTTTGTTGTTTATCCCCCACTGTATGGGTGAGTTCACCACGTCCAAATTTAGAGGTGGTCAACTTAGCCAGCTAATATTTATAACGCGGTTGCAACTGTTTACAAGGTTTTTTGTGCTTATATTTTACTAGTGTATCTAGCTAATTAAAAAGACATGCTAAGTCAGTTTTGCGATTGTATTGGATTAAAATAGGTATAATGATTTGTAGTTGAAAAGTATTTCTAAAAGCAACTGATGTCCATTAAGGTTTGTAATTGGTACTTAATCCACGCCGGCTTGGCCTCAAGTGCTCAGCCCTCAGATAATGTTCTTGTGTCGCCAGCCTTAATAGTTGGCATGCAAATTGGTTTATATAAATGGTACATAATTTGATTTTGTTTTTATTTATCCGCACACCATCAGGTGGTAGGTAATTCAAATTATGAAAGACATATGTTCATTATTAATAGTCTGTCGGATGAGTGATTTGATAGTTAATTATACCTGTATGAAGTATAGTTAACGGCACATATATTGACCCAAATATGAGCTCAAAGTATGCTCTATTATTGTTTTATGGGTTCTTTTGAGGATAGTACTTTATTTATTTATTTATTTATTTATTTATGCTTCATTTTGTGGAACACAGGTAATACAAAAGATCTTAGCATCAAATATCAGTGCACTATGTCCTACCATATAACATGGCGTACAAACTAAATCTAACATTTCAAAGTATGGTTAGTATTATACTTAAAGAATATGATTAGTAAGTGGGCATATTTCATAAATCTAATTATTAATCCATTCATATCACAATTCATAAGTATTATTTCCCTTTATACATATTTTAACTTGTCTAATCTAATGTCATGTAACACTTCAAGAACAAAAACACTTGTAATTCACTTCAACAATAAAATAAAAATATTAATATTTCCATCAATAAAGCAATAATATAATAGAGGATTTTTTTAGTACTGAGTGCTATGGTGGTAATAGAGCTGAAATGTACAGATTATAGATTAGATTAGATCATAATATAGCAATCCACGTGTGGCAAGGCCTATCATGTCTTTCGCGACAGGATAAAAATATATCCCGGAAGCTACACTTCCAGTATAGAGACATAACTGGTTTTCGGTGGCAAGTCCTTAGCAATGTAATGTAAGATATTAAAATGAGTGAATAAATATGTCTTCTTTATTATAATGCTGATGTATCTTGTTAAACTTGTAATGGAGGAATATGAGTTTGATGTAATTACTTGTATCAATTTAAGTTTTAAGAACATTTTCCTTCCCATGAAAGTTAGATAAATTATTAATCCTACTAATATCATAAAATGTGAAAGTTTGTGAAGATGTTTCTAGGTTTGTTATCGTGTTCTAACGAATGAATGAGTTGTTATTGAGTATGGATCTTATTATCGCGACTGTGAAAAAAATATTGATCTCAAATTGCGCGTCCACCGAATTCTGAATAATGTAAAAATGTATAACAAATCGGTAGCTTCGTGGTAAAGGAGTCGGCCTTACGATCAAGAAGTCTCAGGTTTGAATCCTGCCCATTACACTATCGTTGACGTGAACGCCCTCCTAATACAAGCCATTGAGCTTAGCTGGAAGGGTTGGAGGAAATATTAGTAATTTCAGTTGTTATTATTCTTTGTTCATTCCTTTCATCATTTTCTGAGCTTATTCCGAACTCAGTTGGAGTCGGCTTTCTAGTCTAACTAAGATGCTGCTGAACTTCCATATTTTCCGAGAAGCGACGACTTCTTTATTATTAAAAAAAAACCATGTCGGGAAATTATCTGGTTATTAATAAAAATCAGTTATGCAAAGATCCGTCCATCAATCAACATCCATCAGTCCTCAAAATAAACCTCAGCAAAAAATGCGCAATAAAGTAAAAACTAGTTAATAAATCAAAGAATTACCATCAGCTTTCTTGGTCCCAGTACTGAATGTGGAGGCCCGGGGCCGGCAATTACGCGTCGCGAACTGCCGCACTGCCATTATACAATTTAGGATAATTAACTACCGGATTTGTTGAGCTACCCGCCACGTAATTGGCTACCATAACATGCTACTACCACTATTATTAGGCCCAAGTTCAATTTGTAGCTAATATAAGGGAGACGTTTGTTATTGCCGCGGGATTTGCTTAGACTCTGATCGTTACCGGGAGTTTTCGATGAAACCCTAGACAAGTGTCCTGCAGGCTCGTGGTCACACCAGCTTGTTACACTGGTGTGACCAACAGGAATTTATTTTACTCGTGGTCACACTGTGTCGTGTAAACAACAGTACGCTATTGGAACATAAGACTCGGGACCATGTTAGTGTGGGGACTGAAATGAGTATGTATTTATTTGTATTTTTTTATTAATAGTTTCTTTTTTATGACAATCGTTTGTAGAATGGAATAGAATAGATACCTAGATCAATGTTTGGGATTGATACTCGTTCACCCTCGAACCTTTGCAGATGCGTAGAGATGTTGCGTCCCTGGCAGTATTTTACCGTCTCTACTATGGTGAATGTTCTTATGAGCTGTTCCGATTAATCCCACCCTCCCCTTTCCTACACAGGACAACACGTGCGGGGCTTAGATGTCACTCGCATACGATACAGAATATTTCATCAAGAACCAAGCGGTTCGGTGAGTATTTTCTCTGCCGCACCATTAAGTCCTGGAATTCCTTAACGGCGCACGTGTTTCCTTCTTTCTACAGACCCGGGTCCTTTAAGCGGGGCGTGAAAAAGGAGAGGCCGTCAAGCTGAGCGACACCATTGTAGCACTGAACGTGTTTGCAATGGTGACCCTCTTTCATGAGATTTTGCCTTCAGCTTAAAATCAGGCGAGGTGAAGTCAAAGTGACGTGCCATAAATTAAAAAAAATGTCATAAACGTCAAAATAGGTGTCAATCCTATACATTGAACATTATAACAAGACGACTACTAAAGAATTGCCACATGTATGGCTATGACGATAGCTACCGTTAATTTAAGCGGCAATGTTGTGTGTAATCGTTTGTGAAATTTTGATTAGTGTATGTAATTGAATAAGTGAGGGGAAATTGGTAATTATATGCTGGCGGTGTTGAGTGATTGTTTTCAGATGGAGGGTTCCCTATTCGTTTGAATAATATTTAGGTAATGTCAAAGTTCATGGACACATCATTTAGTACATCCAAAGACTTGTGGACTTCCCCGCCTACGCGTAATTTTCTTGGTTCAAACGTAAAGAGGTTCCCATATAATCTTGCACCCCAAAATAAACTCTCTTATTTGAAAATTGTTTTGTATTGCGTTATGAATAAATCATATAACAATTAGGTACTCATCTGTACCTAATTTTTTTTTGGTTAAGCGCAGAGATTCAAGAATATGGATTAACATACTCAGTCTGTGATAAATCGGAGACTCAGATATATTGTATCTTGGTAAACTTCATAAATATAAATACGCGAAGAAAATTACAAATCGAAATTACTAATAATTCCACAGACTAGTTCACGTCTCGTTGGTTGTAGGCAAAAATTTTACCTTAGTAGGGACAGAACCGAGAACCACTAAATTTAGCAGCTCTACCGCTAAGCCATACATGACGTCTTCATTTACAAAATGAAGTAGGTAGCAGATCTATGTAATATTCGCTCTACACATAGTCAAACACAGTGGGGAATGAATTGGTCACATCAAGAATGACATACATCTATTAGCGAACGTATAGAGCAGGTGTTTGTGCTGCTCTTGATGTGTGGAGGAGCGAGTGGAGGGCAGTGCGATTGCCTCTAGTTCTCATCATGTACTACCGGTACGCTACTGACCGCTAAACTGGCAGTGTTGTGACAGTAAGCCTGGGTTGCACGATCGTACTTTAACATTAACAGTGCAGTTAAAGTACCGGTCAGGTATAAAAGAGGTTGCACCATTGGACAATTGTTAAAATCACGTCATAACTTGACGCTGACTGTAACCGGCTCCGCTCAAACGTCAAATTCTATCAAAAAGCTAACTAGAACAGAGCTACTAAATACACTGGTGTAACACATTTAGCCAAACCATTAGAGTCAATATTACTGTTACTGTTAAATTTGACGGAAACCTTAACTATAACAGGTAGTTGGAGCAACCTTAGTGTTGAACTATATTTGGCTTTGCTGTGTTTCTATCCTTTTCTATCGCCCCGAAAGTCTTTATAAACAGATGTGAGAGAGCAGTTAGATGAGTCACTTGACGTCAAATAAATAATAACGGACATACTGCAGACAGCCTCCATGGCGTGGCGGTAGTGCACGCGACTGCTACGCACGGGGCGCGGGTTCGATCCCCGCTTAGTACAAAAAGTTGTATGCATGAATATGGCTGTTTGCACTGGTCTGGTCGTGCCTTGGAGAGCATGTTAAGCCGTCGGTTCCGGTTGCCATACAAACATCTATGGCAGTCATTACGGGTAGTTGGAGCCCTCAAAATCCAACCAGTGTAACTTGGAACTTCGATATCGCCATTGGTCATTGGACCATTGGTTGTGGAGGTCAGATGGCAGTCGGTTCACGGAAAATATCGAAGTTCAGCTGCATCACAGTTAGACTGGAAAGCCGACCCCAACTGAGTTGGGAAAAGGTTCAGAGAATGACTGTACTGCAGAACTTTATCTTGAGTCAAAACATTAACTATTTAAGTATTAAAATAAGCCTAAAATAACTACCATCTACAATGGGATGAAGAAAAAACTATTTTTTGGAAAATGGAAGTCAAATCTTCTACGACAGTGGTTTGCGATTAAGGAGAATTTCTCCCACTATACTCGTATCATACGTGCATAGTGTGCGGTGCTGCTGGGTCGTCCCGATTAGTGTTTTATTTGATGGCTCAACGTGTTAAGGCTGTACACAATATAACTGGTGATTTGAGAGTTACATTGTCTTGGCTACAACTTGATATAGCTGAGCTTTGGGCTGTTTCCCTGCGTAGAAACGGACTCCCAAGAACACAATAACTGCAGTGGTCTTATGCCTAACAAACAGCGAAAACTTTGATACTACGAGTTAAGGTTTTTCCTGTTTTATTAGTGTAGTACGTATGTGTTATTGAATTTGTTCATTTTTTTAAAAAGGTTAGATAGTTTGGTATATACGAGTATTTTAAGAAAGACGTATTTGGTTATAGATCAAAGTTTTAAAAATATTACATCTTAAAAAGGTATTATTTACACCCTTCTTACAGTAACGCCATCTAGTTACCGGAATGTCGATTGTGAAGCCGACCGCTTCATAACTATCTCTACATTCCGGCGACTAGAATAAAACCTGTGCTCAAGGGGTCCCTATTGCAAGTATTTTGCCAGCTTGCTCTAGAAAGGAAAGCCGTGGAAGAGACGTTTGAATTTATACTTTAATAAAACCTACATAAAGCAATATGCTAACTACGTACCTGAAACTAAACGTACCTGAAAGAACAATGGCCAATCCTCATGAAACTAAACGTTTAGTTTCAAATAAATTAATAACACTTCGTCTCTTCTCTCGAATCTTGACGTATTGGTCACGTGGCAAGGTGTGGTTTTCAGCGATTTAGTTTATCGACGAGATATGTACAATGTCGCCATATTTACGCTACTTTTATTTGACATTTTGCATCCAGTTATCCACCCTTCCCACTCGCTTTTTGAGAAGTTTCCCTTAACCGAGGAATAATCTCCTTATAAATCTGTAGATTGTCCAGGGTCAGCGGGTTCGGTTAGGACAACACGAGTGTGGGACAATAGAACAAACCCTATTAGCACAGTGTCATTATTGTATCAATAATAATTAAATAAACTGTGGTGATAACGTCAGTTCAGTAATATATGAGACGAGACAGAATGTTGATAACTACAAAGAGTAATTAAATGAGAATAAAATAAATCAAACTTTGTAACTCAAAATTAACATAATTTATTAGGTAGGTATTTATCATTAGAATCAATTAATCCGATCCACTTTGTTTACTGGCCCTTATATTGTGATACCAGTTCATTATGATTAGAATACCGTGTCCCGCTTCCACTTGCATATTGGTAAGAAATGTTATTAATAGTAAATTTTTTTTCAACATTGACCAAAAGAGCTGCAACAGTACATGTTTTTTTTTATCTAGGCTTATTTAACGTCACCTCGGTTGTAAAGTGAAGGCAGTCTCTGTAAAGATTATCACCAATACAAACACGTACAGTGTTACAAAGATGGCGCTCAGCTTGGAGGCCTCAGCAAATGCATTTTTACGCCCAAGCCCAAGGGATGTTATACAAACAATCGGTGCTCTAAGCAACGATGGACCACGCCAATTTTTTACTACCTGAACATAAAGCAATTATTATGAACGAGATGGCGTTAGTACCGCTAGGGTGCTTCACCCTGCATTCACTATCCTTGTTGCACATGCAGAAATTTTATCTATCGGACAAAATTTCTAATATAATTATTTGTTTTAAGAACACTGCAATTTAAATATCTTAAAATCACATATATATACTCATTTATGGTCGCTGTATACAAAGCAATTGTAATATTAAGCATTACAAAAAAAGTGCATAATACAAATCCTAAATCGCGATATTAAAATTTATCGTTAGCGGTAGTATATATAGAACTTATTTTCTCTATCCATCGGGAGTCCGTTTCTACGCAGGAAAGCAGTAGACTCTGGGGTGGGTGCTGCCTAAAAACCCGCCCCAACTCATTGACTAACTAATATAATTTGCCTTATCAGGGCTGGCCCTTGTTAAAAAGTCAATGAAGAATAAGCGAATAGATTGAATTCTCCTCTATCGCACAAGTCGTTGCGGACGTATAAACGCACAGTGATAATGTACCCTACTATGAATAGTGCCCAATGTACATGGAGAGGCCGTATGAGAATGAATATGAACCTCCCAAACCCACTGACGTAGAAAATTCGACTCCCTTTTTGGAATTAATTTTGAAGTAAGTACCTACTGTTATTATAATGAGCTTGGACTAAATGATTATCCTTCATTTCTTCTAAATAGCTCATTAAGAAAATTGATAATTCTAAGTTTACTATTATTAATGTTTTAAGTGTAGTAATATAATACAATCATTACTAATCATAGAGTCAACAAACATTTCACATTTCTGTGCCCTTTAACGCAACAGGTAGTGACTCTACCTTCTACTTACAAAAGAATTCGACAATCACGGCTCTTTTTGCTACTAAGCTTACAAACAAATATACAATCAATGAATAAAAATTGATAAATGTCTATAATGATAACAAAATTGAAGAGAATGTTGAAGTATTCTGTAGACACTAATATATTACAAAGTGTAAATTTTGAATGTTTGGTTGTTTGTTAGTCAATCACACACAAACGACTGGATGAATGTGATTGAAAAGTTCAGGGTTAAATTATAGTGTGAAATAAGCTTAAAAACTAAAACCCAAGTACGGAAAAATTGCACCCTAAAAGTATTAAACAAGAAAATATCAAGAACAGTCATGGTCGTTTGCCACTTTTAGAGAGTAAGTAGGTACTTAGTACTTTGGCATTTAATTAGTAATAATTTAAACATATTTGAAATGTATCCATTAAGTACTCTAATTTGCTACCAAACACTTTTTTTTTCAATTTTTTTTTCACAGCACAATTTTTTTTAAAAAGTAGGCGCCACAATAGTCTCGTTCCACGTGTCGTGTAGCCTATAATTAGCGGTCAGTCAAGGCGCTATTAACTATACCTTATTTATTTGAGTGAATAGTTAAGGTGCTATATGTATGTATGATGCATGTATATTGTAGGTTCATCTCCAACCCTCCTTTGGCTAACCGTAGTCGGGTAATAACAAAGACTAATTACTTTTTATCCCTGGAATATTCTGCTAGGATTTGCGGAAACGGGAACAGTAGGTACCTATTCTACACGTACAGAGCCGAGGGCAAACACCAGTATGCGTAGGTATGAGGAAAGCATAATCACTTCTGCACTTGTTACTCTTTGATGGAAGTTCCTCTGTAGTGCCCGGGTGATTGAATGCGAGAGCAAATTATAGGTTGTACACACACCTTATTACTGCTCTCGGACTGTTAAAGCAATTTACTTGACATTTAAATAATGCTGCACCGAATGCGGGCAGCACCGTGTATACGTACCGGTACATATTTTGACCTCAGTGACTCAGGATGTATTCTTTTGAGCAGTACGCGTTTTTAAAGTGTCTTTGGGAGAGAGAACGGGGTGCTACGGCAGTGAATTAGCTCAAATCAGTGCTCATATTTATATTAAAACACACGCGCTAGGACCTCGTTTTTCTAGCGATTTGGGTTAAGATATACAAGGTGTAAGGTGATCACTCCCAAAGCAGATGGCCTCTGGTTGTACTCCTGGTACACAACATATTGGCATAAACACACCACTGCCGAAGAAAATTTGAATCCCTTTTTGATTCCCCATCAAATTTTAAAAACGGTTTTACTATGAATTATGTATATGTGCTGTTCCTAAAATGAGCCGGGAATAAATTATCATATCTTTCTTTCTAATACTTAGTTAAATAGCACATTAATTAATAGTACCTACATTGATAGTATTATTACCTAATGTAGAGAAATTGTTTGTTGTATATACAATACCACAATACTAATTAAAGTCAACGAAGTTACCTTTGCCACAGATAACATAATACTAAAGTACTTTGCCCATTAAGTACAACAACAGGTAGAGTAACTTACAGCCTCCGTGGCGTGGCGGTAGTGAACGCGACTGCTACGCACGGGGCGCGGGTTCGATCCCCGCTCGGTTCAAAAAGTTGTATGCATGAATATGGCTGTTTGCATTGGTCTGTTCGTGCCTCGGAGAGCACGTTAAGCCTTCGGTCCCGGTTGGCATACAGACATCTGTAGCAGTCGTTACGGGTAGTTGGAGCCCTCAAAAGTCCAATCAGTCTAACTCGGAACTTCGATATCGCCATTTGGTAATAGGTTGTGGAGGTCACATGGCAGTCGCTTCACGGAAAATATCGAAGTTCAGCCGCATCTTAGTTAGACACTGGAAAGCCGACCCCAACTGAGTTGGGAAAAGATTCAGAGAATGATGAACAGGTAGAGTAACTTACAAAAGGATTGCACAATGGAAACTGCCGTGAGTTTATTATATATCTTTATTTTTTATTATATAGCTTAATAGCAAACAAACATACAATCAACCATCTATGGATATGAACAAAATTTTAGTCTATTTATATTTTCTTGTTTGATACAATTTAGAGCGTGGTTTTTTTCATAGTCGGGTTTTAGTTTTTAAATCTATTTCACATTATAATTAACCCTGTACCAAATTTAAATATTTGTAACATATTGAGTAAAAAAAACATTCAAATATCCAAACTTTATACTTTGTTGTATATAATAACTAGCTGACCCGCGCAACTTCGTCTGCGTCACCCCGTTTTTGCAACATTTTTCATTCCTGCTCCGCACCTGTTGGTCGTAGCATGATGTTATATACATAGAAACCTTCCTCTTTAATCATTCTATCTATTAAAAAAACCGCATTAAAATCCGTTGCGTACTTTTAAAGATTTGAGCATACAAAGGGACATGAAAAATAGGGACAGAAAACGCGACTTTGTTTTATACTATGTAGTGATGATGCATAAAGATTATTTTAACATTACAAACAAACTCTACAATTTTGTATAGGTATCTAATATTTCATTGGTTGTATGTTTGTTTGCTTGCTTAGTAGCAAAAAAGAACTGTAGGTTTCCATTGTCGAATCCTTTTGTAAATGACTATACCAGTTGCCTTAAAGGGGAAAAAGCAACTTTATTGATTCTTTGATTAGTAATGCATTATAAGTACTAACAACTAAACTTAAAACAAATAGAGACTCTACATTAATAACAAGAAACTTTGAATAATCAATGTACTTTATTAATGAGTATTATCAGAGAAAAAGAAATAACAACTTTTTTACGGGCTTCCGAACTTTGATATCGCCATTGGTCATTGGACCATTGGCTGTGGAGGTCAGATGGCAGTCGCTTCACGGAAAATATCGAAGTTCAGCCGCATCACAATTAGACTGAAAAGCCGACCCCAACTGAGTTGGGAAAAGGTTCAGAGAATAATGATGAACTTTTTTCCGGGCTTAGTATAGAAACGCATTAGTGTAGAGGGCTTTACAACCAGAGGTCAGCCCAAAAAAAGATGGATGGACTGTGTGAAAGAGGATATGGCAAGGAAGTGAGTGACTGAGGAAATGACATCCGATAGGAATGTATGGAAGAGAATGACATGTTGCGCCGACCCCAAATAATTGGGACAAGGGCAGGAAGATGAGTATAAAAACGCACTTACTTTAAAATAAAATTCAAAAAAGGAGTCAAATATTCTACGGCAGTGGTGTTGGGAGGTTCATTTATACGAACTCTCCAATACAGAGAGTCCACTTTTCAGAGACATCACTCAGCATCCAGAAGCGATCAGGTGCGATAGAGGTGGAATCACTCTATTCGCTTATGTTCGTCATTGAGTTTCGTACGAGAGCCGACATCAATAAACTTGTACGAGTCAATGAGTAAAGGTGAGTTTTTGTGCAGCACCCACCACTGTTTACTGCTGTCCTGCGTAGAAACGGACTCCTCGATAATTACTGAAAATAAGCCCTATATATCTTCCGGGCAGCGTCAAATTTCGATATCGCGAGTTAGGATTTGTATTAGTCTAACCTAACATTGCTATTGTATTGCACACAGCGATTATAAATGAGTATCTTTTTATAATTTTGAGGTATTTAATTGCAACATTGTCAAGAAAAATAAGGATGTATTAGAAATTTTACTAAATAGGTGAATCCTATTTTTGTATATGCAACAAGGATAGTAAATGTAGAGTAAAGCGGTACTAACGCCATCTCGTTAAGAATAATTGCATTTTGTTCAGATAGTAAAAAAACTTACTTGTAATCGAAGCTTGTCCATCGTTTGTAGAGCCACTGATTGTTTGCGTACCATCCTTTCTTTCCTTGCCAAATCATTTATATTTGCATCACTTTTGATCAGGGTTCAATCAAAAATGATCTATTAATAACATTTCTTACCAATATGCAAGTGAAAGCGGGACACGGTATTCTATTCATAATGATAACTAATACAACCTACTGGATGGGACAACATAACAGTGTCGATTCGTAGAAGGGCTAGATCCAGTCTTGTGTCTTTATACGAGTATATATAAGTATAAGCAAAGGACTGGATCTCGTAAACGCCTTCCAATAGATACTGGAAGGCGTTTTCCAGACGTTTTCAAGATTGGTCTTGTTATTTCAGTACATAAGGGTGGTGACAGCGGCAGTGTCCAAAATTAAAGACCAATATGGATTCTTACAACTTTATCAAAAATGCTACGAAAAATACTAAATGATTGATTAATATACTTTATTTTATTAAACTAAAAATAAATGACAATTAAAACAAAACAAAAACTTTAATTAAATCGTGTCGAAAATTCTTGGCCAAGTTCTGCAAACTTTACAATAATTCAGCTTTATACATCAGAATAACACATGGGCTACAATTTATTTATAAAGATAATTGTGTAAATTGTCCAAAATATAACGATATGGCGACATGTTTTGGCGTGCGCCGCAAATATCGTTGAAGTTACACATGTATAATTTATGAACTAGGTATATGTTACATTCACCCTGAGTAACATAGGCTATATTGCAGTGCGCGATAACCGACAGTCGCGGGCAACAGCTAGTCAATAATATATTATAAGTTAGTTAGCAAATGGGCCAGTGGTTCGAAACCCGACTTCAGCCTGTGAAGATTTCGGGGCTGCGTTTATCTCAGCCCCGCCATCACGCGTGTGGAGGCGTTTTGTCTGCTTGTACGCGCGTGATTTGCCACACAGCACGTGACGGCGTTATCAGTGATGGACCCCACGTTTTTGTATACAAAAGAGCTCCGTAGAGGCGACGCTAGATCACGCTTCTCAGCGCCAATCTGCATGACGATGAGGCGGTGCATGGCATTAAGCTATTCTCACACTGCGCCGCGTGCATTGGTTCATCACCGCTTCACAACTACGTCAATATTTCTGTAACTAGATGGTGTTACTGTAGGAAGGGTGTTAGTTTTAGTTTTTAGGATGTAATATCTTTAAAACTGCGTTCTATAGCTAATTACGTATTACTTAAAACGTCTACAAGTCAACTAAAATTAAAAAAATAAAATTGTAATTTTATAATAAATACACACTATACCATCAAAAAGGTGGGTATCTTAACTCGCGATATGAAAAGTTATCGTTTTTTGTATGATATAAAATCATTATAGCTGACACATTCAAGGGAGTCCGTTTCTACGCAGGGAAACAGCGCTAAGCTCAGCTGTATCAAGTTGAAGTCAAGACAATGTAATGCTAGTATTACTAGTTATAATTGTGTACTCAACATATTGAGCTGTAGAATAAAATAAACGCTAGGCCAGATCATGTCTCATCTATGAATGCGGGAAAAACCCTCATCTCAAACCACTGTCGTAGAAGATTTGACTTCCGTTTTTATTGTAAACCGTTTTTATTTTATCGTATTTTCTTTTAATTTCGTTCATAACATAACATAATAAAAACTCACGCCTTTATCCTCGAAGGGATAGACAGAGGCGCTTGCACCCACATTTCGCCAGTATATGTTTAAGTCCCAATGTAATAGGTGGCGAGAACAAGTGAAATAGTATAAAACAAAGTCGCGTTCTCTGTCCCTATATCCTTATGTCCTTGTGTCCCTTTGTATGCTTAAACTTAACTACGCTTAACTACGCAACGGATTTAATAGATAGAGTGATTGAAGAGAAAGGTTTAAATGTATATAACATCATGCTACAACCAACTGGAACCAACCAGCAGAAGTGAAAAATGTTGCAAAAAATGGGGTGACGCAGACGAAGTTGCGCGGGTCAGCTAGTAATTCCTTAAAACGCCAAAAAGGAAGTCGAATTTTCTACATCAGTGTTGTTAAGAGGTCATATTATGACAACTCTTATCCATGTGTATGACGTTTATTTTCTGAAATTTACGTAGAGTCTCATGAGCGCGTCCGCGACAGCTTGTCGCTTATCACTTATCCTTCACTGTGTTTCGCACAATGGCTGAATCACCAAAGCTCCTGTACGTGTCAACGGATAGGGGCGAGTTTTTAGGCAGCACCCACCCCAAAGTCTACTGCTCTACTGCGTAGAAACGGACTCCCCGATAATTAATGAACGCAAGTTCTTTATATCCAATAGGCAACGAAAATGTTCAATATCGTGAGTTACGATTTTGATTATTTTAGCATAATGTTACTATCTTATTCCACACAGCTACAATAAATATATAATTATATATAATTTTCAGTTATTTGTACTACTGTATTCTTAAGAAAAATCATTATATTGGTAATTCCGTTCGATAGATAGATATCATTACTGCATGCGCAACAAGGAAAGTCAATGTAAAGGGAAGTGTATTGTCATCTGTATTGTTTATGTAAGAGTAGGAGATTTAACATCTCTTTCCTTCCTAGCCAAAACATGTATCTCCGTTCCCCTTTTGGTGAGGGTGACTGGTGTAACTATTATTTCGTGGTTCTTACCTATGTACACGGGGATGCAGGACACGATAGTCTATTCAATATTTGTAGTGTTGACTGTACAAAATGGGCAACATAGTAATACATGTAACCATTGTGTAGAGCAGGGGTTTGTGCATATGTTGGTTTGTTTAGATCGAAAATTTTCGGCAAACTACTAACATCACTGTCTATCACTACACAACTATCTCTACATTCCTTTAGCTAGGTGCCGTTACTGTAGGGACGGTGAAAGTGATACCTTTTTAGGGCGTAATATCTTTAGAACATCGTTCTGTAACCAATTATATTTAACTTAAAACATCTAATAAATCATCTTAAGCACTACATTTTTTTTTGCAATCTTAAAGCACATGTTACACTATCAAAACAGCGAAAACCTTGACTCGCGATATCGAACTTTTTATTGTTTGTAAGATATAAGGCCATAACATTGATTACATTCTGGGGAGTCCGTTTCTACGCAGGGAAACAGCCCATAGCTCAGCTGTAGAAAGTTGCAGCCGAGACATTATGATTCAGGAATCACTAGTTGTATTGTGTACAGGCTCAACACATGAGCTAAAACAAATCTCCACATATAGCCGGGGGTGCCGTTTCTATGATAATAGTGGATATCCCCTCGTGGGTAATCCCTCATTATCACAAACCACTGTCGTAGAAGATTTGACTTCCTTTTTGATAAAATTATAGTTTTACTTTTATAATACTTTTTAAACGTAATTAATTTTTTCGCAGATTACTTGTTTGAACGAAAATTATGGTGAATTTTGAATTTGGAATGTTGCACAGAAACTAGACAAAATAGACTGAAAAGTAAAGTGTAAAATAATTTATAATTCGCGCAACATAATCTTTCGTATCGCGTAAGGATTTGCTGCTGTGAGTGTCATAATTATGTTCAACTAATATATTTTACTAATATCCAAATGAAACGTCTATGGGAAAAAGTAAATTTTTTGTACGTTACCCTTACAAATATGATAGTAACTAAATTTTTGGGCGACTATAGCACGGTGACGCCCGCGCCATCTTGTTCACGTAACTTTTAAATTCTCTTATAGACTCTATTAGGATTAGGATTTTGTGGAATGTTATTCATATTTAAGAACACTGTATTCAACCATTCTTCTAAAACAAGTTTATTAAAAAAGAAAAAAAAAGATGTAACTATAATAAGTATTAAGAAGTATTATTTATTATTTATTTATTTCCTACTTTATCGAAGTTCTCTTTTATCTATTTAATTTACGAATTTAATTTTTATCTATAGAAATAAAAAAGAAAAATTTAAAATCTGTATCGATGTATCGAAGTCAGAATATTTGCAAAAACGGTATTCTCATTTTCAGGACTGAGAATCAGAAATGCTGTGAAATATTAAAGCGCTGTATTAGTGAATTATTCATTAATTAAGTAACCATTTTTAAGTAACTTTTAAAAATAAATCCAAAAACGGAGTCAAATTTTGTACGACAGTTGTGTTAAGAGGTTACAGTGTGTAAGTGTTGATTACATGACACCTCCATTTTGGGACCATATACATGATTACTAAGCCTGCTTAGTGTGACTCACGATAGAGGAAGGAGCCCTCTAAGCACTGACTCTTCACTAAAGCTTCGCACGATAGCTGACCCGCTAAAGCTAATTATTGTACGTGTCAACGAGTGGGGGCGGGTTTTCAGGCAGCACCCACCGCTATATATTCACTGCTTTACTGCACAGAAACGGACTCCACGACTTGTTGAGGAAAAAAATATCTTTATATCCTACAGACTTCGCAAGCTTTAGATATCGCGAGTTAGAATTTGTAAAACTTATATTTTATTTTTATTTTTTTTATATAATATCACGCCTATATTCCCGAAGGGGTGGGTAGAGGTACTAGCACCCACATTTCGCCAGTTTATATTTAGGTCCCAATGTAAAAGGTGGCAAGCCTATTGCCATTAACCGGGCACTTATAAACCTGCGATAAATACACACATAACTTCGAAAAGCATCGCAGTCATTGGTGTGTGCCATGGTAAACCTGGGATCGAACCCAAGACCTCGTCTCACCAGTTTATTACCCATACCACCAGGCTACCGCGGCTACTTTTAACTTTATATAACTATTTTATTGTACACGGTGACTATAAATTAATATCTTTTGATTATTTTGAAGTATTTGTACGATCGCATTGTTAAGAAAAATCTGTATACTAAAAGTTCCATCCGTTAGATAGCACGTGCTACAATGGATGGAGAATTAGGCGGCCGGCAGCACTACCGCCATCTCGTTATGTTATTAAGTTTAGTTGTAATATATCTTACCACTTACTAGGAAAAAATATTGTCATTGTCCCTCGTTACGGGGAACCATCAATTGTTTGTGCGACATCCCATTCCTTTTCGAAAGTATCTTCGATCTCTTTTTGTTATAACAAATCTTAGATTAGTGGAATCGAATCTGTTTAATATCGTATAGTACAGAGCAAAGTTTTAAAGATATTTCGTCCTAAAAAGGTATCACTTCCACCCTTCCTACAGTAACGGCATCTAGTTACAGGAATGTAGAGTTGTGAAGTGGTCGCCAGTTTGCCGAGAGTTTAACCAAACCAAATATTTGAAAAGCCAAAGCCACACTCTACTCAATGGCTACAGGTTTATAATCGTGGTTAAGTTCGCTAATTTGTAGAGCCAATATTATTATTAATATCGAATAGAATTATGTGTCTACTTAGGTAAAAATTGTTATAAGAATCAACCATCGCCAAAAGGGGAGCGAAGATACACGAATTAACAAGGTAAGAAAAGGATGTCACATAAACAACCGGAGGCCCTCCGTAGCGATGGACAACGTTAATATTTTTTTACTGCTATCGTCGCCGTAGCTTAGTGGTTAAGAAGCCGGTCTTACGATCGAGAGGTCCCAGGTTCGAATCCTGGTCGTTACGCTACCAACGTAAACTAAGTTGGAGGAGATAGAGGGAATATTAGTTATTTTGGTAGCTTATATTCATCTAAAAAGAAGTAAAAACTATACATAACACAACGCAATGGCGGTAGTACTGCAAGGCGCTTCACTCTACATTGTTGTACATTGAATGTAATATACTGATTGCACTGCATTGTAATATAGGTACTGTTTTTTCTTTATAATCTATTAATACAAACATCCCAAAATAATCAGACGATATTCCTTTATTGTTACTGTGTACAACAAAAAAGTTAAATATAGGTAAAGTTTTACAAATCCTAACTCGCGATATTGAAAGTTTACGTTATCGGTAGGATATAAAGACCTTTTTTTCCTCAACATGTCGGGGAGTCCGTTTCTACGCAGTAGAGCAGTATACACTGGGGAAGGTGCTGCCCGAAAACCAGTCCTCACTCATAGACACGTACAATAGCTTTGGCAAGTTAGCTGTCGCACGAAGTTCTATGAAGAAAAGTTGCGATCATGTGTAAGGTCCCAAACTAGGGGGGCCGTGTGACCCACACTCACACTGTACCCTCAACCAAACTGTCGTAGAAGATTTGACTCCTTTTTTGGGATTTTACTTATATTTTTTTTTTTTATAATATCACGCCTATATCCCCGAAAGGGTAGGCAGAGGTGCTAGCACCCACATTTCGCCAGTTTATATTTAGGTCCCAATGTAATAGGTGGCGAGCCTATTGCCATTAACCGGGCACTTATAAACCTGCGATAAATACACACATAACTTCGAAAAGCATCGCAGTCATTGGTGTGTGCCATGGTAAACCTGGGATCGAACCCGAGACCTCGTCTCAGCAGTCCATTACCCATACCACTAGGCTACCGCGGTCCTTTTTTATCTTATATACAAATAAATAAAATTGGAGTGTTTCTGGGCCAATAGGGTCTCTGGGATGGCGCAGACTCCCTACATACTGCTACATATTGGTATGTAGCAGCATGTAGGGACTTAGCATGCAGATACTCTCTTTTCATGTTATGTAGCAATATTACGCGTCAAAGCTTGACACAAAATATTAAATATAATTCAGAAGTGGTTCTAATAATAACATGACTTGTAAATTACATGCAACTCTATAATATTGCCATTATTATGAATAAGAAAAACACATTACATTTAACCACCTTCGGAATATTAATTGGTTGTGTTATGGACTAGACTATGGACTACGAAAAAAATACCTACTCATAATCAAATATACTAAGCCGCAGGAAAACGCTCTATACAAAATCTGCCTATACACTAGGGAGTCATTTAAAATATATATTGTCCCTTTCACAGCGATAGTATTCATTGAAAGGTTGTATCCATCGACTCAGGTAACTACGGGACACAGCTTCAGAAAGTACCTGAGGTACCGTAGTGGGCAAACATGACCAATGATAATGTTTGCTGTTATACTCATCTTTATCTTGTTATTGGTAGAAAAAGAGATGGAGTATAATACTTCAACCCTGACAATCATAACAACGCTAGATAAGCCACGCTGCTGACCGTATACTTCTAAATTCAAATGCTTAAAATATTGGCGCTGTCCATCGTTATGTAGAGCCTCTAATTCTTTATGTGATATCCCTTTCCTTCCTTGGTAATTCGTGTATCTTCGCTCCCCTTTTAGCGAGTGTTGATTCTTATAACAATTTTTAACTAAGTAGACACATAATTCTATTCGATATTAATCATAATGTTGGCTCTACAAATTAGCTAACATATCCACGATTATAAACCTGTAGCCAAGGAGTAGAGTGAGGCTTTGTGCTTTTCAAATATTTGGTTTGGTTAGATTAATAACTCTCGGCAAACTATCGACCACTTTACAACTATCTCTACATTCCTGTAACTAGATGCCGTTACTGTAGGAAGGGTGGTAGTGATAACTTTTAGGACGTAATATCTTTAAAATATCACGCTGTAACCAGTTATATCTCACTTAAAACATGTAATAAATCATCTTAAGTATCACAAAACGAAAATTGCAAATTTATAACATGTACTAGACTATCAAAAACATGAAAACCTTGACTCGCGATATGAAACTTTTTATTGTTTGTAAGATATAAGACCATTACATTGGTAAAATATTGGGGAGTCCGTTTCTACGCAGGGAAACAGCCCATAGCTCGGCTGTATCAAGTTGAAGCCAAGAAGTTATGACTCACGGATCACCAGTTATAATGTGTACAGGCTCAACACGATGAGCTATAGTTATCTCTCTTTATGGGTACGAGCACTGCCGTTGCTAAAGATAAGGAGGAGAAATCCCTCGTTATCACAAACCACTGTCGTAGAAAATTTGACTTCCTTTTTAATAAAAAATAGTGTTTTTTCTCTTACCTCAAAAGTTAGAAATTTTATTTATTATTATGCTTTTTCAACGGAGTAAAATATATTAATGCAGTTTAAATTGAACAAGACCCATATTCTCTAGTTCGATCGTCGAGAAACCAAAAAACAATAAAATAAAATTTTAAAATACGCTTTTTTCACTAAAACCAGTTTGTTTTAAGAATTAAGTATTAAAAGTGATATTTTAGTATTTCATACGCTTTTTATATCATTGCTATTTAAAATTATTCCAACGCAATTATAATAGTTATAAAGTTTATTCAAATACACTACGCAATTGTTGTTTTTAAAACGTAAACTATATTGATGGCATTATTTTTCTTTTGTTTTCTGTGTTCTTAGCACATTAGAGAACACACATTTAAAGTGGATTTCACCAATTTGAGGAACGTTATGTATTTAATTTTATTAATTTTTATATTTCATCAACTTGATTGAAATGTTTTGCTCCAAGAAATTTTTGAGACGAAGATCGATTTTGCAGAGTGCTCAGTTTTTAAATACATTATTTACGTAGCAAGATGGTTTTAACTGGAATCTCATATTTCTGTTCTTTTTTCTTGCATTTTCTTGCAAATACATCAGTGGCGAAGCGTGACTTTTTTAAAAAAGAAAACCGATGGAAAAAAGCTTCCCTCGATTTAATTTGTTTGTCATAACTTTTAAGGAGACTTGCTCCTTATTCCCGTTTCCATTCAACAAATTACGATTAAGCAAACGTAAGATTATAAGGGTAACCAGTAACCTAGGCCTTTGTAACCAGCAAGAGCCGAAACCGAACCGAACAACCGAAAAAGCCGTATCAAAATTTGTATCTACACACAAAAAAAAATTAATAGTTTTTAATATCGTTAATATCACAGAATACATTGTACATTATACATTTTTTATATTCATTGTTCTTTGGTTAATATACTTAATCCAAATACAAACTACAATATCCAATGTACCAACACGATCCCTTGTTGAAAAAAAAAAACAAAATGAACAACGACAACCGTAATTGCATCAACTGTATTGAAACAAAAGGAAGTCAAAGCTTTCACGTCAGTCTTCTGCTAAGAGATTATGTATTACATACACATCCCTTTCATGTAGCATCTGACAAGCATACACAAATTACATACATGTATTTGTGCAGCTCTAGATGTTATATGACAAGGTTGCACACAATATATTTGCTTCGCACATATATTGAGTGTCCATGGGCAGAAGGTGTGATACAGTTGTGATTCCTGTTTCCTGCGTAAAATCGGACTCCCCAGAGGTGTTAGTGATGGGAATAATATATATACATGCGTGCAACGTAACCTTTTGTATCGCGATTAGGGGCTTTGGTTCTTAATTGTATACTATGTTCATATTTAATATTTATCTTACTGTTATCCAAAAGTAAAGTATACTAAATGAGATGTTTGTAGGAAAATATAAATTTTTTGTACGGCTCCATACAAAAATTATGGTAATTTTAATTTTTTGAATGTCCATGCCACGGTAACGCCATCTTGTTATAGAAGTTTAGAGTTTGTCAAACTGTCAAGTAGAAAAGTTTATCAATCTTTAATACTGACAGTTGGTATTTTGTGGGATACATAAATAAACTTATTTATTAGAAAAGAAAATATTTATTCGAAAAAAGAAATGAAGATGTATTCAGTTAACAACCATACTTTTTAAATTCTTTAGTATAAAGATTAACTAAAGAATTTTACAAAGTAGGTACCAGCACAAAATAATTAGTAACCAAATAATATCTGATTTCGCCTTACGTACTATAGAGAAAATTAAACAGTGGAGTTAATCAAGAAAGAAATTAAAATTAAAATTAAGGTATTTTTGTTAAAACAAAATTGAATCGAAATCTTTGTTCTTTTTTTAATAATCATACCAACGAAACAATGTGTAATTATAATAAAATATGGTTAAATGTGTTTTCTTTTATCAATATTATTTTCGATTTGTATGTTAAATAGAAGTGATACTAAACAAATCGGTGTGGTTTCATTTGCACCATTCGCTAGCACCATCAATGGTGCAAAGGAAACTAATATGTACGTTTGCACCATTCTATTATAATTTTTGTTACAAATAATGCTTAGCTTTGTCGCATAGAATTTGATAGTATGAACATGATTACTGCTACTAAGAGAGTGCTGCACTGCTGCACATTGCTGCAACGAGATGGCACTACTGTGTCTGGGGTCCACTAGATCACAGATAGTATAATACTAAAGTAGCAAATAATTTACAATTGCACTCCCAACCCAAGTCATGGAGCTTAGCTGGAGGGGATAGAGAGATTAGCAATTTCGATTCTATTGAACTCCCTACTACAACATTTACGTGGTATTAATTATACACAACGTAAACTACGTAACGTAACCTATTTATTTAAAACGCGATAGGGCGCTTTGTTGTTTTAGTGAAATATTATAATCATGTTTTACTTGTATATTACTGTAATATAACAGTAAGATGTTCCAAATGAAACATTGTCAAAAAAAGTTACTATTTTTTACGTCATTCTACTAAAACGATAGAAGTTTTAAATGTTTAGTGTCGGAGCCACAGTGACGCCATCTTGTTGCAGTAGCTTAGAGAGAGTTTATTAAACTTTCTGTGGATAGCTATTCTAATTGAAAAATGTTTTAATACTATAGAGTCTATAGTATTGAAATCATTACCCATCTCGTGATTTTAATTGGATATTTCTCTGAAAAAAAAATTTTTATTGATATTATTTTTTGTAAGGGAAATGATGAAATGTCGATGTATAATTCATGTACCTACTGGAACAGAAAGTATTACCTACTGGAAAAAAAAAATTAAATTTATCACTACATAGACTTCAATGTTGTTATAATATATTTAATATTGTTTATCTAAACAAAGCAATACTGAATTTCATTATATTTTGGAGAAAAAAAGTACCCTGAGGAGAAAAAAAAAGCCTCATTTCTTCTAATCAGTTAACGATTCTATTACTTATTTACTATAGTAACAAAACATGAAAATCTTCCGTTTCTAATAATCTCAAAGTTATTTCAAAGAGCGCTATAGGTACTTCCATTTAATTTTATAATTAATAATTCAATTTTTTTTTTTGGGTAGGATAACTTCCGCATGTGAAATGGGCGGTACGCGTCGGGTCGTAGCCTTACGCAAAAATCGAATAAACGCATCACATGCATGGGCATGTGACGCGCTATTCGCAACGGCGCGTCGCTGTTGCGTGAACGCATTCTACAAGTCCACTGCGTTCTACAACGCTACTTTATAATATGTCAGGGGGCCTAAAAAGGCCACTTCATGAGACGAATCGGATTGCAGTGCGTCTTCCAGTTCGTCCGACGAAACGCTTTACGATTCGCCGATTGTCATAAAATGAAACACATTAACGACGATTCGTCTACAATGCGGTTCGTCGGAGGATTCGGATTAAGATGAAATGTTGCAAGTTTAAAAATACACCGTTTAACAATACACCGGTAACTTTCCGGTTATTTTAATAATACTTATAAAGACTTATAAAAGCGTGTAGATAAGAATTTATTCATATTATATAAAAAAATAGACTTTAAGAACTATTTTATACCATAAATATATATTTTAGCATAATATTTTATTAACTGGTAATAAACTGTGCTTTGTCAACGAGTGTCAATTTATGAGCAAGTGATATGAGTTTCATGATTAATCGCTAGATGACGCTAAAATAAAAAAAAATTCAATTCAATTGAGATATTTTTTTCGTATTAATTCATTACTTTGTTCATGTTCATAATTCTGTAAGTAATAACAAGGAACACTAAATACGTTACGATGAAGTATAGTTTCCGTTTTGGTGAGTGAAGTCGTCTTGGGCTATTGCATGTTGCGATAAATTGTCTTAAAGAAATATATCAGCCATATTTAAGCTATATCTATTTAATTTCAATCAATTGAGTCAAGCAAAACAAGTCACAACGATCGACGAATTGTTAGACGCAATGTGGGAGTTGCGTCTTTCAATACTGCCATTTGACATTTAAGGCGATTCGTATTTGGTGAGCCATTTTACGATTTTGTATAGAAACTTGTCAAAAAGGCGAATTGCCAAAAACGAATCGCGCGGCGAATTGCGCTGTGTGTGACCATTTTACGAAATTAAATCCGCTTCGTATTTCAATGCGGATACGATTCATCGTTAGTGGCCTTTTTAGGCCCCCAGATACTCAATAGCTTCGTTTTGCAGATCGGTTCCAGTGTGCACTGTGCCTGTCTACATTTCGACGCTTGAAAAGCCATAATTTCTAAACGACAATGGGTAAACTTTACATACCCTATGTTGAATCCATATTATGTGATAATAATTTATTTACACCAATGTATTGACTTTAGGCCAGTATTTACCCCTAAGCACATTAAAAAATAATATAACGTAAGATATACTAAAACGATGTACATATTAAGACAAAAAGGAAGTCTAATTCTCACACAGCCTTCTTGTTAAGTGATGCTTTCACACCTCTTACTCAATTCATCTGCAAGCCCAGCAGCATGATGTACATCATGCGCGTAACTTTAGATCAACAGATGACTTTGTGACACGGAAGTCTTCAATATGTCTGTCAATATGACAATACATATCGTAAATCCATGAACAGAAGCTCTCCGGATCATCAGACTCCCCACGGAATATCTAAGGCAGGGTGGTAATATACGTATGCACAACGTAATCTTTTCTATCGTGATTAGAAGTTTTGTAGTTTTAATCGAATATTATGATCAGTTTTTATATGTTTTTTTCTTTTTACGTAGATAGTAAAATGTTTCAAAAGATATGTTAAGGGCAATAGCTTAATTTTTTGTTTGTTAATCTACGAAAACGGTACAAATTGTAAATATTTGACATCTGAGCCACACTAGCGCCATCTTGTTGTATCAACGCCGTTTTGTTTTTTTTGGAATGAACTTCCTGTTGCATCTTTTCCAGGTGACAACAATAAGTTCTTCAAGAAGAGAATTAAAAGATTTCTACTGGTTTAGTATCATGAGAGTGACGCTACTGGTGTTGCAACCATAGAGTTGCAACCGTACATAGATCAAGGTAACCACTTTTCATCAGGTGCTTTTCTTTTGCCAAGTGACATGAAATATCACATTTTTAATAAACAGAAGTAATGATCATTCTCGATGCAATTCGTAGAGCGATGCAAAACATTATTATCGTAGCTTCACCACGAGATATTGTAAAGCGACACTAAAGGGGACCCTTTTTGTAATTTGTTTTCATTTTGTGCCAAGCATCGGGGTTAAAAGTATGAATAGAGCTGGTTAGAGAGTCTCTACACTGCATCAACAAGATGGCACTACTGTGGCATTTGTGCAAGCGTTTTTAGTTTTTATCAATATTGTTCACGTAAACTAAAAAATCGTCTCCGTTCATGTTAATTTGAAATTTGAATCATCTGCTACTAGAGATAAGGAGCATAATACAAAGCACATAATTAAGAACATATTCATAACCATTTATGTCCCAAATCACGACACTAAAGATTGCGTGTTTCGTGCCATATATAGTTCTAGTTTTGATTCTTACAGTGGGAGTCCGATTCCACGCAGGAAGCAGTGTCCTTAAGGCGCTGCATGCTTTCCTCGGCCTGGATGTACACACAATACGCTTATAAAGTGTATTGCGTAATTCCCAGACACAGTTCATCTGACTGAAAATTGAGTAGGTCGAGGTGGATTGTGAGAGGGACGCCTCTTTCGGACGGGTCTCACGGCCCGTACGACGGAAGTCGTCATACAGAGTGATCTGATGTGTAAACTTTGACTCCTTTTTAGTTTTTTGTTTTCAATAAATGGTTTATTAATAGTTTAATTTGAATACGAGACTTCTCTACTTCATTTTTTATTCGAATAAAAATATTTTTATTTCATTTATTTTTATTTAATTCTTTCAGAAAACTTACAGCTAAAATACATAGGTAGTAGTAGTGAAATTGTAACATGAAATGGCCAATTAAAAGTTTTGACATGTAGTAGTAAAAATTATAAAAAAAAAACAAACAGTATCATCATGG
Organism: Pelosia muscerda; assembly: GCA_963691645.1. Classification (NCBI taxonomy): domain Eukaryota; kingdom Metazoa; phylum Arthropoda; class Insecta; order Lepidoptera; family Erebidae; genus Pelosia; species Pelosia muscerda. The sequence continues at coordinate 4,818,858 of OY829100.1, forward strand.
CAAAAGAGAATACATAATGAATCACAAGCCAAGTGAATGCTTTACGGAAAAAGGGACACAAAGCGTATAATACAAATAAAACAACAAAAATATAACAATTCTGGAAACCACAGTAGGTACCTACACTTCATCAAAAAATGCTTTAGCTAGTTTAGCTTTGATTTGAGTCGGGCTGCTAAAAAATATCTAGATCGTAACTACGTATGGCATAGCGAATTGTACGTTCGACACACTATTAACGATTACTATCGTGCGTCCGACATTAAAATAGGTTTAGTTCAATGAGTGATTTTTAATGAAGCGAATTTGTAATGAAGCGTATTATACGTACAACGTAGGTACATGATCTTAATTATTCAGCTATACTAACACGATCGAGAGTGAATAGCGCAAATTAAACGGTTTGAAAAATAAAAGAAATTAAAAAAATAAAATTATAAAAAAAAATTGCGTTGCCGTATTTTTTTTAGTGCCAATATGTTGTGTACCATGAGTACTACCAGGGGTCTTCGGCTTCGGGAGTGTACCCCTTACACCCTGTATAAGAATTATTTGTAAATATTTGTTTTCATATATTATTCTTTAGCATAAATTTAAAATTACTTTTAATAATCAGAATAACCAATTAAAGTAGTTACTATATACATATACAACTATACAAATCAAATGCATGATATAGTTAACTAAAGAATACCTATTTAAAACTTGTGCACGTAAAAGAAGGTGGCACGCATCGGGTCGCAACGTAACGCAAAAATCGTCACATAACTTCCATTAATATCTAGATTTTGTTTGTTGCCGTTATCTCAGCGCACCGTCTACAACATATAATTATCATCATAACTAAGCTTGGTGTACCTACATATCTACCTGTCTATCTGTCTATCTGTATATTATAACTGATATAAATTTAAAAAAAAAATATTGGAAAAAATAATTCGATGCTTCCTATTACACCAATTATATTTTTTCATGTTTCAATTAAAAAATCAATTTATCTGACTACCTAAATGACAATAAAAATATACCTAATATAATCAATGTAACAAAAATCCACATGTTATTATTCTTACTTTTTCCCTTTTTTTCCATTTATATAATAATGAATTTTAATTGTACTTATAATCCATAATATTATATTAAAAACATATATTTTGCTCATAAACAAAGTATAATAAAACTTTTCAAAATTTATTAATCTAATTATTTTAATGTTATTTTCATTTCTTTTAGTATTGACATGCATAATGATTAATGATTTTATAAAAATTGGCATATTTAAGATTTCGACGTTTGTGAATAAATAAATTATGATTGAATTATGTGTGCTTATTTATGTGTTATTATGTATTATGCTTTTTGAATTCTATTAAACTTCTTATTAGCATTTGTCATTTTTCATGCAGTATTTTTTTGCAAAAAATACTCGAAACATGTAAAATTCTATAACATTTGTAACTAACAGTGTTTAACGCAAAATAGTGATATGTTTTGATTTGAAGATGGCGCTACTGTAGCTAGGCCACTAAACATTTACATTTTCTATAGTTTTTGTAGAGTAACGTACAAACTAATACCTTTCCCCGTGAACGTCTTATTTGAAACATCTTACTGATTACATAAAATTAATACAAAAGTGTAACACGATTATAATATTCGATAGAAATATCAAAACTCCTAATCGCGATACAAAAGATTCCGTGGTGCGGAGGTATATTACCATCCTGAGCGAAGGTTGTAGTGGGGAGTCCGATGGTCCGGAGAACTTCTGTTCATGGATTTACAATATGTATTATCACATTGACGGAGATCTTCCGTGTGAGACTTCCGTGTCACAAAGTCATCTCTTGATCTAAAGCTGCGCGCATGGTATACATCCTGCCGCCGGGCTTGCAGATGAATTGAGTAAGTGGTGTGAAAGCATCACTTGGCAGAAGACTGTGTGAAAATCGGACTTCCTTTTTATACTTAAACTGATTTATTACATTTCATTACATGTCTTGTCTTTAGAATGTAATATATACATCGCTTCAGTATAAACTAGCGTTACATTTATTATTTTTTATAGTGCTATGATGAAATACTGGGCAACAGTCGATATATGGGTGTAAATTAATTCTTAGTCAATAATGACACACTATATGGATTCAAAATACCTGACTATGAAAAACTGCGGTTTAACAGAGGTATCGAGCGATCCGCCACCAAACAACATCACCAAACTTTTTGACTAATTTTTTTTTTAATTTGAATCCTTTCCCTAAATAATAATTTTCGCCTGGTTCGAAATGCAGTCGTTAGAGTTTAACGGTAGCCCTCGTGTTGTTTTAGGGTTTAAGTTTTGCGGAATTTCAATTATGTTATCATGTAAAACGTGGGTCACATTGTGCTCAATAAATAACACATTTTTTTAATATACAATAGAAGTGATCAATAGTAAGGCCATTGCAAGAGTCATACAAAATACACTTAACGTCATTCTTTCGAAGTCGTTCTCCACATTATTGTGTAGCGCATTAGCGCCACTAGAGGAAACCTTTTGTCAAAGTTTACATTTTGCGCCAAGCTTCGGCGCAGGGTTGTGAATGAATAGAGTTAACAAGAGGACTATATACTACAACAACAAGATGGCATTAGTGTGATTCGGTGCAAACGGTTTACAGTTTTATCTACTTTGCGCGCGTTACCTAAAATATCGTCTTCTTACTTTTAATGTCGATTTGAAACAAGAATCGTCTTCTATAACAAATAATATGTAGCATAATACATAGCATAGCATAGCATATAATAAATACACATTCAAAACGATTAATGTTCTAAATCGTGACACAAAAGATTGCGGACCGCGTCCCATATACATCGAGTTCTAGGTTCCATACAGCAGATCCCTGAGTCTAATTCCACGTAGAAAGTAGAGGCATTAAATCTGTACAAACTGCATTTTTTCTGGATGTATACTCAATAAGCCTTCAAGAGATCTAAATAGCTTTCAGATGATTTGCGTAGTCGAAATACGCGTAAATACGCGGGACGCAGGACGCACGCATCGCAAAACTTAAGCAAGCAATAGAGTCGGCATTGCTGGATCAGACGAGCGATCCGTACGATGCGGGATTGGTGAACGTATACTATGCACTTTGACTTCCATACAAAATATACTACGATATGTTTGATACGATGGATCTGTTGCGTACGATGCTGCTGATGAAAGGTGGAGAATGGCTTCTTTTTTAATTTATATATTTTTCGTTTCAGTTTCGTCCGATGGTGGACGCTTAGCTTTAAGTGCTAACTGTTAAGAGATACGCCCAACAAAAAAAGTGCCCCCTTCTCTGTTCACCATTTGATTCTAAGATGGCGCTATTATCGCTTGTACACGCAAACATTTACAATTTCTATTGTCTTTTTAGAATAACGTACAAAAATTTCCTTTACCCGTGAACGTCTCTTTTGTAAGATCTTACCATTTACATTATATTAGTACAAAAATAAAATACGATCATAATATTCGATACAAACATCAAAACTCTCAATCACGATACAAAAGATTACGTTGTGCGAACGTATATTACTACCCTGAGTGAGAGTTACAGTGGGAAGTCAGATTGTCCGGAGACCTTCTGTTCATGGATTCTCAATATGCGCTTTCACAATGACAGACATATTGAACACTTCCATGTCACAAAGTCATCTGTTGATCTAAAGCTACGCGCATGATGTTTGGAATTCGTCATAACGCTAGGCTTGCCAGCAGATGAATTGAGTAAGAGGTGTGAACGCGCGCTCGCACCTCTTAGCAGAAGACTGCGTGAAAATTTGACTTCCTTTTTATCTTATGGACTGGTATCTATTATTAATCTTGTTTTTCAAATGAATTTTTTTTATCATCAATATTAAATTATAGGATAATTCAAAAATCGCGCCTCACCATACGGCGATATTTTTACCCTCAACGCGGGACCTATAACACTATAACTGATAATTAAAGTACTCTCACATATTTTCGAATTCCTTTCCTTCCTTATTTTTATATTCCTTTCATTTTATACATCATATCATAGCTCAAAAGCATAAAATAAAAGAAATATGGCTAGTTCGGTTCCAGGCATGGCAACCTTACTACAGGCTTGGCCATTTTATCTTGGTATTTGCATATAATTTTATTATTATGATTAGATTATGTTTCAATCAATAGTTATCTTTTTTGTGCCACAGTTAATAACTGAGTTTTTCTGCACTAAAAAAATGGTTTTAATATTGGGCGTCCCGCAATGAACTCTTATAAGAAATAAGTCAAATTAGCATATTGGCGCTAGAAAAGTAAATAATAAATAATAGACTGAATTTTTTTATCAGATAATGTAAATATTTTTGGAATAAAATTATTTAAAAAAAGAAGTCAAATATTTCTACATCAGTGGTGTTTGCTTAGAGAGGTCATAGCCGCTCTTTAGCAGTCATCTAGAGACAAGCGCGGCTCAACTGCTATCTATAACGGTATCTTTGTGCCAATCTCGCTATAATAGGCTCAGATGAATATATCGAGGCCATACTTTGTGGATCCACGAACAGATGAATGCATTTGGAGAGCTCGGTGCTCCAATATTGTAGTTCATTTCCTGTGTAGAAAGAGACCTCCGTCAGTAATGCTTAGCGATGGGTATTATATGTTGTGCACAACGCAATCTTTTATGTCGCGGGCTAGGAGTTTCGCAGTTTTGATTATAAATTATAATTAAGCGGTACGTATATGCCTACATTTATGTGATAGTAAGATACTTCGAGTAAGGCACTGATAACAATAAGTTCTTCAAGAAGAGAATTAAAAGATTTCTACAGGTTTAGTAGCATGAGTGTGACGCTACTGGTGTTGCAATCATAGAGTTGCAACCGTACATAGACCATGGTAACCACTTTTCATCAGGTGCTTGGTGCTTTTCTTGTGTACAAGTGATATGACATATCACATTTTTAATAAACAGAAGTAATGATCATGCTCGATGCAATTCGTAGAGCGATGCAAAAAATACTTATGGGGTCTCTTTCATTATCGTAGCTTCACCACGAGATATTGTAAAGCGACACTAAAGGGGACCCTTTTTGTAATCTACTTTCATTTTGTACCACGCATCGGGGTTAAAAGTATGAATAGAGCTAGTTAGAGAGTCTCTACACTGCAACAACAAGATGGCACTACTGTAGCATTTGTGCAAGCGTTTTTAGTTTTTATCAATATTGTTCACGTAAACTAAAAAATCGTCTCCGTTCATGTTAATTTGAAATTTGAATTATCTGCTACTAGAGATAACGAGCATAATACAAAGAACATAATTAAGAACATATTCATAACCATTTATGTCCCAAATCACGACACAAAAGATTGCGTGTTTCGTGCCAAATATAGTTCTAGTTTTGATTCTTACAGTGGGAGTCCGATTCCACGCAGGAAGCAGTGTCCTTAAGGCGCTGCATGCTTTCCTCGGCCTGGATGTACACACAATACGCTTATAAAGTGTATTGCGTAATTCCCAGACACAGTTCATCTGACTGAAAATTGAGTAGGTCGAGGTGGATTGTGAGAGGGACGCCTCTTTCGGACGGGTCTCACGGCCCGTACGACGGAAGTCGTTATACAGAGTGATCTGATGTGTAAACTTTGACTCCTTTTTAGTTTTTTGTTTTCAATAAATGGTTTATTAATAGTTTAATTTGAATACGAGACTTCTCTACTTCATTTATTGGAATAAAAATATTTTTATTCATTTATTTTTATTTTATTCTTTCAGAAAACTTACAGCTAAAATACATAGTAGTAGTGAAATTGTAACATGAAATGGCCAATTAAAAGTTTTGACATGTAGTAGTAAAAATTATACAAAAAAACAAACAGTACCATCATGGCAAAAGAGAATACATAATGAATCACAAGTCAAGTGAATGCTATACGGAAAAAGGGACACAAATACAAATATACAAATATATAAAATAATACAAATAAAACAACAAAAATATAACAATTCTGGAAACCACAGTAGGTACCTACACTTCATCAAAAAATGCTTTAGCTAGTTTAGCTATGATTTGAGTCGGGCTGCTATTTATCTGACTACCTAAATTACAATAAAAATATACCTAATATAATCTATGTAACAAAAATCCACATGTTATTATTCTTACTTTTTCCCTTTTTTTCCATTTATATAATAATGAATTTTAATTGTACTTATCATCCATAATATTATATTAAAAACATTTATTTTGCTCATAAACAAAGTATAGTAAAACTTTTCAAAATTTATTAATCTAATTATTTTAATGTTATTTTCATTTCTTTTAGTATTGACATGCATAATGATTAATGATTTTATAAAAATTGGCATATTTAAGATTTCGACGTTTGTGAATAAATAAATTATATATAACTATGATTGAATTATGTGTGCTTATTTATGTGTTATCATGTATTATGCTTTTTGAATTCTATTAAACTTCTTATTAGTATTTGTCATTTTTCGTGCATTATTTTTTTGCAAAAATACTCGAAATATGTAAAATTCAATAACATTTGTAACTAACAGTGTTTTACGCAAAATAATGATATGTTTTGATTTGAAGATGGCGCTACTATAGCTACGCCACTAAACATTTACATTTACTATCGTTTTTGTAGAGTAACGTACAAACAAATACCTTTCCCCGTGAACGTCTTATTTGAAACATCTTACTGATTACATAAAATTAATACAAAAGTAAAACACGATTATAATATTCGATAGAAATATCAAAACTCCTAATCGCGATACAAAAGATTCCGTTGTGCGGAGGTATATTACCATCCTGAGCGAAGGTTGTAGTGGGGAGTCCGATGGTCCGGAGAACTTCTGTTCATGGATTTACAATATGTATTATCACATTGACGGAGATATTGAAGACTTCCGTGTCACAAAGTCATCTGTTGATCTAAAGCTGCGCGCATGGTATCCTGCCGCCGGGCTTGCAGATGAATTGAGTAAGTGGTGTGAAAGCATCACTTGGCAGAAGACTGTGTGAAAATCGGACTTCCTTTTTATACTTAAACTGATTTATTACATTTCATTACATGTAATTTGTAATATCTTTAGAATGTAATATGTACATCGCTTCAGTATAAACTAGCGTTACATTAATCATTTTTATAGTGCTATGATGAAATACTGGGCAACAGTCGATACATGGGTGTAAATTAATTCTTAGTCAATAATGACACACTCTATGGATTCAAAATGCCTGACTATGAAAAACTGCAGTTTAACAGAGGTATCGAGCGATCCGCCACCAAACAACATCACCAAACTTTTTGACTAATTTTTTTTTTAATTTGAATCCTTTCCCTAAATAATAATTTTCGCCTGGTTCGAAATGTAGTCGTTAGAGGTTAACGGTAGCCCTCGTGTTGTTTTAGGGTTTAAGTTTTGCGGAATTTCAATTATGTTATCATGTAAAACGTGGGTCACATTGTGCTCAATAAATAACACATTTTTTTAATATACAATAGAAGTGATCAATAGTAAGGCCATTGCAAGAGTCATACAAAATACACTTAACGTCATTCTTTCGAAGTCGTTCTCCACATTATTGTGTAGCGCATTAGCGCCACTAGAGGAAACCTTTTGTCAAAGTTTACATTTTGCGCCAAGCTTCGGCGCAGGGTTGTGAATGAATAGAGTTAACAAGAGGACTATATACTACAACAACAAGATGGCATTAGTGTGATTCGGTGCAAACGGTTTACAGTTTTATCTACTTTACGCGCGTTACCTAAAATATCGTCTTCTTACTTTTAATGTCGATTTGAAATTTGAATCGTCTTCTATAACAAATAATATGTAGCATAATACATAGCATAGCATAGCATATAATAAATACACATTCAAAACGATTAATGTTCTAAATCGTGACACGAAAGATTGCGGACCGCGTCCCATATACATAGAGTTCTAGGTTCCATACAGCAGATCCCTGAGTCTAATTCCACGTAGAAAGTAGAGGCATTAAATCTCTACAAACTGCATTTTTTCTGGATGTATACTCAATAAGCCTTCAAGCGATCTAAATAGCTTTCAGATGATTTGCGTAGTCGAAATACGCGTAAATACGCGGGACGCAGGACGCACGCATCGCAAAACTTAAGCAAGCAATAGAGTCGGCATTGCTGGATCAGACGAGCAATCCGTACGATGCGGGATTGGTGAACGTATACTATGCACTTTGACTTCCATACAAAATATACTACGATATGTTTGATACGATGGATCTGTTGCGTACGATGCTGCTGATGAAAGGTGGAGAATGGCTTCTTTTTTAATTTATATATTTTTCGTTTCAGTTTCGTCCGATGGTGGACGCTTAGCTTTAAGGTAGGTAGGACACGACGGTATCTCCCGTCCGAAATGAGCTGTCCAACTGGGGAAGTAACTCCGCCCTACAGAAGACCGCGGTCATAATAACCATCGTGTTGTGTTCCCGCCGGTAAGTAGGGTAGCCAGAGCTCACTATACCCCTCCTTTCCCTCTCCTTCCTAGCCTCCCCACCCCTTCCCAGCTCTCCTTTTTTCCCTTCAGGGTGGGCAGCGCGTGTGTGACACCCTTAGTGTTGCACACGTTCATAGGCCACGGTGGCCGCTTCCCATCAGGTGGGCCGTGTGCTTGTCTGCCACCTACGTAGTATAAAAAAAAAAGTGCTAACTGTTAATACGCCCAACAAAAAATGCCCCCTTCTCAGTTCACCATTTGATTTGAAGATGGCGCTATTATCGCTTGGACACGCAAACATTTACAATTTCTATCGTCTTTTTGGAGTAACGCACAAAAATTACCTTTACCCGAGAACGTCTCTTTTATTATGTAAATGGTAAGATCTTACAAAAGATCTTACCATTTACATAATAGTAGTACAAAAATAAAAAAACGATCAAAATATTCGATACAAACATCAAAACTCTGAATCACGATACAAAAGATTACGTTGTGCGAACGTATATTACTACCCTGAGTGAGAGTTACAGTGGGAAGTCAGATTGTCCGGAGACCTTCTGTTCATGGATTCTCAATATGCGCTCTCGCAATGACAGACATATTGAACACTTCCATGTCACAAAGTCATCTGTTGATCTAAAGCTACGCGCATGATGTTTGGAATTTGTCATAACGCCAGGCTTGCAGATGAATTGAGTAAGAGGTGTGAACGCGCGCGCGCACCCCTTAGCAGAAGACTGCGTGAAAATTTGACTTCCTTTTTATCTTATGGATTCATTTGAAAAAAAAAAACAAGATTAATAATAGATACCCGTATTATTAATCTTGTTTTTTTTCAAATGAATATTTTTTATCATCAATATTAAATTATAGGATAATTCAAAAATCGCGCCTCACCATACGGCTATATTTGTACCCTCAACGCGGGACCTATAACGCTATAACTGATAATTGAAGTACTCTCACATATTTTCGAATTCCTTCCCTTCCTTCTTTTCATATTCCTTTCAATTTATACATCATATCATAGCTCAAATAAAAGAAATACCGCTAGTTCGGCTCCAGGCATGGCAACCTTACTACAGGCTTGACCATTTTATCTTGGTATTTGCATATAATTTTATTATTATGATTAGATTATGTTTCAATCAATATTTATCTTTTTTGTGCCACAGTTAATAACTGAGTTTTTCTGTACTAAAAAATGCTATTAGTATTGGGCGTCCCGCAATGATTTTCGTACTAAAAAGAAATAAGTCTAATTAGCAAATTGGCGCTGGAAAAGTAATTATAAATAAAAACCGAAAAACATCAGAAAATGAAAATATTTTGGGAATAAAATTCTTTACAAAAAGAAGTCAAATATTTCTACATCAGTGGTGTTTGCTTAGAGAGGTCATAGCCGCTCTTTAGCAGTCATCTAGAGACAAGCGCGGCTCAACTGCTACCTATAACGGTACCTTTGTGCCAATCTCGCTATAATAGGCTCAGATGAATATGTCGCGGCCATACTTTGTGGATCCACGAACAGATGAATGCATTTGGAGAGCTCGGTGCTCCAATATTGCAGTTCATTTCCTGTGTAGAAAGAGACCTCCGTCAGTAATGCTTAGCGATGGGTATTATATGTTGTGCACAACGCAATCTTTTATGTCGCGAGCTAGGAGTTTCGCAGTTTTGATTATAAATTATAATTAAGCGCTACGTATTATGCCTGCATTCATGTGATAGTAAAATGCTTCGAGTAAGGTACTGATAAAAATTACGAAAATTTTCAGTTACCCTGTACAAAATGTAGAGCATTCGAAAATATTCTGTTCCAGAGTCACAGTGGCTCCATCTTGCTGCAGTGGTGTAGAGTTTCGTTTTCTAATTCTATTTCGGAAATAGAGTCTCAATAATATTAAGTTAACACAGATACACACAGTTAAAATACTCGTATACTTGCTTATTACCATAATAATTTTAAGTTACTTTAAATAGGTTTAAAATACGTTTTTACGTTACTGCTTTATATTGAAAACATAAGAACGAGTCATGGTGTACATTGCCAATGAATTTTCAACAGAAAAAATAATATTAATTGTATTGAATTATGTGTGATGCAATACGCTATTTGAATTCTATAAAACTTTTAATTAAGATTTGTCTTTAGCAAAAAATACTTGAAACATGTACATTCTACAACACCTTTATACTTAACTAACAGTGTTTTACACAAAATAATGACGTGTTTTGATTTGAAGATGTCGCTACTGTAGCTTGGACGCAAAACATTTACATTTTCTATCATTTTTGTAGAGTAAAGTACAAAAAAATACTTTTCCCCGTGAAACTCTATATGTAACATCTTACTTTTACATAAAATTAATACTAAAGTAAAACACGATCATAATATTTGATAGAAACATCAAATCTCTTATCATTTTCTCATCATTCTAAACATTTTTTTTATTTGAATCCTTTCCCTGAATAATAATTATCACCTGGTTCGAAATGCAGTTTTTAGAGGTTAACGGTCGCCCTCGTGTTGTTTTAGCGTTTAAGTTTTGCGGAATTTCAATTATGTTATCAATGTTATCATGTAATATGTGGGTCACATTGTACTCAATAAATTACACAATTTTAATATACAATAAGTAGGGATCAATAGTATGGCACTTGGAAGAGTCATGCAAAATACACTTAAGGTCATTCTTTCAAAGATTCTCCACATTATTGTGTAGCGCACTAGCGCCCCTAGAGGAAACCTTTTATCAAAAGCTTCGGCGCTCGGGGGTTGACTGTATAATGAATAGAGTTAACAAGAGAGTCTACATACTACAACAACAAGATGGCACTACTGTGATTCGGTGCACACGGTTCACAGTTTTATCTACTTTGTGCACGTTATCTAAAATATCGTCTCCTGATTTTTAACGTCGATTTGTCACTTGAATCATCTACTATTACAAATAGTATGTAGTAAATAATACTTAGCACATAAATAAATACATATTCAATTCGACTATTATTCTAAATCGGATACTAAAGACTGCGTACGCGTGCGTATGCGTGCGTACTGCGTCCCATAGAGTTCTAGTTTCATTACAGCCAGTGGGAGTCGGATTCCACGTAGGTACGAATAACGTACAAAAATACCTTCTCCCGTCAAACTCACATTTGTTACATATTATTATTTACATAAAAGTGATAAAAGAGTAATACATGATCCTAATATTAGCATGATGTTGGGAGATCATCATGCCGCAAGGCTTGCAGATCACAGAACACTTACTTTGCAGATGATATATATATAGCTATATATAGCTGAGCATATATGTAGCTATGAAATAGGATATAAATATAGTTACGGCTCTTAAGGTACCGAAACGATAACGATGACCTCCCACCCCAAGAGAAGAGTGTGTATGTACCTATAATGTACTCACATATTATTATTGAGTCAGATGATGCTACGGACATCAAGTCCTCCTTTGTACAATTTTACTATGCATATCGTTAAAAAAAGAGCCTTGACTATCAATGAGGTTTCCATACATGCCAAAATTAGATTAGGTATAATAGTCGGGTATAATAATACCTACTTACCTCTACTCGTAACATTATGTATGTAAATATTTATAATAAATACTTTCATTGTTATAGTTGAAAAGTTTTATGAATGTACCTCGTAGTTAATATAAAACAACAAAAAAGATGTTTAAGTTAGGTACAAATAATTTGCATATTGCCCATTGTGCATACAAATAACGCAAAAGAGAGTCAAATTTTCTACGACAGTGGGTTCGGAGAGATTTTATTATATCTCTCGAAACAAGTTGTTATCTTGTTATTCTTGTATCATGTTGCTTGTCAACACGCCTTAGACCGCAGGGATGCGTCAGCCGAGGCTGAACGCAGGACTGCGAGATCTCTTGACTTGGGCGTAGAGGCTTTCTCTGTAGTAACACAACAGCCGACCACCAAAGCGTATGTGTACCTCCATGTGGGGTGGGTTTAAAGTAGCCCCACCCCAGAACTACATGCCTGCGTAGAAACGGACTCCCCAACTAGTTGTACAATGAAAACTGTATATATACTGCCGAATAGTGAAATTTTCGATATCGCGATTTAAAACTTTTACTGTTTATCATCTAAATAACAATTGTATTCGATATATATTTGTGTAAATATGAATTATTTATTATAATCAAATATTTTATCTCAAGAAATGCTATAAAAAAGCTATTTATTAAATCTTCTTTGCGACAGGTATATATAATTACTACTAGTGCGAAAAGGAGAGAAGCTGTAGGGATAAGTGTCCTTTTAAAAATGGCGCCATCTTTTAATATTTATGTGTACTAAGTTGACTCCCGTGTCATAGTTTGCGAATTACGCTTATTTTCGCGCACGAAGATTGGGGTTCATTCATGGGTCGGATAAAATGTTACTGTGTCTGTCTGTCGGCTGTCGGTAGCAGCACCGAGCCACACCGAGTCTACAACGTGCTTATTAGACAATAGCTGTTGCCCGCAGCTTTACTTGCCTCTCTACACTACTTTTTTGTCTTCTTTGCTGTCGATATTAGCGCCAATGTATAGAAATTTAGTGGCTCGATTGAGATTTATGATTATTACTCCGCTCCCTTAGATGGTAGCGTGATAATATATAGCCTATGTTACTCCTAAATATTATAGCTTTTTAGAGGTGAAAGAATGATTGAAATCTGTCCAATAGTTTCGGAGCCAATTGGGAGATTGGATCCTCCTGGCGATTGAAAGCCCGGGGTTCACTTTTTTAAATTTTATATTGACTTTTTCGGGAGCCACTGTCCAACCTCGAGAGATAAGCCTGTGTTAGAGCCTTGTACGTTTTTAGTAGATGCATCGACTAGCAGGTGAGGGGGTATTGGAACTTGAAGATCTATATTAGATCGAACTGGACTTTGAACAATTTTTTATTACTAGAACTACCTAACCCGCGCAACTTCGTTTGCGACACTCCGTTTTAGCAACACTTTTCACTTCTGCACTGCACCGACGGCGTGCGTTTTGGTCGGTTCGAGTCCGACATAACCTCTCCAACCGCCCTCGGCGGAGAAGGGGGGTATCCGTGGGGATTTTTCGCACGAAAAAAAAAAAAAAAAAAAAAAAAAAAAAAAAGTTGGTTGCAGCATGATGTTATATACATATAAACCTTCCTCTTTAATCACTCTATCTATTAAAAAACCGCATCAAAATCCGTTGTGTAGTTTTAAAGATTTAAGCATACAAAGGGACAGAGGGACAGAAAACGCGACTTTGTTTTATACTATGTAGTGATTAGCACTTTTATGTCACCATTGTATTTACATGTGTAAGGAAGGGTCAAATAAATACCTCATACTTGTATGTAAACAAAAATTGTAACTAAATTTTTCCAGAGTGGCTGTTAAGCCAGCGTCAGAACTTCTCCTTTTTTTTTAGCATATGCATCGACTAGTAGGTGAGGAGGTTAGATTTAACTAGACTTAGAACATATTATTAAGTAGTACTAGAATCAGCCTTCAAAGCAAATCAAAATACAAAAACAATACACTTTGAGATTAACGCGTCACATACTGATATTACTAGCTATGTTTGCTTACGAATTCGGCAGCAAAATCATAACGAATGAAACGAAATGAATAACTAAAAGGCTAAAAAATCTTGTAAAAAGGGCTTGTGCGGCCAAGCACGTAATTAATTTCCTTGCCATTTACACCGCATAACAAGGAAATGGGTCATTTTTTTTCCAAATTTAGGTATTTAGCTGCAACTTTTTCGGTTAGGAATTTATTTTCGACATGCCCATTTTCTTACAAAGTGCCGATTGGCGGCAATAGGCTCGCCCCCTATTACGTGGGACCGAAAATCATTGGCGAAATGTGGTTGTTTAATACACATACACCTCTGCCCACCCCTTCGGGGATTATGAGCGTGGGTAAGTATGTGTATGTATGTATGTAAAAAATCACAAAAGAGAGTCAAATTTTCTACGACAGTGTAGTTGAGAGGTTCGGACCCCTCGGTTAATCAAGCTATCTATGTAGCAGACATCATCTGTGGCGCGTCTAGAGACGGCCAGGGGTACGGACAGAGACCTATTGAGAGGTTTGATCTGAACGCAGACTTCATTGAGCTGAGCACAAGGGCGCTTCTTAGCTTGAACACAGATGCCGAGACCAGGAAACATACTGTGAATCAACGAGTAGGGTGGATTTAGTGTAGCCCCACCCCGATCACTACTTTCCTGCGTAGAAACGGACTCCCCAATAATTATTACAACAGACAGTATATATACTACACGAAAAGAAAATTTCAATATCGCGATTCAGAATTTTCGTCATTTTTCGTATTATATTTAACTATATAGTACGTACTATACTCTAAAAATGCTTTTTAAGTTACTATAGATTGTTTTAAGGCACACATAGCTAGAAAAAAGCAATTTAATAAATGTTAGCTGCGATAGGTATATGATATTACTGTAGGTGTGACAAGGATAGCATCTGTAGTCTCTATAGGACCAAGTGTTTCTAATACAGTAACGCCATCTAGTAATATAAATGTGTACTACAAAACGTAAACAATATTTCTCTCCATGCTGATGATTGTGCCTCTGAATCACTAATTGAATGAGATAACAAGTACCACAACAGTCTGTCTTTGAGTCTTCAAAATGGTATTGCACAAAAATTTAATTTACATTAAGTAAACATAAAATCTCTGCGAAATTTCTTGCTAGAGTCTTCTCAAGATAGTAAACACAGCAACTTGATTACTTTTGGCGTTTTTATAAATACCGTTAATATGGTTACGTATCAAAATTACCAAGCTACCATCGATTAGTGACCCCTGTGGTGTGGTGGCAGTGAACACGACTGCTACTCAAGAGGCGCGGGTTCGATTCTTGCTCGGTACAAATATTTTTATGCACGAATATGAATATTTGCATTAGTCTGGGTGCTTGTATGTATCTACATATGTTTATCAGTATTTTAGAACGCATAACACAAGCTAGTTAGGTAAGATATGCTTGTCATGGGTCTAGGTGACATTGTTTAAACTTGTCATGGGTCTAGGTGACATTGTTTAAAGTGTTGTAAATAAAAAAAAACCAGCAGCTTACTTACTGCTTTAAAATTTCATTAAATATCTTCCTCTGCGGCGTGGCGGTAGTGAACTAACTATTTGTTAATCTGTGCTCCAACTGAGTTGGGAATAGGCTCAGAGAATGACTTACCTACTAACTGTTTGTAGAGTCGTCCGCACAGACGGTTCTTTAATTATCCTGTTAAACTAAATTACTTATGTAAGCAGTAAATTGATGAATAATATAACTCTACTACTCTATCTTACTAATGTGTACATTATCCCGTTTACCATACAAATATCAATGAGAGTCGTTGCAGTATGGGTAGTTAGAGCCCTTAAAAGTCATCTAGTCTTATAGCAATACTTCGATATCGTCAATAAATTGTATAGGTCACGCTTAGCAATCGTTTACGGAACATATTGAAGTTCAGCCGTTACGCAGTTAGACTGAAAAAAAAGCAGATTCCAGACACAAGCATGATGATGATATCTGATTTAATCTCCAGAAATCTCCAGAGCTTACTGGAGAGGGTCTGTGTTGTCAGTGCCGACTCGAAAGACCGAGAAACCCTTCTTTGTCTTCTGTACTGACAGTACAGAGACTCTCTTAACCTTCTGCTCTCCTTATATCCCTTCCCCCTTTTTATAGTCCATAGGCCACGGTAGCCACTTTACATCTGGTGGGCCGCGTGCTTGTCTGCCACCTAAATGGTACAAAACCAAGATATTTGAAGTATACTTAAGTAATATCCTAGCACAGATTACCTAGTACTAGCCTCTCTGAACGCTAAGATGTTTCTACATTCATTTTAGTGACAATGTAGACAATGACGAAATCGTACCGTGAAACTATGGTTTTTTTTTTTAAATGCGGTTCGGCACGATAGCTACGAGTATCAGTGTATTAGCAATAGCAACCACCTATATATAAAGCGTTTTAATGACAGCACGAGTTCAATCGGACGCAACCGCCTACGATCGTGTGTAGTCGGGTGGCGCTGTGTCATGCGCGTGCAATCTGCCCCCGCTGAGCTGCGCCTACGCCGACACCGTCAACGTCTTACTTTATACTGTCATAGAACAACTTGGTAGTTAGTTAGACGTATATATTACCATTAGACACATAGTAATAGAAGTGTTCAGATGGGTCTAATATTTTCGGAGTAAAAACCGGAAAACGGACTCCGGAATAGGAGCAAGAGCCTCGGATGTGGGCGGGACTTTCGAAAAGATGATGGTGGTGATAAATCCATAAATGTTAGTGATACACTAAATTATTTTAAGTGAACTAAATAATAAAAGAATGATCTGTTTAATGGAGCTCTATTAGCAATATACAAGAAGTAAAACACTTTGTTGTTGAGGATTAAAATATTTGCGCAAATCTAAACTACTAACACAAACTAATTTGGAACGAATATGAGCTCTACGACTAATAATAACAAATGCTAATTAAGCTATGTTTACCATAGGTCTAGATGGCGCTGTATAAATTGTACTAGAATATTTATTCGTTTACTTCTACAACTCACTAGCGATTGCAAAGTTCTGTATTTAGATCCTAAGGTAAGTTATGTTAGGTACTTACCTAGTCAGTTCGACAATGCTATCTGACTTCTCAGGGCTCCAACTAACGTAACTGGATGAATGCTACAGGTGAGACATTTGAATCCCAACCGGGATTTTTGGCTCTACGCACTTTTCAAATGTCTTCGAAAACATCTTTCACCTATTTTAAAAGCTAACCTTTCTACGCGTATAATCTATGAACTCGTCGGCAACTTACCCTTTGCTATTATCATTCATAATTGGAACTGTCGACAAAAACTTGCATTCAGAAAGGAGTTTGAATTACATACAGCTTCATTACAAGTGGCCAATGACATTAGATTGAACGCCCCACGATTCTTTTATAAAGTCAAATCAAATAAAAAAACGGTAGCCATACTGATCTAATTTGATGGACTCAAAGTGTCTTCATACGCTTTGCAGCGTAATAGATGTTCGAGTAAGAAGTTTATTAAGGTATTGAAGGGAGTTACAGCTTAATAATGTTTTTTTTTAATAGTAATCGGAGAGATATAAATAGAAATTGTAAGTTGCAGTAGGTTTGCTACCTATGATATGAGATCAAAATACTATAGTTGATGATATGTGGCTGTAGTACACCCACAGAAACACATTAGATTAGAAAAATACATGCACTTACAATTAGGAAAAATAGCCACCCTAATTGAGAAGGCCTTTCTCGTCTTCTTCGGCTCCACATGGAGTATTGTTGTCACCCTTTTGCCAACTTGACTCCTTCGTCTCGGTACAAAGACGGGCGCTGAGGATCGTCGACAATACCATACTCTAGCGGTGTGGGATCTCTCAACCTCAGGAGGGACTATGCCTTACTGTGTGTTTTACCACCTGTATAATGGTTTGTGTTCAGAAGAATTGTTCAACATGATGCTTACTCCCATTTTCTATCATCGCACCGCTCACCATAGGCGGGAGTTCATCCTCACAAATTACGACCAGAAATGGTGCGCACTGTGTGGTTTGAAATGAGCTTCATCCCGCGCGCGTTCAAGAATGAACTCCCTAGAGTGGTTTATCCAAGCGACTTTAATAGGAGCTTCTTCAATAGGCCACGGTGACCGCCTGCCACCAAGTGCGTCCGTGATTCAGTGTTATAAAAAAAATGGTTGGGGCCAGGTTGAGGTCAACACAAAAGATCGAAAAGAAAAGAAGTGTCCGCGATAGCTCTAGAGCACACATCTCAGAACAAGAGAAAACATTCACATATTATCAAACGAAGAGAAAATATCGAGTGACTTTATGACTGAAGCTTTAACATAATGTTAACGTCTCAGTGTTACGGATGAGAAAGGGGGATGCAATTTATAAATATACCTTAACTCTGCTCTTAAACTCTACATGCATAGTTGAAACCTTTTTAACAACACGAAAGATACTTACGTAAAAACTTAAGTAGGTCAGAACAAACCTTATCGATGTTTTCGTAAAATGAATAACCTACAACTACCCTCATAGTCTGAATCGTTTTCAATACGATTTCGACATTTTAATTTCATATTTTTATAAACATTAAACCGTATGATTTTCAAACGTAATTTTGTTGTATTGACCCATTGTTTAATATATCAACGGTTGAGGAGTGACCCCAGGCCTTTTTAATTATCATATTAGTAACTCCCCATATCTTTTCCTTCACCACGTTCTAAATTAAAGTTAAAAACTATAGATCACTGTCAAAACAAATCTCTCGTTGAGTTACGATTTGTATCGCTGAAAGGCTTATTAAACAAAGACACGCTATTCCTGCACTAATTGCAGAAAACAACAGTTAAACCTCAAGACAACCCGATAACCCTACCCTTTTCACTTCACCAGCAACCATAGACCTCCCCCTCTCCCTTCAATGTGTACCATGAAAGGTTTAAAAGATGATGCTTTGTACAGTCTTACAGGTCAGATTATGCTGGGAAGTTTAATAGCTAAGAACCGAGCTGGGAGGTCCGCCGGTCACCTTGCTAATTGAATGTGTCAATCATTTTAACAACGCAAATGAATAGGGCATAGAACTTGAAGTATCCACCCTATGCTGACCTTTCAGAAGTGATGTTTTGTATTACTTTATTTTTGAGCAATATGGCACTGTAGGGGTCTGTGAGATTGGTTTGATGATGCCTGGGGCGAGCTATCGGTCACTCCTGTGTATGACTGTTTAAGCTAGACAGCCCTAATTGTGTAATTTTCCGGTAAACTCATTAGAAAGGGTACGTGTACATACAGGTTTTGGTTATAAATGTTCTTGGTGATTGGAAAGATTATGATTGAAAGTTAAAATGATTTATTCTTTAAAATAATAGTTTAAAATGTGTACATTATCCTGATTCCTGGGCGTCGCTTCCTTACACAACCCTACTTTGTTAACATATGAGTATATAGTGGGTCTAACTGCAAACACAGAAACTTAACTTCAATTTATATTAACCTAGTACTTACGTACTTACAATATTATGTGATTTATTTCCACGGAGAGCACGACGTTCCCAATTGCCGCACCAGTTCACAGAAGGATCGCATGTTTATTTCAGTTGTTAAATATTACTGCGTGTACATTGGTCTGCGTTCACATAACACTACTGTAAATTAACTTATAAAATAATGCATAAAAACTTCTCTTACGAATAGATGATTTAAAAAAATCTTTCATTCAATCTGGCATTTGTTCTAATTACAGAATTTCTAAATCGTCATGTGGAAGTTCAGTAGATAATCGTTTCAAGGACCCAGGTGAGTTTAGAAGAGGCCTGTAGCTCTAGCATGAACTCGTATCGAATTCGTAATGTAAAGGTTTCGAGAGAATGGAGCATTGTGATTGGCAGTCTGCCTGTCGATACCTTTACATTAAGAATTCGATGGTATTTCGTGCTAAGGCTACTGTTTTGGGCAGATGACGAGCAGACGCATTAGCAAGTTCGCGAACTTGTGGCTCACCGATCTTGCTTGACGGTGTGTCACCTTGGCGGTCAGGCGTAGTGGTTATATTCTCTTTATACAGAGTGTATAAGCTTCTCGTGTGTCACCCACAAAGTGATCCTTGGATGGCTTTTCAAGGATTATAGATCTAAAGGTGTCCAGGAACTTTCGTATCCTACTGTACCTATTACTATCGTACCTCACAGAGAGGCGAAATCTCTCCAACAGCTAAACTGTCTAATCAATTCTCATCATAAATATTAAGTCACTGATAACATCGTGGGTTTCTTTTTAATCCTATCGACGTTCCAGCAAACAGGAAGCAAACAAAAAACGACATTATATATTCAAATAAACGAATTATTGATCACGGGTATCGTACCGCCATTATTAAATCAAACGCCAGACACTTTATTTACATTTACAGATGAGGCTGAGTGGAGAAAAAAGATTATTTGTTACGATAAATCATAGACAAGTAATATTTCATCGTCGTCTGATACGTTTGCTTGACATGTCTCATTACTATGTTAAATGAAACGAATATCTGAGGCTAAGGAGCCACAGGCTTAGGGTATCATAGTTGGTAAACATACCTACAGAGAATGAAAGTCGGAAAACGGATTCCGGACTTCAAGATAAGGGTCTGGGATGTCACTGGGACTTACGACGTAAGGTGATGATGATGAGTTATTTGTATAGTTATATAGTCAGTTTAATCATATGTGATACCTAATCACATACGATACCTTAATATTTGCTACGATTTTGCATGATGTTTTTAAACCACTTACGTTAAACAAGCACTCGGCTATCTGATGGAAAGTGAATATTGTGGCTTAAGGACATTTGTAACACCAGGGGCATCACACTCTTACTGTCGACTCGAGTTTGATCTATTCATTATACGTTTTACACTGGGTATTTCATTCAAAGAGACGTGAAAACCTAGTTTGTAAGTACCACTTAGGTGGCCTATGGACGTTTGCAACACCAAGGGCGGGGCGTCACATTCTTGCTGCCGACTATATAGAAAAGAAGGGGAAGGGAGGAGGGGAGAAGTTTAAGAGAGTCTTTGTGCTGTCAGTGCAGAAGACAAAGAAGTGTTTCTCCGTCTTCCCATTGACAACCCAAAACGTCTCCAGTGAGCTCTGGCTACGAAGAATGTGAAAAATATGCAGTTTTAGACGTACAAGATGTCTTTTTTTTTTTTTTTTTTTTTTTTTTATCGTGCGCAAAATCCCCTCGGATACCACCTCCGCCAAAACCGATGGAGGTGATTATGTCGGACTCGACCCGACCAAAACGCACGCCGTCCATGGGTCCTCGATTGCCGGAGGTGAGATTATACAAGACATATCTCTCGCACCCCGGCAGACCCGGGGACATCTCTGTTGAGATGACCCTCTTCCCTAAAAGTGGGGACCATGGCGTCCCCATCTAGCCCCTGGGTATGGTGTGGCATTATGTGCCATCGCCGTGGCCGGCTTCTGCTAGGGTGACAGGCGGCTTCACCCGTCACCCCCAGGCCCGCGCTCATGGGGGACGGAGGTCATTCTGCGACCTCCGACGTCCGAGTCGCCTCCGCTCATCGCGGGCAGTGCGGGCCCGGAGTCTTCTCCGGACCCGCTCCGCCTCCTCCTTTTCGAGCATAACTTGCTCGCAGAAGGAGGCGGCGGCTGCCCAAGCACTCGCGCATCGTACCATCGCCGTGAGCAAGGTGGCGAGCGAGACAACTCCCACCCCTAGGGCTGTCACTAGGGCCCGCCTTGGCGTCTCCCACGCCGGGCACTCGGTCAACGTGTGCAGCCCCGAGTCCTCGCTCGCATCACAGTGATGGCACTCGGACGTTGGCTCCTTCTGAATCCGACGCAGGTAATCCCCGAAGCACCCGTGCCCGGTGATTACCTGAGTCAGCCGGTACGAGAGGCTACCGTGTGGCCTCTCTAGCCAGTCCCCCATGATGGGTCTTACCGCCGCTAATACAGCGTGCCCTGCGCGTGATTGCCCAAGTCGTCGTTCCCACTCGGATACCATGTCCCCGTGGAGCTGGGACTTCACGGCCCGGAGCTCACTAGGCTCGGGTTCATGTCCCCGCTCCCGCGCCTCCTTTCGATACCGATATAGCACCGAAAGGGCTCTCGCATCCAGGATCCATGGTATCGATCCGGCGAGGAGACTCGCTGCGTCAAAGGATATCGTACGGTACCCCCTGATGACCCTGATGGCCATCGTGCGCTGCGGGGCGTGCAGTTTCTGCACGTGTCTGGCCTTCAGGGTCTCCGCCCATACTGGGCACCCATATAGGGCCATGGACCGTACGATTCCCGCGTAGAGTCTCCTACAGGAGTCATCCGGCCCCCTCATGTTGGGCAGCAGCCGTGCCAGAGCATTAGCTGTGCTCTTCAATTTGGGGGCCAGACTTCGGAGGTGTTCTCCGAAGTCCCACCGGCCGTCCAACACGAGCCCCAGATACTTCATCTGGGGCTTGATGCCGATAGGGATGTCTCCTACTGTAAGGCTGGATCCCTCTGGTGGCGCGCGCCGAGGCCCATGAAAGAACATGGCCTCGGTTTTATGTAGGGCCACCTCGAGACCCAGCCGCCGGATCCGTTCCACGACTTGGGCAACCGCGGTCGTGGCCTTCAAGGCCGCTTCGCGATGTGTAGCACCGCTCGCCGTCACTAATGTGTCATCCGCATAACACGTGACGGCAGCACCGTCCTCGAGCTCACCGCGAAGCGCCCAGTCGTATCCGATGTTCCACAGGAGCGGCCCCAAGACCGATCCCTGTGGAACACCGCACGACATCTCTCGCCGACCGAGACCGGTCGCAGTTGGGTAGATGACAGCTCTCTCTGTCAAGTACGCCCCGACTATGCGGCGAAGGTAGAGAGGCACTTCGTGATACATGAGCGCCTCCCTAATGCAACTCCAGGGCAAGGTGTTAAACGCATTAGCGATGTCCAAGGACACCGCCAACATCACCTCGCCCCGAGCAACCGCATCCTCCGCCAGAGTCCTCACGCGCATGATGGCATCCACCGTGGAGCGCCTTTGGCGAAAGCCATATTGGCCATCCGCCAGGTCCGGCCCCACTCTGGAGAGGTGCTCGACGAGGCGCTTCGCGATAACTCTTTCAAAGAGTTTGCATACCTCGTCGAGCAACACTATAGGCCGGTAGGCGGACGGCGAGTCGGCCGGGCGCCCCGCCTTTCGGATGAGAACCAGTTTCCCCGTCTTCCATAAATTTGGAAACTGGCCCCGCTCCAGACATGCGCTGAGGAGCCCTCTCAGTCGGGGCTCGAGAGCCTCGTCGTCACCTAGAGCAAGGACCCACGCTCGGCCTGGAATACCGTCGGGTCCTGGGGCGGTGTTCTTGGCCTTAAGCCTACGCACCGCCAGCTCTAGTTCTACCCAAGTGACCTCGGGCACGTCGTCGTCATCCACGCTGGGTGTCATAAGCGACCTAAGTGGCGGAGTCATCTGCGGTGGAACATGTTCCACCGCTCGTGCTGGGAACAGGGCGCTAACAACTCCCCCGAGCAGCTCCGGCTGTAGACACTGGGTCAATGGTGGGGCCTGGGGGCGAAGCTTGTTTCTTACCATAAGGTAAGGCCGCCCCCATGGATCCCGCTCCAGTGTCTCCAGCAGCTCCTTGTAGGCCGCGGCTTTGGCCCGCTTTATTGCCACTCGGAGGGCCTTTCTGGCCACCCTGTATTGCTCATGAAGCTCCGGCACTCGATGCTCCGTATCTGCGCGGCGGCTACGTCTCCTGCGGAATCTGGTCCACCGGCGGAACGCGATCATGGAGGCCTGCCGCAACCTCGCGATCTCTGCTGACCACCAGTAGACCTGACGCCTCGGACTATAGGGCGGGGCCCTGGGCATAGCCGCGTCGCAGACACGCGTCATAGCCTCCCGGAACCATACCGCCTCGTCATCTACGTCGACAGGCCTGTCCGGCGCATAGGCCCAGGCTTGTAGGGCGGCGGCTTCCAGGAGGCGATCTTTATCCAGTCGCTTAAGCACCCAGCGGGGTTCGCGTGGGTTCCGTATGACCGGCGCGTCGCCGGTGGGGGCGGAGATGTCAAACCGAATGTATCGGTGATCCGACGCAGTCTCCTCCTCCACAACGACACGCCAGTTCTGCACACGCCGAGACAGCGGGGCGCTCGCGAACGAAACGTCCACAATTGAGCTGCCCCTCGCTGTCGCAAACGTGGCGACGGTCCCGCGATTCAAGAGAACTAGACCGAGACCTTCGGCCCAGCTCTCCAGCGCCCTGCCTCGCCCGTTCGTGCGTCGGGAACCCCAGGCCACAGACCAGGCGTTAAAGTCCCCGAGCACAAGAACCGGGTAAGGATAGCAGGCATTGACGACAACGGCTAGCTGATCCAGCGAACGCTGGTAATCAGCTATGCCTCGGTTCGGCGAGAAATATGCGGCCACGACCGCTATTTCACCCACAAGTGCCGCCACGCAGCCATGCCCTCTTGCAACAACGGCAAGAGGGGGACTGCCTGCGGCGGCGTTGTGCACCAGTGCCGCCGACCCATCCAGGTCGGTCTCCCAGGCAGGTCCGAGAAACCGGTGGGTGTAAGGGTCGGCGACAGCGGCGACATTAATGGACCACTGTGCCATGCTCTGGAGCAGAAGTGCCTGAGCATCGGCACCGTGGCCCACGTTCACCTGCAGAATGCGGAGTTGAGGATCCATTATGGAACCCCCACCCCCGCACCCCGTCGCGAACTAGATGTGGAGCGCTGGCCTCGCGGCTTCGGCTCCCCTCCGGTGCAGTCCTTGCTGCCAACCCTATGGTCAGCCGGCTTACCCTCCGCCGCGCATCTGAAACAGTGCGGCGGAGCATCGCAAGTACCGGCCATATGACCGGGTTGGCCACAGCGGAAGCAACGGTCACCAACTGTTACCTCCGCCGTGCACTGCACCCCTACGTGCCCCACCGACAGGCACCTAAAGCACCTGGCCGGTCGGGCCTGCAGGAGCCGTACCTGCACCTTCACCCAGCCTCCAACCGCGAGGCTTCGCCGGTCGGCAGCCTTTTGGGCTGCTGCGATGTGGCAGCCGACAACTGCTACCCCCTGTCCGCGACGGCCGAAGCGTATCGCTCCGACCTTAACTGTGTCGGGGGGACAGCCCCCGGCCTCCGCCACTGCGAGCCTAATTTCCTCGGCTGTGACGGAGTCGTCCATGCCCGAAATGCGCAACTCTGCGCACTTGTTGGGCCTGGACACCCGGACGTCGGCTGCATCCAGCGTCTCCCTCAGCCTCGCTGCTAGGGCGTCGGCTTTGGGGCCGCTGTCAGCGCCGGGGATCTCGAACAGTCGGGCTCCCGTCCGTGTCTCCCTGCACACGAGCGGTCCCGAGATGCCGAGCTCCCTCAAGTCTATTGCAGCCTTTGCCTGCTGCACGACCTGAACATACTTCAGGCCCCTCTCCGACGCGTTTGCCGTCATCGCAACGACGACGGCCGTCGTTCGAGGGGCGTGAAGCCTCCTCGGCGCTGATGCCATCGCAGCAGCCTTGGCCCTTCTGGCCTTTTTGGCTGCCTTTTTGCGGGCGTTCCGCCTCTTCTTATTTTCTCCAGCAACCTCCCAGCCCCCTTCCCGTGGGGAGCTAGTGGAGGCAGCTGGAGCCGGGTCCAGGGTCGAGGCTGAGGCCCGGACTGGGGCTGGGGCCGAGTTCAGGGACGTCTTCCCTTTGCCCTTCCCCTTCCCTTTGCCCTTGACCTGGGCCTGAGCTCCCGCATCTGGAGTGGATCGCAGACCACGAGTCAATACCGGCGGTAACGAGATCGCCGCCGCCGTCAGACGGTTAGAGCCCTTCTTGACTGCAGCGGCGTACCCCGACTGTGATGGCGCAAGTGGCGGACGGTGGATAGAGCCCATTATGGACTCGATCCAGCTCCTCATTCGTTCTTCTTGCGCCACCATTCGCTTCTCCAAGGCCGCCACTGCCGCCATACAGGCAACCCAGGGCTCCATTTCTTCTGGCTGCGACGACGGCTGCACCGGTAGCGTGGGTTGCGCCGTATGTATCGGCGGCGTTGTTTGCGCCGGCCTTTCTGGCTGTGCCATTTGCGCCGCCTGCGCCTTTCGCGCTGATGAGCGCGTCAGTCGTCCCTCCGCCGGCGCCGAGTCTCCCATCATCCTTTTAAGGGACTCGTTTTCGGCGAACAGTCGGGCTATCTCCCGTAGCAGCGCCTCAGTCCTGTCCGCCGAGGTGGAGGGTCTTGACGGCTCTGCCGCTTGCTCCGAGGTTAGAAACCAGGGGGAGGGGTCTCGAGACGGGGCAGTCCTTCTGCCACCGCGTGTTATCTGCCGGCCAACCACCATACCACTCACCTTGGATGGTGGGGGGCGCATCAGCTCTTCCACGCTGGTGGTGCTGGATGGCGAGTCATCATCGAGGGTGAAGTCAAGACTGCGCTTCTTCCTCCTCCTCTTTTTCGCCTTGGCCGGCTTTGTCTGCTGGCCAGGCAGGAGAACCGGGCTGTTTGCCCGACTCGCTTCGCTGGCGGTGCCGAACTTGTCAAGCACCACCGCGATCGACGTGACCTCCGCGTCTTGGCGCTGCGCGACCTCCGCGCAGTCTGTTTCGCTTGGTAAGGGTTTTTGTTTTGTTTTATCTACTTCCATATTAATCCCACGAGTGGAGACGATTAACAAACACTTCTCGGGTGACGCTCATTCCGAGAAGCGGGGTACATACTGTGGAGGTCCCCAGGTATCCACAGGTTTTTACGACTTCGCTGTCGGGTTTTTATAGACTTGTCCTTGTCACGGGCCGGCCATTTAAGGCAAGCCCCACGCCCTCCGAGATCACAGCTTCCAGAATGTGGCAAGCACTCTGGTCGTTGTTGATCACCCGGAGATTACGTGACGCGGAAGAGCAGCCAACCCTCCCAACTCCAACGGTGGCAGCGAGTGCCTGTCAGCCCCTGCGCAAGCAGTGGGCCGACCCGTCCCTCGATCCTTAATGGATCACAATGTCTCTCTCCTGTCCCCTCTTAAAGCAGAGGAGTACCGGGAGAGACAATTAGCCCTGAAAAGGGCTGTGGGGTGGAAGGGATCCCTTCCCGCGGACCTTGTAGGCCCGCCAACCCACGAACCCCACGTGCAATGGGGTCAGCTGTCGGGTTATTAGTCACCGGCTAACAGGTTCCCAAAGATAGGAATCTGTTAGCCGCTGTCCAGGGTGCACCAGCCCCCTCGCTACCGCTCCCCAGGACCGAGGTCCAAAGGGGGAAGTAACGAAGAGGCCAGCGTGGAGGTTACCCGACCTCGCACCCCGACGTACAAGATGTCTGAAGAAAAAAGAGTAAAAATAGTTCAACTAGTTTGCAATATGTGGATGAACATAATTAGTGACCCTTTCATTTTTTATATTTAATACAGGTATAATTACACGGACTATACCACGTTTTAACGTATTTTTACTAACTGATATTAGCGCTAATTGCAGTGCGATTAGAATGTCGCTGTCGCAATTTATTGCTTCGTTTGCAATATATGTTGCGCAAGTAGTGACATGTAGATAAGTAATATTGTTACTACATATTATGATTAAATGCTTTGAATGATTGATTGTTTACTGGTAACGTTATTAGGATGCATTTGTATGCCTACATATGTCTGCATTCAGCGCAACCTTTAATAATAGGTTTACTGAAATTGGCGCTAAATATTATTCCAGGTGGTAAAAGTGACTTTGAAAATTATTACTTACAGCAATATATTTCTTGGTAATGAATAATTAAAGTGAATACTCGTATTATGCTTTATGTGTATTTAGATCGTCAAAAGTATTAGTTCGTAAAAATATCGTAAGATGGCTCCAACTTCAAGACAAGAAGAAAATTTCAAACACTTCAACCATGTCCAAGCAGCTTATGTGGTCATAGCATTCTTCCTGTAAGGAATGGGTTGCAGAACTGTACTGCTGCACTGGTCTGGTCGTGCCACGGAGGTCAATTTTGGTTATGGAGATCTGATGACAGTCGCTTCACAGAAAATATCGAAGTTCAGCCGCATCTTAGTTAGACTAGAAAGCCGACTCCAACAGAGTTGGGAATAAACTCAGGCAAGCATGAATGATGGTGATGTTATACCCTGGGTCCCACAATAGACAATAGTTCTACAAAGCGAGGACCAACGAATTGCTATTTGTCAGGCTCGTATGGCGACGACATTATGTGTTATTCAAACTTATCAGCTCTATAATGTTGATATAATATTTTTATTAGAACACATCAACTCTCGCAACAGATTTTTTGTAGTGATGTATTTTATCGTTTCATTAACTTTACCAACACGATGGTGTTATTATTGTTAATTAAACGGTATTAAAAAATAAAATAAACCATATCGTATTTTTATATATTTAATGTATCTACTCGCAGCGCTATAAGGTGCCTTCGGCTTCGGGTTTATTTTCTTAACATCATGTATAAAACGGTAAAAATAGTAAAGTACCTAATACTAGATACCTATAACGTTTCTACGTTTAAAAAAATACTTCTTACTTGTAGATAACTCTTGACTACACAACTGTACAGGAGACATTTCTACTTTATTAATACTATTATACTTATCTAAGTCTAAAACTTAGGACAAAGATATTTACACATTGATTAAGAAATTATTAGTTCTGATATAAATCAAACATGATATTCTATAACCATAGCAGTAATACAAATATTAATACCTATTTAATTATAACACAGATTAAATGGAATGCGGTATTTCGAAATGAGCGTCCTAATTTATAGAATGTCTAAAGAAATGAAAATACCCAACTATGTTTTATTACCAATATATTTATTACTAGCTGTTACTCGCGGCTCTGCCCTCATGGATGTTGGTTATCGGGCAGTGTTGTAAATTTTAGCACTCTACTTGATTTTCTTGTAGAACATACTTTTGTCCTATCATCAATAGATTCCGCAGCATATGGTTTTAGGGAACTTTTTTACACCTTGGTTTACATTATTTAAGTTTTAGTAAGGGTCCCTAAGATTCCGCAGCGTGTGCCACGAAACATGTTTTAGGGAACTTTTTCACACCGTGTTACGTTATTTTAGTGTTAGCAAGGATTTCTAAAATTTTCTAGCAATAAATATAGCCTATGTTACTCAGTGTGAATGTAGCTTTCCAAAGGTGAAAGAATTTTTGAAATCGGTACATTAGTTTTTATGTTTATTTATTACAAACATACACACAAATACAATTTATTTCTCCTTATAAAATTAGTGTAGATATATTTTTCATACAAATAGGGAGGTACCATAAATTGAAAGTGATATTAACTTTTTATAACAGTATTCGAAAACATTAATTTATAACTCAAATAGACTTCACCCAGACCAATATATTAAAATAATAATTTTATTAACTACTTATCAATATTTATAAAATAATCATTCCAATCTATTAATATTTAATAACATCATTAAACCTTTGAATGTAGCCGAAAAGGTTCTATTACTTTTTGTCGATAAAAATATCATTATTTGCACCTGCGAATCGTAATCGATTTCGTGTGGGCACATCTCTTTAGATGTAGAGCGACAGACGTCAAGCTGGGCGTCCGCACCCCTACCGTTACACGCGAATGTTGGTTCTTTATTAATGTTATTGTAATATAGCATCGATATACTCACGTTTTATGATCGAGATAGTAATCGAAATATCGACAATTTACTATTGATTATAACAATTTGAAATTGAACTCATGAGTAGCTCCAATATACTTAGTTAACGAATCGAGTTTTTGATTTTATATTGGTCTTTTGTTTTTTTTATTCTTGAACATAATAGTAAAATCACAAATGGGATTTTGTATCGTACGGATTTATTCACTATCTAAATTTTTACGTCATGCATTTCAGCCATAGGACGACCACTGTTGAACACAAGCCTCTCCGATATTTGGGGGGTTTACCGTATCCCTGCCACGTTGGTCCAATGTAGGTTGGTCAGCAGAGGGCACCACAGGCAGGTGAGGTTGGCTTGGGTTCCCGAGATGGTGGTCGGGACCCCTTACCCTCTGAAGGAGATTTTACATAGATTGCTCTATTTAAAAGTCTTTGACAAGGAAAATATTTACTACTTACATAATTTACAATTCAATACGTTTTCGATTAATATTTCTATCAATTATTCTCTGGCAGAGCTGATATCTAGGGAACGTGAATTTTACTGAGATTATTGCCATGCATGATGAATATACAGTGATAATGAAATATTTCTGTATTTTGAACTTTATGGGATTGTGGTGCCCTAGCTGTCACTGAGAATATTAAAATAATAAAAAAGTCCTATTTGCATGAATCTACGAGTTTTAATAGGTTAGCTATAAGTGTGTGGAGACGAGCAAGCGTCAAGCGTATGTAGCTTAGTGGTTAAGGAGACGGCTTTACGAGAGGTTCGAATCCTAGCCTGTACACTACCGACGACGTGTGCCCACTCCTAACTCAAGCCATTGAGCTTAGCTGGAGGGGTGAGAGGGTATTAGTTATTTCAACTGCTATTAGCTATATTTCTTTAAAAAAAATTCAGTTCGGTTATAAGTTAACTCACATTTCCAGCTACGACAATATGACAAACGTAATAAAAGACAGCAGAAAAGTTTTGTCTAGCGGAAAGCTGTATTTACATGCTATTTTACTTCATTTTTTACATCCTATTACCTCCTATCCTAAACCATACGCATATACATACATATATATAATATCCTATACCAAATTATTTCTATTTTATAAACTATATTATTTTATTATTCACACTACTGGGAGAGAACTTATACTTTAATTAGGTTCGCCTTCGTAAATGATTCTTGCAATTTTTTATATGTATGATCTCTGTACTTTGTTAGTGGAATAAAGAATTAATACCTAATACCTATACCTGTAGGTGAATGGTGAATTCGCCTTCTTTCGCATAGGTACTCAAATCTAGATAATCTATCTAATTTTATGTTAATGGCATTTAAAAAAGTATAAATAGGATATGGACATACTATTCCTTATTTGAAACATGTGTTAAAAAAACTTATGACGGTTATATTACATTCTATAGTTTTTCAAACATCAAATTATAGTTTTTATACGTAACTCCTTAACATAATAAGTGTAATTCATCACTCTCTTGGAAGCCAATTGGCTACTACAGCCTTTTCTAGCTGATTGAATTAGGCTTATCAATCATTTAAATGAGGGGCCGACCCTACCTGCGAGCTGTTCTTCTACTGTACCGATTGTTTGTATGAATTATTACATTTATCATTACTCTGGGACCCTACCATCATCTCTCAGAAGCAATATTATTATAAACTTACTTTACATTTCATAGTGTGATTTGTCCGTTGTCGTCTTTTTATATTTGAGAACTGTTTCTTGTAAGACAAGTGTACATTTTAACAAATTAAGCAAATTAATGTATTCATTACATTAAAAGATACTGTTCAACCCATTTTAACCATGTAAAAGGGAAAATGAAAATAATTAAGAGGGGAATATTATTACTTTTCAGAGGTTCTGGTAAGGCCCCTGGTCTTGTGAATAAAGCTAATGAATAAGTACTTACATAATATAACACGGCCTACACTACACTACATAGTATAAAACAAAGTCGCTTTCTCTACCCCTATGTGTGCTTAAATCTTTAAAACTACGCAACGGATTTTATTGCGGTTGTTTTTAATAAATAGTGTGATGGAAAAGGAACTGGTGAAAATTTTTAACGCAGATGAAGTTGCGCGGGTCAGCTAGTACCTAATAAATTACTAATATCAATCAATTAGTGTATCGCAGTGCACTAGTTGGACGTAGGCCTCTCTCATTGTCCTAAGGCTTTGGCCTACTGCTTCCATATTGTCTAGACGGGTTTATTTCGAGTTTTCCTTCTCTCACTGTTGCATACTACTTGCAAATATTGATATAATTATAATAAACTATTTAAATAGATATTTTGTGTACTACTGTTAATTCATTGTAGTTAACATCAAAAATAATGTAGTAAGGTATATAATATCCAAAGGAAATAGCAATATTTCTTTTTCAAACTGTTGGTAGGCACTACCTAAAACTAACTAAACAACTACTAAATACTATATAACCAAACAGATATCAGATAGATAATTGTACCTGTCTCCTTCAAAATTTCCACCTACCCTATAAACCTAAATAACTACTCAATACTACATAATCAAACAGAAAGCAGATAGCTAATTTTATCTGTGTCCTACAAAATTTTACCTGAAAATTTCAATTTACGAACGCATCTGCGCTGGAGACTCTTACATCAACTAGCAGTGTGCCACAATGTAAGTGAGATCGGCTTGAACTCAAACATCTTGATGCCGACCCTTACATAACTATATAACACCAAGTAACTTTATATTTATATTTCTTTCATTCAAAGAAAGCCTAATTAACTTTACAAAAATATTTAATAATAAATTACAACCGAGCTCAACACGAGTGCTGCGCCGGCGCAAATAACATAATAATTGATATTGGAATCTCAATCCCGCGAAAACAAACTGCCAATGATATTGATTAAAAAATAACAATAGCGTGTCCACGCATCGTAAGACAATTTCGAGACAGTATTATAATAAATTCCGGTGTTAATTATATCGTGAGTGGGCCGCGAGGAGAGTGCGGCGGCTCAAAGAGGGCGCGGCGCGGGTACGCGTGTTGATTTTCAGTTTATTTCATTAGATCCGCGCTGCAGGGTGCGCTGGAGTCGTCGCCGGGGAGTAGGGTGTCTAACTTTCGAAATGTTGTACGGATACTAGGCCACACGTTTCAGTCCACGATGGGAAATGTTATTGTAACATAAATTGACGTAGATGTTTGTTTATTTTTCTCATTAAGGTTAAGGTATCTACTTCTTTTATATTATAGTTTTTTTTACTAAGTGTTTTTCATATGTATTGTATTCAGTGATTTTTGATTGTAAAAGGACTTTCATGCTTTTTGTTTTTTATTACTTGTTTTAGTTTCAGTACCTATAATATACCTACCCGTTCGAAATTAGATATTATAAGGAAGTTTATTTTCCAATGAAATACTTTGTTTTATTATTTTATAATTTCCAGAAATATAACAATTCATCAATATAACAAAGCATACACAAATAGTAATTCTCCACGCCCAACTTTATGGTCACCCACTTACCGCCATAGGGTTCACCTGCCCGTTTAAAAATGGTAAAATATAGCATTTTTAATGAAGTAACCTTTTCAATTTTCGACTTTACGGTTTTTATCGGCGTGACATCGGCCCTAATCAAGCTCGTTTGCTTGTTTCTAAGCTTTTTGTTGTTTTTTTATCATGTATTATTTAGTACCGCCGCTGATTACCTACCTTTCTTTTTTAATTTAAAAGGTGTACATACACGAAAAATATTTGGTTATTGAATTTTTGTGATCGTTTCATGAGCTTTATCAACCTAGATCGTGTGTGATGGCACTATGTAAATGAAAATGTAGATTGGTTCTGATTCTGTCGTTATCTCGTGAGTTTGTAATAAAAATGTTCATGTTAATTTTGGTGTAATTTTCATTGATTGCTTCGAGGTAATGAGAATCTAAACGATTTTACTTCTTTTGATGAAGATAATGATCCGATTGGACGTAATGTAAGTATGTAAGTAGATGAAAAGAAAACTGAAAACCGTGTTAACTGTTGTTTGGATATTAAAAGTATTATAAACAGGTAAATGAGGAGTAACCCTGATTGATAGAGAGAGAAATACAGAGATTCGAGAACGATATGCCGTGAAAGAGAATATTAATAACGAGGATTGAAAGGGGTCTAAGATGGTTTGGGTAGAGCGAATGAGTACGTAGCGAGCCGGGGTTGACCTGGCGATATATATACTGACAAAATTAAAAAAAAATTGAAATGTCAACATGCATGATGGGCATGAACAGTGAAGGAAGCTCGTGAAGTATTTAAGAATAGAGTAAAATGACGAGTGGTTGTATCTACCTACCCCGGCGGGAAATGGAGTTACAATGTGACTGGGAGAGACTTAGGTAGGACCTTCCAGTAACGTTTACATTAGAGATCTTACCACCGCTGTTGCCCATTCAAATCGGTTCTGTCTGAATTTTTACCATTAGAAGTAAATAGCTAATCTCTTTCTCTATTTTGATCTTTACAACGTTGCTTCATCGCATTTAATTAGCAGTAATTACTTAATCTCTAAGTATTTTCTTTATAATTATGTTAAATATTAAAAGACTTGTTCATATTTTTTTATTGAACACGATTGTCTACGACGCAATAAAACCAACTTTCTTTACATTTGTAAACGTAATAAAACAGTGCTCTTTAATATGAGTAATAAAATCAAATGGATCTTTATATGTTTGATATGAGTTTAGGGTCAAAGGTGGGAATATATTCTGTTTTGATGATCGACAGAGGGTTATCTTATATGAAATTTATTCAAACCCTTTCAGTGCGACGTGGGCGAGGAGCGAAGACTTGTAAGGTTTAGGGCCGGGTTAATAAACTTACAAACAATAACTGACACTTAAAATTGATGTGTAACTTGAAATGTTTTGGAATAAATAAAGTAGTATTTAATTTTAGTGAGACGTGTCTAGTTATATTAAATTAGAATAACATTTATGTTGAATATACTGTATGTAGAATTTGCAAGCGATAAGTTTTCGTTTCGTAATACTTTACTAGTGGAAACCCTTTCATCTTAGCTGACACGAACGTTACCATTATTTTATATTTCAATGTTGTTAATAGCTCGAAACTTCTAGACTGGAAGTTCTAGGGGTGTTAGTTAAGCATCGCCGAAATTCGATTCGATTCGCCGATGGATTTCATAATTCCTGTCAAGCCTTTTAGTCTCGAGCGATGTCGACGTATTTCGTGCATATTATCATAAGTAAACAAACTAGACTAAAAAAATAAAACTTAAAATACTATAATAATCATGATTTAGAGAGGTAGGTCATATTTTTTTAGAGATAAGTGGATGTATGTTTATTGTGTATACTTGGGTTTTATCGTTGTTAATAATTAACATGAAAAGAACGATGGAGGACGCATCACATCCGCGCGTCCAAGTATTAGGTAATCTGCGGCGCGGTATCGTGTTCTACTAACAATAATTTATATATTTGGCGGTTGATGACAAAATAGAAAATTTTCTCATGTTGCCTGAAATAAATGGTTATTATTATCATTATTTCCTTTCCTTTATTTATTTATAATACATATTGATTACATTTTTTAAATACATTCATAGAGAAAAGAAATCTAAATATATTTAAAATATAAAAAAATAATACTAATGTTATTATTATTATTTACCGACAAAAAAATTGTTTTCCTATTTCTAGTCCTAGCTATATCTAAGAGATTAGTCACCCTAGCTAATATCTTAGGTGACATCTTCATCGTCCGCGCGTAATAATATCAGAATAATGATACGAATACTTAGCGTAGTTTTTGCTATGTCTAATGACTTCTGCTAATGCTGGATTTAATTTATCATTTGCACGTATTTTTACTATCGGTAATGATAGAAGAACTGAGGAATTTCTAAAAGGAAGTCTTCCGTTAATCGCTTACGCTGTGGAATACTTTATCGCGGTAAATAAGTAACTATAATGTTAAATATGGGAATCTTTATAAAGGGAATTAGAATTTTGTTACAGGTTCGTCATCATTCTCTGAACCTTTTCCCAACACTGTCGTTGGGGTCGACTTTCCAGTCTAACCGTGATGCGGCTGAACTTCGGTATTTTCCGTGAAGCGACTGCCACCTGACCTCCACAACCAATAATCCAATGACCAATGGCGAAATCGAAGTTCCAAGTTAGACTGGTTCGACTTTTGAGGGCTCCAACTTCCCGTGACGACTGCCATAGATGTTTGTATGGTAACCTCGTGCTATCAAACATGCAATTCAGTCAGTCAAGACAGCAAGTCAGTCAATTCTAATGCCCTTCAACAGCCCCTCCTGACATTGTACACGTCCATAGACCACCTATCCAAATGTAATTGTGCTTAGATAACTTAACCAAGTGATCGATTACCAGACAGTGAGAGCACCTTTTTTATTTTTTCGTGCGAAAAATCCCCGCGGATACCCTCCACCGGAGCCGGTTGGGTAGATTATGTCGGACTCGAACCGACTAAAACGCACGCCGTCTTGGGGTCTTCAGGTGCCGGAGGTGAGGCAGTAGCCAACATATCCCTCACACCCCGGCAGACCCGGGGCCTTTTCTTCGAGATGACCCCTGTCGGGTGTAGGGACCACGGTGTCCCCATCTAGCCCCCGGGTATGGGGAGGAGACAGTGAGAGTACGTGACTACCCTACGAGTACTTTACATGATAATACATATTATACGAATTTTGAGTCATGAATGTCTCTCTATCTCTCTCTCTCTATGTGTGTGTGTGTATGTGTATGTGTGTGCTTATGTGT
Organism: Pelosia muscerda; assembly: GCA_963691645.1. Lineage (NCBI taxonomy): Eukaryota > Metazoa > Arthropoda > Insecta > Lepidoptera > Erebidae > Pelosia > Pelosia muscerda. The sequence goes on from OY829100.1 coordinate 4,855,453, forward strand.
GAGTGTGTGTGTGCATATGTTAAAGGCCTTTAACTTTTAAGATTACACACAATAACCATTGTATTTACAAGTTACCTACTTTATAACGTATTATATTATGTTTACGCGCTTTGTATTAGGCATTAACATAAACAACGTACGAATATACTATAGAAGTAGTAGCCATAAAACTTTATTGTTTACAAATGTTGTAATTTAAATAAATTCGTATTTTATTAAACACATTCCTGTCGCACAGAAAGTTATAGGGAAAGTATACAAATGGTTATGTGATTTCTATTATTATTCGATGATTTAAGCTCGACTTCGCTGGTGTTGTCTTGTTTACCACTGTAAAATACCCTTGTTTATATACTGACATAAATATCATTTTTTATCAGTACATATTCTAAGTGAAAATTTGTAGAGAAATGTTGTTACTCTGTGAATGAATACTTACGTGATTGTAATTACTATCTTGATTGTGTAAATTGTAATTCATTTTTATTATTATATTAGAATGTGTTAATTTTAAATTTCTTAGTTTTTAAGGTGAAAATATTTTACTTCGCAAAGCTGCTGCGACTAAGTGCTACCCTAATGTAAGAACTTATCTCCGAATCTGCCTACCTGTATTTATGGACAAATTACTTCAAAGAATTGAGATCAAACAAAATTTGGTCAATATATTAACATCATAATCAACATTAAAAACAAAGAAATATCAAAAGAAACCAAAACCAAGTACGCCATTCCTAATAGCTTCTGTAAAAGTTAATCTAACCGAATCCAATGAAGTAGACCGGACCCCATCTCTGAGTTGTAAGGTTTAAAAACCACTGGAATTGACACGGTGATGAAGAAGAGACGACTCTTCTCCATCGGAGAGTTATAGTGAGTGAATATTGTTTAATGGATAATTAGATAGCTATGCCAACGAAGATTTTATTCATAAAAACATGAATAGTCCAGACGGCATCAAACAAAGTATGCGCTATGATACTCTATCAAAGCGATCGTCATTTGTAGCCGTTTCTACATTCCACATAAGATAATTTCCTAGTCCGTTAGTTGATCTGACATTTCTCTAATCCCACGTTTTTGTTGACAATGTCAATTTGACATTATGTTATTCACATGCCGTTGATGTTACAATTCATTATACATGGTAGCTGCGATTAGTGTGGTGATTAGAACGTAAGATCTTTTAGAATTCATTGAAATGTAATCATGTATTTTAAATAAATATGTTAGAAGGCATTGAAGAACTGTGGAAGTACAACCGGAGAGAGAACCTTAAGAGAAGTGGATGAACTCTGTGGAAGATGATAATTGGTTCAAAATGCTGAACGTTATTGATGCCGCCAGAGTTGGTTGGGGAGCTTATGTCGGAATCGAATCGAGGTGAAATAGAAACCAACATATCCCTCGCATCCCGGCAGATCCAGGTCATGTCTTTCGAGACAGCCCCGTTCAGATTCATCCGATTTAATTATGGGCTTTTTATGATAGCCGGCTATATCTGACAAGTTATGAGGTTCATAAAAAACGTTATACAGTTCATAATACTCTATCACTTTTTCACACTATAAAGATATGTATGTCAGTCGCACACTTTTCCCCCCTAAATATTACAAATATCTTTACTTTCGTGTGTCGTGTCTAAAATGTAAACACATAAAACTAAGTTTATACATTATGCAAATACTTAAAATATGTCTTCATTTCCATAGTTTAAGCGTTGACTAATAACATATTAACTAAGGAAAATCTTCTATTTAGATGTAATTGCCGATGTTTTACGATTAAAATTGCATATACATGTAAATTTACTTTAAATACTCGAAAACCATAAAGCCAGCCGTAAAATACATATGTTACTAATAGCTACATTGAATTATTGGCAGTAAATGTGGGCTTGCTGTGAGGTGTAAAGTAATACTTAAGTAATCTGCGGTGTAAGTATGCAAATTGTGTATAGAGGTTATATCTGCGTTACTAATTGGTTTATCTATTAGTTAATTAGTGTGTTGTAAACAATATTCGCTAATGAAGGATTTAAAATGAAGAACAGTTATGTATAACGTAATCATGATTCACTCAGTTAAAACGATTGCTTTTTGATTGTAAAATTTATTTAGCTTTGGCTATCATTTTAAGTCAACTTATTTTAAGACAAATTATAAATCAAGGGCCGTACCATCAACTCTCAGAAAATAATATTATTTCAATCTTTCTTTACTTTCATAGTGAGATGGAAGAGAGCTGATGATCCGAAACTATCAGATCCCTTCAGTATAGGTACACAGAATACTAGTGTTATATGGTTAAAATGGGTCAAACTACTACTGTTCTGAACACATTTATTTGTATAATTTTTTAAATTTACATTTGTTTTACAAGATATCGATCTTCCACAACGCTCGGAGTCCGAATGACATTATGAAACTAAAGTAAGATGGAATTAATATTACTATTAAGAGGTGATAGTAAGGTCTCAGGACTACTTAAACGTGAACATTCGTCTATATAAAAATAATAATAGCTTAATTATAGCTTTAAAGTTAATGCGAAAGTATTCGCCATCGGTCCTAACATATCGTCAAATACAATTATTAATTATTGAATTTACAAATCGTTAATTCAAAAAGAATAATAGATTCATTTAAACTTTGACTTTTGAAGACTTAAAAAATACTAATTCTATTTCAAGATTAATCCTTAAGTCTTCAAAACTAAACTTAACGACATGCCGGCCTAATCGCCGACGAACCCCGACTGTGAGGAAATCATTAATTAGTTGTTGAGACTTCGAACCGATGAAAAAGTCCAGAATAATTTAAAACCCCATAATTGGATATTCTAACAAAAATATTGCATTTAGAAACAGGCCCATTCAATTTAAACCGACCTCATTTGTTACTGTTTGTCTATGGTAGTTTTGTTTTTAACTCGTTGTCTCTGGTATGAGTAATTATTACCAATTTTTTATTCTAATTTAGTGATGTTACCATATTAATATTTGGAGGTTTGCCTTGATTTATTTGAAAGAATTAAGAATGGTATGTTGACTTTGAAAATTAACACAGGTTTAATATAAAATGATAGAAATGTTTATGAGGTAAAAAGTACTTGGAAAGCACTATTTTTCGCCCGCTATGGAGATTGGAAAAACACAGATTTCCATCATTCCTAGAGTGTATGGTTTCATAACAAATTATACACCACGGGCAAATGAATAAGTTTAAATAAAAACTTCGTAAAGATAGAGGAAAAAAAAATAGTTTTGTGCTCGTTGGTAGCTCGAATAGATTGCGGCAGGCCTGTGCAGCACGCAGCATTAGTCTCAACCAACCAAGGTCTCAACCTGTGTCTATATAGTGGTAAACACCAATTAGCTGAAATTGATTTCGACATTTTGGAGCCCGAAGTCTGCTCTCTGTTTTAGAAAAAAAGACCAAGAGAGAGAGAGAGAGAGAGAAAGAAGGAATTTATTCGGTTGCATTTATGATACATTTTAACTTATACAACCTCATCTCCGAAAACAAAGTCTGCATCATACGCAACTGTATCCATTAGCAATATTGCCAACTTTTTTGATAGCAGTCGCGTTCATTACCACCATGCAACAAAGGTATCTATTTCATTGTTACTAGAGCAACAAAACAAGTCTGTTATACATAAACTCTTTCCTGAAGTTCCCATAATTAAACGCTCTAAATCATAAGATGTTTTTTTTTCTACAAAAATCTTCATTCGAAGTCGTGACTGCGGGTCGGTACAATGAGCAGGCTCAGGAGCTCCTCTGATAAATCATAGTGGCGCTTCTTGAGGCTTATTGGATGGAGCTTTGATTGATGGACTGCAAGAGGTACAGTTTATCGACTGTTTAGAGCAGTGTGCGTAACACGGTAATGGTAATGCTGACGAGTTTGAGAGTAATTGTGTAGTTTTATGAATGAAAATACATTTTTAAATGTATGATTGTTGGTGTTGCTAGCTAGCGATTATTTGAATGCTTACTCACTATTTTTTCTTTATAGTTCCGTATCTTTCGGGGGAAATTATCACTCAATTTATGAAACGTCTAAATTAGTCGGTTTCACTGGACAATAACCATTCCAACCTTTCATATCCACGGGAAATTCTTTCATCACTTTTGAAGATGGTAGCGCACGAATAATATTTCTGGTACCTATTGCAAGCATTTATTGTACTACTATCTCGTGTGGTAGTTTACGGTAGTAAGTCGTAGAAGAAAAAAAGGACTCCGGTGTTCAAAATAATTGACTTTATCTATGACATGACAATTTAGTATGTCAGAATATTGTATGATTTTGAGCAATTTTCGTACCAACACAAAAAATACACAAAAACTTTGATTAATACATCCACAACGAAATGTAAATGAGTGAATGATTTAGACTATAAATAATTGAATACGAAAACAATTTTAACCGATCATCTTTTTTGTGTATAATATGTACATTATCCGTACATGGGAGCAATTATATACACAATAATTTATACGAAGACCAGAAGCAAGATTTACTAACAAAGTACCGGGGTACTCGACTACGCGGGAGGCGGCATCCAAAGTAATTAAACAAACACGAGATCGGCCGGTCTCGTTACCCCGCCACGCCCACACCTAATCAATTTTCATAATTAATCGGTACGCCCGATCACGATGGTATCGATACATTCAAATATCGATTACACATAACGGTCGGCGGACAATCGATAGAACAACTCATAATAGTCATAATTCATAATAGTCATAACTCATAATGGCCATTTTGTCAGTAACCAAATAAAGTAAAGTCAAATTTACGCTTGCAATTTGTGTAAAATATTCCAACGACGCGAATGTTACTAATTCGTGTCGAATCGTTAACTAAACGATGGGTGATTTTATACAATAAAATTAATTCAAAATAATAGATTTCGTACGCTTCGTTATGACCGTGGTTAATCGATGAAATAGAAATTTATTAACGATTTATAAATATTATACAAAGGAATGATCGATAAAAGTAAATTTTGAGCATTAACTACTTCAAACAAAGATGACTCCTCGTATATGAAGCAGTAGGTAAGCTCAATATTAAACGGTGATAGCTGAAGTGCTATAGTCTTCATGGCGTGGCGGTAGCGCGTGCGAGTGCTTCTCACGGGGCGCGGGTTCGATCCCCGCTCAGTGCAAAAAATTGTATGCATGAATATGGTTGTTTGCACTGGTCTGCTCGTGCCTCGGAAAGCACGTTAAGCCGTCGGTCCCGTTCCCGGTTGCCATACAAACATCTATGGCAGTCGTTACAGGTAGTTGGAGCCCTCGAAAGGCCAACCAGTCTAACTTAGAACTTCGACATCGCCATTGGTCATTGGACCATTGGTTGTGGAGGTCAGATGGCAGTCGCTTCACGGAAAATATCGAAGTTCACCAGCATCACAGTTAGACTGGAAAGCCAGGACGAGCCGAAAGTTCAGAGATGAATGATGAGCTGAAATAAAGCATTTTACAAGTAAGCAAATGTGTTGACTTTTTATGTGTTTTTAAACTGCAATCAATAGTAAATGTTATACGCCTTGAAAAATGTTGGTAAAACAAAAAACAATAATAAGATAAGTATTCATTGTTGATTTTCTGTACTAATTTTGGTCCGCTGATAAGTGCTATATATAGCTTCTCCCAATATGGACGATAGCATACGACCTTTCGGCCTGTTTGTACACATTGTATACTATGCACTTATTGACGCCTGAACAGATGATACTTCTCGTATCTTTGTCGATAATCGTTGATCCGTGGGTTCGATTACCGCTCAGTGCAAATATTCGTATGTATGAATATCAATATCTGTATTGGTCTCGGTATTTCTATGTATAATATGCAAGTGTTTACAAAAACAATGTATCTAAGTGTATGTATATCCGGATTCTAAAACCCGTAACTCAAGCTAGTTAAGCTATGCTTACAATGAGTCTAGATGGCGTTGAGTAGATTGTTCTAGAAAAAAAAACGTAAAAAATCCATTTCACCCAATATTCTCGCCAGTGTATCCATATTTGTGCTCGTGACTGTATCATGTAATTGAGACAGGCAACTCTATTACTTTTTCATAAAAAAAAAACATAATGGCCTGTCACAATATTCAGACTCGACGCCTGCTTCACACGAAGGAATTCTAGGTCAAAAAACATACAAAAATGTTATTTTCGCTCTTACTTTTTGTGTGAATTTATAATTAGATTTGGCGAGGTCCCACCCTGCTCGGCAACTGTGTATTGGCGCAAGTTATAAGACGTAGCGTTAAGAATCGCCGCCCCTATATTGTATAGGCAGTTCTAAACTACGCGAACATTAAAAAATATAAGGTAAGTGGTTTGTCAGACAAATAAAATATCTCAACAGTCTAGATAGAAATAATTACACGAATTTGTGCTAGGCCTTTAACAAAAGGTGCGTCCAGACGTGTACCCTGAGCAAAAGTGCCCATCAATCTGGCATTTTAGCGTTTTGCATGGATATTATATAGCTAGTCTCTGCACGATCCGGTGCGGGGTCACTTAATTCGGCGCTCGACATCTTCCAAAAATCATTTAATCTCCACGCTCCAGCAGTCTAAAGTTTTCACCGCAAAGGGTTTATAAGATATATCACAACTTCACGCTCAAATGGAACGAAACGCAGGACTGCAAGAATTGCAGGTTCAGCTACTTGAAATGCTTTTCCTCAAAAACCTCCCAACTCGGGAAGAAGTTCAGCAAGTGTACTCGCGTATAAGGAAAATAGATTTGAGACTCAAAGATCTGCTCGAAGAAGAAAAACAGAGATCCCAAAGAAAGCTATAAAGAGGAAAGATTTGCTTTTTTGTTTTTTGTTTGTAACGAATAGGCTTCGAAAGGGAGCGTACCAAGATTCATTAATCTCAATAGTTCCTGTAGATTTCTATACGTTGGCGTTAATATCGCTAACTATTCCGTTGTTATGACAGCAAGGAGGAGTTATAAAGTTGTAATCTCTCATCACTTGCACCGCAGTATAAATAAAGGCTGTCGGGAGGCGTAGCCGTGTAGATGAGTTCGGGAGGATAAAAATTCGATTACAATTAAATTAACCCCACTGATATTTATTTTACATTAACAAGTATCTGATTTTTAGACTGGTGGTTTGTAGTGGCATGTTTTTTTTTCATTAGGCTATAAATTATGATTGTTACGCCTTAACGTCGTTTTAATAAACTATAGAATGTTGTTTTGAATATTTTGTTTCATGACGGATCGATATCCTACAAATGGTATGGATAATACTGACAGGTTTTCAGGGAAACTACCTAAGCCGAAGACCCCTGTTGTACTCCTGCTACACTACATATTAATTGGCATATTAAAATTACACTCGCATTATGGCGCCATTTGTTCTTTTCGCAGTGATATTTTTTCATGAAATTATCCTTTCATTAGCGTTGATGGTACGATGGAGAATAAATAATGCCATTAAAAAAAGTTAAAAAAAAATTGCCAAATTGTTATTGATTTATGCCAATATGTAGTATAAGGAGTGTTTTCCTTACATCCTGTATAAGGTGGGAAATTTATTACATTATGTAGCCGAGTAGTAAATTGAGATAGATTAGAAAATGACACTATTATTTGTGGCATAATTCAGAGAGAAGAAAAAATATGACAACAAAAGCAAAAGACGATACTTTAAATTGAAAAAATAAACAAAATTATCAACTATGCAGTCTAATCAAATAAAAAGGATTTATCCAGAATCGAGCTTTATATCAAAAGCGAGTGTAGTATTTTGATAAAATTATACCTAATGAAAATAATAAACCTAATGGTTATAAAGAAAACAAGACAAATTCAATCTCGAAGGATTAATAATACGCTGCTTGTATTTTGTTAATGTAAAGATTCACCATTGTAATTTTGCGTTGTTACATCCAGGGCCCTCTTTCTCTCAGCTCGGGATCCGTTTGTTTCCTCTCCTTCAAAAGAATCAAAAGATTAGGCATTCATTGTCAAACCTTCCAATCTCGAGAGGGAAGTGCACCAAAGCCTGACACAGCCGGGATATCAGATTAAGCGACGAATACTGAATTTCAAATATCAAAATCGTGATAAACTGTGGTCTATGTGACTCAAACTACTGCAAAAGACCGTCTCATTAAAAAACACATTGTCGAATGCATTTCTGCGACCATTAAGATCAGGAAGTCTGTGCAGAAGAGTCCAGATGCCAACAAAAAATTTCTATGATGTATATTCTCCCATTTTGAGCATTATGTTGATCAAAAAATGAATCGTAATTGGAGGCTTTAGCAAATTTGCAGTAGTGGTTTTGATTATAGGAAATCGAATAACTGCGAACGCACATAGTTTATTTTTATCTTAGTAAACCCAACATTCCCGTGAATAAACCGCGCGAATTAGGCGAAATCAATAATTTCAAACTAACTACTACGTTGGATTCGTTAATAACTATTTGGCAATAAATTTATAGCTATAAATGAAAGATATTATGAGCATTTTATATGATTTTAGAAAAGCATCTTAATAGCGGTAATTTTATATTTAACGGCGAATAAGATATTTTTAACGATTCAATAAGAATGCCGTGTGTTATGGAAAATATCACCAAACTATTAGATTATGATTAGGCGCCTCCAATTTTACTGATTTCACCAAAACAGAAAGTAGCCATAAAGTTTTTGAACGAAATTAAAAACTAATAAACGTGAGTCACGGCTTTCTTTCAATCAAACGATGGTAAATCATGAGATAATTGAATTTTAGATTAATGGTTAATCACAAACCAATCGGATTCGTCCCACGCACGGCCCACGACGATATCCGATGTAATTGCACGTTATTGAATTACATTTTAATTAAATTCGATTATGTAATTAATGTTCCCGCCATTGTTAAGTCGGCCATGATGGATGACCCGACCCGCCAACGGTTAGCTGCCATATTTTTCAACTTTTGACATGTAATAAGCTATTGATTGATGAAAGAGAATGTTGAAAGGCGAACATTATTTCTCTTTACTGATTCTGGTTCAGCATTATTGAATGTAATGAGTTCTTCGATTGTGTATGTAACCTACATGTTGTCATGGAATTTAGTGCGCTACCTGAATACGCATTATGTTCGGCAATCGATATGTATTTTTATTAAACGGTTGCTGACTATAACGTAACTGTTTCTTTACATTTTTAATTGTTATATTACCTGCAGTATAATCGTAAAACTCAGCAATTATGTACGTACTTCCATATAATTATAGGTATAATGGTGTCTATTCATGAGCACTTTATAAAGTTTTTATTTAACCAGTTTATTGCATTTCTGAGTGAGAACCCTCATGTATATATATATAGTGAGAACTCTGATAATCCTCCGACCTGAACGATTTAAATCCACGGTGCTCCTACAAAGGGTTTCGTCTGAATCATCATCATCAGTCTGTGTGACCGAGGAGCCAGGTGTGCCCTGGAAAAGTTATCCCGAAGAACTCAATTAACTTTGGCCGCTAACACTGGTGAGTTGGTGCTTCCACACTCGTTGATTGCTGGAAAAAGCGCTGATCTAAATTCAGATGGATAGTCACTCCCTTAACAAGCAATACACCAATCTGTGCAATCCATGACTGAGGGGAGAGTAGTACACCATTCATAATATACAACAATGCCATCAACAGCACCTATACAACCTCAAAATTTTGCCCTCATCTATAAAGGGGTCTAAAATGAGGCCGTACAACACGTGTTTTAAGATAGTGTTTATAGATTAGGATGTGGCAGTTTTTAGTATAAAAAACATATATAACTTCGGGTTGTCGGTATAAAAATAGTGCCCATGAAAGAGCACAAATGTATGATAATCTTTCGTCTGAAATGAGAAATGTAAGCTAAATTCGCACTTTTTAATGTCTACTATCAAACCACATCCTAAATTGACACCCAATTATATAAACATACTTCTGAGATAGAAACCGCTAAATGGGTACTTACTCTCTGAATTTTCGGTGACCATTACTTCATGTCTAAGAGCTTAGTTTTATTATGTTCTCATGAAAGTGACTCTGTATGTTTTTTGAGAATAAATTCTTTATATTTAGAGACCCAGATTTTTTTCTCCTTACAGTATTCATTGGACGGCACTCAGGTTTACCATCAGGCGATGAGCAGAATTTTGACAACCCAAATATAAAAAAAGGTTCCAAACTAGGAGGTCTTAAGGATTCGCAGCCGCAAGGGCAGATGATACTTTTTCTTGTCATAGTTAAATTCTAGGCCTAAGGTTTTCTAATCCCCTCATGGCTTTCCATGCCTTCGGAGTCAACGATGGGCATACCTAACTCTAAAAAGTCGGTATCCAACATACCTACACGATGGTACATCACTTCAGTCTGTGTGACTGAGAAGCCAGGTGTACCTTGGAAAAGTTATCCCCGAGAACTCAACAAACCTTGGCCACCAACATTGGCGAGATGAGGGCGATTACAATCCTTCTTCCTTTGAAGTTGTGAATTTAACTTTAATAGAAGACTTTTGAGCAAGCCTGGCATTTAAATAATCATCATCACTTAAGGGCTAACTCTGGTAGATTCTAAAGTCTTGACTTTAGAGTACAGCGACGGCTGTCCTAGGTATGATCTCTCCAGTTTTCTTCTTGAAGGTTTATCTTGCTCCTATAGGAGCAATGGTCGATCTGCGATATCCTTGAAGAACCTAGATCTAAATGATATAGGTGGCATTAAGGTTTGGTAATTTAATTTTAAGGGAAATTAAAGGCAATATTTAAAAGTCGGCATTTTCGTTTATTTTATACAAGATAATTCGCAATGAACAAACAGTAGAAGAAGCTTTGATGTCGTGGTTCGTGCAGCTAGGCATTATTAGTTACCAGTGAGGCTACCATGACAAATACTAAGTACTAGTACTTTCAAAATTATGGACCAAAAATTCGGGCAATCACTTTGTCGTTTGAGAAGTTTCTATTTTGCAGTAGTAAGGCCATCTCTTCGTTCGACGTTAAACCTTGTAAAGCTATGATGTACTTAAATGCTACATCTCCCGTTTCTAATGAAGTTTCATGGTAGGCCCTCAGGTTTCTGTGGTTTACAATCCTCTTTGGTGCAACTTAATATAAAATAGTTTTTATCCAAAAATATACAAACACGTGAATTTATGGTAAGAACGGCTCTACAATGTAGTTTCCAGTTTATATTTTTCTTTATTTAGGTTTGGTTCTTTTATAGACATTAACATTACTACCAGTACCAACAATGTACCCACATAGGTACTCTTATATTCATTCTTAGTCTTCTTTCATCCAAAATTAAAATATAACAGGTAAATAAATAAATCGAGCATTTAATGATAATTAAGGCACCAATGGTGTAATTCATTACATTTTTATTACTCGCCGCGCCGGATGTAAAGAACCATTAGCAGACGGAAAAATATAAGCTAGAAACGATATCAGGGAATATAATATTCTGTATTTAAAGTAACATTGAATAATGGCCACCAACACCTCTTGAACATTTTAAATAATTGTCAGACAATATCACAATTTTGTTCACTGTACAAAATATATTTTGAGTAAGTATAATACTTTCTGAAGTGTTTTCACTTCAATTATTTTGAGAAATTTGAAAAAAATCTTCTGATATCTCTAACAAAAACAATGACATAACAATATCTACACATGTTTTGGGTCTCATTTGAGGAATGCGTGGAGTGTGACGGCATTGACACGACTGACCGTACGGAAGATCATTTTGAGAAAGGTAAAAACCCGATCACCTAAAATGCGGAACATTTTGTAGCCATCATACAAATGACTTACAAAAATGCATACTACGCTAGTACATAATGTGATGATGTCAAAATTAATTTTCGCTTTTATCCAGTTTCTGCATCCCATTCTAAATTCGAAATTCAAATTTCATTGCTACCTTATTTTTTATTCTAAACAGCCAGTACTTACAATTAAAAGTCATTGAACAGAAAATCTCAATTTATTTAAATTTACTATCTTACACGGCTGGTTTCTTATATCTTTCTTACATAAACATACTTAAGACGCTGATATGTACATTCAGAATAAATACTGTTTAATAACTTGTCTTATTGTCTGTTCTGTATATTGCGTTTAATATACTGTGCTTAATACTTTCATAGCCACAGTCAAGGCATAGAGTTCCATAGACCATACAATAATTATACTAGTGAAAACTTAATAATACTTAACAGCTATAATAAATAACATCAAGGCCTAAAATGGACGGATCAAGTAAAACTACAGGAATCTTAGACAAAGTATTAACATTATTATAATGCACTAGTATTTACTACAATATTTTACATCGCTTTATTGCCATAATACATTTTCTAATTACGTATTTGGTCAATAGTTGAAGGTAAGTTCTGCTCTATTTTGATTTTTTGCATCCTACTTCAACAATATGTATAACATTTAATCGATGACATTAATTTCTTTTATTGAATCTTTCGATAATTATGATAATTAAATAACATTATTATGCATGAAAACTATCCAAATGAGTTTAGGATGTTAATAAATATTTATCACAAATAATTGAGGTTCTTAATTTAGATCAAAATGACAGGACAGCTAAAAAGAAAAAAAACATCGATATTCATTACGCTGTTCCATTCTCAAATTTGTATCACCATAGACCATGTAGGTTTTCACTTGACAACCGCCTTCTTACTGGGATAAGATTCGATCTCCAAATCACAGTATACCACCTCAACTAATTAGGTCAGTGTGATGCCGTTGTCTTAGAATCTCCAATCTTAGCTCATGCTCTCTTGCCGCCATTCTAAGAGCAGCAATACTGGAACTTCTTCTTTCGATTTCAGGGGCAGAAGGTTGTGTGGGAGGAGACTCGCTTCCAGGAGATATTGGGGGTGAAACTGAGGGAGGGTCGGGGGAATGTCGTGGAGGGGCAGCTAAGCCTGCAAGGAGAGTATGGAAAGGAGGACTGGATGTGTAAAGTGGTGCGCTGAAGAGTGGAGGTCGTGGTAGAGGAGCTCCGAGGTATTGGGCTCCCAGGACAGGACCTCCAGCGTACCTGGGAACAAAGGATAACAATTGATAACTAAAGTATCTAGGCAGTAACAGCAGGAATCTATCCAAAGAACCCATCTTCCGTGAGGCCCACAAACTTTCCGCCGATCAGATTAACGAACGAGGCTCTGGCGCAGGTTAAAATAAAATGAAAAAGAGTACATTACATAGTTCCATTCTTTCTACATGGAGCCATTTCATTTTAAGCTTTAAAAGTATAATCGTTTAGTCTAAAATTGAATAGTATCTTGTTAACCATTAGCAGAATCGGGACCTAGAAGTAAGGCTATAATGACGATCATGTTAGAAGAAGGTTGCTCACCTAAACGACGCCAAAGTATTAGCGTCAAAAGGTTTTCTAAATCCAAATCCCAGTTGGGAGAATGGATTAGGCATAGACGCGACGACGGACGGTGGTGGTGCTCCGCCCCCCGCTCCGAGGTAAGGGTTGTAGGGGTGTGCTTGAGGACCGACTTTCTCTTGTTTCCGCCATTTAGCTCGTCGATTTTGGAACCAGACCTGCAAAGATTGATGATTGTTACTATCGATGGTATCAGAGATTTGCAGCACATACGGGCTTTGATTAGGTTTCCTTCTACAGTCCCAGTTACTGTGTTAACAGGGCGTGAAAAAACATCTGTCGAGGCAGTTAATGTAGAGACCGCCATTCTAGGAACGGCATCTTAAGTGGCGACACCTATTCTATGGACTACAACCCAGCCACAGGTCACCTCTGTAGCTTGTTGTTGTTTTTGTTGTGTTCAGAGTTGGGTTGTGCTTGGAGTATCTACTACGTTTCAATCAATTTCAAATTCTGTACTGTACTAACGGATTACAATTGAATGATTCTGTTTAGGATACACATGTACAGTCGCCATCAGATATATCTTAGCAGACAAGGTGACCAAATACTTCTGAAAAATTTAAACGATATATCTGATGGCAACTGTACCTACTTAGATGAGAGATGGGGTATTATTTTGATGGTAAAAGGTCTTATTGCAAAATATGAACAAGAAAGGCTCCTTTTATTTAGTTTACCTTTAAGATAAAATCGACGGGTGCAAAGTAAAAAGAGGCATCTGCATAATAGCAACTTTACAGGAGAGCGAAAAGAACGAAAAAGTGTATTATTTTCTTAATGAGTGGGCCAATATTTCTGAAAATTTTATCATAATTTATTTATACTCTTATTTATTTTTATATTAAGTTAATTAAGCTAATTTATTAATAATTTAGGAGATTTTGTAGATAGCCGTTTTTACAACGAACTTTATAAAACGCTAACTGAGCCAACTACCAGCTGGTCGTATATGCTCGGGACTTTTAAATCGTGTATAAATAGTTTTTTTCTTTTTTTTACTGATCTCAATTGTTCTCAGGCCACTTATAAATAAATATATAATATATATATATAAAATATCCACTACAGAAAGTAATTTTGCAGATAACTTTTTATGCTTCGTACTTTCATAACAACATTTTGTAAATTGGCTTAGTAGCCCCAAAATCATCATGCGAATATAATTGCAGTTACAATACTTTCAGTTTCTTTTTTATAAGGTCGTTTATTAAACAGAAAATCCTACTATGTGATAAATACTTTGTATAACGTTAACCGACGTAAATTTAATTGACCGCGAAGTAGAAAGAGTCAACTGGCAGATGGTCGTTAATGCGTCGTATGTGCGTTTAAAGAGTAATGCAAATAGAAATTAAAAGCACACCTTGAAATAGTTGCCGATATACATAAAAGCTTTTAAAAACTTATAACGTATGCGCGCCGGTGACAAGTAAGTCAACTGCCTGATGACATTTTGTGTACGCTCGGAGTCCGCCGTCGTGCCCCGCGCAAAAACGACCAACGTTACTTGGTCGCATTACCTTCGTACTATTTGCAAAATTGAGTGTAGATGGCTTTTTATACTTTTAAAAATTCATTGAAATATAATGAAATCTCCAAAACCAAATATGCCAGGTTGTGGAGTCTTATTTGATTAGTACGAAAATGCAATAAAAAGAAAATCGTGAATTTGTAGTTGACTTTATTTACTTTGCACCCGTCGAAATAATGTTGTTCGTACCACGTTTAAAAATCATGTCGAACATGTATTATGTCGTATTTAAAGAAAAAAAAGTAAAGATGTGTCATGAAATATGTGAGATCGTACACACAATCGACAATAACAAAAAATGATTCGACGATCTCATATATATTTCATGATTTCGTAAGATGTCATTCACAATTATTTATTCAATTATCTTGGCAAGAAGTTTCTGCTTATGGTAGAATTCAATAACAATTGTAATAAATTAATATAAAATATGCTTCTTTTGACCTTAGATATTTTTCATATTTTTATACAAACAACCTACCTGGCTTTTATTGCTTATTGAATGCTCAAAGTACAGTGGGCTTCGATACTAAAATTGTATGAAGTGATGCCACAACACAACTACTTGTCTTGGAAGCTACTGGATAATATGTAGGTACTTATTAGTATAATTAAGTTTAGGATTTCACTTGCATGAGCTGAAACAAGATTGAAGATAGAATTGATTGATCTAGTAGATTAGATTGATCTAGTTTATTTTACGGTATTTATGCCACCATTGGTTAAAATAGGCTGTCAAAGGTTCATAGATCTCAAGGTATCCAGGAACTTTTGGAGCCCACAACATATTTACTATGATTCGTTTCTAATATCTAAATGTAACTTTTCTAAATAGGTTAATCGGCAAAAGCCAACTTACACGATTTTTTATTTTTGTGTACATACCTATATGTAGCTATCTTTTAATATTTTTTTTGATATTTTAATTTTAATAATATATTATAATTTTATTTGATATTCATGAAACAGTATTTACAACGTTTCATACCGGACAAGCTTGAATATTTCGTCTACTCCCACCTGTTCTGTTGAGTATGGCAGAACTACTGGTAATTTTTTTCCCATTATATATTGAATTGTTCATTATATATTGAATTATATATTGATACATATTGAAAAAGTTCAGACATATGTCAGTGTATTCTAAGACTCCAATTACTTCACATTTCCATTTGTTTTTCGGAATCTGTGGTATGTACATTATGAGGTTATTTCAATGCCCTAGTTAAGGTTTGCGGAACATTTCAATCTTCAAGAAACTTCCAGAACATACACAGGCTTACCTCATTATACCTTTACCGTTGAAGTAAATACTAATTAAGTTCTAAAACGCTCATAAATTCTAAAATGAGTGAGCAAAGTGCGAACATGAATAGACGCTGTGCGAACATATTGCATTATGTATGTCCATTCATATACATAGCTGTTAAAAATAGCGGGATTAAATTTTAAATTTCGTATGCGAAAGGGTAAGTGACGATTTGAAAAGGTGGCTGGGATGGACTGGATGCAAAGGCGAGGAGCAAGAGCAATAGATTAATTAAAAATAGAATGGGACGCAAAAACTACATAAGTCAGTTAATGAATTTTAACATCTGTATGAGAGAAACAAAAAGGTAGAGCTTTTTGCTAATCAAGTAATTAGCTTAAATTAATACGAAAATATGTAGTTAGATATGACTTCATAAGCCAGATTTATTCCACAATTTATAATAAAAAAATATCTGGAAGTACTGAATAATACTTTTAAATTTTTATTGCTGTGTTGAAATATTTCGGTGTAAACTATTGTAACATTCGCTGGCATAATTTCCATGTTTATTGAGTTATATTGAGTGTTCAACGGATTTTAGTACATCTGTAAATATTCCGGTAAATGATTAATATCCCAGCGAGTGTTTCGCTAATTACAGAAATAAGCATGTCAATCTCTAATCATACATTTCGTTGTAACAGTTATGGTATATTTGTTAACCATTGTCAAAAAACAACAAAGATTACAAAAACTGCCATTAAATAGCTTTATTCGGCTTTATCGCCATTTACTTAAAGTTAAAAATTAATTAAAAAAGAGTTCAATGCTTTCTTTCATTCACTCTACACGATGCCATTAAATTTTAGTTAAATCGGGGCCCTGATATAGGATGATAATAATGAGACTGATTATCATCTATTACATTACATTTATTACATCTATCAATACACAATTTTTAATGACTCAAATTTTACAACTTTTATGAATTGTAAGAAAAATAAAGCACTCATAAATATGTTAAAACATATAAAAAATATTGCTGAGAACTCTATAGCCATTATGTAAACGGCTATTTTTATGGCAATTTAAATTAATTCACTTATGATAAATGCTGCAAAGTAAAAAATTATGCGCGTTTCTGTAAATGTCGATGCGGTTTAGCGGACGGATGCCGTGATAAACAAGAAACGTTACATGTACCCCAAACATTAAAATGAACTTTAACATTGTGGATTATAGTTGAAAATTGATGCTAAATACACGACGTATTAAGTTTACAATGGCCATTATAGATATGGCTTCATACTGTTGAGGCTACGAATTTATAAATGTTGTAATTGGTCGGGCAGGATGACGGCATGCGGGTACGGTGCGCAAAAAGGTACCGACTGGGCTCAGGTGCCGTGTTTAATGGCTTAACAGGGTCGCGCATTAAGGTAATGACCACGTCGGTTTGCCAGCAGAACCCGATCGAGCATGCTGAGCCGCTAAAATAGCGCTTGAGGGCCTTCTTGGAATTAGTTTGACAGATGGGTGTGTGAAATTCTCAGAGTTAGTCGAAACTGGCGAGAGCTTTTAATTAGTGAGGAATTTCGTGATAATGGAATATTTGCAAGACTTGTGAATGTGAAAATGGTATCTCCCGTCCGAAATGAGCTGTCCAACTGGGGAAGTACCTCCGCCCTACAGAAGACCGCGGTCATAATAACCATCGTGTTGTGTTCCCGCCGGTAAGTAGGGTAGCCAGAGCTCACTATACCCCTCCTTCCCCTCCCCTTCTTAGCCTCCCCACCCCTTCCCAGCTCTCCCCCTTTCCCTTCAGGGTGGGCAGCGCTTGTGTGACACCCTTAGTGTTGCACACGTTCATAGGCCACTGTGGCCGCTTTCCATCGGGTGGGCCGTGTGCTTGTCTGCCGCCTACGTAGTATAAAAAAAATTAATGAAAATGCTGATGGGTCCTCTTAGTTAGTGGTAAGGTAAGTAGGTATGTCATATATCAATTATACGGCACGTATTGTGAGGATTTTTTTCTCTCTGGAGCCCTACTGTATCCTATAGCTTGGTCTCTGTAATCGATGTCGGTGGCACTCTGATTCTTTTTTATTTCGAAATATGTATTTTGTTAAAATATTATTCATACATGTTGTTATTATCCACGCTCGGGCCAATATTTAGCCCTAAATATTCCTTAGGCCATGCAGAGGGGAAATACTGCCAGCATAATGGGCACGTTTGGACGAAATTTGACTTGATCCCTCGGATCAAAAATTTGTGAATTTTTTTATGTATTTTCATTATTGTCAATTTAAATTAAATATATAATTAAATTAAATAGAAAGTGGCGTTGTGCAGATTGACCTAGAATATTTATTTATTTATTCGTTGGTAATAAATCTGGCAGTTCATGTCATGATAAACCACAACTGGGGAATAATTGTTTTGAACCAGTTTTAAATGACTACTACATCATTATTCCTCGGAGTTCAAGGTTCAATTTCCGACTTTTACTTCTCAACTTCGCACGGTTTTGGCTAGCTACTATGTTGGAAGCGGCGAATTTGCCGCAATAGTGCAAGTATTTGTTTGCACAAACATGCCTGTTTTGCAACGGTATGGGTTTTACGCATTAGGTACTGAACTCATACTACAGGTAGGTACTAGACTTTATTTAGATCTAAAAAAGACAAACTATTATTAATTAACACAACTATGATAATAACAATATAAATTAACTTATTTTTTTTATTCATGTTTTTAAAGCGGTAGGTAAAAGCGTTACTATATCGGGTTATCGTGATTCATGCGCAATTTTAGTCAACGACCGATCATGATCGAATCAGCTGGCTGTATTACAAGAAAATTGCTAATGCCCCCATTTAATAAACAAGGGTTTGAAAAATAAGCTACCATTAGCCAAATGGATGGTAGCTTTCTGGCTATCATGTTGCAGTCATTTCTTACAATGTTCGATGGTTCGATGTCGGGTAGGTGTCACTAATACCATAAATTTGATGTAGGTACTTACATTGTCAATTGGTAATTACCATTATATATGAACACTAAAGATTAAATAAATATGTTACCTACGATATAATGTATTACACAGTGCAACAGGCATGCATTCTATTAGAGTCAAAAGGTGTACCCTACTTATAGAACTGGCTCCCCCCTTCTGGAAGGAATATGGCTACTTGCACTGGTCTGGTCGTGCATCGGATAGGAATCTGTTAAGCTGACGGTCACAGTTGCCATACGAACATCTATGGCAGTCATTACGGGTAGTTGAAGCCCTCAAAATTTGGTTGTGTAGGTCCGATAGCAGTCGCTTCATGGAAAATATCGAAATTTAGCCACATCTTAGTAAGACTAGAAAGCCGACCCAAACTGAGTTGGAAATAGGCCCAGAGAATGATAATTCCTGTATGCAAAATTCAAATTGATGCCGAGCAGAATTCGAATTTGTGACCTCTGGTTTTGTAGTCGACAGCTCTACCGCTCCGCCACAGAAGTTATCAAAACTTAAAAACAGTGTTGCGAATAGAAAATCGAGTTAATGAATTTTGACAGTGTTTATACTAACTTAACTTACGTAGTGCTGTAAATACTGTTGCTGGTCAATCAGTAGGGTTATGTATATCCAGTTTATAAAAAGGTATCATTCATAAATTATTCGCACGATAGGTAGCATTTTCACGGTCTCTTAAACTCTGCCTACATGCTATGAAATATCTAAGCATTATTATTTCAAAAGGCAGCTTAAGGCTGGTTGAAGTAACCTTGGGAGTAGGAACACGTCACCCTACACGCAATTAGAGTTTTTAACGACAGCAACAATGTGTCGGACTTAAATACAGGAATTGTGCCACCTCCGAGAATGTGTAGGCCGAATACAGTTGTTCCTTGGTCGATGTATTATTATAATGTGGTTCTTTTCGCGCGCAAACTGCACTAGTGCTTGGTCTGTAATTAAAATGGCGCTTACAAGTCACGAAGCTTGTGACAAAGATTTTAAAAGACATGCAGTTGGTGTTAACCCCCATAGCATGATAGTGTGGACTTTTTTTCACCATATCCCCAAGGATACCGCCTCCGCCAAAGTGATTATGTCGGACCCAAACTGACTAAAACGCACGCCGTCTATAGGTCTTTGATTGCCGAAGGTGAGATTATACAAGACGTATCTCTCGTATCGGCTAGACCCGGGGTCATCTCTTTGAGATGACCTCCCCTAGCATGACATTGCATGAAATTGGTTATTTTTGTCATGAGATAGACTTATCTGTGATTTGCTTGGTTGAAGACGTTCAGAGAAATATTCCTCCCAGTGACCTCTATCTTATCTACTAGTTAGTAGACCGAAAGAAAAAGTTTGGTATTGCGAATGGACCACCAAAAATGCAGTTTTTTGATGCTGTTATACAGAAACCATTATAAAATTGCGCGCTCAGCCTGCACAGATCTGAACTCAATTAATTATATTCTATGATATCTTTTTTTTGCGAAGTTAAATGCAAAATTTATATTTTATTCGCGCTTTAGCCTCGAATTTTTGATCTAAATAGCTCGTCTAATGTATATTATTCGCATATTGTTCAAGATATGCTGAAGCTGAAGCTCTAGTTCTCGTTTACGTCCCGCGCTGCAAGTACTGTATCTTATATATACACTAGCTGTTGCCCGCGGCTTCGCCCGCGTGGACTTCTGATCCCGTTCCCGCTGCACCATTCCGAGCATTTAGGGGTATGAAAAATAGATGTTGGCCGATTCTCAGACCTACTCAATATGCTCAAAAAATTTCATGAGAATCGGTCAAGCCGTTTCGGAGGAGTACGGGAACGAAAACTGTGACACGAGAATTTTACGAGTATATATAAGATTAGTTACAGATTTACAACATAATTTGTTTCGAAATAACACATATATTGTGTAATAAAGGTGCTAAGTATAAATTATTGC
Source organism: Pelosia muscerda (assembly GCA_963691645.1). Classification (NCBI taxonomy): domain Eukaryota; kingdom Metazoa; phylum Arthropoda; class Insecta; order Lepidoptera; family Erebidae; genus Pelosia; species Pelosia muscerda. The sequence continues at coordinate 4,876,657 of OY829100.1, forward strand.
TTCAAAAGGTAGCTCTAAGGGTGGTCAAAGCATCGTGGAACACACTACACACTGCGAGTAATTATGGTGTTTAAAGTTAGCAACAATGTAGTTAAATGTGGTAATTATTGTGTGCTACCTTCGAGAAAGTGAAAGCTAAATAATCAGGTACCCAACCTGAGCCGAGGTGTGAGGGATAGGTTCGCTACTATCTCACCTCTGACAACTAAAAACGCAAAGACAGCGTGTGTTTTAGTTGGTTCGAGTCCGAGATAACCTCTTTCATCGGCTCCGGTGGGATTGGTATCCGGGAGCAAAAAAAATGTATCTAACCTGTAATGACAAAACCGAACCGAGAAAACCTAAAATTATTTTTATGTTGATTATTAAGGGAAAACAATGGGATCAAAGGTATGATTCTGTAGCCGACGCCATACGACAACTGCGGACGATATGTCGTTGCACGTATAGAATAGAATGGCACAATGTCTATAGGCCCAAGGACTCATTTTTCACGCCTTGGGGGTCTAGATAAACGGGAACTATATTAGATTGTCCTGTAGTTTCAGCCGCATAATATAAGCGCTGACTCCTAGGAAACATAGATAATAGATAATTTCACTCACGGAGAATGCAGCTCCTTTACATGAAAATAAATTTTAAAACTGGTATTTTCGTTATTAACGAAAATTCAATCAAAATTTTTGTCTTTTTAATAATATTAGTATAGATATGGTAATAGATAGTATGGTGATTCTATTAATAGCAGACATCTATTAAAAAGACATTGTTACTGTTTCTTAATGTATGTTAAACATTATCGAAGTATTTTTAATAGTTATAGCACTATTATGTATTCTGTAGTAATAGTTCAAATTACCTGTCTATAGATAGGGCCACTCCCGTATAAATTGCTTAATTTATAGTTCAGTTATGTGGGTCACTGTAATGAAATAAGGCTAGTTTATCTAAAGTAAGATTTTATTAAAGAAATAATAACTGACTTTTCGGAAGCAGTAAAATTTATTACAATTGATTTAAAATAAGAATAAACAGTTATTTACAAAATATTATTTGTATGTTTGGTGCGTTTATGTTATTCCAATTGGCTAAGCGTCTTTCTATTCTTTTTAAATAACAGTAAGCTAAACTACGTCATAAAACCTGTTATTTGCCAATGAAACTCTAATAAAAATCGGCCTATTCATTAAAACATTACCTACAACAATTAGACGGGTAGATAGATAAAAAAAAGTAATAAATAATGTTTTGTTTTGATTACTAACTGTTTCGTTAATATTTCAATCTTGCTCGAAACTGTCGTTTGGTATCAGTCCTCTGTGCAATTTTATTTTATATCACTTAGGCGGCAGACCAGCACATGGCCTGTCTGATGGAAAGTGATTACCGTGACCTATGGACGTTTGCTCGTGACCCTGTAGAACGGAGGGAGAGAAGGATTGAAGTTTATGAGAGTGTTTATGCGGTCAGTGCAGAAGACAAAGTAAAGTTTCATACCATCGTATAGCAGTATTAACTAAGCCCTCCGTTTCCCCACTGAAAACACAACAAAACCTACCAACAATTACTCATCATCATAGTTTTAAACGTAAATGGATTACCAAGAAATGACAAGTTGACAAGTTCGCAGAATACCTACTTATATTATCTTACAATGTAGCTGCTGTAGCTATGCACTTACTTATTTTTCATTCAACCAGCTCATATTTTCAAGAGCAATTATTCGCCTACTACTCGGAGATATGAATGTCCTTATAGAAAAACAATGTCACAAGAAAATTAATTCCATGAATTAAGTTACTACAACATCTGTTATGAATCGAATGATACGATTTTGAATCGATGAATCGTTGCATTGTATGACTCGATTACTTCATCTGTATCGCTAATTTGTATTCGAGTGATCGCGTCGATTGTGCAAAATAAACCACTGGCAAGTAAGTGAGGGTTACGTTGTGTGATTAAAAGATCGAGAAGGACATGGAATGTAGAAAGGTTCGTGTTTGGATATGCTGTCGGTGGTTTAAGTTCTAAGTTTAAAATTAGCAGTATGATATTTTCATAGAAAAAGTAAACTTTTCATGTGTATTGTGTGTTGCGTATTTATGCAAATACGATGTCGAGTTTCTATAGTATTTTTTTATATATATAGGACATTTCAATTCACACACCGTTTAGATATTGGTAAGGTAGATCACTAAAACTTAAGGGGGTAAGACAATCTCACCTGCGAGCCAGTATATCTGATGATGCCAGTATATCTCTGGTCGTTGAGAAATCATTCCCGTAAATACGAACTAAACACGGAATATGAAAAAGTGCACTGAGAGCATAGAGTGTGAAGAAGGCATTACTAACTCATAGGTATAGCAGGTGTTCACAATTTCCCTCTTTTGCCTGCCTAGTTCTTTTTATTATATAACAGTATACTCATTAAAAACTCAAAATAACTTAAATCTTCATGAAACATTTTTATTACCGAATGCATTTATTAATGTATAAAAACATAATAAACTTAAGTTTAACATTCCGTCAGGCAAGGCTATATAAATGCACCACTTGATGGCGAAAATCTTAATTATAAATGTAGATTGAAATTATTCTGCATTAATAAATATTAATGATTTAATTTATATTATTACAAGTCACCTATTTATTAAATATACATAAATTAACGCATAACCCCCGTGGAGAAACGGGTAAATTTTTAATTATTATTACTGTTTATGCATATTTTTTGCATAGATAATTTTGTATTTGCAAAAAAAGCAGGAAACATGCATGCCTGTACACCTGCTGATTGATGAATGATGCTCGACTGACGAGAGGGGGCATCTTGGAAGCAGAAGGAATACGCGGAATTTAATGCCAAGGCTTCGTAAACACCTATATACATATACATATATGTACAAGTTTATGTAAGTAGGACTGGGCTTTACGCAATAATAGTGAGGACAGATAAACTAGTCAACAACCACAAACATTTAGGAATGCATCATTAGATTACTTTCAGGAACATTTTATTACCGTTTGCAAGAGCATGAAAAAACCTAGGTCTCAATCATAGTAAAAGGTTTTGTTGTTTTCAATTCATATATAAGTATATGTATACTTTGAAATTGCCATATCCATGAGCACAGTTCATTCTGGTAATGAATGTGGGACGTAGTTTATTATAGTTATCAGTGAAGTCGTTTCTGTGTCTCATTCGATTCGATCTGGTCTGATTAAAGGTTGTACGACAGGTCCTTGGACCATGGGAATGAATGGTTACCGAGGCCGCATTACAAAGAAACGTGCAGAGTGGAGTGAAAACTGCATTCGTAGAAAATGCTTGCGTGTTAAATATTTAAATATTGTCTCTGGTTGTAAAGTTTAGTTCACACTTGTATTTGGGGGTCTGATTATAGTGTCCCATATTTTTATCTAAATTTATTTTAAAAATGGATATAGAGTATACACTTGCCATAGATAAAAAAAAACTTGTGGTAAGCATTCTTCCAAATATTATATTACAGAAAAATAAACGATAGTGTTTCGGTGTCGATTTTATTAAGAGTGCTAGCGACAACTCTACTTAGAAATTAGAATCGATTAGAGAGTTCGCTAGAAAATATTCGGAGCCATATTTGGCTCTATGCTTACCTTGTGTCAAATGCCAAATTTCGCCCAGATACAATAACCCTTTTGCGTTATTAACTAACAAAGAATTTGTGGTAAAAGTAATATAAAACATAATTAAAATTATTAAAGGCCATACTTTTGTATCCATAATAAATAATCGTGGTTAGGATACAATAATGAATATATTCGTTTTAATGACCAAATTGGCTATCACCACTAATTATATCTACGCCAGTGTGTTCTGAACTTTACATAAACGGAATAGGCTATTTAATAAATACGTACAAGTCTTGACAACGATGTATCTTGTAATGAAGTTTAAACTTAATTTTATTACCTGTAAACAATTATCTGAGATGCTAAGTACATGTAATTGTGTATCGACAATAATCGTGTATCTGTAATTACTGGTTTCACCTGCAGTCATGTTCCCTTGTGTTAAGTTATGGGAGTTTAGGGACAAAATACTGAATCTTCATGAGCAAAAAACAAAGGATTTAATTGCTATATTGAGAAAAATAGATGTCAAGCTGTAATTGAATTAATATTGGTTCAATAATCTGTATCCTGGTGCCATACTTAGAAGAGAGATTAAAAAATAACTACATTTATTGAAAAATGTGTTCATGAATTATTATTGACTAAAATGTGATTCTTGGTGCTACGCTCAGGATATTGATGTAAAAAATATAAAGAGGTTAAGAGGTGTAAGAGTAAAATAACAGTAATATATGTAGATAATGTATCAAATATATCTATCTATCTATTCTATACATATATATTTTTCAAGGGACTTGAAGAGTAATAATATGGATGGAATAAGCGCAATGAACGCATTGAAATAATCTAGGTATTTTAACCCCAAAAGGGGAAGGAAGATATTTGTCACAAAAATCCTTTTTAGCGTGCGCGAAATCTCCACAGACAACACGCCCGCTCAAGCTGCTGAAAGTGGATTTGTCGGAGTCGTACCGACTAAAACGCACACCGTCTTTTCGCCCTTTACTTGCTTTGGTGGGGATGTAATCCGAGAGGATTATGAGCACAATTAAACATAAAAAGGCATAAATAGTTTTGGTAGTGGAACCCATGCCGGTGCTTATCAATGTAACATTAAATTTATTTAATGTTGTTTTACCTGAATTCTCGCTTCCGTTAGTCCGATTTTCATTGCAAGCTCCTCTCTGGAACAAAAACATTCATAGTTGTGAATTTTGATCTTGAAAAAAAGATACGGAGGATAATATATTATATTATTCATAACTAGCTGACCCACGCGACTTCGTCTGCGTCACCCCGTTTTTGCAACATTTTTCATTCCTGCTCCGCACCTGTTAGTCGTAGCATGATGTTATATACAAATAAACCTTCCTCTTTAACCATTCTATCTACTGAAATAAACCGCATCAAAATCCGTTGCGTAGTTCTAAAGATTTAAGCATACAAAGGGACACGAAAAATAGGGACAGAAAACGCGACTTTATTTTATACTATGTAGTGATAGTGATAGTGATAGTGATGATAATGATAGTGATAAGAATACACAGGTGACTCTTTGCTTACCAAACGGGGGGCTATTTACTTATTGGATTAAAAAATACTATTATTTATATTTGACAAGGGTGCGTGACATGGTAGGTCATAATAATTAAGTTATTATAACACAGGTGAAGTTGCACATCATATAATTTGCAGGAAGCCATTTATTAGTCACGACATCTATCAATGTAATAGAGGTACAGGCCGTATATTGTAATTAGTTGCCACTTAATATCTGTATATTATTATAGTTTAGCAGTTAAGGAGTCGGTCTTACAATCGAGAGGTCCCAGGTTCGAATCTTGACGATTACGCTACCGACGTGAATCCACTTCGAATTCTTGAAAAAACGAAATTATGAGGCGAATTATTATTTATAAAGATTCATTGTTATTTTATCTACAGTAGTTTTTTACTATAATAGGTTTGTTTTCCTACTTCCCGGATTTGCCAATGACACTAAGATTAAAACAAACAAGCACGATCAACACACTTACCTTGTAAATACATCAGGGTAATGAGTCCTGGAAAAAGCTTTCTCAAGTTCTTCAAGCTGGAAACTTGTAAAAGTTGTCCTATATCGTCTCTGCTTTCTTTTTGGGGCGAATTCATCAGCGTCGTCGCTGTCTGCCGAACCTGGAATGGGCCTCTCTGAAGGGGATTGGTCTGCTCTTGACAGTTCAGGAGTTGTTCGGGGTGAGTCATCTTTGGGGGGCTCTGATATCCCCATGCTGGATGCGTATTTCTGGTACTCTTGGTTTTGAGAGAAGTAGTCTGCAAAGAGACATATTACACTTCCATAAATAATTCAACAAGTAAAAAAACAGATATTGATATATGAATAGGTTATATGGTACTGGGGATAGCCTCTGTTGCGTGGCGGTAGTCAACGCGACTGCTACGCAGGAGGCGCAGGTTCGATCCACGCTCAGTGCAAATATTTGTATGACTATTTGCACCTCGTTGTGTAATAATTCAAGTGTTGTCGTGTTGGGAGACCTTTCACTGATAAAACACTCTCACATTTTTGAATAACGAACGCTACGAATCAGTAGAATTTTTAATTGCCGTTTTTGAGGTGTTTTTGCTAATTTTTAATTATTACTTTTTTTACTGTTAAATTGACCTTCTAGTCAAACCCTTGAAAAATATAATCTTATTACTCTATAGGGTTCACTAAAATTTGTACTAAGCTACCTGACCTTTATTAGGTTTTGAGCGTCGGTAGCTTCGTGGTTAAGTAGTCCGCCTTACAATTGAGAGGTCCCGTGGTCGAATCCTGGTCATTACACTACCGACGTGAACCCACTAGCACTAGCACAAGCAATTAAGCTTAGTTGGTTAGAGCAAATTAGCAATTCCGTTTACTAATATATAAAAAATAAAGTAAAAATACAACAACAACAAATGACAGTTTCAATAAATTACTAGCAAGCAATCTTTAGACCAGAGATAGACTTCAGTTCAGGGCTAAAACGCTTTCTGTAATAAGATTTTATTTAAACCATGGTCTTAAGTCGATTTAAAGTTAGTCTGAGAGTTAGTCCGCGTTTTGTATTATTTGAGACTAAACGACAAGTACCTACGCGTGTTAATACAAGTTGTCGTGATATAAACTATTACGTAGATAATTTGACCTCAGTTCTTGTAATCAATTGTGTCGTTTAATTCTGTTAATGCTATTAGCATTAATTGACGTTTGATTATGGTGTTATGTCCTTAATTGGTCGTTATTACCTACGCTTCGGAAAAATAGCACGTACATAATTATCTGTGGTAATTTTTGCTCGCTTTAAGAATAATTATGATTGACTTGTGGTTTTTATTTCATGTTTATTTATAGTATATTTATGTTCCGTGTGTGGCAGCGGTAGAAAATTACCACTCTATTTCATCCAAAGTGTGTTGTATGAGGTGACAAACGGAATAACTCGTACTGCGAGAGAAGAAACTCAAAATAAAACCACGGATTAATAAATAGTTACTTAAACCCTGTACTAACCCGTCTGACCAGCATACAACCTCCCAACAATTGGTGAGGCCTAAGTCCGACTGCGATAGGCTAAATAAATTGATTGATGATACACATATTAGCGGTAACGTTTGTAGTATTGTACAAAATGTGTATATTTGGGTCATAACAGCACTCATATGTGCCTATACAAATCTTTGAGTCATTCATTCGATTTTAAACAAATCGTTTTACACAATTTTTTTTACGCCCTAGAAAATAAAACCTCGTAGCTTCCGCGTCGGAACGCCAACACATTACTATACCATTACTTAAGGTGTGATTCCGTAATCGACCGCACACGGCAACTGCTGACGCATGCAGCAGATACAGCGTACCGTGCAATAGGTTTGAATATGATAATATTGTTTATTGTTTTAATTCCTTGCAGGTTCTCATCGGGGCCATTTACCCATACCGAAACATAAGAATTATGAAATGTGAAAAATGTTTAGATATAGACAAATGAACGGGTTGCAGGATTGACATTCGAGTATTTCTGTGGATAATATGTATATATAATACGTGTCGCCCTTACTTGTTAAACTTACGAATATATACGTATACGAATAAACAGCATCGTTGAGAAGCCGCAATGAATTAAAACAATAAACAATATTATCATACATACATTGGACCTGCTGCTGCGGTCTGCGGTTTGCTACGGAATCATACCTATCGAATACACTATGTTATAATTCGAATATTCGTTAGCAACGTTGGCATCGATTTGCAGTATAGTAGAACATGTATACCATGCATAAATTTTCAAGCCTGTAAACCGCGAAGTGGTAGGCAGAGTTGTTTTAATACCCACATGTGGTCAGCTATAATTTTCGCCCACATGTGAAAAGGCTTATTGCCGCTTCCCGTTGGACAGTTTCTTAGTTAACAACAACAGTTTTGTGTTTGCCGTGATAATTGCACATCACCTCTTAGGACCTTGACGCGAACAAAACGCTGTCTTAATAATCTAATAACCTCACCAATTACATTTAATTAGCTTTGACAGGTTGTACATTGTCTTCACAGCATTGTATTACATTTTTCCCAGCTGAACTCTAGACTTAATAGTCTGCTTTTAATCCTTGTCTAATCTCGTCAGCCGTCAACGTAACCTGTAGGAAACTACTCGCAGGATAATAAGTATTTTAGTTTCCCAGTTTAGAGTGTAGTCCCAAACGATCATATAAAACATGATGTCGGTATCGTATATAGTAAAAAAACATACTATTTGTTTACTGGTATCCCATGACGAGATTTTCTTCTATGACGATTTTCGTACGCGGCCGAAGCGATTTTTTTTGAGTTGTGGGTCCCCTAATTTTGTTAATAACATTTTCAAATTAATTGGAACAAATAAAACTAGTACCTACATATTACACAAACGCACGCACACACATAAACATACACACACACACACACACACACATACACACACACTTGGGACAGTTGCGTGTTAAGACAAGTATAATGGACTAAATATAATAACTGCCTCACATTAGTCAGGTACAACCGTACGACTCATTAGTCACAATTCTAAAGCCTTCAACGCAAGTAATTGCAGTGCCCTGCATAACAATTTTGATTCATTGCACAATTTGCACATTATATAAATATAAATAAAGGAAATAAAATATATACATAACAAACATAAAGAAGCAAGATCGCATGCAACTAGGCCTCAAATTATTAAAATAATGACAGAGTACGTTATTAAAATTAAAATGTCATCTCTGAAGCAGAGGTGTATTGATAAGATTAACATTACATCAATATTGTTTTCCGGTTACATATGACAGAAAGCGATCCCATCACCGTCAACCAGACGTTATTACAGGAGAGCGGAGCTCAGGTTCAAAGTACAATAAGGTTTGCGGGATACATCCGTGATTAGTCACTACATAGTACCTATAAAATAAAATCGTGTTCTCTGTCCCTATGTCTCTTTGTATGCTTAAATCTTTAAAACTACGCAACTTATTATGATGCGAATTTTTAAAATAGATAAAATATTTAAAGAGGACGGCGCAGGAATGAAAAATGTTGCAAAAACGGGGTGACGCAGACGAAGTTGCGCGGGTCAGCTAGTCGAAAATATAATATTGTAATGAAATCTTTTAAGTTTGAATGTAGAATGGAATGTGTGAATGCTCCGACGGGACTAGAAACTGCGATCTTTCCCTTACAGGGGGGATGCTCTGACCGCTGAACCACGGTAGATCGCGTGTCATGACGCTTGTAACAGCATCCATATATCGGTTAAACTTCAAAACCCACAAACATGGTAAATATCCTGTTGACTTTTATAAAGGTAATTCAAAATAAATGCGAGATAGGTATAGCAATCGTTTTGCCGAAATATTGTGTATACAGGTTACTGTCCATTTACGTTCAAATTACTTCAATCTCTAGGTACCTGACAGAAAGGAAACGCGTACTTATCTAACAATGCTGGTCCAATTTCTTTAGATGATATTCCCAGATTGTATAAACATAATAGTCTTCCTTCGTCGTCGTCCCGGGTCCTTTAAGCGGGGCGTGAAAAAGCATCTGATGGGGCCGTCAAGCTGAGCGCCACCATTGTAGCACTGAACGTGTTTGCAATGGTGACCCTCTTTCATGGGACTTTGCCTTCAACTTAACATCAGGCGAGGTGAAGTCAAATTGACGTGCCATAGATAAAAAAAAAAAAAAAAGTTTTTGTTCAAAACACAACAAGCTACTTTATTAGATTTAGGTTACGTTACAATCAGTTCTTTCATTACTCGCTCACTGGTAACTTATCTGGAATCTCTGATAAAACAATTAATGAATAGACAAGGATCGCTCAAATCATATCGAAATATATGATAAAAGTAATAATCTGGATAATGCAGTATTCGATTTAATTAACTTAACAAATAAAATCTGATCTAACAACAAAAGTACCGAAGCCTAGATCGAGATAAGATGGCAACGAAATTGTGATACGAGTCCGATATCAGATTTTTGTTTGTACAGTTGATTTGGCGTTCGTCATATCCTTTATGAAATATATAAAAAAATTCAATTTTAAAACTTTTCTTTTGGGACGCGTAATCCCTTCAGATACCAATCTCACTGGAACCGGTGTGAGAGGTTATGTCAAACTCGATCCGACTAAAACGCACGCTGTCTTTCGGTCTTTAGTTGCTGGAGGTGAAATAGTAGTTAACAATCAGGCCGGCAAACCTGGGGCACTCTCTTTCGAGATGATTTTAGTACTGAAACTTTTTGTAGTTTTAAGGTAATACAATCACTTTTTATAATCCAAAATTCATTTTCGACTTGCCAGAATATTATGTTACATAATCAAAAATGTTGACATGTAGAATCAATATAGCAAATAATTCAGGATATCTTCAGTGAGTTTCATTTTTTGAGTAATTCTTAAGACTTTTTACCACTAAATAAAGTTTATTTTTTATTTTATTTATGGCACATCAATTTGACTTCACCTCGCCTAATGTTAAGCTGAAGGCAAAGTCTCATAAAAGAGGGTCACCATTGCAAACACGATTTACCAGTGAAGAAGCTTTTACCACTAAAGAAGTAAGGGAAATTAGGGTTACCATTTTGAGGTCATTATTGGTAAATATTAAATCACTTTTAAAAATCTCTCATGGCAAAATTTCTATTGTGTTTGCCGAGCATTACGATATGTGTTGTATACTATTACTAACTCATGAATACACATAATTACATGCCACCGTAATTACTAATGTCAAAAGTATGATTATCATAATTGAATTTTCTAATCAACCTGATTTTATTATAGATAACCCAAATGGAAAAAATGTAAACTAAAGTAAAATTTATGTAAAAAATGTAATCGGTTATCTGTCGCCATCATGGAGACATTCATATTTAATAATAGTAATAAATATATAATGTAGGACATATATAATAATTGGCGCCACATAGACCCAAATTCAATTTAAAAAATGAATTAAAACAAAACTAAGGAAGAAGAAATAGACGTTTGTTTATGAAATCTGTAAAACCTTAAGCATATTATAATTCTTTAGATATATAATATATTCTTTAACTTAGGTATATGATATGCTGTTTACTAATGAATAACGTTTCGTGCATTATTTAGTCGTAAAACATCACTCGTTAACTCGCGGCTTCGCCCGCGCAGACCTCTGATCCCGTTCTTCTGATCTTTCCTTAAAGGTCAAGGAATAGATAAAAAGAAAATTGCTCTTAGTACAAATATTTGTGTGCTTGAATATAAATATTCGCATTGGTCTAGTTGTTTCTATGTATTATGTATGTTTTTACAAAAAAGTGCTTACTACGCTTACCATGAGTCTAGCCGTCGTTGAGTAGATTGTCCTGGAATATTTTTTTATAAGAATGAAAATTTGTATAACAATGGCAAGTATGTATAAGCAAGGCCCATTTATTATATATAAACAACATTTATAATAACTGGACCTTGTAAGCACATTCGACATAGCATCAAATTAAAAATATCCGTTGTAAATTAAAATATTAATTACATTTATCACTTCTAAGTCTAAGAACGTTGAGCCTTCATTTAATTTATATAATATGTACCAAGAAAGTGCAGTTGCATCATTAAATAAACAGCGCAAAAACTAGTAAATGCTATTTAATGAAGCTAGTAATAATGGTAAGAAATATATTTGCAGTCTAATCATTACTGTACAACATAATAGAAAGCTGATATAACACGTAAAGTCTAGAAATCGTTAGGTGAGTAGGTACTTCACTGAGGTACGTACGTACGTATTCATAAGTAGGTAAAAGGTAATCAGTCAAGAGATCACGCTAGTAAAATTACCTGGAAGTCTGTTAATCAATTTAGTTCTTGTAAACATTCACTTATGTGGAAGTATCAATTCATTATACACTACAGAACTTATAGAGTCCCTAAGAAACGATGTATACAAGAAATTGCAAATCAGATCTTGCGGTAATTTGCGATTTTTTTCCTTAGTAATCCGAGTTAGTGGCAATAGGCTCGCCACCTATTACATTGGGACCTAAACATAAACTGGCGAAATGTGGGTGCTAGCACCTCTGCCTACCCCTTCGGGGATATAGGCGTGAGTTTATGTTTATGTTTTAAATCGATAAAAATGTTGTATTGGATTTTTCGTTATAAATATAAATAAGAAACTAAAATCTTGCACTAACAAGTTGATGTTCGCGGAATGTCAGTAAACGTCAGTCAATGCGATTTTTTATCATATCTCTGGTTTTACACAATTAACTCAAAAAAACCGCGGTAGCCTAGTGGTATGAGAAATGGACTGCTGAGACGAGGTCTCCGGTTCGTTCCCAGGTTTTACCATGGCACACACCAATGACTTTTCACTGCTTTTCGAAGATAAGTGTGTTTTAAGTGCCCGGTAAATGGCAATAGCCTCGCCACTTATTACATTGTGACCTAAATATAAACTGGCGAAATGTGGGTGCTAGCACCTCTGTCTACCCCTTCGGGGATATAGGCGCGAGTTTAAAAAAACTTAAAATAATAATATTATGCATAGAAACACCCCGTTCAATGCAAATATTCATATTTATGCACATGAATATTTGCACTGAGCTGGAATCGAACCCACACGCCTCCTGCGTAGCAGTCGCTTTCACTACCGCCAGACCGCAGAGGTCGTCATTTTTTTTTTTTAGTTTCTAATTAATCAATCAGTCAATTAGCCTATCGCAGTCATAGTGTTGCAGTGATGGACATAGGCCTCTTCTGTCACTGCTCCCGATCCTCCGCCCTCCGCATCCATTCTATCCCAGCCACCTTTTTTAGGTCATTTGTCCATCTGGCTAAGGGGCGTCCCACTTTCCATTTGCCTTCTCATGGTCTTTACTTAAGGACTCGTTTGCTCCTTCAGCAGATGTGGCCAGCCCAACGGGACTTCAGCATGGATATTCTGCGAGCTATGTCGGTAACTTTATTTCTTTGTCGGACTCTTACTTCCCAAAGTAGGTCAAAATACGAACAATTAAATACTCAATAGTAACCCAATAGAACCACTGGTAGTGTCGTGAGGAATTAGGTGTAGGTTAAACCTAAATATCATTTATAAATTTATTTGCATTCAGCTACTTTTGTGTAACTAACTCAATTCCGTAACATTCATACTCGTAAGTGCACAAGAGTTTACGAGCTAATGAAATTATGCAACTGTAATGATAAAACAGAAATTACCCGCCAATCCTTCAATCATATAAACAATAAAACTATCGCCCATGACTCTGTATAATCAACTTGTTGATTATTAAACAAAACTAGTGTAACGTAACTCCTGTTTCACTTTTATCGGGGTTTATTTCACCCGGAAAGGGTGATGAATCCTATACAAGTGTCTCAGTAACTCTTAATTTACATCAGTATTCAGCATTGTTTTACGATGTGGTTTTATTTTATGGCGATTTGTTTTTTTTTTCAATTTATGGCACGTTAATTTGACTTCACCTGGCCTGATGGTAAGTTGAAGGCAAAGTCTCAGAAAAGAGGGTCACCATTACAAACACGTACAGTATTACAATGGGCCACCATTGCTCAGCGAATCATACATGTGTTTTTACACGAAATTAGCTCTACCTAGTTTTATTTTCCTTTTACATACACAGGAACGTATTTTTATGGTAAACATTATTATCTGCGTATTAATTCGGTACCAAGCCTTTCCTCTTAGTGGGATTGAGAGTAACAAACAGACATCGCTGACCGAATCATATGCGATATAAACGCGTGAACAATAGATAAATTTATCATGCATAAGACTTACTTAGTAGGTAATTTTTTTTGTGCAGAAATATCTATGGATACCCCACGCCATATTCCTAGTCATTATCACCATCATTCCAGTCATAGGACGTCCAACATGGACTTCTCCCATCGACCTCCAATCCGACTGGTATTGACTTAAAATGATCACTAGTATCGATGGAGTAATGGAGTACTGTATTCTGTTCTACATTTAATTTGTACTCGAATTAATTAAAAATCCTTAGAATATTAGCAACCGAAATCACTATTATTCTCTCTAGAATATTAGTGATTTCGGTTTCTAATGTTCCCTTTACTAACTTCACCCTTCAGCTAAGTTGACCGGTTTGTATTAGGAAAGGGCTCATGTCTGCAGTGTTATGACCAGGATTCGTACCCGGGTTCTCTCGATCGTAAGGCCGGAAAACTCGTTAACCACTAAGCTACAGACGTCATTAAAAGTTCATTAATTTATTGAGTTTTTGAAATGATGTAACGTTGTATAGCTTTCATCGATAATTTCGGGTGAGGGAAATATTTCGAACTCGTATTGTTACCTAACGTCACGTTCACGGTCCATTCTAACGCCTATCGGATATAGCACGACCACAAAAAGATATGGTCTTTAAATTCTATATTGCCAGTAGATGTTGGACAATTACCAATCAATCAATTAATCAGCTTATCGCAATCCACTGCTGAACATAGACCTCTCTCGTTGTGCGCCACTGCTCCCGATCCACCGCCCTCCGCAGCCAGTCTGTCCCAACCGCCTTTTTCAGGTCGTCAGTCCATCTGGCTAAAGGTCGTCCTACCTTCCGTTTGCCTTCTCGCGGTCTCCACTCAATACAATAATGGATAAATAAAATTATGATAATTTACTTATGACTCACGCCTTAGTGAAGTGAAAACCTGAAAAATTTTGAAGTTAGTGTGGTCGTTAGTGAAGTAAATACTTTTTACTTCACATATAGGCTGAGTTTAATTTGTTGCCAACAAATGAAAACAGTCCTTTGAAAAAGTCTAGTTAAAAAAGGCCTTTTTTAAGTGTACTGGTAACAGTTATTACTAATAATCCCCTTAACCTGTCCAGTTAAGCTTCGAGTAATTTCGTTAAGAGTGAGTTCTATAGTGTAATGGCCGGAGTTCTAATCGTCGACTTCTCCACCATAGGCTAGGGTACATAGTTGCCTCAATCAAATGCGCATGAGCAAAGTTTTATTATTTACATATAATTAGTTAGTATGCCCGCGCAGGTCGTGACATTGGCTGGCGTTCGTGATCATAATTTTCCTATGGGTTTTTACTAAATTGCAAGTAATTTTAATTTTATATATATTTGTCCTTTTATCAAATTACTTTAATGACAGGAAATAGTGATATTTACACTAAACTTCCTGTTCATAATGAATATCGATATTGTGAAAATAGGCACTTTTTGAGTTAACATCGTCTTGTTTCAAGATAACGTATTATAGCTACGTGACAACTGTCACATTAGTTCTCATGACAATTTTTAAATTTTAGTAGCCTGCGAAACCAAAATTAGAGTAAGTACATATATTATGTGTTCTTTATTTAAATTATTGAAGCATGATGCGCGATCAGCCTACCTACTAAGAACACTGAACTAACTAAAACTAGCACACTGCCACGCAACATTATTGGAAGTCACATCACTTTGATATTTAATTCAACATTTATATACTCAGATACGTTCGATTTCTTTGATACATTTATATGGTGGAATAACACTTAGCGATCAATTAGTCTTTTGATATAATGCTAATACTTTGTACATTCAAGTTGTATTACAGCAGTCTGACCAATACAAGACTGTAGCAACTAGTTTGAACGAAGCTTCCACTTTACGCCTTTTTACGACACTCATCATAAACCTGTATGTCGATTCCAGTAATCAGTAGAATCAATTTTTAACTAGTTTAACAGATAGGTACTCGTAACTATGAACGTGAACATGTTACAAGCTATAAAGGACGTCCAGACATGTTAGGAGAGTAACATCACGTCATAAGACGTCGTATAAAACAATATTCGCCAAACAAATAGTATGCTAGGAGTTACAAAGGAATGTTACCTATAAATGATCCGTCGACGACCTATTCGTATAACACTACTGAATATAAATTAACAAATAGCCATCATTTCCATCGTAAATTATGCCTTAATAATATGCGGGCTTATCTCGGCATAAGACATCTACAATTTGCAAAAACATATTTCTACCAACAAACACTTCAATGATTCTTATTGATATTGCAGTAGAGTTCAAATTCAATTGATTAATAATTTTATAGTTGAAATTGTAATCTGGTATTTGTTTGTAATAAAACAAAGGGAATGATACGTGCAAGTTAATTATGGCCAGAAATGTAATTAGGGCTAATCAAATAACGTGATCTTTTTATACGTTTTTGCTTTGATGGGTTTTTATGGCGTCTATGTTTTGCTTACCGCTTGTAATTTAATGTTTTTGTGCGCGAGTTGTAATTGAAATGTGTTACGAATATTACAAATTTAATGTGCGTACTAATTTGTTTAAATTTAAATTTTGTTTCACGAGTAATAATAACTTTTAGATATTAGACGAAAATCCGTGTTTTGATTCCAATTTTATAGACAGTGAACTCTTTTCACTTGGCAGATTCTTAACATCCTAAGTTTGCTTCTTCCTTATAGACCTTGGAATTGATTGAGTATATAACTGCATTTTTAAGAGCATGTGTTTTCGAAATTCAAAATAACTGATCAAAACCTAATTGACAACGAATCAGACAATAGTACTCCTTGTTTTAGTTTGACAAATACGTACGTGATACTCCTAAGTCCATACGGGTGTACGAGCTATTAGCTCGTCTATGATGGTGCTGTGATGACGGGGGACGCAATATCCCATGACGTGTTCAAACTACACAAACTACATTACGAATAAGTCTGCAGATATCCCTAAGTAAAGTCTATACGATGTGTATAAATATAATATTTATATGATTATTCATTCTTATTAAATGTTTAACTCATGTTCCAAAAAGTAAAAAATAATTATGCAATATTGACCGGCCTCTGCGTGGTAGTGATAATGCAATCGACTGCTATGTAATGTAGGATCGCTGATTTGATTCCCGCTCAGTGCAATGATTTGTAGGTATAAATATGTATTTTTGCATTGGATTTGATATGTATTTTTGCGTTTCTATGTATCATATATTTGAATTTACAAAAAATATACCTAGGTACGTTTTGTTTGACTTGGTGTAAAGTAGGGATTTTTCTTTTCTGCGGATTCATGTTTGTACTTCTAATCTGCTATAAAATACTTTGGATCAAAAAAGTGCTTCATAGTTCTAGAATATTACTTTGAAAATTGAAATTATTTGGTGTTTATCTCCAATTAGTACCAAGTAATATGTAATACACTGTAATGAACATCTATCACATTCCACTGATGGATATAGCCTTACTCACATGTTGGGAGGCGTTTACCTACTGTTTCCACGATGGGTTGGTACAGGTTTAAAATAAGAGTTTTCCTTCTCTCATAGTGATATCGTCTGCGTTTCGCGTAATGAACATAAGTAATATTAATTTTATTATATGAATTAAACACGTTCAACAATGTTGACAGTAAATCGTACTGCATACTGCATAGTGCGTACAAAAACACGGGAAAAGTGAGACTTTCTCCAAGTAATTATAGATTGTGGAGATAGCGAGCGTACGCATGTTACAAAATGGCGGTGCAGTTAACCCCTCACTGCTATAGGTCAGGTTGACAGGTTAATATAATTTGCAATTAGTCAATAATTTGTATTTATCGTTTTGTTTTTTCCAAAGATTATCTATCTGATTTGCTTGCCATTGGTATAATAAAGATAGGTATATTAATTTGGAGATTATTTTCACGTAAAACATAAATTCATTGAATAAAATAATTCATTCATTTAATTTTTTTATACAGTACATTATTCGACTATACAGGAAGTATGATGAGACGGTATCTCCCTTCCTTAGGACAGTTGGACAAGCCCATATCCCGTCTGATGGGAAGTGGTTACCGGGGTCTGTGAAGAGTGTACCAGTGGTCTCACACTCCTGTTCCCGACCTTGTATGACATCAACATGTGAACAAACAAACTATTTAACTTTGATATTCATTTGGACCACTTGAGGCCCACTTCTTATAAAGTAATTATTGGTAGGGCGGAATGTAGTCCGGTCAAAGAGTGAAGGTACATAGAGTCCGCGGCATTCGGAAAAAGTATTGAACATTTTTGTAGATAATTTTATGACCTACAATAATTGTGTCTAAAGTACTTTTATGATAAAACTTACCGTTTTGCTGAAAATCGCGACAAACTCATTATTTTTTACACTTGACCTTGAATAAAAAAAAAATCATATGAATGATGGGAACTTATTTATAATTCGGTATGTTGTGAACAATTTTACTGATTTTTAGCTTGTTGGGACTTTATGTACCTTTGAATGTCTAAATTGACCGGACTTTTGAATTTCTTTAAGAATTCCTGAGGTCTTTTTATCTCAATAGTTCATTCAAAGGAACGAAATTGACTAGAATCTTCCTTTAGATAGGTAGTGAGAATAAAAAAATCGCTATCTTAAACATTGGTCACGGAACTGACAAGGCAATAATTGAATTAAAAAATAAGAATCTTAGTTATTGTTAAAATGACGAATCGTCAATTAAGATTACTCAAAAGATGTATCTACTTGATTAGATATATATCTAGCTAATAAGGACGGAAATGACTAAAACACTATTTATATTCTAACTAACTGATGCCCGCGGTTTCGACCGCGATGATGACGGTTACGGCGCGCATCTTTTGCCCTTGTCTCCGGTTTTGGTCAAGCAATTGCGATCAAATGTACAACAGACAAGAAAATATATTACAGTTTGGGGAAGGAACTACTACTTATCTACGATTTAACCATCCCAAATATAGCTAAAATAGAATTTTACTAATGGTCATAGAAAGGAATGCAGCCGCACCCCTCAAACCAAGTAAAAAGACTTCTTACCCGGGGGTATACGATTTCGTAGGTGTAATATTCTGCAAGTGCGAAGAACAACCTTCGATGAGTTTCACCTCTACACGAGGCAGTGTCTTATCTGACTCAGACATTAATTTTAAATAAACTTGTTCAAGTAAAAAAAGTTGTTCAGTATTTAGTGTCCATCACAAACCAATAAACAGAAAAAAATTTAAAACAATATTTCGAGCTCAGAATAGATCTAATTTCGTATTTTACCTAACCCAAGTATTTTTTTAAATATCTCCAATGAATACACAATTTTATAATAGTACTTATAGATATAGCTGACGTCAATACATATAAATATCCATCTGCATTATTTATATCGATATTACTGGTGTTGATATTAGATTGGAAAGGACGTCATAGATTGGGCCATTGCGCAAAACAGTCGATCGTTGACAGAGTAATTGGTATGGTTCTGTAGCCAACGATATACCACCACTACAAATCAAATCAAAAATCATTTATTCTGTATAGACCATTAAACGGCACTTATAAAACGTCAATATCAACAATATTTTATAGATTAGTGAGCAAATGGACCACCTTTTCGAAACGCGGCCCCAACCTGAGAAGACTCTGGCAAGAAACTCAGCGGGCTTTTCTTTTTTTTGGTCTATTTACAATCATTTACTTAGTCTAGATACAAAAATTTGCTGAGTAGCAACTTGAGTGAACAGATGCGTACAGCCCAAGTGATGTTGACGATTTGTCGATACGACACGACACATCGTATGCTACACGCGTGTGCAGTTATTGTATGTTGTGTGTGTCGATACGACGAAACGACGCATTGTGTTGTCTACGTCACTACTGAATCATACTGCAGTAACTAATTTCAGCAATTTAATTGAAATCAGATACTGCATGCAGTTCACTGATAAAGACATACAGCTAATAGTACGTATGTCTCAATAGAAATATCATAATAGCTCTTAAGCTATTGAGATATTTACCATAGTACTGTTTTGAGATCCGTGATCTCTGTCTACCCCTATGGGAAAAAGGCGTGATTTTATGTATGTATGTATGTTTGGAGTTGCTGATATTTCGGGGCTGTTACAGTTCCTTCGTGATCATTGTGCTTGCAACTGGATTATCGGAAACTCTAAAAAATATATGGTAAATATCCCGGTAGCTCTAATAGTTAATAGAATTCTCTGTAATAGTTTATAGTATTAAAAAATGACATTTCAGAAATATGACTCAGTCAATTGAAGTTTACAAATATTATATTTTCGGCGCCATATTTTTATCATTTAATAATAAATATTGGCGCCGTAACTAATGTATAGATAACAGTTGATAACTAAAACATAGTTCAATTCAAAGAAAAGTTTATAAAAAGATCTCTTATGTGATAGTACAGTATTTATTTTGACTACTATTTGGTAGTACTATAGGTCCAGGGTTTATGTTTGCAATGCAAGTCTCTAAGTATACAGAAGTCGAACTCTATGCCGAAGTCGAAGTAGAGCACAACCTAAAACTGACGACTGTATGCTTAGAAAATTGCATTGCTGTTCAAATAAAGTTCACCGCTACGCAGCTTGAAAGGGATTCAATATACACTTTTTTACATTACAACCTTTCTCCTCATTATTGCGGGGTAATAGATATTCTTTCCAGATATATTCCTATCAGATGAATGCCTACAACTATTAATATAAAAATAGTAAGTCGGTTTCTGTATGCTTCAAAAAGTCTCTGTTTAGGTGGTGGTAAGCGTCCTACAAGACTTTCGGGGTTAAGTTAACCTGTATTTACAAGTCAGTAATATTCAATGACGTACATGACTCTGACGTGGGTTCGCCACTTGGGGTAGGACGGGTTAGAGCCAATATAAACTAAATTAACAGTGAGAGGATGGTCGCCGGATTTTAGCGCTTGGATACTGATAATGATTTACCTATGTGCATGCAGCAATGATTCACAGGAAGCGTATATTCTTCAAGGCTCTAAGTTCCACATAACCTCCCCGAGCGGAAACCCCTTCCCATACCGAAGTCATTGAGAATGGTTATGTTCGAATCAATCAAAACCGCACAACTGAGTTGCCGAGGGTGAGGTAGTCTCTGGCATGTTCCTGTCCTAAAGCCAGCGAAGGCCCTCAGGTGTGGGACTACGGTGTCCACATCTTTCCCAGGATAGGGAATGTTCCTGCTAGTGTGACAGTAACTCTACCTGTCAACCCCAGGTCCGCGCTCATAGAAGATGAGGGTCATTCTACAATCTTCGACGCCCGAGTCACCAGTTCATCTGGCGAGTAATATCTGCGATATCTTGTGCCTGTACAATCATTACAGTATGAAAAAATATGATTCGCGTTTAGACACACGCTATCTTATGTTAGCTATCGATGTAGCTTATCGCAATACACAATTTTTATCTGTTATAAAATCTAAATAGCCTTTAATGAGGATATTTTGGGCGATAGTACGTTATCTTATATTAATTACTGACTACAAACAGGCTACCGATTCAGCGGTTATTTATGTTTGCCGACGTTTTCAAAGCCAATTTATGTGTTTTGAACGATTATAATTGGATCTTAATTAATTTCATTGTATTTTTGATTGTGATGGGATGGATAAATGTTAATAGTACCTATTGGCATACATGTTTCAAGGTCAATGTGAAGGCGTCTGTTGTTTTTACCCACAAGCAGGGAGTTCATCTTCACACATTACGAATGGAAATGTTGTGCATACTGCGTACAGTGCCCTTAGCATGAAAAACTATCGAATTCGAATCCGTGTGCGTGTGAAACCTGCCAATCGCAATGCTCCGTTCTATCGATACCTTTACATTACGAATTCGATAGTATTTCGTCCTAAGGCCTCTGTGCGGTATGAAAGGAACTTCATCCCGCTCATACTCAGACTGTAGAGTGACCTCCCTGCTGTGGGTTTTCTAATGACGAACTCCATGTTCTTTTAGAAGCATTAGAAGTTTTCAACAGTATCGACAATACGAGTGTGACGCCTCTGTTTTTGCAAAAGTATATAGACCACGTTGACAACTATCCATCAGGTGGACCGTGTGTTTTTCCGGGTATAAAAAAAGTGGAGACGTCCTTGCTTATACCAAAAAGTTATACGAGGCGATTGAGATGGTAATATATATAGGCAGGTAATTCTGCGTATACGCATAGTCAATGATAAAAATTTAAAATACCTATATAATATATTTCAGCTTTATTAATAATGATTATGGTTCACGCTGTGCAATTTTACACCATTAATACAAAGTAGGAATCTGTGACAGGTCTCAAGTGCTCTGAACAAAAAACATTAATGGCTTTAGGTTGAGGCTACACTAGACAGCTATATATGTGATGAGATACACAAATATCACGAACGCTCCAGTGTATTCTCAACTTAACCTAAGGCTTTTAAGACAAACTTTTTAGTATGAACACAAATTAATTTCATATTAAACAAAAAAGATAGATATAATCGTTCTTAAGGAAGAACACTTGCAATAAAACCCTGTACCAACTTGGGTGGATAAAGTCTTCTAACATTATAAGAACCCTAATGTGGGGAGGTTTTGTCTAGTGTCTAGTACTGTAAAGTATTCAGAATAATTCTTAAGTTGGCCACAATAATTGCTATTCAATTTAAATATTCACTTTGATAAAGTTATTATAACAATTATGACACTTATATAATTTGAATGAAGTAAGACAACTTTATTATAATTACTAACAATCGTTACCGTACATGGATTGTGAAGGAACACTCCTTTCTTAATATATAATTTGATATTATGACTCGACTACATCTGGCGGGGTACAGTTGCCATTGGTATTAGCTTATATTCCAAGTTACCGATCAGCCAACCACTTTAGCATCTAAAAATTACATAAAAATATACCAAGATGGAAAAATGTCACTTTAGGTAGTCCTTTAGTAGCTTTAGTCCTATGAAATGAAGAAGTAAATAAAACATGAATGATTAACATATCTGGTTTAACACAAACTGTAAACTGGAATTGTTTATTGATCTATTTTAGTCGGTCATAAATTAATGAGGTATACATTATTGATAACAACACTTATACTTCTCCACAATATTTATTATTTAACCTAACAGGTTTCGCTTTCCGACATTCTTAAAGTTTTACATTAAGTTCCACAAAGTGTCATCAATTTTTAAAAATTAATGTTCAGAAACTTCTGTTAATGACTGTACTAAATGTTGAAATGGGCACACATTACACTTGAGGGACTCGAAATTACTATTATTTTTAAATTATTTAATTTTAATTGTTATTATTATTTGTGATGTGTATTTTTCTAATTGATTATTAATTGTGTGTGTGTGTGTGCTTCTGAATTCAAATATTTAATTTTAATGATTCTAATTTAAATGATTTTAATGATTTTGTTTTATGCTATGTAGGTAAATACTTATTTAATGTGAAAGTGTAAGGTGTGTAATAAAATAAGTAAATAAATAAACAATTTATAATAACATAACATAATGAACATTCTGATATTGTGTTCTGTAACAGTGTCACATGTGTTAATGAAAAGAACAGTCTTTTGAATAGTTTCCGAATTTCAATGCAAACATAATGATAAGTAAAAGTATAATTATATTGATGGACCGTATAATTATACTTTTACTTACCATTATGTCTCAAGTTTTAGTACGAATAAGTACAAACGTAATAATTTAAACAATTTTATGAATTGTTTTATAACAAAAGCTGTGATTATTTAACTCTCTCCAGTTCTACTCTTTATTAGGCGATTTCTCATGTTTTTGGTCTTTATATAATAATATAGGCATGCGATAATTCTGACATGTGTCTGTTCATCTATTTGTTAATATGATTAATACAACACATTTCGATAAACTACTACCAAATTGATTTCTCATGTTTTTCTCATCATCATAAACGGTGAAAACGGAGTTAGAATAGGTTTTGGTTCGCATCATTAGAGTATACTGCTCTTAGGAGCCTATACCTTTAAATTTGTATTAACTTACTTAACTAGAAGGAAGTACACTTATGCCGAAATATACCTAATAATAAAATAAAAAAACACCTAAAACATTTCATCATTTAATGACCAGTTTTAATGATCTAGCAAGTCTGTTAACTCGATAACCACAAATATACATGTTTTAGTATATAAAACATTAAAAATTATATGTGAAACCGCTTATTATCATAATTCAATAATATCGCAAACGTGATCTTTGACGAACGCCTGTCTCAGCTCCAATTTAACCGTGTAGTGCTCGCGGAAATGTCAGTCGCGGCAAGCGGCAGCTGAGCCCGCTCCCGGCCTCACTTTCAACTCAGTACTTTCATGCAACCATAAATTACCACGACGTCCGGACAGCACCTTCTTATGCGGCTACTAATTGCAAACAAATATCGCCCTTCGCGCCTGCAGACTGTACACCAGTAATTATGGAATCGTTAGCCCGCACCTAAGTGCAGCTTTGTATAAGGACATTAGGTCGGTTTGAAGCTTTTACGTTGGTACTTGCTATTACCTTAAAACGTTAACCTTTAAAGCCAACCGGTTTTATATTGGATCAAAATTTGGCATGAAATTAGCAAGTTATGTGAGGACTAAGGTTTTTCACAGTACAAACTACTGTAGAAATATTTAGCTAAGTTGTAGGCTTTAACAAAAATAGTGTTTACTTGATTGGAATATTTTTGACATCGTAATTTTTGTGTAGATAAGTTTTTATTTGTGTGCAATACTATGCATGTAGTTAGTCACGCAGACGTCTGACATTTTGAGTGGTGATGGGTGTATTATCAGCCGATATGCGTCAACTTTTATGACGCAAATAAATCTTGCTGGGGAGGCCGATAGTGCGATAATGGTGGCGGCAAAATGGCGACGCGTGTCTCTCTAGGTGGCCCGGCGCTGACGGGTTAAGTCTTTGTTGTTACCGTAGAATATTGTTTATCTTGCATACAGTTGGAAGATAAGTGTAGTGATTGCATTGATATGTTGATTACGATATCACGCCAATTCTGCATTAATGATATAAAAATTAAGGAAATTACTTTTAAATAAATGAATACCATAATATATTATATCTTAGTCAAAATATCCTCTTATTTTTATTTAGCACAAGTCAAAAGATGAAAACAAGTTTCGAATATTAAGTAGTCGAGCTCACTTTTAAATTTAAGTAGTCCATTTTAATTTATTTTTGCACTCACAATTGTTGTACTTCATGGTTTTGGTTTAGATACTCATTTTCTACTGTTAGATAAAAGCCACGTCTACAATATTATTGCATACCACTTTCAATGCATAAAAACTTTATGTATGCACAAACATTCTTTATATGCAACCTTTCAATACACGTAATGAATAGTGGAATCACACTATAATTGCACAATATAATTGTAGGTATGAAACCATAGATGGGGTAATTAAATTTCTATTTAAATGGAATATTCACGTCATATGCTACTATTTTTTTAATTTATAGACAGTACCGTAAATTACAAGTATTACGGCAAACATGACTCAAGTTTGCGCAATACTAATACCAATTATAGTCCTGTGTATTGAGTTATATCTGTGCAATTAATCATAGATTAAACAAGTTTAATTACGTATGATAATTAATAGATTGAGTTTTAATACTTGATGTAGCGCTGTGTCATAATGATAAGTTAGCAAGTTAATAAGTAATTAAGTGATTTAATAATGTATTAAGAGTCGCGGTAGAAAGCTATGGTTAAATGCGATTGTTGATTGAATGTCACATAAGTGGAGAAGAATTTGATTTTACGTTTAATAATAATGTATGTACAGAATAGTTAGAATAAATAAATTAGGTACTTCTTTCTAATACAATAAAGAGAAATACTTCTATAGGCCTTAAAGTTATATGACAGTCAAACATTATTGAACTATAGGTATACAAAATCAAGTTACAATTTTATTACAAATCAAAATTTTATAGCTCAGCCCCGGTCACCCCGGTTCTGTAAACACACGCAACTTTGTGAGATGCAATATTAAAAATAATCAGACCGTTGAAAACGAATAAAAAGCCAATTCGACAGACGCTGACCAAACTGGATCGATGACTTATTACGTTGACACTTAAATAAACGAAATTATACTTTATTGCCTAAAAAATAGGCATCACTTTGAATGTAATTTTAAGGTTGTAAACTCAGGGGATTTGTCAGTCAATAAATTTATTGAGGCTAAGCTTTTTAATGTGTAGTGTTTTGACTGGACTGTATTGATGTACTTTGGTTGTATAAGAGGATTAGCGAATTTTGAAGAAAGAATGTTAACGACAAGTGTCATTGATTTGGTGAGGGAATTTGAAAGTAACGAAAACAGCTTAGAATTATTATAAGAGGTCATACGACACAGAAATGAAGTTACGAATGTAGCCCGTAGAATAAGCAAGCAGATGAGGCAGTATGATAACCGCATCTGCCGAGGGACAGAAGCAAATAAGGCATAGAACGGAAACTGGCAAAATGAAATGTGGGAAGGGACGCCCACATGGTAAAATAGGCGGATGACCTGAAAAAGCACAAGATGGCATATTGAGAGAGACCTATGACCAGGAGTGTGCCTGTGGTAAGTGACTTTCAACTCTACCACTAAGTTTCTAGGTTTCAAATTCATACTCTTCTTCACTGTTTCGATGCAATTCCAAAGAATTCTGAAGTAATTTGGTTTTAACATCAACTGACAATGTGTCCGTTGAAAACATGTACAGAAATCGGCAAGAAACTTGGCAAGAACCGTCAGCGCATCTGAGACGATATTTGGGTCTCTTTTGCGGTAAAGCATACATGATTAAAAAAAAATTATGAATTGAATAATGACAAGCACTTTTTGTGCCTCTAAGTGTACGATGCACGAACTTACCCCAACTAGGTACTATAAAACCTTGCCAAGTTAGATGCCGTGCTTGATGGCCTAGCTAGGGATATATCCTAACTGTGGGAATAGCGTTATTAAAGACGGCTTGTTGTGCTCTACGAGGCATGAACAGACCAATGCAAATAGTATGACTATTTGCATACATATGTACAAATATTTGCACCAACCGGAAATCGAACCTGCATCTCTACGGCTTCACTACCGGCACGTCACAGAGGCCAGGGAAACGAACTTCGAGGTACAAAGTGCAATCTTAAGATGCAACCGAGATGGCTTAGATGAATTAGAAAAGACGTATCTATTACATTGTTGACGGAACTAATTACAGGAAGATACCTTGAACTTATTATTCTACACACACGTGACTCTCATTGTAAAAAGTACCTACTATGTCACCACTGATAATGTTTAATAACCAGCTAGCAACCATCGGTTGAGCAAGAAAACGGTTTAATAACACGATTACTTCCACGAAAGCCACTCTCCCAGCTAAAAGACAATAGGTGTCGATATTTTTCAGACTTCCCTATTGTTACTTTTGTCCCTCTTAATTGATACCTTGCGATTAATAACTAGTAATTGTGTGTAATCGTAAAATCAATAGCAAGAAAGTAGATAAAAGTACCGTGTTAGAGATATGCAGGAAAATATTGAAACGTTATCGTCTTAATATCGTTGCTGAAGCGAACTGGTTAATATTCTGGATACAATTTTGATATTGAATTATTTACAATAGTAAAAAGTGAATGTTTAATCATTTATTAATTCTTTCATTTAATTAGTAAGTTACGATTTAATTTTTTGACTATAATAACGTAACAGAAATGTCTAAAATTAAATGGCATTAAATGAAACTTAACTTATTTGTCTAAAATTATTGATTCTTTTAGTAAGTAGCCTCTGCACAAAACATTTTAAGATGAAGTTGAAGTTGAATTTTATGCCATATGTTTAATGAAAGCAGTATTTTTATACTTATTATTTAATTACTTCTGATATTATTAACGATGTTTCAATATTCCACGACATTTACCTGGAATGTCATTTCAATCGCTAGATTATTTTCTACTAGGTATATCATTTGACATACGACCTTGATTTATGTGCCAACATACACCCTTATCAAATAATAAATCATGTTAGACATGAACATGCAATGGCCGTTACAAAGTATACATTTAATATTGAAATAAAGTAGAATGCGGGTGAGATCAATCATCAATAGATACTTAGTGCACTTATAGCATAAAAATAGGTACTTAAGGCAAGGAATTCCACGAGCAAAAAGAAATAGTTGGATGGAATATCGCTATAATATAATCTATTTTTCTATTGATAATATTGGTAGACATTATTTGAAAAGATAGAGTTATAAATATCGCCCTAGTGCCACCATGATCGACTGCCGTGTCTAATGTATTTGATGCCAGGATAGGGTAAAGATTTACCCCAAATTAAAAATAGATACAAATATGATATGACAGATTCTGTAGCGGAACCGACGTCACCAAACTCACACATACATCCATTAATATTACATTGTAGTACCTACTAGTAGACAATTGTTTTGATGGGTTTTATATATATAATATACCTATTGCCAAATCAGTCTAAAACGAAAATATGCATTAGTCGTTCAAAATAGAGGTAAATAGAGAATAAAACAAGTAAGTATTTACGACGTTTTAAAACTGGTATAAATTACAAAATTCTTACTGTATGAGATAATACCTACATGTGATGTGATAAAAATTAGATGGATGTCAATAGCACTGACGAACGAACTGGTCCTATTAGGTAGGTATATTTACATCAATATTTTGCTTTTAATATTTTTGATAAACGATTCGAAATTTCCTTCCTAATAAACATTACTAATAATAGATTTGAGAATTACTTAAATATATTAGATCGATTTGAAATAGCAATAATTACTTTACATTTTTATACTACTTTTTTAAATTAAATAAAAATAAGTACCGCCATTGGTTTTGCAATGTTAACATTGCATTGTAGACAACCCTATTCAAGAGCCTTAACAAAATTGGAAGTGGACTGAGCGACTGACGACTGCGATGTGGGCCTTTCGCGAAAGAATCCGCTCGCAATTACGCCAATCAATTATAATGGAAGAGGAAATTGCTCGTTTCCGCGGCCGCTTACACAGAACACAGAGTTGTGTTGTTTGGTTCAAGATAGGAGAGCAAGCGTTAAAGCAAGTACAGTTTTTTTTGTTGCCCTCAAGGTTAACCCGCCTCGAGGGGGAGATTATTTCGTTAAGGTCCATTCTGCTATTTGATACAGAAATTTTTGTTACATTAAGTCGAATGATATGTTTGAGAGTATAAAGAATCATTATTGTCTAGGAAAAAATATTTACAATATCTGGGACGGCTAATTCAGCCTGTTAAGGGTTTTTTATCTATGTTGTCGATCATCGATGACACTGCCTACATATTTATGAATATGTAGTAACAATAAATTGAATTATAAATATTATTTGAATTTTATTTGATGTATTGATACTTATTTTTGAAAGCATTTCAAATGTCCATTTAAAAGATTACTTACTCGAAAATCATCATAAGTTTTATTTTAAAACGAATATGTTATGTTATAAATAGTCTAGTTAACTACTACTTTAATTTTCAATGAATAAGAGATTCCATCAAGTTATAGTATCCGACCTACTAAACGAATAAATAAAACGCCCTCGCCTGTGCGTTCAGCCACATCCCCACTAACGTGCCTAGCACGCGACTACGAACGTTTGAACGGATCACGACGAAGCATACGGCGGCGGTCAACATGATTGTGTCCCGCTCAACCTGAATCGCTAGATTCCAAGAACTTGAGGCGGTATCTAGGACTGTCAAACTTTTCTACGGATATAATATGCAGTCCTTGGTGAAGGGGAAATACCCAGGGAGTGTTGCTTTGGCATCGTAACGATAGAATTGTGTGACAATGATCTTTATGTAATGGAAAAAATCATAAACCGCAATGCTAGAACCATTATTTAAGGACATAAAGTCTGCAACGTATGTCAAAATACCTCACTCTCATTTTATCTGATTTGTGTGACACCGCTCCGCGGTTGTTGCAATAGTTCACAGCGGGTTTGAGTGCTTGCTTCCTACCTTGTTTACCGTTATCATAATATATATATACTTTGATTCATAATTACAAAACTAATTAATCAGCCCATCGCAGTCCACGGTTGGATATTTCCCAATGTTGGGAGACTTTGGCCTACTGTTTTCATGCTGGTCAGACAGGTTGCTTTATTTCAAGTTTTTCTTCTTTCGCAGTGATAATCGTCAGCGTATTTTTCCGTTTGTTGTCTTTTACAACTCCCTTCGGAAGAGATGGTGAGATGCTATTTTTTCTTAGGCACAGCACGGACACAAACTACCACTTGTAAAATAATAAAATAAAAATAAATTAACAATAAAAAAAAAAAAACCAATATATAATCAACTATTCAAAATGAAAATTAATGTAACATATAAATTTTTTTATTACAATTAATTTATTTTCTGCAAAATTATTCCACTTTCACGTCCCCTGTTGTGGGATGTAAGTGAGGAAAGTTTGAGTAACAATGACTTATTGATTCCTTCTTTAGACTTCACAGTAAAGAATTACACTTGTTTTTGCCACTAGATTTTTGACCAGTTCTGAATACCTGACGTTTGACCAGTATTGTTGACGGCTTGAGCAGCTCTCTTGTAAAAAGTTAATTGTTTCGTGTTCAGCTTTTTAAGCCTCTCTTGTATTAGTAACATGTGATCAAACTCATTCAATTATGTTTTTGGGAGCTTATAGAATTTGGCTGAACATTTGTCATTTTTTCTGATATTGATTGCGTATAAGAATACTAGGTAGTCTTTTCTTTTCACTAAAAGGAATAGGTTAAGAATCTCTGGAATATTTACTTTGAATATCGTCACCTTGTTTATTTTGTAATTCCATGTTTTTTTTTCAATATTTTATATAAAATTAGATTTTGTCAAAACTACTTTGGTGAAGCCCCACATATTACCCGATCAGCTTCGCTCTCCCCGCAGTTCAGGGAATTCCCCTTCGATCGGCAATCCAGCAACAGTGAACTTACAGCCTGGGTCCTATTCAATAAACATTACAAATCTTCAATTATGTAGATAAATGACAGATTTGTAAAGATTTATGACAGGCGCTGTTTAATAAACTTCACAATTCTACAACTGAATGTAAGAATTCTACAACTAAATCTACCATAAATAATACCCTTAATTACAATTATTGTTTAAAATTTTCACATATTTAATTTAAAGAAACGCCTTTAAAGTAACTACTATATAGAGATTTCGTTCATTCCCATACTTACTCCTCTGATATTCAAAGGTTGATTGGGAGAGAATTTATAGTGAGTAAAGCTCGCCTTTGTATTCTTGCATTTTTTTATGTATGATCTCAGCACTTTGTGTGTAGAATAAAGAACTAAGAATGTACTACAGATATCCTGATTTAGGTATGACACGGTTCGTGAGGTGGGCATAGATTTTGAATTTGGAAATTTGAATTTGGAATTCGGCCCTGCTGTTCGACAGTAAACATATAAGCTGTTCTCACACTATCTAACTAACTAGAGTAATAACGTCTGCACCTGTTGTCAGGTGTGTAAGTATCTACGTAACGTAAACCTTGTGGTTTAGCGAGCAGGTTCTACGAAGTAGTTTATTTCATTAGGCCGACGCAATCAGCGTGGCGCGACGATGTGAAGTGTCGGTCTTTGGAGATTTACTTTGTACTTGCCATATTACCGGTGCTTTGGTTAAGTGAGGCCTTAGAGCATAAAGTTACTATTTTAACCC
The DNA here is from genome assembly GCA_963691645.1 of Pelosia muscerda. NCBI lineage: Eukaryota > Metazoa > Arthropoda > Insecta > Lepidoptera > Erebidae > Pelosia > Pelosia muscerda. Next base: position 4,908,457 of record OY829100.1, read on the forward strand.
ATTTGGACCTGAAACTATTTTTTTTCGAATGCACATGTTTCTGTCCACTTTTATTAGTCCTAAGGTATCACAGAACATGAAAAAAATATTTAAAAAAATATAAAATAAAAAGGGGGTCCAGAAAGGGCCGTATCGTATGTGATACAGTAGGCTCATACACATGCAATAATACCAAAGTTAGTAAACAATATCTTTATTGTTCTAATGATCATTATATATTATTTTTTGTGTGATAAGCTAGGAAACATTCAACATGTAAACCCACATCGCACTTGATGCATCTTGCAGGACACAATCGATGACAAATTCCACATCGCGTTCTTTTGTTTTGAGGCTGTTTGATAACGTAGTGACCATTATCATCAAACCTGGCATCCATTGTAAGTGACGATGGTCTGCTCGGTCCCGATTTACTTCTCAGTGTATTAGTCTCTATGAGTGCGATTGCTACGCGACGTCTAAAGGCAAGCATATCCATACTACCACCATTGTATCTGAATAGAAGCCAGGCGTTTTGAAGTGACATATCGATGCAGTGCAAGATAAGAGGCATATACCACTTCTTACCACGAATACTTGTCCTTAGTGATGCTATGTTTTGATCCGAAAGATCAACACCTCCCATATTTTGGTTATATTTATGTATCAAATGTGGTTGAGAAACGGTTATTTTCTTTTTTTCTTTCTGAGAGTATCGTTCAGTTTTATGTAACGGAGTTATACCACTGGCATTTGAGCAAACTGTCACTATGCTATTATCATGCCACTTACAAATTATAACTTCATCACAGACACGATAGTCGAAGAAACCCCTGTCCTTCTTTTTGGTCTCTTTACTGTCTAGTAAAGGGCAATTACTGGTCCTATTTTCCCTCATGGTCCCGGTCACTCGTATGTTCCTCTTTGTGAGTTCGGCAATCAATGGAAGTCCAGTAAAAAAATTGTCTATAAATAAATGGTAATTTCCTCCGAGGCCTAGTTGGCTGAGTTTGTCAGTATATGTGAGAACCACACTAGCACCAAGACCCAACTCTGCATATCTGGGATTTAGAATGGTTGTGGCACCTTGATATGGCTCAAACCACACTATATAGCCATTTGATGTAGCACCTACCCAAAGTTTGAAGCCGTATCTTATTGGTTTACCACGTATAAATTGTTTGCATCCATGTCGTCCAAAGTATGGTACCATTGCCTCATCAACACTATGATATTCTTTATGGGGGCAATATCGCAAGAATTCTTCTGATAGTTGTTTCATAAGTGGACGTACTTTTGCAAATTTGTCTGATTTGTCTAAGTGTAAATTGTCTGCGCAATGTAAATTAGAAAAAATTACTGAAAATCTATCACGAGATAATGCACTTACAATAAGTTCGTTTCTTGTGTCAGGTGTATTCTCCCAGTACATTCGTCTTCTATTCACTTGACAGTATCCACTAACCAACAAAATTCCGATAGCACACTTCATTTCCTATATTTTTACATCAGCGGGAAGATTCTTTCTCCCTAAGTATTTGTTTGTTTCAGTGGTGAGTAATTGATATACTTCTTCCGAAAAAAAGAATGAAAACCAATCGACTGGCGATCTATTTTCAGGAACATACAATATGGGCTTCCATGTTGAATTTACTTCAGTATAGTTTTTCTTTCTCCAGTTATACTTTTTGGCTATCTTACGTAATGGCTGGTCTACTTCTGGGTCCTGACTTGCTTCGCCTTCGAGACTAGATTGATGACTTTCGGGGTCATTTTCCAATGTTTCTATATTTACTTGATGAAGCTCTGCATTTGTGCTCAACAAACTTGGGGGTAGGTTGTTTATATGGACGTTATCTTCATCACCAGAGTCTTCATCCGTCAAATCTTCGTTTGCATTTACAGGTGGAAGTAAATAAATATCATTGTCTGCACCAGTATTTTCTAATTCGTCGTCTTCTAAAAGCGTTACGATGTCATTCAATGACAAACATCTGAAATAAAAATAAGGTAATTTTATCACGTGTATAAGCCTACTGTATCAAATACGATACACTACTTTTCATGAATAAAAAAAATGCACTAAAATAAGTCAAACAACAAAACTTATGCCACATATGCTCTTTCTAACTTTTGTTTTTACTATATAATATCAAACTACATAATGGTTAGGATAAAATTAATTAATTCTTACCGTTTTGATGACATGTTAAAATTCTTATTCTCGAACCACAATAAAAAATCATAGGTATGCACCCTGTGACGCCAATTATAAGAGTAAAGTTATTTTTGTAGTATTGTTTAGACCTTGCACTTGACACTTGCACCAAATGTAAACAAATTCTTATCGCGGGTACTTGACAATAATTTATTATTTCTGGTGTATCGTATGTGAGACGGTAGGTCTAAATGGGTTAAGAAACGCTCATAAATCACCCGTGTGTTTTTCACCAGTAGTAACCGGTTAAGTTTATGGTAAGGTGAAAACGATAACAAGTAAAAAAGAGAACTAAAAAATAGAATTATTGAAGACAAAATTTATTTATGAGGTCTATATGTGTGCAATAAAGAATTTGAAGAAGAAAAACGAAGGATTTTTTTATTTGTGGACTTTGAGTTAATCGCCCTCAAAAGTAACTTAAGGAAAAAGAAAACAAGGTATACCATATAGACCATAAAAAATTGAAGCTACTTTTTAGCACGATACTTTTTTGGTACAATACTTAGATATTTAGTGGAGTAATAGGGTGTTAAGGGAACGCCTCCGAAAACGAAAACAGGGGATGCCACTGATGATTTTATCAATTATGGGCAATTTTTTTGGACGATTTTTTTTTGGTAATATAATCATGTTTTTTTAACCATTTTATTAGTGTAGTTCACGCAATAACGCTATTGAAGGGTTTTAAAAATCATGGCATTATCAGTTAATTTCATGGAACAGCATATAAGCAACATAAGAAAATCAAATTATGAAACACATAAAAATAATAAAGTGTATATTACACACTTGTAGGTACTTCTCCAAGATATTTATTATTATACCTGGCCAGTTTCGCCGTGCGGCATTCTTAAAAGTTTACATTGACAGTTAAGTACAAGTGTGTTATCAATTATGTGTAACAATAAGTTCCACTAAGTGCCACCAATTAACACATTAAGTAATATAAAAATAACTATAAGTACTTTATTATTTTTTTCTATGTGAGGACAGATAGTAGGTATATTTTTTAGCGTGTAGCATAATTTTTGAGGGTGACTGTACAAAACAAGCTTAATTAAGTACTCGCACGTGTCAGACTGGTGTTTAGCGCTGATTTTCAACTTATGCCAATTAGTCTGTCATACAAAATATAAAAGTAATAACATACACACAAAAAATATTTATGTGAGAAAAAATATATGAGTGATGTAGGTACGACTGTACGACAAAATGGGTTGCATAATTCTTATGCAGTTCCTATACATTAAGTCTTGGAATTTTTTACCAGCGCACATGTTTCCTTCTTACTACAGTCCCGGGTCCTTTAAGCGTGAAACATCTGATTCTGATCTGATCTTGAAGTGAAAAAGCATTTGATGAAGACTTGACGTCTTTTCGTCGTCTTTTCTTTCTGACCGCCACCATTGTAGCACTGTATATGTTTATAATAGTGACCCTCTTCCCTAAGACTTTGCCTTCAGCTTACCATCAGGCGAAGTGAAGTCAAATTGACATGCCATAACATGAAATCGAATCAAATGTGTATAATTTACAGTTAAAGTGAAAGGTTTACAATGATCGAGCATGTATGTTTTGCCAGTGGTATACTAGCACGCAAATATTATTTTCTATAAACGTTTTGTTGTTGGTGATAATACCTTTGTTGTTGTTATTTTGTTGATTGGTTGGTAGTTGGTGACTTGAGTTGAGTGACACGACTGCTATGTAGAATGGGCGGGATCGATTCCCGTGTCGATATTTGTATTCATGTCTATGTCTATTTGTTTATTTTTTATTTGTATGTCTATTTGCTTTGATCTGGGTATGCTACAATATGGGGCTTTTCAAGATGGAAATTAGAAAATGTCTACGAAGGTTACATTTGGGTACAACGAGCTTATTAAATATATATTATTATATAGCACAGAAATTTTGGATTGCAATAACAAATCATTAAAAACATAAGAAGTAATTTTCCGCATTTACAATTAAAATTCTATATCAACGAATACCTCTTGCTCAATTTGTACCTACTTATTGTCATACAAAAACCTACAAAATTCCAGTACTAATGAAGATACAGCTGAATAATAAGCAATGTAATCAACCAACAAAAAGATCCTACAATCAACATCCGAGCGGCTGTGGGTGACAAAAATGCAATTTAAGTTATGCGAAACTAAAAACTCAATTCTGAGTCGAAACTCAAGTGTAATGGCGGACGTCGAACAAAAACCGTCCTTCGATCTCCCGAGACCATAATTATTCTTATGCCGAGATACGAGTATATACCGATCTACAACACTCACATACCTTCATCTATTACATTAAATTCTATGCGCTGCACTCGTGTATTATGTCGCCAATGATGTCTCTATCTTGAATTTTCACTTTTTCTCGAACAATTTAATGTTTTTGTTCATTATGTTTACATTTAGATGTCTTATTTATCTTATAGTTTATATCGTATTCAGTACTAATGATGAGCGTGAGAGATACAGAATATTAAACCAGTTGTAGGCACCCTGTGGTTATCGCTAGTGTGGCACAATGATGTAAAAATATACAACATTAGCAATGCGATTAGACATATTCCGGTTTATACCACTGAATGCGCCACTAGTGGCATAAAATGAAAAGGAAAAATACGTCATTATTGAAAATATGGACATTGACGAAATTCCCTCAATCAAAAGTCGCGCAGCAGCTAATAGTGAGCTATGCTTGGAGTGTCTTTGAAGGATATAATTCGTAATGAAGTCATCCAACAAAGAATTAAAGTTACTGACATAGTTATATCCGACATAATACCACCGACGCACCGACATAATATCCATACTGAAGTGACAGTGGGCTGGCCACATCTGCCAAAGGACCGATGGCCGCTGGAGCAAACGAGTCGTTGAGGGAAGACCGCGAGAAGGCAAACGGAAAGTGGTACGCCCCTTAGTCAAATGGACTGATGACCTAAAAAGGTGGCTGCGACAGACTGGATGGAGAGTGCGGAGAATAGGGAGCAGTGGCGCACATTACGAGAGGCCTATAGGTCCTGCAGTGGATTGCAATAGACTAATTGATTAATTGACCTCTAACACCCAAAGTCAAGTAATTATATTAAATAACGGTATTAAATTATTTGATTTCAATATACCATACCGATGTGTACCCATTCTCAACTCAAACATTAACCCACTTCTAAGGTTAGAACAATGTGAGTCACAATTCAAGCAGTCAATACAGCATAATATTTCAATTAATTTAAATGAATGCCATTATTTCAGATAAGCAAAGCTCAATAACTTCAACCTTGGAAAGGAGAATTAGTTTACCTAGGGACTTTACGCAGTCATGGTTAATTCATTCCCCTCAAGGTTCATAGATTAGAATAATAGATAACTGTATAAATATTGCATAATGATAATGTCATACAATGTTTATTTTTTAAGTTTAGTAATAACTAGACAGTACAACGTCATAAAATTTTTTATGATTTTTATGATACTACCAAGATAAAACCGAAGTGCATCTTATAAAAACTAGATTCAGAGCAAGCTCGTATTATGGGCATAATCTAGAATGCAGATGAATTATTATCTGTTTTTTAGTTTGGGTGTTTCCTTTCATGTATATTATGTATTTGTAAAAAATATACTTATTTTTGTATAAATAAGTACCAACATGTACATAAACCTGCTACTAATGACGTCGTATTCCAACGGTCTATCATCACTTCACTCAGGTCATTAACCATTTATCTTCAAACTTTTTTTATATGAAACTCATCAATATGGTTCACCTCTCCGAATCGTAAGCTACCTAGAAGAGGCTGTGACACATAACAATACCTACTGTCATGATAGTTGACAGTCTTCACTAATAACCAACCAATTCTAAAGCCCTATTCACACGTGTTGGCGAACACGATGGCATATGCGTTCGCTAACATGCGTTGGCTAATGTGTATGGGGGGCTGTTATTCTTGGCGGGGGTCGGGAAAATATGTTAGTGAACGCACATTAGTACGATCGAGACCACCGCAGTGGTACTAAACTAATTTTCGCTGATACCCGCTACTTGCTATACCCATAAATCACATTCGATATCTTATTTCGTGTGCTATAATCAGCTCTGGCTCCCTGGAATCGTTCGCGGAATCAGTTCAACATGACCAGTTTTTGTGCATCTGGTGACCGGCTTCATACTGTTCTTTGCATTCAAAGAAGAAGTTTAACATAGCTGTTTGTTGGATACCTAATATGGCCTATCTATATATATCTTCATGGCCTAAGACCTTTTACTTAGGCTCCTTATTTTTCTGTCTAAATAAGTACATTGGTTAGAATGAACCTTATCATGGTTACTTGATGAATATTACCGACAAAGGTGTATAAAATCATCTGCTCAAAAATACATAGTAAGTATGTGGAAGTGTATTTTTTTAACTTTAACGATAATTAAATACCTTTCTGGAAATTAAGTCCGTCCTCTGTTATAGTCCTCTAAAGCTTGAAATGTTTGAATTGTACTTACATAACGTACCTAATAATATATGTAGTATAAAAAAATGAATTTAGTACGTACTTAAGTATGAGTACTTATGCTTCTCTCTGAAGATGTTCTTTATGCGGCGAGACGTTTTCGAGAATATTCTTATGCCTACTGCCAAACATTTATTACACACTAGCTGACCCGCGCAACTTCGTCTGCGTCACCCCGTTTTTGCAACATTTTTCATTCCTGCTCCGCACCTGTTTGTTTTAGCATGATGTTGTATACATATGAACCTTCCTCTTTGACCATTCTATCTATTAAAACAAACCGCATCAAAATCCGTTGCATAGTTTTGAAGATTTAAGCATACAAAGGGACAAGAAAAATAGGGATAGAAAACACGACTTTATTTTATACTATGTAGTGATGATAGTGATTATTACAAAAACATCTACCATTATTCTATCAATGCAAAAAAGGCTCTCGTCCAACACGGTGGCAAATTAATCCGTTTGGGGCTCAAACTGCATATTCAATGCGAGAATTTATATCATGGCGAAACTGTTGCGCCAAGAAAAAACAAATTCCATTTAATTATGACTGATTTTAAAAATCTGTGAACAATGCGAACCATCTTTTGTGGTCGCACAGCAACTTTTTTTATTTCCAATGAAACTAATTTGATAATTTCTTATTGAATGCGGTCGAACCCTTCTCTGAACTGCTGATGTAACGTATAATATATGTATCTTATGTATAGGCACTTAATTGGGTTTCTAAGAAATGAATTAATTTGACGGATGAAACGGTAGCATTGTGTATAGCTATATGAAAACCAATTAATAAAATCAAGGATGCGAGAATCGGAAAGTGTTTTGCTGGCAAAGTTGGCAAATCTATCATGCGATAAGCGAATGTGTGTGTGTGCAAACAGTCGACTGTGTCCTGCACATTTCACGACAAATTTATTATAACATAAAATCAAAACCAGTTTATAAAATGGTATAAGTATACTTTATTTAATCAACTCAACAACACTTAGGAAGTTAATGAAATCAAAATAAATCAACAGAAGCTTTCTTAATAACAACAAAGAATAAATCTTTTTTTAAACCGTTGGATAGTTAAAGCTATCTTTATTTGCAAAAAATCTATCCATTATTTAAAATGTTTCTTTCGAATTATCAGCCATATTAATATATTCGCAATTAATATTAGTGTGCCGTCGTCGGCCATTCGGCTCGCCACGCGGCGTCAGTTAGATATGTCAAGATTTATTGAGTACGTCACACGCTAAAAGGTTTTGAGCCGAGTCGCCGTACGATAAGTATTACTTATAATTAGTGAGGGGACACGCGACCACAGACGTGGATGCAAGAAACAGATTTGAAATAAATTTATTATTTCAATTTTAGTCACTTTAATGTAAGCTATGATTAAGCATTGACTTATTTGTCATTAAGTAAATACAATTCAAATATCTATGAGTTTTAAAAACCAGCTGGTTAATTATCATAATGGGTATGACAGTGGCCTAAATAGGTTGACCTAGACTGAATGAAGTGTATTTGCCCGAGTAAATATTTATTCTCTGAATTTTTGTATCTTTAGTATTTGTGTGGTTTGGTAATTGGTAGGTAAATGGTGAAGCAGTAAACTTTTTTGAAGTTATGTAGTCATTACTTATACTGGATCGTGAAAGATGAATAGGGGAAGAAAAATTGCAGGCAGTGAAGGTGACTCCAGAGTCACTGCTCCAGAGTCAGGCTCTGAGGTGATGATTCAGATGCAATAAGGACAAATATAGATGATGATTAATCATTACATAACCCTTATTTTACACCTTTTCCTTGGTGGATAGTGGCATAAATGAATGAAGTAATGATATAGTGCCTTAGTTCCAATTATTTTAGTTAGTGCCACATGTTATATTGTTGTTCATACTTTCCTTCCAATTTCTCAGTAACGTAATCTTAAGCTTTTCTTTGAATCAATTTCAAATTTTACTTTCTAGGCATCATATAAATCGTGAAAACTACTTATTAATTTACTACAATCTTATGATAAATGATATAATATTCGATGCAGTGGTAAATTAACGACTTAAGAATAATGGCGAAAGAAACAATTTGCTTAATTTAGACTTTTACAGAAGAGACAAGTGACGTTGGTTTGTGTGCAAAACTTCTGGGAATCCAATCCATAAATTTACCTAACCAAATAACAATATTGTAACGGTAAATTTTAGAAGTCTAGTTTTATAAAATTTAACCCACAAAATAATATCGCGGACAAAGTTCAATACAATTAAAAAACGGATGCATAGTGTATTGTATTTTGATTCTTTATTATCGTCAAAATATTTTTTCACTTTACCACTGATTTGAGGTAGCGTGACCACTTTGCTATTTGTTGTCAATAACATTTCATTAATTGTGTGAGCTTCACCGGGGTCCGTCGATACTATACGTGCAATAACGACAATCGTGTTAAATTGTCTTTGATTTACTTAGATGCATTTTCACTCTGACAACCGTAATTATTTCAAATTTTCGCCATGTCATGAAAACGTAGGTTTAACTTTATAAACTGGACAGAATAAAAAAAAATCTATAGCTCATGGGTTAGGCGAGACTCATTTTTGAATTTCGAATCGAACTCAACATTTTGATACCTTTTTGTTCTTGATTAATGAATTTTAAAACCTATCTGTAATAGCCCGAGAGCCCACGACCAAAACCATGTCTCATAGCAATACGGCAAAAACCCTATAAAATCGTTAGATTGTATGATTCTGAACCCGACTAGGTGTGTAGTAACGGTCGAAAGTGTAGCAACTGCGTGGGAGGCCATTTCTGCTGTGTCAAAAAAAAAGACAGTCGGTATTATAGCAATACGTCTGATAGTGAAAATGTACATAGATTTTATAATTGTATTACGAAAAAGTTTATTTTCAGACATTTTGCGCGTAGCATATAGCCTGAGCGCATTTTTGAAAATGTCAACAAATTTAGCCGACCTGTATCATAGCAATACGGATAATTTTTTTTTCAACTTTTCGTATTGCTGCCATGATTACCAAAAACCTGTTTTCAGACACTTTAAGTGTAGCATATACTCCCAAAAACGAAAATAACGTTTAACATTTCGACGACGATTCCGAATCCGACAGCGATTGAATACGAGAATATTTTGTAACTTTGAATAAACCGTTTTTTTTTAACTTCATCCCAGTTTCCTTTTGTGCGATTTATTTCAGTTCTTCAAGTTCAATGTTACGGTTTCGGGTAAATTCTTTGTTAATTATTATCTAATAAATTCAGGGTCGCAACGTATTCATTGGTTTGTAACAGAAAATTCAAGATGCCTCAATACGATTTTTAAATGATATCTGAGTATCGCAAAGTTGTCTGATAGAGAAGGTGCTACACTTAATTTGTCTGATATAATTTTTTTGCACATGTGGACAACTTATTTTATCATGTCCAACAATTTTCAGACATATTGCTATGATACCGATCGGTAAAATTTGTTAACATATTCAAAACGGTCTACAAATTTATTGCGTTCACATTTCCGTCTGAAAATTGTTTTGTTCGCATCAAATAAACAAAATTTACTAATAAAAAAGATTTTCAGACGTATTGCTATGAGACATTTTTTTTGTCTCATTTTTAATTTTTTTAAGTGATTTTACGGGTTTGCGCTACACCACTAACGTCTGAAAAATATGTTTCCGGTATCTCAGAACTATCATTCAACTACAGTCTGCAAATCAGACATATTGCTATGATGCAGTTCGGTAAAATTCTTTGACAATTTTGAAAATTCGGTCAGATCAAACGCTACGCGGAAAATGTCTGATATTGGTATTTTCGAGTTCAGAATAATCGTATCTATCGATTTGATGCGGTTTTGGCCGTATTGCTATGAGACAAAAATTTTGGTCGTGGGCTCTCGTACTATAAACATAGGGTGCCTGCGTGTAAAGTCATCTATATGCTATCTATATCATAGGAATCAAAAGTAAACTAGCATATTGTTACTGGTCAAATAGTGGAATTCCCAATAAAAGTGGTATTTCCAGTTAAGTAAAGTGTGTTCAACTATTGCAAATCGAGTAATAAATCTTCATTAGATCGATATTTTTAGTAAACGTCGTTTGGGTTTGTACCTTTCATTTTCCTCGACATTTTGATGGACTTGTATTAATTGTGATTACATATAGATATAGAATATCAATTGTAGCGTTTCAACCAAAGAACAAATAAAGATTTATTATTATTATTAACCAACTTGCTTTTGTGTTATTACTATTACCACATGAGTTGAATAACTTTTCAACATAAGACAATTCCAGTCACACATTTTTTTATTGCAATAATAATTTATAACCGACGTGACGTAAGTTTTGTATCAATTCAATTGTTATAACGTGTTTGTGTCGCGTGTTAACCCTACGGCTGCTACCCTGGCTGACATTCCAGCGGCATGCCTGGGGCCTTCGCGACCAAATTGCCGCCTTTATCTTAGGCGCCTTCGACAAATTACGTCGGCCGGCCCCAAAAAGTCAACAAGTTTATCGTAAAACGTTAGAGCGTGTTAGTTGCTTGTACTCCGATGCTTTTAATTTTGCCCGTAGAGTTTTTGTTATGTCCTCATTTTAGGGTTATCTTGGTGGGTAAGGCTGCGTGCCTCTGTCACATATTTTCGAGTCGCCCTTTTAAGAGTTTTGGCTGATCGTGAGTGCTTATGTTGATTGTAGTAATTCATGTTATGATTTGTTTTGTCTGTGTGGATTACATTATACCACTAAATATTTTGAAATTGTGCTTCTTGGTCATTAAAATGTATTATGAATCTGGAGGATCTATCATTATGTCATGAGCATGGCATTTTATTGTGCGCTGGGAGAATTTACTTCACGCCTATTTGAAAAGGCCTCCCCCTATTTGTGGAAATCGAACCGACTTAAACCATCGGTCATCTCGAGTCGTGAGGTAGTCTCTGGCATATTTTTCACTCCGTGGCTAATAAGTTAGTACCTATGCTTGAAAAATCCGACATAACCACACTCGCGGGCTTCTGCGGGGCGTATCCGTGACATTTAGCTATACGTATGGTGACAGAGAAAAAATATTAATACCCCATTTTATCTGATGTGTGCCAAAAGAGGTGATAAAATGAAAAAATATCGATATCAGTAGGCCAAAGTCTTGCAACATTGGGAGAGACCTATGTCCAATAGAGGGCTGCGATAGGCTAATTGATTGATAGAGCTGACATTTTATTACACCGTGAGTTAAAATTCACGGTGCTATTTTCTTTTTATCACTCAGCCCATTCTGCAAGTCGGTACACCAACTGTTTTGCCGAAGTAAGTATTTTTGAACGTACTCGTAGTACAACCAAAGGCTTGGTGGCATTTTTTTTCCCAGATAACCTCCGTCGGGTGTAAGGACCACGGTCCCCGTCTAACCCCCGGGTACGAGTAAGTGACCGGTGTCTTCACCAGTCACCCCCGGGCCCGAAGGTCTTGGTTGCTGTACCTAACCCAAATCAAGAGCAACCAACTTGCCTGTGCGGAAGTGATGCCGTCTCAGTTGCTCACGGCTGCCTGGGTAAGTATATTGCGAGGAGTGGTAGAAGACGGTTAACCGTCTGTAACCAAAACTGTCTAGACACAGATATATAAAAAATAGCTGTTTAAACAGTTACATATTTTTTATATTATCTGTGTCTAGACAGTGTTGGCACACACTCTGGACTATTATTTTAGAATGTAATTAATTTAAATTGCTAACTCTGATAATATATTAAGGTGTTTTTTTAAATAACACTAATTAGCTCACTAATTAGTCCCGTTCTAAATTTTGATTTTATTTATTAAAATTTGCGTTCATCAAGTTAGGTACTAATGAACTAAAAGATTTTGATTGATTTTTGTAGATTTCGTAATCACCTAGTGGCTTTTTTAGGAGACTCGAAAATCTTTGAAGCCCAAACAAACCAACACCGAAAACTGGTGTCTAGGTACTGTACTCTGTCTCGAGTTTGGGAGTCAGTTGGCAGTCGCAGAGTACAAGTCAAAATAAGCATGAGCAGGAGAAAGAAGATGCAGTAAGAAAAAGTCGGACCGGTGTTATCCAAGGACGAACTCTGCAGGATATCTTTATATTATTATTATTATCTTTGCTGGATTTGTTTGAAAAAAAAACAAATATAATTCCATTACGCTATCACATGTGTAAATTCAAATAAAGTGTACGCGACATCATCATCATCACTGCACTAGTCTCTTTTGCATCCAATCCAATTTTATCACCTAGGGCTTGAGGGCACCTGGTTTATTTTCTTATTCTTGTCTTTCTCTTCTTTCTGCCACTACAGTTCTCCCCTTATTCCAAGAAGAAAATCTATGCTAGAACCTGTTATTCAGCGGGTGGGCCGATTTGCAAATGAGGTTGGTTTAGGTACCAAAGATATTAACAGCATGATTAACAAGTATTACCCGTTTTATTTCCCGTATAAGTGAACGAAGTGTTTATGTGACATGTTAGGGAACAATTAAAACGACAACGTCTTACATAGGCTTACATACCTAAATCAGAAATGGAATATACATACTTATATCATACATACATATGCTCACACCTATTTCCCTCAGCGGTAAGCAGAGGTATGCCAGGGTGCGAGGGCTATGATGACTACTATCTCACCTTCGGCAACTAAAGACCCAAAGATGGCATGCGTTTTGGTCGGTTCGAGTCCGACATAACCTCTCCAACTGCCTCCAGCGCAGAAAGGGGGTACCCGTGGGAATTTTTCACACGAAAAAAGGGGGTAAGCAGAGGTGAATTAACACCCACATTACGCTAATCATCGTATTGGGTTCCACGTAACAGGGGGTGAACCTATTATTGTTGACTCGAGCCATATATCTGAGGATGAGTTTGGGCTGCATGTAGTTGTCTGATGTTAAACAGCTCTATCCCTTAGTCGCTGCCGACGACATCGCTTGGGAAGACATGAGGTGACCCCAATTTTACACTGCCGGGAACCCCAAAAAGGAGCTAACTTCCAGCAATTCCTTGCATATTTTATAAAGATGAATGAAAACACTGTTAAATGAGGTTATATTACATTTGCTTACTTCATTAAGTATACCTACAAATGTAATAAGTAGTAAGACGAATAAGACGAAGAATAAGAAGTAAGAAGTAAGAAGGACATAGTCCATTCGGCTATGTCCTTCTGATGCGGAGGGGATATTACCTCTAGTTGAAAACGATCTTAGGATAAAATAGGAGCAGACGTATGTGACCAGCAAATTGATAGCCACTTGGTGATAAGTAATAACAAACGTTCTAAAGCTTAACAATCATTTTATGATCGACGCAATTATTTGTGTGTGAGCTAGAAGGAAACCTAAATTAATTATTGTAATAACAAATAGTCAAGGAGGATATAAAACAGGCTTTATATGTTATGGAAATTAAATTAACCTATAACCATTTGGATGGACATTTTACCGGCGGTAGGCAACTACAGCTTGAATACTCTTCATGTAATTAAAATATAATTAGTAATTTATACCACACTGTACATTTATAAGCACTAGTCAAATTATACCTACCGGTAATAACTATAATTACATTTTATCATAAATTTCATTTATAACTTTGACACTTCCTTGTCCATGGATAGTATGAAGGACAATAAATCAACATAAAACATCTTTTAATTAAGCTATCAGACCGTTATGTTAATTATATTATACCAATAAGTAATAAAAATCATATGTAAATAATTGAACAGAATTAATGTAGGTAGTAAGTACAACGCTAAAAAGATTCGCACTCACCGTTAAACGTCTCAAGATGATTACCCGATGATCAATGTACTGTAGCACTAAGCCTAATAAAGTTATACACTCAATTCCGGATATGACCGAGTAATTAAAGAACAAGCAATTAAATGAAAACATCAATTAATTAGAAGGGGAGAGGCGAGCGGGCGCGAGGCTGCGGCACTCACAACTGGTTTGGAGAAACGAACGCAGCATGCCTCATCCATAATTCAAATAAAACATGGGGCCCAGACCCCGCCCCTGCGGTACGCCGGCCAATAGCCTACACATCGAGCACACGACGCAACTCCGCCTGCTATAAACTTATTTCCCCACCTTCTATTCTAAATTAGCCCTATTCGATTTCGCCAATAAATTAATACCTGCCGATAATATCATCCCGCCGCAGCCGACGATGGCGAAGAGATGTAATTGCTCGTGGGTGCCGATTGATTATTTGCAATATTCAATTAATAACAAACGTGATTTGGATGGTCACGACTAAGCCGGTCGGTCGACTATAACAAGAGTAATTTTTAATGTCTTAATTGACAAATTGAATTTCTGAGAAGATAGAAAGCAATTACAAAGTTCGATTGATTTTTTTAAGTGGGTAATCAATTTCTAGTCATTACCGCTACTGAAAAAAAACAATCTTCAATCTAGTAGTTAAATTAATTTACTTTTTGGTTTAGTTGCTATTATACAAATTAACTCTGGGATTTGTTTAGGCTTAACAAACAGGAAATTCTTGGGTACTACCTTATCAGTATCAATATTTTATAAAAGAGAATTGACACGCAGGCAAAAATTATATTTTGGTGTTGGCCCCGGGCCCAGTCACGAAGCCCGACCGCTTTGTGTACATTAACTAATTTATTTTCGGCGATTTAGTTTGAAGACTGATATTTGACTTAGTCGTCATTGATAAGAAGATCAAAATGGTTAAAAGGATTTTGTTGCTTTGGATACGTAATTATTCGTACACAATTGTTCGAATTACACAATAACCTCGCAAAATGTTTCGTAAAACGCAAAGAGGCTTATCCAATTCTTCTTTGTTCACATACAATTGTTAACCCAAGTATTATTAAGAACAACATTTTCAATTATGAGTTAAATATTTTTACGGTAGCTTTATGGTCATCACGGATAATGAATCCTTTATCATCATGCTTATTGTCATTCTATTTGACAAAAGAGTTGATGCAGACAATTACTTGCTTAAGTAAACCTTTTTCTATTGTTCGCACCACTAATTTATTTTCGGCGAATTTTTTTTCAGCTATGGCATTGATTGTTGATACAATTTGTCAGTTTGTTGTCCTTTTGAGGTTCGACCGGTAGACGCAAAAAAAGTTCGCCCTTTCGGAAGTTGCTAATGACAAGGCGCCAGTAGCTTTGTTGTTTTTTTTCTTGTAAGGTGCGAGTTAGAACTATAATTGCTTCTTATTTATTACTCACCAAATATACTTCAGTGTAGTCGTGAGTTTGAGGATATCAGAACTAAATCTCGACAGCAGGTATAAGTTTGTCTGTTTTGCGGTCAATAAGTTGATGACACACGTGGCGGCGAGTCAACACAGAGTCGGCATTTAATAACAGAGCAGAGACCACACTGAGTGTGGCCCGGAAGTTAATATTGTCATCATGAACTATTTTGGGAACATTTTTATTATCTTCTTCCGGAGATTCAGTTTCTATTACTAAGATTAGAGTTAACGGCAATAGTGTAATTTAGTTACAGTGTATCTCTAGGTGATTAGACAGACTTACGCAAGTCAGGTAAAGTGATGATTTAAGTTTAGTTAAAATATAATGTTTTTCAGAGGATTGTTTAAATTTTCCGTCACTGGAACTGAATCTCTTCATGGAATAAATAAATTATCAAAATGGTAATGCACATCGTTGTATAATTTTATGGATTATTCTTGAGTAGGTGGTGTTGTAGGTATTATAGGTAATTCAATCCTAATTTGCTTTAAGAAGAACCTGGTACACCATTGAATTAATCAAATATTTTGCGATATTATAGTGTCTTTACTTATAACTTTTTAGTCGTTATTCTATCTAAATATAGACCTAACAAGAAGATACAAATGAACACAATTAATTCTCAATACTTACCTAAGTGATTACATTTTCACAATAACTATGGATGTTGACACCGTCATCCGATTCTTTCCAACTGTTTAAATATTTGTTTTTACAGAAAAAGAAAATGTATTCCAAAATAATTCATACATATTGCTTAACTGAACTGAAACTATAACTTTTCATTATTTAACGTTCCCAAAGGACAAAATTAAACAATCAAGTCGAAACAAATGGGTTCAAATTTATTACCTTAGATTCCTTAATAAATTTCAAATTGCTTGTATTATCCTATCCTACTAATATTATAAAGGCGAAAGTTTGTTTGGATGGATGGATGTTTGTTCCTCTTTCACGCATAAACGGCTGGACTGATTTGGTTGAAATTTGGTACAGGGGTAGATTAGAACCTGGAATAACACATAGGCTACTTTTTATCCCGGGAAAAGGTTCCCAAGGGTTGCGGGAACGGGAACAAAATTCCACGCGGGCGAAGCCGTGGGCATCAGCTAGTGAACAATACGTGTGTAAATGCAACGCAAGCAGAGATAAGTGGGATATTCGTGCTACATACATTTTCACAACATGAGACGCGCTCGTGACGTCACTTGCATGCCTCGATTTTGTATAGAGTGTTTTTTCTGTGACTCGAAAAATTTAAATTTCTAAATCAAATATCTTTATATCTATTCGTCGTTGTAGTACATTTATTTTTTTATAGTAGGTTGTGTACATCGTTGTCAAAAAACCCTTAGGTACAGGTTTGTCTAGACAACCGCGGTTACTTTCGAGTTGGACTTATTTCTATACATTTAAGTGCCTATGTATTTGGATTCAATACATTTGTCGCTAGACTATTTTCCTTCTAGCAGTTCAATAAATTATTGTTAAGTGGTTTTCGAGAATAAAAAAGAAATCAACAAACTTAAGTCACATTTAAGCAACATTCAAATATACAAACCTAAATATACAACAAATACTCACATAGCCAATCATAATCTCCATAATTATATTATAAAACAGGATGTAACTACTAGTATCTGTGATTTCTAAAATCAAGAGCTATTATGCAATTACATTAATTTAAAACCAAAATTCTGTTACTCGTCCATAATTTTAACTTTTTAATACAGGGTGATAGTGAAACAAGTGTAAATAGATTATAAACGGGAAGTGTTCACTGTCTGCTACAACATTAGTCTGAAACGATTACCCAGATAAGATCTCTTCCCTAATAATTGTTGTGTTACTGTCGTTAACTCGCGCTGCGTAAATTTAGAAATGCTACCTCATTTACTTTCGACCCCTCAATACCATTTACAAACATGATAATTTCATTTTCAAAATTACATTATAGATTTTATCTTGAAATACAACGGCAGTAATAATATTAAGCCGGTAAACTGTGGGACAGTTGAAGCAAACAGCGTCGAGACGAAGCATTAAAAAAAAGGAGAAGAAACGTATAGTTATTTACTAAAGCGTTACTAAATATAGTTCAATAAAGTTTGTATAGAGTGTAATAAGAGTCCGGAGCGGGCGTGACGTTGCGTAGACGCACGCATTGCCTCCTCTGATCCTGGTTTCCCCCTCCGCTTTCCACACCTCGCTACCGTTCCGCTAAACAAACTTCACGCAGCGACGCCAAATCGATTCTCCGCGATCGCATCTCCGCCGCATCGGCAGCCTAATAATACAAAATCATTTTTTATCACCGCCGAGATATTGTTAATGGATCGACTATGAAATTATAGCAGCAATCGGCGTCTCATTGTTTCCGCTTGGTTCCTAGAGGATCCAATTGAATGCTGGAAATCTGTTAACTCATAAATTCATTATTTCCAAATCGGTTCTGGATTGTTTCTGATGAACATCTTTGTCCTCAGAATTGGCGTATTCGAAGTTAAAAACAGATAATGTTCCGGTGATTTGCTGAAAATTAAATTTTGGATATAATAAAGAAGGGTATACCGAGACTAAACGCTATCATCATCATGTTAAGGGCCCATAAGGTCAGGTGATGTGATGTGGGTGTTCCGGTTTACCCGCAAAATATATCAAGTCACCTAATGATTATATTGAAAACGGTAGGCCATAATTATTACAAAGTTTATTGAACTCAAGTTTAATCAACGATTACTGAAAGAACGGAAGAGCGAGGGTATATAAAAAACAAAGATGGCGGTTAGCGAGCAATTTGAATGGTCATCCATTCAGTAGAAAGAAGTAGAGCGGCGCGAGCGCAGCCACAGTGACACGAGCCACGTACCAAACAGAGATTTGCAACAGTTTTTATTATACTATTAATCCTTTTCAGAACGTGATTTAGTTAGAAACATATTTGTTCCGCTTGGAAATGGGGAACCAGAAAAAATATTCATTAGGTCCCACTTTTCAAATTTAAATGCGAAATAAAACTGGAAAATACATATAACTGTAATCATTCGCTTCGTGACCGTTAAGACTTAACTAGCGATATATATTAACAATTGTTAACAAAAACAACATATATAAAAACATATATATACCTATGCTATTATTTGAAAATGATTTGACTATTGTGTATAGTGTTGTATAATTTTCCGGCTAGTTAGAAGGCAGAAGTAGTCTGCCAACCTCATTAAAAAACCATTGGCATGATCTGAAAGTGGTTACAAAATGTTGATACCCACTGCTCGCAATCACAACTAGTAATACAAATACATTGAGAGCGGTGAAAGAAATCATTTGAGGTTGCGCGTACGCACTAGATGTTAGTTTTTGTTGCGCCGGATGCGGCACTCCGAGGAATACGCACTACTTAATGTATATATAATATCGCCTTAATTGCTTTACTAAATAACTGTAACTATAATATAATATGCAATCTGTCATTATAATTGTATCAAGATGTCTATTCGATTGCTTTAGTACGACGCACATGTACAGTCACCTGCAATAATATGTATACACTTTGGAACCTTGTCTCAATAATAAATGACAAGTCAACATTATGACATGAAACGGTAAATTTCGACAGGTTTAATGTGAAAAAGTTCTAAAATTTTAAACAATTTTTGTATCTTGAGAAAGCTGCGTAATTCCCTGTAAAGTAGAATTTAAGCCACCCATCTCTTTCCATGTTGTGTCGTACAAGGCGACTAAGGGATAGAGCTATTTATCATCAAACAGATATATACAACCCAGACCAGCCTCAGATGCATGCCTAGCGTACAAGACGACTAAGATTCCTTAGTCTTCTTGTACGCTACTCTACAGTGTACAACAATTAAAAAATGCATAATCAAAAGAAAATATAATGGGAAGGAAGGGAAACCAACCCACAATGCCAACGATAGCAATAGCTAAATATTACTAATTTTCATAGAAAGGCCAAACCGCACTACACAAAGCAAGTAAAAACACTTCTTACCAGAGGCATTTTTCAATATTCCACAAGTGCTAAGAACAGACACGTGTTTCGCCTCTACACGAGGCATCTTCAAAAGCGCTATCGAGCGAATTAAAATCTATAACACTACAGAAGCAGTCAGCCGTATCTGCCAAGCAAAATTTATGTAGGCGAAGTCTGGAAAGGACTGAGGCTGTTATTACGTATTGGAGTCCCCCATCCACACGTCATAATATACAAGTAAGTAGTTAGATATCATTCGCGCGTTGCCAACCACTAAAAACCTCTTAAATATCATCACTCTCATTTATATCTTGACCTTTTTAGAAGTTCATACTAAAAGTGTTACCAGTCCTAACAAAGAATACTTCATTAGCGTTATTATTTACTGGCAACACGGAAATGTCTTGTCCGCACTATGTAGCATGACTATAAATATTAAATTATTATGACTCTAAGTACATCGTATCCGTGCTCACAGCCCATTAGCGTACACATAATATTGTTGGGGAACGCGACGAAGCGGTCAACTCAAAGTGATGACTTATTTCGTTAGTACACAACAAGGTATTTTGGGCTATTGTAATTATGGTCTTACAATAGAGGCGTGTTAGCCGAGTGGTACTACCCTAGCGTCTCACGCCGCCAAGCCGTGGTTTAAAATTAATTCACAGTCACGCATCTTTCGAAATTTAAATTCTGATTAAGTAGGTACATAGAGTTCATTAATGAAGTATCAAAATACTTTTGTGGAGGGACCGCTCGAAGCACAAACGAAAAATCTCTTAGGAACCATGAAGTTACAGTTTCAGCCAAACGAAGTTTCACGTGCCCTCTTTGGATTGGACCCAATAAAATGTGTTTCATCGTACTAATTGCCCAAAACTTGTCTCCATTATTATTATCTAGGCTGTAGGTAGGTTTATTTACAATTTTGGTGCCCGAAATACGAACCATCAGCCGTCATACTAAATAAAATCATCTGATCTCTACCCTAAGGAATAACAATGGTAAGAGTAACAAGTATTGAATTTAGTTATTTCGTTAAACAAGTGAGCCAAGTCATTTTTTACTACATATGAGTGCCGACATTTAATCATGAATAGGTAGTGACGTAGCCTAGAATTGATTTGATACTTATAAAATATCCAACGTGGACTAACTACTACGCAGATCGAGTGATTGAATTGAAGGGTGATATGCCTATGCCGATATAAAGAACACTCTCGTGCGAAAATTCTCAACCTGTCCTAGTCTCTCTTACTCCACTTTTCTCTCCATCACCCCTACTTAAACAGTTTTGATCATAATTTATAGTTAAGCCTAGGTATATGGGTATACCTACTCAAACTTCATGAATAAAAAATGAGTTTTTGAACGCTCCATCACTACTTTTTTCACGCCGTATAAATAAAAAGGTGGTGTTCGAAATTCAAATCAGTAGTATTATTTTGTATTGCACCAACGACCATGTGCTCACTCTCACTAGTTTTTACGCAGCTTATTATCTACTCTTTTTGCACTGAAAAGGTGAAAAATTATTATCGCTGTCAATTATCAACAACACGTTTACAAAAGAAAGGTTATCGGAGTGTAAACAAAAACCCTTGAAGTGTTAATTAATGCTATTATGGAATTGTACCTATTCTGTGTATAATTGAGTAGTAGCTACTAACTGTAGTGAAATAATTACCCGACTACAATAAGTATACTTTCTCTTTGCCTTCAACGAATTGCAAAGTGATGTTTATCTACACTAACACTTAACCTGTCATCTTGTATTTTACTTGAAAGACAATAACTATTAATTTTTACAACCAGAGTAAACATGTATTACTGTATTTAGTATGTCTGCTTGGTTATAGAAAAGAATTCTAGATGGGTCTCACAAACATTATAGGAAATGGTGAAATAAATTGCACAGAACACCTGCAGTTTTATTACTGTATTCAGAATACCATAATTATTTACCTTCAATAACTAAATAATTGAAGTTTTTTTAAATATCTAACATAAAAGAGTCTCTTATTGAAGTTCAAGAAATCAATTCTCCTTTTAGACAAGTATTAACTAAAGCAACGTGAAATAAAACTATTTTTATTGTACGGAAAAGATAAAAAAAATATTACTTATAATATGTTATTGATCTTTTTTAATTGGGAGTTTTATCCATAAAGGAAATATCAACCCTATCGCAACTTGCGGCGCGTGAAAAAGCATCTGATGAGTATATTCTGTATATTCTTTCGCGATTTATTTATTGAAATATATTATTAATTATGTCCATAGTCTCGAAGATTAGTTTGCCTTTATCAATACTTATCTGGGTAATAAAGGATAACTTTAAAAATATTCGTTAGGTAAAGTGAAATTTAACCCATGGTTAGTGAAACTATAGTATAGTGAAACGGGTATATAAGCTTGTGACCACGGCAACCTAGCCGAAACGTCAAGCAAATCAAAAGGTAAATTATTGTATTTACCATTTGATCACGTTAATACCCGGGTTTTGCTAACCATATATCATGCAATGGAAAAGTTTAAAAGTGAATAAAATTTAATCCGTTGCACTTTCAATTATATGCCCTTTATATTGCAGAGGTCGGTACAAAAAAATGGATGGATTGTGTGAAAGAATAAATGGCATAGAAGGGAGTGGCTGAGGAAATATAAAATTTGAAATGAATGTGTGGAGGAGCCGATAATGTATCACAAAAATCTTCTGTCGAATCAACTGCATTTTTTGTTGTAGACTCACAAACTTCTGATTGTTATAGACAAAACTGTCTGGAATTCCTTACCGGCGCTCGTGTGTCCTTCTTCTCACAGTCCCGGGTCCTTTAAGCGGGGCGTGAAAAAGCATCTGATGAGGCCGTCAAGCTGAGCGCCGCCATTGTAGCACTGTACGTGTTTGCAATGGTGACCCTCTCTCATGAGACTTTGCCTTCAGCTTAACATCAGGCGAGGTGAAGTCTAACTGACGTCCCATAAATAAAAAATAACCATTGTATGTCTGTCCATGACTGTACATCACCAATCACCACCACGTCTCATTTAAACACCAATCTTTGTAATACTCATAATTCCACCCATCTATTTTTATAGCCCCAATAAAATCATATTACGAAACTCAATAGAACAAACTTTGAAACAATAATCAACCATCGTGTCATTATTGAGTAATTTTGGGCGCCATTAATCCAATAACAGGGGTAAGCAACAACTTATTCGGTAACGATGTGATTGGTGATCGTTATGATAAGTTCGATTGGATTGGTTTGATCGAATATTATGTGATTATAGAATGTTTCTATAGTAATATAAGTATTGGTTTTGCAATATTTCGGTAAGTCAAAGTTGATAGCACTATGGTCTGATAGTTTTAGAACCGTAATATACTTTCTAAGAAATTGGAATGGTTTGAGTTATAATGATGTAGACATCAGTAAACTATAGCTGACTATGAAATAGTTGATTGGCAGTGCTTAGCACCCCCGTGCCTTTGAGTCGTAGCGTGACCAGTGAGACTTTAGAAGACCTATCTGATATTGTACGTGCGATTTTATGGTAACACAACTGTCTCTCAACCCTAATCAAATACTTATAGATGCAAAAAGTAGCAGAATGCAAGGTCAAAGTCCATTATTAATTACTCCAAAAAGATTCCTTTCTGCAGTACAAAATGTCGTTCTATTAACTTCTATTAAGTCTGCCTGTCGATTGAGTCGGTTGCCTGGAAGAGTTCGCTTTTAGCGATAAGGCCATTGTACAGTAGAACAACTTTAACTCTCACTACTTGTCCTCGGTGTATTTTTATTTTTATATTTTTGGTGTACAATAAAGAAGTCTATGTTCTTCGTCATTTGAACACGATTTTTATATTTTTTTTATGCTTATACATTCATACATATGCTCACGCCCGTAATCCCCGAAGGGGTAGGCAGAGGTATATTACACATCGACCAATTGGCACTTTGTAAAAAAACAGTTATGCCGAAAATAAATTCCTAATTGATAATGTTGCAGCTAAACAAATTCAATAAATCAGTGATAATGTAGCTTTCTATGTAGTAGTAGTTTTAGGGTTTCTATATACATATAGAAATGCGTCTGATACTCTCCAAGATGTTATTGGTAGAGCTTGTGCGGCTAAGCACGTACCTAATTAATTTCCTTGCGATTTACACCGCATAGTAAGGAATGGGGTCAAATTTTTTCCAAATTTATTTACCTGCAACTTTTTCGGTCATTATTATCAACACACAGCTCCGGAGATACCTTGAAGGTACCACTTTCCATCAGGTGGACCGTGTGTTTGTCTGCCACCTAAATAGTATAAAGAAAACAATTCACAATTCTATAACTGAATGTAAGAATTCTATAACTAAATAAACCATAAACAATACTATTATAAGCACTGTTAGCAAGATAAGAGGCTCTCTCCTCGAACTGTGGGGTCCATCATTCTACAAGTCCATGACAATTTAAGGACTTTTATTTTTTAACCTCCAACTAAAGGTAAAATAATTTACCAAATTTCGTAATTCGATCACACAGCAGCATAATCGCCTACTGTTATGGTAAGCACTGGCTAATGTACTTTTAATACATGGATAACAGAACCCAGCAATTTGGCTGTAGAAAAAAAATGAATGCGTGTGGGTTAATGCACAACTAATTATTTGTCGCCATTTTGGTCGGAAAACCCATTTTAGTGTATTTTGATGACGTTATTCTCAAATATTTGAGTCAATTTGCTTGTGAGTTGGTATGTTTGTACTAAATTAGATTAGGGAAAACATCTATTTTGCCGGCCACTATTACCACCGCCCAAGTTTACCATCAGGCGGGGTGACGTCACTTGATGGTCAAAATAATTATTAAATAAATATTCAAGAAAAAGAAGTAGAATCTACTAAATAGATGCATACGTACGTATGGCATTTTATGGCGGCAAAAAAGCAAATTAAAGTTTATGTGACCAAGAAGTGCATAAAGTTAATTTTATACGTATATTATCTGTAATAGGTATGAACACATACCAATTACGATTAACTTTATTAAAAACATTTAATTAAATAGGTAATACAAAACAGAAAGAAAAAGAAAAGAACAAAAAGTGTAGGTTCATACTGTCAAAGTCAAACTTCTTATACTCGTTATGACATTTTGTACACGCTTGCAACTTGTGTAAAAGAAAAAAAAACATAAATGCAATTACTGGCAATTACAATTATTACTGTACTTAAATTATATGCAATAACGTAAAATAAAAAAAAATGTACGTTCGAATTTCAAACGTGGACCATTAGTAATCATAACTGATGCAAAGAACAGGGCTCACTGGAGAGGTTTTGTGTTGTCAGTGGGAAGACCAAGAAACTTTCCTTTGTCTTCTGCACACTGACAGCATAGACTCTTTTAACCTTCAGACCTCCCCTCCTCTGTCATTATTCTGCCAGTGAGAAGACCCATTCGTTTCCAATGTTGGTGGCACGAAACCTGAACATTTCTCTCCTTTTCAAGAGGGGAATTAGAAGGTTTTTTATGGGGTCGGCAGAACGAGTAGTAACCACATTCCATCAGATGGCCGGTGTGCTTGTCTGCCACTTAAGTGGCACAAAAAAAAATATAATATCCATTTACCTGGAATCGATCGCGGATTTACCTAAGAGTAAAAACACCGTCGTTAGTGAACGGTGTAGATAATCGTCTGATCAATGAACATGATTAAACATTGCCTGCCTATGAATATAATCACCGTTTTAATAGAAAACAGCATTTATGCTTAATAGCTGTATCAGGCTACTCGACACATTAGAGTAAGTGCACAGCCAGCTGATTCGATAGTGACGGACCTCCTACTAATATTATTAATCAGAAAGTTGAAGTGGAATGAAAACTTATTTGCAAAGACGTGTTTACAAGGTTTGCAATTATCGTATGAAACTATCTGTTTTAATCAAATTTTACGTTTTTGATACCATTGGTATTTTTTTTTCCGCGCGTAAAATTCCCGCGGATACCACACACACTGGGAGCCGGTAAGAGTGGTTATGTTAGAATCGGTATTCCGGTGCCGGAGGTGAAATAGTGAGTAACGTATTCCTAGCACCCCGGTCGGCAACCACTGTGTCCCCAACTAGCCCCTGGGTATAAGGAGACGTGCAATACGCACCGCTACTGGTGCCTCCTTGTGCTAGGACGACATGCGGCTTCACGCGCCACCCCCAGACCCGCGCTCTTGCAGGACGGAGGTCATTCTGCGACCTCCGATACCCGAGTCGACTCCCATTTCTTTACATACCTATATGGTGCGGTGCACTTCACTATCAGAGGTGCTATCCTTTTGGAATACAAAACAAATGGTCATACTACGAATTAGAATATGGTTTTCAACTATAATAAAGGCATGTCTAACCTTTTAATGCATAAAATTATGAACTTAACCTATTAATTTATTCATAGCCAATAATTTACATTATATAGGGTAATAATTAGGTTTATGTACGATGCGTAGCCGGCTTTATAGGAGAAAAAAGTGTGCACTCAGGGTATCGTAATTTTACTGTTCATTGAATCAAGCGTGTGTTTGTGGGATTACAACTCCTGAAACATTTTGTTTTATTAGAACACAAAGCAGTTATGTTTTATGAACTAAAAATGACACCTTCATATTAATGAAGTATGAATATTAATTTTAACAAACTACTTACCTGATAGGAAACTGATTATATGCTTCTTCAAAGGCCCGATAACACAAAAAAAACATATGCAACCGCTATTCAAATAATTTCAAAATTTCCGTCAACCATCTGGCCACACATAAAAATATTACTTTCTAATAGCTAAATAATGTAATAAAAAAAGAAAAAGAATACATTACGCGCTAATAGGGATGTGCCACACAATACCGTAATTCGACGCAACGCGTTTAGTGACGCACCACAAATTGATTGTTATTATAGGTCTAGTATACGAATTAGAAAGGGTTGAAAAAGTTTGGGGTCCTTTGATAATCAGGGTTATTATGTTTTTGTAGGGTAAGAATTAGGTAGTAGCAAATATTCATTGTAACATAGGTATTTCGTAATAGGGAATCAGACGTATTGTCATTTGTAAGCAACCATTGACGGCACCACTAGGGGTTACTGACAGCATTTTTTTTTAAATGCGATACTATTAATTGGCTGCTTCAATTTATACATGAATATCTAGAATTTATCAACACGTCCTAATAATGACCACTTTTATGAAAACATAATGTAAAGAGGATGATTTTGAATATAGAATCAAGTAAATTTTATTACTTTTTATTAGAACCTTCCTTATTGTGCAGTCCGACTGTGTGAAGTATAAGAGTTCACTGGAGAGGTTTTATGTTGTCAGTGGGATGATAGCGAAACCCTGCTTTGTCTTCTGTACTGACAGCGCAGAAACTCTCATAACAGCTTTACATTTTCCTCCTTCCCTCTTCATGGTTGGCAGCACGAGTGTGCCTTTGGTGTGGTAAACGTCCATAGGCCACTACAGAAACCATTTTTGTCAAGGGGTACGTGTACTTGTCTGCGATCAAAGTGGTACAAAATAAAAGAATAGAAGGATAGTAGGAGCAAACCTCGGGTTAACCTACGGATGCAATCGGGGTCGCTATGAAGGAAATGAGACAGTGTTCTTCGAAACAAAAACAACTAACAATGAAATGACACACGATGAAAACCAATTACTTACAGTAAATAAACATAACAAATATGCTGAGCTATTAACATCGCAATTGTGTATAATTATATACATCCAATCATTAAGTGTACTCTTGACACTAATTTCAAAACCAACGGATAAATGTATCCTAGAGTAGAGACACAGCAATCAAAAGATATGCATCTGAAACAGCGTGACAATAACCGAAGAGTTGGCTCATATACTCTGTGCCAAATCGTATTTTAATTAGCCAGATAAGGTACGCCATTAGCTAGCAAATTACCCGCGGAGCTGTTTGTTTTATTTTATTTCTGCTTATCTGTTAATGTTGCATCTTGTCCGTCAAATTACCGGTGAGTATGTGGTGTGAGTGATAGCGATTTTTTTTATACCAGAGATTGCTAGTGACTTTCATTGAATAACTCTGTTTAGTAGCATATTTGAGATATATGTGCAGAATATTCCATCAAGAACCAAGCGGTTTGGTGAGTCTTTCTTGTCTTGTCATAGACTACTAAACTGAACTATCTCATGTTTACTTTTCCCTACACTCCCGAGTCCTTTAAGGCGTGAAAAAGCATCTGAAGAGGTCTTCAAGCTGAATGAAACCATATTGCAACATTGTAGGTACGTGTTTTCAATGGTAACCCTCTTTTTTTTTGAGACTTTGCTTGCAGTATACCATCTGGTCTTGTCTGGTCACGAAATAAATTTCCGTCGAGACATTCACTTTTGTCTATTTTAAATTGATTTAAAAAGGTTGACAAAATAATACCTCAATAGTTTATAAAAAAAAGTATAACCTTTACTCTTTCACCCATGAACTCCATACTATTTAACAGCCAATTTGCTATCCTAATTAAGCAATTAGGTACATTTAAATACCTGATTCAACTGAAACTGAACGAATTTCTTTTAAAGGCTAATAATGGCTTGAAACTAAATTAACTATTATATAACTTTTGTGTATTAGGTATATAACTGAAATAACACAAAAAAAACGTCGGTAGCTTAGTGGTGAAGGAGTCGACTTTACGATCGAAAGCTCCCACCCTCCTAACACAAGTCATTGAGCTTAGCTGGAGGGATTAGAAGTGCCGGTTGCTAATATTCTTAAAAAAAAAAACAACGATTATGAATATCGTTAGCTTTTTGTGTTCATAATTCATTAATTTAATAGTTATGCACATGCGCACATTAAATTTGCCATTATATCACTCTTACGAAGTCAAGTCAGTGCTTACAATCCTTTACGAATATGATAATTCCCCGCTATACGCTCCGCTTGTGTCGAGGACCGTGGCATAAAACGCCATTGCTGGGCTAATTCGTCAAACGGGTTGACTGTAGGTTTAATCTGTACATACAAACATAGTTTTCTATGTCTATGAGTTCATATTCGTTTTATCGTTTAATTTCCTGTTTGCAGTAAAATTTCTATTTAATATATAATACCACGTATTTACTACACCTTTATCTATGTATAATTATAATAATAAATGTAAGGGATATGTTTATAACAGAGTTTAAACTAAGCTTAGCTTTTTATTGTGGCTTTAAAATGCAGTTAAACTAAATTTAGACAATACATTTTTTGTATATATATCTATATATACAAAAAATGTATTGTCTAAATTTAGTTTAACTGCATTTTATATTATATTTATATTTATATATAATATCTATGTTATACCTACATAAAAAGTCACCCAAACAAATATTTGTAATTAAAGGCTTTTAACCTCCAACGTGGCAATCCAAGAAAAAAGATCCAAAAAATATCGGGGATATCCCTGAACACGAATTTAACATTATCATAGAATACAAAAATCTTACCATTGGCAGATGATAAGGGAAAAATTAAAAAAAAAATCATGATACACTATTTAGAATTTAAAAAATTTCCAGTAGTAATTTCTTGCACCCAATATCTTACAACTAAATGATATATATACATTCATAATATTACCAGACTAAAAGAATAAGTTAGACAGAACGCATAGAACTAATGAGTGAAGTACCACTTAAAGTAATTCCCTGCATGTGGCGAGCGAGCGGTGCAATATAATAGAAAGTAGACTTGGGCATCATGTCGAAAAATTCTTTTGAAAACAAACTGTAACTGTACAGGTGGTAAAACACACACAGTGAGGCAAAGTCCCTCCTGAGGTTGAAAGGTTCTACACGTTCTGAGAGTATGGGATTGTTCACGATCCACCGCGGCCGTTCTTGTATCGAGTTGAATGTATAAACCTGGTATGCAGGAGCCCCGGTCAAAAGCTATGAATTTTTCCAGCGACTATACTGGGGTTCTTCAAGAAGGGCATTAGAAGGTTTCTCTATGGTCGGCAGCACAGGTGTGACGCCTCTGGTGTTGCAAACTTTCCATCAAGTGGGCCGAATGCTTATCTGCCCCCTGAGGGGTAAAAAAGATTCTATAGAATGTACTAGTGACATTGCGCTTGCACTTTGTCCTTACCTACCTTAAATGGTTTTGCTTGCAAGTTCTGTACGTTACGTCTATCTTATTCTTTTAGTCTGAGCGTGGAAGTATCTGTTACGCTTTCCCGCCGAAGCCGCAGAATAGAAAAAAAAATATACAAAGAAAAGAGTGGATAAACTATGCTATTTTTGTTCACAATAACCGACATTCACGTAGGCGGAGCCGCGGGGAACAACTAGTGATTTTATTATTTTCTGCGATCGCTATATTATCACAATAATATCATAGACAGAGACACGTTCAGTATGAAGAAAATCAAAACAACAATTTATTACATTTTTTTTAAAGCAAAAGAGTTTCACGTTATCGACACCCTGGCACAGGAGTCTACCCATCAACCATAGTAATGGCCAGACGACATTACTTTTACGAGCTTCATAAGAGACCCTATTTTTTTTATTTTTTTTTAGTACAAGACCCGCGCGTGCGCTACAAAATGGGTCCTGTGATAACTCTCACTTTTAAATCCTTTTACGGCCATCTCACTGTGTACAACTCTACATTCCAACAAAGAAAATTTAACTCTAATCCCTCAGCGGTAAAGTTCATTTTCACATGATATAGTTTTAGTACTTTAAATTCCAGAAACATAAGTCATTTGTTTAGTTATCAGCACTTTATTTAGAGCCAAGAGTTTCTGAATATCAATAGGCTTGTTTGTGGTTGGGCGCGCGTCTGGCATTTTTGGAATACTTGCGTGTCAGCTGTAAATTATTTGATGACAGTAAGGACCCGTTGTTGAATAAGGCCTCAATCACACTGGCGCTAAAAACATCGAAAAAAGTTCGTTGAAAATGCAATCGCTCAAAATACAAACTGTTTGAAAAAATGCATCGCGTTTTGGTGACACACACACATAAGTTAGTGCCACAGAACAGTGCAAAATTGCATTTTGTGCGTTAGGCGTGTTGCGGTTGAGAGTTAGGCGTAAGGCTTCAATAAATTAACTTTATTAACCCGACACAATATGTAGTGAGAAGCAATTAATTTGCGTCTTAAATTAGAGCTTAAATTTTTCTGAAGTGTAAAATAAAAATACCAAGTTTTATGACGGTAAAATTATAAAGTTAATAAATAATTCATTACATATTTTATAATAATATTTATGAAATATGAGAAGAAATGACTGCACATGCGTTTAATCCATCTAGACACCGTTTCTCTGTAATTATGTTATTAAACTACAGTCTAAGTTAATCTATCTTTATCATTTTGCATCGCACGCCAACAATTTTGTAGAGAACCTTAGCTGTATTAAGAGTTCAATACTACAGACTACAGCTCAGAGGTCATATTATATTGAACATTGAAGAGCAATAATTGTGCTGTATTTTCATATTTATAAAGTTCACCTGACATAGTAAAATATTTAAAATGTGTCTATTATATCGTCTAGTATAGTGTGTTCACTTCAAATGTAGTACATGGTGTTTGAAACGAGGCTCGCACAGACGCATAATATTGATTATAAAACACATATTATATACTATCAAAAACATTGGGTATATAACAATATTATCAGTATAATATGGGTCGTAGACACTCAATATTACTCGAATTGACAAAATGCATTTTTGTCACCGGTGTGCGATGTATTTTAATTTTTTGATAACACAACACTTCGACCCTGTTGGATCCATTGTGTCAACCCTACATTAGGGATAGCCTTCTCAATTAGAGTGGCTATTTCTCTTACACCTACAAGGTGGATGTAATCCTTTGCTTCAAGGTAGTTCTCTCCGAGAAGATCCATTCGTTCTCTCACGAGAGCGTGACATTCGCACAGTATATGTTTCATGGTCCTCCCAGTGTCGGCATTTTGCTTCGTTCATTATACCAATCTTGTTCAGAGTGTATTTTGTGCTGTAAGTACCTACAGTTCAGTCAAGTTAAAAAATTATGGGTATGTACGTAAGCAGGTACAATGTAAGCAAGTATTCTTGTATGCGGTGTCAGGTCAGACGGTTTTTAATATTCCTCGTTCATGTAGGGTGATAGTACTTTGATATTATAGGTGCAATTGTTCTGTTTTTCTAATATTAGAAATTCTTAAATCGAGTGGTTGTAATCGGTGAGTGGAATACGAATCTCGTTAGCGAATGGAGGAACCTATTTCTCAGATAAAAAGTAGCCTGTGTTCAAATCTAGATTAACCTGTATATAGGTATATAGGTGTAGGTTAAATCCTTCTTGCTGATGTTATTTAAGCTTTTAGACTAGCTACTTAGACTAGTTAATAGTCTAAGTTACAACACATTAGTGAAGTGTGGGTGTTAAAA
The DNA here is from genome assembly GCA_963691645.1 of Pelosia muscerda. NCBI lineage: Eukaryota > Metazoa > Arthropoda > Insecta > Lepidoptera > Erebidae > Pelosia > Pelosia muscerda. The sequence goes on from OY829100.1 coordinate 4,940,947, forward strand.
GGTGTGGGTTTTTAAGGTGAGTGTTTTTGAGGGGTGGGTGTTTTTGAGACGTGGGTATTTTAGGGACCTATGTGTATTTTGGGGAGTGGGTGTTTATGGTGTCTTCGGAGCACAAGCCTGCCTCATTTGTAATCCAAATATAAATCTAATCTGTTATTTCGAAGTTATACAGGGAATAAACAGCTCAAAAATAGAGGTCTCTCTCTGCGAAGGTTCCGTTTTGTACCGTCGTGCAATATTTTATGAGGCTCGCAAAGATTTAATGAATATTCTTAGATATTTACACTCCTTCATACTTTCTATATCTACATTTATACCGTATATCTGAACACATATACACCCAATTTCACACATATAAACATAACATTACCTATTTCATTTTCTGAAATAGCTTTACATCAAGAATACCTTCGAATTTCTAATTGATTAAAAATATCGCACTGTAACTTGGTGTGTATAATTTTTGAACTGAGTTTGAGGGTAGAAATTTAAATAATTTTGTAAACCATATTGTGAAGTCGTTGGACTTAACAATAGTTTTTACACTTCAGTCCTCTCAAGACCATGGACGTAAAGAACATGGTCTCGATAGGACTGAAGAGGCAAAACATTAACTGTAAATCATCAGCAGATTGTAAATAGACCAAAAAAAACCCGCTGAGTATGTTTTATTCTCTGGTCAGGGCACTTTTTGAATAGATGGTGGTCCATTTGCTAACAAACCATTAATTTATTATTTATTTTGATATTTTGTAAGTACCATTTAATGGTCTACACAGAATGAAAGATTTTTGAATTTAGAATGATTTTGTAGTACGTCTTCGTGTCCAGTGCATATTTCTAACTAATCGTATTTGGTCTTCATTAAAAGTTCGCTTACGAGGGTGACCATGATTTGACCGCGGCACAATACTCAAGATAATCTTGCGTATCCGATGATCCATGACAGACAGACGAAAGATCCGTATTTAAATTGTCATATGACTTTAATAGATAGTATCTTAAGCTGAACATGTATACATCGTGACTCAATGTCTAAAGTTGACTTATACCTACTTAATTCCGTCTACATTGTCACGAAAACCACTATTTACGGATTACAAAGGTGCCATTTGTTTATCAAATCTGATACAAATAACCAAGTTATTGTTTTAGAAGTTAATGATAGTTCGGATAAGATTAACTATTAGTATTCGCTGTATTGTATGGTATAATATTGACAGCATTTGACAGGAAAGATAATGTTATGCCGGTATAGATTAGCGTTTTCTATTAACAGAACTTGTCTAACAATGAAACTGATATAGATCATAGCGCCATGTGTAGATAACATATAGGTATGACGATATGATCTATCCCTATCAGTGATGTTCTTGAATGTAACTGAATTTTCTTGTAATAAACACAGGCCTGAGCGCACGTGCAACCTAACCAGAATTATATGCTTAGATAAGGTTAAGGAGTCGGTAAAGGGTGGTTATGTTGGACGCGAACCGACTAAAACGCATTCTGTCGTATTGCGGTGGGATAGTAGGTAATATATACCTCGCACCCCGGCCGACCTGGAGCCATCTCTTTCGAGATGATCCCCTACGAGCGTGGGGAAGAAGTATCCGATGCGAGAGCGTTGATGATGCTTAGCCAAAGATCACTAGGTACCACGATCATCAGCGATAGTCTCCAAATCTTATACAAAGGGTCGCTGCTTCGGCTTGTCTGATCTTTCTCTGGACTTGGCGTATTTGGCTTTTGTGGGAGCGATTGCTATCTGACCTCCTATCTACGAGAGGAAAACCTTGAAGATGAAGTTAGTTTGAATGCCAAGGATCTCTCAAGGAACCCCATAAAAGTCCACAAACAATCATAAAAATATATGGACACGAGTTGTGAAGTCCAAAAGTGCACAAAAATGCGCTCTAGAGGCGCAGCATGAGCTTTTCGGCTGCTTTTTGAAGATAGGACCGGATCACAGACTAATAAATAGTTATTACCAGATGCCGTGGTGGTGGCCGATCTCAAATCTACTAATTATAAATCGTGTCAAAACAATTGCGCTTGCTTAGGCCAAGATCCATGCCGATAGGAATATCCATAAAATATTCCTTAGAGGAACAAAGTGTGCAAACTTTTTTTTAAACTATATCTATGTTACTTTTGGTTAAATTGAACTTAGGTGTCCAGAAAATTTTGGAAACCACTGTATGTATGGCAAAAACAAACATATTATTCATACACATAAACTAACATTAACCAACCAACAAATACATGTTATGCAAGATATAGATATTTGCACTGCAATAACTAATAACTGACATGTTTCTAGAGAAAAATACGGACGGACTGTCATGTAACATCAACTGAAGCACAAAATGTCGGCCATTACATTTGTAGTGGTCACTAGTTGCATAGCAACGATTCACTAGTTGCACATCAACCTTATTTTTTGAAGAATAACATTTTCGCCGCCAAAATATATAACGTAAAATTTTGATACAAAAATGTGAAACTAAGTGAACATACGGATGTAGAAAGTAATTCCCTGATTTTTCCTTTGCTTATCACTACTGTTACGGCAGGATTAAATCACGCAGTTGAAGATGTATGTTCTTAGTAACTCCTGTTATCAATGACGAATAGTACACTTTGGGTGCTGCAGAGTACCGATGGTATACAGTAGGTGTTTCATTCATATTCTATGTCAGACTTAGTCCGTATTTTTATCTATGTCTATGCCAAACTGGTGTAACTCACTTCTACTTCACGTGCAAAACTGTACCACTGCTAACTCATGGATCAGGCCCAGATGAAGACTTTCCACTTTCAAGGTTTTAAAGTTGAAGGACCTTCGCTTTCGTAAAAGCACATAAGCCAAGACTAAAGTTGGAGGTATTAACGGATCCTGGATTCAGAGGTGAAAGTCTCGTATACATTCGGGAACCACGTTTACATACCATTTGCATAAAGTGCGAATCAAACCCGTAACCTCTAAGGCAGTTGTCGATCGCCTCACCACTAAGCCACGCAGGTAACTGTCGACACAAACCAATTTAATAAAAAACTATATCGATTAAAACAGCTACTTGTTCACTTGCACCAATTTATTACCGGAAACGGGTGGTTAGGCCTCGTGACGTCAGTTCTCGGTACCCTTTAATAATCTAGAAACATGGGGTGGTTTACAACTTTCTACTTCACACTCGTATGAAAGCAATATACCTACTCGTAGATGGATTATTTTTTAAAGAATATTCGTATTCGATATTTCGGCCTGTATGAGTGTACATATTTTCCTAGCAATATTATTCACGCCTTTAATAAAGAGAGAGGCTATTGCCTTTTGCCGTCAATCGGATATAGAGTCATTGGAGCAATCACCAGTCCCTCTGAATAAATATAAAATCCAAGTACTGTTTTCTTATAAATTTAAAAATCCCTAAGCACAGTAATTTTTATTTATTTATTTAAACTTTTTACAGATGATACGAGTATAAAAATAATGTATAGGTGGACTTGAGGCCATTGACATTTTCTACCAGTTAACCTTAAGGTGATGCAGAGATTTGTCGAGGTAGATGTTCGAATAACGTGGAATAAACATAATAATATAGTTTCTAATTCCCTTCCATTTATAAACCAAGTTCGTTACAACACTCCCGGAGTCACCTGGGTGGGGGAGGCTTTATTCTGAACGAAAGCCTTTATAAGTATCACATCAGTATCAATTCTCTAAGCGTACAGCGTTGAGCTCTATGACGAAGTACGTCTGCGCGCTGACGCTTTTAGTAAATAGCACGTAATTGCTCCTGACCTGACACGGCCGTGCGGTTTTGGTCGGTTCGACTCTGACTTAACTACCCACGCTGACTTGGGCAAGGGGGTAACCGTGGGGAGTTTCGCTTGAAATTATAGTTCATCGTAGAGCGCAATATATGCTTAGGAAATTGGTCCATAGTGGTACAGAGGATGATGGACTCAAAGTTTGATTACTTAAGCAACTTGTAACATTCAAAATAGTTGAGAAGTATACTAAGTTGTTACTTAGTCAATCCAAGTCATTACAAAGTTACCTAGTACAATTAATTCATCTCAACATATCATAAAGCAATAAAATAAGTGTACATCAATGCAATATGCCAATGAGGTCAATTCACTCTCAATAAATTTGCAAATGAAAGATCGAGTGTCGTTAAATAATAAAATTATACTTCGTTCTGAACCTTAATAGACCCTTTAAGAAAATTATTATCTTAGAGGTTATATATTCAGCTTACGTGTAAACGCGCAGGCAATAATATAATAAAAATATTTTTTATATATTTAAAGCACAGCAAAGAAGATACTGTTACTTTACGATCTTTACATACAACTTTATATGAAAAAGTATAAGTACTTATGTATGTACTTATACTTTATACAACTTTACATAAAAAGAGTTCCTATACTTAATAAATATACCCTTTTTCATATAAAGTAGTATTAAAAGGGGTAATCGTCTCATTAGATGACAAGGCATTGGAGATGTTATTTTAAATTTGACTTGGTTTCGAAAAATTATTCTTCCTTTTGAAGTATTAGTAATTAATAGAATTGATAAAAAGTTAGCAATATCTTATGTAAATCATGGTTATTTTATCGGTACATATTATTTTACCGACTTGTGAAATGCCAGATATTTCTATCAATCATTACTGACCGTGGTCACAAGCTGAATTCACAACATAATCATGTTAATTACTGTAAATGTATATATTTTATAAAGCGATGTATACACTAGTAAAGCTTTCGGTCCGACTACTGAAGCAATACTCCAAGTTCATGATATAAAATTATATAGTTATGACGTCATGCGGCGTAGCATAGGCTAAACGTGTTAGCCAACTAATTGTTCACTACATTGTACATTTATGAGCATTGACTTGGCCATAACATTGCAATAAAATCACTGCAAGTATCATAAGGTCATCTAATAATGCAGTTTATTAATATCAGATAACATAGATACAAAATAATGATGCATATGAATATGACAAATGCAAAATACATTGTGCTAAATATTATTATAATGTATTTTAGGTGTGATAATTTGAAATCATTTATTATTCGTCACAACGCTATTGTATATTTTATCATTGTGTTATTTTATAATCAGTAGTAATATTTAACGGAATGTATTGTTTATTACATTGTGATGAGTGCGATACTGTTATTAAAATATGCCTTTGTGAATAGTTACCAAGTAATGATTCAGATGTAAAAAGTTTTGTATCTGTAGGTGGGCCAACAACGGGCTTTGTCTGTCAATCGCAGTTCCACTAGTTAGCAGGTGAGTAGTCTTGGACCCGGATAATCTCGAAAGGACTTATATACTTTTGAAAACTCCGCCACCGCGGTTCCAACCCGCTTCAATGTCAGTTTTCGTGACTTTTATATATTCAGCTGGTTACATATCAAAATTCTAAATTTCATAAGACCGATGCGATGCACGAACGACCAATCCAAAATATTCATTTGTCCAAATGTTTAAAACATCGAAACTTCATAATACCGAAGTAGGAAATTCTGTAAATTTAACATTTTCGATAGTTCTCTTTGGGTGATAACCCTTCTGTTCTACTGAGATTTAAGTGGTACGTGACAATTAGTTACGAAATGTGAAACTTCGTCACAAAAATCCGAAGAAACTTCAAAGTACTTCAACTGGTACGTGTGGCCCAACAGTTTCGAATGAACGGCTCATGATATCTACATACAATGCCCATATCAATTTCACCAACGACAAGAACTATTTCTATTACTAGAATTAATTAACAATATCGATAAGGAAAGGGGTACCAAGTGCTATTTTTACACTGACAGCGCTATATTAATTTACAATGGGTTGGTATATTGAAGACAGTAACCAGGTGTAGCCTGCACGATTCCGTTGCATGCTGCATGAGAATGTTAACGAAATCATGGCTTATTAAATGTAAATGATTAGAAGTAAGGATGCCATCCTGGGTTCAATCCCCGATTTTACTGACGTGTTGTATTTATCATAGAGCCACTTATATTTGTTTCAACTGACCTTCGGTAATAACATCGGATGATGATGATTAGGTATCTTGAAATTAATAAGATACTATACGTCTCTGAAAGTTCATTTATGCAATAACCTCGGTTTATGCCTACAAAACAATTTACCACGTTGTTACCGAGACGAGTACGTAAATACTGTATTAATTTAATGCATTCCTGCTCCATAAAAACCATAGTCATAACGGTTACAATGACTATTGGTATATACACCAAAGGAGTAGTTGAGTACTACTTACATAATCGTTTACTCAGTCTAGCTCGGGCAGACATCGTTGAGCCGAGTAATATGTGCAAAACCAACAAACTGGCGTCGGTTCACAGACAAAAATAAATTATTCTTGCAGATAGGACAAAATAGGCATAATTCTTACGTGAGTAATGTATCAGAGATGTAATATGGCATTGAACTAAAGCTGTTTTATTATTTATTATACACGTAAATGATATTAATACAATACATATATGATATATTATATGACCTTAAAGTTACTACTGTATTATAAGAGAAACACAATTCACATACAATTGGTCATAAGTAAAAAGCCCATAGGCGTAGTCCTCGTCCCTCCGTTTTCTCAGCTATAGGCAATGGCCAAAAAGTTCTAGGAAATTTCATCACACATAAGATTAAGAAAATCAAATAAGTTAAGTCGAGAATCCTCTAAAAATAATTTTACTTCATTCGAATAAATCAATATCCTGCACTTTTGTAGTACGCATAAGTTAAAGTTCACCTTATTTTTAACAAAAAGTTTTTTTGAAGTAAGTACTTAGATATCTGTAGTATAGCGATTTTTATATTAAAATGTCTACAGATACTTAATCGGTGAATATAATCTAGATTATAAGATTTGTCAAAATCGAAAGTGAATTTTTCGTTTATGAAGGAATTTATTCATCAATCATCAGATTCGCTATAAAACTTGAAAAGCTGTATTTTCTTTTGCTAGCTATACTTTCTTAAATTTTTTGCCACGACTTTTCAGCCGTGTTGATCTAAAAAAAAATTCTCCATTATTTTTATGTTATCATCATTAATGCTGAAGATTTTTCGCTGACCGTACTTTTAAAATAAATGTTTAATTTAAACCCTGTAGCCGTGATGAGATAACTCATTACATTTTTATGATAAGTTTACTGTTATGTTCGTTCAGATGAACATAATTGTATAAACTCATACTCATCATAAAACTGGTTATGATAAAAGCCGTTTGCAAAATGCATTTACTATCTAACACTAACCAATTTTGCAAATGGTTTCTGATTCGGATTCAGCAGTTTAGGGTTGAATTTTTTATTTCGTCGATGTATGTAAACGCCTTTTACGTAACTCGAGTAAACGACCACAAAAATAGGTAAAACGAAAGGTGCCAACTCGCGGTACGAGTTTTTTCTTAGCGAGTTGACGAATGACCCAAAGAACATCGGCTAAAATGGACCTGAGCATGTACTGATATACCATATTTACAAGAAAATCCGTCATTATTCCGTGTTATAAAAACAGCAATTAATATCTCATCAAAAAGCCAGGAAAAAATATAATATTTAAAAAATAGTGTTACTTTTATAACATTTATTTGCAAATAATCAAGTTGATATAGCTTCAGAACGCACCTAGTGACGTTTCAAGTCACTGATAAAATGAATGAAAAATCAATTTATTATTTATGATTATTACTCGTAAGTTTTTTTCGTTATTACTTGTTATTTGATTTATGAATTATGTGAAACAAACAACAAATGAATCATAGCTAGTTATATCAAATTAATGATTTCATAAAATAATAATTATGTATACTCTGTCTAATTTAGGATGATAATTTTGACAGTTCACGTCTATGAAGTCACGTATTTTTATAAACAAATTAATACCTCTAAAATTATCGTAATTCATAGACAAGTACCGCCCACTTATCGTAGAGTAGTGCCTTGCAAGAACACAGCATAATTGACTGTAGAAAAACGAATCGAATAAATCGAACATAATCTATTAATTTATGAAAATAATTTTATGTTTAAGTACTTATCTACTACAATTTTGGTAATAGAATTAACTAGATATTATATAAAATATAAATATTATACTATAAATGGCAGTAACTGTAGCAATTATAAATCTATATTTGCAGTACAGTGCGATTAGGTAATGCCGCGCCGCACTAATGAAGTTTACCTTAAGTAAACAAATATTTATAAAATTATAATACCCTAAGTACATAAAATAATAAGAAATAAATGTTTTATAATGTATGTAACATCGATACCATATTCTACGGGAACGATAATCGAATATCGAATAGATTCATTAACGATTGTACTGTATGGGGTACCCTACTTAGACCTGTCAAAAGTATCATCCTATATTAGACAAACTATAGTTATAAGAGTTTAATACTAATTCGTAAAACGGAACGTCATTTACGGAGTGGTGCTACTGTTGACACTTTGGCTATGTTGACAGCAGTTGACAGGCACTGTTCAGCTAATTCCAGTTTACTTCAAATTGTGTGTGTTTTTTATTTATTTTCGATTTTGGCTTGCTTTGTTATATGGATTGACGATACCTCCTACCGTTTATTACGATTATTCTGTGCTTTTGTTTCTTGGACACCGATTTTACTTGTGATTTGGACTTGTATTTTTCTTATCGTTCTATTGTGAGGAATCACAATGCCGACGACACAAGCAGTCCTACGATTGCTTTGTGTTAATTGCAATATTCGCCACCATCATGTCTTTGAGTTGGGAACAAGAGTGATTTCAATGATCTGCGAGTGGAGTTCATCAATAATAGCAAGTATATTTTTATTATTTTATTTTTATTTTATTTTATTTGGGATAACAACAGTCGTTTACAAAACTTTATATCAGCAAATAATTACTAAAACAATGACCAATTACAGCTATCCACATTGTATATAAGCAGACTGATTGCAAAAAGTAACAAGAACAAAATACCTAGACGCCAAAAATTTAACATTATTAAATTAAAAATGACGGTAGTGGCAGCAATTAAATAGCTTTATACGCATATAGAAAGGAACAATAAGCATCGGTTTAAGAACAAGTATGTTTACTATGCGTTATCAGTGCGAAGTCAGAACCGGTTTACTGGTTGCACTTAGGTAAGTTACTGTCACTACCAACATTCTCTAACATTTAGTTGAAGAATTTACACGTTGATATCATACGTAAATATACATTATATCACGCACTATAAAGTACATAACTTATTAAAATATATATTTTAATCTACTTTTCATTTGAATATAAATAACAAGCACAAATGCAAAAAGGAGGTGCAAACAGTGAGAAAAAAAAAAAAGCAAATAAACCACGCATTATATTATAGCAGCCCAAATACGTCGGAAAAAGTGAGTCACTCGGGCGGGACGCGAACCCGCGGTCACTCCCTTACAGGGCAAATGCGTCAACTTTCCTACTGTCCGTTGGTTAAAACCTCCCTGACTCCAGCCAGAAATGTATTTTTTGACGTTACAAATGGGTCCACACTACTAAATGTTACATTATAGGAATGCACTATCCTAGTAGTCACAGCATTCTGTCCATATGATGTAGGATGCGATGGTACATTTAACATTTTAGTATGCCGCGTACGATACAGTGGAGTTTTAAACGATATTCGAGCGAGTAAGTTAGGGCAATCTATGCGACCGCGAAGTACATCGAAAAGTAGTGCCATGTCCATCAAAGACCGTCTCTCCTCCAAGGTAAGCAAGTTATACATTCGACAGTTATCAGTGTAATTAATTTCAGATTTATGGAACTTGAAGTTTAGATGACGTATAAATTTCTTTTGGATATGCTCGATTTTTTTGATATGAACAGCATAATATGGGGACCAAATCTGGCAAGTGTACTCCAGAATGCTTCGAACGTAAGCGAAATATACTATTTTTAGTGTGATTAGATTGTTAAAAGGTTGACAGATACGCATAACAAATCCAAGATTTTTATAGGCTCTATTTACTATATTATCAATATGAGTAATCATGTTCATCTTTGAGTCAAAAGTTACTCCCAGATCACGCACATTGTTGACTCTTTCTATGGCAACACCGTTAAAATTGTATTTATAAGTAATAATATTTCGCTTACGGCTAAAACTTATGCATTGACATTTGGATATATTTACTGATATTTTATTTTTTGTATAATAATTGTACAGATTATCCAAATCCTTTTGCAGATTTATGCAGTCAGTTACGCTGTTAATTGCAAGGAATATTTTCTTGTCATCTGCGTACAGTAGGTGATTAGTGTTGTGAATACACTGGTAAATATCATGAATGTATGAATTATAGAAAAGTGGTCCCAGGTGCGAGCCCTGTGGAACGCCGGATGGTATTTGAATGTAATCAGATTTAAAGCCACCCAGTACAACGGCCTGTGAACGATTCGAAAGATACGACGTTATCCATCGCAATAAATCTCCGTGAATGCCTAGAGCTTGTAATTTTCTTAAAAGGATGACATGATCCACCCTATCGAAAGCCTTTTCGAAATCAGTGTAGACCACATCAACCTGTCCTCCCTTTTCCATGTGTTCCAATACGAAGTCCGAATAAACTGCCAAATTAGTCAATGTTGAACGCCCACGAAGAAATCCATGCTGCGACTCAGAAATACCCTTCGAAATTAGATGATAGATATTTTCATAAACTATCTTCTCTAACATCTTTCCAAGCACGTTCAAAATCGAGATGGGGCGATAATTTTCAATTTTAGCTTTGGCACCCTTTTTATGAATTGGTACTATGTGGGCTCTTTTCCATAATAAAGGAAAAGTACATTTCTCGAGAGATCGTCTAAAGAGTACTGTAATTGGATTTACTAAGCTGCTTGCACATGATTTTAGAAATATTGGGGGTATACCGTCACAACCTGAGCCCTTCGATGTATCTAAAGATCGCAACAATCGAAAAACCATGTCCTTCGTAACATGAATACTCGATAGTGTCTCACTATTTGTATATATAATTTCAGAGCTACTGGAAGTGTCCAAAACAGTGTTAGAAGTGAAAACGCTTTCAAAGAAACCATTAAACGCAGAACATATAGACTTACTATCAGCGAGAGTTTGACCGTCGAAAGTGAATTGCTGAGGGTAACTTGAGCCACCTCGCTTTGATTTTACATATTTCCAGAAATATTTTGGTGAAAGTTTTATAAATCGTTCAGCGTTATCCGTGAAATTTTTAAAACACGTGCCTTGTACTTTATGTTGACGGTTTCTGAGTAGAGCAAATTCATCATAGTCCCTAGGGTTATTGAACTTTTTCCATTTTTTGTGTGCCTTAGATTTCTCTTTTATAATTTTAATTAAAGCAGGAGTATACCACACAGGATAAGAACTATCTTTGACGGACAATGGTACATATAAAACGAAACATTTATTCAGTTCAGTGTAAAAATTTTCAAGCGCAGTATTAATATCCTCAGCATCCAAAACCTCTCCCCAGTTAAGCTCTTTTAAATAATTATTAATGAGTTCGTAGTCACATTTGTGAAAGTTATACAGTGGTACTTTCCTTTCCTCAAAACTTTTCATTTGAAGATCTGCTATGTCGATATTAAATGGTGGGTGAAGTGGATCCATCTTCGATATAGCTTGAGCCTGGGTAACTGTAACCGGAAGGTTACAGAAGCAGAGATCAAGAATATTTCCACAATCATTTACTATATAAGAGTACTGAATAAGACCTAAAAAATGCAGATCGTTGGCAAACGATTGCGCAGTCTCCTGTACTTCCGTTGTATTAATATGTCTTAATGTGTAACCGCTGTCCGTCCACCACAAACACGGTAGATTGAAATCCCCCACCAGTAAATGATAATCGAGGCTGTGCATATTAAAGAATTGGTTATAAGCGTCGGAGATGTTTGAAATATTTCTAGAAAGTGTGGGACTATCGTCCGGGGGGATATATACTAGTACTATATGAAAGTTAGCAGTTGAGTTCAATTTGCGAGACGGTATCGTAATACAGATTGTTTCAATAAATTCACACGACCACTGAATATTAACTTCCGCAGCGAAATTGCGACGGATACATACCATTACACCGCCACCTGTTTTTTTACGTGTGGATGCGAGATTACGGTCGCATCGAAAGACATCATATCTTTCGTCACATACCTCCGAGTCGCCAATATCGTTCTGCAACCAAGTTTCAGTCAAAAGTATAATATCAAACTCCTGTGACAGAATGCTGTTGTGCAATGCTGTACATTTAGTGCGTGCACCCCGTAAATTTTGATAGTAAATATTTAATTTAGCTGAGAATGATACGTTTTGTATAAATTAAAGAAATTCAACTGGCAATGGAATATTGATGTAGATATATTATTAACCATTATGCTGATTTTAACCTTGCTACAGTAACCAAACAGACTATAATAAAACAAAGTGAGCACTATTATTATTGGTGAGATCAGACAGTGAATGAATGGCACTGACCATGCACACTGCGCTTCACCATAAGAGGTTAATGAGAGTGCGTTATTTTGACTCATATTGATTTCAAACAATGTGCCGCTATAACAAAAGAGCGTGATTATTACATACAAAACACATGCGAACTGTAGTAACCATATGGGATATTTTGTGGGTACCATTTTAACACTTTTACAAATAAAAACTTGTGAATCATGCCTTGGTATACATAATAAGCTATACATAACAGAATTACAAAAGAATAAAATGATGATCAGATGATTTTTTTTAGGTCTTCCGAACACTTTATTAATATTTTCGGCGATGACGCATCCTTTCTTACAAAAACCTTCCCGTCGCGTATCCAAGTGTACTGATATTTTTTTATCTTCGACTTTTCGCGAGTATTTTTATACAATAACTTGTTTGTAGGTGTCAAGTGTTCATTTACATATATTTTAATACCCTTGGCTTCGCCTGGCTCGCTGATATCCGTGGTAGTAATCCCTTTTTTAGAGCGTATTCCTGACAAAATAGTGTCTCGTAGGTATCTGGTTCTAAGCTTAACTACTATAGTTTTGGGGCGCCCGGGCATTATTGTACGAGGTTGGACCCTTGTAGCATGCATTATATCCTCTGGCGCCAGTTGCACGCCCGCATAACGCGCAATAGCTGTCATCCGTGCATTCAAATTTTCACTGGAACTCTCGGGCACACCGGTAATTTCCAGATTCTCCGAGCGTTCGCGTTGTTGTATATAATTCAATTCGGCGTGCAGCTTAACATTTTCTTCTTTCAATAGCATACATTCTGTTTGGACCCTGCCCTGCAGCTCCTTATGCTCCGTATCGAGGAAGCTCAAGGTATCTTTTAAATCACTAATATCCTTATAGAACTCAGACTGCCTAGCCTGGATCGTCTGAATGTCCGACTTTATGTGCTCGAGATCTTTTTTTATTACACTATTAATATCATGCTGTACTTCAGTTATTTTACTGTATAGATTAGAGTTCATTGAAGTTAATTTTGAGGAAATTTCGGTTTTGAATTTTTCAAATAACATTAAGAGGTCATCATCTTTTGCCTTTCTCTTCTGACGCTGCTGCTTTTCTTTCTGAATATTTGTGGGTTGAATACCATCATCGGCAATTGGAAGATCAGGACATGAAGTACCTTCCGAACCCATTTTTTTCCTTTATTGATAAGGTAAATCGAACTACACAGTGACAGTTCGCGGACACGAGCAGCGATGCCAGACAAGGACCGCAAGCTCATAGAAAAGAGACGAATTATTCTGCGATAATTATATGCCACGCACAAATTTCACTCTTAAAATCACTTGTTACGTATCTATTTTGAATACCACTTATGTTTAAGAAATATATTGCAACAGATAACACGTCTGCTCCAAACCAACGATTTACGACGAACGTATATATTTACGTAATACCAATATACTTCTTCATTGTACCTGTACGAATAAAATGTTTTTCTTATAATACTGTCTATTATTACCTCACCACGTTCGTTGTTTTGTTTATAACGTAAATAGAAACTAGAAGATCTCTAAAAAACTGAAGTTAATCATCTTTATATCGTCTTATTTTTATTCTATCCTCAAAATATTTTTAGTAATAAAATTAAAGTATCTTGGCCTCTTAGACAATTTTTTCACTTGTGATGGTGTTTACTACATGAAAATTAACTATACTTTGTAAAATGTAGCTTGGGTCGTATGACAGCTGTCAGTGAAATCCCGCACATGAAGTCTTGAATTTTCTAATCATGAATGTAGTAGCTGTCAATGTCATACTTTATGGACATACCGAGCTAATTAGTGATGGGCGATGAATCATCGTGACCACATACTATAAACTATCCATATTTTGAATAAAGCTTAATTTAAAATTGAAATTAATATAAGAAAAAAATAATTACAATTTAATCTTACTACTTAGGTATTTTAATATCATAATAATATTTATATTTCAATATACTTGATCCTAAATAATATTCAGTAAATAAAATCCTACATTCAATTTATCAACGAACCTGAACCTGTTTTTGGATTTTGTAAGAAGACACGCCGCGTTTGGCTCTTGGGCCACGATATAGGCATAAGATACACGCGCCAACATCTTGTTTGATATGAACTTCCACTGATCCACTCCACTCATTCTCATCAGTACGAGTGCCGACGTCTTGTATGCTACGTATATTCCGTTCTCATTACAATTAAATATATACATACAATTAAATTAAACCTAATTATATGTAACATGCATAAATAATAGCTGGTAGCATCGATATTTTCATCGAATTTTGGACATCCCTATGAACCTCATTTTGACATCTGTCATAGGACCCAAGCTATATTTTACAAAGTATAATCTAACTATAGTTTGTTTCTGTACACGGAAAATGACGGTCAAGTCCAGCGCCTATGGAAATTTGGCCGGTGTTCTTTTTAATTATTTAAATAACTAATCAAATCAATTTAAGATTGGAAAAAGTCAATACATCCACGGCTCCAATATCGACCCAAAGATGATTGTCATAGTAGAATTTCGAATTCTTCAGACGTGGCTCCGTGGCTTAGCGGTCAGAGCGTTTCATCCTGTAAAGTAAACGTGTTCGAAACGGGTAGCTTACATTTATTTATTAAATTAATAATACGAAATATTCTGCAAGTACATTATGCAGAGCTGTCACGTTGGTTTCAAGCTCTATTTCTTCACTGTTAATTTATGTGTTAATTAATTCTACACGAACTTCTCAAATGCTAGAGGTGCGTGACTGTGAATCAGAAATATATGATGGACATCATATATCGGAAGTTTCAGCGAATATTTAAAAAAAAACATATTGAAGCGCTTAGTGGTTAAGAAATTGACTATATGATCTAGAGGTCTCGGGTTCGAATCCTGGCTATTACTGTACACTACCGACGTGAATCTTAACACAAGCCATTGAGCTTAGCTAGAATGGTTTGAGAGAATTCTAGTAATTTCGGTTGCTAATATTCTTCTTTTTTAAATATGCTCAAGCTTGCTTCCCTTCAGGGCTTGAGGTGAATTTATCGGTCGTACCGGAGCCGGTTGGAGAGGTTATGCTGGACTCGAACCGACTAAAACGCACGCTGTCTTTGGGTCTTTAGTTGCCGGAGGTGAGATAGTAGTAGTAGAACATAATCCCTCGCACCCCGGCAGACCCGGGGCCGTCTCTATCGAGATGACCCCCGTCGGGTGTAGTGACCACGGTGTCCCCAAATGGTGCGTATTGGGTCATTTAGAAGGAAAAATTAAAAACCTAATTGAACAGATAATATATTAACATAAATCATATTCCTTTTAACACAGTTATCGTTCCCAATCAATAAATATTTTTATGACCACCCAAACTCAATTATAATATTTTATTGATGTCAACGACTAATCGGTTGATTGACATTGCCTCGTAAATGTCATGTGTGACTTCATCTAAATGCTAATTAGGAAGATGAGCACCGTTCTTTTTTATTTTTTTGTGTATGGCAACACTTATCTGTACATCATTATATTGTGTATTATATCTTTGTATTGTGCCCGATTCGAGGTATGTTTTTCTCCTTTTAGTTTTGGTTTATGCGTCATTTATAGAAGCAACTGCCGGTTGACCTCCTAATGTCGATAGTAAAGCCTGCACCATTCATCAGCAGATGTTCTTACAGGTGAGGTTAGTTTACAGAAAATAAATACACAAGTTGTTTAAGCAATTGAACATAATTCAAGGCGCAATTGGCTAATTAAGTGACATTCAGGTTCGTTCTTCGTTCAAAATTATGACCAATGACGCCATGATTGGTCAATTAGCTTAAGTTTGGCGATACTAGTTTCGCACTAAGAAGGTTTAAGGAAAACCTCTTTTACGGAATACGTAACTGTAAGGAAATATTTGAAATCCGAACATAATTATCTACAATACTGAGAATACATCACGCACACATGAAAAAAAGGTTGAATAATATTGAATCAAAAAAAAGAAAAGTGATTTTACCTAACCTGTACTATATTAACCTATACCACTTTTCTTGGTTTTCATATACCTAAATGTATGTATGGGGAGAGAAAATAACATAAACTAAGTTTTTGGTTAATGGACACTTTATGTCAAATAACAAAATATATTAGTTTTAAACACTATTATAACTAGAGTAATATTAGAACAGACATCAGATAAACATAATAATAGTTAGTTATGTCACTATTAACAGGTATAACATTTTGTAGATACAACAGTGTTTAAACTTATGAAACTTGAAACTATGAACTTCAGAAAATCACTTGTGCTAGCTGCTTACCCCATATATCCATTATTTCAATAATGGGTATTAATTTTTTGTTACAACGAATTTACAATTTTAAGTTAAAGTAATATATACATATTTTTAGTAAGTATAAATAAACTATGTGTAAAAAGTTGTTAATTCATACTTATTAAAACTTACCATCACTGGCATTCGCGCTCCCGTCGGCAGATCTATCCGAGTCCTCGGTGCCGACTAGGTTCCTGATACTAAACGAGCTCGTCTTCCTCGACGTCGTTACTTCCGCTGTCACGGTGCTGACGTCACAACCGCTCTCTGTTCCGTTCACTAGTTCCCGACACACCTGTTCAGTCCCGTTTAGAGAAAGTACATCGTTCCCTGCTCCTTCCAACAAGTCCCCGCGACGTGTAGTCAAATCCATTTTCAAAAGCTATTTTACCACTTTTAGCACGCAAATAATAATTCAAATTTCGAATAGTACTTTTATTTTTCTTTGACATTGTTGGTCACGCTGCGTGAGAAAATCCGTTACACAATTTGTAATTGGAATTCATTTCAGTTTTTCTTTTTATTTTAATAAATAGTTTTATAATATTCACTAATGAAGTCACTGGATACTTTTATTTTAAGTTATAGTACTTTTTTTATCAAAAATATCACTAGCATTGATATGAATTGAACAACATATTTATAATTACATGATTGTATAGGCACAGTCCAGTTCGAAACAAACATAAGTCACTTATTCGCAAATGATAAGAACATTATGTTAGCACAATAGAAGGCACGTATTTTCCGCCTAGCATGCGCGAATTTTTGCGACAGTCGCGCGCAACGCGCGGTAACTCCGCGGTAGTGAAGGCGACTGGTCCTCCGTCCTCCTCGGCCGTCGCACTCACGCGGCCCTCCCTACGCCTCCGGAGGCGGAGTCAAACGCCCCTCAACGCACCGCAATCGCGTAAAATGCAATCGCGCGACTTTTTACTCTTTAATTATATTGCGATTTTTTCCGGTCGATCGATTTGTTGTAATGAGGTCTAATTGCGTTTATTGATAAGTGTAATGTCTGTTAGGTTACTAAAGGCTTGGTTTGTTCCTTAGGTGCAATTTCCAAAGTATATTACATGCACATATGTCTTTATTTAAAACTGAATATATAACTGGTTGTCAACTATAACCAGTGACTTCAACTTGGCGTAATTACGGCGGCACGTATAAAGGTGTCACTTTATTTTTATAATTAAACAGGACCCAATGGCAGGGGGTCCTTCGGTAACGATAAAATAAAAACAATAAAGGTAATTGTCATGGCATGTCTCGTCTGTCGGTTTTTATTTAGTTATTTAAAGTTGTTAAGTGCTATATTTTGTCATTGTTTTATTCAGTATCCTTGATGGAGGTCTAAATTCGAAGAATAGAAATTTTAAATACTTGCGTACGATAAGGTTATACTACTAAAGGTATTTACGCCAAAAATACATTGATATCATATCTTACTTATGTACTTATCTATCGTACTCGTTTACATTGAGCCTATTGATGCGCCAATGGGCAATAGGACATGGGGTATAAACTGGGAGACGCGACAATGTGAACACACACGAAAGTGAAAAAAAGTTAAATTTTTGGATGGTTTCGTCATTGAGAGAGATATAGGTGATGAAGAAACGGCGCAGGTGTCTAAACCCTTAACGACATAAACCGCAGGTTCAATGAAAAAAATCTTATTTTAAACTCCGAGATTTTAAACTTAGAGATTTACAAATTCCCTAAAATCTACTTAAAAGTAGCTGAAAATGTACCTATTTCCTTTTCTTCCGTCATTTTGTTCGTATTTAATATTGAGATATATACAAAATGAGTCAAAGCAAATTGCCAATCAATTCATTTAATCTAAATGTAGGAAATAAAGTGTGATAAGGTGTTCAACCTTGATTCAAATGAATGAACTAAGAAATACGTGGGCACCGGTACTACTTGCCTAACAAGACGTTATAGGGCTGTCAACATCAATTTATTTAATTTACATGCAATTTTCATTTCCTTTATTATTCTAAATTGATTATAGTCGTTAAAATAGGTAACACGTTCTAATTTACCAATTATTTTTTTAACCGATCTTATATTAACTTTTTTTTTATTTATTAGCTATACGTACCTATGTATATTAATATATACACTATAGCTAATAAATAAAAAAAATGTAATAATACAATATAATTATTGTATTATTACTTATGAGGACATAAACAGAAATCAATATTATGAGAAGGCCACTCAAGATTTTACATAAGTGAATAAAACAATGAGTGTTATATTGTAGTAACCAGCAATATACTCTTGTCAAATCGAAACAAAACAAGTAAAGAGACATTTACACGGACGAAAACACGGAAAAGGCTAGTTATATGCGTACAGTCTGTCTTATTCTTTTAGTCTGAAAGGAGAAGGATAACTTAAGATATCTATAATCAATAAATTCAAATAAATCGAATCGATCGAATTGTAATCGAAAAAAATGAGACAGTTTATATTTTGATACAGATATATTTATAAGTTGACATAATTTAACAAACTCGAAAATGCTTGGGGCAATGCCTTCCAATAATGACAGTCGTGGGTGTTCTAAACAGATAGCTTTACGAGCCTACCGATCTAAGCCACTGATAGATCTATGACCCTTTTTTAGATTCATGAAGGAGTTCCCGCGAAGACCTCTAGTCGTCTTCAGATACTGCAAGTAAGGTGGCATAAAGCTCCCCTGTGTCCTATGGCCTTAAAATTGATAGAAGATCTCGAATTATCTTAGTACTTCATCATCTTGTGTTGTCCGAAGTACAGAAGTCCACTTATCTTCTATATTCTTCTTGAGCTAAGTGAAACGATTATTTTTTCATAAAAAATGTCAGTATAAAAAAATTGCACCATAATGCGAGTTCATTTTATGACATTGTTTTAGCTTTACTAACAGGATGGAGAGTGAATAAAGATAATTACACAAAAAGGCTAATATAGCTAATAAATAAATAAATAATAACACAAAAAGGTAAAAATAAATACCAAAATTTTTTTATGACAATTTGTAGTAAACCCGGAGTAGTACCAGGTACTTTCGTTTTCGGAAGTGGTTCCCTAACACCTCGGTTAATAAAAAGCACAAAAATTCCACAAAATATTTATTCGATTCTTACTTAATTGTGTGCTTGGTAAGACCGCGTTTACGTAAATATTGTCAAAGCAGTAAGAATGACAATTAATCTTTGTATTCGTATCTATCTAACAAACGACTAGCCCTTTGAGCACAAACTTTAATTATGTACATATTTCTTGTCTGTCACTGGTCTATAAATTCTAGTTAGGTCTTGTCTTTGGTTAGCATGACATTGCTTGAGGCCACAGGAAATTTAAACAGACCATATTTGCTTTTATTTATCGCAGATTTAATGAAAATATGGATAATTATGTTTACTGTCTGTTCAAATAGTTGTTAGATTTTGCAAGCGTATACTTACATAGTTGATTAAATTTGTTTAGAGGTATAAATTAAATTTAACAGTTGGAATTTCAATTGTAGAAAACTTGGAAGTTATCTTATAAGTTTGATTGTAAAGAATTAATTAAACATATAAATTGATGGAAGAATTGCCTCCTCCAACATCGAATATACTTACCTAGAAGTATACTCGTAGGTCGTAGGCGATACGTCAAAGTACCTAGTTTTTTATACTACTTAGGTTGCATCTACAAGCACGTGGCCCACCTGATGGAAAGTGTCACATTCCTGCTTTCGACCATATAGAGAAGAAGGGGAAGGGGAGAAGGCTCAGAGAGTCTCTGTGCTATCAATGCAGAAGACAAAAAAGAGTTTATCGGTCTTCCCACTGACAACACAAAATCTCGCCAGTAAGCTCTGTCGTAAACACTCAACATCAGATCTTGATAAGCAACCTCAAAAAGATCTTAATACTGCGGTGTTAATTTATTTTTGAGTTGCTAGCAAGATGTACCTGATGCTGACTGTGCCTATGGAAAGAAAAAAGGTAGGTAGTGAATATACCGATCAAACGCACAATAAGTTTCCACAGCATATTCATTGTGTTGTGTTAATAATGGCCTATTAACAATAAATATTGATCGTATGTCTAAGGATAATAGGGCAAAAGAAATATTAATGATGAACGTGACACTAATGGTACGATATAAGTACCTACAACGAATTGAGGCATCGGATCTTGAAGGTTATCACTAACTATACGGTTTTTTTCCCCTTACCCTTACCGATCGCCGAAGTCAACGAGGGTGGTTATGTCGAACTCGAACCGACCAAAACTACACAGCCGTCTTGGGCCACCAATTCGCAAGCCCCGGCTCAAATCCCTCACGCCCCGGCTGACCCGCGGCTTGCTCCTGCGAGAGACTACCTAGGCCCAAAGCAGCTGGTATAAGCAATAGTTAGGTTTTTCAAACGATTTTAAAGGCTTTTTTGTTAGTCGATCAGTAAATCTTTACTGCAGTAGTAGACGATTTACTCTATAAATGTGAATGTAATGACTGGGTCCTGTCCTACCCCAATACTCCACTGAGAGAGAACAGAACCCAGTAATTAAGTATAGACATAGATAGGTATGAGTTTTGGTACTTGTTTTGGACTATTTTTGATGATAGTACGGAGTGCAACGTTGATGGATGTGCTCAAATCCACCAACAATAGATTTTAAATAAATAATTCGGCGCGTCAGGTCCTTGTTTCTCGCGACTTATGTCCAAGATTCGTGCCGATAGGTTTACTACAACTTGTCTAGCTAGAGTCTGGATTCCAACAGGTTCGGCAACACGCCAGTGACACCCGTGGTGTGGCCGCGTTAATTGGAACCGTGTGGACGGATCATCGAGAATACTAGTAAGTAATGTGGGAACCTTTGTTACCAAGAGTGTCGTGTTAAATAGAATAATTACTAGTATTTGAAATATAAACCGTAGGAATAAATCAAGGACTCGCGGATGCAGATATTTTGATCTGCAGGTCTATCTTATACGACAGGGAAACTCGTAAGACAGGAAAGGTAATATTTAACGACCGTCGAATACCAAATATAAAAGCCGTACAATTTCAAGTGTTTAAAGAGAGTCACCATTGCAAACACGTTCGGTACTACACGTACAATGGTGGCGCTCAGCTTGACGGCCTCATCAGATGCTTCCCTTCTTCCCTCATATTTCCCCCACCACATTAGAACAAAGACGTTACTATGTGTATTATTATATAGATAACAATACGTATAATACCGACAACCTATCTTAAATTTACAAAGCTAGTTAGCTTAGCAGAGCCAAACTTGTTTATTTTTTTATAAACTTTTTCACTCATAGCAATTTATTACTCAATTACAAGTTTGCTTGATTTAACGGCGCTTCGTATTGCTTTTAATGAAACAATTGTATCAACAATACATTCTATTATTTAAAAATTATTACACAGTAGAACATACGTTCATGCCACAAACAAAACAATTAACATTTTTATCGTGGTGCAATCTAATGGACAAATAGGGCGGGTATTAATCACCTTCGTCCAATATTGGTTTTACGATTGATTTAATATCCTCTGTGGATATATTTTGTCCTATACATACACCCGTCTGTGTAGTTGGGTGTAGGTACTACACACACTAGTGTGTGTAGGATAAATATATCCTATACACACTAGTGTTACATAGTGTTTATGTACCAGTGTTTTATAGCATTACTACTAGTGTATTTTTATGTATTCATTTGCCTACACTAATATAGTGTAGGCGTTCGACACTTAAATACAAATGTCATGCTTTGTATTGTTTCCTATGTGTTGAAGTTATTTTCGGTCGGTTAGTGCTTTGAAATGCCTAATTTGACATGTGTCAAAAGTGATAAAAATAAATCATTCAGTTTATTTATTTTATTTTTAACTCCTATTCTTCTTTATCTTTCTCTTTGTTTTTTATCTTTCGTCAATTAACATGATTTATTATGACACTAGTGAAAATGAGTGAAACAACGTAATGAGGAAAAAAATTTTTCTCTCAATAATTTTATTATTAGGTAAGGCATTCACTTCAGATACCTATTTTCACCAATTCTAATAGAAAAGCTATAAAACTCTTTGGAAAAAAAAACACAATCACCTCAAACACGTTTTAAAAAGTGTTGAACGGCACGCGTTCTCTATTCAAAACTCACATTGTTGCCAGCGATCGTTGTAATCGACTAGACTTTTATCGATATCATACTAAAGCAAAGCCGCGGGCGAAAGCAATGGCAGGTACATAAATTGCAGTCGGTCAACCCGTGCGGCTACGCGGCCTTACAAAGAAATCGGAGCAGCGGGGTGCTGTACTCAATTATACAGGGGACGCGACTGTTTCTATTTGTATGGTAATACACTCATTACTAAGACAAAAAGGGGTTTCGATTTATGTTCGATTAAAGGTTAGGTTTGCTAGTTTGATTGTGTGAGCGGCTTCCCTCTGTCTACGTTTTTTTGTACTCTTGAAGTAGCTAAGAGGCATATATGGTTCATTTTACTGTGCGTTTTGAATGAGTTGATAACTAGAAAATATATATACTGTTTAACAATAATAAATAGCAAATTACTAATTGTCATAGAAGAGAATGCCTAACCACACTCCTCAATGCAAGTAAAAAGACATCCAACCCGAGGAGAAATGTTGTCGTATGTGTAATATTGCGCAAATGCGAAGAACCAACCTTGACAAGTGTTTCGCCTCCTCACGAGGCATCTTCAGGAGTTGATAACTGTCATAATGACATTTTGATTAGCATTGTTGTTATTAAACTTATTAAAAAATATGTTATGTAGTTCATGAAAAGAAAATAAGCATTAAGACGTTGTCACTCGTTGTTACTATACAAGTATGAACGCATCAGACATGGATTTTTTGTGGTTAGCTGTATAAATTGGATGAGTATGGAGTGAAGTTACCGCGATCGTATCTTCACATTTGAAACGCATAGTACTTTATATATGTAAGTACACTCAATGTAATGGTGGCACCATCACGTGTCGATCAAAAATATCTTTCCAAAATACCTTTTTTTTAATACTCTTGTGTGAGTGATTATAACAATAATGCTGAAACGTATTCCATATTATTTTATTTATGAAATATCTACACATCTAATTTCATTGTCCGTCGCATGTAATATACGAGTACTTATATAACTCATTACTTGCATTTAATTTAACGCCAGTTTAAATCACATTAACTTCTTATAGGGTATCATATCAAGTTTAAATTATGAGCCATTTTCTATACGACTAAAGCAAGAATAAAAGAAATATCAAATAAAAGAAACCTTCAGTATAGAAATAAAAATAACAAGTTTTAATATTGAACTATTACAATAAACTGGAGCTATATAAGTAGGCTTTATATAATATCTAGTTCAATAAAACAAAATGTTCTAGTCATCAAAATTATTTATATTCAACGTGACGACTCACAAAATATTATTTTTAACATACCCTTAAAGAGTCCAAACTATATGAAGTTTAACCAGAGTTTGAAAACACCATGATAAAAGATCAAAATTAAGAAATCTTTCAACTGAAATCTCTAACAGAAAGGTCATTTATGTTCTAGCGACAATATAATGTAGGTACTCAGTGTCATTCTCTACATAGGGCTTTTGTTATCTATTGTCTCGTGTCGGCACCGTGTCGTGTATATTAAAAGTTTCAATGTTTAGTTCCACACAAAGCAACCGATGTTTTTACAATCAACTACTGTTGTTTGTTTGTGCATTGTGGCCAGGACGGAACTACTATTGAATCAATAAATAGATTAGTAAGATGTACCTACTTTGTAAGCGATATATCGCCGACTTTGAATAGATCCAGTTGGTTTTAGAGATAGGTACGAGTTAGAAATAGTTGGGTTTCGTTTTTCGGGTGTCATCATAATATCTTCATTTTTTCAGTTACACATAATGATTTTATTTTCTTCTTTTTTTTCATAAATTTTGTACTAAGTATGCATGTTTAATTTCAAAAGTTATGATAAGAACCGAGTTCGGCTCAAACCTAGCCAGGTTTAGCACGCTTTATTCAATGAATTGCACTGGACAAAACGCAAGGACACGGGTTTGCAAGCGTTCTCAACAGTAAATAGATTGGGAGGTATGGATGTGAGCAGTTTATATTGGGTCAAAAATTGGCGATATCGAAGATAGGCTAGTCGGATTTTTAAGGAATTCAACTTCCCCGTAACGACTACCATGAATGTTCATATGGCAACCGAGTATCTACATGAACTGATAAATATTTGCTACCTTATTTGAAGAACCCGACCCTTTAGACAAAGTGACAATTTATTGGTGGAATCACGTGGAACCGATTTCAATTTGCTGTCAACGAATTACTTGACAAGGCGGTGATTTAACATATTTAGAGTCAAAAAGAATTCAATTTCAATATATTTTCGTATTCATATTACAAATTTATGTTAATCCTATCCTTTTCTAAACGATTCCGCTGGCATTTTACGTAATTTCGAATAAGATATAGGATATCTTATTCGAAATTACACAGTTATTTTAAGATATAGCAAAAATCCTTCATTACAAGTCATTTCTTTAAAATTAAAACATTCTATAAATTATCACGGTATTTTCCTCCTAATTTATTAAAAAGGTGATATATAACATACGTATACAGAACCAAGTATGTCCGATGTTCCCAATTTCACGGTATGCCCGAGGCGTCATAAGGTGCAAGTCACTGGCGCGCAATCAGCATGCGCCCGCGCCGCGCCGCTTTGTTTCAAAGCACCGCTTGGCGCCAAACTTCGCCACTAACAATATAGCGAATTTCGTCATTAGGACACTGAAAAATGGTAAGTAATGAGATGTTGAAATTCCAGTAAAATAAATGCTTTGTGTTGGTTGGACTATTGACTTAAGAAAAACGAGTTTCATCGTATTTCAATTTATCACGTTATGTTTGAATTTCTGATAATAATATTAGCCTTATGTTAGCCTTGAAATTAATCATCTCTTATTTCAATGTATTCCCTATACATCGAGCGAAAGTCTTGAAGGAGACAGTAGGAGAATGCAGAGTTTCTTGTGTTTCATCTTGTGCCTCTCGAAGAGTTCTTATAAAGCTCTTCCTCTTCATAATATGATCTATGATAATGATAAATGGATTAAACACCCACTGGTCATTTGAGTCCTTTCACCTGTAGGTACTAGTGAAAATATGTTGTGGCTAAGTTCTGTGTTTTGTAGATTTAGATTTAGGAAAAACTGTGTGTCAATTCAGTGATTAACACAGAAACGAACAAGAATTAAATTTTAGCTAACCTATGCTATATGCGGTGCTACGTTTGGGGTTACAATCATCAGGTCATTCAACAAGGAACTAAAGTAACTGACAAGTACAGCTTCCCTTTCTTTCCATCTTGCAATTCGTTAGATACATATAATCATTACGTAAGCTGGGAGAGACGTAGTAAGCCTTTCCGAAGAGCGAAACCTATGCTCGGACCCTCTCCGTGGCATCTCTAAAATGACGTCGATTCGTCAGAAGAATCACGTCAGTTACGATGACAGAGGTCCTAATATCCTTTCAAAATAAACTCTATTTTTGTTTGCTTACCCTCAGTGATAAATTATTTATCAACCTGTCCCCACTAATGTCTACCCTCCGTAAAACAGCTTGCAAATTTCCACTATTAAAGCAAATTATCTTCAATCACTTCATAATACTAATGTTTATGGTTTAGTTCAATTAATCTTCGCTTCCGTGAACCTCGGCCCTCACAATTAAGCACACGGCAGTTAGCGCGGCAATCCGGCCGCCACCTCGTCGGGTACACGCCCAATAATTCAATTTATATCGCCCCATGAGAACTAAAACTATCAACATACAAACACCAGCAAAGTGTACTGAGAACTCTTTTATTGAGTTATTTTTCTTAACAACTATGATGGTCTGTGATGTTCTAAGAATTAATTGTGCAAGACAAATTGTATGTCTTTATTGAAAACTTTTAATCGGAAAAGGGGAACGTTAGCTTTGTATATGTCTACGTGCGGAGCCGATTTAAAATTTATCAAAAAAGATATTGGGTATCGAACATCTGTTAGGATAGGCAGTTACTGTGGGCTCCAAAAGTTCTTAGATACCTTAAGATCTATAGTTCCTTGACAGCCTCAGTCTAATTTAACCAAAAGTTACATATCACATTCTCTGAGCCTATTCCCAACTCAGTTGGGGTCGGCTTTCTAGTCTACTACTTTCAAGGCTACTAAGATGCGGCTGAACTTCGATTTTTTCGTGAAGCAACTGACATCGGACCTCCACAACCATATTGGCGACATCGAAGTTCTGTAGTAACTATCCGTAACGACTGCCATAGAGATTCGTATGGTAACCAGGACCGCGACGGCCCAACGTGTTCTCCGAGGCACGACCACATCAGTGCAAATAGCCATATTCATGCAAACAAATATTTGCACTGTGCGGGGATTGAACCCGCGTGTGTGTGTGTGTGTGTGTGTTCGTGTGTGGGTGTGTGTGTGTGTGTGTGTGTGTGTGTGTGTGTATGTGTGTGTGTGTGTGTGTGTACATAGTGACATTTTTATACACCTACATACATTAGAAGCATCTGAACTCAGTATATTGCCATGTTGTTAACCTGTAGCCTGTGACCAAACGATTGAGATTACGTAAAATGCCTTTGAAATTTAGATTTTACTGATTTGCTGTTAAAGTCTTAAATGAAATGACATCATGGATGAATGTTCTGCAATGCGTGTAAACATACATAGATACTGTTTTTTATAAATACATACACATAAAAACACCCAGTCCAATGCAAAAATTTCTATTCATGCACACAAATATGTGCACTGAGCGAGAATCGAACCCGCGTCTCCTGAGTGTTAGTCGCGTTCACTTCCGTAACGCCATGGTTGTGTGTAACCTATACTATGATCGCATTAATTCTCGATAAGATTATTGTTTATATGTCTCATTAACATTCAGCGCTTTATCGATATGCCTCCATTGTGTGAATGGACGTACAATTTCCCTGTCTGTATGAAGCCGGCATTCTGTACCTTTACATTCTGTGGTACGATGCAACCATGTTCAAATAAATGAACAACGATGATTTGCGAAACAGGAGACCGCTGTGTATTAACCTCAGTAATTACTGCGCAGGCGCCGGCCCTATGAACATGATTAATAACAAGTAGCTGTTTCTCGTTGTCTAATACAGGATCATTGATTCGAAAGGTCGTTTTTTTTAAATTGTGATATTTTGAGGCTTGTTTGAATTAGGTATTTCTAGAAGGTAAAAGTTGGAATGACTTATCAAACTTTCAGTTTTAATGCATTAAAAATGTTTTAGGAGTTGCCTTTTTGTATCGTACTTCCCATAGCCCATTTACCAGTCCATCCAATACTCAACCCCATAGTCCATGACCTAGTTTCCATCGTGACAGTAGCGCTGCACACCAATAGTCTCCGCACCTGGTGGGGACCATCTCCGGATGTATCATATTGTGCACTCGGGGATGGTATCCGCGAAGTGTGTCTCCCTAGCATATTAAACTCTCTTAAAAGGGCCTCTACGTCTTGGCTTCGGTCCGACGCACGCCTTCCAAAGACCCGGGACTCCATAGGCCCGAGAGTTACGGAATAGAGAAACAATAATAATAATAATAGTTTATTTGAAGCAAAATCTTATTTTCTATGTTACATTTATCATTATATAAAAGTTGTCAAATGTTACCCATTATGTATTTTATATTCAACTAGCTGACTGACCCGCGCAACTTCGTCTGCGTCACCCCGTTTTTGCAACATTTTTCACTTCTGCTCCGCATCAGTTGGCTGTATCATGATGTTATGTACATATAAACCTTCCTCTTCAATCACTCTATCTATTAAAAAATCTTCATCTTAATCCGTTTGCTTAGTTTTAAAGATTTTAGCATACCTACCTACATCAACAAAGCAACTTTTATACTATGTAGTGATACCTACAGTTTAAATTGACTTCTTCTTATGTCGTGTCAACAACATGCCATAGTCAGATGCAGAGGTGGATTGTCAAGGTGACGGGATTGATTTTGAATTGCCATCGTGGTGTAGGTACTAATTTGTTTCAGCTGTGCCGTTACTCACGGAGAGGGCCCGACCAATGTATTATCTAACCTTCAGGAACTACTACGTCCGCTCCTATACCAGATACAGTACAATAGAGTAGCATGTACCTACATAATACTGTTTTTAGATTGATATGGTCATTTACATCTTCACTGTTAAATATTTCGGGATATTTACCATGTTTGTTGATTGTATGGAGCAACCGGTATTTCGGCGATGTTGCCGTTGTACTGATTACCGCCGAGCTCGGCTGTCGTCATACAATAAACAAACAGGTTAAATATTTAACAGTAAATATTAAATACTTTTACTCAATGGTTTTAAGGAGACCATCTTTACCTATATCTTTACAAATATTACATCAAACATTTGTCAATTGGTCCAACAAATCAGTCACTTTATTTATTCCATGCAAATATTTTCTACGAAACCTTAACGTATGCCTTTAAAAATTGATCCAACTTGTTAATATAATGTTACTCGCATCAAAAAACGCATTACATAACTGGTACGGGTATGAACATTAAATCCACAACAAAAATTCAATCAGCGACGTCTCAAGGCTACAACGGGAGTCATTAAACTTTGACAAAAAGCCGGACGGCCAAACAATTCGATCCACAACCCTTGCTGTGCCGGCTTACAAAGCCGGCACGGTTCGGCAAAAAACCGAAAGATCTCTGTCGATAACTCAATTTGGTCCAATTTAATATCGGACGATAATAGGTACGATTACCTTGCTTTTCTTAATTGGTTTTGGTACGGACGTTGTGATATGACGATAGCCGTGTATATTAGGAAGTACGCACCCAGATTGTATCTGTACCGCGAATGCAGTAGTATTTTTTAAATATCAGTAAGCTCATGTTATTATCTTATTTGATTTTATCATATTGTACACACCTATGTAGAAAAACTTCAAGCACGACTCTAATTACAGAGGACTAATTAGGTAAATAACGATATTTAAGCAGAAATATACTTATCTCAAAACCCCTGAACGAAAATTCCGAGAAAAGAAATAAATGAATTACTTTCACATAATATACTTGAACGTTTTAAAGTATCTCAATACAAACAGAAACATTTCACATCAGCAATTTGGAACAAATTTTAAATAAAAATCGATTAAATCAAACACTCAATTGTGTTTCGATTCGATTAATCGCAAAGCACTTTAAATTCACCCACAACACGCAAATAATGTTTTAATTCAAAACACTCTTTAGGAATTCGATAAAAGGTTTAAAAGAAACATCGAAACTCGAAGCAAATAATGCTGGCTGATAACGTTGGCACGAACGGGCTCCAAATCAACGAAGTTTACATTTAAGACAATTTAATTTAGACCTTAAGCGCACTGGCATTGAATTCAAAAACGCATAAACTAGTACAAATCGTGACAGTTCTAATTTTTTTTTCTAAAACGAATTATTGGGTAAAGCTTTCCATTAGTGGGCACGCGCCGAATCGATAAACAAATGACATTTATAAAGAACTCGATTTGAAATTTGTTTGAAAACAGAACGTCTCGGGTGATACAAATGGCGTCTAGACTTTTGATAACCTAACCAGAACCACGTAACCTAACGAAATATGGTCTGCATTATAAAATTTAATAGCTATTATCGGTGAATAAGATTTATTCAAGTTTCAGTTATGCGATATATGTTATTTATTAGGAGGTTATCTTATATTTTTCCAATAAATCGGTATTTCAAAACTTACAAAAAAGGTAAGTGGGTGCTTACGAGGTCTAACCGATCAGCCAACCCTAAGCGGTAATTCGTTGGTCGTCGTTTTGTCGAATGGAATAGAATATTATGTTCCACGTATTGGTGTTCAATACTCTTTGCAGTGTCTGCATTTTATGTCGTTCAGCATACCAAACTTGCTCAAAGTATATTTTGTGCAGTAGTGGCCAGTTAATGAACCCCTTTCTTCGGATTTTTCTAAAAACTGAAGATAATTTTATAAACCAGAGAGAAAAAGTTATATACAGAAGACTCTACAATACGGAATGAACTGAAGCATGCCGATTTTAGATCTTTATTTTTTATCTTTTACTGTTTTTTTTTTTCAAAACATGTCAAAATATTATTCGGGTATAGATTGTTATTGGTTAACGGTGAAATCAAACAGTACAATAGGTAAGATTCATGTAGAAACCCACTATAATTATTTTACTATAAGGTAGGTATCTACTACGAGTCTCCTCACTACGTGAGCCATCCTCAATCGTATTTGTAGAAGCAAAAACTTCACGCAAACCAAACCAATCGCCTTTGATTATTATTGCCCATATTCAATAATGATAAAGAAGAAATATTTTACACCACAGATAATAGTAGATAAGAGCAAAGTAAACATCTTGTCGATGGCTCCGGACGATTTGGCGTCGTGATTACGGTCGGCGCGAGGAAGTCGCGTGCGATCGGAATTGATCGCGGTCGCAATAGTTACTAGACAAGGAGGTACGAAATCTTAAAAGTATCAGGAATAAAATAAATAATTGGAAACAGTTTTGTCATATACATAGAATATCAAGTAATATATATATGAACATCACGATCGAATTTTCTAAAAAACCAGGCGCACCGGGAGTGCTCTCGGGAAGTAGAAATTAGACCAATATTACGTTAGTACAACTTACTGTCTACTTCGTACCTAAATAACCACTTCATCAGCTGGTGTGTGGCCTAACAAGTGAGGCACCCCATATCACCCCATCTCATCCGAAGGGTGTAGTTAGAAACAACAATTAGCAAAATATATGCCAACGATATCACTGCGATAGAAGGAAAACTCGAAATAAATCCTGTACTGTAATCAACACGTCTCACAAGCGTGGAAACATTTGGCCAAAGCCGTCCAACATTGGGGGACGCCTATATCCAGTAGTGGACTGCGATATGCTAATTGATAAAAAATAAGGCACCAGCTCATCAGCTGAAACTGAAAGGATGTATGAAGCTACATCTAGCTTCATACATCGTTTCAGTGAGTAGGTAAGACAAAACTAAACTATCCTATAATCAAACTGGAAGTATAACTCACGCGTCACTGACCATTGAAACTTCTTTACCAATCTAATTTACAAAACAATTCTTAATCAAATTTCAAAACAGTTAAAAAATATATTTGTGAAATTCATCCAAACGAGAAAGAAAAGCATTTTCTAAGCTTCGTAACGTAACAGCCTCCATTGTTAAACTGCAATAGGACGTCGGTTTGTGTACCCATCCGAAACAATCGGCGATCAAACAAGCCATTAGAGAAGTTAAACAGAAAATTATTAGGTACAGAAAATTATCGTTATGCAAACGGATTATTGGAAACTGTTTATTGGATTGTGTAATGATTTGAAATGATTTTATGATCACGTGTATAACTGGCGGGACTTTTAGTACACCAGTTTTCCCGTAACACATAGCTTTTTAATCGTGCGCAAATCCTACTACCTCCACCAAAATCGGTGGAGGTGATTATTTTGGACTCGAACCGACTGGACGACGCCGTTTATGGTTCTTTGATTGCTGGAGGTGAGATAATACAATACATATCTCTCGTACCTGGTAAATCTATCTAATTGGTTTTTCAGACCCGACTGTCCTGTGAAATTTTGTATCTTGCATACCCAGGACCCAGTCGTATGCTTAAATTTGCGCCTAAGGTTTACAAGTATGTAAGACAATCAGAGATTGTAAACCTTAGTCCATAATCACGATATTAAACTAAGAGTTGATATAAACTCTCAGGTATTTTCTTAGGGTTTCCTCCATTTTGGCAATGAGTATTTGTTAGTAATTTTAAATGAAAAAGTAGCAAAGTTCGCTACATTCACACATTTTTATTTTTATTACCTCAACGATAACCTTTTGAAGTGAATAAAGTTGTTCAAACATTGATCATTCTTGCTCGCGTGTTCCCACCCAAATATGGGAGTATAATAGTAATATACACCCTTCGTTCTGACAAGTTGATTTGTGGTAATAACTATTTTAAGGCAAGACGTGTACCAAAAACTTCGTGACACAGTTACGGCTCATTCAGCATACCAACGATTGAGTTAATCAGGTAACTAGCGAGGCACAAGTCAACTTTGCGGTCTGCCAAATTGCTGGCTCCCAGTTGTTTAGTCATTAGCGGTTTGGCTAGTCGGCCGACTGAAACTATGTAATGACAGTCATTATACGGCCTCTGTGGAGTTTTGATATAGTATTTGAATTTTAAAGAAAAAGCAGTTCGAATTTCAAATTTGCCACTAAATATCACGATCTGTGCCCGAATATCACGATCCGTGCAAAGGCACAAGTACCATTTCGTGTTGCCAGTAAATAAAATATAATAATTAGTAGTAGGTATATGTATAAAAATACTAGTACAGTTATGGTGAAAATTGACGAACTCCCGGTTTATTATTAATATCGTGTATCTAGCTATAGTCTAACTCATTTTTGACGCCTCAAATTTTCGAGTGAACAATATTTTGGCTGAGTATCAGAGGAAGAAGGATGAAGCTAATAATGTGTCCCTCTCCCTCTGAATCACGCCCAAAACACGTTAGTTTATAGCAGGTCATGATGTTAAGTTCACTGATCACGCATCGACTTTGATGTAAAGAAATCTTTACATCTTTTTATTGCCGGGTCACACACTACTAGTCAACAAGAAAGTAAATTTGTCCAGCAGTCTATTCCTTGTTAATCAACCTCATAAAACTGTAGCCGTTACTTCATCATAGTACCTCATACCTCATAACACGATTCTATGATACTAATAAAATAGTCAGCTTGTTTGGGAACGCCACATAAGCGCCGTACCGATGCTCTGTTGATAGTTTTCTATTATGAATTCAATCAACATAAATTAGTTTTAATTTGGCTGATGACGACTTGACTACGGATTTGTTTCGTCGACTTTTAAGGGTGGTGATACACTGTAGACGAATCTGTGTGAGAAATGAAATACCAAACGAAGTTTTTTATTTCTTGCGGATAACGCAATGAGAGACTAGTGTTTAAATTTATACATATTACAAAGGAAACGGATAAAGTGGCTGAAAAAATAGATTACAAATCGTCTGAAATAAATGACAATTTGCGACCTCTATTTATGAAAAAGCTTTAAATTTTAAAGGCCAATTTTATTGTCGGGCGGACCTTATCATGCCCAAAACCCTTATTTGTGCTCTAAATTGACCTAATCTAATTTATAGAGTGTGTTACATATTATAAATTTATGCAGTCTAGTAGAGCAAGCAATTTGATTCTTATCGTGCTAAAATTTATATAATTTTCTATTTTAGGATACCTAATGGCTTTCTAAATAAATATTTTGATATTTGGGTGAATATCCCAACGGCAAATATTATTTGTCTTCACTGGGAATCGCGGTGTAAAATGACAGAATTTACCTTTTTATTTTTTTAATGTGAACTGTGTAACTTGATCTACTTGAGGCAACATTTTTTTATTATAAATGTATAATAGTAATTAAGGAATAAAAAAAATCGCTTCAAAATTCAAGTTTGGTGGCTTGTCCCATTTCCCTTTTTTTACATAAATGCATTCACTACACCAAAACCATAAAGGATTATTAAAAAAAAAATTTCGTATCTATATGTACAAAACACATTATCTTAAAACAATTTAAACATATCAGAAAATATTATTTAAAAGCGCAGGATACCCGAATCAAAGTTTGTCCAAGCAAAAATCTGAATTTTAGTATCACTTTTTCAATTAACTATAAATCAAAGTTACGTGCGTGTGAGATCCATGTGACCTATTTACTGCTCATCCCTCAATCGTGCGCCCGCACTTGCGTGTAACAGTTGTGTATTTAGTATTGTGATTTCCTGCCAAAAAGGTAAGGTACATTTTACGCGGGAAGAGGGACAAGAATAGTTCAATATTTGGTGGAACGATTTGCTCTTGAATACAAAGTGTTTTACCAGTTAAGTACACATTATAGGTAGTGATTTAGGTTACACATACATCATTGTTATTATTTTAATTGTAACTTAAACCCTCTATTTTTAGAGATTTATTTTACGCCTGGTTTCAATGTTGGTGGCTCAATTTTGGTGGTTTTGGTGGCGTTTTTCGCCACCAAAATTGAAAACTTGCCACCAAAATATTTAAATGTACTGTATTATGTACCAGTTAGGATCTGGTTCCAACATAACGACATGACTTCATCATTATACAACGGTACAACGTCTCGTTCATCGCTGGAAAACACGGGCGTGTTATCCAACAACCACAATCGTGTCGTCCGACGATGAACGACGTCGTATCTTTGCACGATGATGAGATTGTGTCGTTATTTTGGAACCAATGGTTAGTAATATACTAGAAGGAGAAGACGTGGAAAGCATGGGCCCGAACAAGCTACGGATGAATAGGAAGAAGATGTTGAATATGATAGTGAAGACGAAACCGATACAGAGAGCAACAACAGGACCATGGATATTGATAATACAACAGATTGTCAAGAAAATGAAATAGAAGGAGAAAGAAGTGACAGAGTACTTTGTGCTGCAACATCTAGCGCTGCCATTGCCCAACTTCTAGCTTCTACGTCTCGTATCACCACCACACCACCTCTTGATTCTACAACTCATGTCACCACCACCAACAAAAGGTAGGGCCTTTTGTTTTTGGAGGAACCCGATTCTAGTGAAGATAAAATAGACTGGAAAAAGAAGAAGGAGAAATGATGTAAATGTGCCTTCCTTTGATGAAAACTAACTTCAATCGCAGATTCATTTTCCAAGTAGATCAAGACCAATTCCTTTTTTCCGAATCATTTTTTGATAGTGAAGTTATTGAAAACCTGCTAGTTCAAATGAACTTGTTTGCAAGACAATCAAATATAAGAAACTATACCGAAATTACTAAAAATGAACTGAAGGATTAACTTGGAATGCTAATACAAATGGGGATACACAAATTACCATCAATTGAAGAATACTGGTCTAGTAATCTAGCATTATGTGTCCCTAAGATTGCTGAGACTATGACACTTCAGAGATTTCAAAAAAATCCCAGATGTCTTGAGTTGAGTTCGGAACAATGTGGGGTTTGCCATCTGGAAGGACACAAAATTAGTGACCATTTTGAGTACAGCCTTTCACCTAAAAGAGGAGGCTATTTGTCACCGAACACAATAAAAGGCTTGTAGTAAAAGATCCTTTTCCTGTCCACGCTCAGTTTTAGAATACTCATAGCGAATGGGTTGAGTCGATAGATTACACCAGCAAAAAGCTACACGGCTTTTTGCTGGTCAAATCTATCGACTCCACCCATCCATGTCGCTCATCAAAACAGGAAATGGTGGAAATGAATTTTTTATTTCTTGTTTGATGTGGCAATCACAAATTAATCCTATGAGCCAAAAGATGTTCAGGCTTGCCAGAGAACTTGTAAATAACTTGACATTTCGAAAACGAAAATATTCATCTGTTCCAAAATTTTTGGCAAAGAAAAAAAATTATAGTGTAGAGGCAGTCAGTCGCAAGAAGAAACTTTTTGGAATTCCTGAAGATATCCGATTTGCTAATGTTAGTGAGCACTTACCAGAAGGTAAAGACACCTATAGGCGCTGCCGACTTTGTAGCAGCGCGACCACAAACAAAAGGTCCAACATACAATGTGGCAAATGCGAAGGGACCTGGTGTGCTGTTCCTTGTTTTAAAAATTTTCATCATAATTTTTCCAAGGTTTTCTTAATTTTTATTTTTTTATGGCATAATTAATATAAACATAAAGACCTACATCCCATAACTGAGTTTCATCTCAATCACATGACTAGTTTCCTCTACCAGTTAAAGGGTTAAAATCCAATATTTAAAATATTTTTATATTTAATCATATTGGTTTTCTTAGTTTTTACCTAATTTTGTTTGCAATAAATAGAATTATGGTTTTTGTGATTACACAAAATGAAAAATATTTTTTCACAATGGAGTTTTATTATCCTTTGAATTACATACTACTAAACTCCTAAGAATCTGTGGGTTTGAGTTGGCGAGATTGAGGTTTGTGAAAGAAATTAAATTTTGCTTCCACTGATTTTCAAGTTTGGTGGGCGAATCTCAATTTTGGTGCCAACCTGAACTTAAAACTGAATTATTTCATAAAGTTATTGATAGATTTGCAGCCCTCTTACAGATTCTTCTAACTTTGACTATCTATTTTTAAACTGCGTCCTTATTTTTTACAAAAGCCAAAGAATAAATTCCGCCACCAAAATTGACAAAAAATACGTATTGTTGATATTGACCCATTTAATTAGTTTATAGGTCACAGTAAAAACTGAACTCAATCAATTAAGCCATGTTTGTTATCCTAGTAATATAAAATATACTTACTCTGTCTATTTCTGATATACATGACAAGTGACATAAAAGTTTACGTCCTTTGAGCCTACATAACAGTAGAATACACGCATCGTCTCATCGACTTACAGTGTAGACTGGTCCTAAAACGATGATTCGTTTTTTATAATATTCTACCTTGATTATGAGTAATCAATTTTTTTGTTTATTTATAATTTAGTATCGAATTAAACGGAATTGAATGGATAATATATGTATTGCGTAAACATGTCCAATGTGAAAATTTTAGGGTTAACTTTTGATTTAGCTATATCACAATTAGTGTAATGACTCTGGGACGAATTCCTGAGATATTTTATAGTTTTATTCATAAAATTTAAC
This sequence comes from Pelosia muscerda, assembly GCA_963691645.1. Classification (NCBI taxonomy): domain Eukaryota; kingdom Metazoa; phylum Arthropoda; class Insecta; order Lepidoptera; family Erebidae; genus Pelosia; species Pelosia muscerda. The sequence continues at coordinate 4,978,688 of OY829100.1, forward strand.
CCTTCCAGTGCTGGCTTTTTAGTCGATATGGTTTAATCTTGTAATATAGAATGATTTTACGTTGTTTTTGTCAATTGTCATTTATTTGTAGGTAAACGGTTCTTGTTTGGTATACCTAACCGTAAAAGAGTAGGTAATCAGACAGGTATTAATAATCACATGCTGTTAGTTAACAGTACTATCTATGGTTGTTTGCAGCTCTAAAAACTCACGACAATCTGGGATTCTAAGTAAATTGGTCAACCGTTGTCAGACCACTGTGATTACAAAATATGACGTATGAATTCAGACCATATTCTTATGCGTTTAAAGTGTAATATTAAATGGCATCGTGAATGAAACTAAATGTTATACTAACTGCTTGGTACTTATGCATGCCCTAATATGTCCTATGGAACCACAGGTCCCAAACTCATAGAAAACACACTTCTTCAAAAGGAAACCCGAGACCCAAAATAGAGGATACCTAAATGAGGAAGAATTTAAAGAAAATTGATAACATTGAAAAGATTAGTCGCAACTAATTTCTACCTTTTGCCGCACTTACCAACTCAGGTGTTTCCTTCTTCCCACAGTCCCGGGTCCTTCAAGTGGGCGTAAAAAATACCTGATGAGGCCGTTGAGCTGAGCCACCATTCTCATGGTGACCCACTTTCTTGAGTGTTTGGCTTACCATTAGCCGAGAGGTAGTCCAATAGAAGTGGCCTATAGAAAAAAAATACAAAAATCTTTCCGTACCTGCTCTAAATACTACGCAAAAAAACTTGCCCGTGAATTCGGGTAGAATTAGCAACATTTTGACTACGACGACGCTACCGTTGTTATTGTACAAATGGTATACAATACAATGTAAAACGTTGCTATTATACAATTGTTTACAATACAATGTAAAACTTCAACAGATTTTTCACCGACACCGACATCACACCACGTAGTAGCTAATAATGATATGATAATGAAAGGAATACGATAAAAGCTATAGGCTACATGGACTAGTAATTTATACAACGGAACAGCGATCTATATAGATAGAGAGGGTGAATATACTTGTGATAATAGCAAGGAATTAGATGCTCTTGTACGTGTGCAAGATGTACTCTTTTAAATAAGTAGTATTGTTTTACAATTCACGTTAGTAAAGCTGGTGTCAGACTTGTTAAGCCACTATAGTGCAATTCCGAACTGTTTATTTGTGACAAGATTAAACAAATTGTTTTTTTGTCTCGTGCGCACCTTTCAACCAGGCAACCATTCTATTAAGCCATCTAACCCCTTATATTCCTGCGTTATACTCCTCAAGTAATAGGTAATAGGATTCAGAAAAATTCTTCGACATTATGTATTACATTACATATACATACATTAGGCATTAGCCCACGCCTACTTTCTATCAGTCGCGCACGACTTCACTGGTATTGCAAATAACCATGTGCCACGTAAACCACTTTCCATCGGGTGAGCCGTGTGCTTGTCTGCTAACATGTTAGTAATAAATGCTAGTCCCCAAGTTAACCTCGTCTACTAGATAATGTTTGAGCCGAGATTCCAGCGCAGACTCTATGGAGAATTGAATGAAATGAAAAAAAAAACGTTTTACAATCCCTTCGCAAGGCAATTGCCACCAGCAGTTAAAGTCTGTTGCCGATATTAGCACAAGTATTAGTGAGAAAGCCGATAGTCATTAGCATTTTGTTCATAAGTGTATTGTGAAAAGTACACATTAGTTGGAAAAGGTGTATATTTCTGACATTACGCTAAGCGCTAAAGTTAATTACTTCGTTGAAAGATTCTATGATATTATATTTCTATTACATTACAAAAAGAAAATGTTAATGTATACAGGAAGGTAAGCTAATGAAGTTGAAAAATATTGAATATTTTGTTAGTAATCCAGGATATATGTTTGAGATTAATTATTTAGATAGTTTGTTGGGTTGTTACATTAAACCAAATACCTATTATGTTAATAACAACAGCATTGTATACCTCCTGCCACATGTGTTGAACCTATATCACAAGAAAATGAGACCCGGCGCGGATTAGGTTTGTTGATTGGTTATTGTTCTCAAAAGACACCCAAAAACGCGAGATGCGTTATTTGCAATTTTGAGCAAATTTTAGGTCCAAAATATGTATATGACGGAAGGTATAAGCACACTGTAAAATTTGGTATCACCTGCGGTAATTTTCTTATTAAAAGCATATTACATGGGTACGTTTACATTACAAAAAAGATCTTTACACGGGAGATGCATGCAGTTTTTTTTGCTATGTATCGCAGATTTTTCAGGTTCCCTTCTTTATAAACGTGTATTAATAACAAGTATAGACATAACGAAAACATACAATACATATCATTTGCCATAGCGGGACGCATTGATATTGGAAAACGTACTGTTAGACGAATTACTAAAGAAAAATGTAGCGAGACTAGAACAGAAGAAAATAAACTTCACACAGACCACGAGCAAAACCCATTGTGTCAAAATGGCCATCAAAGTGGGCCTCAACTAAAGTGTAATCAAATTCATTATAAAAGAAAGTCTACGGTAGGAATATGTTCACTACTATCTCACCTCCGGCAACTCCAGACCCAAAGACGGCGTGCGTTTCAGTCGTTTCGAGTCCGACATAACCATTCCACCGGCTGCGGTGAGATTGCATATCCGTGGGGATTTTATGCATAGAAAAGGGGATTTACTCCTCATAAATAAGTTTTTGTCGGTGTGGTTGCCACCCTGTTTCATCCCGAGAGAAAAGCTTAGTCTAAACTCTTATCTATTAGCGACTACAATATGGGGTTCTTCAAGAAGGGCATTAGAAGGTTTCTACAGGGTAGGCAGCACGTGTGTGACGCCTCTGGTGTTGCAAACGTACATAGGCCACGGTGACCGCTTCCCATCAGGTGGGCCGTGTGCTTGTCTACCACCTAAGTGGTATAAAAAAATTAATCAGTAGATGTACTGACAGGCAGGTGATATTTACTTGGTCTCAAAGGTCTTAGTGAAGCTCCAGACATTTAATAACAGTACTAAACCCGTCAGTAGAGTTTCGCCATTTAATTATCATATTTTACAGTCTAAGACAAATGAATATGAACAAAATTTGTTATGAGTGTCATGACCACATGTTACCATTAGCGATAACTAGCCATTTATGGCACATCGACACAAATAGAGAATCGATTAATTTCTATGTTAATACGATCATCAAACAGTCCAATACCTCGTTATACTAATGAATATAATGTTATATACCAAGTGTATAATATAAGCATACAGTATTTATAATTTTATATTAATTGGGTATATTGGGCCAGACGTTATAATGTATTTAAGCTATTAGTTTAGAAGATAATTGGTTATTATTAGTGCTTATAAAATCGTGTTATGACTTAATTGCTGTTCATGTTTTGGCGCAATATGGTGCGCGTGAGCAATTATACTATTCAAAAGGGTAATCGATTTATTTTAATATACAAAATATAAAATTTCATATAAAGTACCTGTTTATGTTATTAAAATATATTTAGAATAGCTCATAATTTGGCTAATGAAGTAGAAAAAATTATGTTGATGTAATCATCCATATATGATCAACTGGACGAAAGGGGGGTTACCTAATTAAATATCCCGCCTCATTGTCATCGTGAAAGTTCTGGGCAGAATTATCGGCTCCCGAACAGAACCTCACTCTGTGTCCGTGTATTGAATGAGATCCCTAGGTGCCTTGAAAGGCTACTGTAGGTACATTTATAAGTGAATACATTCTATAATTCCAGAACGTTTCGTGTTTCCGTCACTACTCCACTATAACAAGGATTTAACTATTTATACATACTTTTGTTTCAAGTCTCAAGTATCATCATCAGCCCGGCAGTACACTGCTGGACATAAGTCTCTCCCATGACACTCCACTTTGCCCGGTCTTCGGCAGTCCTCCTCCACTCCCCACCAGCTACTCTGCGTATATCTTCGCTTCATGTAGTCGCCGGGCGTCCTACATTACGTTTGCCGGTTCGCGGTCTCCACTGAAGGACTTTTCTACCAAAGTCTCAAGTATAGGTCTCACGATCTTTTTTTATAATAATATATATTATAACATACCCGATTATAACAAGATTTACACGTCTGGACTTGACCCTAAATTTTTTTCATCTAGTATTGTGAAGTCATATGAGGACATAAAATAAATAAAAACTGAATAAACGGATTTAAAATATTTGGTTATATTCCTAAAAAGAACATACATAAAAACCGTATACTTAACATTAAATGCAATATTGAATAACTACAACCACTCATACTCTAAAGTCTAAATGAAAATAGTGATAATAAATAATAAATTTAAACGATTATTTATACGACAAGTTTATATGAAGTTAAAACCTTTGAGCGCTCAAGCAAAAATTATAAAACCCACCTAAATCTAATAACCAGTGATGTAAATCACCACACTCATAATATATCGAAGTAGCAAAAACACAAAAGTGCACACATAAAGTTGTGACATTCAACGATGGCAAATATTAAAGCGAAATTGATTCAACACAAAGCTTGTTATAAATACTGCATCAAAACGTGAGTGTTTTTAAAATAATTTAAATGAAAACGTCGTTGCACGTTCACAAAACGTCTTTATTCCTTCGCGTTATTTACGACAAGCTATAAACTTTAGTACCTAAAGATCGGTGAATAAAAGTTAGCAAGGCGCAGGCGCTTATGCTACAAGAACAACACTAAAAAGTTGATGCATCGCTGCGGTATTATCGATAATTGTATCGATAAACATTTATACAAGAACGATCGTGAAAATCGATTTGCCTCGCCACTTAACTAATCTGTGGATGCTAGAATATTCAATATAATGATATGAATTTAAATTTAATTTAGAAAATTGTTATAACTACGTCTGGTGTGCGATCTGTGGCGTAATCTATCTCTAAAATGTTTAATTCAATAATTTTTAATAGAGCTTTTTATGTGGAATTTGTATCTTTCCCAAGTATATATATATAATATAATTGCAAAAGTTATCAAAAGGTGTAAATTAAATTAAGATTGACTTTAATAGATCTGTTGGTCTGCCAAAACTTATTTCACCATCAGTTTTATGATCGCGCGTAGTGTTAGCTTTAATATTCAAGAGTATTTTCTCTAGATGTTTAAAACCATCACATAGTTTTTCAATTAAATTACTATATAGTAGATACTAATAAAAGAAAACAATAGAAAAATGTAATGAATTTGCCATTTTGAATTATTGACTTAGTAAAATATGAAAGTGTAAGTTATAAAGCTCAGCACTCTTAAATTAATACCAATATTCAATACATTTTACGAGTAGCTTTTACGAAAGTAAATACCATTGGTTGTTAATCGACCAGTCAATAACTTTATACACCATAACATAAATCAAAATATAAAAAACCGAACCCACCTGAAATATCGATATATGTCACATCACTACTTGTAGACCGCTGGCCAGCGAAGCTCATAAAATCTTATGATAAGGCCCATTATCATCACAAAGGATGCATGTAATTGTTTGTCAAATAAATACTAATAAAATTTTGATGTTTATTAAATATAATTTTAAAAAGGACTCTTTTATATATTATTGATTGTCGTAAAGAAAATAATGCTTAGCGATTACGTACCTATCTGGTATGAATATTTTCTTGTACGATTCGCCATACAAGTTGCAGTGCAAAGAAAAAGAATGACAGTACTATCTTACCGGGCGAATAGTAGGGTATGGGTACAATAATGAATAATCTAAATCGCTTTAAATCACACTGTTTCTTTGATTGATACAATGCTGGAAATAGTGTTCAAGTACGTAAGTAGGTCATTATTACTGTCATTTGCTTACATCATATTTTTCTGTGTGGACCCAAAAAATCTACACCATATTTCTTTCTTTATTTCTTATGTTGTATAATTCTCAAAACAGAGCACTTATCAACCACGCCTTAGAAATATTCACAATCGGATAACCAAGATATATGTTCATTTGTATAGGTACACACGGTCAAAGAAAAAGTACTTGCCTTAGCAATATACGAGGGTCGACCGTGATATGTTAGAGTATCAGAGTAAAATTATTTCTTAAATAGTCACAAAATCAAAACCTTAGTGTTTTGGTTCAATCTCAAACTTATTTACCAGTTCATAAATCACTCAATAGTCCACTTCCTTTATATTAATAATAAAATTATTATAAGATTAGATATGACTAATCCATCAACTACTCGTTATTCGTTGCTAATTATTGTTAATACAAAACGGGTATCAATTACATTATTAATAAACAAAAATCAAGTATTACTGGAACTGATTCAACGTAGAGATTATTCATATTCTGTTTATTGATATCATATATGATCACTAAACCCGACTACATGCACTTTGGGGCACAAATCTCTTCACTTTTACGAGAACGACTTCCAAACCCAGAAGTCAAACAACTGTACCCATTAGCAGGTGAGGTAGATTTGGCCCCTAATTTAATAGGTAGGTTCGGCACCTACAGCGTCTGTGCCTAAATTGTAACTGGAAGTAAACCAGTATAACAAACATTAAGCTACATTTGATGAGCTCCAGAAACGATTAGGTTCTGAAAACTAGATCGATACAGCTATAACGTAAACGTAAGGTGCCTTATACTACCACTATTTTTCTACCAACCTCAGAATAGTTCTGAATTCTAAGCTACCAGCAAACAGCATTCAAACAATAATAGTCCAACTAGAATCCCAGAACATTGACCCCTGTACTCGTCACAAACAAATTAGCGTATAATCTAGTGTTAGTAACCGCATAGTCCTAGGTCAGACTGCAGGCTGATAATTGCAGCACGTAGTAGAACGTCCCTTCACCGGCCTTGGGGCCTTGGTGCCATGCTTCGGGTGACTAACGCCAAATTGTAATGATAGTGTATGATTGGCGGTGAATCATTGCGATGAGTCGGAGCGAGGTTGTTGAAGCAAGCGGGTAGCGATCTTGGAGCAATGCGGTAAGTTTCTCACCTTGTGAGGTCCAAATTACCGGAGATATAAGTTCGGTAATAGGCTCGGGCCCGAAAATCATAGTTGGCGAAATGTGGGTGTTTAATACACCTCTGCCTACCCCTTCGCGGATTACGGGCGTGAGCATATGTATGTATGTATGTAATAGTTCACGTTCAAAATAATAATTGTCAAAATATAGGAAATTTTAACAAAATCATTGAGTCATTAATTATTATTATAATAAACGATATTAAGAAAAATAAATAATACATAAAAAACAGAACAAACTCCATGTTGTTATAAATTTGAAAAAAAAAAGCGTGAATTTTAAAATTGAATTAATGTGCAAGTCATTCGAATCCGTATGAAAGGTATAGGCATTTTAGGCTTGCTAACCGTTTGCCCGGGGGAGTTACTCTCCTGCTTCTCCTTACACAATTTGGTTGGTTTTTTAGGTTTGCTCTTATATTCAAACCAAACATTATAACCATAGCCTTACCAAATCCACAGCCAAACAAATTAAAGGCAACCACGTTTTGTGGATACCAAATCGCTGTTATTTAATTACATTATACTGTCATGGCGAATTGTGAATAATATCGACGACTGTTTCTGTAATTTACCATTACTGAGTCATCTCGTATTCTGTGAATTATCAATTTTTTTTCCTTATGTATAATTGAGTTATTGATTTCGTGGTTTCTAGTAGTTTGTTATCTAACATTGACTGATGTTGGATCCTGAGAACCTAATGTGGGCTCAATGGGTCACGTTCATTAGGCTCATAGGTACCTACTTACTAACATCATATAGGTAAAACAAACTCATCTGTTGAACAACGGTTGATACTCACGCGCAGACATATTTTTTTTATTTAGGGCCCTTCAATTTGACTTCACCCCGCTTGATGGTAAGCTGAAGACAGTCTCAGGAAAGAGGGTCACCATTTCGAACACGCAGTGTTACAATGGTGGGGCTCTTAGTGTGACCGGCACTAACGCATTGATGATGATGATTGGACGCAGCTGGAAAATCTCAATGAGGATAATACATTGATTGACTGATGTTAGATCTTCTCCACCAAGATCTACGAAATCCAAGACAATATCACGTGTATCTTTAAGTTCTTCTTCTTCTGTCGAATCGACGGCATTTTTGAGTTATCATCGTGGTATAGTAATTTGTTTCACAAAGCGCCGCTACTCACGAAGAGGGCCTGAGCATAGCAAAACTACGGAATGTGTAATGGGAAAATATCTAAGCTCTAACTTCAATTCAATTACTTTAAAAATATATCTACTTATGCACATCACGTACCAAAGCAAGCCGCTCTTAGAAAAACTCTAATTAAGTATTCACAGTTTGCACTGAACCTAACCTAACCGTCGCCGTCGTCGTAGTAATTAACTTACTAACACCACATTTTCTCTTTGGTAGGTAAAAGTAAAATATCTTGCTTAGTGAAAAAGTGTTTTTTTTTCACTACTTAGGTGACAGACAAGCACACGGCCTACTTTCGAACGGTTCTTGAAAAACCACATTTTGTAGTCGCTTGGAAGACGGGTTGAAGTTCCTTTCATACTGCACAGTGCACGCCATTTCCGATAGTAATAGTGTCATAATGTCATAGTGTTGATAGTGTCTATTTCATATAGTTTTAATCTTTCATGTATAGATTTAGACAAATAATAAGAATAGACATTAGTACCACCTACCAATGACTTTCCAATCTAATTACATTAGGACGACAGCAGTATCATTCTTCATTCCATGCTAAGGTAATAGAAAGATAGGTGAAAATGGATGATATTTTATGACCATCCTTCCCTAGAATTTATATAATAAAAAAGAAAACAATTTTGATATCAAAATAGCGTCATTTATTTATCCTTAAAATATAAACAGTTACCTACTTACGTATTCTAAAGAGGACGGATTTTACAATAAAAAAGATCTAAACACTAATATAACATGTCTAATAACGAGCCTAACTATTATTTTTACAAAGCAAGAAATAAACTACACTTAAACGTATATTTTTCCTTCTAATATCTATTATTTTAACAACTAATTGTAATAAAATATAAATCTATTTACTTTATCTGTAGTAAATATATTTTGAACATAACTAGTACAGTCAACATATTAAGTCGGCCCTCTGTCTTAACAACTCGAGTCTTAATTCATGTTCTCTGGCTGCCAATCGTAATGCAGCAATACTAGAGGTTCTCACATCCTCCATTTGTGATGGCATATGCATACTCTCACTGCCAGGAGAAATTGGAGGGGAAACTGAAGGGGCCGGAGATCGGGTAAGTTCGGGTGACAATCGGGAGTGCTCGGGCGACCGTCGGGAAACGTCAGAAGATGGCTGTGAGAGTTCCGGAGTTGGTCTTGAGTGCTCGGGAGACAAACGGGGCGGTTCCGGAACGGTAAGGTTTGCAAATAAAGAATGGAAATGAGCAGGTGATGTTGCGTAAAGAGGGGCCCCGAATAGAGGTGGACGAGATAATGGAGGAAGATATTGAGCGCCGAATAGAGGTGTACTGGCATACCTGTTACAAAAAAAATTTAATTAGTAGGCATTAAATATGCGGTCATTAATTTCATTAATCAAATGATGTTATTTATATTATGCAAAATGGCGGACATTTATGTAGTTGTTAATTAAAAACCAGTTCTATTTCCAGGTGTGTTATAGTTAATTAATTTTACATATAAAATTATAAATTTATGGGCAACATATTTACAAATTCATTCGATCAATTAAAGAGAAAACTAGCATAACTAATTATTTGTCATTATTTTCGCAACGGCTTACGGCAATCTGACTTGTCAATACATACCTAAATGACGCAAGCGCAGCATCGAACGGCTTCCTCAAGCCGAAGCCAAGTTGGGTCAACGGATGTGGTGGGGCTGGTAAAGACGCTGAGGTGGGCAATGGCTGGGCGCCTCCCAGGTAGCCGCTATAGGGGTGCGCGTGAGGGCCCACCTTCTCCTGTTTGCGCCATTTAGCTCGACGGTTTTGGAACCACACCTGTTGAAAAAATATATTCTTAGAATGGAAATGAAAGTTTTATTGGTAGTTTATATGTACTAGATACATTATTATTATTGCAATATGTTAAATATACCTTTTTCTGTTCTGAGAATTACTTTAGGTATAGATAGTGCGATGTAGAGTGTTATAGAATATTTGTTTATCTTGTCTGCTTGTCTTGTTAGGAAAATGCTACCGAAGCCGAGGCACGTGGTAGGTAGTAAGTACTACGGGTACACAGTATTGTAGTCGATACAAAAAAAAACTTTTTATGAAATTATTGTTTCATTTAGCTTAACTAACAGGGTGTAGAGCGAATAAAGTTAGTTAAACTGTGTAAAAGTACCAAACTGTAATCTTTATGTAGTATCCCGAGAATACCACTAGGTGCCTTGGGCTTTAGGATTGTTTCACTAACACCCTGTATAGTGTTTGGATTCAGGGTTACCATACCGATACAGACAAATATAAAAAAGATACGCTCAGTAATTTTTTACATACAATTAAGTGATCAAATAAAATGAATTAGGTATAGAAGAACAACTACGTGACCAGCATCAGAGTAATTAAAAAAATTACATTTACATTGCACCGCAGTATTTGGTCATATCGAAATAATCATGTCATTCAACACTTCAAAGACTCGAATAAAATCATTTACATCGTCACAATCTAATAATCAATGATTTCAAACCGCCACATAAAGCGATGAGGATACCGTTCATTATAAATGCTCAGTTAATTGATTTCTACATAATTCACTTGATTTCTAGTTAATTTTACATAATTCTCACACAAATTAAACGATTAATTTGAAAGTTAATACCACTGACAAAATTTTGACCCCGTATTGCACTCTCATAGTACCTACCAATACCTATGGTTAAGTTTATTATAAAATATAAATTTAAATATTATGTGTTGTACGATCACGTAAAAATTGTTATGGTGAAAGAATTAGCAGACATTGTTTCAGGATATAAAGAACATTATATATATTACTAGCTGTTGCCCGCAGCTACTCTACTCGATTTCTACTTGCCTCTCTATAATACTTCTTGCTGTCATTGCAACGGAAATATCAATAATATCAACGTAAATGTATAGAAATTTACCAGATCTATGAGATTTATGCTCCGCTCCCTTAAATCAACAAACAACCAAAAAAAATCTTTCCTCTTGATAATATTAGTGTACATTGGGAATATTATGTTTCTGCAAGTTTCGAGAACGGAATCAATTTCGAGTAGGCGGAGCCACCGGGATCTTTTATACGACTGTTGCTAGTTAAACGTATAATCATATGATCAACCTTTCATCGATCGTTCGATCGTTCGATCAATTATGTCTTTCATACTGGTCTGAATAATAAAAAAACGTAAAGAAATCTAGTACACATCAATGATAATTACGACTCAATGCATGTAACCGGTAAAAGTCGAATCTAGACATAAATGGAATATCTAGTCATTAGAACGCTTTACTATTTAACATAAAAAGTGTTTGAATAGCAGCAAGCTAACATGTACCAGACTTACTTGAATATTTTAATTGACGTGGTATTTAATTTCTCGAAATTTATTAGGTATTGTTTAGTATCTTATAGGGACACATACCGTATGAAATCACATTGCACATGAATTATTTATTAAATTGCATCAGAGGCATGAGTAGGGTGGCAATGAATTATGAAGTCTTTATGGCTCCTTTAAACGGGGCGTGAAAAAGCATCTGTCGAGGCCGTCAAGCTGAGCGCTACTATTGTAACTCTTTACGTGCTTGTAATGGTGACCCTCTTTCCAGAGACTTTGCCTTCAGCTTGCCATCGGTCAAAGTGAAGTCAAATTGACGTATGAAAAAAATGAAAAAAAGATGGGTGAGAGAACTCTTAGTTAAACATGACTTTGCTATTATTATTTTTTTATGACCAGGGTTAGGTAAACCATAGTTTAGTGCGTTTAATTATAAATTTGAAACCATCCAAATACTACGAGAATACTCTTGAGAAATAGCAGTCCTCAGAATTTTTTACCTCGAGAACACGGTTAAGCATTTGCAGATAAGTAGAATACCTCATACCCTTCTACATACATAAGTATATATTATAAATATATTATATTATATTATATCTATCATTATTTATTTGAAAACCATGAAAACTATATACCTACCTAATTTCCGCATAGTATTAATACTATGCGGAAATTAGGTAGATATATGGTAGAGCTTAAGCTCTAATCATATATTGACTTCATTATAAATAATAATTACGAATGTTCTTAGTTTTAGTTTTAATATATTATTATATATTTAATAACGATATTGACTTCGTAATTAAGAATTAATATAACCTCAAATATTTTGTAACTTCTGTCTTGGAATTATAGATTTAAATGTTCGTGATTTATTAATAGTTATAGGTAGCCAATTAAGAGATATATTTTATAATAACTGTTTAAGTTTGCCGCCCAATTTGTTTAATTTATTTATTTAATAGCAAAAATTGGGAAAATAATAGTGATAAATATATTATGATGGCAATAATACCGATGACGTTATCCTAATAGAAAATGAAAATATTTAAAGTCTCCCATTGTTTAGAAAGGTATGATCTATCCTCAGAAGGTACTATCAAATGTGCAATGCTACATGATCTAATAATAGACAAAAAACTTTACAGAACAAGTATTGCTCCTGTTTTCACTTTTATTAGCAGTTACAGTTTGTTAGATATACGGAACTCTAAAAACATAGGGTTCGGTATATCTACCCAAAGGGTAATAATAGAACCACCGCGGTAGCCTAGTGGCATGGGTAATGGACTGCTGAGACGAGGTCTCGGGTTCGATCCTGGGTTTTCCCATGGTACACCCCAATAACTTTTCAAAATTATGTGTCTATTTATCTCAGGTTAATAAGTGCCTAATGACAATAGGCGCGCCACCTATTACATTAGGACCTAAACATAAACTCCCGAAATGTGGGTGCTGGCACCTCTGCGTACCCTTTCGGAGATATAGACAAGAGTTTATGTTATGTAAAAAACATAACATCACTCAATTCCAAAAGCATTCATATGAGTAAAAAGTTAAATCACACTTTAGTAGCTGGCGATTTTGTATAAAGACACATAAAATTGCTTCAACTCAGACGTTAATGAAACCATCCCACATTGTTGCATGTCGTGATTAATTGGTCATTAAGGTGTCGTTACCACAATATAAGACAGGTGAAGTGGAGTCGCATTTCCCTACTTGTCTTATAAGGTATGTGGACTGTGTGCTGTGACCATATTTTGAAGACATAATGGCAGATATTAATCGTTTAATCTCTTTTAATAGCACCTACATTACAAGTTGTGTATAAAACATATTTTTTTAAATGACCTTTCTGTTAATGACGCTTTATGGAATTTATTTTATAATTTGCTATTAAAATATTTGAACAGATGGGCTTTTGTTAAGGTTCAGTTTTATTTTTATAATCGTCGTGCATATAAAAATTGATGGTAAAAGGCTTAATTAGTACTAAAAGCACTCTACAGTTCACTAAAACATTTCACTAATCATTGCATTCGGTCCCACGTAATAGGGGTTGAAGCTATCACAGTATTTCGGGTACTATTGTTGACTCGAGCCATGCATGAGTCTGGACTGTATATATTTGCTAATATTAGACCACCCTATCCCGCCCTATTCGCCTTACTGCACTGCATGGGAAGAGATGAGGTAGCTTTAACTATTAAGGATATCAACACAAGGAAACCTACGTGACTGAGAATTGTGTGATGTAAAATGTTTCGTTAGTTTATTTTTCTGAGGGCTCCACTTATTCATAATCAGTCACTGGGGGTCTTAAGCTACAATGAGCGTCGCGAAGAGACTATAACATTGTCATAAATCTGTTTTGTTTGATTTAAACACTATGGGGGTTAAAATCCAACACCTAACAAAACCTAACTAAAATTATTAGAAATCAAGTTATTCACTCAACTCACATTCTGAACCAAACATCCGATAAATGACTTATCAATAATGCTTATACTCTCATCAAATATCCATAATTGAATTCAACGTGTGTAAAGTATTAAAAATGTATAACTAAATTTTATGTGCCATATTAATAGATCGAGGAATGTGTAAACTATCGGGCCAAGTGTGACCTGTGATGCTGGTGCCCTGTCGTGTGGCCACGGGGGGGCTAACGTGCGACTTTTTGTCACACAATCTCGCCGCAATCCTGAGCTCTGACTTTATAAATTTACCTTAACCATATTATTTTATGATCTCACACATAAGGTACGGTGTGCTCCAAAAGTTCCTGGACACCTTAAGATCTATAACCCTTTGACAGCCTAAGTCTAATTTAACTAAAGGTTAATAAATAAGGTAGATCGATATCTTGTTTCTTTATAAGAAAACTAGCTGTTGCCCGCGGCTCCGCCCGCGTGGATGTCGATTATCGCGTTGTACGACTCTACTCGATTCACTACTTGCCTCTCTATACTACTTTTCCTTGCTGTCATGACAACGGAAATTGTTAGCGATATTAGCGCCAATGTATAGAAATTTACCGGATCAATTGAGATTTATGATTATTACTCCGCTCCCTTGTATGGTAGCGTGATGATATATAGCCTATGTTACTCCTAAATATTGTAGCCTTTTAGAGGTGAAAGAATTGTTTAAATCGGCCCAGTACTTTTTGAGCCTATTCATTACAAACATACAAACATACAAAAATAGGTACAAATCTTTCCTCTTTATAATATTAGTATAGATAAGTAAACTCGTTCGAGTAGTATTCTAAATTAATTACATTATTAAGTAGATCATTTATTTCGTAGCTTCTAAGTTTTGTTATTTTATGTTTCAAATTGTTCAGGAACTTTTGAAGCTTACTATACATATTGTGCAGTATGGAGTGTACGGACCACTGAGATTACATTAACTGCCATTGAAATTTTGGTTTTATTCATTTGGCTTAAAGTACAAATTTAAATGAAAAAGATACCATTTCATTTTAGACTTTAATCACAGAGCAGTAAAGTTTAAAATTATATGGCATTTTTTACAATTTCTGGGGTTTGACAACGGTTGACAATTGTTTTCGTAAATATTTTTATTTAATAGTTAAAATTGGTGAACTATCATGTATCATTATATAAAATTATGAAAGATTTCTGATAACAAATAAATAGACAATTTTACGCATTTCCATACCTAACATACCTATACCTACTACTTAATACTAAATGAGAGTATGAAACATCAATGTGACCCTTTAGGCCCACAGGTTGGGCGAAAATAACTCTGTGTCTGTCTTTTTACGCTTTAATGCCCAAACCGCTGAATCAATTCTAATAAAATTTGAAACGGAAATAGATTAGACCTTGTGAAAGGACATAGTCGTGGACAAAAACTAGTATTATATATTAGTTTGTAATCTTGATTCATTAACTACGCCTAATTATTTATCTGCAAAATATTATTATGAGACTAGTGGTAAAAAATATAGGTACCTAAACACAAAAGTGCAAATAGTTTTGATCTAAGTTAATTGTTGCTTAGTCTTACCTGTATTCTAGCTTCGGTGAGCCCAATCTTCAATGCGAGTTCTTCTCTGAAACAATAATAAGGAGATAAATATGTGGTAATAGGTTTTATAGGTGGTCTACTAAGGCCCTTAGAGCCAAGCTAATCTAACTTACTGGCCGGTATACCTGACTGAAGGACGAAGCTTTGACATAAGCAAGAGGAGGATAATTAATCAATTTGCCTATCGTAGACCACGCTGCTCTATCAATGTGAGTCACAGTACCGCGCATCTGGGAAGCCTCACTTCTCAAAAGTACTTATAGCTCCTTTTTTACCACCTAGGTGGGAGACAAGCATATGGCCCACCTGATGAAAAGTAACCACTTTTGAAACAATAATAGCTTGGCCTATAGACGTTTGCAACACCAGGTCTGCACACTCGTGCTGTCGTCTATTTAAAGGGGACGGGGGTGTGGCTTCACAGATTTTCTGTGCTGTCTTACCACTGACTGAACAGAAAACCTTTCCAGTGAGCTTTGGCTACCCTAACTGTCAGAAACACAAAACAAGGTTATGATTCGCCGTAGTATTCTGTAGGGTGGAGGTACTTCCCCAGATTGACAGCTCAATTAGGACAGGGAATACCATCATATTCTACCTCCATAATAGGCGTATAGTAAAGACTGCGGATTGGCATGCAGAGTAGAAGAACCATTCTAGCCTATATCTCTGTCAACAGTAATAGATTGATCCAAGCTTACCTTGTAAACACATCGGGGTAATGAGTCCTCCCAAAAGCTTTTTCCAACTCATCTAGCTGGTAACTAGTAAAGGTAGTTCTATATCTCCTCTGTTTCCTCTGCGGAATATCTTCGTCATCCAGGCCGCTGCCGGAGCCAGGACGCTCATGTTCCATCGGAGGCAAGTCAGGAGTTGTAGAAGAACCAGGCTCTGACACACCCATGATGTAGTGTGATCGATAAATGGTGGCGGTTGCGTATTTCAAGATATCTGGAACAATGAAATACATCTAATATTAGACGTCATGTAAATGTTCTGATTTTGCTTGCATCTGAAAAAAAACTTATTAATCTAAACTTATCGAACAAATTACTAAGATTTTTCGTTGCAACATTAATTAGAATGACTATGACTGCTCCACGCGTTAGCAAACACAGTGGCGAATGCATTAGCCACATTGAGAATGGCAAAAACCCACTCTCAGAGTTGGCAAATGCATTCACCAGCGTGTATTTGCCAACGTGTGGGGGGGACATGACGGAAGAGCCAAATATTTTTGATTTTGGATTTTGACATTTTAGTCTTTGATATTGTACCCTTTTCACAACTATATACTGTTTGTTATTCGTACTAAACATTATGTTCTTTATCTGAATAACGATTGCTAACAAACATTACCTCTATGGTTTCATTAATAGGCAGTAAGAACCTTAAGAAAGACGCATTAAGCTGTGATTACATATGAATAGAGTCGTTGAAAAACCCAAATTAGTGTTGGTAACTATGAGTAAGAGCGAGGATCTCTGTTCTCAAGACCAGGGTCAATCATCAGTTGTCATAAAATAGAATATTCAATGTATGGAATTGACATTTATTTTGACGTTTATATCGTTTTAGATAGGCATGAACGAATGTCAATTTCTGGAATGGAGCATTCTATTTTATTCCATTTTACTAAAAGGAACACCAACTTGAAAATTACAACTCGTCTAGTTTACAAAATTTTATCGCAAACCGGGATTTGTGCTGGTGATGATGATGTGAGGGTTATATAACAGCAGAATCGACACCATGTCCTATATAATCAAAAAGAAGTTTAACTTGTCCTCAATATGACTTATAATCATACAAGAAAATCTCCAGCAATCAAAGGTCAAATAAACATTGTAACTCCTCAAAAGCATCCAATTACAAACACATCGATTTTAGATTATCTATAATTACATGTGAACTTTTAAAATTATATTTACGTTGATTACACCAAAGATATAATTATATTAAAGATAATATGCTGGCAGTTATTACAACGCAACGGGCTGTGTCGGGCCCTTACTACGAAACATCAAGCTCAATTACCACTGTATCGCTATTGCCCATCTAAATTGCAATACGCAAACATCCGCTTTCTTACTATTGTATGGTAGGCGCGAAATTAAAGGGCTGGACTTACGCAGCTTTTATAGCGCTATCTCGTCAGTTACATATGACCTCAGTCAGGAATGTAAAAGCCGTTGATAGTACGCTGACTTTCCGGGTGATAGGTATGTACTGACTGGTACGAATTCGTTCATCAGCTTCGAGCCCTCACTAGGTTTATTAAGGTTCTAAACACACGTAGTTCAGGTGTTTCTTGTTTCCTACAGTCCTGGGTCCTTTAAACGGAGCACGAAAAAGCATCTGATGACGATGTCAAGTTAACCGCCACAATTGTAACACTGTACGTGTTTGTAATGGTACCTAACCCTCTTTCCTGAGACTTTGCCTTCAGCTTACCATCAGGCGAGATGAAGTCAAATTGACGTGCCCTAAATTCAATAATGTAACGAGGATAAAGAATGTTGTGTTGGTCTCCTAAAAGCGATATTCCTTCTGCATTAACGATAATTTAAAATCTCTTTATGTCCTGGGTTTAAAAATCTCTGAATTCCTCCTGGGGTTGGGAGGCCAAATGGCAATCGCTCCCGGAAAACGGAATATTTATGATAATGACGGGTATTATAAGGAACTATATTAGATCTTTAGGACTGAGCTAAACTTATGAAGTAGGAAAGCGGATAAAAGAACATCGGCTAAAATGGACCTGAGCATGTACTGATATACCATATTTACGAGGAAATCCGTCATTTTTCCGTGTTATAAAAACAGCAATTAATATCTCATCAAAAAGCCAGGAAAAAATATAATAGTTAAAAAATAGTGTTACTTTTATTACATTTATTTGCAAATAATCAAGTTGATATAGCTTCAGAACGCACCTAGTGACGTTTCAAGTCACTGATAAAATGAATGAAAAATCAATTTATTATTTATGATTATTACTCGTGAGTTTTTTTCCTTATTACTTGTTATTTGATTTATGAATTATGTGAAACAAATAACAAATGAATCATAGCTAGTTATATCAAATTATTAATTTCATAAAATAATAATTATGTAGTTATAAGAGTTTAATACTAATTCGTAAAACGGAACGTCATTTACGGAGTGGTGCTACAGACAGTTGACATTTTAGCTATGTTGACAGCAGTTGACAGGCACTGTTCAGCTAATTCCAGTTTACTTCAAATTGTGTGTGTTTTTTATTTATTTTCGATTTTGGCTTGCTTTGTTATATGGATTGACGATAGCTCCTACCGTTTATTACGATTATTCTGTGCTTTTGTTTCTTGGGCACCGATTTTACTTGTGATTTGGACTTGTATTTTTCTTATCGTTCTATTGTGAGGAATCACAATGCCGACGATACAAGCAGTCCTACGATTGCTTTGTGTTAATTGCAATATTCGCCACCATCATGTCTTTGAGTTGGGAACAAGAGTGATTTTAACGATCTGCGAGTGGAATTCATCAATAATAGCAAGTATATAGTTACGTAATACCAATATACTTCTTTATTGTACCTGTATGAATAAAATGTTTTTCTCATAATACTGTCTATTATTTTACCTCACCACGTTCGTTGTTTTCTTTATTGTTTTCTTCATAACGTAAATAGAAACTAGAAGATCTCTAAAAAACTGAAGTTAATCTATCTTTATATCGTCTTATTTTTATTCTATCCTCAAAATATTTTTAGTAATAAAATTAAAGTATCTTGGCCTCTTAGACAATTTTTTCACTTGTGATGGTGTTTACTACATGAAAATAAACTAATCTAACTATAGTTTGTATCTGTACACGGAAAATGACGGTCAAGTCCAGCGCCTATGGAAATTTGGCCGGTGTTCTTTAAATAAATACTTTTTCAACAAATTTTATTATCGGCCAGTGTTAGTAAAGGCACTTAGCTTTTACTAATAAGTACTGGCCATTAACAAGTTCAAATTCAAATTTATCATGTAGGACTTATGTAAAAAAGTTATTTTTCTTTTTGTCAATGGTTTAAAAAAAATCTTTTGGCGGGAACGCGGTTAATTTCAGTCCGTAAAATGAGTGCTTTTATAGTGTGTGAAGTGATTAAAGACTCGATAGCTGCGTACAATTCGAATATTCCAAGACCAATAAAACTTTCAAATATAAGTGAAATGATGAGGTCAGTAAAAATTAACAAATACTTAAAACGTTTTTACGAAAAATATACTAATAAGCAATATTGTAGGTTTGGAATACTGTACACCATTCATAACATTTATTTATTATTGCTAGATATTTAATAATAATAATTTATAATGAAATAAACAGCAATTTCGGTCACAGTATTCTTAAACCTAAAATACCGATATAAAAACATCAAATAGCATGCAAGTTACACGAAAAAATGAGGTTATTTTTAAATTTATAGTGAAGAATTGAAATTCCACGTCTCGCTTCAATTGTTTAAGAGTTACTACAAAAACGTATTGGATTCTGTTCCCATTTACTGGCTGATTTATTTATTTCTTTTCGTATTAACTTTACATTAATCAGTAATGTAAAACGTTAACATTACACGTTACATCATGTGAATGTATGTAATCTACATTCGAAGTTATAAGTAGGTAACGGTTTGTTAACAATTATTCAATCAGCTGATAAGTGGGGTAGCGGAAGAGCGGTCGATGAAATCAGAGGTCGCGGGTTTGATACTGTGGTACAGCATAATATTAATATGTGGCAGTCGAGGCGACGCGTTGGCGCAAACTGCACCTCCCCATACCCAGGGGTTAGACGGGGACATTGTGCTCCCCACACCCGGAGGGGTTATAGGGGGAAAGAAATGTGAAAATATTATATTTATTTTGTCTAGGTCCATATTCCATATCCATATAATATTATATTTACCAGGGGGGTCCGTCAATTTTCAGGTGGATATACTTGCAAGTTAAGTTGGCTGTCTTACTTCCTACAATATAAAATGAATCTCGCACTTGAGCAGTTTATTATATTACACGACAGCAATACCAGTCGTGTCAAAACGGCCATCATAGCGCGCCGTAACTATAACTACTTTACCTGAATGTAAAATTGGCAGTTATATTATGTTGCCGTAAAATCTTTTATATTATTAACAAGCCTTATATTCGGTGAAAACTTATAAATGGCCGTCTTCCGTTTAATAATAAATTTACCTATACATAGTTATCTTTCAGCTGTAAGATTACCTACCTAAAATGATAAAGTAAAATATAAAAATATCTATACTTAATGTTAACATTCCACACTGTATCTGTTTATACCGTGAGGAGCTCAATTCCAGCAGTCTAAAAAATAAATACAAACCGAAAAGCCAATTGAAATAATTTTCGAACAAACTTGTATAATTTTTAAGCCAACGTTTAAACGTCCGTTATTTGTACCAATTAATAAACTGTAGCGCATAATTCCAATAATCTGTACTTAAATAGCATAAAAACATCATTATAATACCGCAAAGGCTAATTACCGTTCATTTTTCTCTACTCAATGACAACGATTCGTTTTAACCAAGAAACAATTAACACAGTTAATCAACTAGAAGACCTAATTAAACGAGTGTTTAATTAAGTTTCAACTACATGCACCCCTGCCAGTGTAATCTGTACTTTAATATTGGGAGCTAAGGTTTATTCTTGAATAAAAAGTATGTTTGAAAAAGTTACTCAACCAGAGCGTGGCTATTATGCACAAAATGCTTGTAAACAATATTCTCTGTGGATATTTAAGTATGTACTTCTTGTTAAGATTGCAATCCCAGTGATGGTGTAACGGTTAAGAAGGTTACCTCTACAGTAGCTGTGGACCGAGTATTGTGGGTTTGTTCCCAAATAAATCATTGTAATACAGAGTTATTTACTCTGCAAATACTGATGTTTCTTCCCATAACTGGTAATAAAGATTATAGAGATAGATAACTCTTTATTTTACACTATAATGAAATTACAGTATGGACATAGTAATAAGTACACGTAAACAATTATATGTTTAATGGGCGGCCTTATCACCGGAAGCGATGTATTCTAGGTAACCTAAGTCTACTTATATTTGGCGTTAATTCTTAATCAATAAAGAAAGCTTATAAGGGCTCTACATAATTATTACGACTAATTGACTTCTGTCCTCGGAGGAAGAAAGACGTAACGTATAATAATATACCTTAGACCAAATTGCGTTGTTAAAGTGTGTCAAGCATACACCAGTTATATAGACACAATAAATTTCGTAAAAGGAACTAGTAGCAACTATATTATATAGACTCCTAGTCATTAACAGAGAAATACTCGGAAGAATATAAATCTTCGAATAAAGGAACAGTTTCAACTAGGGTTGTCACACTCTTCTATTTTCTCCAAGTGTACTTTATAATCTACAAAAGTAATAAAGATTAATATTCAATCTATGTAGGTAATCATTCACTCTCTAGGCTAGGCAAATATCTTATATGAACCTACGGTAACTGATAATGGTAGAACTTCCTGATGACCAATTTAGAAACATTTTATTGTTCATGACCAAATCTATCGTTGACACAAAGTAAAAAATAATAAGTGCGTACCCTCGTAAGTAACTTTACACAATTGCACGACAGCAGGGACTAAGGACTTCGAAGCTAACATTGGTACTCTTTATTCATTCAATTTACTTAAGTTTACTCTTATTTTTCAAAAACGTGGCAACCCTAGTAAACCCCAGTGTATCTTTCCGAACAGTTTTGTTGTTGCTACTAATAACATGGTATAATAGCACTTGAATAGAGCTAAATCGAAAGTGATTATGGTTACCTGACTTAAAGTAGGATTAAGTCATTGTTATTTCTGGACGATACTTTACACAAAACTGGACACTTTCTCACGAAATAATGGGGTGACAATTATTTTGTACGATTTTCTGATTCCCATCGTTTAACAAAAAAGATTAGGTAGAACAAAACCTTTTATTGCTATTTAAAGACCCTTCTTAATCCCCTGATTAAGAGTACCTATTATAAAACATGGCATTGTGGTCACCTATTTGTATATAAATATAACTTATGGTGGTAACTATATAGATGAACTCAGTGAGAGAAATATAAAATTACCTACTGTGATGCAGTTTCTGAAATATACCACCCAATGGGTAAAGCAAAGAACTTCACCTCTTAATGACCTATTTATATAAACAGTTTAATTTATTATAGGTATGCTAATTAGGTGGAATTTAAAAAACGTCATTTTTCTTTCCAAATATGTCTTTTAAAACTAATTTCACAGTAATGACAGGAGGTCAAATATCAAATGAAAACTCTGTTTAGAAATAATTTTCACAGGTGCCTTAAAAATCTTTATCCTATAGAACATTAAAAAGCAATTTAGATTTTCATATTCAATGAATTTTACTTAGTCCTAATTTAAAATTTCATTAAGTAACTGTATTGTTCCTAATAAATGCTCAATAAAATTAGGTATAGTTCACGATCGATTAGCTGGATCAGTATCGTGGAAGTGGTTACTCTGCGGGTAGCTGCGGAGCGTGACGCGACACCTGCGTTTGCGCATCTGCCGCACGCGCCGGTAATCGCGATCTACTACTCGCTGCTATCTACTAGGGCTTTGTAATTTTTACATAAGCATTTACTTTGCTATCATTCATCGTATAATCAGATATCTATCTTTTCCAGCTAACAATTATTGGATATAGAAATTAAGGATGTAGTGGAAGTAACAACTTGGTAGGTACAAACGAGGTACAATATTTCACTAATGTATTGAAAACTTTAGAGAAAATCGTGAACAAACTTCAAAAAAATAAATTAACTGTCGACACGGTCGAAAGTTTCCTCTCTGTGATTCATAAAAAAATGCTTGAGTAAATTAAATAAAGCAATCAAGATGGAAATTTTAACGCTCCAGCGATCTCGCGGTGAATATTGACGAATATTATCTGCTGATTGACTCTGTCGAGCGAGTAATGGACACATTGTTAGAAAACTGTTTTTATTTACTAACTAGCGGGAACGAGTTCGTTTGCCTCTAACTGCTAATAAACCTTGACTTTTTACCTCCTAATTTTATAATAAAACTATCGTTTAACATAATATTCCTATTATATACGAGTATATTGGAGAATATTCGTCAACTTCTGTCAACATAAATCATTGAATTCATCAAAGTGTTGTTCATATTAATCAGTGATCACTTATACCAAAGTCCTTAAAGTTAGCAATTAAATTACGGCCTTGTGTACATAAAGTATCATAGAATATTTTGCCTGTCTTAGATCTAATATACTCGTAGTTTGAGGTCCTATTGAGTCTAAAATTATAGCACATTTTTATTGCATAAAGAAGGAACCTAAGCATTTAGGTAATTCAATATTTAATTCATCATGTAACTAGGCTGTAACTAGACCTATATAATTTAAATCAAAGAAACTAGGAGTGCTCAACAAGGCGAAGCAGTACTTCACTGCGGGACAACTACTCCTTCTTAAAAAGCGACAAGTTCGGGACCACGTGGAGTACTGCTGTCACATTTTTACCGAAACAACTGCATACCAGCTTAACTCCTTCGACTTCAGGCAAAGACCGTTGACAACTCCATACACATTGACGGTGTGGAACCTTGCACCCTCAGTAAAAACTTTACCTCGCAGTGTGTGTTCTACCACCAACGGTTTGTGTTCAGACAAATTGTTTGAGATGATACGCCGCTCACCACAGGCAGGGAATTCATCCTCACATATGGTGACTTGTGACCGTAAACAGTGCGCACTATACGGTACAAAAGAACCTTCATTCCACACACGCTCAAGCTGTGGAATGAACTCCCTGCTGTGGTTTTCTCAAGCGACTATAATATTGAGTTCTTCTAGAAGAGCATTAGAAGGTTTCTTCCGTGTTGTCAGCACGTGTTGGACACCGTACTAGGATAAGATAACAACTTTCCATAAGGTAGAGCATGTGCTTGTCGGCCATCTAAGTGAGATAAATAAAGCAGTATCTCAACTCACTACTCTTCGTGGGTACATCATAATATCATGCAGCGCCAAAGCGCTTGAAGATAATATAGTGTTTCAATTAAAACAATCGCCATAAATATTGGCAAAGAACGTAATAATTTAACACACTGCTGAATAGCATAGGTCGTTACAAGGAAAGAAAAAAAACTTTTAATATCGGAGTTTAGTGCCGTAAACGAACATCCTTTTGGAATAGTTAATGTTATAAAGACTGCGCCCACGCCGCTTGAAGAGGCTATACCTCGCACGTATCGTTGTAATTGTAGTCTGAGTTTGTATGCATAAATTACGCAGTTTATTGGCGAGCTGATGACTGAGAAAAAGTGTTATCTTTTGATTTATACGTTCACAGCTACAAATAGTGCGAACCGGCATACAAATGTTATATGGTTCAAATAAATTTTTGAAAATTTTATACTAAAATACCATCAAATTATTTACCTTATGAAACAAATAAATATAAAAACACTGTGTCTTTACCTGTACGACTCCGGACTCGTGGTCACACCAAGTTTTACGTATGAAATTGCCAAAATATTCTTACAGATTCATGAGTTCTTTATTCCTGTAATTTAATAGCTATTTCCATTCTTCTGCTATCCATTTTGATGATAAACAAACAGCAACTATTATTACGTTAAAAATGTAATAATAGTTGCTGTTTGTTTAATGTTGTCTCATTCATACACAAGAAAACATGAAATTTGGATTTGTCATTCTTAAAAAATGCAAAATGTTAGTACTAAAAATTGGGTTTCCTCCCATTTCTTCCAACAAAACGGCAATTTCATATGTAACGATATATTATGTTTAACCTGAACAAATATTTTGCTTTATTCTGCTGCCTTCTCAAAGTGTATATTGTTTTCATAGGAAACAATGACTGAAATAATAGAGTTATTTTAATTGGATTCCCAAGATAAATATATAATGAAGCTTTACGTTAAAATTTTGATAACACTTCTTTTGTCAATATACACTGAAAGAATGTAGTTAATAGGATTAAAAAGATATGAATGTACTTGAGGGTTACTTTGCCCAGCCAGGTAATATTGTTAGATAGGTAAATAGATAACTTTATTGTATACTCAAATTAACAGTAGAATTATAAGTAAGCACAATACATTTGAATATGTACAATAAGTCTTATCACTGAACTGAATGTTATTTCTTCCAGACAACATTTAGCTGGTAAACTGATTGTTTTAACTGTAGTAGGAAACACATTCATAGATATTTCTAAAAATAATTCCCTCTGGAAGATTTATCGTAATAATGATATTGTTATATAACTTTAATTTAAAAATATACCGTTCTCTATTTTGATGACTGGTGATATTTTATAATGTAATTAATCGCAGTGATAATGTGTGTGTGTATAATGTGGTCAGAGTTTACATTGAATGCCTGGTTCATAATGAAACAGGTAGAGCTGGTAGAAAAGGTTAAGCAATGAAACTGATTGAGAGATGATGTTTGTCCCATCGTCAAATAACAATGGTAAAATTAGACAATCTGGACAAAATTATAAGAACCATGAAAATATTAAGCTATTAAACGATTACTTTCGATATAGAAAAGATAGAAAATGATCACATACTTATATTTAAAAAGAATAAAAATCGGTTGTAATTGATCATACAAATCAAATTCATATTTGAAGGAAATTGTTCGTCTGCCACTTCTTCTATTACTATTATCTTATCTGTGACTTTTTTCTCAATGTAAACAAAATAAGTGCTTACCCCAAACTTCTGAATTTCCATTTTGCACTTTATCGTTAGCTCTGAGAAAGGAGGGATTAAAGAGTTTTTGTCCATTAGGTCTGAGGCGAGTGTTAATGGCGTCTCGGATTATATCGCTGAGCTGCAGATAAGAGCTGCAAGTGCCTGACTCATCCGTCCCTTGACTGATGTCTGTCTGCTACCTGATAACCCTGACATTGTCACGCTAATGTTGTTATACTGACTTTGAATTCCTTCAACATATCCGTCTTCAATCTACAACTCGACTATCTTAAGCAATATATTTACAAAGCTATATATTGCTGTACAATTGATTGCCATTTTTTAATTTAATAACTATTATTGTATTCTCAATATTTTACAGGAACTGTGGAAATTTTTATTACATTATCTAATTTCCGCCTAGAAAATATATTATTATCACTCCGAGTAACACACATCTCTACATAATTTGTTTCCTCAAAGTACCTACTCATGTAAAAAAACGTCTGCTAGTCTAATAACATTCACAGAGCTAATATTATTTATCGTAATCGTAATCTCAATAACATCCGATTCAATTTCATCACCCCATAACGAACAACGGAGAATCTTCAATTTTAATAATATGAACATTAAAAAAATAATCAAGATACAAGCGGTATGGATGTAAATGGACATTCCTATTACGAACGCGGCTAGTAGCATCGAGTAGCGTGTAATGAGAAACCAGAATGTTAATTAAGATCTAATTAAGTCTAATACAATCAACAATGCTGCTCGCGTTCCGGAGGCATCCGCAAGTCATCACGAAGGTTTTGTATTGACCGTTCTATGAAGATATCTGACCTTCGATAGCGAACTCATCTTACTGAGTTATTTTCCTCGGCACAGTAAAGTGGTGTGTATCTTTCTGACTGGTCATGTTAATCGAATGAGATCGGGCAACCCTTTAGTAAAAAATCGGTTAAAATCACTCTTTCTGAAGTCTATTGTGATGTGAGAACTCAATTTAGTGAACATTACAGCAATGGAGACGTGAGATCAGTTGAAAGGGTAATAAAGATATCTAACATCTGTATGGCAGAGGTTGCGAGCTACAAATTATTTGAAATCATAAATGTTAATGTGAAGAAATTTTAATATCAATTTGAGTGAGAAATATAAATATAGGTATGTTTAATTTTAATAATAAAAAAACGATTATGAATAAATATTTAACGCGAGAATCACATGTCATTCAGAATGTTTTATTTTGTAGTAAGTACTACTAAAACAGTTTGAACATCTCATCTGATTTAGATTCGTCATAAAAGGACAAGTTAAATATAAAAAATATCAGGGGCTCTAGCCAAAATGCATTCGTTCCGATTCTACATTCATCATCGCTCTGAAAATGTATGGAAGTGACATTTGTTGTCGAATGTCATGTGATCCGATTCCGACAACTGTCTATTTAAAATTACACAGGTGTGTTTCTGTTGTCGCTATTTAAACACCTTGCCGATTTGTATCTGATCCGAAATTAGCTTTTCGTAGTGGCCATTTAAGTAAGCATGCTATAATGAATATTTTTTTTACATTTTGTTTTTTATATCAAATGAAATATAATGCGTTATAATATTTTCCACGAGTTAGTAAAACTAAAGTTATTTAATACCATATACCACCCGTCGTCCGTCGGCGTCGGTAAAAATGTCAATAAAACATTTTAACTACAAATTTAACGACAATTAAAAAATATTTTATAGTTTTATAATTAATACACATAGATTAGACAAATAGCAACAAAATTAAAGCAATAAAAACGACACACCGTGATTCAAACTTATATAAAATATAATATGACCCCACACATTCCGCCGTAGAGGCTAATAAAATCAAGATCAATAACATAAATACGCTATTGTTGTCCATCTTTACAATATCTAACAACTTTTATAGAGCTTGAGGTATGGGAATAATATTCAAAAGCTGACCATAATACAAGCTATAAACAAAATTAACAACACAAGGCCCCCTGCTGATTTCAATTTTGAGCCTGACATCGGCCCTAATTCAATAAAGCAATAAAATTCACCTAATTATGCAAATGCCTTTAAAATATCCAACATTATGCCTTTTTTCACCAAAAATATGAAGCGAGCCGTCAAATGACCCGTGGGTTTTGATTAATGAAAGCCGGTCCCTAGTTACAAAGTAATTTCATTTCTTTTATAGTTTGTAGTGTAGTGGTAATTATGTAGATATAATATTTAGTATATAGTGGCTAAAAGGCAATATGTTAGAATAGTAGACACGATTCTTATATATTTTAGGTAAATGTCAAATATTTAAAATTCGTACATATTTTAATATAAAATAATAATTTAAAACAAATGTTCATACACTCAATGGTTTTGAAACAAACTTTGTGACATTGTATATTTACAGTTTGTGCCAAACAGTCTTCATCATAATCAAAGCAAATAACTATATAATCACTTTGTGAAATGTAGGTTTATGATTTAAAATTGTGACTTGAACATGTTTTCAACAAATAATAAAGATTTATCTAATATTAGGTACACATATATAATGCAATTTTTTTTTGATAAAGTATATTTAAAAAACCAGTAACGAAATAATATCTCAATTTTGAATGAAATAGATACATAGGTACATTTAAATGATAAAAAAGAATATTTTCAACAAGTTACGCTAAATATCAATCTTTGCTGTAGGAACTTTGATTCTACTAAAATTGTAAAATTGTAAACACTATTGTATGAGCCTTATAATATTAATGTAATAAAAGTAATCAAAATACACTTACCACACACAATTCTCACTTTTGAACTCCAAAAATAAAGTCCTTAAGCACGAGACGAAAGATAGTGAACACGAATATATTGCCGTCAATAAAGGCCACAATTTACATGATACCCCGTGACGTCTCTAGTGACAACAGAGCAATAAACTTATAACACACCAACGCCTTCAATCGACTGGTAGAGAATAAAGCCGGCTAGGGTCGCTAACGCTCCGCTCGAAAAAGTGTAACTAAAAAGTAGCGAGCCGAGACCACTCCCCTTGGGCACGCCCGGCCAATGGCGGCGCAGTGATACGGCCGCAGCCGCGATGGTGGGTTGAATCACTTGATACGGGTCCCTACTTCGATACCGCTAATTGACTTTATCAACAAACTGACTTTACTGGCCGAAGTCACGATATATGCGTTTGTCTGCCGTCTCAAAAGCCTAACTGTGGCTCACTAGCGCTGTAATTAAGTACGATGAAAGTTTATGAATGATTCAAGCTGGAAGAAACTTACATAGCATGTACTAAACTTTATGATATTATCGTAAAGTTTGCTTAAGCAATTTACAAGTCGTTGCTAAAATACTTTCTATAATTGGAATAGATTTAATTTTTTTGCCGCATGAATACTAAATGAAACCAAGCTAACGGCAATATAATAAAACAAATAGTTGATAAATGTCTCTTCATTCGACTTAGTAACAATTTTAAATATGGTCGAGTCATGTTTTTTATTATTATTGCGAAATATTTTACATTATTACTTCATCCTTGGAGGATATACAGGTTCTCATAATGGATATCCAATTAGAAGCTATGAAAGCTTTATATAGCTGTCGGGAATACTATTTAGCCGAGTGTCGGCGTCTTTGAACTAATTGCACCAAGGCTATAAACCGGCCTCCTAGCTATTGCAACTAGCTGCAACTTAGTTAGTGGAATAACTTTGGCAGTCAAATAAATTCTTGTAGTGGTATAAATTTTATAGAAACGTCTAATAGTAGACCGCCTTTAAAGTTCATACCTGTTTATATACTCGATGTCTCGATGGACACTCAAAGATCTCTGAGATAAGATATTAATAAAATTGCATATTCAAATTATATAAAATATATAAAATTCGTAGTTGCCTATATTTACTTATCTTTTTTTATATAGGACCCGTCTAATTGACTACACCTAGCCTGCTTAACCCGCGAGCCTGGGACTGTAGGAAGAAGGAAATACGTGAGTTGATAAGAAATTTCAATACCTACTTAATGTTGCGGCAAAGAAAATAGTCACCGGACCGCTTGGTCCTTGAAGGTATATTCTGCATGCGGGTGACATCTAAGCTCTGCACGTGTTGTCCTGTACAGGAAAGGTGAGAGTGTGACTAATTGAAAAAGCTCATCAATATATTCCGTATTGTAGAGACAATAAAAGACTGCCAAAGACGCAACATCTCTACACATGGTTCGTTACTTATAGTGCAAGTTTGATCGACTTGCGTCATTATGGCAACTAGTCAAACAAATGAGTTGTTCTGTTGGGGTCCCACTCCAGCAGAACAACCTAACTTGGATTAAATCATAAGACTTTAGTTCAGGTTTCACTACTGGGATTACAGGGTCGGATGATATTCATTTCCATAGAACCAAAATAAACCAAATAATGTCTAGAAGAAGTAAGAGAACGAACCTAGGGCTCCAAATAGCAGAGAAGAAGAATTAATATTACTTATCAGAATATAGACGAAATTTGATTATTCGTGTCTCCGTGTGAAGACAGAGAAAGAATATAACCACCCTATCTCATCCAAAGGGTGACGTAAGAGTGGAAGCGAAATAGATCCCTATATCAACCCGTGGAAACAGTATACCAAAGCATCTGAACATTGGGAGTGCCCTATTTCCATCAGTGGACTGTGATAAGCTAAATTGATTGATTGAAGTATGTATTCGCCTAAACCTGCTGCCTACTGCAGGCCTAGAAAAATATCAAACGTGGGTTTTATACGCATTTGGATTCATTTTATTTTTTCTTAAAACTCTTCAGGTTCCACAAAACTAAAGTTACGGCGACGCGGCCCGTTCAAGGGTCGCATAGTGTAGGTATCCGACATCAGAAATCAGTTATGTAATCCCGATCGATTTAACAGTGAATATGTAAATGACCATGTCAATCTAAAATCATACACAGTTATATGAAGTTGTGTCAACCAAAGAAATAACCAAAATACGCCAAGGTATAACCACTGGTCTGCCGGGGTGCGAGAGTAGTATAATCTCACCTCCTTCAATCAAAGACCCATAGACGGCGAGCGTTTTAGTCGGATCGAGTCCGACATAATCACGTATCCGTGGGGATCTTGCGCACGGAAAAAAAAGGCTATAACCACTCTTATGTGTTGTGTTCCCGGCGGCGAGTAGGATAGCCAGAGCTCCCTGGAAAAATTTTATTACATACAATCATATCGAACTATCTTATCTATACAAAAAAAATATTAGAAATTACGACTAATGCAGAAGAAGAAACAATTTAAAGATCAGATATTCACTGATTTCTAAGAACTTTAGATTTTGAATCAAATAAAAAAAAAACGCATGAACATAAGTTTCCACGAAGTAATATTATCATAAGATTAACGTCGAAGGTACAGTAATCAGCAACCGTGCGCATACGCAATTAGACTCCAACCAAGGCGTAATTAAAACTATTAAAATGACATTTGGTGCAATCCAGAGACGTCTATTGCTGTGTTCCGCGTACAGTCATATGAAATCGCTTTACGGATTGTTATTCTAACATAATAATGTTTAAAATAATTTTAAATTCAAACAAAGGAGAATGTTTGAATGAAAATTGCCGTAGAAAGTAAACTACAGCGCTTAGGTGATTTAGATTGTAATTCGTATTGTGTGAAACTTGAAACATGATTTTAACCTCATCATCCTCATTGTTGGGAGTATTTTCATGAATTTCATTTCACATTGCAATAAAACTTGATGCGTCTCTAATAGATGTTTTATTATCTTACAGAGTATCCATCTTCATTTTGACATAATATACCTGATATTATACGACGCGGCCATCACGCGTACAATCAACGTGATTAGAAAATTTATTACTAAGATGAGTTCGTAGATGAGTTTTCGATTATAAACAACTTACAATGGCAAGCACGTAAATTTTAAAATAAACAAAATCTCAAGCAACAGAAGTACCTATATCTATATATAGCGTACATGGATTTTACAGTTTGCGATCTACCTGACCTAGGCTTAGAGAGCCTGTGTTTCAGGTTGTCAAGATATCTCTCCATTTGCAATGAAAAGCACTGATCAGAAAAATCTTTTTCTGGTCCATAGGCCTTTTTAGGAAAGGGTTACCGGTTTCTTGAGTCTGATATAAATACGTGAAACTATAGGTTTGAGTATCTCTATATCTAGAGTTGACAACATAGCAAAATAGAGTGCAGTGCCTCAATTAAAACATTCATGCTATAGCATCGCGTTCTACGCCAAGCAATTAACAATTATATGCGGTCAGGTCTTCAATACCAAAACGTATTCATTTCAAGCTTTTCAATTCCAATCTCATCAGTCACGACTCATGGCTTGCCTACATTTCGTACCTGTAGCGCGATTCTTTCATGATTTTCACCAATCAAATATATAATTTACTACACGAAATCGAGTCTATAGTAATGAATCAATATTAATACCAATATTTATCGAATAAGTTGAGCTACATTTGACGGTTTAGCCCACGTAGATCCCAATCCCTGTTCGAATCAATGCTAAACACTTTTGTAAGCAAATAAACCATAAAATAAATCAGTTTCTGGTATTTTAGCGACTATTGTTTGACCACTTCAATGGACTCACAATGGTCCATCATCTTCAGTCCACTTCACCCTAGTTTTTGCAGAGTGTAATAAAAAAAATGTCCACCACAAAATGACAATTTCATAAGTAATTAAATTGTAAACAAGACTGTGTAGAACTTGATGGTAAGTGGCTAAGTACAGTGACATAAAACCAATATTAAGTGAGACAATAGTTTCTATCTCATTCGTGGTAGAAATAACATCCTAAAACAGTAATATGAGCCAAGCTGCAGGGATAAAAAGTGGCTGGGTGAATAAAATAGATATTACTCCGAATTTTCGATACAATTTTCAATTGTAACACGGCACGGCACGGTGCTGCGGTATTCGGTATTACGATAATATAGTTTAAAGTGATAAAATCGGAATATAACTTGGTAAACATGTTCCTAAATTGGACCCTTGGTGTTAGTGTAACTGTACAAGGTGTAGAACAGTTTTAAAAGCATCGTATTTCACAATATTTCAACAAAAACATTTAAGGATATAGTGACTGTGCATTTAGCGATTGAACATTTTGTGGGTGGCGAAAAAAGTTTCGCATCGCGCTCGCTCGCACGTATGCGGATTGGCCAGTTTTGTCTCTGTTGCACGGCATCGATAAGACTTTTAAAGGTTTGAAAATGAATTGTGTTGTATGCAATAGAAAAATTGATTCGGTGGAGCTGCTCAAATGCATCGGATGCAAGTCTGCATATCATTATAAATGTGCGAAATATACGGCAGCTGCGTTCAAAGAGGGGCAGGTACATATCAGAAGTAGTTTCAAGTGTGATTCCTGCGCCAACGTGACCCAGCGCATACGAGTTACGGATGACACTCCTGTACGCTCCCAACGGGCGATGATGATGGATTACGATGAAGATCAGACCAAAAAGGTAGATCTTTCCCTTGGAAACAGTGGCACTAAGGAAATACCGTGTAAAGAAACAGACAAATTAGTGGGTATAATGGAAAAGGTGAACAAAATTGTAATGGAAAAATTAAGTGACCTAGAATCAAAAATTATAAAGGAAATTAAGGAAACAGTAAAAGTTTTGGCGCTGGAGAATAGTAAATTAGCACAAGAATTAAAGGAGGTAAATGAAAAATGCAAGTCGTATGAGCAGGAAATCAAAACCTTAAAAAGTGAGAAGATTGAAATTAGAGGAAACCATACTAGCAATAACACTGAGAACAAGACAAGCAGTCAAAGTCCAACGGTTATCAGTGTCCCAAAGAACGCAGTGGATTACGGGACATCACCAGTGAATGGCAATTCAGTACGTGAGCGCGCCAACCCTAACCAGCAGACACAAGTGAAGCCGAGGTCTAGCGATAGTTATGCTGCGGCGGCGGCTAGAGAAGCAACGGACACTGATAGTGATGTAAATAAGCAGTACAGCTGGACAGAAGTTAAAAGTAGGAAAAGGAACAACCCCATAAGAAGGGGGGGTAACGTGTCGACTGTACTCCTGAAATCAGTAGAACGAAAAAGATTCCTTCATGTATGGAGACTTGATACAAACACGTCGGAAGACATGTTAAAGAATTATATTAAAAATGTACTGGGCAACGATTGCGAAATAATTGTAGAAAAATTGAAACATAGAACCGAAAGGGACTACGCTTCGTTTAAAATTGGTGTTACAGAAAGTAACTACATTAAGCTCTGTGACTCACAAGTATGGCCGCTAAATGTTGAGTTTAGTGAATGGATATTTTTTCGTCGCTCAACCATCCCAGTCCAACTACAAAACAAGTAGATACATAAATATTCTATATCAGAACGTGGCGGGACTTAGAACGAAGACTATGCAGTTTCTATCTTTTATTGAGTCATCGGAGTATGATATATTCGCTATCACCGAAACAGGTTTGAACGAATCTATTGAAAACGCAGAGTTCGTGCTTCCCGGTTACCGAACATTGCGCTGCGATCGGTCGGACGGGCGTAAGCAGGGCGGAGTGCTTGTGGTGGCCGCGCCGCGGTTCGAATTGCGACGAGTGCCGTTGCCTGATAATATGGACACACATGTAGGTGGTCACGCGTTCGAAATGATTTGTGTATCTGTTAGTGTACGCGATCGTTATTTGTTTACATGCTGTACTGTATATATTCCGCCAAATACAGATGAAAATGAATACATGATAATGTTCAGCATATTGGAAAAATTGTGTATGAAATATAAACAAAACTTAGTAATACTTGGTGACTTTAATCTGTTTTCGTGTAGTCAAAATGTAGTTAATTACTATGATTTTTTTATGGCCTTTTGTGAATTCATTCAATACAATACAATACCTAACTCTAACGGTAGAATGCTGGACCTCGTATTGAGCGCGCGCGGTGGCGTGTCTGTGGGCGAGGCGCCGGCGGACGACAGGATGGAGCCGGTAGACCGACACCATCCCCCGCTCGCCGTGCGTCTCGAGCTGTGCGCGCGGGCGCCGCGTGACGTGCTTGAGTCCCCCCCCTTTCCCATGCAGAGCTCGCCAAAACCGTTAGCACGTAAACAATGGAATTTTAATAAAGCAAACTTTGACCATTTATATGATTTGTTTACAAGAATAGATTGGAGCGATTTATATTCTTCTAGTGACCCGGAAATTATTTTAGATATATTTTATGACAAGATTTACGAAATATTTGATATATGTATTCCTTATAAAAGTATCAACGCAATAAATAGGAATAGGTATATATATCCGGTATGGTATACACCGCACATTATTAGGGAATTAAGACTTAAGCATGCGTTACATAAAATATATAAAAAAACGGGATCACGTAGTGATTATGAAGCTTTTAGCAGGTGTAGGGCAGCAGTGAAGGTGGAGGCTGTGCGAGCACACAACCAGTACCGTGAGCGCGTACAAAGTCACTTGGCTGAGGACCCACGAGCCTTCTGGAACTACATGAGAAGTAGAAAGGCCAGCACTGGTAAACCCAGATTAGTGAAGGATGACAGGACTTTGTCAGAGTTGGAATGCGCAAATGAATTCGCTCAGTTTTTTCACTCGGTGTACAACCAGGAACCTGCTGAATTGAACGTGGCGGCGGCCAGCTCGGTGGGTACACCGGCACCGGGGGCGTGGGTGAACCTTACCAGGCTACGTTTGGGTGATGTGAAGACCGCGCTGGCTCGTCTGCCTCCCAAGCGCTCCATGGGACCGGACGGCATACCAGCGTTCATTTTCAAGGATTGTCGAATAGTACTCACGGAGCCTTTACTGCATTTATTCAACGCCTGCATTAAGACTGCACAATTTCCAGAGCGCTGGAAACTTACGCGTGTGATACCCGTACCAAAAGGTAGTGGAGGCCCAAACCCGAGTAATTACAGGCCTGTGGCTGTGCTTAGCACCCCAGCTAAGGTGTTTGAGGCAACCATTCACAGCTGCATATACGGACAAATTAAAACCCAGCTATCTGATGCGCAACACGGGTTCCGCCCCGGGCGGGGGACTGCGGGCAATCTGCTTCATTTAATGTCGAGTTTGGTGCCGGCGGTGGACGCTGGTCTACAGGTAGATGTGGCGTACTTTGATTTTCAGAAGGCGTTTGATACTGTTGATAATGACGTTCTTTTATCACGACTAGCTAGCGTTGGGTGTACACCGCATACATTGTCCTTTTTTTCCAGCTACTTGCGTAACAGATGTCAGTACGTTGACTGTGGGGGACACCTATCTGAGCCATATTTCACGAGATCGGGAGTGAGTCAAGGCAGTAACTTGGGGCCTCTTCTCTTCATACTCACAATAAATAGCTTACCAGAGGAGGTCAATCACTCGGTGCCCTTGCTTTTCGCAGATGATCTCAAGTTGGTGCGGGTAATCAAGGGCCACATAGATCATGAGGAACTTCAGCTGGACGTGAATAGGATTGTGGGATGGAGCCTAAAAAATAAACTTTACTTCAACGTGGCTAAGTGCTCGGTGATATCGTTCAGCCGTGCCCACAACCCAAGTCACTACCAATATCACATGGAAGGGGTCCCTCTGCAGCGTATAGCCGAGGTCAAGGATTTAGGCGTGCGTTTCAGCGCGGATTTACATTTCCGAGACCATATCACCGGTGTCTGTAAAAAAGCGTATAGAAATTTAGGGTTTGTCTTACGTCAAGCAAACCAGTTTTCAAATCTTGCGGCTTTAAAGGCATTGTATGAGGCTCACGTGAAGAGTCACATGGAGTTTAATGCGCTTATCTGGTCTCCACACGAAGACAAATATAAGGTTATGTTGGAGCGTATCCAGAATAAGTTTCTTCGATTTTTATATTGGAAACAGTATGGTGTCTACCCGGGCTATCCGTGGTTGTATCCTACGTCGTTTATTCTGGGTATGACAGGATATTATAAGCTGGAAGTTAGGAGGGAGGTGTCTATGGCCACCTATTTGATTGAAGTGTTAAGGGGGCTTATACACAACCCAGCTATCCTACAGGAAATGGGACTGTGTGTACCACAGGAGTACGTAATGCGGCGGCGGCGCCCCCCGCTGCTGCATGTGTGTCGCGCGCGTACGAACTTGCTGCAGAGGGCGCCGCTGATGCGGGCGCTGCGTGCGCTTAATATTATGGCTGACAGATTAGATTTGTGCTTGTTTTCATGCTCCTTGAATGAATTCACAAGGGCCAGTTACTGTATTTTGAGCGAAGGATTTTAGAATTGTTATAATTTGACATTAAATAATTGCGAATTTGACATTAAATATGTAGGTAATTTTTAAATTTGATTTGAATTATTATTTTGACATTGTAAATTGAATTATTTTTTGACATAATTATTTGACAATATTAATTTAATTTTTGACCTTGTAAATTGAAATATTTTTTGACATAATTAGTTGACAATATTAATTTAATTTTGAGATTATAAATTGAATTAGGTATTTTTTGACATAATTATCTGACAATATTGATTTAATTTTGACATTATGAATGGATTATTACTTTGCAATTGAATAATTAATATTTCCTATGATATGCATGTGCATGAATTATTCTGAAATGATAATTGTATTTAATTTTTAATCATTAATAGTGTGTGAGATTTATTATTTTGATTTTGAAGCATGAGGCATATAAGAGAAATTGTTTAGTATAATTATTGTGTTGCTACTCTGTCGCATTGGGTTTACCTGTTAGGACAGAGTATGTATGAAATAAATAAATAAATAAATAAAAATTTCCTTACAACGTTTGTTTGTTCTATAGGTCAAAGGTCAGCATAATTTTCCTTTTACAGTTTTATTCTATTATTAGTATTATCAACTCACATTTCAATTCAAATTGAGCTATCATCATTAACAACCTGTTTATAACTATGTAATATTTTCAGCAATACCTAACATCATTCTGAAACCGTTTATTGATTACGCCCTGTCCAGGCACACTGGGTAATATTTGCTAAGTTAGGTAAACAATAGCATTATTTTTTAATTCAAATTTCGTAACACAATTATTTTATTTCATTAGGAATTGATTCTAATACTTAGACTGTGTTTTAATTGTTTTTATTATTTGAATTATTGATTAATTGATTGATTGATTGATGTGTTATATATATTTAAAAAAAATATTATATACCTTTTGTTAAAGAATAATGTTCACATCAAGGTATACAAAAAGAATTAAGAAAACTACTAATGTTTTTTAAATTCTAAACTTCCTATTCCTAACATTTCTGTTCCACGATTGTCAAACAATGCCTTTACTTAGGTAATGAATCAAGCTAGTTTATCGTGGTAAACATAATTTGTACAAATTACTTTGCACTTAAGGTTTTTTATTGCAATACTTTATTCGTATTCAAATATAAACGCATAATAATGAAACACAATCATCATAATAACGTTAGATAAACAGGCTTTGGAAACTGATTGCGCATTACGTACGACTGATTACAAAACAACGAGGATTTCCTCCCGACAATAATTACACCAACGACACAAATTACACAAGTAATAACACATGAATATAATAAACAAGCACTAGCTAGCCTTCTCGCCCTTGTCGCACTCACCACATGTTACACTGAATCATATAAAATTATAACCAACAACGTAATTCCCGCACTGAGAGTAAATTGGCCCATATTTAATTTTGGGAAAATGTAAAAATAAACGTTTTTATTTGTGTAAATAACACAATAAAACTGCGGCGGCCATTACGTGCCGCGACACGAATTTGTACGCGCACCAAATTACATAGATACAATCTATGTCGCTGTAATTGTTATTTTACTGTCGTTAGTGCCCCGGATCGTGTAAATTCAGTTAGGGGATATGATTTTTTTTCAAAATTCAATATTTAACGTTTTGTTATTGCCGGAAACGGACGCGTTAGAAAAAATTACGCGCATCCGCACGCTGCTTTTGCGCATTGCAATAACAGTAATTAGTTTTTGATGCGAAAGTGATAAAAAATGATGCGTTTGCCATTAATATGACAATATTAAAAAGTGTGAGGGTAATAAAAAAGTGTTGTCAACTCAATTTTAGATTATCTGCATACAAAAAATGGTTTTACGACTTTTAAAATACAAACTATTATTGTTACACCGGATATTCCACTAATGTGTCGAACGGGTGACCAATTGTGTCCATTTGCGGTTTTGTAAATCAATGACAGTGATTCATATTTTTTCTTTAGGGTCACCAATGACTCGGGCCAATACTCCGGATGTGACGGGACCCTGATTCTAGTCGCTGGTTTCCTTCGTTTTTTCATTTCACCGACACAATTTAAAACAAATTAGTTAGGACGTTCACTCCATTTCTTGCGAGTGGTTTCTTGTTGAATTGTGATTTTACGTCGGTTCTTCAACAAAACGAACAAATTCGATTCCGATGCTTTGTTTTACAACAAAAGGACGGTTAATTGACTAAGTCCAACGGAGTCACTGACTTATTCTGAATTGGCGGTCAAAGGAAACACGATTCGATTCGGATAAACGTTAACTAAATAACTGTTTATTTAACTAGTTTCTTGGTTGGTATCGATAACTCTATTCATTAACAAATTCTTAGAACCGTCATGTATTAATTTGAACTAATCGAAGTTAAATTTCTTCGTTTGCCTTACTAATCGTTTAGTAGCATTTAATTAACTCACGATATTTGAATAACTTACGCATGTTCGTAAATACAAGTTTTTCATAATACTCAATAGCAAAGTCTAATGCATAAAAAAATATGAAGTAGATACTTATATCCTATGAACCATCATAGACAACTATTTCATTCTGAATAAAATTAATTTTTTTCTCAATTATCATACATTGAACATTATCAAACTCACATCTAAACATTTTTACCGGTAAGTATATACTCCTAAAAGAAGCCACAGACGTAGGTAAAAGAGTCTATAGCTTGCATGCTTGCTTATATCTTGTGACTTTTTCAATGCCCTCTATTGATTTTTATTTCATCCCTGTATAAACCACTAAATCATCCTAATCAAAAGTTAATATACCCCAGCTTTAATCTTCGTCCGAAACCTAACTCAATATTTGTTTTAATGACGTCATCAATTGATTCTGCACGCTCGACTCGCGTATCCTCCCAAAAACAGTCACGACGCTCTCAAACACGACCGAGAAATGACTTACTAACGAAATTTAGTCGCCTTTGTATAGATAGAACAAAAAGCAAATCGAGTTACAGGCCGAAAATAGAGAAAATCAACAACACAAATACCATTACCACGGCCATTTTCGAACGGGACGCGCTCGTGATGGTAGCGTTTTTCACTACCTCCACCGACAACCAATATACATCTCAACAACCACAAACCATCTAAACAACACATACACTGCTGGGATCAAGCTTACCTTAACAAAATATCACCGTAATAAATACGCAATGAATGCTTAACAAAAGATTTTATACTTCCAGTGTAATGCCACAGGGATTCAATTCACGATTCCTCTTTTTGGTGAGATTCGGTCAAGCTATGGGCTAAACAAACTGCTCGGAGTCATCTTGTCAATCGATTGGTCACGGTCGCGGTATTACAGCTCTGAAAGTAGAACATGGCTCCTTTCGAGGAGTTTACTTATGGTGGGAACACACAGACACATAAATATCCCCAAATACCAAAACATAATGGGTTAGATACGGCAGGTTGCCGTT
Organism: Pelosia muscerda; assembly: GCA_963691645.1. Taxonomy (NCBI): domain Eukaryota; kingdom Metazoa; phylum Arthropoda; class Insecta; order Lepidoptera; family Erebidae; genus Pelosia; species Pelosia muscerda. Next base: position 5,019,924 of record OY829100.1, read on the forward strand.
AACAGGTATTGGACAATAATGCTCCAGAAATATTCTTCTGTGATAAATTGTACATAAGAATCAAATTTAAAATGAGTTAAGGCATGATTCTGTAACCAACATACGACAACTGCAGACACGTCTAGCAGTAGATATGCGTATGTCTGCTGCATCTGCCAGCAGTTGTCGTATGTCGTCGGCTACGGAATTATACCTTGGGGTATTAAAAATAGTTTTCTTGAATGAAATCGCAACAAAGTTTTAATTATCTTTCACGTTTCTTAAAGTTTCCATTGCTTTTCAGCAACGGGCAAGGGGTAACTAAGATGATAGCGGTTTCAAGTATAAATTGTTATATGTGTACTCTACACTATCACCATATTAGTAATTCTTTGACCATTTTTTTTAAAAATTCACTCAAACGTCAGGATAAGTCTAACCAAATAGATAGCATAGATTGCTGAGTTTCTTACCGGAGTCTTCACAGGCCCGGACAGCGCTTCGAACCGGTGTGGTCCATTTGTTGAACTAACCTATCATATTATTAATTTTAATATTTTTATGTGCAGGTCTATTCAGGATAAATATTTTTTCAATTTGGATATTTTGCAATAAAATATAAAACAAACTGAAAAAAAAAACAACTGCATAGCAAGTAAACTGAAAAATGGTTCTTAATCTCTAACCCTCGAGGGAATTACTTAAAGATAAGGAGATAGAATAGAGGGGTAACAAAGAAACAACTTTAAAATATGAATAAAAATTCGTGGGTGGTCTAGAATTATCTTAACTTCAGCAGCTTATAGCGTATGTAGACATTGGTTCTGATCGGATTCATCATCTTTGAATAACGTGTAGAGATTTACTTGATAAATGTTCGTAGAGTAGCGATCAAGAATAGTACACCAGTCAAATAGTGTTAGTTTTTCATCCAAGCATCAAAGGAGCTTCGCGATTTCTGCTCTACACAACAACGGCAAACGGTCGATACAACAAATGTTTCCAAATACCTACAAAATAATCAAAGCGCTAATGGATAAAAAATCTTTGATATTTGATATTTTTGCTCAACATGCCAGCCCAACGCTATGACCTAATGTGTACAACTGCCAAACATGTACAAACAAGGCGTGTTTACATACATATGCTAAGGAAATGTTCATATGACTTCACCAATAATTACATTTTTTGCCCACCAAAAACACCCATAATTAATCTCCCAAATCAGTCGATACATTTAATGGTTAATAACCGTCGATTGCTCACAACTCACGACTAACTACCCGAAACTATAAACTAATTACGAACTAATATAGTTTCGTTATAAAAAGTACCCTCACTTCCAATCGGTGTCATTAATTACTCACAACTGTCACTTTAGACATTAATCATAGACTAAAAAGGATTCGCTTACTTTGACATAGAATAAACTATTTTATCTGTGCTTTGACATATTATTAGTACATCGTTTTGTGTATAGGTGTCGCTATACACATTAGAAAGCCCGCGCCAAATCGACTTTTAATTAGTCAGATAAGAGGCTCATTACTTCGACATTAGTTGTGCCAACTAACGTTTTTTATGGAACAATTTTAGGGTACAGTATGGTGCGGATCACTAGTTAATTATTGTAAGTACCACTTGCTACATTTTTTGTTAATATTTGATGATTAAGTATAATGACAGTTAAATTTTATTTCACATTGCGTGTGTAGCTTTACTTTGCTACAATTGGTATAAATGCAATGCTACGATTTTATCAATCGGTTGTGGAGGTCAAATGGCACTCGCTTCACTGAAAAGCAAATCCCAGACACCAGGGTGAAAGTTTCAGCCGCGACTGCCACTAACGCTAGAGTGAAGAAGAGAATTTTTCAACAGCTTCTAGAATGGTGACCTGTATTTTAGAACTATGTTCTTAGCACGAAAAACTATCGAATTCGTAATGTAAAGGTATCGAGAGAACGGAGCATTGCGATTGGCGGGCTTCGCGTACGCATATGTTTACAGTAGGCAGGCCACCTACACACACAACACGTGTGCTGGTAAGGAAATAAGGACTTAAATGGTGCGACATAAAAAACAGTCGACGAACCGCTTAGGTCTTGTACCGTATGTGGGTGACATCTATGCCCTGCGCGCGTTGTCCTGTGTAGGAAAGGAGAGGGTTGAACTAGTGGGAAGAGCTCATCAGAATGCTCATGTATACCTGATATCTGACAGCTGGGTATTAATATACAGAACCTTAGTAGCTGTAAGACGTACTCAGCGATGCGCACAAATTACGTCAACTTCATAATATTAGCGTTTCCGAGCGCGGCGAGCAAGCGTATCGCGCCCATAATGTAGTTTTAACCGATGTTAATGGTATTCATTCTTTATTACAACAGGGTCCCCGCATTGTGGAAAATATTCGCCATTTACAAGCAAACATTTACGGGTTGTAACCCTGAGTAATTCGTTCTTTAAATCTGGGGGCTTTTACAGCAACTTTTATATGAAACTAAATTTTTTACTTACATTTTATTTTATTTTATGTATAAGTAGCTGTTTTTAATGTCAAATATGAATAAAGTATATCAATATATTATTTATTAAAATCTTGAAATTAAATTAAATATATTAACAATGACATGTGAAAAGAGTACCTAGATTTTTTTTTTATACCACTTAGGTGGCAGACAAGCAACAGTGAAGTATTGATTACATATACTTCACTGGCATAACCTATCATAAAACTGACATGCAAAATCTTACGAATAGATTGAAATATAATGAAATAGACTGTGTTACGCAATTATTTATTGCTTTCGGTAACCGCTTACCAAAGGGTGTAGCTCTTTTCACGGAACAGAATAATAAATATAATATATAAACTGTGACACGTGTATCCAAGTGTTTGTATTATGATTACGCGGACAAAAAGTACCCACATAGCAGGTGGCCTGTTATATCGTGAGATTTATTATACAAATCCATTAAAGACCAAGTTTTTTTTCTACAAAAATAATGAGAAAACATGATGAAATATTAATAGTTGGTTGACCTCTGGTATCCAAGAGCGCTGGTCTGAAGACGGATAGCTTTCCAGGTCATAGATCCGAAGCAATGGTCAAGTAGAAGAACTGGGCAATGGATCGCAGGTCAGCCTTGTCAAATACAGCGATAACTAAGTATATGAAATTAAAATATGAAATTTACGGATGTAAGACATGACGATATCTCCCGTCCTAATTGAGCAGTCCGACTGGGGAAGTACCTACCTCCACCCTACAGAATACCGCGGCTAATAATAACCTTGTGTTGTGTTTCCGGCGGTGAGTAGAGTAGCCAGAACTCACTGGAGAGGTTTTGTGTTGTCAGTGGGAAGACCGAGGGCTTCAGTTAACACTGCTATGTGATGATATGAAACCCTGTTCTGTCGCTTGCACTGACGGCTCAGAAACTCTCTTAACCTAAAGATTAAGAGTGTGTGGGTGAACCCCTTCTCCCTTCTTCCGTCTCCGCTACGTGGGTCGGCAACATGAGTGTGACATCTTGGTTTTGCAAACGACGTAAGTGAACTTGGCAAACGTCCATTCTTACCATCAGATGGGCCGTGTGTTTGTCTACCACCTAAGTGTTATAAAAAATGAAATTGACTCAACTCAATCAAGAATCAAAGAATCAATTTCGTTTATTTAGTTTCGGCACATAGAGAGCACATATTAATGTCAAAGTTTTACAATAATATTTGTCATAAATGTTAAAATTTATAGTAAATAAATCATTTGAAAATGATTTTTTCGCTGGTTCGGTAGTTAGATGTCTGACTATACAATTAACAAATCCTTCTAAACTTGCTTGTGATAAGAAATGTAACCCCTAAATAATTAACCTTTCGCATTCACTTAATAATGGTACAATGTATAACAAAAACTTCTTGAATTTTATTCCTTATTGATTAGTAGTTAACAAAATACTGCTTTAATAAAATTATCATATTCATAAACGTAATAAATATTAATTTTCGTGTCTAGTTATTCGTCGAAGAAACGGCAAATGCAGTTTTTAATTAAACGAACATAAACTGCATTTTCAACTCATGGTAATACAAATATTTATGAACTGTGGCTCGATAAAAATCTTTCTATGGTAGTTGGTTGTGTTTTTGCACAGTATAAATGTTAGTAGCTCATAATTTTACGACTAAAAATCAACTCATACCTACACCTTATGTTAGCATCTGTCGATGGCAAAATAAATTGTCGACAATTCTAGGCGATATTTATTGTTATTCGAATTTATGACACTTAAAATGTCATGAATCGGCATTAATTATTAACATGTTAAAAACAAACTAATCGACCTGTAATAACTGTTCCGAAAAAAATTTATGTGCTCTGCCCGCTTTTACGAGCCTACGATAATCATCGTTCTAGCGATTTTCATGAAAAACCTTACGCAGTATCTCTTAATCTAATATTATATATATAATTAAGTCTAACATAATCACCTCCACTGACTTCGGAAAAGTAGAAGAACCAATTAGCAAGTGAGATTGACTTATCTTGAAGATATTGCCTTACTTAGGACATTGCAGAGTCATGTAGGCAATATCTTCCAAATCTGTAATAAGATAAGGTACCTACGACTTGTCTACATATAGACGCCATTAGCAAACATAATGTCTATGTAAAAATAAAACAAGAATCAATAATATATAACGGCTAATTCAAAGATTACGCCCCATTACACACACTTAGGGTACGAGTGGATCGGACCAAATGATACCTCGCGCAGTCCCACGGACAGGTAATCTCGCCAACACATTACGGGACGATTTTCACGGCTAGCTATAATTTAATATAATCCAAAGAAATAGTTGCACTCGATACTTTTACCGAATGCGCTCTGCAGACGATAATCGACCTTCTGGTAAACTCAAAATCGTTCAAAATAATAGTAGCGGTTCTTAGTCGACTCTAGCGGCATGCAATAGGGCTGAAAATTGGGTTTCTAATCGTAATTTCAAATAAAGAAGACCTTAACGCTTTTAATATAAGAATTTCGATCACGAAAGTATCGTTGTACACAAATGATCGTGATTTCGATAATCGGATGGTATGTTATCGATCACGACGGCTAATATTTCGATTCGTTTTGATTGTGGATCAATGCTTGTTTTGATTTCCAATTCGCGCTTGCGTCGTTTGGCGCTAAATAGCGTCACGTAGACGGTGCTCTCCTCTCTTATTACGTATGCTCGCAATTTTCGTTTTCAATTTCAAATTATAGTGAAGATTTTTGGTATGTAAGCACTTGTGTATTGATTGAAAATACTAGTGCATCAAGATATAGATACAGAAAATTTAAACAGAGAAGGAAATCTCGAAGAGAGAAGGAAAACTGAAAGAGAGAAGAATGATGATACATGAACTAAAACCCTCATTAGAAACGGAGACAAAGCCTCCCAACATTGGTAGAGGTCTTGTCCAGAAGTGGACTGCGAAAGGCGTATTGATTGATTAGTGTTTAATTAAATATTAAAAGTTGTCTTGAGGACTAGGCTGGTATATACTGTAGATATGCCGTTAGGAAATAAGACGTATAATGAACAATTTTAAAACTTAATAAAACATGTCTATTCATTCCTGATCAGAACAAAACTTCATGGAGAAATATCGAAACTCATGTTCATAAACCCTAAAACATTACGTTTCTTTTTGAGCAGCTGTGTAAAAATCTTAACCTTACCAAGTGACAGCGACTACCAAACCAATTTTAACAACGAATCTAACCTCCATTATTCCGAGTCAAACACACATTACCGAAATGAGATAAACGAATCGAATAGTCCTCCTTGATTATTAGTTATACAATAGCATTAATCGAATGCAATAACATTTTACGAATACGAAAAATATTTTTCAATCGATTTTAACCTTTGTGCCCCAGCACTACGGGTATTCCTGATTCGCTTGGTTAATTTTCCGTTTGTAAATGGGTGTATTTTTGTAATGGCGGTCTCAGCGGCCTTACGTCGATAACAGGTTAAGTAAATGACACAAAATGGCCGCTAAGGCTAATAAAAAATAATTCGGGACGGACATCTCATATTACTTTTCGAAAATTCAATTTCATTTCCACGCTTGTATTACTTTTTTAATACATCCCTCTGTCATTTATGGCTACAGGAAACAATTGGTAAAGTCAATTTAACTTTTTTGTCAGATGTCTTAATTTTAAATCCAACATTAAATTCGACCATTAAAGACACATTTAGGTAATTTGAAGGTATTATCTGAGGGCCATTTAAAATCGCATACGACATAAACGTTTCAATGCCCGAACCTGTACATAACCACAAAAACAATTTAATATCCAAAGCCATTGTCTCCATTTTGATCAACAATAGTTTAATTTATTTTTATTTATTTGCGCAATTTTATTTTATGTTTAGTATTCTTTTTTTGTAGCACAAGAAAATTCTGTATTCAAAAATGACTTGTAGCTTTTTTGCAACGCTTCGCTATTTGACCACAGAAATTAATTGTAGGTGTAACTTTTAATCTTCTTTATTTGTAAACTGAATGAGTAGTGTTTTAATTCTACATTTATTTTGTAATACAGAAATATGTCCTATATGGATACGTGGTTTTTAATGTCCTTTGAACGTGAACTGTAAAAATCATCTGTCTTTCTAGGACATTAATGTTAAGTACAGACTGTGTTTTCTTTCTAGAGGTTTTGATATGGCCTGCTTAAGATATTACTTACCACGAAGTAGAGTCTACAAGGACCATTGGGTAAAGATAAAATCCATACCTTTAAAATGTTGTGTTTTTGCCATATTCCTACTGCAACGTAAGAAGCTACATAAATATCAATATCAAATAAGACAAATACAGGGGTATTTTATAGCTGTATTTACATAATTCACGCAATAATACTATTTAAAGGGTTTAAAAATCATGGTAGGTACCTACCTACCAAAGGAAGTATTGCCATCTAATATAAGCAGCCCAATTTTGTTAAACAGGTCAGTAATAGGTCCCAAATATCCCCTGTTTTCGCGTTCCCCTGACACTTCGTTGGTAAGTATGTAAAGACTCATGTACCTATGATTGAACAAAAGTCCAAAGTCGATAACGAGGGATTGAACGTGACATCCGCCACATCAGCCTGCTTCAAATTAAATATTTTTTTCACAAGCCGTCCAAATTACAGAGGAAACGGCGGAGAATTGATTACCATAGTAATCCTTATTTGATATAATTGACTTTATTGATTTGATTGTTTCTGAGAAGTCAGACAAAATGATGTATACCTAACGCGTAAAGGGGGATTTCCGAGTTTATAACTTTGGTCTATTTTTTATATTATTGGTTATAAAACGTAATTTTATATGTAGTAACGCTGGAGCCAGTGAGGTTGGTTATCTCGGACTCAAATCGACTTAAACAGACGCGGTCTTTGGTTGCCATTGGTGAGACAAATCGTGACATAACTCTAGCCCCCGGTTTTGGGGACTCACAATCTTCACACTCTTCACCCCAATTAATTTCTGCAATGGCGATCCTTTTCTTAAAATTATATTGTTTGTATTAAGTAGGTACTTTACAAAATGACTCGTATACACAAATAAAATAATTGCAAATGTATCTACTGAGCGTAAAACTGAATAGATGCATACAGTCATCGAATGACATGGCCCAGTGACTTCGTTCGACTTTCATTGTGATGACGACTTCGGAAAAATAAATATACGAGTATTGCTATTCATTAGGGCTGGCAGCTTTGAATAATTACCAGGAATTTATATACCACAGATTAAATATGTACAATTATAATGAATTTTGCTGTAGCAGCGGAGTCGCGAGCAAGAATTATTATTTTTTATTTCAATCGATTCAAAAATTTAATAAATGCATAGTATAAAGTCGGTTGCTTAATGGTCGGCCGTACAATCGGAAGGTGCCACGTCGATGACGAAAAAACAACACATAGTTGACAAAGTCACCTACAGGGGGCCTAGCCAAAATGCATGGGAGTGACATTCGTTGTCGGAATCGGATCACATGACATTCCGACAGCAAATGTCACTCCCATGCATTTTGGCTAGGCCCCCAGGTATGTTGTAATAGGTATGTTTCACTGTCATTTAGATACCTGAGGTTTATTTGTAGCTGGAAATTTTATAAAATAGGAACTGGCAAAAATAACGGAAAACTGAACGATACGGATTCGTAATGTGTACGACTCAGCATGCGTATAGCTCCGTTTAAAATCCGATTTGAAGAGGTTAAGTTAGAAGGCAAATGCAGAAACGAAGCGAAGCCAACGTCCCGAATTAGACCTTTGTAGTTGCTTTTTTATATCCCCAGAAACAAGACAGAAAAGATTTCTTTCCATGACTACGGCTGTATCGTCCAGTTTGCCAGTCCAGTTGTCCAGCTGCGACTTTTAAAAAAAGTTACATAATAAATACAGTCGCAATAGGTACTTCATACATTTCAATGTTTTTATTTCAATGTGAAGATCGCTTGTAAACTTAAGCAATTACTCAGGGCACAATATACAAAAAAATATTGAGCACCTACAATACATAAATTTTAATATAAAAGACAAATACATCGCAAAACAGACATATTTGTGATCACAACTATACCAAATATGGTCACACTTGCCATTTTAATTCAATTACCTTCATCGGTTAATTACTTCTACAAGTATAATTAATCGATATTTATGTTAATATTCTTAAGTGAAGCCCACTATAATATTTTTTGTTCTATTTCCTGTGCGAGAGATCTTTTTGTGCGTTTGTAATAATTACAATCTAAATATCTAGTTAGTAGTCTATACCCGCGGCTCCCCCCGCGTCAGCGGGTATACCGATAATCGCGACCCTTGGCCCTATCTCTGGATATATTCAACCGAAAGTTACCGACATAAGATTTCAAGTCTGACCAAAAAATAGCGTTTTATCCGTTCACTCATTTTTGCATCCATCACGGACAAATAAACAAATGGTCAAGGATTCCCAAAAAATATTTTCGTGTTTAAAGGGCTATTAAGGCCACAATCGACGAATCGGAAACGATTCTTCGATTGTGGCCTTCAGAATTGTTCATTACATGACCCATTTTTTTCATCTCTGATATATATAGGTACGATTAGATACTTTACAATTATATAATATAAAAGTAGTAAGATGAAGGCACAACTGACAGCCCTCGGCGGACACGCAGTTTGAGCACACAATGAAGCGAGGTGCGAGGGGTGTCGCGCAGGGGGGAAGTGTGAATTGCTCACGCGCATACAAAAGCTAAATAAACAATCCAGCGTCGCAGGAACCACGCTCACTTGCGACCGAATTACCCGACCTTACTCCGTCAAAGCGGGTTCATAACAAATTGATTTTTTTATCCAAACGACATTAGGAGACCATTAACGTTGGGAAGGTGCTCTCCGGTGACAATTGTCAGGGATTTTATTTGAATTACCATGCTTTCAAATATACATTAAAATGTGATTATGCGTTTGTCGCACCGCTAAATATGGTGGATGCATTTCAACTGTCAAATACAATTTGTTTGTATTTGAATTTATGTAGAATATTCATAATCGCGTGGTATTATTGTAGGTATTATTTTTGTGGAGTTTATACTTATGGTACTTATAGACGCTGGCTATTTGGAAGCTTTAAGACCTTAGTTCCACTAGTTTATCGGTTAGGGACATTAGACGCGCAATAATACAAAAGATTATGTCAGATATTCGGCACGTATCCAGGTGTTCAATTGGTAGAGTCATCCTAGAAATGGACAATTACTAGTTTACGCCCCTGAATGTTAACTCTTTCGATATTAATGAGAGTAATCCAACCCTATCATTGTATGCCGGGTAAGTAAGTGGCTGACCATGCAGCTATTGATAAATGGATTTAATCGAAAAACATTACTCTACTATCTTCAGTAGTCGGGTAAAATTAACCGTGATGTCACATCAAAATTTTGACGGTGTTAAATAAAATTGTTTATTTAAACCTGTGTTACTGGTTAACTCTAAGGTTAGTGTAGTTTACCTATGATTTTGCCGGTGGGCCTAAGCAAAATAAACACGTAACGAGCGCTGTCACACGCAACACATACTCCCCGCTAATTAAGTCAATACTAATAATTATTAATACAATTATACGATGATTTTTGAATACCTACTTAGTTGCGTAACGGACATAAAGCCTTACACGCTTTATCCAATAATAACAAACCTTGTGCAAAGGTAATAAGCTTGCAATTCGACTAATAATTCATTGCAAAATTACTCTGTACCCTGGTATAGGTGATACTATGCTGACCTTTTCAAAACATGTAAAAAAATGTTGCAGAACCAGTATGCGGGCATTCTTGACATGCCACCTGCTAATTAGACAATGGGGTAATAAGTACAAGTATATTGTTACGTTATTGCAACTAAGGATAGACACGTCAGTTATTTTATTGATGTATTTGTGATACCGCTAAGGTAATGTACTCATTGAATATTGATAAGTCTGAGCAGTGCTATTATTCTGCAGCGGCTGTTTTACACATTTGCTGCCAGGGCTCTTCATAGTTTACCGCCACTAAGGTCTAATACACACAAGCATTTGCACCATAATGCCAAACATGCTAACCCCTCATATTTTATTTAACAATTAAAATATACTATACAAACCAGATAGCGCTGTTTAACATCGTACAGATAAATAAAGCCCAGATTGAGCCTCAAACGCATGACTCGAGTCAACAATACTGCCAGAATACGGCAATTGGCTCATCCCTATTACGCGGGAAGCCAAATACAATGATTGATGAAATACGGGTGTTAATTCACCTCTGCTTAACCTTCCAGAGATATAAGAAGATTATGTACGTATGTGAATGTATAATGTGCAAATCAGAGAAGCCATGACGGTACTGCTCTCATTCAATCAGTCTATTGCAGTCCTCAACTGAACTTAGGCATCCCCCAATGTATGCCATTGTTGTTCGTATTCATATAGAGTGACATACACACTGGTGAACGGTTAGAAAAGGCTTTTGGTTTGAGTTTTTTTTTTTCTTTTCTCTCGCAGTGATATCGTCCTTTTTTTTCGTGCGAAAAATTCCCACGGATACCTCCCCCGCCGGAGCCGGTTGGGGAGGTTATGGCGGACTCGAAGCGACCAAAACGCACGCCGTCTTTAGTTGCCGGAAGTGAGGTAGTAGACAAAATATTCCTCGCACCCCAGCAGGCCCGGAGCCCTCTCTCTCGAGATGACCCCTTCGGCTGTAACGGTGATATCGTCATGCGTTTTCCGTCAGTCGCAGCTTACGACACCATTCAGATCAAGTGGTTCTCCTCACGTACCTTAGCTTATGAACACAACGCTTATTTTAGGAACCCCAAATAACCAATCGTTATTAAAAGCAACTGATTAGTATTTAATTCACAGCTACCCATGACAATATCGTGTAGTAACAACTACACGTAATCCAAACGCTATAGTTAGTGATCGCGTGCTCGTAGCCATTACAGTGCCAGATTGTACCGTATTGATGTCTCATTCACCTGCTGAACGATAACACCGCTTACGATACACGGAATGGAAATGTTATACGATTTACCTGTCCATTGGAGAACACGTAATAACATACTAGATGATGTTTGCGGCTTTGAATTCGGAAATAAATAGTGTTTTCATGCCAGAATTCCAATTCTCCTCAAATAAAAATCGAATCAAATATGGTAAATACTTTTTTCGTAGCACGATTAACTATCAAGAAAAACAGACGTCGTTGTCGTTTTTAACATAAAGATTGAGGTAAACTTTAAAAATAAAAAATACTCGAATGACATCGTGACTGTCTTTGGCAGTTAGGAGTTTGAGATTAGTTGAGACTGAATTCGGATAGAGTTTTATTAAAAGAATTAACCATTAGGCCATCCTAGTAAACGGAGGGGAACGTGCAAAAAGAAAAGCGTAATAAAAACGTAAATGAATGCTTATTATGCTTTTATTAGTCATCTAAAAGTGACTAACCAACGAACTAGGCAACCGATTGACTAGCCGACTACCTAATCTATTAATTTCCAGTGATAAGGCCGCCTATTGTAGCTCCTACTACCTACTTTGTAATTTTTTTAAATATTAGCAACTGAATTTTTTTTTTTTTTTTTTTTTTGTAAAGAATACTAGCAACCGAAGTTACTAATATTCCCTTTAACCCCTCCAGCTAAGTTCAAAGACTTGTGTTAGGAGTGGGTTCACGTCGGTAGTGTAATGGCCAGGATTCGAACCCGGGACCTCTCGATCGTAAGGCCGACTGCTTAACCACTAAGCTACCGCCGCTTTCATTATTAATATTCCCTCTAATCCCTCCAGCTAAGCTTAATGGCTTGTGTTAAGAGGGGGTTCACATGGATAGCGTAACGGCTAGGATTCGAATCCCAGACCTCTCAATCGTAAGGCCGATCCTTAACCACTACCGACGCTTCTTGCATAAGACGACTATTCTGTGATGTAAATTTCTTGATGTACAATAAAGAGTTATTTATCTATTTAACGTAATAAACCCTTCAAATTTCCATTTACCTCTCCTACATTCCATGTTGGCAACGAGTTAATGACAACTTCAATATTAAGTAGCTACATGAAAAATATTTATTTTATAGTTTTTATTCAAAACCTACCTATAATACTTACTATACTGCTTTAGTCGAAAGCCTAAGACACATCTCGAAAATCTCTACTTTGAGAAAGCTGCCAGCCATGATGAACTAATTAAGTTATTTTTACCTATTCCAAACCTCCAAAGCTACAACTAATCTATATAATCCACTTTTTTATATATGACACTTCAATTTGACTTCACCTCGCTTCATAAGGTTAAGACAAATTCTCAGGAAAGAGTAATAGTGACCATAACAAACACGTACAGTGTTACAATGGTAGCACTCAGTTTGACGGCCTCATCAGATGCCTTTTCACACCCCGATTAAAGGATCCGGGATTGTTGAAACACGTGAGCTGGTAAGGAATTCCAAGGCCTAATGATGCGGGAAAGGAAAGTCTCACCAAACTGCTTGTAAACTTAATTACACATTAGACTAACAAATACAATATAGATTAACACTTGTTTAGTAATTTCCATTTGTACGATTACCAACATTTAACAAATTCTTATTTAATTACGTTCGAATTTTCGTATACCAAGTTAAAACTAAGTGAGACCTTGGTTAACTGCGGAAAATTGTTTCATCATTTATGTCAGCTTGTGACCACGACTAGTGCAACCAGACCGAAATCAAAAGACAAATTACGATTTACCATATGATCGCATTAATACTCGGGTTTCACTAACTATAGGTCTTAGTGGACCCCAAAATAATTTGGAAAGTAGGTTACCTATAGCATAGTAAAAGAAGCTCTGTGTTAGCACTAATAATCCCTCCCGTCCGAAATGAGCTGTCCAACTGGGGAAGTACCTCCGCCCTACAGAAGACCGCGGTCATAATAACCATCGTGTTGTGTTCCCGCCGGTAAGTAGGCTAGCCAGAGCTCACTATACCCCTCCTTTTCCTCCCCTTCCTTGCCTCCCCACCCCTTTCCAGCTCTCCCTCTTTCCCTTCAGGGTGGGCAGCGCGTGTGTGACACCCTTAGTGTTGCACACGTTCATATGCCACGGTGGCCGCTTTCCATCAGGTGGGCCGTGTGCTTGTCTGCCACCTACGTAGAATAAAAAAAAAAACTATAATATATGTAGATTATCACATATCTAGTGATATGCTTCAACTTACCAACATTTAACCAATTTCAAGTTAATTAGGTTCGAGTTTTCGTGTTCCAAGTTGAAAGTAAGTGAGACGATGGTTGATCACGGAAAACTGGAAAGCGTTAAGTTAATTTTATTCGTGTTTCGTTAGTAAGCTATTACTTAACTCAGCTTAAGTTCTACACGCGACCTGAAGTTGTTATTTACATTTGATAGCCAATAATAGGCTCTGACAGGAAAGTTTTTGTATTAACCTACTTCTGAAGTTTAACTTAGTTACGGTGCGTGTTACCAACTTAAAATACTTTACACGTTTTTTTCAGAGACATTTTATACTATACAATAATGTGAACAGGAATTAAAACGATAATGGTTTAGTTAGTTTTTATCCCTCTTTTTTCATCGTGCAGAAAATCCCCACGGATATCACCGGATTATGTCGGACTCGAACCGACTAAAACGCACACCGTCTATGAGTCCTTGATTGGCAGAGGTGAGATTATTCAAGACATATCTCTCGCACCTGGACAGACAGCATTAACATCTCTATGGGTCCTGGGATTCCTGTAAAAATCCTGTAAAAAGCTCCAAGCATAGCTCGTTCTATATAAAATATACAAAAACGATAAAATTCCTTTTCATTTTGAATTACATTACTTACTTTTAAAAGAAATGTAGAAACCAACGTCTGAAAACCACATTCCCATTACATTTTCTAATTAAAGTTTCAGCGTGTTCCAGCCGCGGTGGTGGCAAATTAAATTTGTTCAGCTGATTAGTGCGGGTTCATGAAGTTATTTCAGCTGTTTATCGTTAACTTGCATGCGCGCCCTTAACTCCAAAACTGTTCGTCGACGGCACTATAAATGGTGGTGTATGGTCCAAGGCATAAGAAATGTGAAATGAGGGTTATTTTGTTAACTTAAAAATGAAGGTTTTGAATTCAAACATTTTTTTTATTAATGAACACGTTTTATCGATTCATCCAATTTTAATAGAACAAATTACACAAAATTGCAAGTGTAAAAATATATACCATTCAATTAAGATGAAAATATAAAATAGTGACAATATCATGACAGCAGGTATCAACTATTGAAGCTATGGCCCACTCTCACGATTACACGTAAATAAAAATACATAACGTATAGATTAATCAAGCATTAGCCTATTAGTCCATTGTATAATAATCAATTTTTATCAATATGTTTATATTTAAAAAAGAAACGAAGCTCTTTTCTAAATAACTTCCTCATTTTGCCAGTTGTTTATAATATATAATAATAATATTTTAGAGAAATAAACGAAAAACATGCTCTAAATAAAAATTCAACCAGGTATATAAATTATTTCAGTCATACCTTTTTACTCAACCCAAATATTTTTTTTTTAAATATTAAATAATTAAATACTACGGGCATCATTACGGGCATAGAAACTCTCTATACAACTGTCTGTGATCCTCTCTCTTAAAGTTTTCTCTTTAAAATAAACCGCTAACAGTTTCTCACTTACACCAACATGATTTACTTATAATTGGTGGGCTAAAGTCGGGCTGTTCTTACAAATTGTTTATTTCGGTGTAACGAGCGGCTTACGACTAAGCAACTAAGTCTAATTATGTAAAGTAGGCGCGTTATATGATTCCGACTTGTTAGCTTACGGACCGTGAGAATTTTGTGAAATATGACGTCTTATATTCATATAAAAGTTTACACAAACTATATTTATTTAGTGGCTTTTGCTAGAGCGACACAAGCAGTAAGTCAGAGTTATTTTTATTCCACTTAGGTGGCAGACAAGTACGTGGTCAAACTGGGGTCCACTAGGGGGGTCACATCCGTACTGCCGACCATATAGAGAAGAGGGGGGAGGGGAAGGGAGAGGGGAGAAGGTTAAGCGAGTCTCTGTGCCTTCGGTGCAGAAGACTGTCGTCGTGGAGATGAATATGCTGTGGTGGATGTATAGAGTCATACGTAAGGACTGCGTGAGGAACTCTCTTATCGTAGACTCCATCATCATCAGTTGGGGCAGGTTTTTTAGTCTAAGATGCGGCTGAACTTCGATATTTTCCGTGAAGCGACTGCCATCGGACCTCCACAACCAAATTGGCGATATCGGAGACTTCATGTTCGTGATATTACAGATAAAATGCAGGAGAGTCACCTTCCCTGGTGCGACCATGTTTTATGGCTATCACCTGGCTACGTGGGTAACTAATGTCTGACCATGCCACCTCCGCCGGATTCCGATAGGACAGGTATATAGACCCAAGAAGTGCTGGCTTGGCGTCGTAGAGGATGACATGCGTGCCATTTACCATCATATGTGCGCAAGAGCGTGCGAAGTGAAAGAGAAATCACCGGAAAGTGGACTTTCGGATGCGACCAGGACTAACTCTAGGATGATAACTTTATTTAGTGTACGACTTTTTATACTACTCGAGTTGCAAATAAGCACGCATGTGCATCATCATTTCAGTTACAAGATGTCCACTACTGTACATATGCCTCCTTCATCAACCTCCAATCCCACCTGTCGAAGGTGGTCTGCATCCAATGGTTATCTGTGACTATCTTATCTGTCCATCTCGCGGAGATTCATCTTACGCTAAGCACTCATTATGGTCCGATTTCTTACACCATTCATTCATTTATCAAAGCTTTAATGGAGCGACTGTCGTGTGAACCCTCAAAGTTGAAAAATAATAAACAGTTACCTTTGTATAGTACACACAGCCAAGGAAACACTTATATATGTGAAGATGTATACTTATTTACTAGGACGTGTGAACCACAGAACAGGAAAAACACGATAGTTTCAGTCGTGACACCGATGCGACGAATTCATACATACAATCGTTGATAATACAGTGCATTACTAGTAAATAATTGTAGAGTGGTGGAATTCACTAATGCCATATTATCTAAAATCATACGTATCACTATCACTACATAATATAAAATAAAGTCGCGTTTTCTGTCCCTATTTTTCTTGTCCCTTTGTATGCTTAAATCTTTAGAACTGTGCAACGGATTTTGATGCGGTTTATTTCAATAGATAGAATGGTTAAAGAGGAAGGTTTACATGTATATAACATCATGCTACGGCTAAGAGGTGCGGAGCAGGTATGAAAAATGTTGCAAAAACGGGGTGACGCAGACGAAGTCGCGCGGGTCAGCTAGTCTACTACAAAACGAAAACGTCGAAAACGCACTTAACTCTTTTTAAGGTAGTTGCAGTAAGTAGTAGGTAGTAACTATACTACCAACATCTTTTTTTTCAAACTTTCTACATAGCGATTACGTTTCATATTGTGGATTGAACAAGCTTGAATATTTACTAAAAAGTTCAAACGTATTCTAATTCTAACCAATGACACGCGTGCACCGACTACATCACACTTCCACTTGTTTTTTGTTTTCTAAGGTGTGTACCGACGAAAAGGACGCATTCTCTGTTATCACATAAAATTACTTTAAAAGTGTTACATACAAAATTACTTCAGTAGCCATTTCATGCTGCCTATGCCATTATAAGGAAACCTTTTTGTTAAACAAACTAAGTACGTAAATTATAACCAATCGTCTTATCTCCGCCATATTTTAAAACTAAACACTGAAGGTAATATCCGTTCCTTATCTACGGACGTTTACTTCAACGGCTTGTAACAACTAATTACAATTTGCAAGCCAGCTCTTTTGAAACTGTTTTGTAACTTAGATGCTTTTTGTGGAGGTTTTTTGCAATGTAGAGTATTACTACTTACTTCAGTTTTATAGTTATGAACATAAAACATAAAAATGTCTTTGTAGCATGATTTCTTTATAATCAAGTAATTTTACTAATTCCTTTATTGTATCGTAGGTAAAATATATAAATATAATGATATTATATAATTAGGCAATAGGCTCACCCCTTATTACGTGGGACCGAAAATCATAGTTGGTGGAATGTTGGTGTTCAATACACCTCTGCCTACCCCTTCGGGGATGCATTTCAACAGTTTATGTTTAAGTCCCAATGTAATAGGTGGATAGGTACCACTAGGCTAATTCATTCCTTAAAATTAATTATACTAATTATTATTCCTCAAAAATATTCTTCTTTAAACGTTATTAACATATCACATGAAAGTTCACAAGTTTCTCGAGTACCTACTCAAGTTGATAGACTTTCAAAAGGTGGTATGGCGTACTATAATGAAATTACGACTATAAATCTTTAAGCATGGCCCGCTAAACCGAGCTAAATAAACCTATAGGCACTCAGTAATAATTACTGAATTATTACAGCGGCAATATTCATTACAACAGTAATATTATTAACCGAGGTTTTAATCATATTTAGCAACAATGTATATTATATATGCGATACAGTTTAATTAATACTTTACAGATTTCAGGGCCGCCGCAAAAAAGCTAAGAGTCGGACTTAATTGCTGGATTGTACGAGACCCGTACGAGACTTTGAATTACCCTTGGACTATATATTCACGGAAAGTATGGTTTATTGCTGAACAGTAGGAACACGAAATAATTATTAGGTTATAGAACCATTATCTATAGAGAGCACAAAGTTCGTTGAAAATTCTACGAATAATAGGTGTAATGGATCACGATCGCGATACAACGACTAGTCGATGACTTGGTTCGTAGAAACATGTCAAAACGAAATAATCTTTTAGCGATAGAAATATTCGCCGGAAGCACCTATTTCTAACACTAAACACAGACGTTTAGGTATATCTTTAATAAAGTGTTCTAAGGCGGGTAATGCCTGGACTGTCGCCGCCTCCTACTGCGAACAAGTAATGCTTGAGAAGGAGGCGGCGGCGCGGGTCCGAAGAAAACTCCGGACTATTAGGTAATCTGTGAGTCCGGTCCCGAACAGCCCGCGATCAGCGGTGGCGACTCGGCCGTCGAAGATCGTAGAATAACCTCCGTCCTGAAGAATCCTGATGAATTATCTGATTCTGAACCCATAAGAAATTTAAAAAAATTCTAAACTATGAAGTCAGATGATTTTTTGTAGGCCATATTTATATTTTGGTAGTAGCCTTCAAATGTAATCATTAAATAAATGCTGAAGTTCGTATTTTCAAGTTATTTGACACAACAATATTTTTTTTTCATATTGCTGCAAAATTCAAAATGAATTGAAAAACAGTTAACTACATCGTTTCATTCACTCTACACAATGCCATTTAATTTTGAACTTTAACATTATATGAGTAGAGTCCAAAATTAAAAGATATTTTTTGTAATCTCAGTTCCTTGACAATGGTTGACAATTACCTAGTAGAATTGAGGCCCTAGAAGGAAATTATAGTTGGTTTCTTTTAAGAAGGAACTTACGTGCTTCGACGTATTTTTTTTTATGAGAGCCATGTCATTCAACCCTGTAACAGTATATTCTGATTCTATTTTATTTTAACATACTTACATTTTAGTTACTTACAATAAATATACTTACGTTTGCCATAATCGGATAGTGGCTGGCGACCCTGAGCTGGGTCTTAGACTTCATGCGAACTTTATGTTTAGTTTATAGAGGTGTAGTCTGAAGTTTATCGAAAAACCATCGTAAAACACGACATGTAATATGCATTCTCTAGTTTTAGTAATGAAATGATTAACTTCTTGCGAAAGTTATGTTTAGAAATATCTATAAGGTTTAAGTTCCTAGTATCTACCTTCCCATTTTAAAATTAAATAGTTTATGGCATAGGGCTCGTTGTAGTATTCAAACCGTTACTTAGATACAAGTTTGTAATTTCTGTTGTAACTTCTAAACGACTGTTACAGTACTCCATCAGTAACGGTAATATTAAAATTACTTTCGTAAAATGAAATTACTTCAATCTATGCTAAAATAACTTTTAGAACTCTACTTATAAAGTTATAAGTTATAACTGAAGAGACCTTAACGTGCTCCACATTTGACTTATACGGCTTTTATGACGACCTAAATAATATAAAAAATGTTCTACTATGTTCACGAAAAATATTGATTAAAGGAGAAAGCATTAGTGTGGGTATCTACGATTAAATTTATGTATGACATCACATAACACTTCTGCCAAATGTTAAACGATTTACTTATTTAAGTTTTATTAATTATTTTTTCAAATTAAATTTTATTTTAACTCAATTAATCTTATCGAAATTGTAAATGTGTAAGTTCTTAAAGAATAAGATAGATGGAACGCAAAGAACTAACGCATGAAGCCGCCTGAACTTCTTTCTCATTCTTAGTTTTCGCCTCACGCTTTTCGGCCGAGTGCGAGCGTAATAGTACTACATACTTTAGTATTAATTTTGGTGACTCCATACGCTAGTTCTATGCGTTACGTCTATCTTATCCTTTTAATTTGAGTATTTGTGTTATAATGAATCTGGGTATCAGCTACACCCCTACACCCTCAGTTTACGTATTTAGGCCAGGGTACAATAAACCTACCTACAACAGAACAGGTATATTTTTATATAAGAAGTGTCAATGTCACTACAACTCACTAGCGGGTAAGCTGATGTCCATAGGCCACGGTAAGCACTTTCCATCAAGTGGGGTGTGTGCTTAACTGCCACCTAAGGTTGTAAAAAGCTGAAGTCAAAGTCTCAGATTTTCTAGATGAGTAGGTGCTACCTATTTAGTCAGTCTATCCTAGTCCACTACTGGACAAAGACGTCTCCAAAGTGTGATATTTCCTTTGATAGGAAGAGGAACTGGGGTCCTTTTCTTGTCTAAAATACGTAGATCTCTACCTGTGTCATATATTAACTATAGGCTTTTTTTAGGTATAGCTGAATGCCTATTTCGCGACGCAGGTAAAGCCGAAGACAGCAAGTAGTTAAAAAAAAATAACCGAACTGTATTATACAGTTACTATACTCCATTTGTTTTGTACTTAAATAAAGATAAACAATCTTGTGGCAACATTTTATAGAAATACATGTTAAACAAATAAACTAGACTAACTAACTGACTAACTAGTCGTTCGTAGGTTTTTAGTCTTCAAAATGCGTTACTAATTATAGAAGTATTTTTTTATACTGAAGACAACATATTAAAAAGACACGCTAAGATTGTTTACGTTTTTTAAGTACCTACTTAACAAATGGACTATAATAGGTAGATACCTTAACTACATATAAATGTCTCAAGGAAATAAGATGATTGTAAATAATTCAAAACTAAATTATAATTATTATTATCACACATAATCTAATAAAACATTAACAAAGATAAACTACATTGTATCACTCTATTAATAGCTAATAATAATAATAACGTTAACATTGCATAGAAATACTGCATGACTTTCCTTCATAATATACGTCAAGGTCAAAGCCCCTATCGGAATTGGAAGATAGAGACAGAACGATAATTTCGCCTTCATTGCCAACGGCGCCGTGGCTTAGTTGGTTAAAGCGCCTGTCTAGTAAACAGGAGATCACGAGTTCGAATCTCGTCGGGGCCTAGTGGTTGCTTTTTTGTTACAAATTTATTTTTTACAATTTTATATTGGTTTTTGTGATTTTCTCTAAATTATTATGTAAATTTTTTAATAAATTTTTGCACTATTTATAATTTTCATTTTTAATACCAGTTAACCTACAAATTTGCTCATACCTGTTGGTTTGAGTTTTGACAGAATTTCGGAAAGAGTTCCCTGCAAATTCACAAATAATTCAAAGACGCGAAACTCTCAAAGTATTTCTCAATCATGTCTCGTTTTTTATTGTAATAAATTATAGTATATTTGCGTTAAATAAAATTACCAAAATAAATTTAAAATCGCTAAAATCTAAATTCACTAAATAACTTTTTAATGATTTAGAAAATATCAAAAGTGCACGTCACGCATTGTCGGCAGGAACAAACACAGTCATAA
Source organism: Pelosia muscerda (assembly GCA_963691645.1). NCBI lineage: Eukaryota > Metazoa > Arthropoda > Insecta > Lepidoptera > Erebidae > Pelosia > Pelosia muscerda. The sequence continues at coordinate 5,041,581 of OY829100.1, forward strand.
ACGAAACAATAAACTCGTTTTCGAACTGCGAGACACGGAACACACAAAACAAATACGGCCTCTTAAACGCCTATCGTGAGGGCGCGAATCCGTCACGGTGTCTCACGGTGTGTATCGAAAATGCTAGTTGAAAAACACCAATGCGCCATAACAATAACAAGGCTAATCAAAATTATAAATGGCGGCTCAGGGCGGATCGCTTTTTGAGTCCAATTATTTTTATTGGTGTTCTGTTAATTACATTCTTTGGCGAGAGCACGGCGCGGGCGCGACTTACGCGAGTTTCGTTTTTACGCGGCTATTCTGTCATCAATAGAAATATGTTGGTTTTATCGACATATCTTAAACATTATCACGAGCGAGCGTAACAAATATTACTCACGTAAAAGAACGAGGCTATCTGAGGCATCTTATCTTATGCTAGTCTTTTAAGATACTTATAACATAATAGCAGTTTATTCGTTTGTTTTTGTAACTTAATCACGTGAAAACGGCAATTGCTCTTTACTTAAATTGACATTTTTGTCCTGTAAACAGACTTCTGTGGATTGGGAGTATGGGAAAAGGCCGAAATTGACTGACACTACGCCGGGAAACTGTAGAAATGGTAGAAGAATGAACTACCTACATATTAAGTATGGACTTAATTATGTAGGTAGTTTATTCTTCCACCTGCACCAGTATCTACCTCATTTGTATCTCTATATCACCCTAAGGTTGACTGTCAGACTTTTGGCATTTAGTCCACCTTTGTACAATTACTGCATAAAGTTCCCAAATAAAAATAAAATTAGACTTGGTATTCGATATACAATCTCACCTTATATCAGGTGGTGGCAAAGGCGTTCATAATAGACCTTGACATAGCGTTTAGTCGGCACGTTTGCAACTTTTTGCCCTATGATTACCTACCGCTTATTGATTGAGCTGTTTGCCAAGCCGCCAACTGTTAATGTCTCCAGTCTTGCGTATGTGTTGCCAGCTACGTGTTGATATTTTATGAAGAGATGCCAAGGAACATATTTGTGTTGTGTAACTGCTCCCTATCATAAGAAAATTAAGTGACCAAGCGGTTCGGTGAGTCTTTCCTTTGCCGCACCATTAAGTGTTTGGAATTTCTTGGAATTTCTTACCAGTTCACGTGTTTCGTTCTTCCTACAATCCTGGGTCCTTTAAATGGGCATGAAAAGCATCTGATGAGGCAGTCAAGGTGGAGGCCTCCATTGTAACACTGTACGTGTTTGTAGTAGTAACCCTCTTTCATGACACTTCGCCTTAAGGTTACTATCAGGCGAGGTGAAGTCCTACTGACGTGACCTAAATAAAAAATCTGATGATCAATCATTTTTTAAAGCTATTCAAGTACTTAAATATTCGTCAGTACTTATCTAATAAAATAGGACATACTTTTTATTTCATACTTTGATTCCGTTTTTCCTCAAATTTTCAACAAGGAGTGTCAATAACAAAATCTTATTGTTATCAGTTAATATTGATGGGCAGATTTCCTTAATCTAGTGATGCTAGTACTCATCCCCAAGTTTCGGAGGTAGATACAGGAATTCATGCAAAACTAACTAACCGTAAAAGACCGGCGCCAACGCCAGACATTCTTTGTTCAATAATAAAATCTTAATTTCTAAACCAATAACAAAATGACCGATGAAAATCGAAGGGTTAATCACATTTGATCCATTCGTTTTACGACCGGTTTCCTTCGAAATTTTATTGGTACGCGGCTCCGGTAATAGTTATTATTGTTAATATTAACCCGTCGAATACTACTATTTTTATTAGTGTTACTAGTTCATGCGGAACGCAGTATTGTATCCACTCCCATTTGATCGAATCGTCTTTATTTTGTTACAATATAATATTAGGTAATTGGGTTAGTATTGTAGTATCGTGGTATTCGGTATGGTGAAAATAAAATTGATTTATTAAATTAAGACGTCATGAAAAGAAATATGAAAATAATAATATACTTACTCTAAGGGGAGATAGAAAACATAAGCAAATCTATACTAATATTATAAAGAGGAAATATCTGTTTGTTTGTAACGAATAGGCTCCGAAACTACTGGACCAATTTCAATAATTCTTTCATCTTTAAAAAGCTACAATATCTAGGAGTAATATAGGCTATATATCATCACACTACTATCCAAGGGAGCGGAGTAATAATCATAAATCTCAAACGATCCGGTGAATTTCTATACATTGGCGCTGTCGATATTAGCGCCAATCTCTACTCGATTCTCAACATGCCTAAGTAGCGAAACGAGTAGAGTCGTACAACGCGATAACCGACACCCACGCGGGTGGAGCTGCGGGCAACAGCTAGTCGTATATAAAATAAAAGTCAGTAATGAAGAAAAACCAAATATAGTTAATAACCTCAATGAGGATAATATGATATCAGATCGAATTTCTCTGTTCAGGCTGCTTCATTCTTGCTGTGAAAAGCCTACAGTGAAGAAAAACAACTTTTCTTACTAAATCACCTTTGTGTACGGCCACAATATGTACGGCATTTGTCGAATACCCATGTTTTCTACTAAATTATATTATCCTCATGGCATTATATTATCAATAGTTCCATATGGTTACCGTTACCAACCGTTCCCCTGCAGAGTTAAGGAACACTTAAAAAGAACCCATCAAATAAGGCTAGCTCACAAATCGTTCAAAATGAAAAATGAACATCAAATTAAGTCATATAATTGTCTAACAAACAACATTTACGATCTGTACCCAGAAACATTAGTCGAAGCCCAGTACTGCCATCTGTAAACAAATTTGTAACAATCAACGTGATCATAAACTCCAATCAGCGGGATTGCGTTACAATGGGAACAAAAACGGTTTTATTACCTAATTATCATGATTTGTTTTCTCTAATGAGTGTTCAGTTTCATCCAACTATTACCAATATACAAAATTTATTCTACCCAATATATATATGCCAAACGATTTTGAACTCTAGTAGTAAAGAGTTAAGGTGTGTGCTAAAGTTATTTTGCCCAAAATAGAGATTGGTAACAATTTTATGTTATTATAGTCCCCTAATTGGAACGGATGCTTTGTTCCAATTGTCATATTTGATGTTTTACTAATTGTTATTATGGAGTAATAAAAATATTATGGCCCATATAAGTTTACTTTGGATATTGCGTAGATTTTACTGAAATTTGATTAAGTTTTTAATTGGTGAATGCAAATTGGCATTAAGGTTCCAATCGTATCGTAATGATACGACCTATAATTATGGCAACTTTTTGATAATTCGTATAAAACTATCGTAAATAGTAGTAATATAATTATCATCTTTATTCGAGAACCTACCATTTATGGTTGCATCTAAAGCTTGCACATCCATCCATCCACCATCCATCATCCATCTAAACACTCTTCTTCCTCTCTTTCATATAGGTTTGTCTTGATTTCTGCGGAAGTGTCTTCTGATGACTTCTGTCTGATGTGCGAACCTCTAAAGAACTTCCTCCTTTGACTTCCTGAACTTTGACCGCCTACCAACAGGTGTACACTATCTTACAGATGAAGTTACTCTGGTTTATCCCAGGAGATCTTGGTGTCACCCATGTACCCAAACTTCTAATATATTCATTATTGAAAATTTTACGTGCACATAAAATGCTTAATTTTTTTATTGGTGAGACTTTTTTACATGTTATTTAAGGCTTTCCTAATGCGTGTTATGTACACCGTAATTGTTGTGTGTATCGGGCAAATTACCTATAATAATGATTTGTTTAACATTGTGTCAATATACTATGATGTGGTTGTACTTACAAATAAATAAATAGATACCTACTCGAGCTCTCCTCCTATCATCTCAGAGAAGTTAACAGTGTAGTAATTATGTTGGAATCGGATCAACTAAAACCACACGGTGTTTCATCATGGGAGCCTAGTGCATGAGACAAAACATATCTTAAAAAGGTTCCAGTAATCATTACTTCCTCCGCCCTACAGAATACCACGGCTAATAATAACCTTGTGTTGTGTTTCCGGCATTGAGTAGAGTAGCCAAAGCTCACTGGAGAGGTTTTTTTGTTATCAGTGGGTGGTTGATTAATCCACAGCTGTCATCATCATTATTCTTTTCTATTAAATACTTCAAAGTGAATATTGAAATTCAACATTAGTTCATTTCTAAAACTTTTGAAATGTACCGGTTAGTTTGATTCAATCCTGTAATATCAAAAGGAATATGTTAATCACTACAAAAATTATCCTATTATAAAACCGCTCATTGACAATGAGTAGTCCGTTATAGACGGAAATCATTAACATCATCTTTATCGAGATAAGTAGGTCACCTGATTTTTATTATGTAGGTAAATATGTACTGGAATGCCGATAACTTTTCACTAATTTCAAAAGCTATATTTTTATAGGTTAACCGGAGAATAATTGAGAGTAATAATATTTTAACAAAATAATTGGAAATTGGAAAAAGGGTATGTCGGACTTGAACCCACAATCAGTCTCTTACGGGGAACATGCTCTGACCATGTAGATCTAGACCATTCGAAATTATCATTCAGGCCTTAGAAAGAAAGAAAGAAAGAAAGAAAATTTAACATTAGGCGGTAACGTTGCATTAATCTACCGATAGGTAATACCGATAATAACTTTCAGAAACAAAGAACGATTTTTATGTCTTTTAATAAATACAATTACTTCAAAATTTACTAAAAAATACATGTATAATTATGATTGAAAAATTGTGCTAGAGTTACAAAATTCTTGCATTAATGAGTTTTTCATCACTTCGATCTCAATTCTGACACTTCAGCTACTAGGCTACCAGATATTTACCTATAGATCAATTAATTCATTAAAATAACTGACCTTATTCATTTGTGATACATAAAATGATGAAAACGTCTATATCAACTGTCTGTACATGAAGTTTTCTGTAAAAAGAGACAATAGTATACCAATATGGTATGCCTAATCACAGTCACATTCATATTTTACTAGCTGACCCGCGCGACTTTGTCTGCGTCACACCGTTTTTGCAACATTTTTCATTCCTGCTCCGCACCTGTTAGTCGTAGCATAATGTTATATACATATAAACCTTCCTCTTTAACCATTCTATCTATTGAAACAAACCGCATCAAAATCCGTTACGTAGTTCTAAAGATTGAAGCATACAAAGGGACAAGAAAAATAGGGACAGAAAACGCGACTTTATTTTATACTATGTACCTAGTGATAAACTATTTCTATCGTTCATTAGGTTGTGATCGAGCTGTGGATCGACTTCCTGTGACTTTGAAGCGGCGGAACTTCTATATCATATCTCTGAGGTGGCAGACAAGCACGACGCAAAGAGGTGACGGTGACGAAGGCCTTAAAAAAATCAGGAGCATTAGTTAAAGTTCATAAATATGTGGAAATAAAATGAGCCACGAATTGTTTCACTACATGAAATTGACTGCCTAATTTTAGGTAAAGAACGATCTAATGTCAATTCTATGCTATGAACATCCACACTAACTGGGTGACAAGCTAACTGGTTTTGTGATATTGGTGATTCAATTGTGTGCAGAGGGCGGGCCGCCCAAGGTACGCCCCTCCCGCCTACAGCCGTCGGCTACGAGAGGTAATATTGAAGTACTGTCGGTGACAGTGGCTGTTGAAAGTACTGTCGTGAAAATGAAGTAGTAAAGTTCGACTGTACCAGTAGAACAATTGAACGCTTCGGATCGATTCCCGCTAAGTGCCAGTCATATGTCTCTATCCTAATCACAAAGTTGTCCTTAGAGTAACAAAGTGTACGAGTGACATACGTATCTCTACAGAAAACCTAGGCGTGAGATAGTGACATAGTATATGAACCGTGAAACATTTTTTATAAACCAAAAGTATAACTTTGACAGAAATAAATGTGCAGTGATGTCAACGTTTCTATACTAAAAGATCCTCAGTCTACAACTAATAGTCACAAGTCACTACCATTGACATTTTACGGTAATGAAATAGTCTATGGGTCTACTTAAATACGTTTGTAATATCTATGGTCCTTACACACTTTACGCGCTCTTACTACACAGTCATCAGACTTTACAAACAAGACCAGAGTGCTTCAAACTTACCGGTAGTCCCTAAGACGAAAATTGAACAGAAAGTTTGTAATGAGAAAATAAATGAAGCACTTTTGTGTTCGTGTATACTCATAGGTGCTACGGCAATAACTTAGTCGAGCCCTGATTGCGTCGAGCGTCGCCCTAATGAGAACCTTATTAAATAATTATTAATTGCCGACGGCCCGCTGCGCATTCCGATTGCAATACAAACTATTGAAATATCATTTAATGTTGTTCTCATAGGCAAGAATAAGAAATAAAACTAGACTGGTTTATGGTTCTAAATTAATGGTTTTGTTTTATGATATTCGAGTGTCTTTCTGTCAACTTTTGTGTCCAGGGATTTTGTATCAGACTCTAGATTCTCTAATCTAATCGAATTTTGCGTCGATTTAGATTGGAAAAAGTAAATGGCCAGACGAGACTTGAACCCGCGACCAGTCCCTTTCAAGGGAGAACGATCAACAATTAGCTACCACACGTTCCCCTGAAATTCCGTTCACTTTTTCCAAACTAAATCAATTTGAATAGTTAGAACCTATACTAAATACATGAAAATTTCATCAAACTAATTTTGCGTGTCTGAAACGAGATGGTCTTCTAATTAACAATGATGTCGATCAAAATTCTAGGGATAGGTACCTACAGTAGTTAAAGTTAGGCCTAATAGAATCTCATGACGAAATACTGATTTAGTTTTTTATATTCATAGTGTAGTATGTATTTGTAGTATCGTACCAAATAGTCCGGTGTGTAAAGCGCCGAACTTCTAGGCACTAGTACAAACCATTACCAATTGTAATTTATAATCTAATCCAAAATTTCAATTTTCATTTTTGTTGAGGGTGTTAGGGAAACGCTTCCGATGCCGAAAGTACACGGTAGTACTCCGGGTAACACCATATTATATTGACATGAAAAATTACGATTTGGTAATTTTCTTATAATTTTTTTATTTTTTCATACCGTTCATTTAGCATTATTCACTCTACATCGTATCAGTAAAGCTTAATAAGACGATAATTCCATTAAAAATCATTACTACAATAAATACAAATAACGTGAATTGGTGTTTCATTTAGTTTTACTAACACGATGGAGAGTGAATAATGGCAAGCTGTTAGCAAAAAAATATCATATCGTAATTTTTATGCCGATATGTAATATACCCGAAGCTGCGAAGTAGCGTTCCCTAACATTATGTATCAGTACTAACAATTTACAAAATAGAAACTTTTTTTCAGAAACTAAGTACACATTTTACCGTTTACCTAACAGACACTGAAAACATTTACCTATTGGTATATTTTGAAAAAACTACAAAATTTGAATATCAAATATTTGACTGATAATTTAATAAAAGTAGATAAAACGACCTTTCTAGGTATAATTATTGACCAGAACCTAAACTGGAAGGCACACATTGAAAAAGTTTGCAATAAAATAAACAAATTTGTTTACGTTCTGGCTAAACTTAGAAAGACCTCAAATCCCGAATCGGTCGCTATGGCCTACCACGGCTACGTTGCCTCAGTTTTAAATTATGGTCTACTGATGTGGGGTAACGCCACAGACGTGAATAGAGTCTTCATAGCCCAAAAAAAGTGTGTCAGAGCTATATGTGGAGCTGCACCGTGGCACTCTTGTAGGCTTCTTTTCACAAAATTGAATCTCCTTACCCTTCCCTGCATGTACATATACGAAGTTGCGAAGTTTGTTAGGCAATATCCTAGCTTCTTTTCGAAGGCACATGAGGTTTATCCGAGGAGCACTAGAAATCAGGATAGAATTGTTTTACCCAGAGTTCCGAATACGGCCCTTTACTTAAAAAACTGTTTTGCGATGTGCGGTCGTATTTATAATGCTTTACCAAAAAGCTTGAAGCAACTGCCAACCTCTAAATTTCTAAGAAAGTTGAAAGCATGGCTCATGGAGAAATGCTTTTATACTATAGAGGAATTGGAAAAGTGTAAAGGCAAACTGTGAATTAATTTAATTTTTCAAATTGACATGCTAATATTTTCTCACAAATTTTTATGACTTGTTTTATGAATTTTATAACATATTCTGACATTCCTATTAATTTCTTATATGTTTGTGACTAAATAATTCAATGGACTTGCATGTGCTGAACTAATTTTATATTATAAATTGTAGTATAAGGGCGTATAATATACATAAACATAATATAAATAAACTATATAAGTTTAATGTTTGCATGCCATAAAATGGTAAATGTGATGCACAAAACTATTGTACCAACACCTGTATAACCACATTTAAGCAAATAAATGAATATGAATATGAATATGAATATGAATATGAAAGGAAAAGTAGTAAATAAGAAAGTAAGAATAAAAGAGAAATAAATCCGCAATACGTTCTCATATAATTAATCCATTACAAATCGTTATGAAACAAACACAATAACTCTTGAAAAATCGTATGTTTGTTCGTAATATATCTTAAGGCGAAGTTGCAGTATAAGTTATAGTCGGCCGTCTTCACGGCCGCCATTCTCGTATTGAAATTTAAGCACAATATATTACGTTTGTTTGTTAAGTTAATTGTTAAATGGAGAGGCTCGTTATATTCTCGCGCGTATTTTATTTGATATCGGCGCAAGATGCTCGTTTATCACCTGATTGTAAAAGATGCATCCGCTTCGAGACTTCGAAACTCGCTCCGGTACGCCGCGAGCGCGTTGCTCAATAATTCTGTTAATTTTCATTAAAATCATAAGAATATCTTAAATTGTACCCAGACTCCAATTTATGAAACCAATATATTTAATTTCTCACAAATCACAACTTATAACCCATTACCCGAAGGCGCTTAGACCATCCGGGACTAAATTAAATAACCAACGAAATTAGTTGTTATTTACGATATTAAAACTATGGCGCCTTAATTTAAACAAATATGAGTCGGCCATTTCACTCTGGTCATACATCGCGGCCTATATGACATTAAGCCCTGTAACGACCTACTTATATAAGAAATATACTGCTAACGATACCCTAAAAGTCGCCGGATGTCATTTTGGCTCGTAACACGTGCGTTTACGTCGAATTCCATAATTTTTTGTCAAAAGAACATGACGTAAATGCGCGCGTTATCGAATACTTTTATATTTATAACTGGGGTTGTCGGCTTTGGGCTCTAAAGAGTCATAATTAAAAGCAATAACGCGAGATGATTGGTTGGCATTAGGTACAAAACACGATTAAAGTTTACGATAACAATTATTAGGGAATTTCATTAGGAATGCAAATACGGGTAGGCTCGGCCAAACATTGGTCTGTTGGGTAACGCCGTGTTCATAATTGGCACTTAGATACCTATATAAAAGGTTCGTCACGTAATTTGTAGTTTTTTTTATTGGCAGAATATACCTACCCATATAAACTTAATCTCGAGAGACCAATAGTCTGGTCAAATTAAAGTAAAAAATAAATATGAAGGTGCAATATATAACCCTAGGTCTAAGATCACAAAAACGGGTCCTTCGCAATTTTCAGCAAAAGGTAATTTCGGTAAGATTTTTCATAAAAATAGGTTGTGGAAACCAGATAACAGTAGTATCACGGAAAATATGGAAGTTCAGCCGCAACGAAGTTAGACAAGAAAAGCGGACCCAGCACTTCTTGGTGACAATTTGGATGCGACCGAAACTAACGCAAGAATGACGATGAAAGATCATTCAAAGAGGCGGGAGCTTATTGTATTTGTATCTCTTTCCGTGCCTTTGTATGTGCCGTTGAACTAGAATCATAAAGGAACCAAATTCCTTCCCAAGTAGAAGCAAGGTCTCACACAACTGAAGGGAAAAGTTCGAACACCGTAAATATGACCTGCCAAATCCGAGGAGAACGATGTCGGCTCAAGAACTGCTTTAGTTAATCAGCAGATGTACTGGCTTGCAAAACAGTTGGCTTGAGCCCCGGTGATCTTGGTGGAAGATCGTACACCGAACAAAAACAATAATAACAAAACTTATGACAGTTTTAGCCATTTTAGCCAGTTACATAATCAGAATAGCAATAATAATAGTTACATTATTATAATGATCTATATTGACCGACACAAACGTCTTTATTAACAATAAATTGATTAGATTCATAAACGCACTAGCCGGCTTCGTTACACTAATAAATCCGACAAACTAATAAATTCATTAAACTATTACGAACTATGTACCTATTTGCTTGCATAAATCAAAGTCGATTCTATACCTAATCGATTTCATATTGACAATGGATTGTACACAACCTACAATATTTTGGATATCCAATTATATATCCTTAGCCAAACAACGAAAGCCGTATCTTAAAAATAATAAATTAAAAAGTAGAACTTCCTAATCACATAAAACATTAACAAACAGTATTCAAAGCATTCGGGCCGCAGGGCATCGAAGAATTTAATTATTTTCAAAACAGGCCACGGAACATTTGCATAAAACGACTATATGTTATCTAAACAGAAATTAACCTCGTGGCTCAACTCAATTAGACTAAACCAAAGCGCATACTAAAAGGGTTTAATAAGCTGGGGCGGGCTTTTAGGGTTCCGAGGGAATGAGGCGAAACCATTAGGTCTGAAAAATTGGCTTAATGAAATAAATGGTCTTATCTGACCCAGGTCTAGCTACCCAAAACCGTCTTAAATCTACATTTAACTACAGCTTCATTTAACTTTATTGAACTTTTTTCAATAGAGTCTAATTCCAATATAAATATTAAAAAACAATTTTTCTCCCACAAAATACACTCCGTTTCACTTACGTACTTCATATGTAGCTTAAAGAACGTTTCCTGTTGTTTTCATCATTATCATATAAATATATCCTTTGATTTCCAACAGGTCTAATGCTGTTATTACTTTTTCTCTTCTTTTCTTTTTTCGCAACGTCTGCAGATAGCACCATAAACGATTTTGGAGCCATCTGCACTGGACTATAATTGCCATAACTTTTAAATAAAAAAATATAAAAATACACTAATGTTAAATTTAATGACACAGAAATCCTATCAGTTTAGAACCGACTCACACTTACGCATATTTTTTCCATGTCTTTTTAACTTTTTATAACGTTAAGCTCATAAGTCAAGCTATCAATTAGACAGTACATCAGTCAAAGTTATGTATCGTGACAGACAACGTAAAGCTGGCGCCATGAAGTAAGCGAGAATTCTCGGAGGACAGAATATGTTTGACTAGGAGAAAGTATTCAATAGGTATCTACAATGCATACCTACTTTTATCTTGTAAATTGTTTTGGTTACAAGTCAACAACTGTGTTAGAAACTTTTCCATGAAATCATGGGGATGGAAACATCAAAAGTATAACAAATTTAACATTTTATTCTGTACCATTCTTATAACATTTTTGTCCAGTAGGTACGCCGAACCTCGATCCGCACTTGTAAGTTAGCTGTAGGTAATAGTTATAAGAAATTAGTAATAGTTATAAATATGTAAAGTAAGTACTAATTAAATTATTGCTCTTTAAGGCCCACAGCGGCCTAAAAACGAAAAATAGTACTTAAGCTCGAGAATACCATATTCACTAATTTCAATAATTTATTCAGTAGAGTTAAGAAGTTTAAAAAAAAACAGAAATTGTAATTTTTAGAAGAGTTAGCCTTGTTATAAAGAAGATATACTGTTAATAAAGAATAAACGAATGTATCACGGCAGAAATTACTGTTTCATTGAAAGGTTAGAACCTATAAAAATTCTAATATACAGTTCAAAACAACATTGTTTAAACTTCCTGAAAATTGCAATCCTTTATTTATTCATTAGTAATACAATATTTAATGCATAGGTACCTACAAGATGATTATACATACCTGTCAATGACTTCACACTTAATCTAAACGTTATCAGTAGGACCAAAGCCTAAGTGAACGTTACCGAGTGATGTGTTTAAATGGCTCTGGCTTTAAATTAATGACATGAAGAATGATATTTATTAATTTTTAATTTCGCCTCATGAGTGCTTATTGAAATCGGCCATTAGGTATCAACAGACACGACATCTATCATGCACATGCGAAACTTTATACTTCATTAGTATTAACATAAAAGTACACACCTATGTTTATTGATTTTAAAGATACGCTGGGTTAATTTTATTAACAGGATTCCAATATACCTAATTATAGAAGCAAAATAAACTGATCACCAAAAATTTAATATAGATTGAATTTTAATTGACTTTAATTCTTAATTCCGTGAACAACACTTTTCCACTTAAAAATGCGCATATCTATATTCGTTACGAGTCAGTACACTCGTTACTTGATAGGTGATAAGGTCAAAAATAAATAATAAGACTTTATTTTAAAAACTGAATTTGAATTGTTCTAATTTATATAAATGGAATATACAGTTCTTAGTAATACTTAAAGGATAAAGTGCGTAAGTGATAACATATCTTAACACAAAACCAGGTTTGAGAAAATGACAGAGTATATGAACCGCGAAACGTTGTTTTTATAAACCTATCAACTTGTTGGATATAACCAGCTGTCACAAAAAGTGCATAATTTAAATTCATAATAGAAGACTGTTGCTGTTATTTCCCTAATCATAATAATTGTATGGTATATGTAGATAATAAAAATAACTCTCCGACCAAATGACACATACAGCCAAAAATGTCGCTAAACATTTTGTTGTATTGTTCGAATGAAGACATAAGTTTCTCTACAGAAATTATATATCAAAAACAAAACACTTTACTCATTCATCAGCATTTTAGTATTGTACCCATTTCACAGTTCAGAGTTCGTTCTATAGCTTATTCTCTATATTTTTCTAAAATTCAACACCCAATCTGCCAAAAAAATGAGTCCAAGTTTATGGGTTAACAAATGTAAGCAAAACATGGTTTGTAACCCAAGGTAATTGGATGGCCCGAGGCTGGTTATTTATGTCCGCTATACATCAGGACGGAAAACAAACAGACAGACTCAAATGACTAAGCACAGGGTTCTCCACGGCTTGTTTACAATGTTTTTTAATACGTAGCTTTATATTGAGTATTTTAGTGTACTATTTACTAACCGAAATTACTAATACATAAACAGAAATAGTCCGTTACCGACTCGTAGTTACACCACATTATCACATCAGTATGACAAACAGTATTTTTTTTTTCGTTTGTCACACTACTGATTTTTACACACCACTACTTAGTCTACACCGTGGGCCTAGAGAGTATTTACGCTACGGACAGACTGTCACAGAACATCAATGGAAGCACAAAAACGTCCGCGAGTATGTTAAGTATTTTTTAAAATGTGAAGATTTTTTATAATAAAACGTGAAATAAAATGAATGTCTGGAAATTAAGGCCGTGATTTTTCCTTTCTACACCACTGCGGTTATGGCAGGATTTCATCACGGAGGACTACAAAATAGCCTGTATTTTTATAGTGGCTCCTGTCAACCGAGCGTTATACTTTTGGTAAGACTTTGTGCCTACCTGATCTCGTGGGGGTGGACACACGGAAACAAATTTACTGGCGCGGCTAACGTAGCTCTGGAAGATTTTCTTAAAAACTTAATCTTTCTATGTTTGGAGTAAACGAGTGGAAGCTTTTAGCACACGGAAGGGGCAGCACACCTAGCCTGACGGACATAATGACCTAAAAAGGTAGCTGGGATTGGCACTTTTCCCCATATGCCACAGAGGTCAGCACCATTCAGTCAACAAAATCCTGAGCGCGTTAAGTGGCTCCTCATGACGTGCTTTCATACGTTTCTATAATACCTAATTATGTTTACCGCTTACCGCTCCGGCTGATAGAGGCTGAGCGGTTTTGCCTTAGGGCATTACGGTTATGATTACTACAATGGGTAACAGCACTACAGACTTACCATCGACCAGTAAAATCGAAATCTACTACGGTACTCGTAGATTATTATTTATCTTACTATGTTCGGAGTCAACGACCTACACTTATGTTAGGCTACGACTACCTAAGTTAAATATAGAAATATCCTACATATTGGTCACCATTTTCCATTTCTTTAAGTGATGATACTAATAGAAATATGACTATGAATTTTTGAGAGAAACGTTGCTTGAAATGGTTGAAAAACTATGCTAAAGTGGTTTGGAAATATAACACTGAAAACCAAACTGCAAGATAAAAAGGCTATCGCTCGGTGTCAATATAGAAAAGCACCAACCAAATTGGTTCTGTAGGACGAGCAAGTTAGAAGCACGCTTGCATGAAACATTTAATGATAAAGGAGACAGTAAGTACCTGAAATACAGAAAACTCTATCTGCCTGTAAGCATAAAGCACCTATATCTAACATAGTTACAATTGGTCTACTTCGCCCAGCTATATTGCTTTCATAAGTCCTGTTAAATAGAGAGCAAGCTTGTTGCGATCTACTGGTATTTTCAAACTGTTCATTTCTACCATTGAGTAAAAGTTTCCTGATAAAAAAACGGTCGCTACGGTAGTCGAAAACGGTTGTGCCTAAGCATTTATAGGGTTTGTGATTATCATATCACAATTTCAAATATGAAATTCTGAAAGCAGTACAAACTTAATAAATAAATTGAATATTCCATACTCCGTCAGTTCTAACAATAAAGCTATGATGTAATAAAACTGTAGTATGTAAATGTTTAAAGAGAACGAGTGGTGTCGCGCATGCGCGGCTTGTCGCGCAGCGTGATGTCGCGCCCACTCCTGCGCACCGACCGACACCTTCACACCGTATAGAAATGTGGAATTAAATGTTTATCTTCTTTAGTAAAATAAGGTTATAGATTAAGTTCTGATGTTGTATAATTCCATGTAAGTTAATTTTCAACAAGTAGCTACCGGAGAAAGTTAAACAGTTTCAAGATTAGGTCGGAATTTCAATTTAAATAAATTATGATATCATTAAGGTTTTATTCATAAAACCAATTTAATCTAAAGACAGTATTCGTACAGTTTAGTACCAGAGGTATGCGTGCTGTCAACCCTGTTTCCTTCTAGTGTCCTTCTTGAAGAACCCCATATTGTAGTCAACTTCGGCCGTCGACGAAACCATGCTACGTAACTGGTTACGTGAGAAGAATTTTTTTTTTTACTACGAAACCAGTTAGAAAATCAATTATGGAAAAATCACAGCAGTTAGCGTTATTCCCCGGCTTGCTCTCTTCCCATTTATCATCATTTTACATCCTTCATTGCATGATCTTCCTTAAAATAAAAGCTCGGCCCTTAAGAAGCCTTTTCCTGACGATTGGGGCTAGTCGTGATCTTAACAGAAACAGCCCGAGGGTGGCGTCAGCTCGACCGCCTATGTGCATCTTTCTATTATTAAGTTACTCACCAGTTAGATAACTAGCTGTTTCCAATTATATTATTAAGTATTATAATAACAACATAACATTAACTCATGCCTATATCACGCCCGAAACCCCTTCGTTGATATAGGCATGAGTTACATCCATATTTCGCCAGCTTATGTTTAGGTCCCAATGTAATAAGGTGGCGAGCCTATTGCCTATTATAATAATAGGTAAAGTTAATATTGTCGTAAAAGTGGCTTCTGAAACCAACAGAAAATAAAATATTGTTGCACAAGTTTTAACATTCATGTGTTAGTTACTTTGTAAGTGAACAGAGAAAATAATTTTCGTGATTTCGTTTTCATTTTAAAAGTGAAATGAAAATAAAATGGTAACATTAAATGGCTTGTTACCATGCAATGTTAAATGAATCAGTCTATTAAAGTTTGTGTTCAATTTAAATAATATAGCACTTAATGTAACATTAATTCGATTGTCAGTTGATGCAACCCACGTATGGTAATAGTGACGGTGGGAGTCGGCGCGTGCTAGGACATGCTGCGCCGACGCTCAAATGAACTGCCTTACTTAACTACGCGGTTGGTGACCAGGGTACAAGGAATGCGGAAAATTTCTAATAAGGATCAATTTTGAACTAGTTTTATTTTATTACTTACGATATTTCATTATGAATTCGCTACTGATATCTACATATAGTGCACCATTTTTGAGTTGACACCTTTTGAAGTAGAGTAAATGACCGTCGACGTTTTACAAAACGTGCAGCGTATCGACAGTTTGATAGCTTTATATTATATCAAATACTGTCTTATAGACTTTCGCGTTGTATAGTATTTAGTAAGTAAAACCCGAGCATAATATGGTTAATACAATAATTTACCTTTTGATTAACTTGTCGGTTCGGCCAAGTTGCACTAGCCGTGGTCACAAGCTGACTGGTGTATGCGGCGATGGTGAAGTTTCTTCTTCTTCTGCCAGCGTTAATACCCGAGTTTCGGTAATCAAACTCTCTGTACTTTAAGTTTGAAGCAAGTCATAAGAGTAGTGTGAGAAGCTTTTCACCATGAATCGTCTCCACTTCTATAAATTCATGGTGTTTCTACTCATAGTGAGTAAGATAATTGTGGCATTGCTTATTCCCATGTCCTTATATCTGCGGATCTATAGACTGAATAAACAATCATGTGTATTGTGAACTTTATTCACGAGTAGGTACGAATATTATTTTATGAATTTAGTACTATTGTACCTACAATACTTGATGTCAGCCAGCATTGTGTAGGCGCTCTCTCGTTTTACTGCTCTTGAATATTTAATAAAACGATACGATATCGGATTCCTTTCTTTTTTTATCCTGCACAAATCCTCACGGCTACCACCTCCGCCAAAACGGGTGGATTACGTCGAACTTGAACCAAAACTAAAACGCACGCCATCGATGGGTCTTCGATTGCCGGAGGTAAAATAATACAAGACATATCTCTAGCACCTCGGCATATCCAGGGAAATCCCTTCAGAAATGTCCCCTTTCCTTAATGTGGGAACTATGGTATCCCTCCATCTAGCCCCTGGATGTGTAGATACGCACTTTGCGCCACTGCAGCGGCCTGCTTCTGCTAGAGTGACAGGCGGCTCAACCGTCACCCCCAGGCCCGTGCTCATGGAGGATGGAGGTCATTCTACAATCTCGATATCGGGATCCTAGTATATTGAATGCAAAAATAAGACATTAATTTTATTCAATAGTTTGTAAAAAATATTTTCGTAAACTGGGTGAGCCACGAACTAGCACAAATGTAGTCATAAGAAAAAAAAACAGATAAAGATAAAAAAAATAGCGACGATATTTATGTTACGGACCTTGCAACTTGTTAAGTTGAAAACCGTACTACGAGTACTAAAACTAACGATAAAAGTCTGAAAAAGAAATCTATTGAACTAGGTACCTACATGAATACCTATATTGCCAGAGTAACTGTACGTCATACGTCCAAATCTTTCTGGAGTTTAAAATTTCAATCAATTAGCCTAACGTAGAGGACATGACATGAGAGAGTGGACATAGGCCTCACCCAATATTGGGACGCTTTGGGTTACGGTTTTCACAGTGGCCAGACCGGTTGGTACAAGGTTTTATTTCCAGATTTTCTTCTCTCTTGTTTAAAAGTTATGGAGGAATAATTCATTAAATTCATTCCGCAAAAAAATCGTAAACTTGTGCACCTGTGTTCTGAACTCACACCAAGGCGCTACGTTTTAGTGATTAAAAACAATTGCTATTGAGGCATGTTACGTGGGCACAGAATTGAACCGTGAAAGGTCAAGTCATGCATCTGTTGCTTCAGCCCTTTTACTAAACACTAAATGAACTTACAAAACCGGCCACTAGAAAATAGTGTTACAACAGAAATTCTATTGTGTACGCAAGTACTTTTTGTTAACAATTATTTGTAATATATAGACACTAGACGTCTCCATTTCTTGGATTTAGAAGCCCCCATGGAGTTATCATTACTTGAAGGTGCTAATAGTGATGTGTATAAGTAAAAATCAAACATGTTTTTCGTCATGGGTGGTCCATTTCTGTTCTGATATTTTGTTATAATGGGATCTTTCACGGTTTCTGGTCCCGTGCAGGTTGTTAACTCTTCACGGTTTAATATTACGTTATTGGTTACTTATCCCGGCAGGAAACGGCCGGTTAGGCTGGAGAAGTTTCTTTCGTCAATAAATATGGATTTTAAGTGGCTAAGTTACGTAACTAA
Source organism: Pelosia muscerda (assembly GCA_963691645.1). Classification (NCBI taxonomy): domain Eukaryota; kingdom Metazoa; phylum Arthropoda; class Insecta; order Lepidoptera; family Erebidae; genus Pelosia; species Pelosia muscerda. The sequence goes on from OY829100.1 coordinate 5,059,805, forward strand.
CATCATTTTAGTATTGTTCCTATTTGCATCAGTGACTTTCACCTCACAACCCAAGAATCAAGCACATACACATTTTGAGGGAGCGAGTTTCGCCTAATCTAACCTGATGATCCCGAGAAGTAACCTATATCAGATCCGCGTCCATCAAGCAGAAGTACCGGATCGCTTAATCGTTTTGATGGTGTACCACGCTGACAATACCATGGAAGTTATAGTTACACATAGTTTTCTTTTTGCAGCAACCTAGCGTAGTTACCTAATTGTCTTTTTTTTTTTTTTTTATCTGTGGCACGTCAATTTGACTTCACCTCGCCTGATGTTAAGCTGAAGGCATCTGTTGACATATCTGTGTCGCTAGCTTAATGGATAAGGAATCGACCTTGCCATCGACACGATAGAGTGGAGACTGTGGAGAAAGCTCTATCAACGTGAACCCACATCACAGTCCAACCATTGAACTTATCCAAAAGGGTTAGAGGGAATAGTAGGTAATTTCGATTGCTAATTTTCTTTGTAAAGAAAAATACACTACTTAAAAATTTATATAATTGTGTAACTAGATACAGGTAGTATAGGTACCTTACCTAATTAATAATACTTATATGTACAGGAATTGTTTGATTAATAAAATAACATTGAATTTGATTTATGTTCTCTGAACCTACCTATTCCCAACTCAGTTGGGGTAGGCATACTAGTCAATTTTAGTTGCGGCTGAACTACGATATTATCCGTTAAGCGACTGCCATTGGACCTCCACAACCGAATTGGCGATATCGAAGTTCAGTAGTTACGCTCCAATTTCATTATATAAGTACTTAAACTCAATAAAATACTTAGCACAACATTGACAACTACTTAAGTAGGTAATATGAGTAGGTACATACATGAAACGTGAAATTAAAACCAACCATTAAACAACACAATACTATACCTATCTATTCATGAACGATTCCTTTTCACCCTCGCACCTCTAGACAACAACGATACATATTTAGCAATTTACCGGTCGATTTACCCCGAAATGTGTTTGCCCCATTATGGAAACACACCGTCATCACGGGAACAAAGACAATTAGAAAAGGCGGAACAGTGCGTTCTCTATCCCTCTTTGTGTGCTTCTAATTAATTAGTTGTAAACAAGAACGATGATTTTACTAAATGTAAATAGTAGAAAGAATGAGTGACGCCGTAAAATTAACTGTCTGTTGATTTTTTAGTAAAATTGAATGAAATGAATAGGCGTCGGTTTCGACAAAGCGATGTTCCTTTCTTTTGTTGTTTCAATGAATTTAATCTTGTCTGTTTTTCGATTCGATATAGATGTGGTAAAGTAGGTGTAGCTACCGTTAGATACTTTTGTAATATTTTTTGAAGTTTTGCCTCTTCAATACACAAAGAAGGCTACGTTTAATTAAAGCAAAGTGAGAAGTATACCTACGTACTCAAATCGAAATAAGAAGTTATACAAACCTACAGTAAAAATAATTTGATCGCCAGATCTTAATGTCTTTTTAATATTATTTTGTTGATACTTACTACTTAGGTGGAAAAGAAGGCTATGTACCCACTGGACCCACAAAAAGCACACGGCCCACCTGATAGGAAGTGGTTACCGCGGCCTGTGGACGTTTATAACATCAGGGGCGTAGTCATACCTGTGCTGCCGAACCTATAGAAACCTTTTGAAGCCCTACTTGAAGAGTGAAGGTTAAGAGAGAGGACAAATTGGTCTTCCTACTGACGACACAAAACTCTCCAGTGCGCTCTGGCTACCCTACTCACCGCCGGAAACACAACACAGGGTTAAGTATTATTAGCTGCGGTATTCTATAATGCGGAGGTACTATTAGAGTCGGACTGCTCAATTAGGACGAGAGATACCGTCATGTCTTACCTCGTATACTTAGTACTTTTTTTTTGAACTTCTTTTAACTATTACATGAGTAATAAGATCTCCTTTTTTAAGACAGAAGGGCGCTATAAAATGGAGTAACCTTTTATCTTGCGCTACTAGCTTCTTACTGCACCCCACTGAATGGTAAGTAGCGAGTATGAAGAATTTGCGAGTGTTGTGGTTCCGATCTATCAAGACTGAAGCATCCATAGACTAGGGTAGTTTAGTTTTACGCGCTGCAGTGCACACTGTCTATGGCCAGGCGAATGTAATCTTTATTGTGTCGTACAGTAGGACCACAGAATATAAAATCAAGATAATTTGTAACTTAGTTATGATAGTTACTTATTTACTGTCTATTTCATATTTTGTTCTCTTTAATTTAGATCGGAAAAAGTGAATGCTCCGACTGGACTTGAACCCGCGATCTTTTCCTTACATGCATGCTCTAATTTTTCTATACAACCATCTTGGGGCGATGATGGGAACCATCTACCGGATTGAAGTTTCAGCTTCTGCTCGAAGAAGGCCACGGAGCGGGTACGGAAGGTATACGAGCGGATTTCCGCAAAAAAAGTAGCGTCAATAAGATGCTTACCTACGTTAAATCTGCCTCTGCCTGCAGTTCATGAGAACTGCGAAGATATTCGAGGGATAAAACGTACCTCTATGGGGTTTTCTACAATGGAGATACTGTACTAAAAATCATCTAGATACGTTTAGCCTTTTGAGCATGATTGAGTGAATAACAAACGTCTTCACAAAATTTACTTACCTAATATTTAAGTAAGGATAGCTGTAATGGAGTCGCTTAAGGTCTTCAGAATCATGAAGTCGACGATATATTACAGAGGACAAATTTATGCTTCCGCTTCCCTTGTTAATGTGCCTACTGGATAATTTCTTTTTAAAAACAGGCCTACCTACTTTCTATCCACACAATGATGGCGCCATGTGTCGTGCAGGCGTCAGGCGTGGCCGAACTTGCGAGTCAGCGTCTACCGATTACACGAGCCACGCCCTCTAGTGGCCAACGAGCGTAATCACCAACGTTACTTGCAACTTTTAAATATAAACCTTTTTGGTAATTGTTTGTTGTGGATTCCCTGTGTGGTTTCGATTTTTTTTAATGGTACCTACTGTTAAGCCGACAAATAATTAGGTAACGTGGTTCGTCTATGACGCTTGTACATTTGCATTCCTGGTGCAGTTGTTTCTATTATACGTAGGTAGGTATACATTACACCACTTTTCGCTGAAGAAGTGCATTTGATTAATTATGAATATATTAGGTAGGTATGTATGTAGTAGGCATTTCTTTTTAGTTAAGAGGAGGTAGGACACGATGGTATATCCGTCCCAGTCGAGCAGGCCGACTGGGGAAGTACCTCCACCGTACAGAATATCGCCGTTTAATAACGTGTTGTGTTTTCGGTGGTGAGTAGGGTAGCCAGAGCTCACTAGAGAGGTTCTGTGTTGTCAGTGAGAAAACCAAAGGCTTATCCTACATCTTTTGCGCTGACGACACAGAATGTCTCTGTTCTTACAGGGGTTGCGGCACGAGTGTTATTCCTCTGGTGTTACACTCGCCCATAGGCCACGGTAACCACTTACCATCAGGTGGGCCGCGTGCTTGTCTGCGACCTAAGTTGTATAAAAAAAATTATTTGATAAGTAATTGCTTTAAAAGATGAAGAGACATGGTTTTTAGGTTGGTTAGGTATTTACTATTTATATTATATATAGGTACTTATCCATTTTCTTCTTCTTTATGAACGTGCTATAAATATTAATATTTTGTTGGTGCATACTATTTCTGAAGCTTTACAATGAATATTTATTTATTTATTTATCCCTCATAGAAAAATAAAAAGGAAGTCAGAAGTCGTGGTAACTTCTGCTTATTTCATCAGTTCATGAGCTGACAGGCAGACGTAAATCCTGCGAGAGTTTCTGAGAACCTCATAAATTATTTTTTTTTAACCTCATAAATTTAATTTTTTAATTTTTTATAGGACATTAATACTTACGGTTATGTTTACATCGTTTTGTCGAAGTGTCCATCAATGTTTAAGTATTTCAAACAATGATTCTTTATATATTTCCTAGCCTAATAATTCATCATTTAGTCATAGCATATACAATTTTCACTTTGGAATAGCTTATAGTTTATTGATGTTGACTTTATCAAGGAACAACTGTCGTCTGACCTCACAACCCCGAGAGGAAAACCTGTGCGGGAGCCCGTTGTTTAGCGGGTAATACGGCTAGTAAGTATCGATACAGAAGTTTTCAATAATTACAGCAAGTCTATCACAAATCAATTGCGTTATGATCGTGGTACCTAGCCATTGTAAGTAAAACAATCGTTTTTTGGTCGATAGTCCTATGATGAGGGTTAGAAGCTCATACACAAAGGAGCTTCCGACCAGGCAAAGTGGCGCATGTCTGGTGGGTCATGGCCTCGTGGCCCAACAATTATTATAATAATATTATACATTATGTTGTAGGTACCAGCGGGAGAACTTTACTTTCGTGATGCAGGATTGCTACTGACGTACTCGTAGTACTATTGATATAGTTCGGCTTGATGTCGCTAGATGACACTGGGTACATGTCGCATCGTCGCAGGGAGCATGTAATCATTTTGCGTTGTATTTATGATGTGATGTATATATGATCAGGAGCTCTCTACCACCTTTAAAAAGTAATATTAATTTCATCGAATTTTACTACCATAGTGAAATTCGGACCGTCATCGTCTATCAGGATACTCAGGGTACTAGTGTAATATAGTTAAAATGGTTCAAACAGTAAGTACCTTTTATGGTAGTACCTAGATACATTTATTTGATTATTTTGTTAGAATTTATACTACTCTTGCAAAATACAGTACCTACACAAATATCGACGGACGACAACGGTCCGAGACCGAATCACACTTTTGAAGTAAAGTAAAATTAAAACTTAAAGAGATAACGGTCAGGCCCCTATGGATTTGTACAATATAATAGCATAAAATGTCCACTATATGAGATTGACATGTATTTTGACGCCCGTCAGCGTGAACGAATGTCAATCCCATTTTATGAACATTCTATTCTATTCCATTGTTCAAAATGATTGCCTAGGGACCCCACTTAACCTAACTTATATACTCGTAGAATAAGGTAATGATGAAATAAACACGAATTCGAAAATGTATATACTTTTATTTTATCTACATATAAACATGTGTGTATGATACGATATTGCTACATCAAAGTACATACTTATAACTAAGAGACCAGTGCATTACAAACATTAATTTACAATCAAAATAATATCCTTCTCCCTAGTCTTTGGCACATTATCTTTGAATAAGACAAAGACTGGACTTCAACTTTCAGTTCTTTAATAGTCTTAATATTACTTTATACAATCCATTGTTTTATACAGAGGCGGTTAATTTCATACTACAAAATCACTAACTTACTATTGTTATATGACACTTGGTATACGACAATTGACTTTGCCGGCACCTATATTGTAAAAGTAACTTCGTCCGTCTTAAAAAAAAAACATCAACCGCCTTTGCATAAAACGTTTATCAAAGTCTGTTGCTGATAATAATAAAATATATTATTTATAACTAATTAATGAAATTATAATATCATTAACTCAATGGTAACGTAACTCTAAGAGTAAAATATAAGAGATATTATTGCTTCACACAAAATTAAATTTAATATATTTTACAGGGTTCTAGTGCATAATTATGATTGTGTACATCAATCAATAAACAAATAGGAAAAACAAACCAAATAATTTAAGACATAACATAAACTCACGCCTATATCGCCGAAGGGGTAGGCAGAGGTGCTAGCACCCACATTTCGCCAGTTTATGTTTAGGTCCCAATGTAATAGGTGGCGAGCCTATTTTTTTTAAGACTTCTTCGATTCAAGTTAAGACAATTAATATGATATATACAGTCCAACCTATATAAATTAACATACGAGTGAAATTGTCATGACTGTAAGGAAATCCATGGGTAATGAAGTGGCCTAAATTAAATGCTCATATTGAAAAAGAAATTATTAATTTCTTTTACTTAATATTATTTTTAAAATATACTGAGTGTATTCTTCTAATACGATTTGAACATATAATGGAGATTCAGAGTAATAAATGTAATGTAACTAAATGAGACACTATTATGCGTTTCAAATGAAAAGATAATCGCGATCGCAGCAACTTCACTTCGTACTCATCAAAATTGTACAGCTAACAACTGAATTTCCCAATGAGGGTGTCTTATTCACTGTGTGAAAAAACTCTCATTAAAAAATAAAAAAAAAACTAAAGTCGCTAAGTCGTTGTTGACTTAGCGACTTTAGTTTTTTTTTATTTTTTAATGAGAGTTTTTTCTTTATTTTCATTAAATCAAGTACCTACACAACACATTACTTAGTAATTATAATAAGTTTTCTTTATACAAATAAAACTGAATTTAGCAACACGAATCAAAATCTCATTATGACAGTTATCAACTCATTTGAAACGTATAGAAGTAGCACTATTCCAATGGCATTTCTAGTTATCTTTCAGTTTCAGATTATCGGCTAGTTATAAAAGAAAAACTCATACCATATTTGAGTATTGTAAGTTTTCAATACGTGGGATACGTCTCTAAAACTAATATTTATACTGATACAAAGCGTACTTAAATTACTTAATATATAATATTATATTCCTTTTCAATTCCAAATACGAAAAATTGCTAAACACAACACTAATAATAATAATATTACATATAATTATAATACATTACAATAATTATAATTGTGACTTATATTAATGAGAATTGACTATAACAAGAATGACAAGAACAAAATATATCTAAAAATATTACCTGATCAAAAAAATAATAATAATTGACTTTTGAGATAAAACAATAATAATGTTATATGCTATTCTCGGTATATTTGTGAGGTATCGAATCCGGAACGAAGTAATTCGGCATAGAACTAAAGTCATCGACATAGCTCAAATAATTAGCAAGCCGAATTGGCAGTGGGCTGGCCATATCTGTCGAAGAACCGATGGCCGTGAGGGCGAACGAGTCGTATAGAGGAGACCCCGAGAAGGTATACGGAAGATGGGATGCCCCCAACCACATGGACTGATGACTTCAAAATCGTGGCTGGGATCGACTGGATGCGGAAGGTTGAGGATCGAGAGCAATGGCGCATATTGTGAGAAGCCGTGAACCATATCGGCTGATTGATTGATATTATTTTCGTCCAAGCCCTTCCATACATAGGATGAGTGCACTTTCATAAAGTATTGGTTATCAATTTATGGTACTTTTTCAGTTCGAATAATCCCCACGGATAACCCTCGCCAGAACCGGTTTGGGAGGTTATGTCGGACTCGAACCGATTAAAACGCACGCCTTCTTCGGATCCTTAGTTTCCTTGTCCTTTTGTCCTTAGCAATTTCTGGTACAAAAAATCTATTTTATTGTAGATGCGGTTGCAAGCTCTATCAGACTAATCAGTAAATGACATGTCGAGGTATTTATTTTTTTGATCAGGCAATACATAATAATATCTATAAGTATTATGAGTATTAAAGAATTCCGTATAAATTAGAATTCGGTGGTAAAATAGATATGTGTAGTCGTATTTACAAATTGTTGCTTAATAATGACGTGTAATATCTTTCACGAAAGCTTTTCAAAGTTCAATGAATTGTTTAATCTTGTAACTATCATTATGAAGACTAAATAATGACAATTCGCATGACAAATTCCATGTAGAATTTAAAAAATATAATATCTGTATTCCTTATTACTTAATTCATTGCACACGACTATTAAGTATTTACTTATGAAAGTTTTAATAATTTTAATATCTCCTACGCAATTCCTAGAAATTTCAAAATCATTCTATGACGCGTTTTCTTTTTTCAAATTCAAATAATGTAATGCTTTCAGATTTTAGAGATTTTTTTTTATATTTGGTCCGTCAAATGATTGCACCCAGGATGGTAAAAAACTGAGGTGTAGTCCAGAAGATACCGACAAGATTTGAAATTAAAATATTATTCGTAAACAAAAATCTGAAAGCACTTTCGAGAGGAAGGTTTATCTTGGTAGGTACTATAACAGTTTATTTTTTTTATTAGTGCGATTTGTGATTCCCCATAAAATATTTACATATGGGATATAGTAAATCGTGGTATACTCTAATTTTATTATCTATGGTCTGAACTTAAAATATTTAAGTATATTGGCCATGCAATGTATTGCAAAACGTATATCTTATATTAGCTTTACTACTTATTAGCAGAAAACTAGTAGCACACCACAGCCAAAATTATGGTTCCTACACGCAAACACTTCATGCCTAGTATTACATCATCATTTAAATTTGACTTATACAAGATGTTAGGGAAACGCTACCGAAACCGACAGCTCCTGGTCGGGAATACAACATATTGGTATATAAAAGTTACGATTTAGTAATTTTGTTTTATAGCGTTCATAAAAACATCAACTCGCATTAAGGCGATTTTTTTGTAGTGATGTTGTTTTATGCCAATATCTAGTATACCCGGAGTACCATATGCCTTCGGCTTCGGAAGAGTTTCCCTAACAACCTGTAAAGCCATTTTAATACATTTATCAACTGTCAATAAAAATTACTGCCTGAGACTCTAGGGTTATCACTTTTATATCAAAATTAAAAACCGTTAGACCCGAATGGTCTAACAGAATTTCTAATTATTAATTTGAGAATTTAGATTACCCTTTTCAATTACTGAAAAAATACTAAAGACTTGATTTAAAGACAACTTTATGAAGAAAGTCTCAAGTTCAGACAACTGTCTACAATAATCGTGCAAAATTTGATACAATTTTTAGAGGTAACATTTACTTAAATTGGACTAATTATGTCAAGACGTTTCTTTGTCCGCCATTAATAATTGTTTTAAAAACTAACACTTATAAGGCCCAAGTTTGTCAGTTTCAATAACAATTCAAACTATGTGACGCCAAATCACTAAGACACTTTAAGAAACTACCCAGGAGAAATGAATAGGGAATATGCATATTATTTAAATATCATTTACCTACTGTCTTATTTTTAAATACATACAGAATCTTGGGAATACGCTCCCGAAGCCGAATGCAGACGGTAGTACTCCGGGCACACTATTATTTATTGGCCTAAAAATTACGATTTGATAATTTTTTATTTTTTTATACCTTTCTCACTACTACAGCCTTCGTGTTCGGGAGCATTTCCCTAACACCCCCTCCTATAGTATTCTGTTTATATTATGTAATATTTTTTAAATATAATTAGGATTTGATTAAGAAAATAGCTATCGCGAAAATTGAGAGGGAAATTCAAATGAGTGATAAGGTAAGGATATTTCGACTCAGAATGGACTCTAACGTATACCGTACATAATAAAATATGTCAGCTCGTGTCAGCCAGTGCTTAGTTATTGTCAATAATTGTCCTGTTGCATTATTTAATTGAAGTAAAACACAACACTTTAACAGCCCGAAAAACTTGTAGCTATCAACGACATCATGTATATGTTTGTTGTTATGTATGTTGATGTCACAACAAGCACGCCAAGATGGCGCTCGTTTGAAAAACTGATATCAGCCTACTATTTAAAAAGTTTTTTAAACCAATTATATTTTTTTCTTTTTAATATTTACATAATGGTGTGAATCATCATATAGATAATAATATTAAAAAAATATATGCATATTCCCTATTGTACAATAGCGAGCGCAAAATTTACATAGCAACGAGTATATTAATGAAACAATAAAATTGATAAAATACTTTTAAAAGACATTTAAATGAAATAAATAGTGTTTGTTGTGAATTGTGTTACACATTTGACAAGATCTAGTTCATTTTGAACCTATAAATGATAAATATTTATGTTATAAACAAAAAGTAATGACCTTAAAAAAACAATTTTTTGCTCGCCAGTGTAGAATGAGGCACTTAGAATAATGACGTCATAACAATTCACTAATCGCGGCCTAATTAACTTGTGTAAAATGTATTGTAGAAAATTCACTAGTAAATTCGTGTTTTGTGCATTTATTTAAAGCACTTTATTGTGATGTCGCTAGTATTTACTACTGTGCTTAGTTTATACAAGTATCAATGGAAGTTAGTTATAGAACTCATTCTAAATTCAAGTTTCTCTACAGCAGAGTTCCAATGTTTATCCAATATTTTATTAAACTTTACTTTTACCAATCGCTTCAGTCTTATGAAGCGAATCACGCTTTATTGCTTATACACCCACATTAATGATTTAAATATCAACTTCTTGTTCTTTCCTGTGTAATAACAGATACCTATTATAAATATCCTAGTTGGAACATCTCCATGAACAGTGAATGGAGATGGGTAACAACAAGATATCTATCAAATAGTTGCTCATAATAACGAAACAATATTTTGGCTATTACTTTTATTGTTTGATATGGTTTAAATGTATTATAACATACATTACAGAAAAATGTATAACGTTTATAAGAACATCGCACTTTACACTATGAGTGATGTTTTATGAATTGATTTTTTTAGTAAATAATGTCTAATTTTCGGAGGAAACCACGGCACGGCACCACGACACATGTGCGGCGAGATCAGGATACTAATGATATCCTATTCTTTTATAAAGGTGCCTTAAGAGATAGTTAAGAGCCAGCATTGTTTTTGCTTGCGTATAACAAATTTGTGTTGCCTTGACGACACATTCTATTTGCTCTTTGTAATGCAATACTTGTTATCTCTCACGTTGCATAAAAAATCGATCATTTTATGTGGTTCTACTGTTTTGATGTATCTCTACCGTTCTACAGTTGGAGCTACTGAGACAACTTAATTCTCTTTAAACAACGTTTTGTTCTTTTTTGGGGGTTATAAACCCGCTATGCGCGTGCGATGATAGATAAAACCTTTCAATCCGTCATTTTCAATTACTGAAAAAGTATCTATTCACAAAAACTCGAAGTCCTTAGTGAATTACAATAATTCAAAAAAATAAAATTACTATGGGTAGGTACTAACATACATATATTTACACAATGACTAACTTTCGTATCCAAATTGAGATCTCGGCAGTCCACACACCGATTGTATCACTGGATATAGAAATTCGTCGCACACGCCAATGTCTACACACAACAGTCCAAAGAGCTCTAACGCCGGGGTTCCACGGTGCAAGATTTCACGCACGTTCCTGCAGTATTACGGACGACCCTATTTCCATAGTCCGCGCAATCACTCACCGTGGAAAGGCGGCTTTATACCGGTTGATTTTATAGTGGTTTTGGAAAAAAAGATTTTGGCCACAATTTCGATAGTAAAATCGTAAGGAAGTCATAATTTAGCGAAAAAAAAATTTTTTTTTTACACATCCCATACCTGCACACCTGTTTACCTGCACATTATTGCCATACATAAAGTAATTTTATTTTTTTCTAAAAATTAAAACTTCCAGTCGATTTTGCTACCAAAACTGTGTGTGACACAAAATATTCTTTTTCCGAAACCACTATAAAATCACCGTGTAGAGAGTTGTCTTCTACAGCAGTAGCGCGGAGTCCGGCGCTAGTGCCAGCTGTGTCCGCTAGGTGGCGGGCGCGGGCGCGGCGAGCGCGACGAGTGCGGGCGGCGCGGGCGGCGAGGCGCGCAGCCCCGCGTGACGCCGCAGTAGCTCCGTGACGGTGATGGCGACCTGCACCGTGCCTTTACCTTCTAGTACGTCGGCTGCACAGCACATTAGTTTCTGGAACAGATTTGGTAAGTTCACTTGCCTGCAAGAATCAAGAATCAATTTCGTTTATTCAATTTAGGCACATAAAGAGCACTTATGAATGTCAAAGTTTTACAATAATTAAGTACCTACATTTGTCAAAAATATTATAATTTATAATAAATAAAATATTGCTGCCTGACGCTATTCAGTCATGCTAAAGAGAGTATGTCATCTCACTCATGTTTCTTATAGAAGTCACACGTGCCTTATGTTTTTGTTTCGATTCTCACATTAAGTATTATTGTTTATTTTTTTTTATAAACAAGGAAAAATAAGTTTCCGGATTTGCTATGAAAAAGTGCTTAGTTTGCTCGAAAAGCAGTTGCGACTGCAGGGCTTTTCGGTACGTAGCGGAAAAGACCTCTTCTTTGCCGCAACAAAAATCATTGTCTAATACACGATCATTGCTATTGAGCACTGTAGTATCGAGCTTAGCATCTATAACGGTGACCTTCATTTTTGACACTCCTCCTTTAGGTTATGAAACGGCACCGTTCAGATCTATCACAGTGATGATTTCTATGGCCAAAAGCTACCTAGGCCTTAAGCTTTATCTCCAGTATACCCCCTAGTATGTTTTCAGTGATCTGATGTAACTATGATATCAATATATTTCACAATAAAACACACATTGCCAATAAGAAAATTTATTTTCTTTAAAGTAGTTGAAACATTGTAAGTACATACAAAAAAAAGTACAAACAGTTCTCTATAATAAAATTATGACTAATAGCCAAATATACTTCAAAAACTTTCATATAATATAATCAAACAATGAAATGAAAGTGCATTACGTGAAATATGCGTGTTGTATAAATGCAAATTACATCTACAATTTAATACTGAAAATTAGCTGTAATATAGAAACAAAATGATTACCGAACCAAGAGAAATGTTTCTTATAATAAATGGAATAAGACTGGTTTTAACGTTTAGCGATTTTATAATCTTAACAAACTGCGAAGGTAAAGTCTATAGTTATAGTTAAGGTATGATTTCGTAGTCGACAGCATACCACAACTGCAGTCACAAGTAGCAGATACAGCGTCGTACCATGAAATAGGTTTAAATAATATTTTTTACTGTTTTAATTCCTTGCTGCTTTTCAATGAAACCGCTTACTTAAATCGGGGTTTAACAAGCATGTATGTAAAAAATTGAAAATGAGTAGATATAGACAAATGAACGGGTTACGAGAGCGACATTCTTTTATTTCTGTAGACAATATGTGCGGTCGAATAACATGTCGTGTAACTTTGATACGGATTAACGGTAGCATTGAGAAGCCGCAGTGTATTAAAATAATGAACAATAATATTATCACATTCATATCTATATCACGGTGCACTGCGGACTGCGGACTGCGGTCGGCTACAGAATCATACCTTTAATTATTGAGTATGTACTCGTAGTACATAGTAGACATATTTTAATAAAAGTTCAAAGCTTACTCCTTCATTCTTCATTTTGACAATCTCTTGTAACTTTGGATTCGGACGTAAGTAAAATCTGCACTAACAGATTCATGATATTAAGCAATTGCAACGCACGTAATTAAAATTTGCATTGGTAGCTAGCATCTTTTTAAGACACAACACGCTTTAAAAACTCATCAACGCTGCCATAACACAATAAACACGTAGATTCAACAAGTTCATTAAAACCAGTCAATATAGTCTACTTCATATAAGTACCCAAGCACCACAAGCTAATAAATATATGTACGCAATATATTTAAAGTATATATTAAACACTTATTATATCTCTTAATTTAACGATAATTATTAGCATTGTACTTGCGACTTAAAGCTCAAAAATAAGATTACAGTTATGAAGCGTAAAGAAGACACCATATACAAATTATGTTATGACCAGAAAAGGTAGGAAAACATTGAAAGGATTTGTTATGTAATACGAACGAATAGTATTTTTCAAATATTCCTAGTTATTTTAGCTGCGGTAATGGGAGGTATGAATTACTTTTCTTGTAATTTTCGCTTCGAAAAGTAATCTTATAAATCCCTCTCATTCTTGTTATTAAATTTTAAAGTATTTAGTTTATGCTAACTGTTTTAAATCTATTAAGATAGGTAAAATGTGAATGTTCCGATGGGACTCGAACCAGCTATCTTACCCTTATAGGGAAAATGCTCTAATTGCTGAGTCACAGAGCTGCATCTGAAGCATTAGAAATTCTCCTATACAACCATGTTAGGGCTGCTTCGTTGCTTAGCACGTAAAGCATTCCCCCTAAGGGAAAGATTGCAGGTTCAAGTCCAGATGGAGCATTCACCTTTCAGATCTAAATCAAACTGTTCTATAGCTGCCCAAAATTTCTGTCAATGTTCTGTACAATTTAGCGATAAAATTCACAGTAATCTTTTTAATAGAAGCGAATAAAATAAGCTTGCAAAATGAGTAAATATAAATAGGTAAGTTAGTAATAAAATGAAAGCAACAGAAGCTAATCTTTATCAACACATCTTTGGAATGGTTACTATACAATATATTTTCTTCATTATAAATATTTTGTGTGTACTTTGAATTTGTCTTCATTGTGTAGTACACATTATAAATGCATAATGTTATATAAATATATTTATACTGATCTTATTGGCATCAATGTTTGTTGGTTGGCTTTCATAAGGAATATTTGTTAATAGTTTTCTTTTTGTAAAAATTGTCTTTTATCATAAAATCTACTTCATAAAATTGTTACGCAAAAAGCCTCGAAATTACACTACATACTACTGATGAATCCTTCATCAAGTGATACAGTGCGCATTGCGTACACACGGTTCATAGACAACTTACTTCTTTTTTTTATTCATAACAGTAGACGTTCGAGAATTGATAATATAATGAACTGCTAAGGTGAAATTTTCCTACGACAAATAGTTTTAAAATATTTGATTTTGTAAGTTGAATCTTTCAAGCCGCTCGAAAACGTTCTATACAAAGCGATACATATTCTCGTAAATAAGATTTGGGGATCAGTGTTGCAGGCAGTAATATATATAAGGCCTCGTGTGTTTCTACTTGCTATTGTTATACGCCGGCAGTGTTTAAAGGCGGTATAAAAAGACTAGTATGTAGTTGTAGATATAGATAATTGCACGGAACCATTCATCCGCGAGTCCGACTCGCACCTGGCCGGTTTATATATAGTTCTCTTCGTAATGAAAACATTTCATCGTATACGCAATGCGACTGCATCTTCACCCGCCTCCATTTATCTAATTCAAAAGACACTTTGACATCATGATGGAACACTATCTCTTCCATTATTAATAACGATATGATGTTTCGATTAAGGCATACGATTCTTATTTTATAAGAAATATCGATAAACAGCTAAGCTACGAACGTTACTATATAATCGTATAATATATTAGTTTATACATACAATTCCATTTATCATCATAATACTTCATGCACCAATGTTTTATGAGTTTTGTATTTGACAGTACTGGTGTGTTACGGTATTTGATTGGATATCTAGAAGATATATACTAAAATAAAGGTATTCAAAATTATTATATTTATATGTACAGTCAACAAAAGAGATACAATGCCACTTTTATATACAATATTATATGAAAAAGTGGTACTGTATCTCAGTAGCTGACTGTACCTATACTTACAGCCCCATTAGGTTAGCCATGTTCACACGTTTAATTTGTAGGTCAAGGTAAAAACGCTATTAAATTTTTAATAGCACTTTTACAAGTATTTGTTGCACAGAAAAAGTAAATAATTTCCATTAATTCAACACCTTAATAAGCAATAGTATACCATTCAAAGCATTATAACACACCAGTATTTAAAAGTTAATTTTAAACGCATTTATATTTTTCAGTGAAAACCAGTCTATATGAAAGTGTTTACGTACAGACAGCAATCCTTTGTTGATACCACGTACGAGTATAATATTTTTAATATAATATGTATACACTTTTTCATATAAAGTTGCATGTGCATCGGTATCTCCTTTGTTGACTGTACATCTACGAGTACATAACAGTAACTATAGAATATATCTACAATTACTGTGATTGTAGTCGTAATTTGGTGCAAACAAATCTACTTAACCGTTCAGTCGATCCGATTACTAAGTTATTTGCATCAATATTGCATTGCTTGAACAAAATTATAATATAACTAATAATAAATCACTCAACACAACAAAACACTTGAGATCTCCGGAATAAATGTTCATTGCAGACTGTGGATAATGAAGATGTATTTGTTGCGCCGTTTGGAAACAAACAATATTAATAATTAGTCATTCCAAATTAAGGTTTTGTGACTTTCATATTTGGCAACTATCAACCATCCAAGCATCTTTTTCAAATAAAATTTAGATCGGCTAAAGTTAAAGCTTCGAGGGGACAATAGAGATTGCTTTATCCGCGACTTCTCCTTACAGGGGGATTGCCCTCTTATAAGGAAAAGTCGCGGATTCGGGTCGAAACATTCACTTTTCGAATGTAAATATAATTTGAAATACTTACTTTACGAATTATGAAAAAAAATATTCAAAGACCATCACATGGGGGAACCGGCAATAAAATTTTGAAGAGGTTTATTTAAAATCACTGGGTTTTGACTAGCAGAAATCATTTCATTATACCACAGTCTGCATACCTTGTAATAAAAATCAAACAAGCACACAAAACAGCCCACAATAGCAACCAGAAAACTCTATATACTAAACAATTGACAAAATATAAAAGTACTAAAAAAACTCTAATAAAAATTTAAATGCCTCCAATCGGAATGAAATTAACAAGTGGAATTATATACCAATTAAAATTACATACTAAACAAATAAAAAAAAACAAATTCACTGCAACCACAATGTCTTTTTAAAAATAAGAAATAATATAAATTCTATAGTGTATATCCATCTAAATACGATCCAATCTTATCAGTTAGGGATCAATCTAAAAAAACTAGCCTCAAAATTCGATTTCAGACCACGATCACAGTCAGACTGTGTTAAAGGCATTATAGGTTAATCAACTAGACCAGTGTAGACAATCCTTATAACATCCGTATGTATTTTCGACGTCAAACAGATTAGCAATATAGGTTTTGATATCTCAGATGTCCATGAATTCTCGAGGTTAATAACCTTAGAGGTCAACATTTCTATAGTTCGTGACATATATCTTGAACTCAGTCTCGTCAAAAATGAAGGAACTCTATACCGGTTGATTTTATAGTGGTTTTGGAAAAGAAGATTTTGGGCACAATTTCGATAGTAAAATCGTAAGTAAGTCGAAAAAACTTTTTTTTTTTACACGTCCCATACATTTTTCTGTTCACCTGCACATTATTGCCATACAAAAAGTTTTTTTTATTTTTTTTTCCGAAACCACTATAAAATCACCGCGTATTTATTTGTATGTCTTTTGGACATATCACTGGGTGCTACGGCGGTGGAGGACCTAAAATCCAGTAATCAATCCTGATCAAGATATATGCCGGTAACGATATTTTGTAAAAAGAAATTAAACCATATGCGTCTTGGTTCTCAATTAGATATCAAAAGGTAGGAAATACACTCTGATACTAAGTACACAGGTGATTCAATATACTACCACTGATCATTTTCTCTTCAAAATGAAAAGAAGCTAATCTGTATGACTAAACATTTATTATATTAGATGAGTCAACTCGAGTTAACTCAAACTAGAGTTGAAATTGCCGCAGCTCGGATAACTAGAGTTGACCCATCTCTACTTTTTATATTCAAATTTAGAATGTATGGAAAAAAGTTGTTGTCTAAAGAGTAAAGTTTTACATTCATACACATCGGAAATAAAGTTTACAAAGGGTATATAATTAGTAAAATCGTGGACACGACGAACGCGCCAAGACATAAGCAAGTATAGAAAACTTTGTTCTCATCGTTATAAGCAGCCTCAGTAGTGATCACATTGTTCAAATTATTTTGTATATCGAGATTCATTTTACCCCTATCATATCTCTCGACGTCCTCTTCCCGTCTTATTTCCAAAGGAAAATCTACTTCATCAGTATCATATATTTCAAAATTTTCATTCGTCAATACATGGTCTTCCTTGCATATGGGCGTCACAAATTGAACTCTGTTAGTTTGGAAATAAGGTCCTCTATTTCTTAACTCATTGGTACCATACACTGGGGAGTAATGGACACCTAGTGCAGTATCTGTGTTATTGTTTTCACAATTCAGTTGGTATTCTTCTGATTCATCAATTGTGTAGTGTTGATTGTTTTCAGATAAAGTGTTGAAGTTGCTTATGAAGCGTTCTTCAGAATATCTCCTAAGCTGCCTTTGGTAGTAGCTGGCTTCTAAGGAAGACTCAGCATCCTCGCTGGAATAGTACTCGGTGGCGAACTCTTCAGATCTTTCACTGGTGTAATAGTGTGGGTCTGTGTGTATATCCTTAGGCGGGGCGGGCGGCGTGGCGTGT
Organism: Pelosia muscerda; assembly: GCA_963691645.1. Lineage (NCBI taxonomy): Eukaryota > Metazoa > Arthropoda > Insecta > Lepidoptera > Erebidae > Pelosia > Pelosia muscerda. The sequence continues at coordinate 5,078,018 of OY829100.1, forward strand.
GTGAGCAGTGCGGTCACAGTGCGAGCGAGAGGGAAGATACTCGGCTCTCCGTCGCACTCCGGATGGTTTCCCAGTATGTCTTCGGGCGAGCAGATGACCTCCTGCAACACACGCCACCCGTCTCTTAGTTTCATATAATATTTCTGTGGCTCGCGAAAGGATATCATACTAGACCCTGCAACACGAAACGAACACGCGGATGGGGCGAGTCTAATAAGTCGGTAAAAAATTAAAAGCTCCCCATTAAATAATAATACGAATTTAAAAAAGTTCGTAAAGCAGGATATCAAAAAATAGTGATCGTAATAAAAGAATAATATATAAATTACATCAAATATAAAAACACACAGAAAACGTACCTCTTCCACTCCAATTTTTCGACACGCTTCCAAGAAGTTGTCCACATTTCTTCTACACCTTGCCATCGTCAGCTTGGGCTGGAAATAAAAAAAATATATAGGTATTTTAGTAACGTAAAGTATCTGGTTTTTTAATTTACCACAGAGGGGAAAAGAGTGGAGTTCAGCTTTGACGAACTATTTATACACACTATTTATAGACCTTGATATCTTACTAGAGTAGTTAATACCAACTTTAGTAGTTTATAAACAGAGTTTTAAGTATATTATTTAATTATAAATGACATATTACTCAAAACCACAGCTAAAAAAAGTCCGGTTTATATTTGCTTGCAATATTGTATCATGACGCATCAGCAAGATATCGGTTTTATACATGTACGCATTACGCGTACACATTTCGTATGCAGTGTGTTGTGACGACTTGTGTTTTGTCGCATCAGAAGCGAGCAGAGCAACAGAGACAGAAAGCATAAACATACAACACATCAGATGTTAACCGGGCTTAAGAAGTGTTAAGGGGCGTGCATATGAGGAGGCAGGGGACGGTCTAATGTATGACATATAAAGTGTACCTGGAAGTTTTGGCGGGAACTCGAAAAGTGTCATAGCGCTGCAGTGTTTCATTTTCTAAATTTGGTGTGCATTCGAGTTTTTATGTGGAAAATTTTTTTGGACATAACGGCTTGGACAAAGCACACAAGTGTAGGAGAGTGGATATTGTAGTGAATTGTGATTTTTCGCTTTGGTGTCAAAATCTCCCAAAGAAAAGCTTCTAGTAAAGTCTCTACTATTTACTAGAGCAACTATCATCCGTCATCGTCATCATCATCATCATCAACAACAATCATTCCAACTATACTTATCACAAAATAAAAGGAAATTCCCAACTCGACACTGGCAAGATTGTCCCCTAAATTGGGTTGATATGTTGCCATCTAAGAAAAAAAGAAGAAGTCTACCTGTGCGGGCGAAGGTACGTGTACGGACGCCACAGACCGCGGACGCACGTGGTTGGCGAGGTGACACAACACCACCCCGTCGCAAAGCACCGACGATAGCTGCTCCGGTAACGACATCTTCAGCCGCGACTCGATTATCTGTACATACATCATCTCATTTTTTTTTATACCACTTAGGTGGCAGACAATCACAAGGCCCACCTGATGGGAAGCGGTCACCGTGGCCTATGGACGTTTGCATTCTCATTCTCTGAGCCTATTCACAACTCAGTTGGGACTGGCTTTCTATTAATGTTTCTTTTAAAGTACTAAATAAAGTAACTAACATTATGTTTGCATTTATTACACAAATAAACGCTAGTTTTTTTTTTTTTTTTTTTTTTTTATCTATGGCACGTCAATTTGACTTTACCTCGCCTAGTAGTTTATCAGGCGCTTCCAGCATACACCAACCATACGGCAGAAAGCTGTTTAACTATTTATTAATCTATGGTTTAAGTTCGATGTTAATAACTAGGTGGTACTTCATAGCACGAATACCCCTTATAATACTTGCTCTCTATATCATAAAGTTATTATTACTAGCGTAAACAGAGCAACAGTCTCCTCATAATTGCGTTACCGAATAAAAAATGACAAATGAATTTAAAATAATTATACACTTTTTATAACAGTCGGGTATTTCTGCCAAAATAAAAGATTTATAAAAACACCAATTGAAAATAATTATAATATCGATATTCTTTTAGTTTCAAAGAATTTTGGACACAACTCAAACAAAAATATTAGATTGAGATAGGCACTCAATCTAATAATTTTGTTTGACTAGTTAAAATGTATCTTACCGTCCGCAACTGTTGTATCAAATCCAATTCCTCCTTCTGCTTATCGAACTCTCTCTTCATAGTAAAGCTAAGCTTATCAGGCGGCGAGTCCTTGTTCCACGCCATCTTGCCAGGAGGCTTTGGCGCCGCACCTTTTAAGTACGACACACTCGTTGTTAGCAGCCTAGCATTATCCCCATTCACTTGTCTAGGTATACTCGACTTTCCTAAACTGTTGTATCCTATCGTATTAGTAGGCGATTTAGTAGGTGATGTAGGCTTTATGTACGCGTCAGTCTGTCCATTGACCCGACCGTTATAGTCTACATTCCCATTAACAGTGGTATATATCTTGTTCACATTTCTAGATGGCACTACTTTTTGTACGGGCCTTTTGTTCTCCTCCTGTTTCTCTGCGATTCCGTTGCCGTTTGTGTTTATCTGGTTCTGGAACTTTCGAGGTGTGGAGTGGAGGAGAGGTGAGTTTGGCACTTGTGAAGTATTAGTTAAGGAATTGTTTATTGAGGAATTGGAAGATGCGGATTTATAAAGACTAGAGGATACGTTACTGAAACCGTTGACTGGAGAGTTACTTGACTTTTGGTGAATAGGACTCTGGTTTTGGGATTGTGGTGATGAGTCCAGCTCTGGGGAGGGTTGTTCTGTGCGGGGGCGGTAGATGTCTTGTTGGCGCTGCTGTCTTAATGCTTCTTTGTATTGTCTGTAATGTTGCAAAATGTATAATTATTATAATGGGATACCTTTAGGTTTGTTAATAAGTACATAATTATCCTCTGTTAAAAGTATTAGCACTCAAAACGTATGTACAATATCGTTAGATACTAAAGTATTAATACAATGAGCTCCATTGGGTATAATTTATTGAAAGTTATCAATATTTATTTATTATCTTCATTTATTTATCTTTAGGTATCTATTCTACAATAGTAAATGTCGGATTTTTAGTCTAAAGCAAATTTTTCGTAAAACTTTCGGCTTTATAATAATGAACTATTTATTTTGGCCTATTAGTCACGGGTGAAATCGATCTAAACAGGAAATCAAGGCAGTCACGAGTGGAATCGAAATTACGAGCTAGGCAGGAAATCGCGAAATATAACATAAACTGCAGTTAACTTTTTATATCGATAATCCTCTCACGCACGCACATTAAACACTCGTGAGGCAAGAGTAAGTCTTAAAAGAATATTGTTTTAATTTTTTACAGATACACTAAAATAGCAGTCAATTCTCCGTCAGTCTTATCTTTATGCCAAAATTATTTTCAAGAAAATATTCGCTGGTTATCTTTGTTTTATTCATGCTCTAATAAATAGAGACCAAAACAAAGAAAATGCCGCCTTAATTAGGCATAATATACTTAACCTAAGTTTCTAACCAACCCTTCGCTGGTGACTCGAAATAGCTACTTCATGTTTGTAAACCCTCATTAACAAGAATCGCTGCTAACGATTCAACATCATGCTGACCTCACGGAGCAATTTGCTTAAACTAAATTTAATGACTTTAAAAGGGCCGTTAGAGCATTTATTGCTCAGAGCAGTACATTTCACCGCTCACTATTATGTGCTCACTGATATTATGTATACTGTACAGTTGTAGATGATTCCACAACTTATAGCATAATAATAACAAATCTTTTGCAGATAGTTTAACAACAAGTTGTGTGATCAGTCGACATCTGAAACAAGTATGTGATATCCAACAAGATCAGTGTCACAACAAATTTTCACGAAATCTTTCGAAGTAAATAAAAAGTGCTGACTAACGTAGTAGCCTGTCTTGTTATGGAGCTACTTTTATACGATGTAGTGTAATAAGATGCTGGAAAGAACTGAATCTTAATATGACCCCTTTGAGCCATCTCATAACATGTAAATATTGACCTAGTATGCGTTTCTAGGGACAGGATACACTCATATATCTTTGTGCGGGATGCCAAACAAAGACTCTAAATAGAATGATTGATTGTTCCGTGCAAAGCCCGCCATCGATATTCTTTTGGTAATTCGTAAAAGTAGGTGAATGTTCTGTATTGGATCATGGGTTTAATGAGACTTACAGCGGGTCATGGCTGTTAACATTAGCAGTTGTAGGTTTCGTTGGCAATATTTTTTCTGTAGATTTCATAGCTTTCTGTACTACAATTTATAATACTGGTTGCACACGATCTACCAGTTAAATTTAATGTGATGATACTTCATGAATATATATTTTGGTTATCTGCTCTTTTGTAGATACTTTGATCGCTTTTACAAATATTAAAAAAAAACAGCTACATAAAGTAAAATAAAATACAAATATATCATGCACGATTGTTGAAATAACTATGACGTCATTATAAAGCGCCCAATTTGGAACTATTCACACAGAAGATTTATATTAGGCTAATATCGATACCATAAAATTATTAATTGGTAACGCGGTAATGAAGGAGTCTGCATTTTTACGCTAGTAACATTAATGTCTATGGTTTATAATATTGATCAATTTTATTTTATTCAATCTGTATTGCTTCCAAATTCAAATTGCGCGCTTTTTATGACTCGAACGTCATCTTGTGATATCAAACCTTGTTAGTAAAAAAATACAAACCAGTGCGTATGTTAGTGAATGTCGTGCGTTTATGACATGTCCCTACCTGTAGGTCTGTTGATGGGCTAATTTACTCTTATCATCGCCATTGGACATCCCATCGGGTGAAATACGGACGCTGAAAGGGACAACACCGGGGTTAATATGGGTATGAGACAGAGGAAGGGTGTGATGATTATGTAGGCTATAGTTTTACTTTTACCTCTGTGTCAGCCAATGCATAGAAAAAAAACAAAGAGAATATATAAGCGGCTATTTCTAGCTATATTATTAAAAGGTAAACCCCACTGTAAGAAATTGAATAAATACATAATAACGGTGCGTTTACTGGCCGAAGTTAATAAATCTAAAACATCTTTATGTAGATTACATTCGTTACAATCTGTACATTTTTTTTGTTGTCTGTAAAGTTGCTTTTAATATTTTTAAGGTCATAACAATAAGATTTATTACGTATATTGTAAATTTAAGCTCCTTTGGACAAATACCCAAATAAATTGTACACACGGTCAAATAAATAGCTGGCTTATATATTTCATTTTGAGTACCTTGTTTAGGGAACTCTTTGACCGAGTGTACACAGTTTTGGTTATTTAAGCTATTTGTCACTCCATGTAGATAAAAGATTTATTAACTTCGACCGTTAGTAGCGGTCACAGAAACTTCTAAAATGTTATTCATACTAGCCTAATATTTCTGTGAAATTAATCATATCACTGGTATATATTCTACATAGTAATTACCATGTTGTAATAACTGTAGCCGCTACAAACATGCACAAAAATCATTAAGTATATGTAACACGAACACCCCAATAAATTAAAAAGGCTAATTACTAATATTCTATTTCACACATTGCCACCCATAAATTATGTAATAATATCCCTGTAATGCTGATAAATGATATTCACAATTTTATTAGTAAGCACTATGAAAAAACTCTTTATGAAATACAGATTAAGATGGCGCCCAACCTCACACAAATAAAAATTACATAACAACATAAACTCATGCCTTTATCCCCGACGGGGTAGGCAGAGGTGCTAGCACCCACATTTCGCTAGTATATGTTTAGGTCCCAATGTAATAGGTGGCGAGCCTATTGCCATTAACCGGGCACTTATAAACCTGCGATAAATACACACATAACTTCGAAAAGCATCGAAGTCATTGGTGTGTGCCATGGTAAACCTGGGATGGCACTCGACACCTCGTCTCAGCAGTCCATTACCACTAGGCTACCGGGGATAAAAATTAAATAGTAAATATTAAAAAAAAATACTAATAAGGTGGATCACGCTGTATAATTAGTATGTATAGCAAAATGGGATTCTAACCCATAACAATTTGAAACCAATTTGAAAACAGAAGAGACCTCGGATTCGACCGGGATTGACGTAATGATAATGTTGAATAATTTGAAGCCAAGTCGGTCGCAGACGGTTATAAAAATAATGTCAATGCATTAATTACTATGAAATTTTATACAGATCTACATTTTTTTACCCATTTATTAGCATTCAGAGATAAAAACCTAAATCTGCTTCAGATAGTATGTAATCCACTTCTAAATTATAAACCACATGGAATATAAAATAAAGAGGATTTCCTTAAACTACATTACTTTTAATTTATGGACGTCAAACTCTGACATATTTTGACCAATCACGTCACGCAATTCAGCGACAGCGTTACAGTTTACTATAGAAACAAAGCCTAATGTTGAATATTTCGGCATGGATACGACAGCGATTGCTACGGGATACTTTAAGGCTCTCTTAGTTTTATATTCCATGCTAAATCCTACGTGAGAATTAATATAGCATCAAACAACGGGTATCACAAGCTCCATTAACTTACCCGGAGAGCAATGGTGTTAGGGGCGCTAAAGGGGTCTCGCTTGATAAAGACTGCGCCCTCGATAGTGCCGCTCCCGGTGACAATGTGGATGGTGTACTCGGTGTTGAGCGACCGCTGCCACCCCCTCCGCCTGCCTCACCACCGCCTTAGAATAGAATAGAGATTTAAAATGCTATTCATTCGATTCCGATCAGCATGGCATTCTGTCATCGCAAACGTATTTCAAACAATGAATGTATAAGGTCAATGAAGTCATACCCTTGTTAATGATTTAATTATCAAACAAGGTCTAAAGGTTAGATGATGCGGGAAAGATAACTTAGGAAGGTAAAACTTCCAAAAGCGTTAAGGTATGATTCCGTAGTCGACGACAACTGCCAACGGCTACGACAACTGCCGACGACTACGACATACGACAATTGCTGATGTGTGCGTCAATATGACGCAACAACACGTCGTCTGTTGCGTGCGTCTGCAGTTGTTGTATGTCGTCGGCTACGTAATCGTACCTTTAGCCATCTGCACTGTATGTACTAATTAACTACACGATTTCAGATGTACCTTCTTGCAAATTTTGTAATATATAAACATCGGTAGATAAATAATATAACAGATAGAAAGCAAACGGACTGTATGCTATAATTCAAGACCTAATTATTTAAGGAAGTAAAATTCGTAGTAAATAAACATACTTAATTTATTAATGACATGTATCTACCAAAGTATAAAAGGAATAAGATGTTATCTCTTAATCTATTCGCGAAGATAAAAGTTTTTATTCATTTTTTAAAATAATAATGCGAATTCGTGCTACGTTTTTTTAGAAAGCAGACTATTAGTGTTCTTCATAGGCGAGTTTATAATATTTATAGGTTACTTGGGTAGAATGTATAAATTGAACACGCGTCAAAAACAAGACTATTTTTTTTATCTGTTGGAACACTCTGAACTCGTTCAACTTAAAGAAACCAATAGTATACAGTATATTTTTATATTGACAGTATATTTTGTATATTTAACAAACGTTTTAATGTTCAATCACATGAAATACATGATTAGGGAAAGCCGGGTACATAAAACAATAATTTACCTGTTGATTTGCTAACACGGCTTGTGTCCATATGGCTAGTGCAACCTGGCCGTACAGTCAAGCAATTAATATTTATCATATGGTCGCGTTAATACCCGAGTTTCACTAATCATAAATCATGCAACGCAAACATTTAAAAGTGAACACGTGAAACACGATACGGAACCAATTCTCTAGTCACACACTTTTCATTCATTTATGCACCCATAAAAATATACAGAAATAATAAAGCACCAGCTTTAAAGGCAGAAGCTGTCAATCTAGCTGGCAATAAAATCTGTCTTATAAGGAATGAAGGGGCTCAAATGTAGACCGTTCCTACTTCCGGACGGACGTAAAAATAGGAATTAGAAGCGTGCTGTCCATATTTTATGGCCGGCGGTCATTTGTGAATGACAACAGTGATTATAAACGCTGGACGCTGTGAATGGTCAACTGATGACGGTGTGGCTGAGTGGGTCCGTTTGAATGAAGTTGAAAAAAAGGACTAACAATTTCACGTTTTGTTTGCTCAGGACAAAACGTGTTGTGACAGTTTGAATTGACCATTGTGGTCAATATGTGGTTTTATACTTAAAATAGATAGTATAAAAGATGATTATGATTGTGTTGAATTTCAGTGTTTTCATTCAAATGTAAATCTGTGAGCTGTGAGCCAATGATTGCGTATCAACAGGCTTGTTTTATAAACCTTTACACTACTATAACTGCGAGTGTGTCTACTCTCAGTGCAGGATTAGACTACAGACTGTTATAGCCCATCTCACAGGATTATAGCCTAACCCTAGCCTTAGGCTAGAAAGAATAAGGAAATGAAAGCCTAAACAATTATACATTCCCGTCATTCAAGTCAGTCATAATATGACAGGAAAGTTTGATGTCAATATCTACTATTTTCATAATGTAGGTCATACCATGTCTATTGTCTATAATATAATTTTGACTTGTTTTAGGGCGCGTGCTCTGCAGCTATCGCGGACCCTTCGACCCTGTTGGATCCTTTGTGTCCATCCCAATCTGGCCCTTACGTTTGAGGAAGGATAGTCTTCTCAATTAGTGTGGCTGTTTTCTGAAATTGGTGTAAGAAATCCTCTGGTTTGGGGTAGCCTTTCCCGAAAAAATTCGTTCGTTACCTTCCTAGAGTGTGACACTCGCACAGTATTTATTTGCTCGTTTTATCGTCCTCCTTGCAGTATGTGCATTTTGCGTCGTTCATTATACCAGTCTTGCCTAGAGTGTATTTTGTACAGTAGTGGCCAATAAACGTACCCCACTATTTTGCGGATGTTGTTCCTACTGAGATTGATTATTTTCTTACCTTACCTTTGAGTATATTAGCAAGCTATAGAGCGCTCCTCATTATCTATATCTACATTTAAAAAAATAGATCATACTATGTCTAGGTATATCAATACAATAATCAGGTGTATGTAGGTATACTTATGTGTACTTACCATCATTAGACCATCTCTTGTCGACGCCATCCGTACTGTACCCACTGTCAACGACATGCCTTGGTTTATGCCTAAGACAGTCAATTGTAGCATTTCCTGAAGTAATGATTTGATGCGTCGCTGTCTGGTTAGGTGTGTTGTTCATAAAAGAACTGTGTTTCGCCGACCGCCGAGTTTCATCTGTTCGTCTGTGTGGTAATGTGTCTTTGTTCGCCATGTTTTCCAAATATTTAAATATGTGCACGCGCCCGCGCATGCATACCTGGAAAGAAGATTAATTTGTCAGTAAATATTTTTCTTTAAATTTTCGTACTTAAGTTTTGTAGCTTTTGGTTAATAAATACTAGTGGTCGTTCAGTGGTCGAGATTCGACCATAGTTAATTAAAAATATATATATTTGAACATTATTGAAAGTTTAAAGTCATACATTTCGTACTCCTTCATCCGAAAAGGGATCCAAGATTTTCGCTTCACGTTATTAGTATATAGATAAGATGCACGTTGTGCTTATGCTCCATTAATATGCTTTAGTACTATTCAGGTCATAAAAATAATTATTGAGACTTATAATCAAATATTAGAATTATTGAGTCTTTGCAATCCAAGATGTCGATCGTTGTATTTGTACTATACCAATTTATCTTTTAGAAACCATTGCAGGACCTACTTACTTTGAAGCAAAATCGAAAAACGTATGTAGAAATATTCTATAACAAAGATGGAAGCAAGAGTCTACTATTTTGGAGCCCAGAGGCAAAAGCTCGTAATCTAAGAAAGGAAGGATTTTTATATTCAATAATAAAACCAAATTGCATTATGTTACATGCATACAGGAATGTATTTCGCAAGGTAAATAACAAGGAAAACCTTCGGATTCCTGAAATGTTTGCCATATAACAATGCCGTTTCCTCAACAATGTTAGTAAGTAGAATACAGAACATTGCGCTCAAAGGAAAAATTGATTAATTTTGCAAGTAGCAAATGTTCCGGAAATGGGAATGGTGACGCCCTATTTATTTCTATGTGTCGTAAATGAATAGTAGTAATCTAATTTTCTGTCTCAATACTCTAGCACAACCTGCTTCGTCATTGATAACATAACATAAGCGTCGGTAGCTTAGTGGTTAAGGAGTAGGGGTCACAATCGAGAGGTCACGGGCTCGAATCCTGGCCATTACACTACCAACGTGAACACACTCCTAACACAAGCCATTGAGCATAACTGGAGGGGTTAGAAGGAATATTAGTAATTGTGTGTGTAGCAGTGGTAGCTAATATTGTAATGTAACAAAAAAACATTGCTGATTTGATTTGATTTGATTAAATAATTCCTGACTCCAATATCTCCAAAACTTAAACGGATAAAAGCTTTCATAAAAAGTATTTAAGAATTACTTCTGTGATGAGGAATCAAACTATAGTTTACGTATATTCTTTTCGTCCGAGTCATTATCCGTCCAATAACCCGAACGCTAAATAAATTGTTTTCTTGTTACTATAGCCCTTGGCGCCTAAAGGCCATGTAATAGACGCAGAGGGGTGGAAAATATAGATATAATACGACCTAAATAAAACCAACCGTAGCCCCTAAAGCACATAATAATAATGTCATAGTAAAATATTGTCTGTGTCCTCTCTACGTGTACGACAATATGGACTGTATTTTTTTTTATCTAAGAATTAATTACTTTAGAATTATCCTGTCCTAATTTGTGTTACGTAGGTATACATGGTGAAAATTAATCCTTAATAAAAGGCTCAGTACATATAAGTAATGATCTTTAACAGAATAATGTATAACTTTCTTGTTTATCGGTGGTAAGAGACCGTGGTCAGACCTCATAATGTTTCAGTAAAATGCTACATTTAAATACCATTGATGTCATTTATCCCATTTTCCAACTAAGAAAAGCGTAATTATAAAGTATCATATAAAAATTAACAAGATTCCTTTCTGATTGAAGACTTTATGACTCTCAGTTAATAGAACATAGAACTAGATATGTATACCTATGTAACACCGTTAAGTTTCCTGAAGAAAAATAACTCAACACAACATACTGTAGTCGGCGGTGAGACCAAAGGATTGTTGTCCAGATTGAGAGTAACTAATGTGTTCATATTGCGTAATTCTAGTGGAAGCGACGATATGCAGTTGCAGCTTACATCCAGGTGCTCCAACCGAAGGTATGTGATTTCTGAAATTAAAACATACTGTTAAATAACTGAATACCTGCAGCATAAGAGCGGTGCTAATATTGTATTTGAGTTATTAGACACGTTTCCAGATTTAAAGCAACTATCTACTGATTTGTTTTTAATATTTAATTCCATCTAAAATCCAAATCCTACCAGCCAATACGTTGACAGTAAGTCAAAAATATATCCTGAATTATTGCCTTTTAAATGTTTATTGATTCACGTTGTGTAAAATCTTCATTCTATAAACGGATCGATCATATACTTAACAAGCTCTAAGAATAAACGAAACGAAGTGATCTGAACCGAGGAAGGTGAAGAAATTCCAAGTGCCGATTGACAGATCTGGCGTAAGGAATATATTTATGGCGTTTTTAGAGGTGCAGGAGTGAGGACGAGCATTCACAGCCCATTAAACTCGTCTTACTAATTATACCTACTACTGAAACACGGCAGGGTGATGTATTTTTAGTCAACATTTTACAGTAATTTAATTAACTAAACTTTAGTATATGCTGACGGGTAAAAGAGGTGGAACCGATCGAGAGAAATACTGATCCCGCTCTCGCTACCCTCAGGAACCTGTTCCTGAGATAAAAAGTAGTTTATGACACATCTAAATTCGTTCAGCCGTTACGAAGTGATAGTGTTTCAAACAACCTTAACCTAACCTTAAAATTTTTGCCTTTAAAAAGTAGTAGTAATATAATATCATAATAAGTTATGTTACTCATAATAGAGTATTTTGATGATATCGTGTCCATATTTCAATTTCAATGATACTTAACTAACGAAACGTTTTCCCTAAAATAACTGTTCAGCGGTAAGAGATCAAAGTCATTTCCTTGAGTTTAACTGCAAACAAATTGAACTTCCCTACTCAGTGCGAACCACTTCAGAAGACGAAATAAATAAACATTCACGTTATATCCTAACTAGACACGCTTGGAATCAAACGCTGGTCATTGATGTCGCTTTAGATAGTAACGTTGTATCAAAACACAGGTTTCTTATTCATAACATCAGTGGCTAAGATTACTCACGATAAGTTTAGACTTTCCGTAAGTATTCGTACATTTATGGAAGCTTTAATGCTTTTTATAATAAGGCGAGCATAGAAGACTTGTCCATCTTATTACGCCGGTAAAATATGTGGCGCTAATCAATCATCTTTTCTCTTTTATTGAATATACACTTGTACTTTTTCACATATTAAAGAAGTGGAGAAGTACAAGATTCTATCAATATGACATGTGTAATAAATTCCACTAAGTAACCATCGATCAACAGTTTAATTAGCGTTATTTCTGATTGTATCTGAAGATTTCACAAGGCAAAACACCAAAAGGAGGAGAATTACTTCCATGCGGAGGTTCCTCATGGAAGTAAATTTCTCCTCCTTTTGGTTTAGCTGTATAAGGCTTTCATTTGGGCGAGTGCCCACCCAACCCCGAGCCCCAAAAACACCCTGTCATCTTCAAAACGTCTCAATATTGTATCGGGACTTCTTTGTCCGCACCCAGCCTCACTTTTTTGCCTCACCATTGTGCGAAACATCTCAATAATCATGCCGTGAAATTTGTCAGTCAGTTTTTCAATTCATGTACTGAGAACATGAGTAATATGTAACTAGAAAAAAGGAGCAAAGTATACATATCTACATGATGATCATAAATACAATATATACCTACTTGAGTGAGTTGCCGCAAAACTGTGTTTGCAAAACGAGGACAACCCTATTAGGTACAGCTAAAGGTTAATCGCTCCCCAAAGGCATCTTTTTCTTATGAATTCCTTTCTAGGTCATACACCGAAAGTATAATGTATTAACTTACGTAACGGAAGAAGTCCCAACTGATTATTGCTGAGGTCGAGCGCTCTAAGACCAGCGCAATCCCCTAGTGTCATTGGCACTTGCGTGAGCCTATTGTTGGAGGCATCCAGTTCAGCTAATGACGACATCTTGTTTATCTCCTTTGGTAACGTCGTAAGCATATTGTCTGGAACTAAGAGCACCTGAAGTGGCATTTGGCATACTTCCCGCGGCAATTCAGTTAGCTGATTTGAACTGTGGACAAATTAAACATAGGTTATTGAAGGAAGACTTAAATATGAGATCATTTTTTCTAAATAATCAACAGCAAACGTTCTTCTGATATACTAGAAATGTCTATATTTCTGCAAAATAAGTCTGTGTGGCACAATGAGATTTCGATTCCCGGATCGATCCGGCAAAGTGATATCAGGATATCACCTATTTCTGTTAAGTCCTACTGCAACTTGCAACCCGAAGTCTAGGAAACTTGAGAGACAGAAAATTGAGAGAATTCCCGGATCAAAATCTTAGTGCCATTGATATCTACGGATTTTCAGTGATAGGCACAGAGTATTTAAAAACAATTGAAACGCAAATGTTACTCCTACTAAAGTCTAAAACGTGGCTGCTATTATTATTATGATTATATTCTAAACAAACCATGTTATTTGATAAACATACACAACATTTGCTTCTAAGATTTCAAAGTGCAACATAATTTATATCTACATAAGAGTCAATGAACGGGAATATAAACAAATGCACCGTACGGATACATCAGTAAAAGTTTATTTTTAACGAAGAAACCTACTTTACATGGGATTGCGTTTAATTAGATCGCTCCAGACATAAATCGGTCGTCGCTTAACCTAATAGTTTCGGAGCTCGTGCCAAGAGAACTAGTAAACATTGCTATAAAGCTCTTGTAAGCTTGCTTATGAAAGAAACAATCTTAGCATATAAAAGTTTATTACGTTACGTGTGGTAGCTTGTATAGATAATTTTATAATTTTACAGATAAGATAAGTGTTGTAAACATTCTAATACAAGACCACACTCGATGGTATTATCTGACAAATACATGTTCAGTACGTTACCTTTTCACATAGGGATGAACCTTATTTAATAGGAACCTAGAATAACAAAAACATATAATTTCAAACTATAATTTTCATAGGGGATAGTTCATACTATTTCTTTTTAGACTCACAAATTGTAATAAGAGTGTATAATTTGTATAAACTAGCATCTCACCGTATCTGTTCAATTTATTATTGGTATTAATCGTCACAATATTGGAATACGAAGTATCAAAATAAGATTTTGAAGTTTGAAATTTAGTTCTATTCAATTCGACTAGACATTTCAGAGTGCATCAAAGAACGTACATTTAAATATACGTTTTCTAAACAAGTCTCACCGTTCTTAAACGAAGGTATTTAAGACAGTAGTTTCGAATAGGTAGTCATTTTCCCTGTCTAGACACCAAAGGACGTTGTCTCGGAACAGGATTCAATTGTACAAGACTGGGAATCAATAAATAGATAGAGAGGTCGACGTTCTATGGAATGAGAAAAGAACCTGCTACGTTAACTACTGCGGATTATTTTGCAATAAAAACCCCCGATCGTTATAACCACAAAGAGTTTGGCCTATATATACAGTAGTTAGGATAATTGTATCGGATGACGTCAACAATCGAAATAAATAACAACCACTGAGCGAAGAGTATTAAAATTGATAAAGAATATTGTAGGAATACAATAACTACAAGTAATATATAAACTAAAATGTTTTAAATATAAGTGATATGTCTTGTATAATCTCACCTACGGTTATCAAAGACCCATAGACGGCGTGCATTTTAGTCGGTTCGAGTTCGACATAATCACCTTCACCGAATTTGGCGGAGGTAGTATCCGTGCGGATTTTGCGCACAATAAATAAAAAGAAGTACAACATAACCGCCCGCGCTGACTTCGGCGAATTTCCGCACGGGCAAAAAATTTGATTTATCGTTTTTACATTTTTCTATTGTTATAAAGTATTAAAATAGTATAGTAAAGTTATATAGTCTAGTAAAGTAGTTCACTAACTAATACATGATTTGAACAATTGGGTATCATACAGTGAGCGTCAAGTCGCGAGGCTTTAATCATTCACACTATAATACTCACTAGATTCATATTTATTAGGTAAGTACTTCAGGGCATACTGCAGTTGAAATTAGAGTCGCATCATTAGTCATTAAACATTTTTACTTGTTTTAATGACTAATGATGACGACTTTAATTTCATATTACAATTTATTCTATTCTTTAATCTATTCTTATCAATGAAATAGGTATAGGTATTTTATTATTTGAAAGTTTCTTTCGAATAGCAGAGTAAATAAACAGAGTTGATTCTCCTATGATTGAAATTATAAACGTTGTTTGTAGAATGCGGTTCTAAATTGGACTAAAGCCACAGGATCAGACGAGACAAATTGTTTGTACTTAAGTAAGATCACGTTTCTAGAAAATGGCAACCACAAAACCAATATCAGACGTATGTTTTCGAATTCTCTTCTTGCACTGGAGATATTCTATCTATTAACACTACTAGAGAGTGCGAAAAAGATATCAGTTTTGTATGATGATGGTAAATGAAAGTACCTATTGTCTCTAAGAAAGTTCGAAATAAATCACTTATAAATAGAAAAAAAATGCTTACTTAATTATCACTCATACAATAGGCGTTTTACATGCGGTGTCGTACAAGACGACTAAGAGATACGTCTGTTTAACATCAGACAGAGCTCTAGTCTGGAGAGAGCTCTGGAGTTTTTGTGTTGTCAGTGGTATGACCAATTTGTCTACTGCGCTGGCGGCACAGAAGCTCTCACAACCATCAACACTCTCCTTCCCCCCCTCTCTTGCCCTGGCCGCTTCAAACAAGGAAGTTACCCTCTCACGTGAAAGCGACTGTAAATAATAACAGCAAACTGCACTTGATGCGATTCGTGAGCGCACTGTAGGAAACCAAACCCAGTTTCAACTGTCATTACTCCTATCTTCGTCACATCATCAATGTACTCTAAGGATTATTCGTCTTCCTTTTTTGGCATATAAGAAAAAAAAGAGACCCCTCTGTCAACAATCTAAGCAACCGATAGCAACTTCAACTTATAAAACGTTATCTACCTCTGACAAACATCCTGTTCCTCTTTATACTGCCAGGTTTGCAAAACAGTGCTACATTTCTCAATATCGTTCAACGTGATACAACCGTTATCGGACCACCTTAAATGGCTACATGACAGTTTCACTAGAAACAAGAATACGAAGACTGTCATTCAATGGCATCGTAAACAAGTACATACTCAATGAAAATCTGTATAGTAACGTAATAAGTATTGCATCGAGATTGTGGATTCAAGTTGAAGGAGGGTAACTATCAAGTATTTACAGTATATGAACATTATTTTTGGTTACGCGCAGGCTCGTTTTTAATTCAATTATGTCAGTCAGTTTGCAGCAGAATAATAAAAAGTAGCAAAAATGGCATTTAAACTATGGAACAAAACGTTTGCAAATTTGTGTCACTTTTATTTGAATCAGAATCATAACACACAAGAGGGATATTTTTACGCTCTGCCATCTCCCAATTCGGTTACGGTCGGCTTCTATTCTAAGATGCGGCTGCACTTCGAAATTGTCTGTGAAGCTACTGCCATCTGACTTCCACATCTGGTCACAACAATTAGTCTTACCTGCCAACACCAAAATGCAAAAATGCTTCGCCCCTTGATATCGAAGCATTTTGGGATGGTGGCGTTGGCAGTTAAGACCAATTGCTGGACCTTTTAGCTCTCCAGCTACCCGTAACGACTAATAATATAACAGCTCTAATTCGTACATTATTTTTATTATTATTATTATTTAATTGATTTCGCAAGAAAGAAGTTAACGTTTATCCGTGACCTCACATTTACCATAACATCATACTCATCATCAAAACTTTAAAATGCGGTTATTATATACGTTTAAAAAGAATGCGTAGTCGGTTACCGTAACGTTATGAAATAGCGTAACTTATTCATGAAGGAAAAATAAATTGCCTTATTAAATTTATCGCTAAGATAAGAGGATTATAAAGACATTAAACCGTGAAAGCTGAACTGTTAGTTAATTGCGAAGTTTACTGTTTTTTAAGTCAGAAATTCTTGTCTTGCAACTATATTTATGTACTTAGTACTTCTGCCCAGGGGCATCTGTCGTCAGGTTTTAAAAAAGCGCATAATTCTTATAAACCTAACCTAAAACTAGGCCTCGAAGATTAAAGCGGCGCTCACCCACCATGGTAGATTCAAGATTTTACCCTATGAAATTTCATAACGTCTTGACCAACTCGGTCTTTAAGAATTATTTAAAACCCCAAGGTCAGTTAGAGATCGTAACCTTTGATCACATTCATCATTGACACTCTCTAGATGCGTCCTGTTTATCCTCTTAGAGCAGGTACAAATACACCCACACACTTTACTCTCAATAACATCCTGAACAAAACGTAGAAAAGTCGACCTTAGGTTGGTAATGATGAATTTTTTTATGCAGACCACGTTTTTATTCACGATATTGTTTACTGTTCAAGACAAAGGCCACCCCCACCTCTATCTACCTGATATTGATGTACAAGAAGACAATATATAAAATTGTAGTATTGGCACATGAACTCGTCTAATATTGTCTTCTTTCAATCCAAAAAATTTAGCTCTCAAAAGTACTTATAACCTATTTTAGTTCATCTGGTCAAACATGTCTCCGTCAAATGAGTAGACACAGTGATAATATTTACTCAGGACGTTATTGGAAGGGTCGATCCCCACGTATATAGATGGATAGAGATAGGTAGACCACTTCTCGTCAAGTTCAATTTATTGAAAACCAAATTCGAATTTGAATAGGAATAATGATAAGATTTAACAATATTTTAAGGCATTGAAACACAAAGTTTTAGAAATGACGTGAAATTAATGAAGATTGAATCGCATTAGACAAAATTTCCTGAAACAATAGTAGTGAAAACAGAATGTTTGTGTTAATGCTTGCACGTAATAGACAGTCGGATAGTTTGCGTGTTGTACAGCTGCGATATTTTCAAGAGATGACAGCGAGATTACTAGCACTGCTATATTTATACAAGAGAAAATCAATTAACAGTATATTGCCTGATTGTAACCACTAAAAAAATTGCAATAGATTTTCTTAATCCTCAAAGTCCAAAATCCAAATATGAACGAGAAATTATTTTCTAAAAAATAGGATTATTTTGCGTTAGTATTCCAAACCAAGCACAAACTCAGATACACGATGTATGAAAAACAAATTGCAGTACCCCAGGCTTCCCCTAATAATTTAGTTGGAATAATTCGCGCGTTCCGCACTGGTGATTCAAGGTCGATAGTGTATCGATTGGCCAACAGTGGGGTCGTGAAAAAGGGAACATGTGTCTAATCAAATAAGGGGAATCGTAACACTATTAAGGCAATGTTGGTAACTATAATATTAAACGAATGAATGAACTAAAATAGGATTCTGGTGAAATTCATTTTCCTATAATTTTTAAAGCTAAAGCATGAAAGTGATAAACTTCTGACAGCGGAGTTAAAAATTATTAAAAATAAAAATCACTATTTCACACTTCTACCAAGCGTTAGCAGGGTATACACCTCATTAGAAAAGTCAATACGTGATATTCATTATACAGTAAGTACCAGCAAAAACAAATGATCATGCATTGTGATAGCACGACGGACGCCCAACTACAGGTTCAATCGTAACTAACCATCTAATAGGGTTACACAATAAGAGCTTATTCACCTCTTTCACTATTGTACTACACATTTGGCGAGTACGCTCCATTTTCGAAAGCCCGTATGTTTGTCACGCGCATGCGCGAGTTGATCGGACTTCATGGTGCGTGCGCGTGCGCCGAACCGCGATCACAATGCGTAAGTTACGCTTTGCTGCTGGTTTTATGAGAGTGTTTGACCAATTTCGTAACTGGAAATGTTTTGACAGAAAGTTGAAATAGGCACTATGCATTTAATGACACTGCAAACAGCTTATGTTGTTGGTATGATTACTGAAGTTAATGATTAGACTGCTGAATGGCTCTAATTGATTCCAGAATTAAATCAGAAAGATTAGAAAGGTATAAATAAAATAATAAGATAGATAGTGTATTGAAGCCATCTGGTTTACTCGTAAATATTAAAATATTTTTTAGTAACAAATAATAATAACTTAAGTAGCCTAACATCAGGTATTATAAAAACACTACAATAAGATACCTACCCAGGTATTATTATTTATCGGACTGTATTTGTTTTGATAGCGAACGTACAATTGTATGGTGTTGTTGGGTTTTTATTGAACCATTCTGTTTATCGGAGTGCAATCTGGAAATTGTCCAGTTGGTGGCAAAATTTCTGCCCTATATTACTTAGAATCAACGACTGGATTAGTGGAATTTAATACAAGGTGAATGTCATAACATTGACAGTTAAACTTATTTAACTGTTGAGAATGCTGCAAGGCGAAACCGAAATAATAAATATTGCTAAAAAGTGCAACTGTGTTATCAATATGTATAACAACAAGTTTCACCAAGTGCCATCAATCTACAATATTAAATAACTTGTTACTTATATTAGTAAAGAAAGCATTTACCTATTATGTTAGTAACGCAACGGGGACTACTTTTACGAAAACCATTTCACTTGTGAATGCGAATAGTACTACGAATTTATTAGTCAAAGGCGATAAAACACACTAATTAATATACTTATTAAAGTTTTTAATAATCTAAATTAACTCCTATTTATAAAATTAAAATAAACATTCACAGCAACAGCTTTCGTATTTTTAAGACGATTTCTTTTCTCGATATAGATTGCAGAATTCCCATTGCTACGAGTATATTGGAAAGGTTAATTGAAAAATATTGATATTGGTGTAACATTTTTTTGTAACATTACTTTTACTCTGCACATCAAACACATAGATATACTTACTCGTAAGCACTTATCTATATATGGACGAGAATGGTTTAGAGATGAAGTTTGGAATGTAATGGTTTTCGTATTACTAAATAATTTATCGTGGCGCATACCTTTTATTTATTTTGTTTGTTATTAAGTTATTTCGCGAACACTCACATGTTCAATGTGTCAAAGTGTTCGCTTGTATCGGCTCCGCGAAGCCGTGCCCATGTTTATGATACAAGAGAAACCTCATCATTCTAAAAAAGGAATTCTCAGAAGTTACAATTACGCTCGACATCGTTTTTCAACTCGTGTCAGTCTTGAACATTAGTTATAATTAGCCGCAAATTGCTCTCTAAGGGAGGTATAATTAAATTACAAGCGAAAATGCTTTGATTTGGAATTGAGAGTAATCACAGGTAATTATAAAAAGCAACCTACAGAGTTCCTGTTTTATAAGTAACTTTTTGCAGTATAAAGTACCTAACTTGCTATTATATCCCTTTTCATTCATGTAATACATTATAACTTAGTTTTACTGTAGGTATAGGAATATAGTATTCAATCTGAAGTAATAGTTTCAACGTATGGAGAGTTAACATTAAATTGTTGTAAGATTTACGAATCCAAGGTCTACTTTAAATATTAAAAAAATGTAATCTGAACGCAATATGAATCTAAATAAAACCTTTATTCCGATTGAACAAAGGTAATGTGAAGACACACGTTTAGTCTACACAACTTGAAATTCACTGATTACTCACAATATGACTGATTTTCAAAAGACTGGCAGTGGGGTGTGGGGTGTCGCAAACCGTGTAAGCCTAGTAATTGCGTTTATGAAGTAACTGTATATGTGTTGTGTATACGTCTTCAAGAGCAAATAAATAAATAAATACTGTATAGTGCAATACCCGCCCCTCATACTCCGGGGCTCGGTGAGAGCTTCATAGTCTCCATACCCGAAGATAGGCCCTTGTCGGCCGGGTTGCGACGGTTATGTTTCTTACTATCTCATCTTCGGGAATCGAAGACCTGAAGATGTAGTGCGTTTAGTCGGTTCGAGTCCGACATAACCAAGCTCACCGGCTCCGCTGGGGATGAAATCCATGGGGATTTGGCGCACGTAAAATCTATTCTACAACCGGCTTTACAAAATGGGTTCTAGATAATTTCTCTTGTAAGTTTATGTAGGTAGATACTTACTGGCTTTCACCAACATGAAATTTTGATCCCGTTTCCCCAACGTTTGAGAACCTTTTCTTGTGATAAAAAGACAGGCATAGGTATATGCGTTGTCCCAGACTATAATATCCTAACTTTTTTTTCTAACCTTTCAGTCAAATCCGATAAGCCTTAGTTCTCCCCGACAAATAATAAAAAGGGTTAAAACATTAAAATCTGTAAAGTAGCCAGACCTTACTCGTATCTCTTTCACTTTTATACACCATCTTTATAACACCGTCGTTATCACAGCTGATACGTTAACACGGTAACTGCCTGTCAGTTATCACCGTACCCACGTGTTTCACGTCTCAAGAGGCGGCCGTGACATCTCAGGTCAATAACCTCACCACTACTATTCTATAACAGTATAAACCAATGAACTTTATCTGGTGGGATTAAAGTGCACTGTCAAAGATTAAGCTGCGGTATATTGATCTTTATTCTTGAAATGTAGAATGTATTGTTATTATTTTTATAGTTCAACTTTATAAAATATTCGATCAAAATATAAATGGCAATTACTTGACTCGTGTTACAGAAGTTCTCGTATGCGGCTGAGACTTCCAACTCTACTAATTCAGCAGTTGCCTGCTTTTACGACCTCGACAATAATGTACCTACAACACTTTAGATTTTCATTAGACAAGTAACGTGTACTACAATATTACCTATACTTGGATCTCGAATATGATTATGTTATACCTCTCTAACCTACTATAATTCTTCGCAGTAGACGTCCCCCATCATTTCGCATGCCATAGGTACTTACCACAATGACATACATTAACAATTCTGTCATTTCTGTCATTCTTAAAACTTTTCACTAAACTGTCCAGACCAACAAGCTGGATTCTACATTTTTTTACATCTTCATGTAAGGACTTGTGTTTATACAAATTGTATTTCTAACAATAGTTATTTTACTTGCAGTTTTTAACCTAAAAATAATAAAATAGAAAGGGACAAAGCAACACATTAGCAAGTTAGGTATAAAAATAAAAATCGACTACGGCATAAACAAGAATTTATTTCTAAACCGCAGCCATTAGTTATTCCTCTCATGTCCTAAATAGTTAAGTTTGTTATTTTTATACGCGGGTGACGTGTTTTAAGTTCCTTGCGTTTTTGGATCCCTGAATGATAGTTAATTTTAGAATAGTACCTACTCGTAAAATACTTAAACTAAATTTCAATGGTTGGACAGAATTAGTTAAGTGATACTTAGGTTAGTTCAGCATCTACCACTACGAATCTCCCTACTTATATTCACAAATATACTCTTCACAAGTCTCACTATAGTGCAAACAACCCTTTACCTTTGTTTCCACAGGTAATTGAATTATAACAGTATCGGTAAACAAGTACCCTAGTATACAGTCTCATGTTACTCTTCGATAACTTAATATTTCAAGATCGTATTTCATGAAAGTCTGCTAGTTATTGTCATATTATTGATATTTTTTTATTATATCTAGGTCACTAACACGTGCGTATAAACTGGGAGTACTGTGACCATTATTATAAATAGGGACGTTTTACAGTTCTATTTTAGACCTCACATCATGTCACATCCTTGACTGTGATTTAGCGTTGAGGTCTCTAGAGCTATTATGTTGTTAGTATACTGACACAGCTGTCATAGCATAGGAGGGTGTAATATTTGTGACCGCTAGATCATTTGCGATTATCCTTGTCAGTTATATTAAGGCTGGTTCAGCTATACGTTAAATTTATGTAATTAATAACGAGTTACACTTCTGGACTCATAATTCATTCATTCATAGCCCAGATACGTTGTATAAACTGCAACTATCCTTCCCGCCTGGATGTCCTCATCATCGACAAAACAGTGCATGAAGCAAAAAGTTCTAAGAGCTACTAACAATATTTAGAATCTCTGCCAAGTAAAAAAAAACAAACCGAATAATGCTTAAAAACAAAATACTAGCGCGGAGCTGTCAAACGTCTCAATGTAAAAGGAACACTGCGCTGTGTAAATATCACTCAATGCTACGCCTACACGAAGAGAAATATTGGACGTTGGTGTACGTGAACGGTTGGCGTTCGGTGGCCGGTTCAGCCGTAACTACACGCCCGCGGGCCGCGCGTTTCCCCCTCACATAGCAACGGACGGGGGACAACCCGCAGCCCGAACCGTTCGATACAAACGCGAGCCACATGCGAGCGTTGTCGCATTGCCGCTAAGGCTAAGGTAACCAAGCTATGTATTTTGGTCGGAAACGTATCGTCAATCCTAGAATTTATATTAGACAAGTAGGATATTTGAAATTTCGTACAGGGATATATTATAGTCTAGTTCTAGAATAATATATAGGCTAACTTTTATCTCTGGAATAGGTTTCCATCGGTCACGGAAACGAGTTCAGAATTCCACACGTGCGGTACTACGAGCATCAGCTGTCTGTGTTGTGAAGTACCATTTGTGACCCTAAAACGCTAGTTAAGATGAAGGTCTCATCATAAACATTACTAGACTATTCCTTTTTATGAGTAGCATCGCACGAGGAATGCAAGCATCCGCAGCAGTCATGTCGGTAAGATCGCAAACAAGGATAGTCCCCTTCTTGGTGCGGTCACGTTTGCCGGCAACTGCCTAGCCTCATGGATCAACAAATTTTTTTCGAAAAATATTAAATTCTTAATGTAGCTTAAGGTAAAATAACGGAACGGTAGTATGCGTTAATATCCGTCATTTTCAAAAGAACGATGGGGAAATTTTTTAACTTCTCATTTATCTTTTTTCCCACGACTTTCAAGATCCGATTGACTGGATCATTATGTGAGACAAGTTGCCACTTAACCCTATTTTATGCCAAGTCAACAAACCTTTTGACTAACCTGGCCTTAGAATGCTCTAGTAGGGAGATACCTACTACATATGTGAACTTCAAACATTAAACACTAATCTTGCACCTTAACACATTTACTTGCGTAAATTAACTTTATTACTAGGTATCTCTTAAATAAAAATACTTACACATTTTCAGATAATGTAGTGGTTACACAAGCATTACAATTTATTTAGAAAGTGTGAACTTAATTTATGCAGAAAATGTAAAATGAAAATGTAGAATGAACGTTAAAACAACGCATATCACAATATTTAGTCGTCGTTAAAGGTATATAAATTATCCTTCATTATCGTGTCATAGCTATTCACCCTAGCCAGTATCGGCCATTTTGGAAAGAGAACCGCGGCGCACGGCGTTCCCCCGCTGCGCGCGGCGTTCCCCCGCTGCGCGTCTTCCGTCAGTCGCTCCGCTAACGCCCGCTCGTATATACGGTCTGCCGGCTACGGTCGACGTCGACTTATTTGATAGCACCGGCTTCATAACATCATGCAGTTTGAATACGACCCTGAAAGGCTTATCGAGGAAGTGAGGAAGCGCCCCGGTATATGGGATTACGAAGATGCAGACTACCGGGCGAAAACCATGAGATATAGGTTGTGGACTGAAGTCGTCAATGAACTGATGCAGCCCGATATTAAAGTAACTAAAAGTGAAATGCGGGAACTAGGTGCGTATGGTTTTTCTATTTTTTTCAATAGTAAACACTTCAGATTTCGTTGTTTATTATTCTTCGACAGATGGCCCCACTAGTACGATGATAAAGCAGACTGCCATTGTCGTCTCGTAAATAATTTGGTATTCATAGACGAGACCAATAAATAACATGGCGGTGGTATTATTCAGGCCTACCATAACAGGTAGTTTGCTAACAGGTGGTTATATGGACATTATACCAACCCACATAATATTATGTGTTTCACATAGGATCTATTACGCTCATTTAGTATTAATTTTATTCTCATAAGACTGTCAAGTGTCTCTGTCTCTGTACTTTCTTATCAGTAACAAAACAATTAAATATACGTACTTTTTCATTTCAGAAATTCAATTACAAAAGAAATGGAAAAGCATTCGTGATTGCTTCCAAAAGTATATCACTAACCCGAATAGAACAAAAAAACCTTACGTATACTCTAAACAACTACAGTTTCTTTTAAAAGATCAGGAGATGCCTCGTAAGGAGGGGAATGATCTCTCAAGTGACTCTGATGAACTCGCAAAGCAGAATAAAAGAAATAAGAGAGTATGGCGGAAGAAGCAGAGGTTAACATTGGTGAAGGATGAAGATGTATCATCGGCAGATGATGACAACAGTCAATCATTCGATACGCAAGAGGACTCCAGGGATTACTCGAACGACGGAATCGATATTCGACCGTCTAAAATTGCGAAAGTAAATAAACCCCAGAAACAATTCGACGAGTTTGCTTTTGCCAATGTCGACACGCAACCGAAATTGGAGACCGAGGATCCGGACAAAATGTTTTTGTTATCCCTGTTGCCGCATTTTAAAACAATACCGGAAGAGTACCGTTTGAACGTCAAAATGGAACTGATGCAAGTGTTACGAAATGCGAATTATAGTACGGCTCAACATAAGCTTGTTTAATTTGTGATACGTTCATTGCACTATGGGATGTAATGTATATTATATTCTGAGTTACATATAATAGTAATAGATTGAGATTAATGTAAATTTTATCTCAGTGTAAACAGTTTACTTTGAAAGTATAATACACAGTGTAGTTCTTATCCCGATTATGTATGTAATATGATATAACATTATATTTCACAGTGAAAAGTCAACTGTAGATATAAACAGAGTATGAGACTATATAAAGTAATGTAACGTTCCAAATTATAAATTTAAATCTTGTTATTAATTTCTAGAGTATTCATTAGTGTATCACTTATGGATTACGTAATTAATTTAATGTCAAATACATTATATAATAACTGTCATTCAAATGAACATCAATACATGATATTATAATGATCTCGTTTTTAAGATTTGTTTAATGTTATTAGCTATAGGTTAATTAAAAATTACAATTTATTAGTGTCTAGTTAAAATCCACTTCATTAATATAGTAGAAAGTACAGAATTTTGCCACGGCCCTAATAAAATATTCAGGGTACAATTTGTCAGACATACACATAAACTATTATAAAATATTATAAAAATTAATGATTCTTTTTTTCCTTTTTTATCCGATAACAATCATGTGGGCTCCAAAAGTTCCTGGACATCTTAAGATCCATAATACTTTAACAGTAAAGTCTAATTTAACCAAAAATATAAATAGGGTTAATAAAATAAGTAAACTCACACAAGTAGTAACCCTTTATTTATTTCATAACATCAATAAGTAGTAGATCTATTATTATCCACCAGCTTCTAAGACCGGTAGTCATATAGTGGCATCATTTCATAGAATTTTATTTTGCCATCATTGTCCAGGAATTTTAAAGGCCCACAACACCGCATGAAGAGAGATGACCATAGGCCGTTTAACATCAGACTGATATTCTATAGCCCAGGTACACCCAATGTGGGTGTCAATTCCTCTACATGTATGCATGTACATAATATAACAGCACTGTTTTACAACTAATAACATCTACCCAGTAATGTTTAGAGACTAGACTTACCTTAAATCTAAATATGTGAGAGACGTCAGTCCACCAACTGCATTGGGTACTGCCCTGATAATGTTTTGCGATAACAGTAATTTTTCTAAATAAACGTACGACGTCAGTTCATCGGGCAGTTCAACGAACCGATTTTTTGATAAATCTGTAACAAAGAAATTAATTATGAATTCAGTGAACATTGATAGTGGTTACGGAGAAAGAATATCACCACTCCATCTTAAATTAAGGAAATTGTAAGGAAATCCTAGCGGAAAAATACGCAGACTATATCATTGCGATAGAAGGAAAAGTTGGAATAAAACCCTGTATCAACCCGTGCATCCAGCGGCAATTCCAGCAGCGTGGAAACAGTAGGCGAAACCCTTCTTACATTAAGAGAGACCTACAGCGTGGAAATAGTAGGCCAAATCCTCCTAATATTGGGAGAGGCATATATCCAGTTGTGGCCTGTCATTGATATTACACTGATACATTGATATTAGTTGAGTATATATTTCTGGATATTTTAGACTTTTGTAGGCGATGAGGAATTGAGCATAGCAGATAATATACATGTAGAAATGAGGCGAGAATAGTATCAAAATATAATTATAAGGATAATAAATGTCAACCTTTTAATTTATTACGCATTTAAATTATGGATGCAACTGCAACAACCATTATCTTCAGAGTGCATTAACATGTCAGCCCTTTATAATTCTGCTGGCAAACATTTTGAACCAAGTAATGCAGCTTTAGATTCCATTAGATTTCTTCGTTAGAAGTGAACACATGAATAATATTTAAACGGCAGTAAAGCCTAATAAAGTACCTTATGAAGCCATAGTAACTCATAACACCTTTGAAAATATCACAAACCAGGTACCATGAAGGCTTCAATATTGAAGGGATTTTGCTATACGGCGTAGTTTTACGGCTTACATAATGGCAGCCATGAAACTATACCTACTTTATATTGATTTAGAGTGCTTACACAGGCAACAAAGATAAATAATACGATATTACGGAAAGGGTGTTTTGTGTCCAAATCATAAAGATACCGCAAACATTTACAAAGTTTACAACAATTGTAAAGGTTATGGACCTATGGCGTATTGGCTTCGATAAGTAGAGTTCGATATTCCTCCCGCATAACAGTTATGTAGATAGCACTAGAGAATGCAGAAAACCGCAGAAAGGTCCACCAATTTATGGTTGAGGTTTGAGTGAGTGCTGTTATTGTTTGGGAAAGCACAGACAGAACTAAAATAATATATGTTTTAGGTGTATCCAAATTCTGATCGCTTGTCATAAGTAGTGCTATCTGCAGTGATGAAAAGCTCTACGACCTCCCTATCTCACAATGACATTTCGATGGTATCAAATGGATTCTTGTAAAAGTTTCAAATTGATAGTAACTACATTAAAGGTTAAAATCAATTTTCAAGCTTTATCATTATTATTTTTGCATGTTGAAATATTTTTATCAACGAGACTATTAGAGAACTCTGTCGTGATTAATTTACGGTTTTTATATTCGCGTTTCAGACTTTCAATTATTAAAATAACAACCACTTCACATAGACACACGAATCAATTAGCCTATTGCAGTCTGTTGAACAAGTCTCTCCCAATATGCGCCATAACACAAGATCATCTGTCTTGTACACCTAAATCATCTCAGTACGCACTTTAATATAAAATATGTAATGAGATGTTCAATGAACTCAAACCAGTACTATCATCTACTTACATAATAAAATTGTACAAACATTAATTTCTAGTCTACGTAAACTAGTTGGTTGTAGTTCGTTGACATAGCCTCGCTATGTTGGTTGATGCGGTTTGCGGTAACCGCAGCGAGACATGCAGGATATCAATGAATTATTATGATACCAAAGATCTTTGTAGTTATGCACGCTAATGATATCTGCTATGTTTGTAATCTGGGATATAACAAGGCTGTGATCTCAATTCCTATAAAAGCGATTAGAATAGTCACACATATACTGCATTAAGAAGCAATTGATTCGTTTTGCACGTGTAATGAGTACCTAAGCATTTACACGAACAGAGTTGTGCGTTGTGCATGTAATGTATAATGCATTATGATTATGACATACGCTATGGTTTTAGCACACCGTGAAAATACGCATTTAATCGACTTGCGATAGTATATTAGAATTGAAGGATATATAACATCACTGCCAGGAAATACACAGATACATCAGAGCGTTCACAATCCGGTAGTGAGTTTACAAAGATCTAATGACAGCACAAGAATGCCACATCGGATATTAACATATATGTACATATTCACCATGTGGAAGTGGTCTGTCAACTAAGTGAGCAACATTTTTTAACGTTTGACCTTATCCTCTAACGATGCTATTCGCGGTCGTCCCCAAAACCGGTTTCTGATCATAATCGATTTTGAACTTTTCGAATTATGCAATTATTTTCTTTATACTTTTATTACAGTACATTTAGGGATCGATTACGAATATTACCGAGATAATCGATTACAACGATCAATCGATTCAAAGATGATATTGATATAACAAATCAATTTAGCTCGATGGACATAACTAATGTAATCTAATCTACTAAGGTCGTTATTAAGATCACTTGTCTTGAAACGGTTCAACTCGATTCTTATGATTTATTAAAGTTTCAACTATCCATTGTGGATGACAGATATAGTAACAGCTGAATAAATAAAGAGCATCTGTTGAAGAGTTCAAGTGTTTCTTGAAAATTTTGAAGCCGGCCCTACGCCGAGTACCAACAGATAAGAATGTTTATATGTCTACTAATGCGCGATTTCATCGAAACTTTTAATGCAATATAAACAGAATTTTATTCAATAAATTTGATTGTGAAAAACGTGATACGTAGAGTTTAGTTAAACGATGTTTTTTTCTGATGAAAGCATAATTGTTTTACTGAACAGATGCGATTCTTTCACAAATGCTGGTCTTCACGTTCCGGTGTTTAATATTTTGGACTATCGACATCGTCTCCCGATACATTAATAAGTACAAATATTGCATATACTACCAAATTCTTATCGTAAGTTCTTTGAGCAAATATTATGTAGGAAGGTACACACCAGCACGGTATAAGTTGTTCACTGTAAGCAATAACAACGTCGATATCGACTATCTCTATAAACATCAGATATATCGCTGATTCAGATTCATACAGCGATTCAAAAAAGTGTGTCAACAGTCAATGGGCCGAGACTGCACCAAACTGGTTTCATCATACAGTTTCCGTGAGAGGAATGTCTTTCGTTTAACTTTTTGTATTCAAGATTTTCTTGTAATAAAGTCGGTATACTATAAAGTACAATAGTTATGAGCTATTGCATGATGGACGTGATCGGTCAAAGAAATATATAAGTTCGCTTTTTCAGAGAACGGAATTTATTCATTCATAACTCATACGTGATGGTGCGTACCTTTTTACTAAAGCAACATTACGCCGCATGTTTAATGTTTTCAATAAATTCTCTATTTGACTTAGTTTTTTCTATAGTATGAGTAACGTGGGTCACATAATATTAACAGGTACAGTACATTCATAATAGTTACTGTAGGTAAAGACAACAGCTATTACTATTATTTTTGTTAGGAAGTTGTGTGAGTACCTAATATTTGTATCGCAATATTCCGATCATTTCGACGAGAACGAGACTTACACTGGTGAATGTATGAATCAATGAATGACACTGCAGAGCGAGTCTATTGTAATATATACTTCTCACTGCCAATTGGCAGGTTTGCTACCTCAGTAGTACAAAACTGATTCATGCATTCATCATAGTATCGTACTCAGAACACTCAGAACACTTAAAGCATTTCTAATCGCGTCAAAATATGGCTATTGTTATCGTGATTGTAAATACGTCCTCATTTTTTTTCAAATACAGATAATGCGCTCTAGTATTATAGTATATTCTTAATGGAAACGTTCCTAAAGGCAGTGAACTAGAAAATTCAATAACTGGGTCGTGTCGGCGGAAAATTATAGTATTTTTAAGAATAAATGGTAATTCTGTTATGGAAGTCGTATAAAAGATACAAGTTGTAACCTAATTATAAATGTGACCGAATCAGAAGATACAGATGGGATCGTCTCGGCGAAATAATTGGTGATAAATATCAATTGGCGACAATCAAGTTGGAGTACAGACATATACGCATTATAGGTACCTACAAGGAAATTTCGAAATAAGACATAACATAACAGAATTGTATCAATACTAATCAAAACAATAACTCTTAGAAAGAGACTCGAGTAGCTACTACAGAAGGAAAGTATGGTCTCTTGATGTATGAATAGATGTGTTCTACTGCTTGTTTTTGTATTTAGAATGATAATAAAATAAAAACAAAAAAAAAATAAAACGAAAATGTTTTCAGTGTAGGTACATACACACAGCTCGTTTGCCTGAAAATATCTGTATTTTTAAAAGAAAACATAAAGGCGAAGTTCATCAAGGCTTGTTCCCATGCAAAGGCTTAGAATAAAAGCTTCTTTTCATACTGACTGTCAGTGGGCGATGACAAAAGAATGTCTTCTAAGTATTAATGACTAAAGGCAGACGCCTTTGAACAATGAAGAAGGCACTAGTTACTCAAGACTTGAAAATTTCAGCTCTCACGAGCCTAAGGCTGTAGTAATTATGATAAGGCGGGAAGCAATTAACATTAAAGTCAACACGTTAGAGTACATTCAAATTTTATTAACTGTCTGTAACTAGCGAACACGTGATAGAAACTCGAAATAGAACGAGTCCAATCTATTTTAGGTTTATAAGCTAGTTTATTGTATGATGCTCCATGCCTGATATTAAGACAAGTAATAGCAAATTGTGTTCTTGATGAAACAAATAATAAATTGTCGTAATAATTTTAATATTCGCACACAATTATTTACACATTTATCTGTAAGTAAAGTCAACAATCTGTCAACAGCTTTAGTATAGACATAAATTCAATGCAATTGAGGCCAACGTTAGGCTTAATAAATACTAGGACAGACTCAACTCCTGACACTCCATGATTATATCCTACAATTTCCGGCGCTTGTCATAAATACCACGTTCGTTACATGAATCATGACTCATGAAGCCCTGAGCAATCTTCGAACGCTATATTAGTACTAACCAAACATACCGTACTACACAGAACATGTTTTAAAAACAAACTACAGGACTATGAGAATAGCGTACGTTACAGACATGATGTTGTGGAATGACCTAATATGTAATATGTTTAATATAGATCTATGATAGCTATAAGTGTGAAACGCAGCTGAATCAATCAGTCCAGCTACAGTAAAGTCGAGTACTGCCGTAGTATCATAGACCTATGCCCAGAGTACCCTGAAAACTACTACGTCATCAACATTTCTCTTTTATCAGTAACTATGTCGTATTATTATGTTTGGATCGATATTTTCCAAGAACAATGAAATTAAGTCTCCACAAGATCGCAGCATGAAAGTAATTGACAACAATTTGTAAGAATTGCTATCTTAATGTTTATGTTTGCGTGTTTCAATTTTAGATATTGGCGTGTTTAAAGGCATTTTTGACGTCTGATGAAATTGGCAGAACAGGATATTATAGTTTAGAAATGAGATCGAGTCGAAACCGAGGCCTTACTATAAATGTTTTCTATTTATGCTACTAAGAGTGGCGCCAGTGAAAATACATCCAACTTGTCGATATACAGTATGTATATCGTTGAGTTGAATGGATTAATACTTGACTACAAAGATACGTTGAGTAAAGTGTTGTTAAGCCGTTTAATTAGATTTAAAGAGCAGACACACAGAACACAGCCTCCTAAATGAGAAGCTGTCACCGCTGCTTGAAAACAAAAGGGATCCTGTCTTCTGTCTTATAGCTAGGATTGCAAGAGCTTTTTGGAGAAATAATCCTCCAAAAAGGTCTTGCAACCGTACCTATAAGTAGAAATACAACACTAAAGTTTTCCACAGGGCATTACTCGTACTGACGTGCTACAAACTTGTTATAAACCTTCTTTAATAATATCTATTGTAATACTTCAGTGCAGTTAGAGCGTCCTACTTCTTACTTATATAATAGTATTCGTGATCATTGTTGGCTGGAGTACTCAATAACCGGTTTAACTCGATTTTGGCTGAAACCGGAATGATTGACAAGAAAAAAAAATATATTTTACAAGTTACTATCGATTTGCTTACAATTTGTTATATTCTTGTACAAAGGTTGGCTATTTCCACTTGACGAAGGATGGGTTGTCGGTTAACGCGTTAAAGGCCATTGGGTAATGTGGCACAACCCGACGACCGTGAACTTTTGATTGGCAGGGTGTAAATGACAGAGGTGATATCGAAATAGCACCATTACGCAAGGTTGCTTTTCTGGACCCTCACATACGTCTGTTGCGTGCATATTTCAGCAACTTTTAGTCATTAGGTACATCGTCAGAAAATTTAAACGCCTTTCGTTGCTTATACCTAATAGTAATTTATTTTCGCGACTGCTTATCCTTGAAGGTTTCACAGCATATCGCAGAGAACTCATGCTAGCATCGGCATTCTGGAAATGACTCCATAGTTGTGGCGTGCATTCCATAGAGACCAATAGACACTGCATACCAAATCGAACATATTATTATATACTTGTATAATAAAAGTAAGTACATATAATTGCATCCCACCTTAGTCAGATAATTTTTGTTTATCTTACTACATACATGCTACGTACAGTATAAAATAATTTCCGTCACATATCCTACTGAAATAGTCTATGCACCTCAGTGTTCCCTAGTGTAACCATACAAGCCTGACGACCGACAAAGGTCTTCCGGACTAGTCGTAGCAAGAAACTATCTCATGGGAATGTAGCCTTGGACTAAAAAAGCCGACAGACTATTATACCTTTCCAGGTAAACATTATCTTGTGCAAACAACGATGCCTATGTCAATCGATACGCTTGATAATGTCAAAACCTTTTAGTGTAATATAGATGAGATACAATTTGAGCACATGATATCGTTACAAAACAAATATCCATCACACTTAGTGTGACGATGAGCAAACAGTTAGTACACTTTGCAGCTATAGTAATGACAACGTATGGTATAGTATGGGCTTCCTATTTTCGAATAATTTCTTAACGTAAGAATAATAATATATGTGTGATATGATGATGAATTATGATTTTGTAAACAATGTGTATTTTCATTATTAAATTTATTTGCTCAGTATAAGTACTTCGCTAGTAGATAAAAATCCATCAACATCATGGAAACTATGCTGCAGTATTAACAATTTAATTGCAACTTGGCAACCAATATTGATACAGTAAGTTTTCCTCGTGTATTGATTGACCTCCAATGTCATTTGAGTCAATTTTTATATTATGTACAATATTGCGTAGAGTTTACAAATAAATTGACCTTTTTCGCTCTCAGTACTTTCACTGTAGTACTTTATAAAGTTCGCCTTTATAAAGTTTAAAATTCAAAACATGTTAGAATTACATATAGTCTGCATAAGTTTTTTTTAAACTGGTTAGTACTGAGGATTGAGAACAAGTTTGCGTACTTTTTATGCTGGCTAACGTCCTCGAAAAATAACCGTCATTACCACGTGGCTAACGAGCCCATTCTTCAAAGTCGTTTCAGTCTCATTTCTGTTGGATATATAGACAACTGAGACCGTACACTGTAGAGTGTTATACAAAATATTTTCCAACTTCTTGAGTCCAATGTAAATAAAACTTGGCAACAACGCTCCAAATTCATATATTCTCTACCGTGTCTTATAGAACCCATTATGTCATCACAAATGACACAGCTATATCGCAAAATTTATCGCAAAGATTGAATAACTGGTGATGTGCCAAGAAGTCGATACATGTGCTGCGGACTGCGGGCCTCCAACCTTGACCGGTGACCGAGTCATATAAATCTCGGCTCACAAAGCTTTGGCTATCTCTATGTATTGCAACAATACCAGTATGGTCAGCCAAGCCACTTTGATTGAATACAACTATTTTAAATCAGCACAATGAATGCCATATACAGTAGTATATATTATACAAAACGGATATCATGCTTCCAATAATTTATGACAGATATTTCTATAATATTAGGATACTGATCTCCTACATGAAATAGTCTAGTACCTAATATTTGTAAAGATATATTCCGATGTAATAAAACAAACCGTAGTGTAGGAATTTTAGTACTACTGCTGATATGTTTAAACAGTAAATACGCTCAACATCGCCATATTCATCGCCTAACACTCCTAACAGTTATAATCATCATAGCCTATTTATAGTAACAGCCAAGGACTTAGGTTTTCCTTACAAATGTGGACGGTTCCTTAGCAGAGTAATGATAGCAGTAAAATGTCACAAGCCGGGTATACTGGCCTTGTTCGGAACATAAGCATATTTCAAACTAGAACCACTAATTTTATAATAAGTAAATATCACAACTTATTGTTTATCACCTTGCCTCACATCATCACCATGATTATACAGCTTTTCGTGAGGTGGGAGCATGTACTATGTAGCAATAAATGCAAGCACATTGACACCGCGCGTGGTCAGCGGTTTATGCCGATCGGCGCTATTTCAACATTGACTCAAATTAGTATAATCAACTAGTTCAGGCGTACTCACTACTCTATGAAAAAATATAACATAACATAAACTCACGCCTATATCCCCGAAGGGGTAGGCAGAGGTGTTAGCACCTACATTTCGCCAGTTTATGTTTAGGTCCTAAAGTAATAGGCGCGCCTATTGCCATTACTTTTAAACCTGCGATAAATACACACATAACTTCGAAAAGCATCGAATAGTCATTGGTGTGTGCCATGGTAAAACCTGGGATCAAACCCGAGACCTCGTCTCAGCAGTCCATTACCCACACCATTAGGCTACCGCGGCTTTTTTTATGAATCATAGCATTATTATCATTTAGGATTAAGTTAAGTCATTAGACAGTTGCACTTAACTTCGTCTTAATTATCCCCCGGACGAGTAGCAGTAACACGTAAAATTGGTTCTTGGTACGTCTTATGAATTATCCTGACCAGATTCCACAACATTCACAAAACAATTGGGTAACCATATTTCGCTCAGTCAATCGCAACATGTTGTGACATTTCATGCAATAGACCTTTTAATTGACATTTCACTTTCTACAGCTTAGCAGAGGTTATGGTTCGGTGTAAGTGGTTTCTTAGAAAACGTATCATTGATGTTGTACGAGTTCTTGTTTACTGGTAATTCGAGTTAAAGTGCTCGTATGTTGATCACGAACAATCAGTGCGAGCCTCCTCGACCTTGGTAACAATTCATCAAGATTGCTACCAGCATATTACGCACCTATAGCCACTGAGGTTATATTACATCATACTCTATAAAATCATCCAGCGTAACATAAAATAAGTAATTAAAACAATAAAAGCTTGAATATAGCAACTAGTTTGTAATAAAGTTACCAATTTTATTATTATTATCAACAACTGATAAACTTATGAGTCATTTTAAGTTTAACCGATCAGTATTCAGTAACGAAAGCTTGCTGGTTGGGTATATTTAGTAGGTACTCATATCAGCTGGTACGGGTGCCCTGTCCTTAATTCTTGCGGCCATTACAACGTAAATACAATTACAAATCAAGTTACTAATTTAATGAAGACGAAAGGGCGTATCTGAACTCTCTGCTGTGGTGTTTCAAAGCGATTACAATATTCGGTTCTTCAAGAAGGATATTAGAAGGTTTTTACTGGGTCTGCAGCATGAGTATGACGAATCTAGTGATCAGGTGGGTAATGTGCTTATTTGACACCTAAGTGGTATAAAAATAATCTAAAAGAAGAAAAAAAAAAGCAAGATGTCACAAAGATCAACCATTAGTACTTGCAAACAAATGTTAATACAAATCAAATGTACCTATTTAGTAATTATAGTAGTACACAGTTCTGTTACATGTCTTAAAGGATCATGTGCTTATTCTGAAAATTTTGATCAATCGTATCGTCAATGTGTTCATAATTCACATGTACAATGCGCATTGCGCATGTGTCACACTTATAAAAATGGAGTGGCGTACGCGCGAGCAGTTTTGTTAACGGTAAAATAAAGCCATAGGCGAGTTTTTATTTTAACGACTATAGTAATGCTGCAAGCTGTCAGCTTTCGACCTTAATAATGCACAGCAAAGTCTAATATTTAAATTGTAGCTTATTTTAGAGGAAACGAAAGTAATAAAAGGGACTTAGCGGTTTCTTACTATTACGTAGTGAAAGGCTCATCATACCTCAATAGATAATTATTATATCACTTAATAGATAATGCTTATCACTTTTTAAGTATAGCGTATTACATTCAATTGATAGTGCACTCAATAAGGTGCGGCTTCAATAAACTCCATCACTTAAACTAGAATCGTTGCATAAATAATTATATCACCACCTAAGTGGTATTAAAAAAACAAATATTTCGCTGACCGTACATTATATTTTAATAAGCTATAAGAAAGGTCGAAACAACTACTTACGGAAACCTTTCATGTGTATACGAAGATACGACTAACAATTTGCAATTTTCGACAAAATATGTATTATCGAGAAGCATGTGTTGTGCAAGTTACACGTGCCGGCTGATCAATACACCAGTCGGGACGGCGACCGGCTGTCGGCGGCATGGCGTGTCACCCCTAAACACAGCTGATTCCACCTATCCCCTCAGGCAGTTCGTTCACCCTTCACCCCGCTCTCGCCTGCACCCTTCGGAACTTTCGATCTCGATAGAAATAACGGAATCAACATTTTATTTTAACTTCTGTAATTGCAAATTTCCTGAATGGTATGAACTCAGTTGTGTCAAGTCTATCAATATTAAAAACACAATCACGATGGCTATGATATAAAACATGGTCAAATGTGAGAACGTAGCTTGAGCAACAAATCAAAAATGTACTCGCGAAGAGGCATCGGTCCCTCTAGTAGTTCTAATTATCATATTAAATCGGAAGTACGTGATGGATACACTGTACAACAACAAGAACAATATACAAAATATTTGAAGAAGTTGAAATCTGAATTCGAGGAACGTTGGTGCAAGAAACACAGATACAGTGTGGAATTAAGTGAAATGGATAAAGTAACTACACTGGGAACGGGAGCGTTCGGTAAAGTTCTATTATTAAAACATGCAAAGACTAACAAATTGTATGCCATGAAAGTGTTAGAAAAAGAAAAGATAGTGAAAATGAAGCAAGTCGAACACACATTATACGAGAAACGAATTCTCGAATCCATCAAATTTCCTTTTACGGTCTACATGGAATATTCATTCAAGGATAACACCTACGTATACTTCATCATGCCATTCGTACCAGGCGGTGAAATGTTCACCCATCTCCGGCGACTGGGTAAGTTCGAAGAGCCGCTAGCGAGGTTTTACGCTGCTCAAGTAATTTTGGCCTTGGAATATCTGCATTTCTGTAACCTAGTTTACCGAGACCTGAAGCCAGAAAATATAATGATTGATAGAACAGGCTATTTAAAAATTTGTGATTTTGGATTTTGTAAAATATTACAAGGGCGAACGTGGACTTTGTGTGGAACGCCTGAGTATTTGGCCCCTGAATTGATATTGAGTAGAGGTTAT
The DNA here is from genome assembly GCA_963691645.1 of Pelosia muscerda. Classification (NCBI taxonomy): domain Eukaryota; kingdom Metazoa; phylum Arthropoda; class Insecta; order Lepidoptera; family Erebidae; genus Pelosia; species Pelosia muscerda. The sequence goes on from OY829100.1 coordinate 5,116,663, forward strand.
GGTTTTTCTGTGGATTGGTGGTCATTTGGTGTCTTGCTTTTTGAAATGAACGCTGGATATCCCCCTTTCTATGCGAATGATTCAATGCGGACATATGAGAAAATTGTAAGCGGTAAATACAGATGTCCTTCCAGCTTCGGCAGTGATCTGAGAGATTTGATTCGAAATATTCTTCAAGTTGACATAAGCCACCGTTTTGGTGTGATGAGAAATGGTGTGATGGATTTCAAAAATCATAAATGGTTTAAAGGTATTGAATGGGATTCAGTACTCAACTGCAGAGTTCAACCACCTTACGTGCCAAAGTACCGAAATCCTGGTGACTTGACGAATTTCGAAAAATGTGAAGATGAGCTTATGGTGGTGCAACATTCCCAATGTCGTTTTGAATCTGAATTTATTGATTTTTAATTGAATACATATATTTTTATTGGTATCCAATAAATAATGTAAGTAGCGTATTGAGTACTTTTTTGTAGTTATTAGGTAGGTACACAGATAAAATTGATACTTGAATTTTAGAAAGTAAAAATTTTAAAAACAACTTACCATACATGATATTACGAATATCATGTCTCTGAACATAATATATAAAACGCTTTTTTATGGCACCACTATAATTTAAACGCTAAAAAATACATCCTGAGCCACAATCTTCCATCTTCAAGTTTGTCGTTTTGTTTGAAGATGATTTGAATCTTTAATGGGGCACGTGTGTGGGTCTGCCTCGCAATGTGCGCCTGCGCACAGCCAACGATTATAATAACCAGGAGAGGCACGCGATCAAACTACATACGTTTGAGTTGAGTTTGAAATACGTGACAAAAGTGGAAGTTGACATTTGTAACCATTAAAGGATCATAGCGGTAGGTGCGTGTTAGTAAACATTAATTAATTAAGGAGAACGATTTAGCTTAGTGGTTCTATTTCTTTATTAGTATCAAGTGTTCGGTATAGGTGTGGTAAATCGGTAGTGAACGTGACTGCTACGCAGGATGCGCAGGTTCGAACCCGGTCAGTGTGAGTTGGGAAGAGGCTCAGAGAATGATGATCAAGTATTCAGTAGGTATTTTAGCAAGTTTGTATAGATATTATATGGGTGTATAAATAGTTTTCTTCTGCTACATACACAATGTTAACACGCTACTGATAGAGAATCGATGTAGGTAATTATTTATCACAATGACATTATAGGCTATCTATTTTACTAAAGAATACAATCGTTTCGTTGTAAGGAGTGACCTTAGGCAAACCGATACTAAGAAAAAGCTTTTTATCAAGTCGTTAATATGACACAGGCATACATTATGAGTCATTTTAATCTTCCTTGGCCCCATGAGTTCAAGACATGCACGCATATACATTATATACTGTTACAAAGATATGTAATATTTATTTGCACATGTACGAGTGTAGAATAGTTCGAAAACGGCTGACATGTGTACACCATATTCCTGAAAGAGTCGGCTAGATTTAGTATTTGACCCGAATTCAAGATGTTGTCTGCCAAGATTAGCATGAGTAACGAACTGCGATCACTAAATATTTTGCTTTCATTACATTTTTAACGAGTGAGTGTATGAAGTCAAATTTATTTTCACATGACATGCTTGATTAATAATAGAACTCTTTTAGTACCCAACAATCTGAAATACCTACAAAATACAAATATCAAGAAGAATACTTTCAAAGTTTTATCAAGAACCAGATTTATAATTCTAAACGCAAGTAAAGCTTGGAATAGCAAACATTCAAACTTTTGGCCACATTATTTGATAGAATACAGTATGAATTATGCTTTTAAAAATTACAATAATTAGTATTTACCTAATATTTTATACATTATATCTACACAATGACTAGGTACATTCATTAAATTTATACGCCGTTGATGGCAAGTTCAACAAGTCATCACAAATAACAGTACCTTGTAGTAAAACAAATTGCACACTTGAATATTTCATATTAAAGTAGACATGTGTTAATATTGAAAAAAAATATTTTTTTTAGTAAATGTTCATTAATGTACTACAAACAGATTAATTTTAGACATGCTGCATAAAACAAATATTGATGTACCATGTTAAAACGAAAATTCCAAGATAACTTAGTACTTACTTAATTAAATATCCATTCTTTCTAACATCGTGTAACCTCATTTTAATGACGAACGGGACTTTCGAAGTGGACGGAATGCTAAAGGGCCGACATACCATTTGATCTACGAGTATGTAAAACAAGTGTTGTATAAGTAGCGCTTTGAAGAACTTTGATGCCCACACAAAAAGAAAATTGTGACATAACAAATACAATTTCCATTCAAATTTTTTTGGTAATTATGTATTTGTGCCGACTTGGGTCAAGGAGTGCGAGATCGCTATCCTTATAAAGAGATTTCGAAATTACTGATCAATTTTATTCTTCTTGTGACCCAGAAGGCTGTTGTTATCTTCGTATCAATTTGATGTGCAGCTGTCATTTTTCTGGGTACTTATATTATTATTTATCATACACACAAAGAACGACGAATAAATACGGATATTGCGACGTCTATAATACAATGATTAAAACCTTTCTTATATGAAATAAATTTGTATTCATGTTTTATTCAGTTCAAACTATGGAACAATTTTAGTGTTGTTATTCATTTAGTTGTATGTTTTGTTATGAATCTTCGTCTCAAACCGTACGTTGTAAGATACGATACATTTGTGAGTATGCCTTGTCAAAATAAGTAAACATGTGTAAGAAAACAAACTACAGAAACCGCAGCTTACGCAGCGTATACGTTTGTTATTTTACTATCAACAGTAAATTTTTAGAAGCTTTTACCCACTAATAATAGATATTTTATAGAAAATCTAAATTATTTCATGATACAACGTCCACTATAGGCCAAAACACAATAGCGTTTCCCATCGTGTGCCAACTGCAAGGGACTAATGTAACGAACCGGAAAGTCAAGGAAGCGCAGTTCCGTCTCATGGGTAGGATGTGACGTCAAAATATAGTCAAGGCCTGCGGACTTGAAGGGTTAATTCAAAGGTGAGTCAGTTGGTGTTCGTTATTTAAATTCAAGACAATGGGGCAGATATTTATGTATAATTTATAATATAAGCGACATGTTGCCACCCACATAGTACAAATTGCGGGCTTAGTGCCGAATAGAATACGAGGTAAAATATTTCTGGACATCTAGCATATCTTTTTTGAAGACAAACTCAGTAATAGTAGTAATATAAAGGTCTATTTCACTATTATTATCGACGTTATGGGTGGTACAGCAGTTATCTGCAAAATAACCAGTTGAATGTTGTTGATACGATTCAAATATAGGTCAATTATATCGTTATGATTCTGTGTGTTCTGTATAATTATGTGCTCCTAAAGCCCTCATGGCACAAGAATAATTGGTTAGTTAGGAACTTGGAAAAACTTACTTTAAAATCTATTCGCCTTTTAGATAAATCTTGTGCTTGTTTCCTTAATGTATCTATTCAACAGTACATTCGTCAAAGAGTAGTTGAGAGTTAATTTTTAAAATATTGAAAATTTCAGGTCGGATCGTAAAATTATTACGAAGTAACTTTACTGCCTACTAAACATTACACACATATTGACAGGCTATTAATTTTTATTGGAGTCTCAATTGAATTTAAAATAGAATCTTGGAGCAGATAAACTGCCTTAAGTATTCGGCGGGTTGATGATTATTGTATTCACAATAACATTCTTTACAAGAAAATGGTTTCCCCCATTTTCATATTGAGAAAATTCTCTCTAATTATCTCTCCAATCTCTAACATTTGGTTTATAGTTTTAGGTACATATCTCAAATAACCTTTGTACACCACCCACGGTGCAACGGAATTTTTTATTTAAAGCGACTTTGTCATTACTATGTAAAATATTTCAAAATCTGATCTATTTTAAACCATATGACGAACTTTATGGTTCATAACATATTCATCATTTTAGAGAATTTCCTGTGTAAAATATTTGTAAATTTTCCAGCCGTGGGAAATAGTGAATTTATCATGTCTAAAATGTTTTCCAGCCTTGCACTTGACGCTGTTGGCAACAACCAATTAGGGAAAAGCAATATCGTAACTAGTTCACTACAGATTTTTGTGTTTGTATTAGATTAGTGAAGATTCACCATATATACAATGATTATGTTTCAGTTATTTCTATCAATTAAAACCTAACCTTCTACTGATAAGTCTGACAACCTTACGTCGTAAGCAGTAATGAGGTCTAGAGAGTCATCATTCAATAAAAGCTGCGGGCAAAACATTATGAAATATGAACATACGTTTCTATGTAGATGCGAGAGTACTATTCCACAAAAGAATTAAAATTGACGAAATTGCCAACTGAAACTAGTAAAATATGAATTCAATTTCAACTCAATACCTTGGACCAATCATAAAGAAATTAAGTCTACGCACTGAAGCTAAAGCCAGGCGTATTTTACGAGACGTTAGCACAATTAACGGTCGTAAACTAAGGGGAGATTACACAAGCTATCGTCGGGAACATAAAACAAAATTACATAAGCTTTGAAAGTAGCTGTGGGCTATGTTATCGATCGCATCGATAAACCTAGACCAACTTGGATATAACCTGAACCTGTTGTAAAATGACTGAGTTTATATAGAAAATATCCGCAAAAATTGAAGCTTAGTTTATTTATGCTATTGTTACACATCGCCGCGATATTTATTATTGAACCTAACAAATTTCGCCTTACGACATTCTCGAAGGTTTACATTGACATTTAAAGGTACAAAAATATTCTCAAAACCCTAGATCCTTTATATTAGGGACAAATAGCCTGCAATAACACACTTATAGGTTGATAATGAAAACTCTCAACCTTGAAGTGTACTAGTCACTTGAAGTCCTATCATTAGACGTCTGGGCTTAATTACCACATGTGCTGATAAAAGGAGAGCAAGTCAAGTGGATGCATGAATCTATAGCAAGTTAGTGATTGTTATTACTATGAATATAGTTATTCGGAAGAGTTAGTTAATCGAGTTCGATGTGTGTGAATAACAGGCACTTTGTAAATGGGAGCGTGATTTTGCCCACATGGATAAATTAAAATGTACCTACATTGTCTACGGTAAGCTATGTAAAGTGATTCGTCTATTGGAACGTTTAGTTTATATAAAGTGATTTGTCTATTGGAACGTTTAGTTCCTCTATAGAAATTTGAATTAAATTATATTCCAATCAATCGCATCAATCTATATAGACCTCTTCCAATGTGGCAACTGCTCTCGATTCTCCGCTTTGTTCAGATTCAGTCTGACCCATCAGCCCTTTTCAGATCATTTGTCCATTTGGCTTCATCAGTTCATCTAATTATAATTAGGTACCTTTAAGTACAAATGAAAAGAAAATAGGGTATTATTTTTATGGCTATTATTCTAATGTATATCTAGTTCACTATCAATTTCTAGCCATATTTAACTAAATGTCAGTTCTCCCAGAAGCTGATAACATTTCAGCCTATCATAGAATATTGAGTTCGTTGGACAGCATTCTAAAACTTACACCCGTCGAACGCACTATTTTGAGTGAGCTGACTTCACATCCTTCATGTTACTGATGTTAGTAACGGTCAGTTTGAGTGCTCTTCGAGAATGCTACTTTTAGTAATTGCCCACCAATCTATGGACTGTGCCAACATTTCCGTTTGATGTTTCTTCAAAGTATATATAAACAAGGTCACTAAATAGTAAGGTTGTTTAATACCATTATTTATCATTTTATTACTATTATTATATGTATAAGGCTATATATTATTATTACTACTAACACTAAAAAGTAAAAATATTCTTTCTTTAGTTTTTATGTACTATTATTAATCCAGAAATTTCTTTTGATTAGTTCGACCAGTTTTGAAAAATAGATACAAACTGGTCTAATAAAAGGTTACTATGTTAAGTATCTAATGGTGCTGACGCTTTGGATATGGGTCAGTTGCGACCGGGGCTGCTGCAGCATTCGATGCGGTGGAACGTAAAGGGCGCGATGAGAGGGATACTTACTCCTCAGAGTAGACATGTTTCTATTTCTTTATTTGCATATTGATTTGTTCAATTTATTAATAAATTATAAGTTTGTCTGTAACGATCTGATTGATGTGGTTTGACTATAACATTAAAGATCAGACGTAAGAGTCAAAAATCCAACGGTGCAATTTTTGCATTTAAATCTTAATGGTCTAGGTTTTAATTACAGGCAGTTTGATCTAGATAGTCCTATATAAAAATATTTTCAAAGATTAGCATTGTTAGATAATCTAATTATAAAATGAACTGACATGTGAATAAAATCTGCGCATCTGAATATAAATTCACTGACAAGGTTTTTTGCTTTTTAGCAATTAGACAACGTATGGATTCATTGACCTTTTAATTTGATTTTTTCTTTAACGTTGTAATTCGTAGCTTACACTATAACTGTTGTTTATTATGTAGATACCTTTTGTTTCTCGAATTATAATATTCACATACCTGCTGAAACTCATTATTTATTTTTGTCATATTTTTTTCCTAATCTTCTCTTCATTATAAGATTTTATTGAAATTAGTTTCACTGTTATTATGTTGGCTGAAAGCATGCTTTCGTACTTTTTTTTTAATTTTGCTATTGCTATTGCTCCGTCTGCGTGCACTGCTGACCCTCCCCAATAGCGTGATGCTACATATAAGCCTATGACACTCACTAATAATATGGCTTTCTATTGGTGAAAAAATTTTCGGAATCAGTCCAGGAGATAGTGAAATTACCCTCTACAATCTCCCAAACTTTATTTCATTATAATAATAGTATAGATAAAAGTTTCTATACTGGTATATGAAAACGTAATGAAGTAATGTAGACGGGAAAAGAAATAAGGAAGGGAAAATTAACATCAAAGTTGCGGCATTAGGTGGAAGTTTTTTCCAGAACTAGTGAACCGATTCAACTGGGGAAAACCCATCCTCATAATATTGACGTTTAAAATACAGTATTTCTACCCCGAGTTGAGTTACCAGAAACCAATCTTTTAATCCCTCTTATTTTCACATTTTGCTTTGTCACTCTTTCTATTAAAACTGTTCATTTCATGAAACCTAGTTATAGTTCTAGTTATATTCGGCTACTTCTTTCCAAAGTACAGTAGCTTCACTTGCTTGAAACAACAACACATGAATCTAACTTAGAACTTTAGTGGGTACGCCAGATCAATCCCAGATGTTATCACTAAATAGCAATTAGTTTGAAGGTAAACAGAAGTCTTAAGTAAATTACTTCCCACAAGAAGGTTTTTTTTCCTTCGCCCAAAAGGTTAATATTTTCCTTTTTTAAAACGAATATTAGCAACCGGAATAATTAATATTCCCACTAACCCCTTCAGCTAAGCTCATTGGATTTTGTTAGGAGTGAGCTCACGTCGATAGTGTCATGGCCAGGATTCGAACCTTAAACCACTAATCTACCGACGCTTCGCTTTGAAGATCTATTTTTCAAGTCGGACATGGAAGCATATTATATTTTGTGTCATGCCAATTGGAGAATGCATGAGAAAACCTATAAATAATGCTTGAAATGTCAAGCTCGATACATCTTTTGTTAACTCGAAACAAGTTTTCTGATTCCTATTGCATCTTTACTAACTTTCACTGGGTCTGCATAACACGGTTAAGCCCTTATATGGCATTAAGGTACGGCACCTTTATGTTTTCAATTCCCAGGAAATTATCATACTACTAAGTATTATGTAATCCACGATACTCTTTCAAAAGCTAGTAATAAAATCACAGTTATAATAACGAATTCAGAAAGGTTAATGCTTCTAAAGCAAGCTCCCTCGTGAAGTTAGAAATATAATATGGAATATACCGATAAATCAAAAATTGAATTTAAATAAAACTTTCAAAACAGTAATTGCACTCCAAAATAGCCCTCTGAATTTTTGCCTTTGCTGAGTCTTTAGTGCATTCATAATATTCATTTTTATTGTCACCATTTATATAATTAAAATAATAATATAAACTACTTTTAACATTAATAAAGTTCAAATTACAAGTAATTTACCGATATGCCATCAATTTACGTCAACAGAAGTTTACCTATCCATTACATTAGCGGACCTAATAATATCCTCAGACAACCTTGAAATCAGCATAAAAAGTACCCTAAATGGATATTCCATTACCACGATCCATTGCCAATGTGAAGTCTACCTACTTGAAAGGCTATTTACTAAAATTAATTGAATAGCCGCACGCGGCCAATGACGCCTATTACCTGGAGATTTCCGACATAGACCGGTAATTAATTGAATGACTATGTATTACACATACCGCGAAATTGATGTTGAGGGTAATTGTCCTGAAAATGTTCTATTAGTTATGTCAAACATATGACAAAGTTATAGACTAACAGGTACACATTTCATTAAATATATTTGTATGTTCACCTCATCATGTTTTTTGATAGGGTTCATTTTTATAAGCTCAATCAACCTAGCCCATCATGTCCACCCCAGTTGCATGTTAAGTTTGCACTTCAATGCACGGCCTTAAAACTTCAATCCTTTAATACTACTATACTCGTAATCCCGACAGAACCTGCGACAGTCCTTCGTCACAGGCTTCATCTGCAGGTGCCAGCTTGGGGTTCGAATAGCTTGGTTTGGGTCCATTACACCCGAGTTCGTTTGTCAACAGCGAGTTCAAAATGGTCTGTGGCGTATATTTGTAGCTTTGTTGCATAAAACTAAAAATCTGGAAAAAATAAATTATCTATCCACCTCTGGTTTTTAGTCAATTGCAACTACGATGTAAAAGCGCATGAATAAATCCTAAATAATTTGGAATAAATCCAAAATATGTACACATTTGCAAATTAGTTTTATTGTACGACACAAGATGCAGTTGAATTATCCAGTCAGAAATAAACTAATAAAACGAACATTATGACGCCAAGATGGCCGAACACAATCTTCCTTGTGTTCTTGCCAATCGAGAGTAAGCTCGCACGCATTTGATCTCGATAAAGTGCGCCGGCGCATATCTGTACAGGGAAGATAATCTAATTTACTTAATTGAATCAATGCACTTCCCACGAGTCTTTTGCACGCAAACTGTTAGAAATCTCAAGTTTTATTACATTCTAAATGCGACGCGACGTGGCTTTTACATTATAATTCCGTGTTATTGTACATTTTGACATTCACACCATTTAAAATTTTTGATTGATTGCTTACTGTATTGCGTGTAAAATCGCATTTCATAGTTTCGATTGTAAAATAGGTTTTGCCTCTTTTACAAGACTCAAGATGTTTGACGTAAGATTTATAGCTGCAAATTAACCTTAACAGCATTGAGCTTTGTAATTATTTAAACATACGTATGTCGAAGGTTAACGGAGCTAAATTCAAAATTAATAAACAAAGCTGAATACATAATGTCGGTACAGACCTTTTCGACTCGTGCCGTACATACGAGGCACATCTATGTAAATTTTACAGGACAGACAAGCCCAGCGAGGAAGCTCGTACCATCTGAATACTAATTCATTTCATGTATAAAATAACCCAACCATTTAAAAATGACGATTCATATGTACCTATGAGTCTCAGATTCATGTCCCTTACTCATGGTAGAGTTAAATCGATTAGTATTCTTAACGTAGATATTACAGAGAATTGAATAAGAATGAAGTATTGTAAGTTTAAAGACGCCAAAACTATGGCGTCTGCGAATATTAAAATACGCATGAATATTCCACGTTACCCTGGTGCTAATTTTACTTCATTTTGATGGCCATCGAAGGCATTGAAGCGATCTACTGGAAAATTAAAAGGGTCAGGTGAGGTAGGCCTGTTATTAAAATATACCAGAGGTCAACCTATCGCGTTATTGAAGACCTTGAGTAGCTTGTGCAACTCTACCCTATCAACCGACGTTCATGTAATGTTCCTTGAGACTAGAGGCATCCTAACAAGTTTGTATTTTTGATGTATTTTTATTTAAAGGTTGTACACTAACATATTATAAAAGCCGCTATAGTTATTATATTTAGATTTTGATGTATCTACGAAAATTATGTAGCGTTGGTTCTGCTAACAAAGAGGGCTGACATAATTTAAAACCTTAACAAACAACAAGAAAAGAGATTTTATTATATTGGTAACCGATAGCCCTGTAAGCGATACGATTTGTTTACTTTTTTTAGCTCTCACACTCTTCCGCCCCACTTCAACCGCGTATCTGTGTAATGCGTGTCAACATTTGAATGGAAATCTTCAAACACGGTACAGTTTTTGTCACATTTCTAATGCAACTTTTATCAATTATGCTATAGGCCCTATTCGTAAAGCAACAAAGTTCATTATTCATTTCGCACGTTGCAGCCAGTGAACTAGAATTACCCTGTGTGCTGTTATCGTTCCCGTCCCCGCTCTCGTTAGCGGAGGAGACGCTTGAGTGAGCACGGTGCACCTGTCCTCCATAACGCGATACTGTATGAACTGTATGTAAACTTTAAACTATAAAACTTTGCAGACAACACCCCGCAGTCGGGTCTACAACAAAAATTTACCTGATAGTTGTTTGTAATTCAATAAATATTAACCTCATTTCGGCTTGCAGCAGGTTGTATAGAAATTGTTTACGACACGACTTTCTACTGCATTTTACTTCAAAACGTAATATTTGCAGTGTAATTTATAGCCTAATGAATGAGTTTCAGAAAGTGGTTCATATTATTTGTACTTACAACTTTTGGATTCTAATGCCTTTCATATTAATATTTGATGTTGAATGCATAAATATAGCACAATCATATCTGTTATGCGATAAACTTCTTGTGCATTTGAATTTCCTGTAGGAAAATATAAAAAGATTACAAAAAATCGTATTTACACATTGATAAAAACCAGTAGGCTCAACTAAACCCGGATAAGTTGTTAAAAATTTTCGCATGTCGAAATTTTGGACTAATTTAAACATTTATTTACCCTAAACTTAAACGCAGTCAGTACTTAATGTTCGAACACAAGTTTGCAAGTTAAATTAATACAGGAACTGAGAAAAAGAACTGTTAAAGTTTTTTATCAGCAACGACAGCCACCCTCGCGTGTCTACTCTGATGTTGCAAACTTTCATCGGTTACTGTAGTCGCTACCTACCTGAGTAGTATCAAAACCGTTTTACTTTTTAATGATAAGTAAGGTACATTTCATGAAATGATTAACTGGATTCACAATTATGTAAAGTGTATACACTCACCCTCGGACGGCGAACTACATACATTACAGCGACAGGTATGCCTACGCCACACCCGGTTTCACGTAGTACTTTATCATTAATTATAACTTTGCGCCCTACCTACGTTGAACTTCCATTTAAATCTTAATATAAAGCCAAAACAACTTGAGGAAACAGGCAACTTTGTAATAATGCGGTTATATTAGTTTATAAATAGCTTATGCGATGTGTTTCAAAGGAATATAAATAATAATGCTGAGTTTCTTATTACTATTACTGCCTACTAAGTAAAACTCCTAGGCGCAGGCTAGACAACGGACGTTGGCTTAAGTCTGTTGTCTGGCCTGCGCCTAGGAGCCTACTTCACCCTCGGCAGCTGGTGGCCCAAGACGGCTGTGCGGTTTTGGTCGGTGCGAGTCCGACATAACCACCATCGCTGACTTCGTAGGGGGGTATCCATTGAGATTTCCGCACGGGAAAAAAAAGACAGTAAACTATATCGATGTCTAAAAAAATAAGTAAACCCATGCAAGTAGTATCCTCAACTTAATTACATTATTAGGTCGATCTATTTATCCAGTGGCTTCAAGACTAGAGTTGTGTGCATCACTTCATACAATTTTAGTTTTTTTTTTTATATAATACCACTTAGGTGGCAGACAAGCACACGGAAAATTGTTCAGGAACTTTTGGGAGTCCATTGTACCACAGATTGCCTACTGTACTGTAATTTATATGTACGTACGAAAAACGTTACGATTAGAAGCTTCCAAGGTTATAGTTAGTTACGAGTGAAGTTAAAAGCGTGTTAAGAAAAACATGTGCAAGTAAAAACAAGCAATGTCTGTTATGTTTTTTCTGCGAGTAACACCAAAATATAATTGAAGGTGACAAGCCTATGATTATCAGAATTGAACACTTGTTTGCTTGAGTGGAATTTAAACCAGTCTAAATAATCAGATTTTATTCCACGGATATACCACTTTCTACGTATCTGCATTAGCTCCTGCGACAAACGATTCAATTTCTATTTGTACAATCATTTATATATGGTTTGTAATTTGTTATCATTCCACTCTACCCCATTTTGACTTTCTTATTGAGTGTTATTAGGTATATTGCTATGGGGACCACTGGGCAGAACCGATCCAGTTAAGTACCAATACTGTAAAATGTGTCCTTGTTTGATACAAACATTGCCGGTTTAATGCAGATAAAGTTGGTCGACAGTGACATGTTGTACGATTTTATTTTTATACAGAGAACGCAAGAAGGGTTAATAAATAACATAACATAACATAACATAAACTCACGCCTTTATCCCCGAAGGGGTAGGCAGAGGTGCTAGCACCCACATTTCGCCAGTTTATGTTTAGGTCCCAATGTAATAGGTGGCGAGCCTATTGCCATTAACCGGGCACTTATAAACCTGCGATAAATACACACATAACTTCGAAAAGCATCGAAAGTCATTGGTGTGTGCCATGGTAAACCTGGGATCGAACTCGAGACCTCGTCTCAGCAGTCCATTACCCATGCCACTAGGCTACCGCGGTTTTTAAATAAATAAACACTTATAAGAAAAATTCATATGTAACCTGATTTCTACCTAAACATTCTGTTTTCAGTGTGATAGGTCACATAAAAATGCACAGGAAGATAATAATATCACTTGTTTCTGTATTAACTGTTCCATAATAATTTAATGCTTATGATTTTTGCCATAAAATGGAGGCTTGTGTTTTTATCTTCAACAAAACGGTAATACAAATAATGGTAATACAAGGACAGTTTGATACTTGCACATAAATGCAAGCGTTCATTTTGTTTATACAATTAATTTCTACTTACATTTATCATATTACTTCTATACCTAATATGAACCCACCAAACCATATCTTTAATTAATATACCGGTGTAATGAACTCGATCTAGTATATGGCGCCAACACTTAATATGTAAACTGTATTATAATTATGTAAAATCGTATTGTAGTAGGTAAATGTAAATTCGTTTGTACATTGTAACAAACACTGTCAATAACCAACCCTGCCTCAACCTTATAGGGAAGTGTTTCTGGCAAAAATATTGCAGGGAGGGGAAGGCCATAGTCATAGTTAATATGAGTTTGCAGATGAAAAATATACGTGGGTGATATATTGATTGCCTTTCTACATGCATACTAGTGTTCTTGTTGTGATGTCTATAAATTATTTTAGTCCTATCATTATTTAATATCTATTTAGTTAAATGTACTTGTTTTTAGTATCTAATATTATATTTATCGCTGAAATATAACCTTCCCGGCGACTAATCGTAAAATCAACTTGATAAAATTTTCGCTTCCAATTGAAATTCAAACTTCAAAACAGTAAACCGACTTGACCTTTAAATTCAGCTTACGTCACGTTACATAAAATTAATACGAAAAGTATTCGTGTAATGTAATGGTTCGCTTTGTCAGACGTTCGTTAACAAATCATTATAATTAGAAGCATAATACTCGTTCTTACTCTTTGCGCAGTGTGTAATAAACATTGAAGTATTTATTGCAAATTGGAACTTATCGACCAACATTATTGTACCCGAATTGTAACTTGGACGTAATAGGAATGGACAAGAAAATAATAAGAAACTTCATGCGATTTTAGTCATTCAAATAGACAAAAGGCCTATTGATAGACTTTATATTACTTGATAGACTGAGAAATCTACATGGGATATCTGTTACAAACTCTAATTACATTAACTGTGCGATGCGTTGAGCGAATAAACTGATCAATGATATTTTTAATGGTATTTCAGTTTTTCACTAAAGAACTAAAGAACACAACAAGAGAAAAAAGAGTGTTGGGAGAGAAATCAATATGGTTTTGTTCTAACTTACAATAAAGATAATACCTATGTATTGTATAAATATAATCAATTTATAGAGCCAAATCGTCAACTTCTCTATTCTTATAGTACTAGCAGCTATAGCAGTATTAGTATATTAGAAAAACATACGGTAGGCAACTGTTTACTACAACTGTGTCGAGAATGACGTCACTGGATAAGCGCATACTAAGGATATTGTGGTTAGGTTTTCATGTAAATAGGCAAGATAGGAAATAAATAGCGAATACCTTGATTAACACCTGGCAGTATGACTAGTGGTGGATGATCAAGGTCCATCGTTCAATGATACATTATTACGGAATGCGTAATGCGTACTCGTTTACTAACATAGCTAATTACAATAAGTGTCATGTAATCATGCTGCTCTTCTTACTTTTTAAACACCAGTTTGCATAGTCTTAAGCCCGTTCTCCAAAACAACGCTCAGCTATGAATCGACTCTCAAAATGAAACTGTTATCTTGTATACAATCTGTCCTCAGATCTAGTTATAGATCGAGATTCAGGACTGAGTCTCGTTCTGAGATACGGGCCTTAATAGGAAAATAATAATAGTGTACAATTAGCCTAGGCTCGATAACTATTCCCCGTGATAAACAGGAACCCTTTTTCGAAATAAAAGATAGCCCACTTCCTACGCCCAGTTGTGCAGTGTGCTGTCGTGTTAAAAACCACTCATGCAAATCTATCCCGCTGTTCTTGAGTGATTGAGTAACCAACTCACTTTCGCATTACGAGTATAATTATTTATTACTTAGTAGATTACATTACAAAACAAACATTAGATGTAAATTCTTACTGTCAAATACATATATGTATGTTAGTGTTGTAATACGATTCCAAAAATTATTATTATTGATTTCATTAGTTCTGAACAATTTGATAATTATAATTTAGGAGATTGTGGAGATATGTACACACAAAAATCTAATCTGCACGCTGTAAAAACTGGAATCTTGTTTTTCATTATTACATCAACGGCAATGCGTTGTGGTCGAATAGCGTGAAAGCTGCGACACGCTGTTTTTGTGATTGCTAGAACGTATTACTTGAGTGTTTTTATAAGCGTATCAATTTTATTGTCAATATTTCTGGAGGCTATTTTTTTCACTGCGTTCTTTGAGTTCAACATTAATTATTATTTTGATAATTATATTGAAATGTGTTTTTGATAGGTTGAACCAGAGGAACGAGGGGCGTTTCAAACATCTACGCAATTATAATTTTGACATTACATTGAAATGTGTTTTGGATAGAATGGACCAGAGGATTTCTAAAATGCAAGTTTATGCCTTTCTCTCATTATCTCATTATGTTATTTTATCTACGTATCGATCATAGTATTCGCTTACCATAACGCGGACCGCGGACTGCGAGCTATAAAAATATCTAACGAGTACTATTATGAATGTACATACATATTCTAAAATAAACTACGAGTTCTCCTCTGTACCTAGTACGAAGCAAAATGTGTAAAGTTGTAAACGTACCTAGTTTTACCGCGCGTACAAGCTACCTACTTTTAGTTTCCTCTTCGCTAGAACAATGCTCCGAGTGACATAAAAATAATAGTCTACTTAAGCGTTCAAAACGCGGTTACATAATCGTAAGCTACAAATGAAAAAGGAAATTATGACAAAACTGTTAAAATAGCCTATCTTTCCCCAATTTTTTATCCAGAAGTGTTCTTCAAGCTTAAATATACTCCCGGCATTAAATCTGCTTTCTTTCTGCTCATCAGATCCTGACCTTACGCGACCTCATCCCTTTCGTGAAAAAGATTTCTGAATCTCTCTCGAGAAGCGCAAAAGTGTGTAGAACTTTTGGGCTTCTCATAGATTTCCAAAGGGTGCCACTTCATTGCCTTAGTTATTTAAGGTTTTTAAAAATTAAGTATTAATTTACATGAGTAAAACGTATGGTTAAAGATTGTATCTCATTTATACACCTATTGACATATATGATCTAGCATTTCGCAATACATTTAGCAGTTTCAAGAATTCTTTAATTTAACTGCAAGTACAAATCTCAACGACAAATTTTATGAAACTGCTTGAACGTTTTCGAATAAAGGATACTAGTTAGCGTCGATTTCATATAGAAGCCGGTTTTTCTTTCATATAATAGATGATACTCTTATCTGCATAACTATAGCGCGGTATTCGTAGTTTCTCGGCAAGATCCACAATGTAAAAACAAGTTTCTAGCTTTATTACTGTTCTTATTTTTGTGTGTATATTATATTATATTGGGCGAAAAAAAGTTACGCTACTCATAGCAGTGAAATTAGCTTATACTAGGGTAGCGCTTAGCAAGTAGAAGGTAGCGTTCGTTACTACGTTTCAGAAATTTACGAAGTTTTTACAGGTTTAGTACAACTAGTATGCCTGTAATATTAAATTGAGTTAAGATTTTTTTTCTTTAAAGGAAACATATTTTACTTTAAAAGATGCCATCAAACACATAACTAAGTGATTTGAAAATAAAAGCCGACAGTGTCCTGACTGTGGTCCTGACCAACTCAGTAGGTAGGTACTGAAATTTAGTTACAAATTCCCTAACTTCAGTTGTGTTTATTGATTTCGACTTAGGACGTTCATTCACAGGCAAACTTTATAAGCTCCATCTGCTCAACCTAGCGTTGGTGAGATTCTCTACAACGTTACTTATAGAACTAATTTGCTGATATCGTGTGAACTCGTGACAGAAAAACTTGTCAGTTTACTTATAAATTATACACATTTAAACGTATGAACATTTCTAAAATACTATTTAACTAAGTTTAATAAACGCTCGTAACCACATTGCTAATTAGTGAAGAAGTAGGAATGGTATTTTTTTTATTAAGTAATTGTTTTTATTAATATTGAAATAATAAAACCTACACAAAATATAAAGGGTAAGAATTTGAATACAGTTATATTATAATAGTATTGTGTAATAATAATACAAATTAATGCAGATAAGTAGAGGACAAAACTTAGTATTTTCCTGAAACCCTGAAGTGTTGCGGGTCCGAAGACGTGCGAAGGCGACTCGGACGTGACATGTGGAGACACCTGACACGCGAAGCGCGCCTCCTCATATCCGGGTGCTAAATGGGGAAACCGCAGTTCACATTTCCCACATCAATGGGAAGGAGGTCATCTCGAGAGAGAGAGATGGACGGGTCTGCCGGGGTGTGAGAGATATCTCTTGTATTATCTCACCTCCGGCAATCAAGGATTCAAAAAGACAGCGTGCGTTTTAGTTGATTCGAGTCTGACATAAACACCCTCAACGGCTCCAGTGAAAGTGGCACGGGGAAAAAAGTACAGTAGTATTATTCGGATAAGAGAGGTTATTTTTCTCCTTAAAAGTAATCAGTACTGTTGCTATCGTAAAGCTAACAGTTTGGCGCTATTTCCCAATTATAAACGGTATGGAGCTCGGCAGGGCAATTACGTGCAAAGTGCCTGACTGAAATATTATTCATTTCTTATTCTGTAGAACATATTGAAGATTGAAGTATGTTGGTAGTTTTAGAAAGACAACTGCCACAATAGATCACAATCGCATAATATTTCATCGAACGGGTGTCGCCGTGTCTGTCACGACAAACAGTCACGGACCTTCGTGCCTCAGGGACCGTGTTTGGTAGCGGAAGTTCTCGTAATAGGTACTAATATAGAGACTAGTGTCGCCAAACTGTCACACCTATCATATCACATAAATTAGTGTTTCGTAATAATTTTCAACGGAACATAAGCTTCAAAGTAAATGTCAGTGTGTACCTAATCGCATTGCGATTATGTTGAATAGCGTTGTGGCCTAGTTATAGCTGCATTTACCAAGGGATCTAGACGTGGCAAAGTCAGAATTAAAAAAATCTGTTTCAATAACCATTGTCTCCAGCGAGGCTTAGCTCGAAAAAAGGGCTCAAAAATAGTTGTATCAGGTGCTTGCAGTCAATTCCAATCATATATACATATTTTGTTATCTTGTTGGCGTGCCTATAAATTAGCTGCAACCATTTATAGGACCCTATCACCAGTGGACCAATGTGCGGAGCAAATTTAGCATACTAATTAAACAACACTCTAACTCTCATTAACACCACTCTCTCTTTTTGTAAGTGCGAGATTATAAGAACAAACTCTTAGTTAAACATAAACCAGTTGTCGACACTACACAGATATCGGCTGAGCATGACTGAGCCCATGGTGCTGATAAATGATATGTTATTACCTACTACAAATGAAGTAAAAGAAGACGTTTGACGTCCAACAAATTTAAACTTTGTTATATGTTTGGCATTATTACGTATCTGGCATGTACAAATTTAAAACTCGCACCATTGTGTGAGCTGTTTAAATAGCTTTAAAAATATTGTAAAAAGGGCCATATTAGTATTGATGTAACATCTAAAAATTCATTTGCTAGTTTATATGCTAATAAGTTGATACGTCCAACGATCCAAATCCAAACGTCTTCTAAAGTTTCGTGAATGTGATAAATGTATGCCAATGAAATGGAAGTCTTTCAGTTTTGGATATCCAAACATATTGAAATCCATGCATTTGGATGCATCCATGGATTGGTCCAAATGGACGTATCGTCAATGGCTAATTCTGTATGATAGTAAAACAGGCTAAACAAAGCGACTCGTACACATTGTACAGCTATCATACTCGCAAGACAGGACTGACGTCGTCATTTCTATATTAGACGCTAAACTTCGGATCAGCTGGCTTCCTACGCAACTTTATAACTCTACAAAGTGAACAAGTAACATTTTCCAACACCCACGGAATTTGTATAACGCGTAGGAGTTTGGAAATTTGAGTCTCTTGATGGTTTTATTAATAAAGTCACGCGTTTTCGGACGTCCATCGACTGATATAATTTTATGAAATAGGCATATTAAAAGCTTATAAGAATCATAAACATCGACGCTGCCACAATAGAACGAAAAAATAAACAAAGCTCGGCCTCCACAACAATACGACGACGAAATGCTGAAATAAATAAAAACCTTTTTTATGAGTCGCCTGCACTGGCGGCGCCATAATAACTATAAAAGAAACCAGTTATGGGCACAGACAACCAGCATAACGGCGTTAGAAATATTTTCAAATAATGAACAAGTCTTGTTTGGTATAATATGGAATGGTCTAGATTGTGGGTCCCTAGTTCATTAATTTTTCACATACTATTTTTTTTTATCTCCAAGAATAATTTGTAACCTAGGTATACATTAACTTTACAAATCAAATCAATCTTTATTTCACAGAACATGGTCACATGAGTACCAATGAGAACCAGGCACATAGAATCCGATGTCTGTTTAGTGCCTGTATTTAGTTAATTGGACTTAACAATATGAGGAAAACTGTATTAAATATGCAGTTATAAGTACTTGAATGATACTAACTTTAACATACCTATTAATTACATATATTACCAATGTGGGTAAAACAGACATAATAACCATAATTATTCATAAGGATTGTATACAATAACCAAAATTGCCAACAAGTTTGAATCCCTAGTTCAACAATCAAATGTATAAACAGTAGGTATATGTTCTGCATAAAGACTGTTGAATTATAGATAATTGAACATATTAATTTATTTGGAAAATTATATGTAATATATAATAAAATTCTCATGTTGTCTACAAGTCCTCCAAAACCGT
Organism: Pelosia muscerda; assembly: GCA_963691645.1. NCBI lineage: Eukaryota > Metazoa > Arthropoda > Insecta > Lepidoptera > Erebidae > Pelosia > Pelosia muscerda. The sequence continues at coordinate 5,136,513 of OY829100.1, forward strand.
CTTGACACATTCTTATAAAAAAAAATTATGTAGTTTGTTAGGTCATATACTATTTTTTTAAACCCCTTGAGGGTTAAGCCGCGAGAAACAGCTAGTGACTATGACTATTTACAACTATATTTATTCAGCAGACAGACAAGTATTTTCAAACACAGAAAATAGTCAAGATAGGGCAGATAAAATATACAGAGATGCTGGTGATACTCCTATTCCCTTTTTACCGCCTAAAAATCATCTGATGCACAGAGATAATATAATCACACAGACATTTCAATAAAAAAAAGTAAGAGTAAACATAAAATCTATCTATCAGCTATACCAAATTTATCACTGAAAGTGTACAATCTGATACTAGGTATATAACCAAGACTTTTTCCCTCTTCGATTACCAAGAAATACAGGTAAGTTCAGTTGTAATGCAATTCCTGTTTCCAGTGGTTATCAGCATTCGATCGATTTGATGACAAATAATGCAGGCGAGACGCTACGAATGCCGGTTTTTTTAAACATCATAGTTACGGCGTAAAAACACACCGCTATACTTGCAGTCCATTATAGAAGCCCAAAATAAAATATTATACTTAAAACGCATAGAAATGCAACACGATTTATTTATAAAACTCAAACTTACCAGCAACAACTGTATCGCTCAGGTCATACTTCACTGGTTTTGGAAACTCCCTTAACTTGCGTCCACTTAATTTTAATTCACCACTTAAGTAAGCATCTTCCAGAATTCTTTCTAACGATTTAGTTAACTGACTATGAATATTATTGTGCCCATTCATATTTACACTTACACACGGCCCTAACACGGCCATATTCTTTTTAAACTGAAAAGAAACTGTTTTTTGTCTATTCTAGTCATGGCTGCCAACACAAGAAATTAAACGTAACTAACTTCACGTTAAATAGAATGACTATGGTATCTATTAGGGTATGACTACATTCAACAAAGATGCATGCATGCATGGCATGTGTAGTGCGAAAAGATAGTCATGAAATTTATTGAAAAGCGCTGCTATGAGTTACTGTCAACCTGGTATCCCCGTTGTATTGTGACTAAACAGAGTTGATCTATTATTTTTTGTCATAGTATGAAGTTGTATTATAATAGGAGGAGCATGATGACGATGTTGATCAAATTTATCTTATAAACTGTAAGGCAGAGATATAAGTATAAAGTTCGATATTTTCGTAAAGATATTTAAGTTCTGTAGTTAGACTAGTTCCAACTACCCGTAACGACTGCCATAGATGTTCGTATGGTAACCGGGACCGACGGCTTAACGTGCTCTTTGCACGACCAGACCAATGCAACTAGCCATATTCATGCATACAAATATCTGCACTGAGCGGGGATTGAACCCGCACCTCCTGCGTAACACTACCGCCACGCCACAGAAACAAATAGAGATGTATTAAGTAAATCATACAATTTCATACGTAGTTCATACAAAATGGATCAAGAACGTCAAACTGTGGTATAATTATTTGTTTGATGTCATAGGTAAACGACATAACCTCAACAACGAGACACAAAATGTACACTTAAAACAAGTAATTGTTAATAGATTACATTTCTTCTTTCAGTTCTTGACTACCTACTATATGGAAATACATTGAAAGAACGCAAAAGTTACGCAGTAAACATTTATCCACAATAAAGCAAGGAATTGACAGTTAACTTTACTGTTTGTCAGTTGTTGAGTGAGACAGGTACAAGGAAATGTACAGGAAAAAAGTACCTCAAACATTTATTTAATGAGTTTCTTGACTCAGGTTAAAAAAAAATAACAAGTCGTAATTTTTAATTTTTTTTTTTGTTATACTACGTAAGTGGCAGACAAGCAAATATATAGTGAACCAGGAGTATTAACTTTGTTACATGTGTACATTTGGCTTCGGAAGTGTTTCTCTTAAACACTGTATAGTGCGTTAACACAAAATAAGTTACTCTCTTTTCATTTATTATATAAGATATAGATGTAGGCGTCAGAGGCGGCGTTAAGCGTGGGCGACGTGGGCCACCGCCTACGGCCTCTCGGTACAAGGGGCCTCGCGACTCAAAAATGTTTAAAGCGAGAATAAAACCAAAAAAATATAAATCAATTTTGTTGTGAAACATGTTTTCTTAGTCTGGCAACATTTGCCGCCGACCACAGTGCGGGGAATCCCCGGTTTATTTGTATACTTTCTTTACTAGGAAGTCAACCAATCAAATCAAAGTACGCAACGCAGTCGCTAGGCGCATAACAATAGAAACGTATAATTGTGTTATTCAATATTGTTTATTTTTATGACTGTACGTACCTATTTTGATAAGAATAGTGTGTTCAATGTTTTAATAATATTTAGTGAATAAATAGATAGTGTTTAGGTATATTGATTGCTCCTGTAAACTGACCCAAAATTTTAAAACAGTGACTTTTTTAATTGTTTTTTTTGTTTTCTTTGTGATTTGTAACACACCGGTAGCTGTACTCGTCTATTTTACATAAGGTAAGAAATATTTAATTGGTAATAAGTATATAACGCAGTAATTACTTGTATATAAAATACGCTTTATAATATCTCTTGAAGGAAACCAAAAAAGCTTTAAGGTAAAAAACGTATCGACTTTTTAAGTTTTTAAAACTAGCAGGTAGTAAAAGCTATCTTAAAGATTTTTATTTGAAAACTAATTTAAATTTAGGTTTTACAATATTATGTAGATAAAACTGCAAAAAAATGTTAACTATTGCTTTCGTTTACAGTGTATAGATACGACGTTATCGACATGTCCGGCCGAGATAGAGATATTGGAAGAAAATGGGAGTCTGGATCAGCAAAAAGAAAAAGAAAAGCTGAAAGAACTGCAACCAACCAAGTTTTGAGTTTAAATTTGATGAAGTTCCTCAACCAAACTGCATCTGGTAGTACAGAACCTTCTGAATCGATAGCTTCGACTTCTACACAACAAACGTCCGAGATACCGTTGGAAAATGCTCTAGATGCACTGAATACCGAGAGCGAACGTCAGTTAGACGTAGAGCTTGGATCATCTTCTAGCCAATCAAAAATTGACGCTGAAACTCTTGTGCTGTCATCAAGCAATCAAGAAGAACAGACTTTGGATTTCTCTATGATTTAAGCGCGCTAAATAATATGCCACAGGAGCAAATATTAAAACACTGTAACGATTTACATAACGTCCTGCGTGTGGGTGAGAGCAGTGACTTCCAACCATTTGAATTATATGAAGAATTAAATACAATGATCCCGAATTTACCCAACTTCATTAAAGACGTGAAACAGCTGCTGTCATACATAACAGAAAATAGCTTGAAAGAAATTTACCCAAATATTTACATTGTCATCCGAATTTTATTAACAATTCCGGTAAGTACAGCCTCTGCTGAAAGAAGTTTTTCAAAATTAAAATTAATAAAAAAATATTTGAGAAACACAATGAGCCACTTGACTGACTTTCAGCTTTGGCTGTTTTATCAATTGAATCAGATTTGGCATCTAGGCTGAATTACGATACCATAATTAAGGAATTTAGTAACGTTAAAAGCAGGAAATTTCTGTTCCTTTAATAAAGAAATCTAATGTTTTTTAAGATACACTTTAAGAAATGTATATCTCCACCTTTATATTAACGATTTGTAATTTTTCATTTAATACTTATTAATCTAATTTGTATTTTTATGAATAAAAACTTGGCAGTGTTAATTGTTTTGTTTGTTTTTATTATTTTATAAAATCCGTCTTCAGGTCGCCATAGAACAGGGCGTCGCGAAATCTGTCTTGCCCACATCAAATTTAGTTGTTGCCCCGCCACTGGTAGGCGTTACCTGGCGGAAATCCATTACAAAAAGATATATATTGGGGGAGGGAGGAGGGCCCACCGCTCACCCGCGGTTCAACACTCCAACAATAAGTATATATTGGAATGTCAAACCACCCTCTTCAAAGTAAGTAAAACAAAAAATCTTACCAGAGAGGAGATGTTGTACCATGTGCAGTATTCCGCTAGTGCGAAGGACAAACCTCGACATGCGTGTTTCGCCTCTACACGAGACATCTTCAGGAGCGCTCTCAAGATATTCGTGTTCTCTGAGGCAAACAAATGCCCACTATGCCTAGCCCAATGCAAATAGATTGGTATATTCATGCATACAAATATTTGTATTAAGCGGGAACCAAACCTGTACTGTACCCCATTATGTGTCGCAACCTACCTCCTTGTAATATCAAAGCGCGTTCTACATGGACAATTAATGTACGTGTGTCTTTTCGTGGAATTCTAAGTATGCATATCTATCCAGAATCCAGAACCGTGAAGACCACGCTTATGTTGACTTTATTTATGGCTTCCAATTCAAATAGTTCTAGAGTGACTCTTTGGTCCAGAATACAGATTATTTTCTTTATGTTGCCCAAACCTCCGCCCATATGACATTGACGTGAGACTCTAACCTAAAATCTGCATTTTTTAGCAAAATTAATTAAACTAAAGTAAAAAGATATATTCAAGATGACCATAACTAATTTAATGCGTGTAGCGAATGCAGTACGTAATCTCAAGAAACTCAACGTTAATCAAATTGAGGTACTTTTTCATTTTTGTTCATAAAATTGTATTCGAAATATATGCGGCTGAATTTACGTAATTTTAATCAATTTGTTTTTGATTAGTATCAAATTTTATTTGTAACTGAAATTATACTAATTAATCTTTACAGCAATTTTCATCACATATCAAATATGCAGAACACAAACCTCTGGAGAAAATCAGAAATATTGGAATATCCGCTCACATAGACTCTGGTAAGACAACACTTACGGAGCGAATACTTTACTACACTGGCAGAATAGATGCAATGCATGAAGTAAGTCGAACAATATTTCTTCATCTCTTCACTTTTATTTAAATAATGGTCCTACACATTGGCGGAATTGATACTCATAGTCGAGTTCGTCGACGAACTCGGAAATGTATGCGTAGAGAATTGCACTTCTGAAAATACAGCCATTCAACAAGAAATAATTATGGTCATCCTTGCTCTAACATTCTTTAGTACTTCCGCAGATTATTTACCAGCATTTTACCAATTACGAATTGTCTCTCATTTTTTTGCAGGTTAAAGGAAAAGATAATGTTGGCGCAGTTATGGACTCAATGGAATTGGAACGACAAAGAGGCATCACCATACAGTCTGCAGCAACATACACAATATGGAAGGAACACAACATCAATATTATCGACACACCTGGTCATGTGGATTTTACAGTTGAAGTTGAAAGAGCATTGCGGGTCCTAGATGGCGCTATTCTAGTTTTGTGTGCCGTTGGTGGAGTACAGAGTCAGACGTTAACAGTAAACAGGCAGATGAAGAGATATAATGTGCCCTGTTTGGCCTTCATTAACAAGCTTGATAGGCTAGCAGCAAATCCTTATAGGTGAGTCATGTTTTTCTTTTTTAATTATCACAGCCTTAGTCCCTATTGTATCCTAAAGCTTTGGATTACGAGGTCTGACCAGTCTATGATTTTTTTTTATACCACTTAGGTACCAGATAAGCACACGGCCCACCTGATGTCAAGCGGTCACTGTGGCCTATGAACGTTTGCAACACCGAAGGTGTCACACACATGCTGCCTACCCTGTAGAAACCTTCTATTGCCCTTCTGATTTATTTCATAATAAAATCCTGAACAACAAAAACCATCTATGCCTAGCCATTGTATGTTTGTAACAAAAATTGCTAAAAATTTGTATTCATTTACTTACAGGGTTATAAAACAATTACGTTCCAAAATGAACCACAATGCTGCCTTCATTCAACTACCCATAGGTTTAGAAAAAGAATGCGAAGGTATTCTTGACTTAGTAGAAGAAAGAGCTATTTATTTTGATGGAGATTATGGTGTAAATATTCGTTATGATGAAGTACCAAAGGACAGAAGGAGTGAGGTTCAGGAAAGAAGGCATGAGTTGATTGAACACTTGTCCAATGTTGATGAAGTTTTAGGTGAGTTGTTGCTCTATCAGATTTATTTTTTCTTAAAATGTCAATATTTGCTGTGGGAATTTATTGTGAGGAACCCAATTTTTTGTTTTTTGTTTGTAATTTTTTTAAGGATTTTAAAGATTGGAGAGATTTTTTTAAGGATTTTAAAGGATTTTGAAGGATGGAAAGATTTTAAAGATTGTAGCATATTCTCTGTCTATGGTAAATGGTAGAATCTCGTCAATTTCGTTGCACGCAAACAGAGATTATTACTGAACATTTTGATTTAATCTTTTGATTTTGCTTTCCAAAAAGTTTTTTTTCTAAGCTTGTTTGATATAGTTTAGATTATGCTATTTTATGTGGTATTTGTAAAATGCTTATTTCCATTTCCTACTATCAAAATGTATCCTCGACAAGCCATAGTTGACTTTATGACATCTCAAAGAAGAAAAGCAGTTTCAGATGATATTATATTATTAACTGTTAACAGTCCACATTTTATTGTAACACTGAAGTTATAAATAAATATATTGCATATGGAGTGGAATCTGAACCAGATAATATTTAGTGACAATCTTTTGAAATTACTGTTTTTCTATGTATGTAAAACTTGTTACTATATTTTAGGAGAACTATTTCTTGAAGAGAAAACACCCACAGTTGATGACATCAAACAGGCAATACGACGTAATACCTTAAAACGTACCTTCACACCGGTCCTTGTTGGTACTGCTCTCAAGAACAAAGGTGTGCAGCCTTTACTAGATGCTGTACTAGAATACTTGCCCCATCCTGGGGAAGTAGAGAATACTGCTCTGTTAAACGAGATTAAAGAAGGGGAAGGTCAGACGATATTGCTTGATGCAGCGAGAAATGATAATAAGCCTTTTGTAGGGCTTGCGTTTAAACTGGAAGTAAGCAAGTTTGGGCAACTGACGTACTTGAGGTGTTATCAAGGAATGTTGAAAAGAGGAGATAATATCTTTAACGCTAGAACTGGAAAAAAGGTTAGCTTAATTTTATTAATTGATTATTATTACGAAAGTGGAGGCTAATTATGTTCTATTAAGTGATTCTAGAAAATTGCTTAATATCAAAAGTTCAGGGCAAATGTATAAAATGACCCTCGTGAGAACATTAAATTATCCATATGGTCACCCTTCACCATGGCCCGGTTAAAAATAATAATTATGTTAATAGTAATACTTACTTGTTTTTCTTTGTAGTTTTTGTATGATATAAATTAGGTAGTATTGTGTTTTACAAATATGTTTGCCAGCTTTATAACGAGAGCACTATGGTCGAAGATACCTAATGCTGAAATTTTTGTCTACAGGTTAAAGTCTCCCGCCTAGTTCGTATGCATTCAAACAATATGGAGGAAGTGAATGAGGTCATGGCTGGCGATATATTTGCATTATTCGGTATAGATTGCGCATCTGGAGACACCTTCGTGAACGATGGTAAACTGCAACTAGCGATGGAGTCTATTCACGTACCTGATCCTGTTGTATCTATGTCTATCAAACCAAAGAACACTAAAGACAGGGATAATTTTTCAAAGGCTGTTGCTCGGTAAGTATATATCTAGAAGTTATCACGTTCCATTATTCTAGTATTCAAAATCATTTATTCTGTATAGACCATTAAACGGCACTTACAAAACGTCAATATCAACAATATTTTATAGATTAGTGAGCAATTGGACCACCGACCGGTTCGAAACGCGGCCCCGACCTGAAAAGACTCCGTCAAGAAACTCAGCGGGTTTTTCTTTTTTTTTATTCATTGTTGGAAATCTTGACCCACAGTATTTGTGGGTGACTTTTGAGGATAGCACAGAGTGCCATGGCGTGCCCAAACAACCAATCATAGATTAAATTATATCAATGAAATCGTTGCGCGCTAGGGTCTCGTTTCTCTCGCGACAAAATATACCGGTAACTCGATCTAGAATTGTTTTGGGTGGCCAGTAGTAGCCTCGCTTTTGTATAGACCATACCTACATAACATTAAGTTGAGCCTGAAATTCAAGCAGATTGAAAATAGGTGTCCTGGTCAAGTAGAAGCTAAACTTCGAGCCGAAGCATGTTTGATCCTGGAAAGAGTACTTTTGCGAGAAAACTGCTGCTAGTTTAAGCAGTGAAGTTATGTAGTGTGACCATGAAACTTGGAGCCCAGAGAGGTTTACCAATATATAGCTTGATACTTCGGCTGTGTTTTTTTACATTATAAATCTTTACCCTTACAGATTCACCAAAGAAGATCCTACATTCCAGTTTCGTTATGACCCTGACAACAAAGAGACGATCGTGTCAGGAATGGGAGAGTTACATTTAGAGATTTACGCTCAGAGAATGGAGAGAGAGTACAACTGTCCTGTAGACTTAGGAAAGCCTAAGGTAGCGTTCAGGTGAGTAGCAAATGTTAAATAGGTACAGACGCCATTATACATATCAACGAACGTACTCGTAATAAATATACTTTACTTACTTATTCTGTAGGTCGTAAGGTGGCAAAAATAGGCACGAGAGCTTGTTTTTAATAAATTTTAAATGTCGTAATCTGTTGTAATTTCAGGTGAATCCTAGTTGTGATATTTTTTATACCATTTAGGTGGCACAGAAACACACGGTCTACCTGATAGAAAGTGCTTACCGTGGCATATGGACGTTTGCAACATTAGTGACGTCACACTCATGACAGCACAAAACCTCTCCAGTGAGTTCTGGCTTTACTCACCGCCGAAAACACAACATAAGGTTATTATTAGCCGCGGTATTATGAGTGATATACGTATCTCTACACAAAACCTAGCGTGAGAAAGTGACAGAATATACAAAACATGAAACGTTTTTATTTAAACCACTAGCAAACCCGGCGAACTCCGTTTCGCCACCAGATGGCTACAAAAATGATTTTCCCGCTTTTCTGTTGAAATTTTTTCTGAATTTTCTTTGCTATAAAACTCACAGAGCCCGAGACCTTTCCAACGAATGAAAAACCGTGGAAATCGGTTCGTGCGTTCTGGAGTTATAGCGTCAGGAAGGAAAACCCGACTTATTTTTATATAGTAGATTATCAACTTTGACAGAAATAGATATTGCAGTGACGCTAATTTTCCACACTTAAAGTCTCAAATCACTGCCACTGACATTTTAAATTCGGTAACTCAGCAATGAAGGAGTTTCTGGAGGTCTATTCTGCTAGTAATATTGGTGTCTATGGACCATACACTGTTGAAATAGTAATAATCTAAATAGTATATTGGTATGATTATTTTTCAGAGAAACTATGATGTCGCCGTGTAAATTCGATTACTTGCACAAGAAACAGTCTGGCGGTGCGGGCCAGTACGCCAGGGTCACTGGTATCATAGAACCGTTGGATGCAGAGCATAATACAAGTAAGATAAAAACCATTAGACCATTTATTTGGTTTGACTTTTATTGATTTGATCATTTTATTTTATTTTATAGTAGTTTTAAAGCAAAAGATTTTGGGTACAGTTCCGATAGCATAATAATCTGGAAGAATTGTTTTTTTTTTTATTGCTATCTACATTTTCAGGCAGTAGTCGTTGGCGGGTGATGTTGCCTAAGAGTGTATAAAATTTTGAACTTTAACTTCGTATCAGTAGAGTTCAAAATTAAATGGCACTTTTTGTAATTTCAGTTCCTTGACAATCGAGGCCCTGATCAGTGTTAATAGCCATATTCATGCATACAAATATTTACAATGAGCGGGGTTTGAACCCCCGCCTGCGCAGCAGTCGCGTTCACAGAAGCTAGTAAAACCAAAGTCATATAACATCAACTGGTATATTACACTGAATAATAAAAAAAACCTTTCTAATTCCAGTTCTAGAGTTTGTCGACGAAACTGTTGGCACAAATGTCCCGAAGCAGTTCATTCCTGGCGTGGAGAGAGGTTTCCTGGACACTTGTCAGAAGGGCTACCTATCGGGCCACAAAGTATCCGGCGTAAAGTTCCGCCTTCAAGATGGCGCCCATCATATTGTTGATTCCAGCGAGCTGGCGTTCTTCTTAGCTGCCAAAGGAGCGGTGAAAGAAGGTGAGTGATGATTTTACTGTTGATTTATGAGATGCTAAATAATTTGGCAGTAACTGGGTAGGACCTTCTAACGGTTAGCAGATCACCAGATTGGGTTTTTTCTTCTTCTGTGTGGAAATCCACACTGATACCATCAGTTGCCGAGGGTAAGTTATCTTCTGGCATATCCTACATGGTTGGCTGGGCTCCGCCTGACCCATTTCCAGCAAAGACCCCCCTCGGGTGTGGGACTACGGTGTCTACAGCTTTCCAAGTATAGGAAGTATTGCGCATCACCGCCGCAGCGGAGGGTTGGGTTGACAGCTGGTGGGGTTGATTTGGGCCAGAAGATATTGATGATACTTGGAATTTTATATCTATTGATATGATACGGCAACACCAATAAAAGATGTTATAGTTTGTAACGCCATTTAGAGGTAGATTGCATTAGATACTACAGTTTAAAGCATTTGATTACCCAATGGACGCAGTAATTTTTTATATTTTTACCATATGGCGCTAGAAGCATATAATTATGTTGCATTACATAGCTTTTTTGTTATGTGATAACTAAATAGAATAACACCTATTTACTCAAGGGGTAGGCAGAAGTGTATTATTTTTGTACAATCATAACTTATACATTGTATTTTCGGAAAGTTCTTATTACTGTTATTACTGCGGTAGCCTAGTGGTGTGGGTAATGGATTGCTGAGACGAGGTCACGGGTTCGATCCCAGATTTTACCATGGCAGGTACAAGTTTATTTATCGCAGGTTTATAAGGGCCCGGTTAATGGCAATAGGCTCGCCACCTATTGGGACCTAAACATAAACTGGCGAAATGTGGGTGCTAGTACCTCTGCCTACCCCTTTGGGGATATAGGGAGTTTATGTTTTGTTATTACTGTCTATGAGACTCGTTTCCAGACTCCATACGGTTAATAATACTTTTGGTCTAACACGAAAATCACAAAACGAAAGAAAAGGAAATGTTAATTTAATTATTTTTTTTAGTATTCGAGGACGGCGCTTGGCAGATTCTGGAACCAATCATGTTTGTAGAAGTAACACTCCCCGATGAATTCCACGGCACTGTGATTGGCCAACTGAACAAGAGAGGAGGCATTATCACAGGAACAGAAGGTTGTGAGGGCTGGACCACGATATATGCGGAGGTTCCTCTCAATAACATGTTTGGATATGCTGGTGAACTTAGGTCAGTAGCTTATTTATACCGTTAAAGTGTAGCACAATAGACCTAGGACTAAGGCTGCGTTTCCATTGACACGAAGCGGGACGTAGAGGAGTAAGATTAACGAATCGGATTCCATGAAAAACTCGCCTCACCTGCAGGAGCGGAGTTTTATGCAATGCTATTGGTTAATATTTCTCCGCACCGCTCCACTCCGCCTCAGTGGAAACGCAGCCTAATCATCTATGCAGCAATGTTTGATTTACAAGTCTTACCTTTCTTACCCTACCCTACTGCTATTTCCTATAAGACTTATCAGATAAATTCATTAATAAAACGGGGTGAATAGAGATTCAGGAGTGAATAGGGATAAAATGGTCATCTAAATTCTGTAGTTATTTTCTTTCAAGCGAAACTTTGGACTATACTTTGTAAAATATAGCTTGGGTCCTATGACAGATGTCAAAATGAGGTTCATAGGGATGTCCGAAATTCGATAAAAATATCGATACTACCAGCATTATTGATGCATGTTACATATAATTAGGTTTAATTTAATTGTATGTATGTATTTAATTGTAATGAGAACAGAATATACGTAGCATACAAGGCGTCGGCACTCGTACTGATGAATCAAGAATCAAAGAATCAAAGAATCAAAGAATTATTATATTATTACTCAATATTATTTAGGATCAAGTATATTGAAATATAAATATTATTATGTTATTAGAATACCTAAGCAGTAATTATTTTTTTCTTATATTAATTTCAATTTTAAATTAAGCTTTATTCAAATAATGGATAGTTTATAGTATGTGGTCACGACGATTCATCGCCCATCACTAATTAGCTCGGTATGCCCATAAAGTATGACATTGACAGCTACTACATTCATTGTTAGAAAATTCAAGACTTCATGTGCGGGATTTCACTGACAGCTGTCATAGGACCCAAGCTACATTTTACAAAGTATAGTTCATTGTAATAACTTAATCATTAAATATCTGATAACAGACTTATTTAAAATGTGACACTGTGCACGGCATCTAACTTGGCAAACTTTTGTAGTAGTTGGGGTAAGTTCGCGCATCGTAAAATTAGAGGCACAACAAGTGCTTGTCATTATTCCATTCATTCACCAGAATGCCATCATTTGTTTTGAATCATGTCTACTTTACCGCAAAAGAGATCAAAAAATCGTCTCAGATGGTCGATCGCGCTGACGGTTCTTGCCAAGTTACTTGCCGATTGCTGTAAAAGAAATTATTTAATATTCACGGTTGCAAATTGCTGTATTTACCGGTATGTGTGCGAGTTATTCGTATAGTAAATAAATATAAATGACTTTCAGATCTATGACACAAGGTAAAGGTGAGTTCAGTATGGAGTACAGCCGATACTCTCCTTGCCTACCGGACGTACAGGAACAGCTGATCAGGAGATATCGGGAGGAGATGGGCTTTTTGCCCGACAAGAAGAAAACGAAAAATTAACCGCCTATGTACATTTAGTATTTATTTTTAACATTTATTAAGGTTAATGATATTAGTGTAATATATTATTATTGATTTTTTTTTATTTGGTGTTTTTTAATGATGCGTCTTTAGAATACCAATTTGAAGCCCTTAATCGGGTGGAAAAGGGCATATTTGTATGTTTGTGTATTTGGTGTGTGTATGAGATCCCACCAAGATTTTTGTGATTCAAACTTAAGGTGTTTTTGTCGATACCTGCAAGCCAGTATACATTTGATTGATGGACCATATCCTATGGGTTAAGAGAATGGGCGAAAATATTAGGGAATATTGTCGTATTATAATATTAGGGAAGGGGTGGGGGATATACGTGGAGTGGGGATTTTTAGGACAATATAAAAAAATAATTGGTAGGGACATACTATAAGAAGAGATGACAGCAATATTGAAAAAAAAGATCCAAAGTATAAATGTAGACGACTTTAGGAACAGAAGTCGACTCAAAAAAAGATGGATGAATTGTGTGAAAGAAGATATTTCAAAGAAAGGAATGACGAAGGACATCTGATAGGAATGTATGGTGGAGAATCACTTGTTGCGCCGACCCCAATTAATTGTACAAGGGCAGGGAAATGATGAGAAAAAAAGCAAGTACATTTATAAAAACCCATTTATTCATAACACTCACAAATATATTCCAAAAAACGATATAAATCGTAACAAACACTCCAGGTACAAATTATAATTGTTTTTCTTACCACTATTTTATTCTAAGGGTATTGCGAATAACATTAAGAGTTCAACTAGTTTAGGCTAACATTTTATAACGTGAGTATTCTGGAAGGCTAAACATAGATTCTTCTTTTTGATGCTTCTTATAATTTCAGAGAAATATCTTGGAAGTAGTAGAATATTAAGATTTACAAATCGACCTAAACAATAGTATGAAGAAATAATTTGAATCAATTGGAACGTATTCTGTTATTTTAAAATATAATTAGGTATGTCATTCGTATTATCTAATGCCTGGTACATATTAATCGGAAAAAGTGGAATGAACGCAATCGAATAGGATTCGTCGAACTTTACTGCATGCTATCGAGCGTGCGGTAAAAATGTAATATCTAGAATGACAGTGGTTTTGTTATAACATAAACTGAAAAGAATAACGACTCTGCTTCTCATTCGTTCAATAAGATTCGCTTGGTATGTATGCGTCATTATATTTAAAAATGGAGACAAAAATGAATACTACTCAAAATTTCACTAGTATAGTGTAAATTATAGATAATTAAAACCGTCCTTATCGGCTCTATTGCAACTATGATTTAACTAGATAGACTTGTTTTATTTTTTTTCTTTATCTAAATAAAAAAGCGTGCTTTACAGAGATTTTAAGTGCTTACAACAAGTATAACATTGAAAAATTTAACGATCGGTGTAAGTATGTAGATAATATTATTTAATGATAAATTGTGTTCCTAATAAATGACGATGAGAAAAAAGAACATCATTGGTTTTGATACTAGGGATAGAAGTACAGTTAGTGACAAAAGTTATACATACGTCGGTAGCTTAGTAGCTTATGCGGTTATGGAGTTGGCCTTACGAGAGGTCCCCGGTTCGAATTCTGGCCATTACACTATCGACGTGAACTTACTACTATGACAAGCCATTGAGCTCTGGAGGATGACCCATCCAACTAAGCTTATATGGTTAGCGAAACCCAGGTATTATCGCAATTATTTATGGTGGTGCAGCCTGGCTGAAATGTCAAGCAAATGTACTGTATGATCACGTTAATACCCGGGTTTTGTTAAACATATATCATGCAACAGAATGGCCTGTCTATATAATGGAATATTAGTAATTTCGGTTGTTTCTTTTTTAAATAGAAAAAAATCTATCTTAAGTAATGTTCAAGTTTGTTACATATGAACATCTATTTAAAATAACCGCCAATTAGTTTTCTTCTAGCGAAAAGATGTCGCTTGTAAAAAGATTTAGTATCTCGAATTGTTTTTTTGTCACTAATTGTACATAGCAAATATATACGAATCATAGTATGCAGTAGAATAATAATATCTACACATAATGATTGATATACAGTTTACATTTAAATCTATTATTTGGTATTATAAAACAATTAAAATACCTGATTACAAATATAATAGTTTATTTAATTATTATGGTTTTATCAACTCTAAACGGGCAAAAACGTTTCAAAATTTAACATCTAGTGGTGTTATTCTATTGGCACTTCGTTTAATTAATTCTGCGTGAGAACTACTGTTCTAACATTAATTAGCTTTTAATTACTATTATAATATATAAGCTACATTCATCACCTCATTTTGTCAATTGACATGTTTTACACAACTCTTGTAAAAACAATTGAAAAAATTGAGTAAGTAGTTATTAATGATGTAACGAATATCCGCATTCGTATCCATATCCGCGGATGTTTATTATTGATAATAATATATAGTAGTAGGAGTTCTTCAAACCGACCAAAAATGAGTCCGAATGGATAATAATAAAGAAAAAATAAGTATTGTAGGACAATCTACCTACACAACGTCACCTAGACCCATGGCAAACAGCTTTACTAGTTTATGTTACGGGTTCTAGAATGCGAATAAACCGTCTACTATTTTCTTTTTGTAAATACATACATATTATATACAAACACCAAGACCAATGCAAATATTCATATCATATTCATGTTCATGCGCACAAATATTTGCACTGAGCAGGGATCGAACCCGCGCCTCCTGCGTAGTTGCGTTCGGAAAGGTCTGAGTGTCGTTTCAAAATACATACACTGATCAGGTAGTGGACCAACATGCCTTCCTGCCATCAATAGTTACATTGAATGGTATCGCAATTAATCCAATACGAGAGTGATAAATATAGCATACCTACTGTACAATCAAGGAAATAAAAAAGCGCTCTTTTATCACATTCACCTCCTCCTCCTCGATTTTACGTTTGTTTTAAGGTTATTAAACATAACACTGTCACGTCATCATCATGAAAGGAAATACAGAAGCCTACAACGACCACGTATGACTTGGTTACAAACTAAAAAAACAATGTGATTATTATTAACACAAAGGTAGGCCTGGACTAGGACGCAAGAGTACCAACTAGGACATAAGACTCAATTAAATTGGGATTAGAGCTGGGAGATAGAAGATCTCCTTTATTTATATTTAAGTAGGTAGGTAACCATCCGTAACATAAAATTGAACATTTTCGTTATTATTCACACATTACAATATACTTGCGCAAATTTAGCCTTGCACAAATAAATTGTAACGTGTGTTGGAAGATACTTACTTGTGCAAATTTTATTAACGTGTGTTTAAGATACGATATACATGTAGGCGTTACATGGCGGAAATCCATTACAGACTACAATATATATTGGAATGTCAAACCACCCTCTTCAAAGTAAGAAAACAAAAAATCTTACCAGAGAGTGATGTTTTACCGTGCAGTATTCCGCTAATGCGAAGGACGTAAACTTCGACACGTGTTTCGCCTCTACACGAGGCATCTTCAGGAGCAATCAAGCGAATGTTCTTGATTTTTCGCTTGATTGCTCCTGAAGATGCTTTAAGCCCTGTTCACAATAATCACAATGGCCCTTGCTGGACTATGTCAAGCGTTGCTCACCATGGTAAACCTTATTGGCGATTGGCCATCATGGCTATTGTGTGAACACCTAAATATGTGATAAGGGCGCATTGCAAAGCGCATTATTTATTGTAGCTAATCAAATGCAAACACGAATGTGACGCCTCTGGTGTGGCAAACGTCAATAGGTCACAGTAAGCACTTTCCATCAGGTGGGCCGCGTGCTTGTCTGCCACCTAAATGGTATAAAAAGAAAAAAAACTTTTAATTGTTACTGGCGACAGTGTTATGTGAAGCGCTTTAATACTTTGACATCGAAAGAGTTTAGGAAAATATCTCTCAAAAATTCTAATTCTAATTACACATTAAATTTAAGGACCAGATATAAAGGATATATAAAACTAAATACAGCGTCAGTACATTATATTAACACACTTTGTGCCAATTGCCTTATATCCTAAAAACAGTAAAGACATTTAGTACATTCTGCCTCGTTCTTGCATGTCACGAAAACGCGTAGACTTTGTTTCCTTCAAATATTTTGAACCAAGCCCCCGATTTTAC
Organism: Pelosia muscerda; assembly: GCA_963691645.1. Taxonomy (NCBI): domain Eukaryota; kingdom Metazoa; phylum Arthropoda; class Insecta; order Lepidoptera; family Erebidae; genus Pelosia; species Pelosia muscerda. The sequence goes on from OY829100.1 coordinate 5,153,446, forward strand.
TGTTTGTTAACCATTACCAAACCACTAAGATTACAAAAAATGCTATTGAAATTTAGTCTCTGGTACTATACAGTTAAAGCCTAAAATTAAATAGCATTGTGTAGATGAAATGATATAAATAACTTTTTTTCATTTAGATTTGAACTTTAAGCCTATGCTTGTAAAGCGGAGAACTTAACGGCAGTTTCTTGATAAAATGGTTAATATTAAGTAAAATCGCGGTCACAGAGCTCCGCTCATGCCTTAGAATACATTATCCAAAAGCAGCCAGGCCTCCGGTTTCTCTGCAATGTTTATGCGCTTGGTGAAATACTAGTACAAGGTCTACTTAATGCTACATTATTTTAGACCGACGTTTCAGCTGAGGTGCTATTCTTTCTAGATTCGCTCTTTCTGAGTCCACTGCTCCACGAGTCTTTGCGTCTTACAAGATCGTTCTGAAAAACAATTTAAATACCACCAGCGTTATAAATTTTAAAATGTTATATTATAATTACCAGAAGGTACTTCTTATAGTAAAATTCAAAAAATTGGAAACTGATAGAAAATGTTTTTAACCAAGTTTAGCGGAACACTTAGCCCGTTCTTACATAAGGCAACTAAAACGAAACTCTAGTTGCGACAACTCGGGTTTCGTATTTATTATACCACTAAGGTTGTATACAAGTACATCAGGGACGACACACTCAGAGAGTTTCTGTGCTGTCAGTGTAAGCTCTAACACAAAACCTCTCCAGTGAGCCCAGAGCTCACTACTCAGTTCACCGCCGAAAACACATTATTCGCCACATTATTTTGTAGGACCGAGGTACTTCCCCAGACAAACTGCTCAATTAGAACGGAAGATGGCGTCATGTCTTTACGTTCATTAAAAGTTTCTTATAGCTAATTAATTTACCGTAGTATTAAGTAGTTTTTTTTAAAGTTAGTTAAGTTGCCTAATGTAGGAACGGGCTTAGTGACAATTGAAACTGAAGTTTTATCAAATATAATCATCATCAGAACATAGTCGGTATTAGATCAGTATTAGGAGAGTAGTAAGCCTTCCCGAAGAGCGAAACCTATGCTCGGGCCCTCTCCGTGAGTAGCGACGCTGCCGTGAAACAAATTATTACACAACGATGGCAAATGCCGTCGATTCGACAGAAGAAAGAGAGCGTCATCATCACCATCATCATCTAGACGTGTTTTCCTGATTGCATCCGAGGTTAAGGCGAACTAGGAGCTCAGGGTCTGTCTTCCTACTCTTCCTTCTCCCATGGTGGATAGACCATTGGCACGCATATCATCTTCCACGACGTCAAGCCAAGGACTTCTTGGGCATTAGGAGAGTGTATTATAGGTATTAGGAGAGCATATTATGGCATAAAGGGAATATTTTTCTAAATCTACGACATCAGGAATAATTGTGTAGGGTACCTACCTAGTATCTAGAGTAGTTGTGTAGGGTAGTTTGCTGACCTTATTAATGCATGCAAAAAAGTAAGTGGATTTAATATAACATATATATATTATGTATTCATGTACAATATATAATATACAATTGGTACATACCTAAATTGAAAGGTGCAGACGAGTGCAGGAATTATAAATAATTGGAGACACATAAAGCATATTAAAATTATTTTGTTTCGTTTTCAAGAATTATAATAAACTATTAGGTACTACTAAGTTATAAAAAAGGAAATCTACTTACTTATTTCAGCTTTGGTATTACTAAACTGTAAAACGAATAAAAAGAGTAGTTTCGTAATAGTTATTTCTTAGATTATTAAATAAAAATAGTACCTATAACTTCTCAATAAAATTGGAACTTAAAGCGTATTTAGAACTCGGGATATTTTTTTCGAACTATATAAAGTGATACAAGCTTATGAAGTTATAACAACCCGTTATTGCAATATAACAGCCTTATATTTGACAACATAACTGACATGTAGATAATGGATACGTTTGTATATATTAATATCTAAATATTCATTTTCATCGCGTTTATTTTTTCGAGCTACTTCTCGACACGAAATAACAGTTATTTCTAGTATAATTTCTTCACAAATGTGTTGATACACGTATATATTAGTGATTACCGTTCTTGGCTGGCTTATGCGTACTACATCCGCACTTCGTCCTGCGTTCGCAAATTGTCCCATTCGCGGTTATTCCCATTCGCAGTTGGTCACCTTAAATTGTGTTTATTTAGTTACAATGCAAATTTATCGAATCCGGATATTTTATTACTCTATTTAATGATATTTCCCGCCCAATTTGGTCCTCAACTCTACGTCTGCCTCTTTTCTTGCAAACTACTTGCATGGGATGAACTGCGAATGGAGCCAACCGCTAATGGGACTAACTGTGAATGGGACCAACTGCGGATGGGACTAACCGCGAATAGGACCAACTGTGAACGGAGGATGAAGTGCGAAGAGGACATAGTGAGCATAACCCTGAATGGAGCCTCAGCGGTAATCACCAACATTACACACTAGTACCATAATTTACTATTAACTACAGGAAAATTATTAAAAGAGACTCGACTTTACTAATTAGGTAATATTTCAAATTTTCAAATGTATTGAAGAGTAAAGCCACATAATACTTAATAGTGCTAGCAGGCTTAAGTGAAATCTTTGTAACAAAACAATTTTAAAATGAATAAAGGTACACTATTTCGACTGTACGTATATTTATACATTATGTAAGTAAAGTCTCCAGAGCATAAAGTCTAACAACACTACCAGGTACATAACGCTAATATGTAAGTAGGTAAAGGGGAAGTTTTAGAACTTAAAATACAATATGTTAATTCTATACAGTTTGTACATCATGCGCTCTGTGGGAATCGTGGTACATGCAGTGTCTTCCAAAGTAGTAAAAACATGCTGCACTTAAAATTTGGTGTCATTGACAGCCACCTTGACTGTGGTGTCGTCTTCTTCAACTTCATCCATGGTGGATAGTCGCCTTTCGATTTCAGATTGTGCATTTTTGGATATTAATTTCTTGTGTTTGTTACTGTGGAAGATTAATTTAATTGTATTGTATGGTATAGACTGAAATTGTACTATTATTTCTAACTATTTCGGAAACTGTGAAGCACACATAATTAGGTATCTAATACAGGCAATTCGTATGAAACCCTGCTTTGCCTTCTACACTGGCAGCATAGAAACTCTTTTAATTATTAAACCTTCCCCCTCTTCCTCTCTCCCCTCTACAGGGTTGGCAACACGAGTGTGAAGCTCCTGTTGTTGCAAATATCCATAAGCCACGGCCACTTCCCATTAGTGCGCCATATACTTATCTGCCGCCTAAATGGTTTAGAAAAAATAGATTGTGAACCTTTGGAGATGTTTAAATTTAGGTACTATGTATTAAAATTCACACTCACACACACAACTTAGTAAGATTGGTTACCTTGGTTAAACCAAGGTAAATTATGTTTTTACCAAAGTAGTTTTGTACATGAAAATATACGAGTATGTTAAATACTCACTTCTTCTTTCCTGCCTTAGATTTTCCATCCTTTCCTTTCATTTGGTTGCCGTTGTTGACTTGCTTCCAAATACCAGTTTTATTCACTTCCTCAGATATATTTATTGAAGTCAGTGGGATATTCATAATATTGCCATTGATTAGTGGTATCTGGAGGTTTTCTTGATATGTCGGCGGATTACTCTTGCTGGCTTCCTAGAAGGGGATAGCCTAAGAAACTTCTTCAAAGAAATAACAACTCTTATTATGTATCGCATGATATATCTATAATAAATGATTTTATACTACTCACCATAACATTAAACAGTAACGTGTAACAAAAACGATCAATGTGAGGCTATATGACATCAAAAATAAAATGCGTGTATGTGTGAACATAAGACTGATTTTATTTCACAGTACATTAAATCACATGAACAACGAAATATTTAAACTAGGGAATGACAAAGAAAACTAAAATGAGTTAGGAGAAACGTTTTAGTTTCAGCGGCAAAGTTTTAATATTTTTGCATGCCACCCCACCTCTGCGTCTCCGAGCTCTCGTAGTTCATCTTGGTTCCTCTTAGTCATTTCGGGCATTACATCATCAAGTATTTTCATTTCTCTTCTAGTAAAGAATAAGTCCAGAGCTTTTCTAATGCCGATCATCACCACCAACATCAATGGAAAGAGGATTGACGTGGCAGAAAATGATTTAATTACCCATAGACAGACTAAGCATGTTAGCTGTATAGCCGTAAAAACATGTACACGGCGTATTGGCACCTGAAACACAAATATTTTCGGTTGATTCTCATAAGTGATCTTCATCATTTACGAAAATGGATAAAAAGAAACTAACCTGTCGCAAAAACATGTGGTCTGGTTGATACTTTTGAGGCATGAACATAATTAAAATTCTATCAAAGAATTGCAGGCCCTTCAGCGATGCCACTCCCATGTAAAGAAATACACCAAATAGAACAGGCATTGGTATGTTGCTTAAAACTGGTGTCAATACTACTGAACATCCTATCATTAAGAAAATCAAAATGTGGGTAACTCTTTGTTCGCGTACTCCTAAAAATTGTGGTTTTTCTCCTGGAGCAGCACACTCGGACTCAACTTTTAAAGAATTTACGTGATTAATACTCAGTACAGTCGCTGCGACAAACCATGGTAGTCCCATGACAGAACATATTTGAATAAGGATTGCAAGTACGAACAAATCCAAATGATAACCACATCCTTTCTTAAGCTTATTCTCTTTACGATTAACTATGACCGCTGTAATTTGCTGGTCCATAAATATGAGAATAGTTCCTAACAATGCTGGCAGAATAGCTACTAATGCCGACCATATTGGATTGCCACTAAATGGTGTAATAACCCAGTTACGACTCGGTAATGTTGGTTTGAATTCGGAAGGTACTTCTAATTTCGGCGTTTTTACACCAACTTTATAATCTAAGAAAGACATCGATAATATGGCTATGATCACTGAAAAATCACTAATAATTTGCCGGACCTAAAATGTAAAAAAAAGATGATTAATGTTAGTGTTGAATAAATTTATTGTTAATTAAAAATTTAATTTTAAAAAGAAATAAAACATCACCTTGGATGGAAAGAATAATGAGTTCTTGAAGTCTTTCAATATTACTGATATAATAAAAGTTCCCAGGAATAGAATAATAGACATCAAAAATACATCTGGGACATATACTTTGGTATCACACCCTCCACCGGCTAAAGTGCCGTTATAAAGCTAAAAATAACAATTTATTGAATTAGCTGGTAGCCGGTTCTAAATTACATCAACCACTACATAAAGTAATAATTTTTAAGTGTTTCTACTTCATTAATTTGATACCTGACAAGACTCTTTGTCCACTGATGTCCAATTAAACTGCTCTGGTACTTTAGAATAATTGCTTGGCAAACAATAGCACTCATAATTGAGAACTTCATCAGGGTGTGTCTTTAGAGGATACTTTTTACCGATTGATATAACATTTTCCACAGCCTGCAACATTAAAATAATATTAAAACAAATTAGAAGCAATTTTGTTAAACTATCAAATGGATAGTGATAAATTACCTTGTAAATGAAAATAAACGCTATAAGCGTTGCGAAATTCTCTTCCGTGAATCTTGTTATATAACATACAAGTGCACTGGCATCTATTGCTACTAATATAATCAGAATTAACGTTATCCAAGTGCCAATACAAAATCTAAATGACATATAATTCCAACCAACTTGTTTGCAAAACTCAAATACTATAGTTTCAAATACTAATACCGGACCAGTTGATCCCAGGATCGTTAGTGGTTGTCCTGAAAAGAAGCCATAGCCCATTCCACATACAAATCCTGAAACTAAAGACTCCATTGCAGCCATATTTTTTCCAGTAGCTTCTCCTAGTAATCCTCCAAATGTTATGATAGGTGATAAGCAAGCAAAATATAAAAATATCCATGATGCAACACACTGTATAGCTAATGCATCTTTGAAATCAGACCAATACCAAGGCACCTTCCTTTTGAGGTCATTAACCAAACCTCCAAAAAGTCTTCCAGTTCGTGCTAACCCTGATTCCTCTCTTTGTTTTTGTTCTTCTTCTTCTTCATCAAGTTCCTCTTTGTGACTGTTATCATTAGGACGTTTTCGAGGATCTTGTGAAGGTATTGCTGCAGGAGGTTCAATGCGGATAGCTGGGTCCCATTCTCCAGGTGGTAAAACCGTTACAGCATCAAGAAATTCGTCTATACCGGCTAATAGATGATCCCTTTTTCTAGCTCTATAAGCAACTTCGTGGAATATTTCGTCAGACATTAATGTAGCCATTGCTCTGCCAATTTCGTGGAAGCTAGAGTTGCTATTTGGTGGACCAAGTAACACAAACATGAACCTTGTAGGAACTGGTACCTCAGTTAAATCACCCATGATAGTTCCAGTTTTGAGTCTCACAAAAGCCGATAAAGTTTTTTCTAGAAAATCTACTTCGCCAACGAGAATATTGGAGGCCTCTGCACCGGGCGGAATTTTTCGCATAAAATTTGTGTTACTCTTATGATTTATATCACCATTCATTGGCAGATCTCCAGAGCTGTGGTTACGTGGCATAGATATGCTGCTAGGACTTTTCACCATACCCTCATCGTGTCCCCCACCTGCAAAAGGCCTTTTTGTGAATATTAACAAAAAGTTCAAGCACATCCGTCAAAAGCCTCAAACTTTAACATGTACCAGTTAAACAAAATAGTGCGGGATTGTGTATAAGCATACAAAAAGTAAACACACATTATAGTTTTTGTATAATGATTTGTCTATTTTGACTAGGATTGTACATAAAATACGATATTTGGAGCATATATACTCATACCTGCTTATAAAATAAAATAAAATTCTTAGATGTCTTTGAAGCAACATCTACACACAATTTTAATAATAAAAAAAATAAGGCAAATAAAAGCTGATGAATAGCGGAACTGACGTACACCGACATTCAGCATAGAAATGGAAATGGAATGCAGATTTTGAAGTAAGAAGAGGTGACAAAGACAAGAAACAACATTGATGAGGATAAGCGGTTACCCGCGCTAGGGATGCCTAGGAAACGACTGAATTCTCCTTTGTAAGAGTTTCCGCTGGTGGTACCGCCTTCTTCAACTGTAAGGAACATAATGCCAATTTTCAAAGAGATCTTTGAATAAAGATAGTGAAATGTGAGTTAATAAAAATAGTTAGTTACTTTCACCAAACAAGACACGGAATATATAATAATTATACAACAATAAAATTAGCCTCAGTGCGTGCGTATAGTGAATGTCAGTAAAGGGATGTGAGTCTGTGAGCAGTTAGTGTTATCGTTTCACACGCATGGCTAACCTGGTACTGCCAGATAAGAACCCCTCGCATCTGATGCTTGAAGAAGAGCGGTGTGAGGAGACGAGGTGGACCCCCGACAGCTCCTCGAACTAGAGCGTCGAGAGCCACCTTCCTGGAAATCTGATAGGATCGGATGACCCGTGAATTGGTTGATATTCTTAAATAAAACATTGATTACGCTTTGGAATTTTCTACTAACAGTAGTACTCACTTTTGCATGAAGAATGGTTTCGCCCAATATCAGCCAGTGACCGGATTAGTGGTAGTCGTGACATATTGTTATGGTGGTTTCGTCTCTCATGTTGATGCCTATGTCGCCTCAGTAAAGCATCTTTAACTTTCTCTCTACTGTCATATCCCAAAGAGCCATCAGCTACCATATTGTCTAAAACGTTATCAGCCACATGTTCTAAAGAGCTAGCCTCCATATCCAGAATTACCGATCCATTTAAAATAAGACTTCTTAATTCAAACAGCGAGTGAAGTGATAAAGTGGCTACATGAGGCTTGGACCATCGGTTTCCACCCTCTTCAACATCTTCTTCGAATTTAATCCATCTGGCAGTTTCTTTCCATTCAAGCTCGTCTCCATCTTTTACTAACTCCTCCATTTCGGAGAATAACGGATGAGATTCAAAATTAGCATCATCAAGATCCTCTCCAAGGATAAACTGTACTCTTTGAGCTGGAGGTGTTACTGAAAGCAAAATGATATTTTGAAAACAATTACTTAAATGTAAAGTATTAGCTAAAAGGAACTTCAAGTATGACATCTAAGTCTCATGAATAAAATAAATAAAAAATCTAAGCTGCTAAAACTTGCTAAAACAATCGTTGGAGATAAGTGATTTTATATTTACGAGTAATCCATGCTTACTTAGACAAAAAAGGTGTAATGAGGCTTCTTAAAACAAAGCTTTGAATCAGAAATGAAAATAGGTTGAATTGAAATGTTATAGGGATTTCTATTACGATGTCTTACATGTTTCGCCATCATCCGTGACGCTTAATCTTCTAACTCGTGTCATTAAGCCCGGTCCTATGAATTGGGAATTTCATGTATAATTTTGGAACAAATAACAGACGTAGTTTGTATTGATGTTGTGAAGCCTTACAATCTATTTAAATAAAGGATCTAAAGTAGGTAAGGTTTTATTCTACCACTTATTCTAACAAGCTATATTGTTGATGATATCAAAGCAGGTTATTTTGATTAGGCACTTTATTATTAGGACGATTCGTATAGGTTTGTCATATTTCTCCTTTCATTTAGTGAATCATGTTTTTCTTTTGAATTACATACGTATTCTCGTAACACATATCTGTTGACCAAAAAGTGTAGGTACATATACCTACATAATATCAATATTAAGCAAGTTAGCTATCTATTTTTATAAAATGATTTGCGGAAACATTACCAGGTCTATCAGCATCCTTTTCATCGTTGCGGTGATGGTGTTTGTGTTTTCTGTGTGAATGCCTCCGGGCTGGCACGTGTACGCCCACGAAAACCGTGTGGGCGCGGTGACCTAGAAAAAAAGGAATAAAATGTCAGATTTTAATAAAGACTTTTGCTATTCTCATCACAAACGACTCGACTGGCATATTCCGCCTAAAATCGACTGTATCAGTGGTGTAGAATAGAGCCACTTGGCACTCCCGGTCGAGTACAATAGAGCCACCACATCGTTATCCACCCGACAGTAAATATATGGCTGATATGGCCCCTCACAAAGTACCAGTTTGATGGTAATTTGTTCGTCCTCAATTATGTAGGAGGGGAAATCTTGTCTAACCCTGTACTAAATATATATTCTCATTTTCATCCTCATTTTTCTCAGCAGGTATTGCGTGTATTTTTGTGTTAATTTCCTTTATTGCCTAAACAATTACTTTGAATGCCTCGCTCTTCTTATGCTTCATTTCGCAAATTGGATTCAAGCCGTGTGTAGTCCCTAACTAATCGCATTATTGGAAATCTATTACGGGCCACCTGTTAAGAATTTCTGGGCGTTAAAAGTCTTTAAAGGTATTTCATCACAGGGAGAATAAAACAGTAATATTGAAGGTACTTCGTCATGTAAAAGGGGATCCAGCCACAAATGGAAATATAGTTTAAATATTTAAGACATATATTAAAAATGTTCCTGAGAGTGAACGAAGCTACGTATTCGTATACTTTAAAGTTAAGAGAGTTGCTGCGCGGCCAGTGCAGAAGAAAAAGAAAAAGCATTTTCATGTTCTTCCCACTGAAATGAAATACAAAACCTCTTCAGTGAGCTCTGGCTACCCTACTCACCGCCAGAAACACAACACAAGGTTTTTATTAGCCTTGTTCTCTCTCTCTGTCTCGTATAGTTATAAAACTAGTTTCGGAACACGAATGTTTTCGAACTTCTAGAATAGTGTTAACCAAGTTAAGCGTGGCGTGAAACTGTTGCAACGTATTGCGAATAACATGTACCAACTTGGGCAGTTAGCAGTAGTCAGAGCAACTTTGGTAAATTTTAATACTGGAACTTGGAATGGAAAGATTTATTTGAATTGTTTTTCATCACCGGATGAATTTATTCGAAGTGATATTTACTATCGAGTGCGTAACTCAATGTGGTGATGCAGAAAGAATATCACCATCTCATCTCATCCGAAGAGGCAAGTAATGGAAAAATACGCAGACAATATCACAGCGAGCGAAGAAAAATCTAGACGAAAACCCAGCGTGAAACAGTAGATCAAAGACTCCTAACCTAACATTGGGATGTGCAGCAGTCGACAGAAATATATTGCTCATTGATCAAATATTCGAGAGACATTTGACTGTCAATGTAAACCTATGAGAATGCCGCAACGTGAAACCGGTTAGGTACAATATTAATATCGTGGAGACGTACAAGTGTGGCATCAATGATATATAACAAAAATATGTAATAAAAGATGGAAGTGGCATCAAAAATGTGCTTGGAAATTTATCACTTGATTTGACGTATTTCCTAAGCTTAGGCCTCAATGGACGGACTTCATATGCGCTAAAGTTGGATGTATATAGGTACTTATAGCGTGTGAAACTTTCGTACTTACTTTATGCATAGTAAAATACCTATAACGTCCTTCCAACAAAAATCTTCGCTCTGATTTATTCAGAGAGAATAAATGAGTTATTGATTTGGTTTCGATTCGTTGAGCACAAATAAAAATCCATTTTTCATCGTGTTCGTATGAAATTCAAAAATCGTGCGCGAATAAATCACAGACTTTTGTTTTTTTTTGTATATTAATACATCTCACAAAGGATCGTGCCTTTGCATCCATTATTAAGTGCATGCAATACAAATAATTTTCTTCTTCTCCTTTTATTTATGAAGTTTAATTTCATTAATGAATTTATTCAACTTGAAAGTAAAACGAGTGCTTTTGAGAGCTTATTTAGGTATAACTACCTACCATTCATATTACATTTAGCCAGTGGCGTAGCTACCAAGGGGCTAGGCGGGGCAGTGCCCCGGGGCCCTCAACCTCAGGGGGCCCTCGAATCCTTACCAGAAATCTCGATCGAACTGAACTTTTGGAAATTGGATGCAACCCTACTTTAATCATGACAACTAATTTGAGAGAAATTCAAAAGCTAAGGGTGTCACACATTACGCAGATACAGTAAGATATCTGTATCGGAGCAGATATCTTTCAATATCGCTCTCTATATAAATTGTATGAGCTACCACACACTATGCAGATAAGATATATTTTATCGTAGAGTGTGTTATCACCGACATATAATATGGAAAGATGGTGAGCTTATTATCTGCGTATACAAATATGTATATAGATAGACCAACATATAGATAATGCATCATATTAAAAAATAAATAATAGAAGCTATGACAATTCAGAAAAACATGCACAAGCAATTCTCGACCTTAATGACATTATTAATTTTCCTGCATTTCCTAAATATTCTTAGCCAGTAGCAAAAGCACTGGTAAATAATGTCATTATGGTCAAAACCATGTCAAAACCTATTACTCCAAGTTGGCTATTTGTAACTAGGTGGAATAGACAGATAAATCATGGAAGATATTAAATTCGCCTCGGTCCTTTTTAAGCCTTATGTGGCGTTCTATACACATTTTTGGCGTTTCAGTCAATGAAGCTAGACGTGCATCAAATTCAAAATCAGAATCATCTTCCGACGAGCTGGCTCATAAATTAAGAAGCAATAAGCGCGTCTTTTTCGTAAAACGCGAACTTATTTGTAACTGTTAATGCACTCCTACGTGTTTTTTAAACGATCCAAGGTCCCCCGACACGACAACGCATGAATTATTTATTTTTTACCTTTTGCAGTTATTTTTTGTGTCAGGGGTTTTTAAAATTTTTAATTTTATTTTTATTTTATACTTTTTAAATTGTTCTCCTTGTTAAGCCCTTTCATTTGATACTCATATTGACGGTCTAGTAAACTTAGAAGGTAATTGGCTATTTGTTGGTGGCAGCTATCTTTGATTTGAAATTTGTCACAGTGTATCGTATTTTACTTGTCAAACCCTTTTATTTGACATGGACTTGTGCAAAAATAATGTAGTCCGCCATTTTGTAGCGGCGGCCATCTTGGATCAATTTTCATCAAACCTAGCTAAGAACACTCCCGAATAATTCAGCTTTCAAACAAAACAAACTACATCGAAATCGGTTCAACCGTTCGGGAGCTACGATGCCACACACACAGACACGAGAAGCTTATAACACCCCGTCGTTTTAACGTCGTTGGGGGTTAAAAATAAAACCGCATCAAGCCTGGATTTAGCCGAAGTCATTGATAGTTTTGCGAAAACTGAAGTTAGTTAATAATAATTGTAATTAAGTCAGTTGATAGGACCGACCTTTATCTAAGAAACCCTAGTCTATTCCCCTTGTATAACCCCTTCTCTATTTCGTTTTATAAGCCAAACCTACTCTAAATAGTAATTGTAATTTATGTTGTAAGTTGTAACTGTATAATATTTTTGTTACCTGCCCTGCAGTGCACAAAAAAAACTTAAATAGCTTAGCATTTTTAAAGTATTTGTACATTTCATATTTTTATTTGAAAAAGCCTAATCAGTTTGCATAGTAGTGGGCCCCATTTCTGAATTTGCCCCAGGGCCCTTGGTTACCTAGCTACGCCACTGCATTTAGCACTTTATAATTTCATTGAAACAAATTGAGAACACGATCTGGAATAGGAATGTAAGTTATGTAATTACGTTTGAGCTAAGTGCTTAAGGATTTATTAAATGGGACGATTATATTGCTAATGTTCTCATTTAAGTATCTGCTAACCAGGTCGTAAAGTGTCATAATTAAAAGTATTAAGTTATACAAGCTTTTGTATTTATGCTTTTGTATGAAATGTTCATTAAGATTTAATATTAGTTAAGTATAGGATCCACGAGTTGTGAAAATAAAATGTGCCGAAACACTGCGCTCATACTTAATGCGCTTAGAGCGCATTTTGTACTGCGGTACGCGTTTTTGGACTGTTTTTTGTATATAACACGGAGTGCAAGGGTGGTGAACGAACTCAAATCTATCAATCAAACTATCTAAGCGCGCCAGGTCCTAGTTTCCCCGGAGGTGACAAGTGGAGCCGCCTATAACCCTAGCAGAAGCAGGCCGCGACGGGCGGCGCAAAATTGTGCCTCCCCATATCCGGGGACTAGATGGGGACACCATGGTTCCCACATTAGGGGAAGGGGGACATCTAAAAGATGTCCCCGGGGCTGCCGGGGTGCTAGAGATATGTCTTGTATAATCTCCCCTCCATCTAGGTGCGGAAAAAGGGGACCCAATACGATACAATACGATCTCCCCTCCATCAATCAAAGACCCATAGACGGCGTGCGTTTTAGTCAGCTCGAGCCCGACACAATCACCTCCATCGACTTTGGTGGGGGCGGTATGCATGGGGAATTTGCGCACGTAAAAAGAGGCCCTAGTATCCCAGTAAGGTCTGAGCTCCGTGACGATATGCTACTCATTTATAGGTGTTGAAGTAGTTTCATAGGTGAAATCAGGAACCATATTAATTTTAGCACTATTAACATAATTGCTAGTTACAACACAAAATATACCTGAACATTTTATCGCGATGTTATAAGAGTATAGAACGTACTAGTAACTAGTATGGCGAGGAGTACATTTTCTAGTATCTGGCTTCTTTCACGAGTTGATGTAATGAAGTGACGCTCACTGCGTACGCAATTCTGTGTCATAACAGGCAATCATGTCTCACTTCTAGGCTTTAATAAGTACCTAGTTATGTTTTACAGGAGGTCATAATGTATTTATATCAGTCGTATCCTTCCAATTTATGAATGTTTCCGTGTTAATAATGAAGTCATAAAATATGACTTTTAAGTCAATTAATCAGCTACTTGCCATTTTTCAGTTGTACTATACCTATCGTCAACAATGTCATTTTTTCATGGTGGTTGCAAATCAGTGGTTACAAGATTAATATTAAAGAAAGAACCGTCTGATACTCTCCAAGACGTTTATTGGTAGTGCTTGTGCGGCTAAGCACGTAATTAATTCCCTTGTAATTTACAACGCATATTCGGCATGCTCATTTCTTTATTTTTTTACAAAGTGCCCGATTGGCGGTAATAGGCTCGCCCCCTATTACGTGAGACCGGAAATCATAGTTAGCAAAATGTCGGTGTTAATATACCTCTGCCTACTCCTTTGGGAATGTATAATGTATATATGAACATTTTTCGTTATTTTCATCATTATTAGAACATAAAAACTTGTCAGTAGCAAAAAAATGCGAATGAATAAACGCGTATGAGTTTTGGGAATCAGTGCGACCTCGTAAAAAATGTTCAATAACATAAGTGTATTTACAATATAGTGCAGTTGAGTGACATACATGATTGCAGATTGTGCACCCTATTATTCTTTAACAGCATTGTTCTGCAAATGGAAACTGTTCCGTGCACCATTCGATTTCCGTAAACGAGAAGTTGCCTACCTTTCAATGAAACTGCAACAAAGCGAGCCGTAGTATTGTCCGAGCTCCGAATGTTGTAGTATGTAGGTATGTTTGTATTAACAGTAGTATCTACTTAGCGATATTATTATTATACAGGCCTAAGTACTTCAATAACCCAGATACGAGAAACCATCAGCAGAAACAGCCTGGTGGTGTTCGTCAACGAGTTGAAGTGGATTGAAGAAATATACACCCTCACGCAAAAACCACGTCGTGACGTGAGTTGTGTGAACCAGTCCGCCATACCATACGGCACCATAAGCCGCGTTTCATTTGCGCGTCAGTTGGAAACATCGGAATGGTCTCATTTGCACCATTGGCCAGCACCATCAATGATGCAAATGGTACTGATATTATAATTTCATTTGCACCGTTTATTTAAAATATTAGATATCTAATATAAGAAAACTTAATCGTGTGTCCGTCACACATTGCTTGCACCATTGATGGTGCAAACGGTATATATTAGTTTCATTTGCACCAATTATCGCGCGTATTGTGCAACGTTTCCAAAGTGAGCGTCACGGTGTCAAATGTTTCCAAAGTATAAGAGATTTTCTTAGTAATCGTATTTAGGTATGTATACTAGTTATAGTCTGCAGAATATGTCAAGGAATTAACGACATATGCTAACAACTCATATTTATTCATAGGCGTCACTAGGTTTCAGGTCGTATTTGTTCCAGGCCATTGAATCACAACTCGATTGGAAATTGCCGCTAGAAATTACATCTTGCAATTATTACTCATGAACTGATAATGACAATAATATAAGAATGTTAAATTGGATCATCATTGGTCTTTGCTTGATTTTACTAGAGTGTATGGGGCCCTACCAAGATCCTTCGAGAGGTTAGACGGTAGTCGCTCCCGTTTTGCCAATTAAAAACTAGAGTAGGTAAGTCTAGGCTCTAATGTGGAATCTTTGAAGGCAACTGATATAACACTAGCATGAAGAGACATTATTTCATATTACTTGTACATAACTTAATCATAACGTAGATAAGCAATTGTAGTTAATAGCTTTTCAAGTACAAAAGAATGTTCTACACGACGGGATACGGGTATTTTCCTATACCATATGTACACTATGTCTCATATGCAAATAAACGACACATATGATTCCGGTATCTGGCAACACTGAAGGCTATACCTAGTCCGCGCATCTTAAATCCGTAAAAATATAAATACTCCTAAAATCTGTGGGGAAACCTGTGCTATCAAGTTGAAATACCGCCCTCGCAAAGTGATATTATTAGTGCAACTCTAAACAATAGTGATTACGTAAAAACGGAAGCTGGACAGACCGGGACTGTTAAAGAGTAATATTCCAATTTTAAGTCCCATTCGCTATTCTATGGCTGTGGATACATTTGGCAAGGTAAACTGGAAGAAGAATTCGCATAAAGTGAAAACCTTCAATTAGTTTTTGTTATGCAAAACCTGTCTTGAATGTAAACAAAGCGGTTGAGAAAAAAATATTTTTAAAAATATACTACTAGCGTCCCACGGTGTCAAGTGGCGAAACTAATAACAACTAGTAGTTCCACAGATAAAATATATTTTTGTGTCATTAAGGTGGTAACAGTCGGGTTTCTTCAGCTGTCCACTAGCGCCATCTAGCAGGAAGTAGCAATACCATTTCAATTAATTGATACCAGTGGCAAAATAAAATTGCTGCTGTGGGGAAAATATTAGGAGGAGTGACCTAACTGGTTGAATTATAAAATTTGTTTACACATTTTACAACTGACCAAAAAAAATAAAATGTCGAAAACAGTACGAACCCCTCCTATTTCAAGAGAACCTGGAAATCCGGACGTGTTTTCTACTCCTGATACGCATACTCGGTCAAAACTTGAACAAGGGAATAACAAGCGATTTCGTCCAGATTTTTCTCCCGTAAATGAACTAAAGTCCCTTGAACTCTCAATGAAGGAATTGCTCAACTCCTGGAAGGCTGATCAGGATCAGATGTTAAATAAAATCACAGCGGATATGGCGGAGATAAAAAAACAAACATCAAATATTCAAAATTCAAATACCGAAATTGAAAAGGCGATGGAATTTATGAATGCGGGGTACGAGGACATGAGGAAAACAATAGTTAATCTGGAAAGGGAGAAACTGGAGCAACGTAATTATATACTCGAATTGGAAAGAAAAGTGAATGACCTACAGCGAAGCTCTCGTTCATCTACCATCGAAATAAGAAACGTGCCCCAAAGTGACAATGAGACTGTGAGTGATCTGACCTCCGTTGTCATCAAAACATGTGACGTCGTTGAAGCTTCCATAAAACAAAGCGACCTACGTGACGTCTTCCGACTGCCGGGCAAAAAAGGCTCAAATCGACCGATAATTGCTGAATTCCTGAGCGTTCCTCTGAAAAATCAGGTGCTCTCAACCATTAGAACGTTTAATAAAGGTCTGCCCCTATCAGAAAAACTCAACTCAGGTCACATTGGACTCAGCGGTCCCCTTACCCCTATTTATGTCACCGAACACCTACCAGGCAGCTTGCGCCAATTATTTTATCAGGCGCGCAATTTTTGTAAGCAAAATAAGTTTAAGTTCTGTTGGCATCAAGGTGGTAAGATTTTTCTCAGGGAGCGTGACGGAATGGATCCTATCGCTGTCAATTCTTTGTCGTGTCTCAAAAACATATCGAAGAGTGACTAGTTTGATGTATTGTTCAATCTATTGGGATTTATTGGCTGTTATATTTTATCTGTATTGTATCTATTTTACTATTTTAGGTCAAATTACTATTATCTTGAATCAACCTCAATATTTCTTAACATATTTAATTATCACTTACTTAATTATAAATCATTCCATGGTGTTGCATTACCACACATCTCACTACAACACTCCCACACCTACTAACCCATATGAGCAGTTTAACATCGTCACCTCACACTATTCGCACCATTCTGGTAGCGCCCCCTCTCATAGTACTCATCCTTACATCTTACTTTATCTACATACAACTATTTATCGTCTTAGCAATACCATGATTTTAATTCTAATTTACCTTGTGAGAACACGGTTCTGTAGGCCGTCTAGGAAAACTAGTGACGTCTCATTGGCCACAATCATCAAATACAACTTTATCCCAATTTTCCGACTGAAAACAAGAAGCCTATTGTTCTGCCTCATACATGGTGTTCACTCGTCTAGGATTATTAAAACAAAAATTCGCGGCGGCTAATGTCTTATTGTCGGACATTGCTAACACCAATTTCTGTGAGGCTACCCAGTGTAGTGCCGAGGAATGTTCTGAGTTGCTGTCGGTGTCGGGCTCCTCTATTACTATACTGTCGCAAAATATACGTAGCATTAATGCGAACTTTTCTAGTCTTCTGTCCTTATTACATAGACTTGTCAATTATCCCGACATTATCATCTTAACTGAATGCCGCTTGTCACAAAACCCTATCATTCCGATGCTAGATGGTTACAATTCTTATTTAACACTAATCACACATAATCAGAATGATGGTGTAGTGATTTATATTAAGACAACTTTATCTCACGTGACGGTCACGGAACCAGTTTTACTGGACTCGAGCTGTCTGTTGGTTACAGTTGGGGCTGACTTGGCTATTCTTGGTGTTTATAGACCTTTCGCATTCAGAGACCCCTCTAGATTCATACAGTCACTGGATGACCTTCTGCACGGCTTTGGGGCTTTTAGTAATGTAGTTTTTGCGGGTGACATAAACATTGACATTGCTGATGGCCAATTGAACGTGTACTCGCATGACTACATGGATGTATTGGCCCACCATGGTTTTTTCCTGGGACATACCTTTCTTACCCATGATTGCCTGACGTGCCTCGATCACTTTAACTTGAAGTCCAAACTCCCTGTCCGAGTATTGGTGGTTGAATCGACAATCACCGATCACTTCACGGTTGTGGGTGTGTTGTCTATGAAAGTAAAGAAATCTGTTTCTCGAATCTCAGTTACAAAAATTGATGAGGACAAACTGACAGACGACTTGCTCGGCATTAGTTTTGAATCTGTCTACTCAGCCACTGATCCTAATATCGCCTTAAAACTCCTATACGAGCCTATTCTTCGTGCTGTCTCTGCAAACAGCAAAACAATAAAATTTTCGCGAAGGAAAAGACCCATAAAGCCCTGGATTACCCCAGGTTTACTGAGGTGTATGCGTCACAGAGACAAGCTATATAAACAAATGAAGAGAGAACCATCAAACGATATAGTGAAACTCTCCTATAGGCGATATCGTAACTTTTGTGGTAACTTATTGCGCAGAGCCCGAACTGCATTTGAGAAGCTCGAGTTTCAGAGGGCTGGTAGTAATTCGAGACGGGTTTGGCGGGTTGTCCAATCGGTTACCAATACCACCAAAGTTAGGTCCTCGGCTGATGCTCTTTTGGGCCTGCAGCGGGACAGACAGTTGTGTGTCGAGGGGGTGAATACCTATTTTGCCAACATTGGCGGGCAATTGGTAGACAAAATTGTCCATAGTAATTCTCCTTTGTACTGCAATGCGTCCAGTAAATTCTGTCCTACTACTAACTCTTTCGTTCTGCTCAGTACTGATGCATCTGAAGTTGAAAGCACGATTATGTCATTGAAAACCAGCAGTGCATTGGGTTGGGATGGTATTTCTTCAGAGTTTTTGAGGAGGCACAGGAGTATCATTGTACCACCTCTTACATACATTTGTAATTTGTGCTTCAACACAGGCATATTTCCCGCTGCTTTTAAGAGAGCCATAATACATCCTGTCTTCAAAACAGGTGATCGGAACTCTGTTGAAAATTACAGACCCATTTCTGTTTTACCTGCTATGTCTAAGGTACTTGAAAAAATTATTAATTACAGGCTTACCAAGTACTTGGAGTCGTGTAATTTGCTATCTGCGAATCAATATGGATTTAGGAAGAACTGCTCCACCGCCGATGCTGTTCACAACTTAGTAAGCCATATAGTTGGGAAACTAGACAATAAGCTGAAATCTGTGGCACTCTTCCTGGACCTTGCCAAAGCGTTCGATACGGTGTCAATTCCCTTATTGCTATCGAAACTAGAGTGTATGGGTGTGAGAGGAAGGCAACTGTCTTTGTTCCGGAGCTATCTGACTGGTAGATCTCAATTAGTAAAGATTGGCGCCTACACCAGGTCTGATGCTCCCGTCGAGTATGGTGTTCCCCAGGGGAGTATTCTTGGCCCTAGCTTATTTTTGGTGTACGTAAATGATCTATGCAATCTGAAACTAGATGGTGGCCAAATATTTTCTTATGCAGATGATACGGCTTTGGTTTTCTCTTCTGATACCTGGACTAATGCCTATGGTTTCGCTCAGAATGGATTTGATTCCGTAAACCGGTGGCTGAGGGGGAACCTTCTGACCTTAAATACGAGCAAAACTAAGGTTATTAACTTCTCAATCCGCAACATTGATGTACCCTTGGATAGTCTTCTACATATCACTGTCTTACCGACAGACAGTCGGTCCTCAGCTGATGCCCGCTGCTGCATTGAGAGGGTCTCATCCATTAAATACTTGGGGATTACTCTGGATCAAAACTTAACCTTTAAACCCCATGTTGACTGCTTGGCGAGCCGAGTCCGTAAACTCATTTACGTTTTTCGGCAACTACGCTACTCAGCTGACCCCAATGTAATGAAGTTGGTCTATATTGCGATTTGCCAATCTATCATAAGTTACTGCATTACGACGTGGGGTGGCGCTGATGCATCCCATCTTATTACCCTGGAGCGAGCTCAGAGGGCTGTACTAAAGGTTAGCTGCTTTAAACCTCGCCGGTTTCCTACAACTGAGCTTTATGACTACTGCCAGGTTTTGACCGTCAGACAACTCTTTGTACTGGCTACTGCTATGAAGCAGCACTCTTTGACAGAGTTTATTGCCAATTCTACACGGCGCAATCATCTTGTAGCGGTAACCACGAGGGTCAGGACATCTTTTAGCCAAAGATTTTTCCATTTCCTGGGACCCTACCTTTACAATAAGCTCCACAAACAGTTGTGTCTCTATGGTCTAAATGGGTATAAGTGCAAAGCCGCTCTCCTTGAATGGCTTCTCTGCCAAACATATTCCGATACAGAAAATCTGTTGAAAGTTTTAAAATGACTCTCGATTAACACACACAAACACACGCCTACACGCGCACACACAAAACACACACGCACACACACACACACACACACACACACACACACACACACACACACACACACACACACACGCACGCACACACACACACACACAAACACACAAACATACACATACTATTTATAATTATAGTTTATAGTCTGTATTTAGATTTTGCAATTGATTTGTATAGTCATTGTGTTATCGTGGAATCCTGGTGACCAGTAATACAGGTAATCTATTACCTACGACAGGCACCAGCGATCCACAACCGAATTATGTGTACCCTAAACTGTGAATGTCTAAATATTGTAATTATTTGGTTGCTGGTGAGAAAATAAATCATTTACATTTACCTACATAACGTAGATAAGCAATTGTAGTTAATAGCTTTTCAAGTACAAAAGAATGTTCTACACGACGGGATACGGGTATTTTCCTATACCATACTATGTCTCATATGCAAATAAACGACACATAGTGCTTGTAAATTGTTATATGACGTGTTCTCTGTGACATCACGACTACAATTGCAATCGCATACTCTTGAAATTGTTGCAATGTAGTTATTTTAGGTGTTAGCTTAGCATACGTAACTTGATTATATCAGTTGGTATGGTATGTCAGGGTGAAGGTAACTTTCCAATGATGAAAGAATGTTTGAAATCGGGTCAATAGTTTGAGAGATTATTCATTACAAACATACACACGCACACATCCTAGCTGGGAATCGAATCCGTTGGTTTTGTATTCTTTTGTATAAGTCAATGAGTTTCTGCCGCTTCATAATTAATGAGTTGTAACATGATATTATTTAACAAACAAATACAACAAATCATCCATTGGAGACACTTCTATCTTTTCTCCTTTTTTTCATGTGCCAATCCTCAGGGATAACGTCCCGTTATCTTTGGGCCTTTAGTTGCCGAAGGTGAGATAGTCCACATATTACTACATATTAAAAAAATAAATAAATATCTCTCCCACTCCAGCAGATCCGAGGTCATCTCTTGGGAGATGTGCGTGCGTTTTAGTCGGTTCAAGACCGACATAATCTCTCCAACGTGCCAAAACTAGTAATGAAAAAGGAATAACAACTCATAGATTCGAACCGACTAAAACCATACACTATCTCGGGACTTAAATGCCGGTATGTACATACCTACATCTTCAAACCAAATATTTTCGTTCCACTGAACCAAATCTAAACCTGCCCATTCTCCTCGTATATTCGTAAATTCAATTGCTTGTAGAATCAATCGATTACTGACCCTTGTGAAGTTAGGGCGGGTAGAAAACCGATTGAACATTTCCAAAAGACCGAACTAGCGTTACTCTAACCCTAGGAATTGTAACAGTTAAAGATAAAAAGTACCTATTTATTGCAAATTTGTAAGGAATCCCAAGGAAATCCTTTGAGAAACAATATTTTAATTATTTTTTAATATCTTTAATTTTTTTTTATACATATACATAATTATATTATCTACTTCTAATAAACTAATTATTGAAATAAAATTGAAACTTAAACAAAAAAGAAAAAATTAAAATTAAAAATTATAATTAGTAAATTTAAAATTATGTATTGAAATGCATAGAATCTTTTCTGAGTAAGAAAGAAAGAAAACATGTATTATTTTGCCTTTTCCAGCACAAACATACATGTGAACACAAGTGAAAAAAATACAAAAACTTTATATTAATAGTGTCGTGCACATCTATGCTGCACCAAGGATAAAGGAACCAGTTCAGCGTAATGCCGGGTACTAGTACCTACCTAGCACTTGTGTTCAACTGGTTCTTCGAGGAACCACATAAAAACACACGGAGTACCTACTCTGTACTATAAATAAGATTCTAATTCGGCTTAATAAAAATATATTCGATATCCGACATTAGCCAATTAGGTATTAACAATAATTCTCATTAGTCATGCCCTTAGGACAGCAGACTCATTTTTTGCTGAGAAATTCCCACGCAGCCCTGAGGGCCTTGTATCTTTTTTCTACTTGTAATTATAACAAATACAGATAGGAATTTCTTTTGTTTTACCTACAATAGCCGCCATTTTTGTTACTTCAGGAAAATTATACCGATACTGATATCAAAAATAAATTATGATAAATATGTATTAAATAAATATTCTAGAACAATCTACAAAACGTCACCTAGACTCATGGTAAGCATAGTTTAACTAGCTTGTCTTATGGGCTCTGGAATGCGATTAAAACTTACTTAGATACTGTTTTATTTTGCAAATATACCTACACTTATGCAAAAAAAACAGTATATACATAGACACACCCAGCCCAATGCAAATATTCATGTTCATGTACCTAAATATCTGCATTGAGCGGGAGTCGAACCCGCGCTTCCTGTGTAGCAGTCGCGTTCATTACCGGCACGCCACAGAGGTAAGCTAAAATACATCTGTTGATTGATAGATGCTGTTTAGGGAAAGATTTTCCTATCAAGATAAGCAAGTTAGGCGGCCAGTCGCTTTCAAAAAAGTACATGGAAAACTGAACTTCTTCTTCCTCTTGTGCTCAAGCTTTGGAAGTGTAAACTTCCAGAGCAATCAAGATTGCTGTTCAGATGACGACGAAGATTGACTAATGATTATTTATGGAATCCCTCTCTAGTTAAAGCCTAAAAAAGGAAACACAGTGACTATTACTTCAACGGACTTGTCATTTTACGCTCGTATACTCAAAATAACTGTTATTTTTAATTCATTTCAGCCATAGGACGTCCACTGCAGCAGTGGACGTCAGCAGGGTAATGGGTCCCTTCCACCCTGTTCAGCAGCTGAACATAGGTTGGAAGGGACCCATTACCCTCCCTTATACATTTTTTAATTCTAATTATTATTATTATTTGTTTTGTGTTTTGTTCTTATTGATTATTAAGTGTGTATACATTTAAATTCTAATTTATTTTAATTTTAATGACTTCGTTTCTTGTTTGTTAAATACTTATTTAATTTATGATAGTTACTTCACTATCGCAATGGCCTGTCTGTACTAGCAGTGCAAGGTGTGTAATTTAATAAAAAAATAAAAAAGAACAGATTTGTTTCCCTGGTACTTTGGAAAGTTATCACAATGTTTATATAAACAATGGCTTGGACGGAATGAAGGAAATTGTATCAGTCAAGCTTGTAAATACAGCCATTTTACAACGTTATGAAGTCACCGAGTTAAAGTTTATTACGGTTCTTTGAATGAATACGCAATTACCATTTTATGAATTGGAAGGGACGGCCGTATATCAAGCCTAATGTATTCATCGGTGATGCGCGATAAAAATTTGCAGCAAAATGTGTCAAATTTTGGCAATTTATCAATGAGCCACGTGCTAACATTTCGAAAAACGATAAACAGCTACATTTCGATAAATCTAAATCTTTAGTTGCCAATTGTACCAATATGTCGTCGTGTCTAACTGAATTACCATAGGCTACAAATTGAAGTCGACGTGAGCTGATAACTATGTTTGTGATTTAAATCCAATATTTTGCATAAATCGATGCCTGACGCTGAAATGGCAGGGCGTAGTAAGTGGCGTAGGAAATCTTATCTCAACTGCAATCGGGTCAAGAGCTGTACGCTGAGATTTACAATTTTACGAACTATTTCTTGAAAATAGATTTTGAGAGGTACACCACTCACCCACGGCCCACGGTTTAACAGTCGCAACGAAAGCCATGGAAAAACATTTTATACAATTTTAAAATTATCATAGAAATAAAATGCTAAACTACACCCCTCAAAGCAATAATAAGTTTTCTTACTCAATGAGAATGACTTCGTATGTGCACAAACAAATCTCTACACGTGTTTCACGTCTACCCTCCAAACTGAGGAGCAGGTTTTGAAAATGTATGAAATTTGAGTGTGATTTCATACATTTTTAAACTCAAACTAATTATTTTACAACTATAAAAGCTAACAACGATTCACGCCTATTTCTCTCCGGGGTAAGTAAAGGTGAATTAACTCCTAGATTGCACCAACCATTGTATTAGGTTCTACGTAATAGGGGATTTGATGAACCTATTGCCGTATTCCGGGCACTATTGTTAACTATATCTGTCTGATATTAAACAACCTGGGAAGTACGGGTGGCCCAAATTCTAATCTGCCGGGAACCAATCTAATTATTGGGAAATGGGAGATTTCACAAAACTTTCAGAATGAAGCGAGACTGTGATCCGTGTGTATACGGCTTCAATTAAAATTAACAACCCTTCTCTAATGAAGTCGTTTGTGGTGTAAGCTAATTCAAATAATATTTTAATCGGATTTTACATAAGTATAACGAATTCATCAAAGCAATAGGTACGCAACTACCTATGTAACTAACATATACATTAACCCGACATACAGCGAAGTGCATCTAAATGACATAATGTACGAGAAAATGGGTTTTGGAGACATACTTACGTGTATTATTTGCGAAAAACTATCGATTAGATACAATTAATTTGTAGGTCATCATTAGAAGCAAATTCTACCATTCGCTCAGTAGGAAAAGGCCTATAAAATAAGCTAGAAATACTTTATAATGTCTTTAAGAACATCATAGCGCTCTTATAGACATCTTCCCCATGATGTTTTACCACAAAGAAAGCGATCATGAACGCTTCATGAGCTCATAAACTTCAAAAGTCACAGTAGCGTGAGCGCTGTAATTAAAAGCACCCATTTTCTTATTACTTTCTCTTGATCATTATTTTTTGTTGAGCGACAAACGAAAATTTTAAGCAAATCGTAAACTGGAATTTGATATTTTTCTACTATTTTGTCTACTAACTTGTCTACTAATATTTTTTTTACTGACGCGGTTACTTCTAATAGTAGTTATTGCTCGTGTAATTATACGGTTACAAGGAATCTGATGGCAATTAAATTTCTTTGTTGCCGTAAATACCTACTGTTTGATTTTGAAGAGCTGTGATCAGTGAGATGAGACCCTGGGTGTGAGACGAGATAATGTCGTCTTACTTTTATTATTACTTAAGTTATTGCAATATAAGTCGCAGTAAAAATTTTCAATTCATATCAAAATCTGATCAACTTACGCTATGACTTTGACTGCACGTAGCTTAGTTCCTTTTGAACTAAAAACTTGCTTCATCGTGAAGCTTTTAGTTACTGAAACGTGCAGTTCATTAAGCCCTCTATTCACGTACTCTCTCGTTTGCTCTTCCAAAGGTCACTATAAAGTGCTCGACCTTTCTGAGTACAGAAACGATGGAAGGCGTTATATTTTAATCGATTGTCTTGAGACTTATTTATCAATGTAAGATAACTCTAATATTTTATCTTGGTTTTATAGTAGTTCTCCCTTAAGTACTTTCAATCACGTATCGTCTTGGCAGAACAGTTACTGTATAGAATCGCGCTCAGAGATAGAGTTCTGGAAGGATACAAAGATGAAAGATATATGGATGAACGAGTCTGACTCCTGAACTCAATGTAATGTATTCACTGCAATGTAAATGTGTAAAAGTAGAAAAATGAGTATGGATGTTGTGTCCAAATAAATAAATCCTTTCTGGTTAAATGATTTTAGATTGCCATAATCTAGCCATTGACCATTGACCATTTTTTTTTCGCATTCGAAATCCCCATGTGTACCACTATCACCGGAGCCGGTGAGACTGGTTATGTCGGTCTCGAACCGACTAAAACACACAACGTCTTCGGGTCTTCGTTTGCGAGGGGAGATAGTAAGTAACATATACGAGTACCTTGCACCCCGGCCGAGTTAGGGCTGTCTTTAATGACATGGCCCCTTTCGGACGTGGGGTTCACGTTGTCCCCGTCTAGCTAGGGTATGGAGAAGCACCTAGGACACCGTGCTTGTAACAGTGCCAAAATATCAGGTCAAATCAGAAAACAACAAACCTGATAAATATCTCACAGACTTTGATAAATCCTTCTTGTTGCTGTTTACTATATTAAGCGAAATCCTCAATGATTATGCCTATATTTTACAGGCTACCTGTCTAGGATTATTTGTACGTGAATTGCTTTACAAATTCGCGACGGGTCGCTAGTTTATATCCATGAAAGAAGATCCAGTTAGCTTCATAAGCGATATTAATATGGATATAACGTCCCTCGTGAAAGCATATTATTAGTTACAATGTGCCTGGAGGTAGCAGGCTATATTGTGTGTTATGAATGCGTGATTCTATGTAACACTTCGCGCCCTTATATCGCTAAGGCGAGGATAGTTATAAATCATTTTGCAGAATTTCTACACACCTGCGAAGAAACTACTCATACTAATGCCAATATTACATTGTGCTTTACATACTTTTATATCTGTATAAAATAGCTCGTTATTTGATGCAAAAAATTTAGAAAGAACGATTGCCGGGGTATGGATAAAATATGAGAAGAGATAATAGTAATATTGTAAAGATCCAAAGTATGAATGTAGAGAACTTTAGAAAAAGAAGGATGGATTGTGTGAAAGAAGATAAGGTAAAGAAGGGAGTGACTGAGGAAATGGATGGAATAGGAATGTTTGGAGGAGAATGACATATTGCGCCGACCCTTAGTAATTAGGGCAAAGGCAAAAAGATGACGATGATGATAATCTGGCTAGTTAGTCCCGTAGCAAAAGTTTGCGTTTATTTGTATATGGTCGTTAGATCTGACGACCAGATCCGACGTGACAAATTTTTTATCGAATTGTTGTTTGAAAGTCTGTGCTAGAACTGTAGGTATAGCAGGTAAGGTGTTGGCTTCGAAGATCTTAGTAGAAGATTTTGTGTACTAGACTTCGTTTAACAGCATTGGACAGATCTTCAGTAAGTTGATTATAAGCTTATAAAAGGGTTTATCCCAAAATGCAAACTAAATTTTCATCTACGTTCAATCTAATATTAAGCTCGAAGTTGGGACCTGTAATTAAGTCGAAAAGGTTGTTTTTAGAATGAGTAAAATGGTTTATTGGAGTAATATTCCGGAGTATTATTCAATGTATATTATAGTCTTAAATAGAGGGTATAGTTTGACTTGACAGCCTCTGTGACGTGGCGGAGTGAACTACACAGGGGGTAAATATTTCTGTGCATGAATATGGGTATTGGTCGGAATCTGGTCTAGCCCACACAGAAAGGCTGATCACCCGGTTAATGGAAGTAGTAGTAGGGTGTAATTAAATCCGTGATAATATTTGAACTACCATACCAGAAATACCATTTTGGATAGGTATCCCATTTTATGGAATTTGGTTTTGGAGGATTGGATTGGATTTGGATAACACACCAGGTGTGGTGTCGGAAAAAAGAATATTACCATTCCATCTCATCTGAAGGGTATCGTAGATAGAAATAAGCTCGAAATGAAACTCTGTACAAACCCGTCTGGTCAGTGAAAAAACAGTGGACCAAAACCTCCCAGCATTGAAAGATGGCTATGTCAGGCAATGGACTACGAAAAGCTTGTTAGACCTAATCCGGTATCGAATCAAGTTAGCGAGACTGGTTAATAGACCGGTTTACACAATGCGCTACGGGTCAAGTGTAGTGCCATTAAAACTTTTGATAAATAAACTTCTAAGTTAAATTCAAAGTGACTAATTAACCAGAAACCGGGGTAGTCTAGTGGTATGGGTACTTAATGAACTGCTGAGACGAGATCTCGGGTTTGATTCCAGGTTCTACCATGGCACACCAATAACTTTTCGATTGTTTTTGATTGATCGCAGGTTTATAAATGCCCGATTAATGGCAATAGGCTCGCCACCTATTACTTTGGGACCTAAACATAAATTGACGAAACGTGGGTACCTACTAGCACCTCTGCCTACCCCTTCGGGGATATAGGCGTGAGTTTTTGTATGCATGTATGTAATTAACCAAAAGTCCAGGTATCGGAGTGTTCGTTCGATATGCAATTCCTTGAATTTAGTTACTTACTTACAATATAACTTATCACCACTTTATATGAGCCGTGACGATGTAAAATCATCTTTATAACACGTACATTTGTCCTCCATCGCAATTAATTCATTATCACCACCTATCAACAATATTATATTGCTTTGAATATCTGACTGAGGTTCCCTAGGTAGCGGGTAATAAATGTTGCTATCATTTCTGAAGACTGCTTTAGTAGTGTATACCGATGGATATACAATGAAAAGAACATTTTTGGAAAGAATTTTCGGACAAGCCGTAGTAAGAACAGAATTATCCCTCAATTGACACCACATACGTCTCGTAACATTTCGTTGGGTCTAAGCTTAAGCTCCACTGAAAGAAATCCAAAGTAATTCATGGCAGCCGAACTGCTACGGTTAACGAACACTGTGGTCTGAAGTTTGGACCGAAACCCTCAAAATGAAAACTTATTTAATGGCGTATTGTTGAATGTTCTTGCTAAATAGCGATCAATACGCGATTTTTGTATTGAATTGTTGAATATAACATAAATACCTATAGTAGCTAATATGTCTGGCGACATTTATTCTGTTTATAAGTAACTGTGACTAACAGTGAATAGCTTTTGTGTATAAATATTATTTAAGGCATTTTGAACCTATTGAAAGACATCTATAGGTGTCATATTCTATTGCTTGTTTATTGTTAACAAAGCAATTTAGACAAAATCAATGAACTGTCTCGTATATCAATAAGCGATTGTATCAGAATTAGGACAAATTACTTTTCTATATTTGCATAACTTTGTTTGCTGTATATTCCTCTAAATCTTTATTTATAATGAATTCTTTATAGGTATATACCTATAATATATTGCTTTGTATATACATAGCAATATATTTTTTTATTGTTTGAAAATTCTCATCTCTGGTACTCAAATAGGTATACAATAAACAAAAGAAAGAATGTCTTACCTTACCTTAACTATATGTGCGATTGGTACCTAATAATAGTTTTGCACATGAAAGATCAAGGGGAAGGTCATAGGCATAGGTATAGGTATATATTATAACATCACGTTTTGGCGCATTTTTTATTCCTTCCCTTTTTAAATCCTTTGGTGGTATTACCTAACTGTGGAAAACACAGAGCAGAAAAAACTAGTAGAAGTGCGACGCGATAGTTTCAGTAGCGGAACCGATGTCGCCAAACTCACACACATTGAAATAATTGCTTTGATTGGTCGTACCTATTTATATTCTACCTTTAAGGCCATATTTAGCTCAAATCATGCGAAACTATATTTGCACCACCTTTTTAACATTTCAAAATAGGGATTACTGAGTTTATAAATAAAAAGTATTTATATGGCGTTTCATACTTTGAATTGAACAAGCTTGAATATTTACGAAAAGTTTTAGACGTATTCTTATCAAAAAGCTTCATATTGTCGAATTTATCCTACGTTGCGTGAATACGCCAACCAATGACACGCGTGTACCGACTACATACCACTTCCACTTATTTTTGGTTTCCATGGTGGCAAATCATTACAGTCGCACAGTCACTGGTTGATAGATGGAATCGTCAGCTCAGTGCTATCAGAGATATAAGGGTAAGTGGAAATCAGTAAGTAATAATAATATTTTTAAGTATATGTTTTTATATACGTTTTTAAAGATGTAATTTATAAGTATATTGTTAAAAATAAAGAGAAATAATAATGTCTTCATTGTTCACCAAGAAATTCGTCATGATATGGAAATACTGTTCATTTATGTATTTATTAAACTTTATGCACAAGTACATTTTCTACTAGTGGCACATACAATTGGTGGGCTTATCGCTCTGTGGCAATCTCTTATAGGCAACCATTAATCCGTTATACAACCCCCGATGGAGCCGTGTAGAGTGGTTGTATCGAATTCGAAACTACAAAAACGCACACCATTTTCGGGTCTCCGGCCGACGACGGCGGCGGTGAAATAGACGTTATGTTGCATAGGAAAGAAGCAACAAAAAAAAGAAAAAATCAGAAAAAGTGTTTCTGTAAGTACAGCCAACAGTACCATACATTTTCTGGCGAACAATTCATATTTAGTTCTAATACCTCTTGAACTAAAATGAACTAAAATGTCAGCGAAACTGCAAATGTAGATGTTTCCATCAAAGCCGCAAGGAAACAAGAGAGTTGCCGTTCCTGTATAAAGATATATAGACGCCATGGGATTCCGCTCCCCTATAAAAGCCCCCTTGACCTAATTTCGACCAAAGATGTTTGTGAAGAAATTCTTCCCCCTGTTTGTTCAAATTTTAGCGAGCAATCGTTGCGATAAGTATGAAAAAAAAAATAGATATGTTATGCACGATGACAGAAATATTTCGTGCAGCGTATTTTTTCAATTTAATGGTATTTATTTACTAAATACCTAATAGAATGAATGAATGAATGAAGTTGGAGACGGAGGATGCAAAAAGGAACCAATTTCTTCTTAAAATTAAATACTATACTATTACTACTATACTTAATTAAATTAAATTACATTGGAGTGATAATTGATCGATGGTTGTACCAAGAATGATTCCTAAAATTAACTTAGTCACATTGAATCACTCCATTGCGTGAACATAGGTAAAGATAGTAGCGTTGTATTGACACGAATGTTGGATCTAAGTCGCGAGAGAAACGAAGCCGTGTCGTGCGTGGATTGTATTAATATAATCTATGGTCCACCACCATTGCACCCTCAAAAGACTATGCTATCACTAATGAGCGGATAGAGCACTTTTTAAGTACAGTTTGGGCCCATAACTCGTGAATATATTTACTTACATTACTCTATACATTCGGAAGACATTTTTACAATCGAGGACAACTTATTTAACCATCGCTTAACTCTCATTATTACGATTTAACTCTCCATTATCCATTAATCACGTTTATACGAAAGTTATAAGATAACTTTGAATTTATTCCTCAGACTAGCTTTCAGTATTTTTATTTCAGAAATTGTATAAGTAACTTAATTTCCCGTTCTATTCTTGTGTTGAATATTTATATTACAATCACAAAAGTTAACAGAAAAGATGTTACACTTTTGCACAATCTGTTGTGAAAATTTATTATTCTAAGATAGCATTTTTAGTAAACTTTTGAAATCCGTTTCAGCGACTTGAGTTTTCTGAACTACAAATTGGATATCTTTTGGGTTCAATATTGTTAGATTATTCACAAAAGTACGAAGACAATGTTACGGTCTTTAATATTCTATTATTTGATTTTTATTGAATAAACTTCAATAAAACTTGTAAGATAGATAGGTACTTGAGTTTAGAAATCAACTATAAAATGTAAATTAATGAATAATAATTTAAGTACATTATGATCAGGTTCCGAGTTCGAGTACCTACTAGTCTTTACAATACAAACATGAACCATCTCATAAAACAATTTAGTTATAACTTCGGTTCTTAAAAAAAATGAACGCCGCTAAAGTTATGGCAAACTGGACGGTACGGGCCCGTATATGCATATGGAGCCATAAGCATACGGCTCCGTACATATACGAGAGAAATCGATTTATTTAATACGACACTCATTTGCTGTCAAGTTTTGTGTGGTTTTAAAAAGAATAACGATGAAGGCCTAATACGATACGCTGGTCTCCACTCCCGCATTAGCCTTCTGACCTAAATAATCGGATATTGCATTCAGAACCGTATGCGTACAGAGCCGAATGTATATGGAGCCGTTTGTATACGTAGCCGTATTCATATGTATCCGTATCAGTTGACCGACCCTTTAACTCACTCCCTAAAAATACAAACGTAAGCAAAAACAAATCGCTATACTCTCTCAAGGCGCGAAATGCATCTACACATCATCACACGTACATCTGTTTATAGATTTCAGTGAATTTCATTTTCTACGTGAAGAAAATGAAATTCACTAAAAACTATAAACAGATATGACACATAAACTGATAACATGAAACAGGAAATGCAGTAAAACGTGTTTTAGTGCTCACTAAGGTTTAATTTGCTGATAGTATTAGGAAACGTTCGGCGTTCTGAGTGTATTTAAGGACAGGCGGAACTCCCCCTACTTGTGGCACTGGATGACAATCTAAACATGCCATAGGTATGAATTGTTATTTTTATTATAATTATACTTATTACTAACACTAGCTCTGTAGTTTAATTTTTTGTTGCTTATACTATGGATCTCCGCGATAGCCTGGTGGTATAGGTAATGGACTGCTGACACGAGGTCTCGAGTTCGATTCCAGGTGTAACATGGTACACACCAATGACTTTTCGATGCTTTTCGAACATATGTGTATATTTATCGCAGGCTTATAAGTGTCCGGTTAATGGCAATAGGCTCGCCACCTATTACATTGGGACCTACACAGAAACTGGCGGAATGTGGGTGCTAGCACCTCTGCTTACCCCTTCGGGGATATAAGCGTGAGTTTATGTTTATGGATCTTTGGTATGAAAATAAACGAGTTCAATTCAATATCGGTTTTGCCTACAAATGAAAATTAGTTAAAGTCTACCTTCAAAGTCTTGTTCAGTATAGTCATGGTGTGTGTGCTTCCTCGCTGCTGGATCCTTTGGTGCCTCATCATCATCAGCCCTCGTCTCCATAGTTCACGGTCTGTGGACAATCAACAACATTATTACGCATTAGATTCTTGAATGACAATGACTAGAGAAGTTAACTAGCCTCTAGTATTGTGTAGAGTTCTTCAAACTTCAAAGAAAAAGTGACAAGTGACGTGCTACTGATGATAAAGTGATGCTCTTGGCAATCATTTTGCGAAACATAAATTCCTTGCCGGCGCACGTGTATCCTTCTTCCTACAGTCCCGGGTCCTTTAAACGGGGCGTGAAAAAGCATCTGATGAGGCCGTCCAGCTGAGCGCCACCATTGTAGCACTGTACGTGTTTGCAATGATTTTCAAATGATTTATTTACAAAGTATTTTATTTATTATAAATTATAATATTTTTGACAAATGTAGGTACATAATTATTGTAAAACTTTGACATTCATAAGTGCTCTTTATGTGCCTAAACTAAATAAACGAAATTGATTCTTTGATTCTTTGAATAGTGACCCTCTTTTATGAGAATTTGCCTTCAGCTTATCATCAGGCGAGGTGAAGGTAAATTGACGTGCTATGAATTAAAAATAAAGAATACAATAAATATTAGGTGTTTGTCTAAAAGCGTGCTTATTTCACCGTTAAGTTCTCTGTCCACAAATCCGGGAGTGCACACAGGAATTTCCGAGGGCAAAGTCTTGTGTACATTTCTTGCGTTATACCCGATCACGTCCGAGGCCTTGAAACTCTTGGTGATGGGAGGGTTTGTAGACAGCGGTAACCATTAACTAGGGTGATCGTTTGCCTTTTCAATTTAACATTGACATAATCGTCAGTTTTAAAAATCACCATCCTTACTATCTGCAACCGTATATTATTACCGGAAATTTACGAAAACAGATTTTCAATAACATAACGCCTGCTACGTTGCGAAGCGAAGCGAGAAATATAATTTCTTGCTTCACACAATAGTTCAAATCTGATTCGCTGTTTTACTAAAAAACTGTAGATGAATTTTTGGTAACAATATTATTTTTAGCTTATTACAGAAACATAATTTCCAGTTTAGTTCGGAATTTGATTTCGTTTCAATTGTTGAACACCGGAGTTATTTTTTAAAAGGTGAGGCAATAGCACCTTATAAAGGGAATTGACAAATAAAATACGCACCGTAGACGAACTTGTACAACCGGTAGGTATAGGCGCCTTTTAAGGGCTATAGTGATTAAAGAGACTAGATATACGAGTGTCTGGTCCTAAAATACTGTACATGTTCTGGTTTTACAACCTTATTTATATGAATTTAGCAACATGTGAGAATTTGTGAATGTAGGTACTGAACACATGTATTTTTTTTATGTGATGGATGATTCATTAAACTCTAACGATGGATTTTAAGATGAGAGTGCAAGTTAAGTAGTAAGAGAGTTGTTTAAAACGTGGTTTGAATAAAATATATTCTCACTCCTATTTCCTTTCAGGGTACGCAGTTGTGAATTAACAACCACATTTAACCACCCAGTGCATTCAGTCCCAAGAAATAAGTAAAATATGTTACAAGATGAAGTATTGGGCAAATCAATTTGAATGGGAAATATTATGTGCGTTTCCGAAGACACAATGGAACAAGTGGCAGTGGACTGGGAATAGTGCAATTTATGAGTGGTTTCGACAGAAGAAAAAGAAAAAGTGGGAAGACCGAGGGCTAAGTTGATACCTCTATATGTTGATATGAAACCCTGTTTTGTCTCCTACATTGACAGCACAGAAAATCTTTTAACTTTCAGCCCTCTTCACCTACCCCTCTCCCCCCTCTGCGAAGTCGGTAGTATGAGAGTGACGTCTCTGGTGTTGCAAACGTCCATAGCCTACCACGTCCTATCAGTGAGTCGTGTGCTTGTTTGCCACCTAAATTGTATTAAGAAAAGATATTGAATTCAAATCATAAAATGCTGACTAATTAAGTACCTACCGATCTATTGAAAGCATAATTTGCCTTGTGTTTTCATAATAGACCTGTTTTATTTCATTTCGTTCATGCCGTGACTAATACCTATGTTTGTCAAGATTACAATCAAATTGGATAGCATGCGAATCCATGTGATTGGATTTTTACCGTAAAATATTTTACTGCTGTTTCAATATGTTTCACGCTGTATACTCGCGCTTGTGTTTACTCCAAAAAACGGTAGCAGCTTAGTAATTAAACTAGGGGCCGGATTGTTGATCAATAATTTCAAATGTTTGGATCTCCGCCATTACAAACTACAACTAACAGAATCCGACTCTTGACTATAATCACAGATAGACGAACTATAATTAATGGAAACATTAGACACATAAAACTCATTTCATTGGTAGAATTTAATGTTAATTTCTCTTTAAAGTATTTTATAAAATAATAATTTTGTATTCAAACCTAATGCTCTGTTAAAATGCCTCATTTACTATTCAGATTGGCTTGCTCATTTTTGTTTTCTTTAAGAACGAAAATGTTTTAGGAATAAAGAACTTTTTTGCTTGTTTAGTAATTACTTACAGTATTCAAATGATCTAAAACTTAGCTTTTACGAATTTTTTATACTTAGGTCGTCAAATTGACTGCACCTCGCCTGATGGTAAGCAGTCCAAAACATGACGGCCGTCGTTACAGGCGCTGTCCCTGTAACGGCGGTCCCCACTCTGACGGTTTTGACAGTTGATTTTTGGGATGAGTTGACACCTCAAAGTTTGAAACGGTGACATCTTACTCGAAGATGAAATATGTTTCGTCTCGGATGTTTCGTCCCCTAACAATTTGGAAAGAGTGGCGATTAATCCGAAGATGACATTTTTTGCGGATGAGATGCCACCTAAATCGTTTTTTGACGCAAGTTTTTATAATGTTATCTAATGCTCATAGTACTTATATAGTTTCTGAACGACGAGACTGATTTGAAGTTGTATTCAAACAAAATATTGTTATAACGAGTCAAAGGATTTTAGATTTAAAAAAAGATTAGGCATCCTACAATCTGTTTTTTCGTTAATTGGTCACGTGTCCCGCATGGGATAAACGTTTGATCAAATATTTGTGTTTGTTCCGAGACTGTTTTTTGTTTGCGTAACGTCAGCCGCGATAATCGGATTTGTAATAGACCTGTGTACGTTAACGGTATTAGATTTTCGCTGGAAATCTGCTGTTTGTATACGCTTCAGTTTTGCAGAGTGTACGGTTAATGTTATTTTGTATAAAATTGAAAACTCTAACATAACACAAAATCACCCACATTTCACCAGTTTATGTTATTGTCCCAAAGTGGCGAGGTGGCGAGCCTATTGCCATTAACCGGGCACTTATAAACCTGCAATAAATACACACATAACTTCGAAAAGTCATCGGTGTGATTACCCATAATGTTGTAACTACCCGTAAACTTGTAACCCATAATCACTCAGAATACTGTAAAATGAAGTTCTATAGTCTTTATCACAACATCACTCATGAATCACAATATCACGAAATCACTCCGTCACGATATTACGAAATTACTCCAACTTCACCATCAATCCCATACATAACGAAATCGCACAAAATAAAATAGCAAAGCGACTGGTCGACGTTACGCGTGACCTAAGGGCTGGCCTCTTGTTTGCACAAAGGATTGGCAATGCCATCCAACGTGGCAATGCCGCCAGTATTTTGGGCACGTGCCCAGTCAACGTCGTTGGGGAGGAATATTTCGACCCCTGAATTTTCTGCGCTTACCCAGTTAAGCTTTTTTTAATTCTTGTAAATATTATAGCTTATTTTGGTTGATTCTTCTTCTTCTGCGGATCGAATTCGACGAATCAACGGCATTGTTGTGTAGTAATTTGTTTCACGGCAGTGTCGCTACTCACGGAAGGAGAGGAATTGATATAATTCTGTTTTATTTATGTAATACTAGCTGACCCGCGCAACTTCGTCTGCGTCACCCCGTTTGTGTAACATTTTTCATTCCTGCTCCGCACCTGTTAGTTGTAGCGTGATGTTATATACATATAAACCTTTCTCTTTAACTATTAAATCTATTAAAACAAACCGCATCAAAATCCGTTGCGTAGTTCTAAAGATTTAAGCATACAAAGGGACAAGAAAAATAGGGACAGAAAATGCTACTTTATTTTATACTATGTAGTGATAGTGATAGTGATGATAGTGATAATAATGTGTACGAATGAAATTTGAATCCCAAAAAGTACACCAGTAATTAACTGTCATAATCATCATCATTATCATCCATACGTTAAACCTGATCGTATCCGAAGCGCAGTCCGGTCCGCTTTTTTTCCTGTCAAACTACATTGCGGCGGCACCTCGATATATTCCTTGAAGCGATTGCCATTTGGCATCCACAACCTTTGTACTTTGTACAAGTACACCAGTTGTTGAACTTTGTAGGACTTCAAGTACCCGTGACGACTGCCATAGATGTTTGACAACCAGGGCTGACGGCTTAACGTGCTCCCCGAGGCACGACAAAACCAGTGCAAATTGTCATATTCATGCATACAAATATTTGCACTGAGTGGGGATCGAACCCACGCCTCTTGCCTAGCAGTCGCGTTCCCTAACGCCTCGCCATATAGACTGTTCTATATGAGCATCGGAACACATAAATATTTACGTAATTTCATTTCAAAACACACGAAATAATGAAAAGAAAACACGAACTGTAATAAGTTTGATACCAATCTGGAAGTAATACCATTATACTAAAGCAGGGCAGCTTAACAAACTAAATAAACATGTACTGCCTAATAAATTTGGAGCCCACGGACTTCGGCCCTATAAAGGGTTTTGGGCTCG
The DNA here is from genome assembly GCA_963691645.1 of Pelosia muscerda. Taxonomy (NCBI): domain Eukaryota; kingdom Metazoa; phylum Arthropoda; class Insecta; order Lepidoptera; family Erebidae; genus Pelosia; species Pelosia muscerda. The sequence continues at coordinate 5,191,349 of OY829100.1, forward strand.
ACTTACTATTAACAAACTATCGTAGAGAAGCCGCATCAGGGCGGGTAATGAGTGTGTAATATCAGGAAAGGTCGGCCTGATAATTGTTATAACACTCAAAGACTTATCACATAATCACACCTGTGGGTATTCGCTGAAGACTTAAATTATTCGGGAGTTGGCCTCGTAGGGATGAACCCAATCGGGCGGGTATTTTCTGTCGAGAAATTATGGACATTTGGAGGTCGTTATTCGTCTAATATTATAAGTGGGAAAGTTTGTATGTGTGTAGCCGGTGTATTGGTTACTTTTTCTTTGTATGAAATTAATGAAAATCGCTTGTCTAAATAATAATATAGTTGATTTGTCTAAAATGAGAAATTCGCTGAAAAAGTGCATTTAATTGGAAGGGATAAAAATGCAATGTGAATCTGAATTGTAATTTTTTTCTATTAAAGTTCATCATCATTCTCTGAACCTTTTCCCAACTCAGTTGGGGTCGGCTTTTCAGTCTAACTTCGATATTTTACGTGAAGCGACTGCAATCTGACCTCCACAAACAATGGTCCAATGACCAATGGCGATATTGAAGTTCCATGTTAGACTGGTTGGACTTTTGAGGGCTCCAACTACCCGTAACGACTGCCATAGATGTTTGTATGACAAGCGGACCGACGCGACGGCTTAACGTGCTCTCCGAGGCACGACCACACCAGTGCAAACAGTCATATTCATGCATACAACTTTTTGCACTGAGCGAGGATCGAACCCGCGCGTCGTGCGTAGCAGTCGCGTGCACTACCTACCGCTACGCCACGGAAGCTATCTATTAAAGTTATAATACAAAATAAACTAATATGTGTTTGTATTTTATGTACTGTTGTATGAGCGTTTTAAGCTAAAGGTATCTGTAGAGTACCTAAACATAAAGTATATAAACTAAATGTTTTACTTTTACGTAGGTAGGTAATTTTTCCGTGCAAAGCCGTTAGGCTCTGTCAGTAAAAATAAACATTTTGTCTATATCTTGTAAGGAGCAATCTAATAATTGTTCTTCTTATATCTTTTTCACTAAAAAAGTAGAATATCTTCAAACCTTTTACAGAATTACATTATGTTTATTCCTTTGTTCTTTGATATCTACAAAATGGCAAAAGATTAAATTAAAAAAAGTGAAGACGAAAAAGTTCTGTTAATATTTTTACTTGTCAGTTGTATCTTGAGTGTCGGTCCCATTTGAATTTAATTTTTTAATGTATAAAATAGTAAGAAAAGGTCAATTATAACACTGCTGTACTGCTACAAATACATTATCAAAATCTACTCTCAAATTGAAGCACACTGAAGTAACATCAGGCTATGTTCCACGTAAGTATACTGCTAGACGTCAAAAGCTTGAAAAATATACAAAAGTGAAACCCGGGCTCAAAGTACAAGCTGCTTTTTTAGTTTTTTCGAGGTATTTTTGGTAAGGAGTTTTAAAGTTTTAACTTAATTTAATACTTTTTAATTTGATCTCCTTCTTCTTCTTCGAGTCAATCGCTCTGGTAAATCCAGTGTTTTTAAATCTTGTTGGCCCAATAGTTGGCTACAGCAATAGCGTTTTCTGTTGCTCTACAGAGGTCTGCGGTGGTGCAAGTGAGGGGGCACAGTGAGCAAGAGAGCAGGTGTGACATGGACTGACTTCTAGTCAAGCCCTTTCATTTGATACCCATATTCGGAGACCAGTGTATTATAAAAAGGTAATTCCCATTGATACCGTTGCGGCCATCTTGGATTGATAAAGTTTGTTATGGTATTCTATTATAAGCTACGACACAGACACACACACACACACACACACCACACACACACACCCAAACACACACACACACACACACACACACACACACACACACACAAACACACATACACACAGTCATACACACACACACACACACACACACACACACACACACACACACACACACACACACACACACACACACACACACACACACACACACACACACACACATGCACACACACGTTGAACTTATAACAACCTGCCATTTTTACATCGGGGGTTGAAAAATGAAGGTCAATTTGTTTGTTACAGAACGCGCACGGCCAGTGTCGAGTGGTCATTAAATGTGATACTCACTCCTGTTTCCAGGAGGAAGTATAAAAAAAAGATAATGTAAAGTTTGACAGAGTGATTCATTATTTTTATTATGTTTTTTATAGACATTAAACATACCTAGAGCAAATAACCTATTAATGTAAAGTGATACTTAGTTATTCATCAAAATATTGTATCACTAAACATTAGTTTCCTTGGAGCTTTTGAAGGATAAAATTAGCAATGAAGTCATTCGACAAGGAACTAAAGCCACTAATAACAATAAGTAAACTAAAGTAGCAATGGACTCGCCATATCTGTCGAAATACCGATGGTCGTTGAGTAAACGAGTCCTGGAATAGACACCATGTGAAGGGGGGAGGCCCCTCAAATCAGATGTGCTGTCTACCTGAAAATAGTGGCTGAGGTGAACTGGTTGCGGCACGCTGAGGATCGGGAACTATGATACAACGCGGCCTATAGTATGTACTATGGCCTATTAAGATTGTTTGATGAATATGATGAGGGGGATATATTTATTTAAAAAAAAAAAATTGTTGCTATATTTTACACATTTTAAACATGACGCAAAATGCGGGTGAATTACGTTTGCGTGACGTCATCAAAAAAAAATTTAGCGGAATAAAATATCATGTCGGTCTGCTCTCATCTTTGGTCGACATTTTTCGTGCACAAAGTAAAATGTGTTTATACGAGAAAAAATAAATTGTAACAGATATAAAATAATATTCAATGTATTTTAAGACAGGTTTCCCTAAGTCAAATTACATTAGCTTTACGAAACAGTTTATTGGAAAAATCAAATCTTAACGAACGAATTTGATTTAAGCATCGCCTAACTTTGTCGCCGCGCAAATTACATTGAGCTCAAAGCCCTCTTGTTATTCTATACACGTTTTCCTTTATCCTTGACGTGAACGTTGTTACATACTTACATATCTATGTATAAGAGTATGTGACAGCATATTTAACGCGTCGCATTCCCTGGGCTTAATATAGTGAGATTAATTAAAGTACGAATTGGCTCCGTTGAAGCGAGATAGACAGAACCACAATGGTACCTACCTTCGACGACATGTTTGTGGGGTTGTCAAATGAGCGTGTAGTATCGATTCAGGGACACTTTGGAAGACAACGTGCATAAATTATACATGATGTTAGGAAAACTTCCAGTGCAAAAAGTTGTATGCATGAATATGGCTGTGTGCACTAGTCTGGTCGTGCCTCGGAGAGCACGTTAAGCCCTCGGTCCCGTTAAAGGCAGTCGTTACGGGTAGTTGGAGCCCCCAAAAGTCCAACCAGTCTAACTTGGAACTTCGATATCGCCATTGTTCATTGGACCATTGTTTGTGGAGGTCAGATGGCAGTCGCTTCACGGAAAATATCGAAGTTCAGCCGCATCACAGTTAGACTGGAAAAGCCGACCCCAACCGAGTTGGGAAAAAGGTTTAGAGAATGATGATGTTAGGGAAACACACCCGAAGCCTAAAACACATGGAAGGACTCCTTGTACACTGATGGCATAAAAATTACGATTTGGTAATTTTTATGCCTTTTCAATCGCAATATTCACTCTACATCATAATCATCATCATCCTTGCGTTTTCCGGTTGCATCCGAAACTTTCACCTCGGAGATCAAGGCCCGCATATCGGCTTTTTCGCTCCCACTTTGCACGGTCTTGCACATCCATGATAGTAAGCCCATTGGCACGCATGTCATCTTTCACGGTGCCGAACCAGCCTTTTTAGGAAGCATCTACTCTACCTCGTATCAGTAAAGGTAAATGAATCGATAATTCTATAAAAAAACATCCCCACAAAAAAAGCAAATGGCGCTATAATGCGAGTTGATGAGTTTTTATGAAATAATTGTTTCATTTAGCTTTACTAACACGACGGGGAGGGAAGAATGCTGATTAAACGGTGTAAAAAACTTATCAAATCTCGTATTAAGATAAGTAAACTCATGCAAGTAGTATCCTAGACAGAATTACATTAATAATGACATCTTCTATGCTATAGCTTCTAGGACTTATAGTTGTAAAGTGGGATCACTTCATACAATTTTAGTTACAAATTATCCTGGACCTCGATAAGACTGATTTTTAACCATAGTCACACGACTACGATCACAAAAACTGCCATGGTATTTTCGAATTAATTTTCGTTGAGTTAAAGTTCAAAATGCAATGAGAAAGAGTTTATTGCATCGTTCCATTCGCTCTACACCACGCCATTTAATTTTGAACTTTAGCAGTGTAAAAGTAGAGTCAAAAATTAAATGGCAGTTTTTGTAATCTCAGTCCATTGACAATGGTTGACAATTAGTAGAATCCAGGCAAATACATTATTTTTGGGCCTCGATTCGAGTATGGCATTCGAGTATCTTATGTACGCATATGTATAAACGTGTATATAGGTCTATGATGGTTTTATAAGTAGCTATATATTATTATCTCGTTTGGGAGTTTACATTGTGTATACCTTCCCGACATTATTAAATCTTTTCTTGAATGTGTGCTGGTAGAGAACACAACCTTGTGTTAAACTTACATTTGTACATAACATCCTAATTTATATTAATATCTTTTATGTGTACAATAAAGAATAGAACAGAATTTCATTGTACATTTAGGTATGCTTCTAAAGACTGACAAGCTATGAGCTATCCATAAAAGCACTAACAATTAGACCGCACTTAAAACCATTCCTTTATGATAGTACTATAATGGTATTACTATCAGATGATAGTAACACCATTACACCAATAATGGATATTAAACAACATCAGGTAAATTGATTTTGCGTAAAAGCCGAGCTAAGTGAATTCATAAAGGACACTAGCCTAGGTTTATAGACTCAGTACTTGAAAAACCGCGGTAACCTAGTGGTACGGGCAATGGACTGCTGAGATGAGGTCTCAAGTTCGGTCCCAGGTTTTACCATGGCACACACCAATGACTTTTCGATGATTTATTTAGACTAGACGGTGATTTTTTTATACCACTTAGGTAGTAGCACGCGACCCACCTGATGGAAAGTGGTTACCTAATGAGAGAAGAGTGGGGCAGGTTCAAAGAGTCTGCAAACTGCCAATGAATAGGTAAATTATTATATTTACCACAACATGATCTAACCTAACCATAAGTCACTAACAGTTCACAGTTTCGAACCAGTGACCTCCTCCAACGAATGTCTCTCTTTTGAACTAAATCGATTACGTTTAAGAACGAACGCGACTAATTGGGTAAATGCGGCTAATAATGAATAAATTAACAACAATAACTATAAACGAACCTTCTAATTAGTGATTTGTTGAAGTACCCGTCTTTTTTAACAAGGTTTATTACACTTTTATGATAATTGGGTACGCAAATGTTGTTAGTAGAGACATTAAAAAAATAAAAAGTCTACAAAAATAGTAAGAATTTTAACCTTTTCACTTTCAGAAAATGTTTTAGACTTAATTGTAACCCACTCAAATTTAGAAATGTTAAATATATTTTCTATCCTTAAGAGGGTGGGATGTGCTAATTCTTAAAGGGTAAAAACATTTTTTTTTATTCCATAGATTCTCGTTTGACCACTATCTCACCTGTTGGTAAGTGATGATGTGATTATGTGGTCGACGATGGAGCACGCTTGCCTAGAAGTAACCTATTCACTCTAGTGGTAAAGCACTTGTGTGTGTGTGTGTGTGTGTGTGCCTTCAATTCTCTGTTAAGACAATAAATTAAAAGGTACCTTAATTGTTCAGAAAATTAATGGTCCGAAAAGTTATGACCCCAAAGGCGAAACCAAAAACACCTGGCAATGATTAAGACGATGACCTTTTGACCCATATTTGCGTGCAAGGTGCCTTTGTAGGGCATTGGGCAATACGCAATGGTAGAGGTTTATTTTACATTTTAAGTTTGATCTCCTCACTAGTGCAACAGCACTCGTATAGATTTGCAGGTGAAGGAAGAGCGTTGAGCCCCATTAAGTTCTTTTTGGTAAGTGATAGATAACCTTAATAATTTTAATAATATTAGCAAGAGGAATCACTTATATTCCTTCTAACTCCTTAAGCTAAGCTCAATCAAAGGCTTGTGTTAGGAGTGGGTTCACGTAGTGTAATGGCCGAGAGTCGAACGAACCTCTCTATCGCAAGGCCGACTCCTTTACCACCAAGCTAATCCCATATAGTAATGCGAAACTTATGGTAAAAACAATAATTTACATTTGGATGTGCTTGAGGTTTCGGCCACGTTTCACTAGCCGTGGTTCCAAGCTGACTGATTAACTAATATGTACTTTCCTTGTTTCTAATAACAAATTCTACCTTCTTTTTAGTAAATTCATCCGACATCTATCAATATGATTGACTCACCGAACTCTTTAGATGTACCACTAGGATGTACTTAATTCCGTCTTTTCCATCGAGTAGATTCGAAAATAATAGGAATTGACAGGCGGACAGCATTTCTCTGTCTGCCTGACAAGGGTTTTCTGAATGTACGAAATGAAAAATGAAGTTAATTTTTACAGCATTCCGTAGGTACCGCTGATGTAGAATGGAGGTGGCATACGTACTGAGTATGGGGTCGCGAAAAACTTGAATTTGTTTTCGAGATAAAATGTAGCCGCAGTACTGTATAAAGCAGGTAATAGCTGTCTTATCGGTAATAGCGATATTTACCAAACCTTTGAATCGTTTTATTAGTAAGGGTATTTTTGTGTGTTGTGTTCCAGGACACAAATGCACACATAGGCCTTTTTCACTCCTCGGTGAGTCACGTGCGCCTAAAATCCTTGTGGTGGGTTTCTCAGAGGCGCGTACGGCCGGTTGGGTTTTTCAAGAACTTCAAGGCACACGCGACCGCACGCACGCCGAGGAGTGAAAAGAGCTTTATATTTTTCTTTATTTACACAAGCACATACATCTATTGGAAGAAACCTAGCAGTCCACTGCTAGGCCTCTCAAAATGACGGGAGTCTTTAGCTTAGGTACTGTTTCCACACAGCTAGGCAGAGTATAGAGCTTCATTTCGAGTTTTCCTTCTCTCGCAGTGGTATCGTCTGCGTACTTTAGCGTTAGACGCTTCTTACGACCACTTTTGAATGAGATGGTGTGGTGATACTTGAATTCTTTCTCGGTGACCACACGAATACAAGTATATACGTACTCTCTATCTGTTTAACTTAAGTTCTAGTAAAAAATCATTTCTGGATATCATGACACTTTTTGAAGTTTTCGCGAATGTCATACATTGAAATCAAACAACTTTTTATAATACCTAAGTATAAATAATCCGTAAAAAAATTATTCCAATCTGAACATTATGTTCAAAGATATAATCCAGATCTTACTAACTTCTTTCACTAACCGAAAGTTGAATCACAACACCTAAGACAAATCTTATTGTTCCAGTCAAATATCCAGCATCAAATATCCAGTCGTACATAAACTTTTTTCATCTTTGAATCACCTACAAAAATAAATTAACTAAGTTTCCCTCCAGCTAAAATTTATAGTTCTGTTGGTACTACACTAATTCCAAGTTTACGTAACTTACTTGCGTTTCTATTACCTTATAATTAACGATTACTCGCGATAGCTTACCTGTACAAGTATCGTGATAGCCAATTATTCGGTAATCTCCCTTGTACCGGTTCCAAGCTTTGTTAAGTGTTATGTAAGGCAGGATATTTACTTAGCAATAGTAACTGGGTCGTGTAGAGGTAAACTCATTTCAGATTAAATTGCTTTGCGTGTATTTGTGTGATAAAATAATTGCCTATCGAATAGAACTTTAGTAAGTACCTTATTTTCGTTCGGGAATCGCCCTTGTTGGCTATCGGATGTGGTTATGTCGGACTCGGTACGATTAAAACTGCACGTTGTCTTGGATCTCAATTGCCAAGGTTACCTAATAAGACATTTTCTTCGCATCCCGGCTGACCTTAGATCTTCAACGGTTTTAAAATGACCCCATCGGGCGTATGAAGTATGATGCCCCTATCGCATCCCGTAAGGGAGTGAGGAGCCACCTGCTTTCTGAGAACAAACTAGTCTGCCCCTTCCTGGCGTCCACTGTGTACTAAGCTAATCAGAGGGAAAAAGCCAGTTTTATGGATTTTGGCACGCGGTGTTGACTTAATAATAATAAAGCCCTTTTACTACAAATTGGGTACATAATTATGATTTACACTTGTTTTTATGAGTTTTCTCGCAATTCGGCGTGTGTTTTGGCATAGGCACTAACTCTCTGCAATGAATTCGGTCCTCTGCAACTTGGGTTCAGATTTAAAAAAAAAAAAATATTATTTATATCTCCAGTCTACCTATGGTTCACAAAACTGTTTTAAACAGTTTGGTCTTAGGTTTAGACAAATATCGTCACTCCATTCGAATTCATCGGTGTGGACCTACTCGCTGCAAAAGTATTGTCCAAATGATTATTGTCTATTCAAGATTTGTTTGCAGTCATTCCATTTCATTTTCAGCCTATAAAGACAATTCTAATAAAGGGAAACACGTCTCCCAAATTATCTTGTCTTATTCAAGCAATAATAAAGTGCCAGAAGTCATAACTCACAAGACATTCAGACAGTTGGAGTAGCGAGTTAGCAGGTGTAACGTAAAACTGGGTCATGCATGATAGGGTGGGTAACTTGTAGGAAGTTTTTAGATTTATAACTTTTTGTTTCTATGTCTGATAATACGTTCTTCCGACCTCAGTGAAGCCTATTCTAATACAAGTAATTAAGTATACTTTCAGGAAAACGGTCCCGAAGCCGAACACTATTGGCATAGAAAAATTACGATACGACGAAAATTACGGAGAGGTTGTGTATTGTCTTCTGCACTGACAGCACAGATACTCTCTTAACCTTCTCCCCTACCCCCTTTCCCCTTCACCCCTCTTCTCTTAATGGTCGGCAGCACGAACGTGACGCCCTGGCATGTTACAAACGTCCTAGGCCACGGTAACTACTTTCCATCAGGTGGGCCGCGTCTTGTCTGCCGCCTAAGTGGTATGAAGGATATAAAAGCCTAATCATATATATTCGGTCCTCCATGGGATGAGTTAACGTAACGCTAAAGCATCTAAAACATATTATCGAATATTGTCAACTCTTTATGTTACCGTTGGCCAATTCGAATGGGGAACAGAAGCAAACAACTTTTACTTATTATTCTTTTTGTAGGTAAGGTCCCTACTAAAGTAAGGGGGGTTCCTATACACCTTGGGGGTGCAAAAAGTATCAGTAGCGGATAATTAGTAGTCCCAACACGTGCGCATCGAAAGCGTTTTACTTTTTATACTTTTAGTCATTGACCTTAATACATTTGTAACGTTCCAATAATCCTGCAGCTCAATGAATGAGAATTGAATTGTAATATTCTGATCAACTTGATCTACAGTTTTATTTTGAGCTATATGATAAGGCATTTGTTGTAACTAACATACAGTCTACCAAATCTTGTTTATTATAAACTAGCTGACCCACGCAACCACGTCTGTGTTACGTCACCCCGTTTTTGTAATATTTTTCATTCATTCATTCATGTATTCATTCTCTTTTTTTTAAATGTGTGCAATATCCCAACCGACTTCGGTTGGCTAGGTTATGTCGTACTCGAACTGACTAAAACGCACGCCGTCTTTGGGTCTTTTGTTGCAGGAGGTGAGATAGTAGCCAATATATCCCTTGCACGCCGGCAGACTCGGAATGACACCCGTTCGGTGTAGGGACCACGGTATCGTCGTCTAGCCCTCGGGTATGGGGAGCCGTCACCGCGGCCTATTTCAGCTTAGGTGAGAGGCGGCACCACCCGTCACCTCCAGGCCCGCGCTCATGGAGGACGGAGGTCATTCTGCTACCTCCGACGTTCGAGTCGCCTAGGCTCAACCACTTGCATCACTCTATCTTTCAAAAAACCCACATCAAAATTCGTTGCGTAGTTTTAAAGGTTTGAGCATACATAGGGACAGACTCACAGACGTGATTTTGTTTAATATTATCTAGTAATGATCTGTCAGATCTCTCCTTGTTGTAGTTACATTAAGTTAACTGTGAATGCTAGCACTAGTAGTTACACTTAATAGTGCAGTTAGTGAATTTTGTACTTTCAGAAATTCAATCGTTCTAACAAAAGCACTCGCCAATTCAGAGAAAGTGCTATTGTAAGCTCACTCCATGTTCAATTTTTAACGCTTGGGGTTCAAATTTTAAAAAGGGCAGCCACGTATCAGTATTTCGTCAGTGTATGCGTATGTATAAAACCCCAATGGTTCATGAATAAATTGGGACATGTCCGGACTTGCAAACGACAACTGTAATTTGCGTACGGACTATTCTGTTGTTTTGATACATACTCGTACCTATACCCTACGTATTGTTTTGTTACGTTTGGGAAAATGAATATGAAATTTTGAATTTTGAATAATAATATAATAAATTGATGTTCTAGGTCGGTTTTAAGGTTGTTTTTTTTCTCATACCTAAGAACAATACATATATAGTTCACTTATAAAGGAATCTGTTATTATACTTAACAATAACAAAACTAACATTGTTATCTCTCAGTCCTTACTTTATTACTTACATTAGGTATTCAATTCATATACCTAGATAGACTAGGTATATTAATAGTGAAATTTCAAAATCTGAGGAATGGTATATTGTGTTAATTGCGTTAATGTACACAGCTTAGACAATGATTTAGAAATGATAAAGGCAAAGAAATAAATCCATAATGAAACCCCGTGCATTTAGAAAACTATAAACGATATGACATTGCGTTCTGTGCTAGCGTACGTTTACGTTGGAACGAAAAAAAATAGACCGAAAATATATATTATTTAATATGTTATTAGGATACATTAGGAATATCTTATTAGAATTAGGGCGCAGGTTGAGGGACAAAAACCGGTGACTCCCGCTCCGGTTCGTACCTGGGGCAACGGTTGGCCATAGCTATTCAACGGGGCAATGCCGCCAGGCGGGTTAATAGATTAGACTTTATTGGACTGTCATTTTGAGTTTATAAAAAAAAATTAATATATATATGAAATATTGGCGTGAGATCATGACAGGAGCAAGCCATGTATGGGTCGTTGCACATACCAGTGCTACGTACGTACCTACATGGATTTTAAATGCTCCGGTACCCTGTGTCTGCATCGTAGCGTAGGTTTGACTGAGCGCAAGCGACCCAGAGAAGCGTGTATCACACTTACTTGGTAAATAATTTGATTAAAATACCAATACACTAGTACCTATCAACGCACGGACCTATAGAATTACAAAAAAACACGACAGCTAAAAAGTAGTGTATGTCTTTAAGGTTGGACCATCACGGTGAACTTATTAATCCCGGTTGCTTCCAAAGTTAAAACTTTGGTATCTGGGAACACACCGCACTCGTGGTGTAACTTATTCTTTTTTTATGGCACGTCAATTTGACTTCACCTCGCCTGATGTTAAGCTGAAGGCAAAGTCTCATGAAAGAGGGTCACCATTGCAAACACGTTCAGTGCTACAATGCATGGTGGCACTTCGCTTGACGGCCTCATCAGATGCTTTTCTTAACTGGCTTTCTTATATTATCCTAACTGGTTGGGATTTTCTAGAATATTCTTTCTCTATAAAATTAAGAATAAGTATTTGGTAAGCGACAATACTTAAGTGCACACCTGTTATACCCGAAGCGGGTCATCTCGAAAGAGTCTGCCGGGGTGCGAGGGATATGTTCGCTATTATATCACATCCGGCAACTAAAGACTCAAAGACGGCGTGCGTTTTAGTCGGTTTGAGTCCGACATAACCTCTCTCATCGGATCCAGTGTGATTGGTCCACGTGAAAAAAAATGCACTCATGTTATGCGGGCCGAATAACAGAGATTGGGTAAATGTTTGTTTATTCACCTTTGCCTAACCCTCCTGAGACAACAGGCTTATTATACATTACATACATATACTTATTATTTCCCTACGGGGTAGACAGAGGTGAATTAGCACCCACGTTTCGCCAACCATTGTATTCGGTTCCACGTCCCGGCCATACAAACATCTATGGCAGTCTTTATGGGTAGTTGGAGCCCTCAAAAGTCCAACCAGTCTAACTTGGAACTTCGATATTGCCATTGGTCATTCGATCATTGGATGTGAAGGTCAGATGGCAGTCGCTTCACGTAAAATATTGAATTTCAGGCGCATCATAGTTGGACTGGAAAACCGACCCCAACTGAGTTGGGAAAAGGTTCAGAGAATGAAATGATGTCTGATCTTAAACACCTCTATCCCTTAGTAGCCTTGTACGACACCTGATGTGAAAAGACAGGTTGGCAAAATTCTATTCTACCTGGATCCATATCAAATAAAAATTAAAACATTCAATACATTTTAAGATCCTCTTTGTTCTTTTATAACCAACCAAAAATCCCTCGGGCATATTTGAAGAGATATTTATTTGTAATCTTCATTTCCACATCGTTTTCACGTACAACATTATATTTCAAAATACAAAAGGAGGTAGGTACGCCTTGATGGTTCACAATACCTCAGCACTCATAGATCACAATCATTTCAAAGAGAGACCTTAAAAGTACCAAAATGTACTTAACCCTTATCGATTGCGGACTATTTTTAAATGAAATAAATATATTTTAGCGCAACTGTTTCTTCCGCTATTTTAAAACTCTGTACCACATTCAACTCAGAACCGATCAGTTACTTTTTCTTTATCAGATCTTAATTTCAATTTGACTTCACTTCGCCTGATGGTAAGATGAAGGCAAATTCTCAGGAAAGAGGGTCACCATTACAAACCAGTGTTATAACGATGGCGTTTAGCTTGACGGCCTTATCAGATGCATTTTCATGCCCCGCTTAAAGGACCGTTCCCGGCTAGGGAGATTTTAATGTGCCTAAATTTCTTTAACACATGATAAAATAATTAAATATATCAAGTTTTACTTCATTCTTCTACATAGGTATTCTATATATATAATCCCATACATGTTCATATAAAATATTTACTACAAAATAATATACGTAACGAGACCTTTGTTAGCGAGAACTCCATTTTACGAATTGGCTTTCAAATAATATACCTACTATATAGGTACATTTTTTCCAATTCTCGGTTCATTAGTCCAGCCTATATTTAGGACGACGACGATGAGTATTATTCGGTTTTACAGAGAGTTTAGTTTGTTATTTTATCTACTAAAACTGTGCTTCAGAGAGTACATTAAAATTCGGCCCCGGTCATTAAAATGTTAGTACCTACCTACTGAAAATTGGGTTTCCTCCAATTTCTTTAAACAAAACGGCAATTTCATATGTAATGACCTAACATATTTCTACCTGACCTCTTATTTTTCCATTCCTTGCTTACATACGTAGTACGTAGGGGACGTGGTAAGCCTTCCCGAAGAGCGAAACCTATGTTCGGGACCTCTTCGTGAGTAGCGGCGCTGCAGTGAAGTAAATTACTACACCACGACGGCAACTCAAAAATGCCGTCGATTCGACAGAAGAAGATTCCTTGCTTATAGTATTTTGTGGGTTTTGAATCAACTCTTGGGTTACAGTTAGTTAGAGAGAGTTAGAGGTTAGAGTCGCTCGCATAAAAGCCGCACATAGCGCCAAAAATGAACCTCCAACTCCAAAGTACACGATGAATATTCTATACTGATATTGAAAAATATCCCTTTGTAGGTAATTTTAGTCGTAAACATTATAATATATCGAATTGAGATTTTTGTACGCGAATGTGGAATACTAAAAGCGTTTTTATATACGATATTGAGAAGGGAATACGAATATTTATAGACATCTGAGAGGAATTTTAATGGAGACGTCTCGTTTCAAGCGCCGATATCTTTTATTTATTTAGTTCGTGAGCTGGCTTTATACTTGGAGATGGTAAGTACAATTTAGTCTTCTCGTTAAAACTTACAAAGATTATTTTTTATATATTATCGTAAAAGGTTGTCTGTACGGTTGACATATATGCCAATGGGCTTATCATCATGAATGTGCAAGACCGTGCAAAGTCGAAGAGAAAAAGCCGGAAAGCGGAACCCGGACTCCGAGTTGAATGCTTCGGATGCGACCGGGACTAACGCAAGGATGATGATGATGATGACGGTTGTATGTAGGTAGGAATAAGTTATCATACCTACATTAACATACATACTTACATACATAAGCTCACTTCTATTTCTCTTTAGGGGTAGCCAGAGGTGAACAAACTCTCACATTTCAGCAACCATTGTATTCGGTTCCACGTAAAAGGGGCTGAGCCTATTGCCGAACTTCGGACACTATTGTTTACTCGAGAAAACGGAATACGGCAACAAAATCACACCCGAATGTAATGGTTTTTTAAAATGTGGGTGTTAATTCATCGCAGCCTATCCCGCAAGAAAATTGGCGTGAACATGGAAAGTGGAAAATAAGGATGCTCCTAAATGGACTTAAGGTTTTGAAATGTAACGTTATAAAACTAACCTCTCCCAAACCATCGTTGTTTCGTAGAATGGAATAGAATGTTCAATGTATAGGATTGACATTGATTCACTCTCCACAAGTACGTCATAAACATCAAAATACGTGTCAATATCATACATTGAACATTCTATTTCCATTTTCATTCCATTCTTGAAAATAACGACCATTCTTACTTTAGCAGTTCATTATTAGTATTATTATAAACTAGATAAGTATTTTACGAGGTAAAAAAGTTGAACGTATCCCTATTGAAGTACCTACTTGTCTAAAATAAACATAGAGACTCAATTCTCGTGCTATTGGGTTACGCGTCAGACCTAGCCAATAACAAACAAAGCCCAGATTTAACAAGCACCGAACAAACAAATCATGGAACCCTATGTAGGTACTTATTTGTTCTTCGAAGTCCATTTTGTTTTTATCCCAGTGACGTATGACATGTGTAAATCTTATCCTTCCTACTAGGTATTCAACTATAGATATTGAAATGAAAACTCTACGGGCGTGTTAGGCATTTGTTGTAGAACTTTTTATACTATCTTTGAACTGTTACCGACACTTCAGGCAAGATATAAGATGCAAGGCAATCTTCAGGCAAGAAAGCAGATGTATTGTGGCCAGTCAATTGGTACTTCAGCTTACATATTCTGCGAAATATGTCGGTAATTTTAGTTCTTTGTTGGATGACTTAGATAGATAGATAGATAGATAGCTCTTTATTATTCATAAAAACAAAGTTATAATTACAAAACATACCTGTACGTGAATAATTGTATGTACAACGGGCAGCCTTATCGCTAGAAGCGATCTCTTCCAGGCAATCTTAGGACGGACAGTAGAGTGATAGAACAATAAATATGGTGTAGTTATCATGATTAATTGCAGATTTTAACTTTCAAAGAGACTCCAAGCATAACTACTGCGCGACTTTCAATTGTTGGACTAACTCCCCTATCAGTAGTCTAATAATACTAAATTAACGATCAATTCAGATCCAACACCAGACTTCTAATACCAGTAACACTATTTTCATTTCACAGAGTCGTTTCTAACGCATGTGCATCTAGGATAATCAAGTCTACTAATAATGTAATCACAGGTTCTACGGAACACGTTATAACGCAATCATCTACTCTCTTTGCACCGTTCTACGAAGCGTAATTGGAACGTAGGCAATTTCATCCCGCTGGGAAGTAGAATTTTCTAAACACAGTTTCTGAGAAACTTACCTAAAAGTTCAATTCCCATAAGACCATAATATTATCTGTGCCATGAGTTATCTGAAAATTAAAGTTCTTCCTTTTTCTTCCTTAGCTTATACACGGGTCTTAGAATTTTACATAGCATAACATACCATAAACAAAAGGTTGGGTGGGAACCATTACAAACACGTATAATGTCACAATGGCGGTGTTAACTTGATGGTATCATCAGATGCCTTTTCACGCCCCTCTTAAACGAACCAGGACTGCAGGAAGAAGTAAACACGTGAGCTGGTAAGAAATTCCATGACTTCATGGTGCGACAAAGGAAAGACTTAACCAACCGTCCTTGCTTTTTCTTCCTTAGCTTATACACGGGTCTTAGAATTTTACATATCATAACATAGAATAAACTCACGCCTATACTCCGGAACGCGTAGGCAGAGGTGCTAGCACCCACATTTCACCAGTTTATGTTTAGGTCCTATGTAAGGTCATATGTAGGTAGCGAGCCTATTGCCATTAACTGTTGAGAAATGTATCATTATTACATCAGTACATTAGAATTTTAACAAACTTTAAAAAATTAATGAATCTATCAATCTATCTAAACACGCCTAACAGAAGTCGATGAATTTAATTAATATCTACTGAAATTTAGAGGCATTAATTACAGGTTCAAGTCCTGTCTAGCTTTACTTTTCCGATTTTAAATTAATTGGAATCTTTTACGGCTTAAATATAGTTACGCTAAGAGACTTTGCCATTGTAACTTAACATCTAATCTAAACGAGGGTAAACAAAGAAAATGTAGCTTTATAACGTTGTGAGATTTTAATTATTTTTACTTTAATGAGGCAGTAAATGGGTGGCGAGGGAGCGAGTTACAGTTTAGAGGTAATATTTTTGAATGAAAATAAGGGCTTTGTTGCCCGGATGTCCGGACCACGTTTTTGGCGGGGATACCATGGCTTTAATTATTTTGTGTAAGTAATATAATACTTTTGATATCAGTGTTAAATACACACAGTCTCTGTGGCGTGGTGGTAGTGACCGCGACTGCTACTTAGGAGGTGCGAAGCAAGCCCCGCTCAGTGCGAATATTTGTATGTATGATTATGGTTATTTGCGTTGACTTGGTTACATCTCGTAGTCATATGAACTTCTATGGCAGTCATTATGGGTAGTTGCAGCACTTTAAGTGCAAAAACTGATCTAACTGCAGTAGGTAGGTACTTCGATTTCGCCTATACCTAGGTGTGAAGACCAAATGGCGATCGTTGCACGGAAAAAATCGAAGGTCAGCAGCGACGCAGTTAGACTCAAAAAATCAGACCTCGGATTTTGAGGTGACAGCTTCTGATACGACTGGGACTAAGGTAAAGATGATGATGATCAGTGTTACATAAATTCATGGTTACCGTAGCGCTTAATAATGAGAAATACATGCAAATATTTGCTCTGAGCGAGAGTTAAATTTCCCGAGGATTCAACTCTCGCTCAGAGCCGAGTTAAAAGACCTTTTGACTATTATTTCATAACGACAACACCCGTATCACCGTATAGCCGCTCACTGTATGAAATTGACAATCAATAATGTAATTTTATACATGGCCACTTTTCATTACCGAAGAAACTTTCAATAGGCGGTCGGTATACGATACTAAAAGGATTCTAAAAATTAAAAAAGAAAAAGGAAATAAATCAATATTATTCTTAATATCACCTTACACCGCACAGCAAGGAAACAGGTCAATTTCTTTTTCTAAATTTATGTAGCTGCAACGTTTTCTGTTGGGAATTTATTTTCGCCATATTTTTTTTTCTCACAGTGCCCGATTAGCGGTAATACCCTCGCCCCCTATTACGTGGGTCTAAAATCATAGTTGGCGAAATGTGGGTATTTAATACACCTTCGGGGATTACGGGCATGAGCATAATAATGTATGTATGTACGTATGTATCAACTGATATTTGTTCACAATGTAGAACATTTACTTAATACTCAGTAGCATTCATTGTGTTCAAGTTATTTCAAGTGTAGCAGTAGGTAGGTATCTACCAGTTAATTACATAAAGGACTTTGACCTTGAAAACAATGCATCGCAAAATTTACACGTCATCATATTGGTTTTATTCATTGTTCCTCTTTGGTAAGATAAATGGAGTAAAGAACTTATGGGCGTATTTCGTGATTTAAAAAAAGTTATTTTTTTTTGTATGTATCACACATGTATTGAAATACTTTTATATAGGTGAGGAGTTAAAAATTAGTGGTGTAGAAATTCAAGAAAATTGTGTTACATAATTATACAAAAACTCTAGATATCGTCTATTGTATTGGGACTACTTTTTTCCGCACCTAGCCATTGGGCCATTTTTGGGCCATTGTTCGTGCATGCGAACACTCTAGGTATGTGAAAAGCTACTACACAAGCAATATACAAAGCTCTAGAACTGTTCGAATGCTGTTAAAGCCTAATTGGCAATCTATGTAATCCATATTATACATACAAATGACGACATTCCGTTATTAATTAATACTTGGTAAACCAATAATACGTATGTACCTACAAGTAAGCAAGCAAAATAGGTCATAAGTATACTATATCGTATGTATACTTAGGTGGCAGACAAGCACGCTTCCCACTTGATGGAAAGTGGTTAACGTGGCCTATGGACGTTTGCCACACCAGGGGCGTCCGCGTCACATTCGCGCTGCCGATCATATAGAGAAGAGAGAGGGAGGGGAACGGGGGGGGGTCTGCACGGATAACATAGTCTCTATGCTGTCAGTGCAGAAGACAAAGAAGAGTTTCTCGGCCTTCCCACTGATAACACTGCAATAGGCTGATTGATTGATTCAGACACATTGTAAGCTACGATATATATGTAGGCGTTACCTGGCGGAAATCCATTACAAGAAATTGTATATTGGGGATGAGAGGGGAACCTATCACTCACCCACGGTTTAACAATTCCAACGATAACAATAGCAAATTAATACTAATGGTCATAGAAAGTAATGTCAAACCGCACCCCTCAAGCATTACGCACGTTAAAAAGTTTAGATAGTACTGTGTTGTCGTGAAGAAAAAGTATCAACTGACAGCTTTAGGCACCTGAGCTTACATTATAATGAAGTAAATGTTCAGACAACAAAATATATACGGTACCACATTTACATACAATATTATATGAAAAAGTGGTACCGTATCATTCTCTTTTGTCGACTGTACATAAAGTTAAATAAAGTTCATCAAGTTAAGTAAAGTTTCTCCAAGGAACATTGGTCGTTAACTTAATTTCGCCCAATAGCTTTCAGCACAAACATTGGCCAAACAACCTTGAGTGACCCTTTCAATACTCCGAAAACAGCTCATAAAATGTTGGTTGATTTCATTTGTGAAAGTACATGTTGGACATAAAGTGAGTCGTTTGTTTTTTAGATTTTTGAATTTAGATTCTTATTACAACTTAGGTACTGGTCGTTATTCAGTATATATCTTCGCAAGTTGGTCTCTAAGCATACATTATGAAGTACACACATTTGAAAAATCTGTACTTTCTGCTGTGATACGTGGCTCTATCAGGGTATTCGTGGCACTATCAAGACCTTCGGGATTTAGGACTCAAGTCAACCTGACCCGCCTGTCTGATTCTTACTTTCGTAAAAGCAAAGACATTTTGGGTCGAGTGTAAATTTTGGACACAGTCAAGACGATTGATTATTCTACTTTGTATTTAACCTAGTTTTTTGAGGACATTTTCAATATGGCGTTTTCTAAGAAGGGCTTTAGAAGGTTTTTTCATGCTCGGTAAGGTAAGGTCGGTAGGTGAAGAGGTTTTGTGTTGTCAGTGGGAAAACCAAGAGCTCCTTTGTAGTCTGCGCTGACAGCACAGAAACTCTCTTAACTTTAATCTCCCGTTCTCTTTTTCAGGGTCGGTAGCAAGATTGTGACGCCCCCGGTGGGCTGTATGCTGTACGGTTGTCTGCAACCTAAGTGGTAGGTACAACAATGGCGAATATACACCATATGATTGTTGGGCGTTTTGCTACATGGATTTTGTGCTAGTTAGACTTAATGCTCCTTAGACTTTTCACGATGTTGGTCATTCAGCTACTTAGACCTTCTGATCAGGGGGGGGGGGGGGAATAGGTACCTTATGGAATTGAAAGTATTTATATTGACAAAAATACCTTATAGATTTTCGATAAATGAGATAGCGTCATTTCCTAGAAAAAAGGGCGACCCTTGTGGTCTTGTTAGGAAATAACATCCCAAAATGTTTATTCCTCTTTTGGCTATTTACCTGGCCCATTAGATTAGATTGAGTTAAACTAGTTTGCATTACTGGTGTTTTGTTTTAAGGTCGATTCCCACTCAAACGGAGTTGAGAGCAGATATAAACCTAGTGAATAATGGCTTTGCGACAAGGGTGTTTCTGGCACTACGGTAAGCAGGTTGTATTAGGTTTTTCTGCATGCACAAACTGGGGGACAGCATTTTTTGTGCAGCATTCTTTCTTTTGCCGCGCCATTAAGTCTTAGAATTCCTTACCGGCGCACGTGTTTTCTTCTTCCTACAGTCCCGGGTCCTATAAGCGTGGCGTGATAAAGCATCTGATGAGGCCGTCAAGCTGAGCGCCACCATTGTAGTACTGTACGTGTTTGCAATGGTGACCCTCTTCCCTGAGGCTTTGCCTTCTGCTTATCATCAGGCGAGGTAACTTTTTTTTTTTATTTATGGCACGTCAATTTCACTTCACCTCGCCTGATGTTATGATGTTAAGCTGAATAATTGGAAGAGCTCATCAGAACATTCACCATGGTAAAGACGGTGAAATACTGCCAGGGACACAACATCAACGTCAAATAGAAGTGCCATTAAAAAAATTAAAAAATGTATAATAAATGTATTTTATTTCTGAAATAAAATAGCTTCAAATTGAACAAAAACCTAATTGAAAATAAATTAGGTATCACGTCACCGTCATCTGAAGAAATATAATATATTCATGACTTGATCCAAGGTTTGATTAAAAAATAAATGGTTTGATAATCCGGATCGGCGTTTTAAGCTGTCGGGTGATTCAGCCGTTTCATCTTGTCACAATTTCACGATGACACGGATTGACTATAAAAAAAAATATTTGCCTCCTCTTTCATTTTTCATGACAGATTTTCAAATTCAAACAAGCCTATGTTATTTTTAATTAACTGTCCCCTACATAAGAGGCACCATAGAGTATGATGAAACTGGATTTGTTTAAAACAAAAACGAGTAATGTTACGAAGACCATTTTCATAGTAGCTGTAGACATCTCTCGGTAACCTTGTCACTTTGGGCTCATAGAACCGTCACAGTTTCAATAGGAACAGTCACGAAGTGGAGAACATTTATTTGTATCCCTGAAGTCAGGGGTAAGCGGTTACCGTGGCTTACAAGATGTCTTAGTAATTGGTTAGTTGCAAAGGATAACGACCGGGAAACTGAAGAATTAGAAAAAGAAATGGATGTTAACAAAGTTTCATTCAACAAATGCAACACTAGACTTTACCGCGATTCGAAGTACATGTTTATTGTGACTCGACCCTAGGTAGCTGGAGTTACGAGTTTCTAAGATTACTTTGAAACCGAAACGCGAACACCAACACGCGAAACAGGAGTTTCCTGCAACTTGACTGCAACCTCAAAACTCTCAAAAAGCATTGCCAAGATGACAGAAGTCACGGACTGGTCGAAATTGAAGTTGTCAAGAAATTGAGAAAACTGCAGTCGCATAATGTATGAGCTTCATCAAATCCAGTTGAGTTTCCGTTAAACGAGTTAACGAAACTTCAGTTTTGTTCTAGTTGCCTAATGTAAAAAGGTCTTACACAAACATACACTCTCAAATACACTCTCTAACATACACACTCATAGGAACGCACGCTTGCCGTCCAACCTCCATCTCCCAACTGTCGTGTCCTGTCATGTCTATGTCACTGCGGGCAGAACTGTGGGTATTGTAATATATTCACTACCCAAACAGATATTATAAAATAGTAGAAAAATATGCCACATAAACAATTTACTGATAAACCTTTTAGGCAGGTACATTTTTTGTAGGATAAAATATATTAAGTGGGGTTGGCAAGAATTTGGGATTATGAATGTGTTACCCGTACGGCCGTACCACTCATTTCTTGTAGGTGCCTGCGTCCCGACGCAAATACCTACTTACAAGAAATGAGTACACATGTTGTGACATCCATGGATGTGGAGAAAAATACGATCGAATTTGAGTGAAGTACCGAGTTTATGCACGTAATACGCACACATTCTCACTAAAAGTATAGCACTCGGTTGCCATTAATGACAGGAATCACTAAGAAAGCGTATCCTCAATCTGTTGTCTTGCGTGATTAAATCCTGCCATAACTACATTGGTTTGCATAGAAATAGTCAGGGGATTAGTTTCCACACCCGAATGCTTACTTTGTTTGGTGTTCATATATCCAAATATAACATTATATTTTTTGACAACGCCGTCGATGCGTTTCAGTCGGTTCGAGTCCAACATAATCACCTCCACCGATTTTGGCAGAGATCTGTGGAGATTTTGCGCACGATAAAAAAATCTGTACCTATAATCATGTCATCGTCTCTAGGGAGATATGATATTCACCGTGGGCGTTTTCACACAAAAAAGATACTCAATAAGATGGAAATCAGTCATTGCGACAAAAAAATAAACTTGAGCGGTTGTTTTTCAAGTTTTATTATGAAGTGTAAGTATTCGTAGAATATTTGCGAAAGCTATCTACATGAAAGCATTTTCCTGTTCTCTCAAACTTGGTTGTTTTAATATTAGAAATTAAAATGTCCCCGTCGTTGGTGAATTGTTTATTGTGTATTTTGTTTGTGTTCGTAGTCAATTGTTTGAGTTAAATAAAAGGGACTTAGGATATTAATTAAATATTACACAGTTGGTTTTGGCAACTTGAGAGTTATACTAGTTATTGAGAAGAATATTTTCATTTCTTAATGAGACATTGTGTGGATTAATACCAATGCCGTTGGCTGTAGACCGACTCCAACCGGTCGGATTGGAGGTCGATGGGGGAGACCTATGATCAGCAGTGGACCTCCTATGGCTGAACAGCCTGCTGTAGCCAGAGCTTTAAAGACTTATAACTCAGCGATTACCATTTTTTTCCTTAATTTTGTACCTATTCATAATTTTTTTTCGTACAACCTTCTTTTGCAACATATTTATATTCTTTATTACTTAATTTACTAAATACTTGATAACCACAACACATTTTTATACTATTGATTGGTGCACTTACATTACATATTGATATAACACTTTTACTTCTCCACGATATTTATTACTGAACAGGACCGGTTTCGCCTTGCGCCTTTCTCAAATCTACTCTATCTTCCGTAACTGTCAATGTAAATATTTGAGAATGCCGCATGGCGAAACTGGTCAGGATCAATAATAAATATAGTGGAGAATTACAAGTGTGTTATCAATATGTATATAACTATGACTGACTTATCTTTACAATTTCATATCCTACCATACCTACGAGTACATGTATACTTTCTTATTAAGACTTTCCTATTCATTCGAAAACCCATAAACCATAATAATCTTCTTGAAACGTCTCGTTAGCTTGATTTACTATGTATAATTTTCACGAGAAATACCTCCTTAATTAATAAGCTACTTTATTGCCATAGTAATTACGTCCATTCTTCACTGCGTTACAAACTTGGAGTCCATGCGTCGTAGCGTTGATGATTTGCAAGCCGGTTTAAAACGAAGTTTCAACGAGCTTGATAATAGTAGAATAACATCATTATGCTCGCGGAAACTTGCTTCAAATCGCTCCTGTATCGAAGTCCTCCTCAGCAGCAGGTTGTAGCAGCTCTTTCTTATCCATATGCTATGAAATATGAAAATACTATTGAGGATAACCGTAGCAGACGACCCATTAGGTCTACAGGGGTAACATTATTTCATTTTATTTTTGTTTTCTCTGTATGTATTTACAAAAACAATAAATCAAGTATGTATCCGCATTCAAGAATATCTGTTATATATGTATTATATCTACAATATAAACTCTGTAAGAAGTATACGAGTAGAAATATCAAAAGAAGAGATGATTTATAATAGCAAAGAATGTAAGAACATTGTTATTTATTTACACAAGGGAATAGAATTGCACAGTATGTTTAAAACTTAAGACTTATTTTTATTATTAAGCACATTTTTCTCGTCTCACCTAATCTAGGCAATAAGTATATTGTACAATAAACAATAACAATTGTCTATAAGAATAAGAGACAAACACCACATATTATTACATCACGCTAATTATTGAAAGTCACATGTAGCTTGTAAAATGATTGTTCGATTCAAAAACATTTAAACTCTTATCGCAGCGTTTCCCATCGATATTTACATAATTTATAATGTCGATGGAAAACGCAGCAATTTACAAAATACTGATTTACTGTACTAGCATATCATTAATAAAGTACGTGTTAAAGATTAATCTAGAAGGATAATTAATTTAATTAAACGTATTGATCAAGCGAAACGTGTGTATCATTTTAATGCTTTTAATCACACTAAGTAATAGAACCCACCAACCTTAGATTTCTAAATAGCAAGTAGTTAATTAATTAGTGTAATGGTTTCTCGCAGGCCGTCTACCAATCATGATGGAATAATGTTTGGTGTCGGAGAAAGAATATTACCATCCCATCTCATCCGAAGGGTGTCGTAAGAAACGACTGACGGAAAAATACGTAGACAATTATTACTGCGAGAGAAGTAATGGTAAGTGTAGAAACAGTATGCTTATATTCAGCAGTGGACTGCGATAGGTTGAGTATTGAGTAACTGAACAAGTTCAAGAGTTAGCGGACCTCCGACTCAGAGATGAGTGCGAGAGATATGTCTTGTATAATCTCACCTCCGGCAATCCAGGACCCATAGACGGCGTGCCACCTCACCTCCCGAGGTGGAGGTGGTATGCGTGGAGATTAAACGAGCACGATAAAAAAGAGGCTCCGAGATGAAGGCCTCGGATGCGACCTGGTTTTACGTAACGATAATGATGGTGACAATTGCGAAACAATCTGAACCATATTAAATCGATAATTTAATCTAAACCTAGAATGCAGGAAATACAGAGATGACTTGTGTTATTGTAATTTGTATAATTTTTATTATTCACTTGTATGATGGATTCTGCCCAATTCCCTAGCAGTAAAATATAATGTTGTGATGATTGGTAACGTAATACTTTGCCCATAAATATAAATTATTATATTAATTTTTTTAATGGTTTAAAAAATCAGAAAACTAGAGTAGGTGTTTCTTAATTTGTCATTACTACTACGGCGTAACGATAGGGCGTGACTGCTTTGCTAGAGACGAGTGGAATCGAATTTAGAGTTCAATTCCCACTCATTGCAAATGTTAGCCAGCCCAGATTAATGCAAATGTACATATGTATATATGACGTGCATTTGCATTAATCTGGACTGACTCTATAATATGTGTGTATTTATAAAAAGGAACATGCTTATTTGTATAAACTTATAATATAAACTAGTAAAATTATGCTTCTTTTGGGTTTAGATAGGGATATAAAGCCCTATGTTATGACATGAATAATTTTTAAAAACCCTTACTAATAATTTTATTACATTTAACTACTTGAATAATTTTTTAATACAATGAAAATTCGTGTACACAAAATGTATCAAATAAATTATTGCCGTCCCTTACTCAGGGAACTCTAGGGATTTCATTTCACAGCGAAATATGACAGTATTGTTACTTAACTGCAGATTTCTGTTCGTATTTCCCAATTCGAATTACGTGGCTACCAATTGGAACGCAAAATCATAGTATCCTTCTCGAACTGAAACAATTTGCTGGCGCTGATTGAATTTGAATGAAGCTTAACTTACAGGTACCGCAGTAATTAGAGAAATACAATCACCGTTTTAAGGGTTTCACAACCCTAACCAAATGCAAGGGAATCAAAGCATTTAAGTATAGTACTCGCCGTTTAGCAAGAATTATAAAATTTGGAATTAAATAAGATCTTATTGCACACGGAATGAAAATTTTTGTTTGAAAACTGTGACTGTGTATGCCTTTGTTTATTTTGTTGTGTTATATTTTTAAATTTAGATGTAATTTTAATTTTAATTCTATTTTTGTTTTGAATTTGACTTTATTAATTTCAATTTAGATTTAAATTTTTCATATGGATCGAATTATAATTTAATTTAATTAATTTTGTTTCACGTTTTTGTATGATAAACTGAATACCTAAGAAGAAATCTGAAATAAATGACCAAGAGAATCAGGGTCCGTGGTGACGCCATTCACCATCAGCTCTCAACAAGCTGCCCTTGCGGCGTTGTTATTATTATTATGAGCTACTCACACCACAAAACACCTGTCTGTATGTCCCAGGTTTTGAAATGGGAGAAATTAAACTTCTAAATCAACTAAAATAGTACCATCGTCCCTCAATTCAGTTTTGTCCGAGAGCGACTGCCGTATGACCTCCCAACCCTCAGCAGAAAGCCTTCGTTTATTATTTATCTGGTGTATAAACAAGCAGGTGAATTTGGCTTGAGCCTCAAAAATATTGATAGGTCTCACTACACTATTCAATATTGCTTACTTCGATAATTTTCAATGTGAATGCCAAAATATTTCAATCATTATTATTCAAGCAGCTTTCAGGGATGTCTATATCACTTAAACATTCACGACGTGTGTTCTATGAATCTATAACCTCACTTCTCACGTCTACCCTCGTCAAGATATTGAAGTCGAATGCCCAAATGACATGATGCCGCAAATCCTCACAAATGTCTAACGGTAGTTTGTAAAAGATAGTTCCGTATGTCATTCTAAATTTGAATATACGTTATCAGACTGTGGCACCCTGATTTGTAATCTTATATCGCTTGAGGCTCAGTTTAGAGTCACGTTATTGAATATTTTTGAAATGAATTATGCTTTATAATGCTTGATAATATGGGGTTCTTCAAGAAGTATTTCCTAATATTATTTTTTCCACAGGCCAAGGTGTTCACTTTCCGTCAAGGCCGTGTGCTTGTCTGCCACCTGATTTCTATAAAAAAAACTATCATATCGTCATAAAGTAGGAATCGATGCTGTAACCTTTGATATGACAGTCATATGCCTACTCAACCACCACGCAACACACATTTATTTGTAAAATGTATCCTTGATTTTTACCCGATTGAGCTAGCGTGGGTAATGTGTTATGTATGTACATGTGTTTGTTCGCCTCTACGAGCCCAATTAGAGCTCAGTCACTATTAAAAATATTATTTTAGATGTAGGTATGCCTCATTAAAAATGCTAAATTAAAATATGAAAATGCGAAGTCGATTAGAATGTCATCTAGATATTTCTTGAATACCTTCTGATGGCATCGATATTGAAAATAAGCCCCTTGAGACTTTTGTGCTTTATTTGTTACATGAAATGTATTGCCTTTGGGATTCTTTTTGCCAATACAGATTCAGTTTCATTATACTAAGTCAATAAAATAGGCTACTTAATAGAATTTCTTATTCTTTTTGATGGTATAAATTGTATGTGGTAAAATTAGAAACAATCTGCAAATTAAGTTTCCTTTACAGAATGTTTACTGTTAAATTTACGAGAAATAATATTTTATTATAAACTAGGCTCTTCTAGGACTTCTGATCCTGTTCCCGCTGCTCCATAAAAACCTTCCGTAGAGCTCAAGGAACAATTAAAAAAGAATTACTCGAATAGGTTCAGTCGTCTTCGAGTTTTGAGCTTAGCAACATATTGCGCGATTCATTTTTATTTATATAGATTAGAATTGCTTGGCTTTTTACAACTTCTGTTTCAATTTTATTCAAAGTATCTCACTAATGAATGTATTAAAGCAACGTTTCATTCCCAACTTCAGTAAATAATGAACTTATGAATTTGTTCAGACGACTTGTATCATTAAGGTTTCTGTGTCATTATGAATTGTTATTACAAAACTTGTTTAACTAGGCTCGCATTGCCTTTAACAGTAAAGGGTTGATTTTTAAAGTTCAGTCTAATAAATTTATTGGTAATAATAAAATCTACGCGACTATGTACTTATTTTTTTATTTGTAAGAAATAATGTCAATAAAAATAAAAAAATAAAAAAATCTGTTTATTTCTCACCACAAACCAATGGAGGTATAATTATATAACCAATGAAATTATAATTACATGAATTGACGCAATAAATTACTTACTTATTGTAAGTAATACATTGATAAAGACTAATGTTTTTTATTCCTGTTCTACGTGGGACATCACCTGGCTATATGGGGCTATTTACTTATATTGTGTAGTCATATCACTTCATACATTCTTTTTTCAAATTATCCAGGAACTTCTGACGCCCACAACGCCGCATGAGGAGAGAAAGTGACCTACCACCTTCAAGTCTCTGTCTACAGTACACGGGTATCACTTCTTCGCAGGAGGCTACAATTGTCTATCTTAACCAAACTAAGTCTTACCTACCCCTCCTAAACGTCACTTGCCACGTTTATTACTTTTTTATACATAAATTTAATGTTGTAATCTCGTAAACAATTTACGAGGCTTTTCAGAACTCCATAACTTTTTGTTTTATGCGAGAATAATTAAATTAATATTGAAACTTCATGTGCTTCAGAGTGTATAATCAGGTAAGTACCAAATATTTATTTTACATAAATTTCAAATACTGACACTTGTTACATGGGGTTTCCCTGCCCTAGGTCAGCTGAGGTTAGTCCACGGCATCTGAGACCCAAAATGTCATGCGGTTTTTTCATATAACCGCCCATTCCGCAGGTATACACGATGGTTTATGCACGAAAAAGGGAGAAAAAAATATCGAGCATGGGATTCAGAGATCAACTTGCGGGAACTGCATCAAAATTAGCCGCATGGAACAGCTATGCTGATACAATAATTTACTGTCAATAATGTTATCTTTTGTAAATACAGTAAATAAAAGAATAACGATATTAGTTTCAATAACGAATAAAATATATTTACTTTGTCAGACTACATACGGTTTCGAAATATTTATTGGAACTGAATTCGTGTGCCTGTACATGACAAAATATTAGTAGATTCCGACTTGTATTTCTGTATTTGAAATATTTATTTCTCTTTTCAGTACGTGGGTTTAACACATCGATATATTTCGTATTCGATTTCATAATATTATATTATTTCGTAACTTTTGCCCGTGTCGTATTCCGAACCCGCTCCTCTCACCCATAGGAAGTTATTCTAGGGATAAAAAGAAGTCTATGTGTTATTCTAGACTCTATATTAGAATAGCAGAGGATAGTGAATAAATGCTATTTCAGAAGCACTCGATATAAGGAATCTCGTGAATGTAAGGTCAGGAGAAAAGTGACCTCTCTCTGATAGTTGAAAAATAAATGCGTGAGTATTATAATGTATGTGAATTGTAAAAAGTTTACGTAAATATTTTAACATTGAATTTAAACTGACGTGAATATGATGAATAACTTTTATAATGAACAATGGCAGTTTACTTTCGACAAATATATATTTGTAGGATCAGCGAAACTTTGGATTTAGTAACTTATTCGCGTGATAAATCTTAAAATTATAGTTTAGATTTTACTTAACTCTCAAAATTAAAATTACTGTATTAACTACTTTATAGCATAAAAATCAATAGAAAGCGAGACCGACGAAATGTGGAAGAGTGAAAGAATTCAAAGAGTCCTCAACTTCCAAGGAAAATATAAATAAAAGTTACGAACTATGAAATTTCAAATAGCTCAATCCTTGCAATAAATCTATACATTATATTACAATCCTAAATTAAATTCCGTCTAGGTTAATATATCAATCATTCGACGTATTGCCTACTGTGTGAATGAACATGAACACCTTTTGAATTCAAAGCAATCGCCGAAAACATGTGATATAATAATAAGAAGTACAGTACTCCTTGATACGGCACTTATTGTGAGGAGGTTCCTCTCCCTGGGGCTTTAACCACACCGGTAGCTTGGTCCCCGTCCCGATAACGGTGGCACTCTGTTTTTTTATATATTTTAATATGATTTATATGGAAATGTAATCAAATATAAAAAGTAATTTCAATAAAGAGAAATAATAATAATATATGTCTTTATTGTACACCAAGGCATTACGTTATGATATGGAAATACTGTTTATGAAGTACATACCTACAATTGGTAGCCTTTTCGCTCTGTGGTAATCCCTAACAGACTAACATTTAAACTTGCAGTCTATGATATATTTAACAATAACGAGATTTTAGAGTTTCCTAAAAGATCGATATGCCTTGAGTTTAGTTTGAATAAATCGATTTATTATAAATAATCCTCATATGAGCTATCTTACCTCGACGTAGCTCGTAGTAAAGACCCGCGTTAAAGTTATTATTACGTCCCTACTCCGTCGAATAATTTTACGACAGTCGTAAAATTTTTCAGTAGAGCATGAAAGCTTCATAATTTGATCACGCTAGCCTTCTAACACCTGGTCTTCATTTACATACCTCAATCAATTAGCTTATCGCAGTCTTCTACTGGACATAGACCTCTCCCAATGTTGTAAGGTCATGGCCTACTGCTTCCACGCAGGTCAAACGTGTTGGAACAAGGTTTTATTTCGAGGTTTTCTTCACTCGCAATGATATCACTTGACGCGTCTGCCGACACCTTTTGGATGAGATGGAGTGGTGGTGTAGTTTCTCCACCACCACATAAACCTCACAAGGAAACAATGATTCACCTGAGATTGCTTAAGACCTCTTTTTTCACTCCGCATAAACTCTTCAGATAAACTGACCACCACTAGCTGTTACCGGTGACTCCTCTACATGAAATTCAGACTTTATGATCTATTCCTGCATACAATTTTTAGCCCAACCGGTTGAGCCGTTCGAGCGTAATTTATTAGCAAGCACTTTAACATCATCACAAACTATTATATTTATGATATTAGTAGGATACAAGTTACCCAACATTAATCTTCTTACACCTACCCTTCATTCATATACCTCATGAGGAAAAAACTAATTCATCTGAGATTGTTTATGAGTTCTTCTTTTATTTCGGTTGACTTCAGAGAAACTATTTACTATTGAATCCTTCCTTAACAACGCAAAGATTTTTCTGCGCCGAACAAATTGTATCGGGTTCAACGGAGCAGTCGTAATTGCTATAGAAAGAAATTACTTCTTAGTACTGTTTGAATCAAAGGACAGAAGGAATGGTAGGATGGATGATAACGATTTGGTATAAGATTGGGGCGGCTACCATAAACTGTACACACGAAACTTTAAACTCGAAAGAATGAATTAATATTTTGGTATTACGAAGAATCTACGGGTTTTTTTTCAGGAAACGTGGTATCAATTGTCATTTTCTTGTTTTTGGCTTGTTTGCCGGAGAGATGCAGAAATTTCGGTCTGATCTGATTTCGGTGATTTGATTCTGATCTAAATCTTAGACAGTCAATAATACCGTACATTGATTTATTTTTATGTAAAGATAGTTTCTTATTTTCTTAGTGTTCAGAACTTTTGAGAATGACTGTACATTACAAATTTGTAAAATCTGTGGTACAGATTGTGTGTACAATCCACCCATCACTGTAATACTTCTGAGAAACTTTTTGCTGACGCCAATCCTCAGAGATTTGCAAAAGTTTCGCCGCGACTTCAAAGAGCCTAAGTGTCTAAGTGTCAAGTGTAAGATTAGTTGGTTCTGATTCCGGGTAACCATTATATACATGTGTTTGTATACTCGTAGTAAGTCTCCCGGAGGTATAGAGTTAATATTTCTTAGTTATATGTGACATTTTGAATATATATGTTACGCATTGATAAATTACGACTGATAAACTTTTTTGTTTCAAATATTTTAGCACGTATGAGCTACTGGCAGGAGTTTGTATGCTTCACAGTATTACGTACAAAATATATTTAATTCAAAAAGATTGCTTTTACGAGTACCTTATGTGAAAAATGAACAGATTTATTACATAGCGGTGGTTTACTTTGCCGTTGCACTCAAATCTTCTACTTTTTAGCGGGGTTTCTACTTTTACAGGAACGACTGTCGTCTGACCTACCCCGAGAGGAAAACCGATGGCAGAGCAGAGCAGCGCACGGAAAAAAAAGAGCAGAGTAGAAGAAATAAAAAAAAAATTAAGAAAAACAAAAAACCCGATTACGGTGGGTAAAAAGGTGAAATCAGCTGGAGTATTTAAAACACAATATAATAATTTTGATATTAAACTAAACTGTAATTTAAAGTTCAAAAAATTTAAGCGCAAGAAACGTAACAATAAAGCAAATCTAAAAGTCGATACGGCCCTCAGGTCTGTTTTTTATTTTTTTCCTATATCGGTGCTTTCGTAGAAACTTGTAGCGCTCACGCTGCAAAGAATCAATCTCGTTTAATGGCACGGAAAGATTTTATTTCCTGTTTGGGAATACTTCGCTATGTTGCTTTGCTGACCTAGTAACTATAAGTGCATTTCCATGTCAAATAATGCATTATTAAGTGGTATTGTGGCAAAAACAGATTCAAAGTATGAATCTGTTTTTGCCACGTTCGTCATATTATGAATGCGAAAGTAACTTTGTCTGTATGTCTGTTATGCTTTCACGACTAAACGAATGAACCGACTTTGATGAAATTTCAGTTCTGGGATAGATTTGAGCTTGGGGTAGAACATAGGCTGTGTTTGATCGCGATAACCGACATTCACATGGACCGAGCTGCGGGCAACAGCTAGCAGATACTTTTTAAAATACGTATGGCTGGCTATTTGTCACACTTATTTTACTTTCAACTTGGTCTTTGGGAAAGCCACTGCCATCTGATCTCTCTGCTCCAGAGCCTAGTTAAGGTTGATATAAGCCCCGAAGATTTAGACGGGGTCCCAGATGTATATACAGGCTGTGTGTGTGTGCTTCAGGAGTATTTCCTTCACACCCTGTATATGGGCTCCAATCATTATCTTGTAATCACAAGCTACGGCAACCACTTATAATTAGAGGAGCCGTGCGCTTATCTACTTTCTCATTTAAAAGAAGTGTACAAAAATCTATACTATATTTATAGAGGACTAATGTTTGTGAGTTTATTAGGTTTTAGGGGGTCTGGATTTACTGAACCGATTTTGATAATTCTTTCACCAATAGAAAGCCACAATGTTTATGAGTAGCATAGGCTTATTACGCTGTCGGGTAAGGTTCGGCAGCGGGAACATTATACACATACACTAACTGTTTGTATACAAATTCAAAGCATAGATATTTCGAGTCTTGGTAAAGATATTACATTGTTTCGTGGAAGTATTACAGTTACATAACACAAAGGCACAATAGTCTACATCAGACTCTTGATCACAATGAATGAACACATGAATTTAATTTACTTTAAGGACGATATGTATTCTGAAGCTTGCAAATCACTAAACGTTTTAACCAGGTGGATGAAGTACTAATTATTAACCAATGATAATAGGTTAGGTTAGGTGGTGTCGGAGAAAGAATATCACCACACCACCGTCTCATCCGAAGGTTGTCGTGTAAAAGCGACTAACGGAAAAATAAGCAAACAATATCACTGCGAAAGGAGAAAACCTCGAAATAATACCCCAATATACCAAACGGTCTGGCCAGCGTGGATACAATAGATCAAAGCTTTTCACCATAGGGAGAGGCTACAATAGGCTAATTAATTGGTTGTTTGTTTGATAATAATATAATTTGTAGGGTCCAGTAAAGGCTCGGATACCTCTCTAGATAGGATTTTTAGGTATACCAGAGGCTACTCGGCACACTCGGCTACTGATGGCCAAAGACAGTCGTGCAGTTTTGGCTTTGGTCGGTTCCATTCCGATGTAACCACCCTCACTGACTTCGGCCACGGTAATACTACAGATAGTATAGATACTATAGATAGTATTACCGTGCTTCAGCGGTGAGTATCCGTGGGAATTTCAGTTCAAAGAAAAAAGGGTTCCTATCTAGATATAATTACTTTCAAGTGACTTAATTTGTTTGATCAAAACTTCTAAGCTTAGAACTCAGTTTTATTTTCCGGCTGACGCCAAAATAAAAATACTTTTAAATTCCCAAAAAATAAAAAAAACTCTACATGTTTCGCAATTAGATGTGTCGGTTGGGTGAGTTTTTTGTTTGTCTTTGACGTCAATTTCGTGAATCCTTTTATGAAAAACCATTGACAAAGAAATCCTTTTTATTAAAACAGAAAAAATACCCTCGAACTTTTATTAGCACATAACAAGAAGGAAATCTACTGAAGTTGTCTGTTTACTGTTATATGCCGGCCCATACTCTCCCTGTAAAATACACATGGAATTCACTCGCTTGTGATGTTAATACTCATTCTTATTAATTACTCTTGAAGCGGTCAGCTGCTATAAAGACTGGCCCTTAATAGATGAAATTACTTGTGACGTGTATATACCTTTTCATTAGAGTATGCGGACCCACTAACAGTCATATGGGTTAAGGTTCATCTGGTTTGGTTAGAGTATACAGCGTTATTTTGACTTTATGGAGTCCACGCCCATGAAAATTATACAGTACAGAGTTAGTCTAGAGTGGATATTTTAGCCTGAGAATTTTCACTCTAGTAGGTACGGTCACCTGCAATAATATGAATAGTTGTATACACTTTGGAACCTTGTCACAATAATAAATGATAAGCCAACATTATGTCATGAAACGGTAAAATTCGACAAGTTTAATGTGAAAAAGTTCTAAAACGTATACATATTATTGCAGGTGACTGTACCTACCGCGCCGTATCTCTAGGCCGTAATTACCATCCAAGGCAAAAATCAAGGCAAGTCAAGGCAAGAGAACGTTTAAGTACCTATTGCACTCGTAGTGTTATAGATTTTAATTATGTATTATTTACTTAGTGTAAAAAATCAAATGTGCAGTAGGTGTATTATGAGACTGACATTCTTTTATGTCTGTGGACGATATGTGTGATCGGATGACGTGTCTTCCATTACTTGTTAAACAGCGATAGGAATAAACGGTATCATTAAGAAGCCGCCATGAATTAAAACTATTAGCAATATTATCACATTCATATCTAGGTATATCACGATACACTGTATCTGCTGCTGTGGTCGGCTACCGAATCATACCTTAAGTTAGATCTAATACGACATTCAGAGGCGTTATGTGTTATTCTAACATACTCGTAAATGTAAAGTTTCCCAACTACAGTAGGGTTCAATTTCTATTCGGCACGCGTATGAAGTACACATGATAATATAAAAGATGGTAATTTAAGTAGGAACTTATTATTGCACGTGAATTTCGAAGGACCGGGAATAAATGTAACTTTCTTTTTCTCAAAAAAGAAGGTTTATTAGAGTTAGTCCAAGTTACCTATAACATTTTTATATTTATTTATAGTGATATTTTAGTGTTTTTTTATTATTTGTTATATGTATAGTGATATTACAGATAAAATGCAGGAAAGTCGCCTTAGCTGGTGTGGACATGTTTTGCGGCGACCATCTTGCTATGTGGATACCAAATGTCTGATCATGCCACCTCCTTGGGCACCCGAAAGAGGGATCGTTGTAGAGGTTGGCATGCCTGCCAATGGGCTTACAATTATGGATGTGCAAAACTGTGCGAATTGGGAGAGAAAAAGCCTGAAAGGGTTGTGGTCACAGTTCTAACGTAACCTAACCCTGCCGATCGCACTGAGAGTTTTTAAATTTTGCTTATATTGTTTTCATGAAACATACTCTTAGAGGTTCTGAAATCGGCAGGGTGAGGTTAGGTTAGACCTGTGACTTCAACAAGCACGAGGCGAGCAAGCGAATCAAGCGTACCGTGGCAGCGGCCCCCGAGCGCCAGATAAATAACACAAATAACATAAAAAAAAAAATGAAAACCCCTTTACATTTGCAAACAATTTTGCAACTTGAACATTATACCATTGAATTTTCGACGATAGATATAATTATACCAACGGAACATTGCATAAAATGAACATTATACTATTTGATCAATAGCGCAAATGTTGATATCGCAAATGAATATTCGATGAAATGAAAAATTATGTTAATCGATATTATGCAAAGCAATTAATTTCTCAAACGTTGTTCGAATTAGTGACATTCGACTAAACGTTGTTATACCAAACAAGGGTGAACCATTAAATTATAATACAGAAATGGGAGGTATTTCTAATAGATAATATAAGTAGGTGTGTTAAGTAGGTATTTTCACTTATTTGTACTTCTTCCAAAATTTCCCTGTGATGTTCTATAATTAAATATGATTAAATCTGCAACTTCATTTTAGGATTAAAAGAAAATATAAGAATAAATTCGTTCACATCGATTTTATCACATTGATCTTCAAATGATGAGAACCATATAACTTTATTTTGAACACGAATTAAGGTAGGAAATCTAGCAATTACTTCCAAATTCAATGTGACGTCCAAGTGAGTAAGAATATTGATGGAATGACTTAAAACGTTTATTTATAGCTAAGTGATAAAAATAAGGCGATGTTCTACGTATTGCTGAGTATATTTAAATAAACCGAAGATCAATTGTTCAGTATTTTTTTAATTCACTTAGGTGGTAGACATGCACGCGGCCCACCTGATGAAAATTAGTTACCGTAGCCTCACGACGTTTGTAATACCTGAGGCGTCACATTCGTGCTGCCGACCATATAAAGAAGAGGGGGAAGGAAAAGGGGAGGGGAGAAGGTTAAGAAAGTCTCTGTGCTATGAGTGCCGAAGACAAAGAAGAATTTCTCGGTCTTCCAACCGACAACACACAACCTCTCCAGTGAGCTCTGGCTACCCTCCTCATCGCCGGCAACACGACACAAGGTTATTTTTAACCGTAGTTGGACTGCTCACTTAGGACAGAGGTATATTGTACATTCAAAAGAAAAACAATTGAAGGCTTGTCACTGTACTTGTTACAAAGCAAACTTACTATTAAAGGTAACAAACCTTAATTACTAATTACTACAACTTCGTCAGAGACATCGGTGCGGGAAACTTCGCTATTCCGACTATTATTTTTGCTATGAAACAAAGCAAGAGTTCGTGGAATTTTGTTACCTAGTTTGGCAAGGAGGCTTATACGCAAAAGGCAGAAATTTGAACCAATTATTAATGAGATTACTGGTTTAAATTCTTGCCTTTTGCTTAGAAACAAACAAACTTGAAGTACTCAACAAAGCGAAATCGTACTTAACTGAAAAGCCAAAGACCTCTTCTTTATAAGGCGCTGGTTTAGCTTCATATGGAATATTGCTGTCACTTTTTTATCGGGGCAGCTGCATACCAGCCTAAACCCTTTGATTCGTTTCAAAAACAGGTGCTGAGGTTCATCGACAATCCCATAGTTACAGGCGGCGTGAAACCTCACAGCCTCAGTAGGGACTTTGCCTTGCTGTGTGTGTTTTACTGCCGATATCATACATGTCCAGAAGAATTGTTCGATATGACGCCCAAACCTACTTACTATCATCGTACCTTTCGTCTATATCTTTATATACTATCGGACTATATTCATCGGCACACATTACGAATGGAAACGGCGCTCACTGTGCGGTATGAAGTGAACTTCATCCCGCGCATGGTCAAGTTATAAAACTAACTCCCTATAGGGTTTTTAAGAAGAGTGTTAAGCCCGTGAAGTTGGAAACGTCGATAGGTCATGGTGACCACTCTCCATCTGAAGGGCCATGTCCTTGTCTATCACTTAAGTGGTATAAAAAGGTATAGATATAGATTCATTGTTTTTTAACCACATCGCACCCAACCATAATTTTCCTCCTAATGTTTTACGAGTAATTCACGATGTTTCCATGACAACTGAAACTCTTTAACAAGCAACTCGATAAATGTGAAAGCGACTCATTCAGCTGGCAAATATTGCCAAACGATGTTACTGAACTATTCAGATTATTGATATGTGAAGTTGGTATAAAATGTGTTAATAGTTTTGACTACATACAATATTTCTTAATTAAATTTGAAAGTAATTAGCTGGTGGTTGGTATAAAGGTACGCAACCTTAATATAAACCTAATATCGGTCTAGTCGACCCGCGCCTACCGACCTAGCAGTCGAAAGCACTACCTCTAATGGAAGCCGTTTAGTACTCTACTAAGCATACTGGAATAAAGTCTACAAACTTAGATAACCTAATTCAATTTACGACGAAATCCAGATGTATCTTGGTACTGTACATCTAAATTTTAACGATGGCCTATATTAAGCGTTGTTCAGAGGTGAGAATATTACACATATAAAGGGCTTCCCTTTGAATTTCTTCGGCTTCAGTGCCGAGGCAAGCCTGTATATTACGCTTTATAGGGACAGGCACACATATGAATGTGTATATTTTTTCACATCTATCGTGCGGCGTGGTTTTATGGCTTCGTAAATATTTAATCGAGATGCAAGTCAATGTTGTGGTTTTGCGGAATTTGTATTGAGTTTTCCTTTAAGTACAACTACTTCTACTATATTTTAATGATTTTTAAACTCTTATATGATTATTGTCGTGCCTTATTTCTATATTTTGTTGTTGTATGTTAGTATCCACGATAGTCTCGTGGTATGGGTAATGGACTGCTGAGACGAGGTCTCGTGTTCGATGCCAGGTTTTACTATGGTACACACCAATGACTTTTCGATGTTTTCGAAGTTATGTGTGTATTTATCGCAGGTTTATAAGTGTCCAGTTAATGGCAATAGGATGGACACGTAAACAGGCGAAATGTGGGTGCTAGCACCTCTGCCTACCCTTTCGGGGATATAGGCGTGAGTTTATGTTATGTTATGTATTTCTATATTTTCTTGTTGTATGTTAGTGTTAAGTAACTTTTATTGCTAACGGTAGGTACACATGTGCGTTGGTTTTAATGGCACTGAACCCTTTTACGTGGTTTATAGTATCAACTGTTAATGTTATTATGCTCTCACATTTGTTTATATCTTTAATAAGCCTCAACAGCGACTACAAAACTTTATACTCGTAGATCCTACTCATAATAATGGTGTTTACTACGTAATTTTCTTTTCAACTCTTATAAAAAATATCCAGTTTTGTATATATTTTCCACCGTTTCGTGTTTGTTTACACTAAGTACAAGATAACTTCTGTTGTTTCGCCCGTTGAACATCTTTTTGCGTTCTATAGGAACCTATTCCAGAAAAAACGTAACTCAAGTTATTCTACACAAAAACTAGGCCTATGTCAAAAATTGTGTACTTAGGTACCTACTGTAAAAAATTAGTGTATTGAAAAAAAATAAAAGGAAATTATGCTAAAACCGAAACGACCATACTATCCAAAAAGACTATTATAAAATCCAAGATTGTTTAGAGAAATTAACTCAACTTGTTATTTAAGCAAAGGTAAATTGACAAAAAAAAAAAGAAAAACCTACTGAGTATTCTTGCCGGATTTTTCTCAGGTCGGAGCCGCGTTGCAAAGCGGTGGTCCATTTTCTAAACTAACATATAAATGTTTCTAATTTAACGTTTTGTAAGTGGTCAATAGCAAAGCCATGTCACTTAATCATTTCATTTTGATGATTCATATTCATCTTTATGATTATATGACAACAAACTACAAAGAACAATAAATTCTTTCGAATATAATAACGTCTCATCTGCCAGTATACCCAGGTGAGGTGGATTCGTTTACGTTGCGTCCTGAATTACTCATTAATTGAATACGTGTCACAATGAGACTAGGTTCCTTGCTTGACAAGGAAATTCTTAAAGCTCTAAAAATATTATTGTCGTCCCGAACCAACAAGAAAAAGTAACTGGTATTCATTTAATAATCAAACGTCAATTCATTTAATAATGTAGAAGTAGATACAAGAATCTTTAGAAGCAGTGTAAGGATCAATCAATTAGCCTATCGCAGTCTGCTGTTAAACATAGGCCTTGCCTTGTCCATATTGCCTTTCGCATCCAGTTTACTTCAGCTATCAGATCGTCAGTAGGTACATGTGGCTGGGGAGCGTCTTATCTTTCGGTTAATTTCTCGCAGCCGCTATAGGACTCATATGTTCTAATGGGCATTAGACCTCCGACAGATGTGGCCAACCCAGACGTAGCTTACATACCTAATCTGCGAGCTATGTCAGTGACTTTAGTTCTTTGTCGGGTAACCTCATTGCGAATTTTATCCTTCATAAAAACTTCATATATAGCTGGCTCCATAGCCTTAAGGATATCAGAGAAAAAGGTGTGAGTATATGTATGTATTTAATAAGCGGTATGCTGTTTTTCGAATAATTTTAGAAGTATTTGTTATGTTATTTCCATTCCTTTATTTTTAATATTCTCAAATTTCAGCTTTTGTATTGTTCATAGTAACGTATTATTATACCTCTGATTAACTGTTCTTCATCAGATAACTCCAATATCTTTTCATTCTGTTACGGGTTGTACTGTACCACGCTAAAGGTACTGAAGTATAATAAAGTATTGTTTTAAAAACAGGTTTTTGAACCACTTGTAGATGGGAACCTCTATTTCTTTACTTAGACACTCGCGCATCAGTAATAGAGGGAAATATCTCTTTACAAACATTTGTCCAATAGTATACTTTATTGGTCTACTGCAGAATCTGTAGACTAGTTCGAAAACCTTCAAGAACTTTCTGGAATACTTGTAAAATATAACAAAACGAAGATTGTATTGTTTTCGTAATTCCATCTTATTGTATTCAAATACTGGTTGCTGTAGAATTTCCATTTCACAATATTAAATTATAAATTCAAATTCAAATATTATTGTCCCTACGGTGGGACATCATCAATCTTACAAAGATCCTGATGAATATCAAATCTGAATGTACTTAATCGCGTGTATGTACTGTATGTAAGGTACCCATGACATAGACAGTCTATGTAAGTGGGTACTGCGGAGTAGTAAAAGATTTACTGATTTACTAATTGATTCTGATTCTGATTATTTATTTATATTTTACATAAACTTATATACTATGTTTTATTGCTAGTAGTGTAGTGGGGTTAGCTCTCGTAGTAACGTCTCAAGATGACTCGTGTAACTCGTATGCTGAGTAGACTTTTCATTGTTATGGCAGAGGAGCGTGATTTCTTATTTGGTGTTTACGTGAGTTTTCACTTCCTTGTATAAATCACGCCGCTTCATGACTGCCATAGTGGGTATACTGTATACTATACTAAACGCTGAATGGTATACTTGTATCACACACAAGCTTTAACAGCTTAAGTGATACATGTAGATTAAAATTCTGCTTGCACGTTTTTTATAAATAAATATTAATAAAAAAAAACGTGCTTGTCATATTATTTCACCTGCATATATCAAATGCATTACCGTAATGTTAATATGTATAATGTTACTGAACTAAATAGTGAATTTTCCGATTTAGAGAAGGAGTTCCTTAAATTAAAAAAAACAAACATTGTCTTCAGTACCGCCTACCTTCGCCACCTTTTTTTTTATCGTACGCAAAATCCCCACGGATACCACCTCCACCAAAACCGATGGAGGTGATTATGTCGGACTCGAACCGACCAAAACGCACGCCGTCCATGGGTCCTTGATTGCCGGAGGTGGGATTATACAAGACATATCTCTCGCACCCAGGCAGACCCGGGGACATCTCTGTTGAGATAACCCTCTTCCCCCAATGTGGGGACCGGGAATTATTAGGTAGTCTTCATATTTATATCACAGTAGAACAAATTGAAAATATTTGAAGGTCCATTAGACTCTGATATTCAAGTCCGTATAAATTTATTGTCAAGTGTAAAGAAGCGTGTCAAAATTATTTTGATATTAATTGTTTTCGAATATATCATTAACAATTAATATATCATTTTATTTATTACGATACCTTTTGTCTCTTTATCATTTTCATCAAATTACACCGGCTATGGTCACAATTCGATCGACGTGAATCCTCGATAAAACAAAAGGTTAACTACAATAGTATGTATCTGTAAGACATGTCTGTCACGAATATCGAAATGTAAATTTAATTACTGGTAGCGGAATAAAACCATTTTTTTTAAAAATACATTCAATAAATTACAATACCTATAGTATAATATGTATGGGGTTGATATACAATAGAGGTACTAAAAGCATAATCAACATGTTGAGGATACATGTTCAAGTGTACTTACTGTCATTTGACTTGGGGCCAATTCCTTTTAAAAGATGTGAAATATTGTAAAAAGACGCTTATACTCAGGTTTGCGAAAGAAATTCATAATGTTGAACAATTCTTAAAGACAGTCGCCTTCAGAAGTACCTTTACATATTTCAATTTTAATGAAACAATCAAAAATACGTAAAATATATTCTCATCTGTTATTTATTTTAATGGAATCAATTGTAAAGTTTCTGTAAATTCTGAAGGGCGAGTGTATACTCAGCTAAATATGTTCTACATATGTATAAGGTTAATAAAATACGACAACATAAACTCACGCCTATATCCCCGAAGGGGTAGGCTGACATTTCGAGGCCCAAGGTTTCCACAATAGGGGAAGGGTCTCCGGGTCTACCGGGGTGCGAGAGATATTTATTGTATTATCTTACCTCCGGCAATCCAAAACCTAAAGACGGCGTGCGTTTTAGTTGGTTCGAGTCCGACATACTCAATCACCTCTACCGACTTTGGTTGAGGTAGTTTCATTTCAATACTAATGTATAAATTTCAATACCAATCTACGATTAAGTAATAATACCTATATAAATAAAAATGTATCGTGAAATATGTTGCTCAGCGCTTTACTCTAAGACGGCTGGACCAATTCGTGTGATTTTTTTATATTTCCTTCAATTCTAAGGAAGGTTTTCATAGAGCAGCAGAAACGGGGCCATAAGTCGAAGAAGTCGCAGGCAACAACTGGTAATATTATAAAAAGAGTAGTTTCAAAAAAATTACCATAAGCCAATAAAGTAAAATATAATATTAATTTATCTAGATATTATTCTACAAATAAAAATACACCTGCCTAGTGCTAATCTCTCCCCTCTCTGTTGGCGAATAGGACTAATGCTATATCCGCAACCCACAAAAAATCTATTCTCGGGATAAAAAGTACCTATACCTGTGTCCTGCTTCCGGTCGCTCAGCTTATAAAATATTTAAGAAGTTCCGTTCACTCTTCCCAAATTCAATCAAATTTTACGAACACACCTTTAGTGCATACTCGCTAAAAAAAAGTTATCAAAATAGATCCTTGTAGTAAGTATAAAAATATACCTACATAAAAACATCCCCTATGAACTGCAAACATTCTCCTTTTATTAAGTCGGTTAATATATATAAAGTTCTACCTTAAATTTAGATTAAATTCAATGTAAAGTTCCATTAAGATATTGTTAAATAATACAATAGAAAACAAGTGTAAATAACAACAATATACTCGTAGAATATTTACCTGTTCAGCAATGCATAGCGAAACACACCCAAATAACAATATTTCAAAGTTATAACACAAAACCGGCTCACCAACTGTTAAGTACACGTGTATTTAACAAGTCACACACAAGTTAATCAAAAGTACAAAATTTTCTGAAACTCCAATTTGTTTAATACACAAATATTTATTAAAATAAAGACACAAACTGCTTTCCGCGAACTAGCGACCGTCACGCGTTGTAACGACGCTCATCTGAAGAGTCGCTTGTTTGCAAGTCTTTCTGCGCAAGCGTAGCTACCCTCACGTATAACTAAGCTTGTGTTCACATTTATTTCGATTTGGGTATTATAAATGGACACATTGGACACGGCTTTGTTAGATGAAATACGAACTTTGTATCTAATTACGTTAACATTTCAAATGGAACTTTATTTTGGTAAGCGTAAAGTGAGTTTTACAGCGAAATGTAGATTTGGAAATATTTTGAAGTGTTACAAAATGTTCACACCTTTATCACTTGGATAAAATTAAGGAAATACACACAAGCAAAGTTTAATATTAATGATTCATTTTTCAATTCAAAATCAATTAGAAATTATGCGCCTATTTCTATTGCTCTATTTTTTTAATTTCACTTCAGAAGCGACCAGGATTAACGCACGGATGATGATGATTTTTTATGTACACACAACATTAGCTGTTGTTATTTTTGCATTTTGAAAAAGTTTAATTTCCAATTCGAGCAGGTTCTATATACAAGGGCTAATTACTGCAATTTGCCGGTCCCACTGAGAGAGTCGATTTCATTCGTCAGTCAGATCGAGTTCAGTCTGGATCGAGATTTTATTGAACTTTTACGCAAAAAATTGAAGACGC
Organism: Pelosia muscerda; assembly: GCA_963691645.1. Taxonomy (NCBI): domain Eukaryota; kingdom Metazoa; phylum Arthropoda; class Insecta; order Lepidoptera; family Erebidae; genus Pelosia; species Pelosia muscerda. The sequence goes on from OY829100.1 coordinate 5,235,623, forward strand.
AATAATACAGAAATCCAGTCCAGGGGGCCTAGATAGGTTACAGTTCATCGGTAGTCGTTGTGTAGAATCTAATAGAATATAACATTCAATATATGGAATTGACAAGTATTTTGACGTTTATAACATTTATGACAGGCGAGAACGAATGTCAATCCCGTAGATTGATCAACCTTTTCTATTCCATTCCACAAAACGATTGTCACTTGTCTAGAACACCTGCTAATCTTCTAGAAAGAACAGACCCCTTGTTTACCTTATAGAAAGAATTCATATCTCTCGCCTACGACAATGCTTTAAAATGAACGTCTTCGACTTTGTCGACGAAATGTGTGTATAGAACTTTCAATTGAAGATATTAATCCACCTCCAGCTCTAAACAGGTCTAAACTAATATTAATGACATTTTCCAAGAAAATAGACTACATAGGGTACGATTGACGTAAACTTAGTCAGACATCTTTGTGGATCATTGAATTCCAAGTCCATCTTAAAATACAATAGGCACAACAATCAAAGTATTCCTCAAGTTAAAATCATCTTCTAAGAATTGTGACAAAGAGACGAATATTATGAATTTGCAATTTAATCAAAATACTTTCTTAAACTCTGATCCATTATATTGAAGTATACTTGAAGTTGGCCAGTTTTCATGAAGGACTTAATGATAGTGAAGGAAGGTCGTGAAGTATATAAGGGTAGAGTAAAATGGCGGACTGTTGCCTCTGCCTACCCAGAGGCAGGCGTTAGCGTATTTACATATGGCTTTTTAAATTTTTTGCCCTCCAGTTAAGAAGAAATATTTTCAGTGCCCGATGGGCAGCAATAGGCTTACTTAAGGCTTACTTACCTATTACGTGCTGAACCGAAAATCATAGTTGTAGCGAAATGTGGGTGTTTAATACACCTCTGCCTACCCCTTTGGGGATTACGGGCGTGAGCATATGTATTCATGTAATTTATTCTAAAACATTTTGGTCAGTAAAAATTTACCTCAATTGTGCTGGTATCACCTCGACGATGCGACGTTCGCGTCTCACTATTTGGGAAACGCTGGTCTAGGGCATTGCCTGTCTAGTCTTGCTGGGTCAGAGCCCTAATAAATAGACGCTTCTAATGTTACCTACGAAAGGGTGAAGGGGTGAAGGGATTTATTTGAACCACTACTTTCATTAAGTTTAGTCGCTATTTTAATTATATGGTAATTAAAACAATATTGCTAGATGTAGTAAAAGGTAATTTGATGCTCAATGAGAGATTTTGTTGTTTAATAAGTTCAATGTTGTCCTAATCTGATGTGATGGTTTTATTCTTCTTTTTGGGTGCCATCTTGTTAATGACGTGCGGCAATCATTAGGCAATTTAGACCTTTGACACATTAGTTCTGAACAGAGGATGTTTGCACTTATTGTACAGTCACCTGCAATACTATGTATACACTTTGGAACCTTGTCACAATAATAAATGACAAGTCAACATTATGACATGAAACGGTAAAATTCGACCAGTATAATGTGAAAAAGTTCTAGAACGTATACATATTACTGCAGGTGACTGTACCACTGTCAGGTACATATGTACAATAAAAATATGACAGGTTGTCCGTGACTGTGCCCTATGAATCAAGAAAGTGCGGTCCTAGATTCTATTTTATTTTGTCTAGACGCTACAATACGTCTAATCTACAGGTGAACTTTATTAACTTTATGTAGAAAAGTGACTTTTAATTTACAATACCTATAAAAAAACTAGCGGTTACCTGTAACTCTCCCCGCGTGAAATATTGTGTAGTTTATAGTTGCACTAGAAGAGGCTAGTCTAGAAGAAAAAAAAAAATATCTATCCGCATTTCATAATCTATGACAAAAACTAGTAGTTGTGCTTAATTTAAGTCTAGGAAGCGTTGTGTAGAGTCATTCTAGGGCAATCTACACCACGCCATCTACACCCATGGTAAGCAGCGGCAGTAGAAGTCCTCCAGTAAAAGTCAAGGTTAACCAGTATGGAAAGGAGGAGCAGGAGAACAAGCCCAGTCTTCAAACTGTAAGTTATGGATATAACCGGGATTACCATTCTGATCGTTAGATCCCAGGTTTACCATGGCACACACCAATGACTGCGATGCTTTTCGAAGTTATGTGTGTATTTATCGCAGGTTTATAAGTGCCCGGTTAATGGCAATAGGCTCGCCACCTATTACATTAGGACCTAAAATATAAAACTGGCGAAATGTGGGTGCTAGCACCTCTGCCTACCCCTTCGGGGATATAGGCGTGATATTATAAAAAAAAATATTCTGATGATGATGATGAGAACGAAGTGATGTGTTATATACAGAAGTATTATATAACATTTTCATTCTCTAAAGGTAATTTTTACAAATGTTCGAGAGAGAAGGGAGATTTGAAGAAAGCGTCTTACCTTATATATAAGGAACTATTATAAAAATATAAGTTTCTTCTCACAATTACCTGCAACAATAAATCTTTTGTGCTTACTAAGACTTAGTATCTACCATAGCAAAACTGTGAGACAGCAGTACTGCAATATTTCCTCACAATATTGTTGGTATATCTTCCTTGGCAGTCCCCGCGGCGCGCGGTGGTCGTTGTGCAAACTTGTAGAAAAAGTGCTTTACATCTTTTCACAAGTGAATGACTTTGTTGCAACGTGTACCACTATTTAAAAAATAACGGAATTTCAAGTACTAATACAATTAAGTTTTGAATATACTACTCATAGAAGATTTGAAAAAAAAAGATGAGAAAGCCAACATGATTGAAAGAAATCGATATATTTAGTCGACATCTGACCTTATAAATATAATATACAAATATACATGACTCTGTAGCAGAAGGACAGATTCGCAAAATCCATATTTCGTATATCAATTATGTATTACTGATAATGTGACTATTATAAATTCATCATGATGGTGTAAATCACTCTGGAAAAAACCCAAATTGTTTTATTTTTCATCGGTGTCATGATTTCATCAGTCGATCATCATATAGGTACACACATATATATTGGCTCGGGCCCCGCAGATGTTAGTTGGACCTTATACACTCGTAAACTTATTAATAGCAGTTTCCAAAATTACAAGAACCGCTGAATATGTGTATTAGTAAACATAGTTTACCTTGTTAGTACTTAGTACCTACGCATGTTTGTTGTTTAAGTCGTAGGTTTGTCCTTAATTAATAAATTAACTGTCCTTCAATCAAATCAACAATTCAGCCATTATTACTTCAAACTAATAATCTATCGTCTGAATACATAATGAAGGTTCTGATTGATTGAACTTTGAGTATACTTAGCCACTTAAGTTTCGTGTTCTTGAAGCAAGTTTGGCTTTAAATTAGAAAGGGCGAGTAATTGATTACATTTCCTTATTTTAACTTAAATAAGGATTTTGGACGGGTCTTTGACCCACAGTTTAATAAAATAGGACATATAAAAACCGCGGTAGTGTAGTGGTATAGGTAATGGACTGTTGTGACGAGGTCTCGGGTTCGATCCCGGGTTTCGTCAAATAGATTGGTGGATACCTTATATGATTTTGATGAAACTCTTAAAGTTGAAATCAAAAATTATTATTTACGTAAGTAATAATAACTTAATGCTTGGCACTCTTTTTTCACATCATTCTAGTCGCCATTATTTACGAAAGAAAAAGGCACTGTTAAAAAATCGTGTTGTGTTCCCGCCGGTAAGTAGGGTGGCCAGAGCTCACTATACCCCTCCTTCCCCTCCCCTTCCTAGCCTCCCCACCCCTTCCCAGCTCTCCCCCTTTCCCTTCAGGGTGGGCAGCGCGTGTGTGACACCCTTAGTGTTGCACACGTTCATAGGCCACGGTGGTCGCTTTCCATCAGGTGGGCCGTGTGCTGGTCTGCCAACTACGTAGTATAAAAAAAAAAAAAAAACGATTTAAAAATCTTTAAAAATTCAGGTAACCTTTGAAAAATAACTAAGTAATAAGTTCCATTGGCGTGTAAGTGGTTGTAAAAGCTATCCATCTAGTTTTACTCTTATTAGATTTCGACCTCCTGCAGTGCTGCTATAAAATTGTGAAGCCTTTGCCGTTTTACGATATTGTTCAGGGAATTTAATTTTCACGGCTGCCTAAATTGAAGTGAAAGCATGAAAAAAGATTACATATATTTATACATATACATACACGGCAGTTATAGTGACATATAAATATACGTATAGCGAATAGTACATAGTATATATATAATATTATGAGCGTAAGATTATAATAACTGCCAATGACACTTCGGCTTTTCCAAGTTCGAAATTATATGAAAAGAATTCATTACTTCGTTTCGTTCATTCTACACGATGCTATTTAATTGTAGACTTTAAGATCATAGCAATAAAGTAAGAAATTTACTGACGTTTTTGTAATCTCAGCGGTTTGACATAGTTTAATCAGCCCTTATTTAAATGTCTTTTACAAAAAATCAAGAGAATTTTTTTTACAATTTTTAATAAAAAAATTTAAAACACGTTTTTCTAAGCAACAATAAATATCAGAAAAAAAAATTATAACATAACATAAACTCACGCCTATATGGCCGAAAGGGTAGGCAGAGGTACTAGCACTATTGCCATGGCGGGCCTATTGCCATTAAATGGGCACTTATAAACCTAACACACACACAAAGAGCATCGAAAAGTCATTGGTGTGTGCTATGGTAAAACCAGATACGTCGTCTCAGCAGTCCATTATTCATACCACTAGGCTACCGCGGTTATTCATTTCTTATATAAAATTATTTATCTGCAAAATCTAAAAAACTTAGGCGCAAAGCAATTGTTTTGCAATATGTGCTTTTCTTCGCCGCAACAAAAGTTCTAGTGATTTATAACAAAATAACTGTCACCCCAAACAACAACTTACCAATACTCATAAATAACATCGCTGGTAGAACAGTTTTATATGTTTAAATAACTGCTTTTTCTTAAAACACATTGGTATTTTCCAAGTGTTTATTTCAGTAAACTAGTGTAAGAACTGGTACCTACTCAGAAACTTAAGCTATTTTAATTTTTTTAAATGAGGATCATTTTTGTTAGGGATAGAATGGATATGGAAGCCGGTGAATCAGGTGGTTACGTTCAGTAGTAGTTTGCGTTAGGCATTTGTAATTCCGATATCGTGTAGTTACTGGGAATATTCTAAGCAAAAAATAAAGCAACACCCAAGCCAGGAGTAGAAGAAAACATAACAATTAGCGTCATGGGACGAACGACTTCGAGAAGTGTGCAGTGAGTAGGTTTAAGTATAATTTATAAGCATAACAAGACTGTACATGGTAATTGATAGTTTCCCAAAAAAATCTGATTCCTCCAAGCCTCTTCCACCTCCGAAAGACCAGACGTACAGTGACAAGTGATCGCTACGTGGTGGACATTCCACTCATACGTACCAAACTATTCGGTGATACGTTCATTATGCGTCCAGCCAGAGAGTGGAATGCCCTACCTGAATCTACGTCTCCAGATAGCTATTACTTGGAAGTCTTCAAGACTAGAGTGAATAGGTTACTTCTAGGCAAGCGGTTTACACTGTCGACCACATCATCACTTACCAACAGGTGAGATAGTGACCAAACACAAGTCTATCGGACATAAAAAAATAACTATTGAAGTTTGACATACAAACAATATATTTTTATTTGCGTGACTATTAACCGTAGTAGTGACTGAAAATATTAAAACCCTATACAAGTTTCAACTAATAAAACAATGTCAGTTTAAATAAATGTTCCTTTATGGAAGTAAAAAAAACAGTTTCAACTTAGATAACATAAACTGGCATAATAATAACTTAGTTATTCTATATATATATAAACGCAACACGGTGAGGTAGAACTTTGAGATCTATTACTTTGAAGCATGTTATTTCCCACAGCGCATTAGAGGTCACATTTATTTAGGCTACAATCGACACTTTCGGCAATGTACTCGTAAGACCCAAAGACGGCATCCGTTTAAGTCGGTTCGAATTTGGCATATAACTTCCCCAACCGGCTCTGGCGGTGGAGGGTATCCGTAGGGAGTTTTCGCACAATAAAATAAAATAAAAAAGTCATTTAAATGTAAGTAAAGGAAACACACTAATAATATAGAAGTTTTAGCCAGGATTCTTGCATAAGACCTGGTTAAAACTTCTACATAAATGTGATTGTATTTTCTCCAGAACACAGATAACAAGTTTTTACACACCACACGAATCTGCACTACAATGCACTAAAATCACGATTTGAAAACGTGAGTTGAAAACTTACGAAATTAAAGTTTCAAAGTATAATTGAAAAAGACTCAAATTATGGATGATTCGGTATGTTTTATGTCTTTCTCATCATCATCATCATTTTCCAGTCTAACTGACCGAGCTGAGCTTCGATATTTCCCGTAAAGCGCCTGCCCTGACCTCCACTAGCTATAGGTATAGGTGTTATCGAAGTACTGCAGCTCGAGCAGTTGTTGGACATTTTTGAGCTACAACTACTGCCATAGACGGTTTAACGTGGTCTCCGAGACACGACCAAATCAATGCAAATTGTACGAAATGGGGATGAAATCCTACTTACTACCACCACCACGTCACACAGGATTTGTTAAAAACTTCATGAGCATATAAAAAGCTATTTATATTTCGTTATTTATATAGTTATTGTTTAGAAATGTCACGTCATCTATAAGTTTCATTGTTTTCCTTTCTAATCGAGCAAAAATTACGAGTTTTGAACACGTGACACTACTGAATTGGTCCCCTGTAGATGATACAATGTAGCTTTACAGGCGATTAGAGGTGAAGTAACGGGAAGTATTCTCATCGCAGACAGCTATCGTCCATATATAAACTTTGAATGCATCGTATTTTATATGGAATAGAATAGTACTTAAGTTACTGTTATTGTAGTAGGTCTTTTACACGTAACTATATTCAACGGGAACAGTTGCCCTGTAGGCCTAAGTTCTTATAGGTAATATGCCGGTATATTTGGGCTATCGAATGGTAATAGAACTAGAATTTGTTCCGTATTATTTTCAGAATAAATGATGGTTGAAACCAAACCTCCAGACAGCGGGATTTTTTTTTGTTATGAATTTGATCACGCTGAAATGTAGTTCTATAATTAGGGCTATGCTATGTGAACACATAAAAGCCAAAACAGACATGGGTTTCAATCATGAAATACAGAAAATACACGTTAGAATAAAATTAAAAAAAAAATAATAATCTCCATTCAGCGGAAAAAAATTTATTTAAGTCGAAAACAATATTGAAATGCAAATCATTAATTAGTGCTATTCCTTTACTTACACTTTTCGAACTTGCTTTTGTATTATAGCAGACTACAACTTTATAATATAATAATATAATATAGTCAGTTAAACGGCGGCGGCGCAGTGGCGGTAAAAATGTATTTTAATGTTATAATTTTTATGATTCATATTATTTATATGATTTATATGATTAGCACTAATTAATGATTTGCATTTCAATATTGTTTTCGACTTAAATAATTTTTTTTCCGCTGAATGGAGATTTTTTTTTTTTTAATTTTATTCTAACGTGTATTTTCTGTATTTCATGAATGAAACCCATGTCTGTTTTGGCTTTTATGTGTTCACATAGCATAGCCCTAATTATAGAACTACATTTCAGCGTGATCAAATTCATAACAAAAAAAAATCCCGCTGGCTGGAGGTTTGGTTTCAACCATCATTTATTCTGAAAATAATACGGAACAAATTCTAGTTCTATTACCATTCGATAGCCCAAATATACCGGCATATTACCTATAAGAACTTAGGCCTACAGGGCAACTGTTCCCGTTGAATTTAGTTACGTGTCTTTTACTACTTTTATTTTATTACCTATGTTTTACTTTGAACGCAAGCTAAGTAGGTACATCTCGAAAGATATAATAGTATTTTTCTACAAAGGACTCGTCAATTTGATTTCATCTCGTTAGATAGTGAGCTCAAGGCAAAATCTAAGGAAAGAGTTTCACCATTACAAATACGTACAGTATTATAATGTGCAGCTTGACTGCGTCATCAGATGCTTTTTCACGCCCCGCTTAAATGCCCCGGGACTGTAGGAAGAAGGAAAGACGTCAGCTGGTGAGGATTTCCAAGACTTAATGGTGCGGTAAAGGAAATACCCCCCGAACTGCCTGATTCTTGATGAAATATTTTGCACTGTATATCATAATCAATGTATATTTAAATTATTTTCATTGTTTTCGTACTGGTCCCGGTCATATTCGAGGTTTTCACCTTGTAAGCCGGGTACTCTCACCGGAATGAAGACTAGTTAATTTTATTTCGTTTGACTTTAAGACATAATAAACGAATAATTGTATTTTTCCAAATTCTTTTTTGCAAAAACATCGTTGACAATAGCGAAAATAACATTCATTTTAAATTTTCAAAAATATATATAACAGTGAAAATATATTTCGACGTATAAAAAGACAGTATTTAAATACTGCTTCTAATATCAGTCGTTATCTGTAGAGAGAGATTGTGAAAATGTTCGCGTAATTTCGTGTTACACAAAGGAGTATGAGGGTCAATGACACTTAGTAGCATCTGCGCGGCTAGCCACCCCTTCGATAACGATATTGTCATGCCCAGAGCATGCCCAGAGCGAACTACTGGGACATCGAGGGGTTACAACTGTCGATATCCATTAGTTGCAAAAATATTAACATACCTGCAAGTATATTTTCAATGAGAAACCATTCAATTGCGCATGAAAATGACTACTGTTTATGGAATATGCAATATATTTAATATTTAGATAAAACTATATTTGATTTATTACTATAATTCCTTACCAGCCTTCCTTCCTTACTTACCAGGGTACATGTGAATGTTTCCTTCTCCGTACAGTCCCGGGTCCTTTAAGCAGGGCATAAAAAAGCGTCTGATGAGGCCGTCAAGCCGAGAGCCACTATTGTGACACTGTATGTCTTTGTAATAGTGTTCCTCATTCTTGAGACTTTGCTTTCAGTTTACCATCAGGCAACGTGAACTCAAACTTGACGTTAAGACACGTTAGGTTTGAATTCACGTGAGTTTTCATAAAAAAAAGTGACCTGGGGCTTCGATCACCTGCAATTCTGATGCTATATATATTCTCGAGAACCTATTCCAGATATAACAAATTAAACACGTACTTCAATAATATATAATAATATATATAATAATAAATAGGTTCCTAAATGTTATGAAAACGGGGTTAGGATAACTATGTGAGCATTGGGACTCCTTTGTCCGCATCTAGCCTATGATTTCGTATCTATTCTATGATTTCGTAGCCGAAAACATTGCGTCATATCGACACACACAACAACATGCGTCTGCTGCACTCGTCTGCAGTTGTTGTATATCATCGGCTAGGGAACCTTTATTCTTTATTTGTAAAACCAAATATGAAAAAGTTTCAGCCTACAAACAGATGATGATATCTCCGTTGCGTAAAACCACCAGTTATCACAATAATAATAAAATTAGCGTTTGTATTTCTTGGCTCGGTTCCCATATCAGACAGATTTATGTTAGGATATACTTTGGTTTTGTGTTAAAACATTCTCAGTTACACCATAAGGGGTTATAAACTCTCTCCATTATAATCATATACTAAATAAAATATCTGGTTAACCGTGTTGCCTAATCTAGGTACAGTGGTGTAGAGAATTGTAATGATAGTCATTGTTTATCGGTTACAAATATTTACACATCACACAGACCCACCTACTTCTTGGACGTCACATAATAAGTACATGAGAGGAATGCAATTCAGGTAGCAGCACACTGGGAAAACTACTAATACCTGAAATAAAAACTACCTAAGTAATAGGGGATCAGAAAATTTTTCAGAAAGCAATTTCAATTAATTTTCATAGATATTTATTCCCAGGGAAAATAAAAACTTTATTTATTTATAACTTTATAGATACACAAAATCATGTTTTGATATTATATGTTTATAAATGCCACGTTATGGCTTCTGAGAGCGCGTGGCGTTTATTTGTGTTATCAGTCGCGTTTCCTGAGTATATTTTTCCTAGTTAAAATGCTCGCAGGAACCCATAGTGGTGTAGTCAATGATTGCTCACCTATGATGTCACGCACTGTGATTCGCGTTTAAGTACAGATTAAAAATATTGTAAATAACAAAATTTTATTTCTTCATTTAAAATGAATAAGTGAATTCTAATAGATTATTGTTCAGAAAATAATCGTAGGTATGACAATATTTTAACTAAGTAAGTATTTTAATGTGAGTCGAAATCCCATCGACACGCTAGAAGTATAAGAACTGTACAAAATCGGATGTCAACTACTTATAAAGTAGTTTAAAACAAATAATATTATCACATAATAATAAAGTACTTGATATGGCTCATATTAATTGATTGGTTTTGGTACCTACAGCTCAAGGCCCAAGCACCCTAAATGATATTACACTTGAAAAATATTTCAATTCGCTCTTGCGTGTTCATACAAACATATTTAGAGAACAAACTTTTCTGTTTAAAAGATAAAAAAATGCAAAATATTTATGATCACAGTCGTATCGCGTAACGAGTCTGGCACGTTCCAACTCCTATTAACACTGATATTAATGTTCCTAACTTGGCCCATACAAATAAAAACTTGTTTATATTTTGATATCATATTTTATTACCATTGGTAGTTTTATAATGCCTATGCCCGCGGCTCCGTTATAACGATTCAAGTGCCATCTGTGCAACTTAAATTCTATGTTACTAATCATAACTCTGGTTCTACTTAACCGATTGCAATCGAAAAAACGTTAGATTTTAAGTTGAACCAAACCCCTTCAAACAAAAAACCGCTTCGAAATCCGTTCAGTAGTTCTTGCGTCGATCGCAGACAAACTTTTTACAATTATATAATAGTATATATAGAGCTGAAGACAAAATCTCAGGAAAAAAGGTCACAATTACCGACACCAGCGATGTACAACGTACCGTGAAATTGCTTCATATTATGAATATTGTTTATTTTGTAAATTCCTTGCTGGTTCTCAATGAGGCAGTATACTCATATCGATGACGATCAATGGACAATATCTTCGGTCAGAGGACGTGTCGTTCATTACTTCTTAAACTTTAATAGATAAACAGCATCATTGGGAAGCCACAATGTATTTAAAACAATAAACAATAATATCACATTCATATCTGTTTCGCGATACGCTGTATCTGCTGCTGCGATCGACTACGGAATCATACCATTAGATTCAATTATTTACTTAACTTCAAGGTTGACAACTGACACTATATTTGAACCTCACTTGCCAGTAGGCACACTGTTAATGTACTGATTAAAATACCTACAGTTTATTCACTGTCGTCAACAAATTCTAAAATCATTCTGTTGGAGTCGGTTGAGGTTCTATGTTAATTCTGTTAAAGGTTTCTTTCGGTGAGTAAGGTTCTATAAGCTTCTTAAGGAGGCAAGGGTGTTTACCATATGTGTGCCTAGCGACAACGTATATTTGTTACCTTATTATGGCGCACTAGCTACTACATGTGGTTCCACTTATGTGAAATATTAAACCCGTGGTCGAGACCTACAGCCATGTATACCGGACATGAAAAGAGTTTTATGTTATACCAGACTTTCCTATCTTTATGATAAATTTATTCTGGTTCCATTTGCATGAGAATTTTAAATAAAATCTACTAATACTACTTATAATTATTTCCTAATAGAAAATACAATCACCGTCTCGGGAATCGAATCTGAATACGAATGTTAGTACACAGTTACCAAGAACGTGAATCTAATATGAAAATCAAAACAGATCTTTTTAAATTCGCTTTTGATAAGTTATTAAAGTATATTGCAAAAGTTTGAAAATAATTTACAAAGAGCTTATCATAACATTTTGACTACAGCTCTTTAGAGTTCTACGGCGTAGACGCGTGTAGATTGCTACGCCCGTATTTCGTAGCAACGTTGTGAACAATAAACAAAGTAAGTCCTACTTCCTACTAATATTATAAAGGCGAAAGTTTGTTTGGATGGATGGATGGATGTTTGTTCCTCTTTCACGCATAAACGGCTGGACTGATTTGGTTGAAATTTGGTACAGGGGTAGATTAGAACCTGGAATAACACATAGGCTACTTTTTATCCCGGGAAAAGGTTCCCAAGGGTTGCGGGAACGGGAACAAAATTCCACGCGGGCGAAGCCGTGGGCATCAGCTAGTTTTATATAAAAGTGTGCCATAAGACTGAAGTTTCTTTGGAAGTTTTATGAGGCCATCAACGAAAAATGACGCAATAAGGTATTAGAAAACTTATGGCAATTATTTAGCTGATCTTGTTTGGATGCTTCTTGAATAAGCAATTTATTTTTATGTTCTTGTAATGTATAAGTGGTGCAAACTGGAGCAACCTGGTGAAAGTAATCTGAAGCAAGATGGTACAAACTGATGCAAGCACACACACACACACACGCACACACACATACACAAACACACACACACACATACACAAACACACACACGCAACCGCGCGCGCGCGCACCCACAAACACACACACACACACATATACACACACACACACACACAAACACGCGCGCGCGCGCGCACGCACACACCGCACACACGCGCAATGTCAACATTGTCATCACCATCTTAGCGTTATTCCACGTTGCATACGTGGCTTTATAAGGATTCCTGATTTTGCCTAGAGCCCGGGATTTGCTTACTCCATCCCTTCTTTTCTGGTGTGATTGAACTGTGACAACTTCGTTTACCGTTTACGTGGTATCTTAGATAACGTGATAAAATTTTCACGGCTGAAATTCAGCTTATATTTTCTAAAAGCAAAATTGTTTTATTAACTCTGGCTGAAAGGTAACCAAATTTCAATTATGCTTGGTTGTAGTAAAGTGCTACAAATGGTTTGAAGTGTACACTCGATCGTGTCATTGAGAGCAGAAAATCGATGGGTGGAAGTTTAAACAGGACAGAACAAGCTCAGGCTATGTACAGTATTTCGGTTCATTAAACCCTGATAACAGTACATAGGCATAGCTATTGTTTATACTAATGAGAAGAGAAGGAGAAACTACTCAAAAAAAAGATCAGTGTAACGTTACGGTAAGGGGTTCAAATGACATGTTACAAAAATGTAGGCACCTGTTTGTACATCTATATAACAATCTATGCAGCCTTAAACCCTTATTATGAGTTATCTTTCTACTACTAATTTTTCTAATCTCATAAAAAAGTTAATATATTTTGCGTAAAATTACAATGTGTGTTTGTATAATATGTATGTATTTACAAAAAAAAAGTATCTAAGTATGTTTATCCGCATTCTAGAACCCGTAACACAAGCTAGTTAAACTATGCTTACCATGGGTCTAGGTGACGTTGTGTAAATTGTCCTACAATATTATTATTATTTCCTTTATTTATTTATAATACATATAGATTACATTTTTAAATACATTCATTGAAAAAATCTAAATATATTTAAAAATATAAAAAATAGTAGCCCACCGGCATCGGGTACAGGGACCAAGCTAGCGGTGGTTAGGGCTCCAGAGAAAGGAACTTCCTCACAATGCGTGCCGTGTCGAGGAGTACCGCCTTTTGCATCAGGCCCTTGACCCAGCTGCCTAACGAGAGCTTCTTAAGGTGTCGGTCGAGGCTCTTGGCTATCAGCCCATGGGCTGATACGACTATTGGTACAATGATTGCCGAATCAACATTCCACATGTCAACAACCTCATGAACCAGATCCAAATATTTTATTTCTCGGCTCTTCTCTACTGCTTTCATGAGGTTTTCGTCATGAGGAATGGTGACATCAACAATCATTATTATTATTATTATTATTTATAAACGTCAAAATCTGATCGTGCATGCGTGTTGCGCCGCATCATGGATTTTGTAGAAAAAGTGTATTGAAACTTCCTTGGGTCATCTGGAGTTGTATCGTAATGGAAAAACGTTACATTGTGATTCAGCTATCATAAAATAAGTTTTTACGTTTGTCATTAATGTTTTATTCTTGACGTTTTTCTTTTAATATTGCAGTATGAGAGTAGATAAATATCTAAATGAATGTATAGACTTGCAAAGGTGACCGCTGCATAAAAGCTTTTACACGATAGAACATTGTTTGTATTACAATAAAGTAAATAAGGCAGAAGTTTCATTGGAATTATATAAACAATAAAAATTATGATATTATACAAACATAATATGTGTATATTATACAAAATTAAAAAAAGAAAAAAATAATCTACCTGAGTTTCTTGCTGATATCTTCTCAGTAGATCCAACTACCGACCCAGTAAAATAAATATGTATTAGGTAATAAATACAATAATATGACTTTGACATTCATATGTGCTCTTTATGTGCCTAAACTGAATGAATTAAATTGATTCTTTGTTTACGTTATTTAACTTGTGATGTTTACTGGAAATAACAAATATGGTATAGGGTTCATTCGCCGTGGTTAGACACTGGCAGGTCCAATAATATTTGCCTGTATTCATTGAGACGGACGGATTAAAAAAACATCAAACATTCTCGATGTTTTCAACATGACATAAACATAAACTCACGCCTATATCCCCGAAGGGGTAGGAAGGGGTGCTAGCACCCACATTTCGCCAGCTCATGTTTTTAGGTCGCAATGTAGGTGGCGAGCCTATTACCATTAACCGGGCACTTATAAACCTGCGATAAATACACACATAACTTAGAAAAGTATCGAAAAGTAATTGGTGTGTGCCATAGTAAAACCTGGGATCGAACTCGAGACCTCGTCTCAGCAGTCCATTACCCATACCACTAGGCTACCGCGGCCAGGTTTTCGTCGTAGATTACGTCGTCACGCCATATACCGTCATATATGTAGTTAGGCAAAGCTTTTCTAAAATAATACAACTCAAAGCAGCTGTCGATGTATTGACCGGTGATAACGTAATCCTTTAACTATTAACCAAAACGTTTAACATAACCTTTGCATTCGTAGAGTTAGTCATCATAGTGTCGCGTTATAAATAAAAGTAACCAAATAGCTCAGATTACAGCCAAATAGAAAGAAGGCTTGAAAATCCTAACCAGCTCACTAGTGCCTACAAACCCGGATCCTTTAAGCGGGGCTCGAAAAAACATCTGTCTGATGAGGCCGTCAAGCTGAGCGTCGAGTGTTTGTAATGGTGATCCTCTTTCCTGCGACTTTGCTTCAGCCTACAATAAGGTTAGCTAAAGTCAAATTAACATGTTCTAAACTATACTATACTATACTTCTACTTAATCTATTTAAATGTCCCCCAAACAATGTCCGATGCCTACTAATTTATACTACAAATGTGGGTATGTCGTAGCGCAATTACTGATATTGCCGAAATTGAATTAGGGCGTCGCTTGTGTTGACTTTAATTTGGACAAAATAGTGGACATGATATTAACATCTGATTTGGACAGTAGACCCATTTATACAATAGGTACAGCTAATTTAGATAAACACATCACTTTTTGGAGCCACTTTATTTATTGCAGTGTTTCACATATTCCCTGTGAAAAGGACGCATCTTCATACATCACAAGTCAATTAATTGTAAGGCGAAACAAAGTTTATCGGATCAGTTAATTACAGATAAATTTTAATTATTTAGGCAATGGAAGTCCTAAAAGTTTTATACAAACTGTTCAAATTAATGTTGATTCTAGTGTGCAATAGCCTTATAATATTAATATAGGTACTGTATGCTTAAATTTAGAGTGAACTACTACTAAACAAAGGGTGTCTCCACGAGTTAAGTTATCTGCACAACCGACACGGTCTGCGGTGTGCGTTATCGATCTGCGCCTGCTAGCGAGCAACGACCGCACTCGTATGTAAACACTGCGAAGGGTCTACATTGTGAAAAAATATTTTTTTTTTGGAAACAGTATATACGCATAACCATTGTTTATACTACTGAGAAGAGAAGGAGAAATTACCGAAAAAAAGATCTGTGTAACGTTACGATAAGGGTCAAATGACATGTTAGAAAAATGTGTCTGTTTGTACATCTATATAATAAAATTATACTAATTAAAAAGTATAACATTATAAGCGCTTTGATGTTTCTCACTGTTTTATATTGTTGTAAATGAATAAATAAATAAATGTCCATCAAGGCAGCTATAAAGAAATACACTTAATTTTACACAGGCCGCAAGCAGCGTTTCGCGGTTTACAATATGTATAAAGCACTAAATGTGACATATTTTCTGAATAAAGAGTAACTTCTGATCTCTTAGTCAGTCCGCTCTCAGCGCAAAGTACTGTCGATACCCTTTACAACACTGTTACATTTCTGCTACACAGCTGTTACTCTTTTTACCACTGTTAAGTTGCTGCTACACAGCTCTTAAGCAGCTATGTGAACCCAAGGCTGAATAATCTGAGTGTTTCTATGTATTTAAGCAGCCTTATCGAGCATACGAGTTATCTTTCGATTTTTTCTCGTACAATACTTTACTTTATCTCATAAAAAAGTTAATATATTGTGCGTAAAATTACAATGTGTGTTTAAATATTATTATGATTATTTATTTATTATACACTTTATTGTGCATCAAGTAAAAATGCATTATCAAAATCTATAAGACTATGGAAGCAGTACAATGGGCGGCAAAAAGTGATAACCACTTTAAGTGATCTCTTCCAGGCAATCTTTGGATGGTAATTATGGTCGTAGTATTGAGTGGTAGTTGTTCTGGCGTACAGTACTTTTAAAATCTAAGTATATTACGTAAATACATAGTGCTCCATTTACATAAATACCCATAATACAGAATGTATCTAATATATAAATAAAAATACTTTTAGTGGTTTACTAAAGATGAAAAAAAAACAGTACTATCGAATAGTCATTGCTAGTGATTACATTATAGAGTTCTTTAAGAAGGGCATCATCAGAAGATTCTCATAAGACTGCACGACTGTAATGTCCCTGATTTTCGTAATATTGATTTTTTCTTGACTTGACATACTTACTTAATAATTCACTTTTTAATTTTGGTCAGTCTTAATGTTCATAAATTTAAGGATACTAAACTTAGCCTAAGATTTCTATATTTTCAATACGATGTAACAATGTGCAGAAAATAAATAAATCAATGAATAAATAAATAAATAAATAAATGACTATGAGCGATGATGTGACCGTGACCTATGCACGTGTACAACCACGGTCAAAGATACTGCAACAGAAGGGACACTGGCACGGGCTATTCTATCAGGAATGGCAGGTCAAACGGCAGTCTCTGCCGTTAAAACTGACATACCCATCAAAAACTATAGGCTACTCCAAACTGTAAACTTTAAATACAACTGGACCCCGATTCTATTAATTGCTAAGTATTGTCAAACCACTGAGATTAGAAAAACTGCAATTGAATTTTCGACTTTATCAAATATAACTAAAGTTTAAAATGAAATGCAAAAGAGTTCATTACTTAGTTTCATTCACACTTACTACTCGATGCCAATATAATTTTAGACGTAAACTGCATCAAATTCAATGGAGATTATTTGTAATCACATCAGTAGAATCCGGATCTGCCGTTGTGCGAGAGATATTTTTGTCCTGTACTATCTCACCTTCGGCAATAGAAGACACATAGACGACGTACGTGGTTGGAGTTCGGAATAAGTACCGCCACCGACTTTGGTCGAAGTGGTAACCGTGAGGATTTTCTATCGCTATGAGGATGATGACATTGTAGAAGTTTTGAATAGCTCGAAGTAAACTTCCACTTTCACAGCACCGCATTAAATATGGTAAAAATACTGTTCTCACTAGATTAACTAGTTATCACAACGATGAATTTGACGACTGACGATAGGCTACCGACCGCGGTAGCTTAGTGGTATGGGTGGGACTGCTGAGATGAGGTCTCTGGTTCGATCCCAGATTTAACCATGGCCCGCAC
Organism: Pelosia muscerda; assembly: GCA_963691645.1. Classification (NCBI taxonomy): domain Eukaryota; kingdom Metazoa; phylum Arthropoda; class Insecta; order Lepidoptera; family Erebidae; genus Pelosia; species Pelosia muscerda. The sequence goes on from OY829100.1 coordinate 5,253,641, forward strand.
CAATGAAATATCGATACTTTTCAAAGTTATGTGTGTATTTATCGCAGGCTTATAAGTGCCCGGTTAATGGCAATAGGCTCGCCACCTATTGGGACCTTAACATAAACTGGCGAAATGTGGCTGCTAGTACCGCTGCCTACCCCTTCGGGGATATAGGAGTGAGTTTATGTTATGTTATGTTATGTTAATTTTGACGATATTCATATCTCGCATCTCTCCAGTATTTTTATAAGAAACAAATTATTAGGAAAACGCGCTTGCCTAAATGAAAGTGTGTTAGAACAGTGTGATAAGATATACACTTAGATAATCTAGTAAGAACATATAGCAATTTATGATAACATATTGAAGTAGACGTTATACGGCTGAAATTCAAAAGCAGACCCCTGACTCAGAGGTGAAAGCTTCAGTTGCGACTGGAATTAACGTCAGAATGAGGAAGTTTATAGTAAGAAGAAGAGGCGCTATAGAAGTAGTATATATGTTGCTGCGTAGTTCTTCTTCTTCGTGTCTGTGGCAACAATGAAAATCAAAGTTAGATACACCCGTCGAAAACTCGGCGACACCAACTGCACCTTCCGTTGCTTCATTCAGGTCCATGACTGTACAGGTGTGAGGACAAAGCGGGCACAACAGGAGGTGATCCATCGACTGCAGTGGTGCACCACAGTCACAGCCACCATTCCCCGCATTCAGGTAACCCCATTTTACCAGATTCGCTTTGCAGCAGCCAACCTGAGACCACAACCTATTTAATTATTTTTTTGCTGCGTAGGTACTGCCATTGTAAAGAGCCTGGACTGTATCTTTATTTATACGAAAGATAATAATGATTGCTCTTATGTGTGTAGCCGGAATATCTCACTGGTTTACTGTGTAGCTAGTGTCTGAAATATTAAGTAATACGGTGCTCGCTCCCGATGCGGACCTAAGCCTCACCGCAACATAAATAGACAGACGGCCGGCTTTAACTGACTTTGATTTACCTGCGATATCCCTCTATTAATATTTAAAATCTTTTTTGCTTAGGAATTTAGTTTTTAGATGTAAATCCGCTCGCGTGGAATTCGGCAATCGCGACTTTTCGTCATATCTCTACAAGTTACAACTTGGACATTGACACTTCTCGATCTAAATCTACAACTAGAATTGGGTTGTTTACGCCCCTTTTCATGCTATTTAAAAACGAAACGGGTATGTCGATTTTCATAATTCGTAAATCAGTGGTTTCGTCTTAGAATTGTGAGCGTCGTGAACAGTTTGATTTGATTAAATTGACATCAATGCGAAATAAATCAATCATTATCATCTTTGTGCTAGTTTCAGAGACCGGGGTTCACTTTCCACCTTTTACTTCACCATTTCGCACTTATATATTAGATTTTTTTGGTATAGAAACCATGTTATGTAATAAAAAGATACGACGTTAAGATGTCTTATCCATAATGCAAAGATGCACATATCTATGTTCAACCTGTGTTCATTGCTCTTAATGTTTCGGTGCGACGTCCTATTCAACCCAGACACATTCGTATTTATTGTCATTTAATTAAGATTTGCTGTTGGGAACTTTTGTAGTTTACATGTTTTTAAAAGTAAATGTTTTAACAGCCAGCCTTTGCATATCTCACGCCTTTTAAAAGCCACCCTTTTAGCAGTGAGCCTTTGCATATTTCAGCGAACGTAGAAAGATAGTAAACTTGTAAAAATACGATGTGTGGTTTACTCAAGCGCGATCGATTTTATAGGTTCAATCATATTAGAATAATCGAGAAAATATACAAGGGTAAAGTAAAAAAATAAGTATTATGTACGTACTTTTTGTTATGCAAATACTTCCCCTATCACTGAAGTGGAAAAATTATCGGACCAGTATTCTACCTATCATCTAATCTTTATAAGATTTTAGGGACGCTCGAGTAACCACAAGTTTAGCATACCTGCCTCCTCTACTATAATATATTTGTTCTAAAATATACCAGTCAAAAATCAGAAATAAAGTGATGTTACCAACAATATCGAACTTGTGCGTATGACTCGTTTCAATATTTGAACAATGGACAAACAGTCTGATTTCTGAGTTTGTCATTACCATTTTCGGCCGACCCACCCTTTCACGATAAGTATCGTCGCCTTGGTTGTATGTCGAACTACTTTGAACTTCATTTTGTGAATGGCGTTTGAAACAGTGACCATGTGATCAAATAATCTTAAACCATGTATTGTTATTGCTTTTTTAATATTTTGTTGTTATGTGCTGTCTCTATTTTTGGGACGAAAATCGTTGAAGGGTAAGTCGCTTTTTTAGTTTTCAACATCTAGTGTGTAGTTCATTATGCAGTGTATGTAAAGAACATTGAGTTAGGTCACTAATATTTTAAATAAGTGTTACAATTTTTCGTATTTTTATGTACATTTTCATTAATATCATGTAAGATCTTAATCTGAGTATACGATCAAATGTAATCTTAGAACTAAAAAATATAACTATTTCAATAATTATAAAAAGAAGACGTCACAACTAGATCATGGCATGATCTAGTTTTGACCACCTTATGATCAAGTTTTGATCATATTGTGGTATGGTTACATACATTTACTTCAATTAAAATATCTAAACATTTAAATTTGTTGAATATTATACTAGTTACATTTATGTAATATTTTCTTGTTTACTCTCAAAAGTGGACTCTAGACCACTAAAATCTTTTTACGCTTCTAATCATTTTGAGTAATTAAATACAGAGATTTCCTCTCCCTTATTGGTTTAAATCGTGAGTTGGCTAAACGTTTATATGTGTCACTCAAAAATAATTAAACGATAGAAATATTTTAAATAATACCTAATCATAATAATAATCAATAAATTAATTTCGAACTCCACAGATCTCAACCAATTTTACAAAGAACAATCGAAGCATTGTTTAAAGAGCGACCCAACAAAGTGTACCCAGGTACATGCCAAGTGTTTCGATCAGCAAAACGTCAGACTAAAATGTGCAGCAGAGACGCTGGACTATCGTCAGTACTCACAATAGCCAAAGACCAAGCCATCGCAGCTTGTGAAGAAACGTTCCAGTATGACAGATGGAATTGCTCACTAGTCTTTAATAAAAAAGTCAAAAGAAGTATTTTCAACAAAATATATAGGGAGACTGCCTTCGTTCACGCTTTATTGGCAGCATCAATAACTCACTCAGTGGCAAAAGCTTGTGCGTCTGGACAGCTATCATCCTGTTCCTGTATCGGTAACTTTGGCAAAAATTCTACTTGGAAAGTGGCTGGATGCGGTGATGATTTCAAACATGGAAGAAGAATTACCAAAAATTTCTTAGACTTCAAACATGCCGGTAATGATCAGATTGGTGAAATACTAAAACAAGATGTCATCGTTGGAATAGATTCTATTGGGGAACAACTGAAAGAAGTCTGTAAATGCCATGGATTTTCTGGTTCTTGTACAACAAAAACTTGCTGGAAAAGAATCGGGCCTTTTAACTCGGCTATGGGGTTATTGAAAAAGCATTATCATCATGCAACCAAAAAGAAACTTTTGAACTATACGACGAAGAGAGCAATTACACCGAAAATTCGGAATAAATTACGCATGAATAGAAAAAGTTTAGTGTATTTGCAAAAGACCCCAAATCTTTGTGTTAGTACTAAAGGAAGAACTTGTAAAGATAGACATAATTGTGCTACGTTGTGTTGTGGCAGAGGATATATTACTGGTAAAACAAATGTTAGTTCAAGGTGCAGGTGTAAAATGGTAAACTGTTGTTTCGTACAATGTGATACTTGCGTTGAAGAGGTTGATTATTACACTTGTAAGTAAGGATTGTAAGGAATATTTATTTATTCAATTTTAACTATCTAATGCAAACTTACGGGACTAAAAAATACGCGCATGTGTATTTTTAAACAAATTTCAAATATTCTCAGTAATAAGTAAAAGAAATTGTTACAAGCTATATGCTCACTTGATCTATTTGTGCTAAAACCAGCATAAATATTAGTGAAAATTAACTTTTGAAATTACAGATATACTTAGGTCAAATTGTAATTGGGTCAATAGAGTGGTCTCTCCATCCTGGTGGTGGGAAGAAAATTGGATCAAAATTAAGCTTGCTCAGTGATGAATAAGTTCTTACTATGATATAATTCAGTATACTGCAAAATTAGAAACCGTTGTCTTTCCATTATTAAGACGTTTCTTTTTATATAAATCACTGTAAGCACAGTAATTTCTTTTAACATTGCCTGATGTCGAATATGGGCAGTCTATATATCGCCCGTATTACTTATGGTACTGTATCTGACTGCGGTGGTATGGGTAATGGACTGCTAAGACGAGGTCTTGGGTTCGATCCCAGGTTTTACCATAGCACATACCAATGACTTTTCGATGCTTTTCGAAGTTATATGTGTATTTATTGCAAGTTTATAAGTGGCCCGTTAATGGCAATAGACTCGCCACCTAATACATTGGGACCTAAACATAAACTGGCGAAATGTGGGTGCTAGCACCTCTACCGAGCCCTTTGGTGATATAGGCGTGAAATTTTGTTATGTCATGTAATGTATTTATGGTATAATTTAAATTTTGGAAATCTATATTATTAATAGTATCTTATGTCCTGTCACGTTCCATTATTTAGTTAAAAGCCTTATATAGTTTCCTATTTTCAAACTAAAAACTATGACTAATCTATAGGTGTTTTGTGATACCTCATCTATTTGTTTTAGGATATAAGGAATGTGATAAGCGATGTTGTAGGAGTGTCGACTGGTGCTGATAAGCTGTGATATAAGCCTTTTGCTTTAAGTTAGATAACTGAATGTAAATGAGGTCGTTTTGGAAAAATTAAATACTTTTCCGTGTTGTTTGATTGTTATTTTAAACTGGCTATTGACTCGCGGTTCTGCTTGCGAGGTATTCGGGTCCTTTGAGTTTTTAAAGTTATTGTATATACCATTTGCTGGCAATAATGACCAACCGTTTTCGTTCGTATTTTCTTTTTAATTTATCTAGGTTCTATTGTAGTAAAATGTAAGTTCTCTTGTCGCTTAGACGTTTGCAAGCAGCGATGGCGAAGCGACCCAATGACGGTTTTTAACGACACACAATATCCAACTTGCATGCTTAAATAAAGGGTTTGACAAGAAATCTTGTACCTAATGCGTATGCTATTAGTAGTCTCTTATAAATAAATAATAAAATATTACAGAAGTCCTTTGCGAGTTGTCTACCTTCTCAACTGTCTACCTTCTACCAAAATTGAGAATTGTTTTAAATTTTAATACTAGTAACAGTTTATTGTTTACTTCTACTACTTATTTTAATCTTTCATTGTAATTTTTAAGACAATACTAGGAAAGACGATAGTTTATAAACACCATCTACATGTTAAGGGGCTCATTACTTGCTACTGCCATCTACACATCTTATGTTGAACTAAATTAAGCTACAATGAGTCCGCTCGTAGCCATCTTTGTTACAACATAGTTCTCTGAGTCACCGCGAGATGGCTACCAAATGGAATCTACACATAAAGCTTTACATAAAATATCTTCAATTAATTTCAGAGTACCTATCTACACTGTAGATGGTACTGGGTTAACCGGTGGGTCGGTTTTTGTATGGTAGATAAGTAGTTTAACTTATTTGTGTCGAGTTCGAGTCCGACATAAGCGCCCCCTTCGAGTCCGTAATAAGTACCCCTTCTGGTTTCGGCAGGAGGAAGGGGGGGGGGGGAGGGGTTGGTCCGGGGCGATAATATTTTTATAAAGGCTCTTACCTACATTAAAGAATAATTTAATATGAAAACAGTTTTCGTTAGCAACAATACCTAGGTATAGCGATACTTGGAAATTCCTCAGATTCACACATGCCTAATGGGGTATTCATTATGCCGCTGCATCAGTATTAAGATGCACAGCCGATAACATCATCTTAATTCGTGTCGATCGCGAAATTTTATATGCGTGGAACACAGGGTTATCGTAATAAATCAAAAATCAGTAAGTACCGTTGACAAAAAAAATCCTGTAAGTGAGGTTAGGTTTACTTACAGCCGCACGAGTGACAGATAAGTACATAGATAGAGAATATTTTACTTTAATGCCAGAATCCGCCAATACCTGAAGAATATTGTTTTCTTCAGGAATTGACGGTTATCGTAATTAATAAAAAAATCAGTAAGTAGGTAAGTACATACGGTTGACAAAAAATCCCGTTAGGTAAGTAAGGAAGGTTTACTCATATACAGCGATTTAGTTCATTTTAAAGAAGAAAATGGTATGCTTCAGAATTTGGATGAACTGATTTGGACGCATTTCGACATAGCCCCCTCGGGTGTTCAGTTCAAACCACGGTGTTTTCATCTTGCCCCCGGATAGACGGAGGTGGTTCCATCTCATTACTCCCAGGTCCGCAGTCATGGAGGACAGAGGTCGTTGAGAAATATGACCACACCCTATAACAACCTGTATAGACTTTTTAATAACATATTCTACCTACAATAGTGTATACCTACCGACACAAAGACTCAATTCAAATCCATGAATAATATCGTAATATCGATAGTTAGCTCACTATCGATTCATTCATTCATGAGTGATAATACACGACGTGTACGGCTCGCAACCGCGGGAGCGCGAACAAAATAAGATTTCACCTCTATAGGCACTGAAGAACACAATATTTGAAATGTCACGTCTCTATACATATACAGGTTGTTGTTTTTATACGGTACGTTGAGATCTTCACAAACTTCGAATAAGGTAAGTAGCACGATTACAAATCACATACAAAATTAAGATAATACGCACCGTGATGGAGACAGAAGATATGTATGAAAGAAAAGAACTTCAAAAAAGAGATATGTCTTGTATAATCTCACCTCCGGCAATCTAAGACCCAGGCATGCATTTTAGTCGGTTCGAGTCCGACATAATCATCTCCACTGACTTTAGTGAAGGTGGTACCAGTGGGGATATTGCGCACGATATAAAAAGTACTGTTATGATTCACGTAATGAGTCTCAATAACATAAAATAACACTCAGTTGAAAAATATTTTTATAGCATTTTAACATTGAAAAAAATCAGGAATCTAAATTTTTTCATGACGTCACGACGTTCAGAGACCGAAAACCCAAGAAAAAACGTGAAGGCTGCAAAAATGAATGAACGCTTAACTGAAATAGTATACAATCAACGAATGACTAACTTGGGTGAGTATTAAGGCTAAAGATCGCTCAACATTATTATTATGACGCCTATAATTGACCTCTAAACCATTAAGGCTGGCCACTAAATTGCGGTTTGTTTTCGATGCCAACTCACATAATTACGATATTAATGAAAAATAAGCTAAAAAACGGCAGCTTGGAGATTTATTTATTTATTGACCCGCAGCGAGATGTGGCCCCTACCTCTAGAAACTCGATCGTGATTCATCGTTTCTTCGTTGTAGATTCGTATGCGGGAATATTTTTAAACGTAGATGAAAGGAATATCCGGCATAGTTTTGGCAACACAAGAATTAGTTCTGTTTTTATTTTCGCCGGTGATCGACATTGTTAATAGAACAAGTTTAATTAATCATTTTATAACCAAGGACTTAGTCATTTATAGAATGTTATTAAATTTATTTGAACTGTAAGACATCACATTCCCAATACATATCCATGTATTTTCTGGTATTTACTAATAATATCTGCAATAGTTGTTGTTATAAACACAAATTTGCTGCATTTTTGTTCATCATCAGCTTGAAAAATGTATTGTATTCTTCTGTTACTCTATGCTATGGGGATAGTTGTGTGTATTCGTATCAGGTCTCTCAACGCACTAAAAGATCTTCCCTATGCACGTAAAAGAAATATATCACATCAATAACAATTAAAATTGTATCAATTTAACGAAATTTGAAAATTCGATATAATATAAAAAAATATGATCGAATTTTCAAATTAGTTTGAAGATATTCATTGATTTTATTCACTTTTCACTACTCATTTTATTAACTGAAAAATGATATAGATTAATAACGAATGTGAAAAATGGGTCATTACTCACTTATCGAAATATGAATGTGATAACAATAAACTACATAAGTGAGAATGAGTTCCAGAAGTAGAAGTGATCGTTACCTAGCCGAGACAATGCCAATAAAAATTATGTTATCCGACCAATTACCGACCATTAAACAAAACTCTTTATAGCTTAATGTAATCCCCAGCCAACGATAAATTTAATACGAACCATGTTTTTATTTATGAACTGGAGGAAGTATTATTGTTACTATTAAAAGTTTATTGAATACGAGAACGTATTTTATGAATTATTAATATAAGAGTTTTATGTACTGCATTATTATTGAGAGTTTTGTAGGTAGGTGAATGTTGGCATGATTTACGTGGTACTTGTAGATTTTTGATCATTATTGCACTACCTAGAACCAATTATAACTGGCAATACTTGCTGTGGATACCTACATAGTTAAACACATTAAGTTATGGCATAGGTACGAAGCACTATCAATCTCTTGGGGACTTTGGTATAATTTCAATAAACTGTTTTGATGTTATCAAAAATATTTTATCCACATTATTATGTCTAATTGGGCAATTGGGCTTATAGGTGACTGAATGTGATAGCCAAGAAATTTACACACAATATTAAATACAAATAGTGGAACTTGTGACAACCGCGTGATGCAACCATTTGGTAATAAGTAGCACGAATGTCAATTTTTCATCAAGCATCCGAATTCAATCAAACGTCCATAGGCCACGGTGACCGCTTCCCATCAGGTGGGCCGTGTGCTTGTCTGCCACCCAAATGGTATGAAAAAAAAAGAATTTCATGTTTCACGCAAATTCATGACGCGCGATGCATTCATCTCACACGATCGGTGTAGTCGCATTCTATTAGGACAGCGCTTATACCTATAGTCTAAGGTTCTAATGTGCAATGGTCGGCCTTATCGTAGGATTTCTTCAGTGATTTCTTCCAGGCCACCATGGGATGGACGTAACGTGTCAGTAAAATGGGTGAACAATTTTCCAACAGCCTGTATATGAACGCAGAAGAGAAATCAAATGTCAAGTTCAATTATTAATGTTTGCTTTAACAGATGATACTGTCGATATTTTATAAAGACGTAAAATACTTTGGTTTTTGTTTTGTCAATCTGTCTGTTCCATGGGCTTGGTTAATTAATTATGTTAAATAATATGATATTATGCATATCGCATTTAACGCATCACCGAAACTAGAATGACGAGTTATTGTTTAAATACTGTAAACTGTAGTCACAAAAGTGGGTATAATTTTAGTTGTTTTTGACAAAACAAGTTCACAATAAAAAAACAAAAGGTATGTTTATACAGGCTGTTAGAGAAACGCTCCCGAAGACGATGGCACATGGTACGAGTAGTATTGAGGGTATACTCCATATCTATTGGACATTAAAATACTACCTTCCGTTTGCCTCCTCGAGATCTCTAATCTAGGACTCGAACAGGCCTGTTAAGAATTTATTTTTCATATAGATCCATACCTTAACTTACAGGAGGAAGCGAGCTAGGAGTTGCAAGCTAGGTTGAAATAAACACCAGGATACCCTCAATTGGGTCTAAGTCAAATGTAAGTATGTGTTAATGAATAACTCTGTTTAATTAAAAAAATATTAAATCATATTGTAGTCCTAAAGCGTCGGTAGTTTAGTGGTGAAGGAGTCGACCGAGAGGCCCCAGGGTGAGAGGTTTAGGTATTGGCTTGTAGGTAAGCTTGTTTACCCCAAAAATCTTTTTTATACCACTTCGTTGGTAGACAAGCATGGAGCCCACCTGATGGAATGTGGTTACCGTGGCCTATGGACGTTTGCAACATCAGGCGTCTCATTCGTGCTGCTGGCCATATGGAGAAGGAAGATTGGATGGAAGTAGGTTAAGAGAATCTCTGTGCTGTCAGTGCTGTCAGTGCCTCTGACCACTCAAAATCTCTCCAGTAAATCTGGCTACCGTCAGAAACACAACACAAGGTTATCGTGGCCTCAACAAAACAAACAAACTAATCAGCTTTATTATTAGTATAGATATCTTTCACGACACTGTCACAATTCATCTGGAGCTAGTTTCAAGTGTTAATCGTAAGCTAAGTTTATTTATCACATGCTCTCATTAGAGCCAGCTTCGTATGTAAATAATTACCTTCTACAAAGTTATCGTTAGTACTATTTACTGTTTTATCTTTCATATCAACGCGTTACATGGTTTACAAAGTAATGAGGAATATACGGTTTACAAAGGAATCTAATTATATATTACTAGCTGATGCCTGCGGCTCCACCCGCGAGGATGTCAGTTATCGCGCAGTGCAATATAGCCTATGTTACTCAGGATGAATGTAGCTTTCCATTGGTGAAAGAATTTTGGAAATCGGCACAGTAATTTTTGAGTTAATTCATTACAAGCATACAAACACAAAAATACAAGTGTTTCCTCTTTATAACATTAGTGTAGATATACGAATTTATACTCGTAGCATCTTTGGGCACGTACGCTTTTTACGTTTAGTTTTTGAGTTGAGTCACCTCTACAAATTATTTCGGGCATATATAGATATGAGTATCATGTGTATTCTGTAGCTACTTAGTACCTACTTACTTATACATAGTACTTAGTAAGTATTGCCGGTAATCAGCAAGAATCCTACGTAACTGATCTTTTGCACTGACAGCTCAGAAACTCTCTTAACCTTCATTGCCCTCCTCCCCCTCCCCTCAATATGGTCGGCAGTACGAGTGTGACTCCCTTGGTGAGGTAAACGTCCATATGCTGCAGCGTCCGCTTTCCATAGAGTGGGATGTGTGCTTGTCTGCCAACTGAGCTGCATAATAAATCTTGTTTGACTTTGTGTTTGTTAAAAATTTGGTTATGTCTTACTTGTCTCCTTGCCTTTACCCTACTACTACTACTACTACTACTACTAGCTACTTAATTTTATTTATTATATTCTTCATTTTCATAAATAAATATCATGAGTTTGGTGTCACTTAAGACAACTTTAGTATCACTTACGCCATTAGATATTAGAGGTTTTCAAAAAATACTTTGATTCAAGTGTCGCGGAGCGTAAACTCATTTGTATTTAAAAAATTCTGTATGATTTGCATTCCTCGTAGTGACTTAACCACCCAAGAGCGAGGATATTGTGCTGCTGGCTACAGTGTCACTTGAAAGGCTTAATTATTACAAATAATATACGCATAATTGAGCAGTACTTATTATACGTTCAAAGCAACAAGCTACTTAACAGGGCCCTTTACAAGGATTAGTAAGGAAAACTATTATTTGACAAGTATTTAAGAACATTTTTGCAATAACAACGCAACTAGGCGTAATTTTCTAAGAGCTATTGCCTCACAAATCGAATTTGGCGGTGATTTTTGCTTTTGGAAGCAGTCAATCGCGAAATCACGATTTTGAAGTAGAAGGGTGTATTTGCAAAAAAACTTTTTGTCTACGTTCATAAAATTTATATTTGCTCGTGTCTTAAAATGGAGACTTTTCAAACAATTCAAGCGTTCTTATTAAGACCACCAAAATTACTTTTATGTTGGCATACAATGGAAGAGGCGACAGTAATTGAGTGAGGGATAGGTAGCTGAATATAAACTTGTAGAGTAGCAGCAAAAGGTAAAGACACAATGTTTGAGTTGTTGACTTGTCAAGCTAGTTTCATAAAGTAGATGACCATAATATCAATTTAGTTAGGAATGTGCTGCATTAGGGTGGTAAAATAGATGTCTGGTGTGACGAGAAAGGATATAATAAGGAATGAGTATATTCGAGGAAGTTTGAAAGTGAAAAATTTAGAAGTGAACGACTGTGTATAGACATACTACGGTAAAAGAAGATAGTAATTTTTAGTAATTTAGATGGTTTGATGAGCAGAGGTCGGTTCAAGAGAAGATGGATGAATTGTGTACTCGTAAAAGAAGATATGGCAAATAAGGGAGTGACTGAGGAAATGACATCTGACTGAGGAGTATGACTGTTGTGCCAGCCTCAGTTAATTAGGACAGGGGCAGGCAGATGATGAGTTATAAAATAAGAATCATGCTTTGAAAACTCGTTGAGTTATCCCGGATCCGTTTCTAGACCGATTTGCGTTGTGAGCTGATGATCAGTTCACTTTTAGTCTAATTTATTATTTATATGTTAATTTTTTTTTCGTTTTGTAAGTTCCGTCTATTTTTTTATTTTACCATTAACTCATTGCGTTGTATTCTAACATCTTCTAATTAGATCTGTGAACAATATTTGAAAATAAGTACGATTTATTGTAAAATTTATTGAATAAATCTCACAAATAAAGCGCTCCAATATTAAAAAAAAGAAACAGTCAAGAATTCCTTGACTGTGTTTAAAAATCACAAAAGATTATCATCATCTCATCTCTCACCAAGACGAATGCTACCAATTACATGTATAAGGGTTTAAGTAAAAAATCTAAACTTATACACCTCAAGTATCGTTTACCTGCATTTTGAATGGACAGATCATAATCCCTGGACAATAGTATTAGGATCAATAAATGTACAAGTAAGTATTTTGTTTGCGACAAAATTTACAGTTACGCTGTTATTCGTGGGCAGTTGCGCGTGCTATGCCCTCGTACAATAGTATTGCGTGCGTCCAGATATTTTTTTAGAAACGACGGGTACGTTACATTTTATCTACATCTACACTATATTATTATAAAGAGAGAAAAATCTGTATTCTTGTGTGTTTGTAATGTATAAACTCAAAAACTACTGTGCCGATTTCAAAAATTCTTTCACCATTGGAAAGTTATATTCACTTTGAGTAACATAGGTGATACTGCAGTTCACGATAACCGACATTCACGCGGGTGGACTGTACCTTCAATGTATTATTTTATCTGCCTATATTAAACTAGACCGCGTCTTCGATCACGTCCCGTCCCGCCCCAGCTTCGACCGTGGTTGAATTCGGAACCCCGTGACACAATTTTTTATTTTTAAATAATGTATGGAAATATGCTGGATTAGCGTGCTAGCTATAGGTTATATAATCTCACGCTTCAGAATTAGCGTGAGATTATATAACCTATAGCCTTTCTCAATAAATAGACTATGTAACACTGAAGGAATTTTTCAAATCGGATCAGTGGTTCCTGAGATTTCTTTATTTATTTAGTAACTCAACAGCTTATTCATGGAATATGGCAATGACATTAATTCTTAAACTGATTATAGAGTTTCATGACATGTGTATAGGTAGATAGACAATTGCAATCAGAGGTGACAGCAGTCAGACCAAGATTACAAAACTTTAAAAACTAACCCTACAAAATACATTAAAGCTTTCAACCAACCAAACAAATAAACTGTACAGCTTTATAATATTTGAATAGGTTTCCTTTAACAAAATACGCCTGCATACTATTTTACTTCAAAGTGGCAAGCAGCGTCTAATTTTTGAAATATATTCAATAGCTTATAAATTAATCCTTTCATAAAATACTATTAAAAAGTGATAACAACTTTTTTTTCTGATAATAATATTTTATAAAAGCTTTATTCATTTTAAAGACGTGTATGACGTAACACTCGTGTTTTGTATTCATAACCCACAAATATCATGAGCATACTGTTCACCAATGCAGTGCATTCTGTACATCATGGACATAATTTTTGTGGCTAACATAATAACTGGCTGCAACTAGAATTGAAAAAAATGTTAACAAAATCCAAAACCTAGCTACACAAATACGGTTAAGTACAAATTCATTATCATTTCACACGCTACGAGTATTAAGGGCAAGCCACATATTTTTGATTATTTAATTAAGGCGCACCTCGGCCTGATGTGCGTCGATAATCAGGAATGGAGCCGGACTGGTCCCGGCTGGTTACTCTTAATAATATTTAATCTCTTCATTTTGAAGGCTAGTTTAACATGCAATGGTTTGTAGTTTATGTGTACGTGAACTAGAAGTAAATTGGTGGTGAATGGTGTGTAGCTAATTCATAAAGTCTGGGTCATGCCTTCTCAAGTTTGACAAAGGTATAATCCACTAAATATTATAATTTAACGAGATAAATAATTGGTTTTTTGGTAGGTTCCAAGATTTTTAAGCCCTTTAATTAGCATAATTTACACTTGAAATTTTTAAACCCTTTAAACAGTATTATCATCATATACCAAAAAAAATCATGGCAATAAAAAAATTGCCCACTTTTGTTAAACAAGTCAGTAGTAGGTATTATTGTTGTCGTTTTCGATAGTGTTCCTTTAACAACCCGTATACCTATTTTGTATTTAATTAATATTTTGGACCAGTTAGATGCTGGTTGTTCAAAAACACTACTCGTAATATCAAACATACTTAACAACATCACTTACGAAGACAAGTTCTTCATGAATATTAAAAAAAAACACTTACTCACGGGACGCGAATAAAACATTTACAATAACGAACAAAAAAAATACTACGATCATTTTTATTCATAAGTAAAATGAATAATCAAAAGGCCATAAAATATAATGCCTAGAGTGTGCATTTTATATAAAAATGGTCTTCTGAGCGGCAATAAATTTCAATATACCAGTTTGGGTGATTAAATCGATATTGGTCAAGTAAAATCTTAACAAGCCAAGCCTAAGATGATCTTCATCGGTAATTATAACATTCCTTACTGTATTAAAAAATTAAAACTAAAAGAAATTAAAGAATTTAATAAAAATGTGGAATTTGCTGTGAGGGGAACGAGAAACTTGAAGTGAATGCTTGAATCTGCAGCTGCAGTGTTATTCTGTAATATAGATTTAACACTCGCGATATTTACCATATTTTTTTGGTTATTTCGTAACGTAACAATGCCAAAATTTTGGTAACCGATATTTTGGCACTATTACAAGCGTAGTGAACACGACTTGTAACAGTGGCTAAATATCGGATACTCAAATTAATTGAAAATTCGACTCGAGAAACGCCGAGTTCGACAGATTCTTGAATTTTGTTTATACCACCTAGGTGGCAGACAAGCACACGACCCACCTGATTTAAAATGGTTGCCGTGGCCTATGTACAGTCGACTATATATAGGTGAGTGGAGTAGGGGTCAAGGTTAAGAGAGTTTTTTGCTGTCAGTGCAAAAGACAAAGCCGGATTTCTTGGACTTCCCACTGACAACACAAAACCTCTTCAGTTAGATGTCGCTACGCTCTTCACCGCTGGAACCACAACACTAGGATATTGTTAGCAAAAATTGGACAGATTGGTAAATTGGACAGATTTATAAATTGGATAGATTCGTAAATTGGATTAAATATTCCGGCGAGTGTTATAACTATGAAAATGACCATCAATCAATCTCAGATCGTATAAACTGTAATATACTAATTCGATATCGTGTCTTATTTTGAAGGTGCCCTTTCAAGAATTGTGAACTGTTTGATTAACGTGGATGACAAATGACTTTGATTGAATATCTTTCGACGCAATTCACCTATATTGCATCACAAAATGTAAGTACGGAGGAACGATATGAAGGTATCTCCTGTCCTAATTGAGCAGTTCGACCGCTGCCCTACAGAATACCGGGGCTAATAATAACCTTGTGTTATGTTTCCGGTTGTGAGTAGGGTAGCCAGTGCACACTGGAGAGGGCTTTGTGTTGTCAATGGGTAGATGGAGGGGTTCAGTTGACACTGCTATGTAATAGTATGAAAGCCTGCTTTGTCTTTTGAACTTACAGCACAGAAACTCTTTTAGTAGTTATCCCTACTTCCTCCCTTATACAGGACCTGCTGCACGAGTTTGAGGCATCACCCGCGCCTAGGCCTCATTAATTACGTAACTTGGGTTCTAGATATATGCTGGGAACGATACCAACAGCCGTAACTGTACCAACAACACTAATTGGTTTTAGTCAGTTCAAGTTCAAATCGTGTTGAACTTGAACTGACTAAAACTAATTAGTGTTTTGTCTCGTTTATTTCTGTTGCCCTTGAAGCAGATTCGACTGGGTAGGTACAGTTGGTAGGTAACTTTTGTAAATAACGGTATAGATGTAGTCATGATAAAACCTCACTAATGGAAGTAAAACTCACTAAACTGATTAGTAGTACTCCATAAATAGAAAAACACGTACCATTTGAGTAGCTCGGGTGTTAAATTCGTCGATTTCGCGTTATGGTGGCATGTCTTCAATTATGTATTGCCACGTTAATGTATTATTTAACACTTAGTCGGGTTTCGACACATTTCTTGTTGGCCCCCTGTTGAGTGTATACGCTTTGGGTGATGGTTCAAGTCAACAGAGAACATCACAAAATACATCGCCTTAGAATCCGTTAAAAATAATTTTAGTTCAATGTTCAATTTACATAACTTCCGACAATACTAGAGAATAGTGGCTAGTTTGATCAAATTCATTATAGAATGACGGCCATTGAGGCGTGGCGGAAGGGTGTAATATTACTTTTTCATAAATCACGACTTCACCTCCCGTTCAGTAGATACAATTATTATGTACGTACAATTACTATTCTTCATTTTTATGTTATTGGTCGTACTGACATAGTTTTAAAATCTAACATTCAAGACAATCGCTAAGTAAAACAACTATAACTGGTTCAAACTGAAAACAGCAATACGCACACTACTTTTCACTTGTCCCCAAAACTTATATGTAGCTATTCTTCTCCTCCTACCCCACCACTACAAAACTCACCACCGGTAATATACAAACATTGTTATATTCAGAAATGTGGTGTATAACTTTTCGCTTGTAACTTAGACCACAGCCGCTGTTGTGTTGGTTATTTTTTCATGGCGACAACAAGATGCGATTGACAGTGGACGGGTTAACAACACTGATACAGCCACAGTGGTTGTCAATCAACTAGATGACTTACGCACTGTTTTTTGTGAATCAAAGAAGTTACAGCACTGCTCAGGAATGGTATTATTGCCTATTTAATCACGGGTATGAATTATGCATCTTGTGTGGAAATCGTATCTGTAATCTACTAAGTTAGGGTACAGTGATAGCTGATCGATGTTCATTTATCCTTTAAGTTTGATCTCGGAATTGTTCCTCTGCCATTTCTAATTCATTTAACTTATATGGTTTACCCAACAAATGGAGCTTAAGATTCCCGACTCGAATGGGGAAGAATATTTCCTTTTATTTCTCACTTTTACCTTCTAACTTTAACTAACTTTCTCACTTTTAAACCGCGGTAGCCCAGTGGTATGGGTAATGGACTGCTGAGGCAGGTCTCTGGTCCGATCCCAGGTTTTGCCATGGCACACACCAATGTCTTTTCGATGCTTTTCGAAGTTATGTGTGTATTTATCGCAGGTTTATGAGTGCCCGGTTAATGGCAATAGGCTCACCAGCTATTACATTGGGACCTAAACATAAACTGGCGAAATGTGGGTGCTAACACCTATGCCTACAACTTCGAGGATATATTGGCGTGAGTTTATGTTTTACTTTCTTTGTTCCCATTTTCTTTTTTTTTCTTTCCATTTCCTCTATGACTTCCTCATTTACATTGCATTATGTGTACTGCTCAGAAACTCTTTTAACTGTCATTCCTCCCTCCTCCTCTCTATAGGGTCTGCAGTGCAAGTGTGAGGTATCTGGTGTTGCAAACGTCTATATGTGGGCCGTGTGCTAATCTGCCATCTAAGTGATATAAAAAAATTCACACTTTCCTGTTTACTACCGAGTACGGACCAAGTGAATGAAAGCGAAGACGCTAATGGACCAGATCCCCTGCCATGTACTTTTAAAGCAGGTCATTTATTCAACGGCTGACACATCAACTGCAAATGTAACTTTATCATCCTATACATTTATATGGAATTACAAAGTTATTTATGCAGTTGGTGGTATAACTGTTGTTCATTTATTGACCTGTGCCCTTAGCACGAGCATTGCGATTATCGGACTGTACACACACACGGGTCCAGAGTGGGCAGGCTGCCAATCGCAATGCTTCGTTCGTTCGATGCCATTGCATTGTGAATTCAATAGTGTTTCGTGCTAAGAGCACTGTTTTAAGAGTTGACAGTAGGCTATCTGTGCGAGCGTAATTACGTTACGACAGCGTTCTTTTATATGGTTAGCGAAACCCAGATATTAATGGGATAAATACAATACAATAACCGTTTGATTTTCTTGACTAGGCGTGGTCACAAGCTGACTGGATTTATTCATATGATCGCGTTTATACCCGGGTTTCGCTAGCCATATATCATGCAGTGCGAAAGTTTAAGAGTGAACGTTTTTTACTGCTCTTCACTTAGCACTATATTTGCCATACAATAAATTAAACGCAATGAGGTTAAAAAGACCATTTAGTCTTAATCAAAGTGCGCGATCGGTAAGTTCTAGAAGTTATTACTATCTTGCATCCTCTTAGTAATGAGATGTTTCGCACTGGATAAAGTGTTGGACCCGTTAATTATAATTTTAAACCATCCAGTGTGTTTTAATTAAGATCTTTCTCGTACCATGATGCATCTTTTCAATTTAAAGCCTATCCTGTAAAATCAATTAACACGGTGTATATATTTTACACCTCGCAATTATTTTGAAACTGTCACGTACAGTGGGCGCCAAAAGTTCCTGGATAAAAAGGTGGGCAGTGTGCTTGACTACTACCTAAGAGCATAAAAAACTAAAATTATGTGTGCAACTACACAGCTACAAGTCTTAGAAGCTATTGGATAATAGATCTACTTATTAATGTAATTAAGTTTAGGTAGTATCCTAAATTTAATTACATTGCATAAGTTTACTTTTTTTTTTTTTGTGAAGAAACAAGACGTCGATCTAGTTTATTTCGTTAAGGCTATCTATTGGACTTTTGGGTAATTATTATTAGGTTGTCAAAGGATTATAGATTTAAAGGTGTCCAGGAACTTTTGGAACCCACTGTACATAGTGGTACTAAGATCACGTAGAGAGTCTAGGAAGGTTCTGTTTTCAGATCAAGTAAGATGTTTTTAAGTTCTCCTCTAAGATACTGCTCTGTGGAATCTGAGAGTCTGATAAAAAACCCGTCGATTTTATTAACATATCAGCCTGTCACTAGACCTGATTCTACCAATTGTCTATCATTGTCAAACTAGTGAGCTTGCTAATAATGCCATTGAATTATGTTCTTTACTGATATGTAGTTAAAGTCTAAAATTAAATGGCATCGTGTAGAACGAAGGAAGTAATGTAATGAACTATTTTTCATTTCATCATAAACTTCACGAATATATGTCTTCGCAACTTTACGATTATTACTGTACCTACTGCTAACATTGTTCTAAGGTGTACAATAAAGAATTATCTATCTATCTATCTATCTATCTATCTTAATTCTCAACTCAGTTGGCGTCGGTTCTAATCTAACTAAGATGCAACTGAACTTCGGTATTTTCCGTGAAGCGACTGTCATCGGACCTACACAACCAAATTGGCGACATCGTAGTTCTATAGCTAGGCTAGTCGGACTTTCGAGGGCTCCCACTACCCGTAAAGAACGCCGTAGATGTTCGCATGGCAACTGGGACCGACGGCTTAACGTGCTCTGCGAGGCACGACCAGACAAGTGCAAAAAGCTATATTCATCCATATTATTACTTGCACTGAACGGGGATTGAACTCGCTCCTCCTGCGTAGCAGTTGCGTTCACTACCGCCACGCCAAAGAGGCTGTTTGGGGCTAAGTGTATAAAGCCGAAAATTCAATAGCAGAGTTTGTAATCTCAGTGGTTCAGCAATTAGTAGAATCGAGGTTCTGCTCTTTTTACTGCGGAAAAACTCAAGAAATGCAGATTAGACGTCATAAGGGATGATATGCGTGTCAATGATTGTGGTCGCTCTGCCAGGTTTGCTGATGACGTTGCCATGTGAAGGAAGACCAAATGGCTAGCGGACCCCGTTTATTCTGAGAATAGGTTCCTATAGGCTACCGGAACGCAATCAAAATTAAACGCAAGGATTTATCAGCTGGTGCAGAAATGAATATTCTACTTCAACCTGTCTTTAACAACTGGCTAATTAAAATAAAATGTTTTACAAACGAGATTAATGTATTGAAATGTTATGTCTTGACGCATTTCAAGATATGGTACAACATAAACTTAACACAACATTAACACAACATAAGCATACTGTCTTCTCTGAGAAAGTTATAAATAAACATAAGGCATAAACCTCCCGATTCCTACAACTCATTGCATTGCTAAATTCATTTAGCCTCAATTTCTTTATAAATTCCACAATTTAAATAATAAGACTGGTGTTCACAAGGCAGTCAATTAAAATTATAACATTAATCCGTGTCGTTGATCAGTGTTTGTTTTGCAAACCGCTGAATTAACATATAGCATAACACATTTCTTGCTCCCAAGTCCGTAACTTGTGGCAAGTACATACATCAGTGAGTTGATGTTGGATACCTTTAGGAGGTAGATCACCTTGAGTTAAGAATTAATAATCAATCAAGGTATACTTAAAATTTGTCGAAGAAATGCGACTGAAGACAAACGACTACAATATGGAGTTCTTTAAGAAGGGCATTAAAAGATTTCTCCAAGGTTGGCAGCGCGAGTGTAATGCCCCTGGTTTTGCATATACCCATAGGCCACGGTGATCACTTGCCATCAGGTGGGTAGTGTGCTTGTCCACCATCTAAGGGTATGAATAATGTATCGAGCAAATTTTTGGTTGAGTTTCTTGCCATTTTTGGTTTTTACGGTATTTTTATTATGAAGTATTGAGTGATTTTCCTTCACAACTTTTTTTATTTATGGCACGTCACAAGTTTTTAAATTAAATGCGTTCCAATTATTTATGATTTGAAATAATTGCACTACATTCCGCAGTCATTCAGGCGCACTCCCTGTTACATCTAAAGCTTACACTTTGCCCTTTGCCTTGACTTTTACGAGAACGAATGACGATTGAACACTACATGCACTTCTTGCTCTGTGGCCGTTTTCGTAACAAATATTTAGCAGGAATTAAACGTAATTTCACTTCTCAATCACCAGTTATCATTCGATCTGTGAATGTACTGAATATTTCATCGCTCTCGTAATTTCGAATGCAACCTTATTTTGACACATCGATTACAGTGATTAATCTTAAGATTAAACTAATTTTGATATTTTTGGATCGCGTCTGATTAATTCGCTAAGAGTCATTTTTAAATAAAATTTGATTAAAATATTATGGCTAACATTATTTTTAGTAATACTCCGGTCCAATTAACACAATTACTATGAGTGAGGGTACAATAAATAAAACCTAACGAATCTCAAAATGAGTTTGACTCGCACACTAAGGGTTCCGTTACGTATTAGAATCGAGACGTGTATTTGTACCTATTATATAAACAGCAATGCATATACTTTACAGAACATATATCACATCATAAATCTAAAATGTACCTAAATATAATAAATATGGATACTATTTTACGACTATTTATCAAACAACAATTTAATATAATCATTTATTGATTTTTTAATGAAGAAATGAAGACACATATTGAGAACTCACTTGTACTTTTCCACAGTATTTTTATTTTTTATTTTTTATTTTTTAATAGACCTGACCGGTTTCGCCTTACGGCATCCTCAAACCTTACGGCATCCTCAAAGTTTGAGGATGCCGTAAGGCGAAACCGGTCAGGTCTATTAAAAAATAAAAAATAAAAAATAAAAATACTGTGGAAAAGTACAAGTGAGTTCTCAATATGTGTAACAACAAATTCCACCAAGTGCCATCAATCAACAGTATAAAAAGAAATGAAGAAATATAAATAAATAAAATTTTGTTTTTTCGTGGTAATAAATATCTGTGAAGATTAATTCAAACACAACAAACTTTGGGAAAATATGTCCGATCCTATATTAGAAATATGATTTTAGGGTACTTGCCGTTGAGCTACAATCTTGAATTTTGGGAAGAAGGCTCTTAAGGAAGGTTTTATAGCTGTTATAGCCAAAATAAATTTTGAAATTGCGAAAATTGCGAGAAATTACTTCTGAAATCTTAGACCTTGAATACAAAGTTCTGACTTTCGGGGCCATGAGGACTTTTTATATCTCATTATTACCTCTTTAGTGAGCTCTGGCTACCCTACTCACCACCGAAAACACAACACAAGGCTATTATTTGCCGCGATATTCTGTAGGGCGGAGGTACTTCCCCAGTCGGACTGCTCAATTAGGACGAAAGATACCGTCATGTCACACTGCCCTACGCAGCTCCTGCTTATGTCGCTCCAGCCGCAACCACGCTTCGCAGCACTGCGGTAGGGCTTACTGTATCTAACATCAAACAGTTTTTTTAATCATTTCTCTCTTTAACTTGTCCAAATTTCCAGGTAATAATTCCAAAATTGTAACCCAACTAATTACATTATTATGTAACTATAGTAGTTTCGTTGTTAACCAACTCACCGGAACCCCGGCAATAAAGGTTACTATGGTTATAACTTTTACTGCTGGGGTTTTTGGTGTACTCTTCCTAAAGTACGTAATAGTCTGGCGCCTCAGTTTACGGTGTTGACGGATAAGAACTTATTGTTCTAAACAACTTCATTGAAACTTCGAGCCGTTCATTGAACAATTTAGACGCGTTAAATATGCTATTACAAAGAGATAACATAGATAAACTTTCGCACGGGTGGCGCCGCGTAAATTTAAATTTAAAAGAAGTTAAAATTATTATAACGCTGTGGGAGGGGTAGACACAAGAAGTGCTGGCTTAGCATCTTGGAGGATGACTATACGTATCAATGAACTTACTATCATGGATGCGCAAGACCTCAGATGTGGTCGGAGCTAACGCAATGATGATGATGATGATGATGAAGTAAAAATTAATATTATGACACATAACATCGAATTTGGCAGTTCCATAGTTACTACTTTTACGTATGGTTAGCAAAAGACGTGGTAGCTTGTGACCACAGCTAGTGCAACCTGTCAAGCAAATCAAAAGGTAAATTATTGTATTTACGTGTCGTATTGTATTTATGTATCGTGTTAATACCCGGGTTTCAATAACTATATATCATGCAACGCGAAAGTTTAAAAGTGAGTTCTTTTACGTAGTTTTACTTTTAAGCACCTACCCAACTGAGAAAGAACCCTACAAGGAAATGGAAATGTCACACATCACTAATTCAATGGATATATCTGGGTATGTAGTATAGTATAATATAATGAAGTATAATATTCTATAGGGTTTTAAACTAAATTGAATAAAAGAGACATTACTAAAAATACTTACATAATTATTACCTCATCATCATCATGTAGGTAGAAGTGATTTCTTGATTATATCCGACGCCATGGTAAACTCGGAGCACAGGGTCCGCCTATCTGCTTTTCTTCCTCCACTTTGCACGATTTTATTCATCCATGGTAGTAAGACCATAAGCACGCATATCGACCACTACGACGAAGTCAGAACTTTTTGAGCTTACCTTTCCTGTCGGGACCTGATGGTAGAGGCAAAATACTTAACCTGTATATTACCCACCTAGATTTATATGGTTACGTGGTTATACCTATAAAAGTAGGTAGGCGTTATGTAAACCACCTACCAAATAATACATACCTATATTTATTTAAACAATAATATTTGCTTAAACCTACAAAATGCGTAAAACTTGAACTAATTTAAAGGACTACCCATGAAGACCAAACTTAACACAGACTCATAAATTATCTACGGCTGTTGATGAGAATGAAGTCTGAATGCCATTCACCAAAACCCAACAAAACGTGGGTTAAAAAACTAGAACGCAAATCTGAGATATCTCATTATTCACGCTGTATCTATTAGACCACCGAGCCACCATGAAAGCGCGAAATCGCTGGACAACTGTTTGTGAAAAAAATAATTCATTTATTTACATGTCAAGACAAGAATGCACAACACAAAAATAAATATGTAACGGCCTTCATGGATACGCCTTAGAAGAACACTTTATAGGATCCTTTCGTACCGGCGCTAGCTCGCACAAAGGCAACAAAAGGGAAAAAATGAGAAAAAAATGTAATATATATAGGTGTAAGTTACAAGATGCAGCGAGTAGGCATAGGTAACGGAGATGACAATGGGTCAGTCAGTGAACGAGGGATATATCTTAGCAACCTTACAGCCGAAGATTCAACACAGCGTACGGTTTGAGTCGGTTCGAAACCGACAGCCTAAGGGATTTCGTTAGGTGGTAGACAAGCCTGCACACAGTGCACACGGTCCACTTGATGGGGCACAAGCGGTTACCGTGGCTTAAGTCACAGAATATATAAACCATAAAACTTTTTTTTTATAAACCATTATCAACTTTGACAGAAAAACATACAGCAGTGACACTAAAAGTTACTATAGTCACTGCCACTGACATTTTAAATTCGGTAACGCGGTAATGAAGGAGTCTGTGTGTGTGTAATATTATTGTCTATGCCTTTATCGCTCCTCTTGAGTTTTTAGACCGCATACGAAGATGTCGGATCTTTTATAAAAATTTAGATGCGCCGGGTGCGATGTTTTTTTTAACTCACGTGGGAGGTGAGACGTAATTGCCGAAATTCCTAATTTTTGACAATCAATGGACAGGATATTGCTATTATGATGTACCAAAGTGGCCGCCATATTGCTTTTGGTGGTGTTTTATAAAATCTGTATCGGGATAATGTTCATGTTCTTGATTTGATATTTTTCGAATATCCTTTATAACTATTTTTAACTGACTTTATTGTTGAAATATCGTGGGACCAATCAAGAGAAGCGTTTACAATGGCGTAGATATTATTTTTCCATTACTTATGACTCTTATTAATTTAATATCGTGTCATTATAGAAATGAATAAACAGAGCAGAAGTTTTTTTTTTATTACGTCAATTTGACTTCACCTCACCTGATGGTAAGCTGAAAGCAAAGTCTCAGGACAGATGGTCACCATTAAAAACTAGTACAGTATTACAATGGTGGCGCTCAGTTTCACAGCCTCATCAGATGCTTTTTCACGCCCCGCTTAAAGGACAGGGAAAAGGAAAGAAGAAAGAAGAAAAAGGAAAAAGAAAGTAATGTAAGAGGGTCTAAAATCTAGAACTATACAGAAAAGTATTTTAAAAATAAAGTTCATCAAGTGGAAGGATTGCGTGAGGAACCTTTTTTTTTTTGGCAGACAAGCACACGGCCCACTCTTGTGGATGCGAATCTGTGGCATACCTTACCGTGCCGTCTTCGCCATGGAGGATCTAGTAGAAGGAATATACCTAAGAAGTGTTGAATGACGAATAAGGGCGTAATAACTATGTATGCAGTGATGATGAACTTTCCAACAGGCCATATCAGGTATATAAGTTGTTATGGAAACGCTCCCGAAGCTGTTGATATATTAGTATGGTAGCACTTCGGGTACACTATCTATTGGCATAAAAATAATGATATGGGCATATTTTATACCGTTTAATTGCCACTAATTAGTCTTCATCGTATCAGTAAAGCCAAATGGAACAATAATGTCATAAAACAACATCACAAAAAATACCAATAACGCCATAATGCGAATTGATGTTTTTTTTAAAAGTATGTTTAGAAAGTATGATTTCATTTAGCTTTACTAATACGATGGAGAGTGAATACTGCTAGTTAAACGGCATAAAAAAAAGAATCGTATATTTTTTTTGTCAATATATAGTGTACCAGGAATACCAGGATAATATGTCCTTGGCTTTCTGAAAATTAACGCGATCCTCTAAATTAGATTGCTGGGTGTTTATGGCAAAAATATGTTTTATGCAAATAAATTTTGATTTGATTTGATAAAAAATAATAATAAAAAACTAACCACGAATGCTAAGACGGGAACTCCCCTGCCACCTTATCCTTCTCATCTTAACTCTCCAAGCCAGATTGTGCATGGTGGACACAGCACACTTTAAATCCTAGAGATATAGGTTAGAAGAGTGTGGCAGAGTACTTTAAACCGTCACATGCCTAATAAAAGACAGTAGGATGATGATGTGACTGATGAATTCCGAAAATTATTACTGAATGAATTTATAGGAAGGTAGGATTTTAGTTTGTAGTGGACTCTGTGATTGTAGAAATAGATAGAAATTATTTAAAAATGAACTACTTTATGGAAGTCATTGATTAAAACGTGAGAACCTAGTTTTTTAAAGGACTTTTACTAACAAAATCAGCTCGCAGCAATAAAGCAACCTAAACCTAACCTAAAGCTTTAGTAGTAAGTTGGTTTATTACTGTTAGTAGTATTTGCGATTCTAATACAATACAGCCATATATAAATCCAGTTTGAAATAGTAATAATGTGCTCACAATAAAGTCATGTTTATATAGTATAATTCAGTTTAATTGTTCATTCATTCTCGGCGTGAATACAGCCTCGGACCCACACGTTGATAATGAACACTCCAGTCGGAGCGGTGATGTTTTAATAAATTTATTTCATATTCTGCTTCTCGCTTTGTCTCGGTAGACATGGTAGAGAGAGTGATAGATTCCTTGAGAATAGTTCCCGGTTGCCTCTCACACCCTGCGTTGGTCCATTCGTGACGCCCCTCTGAAGAAATTGTTAGGACGTAGTGTTGAGACACAGTTGTCGTATCGATATCGAACGAATATTTTCTTATTAAAAAATCTTTTCTTAATGTAATTCATCTGCATTTCAATGATATATTGTCTATAGGCAGCATACACTGCTATGCGGAAGATAGCAACCCGCAAGAGCGTCATTTCGATTCACCTTGAGAAACAAGGAAAGCAATTTGTCCCTGAGCTCGACTGAGACCTGGATTATATTTTCCAATGGGATTCTGCAAACTTGGTCGAGTTCAATAGTAAGAAAATCAGGAATCCGCGTTTACAGTCAAAATATATCCTTTCTTTCACCTGCTACCTCTCCAGGACATTCAATTACCTCCGCATGAATGTTCGCTGCAAACTAGCATACTTAGATATTGGTATACTAAGGATAATGCTAAGGACAAAAAATATCGATATATTTCTGGCAAGTGTGGTGAAGAATAATAAGTTAAAAAATAGGTACTATGCCGATAGTCAACTCTCGACGCATTCTCATCCCTCAGCCACGCCCCTGGAGCGTCAATAATCTCGTCCCACAAAACAATCTAAAATACAATAATTTACGTTCAAAAAGTGGCGATTTTGTCGCCTAATTTGTTAAAATTGTTCGACGATACCCCATTTTTTCCCTATTTTTCTATTTTTGCCAAAATGAGTAAGCGCTTATACATCTTTGTGTGTGTTCCAAGATTAATTGTTCATATCATTATTATAAAGGTTTTTTTTCGGTCGACGGGATGTCTTTATTAATATTGGTATTCCTTTACCTACCTGATACGTGGGGGGTATATTGACTTTGTATGTGTTAGCAACAAATTCTATCTTAATGTGGTTGATGATATGACATATTATCTGTATAATTGCTTTTGAATGATTAAGTTCGATATGCCTGTATTCATGAAGAAAACTAAATCATTTTTTTAATAGTATACATGTTTCAATTAACTTCAAATTACGAAGTGACTAAAACCCAGTATATTTAAATGTGAAAATTTTAATAGATGTATAAATGATTTCACTCACGTCAGTTGGTAATATGTGCCCCACCAAACGTGAACCAATGAGTCAAAGAAGGGTAATTTAACAAGCATATCTGTACCCAGCAAAAAATCATTTGTATTATGAGGAACTAATAGTTTTTAGATCGTATGAGTATAATCGAGAACTAATTTAAGTTCGGAGAAAGCAGCAAATTTAAGTACTTTTTATATGTTTCCTTTTTAAGATAAACAAGGTTTGAACTTAAATGAACATTCATACATGACGTTCTAAAAATATTCATTTATCTTTAAAACCTTGTTATGAAAGCAAATTACTATTTTTTACACATCTGCAAATCATGAAAGAAAGTCTGCAATGAATGCGATGGAACCCTGGATGGTGCTCGTGAAACAAAGAAGATAAGCTTTTGTTTACCTCAAACATTAGCCAAATTTTATTATAATTTACAACAAGTAACCCTTCTCAGAACTAAACATATGTTAAAATAAGGGCAAAAGTGTTTATTGGTTTGCTTTGTGTTGAACCGAACAAGTACTTACTTGAACAGAGGTAACACTGCTAGATGCCACAGAAAGGAATATTAATTTTTATTATAGTGTTGGACAGTTGTGGCAGAAAAAACTTACCTAACGGTTTTTGGTAAATGAAACAATTAGCACCTTCGATTTTTAAAAGTTTTTGAAAGACAATATGAAGCGAGGCACCTATAGACTTTTAGGTTACTTGTTTTTAACTGTTGTAAAATTATAATATAAATGTTTTCGAATGAATTCATTTGCCTTTTATGTGCTTGGTTCCTTTACTTAGTAAGTCAATATTTTGTGTCATGAACAAATTCTACTTCTATTTCGTGATAATTAGTCAATTTGATTTCGACATATTTCGGGGTTAGTGCCCGAACTAAGTATATGAAAGTCAACCACAGATCTACTGCCGCTACTTATAAGTAATGTACCCTCTTTCATGAAGCCACGAAATTAATTTTGTTTAAATATTCATAAAAAGAGAGGCAACATAAAAGAACTGACACGACGCATCGTGTTCGTATGTTCTATAACAACAACATCAAGTGAAGCTAATATCAGACTATTCACTTTTTCACTCAGGTGACTGCTTCATTTTTCTTTTAAATCTCTAAACAGCACACTGTATCTCATGTTTCCTCCTGGTGGCAACGTGCATGTGTTATCTCGCTGCAATTTCAGGTGGTCCGTCTGTTTCTATATTCGTAGACTCAAGCCAGACACAACAGATTAAACGTCGCCGAGTCTATCGTTGTCCATTGTGTTTGGCTAGCCCCTTAGCAGTTTTGATTTATTTTTTATCCAACATAAAAATCGACCAAGCAACTTTTAATGTGTTCCCATTATTATTTCTCACAAAATTTACTTAAAGCAATAAAAACGGCTATAGTTAATCTATGAAAACATTCTCTTTGCCGTCTTGCTTTTGTGTCTAAACATCGAAAGTGTTGCGGTGTTCTTTTAAAGGGATTATCTCTATGTGTCATTGTCTTCGTTGCAGAACAAAGGTACCGGTATAGTCAACAATTGTATCTTATCTGATAACGATAAGATTCTATGAAGGTTTTGTTAAGATGCGCTCGAGTATTGAGTGAACGTTTACTGCAGACCTACCTAAAACTGCCATTTTTAGAAATATTTTGTGGATAAAAAGGTTGGTAAAATAGTGTTCTACTTATATGAAGGAGGTGAGTTTAGATTAGAGCAGATTATTTATCTGCATCAGAAAGATGAAAACGTAGCAAACTCTGTGTGGTCGAATGGGACGTTTGGTCCTTTTAATTTTCATCATTAGTCCCGGCAAAGTAATACCCGTGGGGATTTAAACAAAGTAATATGTCTGTTTTAAATACGTTACTGACAATATTAATTGTCACACCTACTGAGGGACCTCTGTCCCATGGGATTTAGAACATTTTTTCACGATCTACTCGTTGCCGAATACCCAACAGCTCAGTAAAATTGTTGTGAAATTTGTTCCACTCTTCAAGTCAAATACTACTGAACTTATATCTTTCATCTATAAGTATGTTATTTTTTTGTTTATCCACTGTTGTATACATCCATTTGTATACCACTTAGGCGGCACGACCAGCACACAGATCACTAGATGGAAAACGGTTACAGTGGCCGATGGTCGTTTGCAATACCAGGAGTCACACTTGTGCTGCCTACGCTATAGATAGGAGGAGGGGGGAGGGGGAGAGTTGATGGTTAAAAGTACTGCTGTGCTGTTAGAGAAAAGACGAAGCAGGGTTTCATACATAGCCGTATCAACTAAGTCGTCAGTCTTCCCGCTGACAGCACAAAACCTTTCCAGTGCTCTTCAATGCGCTCCAGTTAGTACTTACTTTTTATCCCGATATTCCCAGATACTGACAAGCGATGCAATACCGTGTAAGGTGAACGAATAAAGGTAAACTAAATCTATACTCGTAAGTTAGTGATACTGTTAAGCATATCATCATAACATTAATTAACATTTAAGGTTCTATAAAAGCAACCTAAATATAGAGACAGCTTGATAAAGCCATTTCAACGCTATATTATATAAAACTATAATTTAATACGACTAACGGGTTCTTAATAAAAGATTAAAATGTCATTTGGTTCCATTAAAAACGTATTCTATATATCTTAAGGATCGTAAAAGTGTTGTATTCTAGAAGTATTTATTGGATGGAAACATTTACAAATAAGTTGAACATCAATAAAAACGGTGGACTAGTTTACGATTTGACGAATATCTACAAAATATTTTGGTTCGTAACATTTACGATGAGATAACCAAGCGCCTCTGGTAGGCAGCTGTGTAATAAAATTATATTGAAACCTGAGAGACTTCTTGCTTCACGATAACTTTGTCGGATCTTTTATTGCCAGTTTCCTTATTATTCTTGAAAATTTTGAAAACTATTGTCCGTGAATGTACCACTGAAGAAAACGTTTGGGAAACGCTGAGGTAATTACAGAGAGAAATAACTACTTGAGTCAACTGGAACATCTCAGTTTCGTTGTACAGTTGTACTCAAACTCTTACTCAAACTTGATTTCTGCATTGTTGAGGTACACTTTCCAGGTCAGCTAAAAACGGGCAATTTTGTAAACCATTATTGGAGGTATGTATTCCACTGAGATCTTCTGGAGACAAGTTAAATCTGCTAGTCGGTACACCTGCTGATTAAAGGATGACGCTCAGGTGAAGAATTTTCTCTCTAGATCGGGAATCTGATGGTAGTTGCTATAGTAAAACATCAGAAAATTAAAACGTAGAAGGATGAACCCCAGCCTTTTCAAAGTGCTTTTGATGAGAGTTGGAGCCCTGAAAAGCCCTATAACTTTTTCTAGCCACAGAAGTTTAATATCACCGGTAGATAATAGAGTAGTACTTAATCGTTTCAATGAAATGATTGAAGGGTGGTCATTCTAAGTTGGTTAAAAAATTGTATTTATCTCTATTTTGATTCGCACATAGAATATTGTATCGAGATCGTACATAGAAGATCTACTTACATTATTCACATGAGAGGTAAAGTTTCCATAGCAATTGATATACTATAGATTGATCATAATTATGACCAATTTACGGCATATCAATTGCTACAAATACTTTACTTCCCGAGTGTACAGTCAAGGAATTTGATTCGCGTACCGTTCTAAGTCTAAATTGCCGATTGACAATCTATAATATTAAGGGTTATCTTTCTTCGACGACGCTTTTGTTTACAGACACAGTCTAGAAAGAGATACTACGATGATACTAAACCGAGCCAAACCGAGCTCTTCCGAGCTCACTATTTGACATCATTCGATAATACTATATTTGACAAACGATAAAGGGTTGACTAGACAAGGTAATTTTTCCAAATTCTTTGAGGTTGACCGTGACCATAGAGTTATTTTATATTTTACAAGTATAATGAGTTTTTATGGCTGGGGCGAACATGGCTGTTGTCATCTATAACTTCGTGGTTGTCATAGGTGACTTCAAAATATTAGCTGTGGACGTTAAAGTTTTAACGTCGACAAGTTCTCCCGCCATTGAAAACTAAATGCTACGTTATAAAATAAACATCAGAAATTGTATTCTTAATACTTTTAATACTTAATAATAACCACGTCTACTGTCAGACACAGCTTCGTGTCGGGCCGGCATTGAGTATACTATCCGACTACACAAATGTCTGAACCACGCAACGATTTCCACACAACGTGACAATATTCCACTAAAGCTTGCTTCGTCCTTTCTTGACCATTTTGCCACATTTGCACCATAATTCTCCAATTATTTTCTATTGGGTATAAATCGGGTGATTCTTCTTCTTCAAATCGAGTACCTAATCCATAGCCTCACAGTGTTGTTCTCGATATACCTATTTAGTAACCGAGCTGTGTCGCAAATGCCGCGGTCCTGCTCATGCAATGTAATTATTTGACTCCTTCCTTCCGCATTTTAAAATTTTACGTTTTTATCAAACACTTTCAATGTTTTAGTTGGCATTTGACTGTGTCACTAATTTGACATGGCCGAAGATTTTTTTCCTATTATAAATACAAAACTAAAAATAGGTTAGTATTCAGATGTAATTTCACTATGTCAAACTGTCTTCAGTTTGACATAGTGAAATTAATCTAAACTTACTTTATCTAAGGTCGAAGTTTGGAGACCTGTCAACCGAACATGTGTCATTTTAATTATGCAAATCTATTTCACCATAATTAAACGAATATAACCCTTATGATATTTTCATAGTTCGAGCAAAAAATCATCGGAACGGTACGCGAATCAAATTCCTTGTCTGTACACCATTATATGAAATACCGACTCATTATTCGACGAGGCGCCCGCTCCCACACATTCATATTTTCGGATACATCGCCTCAATGGCATTCTGTCCTTTTTTCTTTTTTTTTTGACTCCCGGGCTAAGATTCACACGGTCAAGTGAGACGTTGTCGTTCGTAATATTAGTTAAATATGTAATCGGTCGGCTATTAGTCTATATTGGCGGCACGATTGATGGTTTCGATCGCTATATTATGGGTAAGTCCTTTTTTCGAGGCGCCAATTATATTATGAAGCTAAGTATACTTTTGGAGTGTGAAATTAATTTCATATTCTTTTGAATGGTATGTCAGTGAGGACACAAAAATTTGCTAGGAGGAGAGATATAATGGGAAATTTCCATTTGTTGATGGAGCCGCCCGGATTGGAATGTATCTTCACCGAACAGAAAACCATGGAGAAGCACAGCCGGTGGAAGAAAGCGTACTTCGATCTAGTTTGTCGTGCACTATGCGGCACAATGGGAAACTAGCAGGAATCGGGTTATGGGCAACCACTTTTAGTTTCGGATTATGTTCAGGTGTGTTTCGGCACCTGCAACTTAAAAAAATATCTCATGCTTTTGTATTAGTAATTAAAGATATAACTCGTACCAAAATGAAAAAATAACATAGGTAGGTACATGGTTGGTGGCGTCTTTTTTCTTCGTGCGGATGCGGATACCCCATAATCGCAGAAGTCAGTGCGGCTATGTCGGACTCGAATCAAAAACCGTACCGGCTCTTTTTGATATCGGTTCGTAAAGTACCTACTGAAGTTCGATCCAATGAACTGAAAACAGTTAGATCTACTGGCCGCTTTCCCTTTAGGGGCTATGAGCGCGCGATTATAATTATGTTTCACAAAAAAATATTTTCACGCATCAATTTTAAAAATAACGAATGCGATTGTCTGCCAAAAACTATATATCAATAATCGAACGTCTCGAACTCGACTAAATTTTTTCTTTTTTTTTAAAGTTGAGCAGTGACCACACGCACAATTAATGCCTACCTAATTTCTGTTTCGGTTGGCGATAAAATCGTAATTTATGCTAATATCTGTATTGTATTTTACGGATCGCTTGGTTAATGAATTTAGGTAATCGGAAATACCACAAATGGCGGTGACTGCTATGTGGCATAGCGAAAATGTCCCTAATATGTGTTATTTGTTAGTTGTGTCGCTCATTTAGTTACTTTATGGCTGTCCCTTAATATTTATAAATGCTAAATTCAGTTTGCTGTTTACATAATCGTTTAGACCACACAACTGGTGGTGAGCATCAAAATAAATAAAATATGTTATACTCGTAAGAATTTAATGGACAAATCTTGTTCTTCGTATTGGTTACTGTTAGGGCAAGGGTTGTAAGGGTATCCCCCCCCCCCCCACCGCCGAAGCCGGTTGGGGAGCTTATGTCGGACTCGAGTCGAACCCGATGACTCATATCGAGTGTAGGGACGACGTTGTCCCCGTCTAGCCCCAGGATATGGGGAGGGCGCAATTTACTGTTTGGGTGGCAGGTGGCTCCGCCACAGGTCACAGCATGACCTCCGACGTCCGAGTCGCCTCTGCTCCTAGGGCCGCCACTATCTTACTTATTTCGTACTCTTATCGTTATCATATAGGTACTTATATCGGAAGGATTATGTTGAATAATTATAATTTGATTAATGGTAGGTATATTAAAACTCTTCAATTTTATAACTCTTAGTAAAAAAGTATACCCAACTTATAAATTTACCTACTATCAGGGACCTTCCGATGACCACGTCAGTGTTATAATTCAAGGTTAATATTAAAACTACCTTTTGACTAAATTATGTGTGGTTACGTTTTCATAATTTGCGTTAAGCTATTAAATCTGTATCTTTATATTAATTATTCAAACTCCACAAGACCCTAAAATAGTTATAAATTTATAAAATAGAATGATATATGACTGCCTATTTAACCACAAATTTTGCAAAAACCACACACAACATTGTCCAATTCAAATGGTTAGTTTTATGACATAATTTAGCAAATTTAATAGTTCATTCTATTTTTATTGAGACTAATATACTAAACGTTATAATGTTGTCAACGGTTCGAAATTAATAATGATTTTACGCACCCACGTGCCGGTACCGACTTGAGAAATATTTATTTATTTATTAGTTTGGCACAAAGGATGAAGGTACATTGACGGAGTTAATGCCGTGTGCATTTTCTACACTAGCCTATAGCGCGGTGCAGAGCTAATACGAGGTAGGCGTATAGAAATGAGGGATACATTCAGTACAGGGATACAGTTAGTACCTACTAGATGACCCGCGCGACTTCGTCTGCGTCACCCCGTTTTTGTAACATTTTTCATTCCTGCTCCGCACCTGTTAGTCATAGCATGATGTTATAATCTATCTGTGCATACTATTGTAAAGTCTTTACTGAAATACACTTGATCTGCAAAGCAGAATCGTCACGTATCCGTTTCGTTAAATATAAAAATGCTAAAAGTGTAGGATATAATTTAATGTGGGTGCGCAGGCGGCGCGAACTCTGACGCATCTTAATTATGTAAAGTTCTGTTGTAACCCGGCAGACTGACCACTTTACAGGTATATGAATCTAATAGAGCATTTAATTGGATTTATTATCCTGTATTTTCTTAGCAAGGGTTTATGTAAGTAATTGTTAAACCCCAAAAACGTTTTGATCTTATTAGTAATTTTCTATATACCGGTTACCTTCTAGAAAATTTAATGAATTATTAGCAATTATTATATTAAAGAATTATTTAAAAAATCTGGTCACAATTTTATTTTCTACTCACCTCGTTTGCGGGTAAACTTTTCAATTTAGAATGATAGCTATGCAACTATTATACTAAATTGAACATTGAAATATTGTACCTATGTAAATAGCAAAATTTAGCACCTTTACCATCACATTGAAACATCAACCTGGAAAGCACACAGTCTCTCTGTGCTTTACAGGTTGGTGTTTCAAAATCAAGAAAATGAAATTACGAAAGCGAAACGAATTTATGCGTACATAAATAATATGGTGGTATGGTATATAAATTTTAGGTGCCTATCTAGTCATTCTTGCGTCTACACTGTTGTTGCCGTTGTAGGTCGCAAAACAGCGTGTTTAACTGAGTATGTTGTGTGGTCCGCCGCGGGCGCAGCGCTTGACGGATCAATTGCTTTATTGTTGCCACCCCGTGGCCCTGTGCCCTTTAGTGATGTTCTAGACACCTATATTTGCGGAAATTTTACTGAAATTTTTGATATTATTATATCATCATCTGCGAGAATAAAGCGATAATATTCAATATAGATTCGCAAAATGGGTCTATGGTGCCCAAGTTAACCTCATCTGTTAGTCGGCACGGTACACCCAAAGGCGAATCATTCTAAAGGCAAAGTAGGGATGCGCCTAAGGATGCGAAGGTATAAAGGGGCACGAGGCTGAAATAGGTAAAAAAGTGGTAGGTAGTTCCTTCGCTCAGCACCTTGCTTACTTCCATAGTGCGATGCTCGTGAGCGTATTCTGACGCTTCCTCTTTCCACGAGCAAGTATTACTCAAGATAAAGTCGATGAGATGCTTGCCTACGGCGCTCTCAACTTTTAATCTCTGAGTACACCTACCTACTGCTTGCTGGGCGAGACTCTAGCATAGACTTATCTCATGGGGTACCTCACAGACGATAGCGCTACTGTTAAACCATTCACAGAAACACAAGTTCAAAACAATGACTAAAGTTAACAACATAACTCTCAGAATGAGTAAACTGAAGTGGCAATCAGCTGACAATATCTGCCAGAGGACCAATGGCAAATAGAGCAACCTGCCAGACAGCATAGATTGGAAACTATCAAGCAGCAAAAGTAGGATACCCTCCCATCAAGATGGACGGAGGATCTGAAATAGTCGGTTGAGAACATAACATAACAACATAACATAAACTCACGCCTATACCCCCAGAGTAGGCAGAGATGCTAGCGCCTACATTTCGCCAGTTTATGTTTAGATCCCAATGTAAGTAGCTAGCCTATTATCATTAACCGGACAGTAATAAACTTGCGATAAATACATACGTGATTACTGCGAAAAGCATCGAAAAGTCATTGGTGGGTATGTATCATAGTAAAACCTGAACCTGAAACCTAGTCTCAGCAGTCCATTACCCATACCACTAGGTTACCGCCTATTTATTTATTCCAATTTTGTCAATTTATTTCAGAGTTAAATTATTCGATATTTTGTAACATCGGAAATAACAGACGAGACGTCCCTATGATAGCAGGGGTCTGGAATCAACGTGACGTGCAGAGATTCCATACACCGCCTCCGGTGGCAATGCGCGGAAATTTTTACATTCCGTGTCATGCAAATAGGTATTATGAATAGTTATTATGTATTGTTTAACGTAAAGGTTTGTTTAGAAACCTATTGTTGAAAGACTGTCTATGGATGCAGAAAGATATTTTAAGATGCGCGACTGATCGAGTTATTTTTTAAATAAATGCAAATGAATCTTGGCTCTACCACAGTTGAATTCAATCGATTTTATAGTTTTCTATTTATAGAATACCACGGCTAATAATAACTTTGTTGGGTTTTTGGCAGCGAGTAGGGTAGCCAGAGCTCACTGGAGAGGTTTAGTGTTATCAGTCAGTGAGAAGACCGAGAAACTTTGTCTTGTCTTCTGCACTGACAGCACAGAAACTCTCGTAACCTTCACCTTTCCTCCCCTCCCGCTCCACCCCTCTACATGGTCGACAGTATGAGTGTAACGCCACTGGTGTTGCAAACATCCATAGGCCACGATAACCACTTTCCTTCAAGTAGGCAGTGTGCTTGTCTGCCACCTAAATGTTATAAAAATAAACAGGAATGTAAGAATTTTCTCAGGATGTATATTAATGTGTGTGAGAAGAAGATTCGTTAGTAAAGGCTGATGAATCTTTCATCAGCCTTTACTGACCGTTCTTTAAAAAGGATTGTAACTACAATATTGTATAATTAAATAATAGGTTAATAGGTTAACTATATTAGTACTAACTCATAGTTAGCGACTGTCTATAAATCATACAGTGTTGCTGGTATATCTCAAACAACACCATAAAGTAATTTTATAGCATTCTGAATCAAATATAACTTTAAAAATAAACCTAATATTATGAGAGAATATGATAAATTATACGTTAGGGGATCATTAAACAAACCTAATTTTTATTTCATACACCTACCTGTTGAAAAATCTAAAAAATGTATTTAATAGCCCCTGTCCTGATTTTGCCTCGGGGTTACAAAGTTTTATACACGGACAAGCTTGCAGCGCTAAAATGTTGCTGTAATATAAGACTTAAGATTAGCAGATATAACGCCACTTTCAAACAGGTATATCCCATCGCATACAGTGGATATTTAGATTGTTTTAAAAGTCACTTTTTCATTTAGTTACATATAATATTAAAAAAATAATTCAATCCGACCAGTCGTCGTGACAGCAGTGACACATCAGTAGGTAAGTGTAGGTACCTGCGTACTTCTGCCCATCTGGGTTACCAAAATTCTCCATTACAAACATTAGTTTTGAGATATGTTATAAGATCAATAAGACATTGCAAGGAAATATTAATATATATAATATATAATAATCATTGTATTCAAATAAAGAATAAAAGGAATAAAATTCGCAATGAGGTCATCCAACAAAGACGAAGAAGTTACCGACATAGCCCACAGAGTAACCAAGTTGAAGAGGCAGGCTGGCTACATTAAACGAGTTCTTGAGTAGAAATCGCAAGAAGACTAATGGGCTGATGACCACCTAACCAAATAGATGGATGACCTAAGAAGGGTGGCTGGGAAAAACTGGATGGCGATTTACGTTGATACTAAAATTACGGTGTTTCTCTTATATGTAGACAAATGCTATATTTAAAGATAGTTGACTACAAAATAACTTAATTTAATCGCTCAATTTAATTACTCGAATCTTTTTTGGAATTTATCTGTCTTATTCCACACATCTACTTGCATCTCCAATGTCATTGTGTTACCAATAGGTCCGGCAGCCGCAACACACAATGTCCACAGCGCAATTTTAGTGCTCCGGTTGCGTCCGAACTTGTTCAAGGTCATGACCTTGACAATTGCTAGATGATGCCAAAGCAATTATATGAGAACTAGTTCTTTGAGTTTTTGCATCGCGTGTTGATGAACGAAAGGGAAACGTATCCAATGCCTTCAGGCTTGTGTAATAATACTTTAATATCAAATTGGGTTTCAATGGGCGTTATATAATTGCAAAGTTTGGTTTAATTTTAATTATTTATACTATCCTAACGTCTGCCACGTGAAATAAATAGAATCAAAGTCGTATATTGAATGAAAGTTTATAAATTGGTTTTTGTTTTTGTTTAGGGATGGAAATTTACTTTGGGAAAACACAATCTTTCTATTAATCTATACTTGTTATTACGAGTATAGAGGTAACGTTTGTGAGGTTGTATGGGGATAATCCCTGGATCAAAACTGATTTAAAAATTCATCATCAATAAAATTCACATTGTTTGTGAGTATCATGGGTGTTATTGGTCAGCAGCGCAAACGGGATAAAAAGTTCACTCGAATGTAGCCGCGGGTTACACTCTGTGCTATTTCAGACTAAAAGTTTTATTATTATCCCTGTACCAAATTTCACCTGTACCTACTCGGTTATTGGGCGTGATTGATTGATGAATGAATGTCCAAATATATTCAAATGTCGAAATACATTCAATTTTCCAAATACATCCAGCTGTCTACATACATTCAAATATCTATACAAACTCCTATTGATATATTATAAATATGAACATTGCGTGCTACTAGTAGTAGGAAAGTTGAATGTCCAAGTGAGTTTGATTGTATGATCAGCAGGAAGTAGGTATTTGACTGAAATTTGCACAGATGTAGAGTACAACCGGGAATAAGATGCAGGCTATATTTGATGCTGAGAATTATTTTTTAGGAGTAGCAATCCGATTTTCCGGATTAGATAGTAAAAAACTTGAAATGGCTAACCCATTATTCCCTTATTTCATTGACAGCAAAATATGAGTATAAGGATACGTCTGCAAAAATTGAGGAATAATATTTTAAGTTCTCATAATGATCTTCAGTTTGAAAAATAATAACCAAGCTACGTAAAAATAACTACGAGTATAAACATGTTTTAATTTGACAAAGAATTCCAAACCGTGTGTGGTAACAGGAAGCATTCGTAAATTGGCCTCTGCACATGCATACGTCATAATTTAGACAGTTTGACTTAGGTCTCACTGCCCGCGAGTAGCGACTAACTAGAGACTTTGTAGAAACCTCTCAAGGTTATAAGTTATTTTATTAATTACACTTCAAAACAGCATTTTGGATGATTGGGTTGTACATACCTTATTATATGATGTTGGTCAGTGCATCATTAAAATAAATAAAAATTGTGGTGCCATTTCAGTTATTAAATTTTTCATAATTTCTAATAATAACATTATAATATGTACATATAGGTACATATGTAAAACCTGTTATATGATATTTATTTATTATATTTAAATGTTAAACAGCTTCGTTCAGTCAACACACATATGCAATCATACAAATTGTAGATTAGTACATTGACGTACATAAATTCTCAACTGAAAATAACAAAATGAACAAACCAAATTATTACACTATCGACGTTTCTTAAAAGCCTAAATATTGACTTAACCTACATATAAAATAAATGTAGGATACATAATTATTTAATAAGTGCATTTGGCGTTTTATGATTATATTTTCGCCCACGGTATGACAAAATACCAACGCAAGAAAATAAAGACCTCGTCTCACTCGCAGCTAAATTACTGACACCTTCATTTTGCCCTTTTCTTTTTGCAACATTAATTTGCATCTGTTGCCGAGAGCCGTATGATTCATGCGACTTTAAAATTCACATACTAGATGTGTTTAAATATTAAAATGTCATGTTATAATATCTCGTTTCCGATGTGTAGATTAAAATACTTTGGCGATTATATTGTTTTAATTATTAGTTAAGGTATCAAATATCGTACCAGGTGTTCATTTTGACGAGTTTGGGATAGGTTGGTGAATGTCTTATGAATACTAGTTTAAAATACGGTAAAAGCAATTTGTATGTTTATTAATAATTTAAAAGGTTTTCTTTTTGCTCTGACTACTAGTTTATCCTCATAACATAGTTTTTAAGAAATTATCCTACTAAGATTCTAAATGGTTTCCCTTTTACGCTATAACGGGTGAACGATTCCGGATATTTGTTTTTGTAGATCAAAAAAAATTGCAATCGATTTTACTAACAAGGTCAAAGGCTGGTGTTACGAGTGGGTTTGAGTGTAATGGCCAGGCTTCGAATCTCTCGATTGTAAGGCCGACTCCTAACCACTACTTATGCTATTTGGCACAAAGATTATTATAATCCCTTTCAGAGGGCGCTAAGAGCTAAATGCGACTTTTGGGGAGAGGGCAACAGCCCCACCCTCTGAGCCAATCCTATGATGTGGCTAAGGCGTCGACAGGACTGTGTCAAACATATCAGGAGATAGTGTACGAAGATTCAGCTTACCCCTTTTTTGATCGTGCTTAAGAGGAGCCCTGCAGTGGAGGATCTATGAGATCTCTGAGCGGTTCTCGGCGCCCCCAAAGATCCGGTGCCCGGGTTCATCGCACCATCTGCACCAAAGTGAGCAAACCAGCAAAGTGAGGTGTTCAAGGGAACATCAAAAAAAGGGACATGGAACACTTTATTTTTTCGCCAGACAGAGAGCTGTGGTAGTTATGACAAAAGCTTTGTATGCAATTATTATTATTGGCGGATGATAGTGGCTGACCATTCTGAGCAACAATTCTATGTTGGTGAGGCACACGTCAACATCACAGAACTTTATTATTGATGATAATTATTGAGTTTCTACATACAGGTCGGGGCCGCGTTTCGAACCGGGTGGTCCATTTGCATTTGATAAAATATTGTTGATATGGACGTTTTGTAAGTGCCGTTTACTGGTCTATGCAGAATAAATGATTTTTGATTTTGATTTTGATTTTGATCATCAATAATATAACATTTGCTTCTTATTATCATCACAATATGAAATCTTCACTATTGATTTCTAAGCAAAATCTAAGGAGTACCTGAAGCAACTTACTCGCTCCATTGTTATTCAATAGTTCTCTAATACCTCGTGTAGTTTTGATCAGTTTGTATTAATTAAAATAAAACTCTCATAATTAGATTATTTCACACAAAAACTTAGCTTTTTATACCACCACGAAATTTCATTGAAATATCATTCCAACATGTTTTTATACTGGATCACTCACACCTTTTTTTGTTCGTCGTACACTCAATGAGTGAGGTGAGATATTATAATGCTATTAGTCTATATGACCGGTCGATATATCATTCGGGGGCGGAGATTCTATCGCCGACTAAATGCGCCCAAGAATTTTCGACGTCTTCATTTTTTTTTCTTAAGTTTTTGCCATCTTGAAAATATTGTTCCGAATGCCATTAGCAAGTCGAAGGCTTGTGTTAGTGCCAAATGAATCCGATCCTCCTTTATGATTGTTCATGCGCTTCTTGGGTGAATTAGACCTCCGTGGTTTGAACGACTAGTTCTTTTTTTATTAATCAGCATAGTCTGTTTGGTTTTTATGACATAATTTGATTGCTGGTCTTAATGACTTCTATTTATACTACTGAGAAATATAATACTCATGACTAGGGCTATTATTAAGATATGCCTAATATTATATGTTTAATGTCTTTATGTTGGTAACTCTGTAGTAGCGTCCTTGTGACAATACCTATTCTGGTCTAAGTTCTAACTATTCTGGAAGGAAACTTTTATTATTGTATTAAACGGTGTATTTTAGTATGACGCATAAAGTAAGTTTATTTAAGATTAACATTGTTACCACTAAAAATATACAATTTTATTCAAAATTGAAAAAAGGCTGTTATGGGAAAAATGCAACGCAAAATATAATATATCATTTAGGATAAAAAATATCGTTGAATTAATTCATTATCAAATTGCATACTTGAGTATCAAACATTACTTGAGTTTTATTATATTTGTTTTTTTTATTATTGTGTTATATTATTGCGTCCAAAATGAGTAAGTTGGCTATACTTAATTTGTGGTACATTCTTTCAACCTGCACCTACCTCATTGTATTTCTGCATCACCCTAAGGTGGACTGTCAGATGCCTTTGACATTAAGTTCGCTTTCGTACAATTACTATGCCTAAAGTTTGAAAATAATATAAAAAATAAAATACACCCAAACATACTACATTTATAATATTGGTGGAATTAACATTCAATACCAATATTGGCTTCACTTTTCATATCATTTAAATAGAGTCATCGAAATTAAACTCAGACCACATTTCAACCATGAAATGATGAACGGATTGAAACGATGACATTGTATATTTTCATAACAGCCACCAGAACTATTAAGGCTGGCCGCACACATTCAGAATGTCCCCTTGAATTCATAATCGGAATTTATATTTCTAAAGTCTAGCGTAACACATTTTTATAAATTCATATTGATCAATTAATTTAAAGTTACACGTTTTTTGCAAATGTAATTATGGAAGCGTAATGAATGGGCACTAATCGCACTCCATTTCACTAAAAAGTAATATTTTTTTTTAATCTGAGTGAGTATCTCTTACATGCTATATAGATTAACATGCGATCTGAATTTGTACAGTTCCGGATTGATTCTCTATGCTCGACATCCCAGTGGTGACGGAAAAGAATACTCACCACCTCATCTCATCTGAAGGGACTGTAAGAAGTGACTAACGGAAAACGTAAACGCATTGTGAAAGAAGGAAAAGTCAACATAACCCGTCTGGAAAATAGTCCTCATGAAAACAGTAGAACAAAACCTCACAAAATTGGTAAAGACCTATGTCCACTGTCCACCAGTAGCTTGCCGAAAGGCTAATTGATTTCTTGTCAATATCATTCGGTTAAATATCAATATGAATAATTAAATGATCTGTTATATTCCTAATGTGTATGGAGTATAATATTTTTATAAAAAGCCAGACGTTCTGTATCAATAATATATATTCAGATTCTGAATATAGATAGTGTGAGGCCACCCTAAGAGGACATAAAGAATACGCCAGTCATAGAGCAGCCATCAGCTACTTTACATCAAGTGTAGAATTCGTCGGTACGTTAACAATTCCCAGATGAAAATAGGCGGCTACTTAATACAGTTGTCATCGCCATAAAACTATTGTAAGGGGCGGATGGATTTTTTTTCTCTATCACGCTATGGGAGGCGACCACACTGACTCGTTTCAATGGACCGGCCGCATCTATTCGTAAATACAATAAAACTTAATATTTACGTTCACTCCAAGCAATAAAGATACAATAAGCGAGTACCCAGTAAATGTATCCGCGGTCGCTTTTCCGATCCGATATATTTTAATTTTAGCCTTAATACGGAATGATAAGGTAGGTTTTTGGTTGAGTTTATTCGTTATTTGAGGTTGATACTCATTGTCCGTTTATAGAAGTTATTTGTAAAGTTGCGCATTGTCTTAGAGGTTATATTTGTGTTTCGTAAGAGATAAGCAAGGGATGGGAAAGGCTGTGAATGTCTATTTTTTTATTTCTTGTTTATTTTTGGCAGTAAGCTGTCGGTTGTTCGTAGTTGTTTGAAATAAACAACGTTTGCTAGGTGATTGTGCAAACGAATGATTTCTGAGGAAGTTGGAGAAAAAATTAGGTACATATTGTTTTTCGTATTTGTTTTAAATTCTGGTATTGTATTGGCGTTTGTTTGGTTTGAGCTAATTCGTAAGTAAATGTTTGAAGAAAGTTATGTTAATAGGTATACAATTAACATGAGTCTCATAAATTGGACAAGCTAATTATTTATTTTTTCTCAATTTATGGCGTCAAATTAACATGTTCGAATCTCAAGTCTACATCTTTATTGTATTGACATATTATTGAAATGAAACCACTTTTTGTTGTCTCGCGATAGATTTGGTATTATTTCCTCTTAACTTACACTTCTAACTCAACTATGGCTGCTAGTCAAAACGTTGAACTTCTTCTTCTTCTGTCGAATCGACGGCATTTTCGAGTTGCCCATCAAGGTGTAGTAATTTGTTTCATGGAGAGGGCCCGAGCATAGGTTTC
Organism: Pelosia muscerda; assembly: GCA_963691645.1. NCBI lineage: Eukaryota > Metazoa > Arthropoda > Insecta > Lepidoptera > Erebidae > Pelosia > Pelosia muscerda. The sequence goes on from OY829100.1 coordinate 5,298,431, forward strand.
GCTCTTCGGAAATGCTCACTACGTTCTTTACCGTCGGACTAAAAGTAAATAATAGCAAATATATCGCGATAATATTTTTGCTGTGTGATTACTTCATAATAAGTGGATAGTCAATATTATAAACGGAGTCATAATAAGCGGATTCCACTGAAGATCAATGAGAAGTCACAATTTTTCTTTTTTTAGTCTTAGCCATTCCATTGTGGTCGTACCAACTCGTGCCTTTATACGTCATACATCTATTCACGTGCCTTCAAATACCATGACGCCAACAGCCCTAAAGGCAATAGCCCTAAAGGCAACAGCGCCATCTTGTGACGTATGCCGTCATACCAATTTCAAGTTCACAATGTATTGTATAATTTCAAAGTTACACATCTGCCGGGCGTTCTATGACGACCACATTTATATATATATACTAGTTGCCCCGCGAACGTCGTACCGCCATATTTGTTCTGTCTTATTGAAATTCAGATCCCGTTTCCGCTACACCTTCTATTCAAATTTCTTCTGCTCTCGATTCACGCTGCAGATTCTATTCATTTTTCATGTGTATTTCTGTTCCCGTTCTCGCTGCACCATCTATTTAATAGGGCCCCATAAAGTGTCTTATGCCCGTTTCCTGGTTCTCAGCTACCTTCACAACAAAATCAATCATGATTTATAAATATAAAGAAAGTGATGGTAGCTTTGTAGGCAAAGAGTGTCGACTCTTAGTTTACGAATGAGAGGTTTTGAGTTCAAATAAAGGCATTATTACCCTTAAATGTTAATCTATTCCAAGCTCAAACCATTTAGATTGGGCAGGGGTCAGAGGGGGTGATTTTAGTGTATAATATTGTATAAGAACACTCTTACGAAATATACAGTCAGCGACACCATTCAGTCTACGTCACATAAGTCAGTCTTAGGATGTGAGGTGATAATTAAAACATCTTAAATTAATTCTAGTTTGCTATTCAAAGAGGGGTTTGAAATGAAAGAACCACAGTAGCACACACAGTTCAAATTCATTCAAAACTTTAACAATACCAATAAATTCAACTCATTTATGCATCACAATATGTGCCATAAAACATATAGACAACGCCATCTAGAAAAAAAATACACAATTTATGTATTCCCGTTGTTGATTCTTCAAGAAATTTGGTCACCCGTGAAGTTCTTATACATTTATCAAAATTTAACCTTATTGAGAAAGGAATTGAGTAGTATTTTACCCGGCGCAAATTTTCCAAAATTACTCAACAATGCTTAACAGCTCGTAATGAGCCTTTATTCATTTCCACTAGTCTTAATTTCACGGCAACCATTGTCCAACACACTTCTGTTTCACTGAATGAAGTTGCTTTACGGTACGTTTGAAATATCGCAAAGAATTTAGCACCTTAGTCCCTTGTAATAAGGTGCATGGTTCATTCAATTGGCAAATTAAGCGAATTTAACGTGACTACCAAAAATTATGGCACGGATTTGTTAGCGTGAAGGAATGCTATTGACAATGCACACTTAAATTTTGTATGTTTTAATTATTAGTCCGCAATACCGTTAAAATTAGGAGCCTTGCCTTATTTGTTCAGTGGCTGTTGTTATATTTGCATACACAATTGGTGAAAAAATTGCTTTGTATGTTCCATCTTTTATACTTTTACATTCTATGATTGACTATTACAAAATTGTATTTATAGAGATCATCGTAATTATGGTATAACCAGATTTACTGATAATTAATGTATTTTTATGTATTTAGCTTAGGATTGTTTGAGATTTGACTATGTTTGAAGTGTTGTAGTGAACTGGTAAACTCTTTAAGCTGCCTGACATTATGACCAGGTTTTACTGAACGTAATAGTTAAGTGAATATTTACTCTAAGCTCAGGTATCACTGACTGTGTTAAATAGAGAAATAGTGTCAATGAACCTATTATCTTATATTATTATTTTTAAGTATAAGTACTTGTGAAAGAGTAATTTTAAATTGACATCTTTAAAGGTGACATGCATGTTAATAGACTCGCTATGAATGCCTAAGACTTTGTGAAGAGGTAAAAAAGCTGGAAGGTAGACCCTTCAAGAAGGGCATGGTAAGGTTTCTATAGGGTCGGTAGACTTGTGTCATAGGGGCGTCACACTTGTAAGCAAACTTTTTGGGCCACGTTAACCACTTCCCATGATGTGTGGTCAAAATGAAATAGGTATGAGTTGTGTACCTAAAATGTACTTATTGAATATTATTTTTTTTATTTATAAAACTTTATGCACAGTGTACATAGGCGGACTTAATACCACAGGCATTTTCTACCAGTCAACCAGAGGTGGTGCAGAGAAAGACTCATTAGGTGCATTATTGAGAGTTAAATGTACCGTATGTAAATTTGAACAGTACTTTTAAGTAGGCATTATAGAGGTACCTAACTACATATCTACCTTATACACACAGTACGTGTTTTTGGGCTGCCTATTGAGGATAGCACGCGTTGCAACTGTGATGGACGAGCTCAAATCCACCAATGACAGATTGTATCAGAACAATCCACGCACGATTTTTCTTGCAAATGAGGTGCAAGATCCGTTTATTTTACTGTGAGCCCATCTTCACCAAACCGATAAATTTAAAACTAGATTGCAGGAATGAAACACTTAAATCACTTAGAGCCACATAGACATCTGGCGTCATTGGGCTACACCCAAAACACAAATGTTCAATTAGCAAGCATCTTGAACATATGCTGCGTGCGCCACAAACCCTCTCACGTCAACACATGCAATCGACACGTGCCGCCTTTTTTGTATTTCAGAAGCACTTGAGTGGGCTTGTCATATTTTATTACTTTTAAATCGGTTTTATTTTTGGTTTAAAGTAATCTGCTATTTGGTAGTTCCGTTTCTGTGTTCTTTTGTTAAGTAAAAAAAATGTTAAGCTAGTGCTCTATTACAACGTATAGTTACTACGTAGGTATACAATTTTTTTATTAATTACAATGTAAATTTTGTTTCAATTTTATTATAGTTGCGGAACGCTATGATGGCCGTTTTGACACGAATGGTTTTGCTTGGTTTCTTTTTAGGTGCGCTTAATGTTGGACAACGAACTGTTAGACTAATAATTAAAGAATAATATGGCAAGACTGACTTCAGACACCAAAAAAGGGACAACGAGCAAAATCAGTCGTGTCAAAACGGTTATCATAGCGTACCGCAACTATAGTGTTCAACAATTTCTGACGAAAATTCTGAAAAGTAGATGACATATAAGTATGCTATATTTATCTTTATTAGTACAATTTTTTTGCATTTGGGCATATTGGCTCCAGGAGGCTTTCATATTCACATTACCTATATTATTTTTTTTTAAAGTTATCTGTTCCTCTTCATTCGAGCGCCATTAACTAGTAGGTACTAAAATGCAATTTATTAGGTACCAACTGTTATACCTGCGGATCCATCTACGTGAAGCTTTTGATCCCGTCCCCTCTGCTCCGTAAAAACCGTCTAACTTCAAGGAATAATTTAAAAAAAAATTAATTGGTACAGCTGTCTTCGAGTTTGGCACTTAACAATATATTTGAGATTCATTTTTATTCATCTAGATTATTTAAAATGTCAAAAAAGTATTTTAATTTGTAAATAATAATAAATTTGCAACATTTACATCTGCCAGGTGTGCCCACAAAGGCTCGTTTTTATTACGGCTGTACTCATTAAATTCAGCTTTTGCGCACTAAAATTAAAAGTGAAATAAAATGTATAAAAGTCGAAGTGAAACAAATGTATACTGGTGTTTAAAAACAGTTCCAAATTGTAAACTTTACTACACAGTATAGACCGCCCGCGTTGATGTCTTTACAAGGGCTCACTCGATCGCGTGGAATGCTAAAGCGTATGTTATTTTCTGAATAATGTGAAAATGATCTTACAATAACATAAACAATACCTAAAAAAATCTACTGTTTATGTATTAACAACTCGATACTTAATAAGTTAAGTAAACTTTACAATGGTGTAATGTAAAAAATATAAATTAAAATTATAATTAGAATACCCACGTCAAGTTAAAAATATTAAATTAATAAATTACAAACACATAGGTACTGTACATAGATAAATTATATTAATATTACTATATATTCAAAAAAAGAATTTTACTGAACGAGGTGCATGATTTCAAAACCTTCGTAGTAGGTCGTTCGGCGTCGACAGCACGTGGTCGCAGTATTGCGGCGCGCGCGCAGCCCCACCGCTCGCTGATTGGCCGCCGCCGCCCCTCCCACCGCGACGCGCGAACTGCTGACTCACGCGCATTGTACAACCGTGTCTCAAGAAATCATTAATTTTCATATATATTTTATATAGATTATTTATTATTTAGTTAATATTAAATTAGATTTAGTTAAACATTTTTATTGTTATTATAAATTAAATTGTCAATTTTGCAAATATAAATTAAATTAATTCATATTAAAGTAGGTTCAATACAATATTTTTCCTTTTTATTAATTAAATAAAAAATATATAAATTTTATTTTACACATACATACACATTTGCTCTGAGATAGGTTACCTAGGTACACATCTCGGCTTTCTGATGATGGTTAAAATAGTTAGCTATTACTTAGATACCACATATAATACCTATAATAACTTCTTAATAGACATTATTTTAATTAGGTAAGTAACAGAAGCTAATATTGAGAAGAAATTCCCATGCATCAATAAAACAGAATTATTAAAACAGGTGCTACACATATACCCGGTAGTTATATCAAGAAATATGTATGTAATATACAAAAAATCATTTTACATCTTTATCATCTAGATATGATATTAGATATGTAATAAACCGATTTTATTTTATTGATGTAACAGGTAGCAAAGATACCTATATATTTTTTTAAAGTATCCGAAGATTTAAAAAAATAAAAAGATTTAATAATACCATACGTATCCTAACTACAAAATGTAAACATAAAGAAGATAAACCATTCATTCTTACGATTATTAATACCATAAACAATAACCCCAAAAATTGCATATTATTATATCAAATTAATTATTGTAACCCTCTACGTACTTAACCCCATCATAATCCAATTACACAAACTACCAAATAACCTAATGACCTAACAAAGATTATTGTAGCACTTCGAAAAAAAAAACAGAAGTGCGAGACCAATCGGGCGGTGTGTGACAGGTAGATGCCTCCCACCAATTCCGTGGCGACCCCGCCTCGATGTCCGTAGCGGTGCCGGAGTAGTACCCGTCAGACGTAAATGTGCCTCGACGCGCCGCGCTCATGTGACCGCGGGTCCGCCCATCGCAATGCAGTGCTTGTGGTTATTTGTGATCTTTCTGTGTTTTACGTGCGAAGCCGCCAACAAGCCTCGGAGAGGACGCGGCAGTATGTGGTGGTAAGTTCTACGTTTACATATCGATTTTAACTCATACGCACCCTTATGACTATAGGTATGTAACGTGTTGACATCGTTACGTCATAATCACGACACAAAATTTGTGTCAATATCTGATGTTATCTATACAAATTAAAAAGTCTAATAAAAAACAAGTACTTGAACAGCTTTGTAATAACTCAAATATGAATAAATAATAGGTTAATTATATATCATTTTGATTCAAGTTGTCGTAAAATATATCACTGTAAGCGAGTATACCTATCACTGTTATGTTCGAGACATAACGAGATGTAACAGTGTTTTTACAGTGTGTACATTGTTAACAGATATTGGAATAATTGGGTTCGGAATAATTAGCGGACTATTAAACGAGGCATAAAAGTTGCGTAGTAGTGTGAAATCGATAATAGTGTAGTTACAATTAGTTCTGTACTACGTTTTGAGAGTTAGCTGTTATACATATAACGGGTTACGTGTGGAAATTGGATTCGTTATAATTGATTTATTGTAACAATATGAAAATAAACTAGTATTGTAACTAACTGTATGAATTAGAGGTTTGTGTGGTGTGTTTGAGGCTTTAGGTGTAGTAATATTGATATGATACTACATAATTGACCTCTTTTGTTGGTACAGTTGAATTCAAAAGTGGTTTACCAATATCAAGTTACTGATTGCCCTAGCTCTGAAACGTTCATAAAATAATAGATAACACATGCTATGCATATTATTAACTTATATTTTACACATCAATAAACTAATTGATTTATTTCAATTTTATTTCAATGTCAAGATACTTTGTCAATGAACTTAAGAGTTCGACTGTACTTAAGCTCAAAATAGATCAATAGATAACAAACATTTAATTAGAAAACAATGCGATTAAAACATCTTTAAAAAACAACATAACCACAATAATTTTATATCGTGATAGTTGTGCCTCCCGTCATCTCTTGTTGCGTTCTCGGTGAGTGACAGAAGCATCAAGGTTTATTTGCATACACTATCACTTCGCTCCCGGTATGCGACTTACCTAATCCCTGAGATAGACTTAAAAATCTACTAGAGCTGGCATTTCACACATTTGAGCGATTATTTACAAATACACTACATGAAATATTTTAATTAAAATTATGACTAACTTATGTAAATTAAAAAAATAGTTGTTGTGATACATATCTAAATATTTATTCACAATTGCAATTTATCATAATAAGCGTTTACAAAACGCGATAAAAATTATGATAACATTGATATAACGCAAATTCTTGTAATAAAAATTATTAGAAGTGAATACTTTAAATAACTAACACAATGAGCTATATATAATTGCATATGTCATTATTATTTTAAACAAGTGTACTGTTTAAAATAATAATGACATCTTCATTAAGTCTAACTTACAATTTTCGAGAATTTGAGATTGTCATTAAGTTGACCCAGACATGATAATTTTATTTACGACTACAACACAATTGCTCAATCGTTATATTTAGAAGACGCGAATTAAAAACCAATTAACAACTTATAATAAATTATACAAAGAACGCAATAGACACAAAAATAGTAAACTTCATGAACGAAAACGAAAACATAAAATTATTATCAACATTTATGTATCACATTATATACTTAGATCGAAATTAGTATGTAGAATTTGGTTTAAATAATAACAATGGCATGCATGTTATACAGACTATAACCACCCTCGAGTGTAAAACCTTTTAGTGCATTTTAATGCAGATTTTCAAAGCTACTGGATTTTTGCCGCAGCAAAAGATGGCTGTCTAAATGGCAATTCAGCTAGAGTTCGACAAGGGCGGTTTGGTAGGGCGATTAGTGAAGCGACAAGCCGCATGGCGAAAATCGACTTGTATAGACCTTTCATAAGGTTGACTGTCATTTTTTATTATTCATTGATTATTTCCACTAAGTCAACCAAATATGGTGCATAGGTGCAGATTCACTAGGTGCATTATTGACAGTGAAACTTATACAAATAACAAGGAATAATAGTGTGAAGTAGTAATCGTTATTATTATCTCAGCATTTGCATACACTATTACTTCAATCTCAGATGTTTTAAGACCTTTAGCTTTGAGTCAGTATCCGCTCTTCACATTTATTTCTTCCTTCACTTCCTATTATCGCCTTAAGAATCTATGTCAGAAAGGTTCATTCTTACCGAGAGGACCGTCGGGTCGGCATGGCCAAGCATTTGTTACCCACGTAAGCAGTCGCTGCAAAACCTTATTAATAGGCCAGATGTAAACGTGGTGTGCTAATAACATATAATATCTGTCTATCTGTCTAACCATCTATCTACCTATCTATCTATCTGAGTACCTATCTTCCATGATTGAAGCGAAGGAAAGTGTGGTACGTGTCACCGGCTAGGCATTTCTAACTTTATTCTAATTGTTCCCATTTTAGCTGAGACCTGAAGCTGTTAATCAGCTCCCTACCTACCCTACCTACCTAACTTCATAATATACCAACGCTATAGACGACACGTGTAAAGATTGTGTACACTTAACTAAACTATGAATTTAATCTATCTACCTATCTTTCTAAACACGGTTAAACAAATGACGCAATTAATTAAGCGTCAACATATGAGCTAACAACACATAAATAGTGCACTAATTAGCAATGTATCAAGCGCAACATTATGTTGATATTGAAAATGCACAAGCGCAAGCCAGGAGGTCGTCGAATATTTACGATACCAATAAACTTGTTCAAAGCTCAACCATTTTGTATGTTTTGTATATCTTAAATTCTTCTTTTAATTAGGAATTCTCTTATAAATCAAATATTTACATTCGCACCTATATATTTTTACCTACTTCCACTTTAATCCCGACGGACCCACCAACAATGGTGAGGTCGGTTTAGTCGGTTTGAGTATGAATATTCCCACCCTCCCTTCCAGCTATAGCCGACGATGGTGGTTTCCATGGAGATTTCCACATGAAGAAAAAAAAGGGGAATACTAGAAATTTAAGTTATTATTTCTTTAAAAAAAACTTCTTAGACCTCCGGGGAAGTACCGACGGCAGTGGGTAAGTATGTCTATGTAGGCCAGGGTTTCCCCACATAGTAGACAGCTAGACATTGTACAGACTGTTTGTTTATTAAAACAAAATGATGCCTTTGTTTAGTCTATCATAGACAGAATAGTTTTGTATGAATGAATTTCTCAGAACGTATGAAATGTTTAGATGTTCATAGATAATTGATCTAATTCCATATTCTATTTTAAACATTGACAATTTTTATTATAGATTGAAGGTTAAGACTATATACAAACTCTATAGACTACTGTCTACTACAATGCGACATAAACAAATATTACTGTATCAAAATGATACAAGATGACTTAAACATACATGTCATGACATGCACACATTGACAGTTGATAGAATAATATTGATATATTACCTTAATCAACATATGCGTATTTCTAGTCGTTTTTTCGCGATGCCGTTAATTAGCAATACTGTGTCTATGTACCTAGCTGTATATAGACAAAGATTGAACTTTTGGCTAGGTGGTAGGTAACCCAGTAGATTACCTTTTTACCAGGTTAAGCAACGTTTGGTCGGTCTTGGAATGGGTGACCGACGGCTTAGCGTGCTCTTCGAAGCACGGAGGTGTCTCAATGTGTCAAGAATAGTCATCCATCTTCAAACTAACTTGGTTAATATTACTTAACTTCGCAAAATGCTTAGCCATGTGCCTTGTTTTTTACGCTTTTGATGTATTTCACTACCGTCGCTCATTCGCCTGCGATGGCTGCAGTCGTAGATTTAATTATCCCTCGGCGAAAATAATTGTAACAATTATTTTGCGGTAGATTATGCGTGTTTTTAATACGCTTTTGTTAGTTTCACTTGTATGTTTACTGGTCTGTATGCTTGTTATTTAATATTTAGTTATGGCAACTGTGACTCAATATGACTGTTATTGACGCGTTCGTACATTTCTCAGAATTCAAACAAGTTTCGAAACATATAATAATATTCTAGAACATACTAAACATAACCATTATGGGTTCTTTATCGTTATCTAGAATATAATATAAATATACCTATGTTATTGCTCACCCTCTGGCAGACCATTACTTTGTTTACAACCTTTTAAAAAACTGTTTATGACTTTGTAAGGACCCTTCACGGGTGAAAGCAAATCAATACTAGACAAACTCCCACTATTGGAGCCAACGAAGGAGTCGTTATTTGTAAAGAGAACTTATTAAAACCGCGCGTCGTTCTGTCGCGGGAATTTGTTTGCCACACCCTAGGCTAGAAAACTTTAGCTACTATTTTGTGCTCCATCCACACGCTAAAGAACACTGTAGCGAATGCCTTTGCCCACACACCCTTTCAACCTCTCGCCACACACCAAGAACATCCTCTCTACACGTCGCCAACACGTGTGCAACGTGTGGACGGGGCATTATTATGTTTTCGTTATTGTAAGTACTGCCAGTCGTTGTGACACGTAAAGAAAATAGCAAGAAGTATGAAACTCATCTATTTACCTTCTGCGCCACGCTCCAAATTCAATTCCATCTCACTTAGGAACCGTGAGATATTTTTTTTTGTTCTAAACAGCTTATCTACTACAAAGGTACTATTGGCTGACGTGAATTATTCAACAATTCAATTCAATTTTGAATTTGGAATATTTATAAAGAAAAAAGTCATTCACCATCTTTGCATTAAGCGGTGCAGCTTTTACTTCTCCACTTAGCATGGTCTTGTACATCCATGGTTAAGAGACCATTAAATTGGCAAGCATGTCAACCTCTAAGACGTCAAGACAGCGTTTTTAGGGCATATTCTTCTTACTGTGACCTGGCAGGAGCGTCATTGCCAGACATCTGTGCTAAAAAGAAGAAAGTATTCATTTTTATACGCCACCTCTATTTTTTATCCAGGCACACAACTCATTATCTAGATATTAAAAATGTCAACAACCAGTGGCGCGTGCTATTGCATTGTACAAATACGTCTTGTTTAAACAAATTATTAATTTTAGATAAAAAGAAATATTAGCGCAAACTGTGACGAAATTGAGCTTTGAAATGAAAGGAAAGGGCAAACAAAATTATCATACCCATGATAATTATAATATTCAATTTAAAGCTTATAATCCATTTTATTGTATACAGAAAAAGTTTTCTTTGCCAGTAGTCTCCGTGGCTTATGGCTGTTTGCAACAACAGAGGCGTTACAATTGCTAATTGTGCTAATTGCGCTAAGCTAAAATTAAAAACAAATATTAATAAATCCTAAATATCAGTAATTTTGCAATTGATTATAGTAATTTTTTTCATCATGTATGTTCCTAAATCCATAGATTAGAAGTATTGATTAGAATTTGTAATGCAGTTAGGATGTGCCTTGAATTGACGCATAGTATTTTCTTAGCAATATAAAAGCTGTATACCAATTATGAAATGTACCTATAATATTTTTGACAAATGTAGGTACATAATTATTGTAACACTTTGACATTCATAAGTGCTCTTTGTGTGCCTAAATTGAATAAATGAAATTGATTCTTTGATTCTTTGATCAATATGTCATTCTCTGAGCCTATTCTCAACTCAGTTGGGGTTGATTTTCTAGTCTAACTTAGATGCGGCGAAACTTCCATATTTTTCGTGAACCAATCGGCGAAGTTCTGTAGTTAAACTAGTCGGACTATTGAGGGCTCCAACTACCCGTAATGACTGCTATAGATGTTCGTATGGCAACTGGGAACGATGCCGACGGCTTAACGTGCTCTCTAAGGCACGACCAGACCAGCGGAAATAGCTATATTCATGCATATAAGACTGACTGTGGTTTATAATGAGTAAGTTTTTATTCATTTATACAACTATCTATAGCTAAATGTACTCTGTAGCTTATCTAATTTAAAAATTATTTTTGAACAATTTTATAGCCCATATGCCGTCGGCATTGCAAGGCAGTTGTTTATTAACAGAGCACCAGATTTAACTAATTCTACGTATACACAACTGCAAATCACTGCAGGAGCAGACAGAGGTGTAGTGACACCCACATTTCGCCAACTATGATTTTCAACCTCACGGAATACATTGCGAGTCTATTGCCGTCAAGTGGGTCTATGTTACGGGCTGTTTGTTTACTGGATGGAGATCCTTAGTCACCTTCTCCGCCAGTCACGTAAAGAAATGGGATTTTGACAATAATATAACATTACTATGGATGTGTAGCTCATTATGGAACTTATGTAAGGAAATACAAAGATGTTATATATATTGCATGTATTTTTTTTAAATACTCTTAAATAACATTATTGTATTCTTAAAAATAAAAAGGCTTTCTATTTTAACATATAAACACGTATAAGAGCAATCAAAACCGCGCGATACTATCGGTGCGCCGCGCGGCCCGACGGAGGCGTGAATTCTTTGAATGGAATTTTTACCCACTTTCTACAGAAACACTCGTAAATGTTACGTGAACTGTGTTAATAGTGGTACTTTAATAAAAAAAGTACCAACTCTTAATCCATCACAATGATTTATTACCCACACTTCACTTTCTGTGTACTTTTTCTGACGTTTCAAATAAAATGTCAGTCTTTAAACTTAACCCGTTCGCTTCACATTCATCAGTTTTATTAATTTTTAATATAACGTCAAACATAATAACTTTATGAAGATTAAATTGAACTAATAACTCTTATTTCCGATTCGGTAACTGAACAAAAACACGTAGCACACTATATTTCTGTTATGTTTCGAACATTTATTATTGAAAGTAGATACCGTAATGACATTCGTGACATTAATAGGCTCCACAATTAACATATTACATTTCTTTATATTCTTCTTCTTTATATTTATATTCTTTTTGGTCATATCACCGGTTCTACTCGACTGAATTTTTTATGTCTGACCTAACCCTATCAATAAAAAACCGAGTCCAAATCCGTTCAGTAATTTTCCCGCCCATATCGGACACACAGACAGAAAATTAATATTTTTGTGTCAGTCAGTATCGTTAATAGAACATAAGCCAAGTACTTTTTAAATATATCTAACATAAGTACAGATACGACCATTTTACCTTAACTGATTAAAACGTTTCATTAAAAAAACTGCATGAAAATTCATTCAGTAATTTTAGTTAACATATCGGTCACATAGACAAACACATGAAAAAACATTATCGTTAATATAACATAACTCGGTACTTTTTAAATATCTTCAACGTACAGACACGACTATTTTATAATGATAATAATTATAAAATATACATGTACAATCCACCTATAAATCTTATAAAGGTAATAAGATGAAACATAAGCCCGACCACTTAGTTCTTATAACAGCTGCCGGAAGATGGTATATCAGTCCCATTCTCTGGGTCTCCAAGCCCACACCATTAACGTGGACAGATTTAAAAATAAACCTGCAACCTACTTGAGTTGTGCCAAAATGGGTAAATTGTAAAACAAATAAACGTTTTGTTTGTATACCTATGTGGTTCGTTTCTGTACTTATAAAACAATTTATGAAATTTAAAAATAGAACTTTTAATAAATTTGCTCTAAATTGAAACTATTGCTTGCTGTGCCTGACTTGCTGTATTGGAATTTGTGTTTTCACACTTACATAAAAACACAAAAAGGACTGTAATGAAATTAATTAATGAGTGTTATTGATTTATTCTCTTACTCTTAATTACTGAACGATAATATTCATATGCGGTACATGAAATCTTTGTACACGGCGTCGAGAAAAAAAAAGAAATCGCCACACTTCACTTCATTCGTATTCATCACTCGTAGTCCATATTACATTACACTTGAAATCGCGTGCGGGCGTCGCGATACCCTGATAACTCCAACCACTATTACAAAACACCACATGTACTCTCTTAATTGAACACTCCAGTTTGTACGTAGAGATCTACTTAAAACGGTTTATAAACTTTGATATTTTGACGCCTCACGAGACGCCAACAAATTAAATAATAAGAACTGATTCGTATGCAGGACGCGTGTGGCGAATGAAGTCCTCCACTTTCAAGACATGTGTTGCTAAATTCAAATTGCAATAAAATTGTATCAAGGAAATTATGCCTTTGGCATTTTTATTAATTTTTTATTCATATAGCAGTTTATTTTGCCATGTACAGAGAATAGGCGATTACAGTAAATGAGATCACAGATATAATGTTATGTAACCCTTTATTTTTATGTTACTTTACAAGTTTGTGCTGAACTGACACATGTCAGCAACCAGTTACGAAATCAAGGTACACTTTTATTTTCGATCTTGATTATCCATGATTTATAATTAATTTACATATGTCTTTACGGTACCTAGTTTTGATGTAGATAGGTCAATGCTGCTCTTACTTTCATATTTTATTTTTAGATTTAGAATGAGAACGACACAGAATAGAAATGACACTTAATTACCCAAACAAGAAGACATAAGCCTCCAAAAGACAATATTTTGACACATTCACACAGGGTTTATCGCTGTGCAAACATTACGTTTGTTCGTGAAAGCCATTCAGAATTTTTTCTTCGAGGACTTTGTGTTGAACCATTATTTGATTTTCTACCAACGTGACAAGTGCAAAGGACCTTATATTATGGACAGGCAAATATGGATATCCCTCGTTTTTGTTTTAAAATGCTTGTGGGTGTAAACATAACCGGACTACAATTTATCGCACTTAAATACTTGTTTATCCGATACAAGTGTACATTTTAAATTGATTGATTTATGTCCTAGATAATCTAGTAAATCAAAACAATATGTCTGCTATTTTGAGTAGCTACTTATTGCGTTTAATAAGATTTGGCTTCAAAACAGTAACAAAACCAATCAGGCTTCTAACGATAAACTTATTAAGTTACTCAGTTCATTCTGTTATAAAATATTAAGTGTCGTTTTGACAAATGTGTAGAAGTAGTTTATATCTTATTGCCTGTTAATAATTACACTAATATCCATTTATTTCAATAAATATGAATAGAACAGGATTAATGATTGTAAAAAAATTGTCTGCCGTCGTAATAGGTAATCAAATTAAATAGACTTGCTAATAAGACGAAAATGACGCAGTATCACTTTATTCTTTACTAAATATAGAGATCAGTAGTCACGGCTTGTGTGTAAAGATTAACAAAACTATATAATGTAGTCTTACCAAACAGCTTCCTACGTGCTTTTAAATAATGACGTCATATCAATCGTTGTCATCGAAACCTATCAACTTAACTGTCGAGTGATCTTATCAACGTTTGTCTATTATTTTAAAAAGTAGAACAAAAATTTAAAACCATAACAGAGTCTCCATGAATTCTCGAAGGAAATGAGAATTTCCGACGAACACGTTCATATTTACGTAACACTCGACTACAAAGAAAAGCAAATAGAAAAGTAATACGATTTCCAGCGGTCCAAGCGCGAGGCACCGCGCGCGAGAGTGCACCGAGGCCTTTTTTTACTGTAGGCCGAATATGTTCCTCAAGCGAGGCCGAGTCAACAGGCCGTGATCTCGATCGCTCTCAGGCCGTGTTTACTCGCTCGGTCCTCAAGGATTAATGCGCGACGCAAATATTTATCTAAACGTCTGCGGATTGACAGTTCGGTCGTCAATTGTTTGTTGTCTTTACCTTTTCAAATGAGCATTTCATTTCGAGTTGCACCCATTGCCTTAAGTGGCGTTCGGGTTGTTTATTTTATTTTTCTTTCTTTATTAACTTTTTCGAAAGTATGGCATTGTCTTCTATAGTGACAAAAGTGAATCAAATCGCTTATGGATAATGTGATTTAATGTTTGTTTATGTTTGATTCTTTATGGTAAATTTGTAACAATTTATATTTTGTTTCAGGGGTATTGCCAAAGCAGGAGAACCAAATAATCTATCACCGATATCACCTGGGGTTTTGTACATGGACCCAGCAGTTCACGCAACACTAAGACGAAAACAGAGAAGGTTAGCCAGAGAAAACCCTGGTGTTTTGTCAGCAGTTGCCAAAGGTGCCAGCATGGCTGTAGCAGAATGTCAGCATCAGTTCAAACATAGAAGATGGAACTGTTCCACGAGAAATTTTCTCCGAGGGAAGAACTTATTCGGCAAAATCGTCGACAGAGGTATATTAATTTAAATAATTATATTCAAAATCCAGATAAATGACAAAGGTTGACGAGCTGATACTCAAATCACGACGTTATTGTCTTCAAAATAAATAAAACAAAAACTATACAATAAACATTGAGACGTTTTTGGGTACACGCGTCATTCATTTGTCTCAATTTTGATATCTCGCAACAAAACGATAAAGAGAACATTATAAAAGGTCGAAAGATAAGCCCTAAATACCCGTCTAAAATACTAAAGGCTTAGAACATTGAGAAGTTTAAGAGGTTGATATTTAAAAACAGTCAATCGAAAATCTACACTCGTGTAGCGTATTTAACCCTGCAAAAAGCAACGGCCCACAAAAAGATGTGTTTTGTATAAATCCCCAATCCCAGTTACAAAGAACGGCTACAAATTAAGTGATATCTTTAGTTGGCAACCCTTTTAAAAGATTTTATCTGTATTCAGCGGGAGGGTAGCGCGTCGGGGGCACATATAAAGGACTCATCAAGATAAAACATCCTGGATCAATTACATGAGGACGGTGATGTTTGAGTTCCCGTTCGTCGATAACTCTTTTTACGTTTTTCAATTCCGTTTTGTCGACGTATTTATGATATTTATAAAGTATAAAATATTTTTTCTCATTCTAATCAATGAGATCATAATCCGATTTTATTCTGTATCGATTCTTCAATAGAGAACGAAAAAAAACGTGTTTTATATACCCCATAAACACTGGTCTACAATTGCACGAGCGTCGAATCCATTTAGTTGATTTGAATGGATGTAGATTATTATCTATAGATATAAATCAGCAAATAGATACCCATTAGCCTCACAATACTGGTTACACAACTGAATTCAATAGGTTAGGGAGATTACGCTTCCAGTAATCTCTTTTATACAAGTTTACTTACGTTAAACATGGAATTAAGCATTTTATTTAACAGTATACAGACTTAGTTTTCAATTTAAAATAATAAACCTACATTTATAAAGGTACACTTCGGAATTAAAATGTTTTAAAACGCATTGCTTCAAGATATTTCAACGTTAAACAAAAAAATTGGTACCTTTATTTTTACCGCACTAAAGCTTATATTTCCATGACAAGCAAGTTTTAAAACCGTAAAACTTAATATTGTTGTGAGATCGGAGCTGCCCTATCTCCGGTGTCCGATTTCGATGCTTTGTACGCGATACGCCTTATTATGAGCCTGCGAACATCTGTTCGGAACAACAAAAATTATTCGCTATTATAACAAAAAAGGAAGTTTTGCGATTCAATACTGTCGTTTACATAATTATTTCAATCTGTAAGCATATCTTTTGCAACAAAAATATCTTATTATACCATGTCTATATTTAACTTGGAAATTGTTGCTAATATTATAATAAGATTTATGAAATAATTGTGTCCATAAAAAAGATTTATACCAAAAAGCTTTTGGTGGGATCAGAGTTCGTGGCGCGCGTTAGGGGGGTTATCTATAAAATTAAGAGCTCTGGCTGCCGTATCTGAAGCTAATTCGATCTCATTGTAGATTCACGATACATTTCGTGTCTGCCTGCTCCGGTTATTGACCCTCGCCTCAGAACGTTAATGAATAGTACAAGCTGTTTCGGTAAATGTCTCTATTATACGCTTGAGACGACTTGTGGTTAATGTGGTTTACAAATTAAGATCCTTCTTGAGTTTACCAACAAATTATAGGGAAGACTTTTTTGAAGGGCACTCTAGTTACAACATTTTCTTAAAAACTTCACACATTGGCACACACTGGTTCAGTGGGCTACAAAAGTTCACGGACAATTCGAATAAAAATTGTATTCAACTACTCAATTAGTTTAAGAAGCTACTGGATAATAGATCTCCTTATTGATTTAATTAAGTTTAGGCTACTGCTTACACGAGTTTACTCATTTCTTTTAAAAAATCTTGTTTGTTTAAGAGATTATATTCATCGATAGTTTGATTGTTTATTATGTTTATTAAAAACATAAACATAAACTCACGCCTTTATCCCCGAATGGGTAGGCAGAGGTGCTAGCACCCACATTTCGCCAGTTTATGTTTAGGTCCCAATGTAATAAGTGGCGAGCTTATTGTCATTAACCGGGCACTTATAAACCTGCGATAAATACACACATAACTGATGTTTATTAACGCTATCTATATACTTTGGTTAAGTTACACTTAGACTGTCAAAGTATTATAGATCTTAAGATGTCAAGGAACTTCCGGTATCCACTAAACCAGTGTTTTCCTTTTTGTTTTTGGCCCCCCCCGTTGTTCTTAAGGTTACCTAGAAGTAAAGAATGCCACAAAAGGGTCTAGTTGTGTTAGTAATTCATATAGAGGCAAAGTGTTATCTATTTGTGCATTTTCACTATCCACTGTCATGGCTTTCATCACATATAGGTATATTCATTTATTAATCTAATCAAGCGCGATGAGGATTGCTTCAAGTAGCTAATCTTAGGTGTAGTACCGAATTAATTTATTGATTTTATTCTAGGAACTTTTGATAAATTTAATGATATAATACTCATTTTTATTAAATTTACATCCTTCAACTTATCCTCACACCTTTTATTAAATATAAGAAAACAAAAAATAATTACGAATTTATGATAATTTAAAAACATAATTTTACCTAATTCAAATAAAAACTAACTTTTAAAAGGACTTAATAATTGTATCATAGAATAAGAGATTATATTTAAAGTGTGTATTTGGCTATTAATAAGCAGTTAATGATTATCAACCGTAAAATGTTAATGTAAAATGATATTAATTCGATAGGTAGCCCATTGAATTAATATAAGTTGACATATTAAATATACAATTTCTACGATAGAACAAGTATTGCCAGCAAATAAAAATGTGAAAAAGTCGTTGCAAGTTATTTATTACCGAGGATATGATTTTCGATGTTAATTTTTTTTACACATAAATTATGTAGTAGCAAACAAGATCCGTGAGAGTTTGAATTCTTACGTTTGCTATGTGACGTTGAAATCTAATAATAAAAAGATTGATATAGATTGCAATTTACCTATCTATTAAAATATACTGGTTCTCTTCTGTTAAAAATGAATTCGTTGAATACATTTATTGCTTTTTTAAAAGTATCTCAAGAAGAAGGGTAGGTACTCTTCTTTCAACTAAATCTAAAAATAATAAAATATGAATAATAAAAACTATAAAACTGATTATAAAATATTCATTATAAGCAGCATTTGTAACAAATCGCAATTAAGTATATGTTTACACAACACTAATTTTAGTAATAAAGAAGAAGTTATACCAGGTCGATAGTAGCCTCAGGCGTTCACATTGAGACAAATGGATTTATACCAAAATATAAATAATATGTTCTAGAAACGATTAAATTATTCATTGCTTTGAAAAAGAAAGAAAAAAGTTATATTAAGTAGGTAGTCGTGCAATATTATTCTTAATTTAGTTAAATTGATTTTTCATTTCAAAACCTTCGCGTTGGATGACACATTATTAAAAATTGTCAGTGCAACTTGGTTGAAACGTCAGACATCTATGACTCATCACGCATGTATCAATGACTAGTAGTGGAAATTTTTAGCAATCTTACTTTTTTACATACATACATATACTTACATACGTCCGTACATGTTAGTATATGTATGTCACGCCCGTAATCCCCGATTTCGCTATGATTTTCGGTACCAAATGGTCAGAGCTTTTTCTCTGTAAGAAACTGGTCGCGGGTTCAAGTCCTTCGTCAAGACTTTCGATTTTTTTAATTTAAAACCGTTTTGAGAAATAATAATATAGATATGTACAGACATGGCTAATTGTCATAATTAATTGTCATGGCTAATTCATCGGTCAACGAAATATGATATTACAAGGCAACAAATTATGTTATGTTAGTGAATATTACCGAATTCCTTTGTTACATCGATCATGTTTAGGCTCTGATTATAAATAAAAAATATTAAAGACTATTAATAAAATTATTGTTGACAAAATAATAAATAAATGAAAAAAAAATGAAAAAAACTGATTTATTTCAAGTACAGTGTATAAATGCAAAGTACTATTTTTCCAAATCAAAAGTCAGATATAGCACGAGTCTTCGGACCACCATCGTAATAATTTCACATGATAAAAAGAGCAAGGGGATTACAAAATTTATGTTATATGCGTGTGCATTTAGAGCATATTACTTTATTAAGGGCAGGCAAGGCGGGCGAATCTCGCGGCGAGTATATTACAGACCGCCGCAGCACACGATAAAAATATTTAATACATTGCAATTACGTTCATTTGCGAAAGGCATAAAAAATAAACGGATCCCCGGGGAGTACGTCAAAACGCTACTCAATAAATGCAAAAAAACTTATTTGAAACTCGCAAATACGATGTCCTATAATCATCAGTTTTTAGAGCATAGTTTTGTGTCAGTATTCATAGTAATTACAACTCCACTGCACAAAGCCCCCCCGGACGCAAGTCTAATAATTACTCATTTACACCATGTCACACCATTGACACTCGGACGCGACATCTTCATTTCTTTGTGGTGTAAACCTCAAGGATCGTATTAACACAAATGATGACAACGACACAATAGAACGGTCTTTATTCGTCGTGTCATTGTCGAGTCGAGGATAGAAAAATATATGGTCCGAGGTCCCGCAGAGATCCCCTGTGGTGTAGTTTAGCGATTCCGCTGCACTCGTACAAGCTCCACGGAAGCCAGGTTTACACCTAACGCAGCTCCTAATGGCAGGTAACTCGGCCAATAAAACCCGACCTTTTTTCAAATATTTCCTGTTTTGGTGTGTATCGTACGCGCACCCGAGATTCCGACGTCGTGGGTGGATAAAACGTATAAAACGATCGACACCGAAAATAAAGCCCATATAAAATGCGCTCGACGAAATATTTAATGCTCAATTAGATAAGCGTTTTAAGTTTTGTGGCGTTTGAATTGTTTTCGAGATAACGCGCGTTTTGTGAAACTGAAATGAGGCGATTAAGACCGTCCGGTCACCAGTTCGATGTTATTTATCGACAGAGTCCCAGTTTTCAACTCTTCGATGGTCCTTTTATTTATGGACAGCTCACTTAAAACGAAATTATTTTCGGTGTTTTTTTCTCGAGTTTGAAAACAAATGTCTTTGTCCATTGTGTGAATGGATGTCGTGGTGTTGGCTGGTAGCTAGTGGTAGCTGGCAGTGCTTTGTGCCACTCACAATGAGTGATATACGACCGACGTAATTTTGAATTGTCGCACCAGAGCCTCGGGACGCGGACTCAATGTGAAATTATCACCCATACATGGCATAACGAAAATGAATTATTGCTTTTTATTGCCCGTCTTCCAAGTACCTTTATGGCGAAATTACCTCCTTTCTGTGTCTATTTCTGTGACTATGCATCAGTAAGGGGATTCTTATTTCATTAACGGAAGAATTTCTCCTTTTATGAACTTCATAATCCAACTATATAATATATCATTATAAAGTCGTAAAAGACGTAGATACAAATAACATGACGTCAATGACTTCATCGTAGTCCGATAAAGTCGTGCGAGACAGAACGTTTTCTAAACCGGCCAAACATCGTGATATAAAACGAGTGATTTATGGTTGTTTTGAGTAATTACGTCTCATCAAATTTGAATAATGCAAGTCGTCATAAATAAAGCACAAGAGGCGCGACGCGCGAAACCTCCATAAGTCAATCTTTCAAATTAATCTTGTGGCAACACCAAGGCGTGATGACTCAATGCGGACAGGAACATATTTAATTAGTACATTAATTTTGAATTATTTAATGGTTAGTGGCCGCGGGGCCAGGTGTTCGTCAAATGTCAACATTGATTAAGTTTTATTTTAACAGTGCGATGCGCTCGCGCAGTCGCCCTCTCGGATTTACGAGTTTTTGACTTTTATAAATTCTTTACGCCTCGCCTGGCCTTAACTGCCAATCCGTCGGTACGGAATTATCGCTCGGTGCGCTCTCGCTGTAAACCCTCCACGGGACCATTCATTATCTGCACAGATAATCCACGGACAGCACTTTATTATCAGTTATAATAATAATTTACTTTTATAGATCGTCATTACTCAAGTTTGTTCTTATTTGACTGCAATTTGATGGGGCGAAATTGCCTCAATAATATAATAGTGCACCTTAATTATGAATATCATATTGAGTACCTACGGCTACACGGCGGGTAACTGATGGCTATTTATATTAGAAGTTATACACGACCGGTGTCAGATTAGTGTTGTTTGTCCGTTTAATTAGGCTCGAGTCTTGAATTTACATTTTATTTAATGCCATGACTAATGGCGTTCACACAGACGGGAGGCCTTTTACATCTGTCATAATTTTTCTACGTCGCGATTTATTCGCAAATCGCGACAATCGGCTTTGTTGCTCCTCGCATCTACCTCAATTAAAATTATATAGAATTAATTTATAGCTACGAATATATTTATTGCAGAACAAAGCACTACCGGACGATGTCAAATGAGTCAGGCTCGAATATGAATGCTCTTTGAAACATCGATAGACGAGCCTTAAACTCTCAAAGGCCAATTAAAAATTGTTTCCAGTTGTCGTTTATGTATCTAATTGGTCGGGTTGCTGCATACCGTTAGATCTTGTTCAGATAAAGTAAAAGTAGCGATGTTAAAATCACAGCGGGCACTCATTCATATGTTGGTGGGCAGATGTGGCGACGTTTATCTACGCAATGAAGCGGTGGAGCGCGCAGCACGTGGTGCGATCACTTGAGCCACCTGGTCGAGCACTCGGCTCCCCGCCGTACGACCTCCAACTTCGATCAATCGTAACGCACTAAAACAGACATCCATGAAACCTCCGCCGATTTATATCGCTACAATAAAACACAAACATTGTCTTATAAGTGTAGTACATCTGCCATGAAACGTAGTAATCGCTCGAGACGCAATTCACAATGACACCAAATCCGTTTGTCCAAAATATGAACATTTATGAACGTTATTTACGTGTGCCATATTTAATTGGCTCGAACATATATGTTATAGTTAAGGCGAGCGAACGTTTCCAAGTCATTACAAAAGATAAATGCAGGATCTGCGACTCGTACATATACGTATCCCTTGAATTAATTTCGTCCGAGCATTGAATGATGGCGAAATTGACATTAAAATTCCCGGTCGAACGTCTCAAGTAATTGCTGAATAAAATACTTTTGTATAACATCCCAAAGGGAAGTACAAAAAGCGAATCTGAGAGCGGTCCACGGCAGTGTGCGCGCACCGTAATTTATATCGGTGCACGATGACAACTTAATAAAAAAATGATTTCATTTGCTTATTGAGTCTTTAATAAAGCTGGCTCAGACTCCTTCGGGCCTGTTCCACATATTATTATTATAAATAACAACAAATACGCGTTCCTTATTTTTACATCCATATGGGGTGCTCGTTTTTTTATCGAGCAGTTTATTCCGTGGTACGAGCTACGGTGGCCGGAAGCCCACCTAAGAAGAACGCGCCCCGTACCTACTACATTACCTGTGATATTACTAAATGAATGGCATCAGCTGGGGATGTGACACGTGATTACACTCGTGTTAGAAGCGTTAATTATCAGTTTTATCCTCATTCAAATATTTAGCGATCAAGATTGGAACTTAATAGTTTTTGAAGAATGCCTCATAACCTTGAACTGGTTTAGGCTTCGATGAGAATCTTGTTGCAATAGACTAGTTCTATAAGAAAATCTCAGCATTATATCCTAGTCACGGATAACTTCAAATCAGTGTAGATTTTAAAATGACATAACATATCAATAACATCATCTCATTTCGGATCTTCACTTGCGTAGACAAAGGTTCGGTATGGTATTAATCGTTTAAAGTACACGGGCTATTAAATCGATATTAAGAGAGAGAATTCGATGCGCGCGCCGTACCACTTGTAATGATCAAATTTATAATCTCCCGGGTAGGTAAGAGCCACTTCTTTTATTTTCAATCTCAGAGATATGCCCTCTCTCTCTTTTAATTGTATTTTATGAGTATTTGATTCTAATGCCGGGCCATTAATTATTTATAGTATTCGATACGGGATGCAAGCATCGATTTATGTATTCGTCTGTACGAGATGAATGAACGCGATGCAATCATTGCTCAAGTCTCATTGTGTGAATATAAACTTAATGATCTTGTTGCTGGTAAGCGATTATTACCTTCCTCGATGATCTGAATACACTCACAGTCCGGATTTACTTCGGTTTGATTACTTCTCCGGCTCATTTCGGACTGCATCATTTTATATTAATAAAAAACTTGTAGACCCACTCACACATTATTAAGAATGAAATCAAATGGACAGGTACAGGCAACGTGAGATAGAATTTTCGAAGGAAATTAAATACTAATGTGCCCATTGCTCTCAAAAAGGATCTTAATACTGTCAACAAATTAAAAATGTCAATAAAATAATGCGATTAAAAAAAGACCAAGTCGATTGAATCCCTCGGATTGCAGTTGCACGATGATGAGTCCAAATGTTTTGCATGTTTAAATTATAATACCTAAAATATTTTAAAACGTCGAGATTTTTTATCCCCGTACCCCGAGCAATAATAAAATTTGATTAAAATATGAACCCTCTGTTGTTGGAATGAATTAATTATACGAATACCATACATGCCAAAGTGAAATATGTGCCCGTGAAATAAATTAGTGCAGCAATGATACATAGGGGTTCAAATATTTTTATAATTCTAGACTTTAGATGTCCCAATTTATTTTTTTGTAAACTATATGAACAGTAGGTAAGATAGTTTACTAAATATTTTTCTTTTGTCCTATAGGTTGTCGAGAGACAGCATTCATCTACGCTATTACAAGTGCGGGTGTCACTCACGCAGTATCGCGTGCATGCGCCGAAGGATCCATTGAATCTTGTACGTGCGACTATTCGCATATTGACCGCTCACCGCACCGGACCAGAGCTGCTGCTGCCGCTAATGTTCGCGTGTGGAAGTGGGGTGGATGCAGTGACAACATCGGCTTCGGCTTCCGATTCAGCAGAGAATTCGTTGACACAGGCGAAAGGGGCAAGACTCTCAGAGAGAAAATGAATCTACATAACAACGAAGCCGGCCGAGCGGTAAGTGTGGACAATCATCTTGATGTACCTACTTAATTACCACTTCTCTTATCCAATCGCCACTCGAAGGTAGCACCTATACGCAGGCATAAAACAATCAGTTATCGGGCCAATGACGGCCATTGTCATCGCTCCCGTTTACATTACCTTAACTGGTGACGATCGATCGTCTGCCACTTGACATGTCGCTTGTGTAATATTAATTTTACGGCGCGCGGCTCGGCCCATCGCGCAACGACTGCGCAACACGCACTCATTCGTTGCGCTCGCGCATCTCCCTCCCACCGCACACCCACATTTGCATACCCACTGTCCGCTCCTTACCAAAATTCATCAAAAAGGGACGTCGGGCGCCCCGAGCCACCCAGACGCGTCATTAACCAAAGCGCTTAATTCCTGTCACGACAGACGCACTGGGTGTCCACCTGATGAATATTCACAGCATTCCATCGATTGTTTAACACATATTTGAACACTAGGCTGTATAACATACCCGGCCATCTACATGTCAATGAATAAATACCGTCGACAACGTTCTACGAAGCGCCTGCGCTCCGAGATAGGAAAATATTTACTGTCTCCTATCCTCGCGTCATTTATCTACCTTCTAAGAATGATGAATGTCCCTAGAGTATGATTTATGGTTTGTCCACGCGCGGTGACGACTAGCCCACCTCTTCACGATTTGTAGCAATTTGCTCGATCGTGAGATGCGATCGATGGAGTGCGCTCAAAAGATCATCGATCACATCGTATCGACGCTTATCGAGGAATTTAAAGATATTTGGACATCATTATAGACCGCCCCACAATAGAATAAATTAAACAACAGATTGCTGATCGGGATCTTTTGTTCACAGCATGTGCAAACGGAGATGCGGCAGGAGTGCAAGTGTCACGGCATGTCAGGTTCCTGCACTGTCAAAACTTGCTGGATGAGGCTGCCCAGTTTCCGCTCTGTGGGTGACGCGTTGAAAGACCGTTTTGATGGTGCTTCTCGGGTCATGATGCCAAATACTGACCTGGAAGTACCCGCGCAACGGAACGACGCGGTGCCGCACAGGGTACCACGAAGAGACAGATACAGATTCCAGCTGCGGCCTCATAATCCAGACCACAAATCACCGGGGTCTAAAGATCTTGTCTACTTGGAGTCATCGCCGGGATTCTGCGAAAAGAATCCAAGGCTAGGCATACCCGGCACGCACGGGCGTGCCTGCAATGACACGAGCTTCGGTGTCGACGGCTGTGACCTCATGTGTTGCGGCCGAGGGTATCATACGGAGACTATGTTTGTAGTGGAGCGGTGCAACTGCACCTTTCACTGGTGTTGCGAAGTCAAGTGTAAATTATGTCGCACAGAAAAAGTTGTGCACACGTGTTTATAGACGGACGGACGCCATTGACATTGTGAATGTGATCAATAAGAGAAACTTTAGTGAGGGACAGATGTGTTGTGTGATTCAGACTCGAGAGTGGACCTGTTTTATTCAGAGGCAGATAACGGACCTTGTATATAATCACTTCACTTTTTCATCTATCGAAGTCGTCGAAATCGTATATCATGTTGACTTATGTAAATAGTTTCTCTGTCACTGTTTATTTCTTCTTTTATACATGATAATTGATCCGGCGTAAAATTAAAGTAAGCTACTCGTTCGGTTAATTTATTTGACTATTAAGTGCGAACATGTGATCTAGTAACTTTATTTTTTTTTGGACACTGTCGTTTGGAAATTAATGAGACCAGTTTACAGACGATTTATTCCTATCATCGGGTCATTTTGTATTTATTCTAAATTGGTCTTATTGCTTTCCTTATGCGGTCAGCTGAGTAATTTATTTATATGTAGGTATTGTATATTCGACTGAGGACCCCGAGGAGTCACCGAAGCAACATTAAACGTTCGAGACTTTAAATGATATTACTTAATATCATTTCAAAGTTTATTCAAAAGTTTTTCAAAGAAGTTATTTGCAATTATTATAACAGCAACAATAATCATTTGAGTTTTATAAATACTATCTATTTTATGGACGACCGCGTTGGTTACATGCTCGCATAACTGTTTTGAGATTCAACAGCAAAATTATCTTGTAATTATAAATTTGTATTATAATTAAACCGGCTAATGGAATTTGTGGTTTAATGGTATTAGCATAAAGTGACTTCTTGGGTGTTCAGGAGCGGCGGTAGCGTTGGACCCTTATCAGTGAATAAGTAGCGCCATCGTAAAAGTGTCCCACATTACGAGATAAACGCTCAGGAGAATTTTAATTAAATATTAAAGGAATTGAATAATCAGTATTATACGTATAATATTGTATGCGTGTTGCATCCGATATTCTGCGATAGTGTTGCACGCGATATTGCTTGACACTTTTTACACATTTTAGAACAGTGCTCGTCCATTTTAACCCTTCTTAAATAATTTAAATGCATTTGTTATTACAACAGGAATGTATTTCAATGTAATACATATTGTCGCTATATTTAGACAGATTGCATTGCATGCAATACTTCACTTGGCGAGTTTACATTCAGACTTTGTATGAAACTTGGGACAGACATAACTAACTCCAAAACTTTTTGAAATTAACACTGACATTCTTTTGACTTAATGTTTTTATTTTTGCTTTGGCAACCCTTTGAGACAACAAAATGACATTCCAAATTCGACAGTTTATAAGTAAATGTGGAAGCTTTATTGATCATACAAGTACTTATATCAACTTGGATGATACTTCGTTATATGTGATATAAACATAGATATAGCCAGTAAGTATATATATTATATATAGGTAGTCTAATCCTATTGAGCTTGATCGTGTAAATTGCACTCTACATACTAACTCGTCAAGTATGTTTTTATATTAAAAATATTTATTAAAAACATGTTTTAATTTATTTTATTTCACTTTAAAATTATTGAAAACTCTTTTAAAGTGAAATAATGTGTTAGTTATAGTAAAAAATCCGATGTTAAAACAATCGGTACTATTTAAAACAGGTATTCGAGTACTTAACAATTTATATGAAATGCGCTTAATGAATCGGATCTCTGTACACAAATGTACTAACAAAAAAGAATTTCGAAATTCAACGTCAGAGTCTGAGGAACAAATACCGCGTCGGATTTAAAAGACTGAAGTTTTGTTTTTACTTTCGTAGTTATAATTATTATCCATGACTGGATCTATAAAGCCATTGTTTTTCATGATAGCTAATGTGATAAACAAGAGTATTTTAATGTAATTTAAAACCATTAACCAGTGTTATGAATTTCAAAAATCGAATTGGTGCCATTTTTTAAAATAATTTTACACCTGACAACTGCTGCCAGCTTTTATCAAAATTTATTATTCAGCCTAATCAAATATTGTCATTGTACAATTTATTTTATGCATGTAAATATTGTCCTTATAGGTACATTATTTTAAGTTATTTATGTGAATTAGCATTTTAAATTGTTAATATTAGATAAAATACAATTGAAATCAGCTGAACTTATCTGAATCTCAAATCTCATTATTGTATAATAAATGTACCTTTTTGAAATATATTTCGTCCAGCGACCTCCTTATGGAGGTTGACACAATTATTATAATATTGGTTGTACATTAGCCGTATCTATTTATAATTAAAATATTGATTAGTTGTTACTAAAAATATTAAATTGATCAAAAACTTTATTTTGCCACTTTTATTTCTTATACTCCATATTCAAGTAGATAGTCATGTTACGTCTTCTTGGATATTGGTTACATAAAAACAGCTCAAATGTGTATTAATGCCTTTTTGTACCACTGTGGTATATAAGTACACGGTCCACCTGATGGAAAGTGGGTACCGTAGCCATATGTTGTAAACGTCCATTGGCTACGGTAGGTAGGTGCTGCCGACCTTATAGAAACCTTCTAATGCCCTTCTTGAAGGAAGGGGAAGGGAGGGATGTGATGGATAAGATTGCTTCTGTGGAGCCAACGCAGCGGTCTTCCCACCGACATCACAAACACGGACCAATGAGACCCTGGCGCAGGCGTTTTATCGGGGGTAAGATAGAAGTGTTTCTCCTACAAAAATCAACTTTGGGTGATAAAGCCGGATTACGTTAGTTTATGCACAAAATATATTTTAAGGCAAAATAATTGGCAAGACTATAATACCGCCCAGTCAAAGAACGCAAAGGTAAAATGCATTAAATTTAAAATATATTACATCCCCAAAGATGTCTCCTAGATAAACGATGTCTTATTTCGAAATTCATGCGCGGGCATTTATTTAAACAACTGTCAGGTAGGGTTGTCTATGGTAGCCACGCACGTTATAATATTGTGCTTGTGCAAATTTAGACTTGCACAAATATAATGTAACGTGTGTTGGAAGATACTTGTGCAAATTTAGCCTGTAGCATAAGCTTATGAAGTTATAATTGAACGTGTAAGGTTATCATAATCATTTTAAGATGACTGCCAGCAATTCGTTGAAAATTATGGTTTTTTTTTATACAACTTAGTCGCAGACAAGCACGCGGCCCACCTGATGGTAAGCGGTTAATGTAGCCTATGGGCGAGTGTAACTCCAGAGCAATAACACTCGTGCCCTGTCATGTATTTCTAACCCACGCGTACAATATTGAAGATAATTCTTAAATACAATGGGAATGAGGTTAAAAAAAATACTTAGGATCAGGCGAATCTGGTTTATCAATCAATCAATCAGTTAATCTTTTGCAGTCAACTATTGGACATAAGCCTCACCATTGGGTAAGGCCTGGATGCAATGGTGGATGGATGAAAAAGAAAAGAAAAGAGCACCGGTGTTCTGCTCCTGATCCTCCACCCTCCACATCCAGTGTATCCCAGGCACTTTTTTCAAGTAATCAGTCCATCAGCCTAGGGAGGCCCTTCTGGTCCAGCAGTCATCGCTCCTTCAATAGAAATGGCCAATCAACTGCAATACACTGGATTCAATATTTTGGTTATTCTTTGGTTTGTACGTTGATACAATTGCTGATTGAAGGATGAGGCTCTTGCAGGCTCTACACTTGAAGTTGAGAGGTCAGACTGCGAATCTTCCCCATAAAAGTCGTATAAGCTACCTCTAAATGAGAAGTAAAGAAGATTAACGCGGCAAATAATAACCTTGTGTTGTGTTTCTGGCAATGAATAGGGTAGCAAGAGCTCACTGAAAAGGTCAGAATATTAATATAGTATGAGTGTGGCACCCCTGGTATTGCAAACGTCTATAGGCCACGGTAACCACTTTCTATCAGGCGGTTCGTGTGCTTCTCTACCAGTTAAGTGGTATATGAAATAATAGTAGTAAACCGAATCCAAGTAGAGAGTGTTGAATGTAACCGAAACAATGTTACCCGAGATTGGAATCCCATAAAGTACAAGAACGAAGTCTTCCACAAGCTGTTAGTGAAATAAAAATTCCAATACTTAATAATTATTTTTTTTATGTAAGTATTATATTCGCAGTATATTGCATACAAAAAAATAGAACCAACCCTAAATTTTACAGTTTACCATTTCATTTTATTATGAACGCAACCGTTGTAGTTTTGATAGCGTACAATTTTCTGAAACAACTTTATTTTCTAGTATACATATCTTAAGAAATAACAAAAGAAACCATAATAATAAGAGTTAGGGTGTATTTTTACTTGAGTATGGGTTAAGAAAGTGAAAAGCCGTTGAATGTTGGTGGTCGGGCGCGCCCTGAGGTGTATTCCCACGAGTATCAATCTCACTGGAAAATTTATGTTTATGAACTGAGAAATCTGTCATAAGAGATACGGACGGCGTGGTTGAACCTGAAATACCGTGAATAATTTTCATGCAAAAATATTTATCGGTGAACGAATTCGAAAGGGATAAAGCTGTTTTACATCAGACTGATATATACGGTCGAAACTCAGCCTCAAACGCATGGCTCGAATTAATAAAAGTGTCCGGAATATGTTAACATTCATCCACTATTACAGGATACCCGGGAAGACCCGAAGACGGCGTGCGTTTAAGTGCGTTTTAGTCGGTTCGAGTTCGATATAACCATTCTCATCGGCTCCGGTGTACGTGGTGGTCTTGCGCACGAAAAGAAAAGCTATTATGCGTGTGATTGCTAATTCAGTTCTGCCTACCCTGTTCATATTTGGAAATAGCCGTGAGTATGAATATGTATGAATATTTATCATCATCCTGTAATGGGATGATTATTTATATCAGACTAACTGTTGTACGCGGCTTTTTGAATTTAGATCTCGTTTCCGCGACCAATGGCAACTTACTCCTGGGGTTAAATAGCTTATGTGTTATCCCTGTGCTAAATTTCAGCCAAATCTGTACAGCCGTTACAGCGTGATTGAATAACAAACATGCAAACATACAAAAATTTAAACATGTTCTCAAGCTTTTGTAAATATTCTAAACTAAACTCGCTTAACCTTCAACCCTTCCCTCTTCGTCCCTCCCTTCTACAGAGTCAGCAGCATGAGTGTGACGCCCTTTGTGTTGCCAACCTCTGTAGGCCACGGTAACCACTTTCTACCAGGTGGGTCGTGTGCTTGTCTGTTACCGTATAAAAAAATTTGGTGAAATACCTACCCACAGGACTGCGTGTTTGATCTAGTGCAATAAATATCTGTTACTTAGGTACCTTTAAATTAAAATGTAAGAAGAGGACTGTGATCAGAAAAATCTGATGGTATGCTATTCAAATTCAAATTCATTTATTTGAGGATATTTTTTCAAGGTGGTATTTCTAGAATTTATTGTTGTGTCTTTTTCCTATGTCTAAACTTTGCACTTAAATGCCCGGTGTTCACTAGGGTATTATTTTTGATTTGTATATCGACTTTTCTTTGTGAAACTGCTATCTGTATTTAGTAGATGATAATAATTATTATAAACTTATTAATTATGTCAATCTCATACCTACATCATCTATTCCATTTTAGTCTAGACATTTCTATTCTATCATATGTGTAATGGATACACTCCTTTCTATTTTATTCCACTAATGATTGTGCCACTTGTCTAGACTAGCAGTATGTATATCTCTTCACAGATATTTAAATAACTAGTTAATACCTGTGGCTCCCCTCCTAATGAAATTTTAATGAAATAAAATTTGATTGGAATTGGAAGCCGCCTTTACTTTTCCAGACATAACAAATTAATCTATCCGTATACCCTATTTATACCAGATCCGTACAGCTGTTAAAACGTGACTGAATAAAAAACATTCAGACATCTTTAGGAACTTCCATATTTATAGTATAATCGTAGGAAGTGAAATAATAATAAATCACAGCGGTTGTAATAATATTTTTATCGGTAATTGAATTTCTGAATTATAGCCTAGAAAATATGTACTGATTTCATATACTTTGAAATAACCATGATTGAACAGTCGTTGACAAAATTTTTGTGTGTAATTTTTATTGTGGTTACGATGTACCCAACAGGTAATGTTTTTATTTTTAAATATACGCATATCAGAGATCACCAATCAGTTTCGCTCGGGATCCACTTAAAAAAATCACTAGCACCATGGTCCGCACAACATTTTATTAAAAAAATGTTTACTAAACAAATGCAATTCATCGAAAAAGCGAAGCCAGCGAGAGTATCCGCTTCGACAAGGTGGCCGATTTTCTTTCGACTGTATATCTGTCTGAAGTCGAATGAAGAAGTTCTTTTTGCTACTAATGCAGTCTGCGAACTCTCTCTTGCTCACTTTGAAATGTGGTCTCAATGCAGGGCTTATTTATCCTATAATTATTAAAATGAATGATTAGTAATTAAATTACGTACTCTGTAGTGCAAGTTGCTGTGTCCGTACACTGTAGGTCGGCGGTCCAAACGGGGACCGTGATCCGCCATTTGGTGACCCCTGATCTATATTAATAAATAACATGTAAGGAGGAGGGAGTTGAGGATCTACCGATGTCCTTGAGGCCTAGGCCAATTTCACCTGCTTCAGACTGACCATAACCGCTGTACTACTCACCTTGGGCAGGTTTTGGTGCATTGTAACGTAACGAGTACTGAACGCTCACATGGGGTCGGGGGTAGGGGGGTGTATCCGTGTTGTTTAATGCATGAAAAAAAGGCCAAATCTCACTTGACCGGCTTTTGTTTTCGCAGCAACCGTTCCGAGCGCACTCCCAATGATCAGTGTAATGAAACATAACGCTGATAAGCCACCTGTCATCCCGAAATGCCAAAAAGAACCCAATATAATTCATCCGATTTATACACCAGAGACAATCGGGTTTGATCTGACTCCTGAAGAAATGCAAAAATTCAAGATTTGGGATAAAGGAACGATTCCGTTTTATATTGACATTCCATCATTTTCTGGTAAGTTATGGATAGTAGAGCATTACGTAAACTCACTGTCAATTAATAAATTACTAATTATGTAATACGTAAAGGTATAATACCAAACTGCGCCGAAACTTATCCGAACACTCATTGGTTTTTCAAATTTTAGTTAGAAACTTTTTTATGCCATAAGGTGGGCATTTATTTTTATTTTTAGGGTTCAAAGTTTCAAGAATAGAACGTCTGGGTACAGAATCCAGATGTCCTTTACTTGGAACTTTAATGTTATTTGTTTAAACTTTAAATAACCAACGAAGTTTGGAGGCATGACTCTGACTCGCACCTGACCGCTTTTATGATTTGGCAATAAAATACATGTCACATCAATTAGTCTATTGTAGTCCGTTGCTGGATATAGGCCTCTTCCAATGTAAGGCATCCTCCATCTTCCAACCATGCCAGTCGCCTTTTTCAGATCGTCATCTGTCCATCAAGCTAGGGGGCGGTCCTATACACGAATTTCTTACTTTTCACCTTTCTACCATCAGCCTCCATTATAAGAATATAATTTATATACTTAGCAAAAAAACATATGCTGGTGCATCTAGTTTTATTATAAATAGATGTTCGTAAAGTCGTCTGGTATGGGTACCAGACGTGTTTTATGATAATATATGCGTTAGAGTGAGTAAATGAATGTGGAATTATGGACTGATAAGAAAAGCCTTCGGTTTATTGTAAACTGTAGTAATCTCCTAAGGATATAGTACATACATATGCTCACGCTTATTTCATACATATTTCACTAATTGACTCATGGCTAAGCTAAGCGTGAGTCTGGGCTATACATATCTGTCTGATGTTTAACAACCCTATCCCTATTTCCTATGTTGTCGAAATGTCCATGGTTACTTTTGAATTTAACAGTGAAAAATCTATTTAAATCCGTTCATTACTTTCAGAGTTTATCGATTACAAACAAACAAATCTTTCTTTTTATAACATTAATACAGATAACCTCCCTTTTAGGAACTTTTTACACTGTTACCTACTCAATAAACTAAAGGATATAATGAAGGAAAAAAGAAAAAAATATAAAATAAAATAAAGAAAACAAACTAAACTAAAGGAATCTTTTTCTAAATATGCAGATAAAGCCCTTCGCGACAGAATACGTTGGTATCTCAACGAAGTTAACTCCTTAACACCTTTGAACTTCATGGAGTTGCCTCGGCCACCAGTTGATTACCAAGAAGAACGTTGGGTGTACTTCTTAAACCGTGGATCTTACCTAGGTTGTCATGATATATCTATGGACAACTTCACCACTAGAGGAGTACAGGTAATATGAAGTTTGTTATTTAATTACTAATTACTAGCTGTTATCCGCAGCCCCATCCGCGTGGAATTTTAGCCGGGCACCTCAGGGATAAAAACTGGAGATATATTTTTGTTCGATTAGTATATATTTAGTCAGTAAATGTTGGTATTCGAACTGGTAATTCTGTCGCCAAACATGCAGATCTTCCAACAAATGTATCGAGTATTGTCCACCACCAAACCAACAAACATGGTAAATATCCCGATCGTTTCAACAGTGAATATGTAAATGACTATGTCAATCTAAAATCATACATTGAGTTTCCAACAGTTGTGCATGCAGTTTTGTATTGTTTTGTAAAGTTGGAAGGTCGATGGGGGATGTCTTTGTTCAGCAATGGACGTCGTATGGCTGAAATGATGAACTGTATTTTGTCATATCTTTGCAATTTTTTCAATAATTATTTTTTTCTGTCTTAGCGAGTAGTTCTAGGATACGACTGTTTGAGTAGAGGTGGAGGACTCGCAGAAATCGTGCTAGCCTTAGCTGGGGTCCCACCACAGCACAATGCACCAAATCGAGATGAATACATAAGTGTTTTTGAAGATAACATAGCGCCAGGTACAGCAAAAATGTCTGAATATTTATTTATTTATTTATAAAGATGATTGACTAATTAAAAACCTCAAAACTTGAGTATTTAACAGTAATTTAAACTTGATACCTTACCGCGTTCTTAAAAAAAATGATTAGATTCTAAATAAATGTGTATATAAATAATATACACATTTATTTTGCCGAAAAAAACCGGGTGCAGAAATAAAAAGTTTGTAAGTGTCTTCTCAAGAAAGTGCGATGGTATGGTATCAAGTTTTAATAACTATCAAATATTAAATCTGTGACGTTTGGAAGTTGTGTGGTTCTCTCTCTCTTCAGCTCAGCTTTGTATGGAACCCTCAGTGCGCCATACCGACTTTTTATATATACCTATTTGTCTAACCCATTTTTCAATAATACTTACCATTTATGAGAAAATGCAAAAAATCATATTTCCAACCTTTAAAATCAGATTTTAAAGGGCTGCGGGTACCCTACCATATTATAATAGATTATTGAAATTCCTTTCCGTTTATACAAGTTGGCTGGGTATTTTAGATTCTTAGGTGAATTCATAGCTGCACCATAATACACTAATCTTGTTTCAGAGAAAAAGTATTTATTTAAGAAATTGGACAATCGTGAGTGGTTATTTCACGATATTGAGTACGACCCTGAAAGTGCTGGTCATTATAATGAACACAAACATTCGGTTAACGGTTTAGCTACCATTAAATGGAAAGTAAGTATGTATTCCCAAAACAATCGTCCTATATCACGTCGAAGATTTACAAAGTTGCTAATCTATCTATATAGTTGCTATCTTATTGAGGAGAGGCCTCTGTTCAACAGAGAAATAGCTTGAAAGCAAATACATATCAGTCAATGAATGGCTACTAGGTCGATTAATTAAGGGCAAATAACACAGATATATTAAATTACAACTATTTTGGCGAATAATTTAGTGATAAAAATCTACTAGACGATACTTTTCAATTTTAGAATGATACCTCTGATATTGCAAGTATTCATATGCCAGGGTAAACATTTTCCATTAGGTAGATAGATTGTATGCTTGTGTGAATAAGCATTTATGTTGAAAAGGTACCTAATGGTTACCTATTTAGATCTAGTAGGTAGTGTGGTTTCTCTCCTACTAGTGTGGTTACATAATATGTGGTCTTTTATCAAATTATGAAACAATGATAGGTAAGTGAAATGTGGGTGCTAGTTCACTTTTCCCTAACCCTCCAGGGATAAAGACATGAGTATATATATGTGTGTAATAATTGTAATAATTGTTTGATCATTTATTCCCCAGGGATATTGCACAGACGAATCACCTTTAGGTCAAGATGAAGGATTTAGTAAAAATGATATTAAGAAAATAAATATGCTGTACTATTATATAGTAGTTACAAAAAACAAAGCAGATTTGTCAACGTGCGGAAAAGTTTTTGAACGAGTCAAGAATACATCCAGAAACTCAATTTATACTAACTTCGTGGCAGCTCCGAGACCAAAACCAAATAAATATCTTGGCATACAAAGTGATGAAATAAAAGGTAAATACGGTAAATTATCAGGTGAGGCTAACGGTGGACAACGACTTATTATTAAAAGTGATAATGATGTAAACGATAATGTCGATAGAGATAGTGATGAAAACGATAATAACGAAAATAATAATACCGAATACGAAAATATAGAAGACGATAATAATGAAAACTATGATTTTGGAAACTATCATATTGAAAATCAGCATAACAAAAACGATAATACCCAAATCCATTCTGAGAAAGATACGTCTGAAAAGGCTAATGGACGTAATCTGGTACAGCAAAAAACTTCACGAAAGCCCCTTAGTTCTTATAAAGATCCTTTAACCTTTTTATCTGATTATGAAACAGGAGATGAACGCTTAAAAAGAAGTGATTGGCGAAAACAAAATTATGAAAAATTCAGTAAATTGTCAAGTTTAAAGCCAAAGGAATAAATGATGGTACACATTGTTATTTTAATATAAAACATTTATTATAATCATCTATCACATTATAGGCACGTTTGTATGTTTCGTTTCACGTAGCATGTTTCACATATTACTTCGCAACACCATTTGAATTGACAGTTACAATTCTCTGTGTCTCTAACAGAAGATTCTTTATAACCTCTTCTGCAGCAAAGCTGGTCACAACTATCGGTTCCAGCTGAACTGACATTACATTGGCGTCCTAGTGTTCCCAAAGAACCAGTCTTCATGTTAGGTGTACAAAAATCGGGTGATTCTTCAGAGTAGATGATGTCTTTCTTGCCGGGTTTTTTAATACTTGGGCTTTCTGGCATGAAGCTATCACCGTCGTTACTGGCTATCACCTGGTTGAAGTATAAAATATTCATTGATTTATTTATGTAGTATAACTCTTTATTTACATTCTATCCTCCAAATTTCAATTCGGGGTGCAAAGTAACATCACCTACAAGTTGATGTACCTAGTGATGGGCGGACGAGACTGGCGCAGGTTTGCCTGTCAGGATCTGCAACTTTTGGGAAAAATGGAACCAAACTATGGTGAAAAGTTTGGATGTAACCGGAATTGGTACTTGAATGATGGTCATTTAAAAATTTATAGAAATACTAACTGCGCCTACGAACTCTTGTAGATTGTGAACTTATATAAATATATAAGTTCACAATCTACAAGAGTTCGTAGGCGCAGTTAGTAGTAGTAGTAGAGTAGACTTCAGGCAAATTAAATAATTTGCCTGAAGTTAAGGGGTTTCTTCCACGATCTTGAGGACCCAAGCCAACTTCACCTACCCTCTAACGATCAACGAACGAGGCTTTAACTACCCGCCAACCCGCATTTTACCCCACAGCAACAGACGACCCCAAGTGCCCGGGGGCTCTAGTCGCAACACTGACCGGCGTCAGTCGACGGCTGGGACTACATAGGGGTGCTAAGAATCGCCGGATGGGATTCCTCCGGCAGATGACCAGAACACTTCAACGTTACAAACGGACACTTCAATTTCATTCATTTGTAGTGTAGTATAATATTATTGTATGAATAGTGTCACCTTTGCAGCACCTTCAAATCTATCTCGTAGTTTGTCTCCGACCTCTCTGAAGGTTGGCATTCTCCACCAACAAGTTCTTAAGGTACAGGAGCCTGACAGTCCATGGCACTTACATTCTATCTTCATATTATTCTTGACCGCCTAGAAAAATAAACATAATGACATATACAGACTCAAGATAAAGGCAGGTACAACGACAGTAGTTGCTTAGCAATAAACTAAATTGTTACAAACTAATTTATATCACCCATATGTACATATGGAAATAGGCGTGAGGATATATCACGCCTATTTCCCTCCGGGGTATGCAGAGGTGAATTAACATCCACATTTCACCAACCATTGTATTCAATCTTACGTACTAGGGGACTCGAACCATGCATCTGATGCTGAGTCTATGCTGTATATTTCTATCCGATTTTAAACAGCGCTATCCCTTAATCGCCTCGTATGAATCCGCATGGGAAGAGATGAAGTGGCCCAAATTCTAGTCTACCGTAAATCACTACTGGGTATAGTAGTAATTTTACAAGTACTCTCGGGTTATTGTAGTGATGTTTTTATCGTGTCATTTAGCTTTACTGATACGATGGAGAGCAAAAAATGCCACATCGTAAGTTTTTATGCCAATATATAGTATACCAGGGGCTTCCGGCTTTGGGAGTGTTTCCTTAACACCCTGTACAGCGTGTACAAAGCGAAATGTAGCCCCTCACACGTTCACATTATTTGTGTAAAAATAATTAAAAAAACAATTGTTTCATGTGAGAATACAATTGTCTTTTAAATTTGAAAATAAAATTGTAACCAATTTGGGTCAATTTTTTATATTCTAAAAAACTTAGAATAGAAAAAATTGACCCAATTCCTTGCTATGCGGTGTAAATCGCAAGGAAATTAATTACGTGCTTAGCCGCAAGCACTACCAATTAACGTCTTGGAAAGTATCAGACGGTATATTCAAAACATCCCTGGTAAATATTCCGTTGTCTCTAATACTAGTATTTGATCACAGTTAAATTTCACATCCAAAGGAAAATCTTACTAACCAACCTCCCAGCGTTATGGTTATGGAGTTTGATCAATGTTTTAATGTCGCTCCGTTTTCTGTATCGACTGTCCATGAATTCTCTGGACTTCTTCAAACCAAAGCGCACATTGTCACTGCATCCCCCCCACTGCCACCTCTCTGTTGGCACTTGTGAAGGAGGGAGCGAGATCGATTCACGCCCGCGACGTGGTTTAGGTGCTCCCTGAGAAAAAACAACGAAATGAGTAAAAAAAATCCCACAATAAGTGTACTAACTATTCACCTGTACAAATCGAATTAGATAGGAAACAGAAAAGATCTAGATGGGACTGACTCGCGACTAGTTCCTTTTTCCAATTTAAATAAATTTGAACAGATCACAAAATCAATGCTTGACATTTCATTAAAAAAATTACGACTGTTATCAGAAAAAATCAACCTATTGCACACTGGTAACTTCTGTTATTAAGCGAATACTTTGCAAATTGATAAAAATGAATGAAGAAAATGAAAAAATGAATTAACAAAAAATAATAGAACATAAAATAATTAAAAATAAAACATAATTTGGCAGGGGTGGACCCCGTTTTATTTCTGATCCTGAATAATTAACTCACAGAAATTTTACAGAAATAAAATTAACTTCCATTGCCAAATATTAGCTAGATCAAATATCTTCTTCATAATACGACTACACCCGTTCTGTGTATTATCCGCTAGAATCATCAAGGAACTTTTGGATGTAATTGGAAAATATAGGCTCGTAGAGGGTTACCTTTTCACAGGAGCATTCTAGTAGGGATCCCGCCGTGCAAGCTCGGGTGATGGAGTACGTGACTCCAGCCGCCGTGATCGCGTTCACGAAACCCGTTTCTCTAGTGTCTGTTGACAATTAGATTCACTTTATGGGGTTTTCTCATAAATATTGTTATGTTTTTTCAAATAGATGCTTGATAGATAAATAGATAACTCTTTATTGTGCACAATAAAATAAAAATGTACACTAGACATAAACCTATAGCAGAATGTACAATGGAAGACCTTGTGGTCAACGGCAAAACTTTTAATCAGGCAATGCATGATGTTTAATAACTTTATTGTTGGTTTCGTTTGTATAACAGTAAAAATTGTGGCCGAATGGCAAAGTTTGGATCTGAACACCACTACTAGCAGCATATATTCAAATACACCAACACACAAACATACTTCAACATTTAAAGTCTTCAATTACATTATACAACTTACTAGTAGTTAATCGATCTATGGATCGAAATGCATATATTTTTCCTGCCTAAAACGAATGCAAATGGCATTAAAATAGTAGGTAAATATGAAAACAAGCAGGTAGTACAAATAGGTAACATCGAATTTCAAGTCAGAAAATAATCAAAATTAAACTTGAGCTCAGCCGAGAAATATCTTTATTAGTCACCTCCACCATTATACCTACAGTTAAGATTTTGTGCATATAAATTTGTGCAGAAATAGACAATGATATAACATAAAACAATGAAATTGTCATAGAGCTTTATCAGAAATTATAAGGTCGTTGAAATTTTCAATATTCAATGTCTAAAACTAAGAGAGGAGAATAAGATTATTCTATAACCTATTTATTGATGCGTGCTTCAATGCTATACTTTTTTGATAAAGCTATGGATTATATAATTGTAAGTAAATTACATATTATTTTGTTTACCTCATAACTCGTAAGCAACAAAACAAAACAAGACATTATTCCATTAATAATAAAAACAAACAAAAGCAATGTAGTCACTGATATAAACATAAACTATGCAAATTTAATACGACACACAATTTGCAATACAATGCTGGTTATTTTTGCGTTTAGATTTAAGAGAGCATTTTATCTGAGTTCCATTAGTCTCGGACATCGTGAGCCATAGAAACAAAGAGAAACATAAAACCTCACAAATGATACAAAGTGAAGTTGTTGACCCAAAAATCAATATTCACGCGAGACTTGTAATAAAAGTCGATGAGCTTTACAAATTGAAGGTCTGATCCATAAAACATTGAAGAGGATACAGAGTGTAAAAGTTTATGAAACTGCTAGACGAGAATCATATTTGGAATTACTTATAGCCTTATCCATAATATCGTAGTTATCCTATGCCAATAAAAAATATACGTAAGACTTTGAATATAAGTTAATGACTTGGAACTACGTTTGCACATGATATCTTTCATAGAAAAATTTAACGTTT
Source organism: Pelosia muscerda (assembly GCA_963691645.1). Lineage (NCBI taxonomy): Eukaryota > Metazoa > Arthropoda > Insecta > Lepidoptera > Erebidae > Pelosia > Pelosia muscerda. The sequence goes on from OY829100.1 coordinate 5,339,756, forward strand.
TTCCACTGGCCACGATCCTAAAATACGCCTTTCGCTTTTTCAAAGTTCTTGTTTTCGTATATACACTTCATTGGTAAGTATTCTTGTCTTGGCATTTATCTAGGACACTTAAATTTGACTTCAATTCACCTGATAGTAAGTTGTTTTTTTATATTTTTTTATTGTGCGAAAAATCCCCACGGATACCCCTCGACAGAGCTGGTTGGGAAGGTTATGTCGGACTCAAGCCAACTAAGTTAAGTCCTTAGTTGCCGAAGGTGAGATAGTAATCTACAAATTCGGCCATCTCTTTATAATAACCGATAACCCCCTTCAAGTGTAGGGACCACGGTACCTGATGGTAAGCTGAAGGCAAAGTCTCAGGAAAGAGAGTCACCATTACAGACACGTACAGGGTTACTATGGTGGCGCTAAGGTCGGTTTCATTAGATGTATTTTCAAGCCTCACTTACGTACACTTAGGTGATTTTTTACGTTTTTACTCTCTTGCCTGTTAAATTTGTTTCATCGGTCTTGTTTTATCCATCCTCTCTGTATGTAAATCAGTTTTAATTGTCTGTCTCAATTACCTTAATGAAAACTGCGAAATAAATAGTACTTATATTCTTACTATTTTTTATTAGAATCTTTGTCAAATGCTTGTCTACTTTCATGCCGGTATGTCTCAGGTTAACAGGTATGTACCTGGCAATAACAATTAATGGCAGGTCAACCTATGCTGAATGAATATTCAGTTGGAATGAATAATGTGGAAATTGCTGCAAACACCCATTGAATATTCCTAGTACATCAAATAAAAAGTTTTTGTTTAGATGTTCAGGCACGATAGAATTTCTTTCTCATTGGGATTGGATTGACTTTGTAATGCAATTTGTTCTTTCTTGTATACAATGTAGTACCATTCATGCTTAATAGTATCATGTCAAGCATGAATGGTATTTTTATTTGTTTTTATAATAACCTATCCGCATTTCTCATTGAGATTAAATAAACATAGTACGTTTGTTTTATCGACACGATGAATCTTAACTATCTATATAAAATATAGGTATACTAAGATTGTGTTAGGAAACTGCTAAGATATGACGCGGGTGCTAATATTTGTAAGCATTAATATGGATTTTTGTATTGGTCTGGTCGTGCCTCGGAGATCACGGTAAGCCGTCAAACTCGGTTGTCATACGAACATCTACGGAGTCGGAGCCCTGAAAAAGGTTCAACAACTGATCTAGCTGCAATTCTTCGATATCGCCTATATCTAGATATAGGTTGTGGAATCTAGTAGAAAACATCGAGGATCAGCCACAACGCAGTTAGACTGGAAAAATGTGGACCCCGGACAGGAGACAGCATCGGATGTGACCGGGAAATTTATTTATATGGCAAAAATACGTCTTCTTTCTCAATTTAGTCAACGGGTTGGAGCAAAGTCTTGTTTCAAGTTTAGATACTCTAGGTTTGCACCCCTTGCCCACGATTTTTCACTTATCCGCTGCCCCGTTAGTCTTCCTCTTCCTTATTAAAATTGTTGCTTTATAGTAGCTACTAGCTAGAAAATCGCTGGTTGTATGAACAAAAATTCAAGTATGTCGAAGTTCAATTAATTATTATTTATATTATCAACACACAACTTTTTCTGCCATACTGACGATGTCACAAAAATACATGTTACCTACTTATACAGATAGTCGTCAGATTTCATTCAATTTATCAACCAGCCTAACGTAGTCAATATCTAGACATAGGCCTCACCCAGTATGCGCCATTGTCCCGTCCTCCGCCTTCCACATTTAGTCCAATTCAGCCACCCTCTTCAGGGCGTCAGTCCACCTGGCAAAGGGGCGTCCCACCTTCAGCTTAACATCTTCTTTGTGCTTCGACAGATGTGGCCAATCCACTACTACTTCAGCTTACTAAGTCTGCGTGCTATGTCAGTGACGTCGGATGACCTTCTTTCGAATTTTATCCTTCAAAGAAAAGCGACTCGCTTCATAGCCCGCTGAACAACTCAAAGTTTGTGAACTGACCCAAAATTTCATTAATTCCTTTAAAATATTTTTCTCCCCGGAACAGTGACACACTTTGTTTTCTAAATATGCACATACATCGATTTATTGAACAAATCACAATCGCACTCACCTCAATTCCATTTAAATCGTAATTGCAATCGTTGTCATACAAGTCAATCATCTAGATGCAATTGTGGCTTCTCTTCATGGTACGGTTGGTACAATAATTACGTAGAGCGCCAGCTATAGACGGGTATTAGCTATTAGCGATCAACTGTGTCAATTTCTATAGACTATTGTGTCATTGTCATTCTGTAGTTGGATGAGGCGATAATATAGAATGTACGATCACTTAATTATGTTGTTTGTTGTTGGACAAATATAGTAATATATTTTTGTAATATACTTTTTGTCTATTTATAGTGAATTGGAATAGCCTTACGTTTTTTATTTTTTATTGTCTATTACACACGGTCCCGCCCGTGCGGAGAGTAATACCATTTCTTACAGGAACCAATTTCAAGGAAAAAAAGTAGTTTATATGTTATACTAGGTTACAATGTGCCTTTGTATCAAATTTCAGATCCCTTTGGCCGTTTGAACGTGATTAGGTAATACAAATCTACACAAGACTTCACATTAGGAGGATAGGGTATGGGAATATAGAATATGATTCTGTCCTTGTATGCCACCTAAGTGGTATAAAAAGTAAACCACAAAACGAAGATGGAGCGTAGATGAGCAAATGCGGATGTAACCAGGATGAAAACGCGATGTACCTTCGATGTAAGTACTATGACGTAATAATGAAGGTAATCTCTTCTTAAGGTTACAAATCTACTTGGGTGCACCTGAATTTAGTTCATCTCACCTGGGTTTAGTTCGGTGATAGTATTGCAGCATTCATTAAGTTCAGATTAGATAAGTGCGGTGCTTGCGCAATGCGGGGCAGTTGACAGCAGATCGGCATCGCAGCGCCTATCGATCCCATGCTAATTGGGCCCAGCGCGGGACGAGCCGTATCGTCGCCGCATTCCCGCCGTGGCACCACCCGTCCCCAGAGATACAGCAAAATTTATTGCATCAACAATTTATATAATTGACGTGCGACAAAAAAAGCGAGAGTGCACACCCATCCGATGCAGAATTCAAACCCTAATTACCCCGCATCACTCTGTCAACGTTCAATTTTCATAGGCATCTCTTATTAATTTTCACTTGACTGCGCCAAGGATGCGTCCTCTGGAATTATGAGAGGAATGTCAATTTCGACATATTTCAGTAGTCGTTTAGCGTGGCAAAAGTGGAGCCGTGGTGGTGCGGGGGGGTGGTGACGCGGTCGTTCATGGGAACTGTCCGCCTCGCGCGGATGCCGTAGCCGCCATGGTTTTTTTACAGCGCGCGCTACGCTGTCGATAGGACAGCGCGGTCGCGACACTCACTCGTCATTATAAATCCGTGGCGGTGAGCTCAGAGCCGCGCATTCCGGGCGCACCACCCGCGTTATGTGCTGTAATTATCACAAAACGCGGCCTCGACTCGCAAATATGTCGTTGGGAACGGGGGACATGACATTCTCATCACCAAACGCTGTCTTTTTTCGAGTGTCTTCAACTTGGAAATATGTCCAGCGTCGAGCCACTCCCACGACGTCGCCGATTATATTTGGGTTCCTCGCAACTTAGCTTTTTGCGTGTACTGCCACGAGCGCCTGCGGAATGTCGGTATTTGTGTCCACTGAATAATTCAGCGAAATTGTCAATCGATCAATAAAACCGATGGAATCAAATCGATTCACACTTGAAAGTTGTATGGCTTCAATATCGTATGTGTTTTTGTGACTTCAAAATACCTGGAAGCCGTTCCGCCATTCACATCGAGTCAATCAGCCGCACGTGCGGACTGCTCATGATAATTCTGCAATAAGTTCTCTGGTACTGTATAATTGGAAGCATATGAACGCAGTTTAATCCTATCTATAACTGCATAACCAGTTTTTGTAGGAAGTATGTAATTATTATCAGTTGAAACTTGTTTTAATTGCAATATAAAACTTTTTTGCTGGTTAGTTGCCATAAATCACTAATGGTTGTCAGGACTGTCACAGAGATTATGAAGTTTGATGTCTTCACAAACTAAATTGCAATAAACATGAATTCATGAATTATATTATTGTTAAAATATGTTGAATTTAAACTACAGTATCGCATTAAAATGGACTCAGTTATAATGTGGCATTACTTTATATGTGCAATAGTTATGTATAATGCTTTATGGGAAGTCACCAAGCTAAATGATAACAATGTTGGCATACTTATTGAGGACTAAAAATTATTCTGAATACAAAATGGAAATACAGAGTTAAGATGAAATATAAAGTAAATTAAAATTGTATCTGTACATAAGTATCTAGTTCCAATAACCAGAACAGTAATGAACACGGAACCTATCATTACGATGCACAAAATTTTGAATCTTGAACTTTAACATTTCACAGCAGACAACAAAAGTAAGGTTGCACATAATATTAAAACAGATAATTACTGTGGTAACATATAATGGGTTTTATATAATAAATCGCAAATTACAACATTAATCACTTATAATAAGAACATAAATTATGTTGATATAGAACATTGAATGCCTCGGGGTAACGTCAAATTGAGGAGATAACGCGCGGAAAGACGTCTCGAGATGATCTCAGACGCAGCCCATATGTGAAATTGCTGAGAATTTTGCAATTTTAATTTTATTTATAGCGAGAGAGTGTAATGCATAAGCGTTTGCGATTATATTATGAACTTAAGCACTGTGATTAAATCTTTAGAAAGTAAGAGTACTTATGATTGATTTTATAACTGTATCCTTAATACTCGTATAAGAGTAAATTTTTCATTATAGATGGTATACTTATTATAAGGTGAGTATTCCAGCCAGTCCGTCAGGTCAGGTCGTCAAGCTGAGCTGTAAATAGAAGCTGAAACTGAAGCTGTTAAAACACTGTACGTGTTTTTAATGGTAACCCTCTTTCCTGAGATTTAACCTTCAGTTTGCTATCAGACGAGGTGAAGTCGAATTAACGTGTCTTATATATTTGATAACACTATCAGTTCCCGTTGTCATGACAACAATTGCGCCTCTGTATGAGGATCTGCCGGATTTATAAAGATTTATGATTAAAGCTCCGCTCCCATGGATGGTAATGTGATTATATAGCCTATGTTCACAACATCCCAACAGTGAAAAGTTTTTTGAAATCGGTTCAGTAGTTTCGGGGTTTATTTATTAAACAAACATCCAAACAATTACACCTTTCTTTTTCATAATAGTAGAATAGATAACTTGCTTAATAGTTTAATGAATCAGTTGTTAAAAGTCAATTCTAGTCGAAAAGTCGACTTTCAAGGGTGATTAATCTACTTTTAAGGATTGCGAGTCGAGAATCGATTATGCGCTCGCCTTACCCATCCGTAGTTCCCAAAAGCCAGCTGGGGCGATTGTATCGGACTCAAACCGACTGAAATGTACGTAGTTTTTGCGTCTGTAGGTGCCCGAGGTAAAATAGCCAGAAACATAACCCTCGCACTCCGTTTTACCCAGGACTATCTCTGGTTTTGAGTTGATCCCCTTTAAGTGTGGGGCCACGGGGTCACCGTCTAGCTCCCGGGTGAGGCGCGCTAAGCGCTGCCGCCTCGACCTGCTTCTGCTATGGCTATAGGCGGCTTCACGGGTAACTCCCTGGCCCGTGCTCATGGAGGAATTGCCTGTCCCTACCCAAAATTAAAATTAACAGCTGAAATTGCGTAGCTCAACTAACAAATCAATTATCTAGTCGTAATTTTTTTCTTGTATGCTCGGTTGTTACATAAATAAATTCGTATGAATTATTCACAGTGTTTTTATAGAATGACAAACGTTTATTTGTCCCATATTATGGTTGTGCATGGAGGATATATAACTGGTCTCCGTTGTGAATTCATATCTCATGCCTCCCAGTTTACTCGCAGCATTTGGTTGACGCGACGTGGCACTGCATCACTACCCCTTTCTGTGCTGAATTCGTATTTAACTTTGCTGGATGCTACAGGTACTTGACCAAAGTCTCACTTATGTAGTAGCGTATGACCGTACCTGTACCTGTTCCCCAGAAGTAAAGGTTTTGGTAACTGTTATATCTTCTCTATATGTCTATAGGTTATATTATAGGTATACGTAGGTTTAGATTAAGAGATCTTTGACGAAGATAAGAGTGAGTGTACTCACGGTATTTTGTAATATTGTTAGGAATCCACGAAGATCTGCTTAAACGCGTTTTTGTTTGATAACATCCATGGTTATGGAGGCATACCTATCATCTAAGTTGATACAATACATGCCATCATAACCTACTAATATTATAAAATATGAAAATTTTTGAAGATGTCTGGATATCTGTCACTCAGTCACTCTCTAACGGCAAAACATATCTCGCTGAAATTTGATACAAGTCTAGATTATAGTATCTTTTTATCCTTAGAATAGGTTGTCATTGATTGCGGATGCCGTGTCAACAGCTTGTCACGAAAGGACTAGGTATATAATGGTAGCGACTTAGGTGACAGCTCATCCACAAAATATTTCATCTTCGGATGAATTGACATCCTTTTCAAATGTTAGGAGTCAATTCATCCGCGAGTACACATATTACGATATGGTTGCACAAATTTAGGCTTTTGCAAATAAACTATAAAGTGTGTTGGAAGTGTTCAATTAACACAATCATGTACGACTATAAGGCCCTATTCAAATTCATTTTATTTATTGATGGTAACTGGGCTCAAGTTAGTAATAATTATCTTACATCGATGTTTAGTATAAAATACCAAAACAGGATAACATACGGTTCTAGCTAGGCATTTTTCAGCTCTCTACACGAATCATCTCAGATCACATCATCTCATGGGAGACTCCATTTATTCATGTCCGTAAAGTCTAGCCTGCCTGCTATCATTCTTAGGACGCTACTAGGGCGCGCTTGCATATTGTATTTCAATTTATATAACTCAGTTACGATCGCTGTATCTTCTTCTAGGTACCATCGCTCAAATCGGCCGGACGTTCCCGCTAGAAACTGATAAACTGAAACTCGCTCCCCGATACAGATCGCAGTCGCATTCGCTCAGTCCACTTTAAATTAACCGTTCACGCACTCCCGTTCAGGAATTTTAGATTTGAGATGGACACAGCAAAGATCGGAGCACTTGCAGCTCACAAAGGGTTAATAAACAGCTGATTATATTACGCGTGAGACGTTACAGAAATTATTTATTTGTTTTTTTTTGTTGATCGTGTCGGATAGCTCTAGTGAAGGGACTTAAGTTATTAATAACATGAATGACATTGAAATTTGTTATGGTTTAATAGCTAAGGTGTTCCTGCATCACCCTCACCTGATAACATACGAATTGATGGATGAAGGTCGAGGTTTTCTTTTGAATTGGGGAATCAGACGGTTGCAGCTGTTGTAAAAGTCAAGTTAACCAAATTATAGAAGGTCAGGAGAAGATCAAAACCCAGACCCAGAGAAAAACAAGTTTTGAATGGAAAAAATGATTGAGCTGAGTTTTATAAGATGGACTGCCTATATTTTTCTTTTAAAGTACTAACATTATTATTTGGCAAAACAAATACGTGAAGAAAGATCCGATGCTATAATATATATTGGGAGAGGCAGCAGTGCGCTGCAATTAGCTAAATGATGGATAATTTGACACGATTATTTAAGAAATGCCTTAAAGGTTTTTTCAAGGTTGGCAGTGCGAGTATGACACCCCTGGTCCATAGGCCACGATAACCACTTTCCATCACGTGGGTCTTATGGTTGTCTACCGCCTAAGTCGTACAAAAAAAAGAAATAACCTACCTCACCATTACTATATATAAAATCGTTGTTCATTCGATGGGTGTCAAAAAGTAAATAAGTCGATCATTTATCTAGTAGCTTCTAAGACTAATTAAATAGTTGTGTAGTGGCATCGCTTCATTCAATTTTATTTTCAAATTGTCCAGGAACTTTTGGAGCCCACTGTACATGTTTCATAGTAGGCCTACAGGTTTTATAACCACTTCACCAATAAATAAAATATTACTTTTTTCATATTACGTCACAGAAGAAATTATGCCGCTATTGATGAAATTCTGTCACGTTACTCACTGATAACATTTGCTTAAGTCGATTGTAGGTGCTAATGGATTTGATAAAGTGTGTGCATCATTACTATCACATTATTTACAACAAATAAAATAATGGCTAGATAGGAGAGTATTAAAGAGAAGTTAGATATTACAAGGATGGTCTCTAATGGTTATTTTATTGTACAAAGGGTGTTCGACATACTATAACCTGGAAGGGAATTCTAGAGTGTACTTATAGGTTTTATCAACGATTACCATCATCACTTTCTGGAATGATCCTGGTTTGATCCCATATAACTTCAAAAACTGTGAACATTGTACAATACTACGCTTGTGTCATATATTTGGTTATGATCGATGTTAAGTATATGCGATGGATTAAAATTTTGTCTTTCGTCAGCACCACCTCTAGAAATAGAAATGAAATCTACTATTTTAAATGTGAAAAGTTGGAAGTTTGTTATTCAATCACGCTTTAAGGGCTGATTAGATCTAACGAAAAGCTGGTACTGGGAGAAATGAGTGCCTGGAATAAGATATAGGCTGCTTTTCATTCCAGAAGAAGTTCCCATGGGTTGCGGAAATTATGTCAAAATTCCACTCGGACGAAACCCCGAGTATCAGCTCGTAGTTACATAATTTTACCTGTCTTTTTCCAACTAAGTATATAATAATATTGAGTATAAGTTAAGTCCGGGTAACGGTATAAGTACGAGTTGTACACTCAAAACGCGTATCATACGCGCAGTACAAGATTTTGGGCTGTGTTTGAATGATAGCACGGGGTGTAACTATGGTGGTTGAGCTCAAATCTATCAATAATAGAAAATATCAAAACAAACCAGGCGCGCCAGAGCCTCATTGCTCTCGCGACTTAGGTCCAAGATTCTTGCCGATAGGTATGCCTTACTAAATTCCTACGCGTAATATCTGCATCCCCATTTCTTACATCCACGAGTGGAACATACGTCTCGCGGCGTGAAGTTTCCTTAGCGAAACGTCAAGTATCGTATGTCGGGCGAACTCTGGCGTCGTAAACATGTATGTCATACTCACTGCCTACGTGTGCCAACCACCGGTCGCTCGTAAAACGATCATAACAACCTTTATTACCATTTAGTACCTTACAAAGATGGGAAACCAAGATTAACGCTGCAAATTGATTAGACCCCTGATTCTCAGCGATTTTACTTTCTATAAATTCACTAGTACGTTGCTCATATGAACGGACAAAGTAAATCGTCCGGATAAAAAGACCCCGATAGCCTTGTTTGAGTGCGGATCAGCTTCATGCGAAGACAATACATCGAGTTGTCACCGCGACCGCATCGGAATGTTTAAACGAACGCGACCATTTTATCTCATCTGATTAATTCAAATATTTAGCGCAATAAATACGGGTTGGCGGGGTGATGCAGGGTTGGGACGGGATGACGTGCGCGGCTGTCGGCGTGACGGTGGACGGCGCATGCGAGCAATTGCGTCAGTGTCAGCTTGTCACTGGTGGACCATTGTGGGCCTTGTGGCCGATATACGAGCGTGGCGCGCTCACTGCGGCCGCGCACCTGATTTATCGACGTCCCGCGCCGGCCGACCCGCCGCTCGACGCGGGACGCGCTGTCGCCGCCGAATAAAGCGCATTCTCACGCTACTGAACGCACGCGAACTCACCCGTCTCGTACCCCGTATTTAAATGGAACGATCGTTTCTCATTCCTTTCCCCCAGATATTTTACGTCGGGTAATACGATACGACACTGTCCGGCTCTTTCTGCAGTTTTCGCGGTCGTTTTTTCCATCGGCCCGCTATTGTTCACTTGTCAATTTCTTTAGCTAATGCGAGTAAGCGTCTCATTATGCGGTGCGGTGCGTCCGCGACGCGCATTGCGTGTTGTGACAGCAACCACCCACCGGAAGGGGCCGAGCGTCATTCAGCCGCGCACAAAACGCGAATACTTTATTCAACGACGACCGATGGCTAATTTGAATGGATTGTGCCCGTTTAATGGGAATAATTAGCTCTGTTAATGCGCGCGTCGGTCGGTCCAGCTCGGAGGAATATCTTTGTTAGATCGTGTGTGTACTTCGTGCTGTTAACTTTTGTTCTACCAGTTAACGCTCAATTAACGCATTTATGAACGGTCTAGCTGGTGTTGCGTCACATTCGAGGAGGCATTACTATTGTGTGTCATATGCGGACGCACGCACCGTGATCCGTATTGGGCAATTAGTACACACGACACTTCGCAATCACAGTATTCTGACCTAAGCGCACCGTAAACCTATTACCCACGATGACGTGATTATCGACAGACCTGATTACCTCGGCAACAAACGACGCCCTTCAATTTTCCCTCATTAAATTCAACCGAAATACCACACACACATTACCACAAAGTTATCTCGGAAACGGTATTAAAATTCCTTAAAAGGAACGCTTTGAAAAAAGTAAGTTATCGCACGGTTCCCTGCACCTATGTATGTAGGAGTTGGTATTTCGTTTAATTTGGCAATGGGCGCTGGTGACAAGCGCGGCCTGTCAGTCTGACGGACAGCTCGTCGTTGTGGAAGAAAAAAATAAAGTGGCGCAGCTCACCATTGAGTTATGAAAGAGACAGACATATATCGCGCTGCATGCGTAAGAGTGAGTAAATTTTGTATCACAAGAGTCGGTTCCTGTGTGTTCCTTAGTAGCTAGTGATGGGGTTGAATCTCCTGACAATTTTATACTTGAGACGTCGATTACTGGTCACAAAGTGAAGAATTTGTTTGACTTTTAAAATATTTGTTGTGGCTATTGTTTATACCTGGATTAACCACTAGCTGTCCACACCATTTTATACTTCTTGGTATATCGGATGGTTATAAATATGTAATTACACTTTGTTTGGTGATGCAAAATCGTTTGTGAGACTTATTGTCTTTTGTAGAGTGAATTAATCGATGCCTGAGAATTCCTATGAATTTCAGGAAAAAACTGTTATCGAACCGGATCAAATCCAGTACTTGGGCTTAATCTTAGGTGATGAATGGGCCTCTTTATTTAACTATAACTGATGTTTAATTCCTCATTAATCGGTTCAAACTGACATAAAAATAAAAAAGAAGCTATTTTTATTAGAGGCATACACAAAATAATCCATGTGCAAATAAATATTCAGATGTATTAGATTTTAAAATCTGATTAAATTTCTAATAGCCTAACATAATTACTCTGTAAGGTAAAATTTCACAATATTTATGGTTGTAGGTGCTGCCCTTGCAAGTAATCGATATCGATAAAACCGAAGACACCCTGCGTACGCGCATAAGAGTCCAGATTAGATACGAAACGTACCCTGATAATTACACTATAATTAAAAACATTTACGTGTTAGGGGCGCCAAATTTATCGCTGCTTTTTTTGTCGATATGAAGTCATTCGTGAGTATTTATGCTTCACTGTGGGTATGTGTGAGGTCTTAAGGTTCAGTAGTCAGGTTATCGTGTGGTAATCTTTATGAGCCTCCGGGGACTGCTTGCTGCGACCTGTCCACACTTAATGGCCCCTTGAGATTAGTGCCTGTTTCGACTATGGCCTTTCGATATTTTGTAAGTCTTGGACTCCGTGTTTGTGGCTTTGTTTATAGCTTAATTAGGCTATTTTGTTTGAGTGGGAACCGTGGCGTCGCTCTAGCGAGATAAGGTGTCGCGGTATTTACGATTCAGTATCGCGCTGCCGTTTTATGGACTGTGTTTTGATTGAACTGAATGTAATCTGGTGTTGATAATAGCTTCAATTTTAGTAAGAATATTTTCATTGGAAGACTCTGTAGCTTTTTGGATATAATTTATCTATTGAATTATAATGCAAAATATTCGTATATTGGGTCACTAATAAATGTTTGTTGTTTTTTAACCCTCCAGCTAAATGTTACTAGGTATTACTATTAACTAGATGTAATCAGTTATTGTTAACATAATATGTCTTGCCTGCTTTGCATAGTATGTACTTAAAAGGTGTACGCATCCTTTCTAAATCTGTACCCTAGTAATTACGATATTATTGAGATCAAGTGTGGCAAATTATTAAAAGTGTTACCCTTTGTATGGTAAGTACATTGTAGCCAATAAGTCCGTGCCCCCGTTCATCTCAATAATACTTCGTAGATGACATGTGTACCAATGGTCTTAGTGATTCCAAAGATCGTGCGAAGTAAACTCCTTCAGACTGTTTCCCAGTACATCGTTAGATCTAGTATTTCAGAAACAATTTAAGAATAAAAACATTTCCTGTATCACCATCTTTATCACCCAAGCGTTGTTCCCAATTCCTTCGGAAAAGTTACCGAAGTACGGGGCTTACTTAGTCTTCTTCTTCTTTTTTGATTTTGCATTGGTATTATATTTCTGTGAATGAGAAATACCTTGAGCACCGAGGAGCTTGTATTAGGAACTCAAAACGATCCCAAGAAAATAATAAAATATGATATCAAAATCTCTTAGCATTTTTAATTACCATTTATATTTCTTGTACTCGTATTATTTACTTTAATAAAATTCCCTCCAATAGTTATGATATGATAAAATTGTCACCACTCTCCGCTGCCGAAGTCAAGCCATCAGCATGATACAAATAAAATATAAATTCTAAATAACGGTACCTACCAAAATTAAGTGGGCAAGTGAAACATTATTTAGGCGTTCACCGGTCATCGAACGTCTGATAAAGAAATTTAAATAAGAATGAAATCCTTTTCCCATTGATAAAGTTTTGACATGATAAAAAACTGTAGGAATGCACCGACCACTGACTTACTAATGAAAGGGACCAATTAACGATGATTATTTTTTTCTCATAAGTACTCCTGCTGCATACAGGATGTTCCAAAATTTGTTAATTGTTTAATTTAATAGTTGTTTCATATTTCTTTTTAGTAAAGAGCACATCATTCTGTAGCAGAATTTTTTATGAGTAAAATTGAAGTAGATTTTTGATTGCAGCAAAATGTATCCACTTATATGGGTTACGAATTGTAGATTCGACATTATAGCCTGATCATGATCGCAAGTGGGAAACTTTATGACAAAGTAATGATTATGACCAGAACTACATGTGAAGATATACAACATACATCAATAATGAATAATAACAATGTTCATTACGAATTTTTCCGATAGCATGAAAATATCTTTCGTAAATTTTCACTACCTTAACTCTGAATATAACTATCTTGAATCATAGATCTATATAATTATTCCCTAACTATTGAGTACGCAATAAAATTACTGAATTAGAGTCGATTACTTGACCACTTAGGCTATTACACACTGTCTGCAATTTATTTAATCATTATTTAAAAGCTTACCACGCCGCCGTAGTATAAATAGTTCAAAGATTACGTCCAATAAAGATCTCATTTAAAGCTAGAGAAAACAATAAAACAACCTGTACGCGTTATTCTTTCTTGTCACCAAGTTATAAAAAAAATCAGAGACTAATTCAGATTTGTAGACCGTGCGTCCGCGCCACCCATCACTGTTCGCATCAATTTATAGGCTTTTAACCTAATTTGTTGACCGTACACCCGGCTCCTCTCCCACCGCACCGTTCACCCCTCACGAAGACCCACCGCCCACGCGTCTACCATCTTTGTTTTATTTTTTTAATAATTAATTTAGTATTGAGGACGTTTCCCCCTTATCTCCAAAATGGATTTTAATCCTGGATTTAGAAGCTCGAGAATTCATTTAGTAAGATAACGATGATCTCGTTTTGCTGCAAAACTTTACGTTTATGAAACAAAAGCACCAAATTAAGCTATCATGCCCAGCAATAAAGTATTTAATTAATGGATTTTACATTAGCAAAATTGTTGTCGATACCCTACAGTATCGTAAAAACAAGCGATGACTTTTAATAACCACGCGTATTTTATATTTTATAGGCACCTATATGCAATAAACAATTTAGGAGTATACATTTTTTTGGTTGAACAGACTAAAAAAGGTGTGGGCACAATCGTGGATAATTTATTGCAAAATGTTATAAAGCCCTGGGGTGGTATATTTTATAAATATTTTGTGTGCGCCCAAAATTTTGACAAATACCACTTAATTTACGCTAATGAATCCCAAATGAATGCATGTTGACGACGAATGGTGGCACCGTAGTGTTGTCACTATATCGATACTGTGTAGGTGTGGAATTAATGTTTCCGATAACCTTTCAAATTGTTGTTTTAACATAATTGCCGGCTAACTAGAATTAATTACTAAATTATGAATAACTTAAAAGCAGATGAGGAGGTTTAGTTAGAGTCTAAAATGTCCACGAAATCGATAAGGGGTCATAAAATTTTCATTACCAATATGCATAAATAAACCATTCAATTTATAGTGAAATAGTGTAAAAATATTTTAATGTCAACACTTTCGCGGGAGTATGCGGTAATAAATGTCACTTAACAATTTTTCTATATCCTCTTCATGATTATCTACTTATTCATTAAATGGTGATCGGTTTTTTATTTATATTTAGATTAGATATTTTGTTACAAATTAAGCCATAAAATCACATTATCTATTAAAATCGGTAGACATAATTTGTAGATTATTTATTTTGAGGGTTCACACAAATTCCCTGTTTAATAGGATAATATTAAAAGCAAATTTCCAATATTTAGACCAAAACCTATCTAGTTTTTTTAATATTTAATAATAGAAATGTTGACACGATATCGTAATAAATATAGACACGCTAACTCCCTTTATAGACGTACTGATGCATTCAAATAACAGGCTGGATATAACCCCTGACTTTTAACTCAACAATCACTCTTACAACACTTAACAGTTCAGTTGAAGTCAAAGTTATTCGACTAGCTTTATTTCGACGTAGCAACAAGCACCAAATCACATTAGGTAACATAAAAAACATCGATATATAAAAAGGTACATCACTAACTGTACGCATTTAGATAAACGAGTGGTCGCATAAAAATCAACTCCTTTGGCCTAATCGAATTAGGGCCTGATATCCATCTATACGATTTAACACGTTTTGCATTCTTTTGTGCAACGACTAATAAAGGTAGCAGGTAGTCGTCCTGCTACAATATCTTAAATATAGATGAACTCATCGCCGTTTTGTCGATAATATATCTATCGATGAAGGTTTGTCGATTGATCTTTTATTCGTCGTTTATGTAATTTGGGTTCGTATTGTATTATTATTCGATAGGATACCGTTGTATTTTTAGATAGTATAAAATATAAATTTCATTTTTGAAAAATATGCAGACTGCGAGAGAAAAAAAACTAGAAATAAAACCTCCACATGTACCAACCCATCTGGTCAGCGTGCAAACAGTAGGCCAAAGGCTCCCAACATTGAGGGAGTTCTATGTCTATCAGTAAACTGCGATAGGCTGATTGACTGAATTGGTAGTTTACTTTTAATTGTTGTGTCTGAGTCAAGAAGTTATGCAGTGTACTTATGCTTTGTAAAAAAAAGAAAAAGACGAAAAAGTTTTAGAAGCAGGATCTTTAAATTTATTTTGATTCTGTTGAAAGAAACTGCCATTAGTTAACTCTTTAACTTGAACCTCCGTCTCTCAAATAACAGATGAGGTAGGTTTGGACAACATAAGAATCACAATCACAAATTCTTGAACTATTCTAGTTTCTACCATTTATTACCTGAATTAATGCCTATTTGTGTTCATTCACTTCCATACGTATATTTTATTGAGATTTCCATCAGACCAATCTCGGAGTTTTATTGCCAACGTTCTCAGAGCAATAGTCACTAACCATATGTAAGACTTATTTCATACGATCGGTACCTGTTGGTAAATTGTTACACCTGGGCATACTACATTATTTTCATTATACCATCAGAGCTGTTATATGCTTATCATCATCATCATCATCATCTCTTAGTTCATCATTATCTTAGATGTCTTGTTGTTACCAGTTGCATCTGAGTCACTCGAAATCTCTTTTGGGAGTCAAGTTCCACTTGGGAGTCTTCATTTACTCCTTTTCCTACTCTCAGTTTGGATTAGCTTTCATGGGAGTGATTGCCATTTAACCACCCAACCTTCGGTGAAGAAGAACCTATCCTAAACTCGCTTTGATGGAAGTGACTGCCATCTAACCTACCCTAAACTCACTTTCATCAAGTGACTTGCAGGTGAGGTTACCTTGGATCCCAAGGTTTTAGTGTGACCCTGCACACATGATGAGGAGTTAAACCCCTTACGTCTCAATTCCAAATCCGATTAAGAAGACACATCTGTCACTAAAATAATATTACTTCAATATACTACCTCTCATGAGTATCTTCCTCATGCTTCTCCTCTGTGTGGTACAATTCCACCTCCTGTTCCTAAACTGGTGAGCGCACTCTGTGGCGCCCAGCGTCACTCCTCTCGTGATCTCCTTCAGGAGTCCGGTCTCGTTCCTACAGATCTGAACAAGTCGACCTCTCGTACGACGATTCTTCTTGCAAATCATTCGTGGATCAAGTATAACTGCGCTCCCGGATGCCCTGAAACAATATTATTAAATTTAGTACAAAATTTCGCAAAATCCGAGGTATTAACAAATATTTTTAGATTTTAAACATCAAATCTCAGGTAAAAGTAAATTGGCCTCCATATTTTTATAAAAGAACGCATTTATATTATTTCAGTCCCGCTAGTTTCAGTTTCCCCTTTATCAGAATATGATAACGGTAACCATAGCATATTCATGTGTGTTCTCATGTAGGTGGTGTGTTCACTTATTGATCTTATGAATTTTATTTATGTTTATTTTGCAAACATATAAAAATAAAAATAAAATTATACGCACGTATACTACTACAAATATTAGCAAAGACATTACTACATCCAATATTTATCACACGACAGCAGCAAATTACAGTATTATTTAAAATTAGTACAACTTTTCTCCATAAAACACACGAAATGTCTTAAATATTTTGTTTAGTTGATATACCAGATGAAACTTCCCATCGCTTACACATTCCAATCAACAGATACCAAAGTTTCATAATCACAAAAATAGTCATAAAATCCGACTCACTCAATACAACTAGTGTTGTACTAAAGTAAGTATCGATTTACGATACGCCACGGTGAGCGTCGACAGGCGAGCGCCAGGTCGCGATGAAAGATCGATTGTTTACTCGCTCCGACTTCATTGTCAGACTCGCTCGAGTACCGAGTGCGAAGCTACTCCGAATAAATTTAGAATTGTCTGCATGTTCTGGGAAGCGAGACGGCGAAGCGAAACTTATCGATAACAGATAGTTATGTGAATATCATTCGTCTATCTGACACGGTTTGCTTGATAGACTTTAACGCTGTATGATAGAGATCAGTCTTCATTATTTCGAATGTTCTGTTTACGTAGTACATTTAAAATTTTGCTTTTACACACATTTCAAGACTTTAATAGGTTTAATGTGGCACATTTAGTGTTTCCAAATTCATTGAACTTTTTCTAAATAACTTGCATACTTTGGTAGTGGCTAATGATTCGCCTTATTATAATTATATTTAGCAATTACACCGTGTGGTTAATGTTTGCAAATAATCCATGTGTAATGTTTGATTTTTTATTATTGTACTGACCTATTGTTTATTTATCAATTAAATAAAGTGAACTTTGTTTTCGCTAGCCTATTTTTCATTGAATCTATTACTTTGCCATTTTAACGTAATAATAAATTTTGTAACAACAACAACTCAACTTTAACTCAATCTCAGATCATTTTAATAATTGTAAACTCAATTAGGTTACTCAAGGTTATTGATAAACAGTTACATCTATTCGAATCCATAACGTTATTCCAAAGAATTTTGTTACATATAAGTTCATTGAAAAGGATAACTTCAAACCATACCAAAAAGATCCAATATAACCAAGTTTCAGGGTATTAAACACAGGATATGATCCAGCCAAATACCTGGAATATTCGACGATTTACAGAAATATCTTGTATTTAACCAATCATGCAAACTACTAGACGGCCTTGTTACTACAACAGTAAAAAAGTCGAGTACAACAGTAAAAGTCAAGAGGCATGTAAATTACGACCGCAACATACCGAAATACAGGTTTACAGTTTACAGAATGATTTTATTAACCCCTGCTGGATTAGGTGTTTACATTACGTTAAAATCAGACGTTTCCTAATACTTCATACATCTGTGATGGCTAGTTTGTAATCGTGTTTGTATTCTAATTGTGTTCAGTGTTTTCGTCGGTGTTTTGTGCAGGAAGTTCATTGGAAGCCAATAGATTAAGTCATTGTTGTTTTATAGAGTGAATAAATGAAAACAAATGACTCGATTTTAAAATATAAATTGTACAATGATGACTCTCAAAATTTTAATAGGTGTATCCGAAGTGGAATCCAAGTTACTAGTAGTAATTAAATAAATCATTTACATATAATAAAGAAATCTTATAAGTATATTTTCTTCATGAGATAAAAAATCTTATCTACATAATAACGATAATACGTTAACTGTGAACAATCAACCCTGAGAACAAAACCTGCTCCAGAGCCTCATTTTTCAATCGATGGGTGTTTCAGCCCAGCTTGACTTGGGTTTGAAGACCATCCCCGCTTTAATGTCGTAAAGATATTGTTAAAGTTAGAAAATAATAGCAGCTGATTGTTTATCTGCATAACTCACTCACACTATCTGTTTATCTGTGTGCACAGGGAATGAAGTAATAACACTTATTCTCACACAGAGAATAAAGCACATCGGTCAGCCAAGGTCACCTGAAATGATCACCGTCTTTGACGAGTTCGTGTTTCAGAGTGCAGTTCCAACTGGTCATCGCCAGCAAAAGAAGGTTGATGGTTGATTTTCCACTTACGCCTCTTTGTAGAGAAGGGGCATTAAATTCTCAATAATATGGCAGGTTAACATCGTTGGCAGCGGTCGGTCAGGGTTCTTTAACAACAGTCAGATGAGCGGGAGGAGAAAGGGGGGATTCAAGAAAAGAGTGGTTTTCCAACCAACAGTACATATCCAGCCAACATCATTGACTCACCAGCTCGCCTTCGATAACATGAAATCGAAAAGCATGGCAGACATTTATTAAACATATATTTTTCTCTCTTAATTCTCACGTACTCGCTTACTACGTATGTATGTATAGTAATTGCGTACGTGGGAGCTATCAAACACTGCGTAATTATTTTAGTGATCACTACCTAAAGCAAACAATAGTGTGTTTTTAATTTAAAGATGGCTGGCTTCTTTACAAGAAATGTTTTTGGCCGTGTCCGCGAACTGAGCGGTAAGCGTCGCACAAACGCGTGTTGCAGCAGTTTGAAAGAGGAAATAAATAATGGAAGACTGTAAATCGCTGGATATTTACATAAGACTCTGGCAACATCACGTTTTCCATAGGGTGCGCGTCATTTTAATTTTCTGTACATTTTTTTCGTCCTTCTTCAAATAAAAATTTCTCAAAAGTGGCAAGTGCTTTTCTCGTGGAAACATGTAATAAAGGAAAAATAATTGTATTTAAACGTAATATTTATTTACCTTCCAATGAATTTATACCTATATAAGTAATTGTCTCACTAATAATGTAGGCACACATAAACATCGAAGCGCTGGACAATCTATTTAGAGTAAAGTGATATAAAACGGTAAAGGCCGTCGCAAATCAGCTGTTTTTGTGCGGAGCGCTAGTTAAAATCCATAAAAAGGTTGACTTACTAGTGCTTACATTGTAACATCCTACTCTAATAGCAATATAGTATGCGGTTCAAGGTAGTTCACTATGTTTCAAAAATGAATGTGTTTTAAGCGTTTTGTTATAATGATGATGACGTAAAAATGATCACAGTTACATTCTCGTCTTCCACTGTCGAGTCTCATTCAGCTTTCCGTTTAGTTTCATAAATTTTGGCTATTACGTGATTGTCCTAAATTGGCTTGGACCAATAAATAAGAAGATTGGCTTGGACCAGAGCCTTCGCCCGAAAGATACATCGCACATACCCGCAACCGTATTATTCCCGCTGTGTAAATATTTTTGTATTCATGAATATGGCTATTTGCACTGGCCTGGTCGTGTCTTGAAGAGCACGTTTAGCCATCGTCGGTCCCGGTTGCCATAGGAACATTTATGGCAGTCGTTACGGGTAGTTGGAGTCCTCCAACCTAGATGACCCCCTTTCTCTAATGTGGGAACCATTGTATCCCCTATCTCATCTGCCCCTGGATCCCTAGTTACCCCGTTTTACTCAGTCCCTTATTGTACATATTGTATAAAATTTGACCACTCATAAATTTAAACACACGATAATAGTTAATATAAATCCTCGTGCGCTGGACTGGTATGTTTACAATTCCGACAAATATACAGAAGAAATACAGCTTATTTATTTACATGTCATTCATATTTAAAGATATACAATTTATTAAGTTGCAACCCGCTGTTTATGATTATGAAACTACTTAAAGAACAAATCATCATTACGAGTGTTTATATTAGCTGAATCAATTGCTGCGCAGGAGTGGCGGCTGAATGCGCATGCGTTGACAGAGGCGATGTATGGCTTTTATATGCGCTTTAAGTATTTTGAATAAGAAGAATGACAGTGAGGATGGAAGAGTATTTACTTGAAAACAGAGATCATAAAGCATTGTATGCAGGATTTTAAGAATTAAGAATTTGAGACCTTTCACTTTGTGAAATTCAATTCAATGAATAATCCTATCGCAATCCACTGCTGGACATAGACCAGGTCAGACGGATTGGTATAGGGTTTATTTCGAGTTTTACTTCATGCACAGTGATATCGTCTGCGTTTTCCGTCAGACGCCTTTCATTTTCCGTTACTATTGTGGTGAGTACTTTTATTTTAATCCATTATACCACGCAGAAGGCACGGGTTTGATCCCCGCTCAGTGCAAATATTTGTATGCATGAATATGGCTATTTGCACTGATCTGGTCGTGCCTCGAAGAGCACGTTAAGCCGTCGCGTCGGTACCGGTTGTCATACGAACATCTATGCCAGTCGTTACGGGCAGTTGTAGCCCTCAAAAGTCCGACTAGACTAACTATAGAATTTTGATATCGCCAATTCGTTTGTGGATTTTCGACAGCAGTTAAACGTATAAATCGTATAAATAAAATATCGAAGTTTAGCCGCATCTTAGTTGGACTAAACCGACTCCGACTGAGTTGGGAATAGTCTCAAAGAATGATGATGGATGATATCAAACAGTTACATGATTTGAATACAAAATTAACAACAAGATTTAATATTAAATTACGTTCAATTTATATAGGTATAGCTACGGTCATCATAGCTAGCCCGTAAATAATGAACGACATTGATGATAAGTGTAAATGAGGTAACAACATCTGACTGGAAAGTATAAAATGAAAATAAAAACATTTGTAAAATTGATTCGGAAGAAATGGCGGACTTTTGTGCTAATAATACAAAACAAACATTGAAAGAAAAATAACACTTTATAACTCGAATAAAAGTTGATTAGTGTTTACATCCAAAGACCACCAATAAAGTATAAAGTTGAAGTTGAAAATCTCTAACGACATAGTCATTCGGTTTAACAATATGATTTATAAACATATCGCGACATTTCAATTAATAGAATTAAAGCCCACGACTAATTTTGCCGTTAAAGTAGCCAGTAATGCATATCTATTGAAATATTGTCACTAATACTAATTTACGATGTGATTCAATGTTTTAGAATTTAAATTTAGAATCACACATATCATTTAAGCTTATTTCCAAGTTTAGTGGATATTGACGTAGATGACAATAAATACATCAATAAAATATTGGGTAAAATTGTCAATATAAAATTAACAGTTGGTTGCGAAATTATAAATTGCAACTTTGTAATAGTTGCATAGAACTGCGCTTTTGATGAATGTACTGACATTATGTTGATAGATGTTTGTTGGTTGCATATTAAAATAACGAAGTTCGAAATCCTGAATGTACGAAA
This sequence comes from Pelosia muscerda, assembly GCA_963691645.1. Classification (NCBI taxonomy): domain Eukaryota; kingdom Metazoa; phylum Arthropoda; class Insecta; order Lepidoptera; family Erebidae; genus Pelosia; species Pelosia muscerda. Next base: position 5,361,952 of record OY829100.1, read on the forward strand.
TACCGAAGGTTGATATATCGAAGTTATTTTCTTCATAACTCAATGAAACAATCAATAATTCACAAAACTTCGGTTTTTGGTGGTCGGTATTGTGAAATTTGGGTTTTAATATGTGCCTCGTGGGGTGGTATAAACTTACGTCAATATGTGCTTGTAATTAAATGGCTATCGGATTCGTCTGCCAGGAAATTTTCATTCAGCCAGTCTAGGATTCAGAAAATATGCCCAGTAAATACCTAGGTAGGTACACGGTTACTGAAGATTCGTTCCTATAGCGTGAGGTTATAATATATAGATCAAATAATATCAATCAATTGAAATGACGATGCTTTGATGTATTAATATCATACAGATTAGCAGGTCTATTTGCTATTAAATCTGTTAGTTCAATAAAAACTATCTAAAAACAATGTTAAAATATCTTAAGAATGGATATCTGTGAGAGATTGCTGACAGTCAATTGAACATTACTTACACATACCTTAAGCACAATTAATGGCACCTAAGCTGTTTTTATTGGGTGTACAATAAATAGTTTATCTATCTTCTGTCTATATAAAATCCTTAATTGCGACCATCAACAGAAATACGTGTGAAAAGCATTTACGAGTATTACATTGTTATCTTCATCTTACTCGTAATCGACTGGTATAAGAATCAAGTTTTTCAAAATGTCTTATGTAGTAACATAATTATGCTATAGAAGTCGTAGGCGTGACCTACGCAATATAACACGTATTAAAATGAATTCAAAACATTTTAACACCTAGTTACCGTCGCGTCCAATTTTAGACTTTTCTATATTTGCCATATAATTTATTTGTCAAACAACTGAAGTACTATTACGAAATACACCACTGAACGGTTTTGAATTTATTTATTTTGGCTTCAATTTAAGTATGTATTTTCTACTTCTAAGATTTTGTATTAACTCTGCAGTATCATTGGGAAATTGAATCTTATCTAGTTCCAGAAAGGTATGATTTTGAATGGAGTCTTACAATTATGGAAATTTGCCAAAATGGCGACACACCTCTGTATACTCAGACGAATAAATTAGCTGTGATAAGTTGTATGTCAATTAATTATTCTTCAAAGCACCATCTGGTCTAAACGCAAGGAAGCGGTTAGAGACGAGAACTTTGTGTGTCGCCTAGATTTAAAGCTGAAATTAAACAATGAACTGGACTAGAGGAAATGACGCTGATGAGGTGCTCCAAGACAATAAATGACAAACAAAAATAGTGAAACTGCCTCGTATTGTACCAAATAAAAACGGTTGCACTTCAGGGTAGTTATAAGTAAGAATTTTATAAAAAAATAATATCCTTTATAATTTTTGTTTGGAAACTTTTTAAAATACGTTTGATATAGGTCAGATTATAAACCACTGATACATTTGAGTCTTTATACTTACAGTAATCAAAATTTTTATTAGAGAAATATATATGAAGGGCCGCGGTAGCCTAGTGGTATGGGTAGTGGACTGCTGAGACGAGGTCTCGGGTTCGATCCCAGGTTTACCATGGCACACATGCTTTTCGAAGTTATGTGTGTATTTATCGCAGGTTTATAAGTGCCCGGTTAATGGCAATAGGCTCGCCACCTATTACATTGGGACCTAAATATAAACTGGCGAAATGTGGGTGCTAGCACCTCTGCCTAACCCTTCGGGGATATAGGCGTGATATTATAAAATAAAAAAAATAAAAAATATATGAAACCATGATCAAATTGAACGCAAACAAAATGTTCACACAGTATATAGAAAGGGGACATAACGAATCGGAAGATTTATATCCAAAGAGTCAAATAGCTAGTCAGTTTGACTAATTCATATATATTTATCATAATAGCTAATAGCTTATACAACGCAGTATATTTGAAGGAGAGTATCACGATAAAGTACCATAGGTCAGACGTCAATTGTTTCAATATGGAAACAATTGATGTAAAGGTTTAGTTATTGGAAAAGAAAAAGATCTGGACACAAATTTACGATTTACGACGTACGCCTAATGGTAGGCAACTTATGCGACGAAACCAAGGAAGCTTGCTCAATATTGAATGAGTCAAAATGAATAATATACTAAAAGAAGATAGAACAGCAACAATATTCACAGTACATAATCCGTCAGTTGTCACATTAAGTAGTTGACGATGCGATGTAATGACGCGTTATTAGTTTAACCCTGACCTATGTCAACAATTGAGTTGGCACGCCTCTTGGTGTTAAAAATATTTGTAGCTAACTGTCCGAAGATTTATATGTAATTGTTGGAATTATTCCTGACTGACTGAGCTGTGTTAAATTTTCAGTTAAACAAGGTACGTTCCCTGTAACTTTCTAAGCCTTCAACTGAACTGGTCAACTAGCTTATGGCGTGCTTGGAGGTGAAGCATTTCGGTTTATAATCGAAATGCTTCACCACCAAGCACACCATAAAGCTTATTGACCAGGAACACACTGTCAAATGCTAAAGAATAAAAATTCTTATGAAAGCTACACCTTTCATTACTTAGAGAATGTTGGAGGTCTAACCTTCCTGCCTTTCTTCACTTTAGTCTCTTTTACTTCTGTATGTTCTGTATGACATCTGCCTGGGTTTGTATTGGGACACTCTCTTTCACTCTTTCCCGTCAGACATAAAGTCTTCAGTTACTGCATACTTCACGTAACAATGTGCAAAAATCATAGTTACTTTTTCCTAATAATTCTAGTACAATATCAGCCAGGATGCTTTCAAATCGGTAGCAGCTGTTGTCGTTTTGAGGTAGGTACTATACGAATTCCAAACCAACCTGTATATAGAGTAATAATTGACTGTGTTGAAAGCCTTTTAAAATGAGGAAAGGCTGCCTATTCAACTAGGATGACAATGAATGACAGTGTTTGTGGACACCGGGCGAGGCGCTAACGCGCGACATCTTCGCGATTAGCAGCTACATGACGACTTAACTGTAAACATTATTACCATTGCTGTATACAAATATATAACAAGTAAAAAAACGAATTTAGACTCTATGAAGTCGTGTTAAGGTTGACAGAGATAGATTTGAATAAGAGAGGCATCTGTCAATATGAAATCGTCATACTAGATCGTTCTGTCACACTGAGTGAACAAACACTTTTAAAAGTTTATGTGGCTATGAGCAATGTTGTCGCAAGATTTTAGCGGCCGCATCATGGACTCTCATGGCGGGTATGGCATGTAAAACTGTTTGCTATGTCGTTAAAATTGGGTCCCAGGCCGTGTCTGTAAGTCCATTTTACGCTTTCGAAAGTGTAGTGTAGATATAGATGTGCTTTCAATATTTTATGATTCAACGCCTTTATAAAGATGGAAAATTTTGCTTTTGAAATTGTTATAGTTTGGAACGGTTCGAACAACGCTTTTGAATGTATTGATTAAGCTATGAATACATTTTTTGGCGTTACGGAAATTTCATCTTCGGAGGTGTACGAGTACATATCGAAATACAATAGGTAAGCATTTAGAAACGGAGCAAACAGGAATACACGTACATATGTAATGTAATATCTAAGAGTCAGTACAGTCGCCCTATAGTAGAAGTAAATCTCGTAAAAACTAATGCAAAATAACAAATTGTGATGTTTTTTTTATCACATGTACAAAAGCAATTTTCAAGGTTCAGTTAAGTATCTCCATATTTTATTTAATTCGTCATCCGTGTGGATTTTAGCGCAGCAGTAGTTTGTGTCAATCCGTAATGGGCTGCACGCGATAATTGGTGTTATACTACGCACAATGACGCACGCCATCTTCTGAATGTTACAGTTGCATAGATTATTTAATATTTAGATACGACACTATGTGCCTATTAGGCATTAAATCAATTTATAACGCCTTTAACAAATTCCAATTGATGTATTTAATAGAGCAGTACTTTTTATTTTTATAACTATCACAATTAATTTTATCTCTAGTTACGAAACATGATTAAAATTTAATTGAAATAGATGGTTTATTATTCTAATTTGTATCATAGGTACTATAGCAAAATATGTTTTTTATGCAACTTTGATGGCAAAGAAGCATAATAATTATGATGAATGCTTGAAATTTCTATTAGAGAAGGAAAATAGCAAAGCATTCATGCAACTTCATTCTTTATTCTCGCTGTGATGTATTCCAAGTTCTACTATCAGGTCCAAGATACCTCTAGTATTCTGCCTAATGACCTACCTGTATAAACTGCACTACACGAACGCAAGATGGTTAGCGGTCATACGCTAAGCGCACCGCAAACATGTGCGGGTGGCAGTACGACAGGGCATCGCACCGAGTGCTAAATGAACTAGTTCCATACGCACCGGTATGCGTTTGGTTTTTATCGTAGGTAAAATTAGGTGATGATATAGTAGACAGAGTGACGTATCTGTTTATTTTTGCTTTTAAAATAAATAAAATGTTTTTTATTTTTTAAGGAGAGATGGTCACCCGATCTATTCAGTAAAATTATTTACTAAAAACGACCTTTAAAGATATATTTATTTCCTTAGTAATTTTTGCATGATTATATTATAATATTATATTTGTGCAGTCGTGGTCACTACCGCCACGCCACAAGAGGTGCGGGTTCGATCCCCGCTGAGTGCAAATATTTCTATGCATGAATATGGTTATTTGCACTGATCTGGTAGTGGTAAGATCGTTTGAAACGTAGGAGTATAAGTCGGAAGGGGGACTCTCGAATCCAAGTACACCTTGGTCTTAGATACAATCAGGAAAACACGTCTACATTATGAAGATGATTCTGAGGCATGTATGCGTTTATTTAAGTAACAAAATCAAGTTTCCTGTTGTAAAAAGCATATCCTGTTCTAGAAAAAAAATATTCAACAGACAAATAGATCATCCATAAATACACATCACCGTTATCATCAGTCTAGATCTGATTGAAAGCTAAACGTAAACATTTCGCCAATTATAACTAACATGAACTAAGTGTGATGAATAAATCTGTTTAGTATCATATACTGTAACACGTTTCATAGGAAAAGTGAAGATTAGTGTAGCGATGATGTCAGAAAATTCTTATAAATTGTTCAGAAATGTTAAAAACTATTTGTTTCGGCTACCTATATGTAATATTAGTATTCCTTGTACGAATGCGAAACTTACAGTCGAGTAAATACAAGAACTTTGTTATTCATGAAAACATATTCATATGGTCTACAGTATATTAAAAAGATAGTTAAATGAACACACAAATACGTATTTTGCGAATGTGATGTACAGCGACTAATCGGAATCATCATCATCGTGGAGGTGTATTTACCTAATTACATCCGCGGGTCTGCTGGGGTGCGAGACATATGTCTTGTATAATCTCACCTCCGGCAATAATAAATAAATAAATAAATATTATAGGACAATCTACTCAACGTCTCCTAGACCCGTGGTAAGCATAGTTTAACTAGCTTGTGTTACGGGTTCTAGAATGCGGATAAACATACATAGATACATTTTTTTTTGTAAATACATACATATTATACATAGGAACACCCAGACCAATGCAGATATTCATATTCAAGCACACAAATATTTGCACTGAGCGGGAATCGAACCCACACAAAGACCCATAGACGGCGTGCGTTTTAGTCGGTTCGAGTCCGACATAACTTCTCTCACCGGCTTCGGTGGGATCGGAATCCGTGGGGATTTCGCGCACGAAAAAGAAATGGTCAAGGTAATCTCCAAGCTCTGAGTTCTCCACTTCGCACGATCTTGGACGTCCATGGTAGTGAAACTGTTAAAACTTTCACATTCGTCCTTTAGCCCCTTACACTGAAGCATTTCTCTGTGAGCGAAGGACAGGCGATACAAAGCTCATGGCCTGGATCTCAGATCCATTCTCAGGGTCTCAAGACCACACGATTTAAACTTAAGTTTTGGGAGCGACATACATAAAATCAAATATTTGTATACGCAATAGATAATACCGATATCTATTTTATTCGACAGACGACTATCTATCAAGTTTATTGTCGAATGTAACCGGTCTAATGTTGTGACGGCAATGTTACTGCAGCGGATATTACTGGGTTTAATGTACTTGTTAAGGGTTAGTTTTTGTGCGTAAATTATTTACTGATTTATTGAGTGTAGAGATTGAAATGATCAATTAATCATCGCAGACCACTGCTTGACATAGGCCTCTCTCAATGTATGGCATTACTCCCGATCTTTCGCTTTTCGCATCCAGTATATCCTAGTCCATTCCCTCTTCATTTTATCTGTCCATCTGGCTGGGGGTGTCCTGCCTTACGTTTGCTTTCTCATGGTCTATACATCGTTTCGACTTGTGAGCTTCAACAGCCATCAGTCCTTTAACAGTTGTGGCCACTTCTATTTTAGCCTGTTTAATCTGCGAGTTACGTTGATAATTCTAGTTCTTTGTAGGATGACCGCATTACAAATTCTATACTCTAAAGAGACTCCAAGCATAGTTCGCTTCATAGCCTGCGGCACGACTTTCAATTCGTGGATTCGTCTCCGCACGGAAAGGAAAAAACGATAGATAAAATGTTGCTTCTGATAGTTCCACCAAACATAATTTATAAATACTTTGGTTTGTCATTCTTGTTTATGTAGGAATTAGGATCTAACATGTCTTCTAAATCAGTCTTGAAGAATTTCTTATTATTTGTTATGTGAAAAAATAAAGATAAATCAATTATTTTCATTACCTTAATAATGGCACATTACATTACAATATTCTACCTCTTAACAGGGTCGATAGTAGGTAGTTAAATGTGTAGTAAATAAATTGATTACATCGTAAATCTAATCGAGATGTAGAATAGAGCTGATAAAACCACCTGTCAGTTACCATTTATAGCGGAATTAACAGAACGACTTACGGTTATGTCATCGTCGAAGTAATGTCATCACCGAGGTATATCGCCTCTATAATAAAATCGAAGACGTAAAACAAAACTGTACTGCTACTGCGCCAGTAGCCTTTTAGTTAGGGCCTTGGAGTTGCGGTAAACCGTCTGTAGGTTTGAACCGCATTTCATACGATACGGTACGGATTTTTGCAGAGAGCACAGGGTCGTGAGAGATGACGAGTCGGATCCTAGTGGCAGCCCTAGGAGTGCGGGTTCTCCGTTTCCTTCTGCGAGCAAGTAACGCTCGAGAAGAAGACGGCGGAACGAGCTCGGAGAAGACTCCGGACCCACGCAGTCCGCGTTAAGCGAAGGCGACTCAGACTTCGGAGGTCGCAGAATGACTTCCAAACTCGGGCCTGGTGGTGACAGGTGGAGCCGCCAGTCACCCTAACAGAAACAGGCCGCGGCGTCGTCGCAAAAAGCGCCTCTCCATACCTAGGGGTTAGACGGGGACACAGTGGAGGGGCCACGGTGTCCCCATCTAGCCCCCTATGGCACCCGACGGGGATCATCTCGAAAGAGACGGCCCAAGGTCTGCTGGGGTACGAGGAATATTTTGGCTACAATTTCACCTCCGGCAACGAAAGACCCAAAGACGGCGTGCGTTTTAGTCGGTTCGAGTCCGACATAACCTCTCCAACCGATTCCGGCGGGGAAAGGTGATATCCGTGGGGACTTTGACGTGACTTGTATCCATATGCGCCTCTTTATAAACAGAGATTTGAATCCACAGCATCACATCGGGGTCGTGAAAATTGGTGACCAATGCTGGACGGAGTCTCAATGATACCTAGTTTGCTGAAAATGTAGGCAGTTGTGACAAAATACCATGTGGTATCATTCATTTCGCGTCCGACATACTCTCATCACCATTAGTTCCGTTGAGGCAAAGCTTGTTGGTTTGATTACTCCACAATTCGTGTGCACATAAAAGGGAAATTTAACTTTTCCTTTCAACAATTTCCTAATTTTTATGAATATTACATTTACTGAAAGTTTTGAATGAGTAAAAGTCATTGACCTTGACCTTAATATCGCTAAGTCAAGGTCAAAATTTTTCGTCTTGTTTTGGATTTCCCGGAAAAGGTAACGGCACACGGAATCTCCTTACTTTCACCTTCTCTTAAAAAAAATGTTACCTAAGCGTGCAAACCAAGGCCACCACTAATTAGTTAACGAATACCGGTTTGTCTTGTCTATATATCACCTTTTCACACTGACATACATTTTTTTCAATCTGTTTAATAAATATATCGTCACAAAAGCTGGCTTTTGTTATCTTAAAGAGGATTCTTGGTATCGAGAGTGCAAGTTACGTCTGGTATCATAATTTAACGTCAAAACAAGGTTAAGCTTGCGTTCATAGAGTTCAATGTACTCAAATGTAGTTAAAAATTATAAAGTCCAGTGGGCCTACCATGACGGGCAAAAATCTCTCGTGTTTTGGGTGCGAAAGAGTGATGGAGCTATTTAGGATGTATCGCTCCAAATGTCTTATTGGATCACCATACATCCTGACATTTTTCGTCAAGGAATAATGCTGTAAGGGTACCTACTAAGTGGTTAGCCGCAATGCGCCCCGGCTTTCTGGCTGACATCTATCAAAAATTTATATGGGAAAGTAGTTTTACACGCACTGCGATGCGGCTACCGGCCAGCCACACGGTTGCTATACACAATACGCGGATGGTGCTAGTGTGTGGTTACCCGCCATAGACGGTTTACGTGTTCACCGACGCTCGCGCATTTTTTTGATTAACCATGGATTTCGATACAGAAAAGTACCCAGTACCTTTTTCTCAGTTTTTTCTTTATATAACGTGAGTAAATGTAGTAAATAGCTGCAACTTCTTCGACGTCCATCTTGGAGATGAGTAGATCCAACCGCAATCCACGATGGTTTCAAATCGCACGTTGCGGTTACGGTAGCGGCTTGCCGCCAGCCGGCTTACCGAAAGCGCAACCGCATCCAGCGGTTAACCGGACGAATGACAACCGGGTAACCGCATAGTGCGTATGTAACCTTACTAATGCGTAAAACTAGCTAGAGCATTTCAACACAATGCAAGGAGGTATGGTAAAGTGAGCCTTAATGATGTCGAAGTCTCAAAATACATGAGTATTATCCTCTAGTTTCTAGTTGGTTGAGTTGTCTTTAGTAACCTAAGGTGTCACGTTCCAAATCTTAGGTCTGGTTTGATCTTCGACCTCCACTGACATGAGTCCTCCCTAACACAAGGAATTTAGGTGAACTGGAAGGATTAACGAGTATTCTCCTATATAATGTATTGTATATTGACATTAGTTTATTAGTATTGGATGCTGGCTCTGCCAACTAGCTACTATAAACAATCAGTGAATACTTTCTCTACAAACGACGTCTTGCGATAAATAATAATAATAGGGCATTAATATTTATAGTTATTTAACATATTCATTAGTATGACAGTATTAATTTTGATAAATGATCATTGTCAGTCAGAGCGAGACGCCCCCTTACGAATTTATAAGTGTTAATGCTTGTAGTGCTGCCCACTTGATGACAGTGGCTATGGTTTATGTATAAAAGTCGGTAGCTTAGTGGTTAACGAGTCGGCTTTACGATTGAGAGGACCCGGGTCCGAATTCTGGGCGTTACACTACCGGCGTGAACCCACTCCAAACCCAAGTCATTAAGCTTAGCTGGAGGGGTCAGAAAGAATATTAGTAATTTTGGTTCAACGGTAATTTTTTTCGCACATTCATACATACATACATACATAGCCTGTGAAATCATTACCCTCGATTGGCCTTGCCATAGTCGGGAAAAGGGTCAGAGAATGATGATATAGCGCAGTTCATTCAGAAAGTTCAGAAACCGAACCCATTACTTCCGACATAGCAGTTGAACGCTTTACCGTGCCACGCAGGTCATTAATGATGATGAGACAACCTCAGCAGCCTTGATACAGGTTAACACACTCTAGCACCACTAACAGCCAAATTAATCTCTCACACATTTATCAACAATCAACACGAATTTCGAACGAAAATATAATTAACATTTTTGATACCCATTTTGTATCGGAACCGTGGGCGAACTGATTCCACCTACGTACAAAACTAATAGATATCGACATTTATAGTTAAGTAGTGTATCTAATTTAACGGACGATTAAGTAAAATGTAACAGGCTATTATGAAATTCACTTAGACCGCCTTTGACAGTAGACATTGAGTGTTGAAAGTAGTGTCACTTAATTACACTTTTACACTTACTGCTACACTTTTACACTTAGTAGGTAGGATATTCGACACTTAATATGTCTATCTTTTCTAAACTCTAATTCATCTCTGAACAAAATTGCATCAAGATTGGTTTAGTTCAATGCTTTAGAGTTTAGGCGTGAAAGCGGCACAGACAGACAGAAAAAAGATATCCAGCAACCAAGCAAGGTGAAGTCATTAGCTTACAAAAAACCTTAACACCGACGACGATAAAGCGATGTCACTACTTGCATAGTAACACCAAGCGGCAGCTCCTTCAACAATTATGAAACGTCAATTGTGGCTGGTAAAATCTATGCAGTTCCAGTGATTATGTTACGATTCTGTTTGTTTACATATATGTGGTTACAGTAACTGTAAACATATATGTAAATGAAATAAGTTATATAAAATTTTTACTTTTATACTTTCACTATATATGATGATGATATTTGATTAGCAAAACCAGGGTATTAACGCGATCATAAGGTAAATACAATAATTTACCGTTTGATTTGCTTGACGTTTTTAAAATATGATCGCATTAATACCCAAGTTTCGCTAACCATATAGAAAATCCATATCCATATAAGAACAATATCATTCATCCAGTTTTACTCCACCGATTGCGATCCAAAAAACTAAAAACTTAAGTCTGGCCAAGCCTTTACTAACAAGAAGTTCAACAGACAAACTGACAAGAACAATGTCGTGTTCAGTACGTACCTACCTATCAATTATAACATAACTCGAGAAGATATTTCTTCAACATATCGCCAACGACCTCATTTTACTTATATCATAGTAGAGGGCATAGAGAAAAAAAAGGATGTATGAATATATACTTTTTTCCCGTTTCCCCTCGAAACTTAAAATATCTCTTAGAATAAGCTACTTTTCATGCATATGGTTTTAATTTTTTGGGCTGTACCCTAATTATATAACGAAATAAATCCAGGCATCATCTTATAACAACAGCTATCTACTACTGAAAATGCCATCGAAATCAGCTCAGTCACTTCGGTTCAATTTTATTTAATTTCAACGAACATTATGAAATTACATTGCGTGGTTCACGACTTTCACCGCTTGACGTGTAACAGAGACAAATAGATTTATTGAGCAGTTTTACTAGTAAATAGATGTTAACTACATATTATACTATGAGACATTACTTAAGTGAAAGTAATTTTAAATCTCAAAAACGATCCAGGAAACATACAGTCGATAACAAAACTGTAATAATTCAATAGTATTTTGTAAACAGTAGACCTCGCGGGCATCTTTTATTCACAAGAACCTGTGAGGAATTCTGTTCTTGATATTTCATTAGCCAAAAATCACCAAACTCCGTTCATAAATAATATATATCATGTATATATCTGACATAAAACAACAAGCACCGCCATTTTCTCTCTATTAAAAAAGCTCTTGATAAAATTCACGGATTTTGTCAAGAGCAAAATCAGCCACTTTATCAAAACGGAGACTCAACTTTACTTAGCTCGCTTAATCAGTAGAATAGAAGTAGCTCTCATACACTTCAATATTAAATATGAACAACATAAAAGCTATTTTTATTTATATGTTTCAAGGCATAAAAATAAAAATGAGTGACTTATATAAAGTGTTGCTGACTGTACTCTGTCATGTTGCATCCTATAGAAATGAATATCACAGCTAAAAGGTTAGCCTGATCTTTTCTTCGAGATCACTCAAGTATGTAGAAGTGACCATTTTTGTAAGTAATTCCTATTACCCTTTACGGTTATTTTTTAAGAGTTTTTTTACTGTTCTTAGTATAACCCTACCGTAGGCTACTATTTTAAATAGGTATGACTTTTTAAGGTCTACTTCAATAACAAATAAAAAATATTAAACTCAATGTCCATAGAAGAAGAAAGTGGTGCTACCAGTTAAGCTTCCCTTTCACAATTGGTTAGCAAAAAACAAACAATCAATATGGTATTTTCTTAAAATGGTCTGCCATTGTCGCTTTGTATTTCTGCAAGAATAAACGAGCGGGCCTTAAAGAACTTCGATAATAGAATAACAAATTTTTCAATAAAACGTACTTCACACAATGGTCTCAATCCGATATTTGTCACTAAATTATAATTACATATTTTTATTGACAAAATTTGGTTAAAATTTTAGCTCTTTTAATATCATTTAACTAGTGTAAAAATGTAGAAATTACAACAAACGTATGTTAAATCCCATTATGTTTTTAATACTACAAAGAGTGACTTTGATTTTTTGTGCCTTACCATATTTTACCAAACTTCGGAATTTGGTAAAAATATGTTTTTTTACGAAACTGTGAAAGTTCAAACAAGTTCAATAAGATAATTGGTTGCAAATATAATTAAGTTATCCTCAAAAATAGCGTAAATTATTGACGATTAATTTGTTTAGAGTAATAAAACGTCTTAACTACACTCAATTACGATAATTAACTTACTCGTATGCAAAATCAATTTATAACATCGAAACTGGAATTAACGCTACCTACCAATTTATTGGAAATAATCGATGTAAGATGCAGCAAAAAATCATTTAAGGAGTCAATATTTTCTCCAAGACATTAACATCAATCCATCAAACTGCCATGAGGGGCTGAAATTGCTAAAATTGAGTCATTCTTTACAATTACCGTGTGTTCAGTGCACATCAAGCTTTGAACGCCCATTGACTTATTTTATAGAGCTTAGTAAGATTGCGTTTAAATTAGGTAATACCAATTTTAGCGCTGGTTGTTCATTTTTAATGAGTGGACGTTCAATAGGTAATCAAAAATCGAACTTTACTTCGAACATACCACAACACAAAATTACTTTATTTTTTATTGACGACGCGAATGCCAGTTACTAAAAAGGTGATCAATTGCTAAACAGAGGAGCAGCGCAAGTATGAGGCCCCTTAGATGGACCGTCAGATGGATCACTTTCGCCAGAACGGACCGTGTGCGAGTCAGCCAACTAAGCGGTACAAATAAAAAGAGGGGAAAAAGGTGTACCTAGTGCCTTTTACCTCTCTTTTTAGTTTGATTATTACTGATTTATATGTAGACAAACCACGGGTGGGTATTGGACTGCGGAGACGAGGTCTCGAGTTCGATCCCAGGTTTATCATGGCACACACCAATCACTTTTCGATGATTTTCAAAGTTATGTGTGTATTTTTAGGTTTATAAGTGCCCGGTTAATGGCAATAGGCTCGCCACCTATTACATTGGGACCTAAACATAAACTGGCGAAATGTGGACGCGAGCACTTGTGCCTACCCCTTCGGGGATAAAGGCGTGGTTTATGTTATGTTATGTTATGTTATATGTAGATTATTTTAAAGTACAGTACTTCTCTTTGGAATTTTTATAATTCCTTTCTGCAATTTTTGCACGGGTCTCACGAAGTAAATATACTATTTAGAAGTCCAGTAAGTTTTTAATCGCTTCAAGTTTGAACCATGTATATAATCATGATAGTATATTAGAGTTACATTTATTTCTTTATCACTGAAATAGATACACATTGTTTTTTTTGTACTTTTGAGCAAAACATATTACGGTCACCGTAGATTATGAATACCTACAACACCATTAATATTACTTGGTCCTTGCTATTACTGTAAATATCTAATAAAATGTCGATGAATTGTGACATTAAAACATCTTTATCAAGGAAGCACGGTTATTATAAACATTAGGTCCAGTAAGAAAACTTATTAAGTAACCAAATGGAACAATAAAATTAAATTTATTAACGCCTCAAGGCATTATATTAACAACATATCATTACTGCTAATAAATATATTATTTTTAGAGTCTTTTTCCTTTTATAATTTTTATAGAGGCCAAATAAGAAACTTCTTTTAATAGATGTGAACGGATTTACTGTTAACCTTTTAGAGTATTTATTATTAAAATCATGATGACAATCATTCTGTTAAGAAAGAAACAACAGATTGATATTCCTTATTAGAAGTTTCTATCTTTCCATAGGGTCAATTTACATAGAAAGAGTATCAGCATCGACTTTTTGAAGTAAAATATTACAAACCGCAATGAATCTTATCTCCAAGGGGGTAAATTCATAATCATTTGATGGCAAAGAAAGGGCAGCACAGTATCATTTCTCACAGCACAATGTGATTGCTGAAAACTGCTACTCTTTCAGTGAGAATTAGCCCTTATAGTGACAACACTAATCACCATAGCTTAATCAGTAGATTCTCCTCCTCAATCACTTTTATTGTCTACTTCATGACACTATTAATAAATTGAGCGGACACGCCGCAATCCACGATTTAGCAATGTTGACTTTTTTCATGGCTTTAGATGATTGGTTTAAATTGATTTAAAAGAAAAATATTTTGTGTATTATTAAGACCAATGGTTATCTATTCAACTATTTTTCAGTAATCAATACAAGCTAACTCCTAACCAATTTTTCGAGGTATGAATAAGTTTTAAACGAAATTATTTTTTTCTACAAAAATTATTTACACACACTACACATAGATTCAATAGACACTCCGGCAATAATATCATCGAAAGACGTATTTATATACAAAGCCTGTGCAAGCGCATTAATTTTTGTTCAGAACTCCTAATTTAACTCTTGGCTTGATTAATTGCAAATTAAAGTCCCCATTGCGGTGGTACTGTCAGGTATGACTTTATTGAATTTCACGGAGCTGATTAAGGTTGCCAATAATAAAATATTATTATAGTTGGCAACGAAGAAGGTTTATTTAACATTATTACGATATTGTTTATTTCCACGCAATGTTTGTGAATGGAAAGTTTACTGACTTCAAAAAAGGAGGTTCCAACTTCAGAAATTTATATTTTTTATAATATGCTAGTACATAACACCGTGATAATTGAGATAAGATGGATTTGCAATTTACTTAATTCGAAATAGGCTCATGATGACGGTATATAAATATGGTTAGCAACACTTCTAGTTTATAAATCTATCAACAAAATTGGAGCTCTACCAATGTAGAGACATGTTATATATGATTATGAATATTTGAACAAAGGTATTATTAAAATAAATTGTAGCTACCAATCAAATTTTAAATAATATCAGCTAAAGAACACCAGACGATAATTATTTGACACCGTATCATAAAGGCAGACACATGAATTACACTAGAGCGTTGAAAATCTGCTTTATTGCACTTCCTAGTAATAAATTTAATAGAGTAATAACTCTACATTGGTTTACGACGTTTTTTTCTAACGAGTAGATAACGTCGCTATATCCTGTAACAAGAGTAATAAATTTTAACATAATAATGAATTGATCTGTTAAAAGAACATTCAACTCTACAGTGTGATTTAATAGAGACATCAATTAATATATCAATACGAAATTGTTTTCTGTATATACTATCTGCACACCCTGCTTTCACAACAGAGCTACATATTAAGCGGTGAACTATTCAAAAACTTTAAAATGAACTAAAGACAGAGATGTCCACGGGTCTGCCGAGGTGCGAGAGATATTGTATAAACTCACCTCTTTTTTTTTTTTATCGTGCGCAAAATCCCCACGGATACCACCTCCACCAAAACCGATGGAGGTGATTATGTCGGACTCGAACCGCCGTCCTTGATTGCCGGAGATGAGATTATACAAGACATATCTCTCAGACCCGGCAGACCTGGGGACATCTCTGTTGAGATGACCCTCTTCCCCCAATGTGGGGACCATGGTGTCCCCATCTAGCCTCTGGGGTATAATCTAACCTTTGGCAGACCTGGGGACATCTCTGTTGAGATGACCCTCTTCCCCCAATGTGGGGACCATGGTGTCCCCATCTAGCCTCTGGGGTATAATCTAACCTTTGGCAATCAAAGACCCATGGACGGCGTGCGTTTTAGTCGGTTCGAGTTCGACATAATCACCTCCACCGGTTTTGGCGGAGGTGGTATTTTTAGCACGATAACAAAAAAAAAGGCCGCGCCGTCGCCGCGGCCTTCTTCTGATAGGGTTTCTGCTAGTGCGCCTACCCAAGCCCGGGGGCTAGCTGGCGTCTAAAAAAGGGTGTATAGGGTGTGTAAAAAGGCGATAGCAGTCAAACCTTAACGACTTCTAAAGATCGGGATAGACAATAAGATGATGATGATGATGATGATGAATAATGATATTCAATATGAAGATGCGCCTAACGTGTCACTAAAACTACAATATATATCGCTAGTGTATGTCAATGGCTCACCAGTGACAAACAGATATTTTTGCTCTGCTGCTTAAGTTTTTTAATTTATGTTCCTAATCAATAACTCAGGAGATAATACGTTATACGTGTATCTGCTCACAAATTAAAACTAATACTGATGCTAATAATATATTTAATAGGTACATATTTACAACTTATGTCTATTACTAGTCTAACACTCAAATTACATGTTTATAAGAAAAGTATTGTGGATTACCCACCATTCACAAGTGCCATAAACAAGAACCACTTGCTAAATACTGCACATACGAATACTTTGCTTCTAAACTCCTTGGTAAGAACTCCCTTAACTTATAATAATATGGTTAGCGAAACCCAAGTACTAACTCAATCATTTGGTAAATACAATAATATTAGCTTGACGTTTCGGCCAAGTTGTACTAGACGCTGGTGACCACGGCTAGTGCAACCTAGTAATTTGAGTAATTAAATATCAATACTCCCAAAAGAGACGACTTATGACCGTTTTATGGGAAGATGAATCAAAAATCTCACTGTTAGAGATGACGAAGACCGGGCAAAGTGGAGAGAAAATAGCCAGCATGTATACTCCGACCAGTAAGTAGAAAGTATAGGATGCGAAGAGAATTGTCGCTGAGATGAAGGCAAAGCCTGATCAGAAGTAACTCTGTGCATCTAATTCCTTAGATATTCATTCTGTGTCATCATTCTCTGAACATTTTCCCAACTCATTTGGGGTTGGTATTCCAGTCTAACTGTGATACGGCTGAATTTATATATATTCCGTGAAGCGACAGCCATCTGACCTCCACAACCAATGATGGTCCAATGCCCAATGGCGATATCGCAGTTCCAAGTTAGACTGGTTGGACTTTTAAGGGCTCCAACTACCCGTAACGACTGCCATAGATTTTTGTATGGCAACTGGGACCGACGGCTTAACGTGCTCTCCGAGGCACGTTAAATAGTATTACACGTAAAATATTTTTACATCTATATATACTATACATCTCTAATCTATTAAGTGGGACCGAAAATCATAGTTGGCGAAATGTGAGTTTTTAATACACCTCTGCCTAACCCTTCGGGTATTACGAGCATATGTTTGTATCTCTCATCTAAGTTTGAATATTATTCCCTAAGGTTTTTGTAACAAAGAGTCACAATATTAAGTGTTAATGACTCGATTTCTAGACATAGTGTTATTTTGCCTAGAACTCACAAGTTTCGTCAAGTTTAGAGATATTCTATTCTGTTAAAGTCACGCTTGTTAGTTCGAAACAAAAGAACGGTGTTGTGTCATAACACCAAACCAACTTAACAAGGTGCTGTTTTAAATAATTTACAAGTTCATATACAACAGGTTAGAGGGCTCGTGACATGGTGACGATATTAAGAAAAGTTGCAGAGAGTACACTCATTGGTGGGTGGTCGATGGTTCTAAATCATTCTCTTTGGATAGCAAGTGAATAATAAAAAATAAAATCTATGATTAGAATATTCATTCATGTAGATTGCTCTAGAATAGTAATTTATTTATAGTATAAATTCAATTCAGATAGCAATTATTGTCGGACTGCCTCTGTAACGTGGTGGTACTGAACGCGACTGCTTCGCAGGAGGTGCGGTTTTGATAACCGCGCAGTGAAAATATTGTATGCATGAACACCAAGACCAAAGCAAAGTGTATGTATTTACATAAAATGTAAGCATATCCGCATTTTATAACCCATAGTACAAACAAGTTAAGCCTTGGCTTTGCACTTTGCATAGGAAAAAGATAAGAGTGACGTCCAGTCCATATTAGAAGTACCTCCATTCCAGATGTTGAAACCCCAAAATGATATTCTTACCATGACCGTCTTTACACGCACTTTTCACACTCTGCTAGAAGAACCCGATATTTTAAAAAGAGGGGAATACGCAAACGGGCTACTCACTCCACATACTTTCCGTGTGACAAAGAAATGAAGTTTCAATAGTTTTTTTTTTATACCACTTAGGTGACAGGCAAGCACACGGCCCACTTGATGGAAAGTAATTACCGTGGCCTATGAATTTTTGCACCACCAAACGCATCATCCTCGTGCTGCTGATCATACAAGGGGGGAGGGGGGGGGGGGGGGGGGCGCGGTCTGAAGTTAAGTTTATTTGCTGTCAGTGTAAAAGACAAAGCAAAGTTTCTCGGTATTCCTACTAACAACACAAAAACCACTACAGTGAGGTCTACTTACCGCCAAAAACAGAACACAAGGTTATTATTAGTCGCAGTATTCTGTAGGACGGACGTTCTCACCCAATCGGCTCAATTAGGATGGGAGATACCGTCATGTATTACCTTCGTTAGAATCTCTACGTCTACTCTACGTCTCTAAGCAAGTCTACTAATATCGAAGGTTAGCACTATTGATACTACCCATCGGAGGTTAGCAGTTATCATAGCTTATGTACCTATACCGAAACCTTGTGATTATTCTAGGCCTATATTTGTGTGCATAAATATGGTTATTTGCACGGGTAAGCCGTCGGTCCCGGTTGTCATACAAACATCTATGGCAGTCGATACGGATAGTCGAAGTCCTAAAAAGTTTAACAACTATTCTAGCTGCAATTCTTCGATATCGTCTGTAGCTATAGGTTGTGGAGACCAGATGACAATTGCTTCACGGAAAATATGTTGAGGTTCGGCCGCAACGCAGTTAGACTGGAAAAATGCGGGGCCAGGACTCTGAAGTGACAGCTTCGAGTGCGACCGGTATTAACGCACGGATGATGATGATTGCTATCTTCATTCTCTCTCCTCTATATATATACACAATAAAATATATCTATATACCTATCTTCCGACAGAAAATAAAAGATTTATGCAAAATAATGAAAACATTTCTGTACTTGTAACAAAGAGACAATAGAAATAATGATAAAGTTATTCACAACTTATTATATAACAATTTTCAAACCTGTGGAGGATAATCATCTACATCTAATTGTTATTATTAATATTTAACGTAATTAAGAACACTTACTTCATAAATATATTCTTTTAGCCGACCTAAATATTGTAGAGTGTAACCCAATAAAGTATCTAGCGAATCACCGAGTAAATTTCAGTCAGAGACAGCTTTCACTATTAAATCTCATATTAACGGAAAGTTAATAGCAAATGTAACACTTAATATCATTAAAATGATTAATGTTGATGAAGATTTCTAGTTTTATTCATATTTAGGAAGTAAAATTCATTTGAAACATCAGCAAGCAATGCAAACGTATTACTTAATCGTAATTCAATCGTTAAACGAAAATTTATCTAGGATAGTAATAATCGTATTAATGAAATAATAGTAATAATCGTAATTTGATCGTTAATCGAAACTTCATCTAGGAATTAACATGACATGTATCCAGCAATGACTAGCGGTCCGTATAACACGATTCCTGCCGGCTTACCAATAGGTTGCATGGGTCGTGCTAATGACAAACTAGATCAAGGGAAGTGTTTTCTTTTCAACCAGCGTTCCTTTCGGAAATATTGACCCTTAGCTACTGATGTCTAGTGATGAGGAAAGGACTGCAATCAGGCTACTTGATATTATATGTAATTAGGATATAATATAAATAGATATAATTATAAGTATCAATTTATTATAATATAATTCTTGGACATTGCGGAACACGCCCCTGTTCCGTATATATCCAAGAACAACGGTTAAGATAAATTAGGTGAGGAATAGTTAAGATAAATTAAGAATATAAACTAACAATCAGATGAATCGTCATAAGAAAACCAAACAAAATACGGAATAATTGTTTTAAACCCAAGAGAAATCAAGTGTTACCTTTGATTATTTAGTGTTACAAAAGATAGATTACATCTATTGATAACACAAGTCATGAAGTGCGAGGAATGTATATAATTTATTTATAGGTAAATTAAAAGAAAGAGTGTAAAGTAAACATCAGTATAAGCTTTGCAGTATATGTACTCGAGGTACTTTAGAGAAGACTAATTGCTATCATAAAGAACTGTTACATTTTGTTTACAGACTAGGTACTTACCACAGACCAACAATAACCAACTAAAAGTTTTAAAAGTAAATGATTAAAAAAAGATTTCTATTGCTTAATAATGCGATGCTTTATTAACATTTGTTTTAGTTCAGATTACAGTTACTTATCAATAAAAATGAATGGGTTTTAATTTTAAACTATTATTTCGAATAAGTAAAATAACAAGCCTAAAAAACTATATTTAAAAACTATTACTTGAGTTTGTGAAACATAACAATGAAGAGTAAAAGCTTTACTTCGAAAAGCTCGATGATTGAAACACTGTAATTAATCGATAAAACCTTTCAATAAACAAAAATCAGCTGATCCCTTCCAATAAGAATCTGTTTAACCGTTTCCGAATATATCGAAAAGCTTTTTTTTACTGAAGGTTTATTTGTTTGCCAGAAGCTTTTGTTGTACTCACCACCAAGAATCGGTGATGGGCGCGAGCAGCAGCAAGCAGGTGGCGATGACAACAGGTCGCATTTCTCGACGGACATCACTGCCCCAAAACCCTGTCCGTAACCATTTTCTGTACCAAAAAAAAGCACCCGAAAAATCTCTTACTTAGAAACTGATAGCCCCATTCTTTTTCTCTAAACCATTTATTGTTCTTTTTTAAAATTTTGAGTAGAGAATGAAGGGCGTTCGATTTTTTGATTTTTCTAAACAGCTCCGAAATTTCGCGGCGTGTCGCGTACGTGGATCCCTGTCGGCGGGAGAGCGCGGCGCGACTGACGCTCACCTGAGCCCACCCCGCCGCACGCGCACCGCAAAACGATTTTCGCGCTATTTTGGCTAAGATTTTAGCAGATTAGGCTTCGCGTGATTAGAGATAAAAGGTGGGGATATGAATATGTTACAACGAGAATATTAACGATGCGTGTGGGCGATACGTTAAATTATTGCTTTACCTGCATTAATTAAATTATTATATTTCGTAATGAAACAGTTATATGACGTATTAACATTTTAAAAATGTAACTTACAGTTGCATTTCATATCGAAAATCGTATTAAAAGAAGTGCATACTTTTACAGCAATGCACAGCTGTTTTTCTTTCGTTAGGGCAGCACTAATACGAACCAGACATTGCCTGATTTCGAGTGATGGACAGTGAGAAACGTTCGGTACACATTCTATTAATAGATAACACGTGCGAAACTCTAATTGTGTTAAACAAACAAACTCATGTACCTACACCTGGCGTTTCGGAACGTTGGAATATGACATTTATAAAATTTAACTAACACTGCATGATACGAATGTTAACTATGAAATACTAAGGCGTGTGCTCACTGGTCACTCGATTGCAAATTAAACTTCCGAAGCTTCGGTAGCGTTTTTCTGCTTCACTTTCACTAGACCTGACCTAGAGTGGAGATCATTAGCAGTATGTTTACTTTTATTATTTGAAATGTTATTTTTCACAAGAGTTGAATATATTAATTTAATCAGTGTTAGTCGAATAACGTGCAACTAGTGTAAATTCAATAGATTCATTGTAATTGCTATTTGCAATTTTTGTGGAGATATTTTGGATGATTTGAATGTAGGAAAATTACATTTATTTATACGTATTTCAACATTATGATTCAAAATGTCAATCGTCATACAATTTGTGTGGACCCTAAGTTTATGGAGGCACAGCCTTCCCAAGTAGACTGGCAATTCCTCTTAATTGTAGATGCATGTAATTTTTTGGCTTGTGGTAGTCTTTCGCGAGAAGATCCATCCGTTGTCTCCATAGGGCGTGACACTCGGATAGTAGGTATATTATGTTTCATCGTTTTATCGCCCTCCTTGCAGTGCATTTTTCATTGTTCATTATACTAAGCTTGCTCAGTGTGCATTTTTGCAGTAATGGTCAGTGAGCGCATGCATTATTTTTCAGATTTTGTCACTGCTGAGATTGTTTATTTTCTCACTCAACTAGCTATTTTACATATAACCTGCCTCCGCCTTGGTCCGTGTTGAATTTCTTTTTGAAACCTTTCCCGATTGAAAAATGTAATGGTAATGTAAAATAAGTTTAGCATGGTAAGCGCCACGAGTTTAGCGGCCCTGATGTTGCAAACGTCCATAGGCCACAGTGGCCACTTTCCATCAGGTGGACCGCGGTGATGCTTGTCTGCCATATAAGTCATCATTCTCTGAACCTTTACCCAACTTAGTTGGGGTCGGCAGTGTGGTCTGCCATATAAGTGGTATGATTTTTTTTTTACCATAGAATTGTTTCCAGTGAACAGGTTAGGATATGCCTTTAGATGTTCCTGTGAGCCTAGTACTTTTGTGTCGTAATAATGTTGTTATTATATCACTCGTATTCGTCATAAAACTAATGGCACCTTTCAATTTTACCTATTTTTCTATAGCAGAGAAATTTCCTTTGTGTTTCTGCAAGTCTGGTACTTCAAGCAAAGACCTACCAGTGTAGAGTAGATTCACAGAAAAAGATAAAAGGAGGGGTTAAAGGAAATATTAGTAGTTTTGGTTGCCAATATACTTTTATTAAAAAAAAAAGTTGCCTATGTGATACCCCCTTTTTCATCCTATTAGGTGTAGAATTTCTGATTTTTTTTTTCCTGGTCAGATGCCTACGTCACGCATCCTCCAAGTTTCAAGTATCTCTCATCAGTATTTAGGCTGCGCGTTGATTCCTAAGTCAATAAGGACAAAAAATATATAATCAAATTAGATAATACACGTTTTTCCACGGGTCTATTAATAGACCCAGTTCTATGTTTTAAACTGTTCTAAACTACTAATACTTAACATTAGTTAAATACAGGTATGTGCACGAGCCTATGCAATACCATTTGCGTAACGTAATGTTTACCATTTCTTTATACTCCTTTCTTGTTTTCT
The DNA here is from genome assembly GCA_963691645.1 of Pelosia muscerda. Classification (NCBI taxonomy): domain Eukaryota; kingdom Metazoa; phylum Arthropoda; class Insecta; order Lepidoptera; family Erebidae; genus Pelosia; species Pelosia muscerda. The sequence continues at coordinate 5,385,254 of OY829100.1, forward strand.
CATAATCTCTAGTATGGTCTTCTGTAATACCTACTGTGGACGTAGATATATGCGAATTATACTAGTACCCAAGTGATTTATTATATACTTGAAGTTAGTAGTAGATTGAGTGGATTTAAATTCCACTCAATGAAAATATTTGTATGGCTGAATATGACATTTGCATTGATCTGGTCGTGCCTCGGATAGTGCGGTTGCCATACAGAAATCTATGGCAATGATTATGGGTAGTTGGTGTCCTAAAAAGTTAAGCAACTGGTCTAGCTACAATATTTCAATATCGCCTATGGGCTGTGGTCGCTTCATGGAAAGTATCGAAGTTCCGCCATGATTCAGGTAGACTGAAACAAGTGGTCCCTGGACTCCGAGGCGACAGCTTGAGATGCGACAGGAATTCATAGTAGGGGAGGCGTATAGGCTGAACTTGTAGTTACTGAAGCGTCGTGGAAACCTATTAGAATTGATGGATTAGATGTAATAATGATCATAATTTTTCTATTTTATGTTACAAGTGAAGCGTTTATATTATAACAATAATATATCGTACATTTTAATTGGATTGTTTTATTGCTTTGACCTTATTTTTATTTTCTAATATGAAAACCTGTAAATAAATCGCAGTCAAGTAAATTTAAACATTATTTTTTTGCAAGTGGGCTGCCTCCCCACGCCCTTAAATTGCGCTCTAACCGTGAGCTAAGCAAATTAACACTTGTTATTTAGTTACTGAAGCGTAAATCCCTTCAGTAATTCTCATCGCACAGTCGCTCAGACTGAAGGTATTTATCAATATTAAAGTTTTAGCTTATAAATATCTAACGCGTTCGAGTAACTTCAAAAATTTCTTCTATTGCTCCCCTACCATAATGCTAAGATGATGAGAATGTTTACTGAGATAGTTTCATTTCAGTGCCGTACTTACAACAGAACTATCCTAAAGTGGCGTGCAATTACCTCAAAGTATTCGAAAATTGTTTATTCATTCATGATTACATGTATTTACGCTGAATGACTTCGAGCTGTACTTTCTGTACGAACTGGCGATTCTTTCAAACCATCTTCTTTAATGAAATAGCTTCTCAAAATCTAAAACCGATGTTCCTTAGCAGTATTTGTAATTTATTAGCCTTTCTTCTTAATTGTCTTCAATTGCTATGACTGTTATGGTTTACAGAAAACCATTTTAGGGACGTGAGATTTATGTATATTTTAGAACTACACAGTTTAGTTTATAACAATGAACGTAAACTCAGATATTTATACGTAATTAAAATCCCTTGTTATCTCCATAGCAATATATTATGTACTATTGTATTGTAAGTCTTATAAATAATTACCTAATGTTAATCATTTATAAAAAAATATGATTCCTAGTTACGATATTTGTAAGTAATACGTGGTGAAGTATGGTTACATTGAGATTCTTAGACTTCCCTGTTCTATAGCTATTCAAAATCATCAATAGTGTTCGTGACGTTGGCAATAAAAAGCGACTACGCCACAGATGGATATGAAAATTAAAATCACCCGATTTGAGGCTTGTAAGTGATAAGCATGGTATGTTTGTATGTGTGCCTCTTACTCGTATCCTGCCGTAGAGTGCAAAGTAGAGATTGTGTATAGGAAAGGAAGATAGATAGGTACATCCGAAATACGGGGTCCGTTACCCAGTGAACTCCTGTGATACTTCTCATATCGAGTCACCTATCCCTATCTAATAAACTCTATGCTCTATAACTCTATGCAGGTGCAGAATGCGAAGCCCGGGCTTAACCGCATGTGACTGCGGTGCTCCCGTGCAGTCCATGATGCACTTAGTTTCGCGTCTCTTATGCCCTGTTTTCTGCACTAAAGATGACCTGAATGGAGCTACTGACGGTCTTTTGGACATGGCAAGCTTTTATTCTGGAATGATCTAAGTATATGTGGATCGATGACACGAAAGTAGAAGAATCTAGAAAAATTACGATTTTCGTGATAATGTATGTTACGAGTATGACAATCAAGTAGCTTTATATTCGAACGGGAAATTCTGCTATGCCCAATCGCCCACACAAGTTTCTCAATAACTTGCATTGAATTATACTTGCGACCTGTGTCTACTTGAATCTGCTCCAGATGAACACGTAGCTTTACAGATAACATTTTGAAATACCACGCATTCGTGCTAAGCACGTATGAACTTTTATGATTATTATTTCTTTGTTTCCTTATGTAGCTTAACGAATTCAATGGGATTTTTAAATTTGTCCCAATGTACAGTGGGCTCGAAAAGTACCTGGATGATGAAACTAAAATTATATAAAGTGATGTCACTACACAACTAATCTTAGAAAGTACTATAATTATTAATGAACTTAAGTTAAGGCTTCTATTTTTTTATTTATGGCACGCCAATTTGTATGAGTTTGCTTTTTATCTTAAAAAGAAAAAAAGTATAGATTATTAGAGGCTGTTACAGTACACCAATATGGACGGAGAACAACAGTCCGAGTAAGAACCGCAGTAATCGCACTACGAAAGTAAAGTAAAGAGGTGGAAGAATAATCGCGGCAAAACTGATAATGATAAATCAAAAAAGGACCCAATCAAAGTATCCTACAACTTCGTTTTCTACTTAGACGAACGTGTGCAAGTTCTTATAAGCACTTAAGTGAGTACACCTTCGATAGATAACCGATCAGTTTACTCAAGAAAAAACAATCATAAAGTAATTGGCGCCTTTTATTACCCCATTAAATTAAGAAGCGCACCTAATTATAAACAATAGTGTATTTATTACGGTGTGTGGATTTATTGACTTTGCGATAAATTTTAAAGTGTTTTCACCACGATTGAGTTATAAAAGCACTATAAATGTGTTGCTTTTAAATTATATTTATTGGCAAGTTTCATTCTATATCATTGTAATGTGCCATTGTATTATAAAGGTGATGTGTGATTTTATTGCAGGACATTTGAATGATTCATTTATCAAATAATATATATAAATTCACGCCTTTATCTGCTTTAGTGAACACAATTTTGTAATTAACACAGTTGGTCATTATTCTTAGCTGGCCGTATTCTTGAATGCGTGTTCGTTATCTTTGCCAATTATTTGAAAAGTCTTAACCTCTCTCGTTCAGTTCTAATGTTATATAATACAATATGTATTTATGAATTGTCACTCGTCTGATCACTTAATAGTCAGATGTCAAAGATAGAGAGATTCTCCATTTGCATCGGAGAATTGTTCAGCTGAATTGAGTAAATTCTTTATCTAAGCTCTACGTAATTCTTTAAAAGATCATACTTATGTATTATCGGAGTCCTTTGTCTGCCGTACTATTAAGTCTTGGAATTCCTTACCAACGCACATGTTTCATTTCTCCTACAGTCCCGGGTCCTTTAAGCAGGGCGTGAAAAAGCATGATGATGACGTCGTCAAGCTGAGCGCCACCATTGTAACACTGTACGTGTTTGTAATGGTGGCCCTCTTTCCTGAGTTTTTGCTTACAACTTACCATCAGACGAGGTGAAGAAATTGACGTCCCATAAAAAAAACAAAATAAAAGGTGTTCCCAAAAGCAATTTAGCAACTTAATATGTATTCTGTACCAGTCGCATATCATCAAGACAACTAAACATCTAATATCATTGTTGAACAATAGTGTGATTGCAATATTATCTTGAGTGTCAAACCATAAAATCTTAGTGCTTTTACTTTGAAGTGTTGAAGACATTGCAACATTTTGTGAAATGATTCCATTGTAATATTTTCTAATGAAAATACCACTTTCGAATGCGTTTGGTTTGTTAATTGAATCTTAGTGGTGCAGCAGCATTGTGTGCGTCAGCTGTGGTCCGTTGTCTTACAATTTTTGATTCTTCTTCGAATCGATGACAACTTTCACTGCGATTAGAGCAGCCAAATTTCAGCGAATTTTGCTTAGTGATCAGCCCAAAATTCGGTGAAACTAACGCCCCCGCATTCACCTTGTTCAGATCCACAGTGGTGCAGGTATTGGGGTACAGCAAACAGGATAGGAGATGAGCTATTGTTTGTAGAGGTGCGCCACGGTCGCCATCGCAACTCTTTGCATCGGAAATCCTATTTCATCCGGTTCACCCTGCAGCAGCCAATCTGGGACATTAATATTTTCTGGGACTTCCAAGTAGCCCGTAGTAGTTCGTGCCCGGATGGTAAGTTTTCGGTGGTATCCTTAAATAATGCCTACATATTATTTCACCAACTTAATACCTACGAATAGAGATAAGATAATTATGTAAATACTGGAGTCAATTATCTTGGCCATACTTGTGACTAACAGTAGGCGGTTGCTCGCTATATAAGTGGGTCTCAAAGTTTTTCTATTAACACCTATTAGATCATGACAAATATGTACTGTGGATATGTGAACATGTAATTACTATGGTTGTCACATATAATACTTTTGATTATGAACTGGGTGCAGTTTCTAAATTGTTTGTTACTTTTGTAGTTTTGCTGGCCGCGAATTTGTACAGTACGGCGAATTTGAAACTTATAAGGAAGGCTTCTTTTTAGTTCAAAGCTGTTGCCCAGTGTCGCGCAGTGCAATATAACCTAAGTTACTCAGGATGAATGTACCTAGCTATTTTTCAAATCGGCGCAGTAGTTTTTGAGTTTATTCATTAAAAACATACATACACACAAAAATACAAATTTTTCCTTTTTATTATATTAGTGTTGATGTAGATATAAATTATGCACTACAGCTGATGCTTTGTTGTGATGCTGCTTCCTTTAAATCCAGCATTAAAATATTTCTAATACAATAATTATAGCCTTATAATGACGGAGAAAGATTATCACCTATGCCATATCATCTGAAGGGTACCGTAAGAGGCGACTAACGAATATGTAGACAGCGAAAGAAGAAAAACTCAAAATAAAACCATATCTGGCCAACGGGAAAGCAGTTGGCCAAAGTCTCCCAACATTGGAAGAGGCCTATGTCCAGTAGTGGACTGAGATGGGCTGATTGATTGATAGAAATTGTTTTTACCTAACTTTATATCCCCTTCTATTAATTCGTGTAAGTATGTTAGGACCAACAGCAGTGACTTTAAAGAACTGCCAGGGAAATAAATGTCTACACTAATAAAAAATATTGACATTATTAGAAATTTATATTAATATTAGTATCTTGTTACATGGCTGTCAATTAGCCAGTCAAGCTTTTGTCATATAATCTCGACTGCTACTGGCACTACAATATTTTGCAACTCAAAAACTGCGTACTTCACTAGTTTTTTACTGACATTGTACAATTAGAGCGTGTTGTGATAATTACCACAGCTTTCTGTTTCTAATATCTCACCAAAGTTTGAGAACCACTGTTTATAGTTATAGTACAGATCACCGAATAGCTGCGTTAATAGTAACTGAAATTTTTGCGCATTTTTGCTAATTCAGGTACCCACGTACCTACTTTATATTTTAACATCAACAAGACACGTAACTATATTCAACGGGAACAGTTGCCCTGTAGGCCTAAGTTCCTATAGGTAATATGCCGGTATATTTGGGCTATCGAATGGTAATAGAACTGGAATTTGTTCCGTATTATTTTCAGAATAAATGATGGTTGAAACCAAACCTCCAGCCAGCGGGATTTTTTTTTGTTATGAATTTGATCACGCTGAAATGTAGTTCTATAATTAGGGCTATGCTATGTGAACACATAAAAGCCAAAACAGACATGGGTTTCATTCATGAAATACAGAAAATACACGTTAGAATAAAATTAAAAAAAAATAAAAAATAATCTCCATTCAGCGGAAAAAAAATTATTTAAGTCGAAAACAATATTGAAATGCAAATCATTAATTAGTGCTATTCCTTTACTTACACTTTTCGAACTTGCTTTTGTATTATAGCAGACTACAACTTTATAATATAATAATATAATCATCATTCCCTGAACCTTTTTTCCCAACTCAGTTGGGGTCGGCTTTCCAGTCTAACTGTGATGCGGCTGAACTTCGATATTTTCCGTGAAGCGACTGCCATCTGACCTCCACAACCAATGGTCTAATGACCAATGGCGATATCGAAGTTCCAAGTTAGGCTGGTTGGACTTTTGAGGGCTCCAACTACCCGTAACGACGACGAATAATATAATAATATAATATAGTCAGTTAAACGGCGGCGGCGCAGTGGCGGTAAAAATGTAATTTAATGTTATAATTTTTATGATTTATATTATTTATATGATTTATATGATTAGCACTAATTAATGATTTGCATTTCAATATTGTTTTCGACTTAAATAATTTTTTTTCCGCTGAATGGAGATTATTATTTTTTTTTTAATTTTATTCTAACGTGTATTTTCTGTATTTCATGAATGAAACCCATGTCTGTTTTGGCTTTTATGTGTTCACATAGCATAGCCCTAATTATAGAACTACATTTCAGCGTGATCAAATTCATAACAAAAAAAAATCCCGCTGGCTGGAGGTTTGGTTTCAACCATCATTTATTCTGAAAATAATACGGAACAAATTCCAGTTCTATTACCATTCGATAGCCCAAATATACCGGCATATTACCTATAGGAACTTAGGCCTACAGGGCAACTGTTCCCGTTGAATATAGTTACGTCAACAAGACCGCTTGAAGAGGAAAGAATTAGCTCGATACAAACTTGACCTTGTATTTGAACATACGTACTCCGTACATCTTTTAGTTAAAGTGCGATTCGTTGTAACTTATAAAAATATCGACAAATGTAAAGCAAAAGGAAGTAAGCGACATTGACTCTTCAAAGAAAAGAATTCTTGGCTACATCACAAACATATTACCAGACAGTGATTTTCCCGTCAACAAAATTATGCAACCCTGGCTTTTCATTATTTATATGAACATTTCTTTGCATAAACATATTTCATGCAATAGAATTTATATGTACACACATATTTATATTTAAGCCAGTAAATCCCTGAACAGTTAGGCAGAGGTGTATTAACACTCATATTTCGCCAACTATGATTTTTGGTCCACGTAATGGGGGGGCAAGCCTAATTCCCATGAAGCGGGTAGGTACTTTTGTCATTGGTTGTCAGCAATTTTACCGTCGAATGGAGAACAATTCCATACATTGATCATTCTATTATATTGCTTTCTACAAAACGACGACTAACAAATGGTCACTAGTCAAGATGGGCAATTTTACCCTTTGGTCGACTTCTACGACACTCATGGCAAAATGTATGTATAATGGATATATATATAGTATTAATAGAAGGTTTATATGATGGATAGATGCTATGTATGGTGTATGGAACTATCTTAATACAACCAACCATTCTTGATTGCAAACAATCACAGTTCTTGTTCTGTCAAATCAATGGCATTTTTGAATTGCCATCGTGGTGTAGCAAATATTTTCACGGCAACGCCACTACTCACGAAGAGGGCGATTTAGAAAGGATAGATTTCGCTCCACGGGTAGTGAGCTAAAAAGTTTATTATAGCTACCTATCTTTCATCCATAACACGTCTGTATTTTTTCAATAATGCACCCACTTTTATGTACCAATAAAACAAACGTCTCACGACAAATATTTCACACAACAGGGCCCACTTGTCATGGCAAACTGATTGAACCCTCTTGATGTTCTCAAACAAACAATTCGAGTCGTCTCACTTAAAACGTTTCCGATGTTCTCGGTGTAGTAAAGGAAGGGTATTGGGAAATACATAACGGAGGCGATGAAGAAGCATTCTAATACCTGATAGTAAATGGCTACCGTAAAGTATGAATGTTTGCAATACTGATTCGATTGGGGACTACTTCATTACTTCAACATACTTCTCTGAGAAAATGCCCTACAGAAATGTGGGTAGGTATTTAAAAAATATCATACAAAGTATGATTGATCAGATTCATATTGAAATGTATAACTTAATGAACTGTGATTGCCTTAAACCTTTGTCAATATGAATGGGTCGGCTGTCCTTGAGCATTTTATTTAGAATTATGAATGTGAAAATGTTTGAGTTATGTCGTTATCATTAATGAGACAACGCCTGAAGGGATGTCCTAACATTGAAAATTATATTTGAAAGATCAGAGGCTTCTCAAAAGTAACATTATTTCAATCTTACTTTACTTCCACAGTGAGATTCGGACTATTAGCGTTCGCAAAGATACACAGGATACTAGTGTTATATGGTAAATGGGTTAAAGAGTATATCTTACTGTAGCAGATACATTTCTTTGTTCAATTTGTTTGAACTTACACTTGTCTTACAAGATACAGTACACTTATATAGAAGAACAACGGTCTGAGTTCGAATGACACTATGCAAGTAAATTAAGATTGAAATAATATAGCTTTTAAGAGGTGGTGGTCAGGTCTTTGCTTATATGTAGAACTTGGGACTGCAAGCTTTCAATTCAAACGAGAAAACTTAAAAACTCCTAAAAGGGAATGAATATAACTTAAAAGCTCTTTAATTGCACCAAGTCATACTCGTCAGGTTACTCAATCAGTAAAAACAAACTCACTTTCGTATTTTATAGCAATATTATTCATTCACAAAATACATCCTCTCGCTACTCCAGAAGCAGCTTAACTATATAATTATGAGCTATAATTACGCAGTTTAAAGACGCCACTTACTTAGTTTAAAATATAATTGATACAACGATCGTCATAAAATACTAGTAAAATGTCAATAAACTTTCTATTTGTGGTCGAGGTTAAGACAGTAAACAAACGACGACTCTAACATCTTTATAGCTTAATTTTAGAAATATGTTACTTCGTAAGTAGTTATATTAATTATGTATAAAGTCACACCTGTATATCCATTAAAGGGTAGGCAATTAAGAGACGAATACCTTTATTTATTGATTTTTTCTGTGCGTAAAATCTCCATGGATACCAATCTCACCGGAGCCGGTAAGAGAGGTTATGTTGGACTCAAACTGACTAAAACGCATGCCGTCTTTGGGTCTTTAGTTGTCAGAATGAAAAGAGTCGAATACCTAAACAATCATTGTTTAGTAACTTACTAGAAAACAATTACTTACACTTACTTATAAAGAGTCTCACAGCACATTTAAATTCAAACATAGGTATATATTTTCTTAGCAGTTTTGTTGTTAACGCGAGCAAATTTTATTGTAATTTTATTTTGTTTTATTGTTCACTAAAATACAATAAAAGAAAGCCAACTAAGGTCATGGAATGTGCGAATACAACGATAAACTACTTTTTATACACCTACTTCTACATATTAACAAATCGATTAATATACCAAATTAATCCGACCGAAGGGTCAGGTCAAGCTTTTTTTGAACAAATTGAAATCAATTTAGGTGGTCTCGCTACAGCTAAAGAAACGATATAATGTTTTAGAATCTCAATTAACTATGGCTCACTCAACGAAAGATATCTAACAAATCAATTAAGTAATGCAAAGAATTCATTCACCTTTAGTGTTGTGGTCAAATCATTATGACGAATAATATCGATATCTAATTTTTATTAAATTTAATATTATACTTTGAAATAATTTTGTTAAACAACAATTTGTTACGCATCATCTATAACCTATAACTGTTTTAACTGAGTGTACCTTATCTATGTAAAATTGCGATTTATATTAGCTTGAGCATTTTTCGTCTTGATTCAGACTTCAAAATATAACAGCACAGAATAGGTATGAGTTATGGGAGTAAATGTGTTCTATAACATTTGAACTTTGTTCCTAATAGTATGTATAAATAAGGAGCAAATGAAGCAGTTTTAGAAAGCAATCACTTAACACTTAAAATTACATATATCTATTTATCAGAAATGAACGAAGATATAAAGTTGGCATAATTTGAGTGTCTGAAACAAATAACACTTTGGCAAACTATTCATCATCTGCAATATTCTTCAACCATTATCTCTAGATAGATAGATGGATAGATAGATAAATAGAAGATAGAGAGTCAAAAAAAGCTATGCGCTTATAGCGTTTTATTCAGTAAAATTTTTAACTAGCACAAATTATGTTATAGTGTCGAAACGATATAATAATGTACTATTTAAATTGTTTAAATTTTTTCACATTTATTATATTAGTATATTTTTTATTATTATTATCTTTTAATAGAGGCAATTCAAAGGTATTTTTATTTGTAGTTTGTAACCAATGTAAGATTAATAAGATGAGAACTTAATTACGCACAATACAAAAATACGTAATCGAGCGCAAACCCAACGATACAACTTATATTCACAGAAACTTTAGAATAAATAAATAACTATCGATACTTTGAAAATATAAACACACACGCACATCACTGACGTTATCGCGTCATCGATTAAAACATTTTGATTAGCTTTCAACTTACGACCAATGTCATACGATACGATCTAAACGAAACGTCTTAAACGCCATTACGGGCATTCTACTAACTGTCCTTACAACTCTGGATGAGTTTTAGAAATTAAATTCCATACATTAGACGCTTAATATGGTACTAGTAACACAAAGCGACATGAAGCCACCCCAGACAAGTGACTGTGCAGGAATGTCGATATTGATCTGAGATTATGATGTCGATATGTCCTGCAATAGCAGTCACTCGACATCCCTATTGAAGTCAATCTTGATGATCATTTTAATGAATTGTGACTTACAATGACGCATGGAAAGGATATTGAGCTTTAATAGTATTAATAAAAGTAAAGAGATGGAAACGGTTGGTCATAGAAGATATGTGCAAAAAGTTTAAAATGGAATCAGTTGTTACCTTATATGTCGGGTGTCTCGATTACAATAATAATTGATTCATAATTGAAAAGATAATTTGCAATTTGAATCAAACTTTACTTTTATTATATTTTTTATATTGGTGGTATACGAGTATGGCCAAATGATGGAACTAACGTAAAACTTTCTTTATTTAGTAGAAAGTAAAGGGATGCAATTTCTAATGCTCAGCAACATTTGCGACACCAAACCTCTAATATGCAAATGTTAGCTATAATAACGAATCAATAAACATACAATATTTTCTTGCAAAATGAGAAACCTCTATAACTGGAAGGTATGCTGATGTCCTCACACTTTGGTACTGAATTACTGAATTATCTTTGCAATACCAGGGGTCACTGTATTATACAGTTTGAGTTCAAAGCAAAATGTCGTAGGTAGTTTGCATTGAGTGGAAATCAAACTTGCGACCTCTAACATAGCGGTCAAACGCTCGGCCACCACCACATGAAGCGGTTCGACTTGAAAAGGTTGTAAAAACACTATCTTTTAAAGTCATTAGTAAATCACTAGCATGAACCTCACAAAGCCCAAATATAAATAAAAGCATAAAAACGAAGCTTTAATAAAATAAGAAGTAGCATTTTTCAAACTAATGACCATTAACGTGTCGATTGTGAACTTCGAAGTGAAAAGCCGCAACCAAATCAATTGTTTCTTGGGTATACCAGCCAGATTGTGGAAATAATTAGTGCCCCTTGAAAAATACTCATTTACAACGCGTGATAAATATTTACGAGTTATTGTTCTTTGATGGAGAGAAGGAATAATATTGATATGCTCTGAAATATATTTGTATATTCAAATTAAGCTTAGTACCTTTACTTTGGTACCTATATCGTATTTTTGGGTGCGGTTGTCATACGAAAATATGAGTAGACAAATGAATAAAAATGAGTAAAAAGCCCAACAACAAGTTTGTGAATGCAACCAGTATTAACGTTATAAATACACAACTTACTAAAGTACTTACTACATTCTGAAGTACTGCTACATAAAGGTACTACGAGTACGATATGATATAATGAATGCTAGTAAATTATTATACATAATCATTACATGAATAATGCCTTTTTGTGGACTGAACACGGACACGCGACCATACTAAAACCTATTTTTTTTTTCAATCTTCTTTGTGTCTCCTCATGCATTTTGATGGAATGGCAACATGGTTCTCATCTGTGGTATACAGCTCTTCTCGGTCCTCCTAGAAATAGCATGGTTCCCAGAGATTGTTGACTTGCAAAACTTCCATGAAGACGATTGCATACATAACCATAAATTTCCACAAATCCCATGAATTTCCTGTAAAAAATGGCATCACCACAATTGTTGGTTAAATCTAGATTAGTTATTCTTCTAGCTAGCCACATTATCTTGTTATCAGAAATCCTAGAATTAATATGCTAAAATGTTAGTCTTATCCATACAAATCCAACATATCCCACAACACACGTTTAACTGTGCACCTATAAACGCTAACAGTAATTTCTTAATAACAATAACATAATATTTTATTGGTCCCAGTTCGCGGTGAAATGAGTTAGTTAATTAGTTGTATTTATACAATAGTGACCAAGAACGATAGCGGAGCAAATACAGCTTTGTGTTTTATGCCTTCCAACATAAAGTTTCATTACTTACAAAATGTAGGTTAGGCTGATAAAATTTGTCTTGACTTAATGTGACTTTAGTCATCTTACCTACTACTGCCACAGTTACTTCTGTGCGTACTGAAGGATCTATGGTAATGATTCACAAAAATGACACTGGGCAAGTCCCTGGGGCCAGTTACCAGAATAATCTTGGAATCCGAATGAGTCTTATTGTTATTCCATGCGCAAAATCCCCACGAATACCGCCTGCACCAAAGTCGGTGGAGGTCATTATGTTGGACTCGAACCGAATAAAATGCACGCCATCGAGTTCAGATTATACAAGACATATCTTTCGCACCCCGGCAGATACAGGGGAAGCCGAATAAGACTAAACTTTGAATTTAGCTTGGAGACTGCTAGTATCCAAGATAAGTTTATACAACGTCTATTAGTTCTTATGTGTCATGGTTGAGCTGGAAAGTCTACTTCGTCTTCTTCTGTCGAAAGTAGTGTAGTAATTTGTATCATGAGGCCCGAGCATAAGATTCGCTCTTCGAGAAGACTTACTACGTTCTCTCTACTTAACACTAATAATCTTCTAAAAACGAATTACTCAGTCTATGAACTCTGAGGTCTGTAGATGGAGCAGATCTCAATCTTAACTTACTCAGAATAACTGTCTCGTATTCCGCAACAATCTCAGTGTACAATTCAAGGTCCCAATGACATCTTAGGGTTCCTTTAATATCCATTTTAGGGCATCAGAATTGTTATTCGAAAAAAAAGAGCAAACTTACTGATATATATTTCTGATGCATGGGACAACACATTTACCTGTTCCAGGGATTTCCCACCTGATTTCCTATTCATTATAATGATTCACATCAGTAAAAGCGTACAATTAAGGTCTGAATCAGTATTACTGAATCACTTAGTTCTCCCTAATAGTTTATTGAGGTTCAAAGTCCTATGACGTTTATTCAGCGAAACACGGATCTTGTAACTTTTTAAATTAATTTTATATGGAATTTTTGATACATAATAAGTAGTCCATAGTCGTTTAAATTTGTTCTGGTTCAAAAAACGCATTTTAGCAGGTGTGATTCATGAGCTATACAGACTCTAATTAGCGTCTAGACTTATTTTGGCGATTCAGGTTTATTTTTTATGAAACTAGCATTAATGTTTTGTGTGGTTACGATAAATCTTGAATTACAGTTTTCGTTCATAATACATAAGAAACTAGCCTATACCCGCGGTTCCACCCGAGTGGTATATCAACGGGTCCGCGTGGTGTATCGCGACTTTTACACATATCAAACTAAATTTCAACTGTGACTATGGCAATTTTAACAAAAACAGCATCATAAATGAAAATTCATTAGGACTTTTCTTATTTTTCGCAAAGCGCCATCTGTTATCGAACAACTTGTAATTTTATGGTTTAAGGTATTTCATTACACAACTATGCATATAAATATAACTACTTACTATTTTTTAATATAGTTGCTCGGATACAATAAGCTATAGAAATCTATCTATAAGCTAATCTCCAACAAAAAAGCGACATCTATACTCTCAGTCACAACGAATTTCAAGTTTGATGTGTGTTGTCAGTACATTAATAACACTTATAACCGAGTTTAGATACAAAACTTCGATATCATGCACTTTGGGAAAATGAAGAAAACTAAGCTACAGACTGAACGAAAATATTTAGAAAATAAACTTAGATATGGAACTCTGAAAAGTGCATGCATTACTTAAGTCACATACTAACATAACAGGTACTACGGTACTGGTCTCATTTACACATACATACATCAGTACGCACGAGTACATATTTGCACCTCCATATCCATTGATGCTACAAACATGAGGGTAGTTTACATAAGAAATCATTGAAAGCTTTTGTCCTGAAATTTTTGAAACATTAAATATTTGTTAACTATTCAAATCGATTTAAGATTTAATGTCCAAACAACCAGCCCCTTTCAAGGGGAGTGCTCTGACCATCTTAGCTACCACTCCTTTTCGAATTTCGAATTCTTCGTCGCTTAAAGAATTCGAAATTTCGAATTCTTTAAGCGACGGTCTGCAATACGGTTCTAAATACTCCCACGTTCCTATCAGTAATAATAAAAATGTGACGTACATAATACTTTAATATTCTCATCATCATTATTGTCTTAATCGCGGTCTCATACAAAGCTGTCAGCTCGGAGTACGGGGTCCGCTTTTTTTCAGACCTCCACAACTAGGTGTAGGCGATATCGAAGTACTGCAGCTAGACCAGTTGTTGAACTTTTTAGTGCTCCAACTACCCGTAACAATTGCCATCGATGCTTGTAGGATAACTGGGTCCGACGGAACGTGCTCTCCGAGGCACGATCAGACTAATACGAAGAGCCAAATCATGCCTACAAATATTTCCACTGAGCGGTAGTGGAAGCCGCATCTCCTGCGTAGCAGGCGCGTTCAATAGCCACACCACCGAGGCTGTCATTTAAAATTCTATCAACACAAATCATCATTACTTAACCGCTAAATGATTTCCCAGAAATTAAAATTAGAACGAAATCAAGGTGCTGTCAATCAAGTGACTCATTATTTATAGCCTTCTGTATGAGAATGAGTCAGAATACTTTACGGAATATCATTGGGAACGCACTTAATTCGTTTCATTCCCATGAGATGCTTACAGGAATATTTTCGCACGGGAATTTTAGCGCTTGCCACAGTAGCTCCCCATCACCTACCGCGCTCGGCTGTCGTGGAATGATTGGTATTTTATTCTTAAATAAAATTCCGATTCCACGTTAGTTATATATTAATTTTTATTTCTTTTTACAATGTCCTGTTATGTGGAATTACTGTTCCTTTTTTTATAATTTTAATATCAAATTAGTCTATGAGGTTTGATGGGGCTCGGTCAAAATCTCTGTAGGCTAGCGATTGAGGTGACAGATGGCAGTGGCCGTAAAAGTCAGCCAAATAAAATTATGGAAAGTAAGATGTACTGCCTTTTTCACATATTATAGCATAAGAATACTACGTTACCTGTTTTTCAGTATAATTTTATTTTTATTAACGAATATTATATATTTACTGATTAATATTATATAAAAACATTTCAAAAAGAATAATCAAGCACAAAAGAATCATGCACTGCCCGGGAATCGAACCCGGGTCGCAAGAATGGGAATCTTGCATGATACCACTACACCAGCAGTGCTCGAGCCAGATGGGTTTAAATAATATTCCTATTGTGCATCACAAATTTGTTTGATAAGTACCTACCTACTTTTTCTTACATTCCCTGTAACCACCTCAAAAACGAGCAAGCTTCTCGATTCGTCGAAATCCTAGTTTTTTAAAATATATTTTTTCAACTAGTAACATAACCAAAACATCCAAAGTGTAAATACTAGTAAGTAAGTAGTGTTAGTAATACTAACGAAATACATTTGCAGTTTGGCAATATTTTATAACTGAAAAAATCTTTTTATAAAAGATTTTCTCCTTAATCATAATAACTACAAATTAGTAGCCTGAGGGGGAAGACAGGATACCTATAATAATTTCTATCCGTTCCCTAAAGAACATCAGTGATTATCAATACACTTTAAAATTCTACCCAGATGAAGAAATTCGCAAAGATTATGATTCCTAAACGACTTAAAATAAAAAAAAAATCTTTGTGATGTGGTTATAAAATCACGCTGAAAATTAAAAGAAAGTTAGGAAACAATCGCATAATTTAAATCAGTGGGTGTTGTTTGTAAACAAATCGCATCGTTTTAACTCATGTACCATGGGGTAGATGAATATAATATAGTAAAGTCAGTCTGTCCACAGATAAATATAATTATAATTATAATTCAAAAGAACTTTTTCTTACAGTCCCGTCCATCCTTTAAACCGGGCGCGCACCATTGTAACACCGTACCTGTTTGTATAACCCTCTTTGCTGAAACTTTTCCTTCAGTTTACCATCAGGCGAAGGGAAGTCAAATTTACCTGTCCTAGATAAAACAAACCTTACATAATTAATTGTACATCTTTTTCCATTACCCAGAGTACCTAGGTACACCAAATTAAGTACCTCAATAATCATCCATTCATAATAACCAATAGAAGCTCCAATCATAATAATTAACTACAATTTTATCCATTAAATTAAGAGTTATTTGCTAATAGTAATAAAGTAACAAGAACAACGCAAGCTGTACCATTCCTTCTCACCCTGTCATCGTCTGCATGCCGAATTCGTCTCGCCCCAGTCCTTCATGTTTGTCCAATATTTTACCCGTATTAACTTTTTAATTTATCTGCCTTATTCCTAATGTCACATTATAGGATTAAAGGACAGGTTACCAGTAATAAATTCATAACTTTATTTGGTTTTTATTTTTTATTAATGTTCGATATTTAATGATTTCATTAGGCTTCAAGTTTTTTGAAGCTTTGCTGGGCCACCGTGGTTGAAAAAAAGTATCAGAAGACATCGTTTTACCTTACAAAATATTTTGATTAAAAATCTTAGTGACGATTTTGTATTAGAAACACATTGCTTGTACCTGGTGTCCCCCTGGTGCCGATATTTTCTCGTAAATTTTTCAAGACTTTCAACCATAATAATGTTTAAATAATTAAGTACTCAACTAAAAACCATTCATCATCAAAATCATTCTCGAGTTTTGAGATTAGGTACCTAGTAAGTTTTGCCTGAGTTTTAAACAACAGCATGGAAAATTCCCTCACCAACTGTTTCGCTGTCAATGTTTATTGATGAGTTTTTGTCATCTAATGCCAATTGCCATATCGTCCTTCAAGCAGGTATCTCCAATGAAAGGGTTGGTTTCATAATGAATAGACCAAAATATCCGCCATATTTTCCTATCGATTTAACATACAGGATTTTCACACGTTAATTAACGCTTTTTATTATTAAAAAAAACTTTATAGATAGGTACTCAAAAAGCGGTTTTACAGCAATATTCAAAGCATGCCACCTACTGCCCGAAACACCGTAAGCGAACCGGACGCGGACGTGTAAACACTTGGATCGGCGCGAGCGCAATAAAAACGCTGTAAAATTTTGATGTTTCTATTCAACACCACCTGTCCCTCTCACACTTACACAAATTGCTATTTTCATCTCTGTCTTGGGCTGAGAATGGTTCCGATTATTATCAATGCACTTTACACAAAGCAGAAGATCCGAACTGGGCTTGACAGTTATGTGATTTTGAAAGTAAATTGTGTAGGTTTAGTGTAAGGTAAGTGCGGAGTGAACGAGGTGTCAAGTAATAAAATTAATAAATGTAGCTAGATTTTATCGTTACTAGGACGGTTGTAAAATTATAAGATATACAAGAGTATTATTTTTACGTCGCTTAATTTCCATGATCTATTTACCGATATAAGTTCCGGCCGTACACAAGGCAAGAGATAGATACCTACCTAATGTAGTTACAAATTAAAAAACAAAATGTACCATTTATCATTTCGATAGTACGAAATTGCAAACTAATTTCTTTAAATGGAAAACCTTTTCACCTGTTTCTTTTCCTAAAAGCTTTTGGCTAGTGATACGATTTTCGAATGATTTAAATAATCATCCAAATTGGTCGCTGTCTTCGTGTTATGTTTTGAAGTTCTTTCTTATAGTTAATCCTTCTTAGAATAAGTGAAAATCAAATACATTGCAATAGTATCCGTTCCGTACAAAATAGTCTTATCTCAAGAAGATTTTTACAACTATTTTATTGCTACGCAACTTTTGTCTTTGATTGTATCTCATGTAATTAAGGTCATATAATCCAGATTCTTTGTATTACTTTGATACAGAACTTCTCCATCCTTCATCTTAGTGATAATCTCAGTCGTATCCGAAGCTTCCATCTCGGTCAGCTGGGGTCAGCTTTTACCAGTGTAATTGCGGGTTTGGCTGAACTTCTAAATTTTCCGTGAAGCTACTGCCATAATGGTCTCCAAAACCTATTGGCTTGTTGGACTTTTTAAAAAAATAATGTCAAAAAATTAATGATATTCGAAATTCTATTTTAAAAATATAATTATAATTGATTTTTATTTTTAAAATATAATATTTTTATATTTATTATTAACATTTCAATACTACTACTTACGAGTATACATCACAATAATGTCACATTTAACAACATTACATTATAATATTATTCAATCTATCCGGATCTTAATTTGCTCTGAAATATCTCGTTTATATCTGAACTAACCTTGCACCACAAACCGAACGCAACCGTGGCATATAACATGCGTGAGCGCATCGAAATTCAGCCGACACAGAATAATGTTAAATAAACTAATTCTGGAATTTTGGGTGCAAATTACGCGCCTACCCTTTAATCAAGAAACCGCATACGTTTTTTGGATGCGTTCCTACTAGAAGTGACGAATGCACGGATGTGTTTATTATTTAATAAAATAAAATTATATTTGTATATCCATGACTTGGTTATGTGGAGACTTGTCAGTTATAATTAAGGCATGATCACGTCATATCGTGCAATCATTGAATAATAAACTGTAAATTTTAAAGGACCGTTTCTTTGCAAGTTTACGAGAATATCACTCACATATATATTTTAAAATATTTTAATAGATGCCATTGATTCTGGCTGCTGATAGGCAACCAAAATGTCAGAATCAGTGTAAACAATAAAAATAATATTAAATACAATGCGATACTGGAGCAAACGATTCCTCGAGTGGAGACTGCAAGAAGGCAAACGGAAGGTAGGACGCCCCCCAGTCATTGGATGATGCCTATATGTCCAGCAGTGGACTGCGATAGACTAATTGAATGATTAATAAATGTTATAGGTTGATCTGATGTGATAGCTGCAGATTCTGTGGACTGTTTTATTAATTGCGCTTGTTAGATGACACGGTGTGATGCCTAAGTACTATATTTCAACCTAAATGGAACATAAACAAAACAATACACATATTGAGAACTCACTTGTACTTTTCCACAGTATTCCACAGAAAAGTACAAGTGAGTTCTCAATATGTGTAACAACAAATTCCACCAAGTGCCATCAATCAACAGTATAAATAACAAAACAATACTTTCTAAAGTTTATATGAATGTCACACAATAATACAAAAATATCGCTATAGAATATGTTAAAAATTGAATGGTTTCAATTTAAAATAAACTGACTTAAACACGGGCCAAACTCCTCCCCTCCCCCCACCCCAAGATGTTGGTGTGACTTGAAACTTTATGAAAATTAAGCACCTTGTTACATTTTCAGTAATTTTTGTTTCTTTAAATATTTACTTGTCCGAAGAGAAAGAAATAATAACTCCGCGATTCAAAATAAACAATCATAATTACAGAGTCTGACCATTCGCTCTCAAACATTTCTCACTTGAGCCGATCCAAAGTGCCTTCTCCAAAGAACAATGAGTTCATTGTCATCACCCAGTAATAAACTTGAGATCCTTATCTGATTACCAATTTGATCGGAATGCGATCCGTGGAGCGTCGATACAGTTCCCACCCTAATGGAACGATTTTAGCGAACCTATATTTATGAATGCTTAATACAACCGACTTTTTGCAATGTAAGGGATTTTGTACGGTTGAATAAACATTTTTTGATCCATAATTATAGCTGCCTTATAGTTTGCTGAGATGTCAATCAAGTATGAGATAAATGTGAATTATAAGGAGCTAATGTTGATTGATATAATGTTAACACACAATAAATCCAAGATCAATATCGGCACAATACATGCGACAAATATGCCAGGTGTAATACCATTAATAATTATAATGTGATACAAAATATAAACAGTTATGAAGAAAATGAACCTTTTGGTATTAATTTTTTTTTTATGAAATTAGTCTTACGCTGGGTTTCCACGGTGCAGGTTTCACGCACGTAGACACAGACACGGACACATTTTCTATAACAAATATGTCTGCAGTACCACGACCACGATCTTTCCTCGGTGCTTTGTCAGCAAAATCACAAAGATTTGGTCTGTAAAACCTCGCACCGTGGGAAGCCGGCTTTAGTCGTTTTGAAGATTCAGTAGAAAACGTAGTCATATTTGCGTCCTACTATAGAGAGTAGAAAGTAACCAAATCTGTCACTTTTCACTTCTCTTCGAACCATTCCTCGAAACAAATGTCTCAAATACATCGATATATAACGGAAGAAAAATATGAACTCAACTCGTTGAAAAGATACAGTATTGATGTTATTTATATTGCCTAAATCGTCTTTTGAATGACTATTCTCGTATATTATCAATTAACGAACTCATCCACACAACAATGAAAATAAAACTCAAAACAAGAATCTTAAAATGCAATGACTCAGCCAAGTCCCACATTATTATAATAATACAAAAATTACACAAGAATTAATTATACCAACACAAAACGACGTTACCCAATAACCGTAATGTAATGTCAAAATTATCGGTTACCCCTGAGAATCAAAAAAAATATTTCTCACGGGGTGGATTGACATGATTATTAATAAAGACTGAGGAAGGAGGAGCGATTGACACGTTAATACACCTAACACAAAGATAAAAAGCTTTATTTGAAAACCAAAAATCGTTCTTATTGCCATTGAAACAAAGTTCTTAAATAGGATTAAGGATAACTTTGTACTACTGCAAAGAGATGGTTATCGGTGGTACACTCCATAAGATATCTTTGCCGTTGAACATTGACGTTTGAGACAAAGTGATTTTGACGCCGTATCGTGGGTAATTATTTGCGTATCATTGTCTATAATTTTCTGTTTTAGGGTTCTGTTGGTGGATAAAAAACTAATGGGATAGATGTTGATTGGTTTTGACGGGCACTGTCATTTTAGGAGGCAGATAATTTTTAAGTGTTTCATAATAGGTTGGGTGAATATGTGTCAGAATTAATTTAGATTTAGGTACATATCAATTAGGCAATTAGGTAATTATTTGCTCACCGTAGTTCACGTCTGGTTTTTATCTGTTGGTTCCATTTGAAGACTTGCTAAGTGTTGTTTTTGGGTTAATTTTTTTCATCGTTATACTCTTATCATTCAGACTTCCAATAATAGATGTTGATCTGATAAAATAGATAATTATTCTACTTAATATTTTTATATTATATATTATAAGAAATATTTGCGTGTATGGATACAAGCTTAGTGATGGAATCAAGTCTACGGACATGGTCAAAGCTATGACATTAGCCATGTTATTACTACTAGCGATCTTAATATTTTCCTATATCTTCTTCACTATGTTGATATTTGTATGAAGATTTATACTACTCTTTAGGCAACTAGAATTATGCAGTTTATTCAAACGCCCAATTCATCACAAAGATATGGAAAATATGAGTGAGCATGTGTACTTATAATTAAAATCCAGTTTAGAAACTTGTTGAATTTTGATACTGATAAGTAGATCATAGAATATACTAAACAAACTAATGAATAACAAATTTATACTAATTAATTAGTGTACAATAGGCATTCTGAGAATAAGTAGTAGGCAATAATACAACGCCTGTCTGCTATCAAATAGCCCCGCCTCTTGACGCCCACTTTCCCCGGACCCCGCTACACCCACGCATTTCCAGCTTTTTCAATTTCAAATTCCAAAGTTTGAAATTTGAAATTTCTCGCCGCGAAACAATTCGGAGCAGCGGAACCCGCTCCGAAACAATGCCACTCGTAGAATTCGTATTTCTTTTCTATTTTATTTTCCTTTGGAAGGTGAATGAATTTTTAAATTAGATTTTTTACTTACTTTTATGTATCTTTACTTACTGTTGATGGTATATTCTTTTTTCTTTGTTTCCCAAGATAAATGTTCAACAAAGGTAACAAAATCAAACACGTAGCTTGGGCTAATTGCCTGTATTCTTAAGACTATTATTAAAAACTTAACCTCTTATCATTATAATTACGATCACATTAAAGCTTACCTCACTATCCAACTAGCCAATGACGTAACAAGTATTCTTAAATCCGGGGTCAAATCATCTAATATATGTATTAACAATACGCCTAAGTCATTCACCTCATGCTAGTGAACTATTCATTAGTCCAAGGATGTTCAAACAATAACCACCAGTGCAATAGATGCACACAATAGAATACCCTGACCACAATGGGTGGTAATTAAACCACAATCCAAATATTCTCGTCTAGGCAGATCACGCCGGTGGTCGCAATAATATAACGTGAATATAGATTATGATTAAAATTTAAATTTAGTGTCAAAGTTTTCTGCCTATAATTAACATTACTCACAGAGTCAATTGTATAGCCTTATTGTTGAATACTAATTTTGTTCTTTTGTGTGTGTGACTATAATTACGTGGAACTGAAACGCGTAATAATTAGCGTTGTACCTTATGTCACAGATATTATATCTATAGTCAAGGATTTACAATCATGAGTTTATAATGTTCTGTGTATAATACGACAAGTATCTCAACAGTGTATTTAATATCAGTAAATAGGTACTTAACATAGTAAGTTGCTAAGTATTATATTTAATTTCATATTCTAAAAACTATAAGGAACCGATTTGAACTCGTTTTAAAAAATCAACGAAGGTATGTTGAGAACAAATACTTTGTTATTAATTCACACTTTGTCATCATCATCATTCCCTGAACCTTTTTTCCCAACTCAGTTGGGGTCGGCTTTCCAGTCTAACTGTGATGCGGCTGAACTTTGATATTTTCCGTGAAGCGACTGCCATCTGACCTCCACAACCAATGGTCTAATGACCAATGGCGATATCGAAGTTCCAAGTTAGGCTGGTTGGACTTTTGAGGGTTCCAACTACCCGTAACGACTGCCATAGATGTTTGTATGGCAACCGGGACCGACGGCTTAACGTGCTCTCCGAGGCACTTTTAACCTGCGATAAATACACACATAACTTCGAAAAGCATCGAAAAGTTCACACTTTGTCATATCTACACTTATATTACAGCTAATCTGTGGCATGACTCCGCACTCACTGACATTCCTACAACGACCTCCATCGCTCACCGGGACTTGATGAAATTAGATCGATTAACATGATAAATCTATCGATGTACAACCGATATGATCAATATGCGACTGACAAATTACGCTCTGTCCTGTCTGCGATTGAGTCAAGTGATGATCTAAGTTTATTTCCTGAGTAACGTTTTGTTTAAAGTAGTGATTAATTATTGTGTTGATATTTTTTTTGCGTTGGATACTATTACAATAAATTCAATGGTTGATCCCATGTCTAGTTCTTTCTGTCTGGTTTTTGAGGTGTTCAATATTTTTTGTCCTCAAGCAATTTGGAATTAAGTTTGTACTTATTTATTTAGTCTTCTTTTACAAAGCTGTAATTATAGGTATTGAACGTAATACGATAGTGTGGCTAACTCAGTTTTTATTGATTTAAAATTGTAGACTTATATATAAATAGACAATCAAAACCTGTGAGATTCGTACAGGCGAGGCGTTTTGGGCGCTTGTTTGCACACCAGTGGCAAGGGTTCTTCATAACACGATTTCTTCCGTCTTCCCAAAGGGTGTACGACAAACTAGATCGAAATAAGTTTAAATATTCAACGGGCCTCCTTTTTAAAAAATATCACCTTTCGCCACTGTTGAACCCTATCTATTGGTAAGTCATGATGTGGTTGATGTTAAAGTACACTTACCTAGTAGTAACTCATTAACAGTATTCACTCTAGACTTAAAGACGCCCAGGTGATAGCCTTTACAAACCTACGTAGATTTGTCAAAGATGGCACTCTATGTAAAAAAGTTAGTTCATGACAACAACGCCGTATTCATTAAAATCGGTTAGGCGGCTTCGGTAATTAGGGTGTCTGCACACAGTCACATTTTGTTTTTATATATATTAAGATTAATAATAATACAACAAGCAGTATAAGCCAGTAGGTACAACGCCTAATTACAAAGTAAATAAATACGTTAAAGCTATGACAGGACTGCTCGGAATGCAAGTAGGAGTAATGAATCAAAGTGTGGCATCTTGTATGTTGGCGTAGGCTGACGAATAGCTATCTAATTGCCTCCGGGAACCGACTTACATTCGAATGCGTTTTTTACTTCATTCACCTTACCGTAGCTTACAGACTTAAGGCTTGCATGTTTGTTTGTTTATTTGTTTTGTTTAAAACATTTTTGTGTACTACGATATAGATGCAGGAGTTACCTGGCGTTATCCATTATAAAAAGATATATATTGGGGAAGGGAGGAGGGCCTACCGCTCACCCGCGGTTCAACACTCCAACAATATATATTGGAATGTCAAACCACCCTCTTCAAAGTAAGTAAAACAAAATATCTTACCAGAGAGGAGATGTTGTACCATGTGCAGTATTCCGCTAGTGCGAAGGACAAACCTCGACACGTATTTCGCCTCTACACGAGGCATCTTCAGGAGCGCTCTCAAGCAAATGTTGTGTACTCTTCATCTTTCAAATCTATATTCAAAAATGTATGATGAATTTATGATGAAGCGGAGGGCGGAGGATAAGGAGCAGTGGCGCACATTGGGGGAGGCCTATGTCCAGCAGCAGACTGCATTACTGCTAATTGATTGGTTGATCGAACACGTGACGTCAACAAGTTCGGTACATAACGTCGCGCAAAACTCGCGATTTTGCCAACTGACGCGCAAAATAACGCGCGATTTGTTCGACAATGGATCATGTGTGGACTGACAACATTGTTCTACATTACTGCGCGTCTTTGTTGTCCAACGTTGTGTAACAATGTTGAACAACATTTCGCACAAGGATGTTGACATGGATATTAGGTTTCAATATGATATAATATAAGAACAGCTGGATACATAAAGTGTAGGTTAGTCACAAGCTTTTTTTTTTTTTTTTATCGTGCGAAAAATCCCCACGGATACCCCCCCACCGGAGCCGGTTGGGAAGGTTATGTCGGACTCGAACCGACTAAAACGCACGCCGTCTTTGGATCTTCATTTGCCGGAGGTAAGGTTGTAGCCAACATATACCTCGCACTCCGGCAGACCCGGGGCCTTCTCTTCGAGATGACCCCCGTCGGGTGTAGGGACCACGGTGTCCCCAACTAGCCCCCGGGTATGGGGAGGCGCATTTTGCGCCGCCGCCGCGGCCTGCTTCTGCTAGAGTGACAGGCGGCTCCACCCGTCACCCCCAGGCCCGCGCTCATGGAGGACGGAGGTCATTCTGCGACCTCCGACGTCCGAGTCGCCTCCGCTCGTCGCGGGCTGTGCGGGTCCGGAGTCTTCTCCGAACTCGTTCCGCCGTCTCCTTCTCGAGCATTACTTGCTCGCAGAAGGAGGCGCCGGCAGCCCAAGCGTTCGCGCACCGTACCATCGCCGTGAGCAATGCGGCGAGCGAGAGAACTCGCACTCCTAGGGCCGCCACTAGGACCCGCCTTGGCGTCTCCCACGCCGGGCACCCGGTCAGCGTGTGCAGCCCCGAGTCCTCGCTCGCATCACAGTGATGGCACTCGGACGTTGGCTCCTTCCGGATCCGATGCAGGTAATCCCCAAAGCATCCATGCCCGGTGATCACCTGCGTCAGCCGGTACGAGAGGCTACCGTGTGGCCTCTCTAGCCAGTCCCCCATGATGGGTCTTACCGCCGTTACTACGGCGTGCCCTGCGCTTGGTCGCCCAAGTCGTCGCTCCCACTCAGCTACCATGTCCCTGTGGAGCTGGGACTTCACGGCCCGGAGCTCACCAGGCTCGGGTTCATGTCCCCTCTCCCGCGCCTCCTTTCGGTACCGATATAGCACTGAAAGGGATCTCGCATCCAGGATCCATGGTATCGATCCGGCGAGGAGACTCGCTGCGTCGAAGGAAATTGTGCGGTACCCCCTTATGACCCTGATGGCCATCGTGCGCTGCGGAGCGTGCAGCTTCTGCACGTGTCTAGCCTTCAGGGTCTCCGCCCATATTGGACACCCATATAGGGCCATGGACCGCACGATTCCCGCGTAGAGTCTCCTGCAGGAGTCATCCGGCCCCCTCATGTTGGGCAGCAGCCGCGCCAGAGCGTCAGCTGTGCCCTTCAATTTAGGGGCCAGACTTCGGAGATGCTCCCCGAAGTCCCATCGACCGTCGAGCACGAGCCCCAGATATTTCATCTGAGGCTTGATGTCGATGGAAATGTCTCCCACTGTGAGGCTGGATCCCTCTGGTGGCGCGCGCCGAGGACCATGAAAGAACATGGCCTCGGTTTTACGCAGAGCCACTTCAAGACCCAGCCGCCGGATCCGTTCCACGACTTGAGCAACCGCGATCGTGGCCTTCTGGTTTGCTTCGCGGTGTGTAGCACCGCACGCCGTCACTAATGTGTCATCCGCATAACACGTGACGGCGGCACCGTTCCCGAGCTCACCGCGAAGCACCCAGTCGTATCCAATGTTCCACAGAAGCGGCCCCAGGACCGAACCCTGTGGAACACCGCACGACATCTCTCGCCGACCGAGACCGGTCGCAGTTGGGTAGATGACAGCTCTCTCTGTCAAGTATGCCCCGACTATGCGGCGAAGGTAGAGGGGCACTTCGTGATAAACGAGCGCCTCCCTAATGCAACTCCAGGGCAAGGTGTTAAACGCGTTGGCGATGTCTAGGGACACCGCCAACATTACCTCGCCCCGAGCAACCGCATCCTCCGCCAGAGTTCTCACGCGCATTATGGCATCCACCGTGGAGCGCCTTTGGCGAAAGCCATATTGGCCATCCGCCAAGTCTGGCCCCACTCTGGAAAGGTGCTCGACGAGGCGCTTCGCGATAACTCTTTCAAAGAGTTTGCACACCTCGTCGAGCAACACTATGGGCCGGTAGGCGGATGGCGAGTCCGCCGGGCGCCCCGCCTTTCGGATGAGAACCAGTTTCCCCGTCTTCCATAGTTTCGGAAACTGGCCCCGCTCCAAACATGCGCTGAGAAACCCTCGCAGTCGGGGCTCGAGAGCGTTGTCATCATCACCTAGAGCTAGGACCCACGCACGGCCTGGAATGCCGTCGGGTCCTGGGGCGGTGTTCTTGGCCTTAAGCCTGCGCACCGCCAGCTCTAGTTCTACCCAAGCGACCTCGGGCACGTCGTCGTCATCCACGCTGGGTGTCATAAGCGACCGAGGTGACGGAGTCATCCGCGGCGGAACATATTCCACCGCTTGTTGTGGGAACAGGGAGCCAACAACTCCTCCGAGCAGCTCCGGCTGGAGACACTGAGTCAACGGCGGGGCCCGGGGGCGCAGCTTGTTTCTTACCATAAGGTAAGGCCGCCCCCATGGGTCCCGCTCCAGCGTCTCCAGCAGTTTTTTGTACGCTTCGGCTTTAGCGCGCTTTATTGCCACTCGGAGGGCCTTTTTGGCCTCCCTGTATTCCTCACGAAGCTCCGCCACTCGAAGCTCCGTATCTGCGCGGCGTCTACGTCTCCTATGGAATCTAGTCCACCGGCGGAACGCGATCAAGGAGGCCTGCCGTAGCCTCGCGATCTCCGCTGACCACCAGTAGACTTGACGCCTCGGACTATAGGGCGGAGCCCTAGGCATAGACGCGTCGCAGACACGTGTCATGGCCTCCCGGAACCACACCGCCTCGGCATCTACATCAACAGGCCTGTCCGGCGCAGAGGCCCAGGCCTGAACGATGGCGGTTTCCAGGAGGCGATCCTTATCTAGTCGCTTAAGCACCCAGCGAGGTTCGCGTGGGGCCCGTGTTACCGGCGCATCGCCTACGGAGGGGGAGATGTCAAACCGAATGTATCGGTGATCCGACGCAGTCTCCTCCTCCACAACGACACGCCAGTTCTGCACACGGCGCGACAGCGAGGCGCTCGCGAACGAAACGTCCACAATTGAGCTGCCCCTCGCGGTCGCGAACGTGGCGACGGCCCCGCGATTCAAGAGAACTAGACCGAGACCATCGGCCCAGCTCTCCAGTGCCCTGCCTCGCCCGTTCGTGCGTCGGGAACCCCAGGCCACAGACCAGGCGTTGAAATCCCCGAGCACAAGAACCGGGTGAGGGTAGCAGGCATTGACGACAACAGCCAGCTGATCCAGCGAACGATGGTAATCAGCTATGCCTCGGTTCGGCGAGAAGTAGGCGGCCACGACCGCAATCTCCCCCACTAATGCCGCCACACAGCCATGTCCTCTTGCAACAACGGCAAGAGGGGGGCTGCCTGCGGCGGCGTTGTGCACCAGTGCCGCCGACCCATCCAGGTCGGTTTCCCAAGCAGGCCCGAGAAACCGGTGGGTGTAAGGGTCGGCGACAGCGGCGACATTAATGGACCACTGTGCCATGCTCTGGAGCAGAAGTGCCTGAGCATCGGCACCGTGACCCACGTTCGCTTGCAGGAGGCGGAGGTGAGGATCCATTATGGAACCCTCTCCTCCGCACCCCGCCGCGAACTGGAAGCGGAACGCCGGCCTCCCGGCTTCGGCTCCCCTCCAGTGCAGGCCTTGCTGCCAACCCTATGGTCGGCCGGTTTGCAATCCGCTGCACATCTAAAACAGTGCGGCGGAGCATCGCACGTACCGGCCTTATGACCAGGCTGACCACAGCGGAAGCAACGGTCACCGAACGTGACCTCCGCCGTGCACTGCACCCCCACGTGACCAACCGCCAGGCATCTAAAACACCTGGACGGTCTGGCCTGCAGGAGCCGCGCCTGCACTCTTAAGAAGCCTCCCACCAGGAAGCTCCGCCTGTCGGCGACCTTTTGGGCTGCCGCGATGGGGCAGCCGACAACTGCTGCCCCCTGTCCACGTCGGCCGAAGCGAATCGCCCCGACCTTTACTGTATCCAGGGGGCAGCCCCCGGCCTCCGCCACGGCGAGCCTGAGCTCTTCAGCCGTAGCGGATATGTCCAGGCCCGTGATGCGTATCTCAGCACATTTATTGGGCCTGGTCACCCGGACGTCGGCTGCGTCCAGCGTTTCCCTAAGCCTAGCCGCTAGGGCATCGGCTTTGGGGCCACTGGTGGTGCCGGGGACCTCCAGAAGCTTGGCGCCAGTCCGTGTATCCTTACACCTGACACCAGAGATCTGGAGGTCCTCGAGGTCGATGCCCTTTACCTTCCGCATCACCTCGAGATACCCCACGCCCCTTTCCGACGCCTCGGTCGTCAATGTGACGACGACGGCCGTTGTTCGAGGGGCACGGAGCCTCCTTGGCGTTCCTTCCACCGTGGCAGCCCTGGCCCTTCTGGCCTTTCGGGCTGCTTTCTTGGCGGCGTTCCGCTTCCTTTTTTTGTCTCCGACTACCTCCCAACGCCCCTCTGCCGGGGAGCTTGAAGGAGCAGTCGGAACTGGGTCTGTGGCTGAAGCCGGGGACGTTTTCCCCTTGCCCTTGTTCTGGGCACCCGGGGTGCCCTTGGCTAGCGCAGCAGGAGCGGAGGGCGAACTACGAGCCGACTGCGGTGGTTTAAGACCGTTTCGAACGGCTGTGGCGTACCCGGCCGATGGAGCAAGAGGTGGACGACGGATGGAGTCCATTATGGCCTCCACCATACTCCTCGTGCGCTCCTCCATTCGCCTCTCCATTGCCACCATACAGGCGGCCCATGGTTCCGGCTCTACTGGCTGGGTCGGCTGAGTCGCTGTTCCCAACCGCGCTGGCTGCACCGGCTGCACCGATTGCGGCGGCTGCGTCGTACGTGACGAGGACCGCGTTAGTCGTCCCTCCGGCCTACTCACCACCATCTTTTTGAGGTCCTCGACTTCCGCCGCCATCCGGGCGATCTCCCGGCGGAACTCAGTCTCACGACGGGTTTCCCGCCGTCGCGCCTCAGTTCGCTCTTTGCGAATCGCCGTCAGCTCCGCCGAGAGAACAGCGTTCTCCTCTGAGAGGGTGCGCACGCCATTAAGCAGCAGCTGCTGCTGCGTGGTTGGCAACCCCTGAAGCCCCTTTATGAGGCCTTGTAGGGACTCTACCACGGCACTAGTCCTCTTAACAGGTTCGCCCACCGAGGTGGAGGGTCTCGGCGGCGCTCCTGTATCCTCCGAGGCCGTAGCCCTAGGGGAACGAGCTCGGGACGCAGTCCTCTTGCCACCTCTTGTTATGTGGCGGCCGACTAATAGGCTGACCACCTTGGGCGGAGGGGGGCGTAGGGGCTCCTCATCACCAGTACTGGAGGACGAGTCGATAATGGTGAAGTCCGAATCCGACTCGCCCTTCGGCGGACGGGGCTTCTTCCGCCTCCTCTTTTTGGCCGGCTTGACCTGCAGGCCTGGTAGAACCGGACTGATTGCCCGGCTCCCCTCGCTGGCGGTGCCGAACTTTTCCAGCATCGCCGAAGCTGACGCGACCTCCGCGTCTTGGCGCTGCGCGACCTCCGCGCAGACTATTTTGCTCGGTTGGGGGTTTTTATTAGGTTTTGCAATATCCATATAAATCCCACGAGTAGGAGACGATTTACAATACACTTCCCGGGTGACGCTCATTCCGAGAAGCGGGGTACATACTGTGGAGGTCCCCTGGTGTCCACAGGTTTTAACGACTTCGCTGTCGGGTTTTATAGACTTTCCTTGTCGCGGGCCGGCCAATTAAGGCAAGCCCCACGTCCTCCGAGGTCACGGCTTCCAGAGTGTGGCTAACACTCTGGTCAATGTCGATCACCCGGAGATTACGCGACGCGGGAGAGCAGCCAACACTCCCAGCTCCAACGGTGGCACTAGTGCCTGTCAGCCCCTGCGCAGCAGTGGGCCAACCCGTCCCTTGATCCCAGATGGATCACAATGTCTCTCCCCTGTCCCCTCTAAAATCAGAGGGATACTGGGAGAGACGACGACCGCGGGCCTTGCAGGCCCGCCATACCACGACCCCCTCGTGCAATGGGGTCAGCTGTCAGGTAATTCGTCAGCGACCAACAGAACTCCTAGAAGTAGGCGTCTATTAGCCGCTGTCCAGGGTGCACCAGCTTCACCGCAACCGCTCCCCAGGACCGTAGTCCAAAGGGAGAAGCAACGGTGAAGCCAACGTGGAGGTTACCTGACATCGCACCCCAGGTTAGTCACAAGCTAGTAGCTACGATAGTAATCATAGAATAGATATAAATAAAAATAAAACTGACTTCTATCTATACCTACTACTATAGAAAAGTAAAAAGTTTATCGAAACAGTTTTGTTTGAAGGTGTTTGGTTCAACTCAAAATCTTACGTTGGTTTGTTTGCAATCGGTTAAGAAGAACTAGAGTTATGATTAGTAATATAGAATTTGAGTTGCACAGGTCGCGATAACCGACAGCAGCATAGGCTAGTTTAATATATATAATATATTAAATTTAAAGTCAATACTAAGTCACAGGGTGGTATTTTATATAGCCAGTGTATTCGATCTGTGAAAAGCAAGGCTACAATCTCGAAAACATTTTCAATAATTTTCATCTGTCAATTAAACATGTCTTCCTTTACCGTGCTAATAAACTATGTATATGATGACTAAAGTGACCATACGTCTTGTTTTAAACGGAACTGTCTCTCTATTTGAGTCTTCGATCTTCGGAGACGCATGAGTTCCGATTTTACAATCTCAAACATGACGAAAATTTCGTATGAAAATTGAATATAATATTATTTGATGTCTATCTGACACAAAAGAGCCGTGGGTATGAAGGATATATCGGTATAAAATTTGATTAGGTATATCAAAATTCACATCTCATATCAGAATACTATATCATAATATCTAAAGTAACCACTAAAAACTCACTAAGTAAGTATTTTATTTATACTCAAATAAATCAAGTCTACCCATTGTCCCGTTTTGAATCTTTAAATAAATGGTCACGTTTAATACCTTAGTGCAAAGATAACTAATGCTAATACAATTTCTCTGTAAATTGTATTCGATTCATTAAATTACAGTAAGCCGAGCATTAATTATCGAGTAATCAGCGAAGAGGCAAAGCAATAGAAATACCGATGTAAATGCTTGATCGATACTAAACTATTTACAGCCTGTGATATAGCTTAAGGCTCGTGTACACTAGCCGTTTAGAAGTGAAGGAAACAATGCAGAAATAAATATTTATCGTTTTACCATCATTCACTGTCAGAACCGCCTCAGCGTCTCACCTTAGAGCCAAGAGTTCGCTTTTCGACGTTTAGGCGGTTGACATAATTGTCTAAATCGCGCAATGTAGCGCCAGAGTACGCGTGTTTACATCACTTCTAAGTTTATCACTTAGCATTGTTTTTTTTATGGCATCTCAATTTGACTTCAACTCCCCTGATATTAAGCTGCAGGCAAAATCTCATGAAAGAGGATCATCATTGCAAACTCGTTCAGTGCGACAATGGTGGCGCTCAGCATGACGGACTCATCAGATGCTTTTTCACGCCCCGCTTAAAGGACCCGGGACGTATGAAGAAGGAAACACGTGCGCCGGTAAGGAATTCCATATAATATATAGGTATCATTCCCTAGCGGATGACGTACGACAACTGCAGATGCATAGGTACAGCCGATGATTGCAGTTGTTGTATGAGGTCGGTTACAGACTTATTCCTTAGTGCAACATACTTAAAGTGCATTCATCCGCGGTTTATCACTACATAGTATAAAACAAAGTCGCGTTTTCTGTCCCTATGTCCCTTTGTATGCTTAAATTTTTAAAACTTCGCAGCGGATTTAGATGCGGTTTTTTTTAATAGATAGAGTGATTAAAGAGGAAGGTTTATATGTAATCATGCTACAACATGCTACAACCAACTGGTGTGGAGCAGAAGTGAAAAATGTTGCAAAAACGGTGTGACGCAGACGAAGTTGCACGGGTTAGCTAGTTAAATAATAAAAATACGAGATCTTAGGCTATGCGCGTTATGTGGGGCACTATGCAAGCCTCCTGTCGCTATAATTCCTCCAATTCGCACGGTATTCAGCATCCCTAGCAATGAAGCTATTATAGTCACATAACCGTCTTCAACGATGTCAAACAGTACTTTTGGGTCTACAACTCCTAATGTTACCCACTTTAAAACATTAATAAAACATGCTTAACATGCCGTGGGGGGAGTTTGTTGCGCTGCTGTAGATATCCTTTCCACTACTGCATTGAAAGCGGTGGCAAGCTTGGGTCAAGTAAAATCAAATCGAATCAATAGGATATTCATAACAATATTTAACATTCTATAATTGGGAAATGTTAAACACTGAGCACCAAGATAGTTCTTTAGAAAATCGAAACGCTCAAAACTACACCACATTTATAATTGTTCCAGGTATCACTTTACTGCCCCTCCTAAGGTTGCCTGGAAGAGATCGCTTCTAGCGATAAGGCCACCCATTGTAGGTACATATTATTCACATTTTAATTATTCACGTTTATATACAGGTACCTATGTTTTGTAATTGTAATTTTATGTTTTTGATGTACAATAAAGAGTTTTTTTCGCGTGTGGCAACACTACGGCTAACATCTGATCGTATTTCGTCTTGTATATATTTTAATTTTTATTTAATTATTACGATAATTGGGGTTAAAATTCATCACAAAGCACAATGTTATCATCATAAAAGTGTATTAAGCAAAAAATCTGTGTGTAAAAGTGTAAAAAACTTGTGATAATTGCGTCCAGCTGATTTTGTTCAACGACTGAAGTCAATGACACCGTACAATATAAAAAATATAAAAGTGATTTCTTTTAATTGTGAACTTTGTCATCTCTTTTACTAAATATTAAGTTATTGTTACACAGGTAATCGTACTAAAAACTACTTATTATCATATTAGTATATACTTTTCGTATTTTAATACATTTCGTTTTGAGGTTACCGACTTATTTACTTGCGTAGGTAGTGTATTGAACGGGCAGCCTTTTGGTATTTAATTCCTTATACATTAAAGTAATTAATATTGAGATGCCAGTCACACGTAGCATGTCTTCTGCTCGACGTGGTGAGACCAAACATGATCTTCTGAGAAAACTTGATCTAACATTGAAGGAATTAGATATATCCAAAACGTTGGTTGAGCAGTTGCACAGAGAAAGAGATGACAATGAAAGGGAACTACTGGATAGTTTGAATAAATACGACCTAATAAAAAAGCAGATGGCTGAACTGCACACAGAGCACAGTTTAGTGGTAGATGAACGTGACAGATTACTCAATATTGTGACTGGGTTTAGAGAGTGCAGCGACGAGTACGAGCAGGGCCTCAAGCGGATGTCGGTCTTAGAGCAGGAACTGCATGAAGCCCACCACCACATTAACCACCTTGAGGCCGAGAAACGGGACACCTTAGCAACTCAAACCCATAACTTATTTGAGGAATTAGTCGGTAGCACACCCAGCCT
This sequence comes from Pelosia muscerda, assembly GCA_963691645.1. Classification (NCBI taxonomy): domain Eukaryota; kingdom Metazoa; phylum Arthropoda; class Insecta; order Lepidoptera; family Erebidae; genus Pelosia; species Pelosia muscerda. Next base: position 5,419,996 of record OY829100.1, read on the forward strand.
TGTTTCTACTGAACCAAACTTAGAACCCACAGTGACCATAGATTTAACAAAGGATGATACCTTAATAGTTCATAATCCTAATTCAAAAAGGTGGGTAGTTCAGTGCAGTAGGAACAAACTTAAGAAATATATAAAAATTAATAAATACATTAAAAAAACACAAAAACTTATTAAAAGACAAAAGTGTTTGTACACAAAAGTCAAGTATATTAATGAGAGAAGGAAACTAGGAGATGAACTTGATATGTATTCATTATTAATTGAAAATAATATCAGTGAGTATAATAACAATATTATGAAATTAGAAACGGAAATGAATAATTTGAAAAAATCATTAGATATAATGACCGACAAGTATTTTAATGTCAAAAGTGAGTATCAGGAATACATTCTGGCTATGAAGGATCTGATGAGTCCAAACCCAATATTAACATCTGAAGATAATTCACTCAGTCCTCAGACAGTCTGTACGCCCTCTCTTATTTCACTTGAGTCAAAAGAGATCAGTAGTTCCCTCTGCGCTCAAAATAATCAAAATAATATAAATAATGAAAATGTAAAATCTGAAGTAGTCATGTTTTGTGATGAATTAGGGAAATCAATGGGCCGGTTATTAAGTTCATATTTACAACAAAATATAACTAATTATTGTTTACCGGGATTAACTTACCCTAATATTATTAAAAAAATAAACAATTATAGTTTAGAGGGTATCAATACTCTAATAATTTTAATTGGTGATAGGGGAAATACGGACAGGAATGCATTCAAGCATTGTCTTGAACTGCTGAGATCATTAGATGTTAAAAACATAATTTTATTTACACTGCCATATAGCCGTAGTTTGTCACAGGCAGAAAATAACCTTAGATTTAAGCTTAATCAAACGATACATACATTGATGTATCATAATTCAGACAAGTTCCACTTAATGGACATAAATACATATTTAGAAAATAAGTTGTTATTGACATCAAATAAATTCTATTTGAATAGGTATTTTAAGAGACAGATAGCATCTTCGCTATCTTATTGTATTGAATACTCAGCCAAGAACTTGGCTAGCCAAACTGCTTTTATTGGGCAGAAATATGACAATAAGTGTCTTGAAACCTTGGAATATGTTCCAATTAATAATGACAACAATTTAAATTTAATTCTAGGACAATAGAGGAAATCTCTTGCAAATTAGATTCAAAAACTAAGGGGAAGTCTGTGTTCATGAATATTGTTCACCAGAATATTGAAGGCTTTTCAGGCAAAGAGTTACAACTGGAATTATTTTTAAATGAAAGAAATATTCATGTACTTTGTGTAACTGAACACTGGCTAAAAAAACACGAAATGTTAATTAGTATTGATAATTACAGAGTTGTTAGTTCGTTTACTAGAGATTCTGCTATTAGAGGTGGGTCACTCATTTTAATTAATGAAAAAATAAAATCCAAAGAAAGAAAAGACATAGTAGCACTCTCAAGTGAGCGAAATATTGAGTTAGCATGTGCAGAGCTTGAGCAATTTATTATTATTAGCGTCTACAGATCTCCTTCTGGCGATTACCACCAGTTTGAATCTATTATGGAAGAAACCTTAAAAAAGGTATGTACCTAAGTGTAAAAAGATGGTAGTTGTATGTGGCGATTTTAACATTAATATCTTGGAAAACAATAAATGTAAATCAATTTAAAATTAAATTTAGTGATTGGGCTACACCTGGAATATACAAAAGTAGGAAGAAATTATATGAATTATACGATATAAAGGCATCTACTAGTGAGCCACAGGTAATTGAAAATATTAAAATATACTCGAAATTATTCAAGAAAGTATGTTTAATCGCCAAATCTAATCATATACGGGCTACAATAGAAAAATCTGATAATAAAATTAAGACAACATGGAATGTCATTAACAAAGAAACCTGTAAAACAAGGTCACGTGATCGATCCTTCGACTTAAAAATAGATGATCAATACATTACCACTGATTCTGCAGTGGCCCATGCTTTTGAATCTTTTTTCACAAATATTGCAATTACTACTACGAGTGAATTAAATTCGTCGCAAAACGTAGCCGATTCCCTTCTTAAATCTTGTGTTCCTAAATGTAATGTAATCTTTAATTTTCAGTATATAGACACTGAAACAATACTTAAAACATTTAAACAATTAAATATAAAAAAGACTGAAGATCTCTGGGGCATTTCAACCAATATAATAAATTCAATAATGCCCACTATTGCGCCCTACCTTGCATTCATATTCAATAAATGTATAGATGAAAAACAATTTCCAAATCTTATGAAGTACAGTAAAATCATTCCGTTATTCAAAGCAGGGGACAAAAGTGACCCATCCAATTTTCGTCCCATCTCTATATTACCAGCGCTAAGTAAAATTTTTGAAAAAATAATATTTAATCAACTGCTTTCACATTTTGCAGCCAATGATTTACTTCATAAAAAACAGTTTGGTTTTACTAAAGGCAAAAATACAACAGATGCAGGAGTCGCACTAGTTAAACATATATTTGATGCATGGGAGGAGAAGCAGGATGCCATTGGTATTTTTTGTGACTTATCAAAGGCTTTCGATTGTGTTGATCATGAGACCTTGTTATTAAAGTTAGATTATTATGGTGTCTCGAATAGCTCACTTAGCTTACTTAGGTCTTACCTCACTGGCAGAGTACAAAAAGTAAACGTTAATGGCACCGATTCTTCTGGCGCCCCGCTAGTCATGGGAGTACCCCAAGGCTCGATATTAGGACCCCTTTTGTTCCTGATATATGTAAACGACCTTCCATACTTCATTGAAAATCTTTGTGAAATAGTATTATTTGCTGATGACACTTCATTAATTTTTAAAACTGACAGACAAAAAGTAATACTTGACGATGTGAATAATACCCTTTCTGTAATATTGCATTGGTTCACGAGTAATAACCTGCTACTTAATGCCAAAAAAACAAAATGTGTAAAATTTACGATGCCAAATGTAAGACATATAGACTCAAACATTATAATGAATAATGAAACTGTGGAAATAGTCAATACCACAGTTTTTCTTGGCATCACACTAGATAATAAACTACAATGGGGTTCTCATATCACAGCCTTAGCAGGAAGACTTAGCTCAGCTGCCTATGCGGTTAGAAAGATAAGGTCACTAACTGACGAGAAAACGGCACGATTAGTTTATTTCAGTTACTTTCATAGCGTTATGTCATATGGTCTGCTGCTGTGGGGCTCAGCTGCCGATATTGCAACCATATTTATATTACAGAAACGAGCTATACGAGCAATCTATTGCCTCGGACCCCGTGACTCGCTGAAAGAACTGTTTAAAGAAATTAATATTTTAACAGTTGCCTCACAATATATTTACGACAACGCCTTATATGTAAGGAAGAACCTAGACCTCTTCCAAAAAAAATCAGACTTTCACAACTTGAATACGCGAAATAAAAATAAACTGGCGATACCGAAACTAAGGCTTCATAAAGTCAGTAATTCGTTTGTGGGCAAATGTATAAAAATATATAATAAAATTCCTCAGGATTTGGCTGACCTGCCACTTGATAAGTTTAAAATAGAATTGAAAAGATTTTTAATTAAAAAAAGCTATTATAAAGTAGACGAATATCTTGATGATAAAAATGCGTGGTCATAATAATCTCTTGCTCTTGCACCCAGTTATTATAAATAAACAACTAAATATTAAAAAGAATAACGATAATCTACCTGAGTTTCTTGCTGGTCTCTTCTCAGGAGATTTAACTACCGAACCAGCGAAAGAATCATTTTCTAATGATTTATTTACTAAGTATCCTAATTTATTATGAATTATAATATTTTTGACAAATGTAGGTACATAATTATTGTAAAACTTTGACATTCATAAGTGCTCTTTATGTGCCTAAACTGAATAAATGAAATTGATTCTTTGATTCTTTGATTCTTTGAGTTAGCTATCTATTAAAAACTAGGTACTGTACAGGGTCCATTATAAGTACCCGTAGCAAATAAAAATGTGTTAAAAAGATAGATGTGATTCTACTGACATTGGCTATTAAACCTTATAACGTACTCTAGGTCTGTCTTCTACAAGTAATATACAAATTATTCGCTCAATCTATTTTTTTCGTACAATTCCTCCCTGCCTAAGTCAGTCACTCACCAGAAATGTCGGACTCGAACTGAAAGGCCCTCTCGGGTGTGGGGCTACGGTGTTCACATTTTTCACCGAGTAGCAAAAAGCGTACCCTGCGGTCTGCTCCTGCTAGGTAATAAGATATTAAGCGGTTTACTCGTCACCCCCAGGTCCACGCTCATGGAGAACGGAGGTAATTCTGCGATCTCCGATACCCGAGCCACCTCCGCTTGTCGCGGACTAGGATACGAATTTGAAGTCTTCGCCGAATCCGCTCCACCGCCTCCTCTTTTTTTATTTAGGACACCCTGCCTGATGGTAAGCGGAAGGCAACCTTCTCAAGCATTACTTGCTAGCAGAAAGAGATTCTTATTCACACGATCTGCGACAGGATATTTCAAATTCAATGCAACTAATAGGTATCATATCTATTTCCATGTCATACAATATCACATCTTGAATAGAAGGAAACGATGTACTGCACAGATTTATCTAATCTACAGTTAAACAACATTTATTAGGTTTCAAGTAACTATACTAGATAATATGCGAACCATTTACAGCTATCTATAAAAAAGAAATTATCATTCAGGTATGCTGGAGAGTGTTTTGAATGCTAATGGAAGGAAACCGATGGGAGAGATACTGATTACCAAAGATTAGGTAAAAGTAGATGCAGAAATAGGCAAATAATGATTGCAAACAATCTATAGCTGGCTATAAATTAACCTACTATACGTTTCAAATGAATTGATAACTGTCATAATGACATTTTGGTTCGCCGTCCGAACTTCAGTCCCCTTCAATGCCTCCGCATCTTCTCATTACACAAGTAAACTGGCATAAAACTTTTGTCTAAACTACTGATCTAATAGTTTCATAACATGGTATCTAACTGATATGAGTAAAGTAGGAAAGATAATACTTCATTTCACGCATAGACTTTTTGTAGATTATAATAGGTTTGCAATATCAATCAATATGGCATTCCACTATTCGATACAGAGTTTTTCTCTCCCAAAAGTTGCACAATAGTATTCGCCAGATACTTAATATAAATCATTCGTTCGCCTGTCCTCTTATAGATTTGGAACACGAATTAAAGACACTAATTAACAGAGACCTTCACACATTAATTAATACTTTTCAAGACTTCCTTTCTCACCATACCTCACCCAAAAGGTCCAAGTTTTTTTTTTGTAAACAAATAACGCGTCTGTGCAAATTACAAGTGGTATAATCTACCCGATCGCAATGCGTGTAGGGTTGCCAGAGCAGTTTATCAAGATGGCTAAATGCTTGCAATTAGCCCTTGTGAAATGTCACATACGCATGCTAACGAGATCCTGCCTCGAGCGTACGCACCGTCCAAGCGATTGTACCGAAGCGTCCGGTGTATAGGCATCTTAAACATTTACGACTTTTACTTAAAAATGTTTTTACTAACATCTACAGTAAACTGAACGGCAGTTCAAGCTTCGAGTTGCCTATCTTACTTAAAAGCGGTTACTTTTTGCGAAGGTTTCTATGAAAGTAACTGTAATAAAAGGTTTAATAAATGTAAACATGTTAGCCATCTAGCTACACAGCTCATTGGTTATGAGGTACTAAAATTTAGACATACTTTGTTACTTATGTACAAGTCAATGTCTTTTATTTATGTTAAAAAGAAAATTATGTACCTATCTACGTGTGTTGATTACAATAATATAATTAACCGGTTCACAATTATTTTTTCATTCATACTTGTCGTCATAATATAATTATTAACCATTTCACTAATCCCTAATGCTATAATAAGGTATAACTATACCTTATAGATATTGAGATGGTCTCAATACATTGACAGAATTTTAAAAATTATTAGTAATAAAACTAGTAAAATACACGCATTTAATCACTCGCAGTAATAACATGGATCGCGTGCGCACGTTAGTGGCCGGCCTAAAATATCGCGTTCGACCCTCCGCTGATTTATTACCCTTTTATATAGCCCCCTAAAGTTATCTAATTGTGTCTGTGTGAACGTTTCTACAACGTTTTTATAATGTACAGCTCGAGTAATTAGCGTTAAGTTTATTATAATATTTTATTGGTGAATATAACATTAAAAACTATGTTTACAGTTTTATTTTCATTGCGTTCCGGGAAAAATAATATTATTAGCTTGCTGTTGTAAAAGTTAATACGTATTTTATAGACGAAGTAGTGGTTTACAAGTTATTGAAATGATCACCGGATCCGTATAAACATAGTTGTTATGAACCAAGGGCAAATAGGAATATATAAAAATTATCTTTTGCAACATTAGCAAATTGTAGTCGAGCAGTCGTTATAACCAAGTTTCCTTCTTTTTTCACTTAAAAAAGACATAAGTACGCGTATCTTTTTATTACAAATCTAACACAAAATTAATTGTCCTTGAAAATCCGTGATTTTGAAACTCCATGTCACGTCCATGATTTGGAATTATTATCTACCGCAGTGCCAAAGGTCTATTGTTTCGGTTTAGCGAACTAACACTTTCTTTACTTTAACCAAATAGGTCTATAACAATAAATTATTACACAGATAATTTCAAGATTTCTTCAAATTTAAATATGCGAAAATTATTGATTATAGGTATATTGTATATATATTGGCCTGAATAGGGCCTTCAAAATGGAATCAACTTACATCTTACTTTTATATTTTTAATTTTGTCGAGGTTCTGTTGTTCTGTCGCCAGTCATTTGCCCTTAGATGAGGTCAATGCGTACCTGTTTATTTACAACAGTAGTAAATCTGTAGGTACCTAAAGTAAAAAAATGGCGTGTGTATACAACATTAAAATACATTCAAAGTCAAAACCGCAAAAGAAAACATCGAAAGATACTCTGGTAATTTCATATTGCGGCTGGCAACACCATGCCGCCATGTTTTTTAGCCAATATTGTGGTGTCGCGATCCGTTCGCGGAGTAATTGATAATGACAGAAAATGATGCATGACAGTAGCTGCGAGCGATGTGTTGTATGTAACACGTAATCATTTATAATGTGGATTTTGAAGTTGCCAAGCTAGAAAAATACTGTAGGTAACTTATAGGTACCTACATATAAATTAAAAACATGTGAGTATTGTGCCATATATGGCAATAAGTTGTCGTCCGATAATAATAAAAAAATCTTGTCCTTGAAAATCCGTGATTTTGAAACTCCATGTCACGTCCATGATTTGGAATTATTATCTCCGTAAAAAAATATTTGGTTGCTCTTGCATTATTTCCATCCCATACACTTTTCTATCAATTTCACACTAGCTGATACCTAAAGCTTCGCGTGGAAATTTGATCCCGTACCTGTAAACCATTGTAACATTTTGCCAGCCAATGTGTTAATCTAAATTCTAATCTATCCCTATAACAAATTTTAGCCAAATCCGTTCAGCTGTTAGAGCGTTATTGAATAACAAACATCCAAACATTTTCACAAACTTTCATACTTATAATATTGATGGGAAATAGGATTTGTAGAAATCAGTTTACACTATAATAAACACTGGCAACCCAGCTCTAAACGCAGTAACCTATCCACCAAGTTAATCGTCGCAGGTTATTTATTTAAATATGAGGTTTTGCGTTCTAATGACGGTCTGAAGACTACTAATGGACAAGAATGAGGTGTGCCACCTAATAGATAGTTATTCATGTACTATTTATAGTGTAGGTATATAAATAACAACTTCGGTTTAAAGGCGCTAGTTATGTGCTTGACGGTTTAATGTTGAAATTAGGTGCTCTAGAAGGTGTAAACACTAAGTAAGGTATAATCGATTAAATGGATATTAAGCAGGTAAATATATAGGTAATATCTCGCAAACCTCATCATCGGAATGGAATTTGTAACATTGTAGTTAAAATACTTAGGTATGGTGAATCATTCAAATATGTTATGTAGACAAAAACTATGATAGAAATTGATTTTATATCTTTACTGAAATTATTATAGTTTAAATGGTCACCTTGCTTATTAGTTCTTCGATCAATGTTATGTATTCAATTCCCAAGTACAATATAAATTATTATTATGAGAGCGATTGTACCTTAAAATTGTAATCTAGCTCACAGGCAAGACTACACTAACAATAAGTAAAATAAATTACTAGCCCAACTATGGCTAACATCCTATAACTAACAAATAGATACAGGTTTACAAATGTAGTATATATAACAATTATTTCAAATAGTTGGAAATGTTCGAAGCATTATGATGGAGGTGTATTAATAGTCCTACAACCACATACCAATTCTTCATCTGCGAAATAATTGCTAGACCAAATTGTATCTTAAGTTCTTGAAATAATATTTTAATTAATAAGGCGTTACATCATATCTTATTAATTTTATCAGAATTGATTAATAATGTGAGAGTCTAGATCGTCTACCTATGGACAATGTGTTACCGAATAGGTACCATAGGCGATCTAGAGTCGGCCGGTTAGGGATCGTAGAATTAAAAATATAATAGGTATTTTATAATAAGTTGCTGGCTTTTTGTCGTTGACTTATATTTAACTTTATACTAACAAAAAATTTAAAACAGAAGGTTTATCCAAATCCAAATACATCTTCATTAAAGCGAATCAGTCGCCTGTTTCAAACCAATCTCAAATGTTAGTCAGATCAAACGACCGACTCACTTTTGAATTTAAATATTAGTAAGAATACTTGCCAGACGTTGCACTAAAATTAAAACAATAAACGTTTATTCTTTCATTGTTAGATAAAGTATAAAGAAGTAATAATATGTTTGGGAAGCTCTCTTGAGAGTGGCGACGCGTGGCTAGATCAAAGAGGCATTACCATACAGCCTGACTGCGCATAAAATTTCTCTTATAAATAAATGTGTAGAATGATGTGTTTATAAATACGATGTTGTATACAATTTACCGATATTTTAATTTGTAGATTGATGTTACATAAAAAGAATACCATGATTTTGATCATACAGACCTTTTACTGTTTTTTAATGTCCTAATTTATTTGAATATTAACAGATAGAGACGGAGAGAATTTGATAAAATTGCAACAGAAATAAACTACATCAATGTGTCAATTTTCCAGTTATCGAATTATTGAAGTTGGGACATAAAACGTTAGGAAACCTGTAGGTAGGTATATATAGTTTTATCTGCTTGGGGCTTTATAATAGGCCCTTAAAAGTAAAATTGATGTTAATCTTCATTTTCATGATATGATTTGAACCGTCAGCGTCCGTCAGGATACAGAGGTACTAGTGTTATATAGTTAACATTAGTCAAACAGCATCGCTTACTATGGCGAATACTTTTTTTATATACTACAGTATACAAATATCGATGGGTGGCAGCGGTATAAGTCCGAATCACACTATGAAAGTAAAGTAAAGTAGGGCCCCTGTGCTCAGTAGTACCTACCTTGAGCAGTTATTAATTATTTAGTGCTGATTATAAAACGATTTCTGGAATTTTTATTATATTATATTTAATTAAAAATTCTTTCAACAAATAATCGACTACGACTACGACAAATCACTATAATTAAGTTTTATTCGCTTTTTATTCTATTCACTTTGCTTCCCTAAAAACCAACAATGAGAATGACCCTTACTATCACCACTGACAGAGAGAAGGATATTGAATACTGGTATTAAACGACTTCATTGAAAATACCATAAAAAATCATCACAAGAATAAAAATCAAAATCCCAGTAAATCAATTGAATAGTACACAGTTTTTTACTCTGTGACCCTTTAAGTAAACAATAATATTTACTTTAATTAATGTTTAGCTTATTTTGAAATTTATGCTGACGTGATAAGGACCATAATGATCGCAATCATGTTCTTGTTGGTAATTGATGGATATCAATGCGCACGCGACATAACCGTCCTAACTAAGGGGTGCTGTCCCTCAAGTTAAGGGTTGTTGTGACGTAATCGCAACCCTCTCGACTATTGAACTATTTGTCATTCAATTCAAGTTTGTCTTGACAACATGTTAGTTTTTGAGGTCTTTTATTGGTCACATACTCCATTAAAAATTAGACAACGAAAATACCGCTAGTTTAAAAACCAATAATATCGGGAGTCGCTTCTTTAAAAACCCATTTAAACCAAATCTACTGGAACTACTCAACTGAAAGCTAGGTGTTAAGATGATAAATTTTTTTATTTCACTGTTACAGACATCGACATATTTATTATTTACCATCATTATATTTTTTACTTCTTTTAAGTATATATTTGTTCAAACAGGATACGGTGGCTATGGTTTTTTTTTAAATACAGTAAATGGGTGAATATTCAAACATTAAGCAGGCTAGTAAAACTGGTTATTATCTAATCAGACTAGGAAGAGTATTGTATTAATATAACAAGAACATTAGTTAATTTCTTTCAAAGATTCTGAATTGCACAACATAGTAAAATAACACCTTCAATTATTTTCTTGAATATTTATAACGTGAATCATAATAAATGATTAGCCGAGGGTTAATACCGTAATGAACCAGATAATACAAATACTTGACAATAAAAATCAATGATCAACAACAACAGCACGTTTGTTGCCTACAATCGGGGCGACGCGTGGGGCGGTGGTTTATACGCACTGTTTGCGTCCATGGAGCCACTGTCAAACGAGATCTCAGCGTGTTCACACACCCGTCCATAGCACATAAAAATCATCTGTTCCGTGCCGAAATATAGGAAATAATCGCGTAAACAAGGATAATGAGTCAAGTAGGTGGAGCCGCTCCGAAGACGCCCCTCTAGCTTTTTTTTTCTCGACGTCTGGGCGGCGCGAAGAGAACGCCTCACGTCCCACGCGCCCGAACGCACCGACATGCGCGGCCGAACACGCTCTCTATACAAACCGACGGCAACGCGCCGACGGTACACCGACTAAAAACGTAAACAAACAATAAAATGCGAATAAAAAACGCTCGCGATACATATACAAAATACAAGAAACGCCGCGAAAACTGCTGGTATAACTAAAATTAAATTGATTCGGAATATTATTAACAATTAGATGGGAACTGACAAACTCTATTCAAAAGTTTGAAAGAAAATAATCACATTTAAACTTATTTTCGAACATGTTTTGACGTTCAGTGACGGATATAAGTGTGTTGTGTCAATTTTCGCGGCAAAAGTGACATTTAAAACGATGAACCCGCGAAGAAGAGACTGTGTGTTGCCAACATGAAAAAACTTCGTGACAGTGGAAATAACAGAATGTACAGTACATTCCATGCAGCAATACTTTTCTTATGGGTATTTTTATTTAATATAGCGAGGTAAGTTGACCATTACATACTAAAATTAAATATAGGTAGATACTTTCAGAAAATATAAACGTGACGGTACATTAATTACAAAACATACCTATTGATAATGATATAAATGAAGGAACATTAGCATCTTTTGGAAATGATAGCTCATTAAAATGCTCGTAGGGTAATAAAACAGTACAATAGCCACACACGCTCACAAAAGAAAATAAGCCAACAACCGTCAAACAAATAGGGGCGCAATGAATACGAAACTAAAACATCACGACACCTAATCATGCAAAACGGTCCTAAGTAGACAACACGGCTGACTAATGAATAATGATCCACGTACATAATGTATGATAATGAATGCAAATTTAAAAGGTGACAATCATTTTGTCGGGCCACCCAATACTAAGGAGATTTACGTAGTATGGTAATGCATCGATATGCCACTGCACGCGGTCGCATAATCGTAGGGCTGTTTGCTTCGTGATTGATATTCAGACGCGAGGAATTAGTACCAGCTGGAAGAGATATCAAGTTGCAAACAGGTTGTATATGGAAATGAAAAATGCTTGGTGCATTAACAGAACGGGGCATGTTCAATCGTAACTTTTTGAAAACATTTCTTTTTAAACCACTTATTTACCTATATAATTCTAATGGGCAATTAAAATTAAATTACATTTTAAACTGTAAAAATGAATGATTTTAAATTAAACCCTCATGCATGCAAATAGAATGGCTAAATAATGAATTGATTAATTTCACGAGTGTGAAATCGAATAACATTAATAGCTGAACGCTCCTGGCTTTTTTTAGAATTACCTGTTTTGACAGTAACATCACTATGATAAGGGATGTCTTCACTGAACAAGAACTATAAATGAAATAGTGTGTTTAGAGCATGTTTTTAAATTCATTCAAATCTATGTACCTACTTATTATTACAAAACGGGTGGCCAGTTTCAAGATGATCTCCTCTGGTTTATATTACCTACATACCTGCTTAAAATTACGACATTTTAATATCAACCGTTTAACTTTGAAACATAAAACGATGACTTTATAGAGTTGCTGCTTCCTCTATGTATAAAACTACTTTAGTCCAGAAAATAGGGTATACTACATTAAAAGTCAACTAAACTCTTACATACGGCTATCATTTTACTAGATGAAATCAATATTATGCAACACAGCATTACTGTGTAGTTAATAATATTACTTAATGTTGTAACAATAAAAGTACTTCTGCGTACTTTTGCGAACAACTTTATGACTTTTCTATTATCTTAATTACAAACTGATTATGATAGACCTTGTCAAAGTACATAAAATTTATAGGTACAGTCAGCAGTGAATTAAGCAACATAGAAAATGAAAAGTTTAATGACTTTTTTAATCGTTAAACACAAGTTTAACTTTTTCATATCTTTGAAATATTTCATGACCTCAACTCATGGTTTTGTGTTGTCAGTGGGAAGACCTTAGTCTTGTTGTCACCACTATATGATGGTATGAAACTCTGTTTTATCTTCTACACTGAAGGCAAAGAAGTTATCTTAACCATCATCCCCCCCACTAAAAATTTCCCTCCCTCTCCCCTACTCCCGTGTGCTTATCTGCCACCGAAGTTGAAAAAAAAATGTGTTAAATTAACTATCATAGTCGATTGTAAGAACATGATATAACGTTATTTCTTCTTTGGCCTCGCTTTAAACCGTTACACATGGTTGTTGTTCCTAGTCATTTTACGCCATCTGGTTTTGTCATGTTGGTACATCGTTTTCTTCCAACCCTAATTACCTCACATCTTTATGAAGATTCTTCATCCAGGTTATCGAAGGAATTTCTCCCAGCCTCGTTTTAAGAAATTCAAATTATTTAGCACCAGTTCATCAGAAACTAAGAACAGCTAAGTTCCAAATATTTAAAACTTAAAATAAATTGTTTCCAATCATGAATCAAAACCAAAAACGGTTCGTTGAGTGAACTCAAAACAACCGTCAAAGAACTCATCAGTTACTCTCACAAAATCAATTTCCAAACGAGCATGAACAATTTTATAGTTATTTCGTTTTTATGTTATATCTGTTAATACTAGTTCGATCCCATTTGATTCACAGAATAACGTTTCACACACTCAAACTTGCTAATTTGGACGAATCTTCGTCAAAATGCGTTTTATAGACCGTAATAAAAGGTGCCAAAATCTTTCTAGTATACATTTAGTAGACTTTTAACTGTTCAAATATAATAAATTGTGATATGTTTGTGTTGCTAATAATTAAACCGATTTTGGAAATATTCATTTAGTTTTGTTAATTGCTATGGTAAGTGCTTGGGAGTGCCTTGGATTAATTATAAAACAAATTGCATTGATTTAATTTCCCTTATTAGCACTCAAATTTAAAAAAGATGCCATATCATTGAATAAGCATGGTCACTAGCTCTAGCCAGCAGTTCTACAAGCATGAAATACTGATTCTATTCCAGTGAGTGACAAGAAACTATTGTCAGAATAAAATATAGTTATTTTTATTTAATGTAGATCCATTCAGCCAGTTTTGCACAAGAGTATAACAAAGATCATACATTCATCCTCATAAAATTCACATTTATAATATTCAATTAATTACCCTGCCACAGTACACTGCAGGATACAGGCCAGAGATTTTAGCCTACTGTTTCCACGCTGGCCAAACAGGTTGGTACAGGATTTTATTTTTCTTCTCTCACAGTGATAGCGTCTGCGTATTTTCCGTAGTTTTGTAGTTTAGTCATCTCTTACCTTACTACACTTCGGATGAGATGGAGTGGTAACATTCTTTCTCTGTCACCACACGGATATAACACAATATTATAAAAACAAAATCCAAAAAGTTAGCTAAATAGCAATACCTACTAGCTACGTGATCATGATTATATTTATAGGTAGGCCTTGTGGGAAGATCGTAACTCTAATCTGAATGAAGTCATCTGTAATTTTAATGTCAAAGTTCAAAATAACGTCGATAATTGCGAGAGGTAAGATCCTGGTTATAATTACCTTTGAAATTTATCACCTCCTAAAGACAAAAGTGAAAAAATCTTCGAAAGTTAAAATATTGCCGCTGATTCATAGGCTTCTATTACATCTGAATAATTTGTTTTTAAGAGTCAGAACTTAATAACTGGCTATATCAATAAATATAAAATAACAGTAATGATCTTGATAGTTAATAGATTTCCCAAATATTATATTTGTATTTATTAACTGTCATAAATCAATCATATTCCTGTATGAATACTTCGTAAATCGAAAATTTAAAAATTGTGATTGTATCGCTGCGTACGTTTTATGATGTGAAATAAATGTTATAACCTATTGATACTTTTATACAATCAGTAACCATATTTTGAGAAAAGTAATTACTGACACAAATTTCATAAAAACCCTAATAGAAATTATAACAAATTACAAAGTATTACTTTAACGTAATAATGCAGTAATACGTAGAGATAAAAGCCGCGGTAGCTTAGTGGTATGGGTGAGACGAGGTCTCGAGTTCGATCCCAGGTTTACCATGGCACACATCAATGACTTTTCGATGCTTTTCGAAGTTATGTGTGTATTTATCGCAGGTTTATAAGTGCCTCGGAGAGCACGTTAAGCCGTCGGTCCCGGTTGCCATACAAACATCTATGGCAGTCGTTACGGGTAGTTGGAGCCCTCAAAAGTCCAACCAGCCTAACTTGGAACTTCGATAACGCCATTGGTCATTAGACCATTGGTTGTGGAGGTCAGATGGCAGTCACTTCACGGAAAATATCGAAGTTCAGCCGCATCACAGTTAGACTGGAAAGCCGACCCCAACTGAGTTGGGAAAAAGGTTCAGGGAATGATGAATTATGATATTATTCACTGTAAAATATCGGAAGAAATTTAATAAAAGGGATGATGACTTAGGACCATTTTAAACCAGACTGTATTCTTCATTATTAAACAATGGCACAGCAAGATGGCGGTACTTTAATTTTAATTTTAATTTTAAAAACACTAAGTATATTATTTTGTCATTTTATTGTAAGTTGTCACATCCAGTCACATTCTTATCCTTGTTCATATTATTATTCATAATCTAAGTTATCGTTACGAGAATCTATTGGCGGCAAAGCCTCTATATGAATATTAAATGCGATTTTGCACAAAGAAGTTATTGTTCTCTTACTAACTTTTATGAAAAGCAGCATTCATCATCTTAAACTTTATCAGTAATTAACATAATTTATTTTTCCTTATATATCGTCTACCTAATTAAATAAATTTTATTTAATTAGGTATATTATTGGTGCTTATTCCGTTCATGGTTTTGAATATTATGATAAATATTAGTAGAATATTTGTATTATATAATGTATTAATAGTCGCTCTCGTAGCCTTTAAATTATAATCATAAGGACTAAAAATTAAGTTATTTTATTTCATAAAATACTCAAAATTGACGATTTTCATTCAAATATATTTTTAAACCCAACATCTGTATAAGTTTTTACTGAATTCAATAAATAAGAAATACAAAAATAAAAATGCAAAACAATAATATATCGATACACCTCTGTGCAAAAAGAGCCAAACACTTAAAACCGACGATAAGACCAAACTATCCAATTTATACACATTTTAACACTTATCGAACTAATTGCGTCTGTAGTAGGTTTTTTAAAATGTACCACAAATTAAGTATATCTCATAGAAGAGCATAAATCCTGCCTTTAGAAGAGGTCTACACATTGTTAGTACACGGAATTTCAATCAGACCAACTTGCTGCAGATGAATAACATCGTAAGTACATATTGTAAATACGCTATTCTGTTACGTAGATTGTTCCATTAAAGTAGCATGTTGAGTACAACGTTATGTATAGAAGTCGTTTTAAGTTGAAGTGTTAGAGAGGATAAAAGTATTTGCAGAATTGTCGGCATGCAGAGAGAAGCAATGCAAGTAGCTGTAATTTGTATTGAAATAACCTTTTCGAATGGGTATCACAGCATTTCATCAGGCCGACAACGCTTACGGATTTATTATTTTTTACCGTCGACGGTATTAAAGTACGAAATTATTGTTTTTATCTCGTCATGTGGAATTTTTAAAGCAATTATTAAGTATCGCGTCGGTTTTTAATTGGATCAGTTGGGTTTAACGACTCCTTAAGAGCTGTTAGGCGTTCCACTAAACTCTGGCCAACAGTCCAATATATGATTTTGAAGATCACCTTTGGAACAAACATTTTGAGAGTTCATTACAGTGTTTAATTGGTATCATGTCATTGAGATCTTAGAAGTGCTGTCATTAACTTTGATTTTATTACGATAGGTATTTGTAAAAATCATTTGTTGCTATCATAAAATTTCGACTCAAATTAGAAGACCTTTATTTGGCGTTAAGTGGCAATACTCATACACTATTTTAACTCAGATTGTTTTTTTGGTTTGAAATGTTTACACCTTCATTACTAGATTGTTTTTAATCTTATTCGTTTTTTAAAGGTAGAAACTTATTATTCACAAATATGAACAGATAAAATTACATCCGGTTTTGTTCATTGTGATTTTATTCATCCATCAATACTGCTTAAGTTATATTACATTGACATTGTCCAAAAACCTGTCATCACGAAATTATCCGTTACGCCAGGAATTTTAATGTCTATGACTGGCAAGTAAGTTCTGCCAGTACAACTAGTAATACTAGGTACCTAATACAATTTTACTAGATATATTGACAAAACTTTGTACCTATTTACGAGTGATCAGGACAATTTGTGCTTGTTTCCTATCCCATCCCATTTATCGGGACATGGGAATAAAATTGCATTAATTTCTTTCTCTTCGTCAATTAGCGTACAATATGTGCACACTGGTTGACATATTTAATACGTTTTTGAGAACACTGTTAAGTTGACGGTACTTGAAGCATTAAAACACTTCATAACTTTGTAATAAAACCGTCTAAGAAAATTGTCCGTTACGTCATTTTGCGCGTGTCTCGCAAATAATAATTCCTAACATTATTGTCGCGTCTTTACAATAATTGAGTGCGTTTAAACTCATCCTGTAACACTTACGGACCCACCCTGTAAAGCAACCGTGGGAAGGGCCAGATAACACACAGTTATGTAAAGACGGAAAACTGTGTTTAACTTGTTACGATTGCTTTTAGAGTTCCCTGTTAGAATGAGGAAATCGAAAAGGTATTTTGAAGAAAGAAAAAGGAGTTTTATTACGAAATGATGATCGGGTTCTAATGAAAACTGTACCTAGTTCTTATATTGGTCGACTGAATCATCGAGAAAGTAACGGTATTTGTTTATTTCAAGAGCTTTAAAGAATAGAACTTTGAAAAGAGCGGTATTCTGTAGGGCTGAGGTACTTTCCCAGTCGGACTACTCTTTTAAGACGGGAGATACCGTCATGCTCCACCTTGTTGTTGTAGTATCTATACATAAATCTATAATAGCTATAACCAAATTCTTTCGGAACAGATACCTACGCGACCAAACTAACAAAGTAAAATGAATAAAAGACGAAAAAGAGTAGGTACATGTGAACAGTCAGAGATCACATGTTTCCAATTGCTATGATTCTGGTATACATCTTTCGTTTCTTCTATTTAACTCATAGGTAAAACCATAATAAGCTATTAGTAATATCTTAACACAAAACCTAGATGAGAAAGTGACAAAGTAATATGAACCGTGAAACGCTTTTCATAAACCTCTCAACTTGCCAAGTATAACCGGCTGTCATAGATAATGTTTCAATTAAGTTGACAGTTTAAATTCTATAATGTGATAATGTGGAGATTGTTGCTCTATTTACGCTAGTAATAATAACTTTATGGGTATAATATATAAAGGTATAAACTGATTGCAATATCACTTTTGCTTAGATGCAAATTAAAATACAATAAACCGTGCAGAACCTCCAATTTCCAACAACATTTCCTTCGAAACGACACGAGTCTCGAAATTAACAACATGAACAACATCTATACATTTTTGTGATAAGAACTGTTTGTCTACAGTTAAATAGTCGCATTGCGTTTGCCCTTAAACTATTTTCTGAACAAACAAACTCAGGAATTCAAAAGGTATATACAATTGTCAAGACTGTATACAACCCGTTTGAGAAACAGGAATAAAGTCGAGATGAATACATTTTTTCTTAAATTTCATGAATTTTATATTAAGAATTATTTTTAGAATTACATACATGGTTAATATTTATAGGTACCATTATTACATACGGTTTATATATAAAATTATATAGTTTTAATAATTATACTTTACTGCATGAAAAAAAAATTGTTTCGTACATACCTACTTCTTTAGTATACTACCAACTAACTAACACTAAGTATTTTTCAAGTTAATTACAAATATTTAAATGTAGTATGTCATCACCATCATTTCAGCATTATCTCCCTGCCCTTGTCTCCTCACCTCTGCTCCTAAAGCCCTCTACATTCATACTTTGGGCCTTTTGGAGAATATTACATTTGTTCATTTCTCAATTTTTCATTTACTGGTGCCACTCTCAAACTATCTTTAAATATAGATACTCATTCGTTAATCTATACATTTTCGTTACATCATTCATTAATTTCACCATTCACATCTCCGCTACTTGTAGTTTTTTTTTCATCAGTCTCTTTTAAGGCTATAAAGTAAGAAATAAATATTTAACCAAAACACCTGAAACAACGTGATGAGTGTAAATTTTAATAAAAATAACACCAAAAGAATCGCAATATAATCTGTTCCAAACAGTGTTTTTTTTCAATTCAACATTTTTTTAAAGTGTTATTATCCAAAAGTTGAATGATAATTCTAATTTATTAGCTGTACGTGTCTATCAGATTCATCTTAGCCGGAAACAAAAGCGCTATTACCTTTAAATAAACTTGTATATTCTTAAATCCATGTCTAGATTAGAACTAGTAAAACTGAGCTTATAAAAATATAACCTTTTAGTGTAATCAGTGTCGATCGGGCGACAGTCGCGTTGATCAGATGGGGAGGGCAGTACGTGCCTCCATTGCTTTTATTTCATATGTAACACTTCCTGTCTCTTTATTCTGCTTTACGATTTGTGGCTGGTTTTCGTGGTGTTGTAAATTTTAGTTTAGTATATTTTATTTCTAAACGATTTTACCGTAAAATATGAAAGTCAGAAGAAAATTACTTGCCTTTATCTTTTCTTTACCTAAATCTAAACGTGAGAGATCTCACTCTCATAGGAGTCCATTTTACTTCTTACGAATACTGTAGGTAGATATTAAAGTTTATATGGTTTTTTTACTCTTCTTTGTTAGGATAACTAATTTGATCTTGATTACATTTGGCACTTACTCTGAAGAATAAGTTACATTTATCGCAAGAATGGGTTTTTATGGATAGCTTATTTGTGTAGGTTAGTATATTACAGAGGCAAAGGCACTGGTACAGTTAGACCTAGAAATAGTTACCGATGTTTCACATCGCCCATGTATTTTTATTTTTAGAACATCTATTTGCAAGATTATACAGACGCAATTACTTTTCCATTAAAACAGAACATCATTCCTTCCCCAGGATTCAACGAAAAATTACACGGCCCTCCACATGGGCAAGCTCGAAACATTTCCATCAAAAGTTAATTATAAGACCGCCAAGAATCTCCATAGCGGAATACCTCACGAATATTAGGAATATAGCTACCAGACAGTGGAACAAATTAAAACTATTCGAGATAAAATCTAAAACTCGTATATTTACTAATAAATTAATTATGGTCACTTTAATCATGAGAATGGTCCAATTAGTGGGCGATATGTGTGGTGACCGTGTGGTGACGTAATCAATGATTATGTTTGTTTATTCGACGGATAAGCGATAATTTAGTGTGTTTCTGTCGTCGTTTAGATGAGACGGTAGATGTACAAAATTACTATTTCGAATTTAATAGTAGAAAACAGCTACTTTCTGTTAGGAGTATGTACCTACAGTTGGTTATAAATTGTGAATGTTTTATTAATATCAAACATTGAATATATAAACGTTATTTTTAGTAAAGATTACATTATAATTTACGTTTATAAAGTTTGAAATAGGAACACATACAAATTATATTTTAAAATTTTTGTTAGAGTTTTACGTAATTTTGAATCTCTCATAGGAGAAAAATATTTTCTGTTTGTGTTCTTTGTATGTTGTTATCACAAGCCGTAAAAAACATGCTTTTTTTTTATTTAGTGCCTCAATTTTTTTGTTCAAACCTTCGACTTTTTAACTAACTGTAAGAAGAGGTATAAAGTAGTCTTAGTATCGTACCCATAGACGTTAATAGGTATTCCTAGTATAAAAAGACCCACAGACTTCTTCATTCCCGCATAACTGAATGTAATATGAGCAGTAGTGATTTGTGAGTTTGTGTAGAAACATTGAATGCCATATATATTTCTGTCAAAGTTATCAATTTCATTTATAAAAAAAAATGTTTCACGGTTCATAATATACTCTGACACTTTCTCACACCTACAGTCCATTTCTTTAGCAATGTAAGCAATCTTGGGATGTCTTTTTATGATGTTTTGTTCAAAATAAATTTCTGTACGTATAAAAATACTTTTCTGCTTAGAAATACATTTTAAAGACTAAAAACAGTCATAGAACCAAAAGTTAGTCAGTTAGTTAGTCTAGTTTATTTGTTGATCGTGTGTTTTTATAAAAAGTTGTCATAAGATGATTTACCTTTTTTTGATTACCTGAACAAATGTAGTTACTTATAGGTTTAGTAAAAATATAGAGTAATAGTGTAGACAGTGAATATACTGTCAAATCAAGGCAAGTCTTGCTCCTTTAGCTACACTTAATATGACCGGATTGTAATGAATGCTAATTTTGCTAATAAAATGTTAATTTTCATTAGAAATATTTTCTACTAATTGCAGTGCTCGACCGTATTGCACATACTCGTAGTTTTAAAATACCTAACAATTTTATGACCTAGTCTTATCTGATAACTATACATAACTACAAAATGGTTTTTTAAACAGATAACTTTATTGGATAGTATACCTACCGTAACTAGTAGGTATACCTATAGAAAGGATATATTGCGGATAATATTTTGTTTGCAGTTATAAGGCAGTAATAAATAGACACTTTAGAGTACTTACCTAACAATCGTGGGAGTGTATATAGACACTGCACTTGCAATATTAGTAGGTATGTACATATAATTTATGTGAAACTTGTAGGGGTATGCATGCATGTGTCTATTAGCTTCTATGGAACGCATCACGCTGTATGTTTGCACACTGTAACTATATAGGTACAGAAGTGAATAAGTAAAAGCGGAAAGAAATTTAATGAAAATGGTTTTATCCCCATATAATAATAATTTTTGTAGAGTCTTTCATACACTATCACGCACTACAAGGGGTCTATTAAATTCATAAACATAACATAAACTCACGCCCATATCCCCGAAAACACACATAATTTCGAAAAGCATCGAAAAGTCATTGGTGTGCGCCATGGTAAAACCTGGGATCAAACCCGAGACTTCGTCTCTGCAGTCTATTACACATACCACTAGGCTACCGCGTTATATTACCGTTATGAAAAACAGCATAATTAAATTCATTAATTTCTTTTTTACAGCTCAAGAGACAATATGCTCCCCAGCCACATCAAGCTGAGTACCTCTCTAACCTGCCGTATAGTCGGCGGGTTGACCAGGGAACAAAGATCTCTTTGCCACGAAGCTCCCGATACAGTATCCATAGCTTTAGAGGGTCTACAATTAGCAGTTAAAGAGTGCCAGCACCAGTTCCGTTGGCATAGGTGGAATTGTTCCAGTTTACTAGTCAAGAGTAGCAATCCACATACTAGCGCCATTATGAAAAGAGGTTAGTGGTAATAATTTATTTATAAATTGCCTAAGACATCTCATTCTTCCTTGAACTTAAGTTAAGTTAAGTCCGGAAATAAACTAACTAAAGTGCATGAACACGCCTTAGACATTCAAAATTTTCCCATACAACTATCTTGAGGCGATGCATTCAACCGAGTTACTTGGTCGAATGGCGATGCCTCCGTTCTGTGTTTGGACCATCAGCGAATTCTCATTTTTATTCTGCTTTGAAGGAATTTTCTCCATTCAATGTTAGCAAATACAGTGTGACGCAGACTATGAACTGACTGATAGGAAAGGTGGTTCCTTGAAGCAACACACTACTCTCATCTAGCCAGATAACACTTGTTCTCTAATGTATGTATTGACCAAAATATAAAAGAAGTAGGTATTCACAATATACCTTCAACGGTAACCAAGGCATTTCGGGAGATGTGAATAAAAAATTCACATCGCAAGATCTTGGAAGCACTATGTATTGATGGAACTTCAAACACACCAAGAACCGAATTAAGGAAAGTTTACAGCAGTTAATAAATATTGTGAACACAAAAATCATACTAGAAGAAGCCCAAATGAAAGCATTCTCGGTTTCTACATATATATGCTATATTTGGCGTGGTGTGGCGGTAGTGAATGCAACTGCTACGCAGGAGGCACGGGTACAATTCCCGCCCAGTGCAAATATTTGTGTGGATGAACATGAATATTTACTTTGGTCTGGGTGTTCCAAAAAAGTAGTATGTTTATCTGCATTCTAGAACCCATAAAACAGGCTGGTTAAACTATGCTTACCAAGGGCTTACGTGACGTTGTGTAGATTGTCCTAGAATATTTATATATTGGATCAATCTGTTCAATCAATTAGTTTATCAAAATCCATTGCTGGACTTTGGCCTCTACCAATGCTGGTCTTTGGTCTACTGTTTCCCCGCTGGCCAGGTGGGTTGGTTCAGGGTTTTAGTTCGGGTTTTCCTTCTCTCGTAGTGATACCATCTACGTTTTACGTTAGTTACCTCTTGCGGTACCCTTCGGATGAGATGGTATGATCGATGGTACGGATCTGTACGGTGACGGAGAAAAAGTTCTCACCATACCACTTCAACCTGTTAATAGTTCATATATACTTCTTTACGATTAGTAATACAATTGGTTTCAATATTACGGTTACGAAGAAAAAATACTCACCATGCCATCTCAACCTATATTATAATAATAGTTCATAAATACTTCTTTACTAAAGGTAATACAATTGGTTTCAATATTTAAGACATTAAAAATGTAGGTACTGCAAATATAAGGTCTCCTTTCTGGAGGTCTTATGTCTTAAACAAAATGAACCCCGAGCCTCTTCTCTGATTACTTTGTCACAGCAATTTAAATGTTACTGTACTTACAATTACCAGAAGACCACCAACCACCAGGCACCAAATATACAATAAACACACATCTTTATTAACTCTTTATCAATATCAGATGACCAATAATGTCGACAAGATTATTTTGAAAACGTTAAGTAGTAGCAATCAGTACCGATAATGCTAAAACCAGTCTCCAAGCAACGCAACATGTAATTCCATTTTTTCTGTGTATTAAAATAAATGCAACTAAAATTTCAAAGCAATCGCGATCAACCATTACAATCCGAATTTATTACGACGAAAAATTATTCACGCACATTAAGAGGCCACCGGTGAACGGACCATCTGAACATTTTGAACGTATTATATTCTTAATATAGGTATTTACAGAACGTCGTCCGTCTTTATGTCTAGCTACGGGTGTGAAAAGGCTTTGTCGACCTTGTTTTTTCCACCATCGCACACGTTGACGTGGAAATTTACGAGCATGGAAGATGGGAGGCAACAAATAATAAGCTAGTGGTGGCCAGGTGGGCCCCGCACCCGCGCCCCGCGATTTCACGCTACGTGTGGGTCCCGGGCGCACTGTCCCGCGCCCCTCTCCGCCCGCGAAGCGTTCGACCAATTAATATCTTAACTGGAATTGCCTGGACTTGAGTACCAACAACGCAGTCACTCAATTTTCTCCACGCCCTTTTATTGCTGTGCGCATTTTAATAACGGTTTGAAATTCTTCATTAAACTCTATAAAATCAGATTATTAGTTAAATCACAGTACATAAACATAAACTTGTATATATGGTGAGAAGATCAACAACGGATCAACATTAAGAATATTATTGGTCCCATTGTACTATCGACATTATTAGTATTGATAATTCTCCGTAACGACACCTTCCGGCTCTTCAACGACACGACTGTGTTTAAATTGAAAAGTTGTGAAAAAAGCAGCGTAACTAAACACTTAAACATCTTTCTTAACGTGGCCATTGTTGGGATCCCGAATTGAAACGCCGACAGGAGAATGATAGTAAAAAAAGTTAAGAACAAATCGAGATGCTTTTAAATAGGATAATAGCGATCGATGAGCGAAGAAGAAAGATAATAATGATTCCGGACCGTTGGATTTTTTGCCTAGTACGTGTAGACACACCTATGAAAGACGTAGTGTACGGATGGCATTCTAGATAGATCACGGAATTTGTTCCGCTTCCCCGTGATCCTCCACACGTCGTTAGCGCTCTTGTGGTACGTGACGCTATTACAATATACCGTCGAAGATTTAATGACTTTTGTGAGGCTAATGAGACCATTGTCAGAAAAGATTTTCGCCTCGAGCATTAATAGTGGTGATGGTTGGCAAGATTACCGTGAGATGTAGCGCGCGTTGGACGTCGGCGGTGCCGCGTGAGAGAATGAGCCGCGCCGGGGCATACAGGGTGGCGAACATGCGTCGATACAAATCTGTCGGCGCACGCGCACGTGACGTGAATTCATGATGCGAATGTGTCATAAAAAAGTGACATTTATTGGCGTTTTATATCAACAACGTGTCTTCAGGTGACGGAGTGGCGAAGACAATGTGGTTATGATGCTGCAAAAACATGATGCGTTGTTCGCTGTCCCCTTATCTGTTGACGTGTCGTGGGAATGGGCCTCTTCGTCGGCTGAGACGACTTTATTATAAGAGATTCGAGCGAATTATTATGATGGCTTATATCACGTTAGTAATTTTGAAGCGAATAATGCAATTTAAGTGACACGTCAAAGTTATAGTTTGCGGTTGACAGGCTGTAAATGTCAAAACGTGGGCCGATAAAGCGCCATCATTGACCTAAAATAACAACTTTTAAAAGGATTTAAACAAAAACTCGAACGTGTCGAAATGTTTCAATGCGATGTAGCTCAACCCTCTAATGGTTGCGATAACATCTTCTTCGGTGCGTTACCGAATCGTGCTCCTTCAGATGCGTTACAACTGTGAGAAAAAAGACACAAAAGATCCCATAAAAACATGAATTTGTCCAAAGTTCCCAGTTTTATACGTGACATCGAGTGGCTTTTTTGTTTAGTCTTTTTGTTCCCTGTCGGATTATGAGGCCGCTTTTAAGGGTTAATTAAGTCAAGAAGTGTATTAGTGATCTTGCGAAAATATTTCGAAAGATGATGATTCATTCGAAGGGTGTACTTTTATTGAATCTTGAATTGGTTTTTGCCAACACCAGCAATATTTTGCAAGGAGCAATAGAATTTTAAAGTAATTACAAACATACATATGCTCACGTCTATTTCCCTTCCGTGGTAGGCAGAGAAGAATTAACACCCGCGTTTAAACCACATTGATAGTAGTTAACGTACTAAATTTACTTGAGCATAGGTACTAACCGACGAGCAGTTAAAGCAAATATTTACGAAATACAATACGGAAACAATCAACTTCTGATTATTTGATTGCGTTCACATCTTTTCTTTCAAAATATTAATACCATACACGGTTGATGAAGCTTACACCTTTTTAAACCTTAATAACAACTTTTTAAATCGATAAATTATGATTTATGAAAGACTAAAAGTAATGATGTCTCTCGTTGCTAAGGAAAGTGTCTTGACAAACAGATGATCAACAAGGTTCCTAGATTATATGGAACCCTGAAAATATTTATCATAATCAACATCATTTAAGTTGTATTTAATTTCCTTATTTGTTTCCTTTTTTTATATGGTTATATTATTTATTTAATTAAGTTCCTATGTCTAAAATTGTACAAAATACTGTAATGGTAGTAAGTGTAAAGATAATAAATAAATAAAAAAATGCGTCTATACAAAAATAATACGACCGTGCGAACCCTACATATCGTAAATTTGGTGTATGACGTCACTGTACACATCGCCTGATTTTGGTAATTAGCGATTCGCAACAGCTCACCGCGTCTCGGACCATACTTAATTGATACGGAACCCTTCGAGCGACACACGTCTCATTCTTATTTTAATACCTTATTTATGTTATGTTTAGTTGTCTCTTATATAATAATAATACCTTATTAATTCACGCAGTGGTGAATAAGGGTATGTTCAAAAGATGTTCAAAAGTAGCCGCGGTAGCCTAGTGGTATGGGTAATGGACTGCTGAGACGAGGTCTCGGGTTCGATCCCAGGTTTACCATGGCACACACCAATGACTTTTCCATGCTTTTCGGAGTTATGTGTGTATTTATCGCGGGTTTATAAAGTGCCCGGTTAATGGCAATAGGCTCGCCACCTATTACATTGGGACCTAAACATAAACTGGCGAAATGTGGGTGCTAGCACTTCTGCCTACCCCTTCGGGGATAAAGGCGTGAGTTTATGTTATGTTTATGTTATATAGGATTGTTCAAAAGATAAAGCCTATAAGGTTGACCAAGTCTAATATCTTCTTCAGTCATCCGAATAAATGCAATGCAGTACTTCTTAATAAAGAACTATAGAGAAAGTTAAACGCCCTGTGTTAACGCTATCGAAGGCTTTCTCGTAATCGACAAAAGCCATATAGGTATATGGGCTGGTTATTTTCTTGCCTTTGTTACGTCAGCTGTGTCGCCGTATGTATAAGGATAGGGAATGCGCTCCTGAAGGTGGTTTGATTGATAAGCTAGTATTCATCCAGTTGACTGTTCAGTTTATTGAGAAAGATTTCAACCAAGATCCATCGATGGACAGTTGGAACCTTTTTTCTGGAGCGAATTGTTTTTGTTTTCTAGAATTACCTACGTCTTCCCGATCACCATCGAGATTTATAATCTCACATTTATTTTATCTAGCGTATCTGGAAAATACTCAATAATACTTGAAGTACAGTTACAATTGAGAAGTCTGATTGGGGAAGTAACTCCGCCGTACAGAATACCGCGGCTATTAATAATGTGTTGTGTTTCCCGCGGTGAGTAGGATAACCAGAGTTCATTGGAGAATTTTGTGGTGATAGTGGAAAAATATAATTATATAACATAACATCAAACCTATCTATCTATTTAAAATGCATCTCACACAGAATATATGAATGCTCTATTGATATATTCTGTTGCACATTAGCGGAATTTATACGGGTGACACTTCAGTATTTGGAGTCAAAGAGTTTTGAAACATAAGTACCTACTAAAATCTCTTCGGTAGAATATAGTATAAGTACCTATAAGATATAATTTAATAATAAGAATACAATATAGATACTATAATAATAATACATAATTATTGTAGATATGTACTGCATTGTTATTTTGGGCAAAGCCTATGAAAACCATGCACGATTTGAAATAAATAAATAATTAAACATATCCACAGGCCATTTCCAATGATACGAAAACGAAAAACTCATTGAAAGTTCAATGAGGATTCATTCATTTTGGCGCCAGAATTAAAAGCGATCCAGTTGGAAGCGAGAGGCTACACTAAAAACTGTTTTAAAAATCACAAAGTGCACAATCGTAAATCACGCACGATGCGCGAGCGCAAGCACGTCGGATGAACGGTGAACGTATCAAAAACAATGTTACACAACACGGAAAAAGTCGACCACCGCCGACGATGCACGGAAAAACCTATCATTATGCGCATTCGATTATATAAAACGTTCACGTTCGTACACATTTAAGAATCGGAAATGAAATAAAATGTTCAGTGATAAATCTGAAATTTGTATTTACTTAGGGCGACGATTTTTTTCAAGTCGGCGCCGAGTCGCCCACTCCCTATATGGAACGAATGTAGATTTATCAATTTAATCCTTGGTTCGAGGAATTGAGGTGGCGCTGTGCTCGCAGCCTGACGACGTGAGCTGTCCGACTGGCCAGAGTCCAGCTGTCCTACTGACGGACAGGTATAAGTAATTAGGTTCAGAAGCGTTACTTGTTTTTGTCTCGTTCAGCAACCAACTTTAAATCGCAAATGTGAAATAAAATCCCTTTCATCATTGTATTCACTTATGGCAGTGTAAACGCTATTGGACAGATATAAAGTAATATTTAAATTGCAAATATCGATCTCATTTTAATTATACAACAACAAATTATTGTGAGGATATCGTAAATCGTCAATTGTTTTTTTAAAGAAACAACTCGTAACGAAAATGTCATGCATTATTAAAACAAACACAGAAAAAAACTGCTGGTACAAGTGTAAGGCAAGAATTTAAAATCTGTCACCCGTTCCAAATTCAAAGCATTTCGTTGGAAAAAGTAAGAATCGAATAATCGGAATTCATTAAAGTCGATTAAGGAATTCGGCACGGGTATCGATTCGAACGATATACGACCTTAAGGCCGACTAATTGGCGCAAATTGACACTAAAACGTGGGATGGTGGTAATTATAATACAGTTGGGGTATAATGCGTCGCAGTTAAGCCAGCCTATGCATTTGTTTCTGTTTGATTTTGAACAACTTGACTAAAATAATTGTTTGTGTCTACTTAGAATTCAATAAAACAAATTTTCGAGTCATGCTTAATTATTTGGATGAGTGTGAGAACATTTCAACACACAATACAAATCCCATTAACTAACTGAACCCGGCGACTATTCAGTTCGGTTTGACGTTTATTGCCTATAGTGTTCCAACGTATTATAAGATTATGTAGCAGATATAATAATCTATATTTTATTTTGACTTCAAATCAGTTTGATTAGATGTACTCACCACCAATAGTATCTTACAGAGTATTGTTTTCTATAGTTTTCCATGATTTATAAGTAGTAAACAAAAAATTAAAGTGTTATAACTCTAGTGATGGTATCCTTAGTACTGTATACAGTCATAAAAATATATTTGCGTCAACCTTAAACATTCCATACGGCTATGACCTCGGAGTCCGGGGTTTGCTTTCTTAAGAGTAAAAATCGGAAAGTGGACCACAGACTCCCAAGTGATCCGCGGACACGACCGTGATTGATGCAATGATAAAAATGATGACGTAAAGAAGTATTTTTGAATTCAATTATTGTACACATTAATAAGAAATCATTTTGACTTGATTGCGTATCTAGCTCGCGACAGAAAAATCGATATCGAAACTAGAACAGTACTCGAAGACAAACAAACTTTGGCAAGCATACAAATTATTCGTCGGTAACAGTAAACCTGAGCGATACATAACTTGAAATCATCGAAATCGATCATTCGAGCGTGCTATAAATCGCGACGTATCGATTCTATCGCGTCGTCGACGATCGACAAATATAAATTTGTCACAGGCCACTCGGAAAAAGCACGTCCAGGATGGGCAAACTTTATAAATAAACAATAACATATCCCTATTTGGAAGGGGCACCGTAACATACATCAGAGTTTTATATTCGATCCACAGTGATAACCATAGTGGGGAGGTGCTTTTACAGAATACGATATGTTTACAATGTTAGTCGAAACTACAACATGGTGTTGCTGGACAGTATAGAGCTCTGAATAAAAATATTCATCAATTAGCCTATCGCAGTCCACTGCTGGACATAGGTCTCTCCAAATGTTAGGAAGCTTAAACCTACTGTGTACATATTAGCCAGACGGGTTGGTACAGGGTTTTATTTCAAGTTATCCTTCTCTTGCAGTGATATCGTCTGCGTACGTTAGTCTCCTCTTACGACACCCGATTTCATGGGATAGTTATATACTCTTTCTTTGCCACCGCAAGGATAAAATACATGAAAATATTAACATATCAGTTTCCGCATGAACGGTATAAAATATTATTCTTATTAGAAGGGAGAAGGTAGGCTATAATGTTCTGCATTATGATAAAGATTATTATTGAAGTGAAAATTTTTATGCACATGTTGGGCAATTTTCATAAAAAGAATGAATGGATGGATATCGTCCAACACTTTTAACTATAAGGTAATCTGTGACAGTACGTACAGTTACGTTGACAGTTACTTACAGTTTTTTTTTTAATTCTTAACGACCAGTATATTTGACAACTCACACTTGGCACCTTTTTGTACAGATTGTTTTCACTTCCACTCTGAGGGTGAGCTATTTTTTTTTTATTTACTAAGCAAGCAGCCCATCCATGTAAATATTTTGTTAAATATGACGACTCATATTAATAAAATATTGCTTTCATTTTATAGAATCGTGATCCCTAAAGACTCATGGTACGGTATTAATTCATCGGGCGAACGATCACTTTACGAAGATAATGCCTGATTTATAATGATTATCATCATATTAAACGTGATTCATTCTAAATCATGTCTTTGACTTTTTGCGTTCAACTTGACTTATACTAAAACTTGAAAGTCTTTGTATTAAATTGTTGTTGTGTGATGTTTTTCGTACCATAGAGATATATAGATACGCATCACAGATATTGCAATATATTGTTTTGAAATAAGACCGATGCCCCCAAAAAAAAATGGAGGAGGAAAATCCGGAAAACGGATGTCTGACTCCAAAACCTCGATGCTCCGATGTGTGCAATCGAGACTCGACGCTGTGTTGAGGATGATCGATATATTTGAATTTGTTACATTACATTACACAATTCATTAGCCACGCCTACATATTTCTATAACGCGTAATTTTGCTTTATTTATTTAATTATTTTTCGTACACATACCTAAATCAAATAGGTATATAAAATAATTATGAGATGTAATTAAAAGGCGAGCTTAACTCAAAATTAAATCTATGTCAGCAAACCCGGGAGTGCACAGAAGAATTTCAATGCAAAGGAAAGCAAAGTCTTATGCATCTGGATCTGAAAATTTTAATGTTATAATATCATATACCTATAATTATCCAAAGACATTTGAAACCTATATCAAATCACGTCGATACATCATCAAGATGCTGTAGATACGTTCACTACCGCTTCGAATAACCCTTAAAAATAAAAAGCCCATTATTTTAATAAACCATATCTCTGGGTGTCAATTAGGCTCACTCTATAGAGAGGGCCACTAATCGGTAGAGATAACTTGATCCTCGAATTAATCACTCGATACAATCGTTTTAATTTATTCGAATCATTCGGATCAGAATTATGGAGATAGTGTTTTGGATGAGGCCGTGGGACCAAGTCGAAATTACTACTTAAATATATATTATGTATCCTAATTTATATTTCAATTAACGTTTTTTTATTTAAACTGTCAATAATATAACAATATTAATATATTTACTTATTCTAACAATGGTCGATGTTGTTAGTAAATTGTTTTCAACGACTACAATATGAAGTTCTTCAACCGGGCTCTACAACATGGAGTTTGATTTAAAAGTAAGGCGAGTGTGACGCCACTGGTGTTTCAAATATTCATAGGCCACGGTGACCATTCTCTATCAATCTGGTGGTATAAAAAACATATATCTTAGGAACTAATGTTAGTAATTATAGTTACAAATTGTAACTAGGAAGACCACGGCGCCACAGGTGTTTGTAGCCGTAGCCCATGCCCCTATATAGGGCTGTCCCACCGGTCTGCCATAGTGTTAAGAATGTTGTAGTGGCTGTCGCGTACCTTAATGAATAAAGCAAGTTTAAAAAAAGTAAACGACAGTAGTAATACTAAAGTACTGGCATAGGTCATAGAGATATTTATCATGTTTGTTGGTTTTCTGATGTAGCTGATATTTCGGCGCTGCTACAAGCGCCATGATCTGATCAAGGTGGTGTACTGACGACCGTCGAATTAGTTCTTATTGTGTATATGTACTTAGTTCATCATGTCATTAATAAATCAGAAATTACAGTAGCACTGTTTTAGTGAATGAGCAAGTAACTCGGAAGGCACCTTTCACCTCCAGTGTAAAAATGTCGTTTTAAATATTGTATATCAATCAGATTTTTTGGGTAAACATCTCCAAATCAGGATTAGCTGGTAGGTATAGTCGACAGGAGAAATAAATATACCTACACCTTTTCATGTAGTTAACCGCGATAGCCTAGTGGTATGGGTAATGGACTGCTGAGACGAGGTCTCGGGTTCGATCCCAAGTTTACCATGGCACACACCAATGACTTTTCGATGCTTTTCGAAGTTATGTGTGTATTTATCGCAGGTTTATAAGTGCCCGGTTAATGGCAATAGGCTCGCCACGTATTACATTGGGACCTAAACATTAACTGGCGAAATGTGGGTGCTAGCACCTCTGCCTACCCCTTCGGGGATAAAGGCGTGAGTTTATGTTATGAGTTTATATGTATTTCATGTAGTTATATGAAAAGGTATAACAACACATTTTTTTGACTGTACAAAATAACCTCGATCCGCGTCTCGCCTTTGAACATGATATCTTTAAAATTGCTGATCAAAAAATGAAGTAACATTCAATCTATTCTACATTTCAACCCAATAAAAATCACAAATTAAAACTAAACTCAAGATTGTAAAACACGCATAAAATCAAACGCACCTACAGATTAACGGTCCATACAAGATATATGTTGCAAAAGCAGGTGGCATACCTCCATAATTGCCCATTAAACAGAGATGGTACTTAAACTCAAAGGAATATTCAATACAATGAAATAGCTAGAATAACATATTAAGCACAGACATAAGAAAGGACAATTAATATATGTACATGCCTAACTCAAATGCAAATCGGTCATCATTCTCTTTATGGTAAAAAGATTACATTGTGCGAATCCAATATCTTATCTGAACATCACGCGAATGGCCTGAGTATTTAATTTATTGCAATAAACAGATAAATGGAGGTTGTTGCGTTCCGCGTTCCAATAAATCCGTTGGCCATTATATTAGTTTTAGTTGGACAATTCTTATGTCGTCATTTTCTGAAAATCGACGAACTTTCTACTATATCTTCAGAGCTTGGATAATGACTGTTGCTAAGAAATGAACACAATAGATCATTAGTTTCGGTTTTCCAGTGATTTACAGTAACCATTCAATTAAATACATTTTAATGTACTATCTCAAAACGTGCTTGAACATATACTACAGTACATTACCGGCATTACATTCTCGACTAAAAGCGGTGTAAAAGCTAGTATTGCAATTTACGAATAATTGTTACGAACTACGGAACCAATCTATCAGATTGGAAATGCAAATGAGAAGAGCGGCAGGTTAAAGACTGGACTATAAAAACGTAGGACTGCACTATGAATAGCTAGGTGGTGATGCAATAATTATGCAGTTATGTAAAATGCAATGTAATATAGGGTTATCACCTCGGCGTATTTAAGTACTATAACCTTTGAACGCTGGCATGACCAGGAATAAATTAAACTGGGATTCAAAACACTTTTTTTTTATATACTACGTAGGTGGCAGACAAGCACACGGCCCACCTGATGGAGCCCACTAGGGGTGTGTCACATACGCGCTGCCCACCCTGAAGGGAAAGGGGGAGAGCTGGGAAGGGGTGGGAGGGATGGAGAATGAGCATGATATCCAATGTTAAAATCAATTAGCCTGTCACAGTCCTCTACTGGACACTGGACAGGCCTCCCAATGTTGGGACGCTTTGGCCTACTAATACCACGCTGGCCATACGGGTTGGTACAGGGTTTTTTTTTCGAGTTTTCCTTTTCTCGCAGTGATATCATCGGTGTTTTCCGTTAATCGCTTCTTAGGACACCCTTCGGATGAGATAAGGTGGCAAGAATTCTTTCTCCATAACTACATCTAATACTAATGTAAGTAATTGGTCAAAAATGACTTACAATAATTTACAAAAATGATCGCGTTAATTTTCATCTAAATTATTGTATGATAATAGAGGAGGAGTACGTACCCTGGTCTCCAAATTGTAAAGTTTAGATGCTACAGAGCTGTATATGTCCCACTTGAAATTTAAGACATCATGGTCATGTTATGTATATTGAATGTAAACTGGAAGCTCCGCTATAAATATGACAAATACCGAATTCTGATATCATCGGAATGTACCGTATACTTGTATCAGATTTATTGAAACTGCGGTGGCTAGATAACTACTGAATTAACAGAACTTGACTGTATTCATTTATTTTAATGAAGCAGTGAAGAGATTCTAACATAGCTGATAATTTTCCAAAAATGATAAGTACCCGTGTCTCGAAACACGCAAAATTACCACTTATCATAAAATTATAAATGGTTAAAACAAATTAAGAAGATTATGATCTTTCCGCGGTAGCCTAGTGGTATGGGTAAAGGACTGCTAAGACAAGGTTTCAGGTTCGATCCCAGGTTTTACCATGGTACACACCTTTCGGGGATATAGGCGTGTGTTTATGTTATGTTATTTTTCTGAACGCAAAGTGGGATTCACTTATACTTTCATCTACATTAATTAATCATACAATTAGCCTATTGCAGTTCACTGCAGATTATTTATAATTAAGTATATATTATCATTGTTTTTCGGAAAATGAATTTATAAATATTTTAGGACATTTTACTTTTTTACAGTGCTATATAAACCCAAAGTAAGCATAGCCTAAGTAGCATATTTTAGAGGTTTTTGAATGCAGATAAAAAGATGAATTGAATGATTATAGTGAAGAACATTATAGTGATGGAATGCCGTGAAGCTTTCCTTCTGAGGCGACCGACCACACACCGAATAAGGGAAATAAAGAACCATATACAACTGCGGGCAAGAATGTACCTACATTTTATGACTGGACTTAGGCTATACATTGTGCATTTTACATTCATAGAGAAATGTACCGAGGATGTGTTTTGTCTTACTTATTTCACAATCAGCGACCAGGGTCATGATTCTACTAATTGTGTTAACCATTGTCAAACAGATATTCATTTAAAATCATTTAATTTTCTACGTTGCGAATACGCTGTTAAAGTCTAATTGTAGTGAACTTTCTGTTTTAATGAAGTTTAAAATTAAATCGCATTTTTGCAGTGGCTGTGGTTTGACAATTGTTGACAATCAGTAGAATCGCCGTCCTCGTGGTGACCTTAGCAGTAGCTATAATCTAATTCAACTAGAAAATTTTTTGTCCAAATTTAGGTAATGTATTTGGGACACGATCTTCCGGGGACTCTAAACATTACAAGGACAATTATTGCGCAATTATGTAATACCTTTTATTATCGTGTGCAAAATCTCCACGGATACCACTTCCATCAAAATCGGTGGAGGTGATTATGTCGGATTCAAACCGACTAAAACGCACGCCATCTGTATGTCTTCAATTGCCGAAAGTGACATATTGCGATACATACCTCTCTCACCCCGACAGACCCAATATACTGACTCAAATGCAGTGGTATTGCGACCAACCTCTATGGTGCGGTGAAGTGGGGAGGAGGCGGAGATGTGTGGTGTGTGGTTGAGGTTTCCGGTTCGGTTCATCATTCAACAGTCACCTATACAAACAGCTGTTTATATCTACCTATATATTATTTAGAGGACCGATTGGATGTGCCTTTTTGCGCATTGCATTAAATGGTCCTGCTGTAACCATTTGTTCTCCTTCTGATATGAAGTCATCTTTCTGTATAAATATTTTGTGGCTCTATCATTCCGATAATTTATTGTCCGCAAGAAATATTCAATTAGGCTATTCATACGCTAAAATTAATGCAATAGACATAGATTTACTTAACAGGAGTAGCAAGCTCAATTATTGAATAAATAGAAGCAATCGTAATGCTACCTATCTTCATGGGTGGCCTTTTGAGACGGGCACTTTGTTAGGTATAATTTTCTTAGATAAGAATCGTTTTGCGATTTACATTTTGAAGATAAAATAATAGTAAATAAACATACCTAATTTAAGTGCGGTTTCATAGAAACGTACCCAATTAATTTGACATTCATAATTTAGGTGTTGATAATAATCCATTAAAGTAATAATTCCATCGTCAACATCCTTTTTGCCTGAGGGGGGCCCGGACGTTCAATGTCTGTAAGCATCTATTTGGAATAAATGATAGTTTTTACACAGTACAATGTAAAGATGACATCTACAATAGTATATATTGTGTCGCAGACATCAACGCCTTCTCCTAAGTAACAATAAGATTCTAACTTCTATACGACGACGAATAACAAGTGTAATGTTTCATAAAGAGTTAATTGGAACATCTATTAATCCATATTATAAATGAAAATTTAGTTATCTACCACTTCGTGATTTTATATTCGACTCCAAACTTTTTACCTTACAAAAAAATTCAACAGTAACTCAGAATCAAAAAAGTGCTGATTGGATGGTAAGGTTTGTCCCCTAATTAAGTATACAGAATTGGGTTTAAGCACACCTCAAAATCCACATCCAGAGGTCTACCTGGATAAAGGTACAAGTCTAATATGTTAATAATGTGTTTTCTTGCAGGTTTCCGTGAATCATCATTTCTCTACGCCCTGACTGCAGCCGGAGTAGCTCACTCCGTCTCCCGCGCCTGCGCTCAAGGACGTCTCCTCTCCTGCGGTTGTGATCCTCTCGGGTATCGAGCTTCCCACGATCCCCGGGGAAGGGCGCGAGTCAACAAATGGGAGTGGAGTGGCTGTTCACACAATTTAGCCTACGGCATCGAGTTCTCGAAAAAGTTCCTCGATGTGAGAGAACAAGTCGACGATTTGCAGTCCAAGATAAATGTACACAACAACAATGCAGGCAGATCGGTAAGTTTACTACTATAACACTTCTTACACTGATTTAGGATACCTATCAATGATAGAGGTAAAAAGACATAAGTGTTACTGATAGGTAATAGAAAATGAAATCAATGAAAAGTCTCTATGCTATAATTTGTATGAAGATTTTCCTACCTGTTTCTTTCAAACTGCCAATATTACTTAAATCCTTTCGCATCTCAACCGTGCAATGCAATTCTTAACTTCAATTCTATGATGATTATTTTGTTCATTTAGCTAATGTTCTAATATTTTGAAATACTGGTTGGGTTACTGGTGGTTACGTTGTCTAGATGAGACACATTAAAAGAATCTATCCTCAAATATCATCAAGTTTTTATGTACGTAGGCCTCTACTATGTAGGGTTCGCCTCTAGAAGACAGACAGCTTAGACACGTCCTATGGTAATGCTTATTCTCTTCATTACTAAAAGTTCCAAGTAAAGTAGAATTGGGGCCTACGCATTTCTTCCCAAGCAGTGTCGTAAAAGGTGACTAAGGGATAGAGCTGTTTAACCTCAGACAGATATATAGGTACAACCCAGACTCAGCCTCAGATGTATGACTCAAATCAACAATAGTGCCAGGAATACTACAATATGCTTACCCTCTATTACGTGGGACCAAAACAATAATTGGTTAAACGTAATTCATCTATGCTTACCTCGGTGGTAAATAATAATAAAATACCTTCTATGTTATGTTTTACTAAAATTCATTCTCCTGGTCATTAATTACGGGTGACTTTTGCGGATCGCAAGGGTTAGGTACTACGAAGGTGGAGAAGTTCAAATACACCAATCATAGATTATATAAAACCAAACCGCACACGCCGGAGTCCCGTTTGATGACAATATATGTGCCGGTAACTATATAAATAAAAGCTAACAAATCATCATAATTTAAGCATGCAAATCTACTTTTATTTACAGTATCAGGGGTAGTATGCGACGTTCGTGTCTTCCCTGTCAAAACCACTATATTAACTTCCAATTCACATCAAAAGGAATGAAGACACAGACAACTAATAATTCCAATTAACTTTGAAGTAATATTCAAGTGCAAGGTACAAAGATTAAAAAGACACTAAGGCACAATGACTCTTCAATTTGCTTCGTTAGTCACCCGCGTATACATGTTTGACGGTGTAAGGGTGCATTGAGAATGAGGTGTAGTGTAGATGATGTCTATAATGAAAAATAATTGTAGTATTTTTAGTCTTACCTAAGAATTATTGAAGATAGATAGACCAGTTGATGGACGTTTTAGGACTCCAACTAACCCCCGCGATGAGCGGAGGCTACTCGGACGTCGGACCTCCGTCCTCCATGAGCGTGGGCCTGATGGTGACAGGTGGAGCCGTCTGTCACCCTAGCAGAAGCAGGCCGCGACGGCGACGCAAAGTGCGCCTCCCCATATCCGGGGCCAGATGGAGACATCATGGTTCCCACATTAAGGGAAGGGAGTTATTTCAAAGAGAAGTTCCCGGGTCGGCCGGGGTGTGAGAGATATGTCCTGTATAATCTCGCCTCGGGCTATCAAAGACTCATAGACGGCGTGCGTTTTAATCGGTTCAAGTCCGACATTATCACCTCTACCAACTTTGGTGGGGGCGGTATCTGTGGGGATCTTGCGCACGGACTAAATAAAAAAGGGCTCCAACTACCAATACTACTGTTAGCGATATTCGTTCGTAGGAATCGAACCCACACCTCCTGCGTAGCAATCGCGTTCACTACTGCCATGCCACAAAGGCTGTTAAACTGTGTCACTTACACTATTCACACAAATGTCTATTTGATTTGGTTTGGTCCTTTTACAAATAATATGAATATATTCATAAAAAATGTGTTTATCTACATTCCGTAACCAATTTTAAAACCTATTAATTTGGATAGCCATATGTATTATCATGTACATTGACATATTACTTATTATTTATTTATTGATCAGGTATTAAATATTTAGTGGACATAAGTAGATATGTGTGTTGTCCCGTAACCTCAATTCCCTTAATAACCAGTCAACCGAATTCCATTTGAGTATCGACGGCATAGAAATTGACTAATTACCACTTCACAAGCTTTTTCACAACGAACAGACCACACACATTGGTCATTAAATTATTAAGCCTGGCCCATTCACCAGTCTCCAATTTAAAATGAATAAATTGGGTGTCATTTTGAAGTCTTTTACTCAATAATTTGTACACCTACAAGAGTAATTTTACCGCAGGAGTGTCATAATGGTTTGGGAGACGATTACGTGAAATTTGTCGATCAATCATTACGATTTACTATTTTATCCTCGATGGAGTAGACAGAGATGTACCGTCCGTGAATTTATTTTGATTACCCTCTTACGTAATTAGGATGAACTTTTCGACGTGAACGCTTATTAAGTTTTCTTGACATTCTTGATAAAAAACCTGATTTTCCATCCCCAACACATTTTTCCAGCAGTCAACACTATTTGTTAATTAGGAAAATGAGCCTAGGACGTCTCAATTACACGAACAAATGTACAATTTTATATTGTCCAACGAGACAGTATTAATTAACATTGAAAAACAAACCAATCAACAACTCAACCGCGTGTCTACGCATACATAAATATGAATATCAATCTTTCAAACTATTAAAAATTCAAACGGTTGTCCGAGAAACCTGTCACTCGTTGTACCAATTTAACCCCAACTAGAGTGTCCAAATTACTATCAAAAGGCGTCAAACTTACAACTTATTTCTTCAAAATTGAGCACCGGGTGGAGAGGCGTGGCTTCATAATCACCCGTGTGGGTGGTCGCCTCTTATGGCACTACATGCCTATAAAATATTGTATTACATTGCATCGGAGGATCATTTGATCACACCCCGTTTATGTGTTATGAACTGAGGCTTATATGGTAAGCTTATTATTCCTAGGGCTTTTACTAAGGATATTACTGTGATATTTTGTAATTAAAATGTTAAGCTAAGGCTAATGTTTATTGAATATGTTGGGTAGTAAAAATTTAATATAAGTTTTCGAAATTAAACTCAACTTTAGTAAGTGCGTTGACGATGTGAAATAGATAGGTAACTCTTTATTGTCCACAATTTGACAAAAAAAATACAAAATGGAGGTTAAGAAATAGCAGAATGTAGGTACAACGGCGCTCTCTTCCAGGCAACTTTTAATGGACAGAAAAGTACAGAAAGTACAGTTTGTGAGAATGCTCATTTCATAAATTCAAGTAAGAGGAATAAGTAGTACCTACCTATACATAATACGTAAATAGTACGAATAATAAGTTAATAGAAAAAATATGATACCCGCCTACAACCATTTACATTTTTCAATACTCCAAGTTTCCTAAGGCCCACTTGCAAAGTAATCCTCAATCCAATTAGTTAGTAAAATAATTTGTT
Source organism: Pelosia muscerda (assembly GCA_963691645.1). NCBI lineage: Eukaryota > Metazoa > Arthropoda > Insecta > Lepidoptera > Erebidae > Pelosia > Pelosia muscerda. The sequence continues at coordinate 5,460,758 of OY829100.1, forward strand.
TTAGGTACATAATTTGTTTACAAAATTTTATACATTGTTTTTCTAAACACTAAACTTTTTTCAAATTTTACAATATTCTATAGTACATTTATACAACCATACACAGAAATACTCATTCCAACGCATATTACTACTATTCACACATGAATTTGAATATTCACCAATAACCAAAACTTTTACGGCTATCTTATCAAAAAATTACTTGATCTGGTCATTAATACTTATCTAATATACTATTCGGGACTTAATTATCCCGACTTATGCTTAATAATGTGTCAAAATTACGAAAAATTGAAACAATGACGCTTCAAGTACGCATACATTATTTTCTATGCTCTAAGACTTTCTAACAGCTGCAACGAACTACTGACAATCATCTGAGTCATACTACTATTTGATCTCCTTCTAGAGTATCATTATACTCCCAGTGACACCTTAACATGCCTTAAGCCCTGATTTGTAGCTACCTAATAACTAAAGCAGTACGCGTTCTGACACTAGCGCGTGACAGTCCGACCAAAATACCCAGACCTACAGCGCAGGATTACTACAAACAATTTAATAGGGCTCTTCCGTCTAATAATAAACATGTCAAACTAAAGTTAAATACTGCACAGCCAACTTACATTTTGCAGATATAGACCAAAAATTCAAACAATTTTGAACTTTATTTGTTAACAACAGAATTCTTGGAAAGATTTCTGAATCGAAAAATTATGTTTGTAATTAATATTATATTAATGTCCGTAACCAAATCTGACATGAGACCGGCATGCAACGGCCTCATCTTACTTATTAAGGGGATTTACGATTCAATACAATTTACGTCCATACATTTGTTTTTTAAAATACAAACGCGATGTTTCGATACAAATTATTTAATTTGTAATGCATTCATAGTTGTTAATTATAGTGTAAGGTGGCCATTTAATTTATTCTGAACCCATTGGCTGGCTGGTGACGTTTATAGTGAGATAATAAGATTTTATCGACATTATGCTTAATTTATAAGATGTAACAAAGAAGTTAATGAGACGGGCAACGTTATCTTTACAAAAAAGCTTGGTTTTTGTCTTTGTTTGAATAAATAACTATAGGTTAGATAACGCCTCAAAAACGTAATGTACGACATGGTTCCAATTAAGGGAAATATGAGCATTCTGAGGATGTAGCAAACTCCTTTCTCACGGAGTAAAATGTCTTACATGGGCCGGTGAACTTTCTGCACTGAAACCTTAATTCTCGGCAAAAGGTCGTAGATACAGAAATCAGGACGCGTGCAATGTTTTAAGCAGTAATAAATATACATTTTTTAGTCTTTATATTGTAAGCTAGAGCAAAAAACTACGCTTTGATTCCAATTTGGGACCAGAAATAGTCGGTACTTATTAATTCAACCTATCACCCATTTCTCTGTCATAGAATTTCTTCATGAAATCGCACATTTACCTTCCAAATAGTACGCTGTTGAATATTATGATCTCGTACGTTCGACTTGCTCGTAAATTCTACAAATCATGAAGAAGTTTAACAAAACCACTTAGGTGGTAAGTTTTATGTGAAAAAAATGTACACGATGAAAAAATGCCTATCAATTCTCATAGAAAATTATGGCTATAAAGTGAGACAAGTAGCCAAGGTAACATCTACTAATTAAAAGATAATTTACTGCTGCAAACTTTTATGTGACATTAACGATAAAGGTTCGATCGTTAATTATATTATTCTAACGATAGATTACAATGTTGCTATTTATGAATCATTAAATTCTTCGACTAGGTGAAATTCTTGAGTGAAATATTTCTCGAAAACTACGGACAAGAGATCTATTTCTGCGACCGTGTGACTATTATCACAAAGTAATAAAGTCTATAAATATTCCTTATTTCAATTATAATTCATTTTTCAAAAGGTTCGCTTTAGATAACTAGATAATGGTGAATAGGTTTTTATATCTGTACTGTGATCCATACATAGTTGATTTCAGTATCTTCTCTTATTCTTGTATTTTATCAATGACAAGCTGTATTTTATCACGCAATGTTGTAAGTGCGCTCTACACGATTTTCTACTCGCCTTTATACTAAACTCACATAGCCTGTGCGACTGAGGGTGAATATAGCTTTCCAACGGTGAAGGAATTTTAGAAATTCGCACAGTTGTTTTCAGTTTATTCATTACAAACACACACAAAAATACAATTTTTCCTCTTTACAAGATAAATTTGGATGTAGATTTACTTATCCTGAATATTGTCAATTAGGTATATTTTTTTTTTTTATAATATCACGCCTATATATCCCCGAAAGGGTAGGCAGAGGTGCTAGCACCCACATTTCGCCAGTTTATAGTTAGGTCCCAATGTAATAGGTGGCGAGCCTATTGCCATTAACCGGGCACTTATAAACCTGCGATAAATACACACATAACTTCGAAAAGAATCGCAGTCATTGGTGTGTGCCATGGTAAACCTGGGATCGAACCCGAGACCTCGTCTCAGCAGTCCATTACCCATACCACTAGGCTACCGCGGTACCCTGTAATTAGGTATATCCTATAGTTTATTAATCAACTAATGTGTAGGTACAATAAAAGTATATGATTGTGTTCATAAACCTTGAAAAACAGTTGATGTAATATACATCAAATTCCAGTAACCTAAATATAGGATTTTGAACGGTACACAGAAACTAAAACTGTATTATTTTTTTGAAAATCAAACATGGTTAAAATAAATCAACAAACTTATCACTGTTATTGTAAGACAAACGACCTAGGTGCCTACAATGATATTCTTTCCATTAATAGTAATGGAAAGAATATCAGCGACTGTTGCAGGGACCGCACTGTAGGTAATAGACTCCAGGTGAAGCTGGAATCGAGTTTTATTGCCTTTAGTTCTATTGCCTGCTTCTATCTCTATGAAGCTAGTGCGGCTCAGCATTTTACAAAAATTAACGTTGATATCGAGAGTTATTCAATTCCACTTGTTTAATTGAATTATTTTCCAAAAAAAAATCAGATGATACGCCACAGACTGATTTGACTATCATAGAAATATATAAATAAAAAAATATTAAAAGATCTTGTAAATTCAACGTCATTCTTATAAATAGGAATACAAACCCAATCAGGCAGCTCTGGGGTATCTAATCAAAAAGTTGCCATCACATCAAAACTACAACCAATTCATCTATCTAGTTTTTGTCCATATACATACATCAAATATTTAATATTACACATTACTGCGTATCAAGCCGTGAAGGTAAATTGACCCATTAATGTGAGAGCGGCCCCGGTGGTCCGGACCACACTTGACCATTGTTCGGCCCGGGCCAGCATTTTGTTTTGTGGCCACATAATTAACAGCCTCCCAGAGAGATTTTGTTAGACACGCTCGCTTGTAATAACCACTGCGATGATATTTTTATTAATGTCAAAATAAAATCGAACACATTTACACCGTAACGTAACAAGGGTTATTTGGAAATCTTCAAATTGTATTATTTCTAAGTAAGGACTGGCTCTGGCTGGAATTACAGTCCTTTTAACATGTAAGGATAGAAGCAGATGGCAGGCTGTATATTCTGTTTATTTCTGACGACAGCATCTACCTGCCGCGACTGCTAAGCAGAAGCCTAGCAGTCGCGGTCACTACTGAACGCGACTGCTAGCCAAAAGGCGCGGCTTAGATCCCCGGTCAGTCCAAATGTTTATACGCTTGTATATTATAGCTATTTACATTGGTCTGGTCGTGCCTCAGCACGAGCACGTTAAGCCGTCGGTTCCAGTTGTTACACGAACATCTTCCAATGGCTGTTTTTTTTTTCAATTAATGTTTTTTTTTAAAGTCGACATCAGACAAAATTACACCACTGTACTATACTTGAGTTAAATAGATGATAACTAAATGTATCAGCTGTCAATTAATTTACAGTGATATCTTTGTATCTCTGATTCGTTTACTTTACAGTTATTCTGACTTGTCAAATTAAATGTTAGACCTGAGTTACGAAGATCTGTTTAATGTAACGGTTGATTAATTCCCATTAAATACATAAGTTTAGATTTAATCCTTACGATTCTTGTCATAAAGTAAAATATATTGTTTTATCGGAATTTAGCTTGTTCGACTAGTTACCTTGCGTGGTAAGCAAGCTGTAGAAAATCGTCGGTTATAGATTTATTTTTAATTTTTCAAATAAACGTATGTTTTCTTCATGAAATTTGCTAATTCTGGTACTTTTCCACCAGGTGGGGGTAAAAAAATCAATTCTGTAGGCACACAGAGATCATTAATGTTTTAGAGGTGCGTGAATAAGCGACTAACAGATGAGCTTCCCTCTCGGTGTAACAGACGGCGTAAAGAGCCCCTCAGCGGGATCTATAAAAGATCTCGCTTCGACCCACACAAGAAATTAGGTACCACATTAGAGAGCCGAGGTGATAATTACGTTACAAAAAATCGATGCGATGAGTTAATATTGCGTGGTTTCGATGACTCTACTTTCGATTTAAATATAGTTCTGTTTCGATTTTTTCGATTTCCTCTGATAAATTATTGATATTGATGTTATTTAATCGTTATTTTGTAGTTTTCAATTGCTTAATTCATTTAACATCTGTTTCAATCATGTTACTTAATGTATTTTCTGTTCTTTAGTTCATTCATTCGAGATAATATTTAAGATGATTAAAATGAAATCGTCTACTCCCACCTGTTCTAAATGAACAGATTTTGTTTTCAACGAGCACTTCTTAGACCCTTTTTATCATATTGCCACAGTGTTTTGGAATAATGCTCGGTCGGTTGCTGAAACTACGTTTGCTCTGTGTATATTTTTCATCAATTCATTTTACTTCTTTCCTCTCTTTTCTAATTCTATCCTCTTTTTCCTATCTCGGCAAAGCGCAAACGATTGCAAACTTTGGATGCATCTTGTACTATACCTTCATCAATTAGCTTGTTGCACTCCACTGCTGGACATAGGGATCTCTCACACTGGCCAAGCGGGTTGGTACAGGGTTCAATTTCGACCTCTCCTTCACTCGCAGTGATATCGTATGCGTATTTTTCTGTTTATCCCTCTTATGACAACCGTCGGGATAGATGGGGTGGTGATATTATTTCTCCCCTACCAAACGGCGGTTATTTCCACCTTAATTACATAAAACCAAGTTTTTTTTAATGTATTAATGTGAAATAATTTCGAAACATAAAGGCTCAAGATCACATTTCCTAATCTCAAAAACCATAATGATCACCCACAATCATAAGTAATTCCTTCCACATAACCATTACATTTGTAAGTAACGGTGATGAATCTCACAAACTATTTTCACTAATACTAACTCACTTGCCTACCTATATTAAATTAGTAAAATACAAGACGTCAATTAAGTACAATCAAATTGGGAGCAATATTAATTCGTTTACTTCAGGCGAGTGATAACCAAACGGAGTCTCGCTTTGAAACGGGTTTCTGTAATTCCGTAACGAAATTCCGACATCGCTGTTAGGGTTGTCACTTGGGATATTTGAAAATATTTGGTCAGATATCGATACAGTACAGAATCTTCTTTTGTATATTATATCAAATTTGCTTCATTCGGGCTTCAAATCTTTATTATATCCAAATCTTGCACTTTCGAGCAAGAGGTCTACAATATCTCTTCATCCTTTCACAATATAATTTATGTTGACTGTAAGCAAGTTACCATCTAACTCTCAATGTCAGAGTCCCATCCGACTTTGGAGGAAATTCCCAGTATACTCACATTCTGATACGTAAGTCAATTCCTGCTGTGAAAATCTTCCATCGCATATTATAGGCACAAGTAAAATATACCAGTATATTTTTATTTCAGGTGATTGGGTTCTTAAACCGCGTTGATGTGTGCACTAAAACATTTTCGACAACCCTACGAAGCTTAGAAACTGCGTCTGCGCCGTGTGCGGTTTAAACTAATGGTTAATTTGCCGTCAGATTAACAACGGTCATCTCGAACCTATTAGCGTTAGTCGCGTTTATCGTCAGCAAGTTTATGTTGTGATTCACATTTCACAACGTTAACAAAATATTAGTCAGATTGTTTGTTAGCACGAACTATATTGAATTTCCGAAACACAAAAAGTAACCACCATATTTGAGATATTAGAACAATAGGCAATAACCAGAAAGCCTCTTATTATTCCAATGTCGTCCGCAGCTGTCAGCCTAAATGGGTAAGGGTTCATTGATATTAAAGCTGAAATTCTTCGATGAACATAATCTCGTTTAATTCAATCTGTGTTACCACATATCATATTAAATATACGAATTTCATGTAATAAAACGTTAGAGTTTAGTTTCGAGTAACGGATTTTCAGTCCTACAAGCCCAAGTTTCGAATGGCCATTAAACTTATTACAAAACTGCGTTACTAAAAGATCTCCGAAAAGTTACCCTTATTTTTTCCGTGCGCAAAATCCCCATGTATAACAATCGCTCCGGTGAGATAGGGTATATCAGACTCGAACCTACTAAAACGTACGCAGTCGTTGGGTCTTTAGTTGTCAAAGGTGAGATAGTAGCCAACATATCCCTCGCACCCGAGGCCCTCTTTCGAGATCTGCCTGAATGCTTTCATAACCGTGCCGATTTCACTAGAAGTAAATAATTACACTATAACGGTACTGAAAACTCCAGAAGTTGCTTACATTTTTCTGTTCCGATGCTACACTTAAGAGTCCATTTACCCAAGATAAAATTACACATAAGGACCACATAAATAAACTATAATATTTTAATGGCGGTGTGTTTAGTCTACCCTTAAGGGCCTTAACTCACGTCATTAAGCAAATAAATCACCTTTAGTACTTCAGCGTAATTTAGATTGATGACAGACGAGATGATTGAGTTTGTAATAGCTACTGGTGTTTAATTAAAAGGTTGGGAATTCTTAGCACTTAATGTTTGTTTCAAGAACTTGAGTTAGTACCTCTAATTATGTATCAGTACAACGCACTATGGTTTGAATTGATGGTTACGTTATATAAATAAAGTAACTTACATATGCATAGAATTATATCGATTCTAAAAGTTATAACTTCTACAAAATTAATTAGTAATTAAAAATTTTGAAAATTTCAGGCATTTTTCTTATACTACATAAGGTCTAACTGATGGTAAGCGGTAGCTAAACGATGTTAATATTTGAGGATTCTTAGATGTGTTATTTCTTCTTGAAGTCTTACAAAAATTAGCCGTGTTCATTTAGGTAGAGGGGGTCCCTCTACCTAAATGAACACGGGTTCCTTTCCCCCTATAAGGGACTGATTGAGAGTTCAATTCCCATCTTAAGCATTCACTTTTTCCAATGTAAGTCAATTAGTATTTGGTAGGTCACCCGTTATTTTCTGTATTAGAGGAATCAAATTTGACATTTGTTTCCAAATTATAGTTAGGATACTTTCACATGCGTAGTAGTGTCTAATAAAGTCTTATATATAAAAGTCAGGTTTAGAAACAAAGGTGCACAATCAGATATCAAGTCGTGATCAAATCCTATAAAAGAGATTCCAACCGAAGCCGAAGTGTTGAATATAGCGCCACAATTAGGAACTATTGGTAGTGGCAGCGCGGCCTCCGGGGTCCGTATTAGCCGGCCGTATTTCACGAGCTGCCCGCCAAGGTGAGAACATAATAAGCGGTTCGAGTCCATTTTTAATATTCCGGCTTCATTACAACGTATTACAAGCGTCTTGGGTGGCGAATTCTATCGCGAACGCTCTTAATACCAGACTATTAAGGTCCGGGCATCTTTGGGGCGTGGACTTCACCGATTTATTTGAATTTTTGCTCCGACTCAATTTGGGAAATTGTTTGGCCGGCGGCTCTGGCGAAATTAAGACGTCAGTTTGATTGCACCGAGGCGTTTAATTATGTAAATGTTGAGCTAGAGGTGGGTGGCGCAATCACTGGTGTCGATGCGGTCACGTATAGGGATAACAGATTTACGATTCTGTACGCATTTGAGAACAATCATATCTGTAGTTTTGTTTTAGGGATTCCTTTGCGGATTGCATTATAGTATTATACTTGATAGGTGGAAGTTATTATGGTGTTCATTGAAGTCGTATTTAGGTAATGGAAAATATATAAGCTTGTGCATTCTAAAGGGGTAAGCAGAGGTGTATATACAGAATTTTGGATTTTATTATATATGATGAACTAATGAGAATGAGATTAAGGTTTCAATAACACTTTGCTTGACCTCATATGACCTTATCAAGATCTCTGAAGCCTCAAACGATTTCACCTATTCACAACAGACGAAGCAGGTTTTCCTCTGAAGGGTGGAAAGTTACTCCTGTAACCGCCGCCAAGTTAAGTTAAACAGAACAAAAGTTAAGCACAATGATAGAAGTCTTGAGTTATGCTCTGAACTTCGATGGTGAACAGGATACTGGAGGCGCCTCGAGCGTCCGAGGTGGCTGAATAACCTACATGTTCCATGAGCGCGTGCCTAGGGTTGACATAGGAGTCCCCAACATCATCGCTCCTTATCTAGGGAAATATGTGGACACCGTAGTCCAACACCTGAAAGAGCCTTCAACGGCCCTGGCCCATGAGGGATATGCCAGCGGCTACCTCACCCTTGGCAACTGATGATCAGTTCGAATCTGATTTACCCACTCTCGCTGTTTTCGGCGGATGGTATTCGTGGAAATATCTGCGTACCATGCGAAACTGATTAGATATAAATTATGTAAATAGTACCTATTATTAAAACTGATTCTTCATTTACAGATATTATCGTCGCACATGGAGGTCAGATGCAAATGTCACGGCTTGTCTGGAAGCTGTCAACTACGCACGTGCTGGAGAGCCACACCAGATTTCAGGGTGGTCGCGTCTACCATCAAACGACAGTACAGAAAGGTTCTACTTGTATTCTAAATGTTATTAATTTAAAAAATGAGTTTATGAGGCTCCATCAACATCTTTGGGGCCCACGTTAATCTCTCTTATGGAGTACTGGCTCAAGGTACCCATGCACACTGATAGGAAGTGGCTACGGTGGCCTATGGACATGTGCAACACATTTTTTTGTACCAATTAGGAGGCAAACAAGCACGCGGTCCACCTGATTAAAAGTGGATACCGTGGCCTATTGACGTTTGCAACACCAAGGGCGTCATATTCGTGCTGCCCACCATATAGAGAAGAGGGGAGAAACGTAAGGGGGGGAGGGGCGTCAATTAGGTGAGTGTCTGTGTTGTCAGTGCAGAAAACAAAGAAGGGTTTCTCGGTCTTCCCACTGACAACAAAAAACATCTCAGTGAGCTCTAGCTACCCTGAAAACTAATAACTAATATTACACACCTCTAACAACCTAACACAATGTAAAGCCCTTCTTGAAGTCACTGCAAGTTTACTTAGTATGTATCGAGAACATATCATATATCTGATTTGGGTGGGGTATGTAGGAAATGTTTATTTGTTTTTACAGAAATTACGCTCACAATTGTTGGTAAGCGCTTTGAAATGTCCACAAGTTACAGCCTAATGCCTACCCTGTCTAAAAAACAGAACCCTGTGCACGACACAGCCAAATATAGGCGTGGCTGCGTTTATTTATTTATATATTTTATTTAAATCTCATATTATACAGGCACTCATGGTGGCTCAAGAGGAAATGAATAACAATCCTTCTTCAGCGTTGAGAGGAAGGCGTAGAGGCAGGAGGCGTGGCAAAGCGAAACCTGCACCAAAAAGCAGCCTCTTATTCTTAGAAAGGTAACGATCCTTATATATTATTGTGTATGAAAGAAGTATATTATTGTGTATGTTTTATAATACCAGTAACAATACCTTCGGATATAACGTCGCGTCGTGAGTATATACTGTAAAACCTGAGTAGAAAAAAAGAAAGGAAGAAAGAAAGAAAGACAGAAAGAAAAAAGAGAGAATATCGGGACGCTTACTTTTATATTATGGAAGGAGGTCAAGGTATTATGCTCATGATACAGGTTTCATTTGAAAAAGATTAGCTCTAATTATGTGAAGCCGTACAATGCAACCCAGATTGTTTTCTCTTGCAATTTATTTGAATTGAGTACTTTCTTACCGCTGAAACAAATTATCAGACAACCTTTTTAAATTCTAGATCACCAAATTTTTGCGACGTAGACCCTCGGATGGACTCTGCGGGTACTTCTGGACGAGTTTGTCGCATTGGCCGAACCTCCCGCTCCGGATCCTGTGACCTCCTGTGCTGTGGACGAGGCCACGCCCTCATCAGGAAGTCTAGCATCAAGCCCTGTAACTGCACCTTCCATTGGTGCTGCAGAGTTGACTGCGATAGGTGCCGGGACGACAAATGGGTAGCTATTTGTAAGTGATGTAAAAATCCCGGAGAATTTGATAAAGGGTACCTATAAAGTTACAATATTATAAAGGTCCATTTGTATTCTTATATATTGGCTTATAGATGTCAATTAGTACAATGGTCTCATCTAGACTCCTTACGCCAACAGCTCACTTCACACATAGGTACTTCAAGAGCGTCGTCTACTCTATACTTCGATTAAAATGTTATAAAGTGCAATAATCACACACACAGCTTCTCAATCTTTCATAGACCCTCAATACTTCTGTTATTACACACACCAGTCTTCAAACTCTCCTTACAAATCCACCAATGAATTTTGAATGTTTCTAACTTACCCTCCTTTTATCTCATCTAGTGGTCCGCATAGATACTTTCCTACGGTCACGTCGTCGTCTCCTTAGTTACTCCATTCCTTGTCTCTTTCACGCAATACGTTTTATCTTTGGTTTACCTCTGTGCCAAAACTTCAAGCACCCTATTAGAAATTAATTTGGATCTCATCCATGGACATTGGACATTCCATATGTATTTAGAATTTAATGTTATGCCACAAGTGAATATAAAATGTTTATATTTACTAGCTTTACCGACAACTTTGTCTGCGTGCATCAGTACTGAAATTTAGTTCGGTTTGAATATGTGCACTTGACGGCAGATAGCAGTTTAATCGCGATTGAATAGTTACCGCGAATTCGAGGTAAGTACCTATTCGTTATAGAAACCTAAATTCCCTTGCCTAGGTTTCAGACTAAGTAAACTTTTATCGAACTACGGGATTATTTCTTAATTAGGTAATTTATTTTTGGTATTTATGATGTAATTTTACGTAACGGTAGTTTTATAGCCGTCATATCGTCACTCGAACGAAGGAAACAATGGATAACGAACGAACGCAAAAAGGAAGCAAGCGAACGTTCGGTAATGATTGATGGACGAACACCATTCGTTCTTCGTTCGTTTGACATGTGATCGGCATAACATCACTGTTTAGTTCTGTGGAAGAATTCATAAGAGTTACAGACCACGTTATTAGTAATCTTTAGTTAATTAAAAGTATTAGCACAAAATCCTTTAATTACATGTACTATTTTGGAATAAGTTGTTCATAAACATCAGTATTAATGTTATTATACCTAGGAGTAGCTTCATTATATAGATGTAAATACATAGTGTTGGATACATATAAAGGATCTTTCCCCAATAGACCGACGGCGAGCGAATGCAAACGAACACTATCGAAAGGCTGATTTTTAATCATGTCATATGTGATATAGTGTAAAACCTATCGTCAATCTATCAATATCTTTAGCGTTTGAGGCGTCAATAATTCCGTAAAAAACCGTCGTTTATTTTTGGTACCTTCTCAAATATGAAAATCAATTTTCGAGTATTTTTTAATAATATTGGCAGTTTCTGAATTATTAAAATATAATTCGCAAACAAAACTCATTCGAGTCGTTCGTTAGTCTTCGTTCGCTTTCGTTCGCATGGTATGTACCCGGCATTATAACTTTTGGTGCAAGACATAAAGTACTACAAAATTGTGCCAGTCTAGGGTTCTTTTATGTGTAATTGTATTAGTAATATCTACATTCCATTTTGTACATATGACATACATACGTAGTGGTATACCTAAGCATTCCTGTTTCAGTGATATTTATTAACTATTTATTGTAGGTGTAAGACTTTGTACCGGTGGTTTTTATTTCAGAAATTAAAAAATATGATTGAGAACGTTTATTTATTCAGTTTTCAAGTACAATTATAAGTGGAGCGCAAGTAAAATAGGTACTTCAGCACCCTAGACATTAGTCATTTTGATTTTTCAATTGCGCGGATATACCTTAATAGATATAATACAAACATCTGTACTACGGAATAAAATAAAACCCCAAGAAATAACTCACTCCGGGAATGCCGAATAAAAAGAAAATTTGGTCAATATAATAAATGTACATGAGCTTAAAATAATTACAAAGTCCTATGTAACACGTCAATTATTATTGACACAATCTGTGAAATGTCACAATTTATCACAACAGGTATCACCAGCTCAAATGTTTAATCTTCCCAATCCAAAAAATGTTGTATGAAAAATGCAAAACGCGCGTTTTCACTTCAGTATAAAGCACTTATAAATACTTATGTTGTACGTGAACCGACCCAAACTATGGATGTTTACAAAAACTCAAGAAGGTACTCCAACAGAAGTGAGAAGTGACAACTGAAGTATATATTAGGTATTGTTATACACTTACTTATGGCTAATTTGAGCCCTCGGCACAAGATCCCCTGCCACGATGCTTTGTTGATACATGATACGTCTAAACAAAACACTGACAATATAATTGAAGCATCGATCTTTTTTCTGGTAAGTCATTTTGTTGTTTTTTTTATATATAAAACGTTGATGATTTGGCAATATTTCAGTCATATACCGATTCTATATAGTTGACTTTATTTTTTTTTTCTTTTATTTAATACCCATACATTTTTAGTTTTATAAATCATAGCATCAAATTTGGATACCATGCACATACGCAACTTTGGAACGGTGTAGTTGGTAGATACCGCTGTCATAACGCTGCAGTGTTTAATTTTCTAAATTTGGTGTGAATTCGAGTTTTTATGTTTAAAAATGGAGTTTTAGACGTAACAGATAAAGCGCACAGATGTAGGAAAGTGGAATATTATAGTGACTTGTGACTTTTAAGTTGGTGTCAAAATTTTCTTAAGAAAAGCTTCCAGTAAAGTCTCCACTACTTTACTGAGGTGAGGTAACTATAATCCGTTATCGTCATCACCATTATCAACAATCATTTTAAAAATAAGACTTGACATAAAGGTCCTAGTAACCCTTATAAAATCCCTTAAAAAGTAGATACTTACTTGGAAATGAAAATCTAATCAATGTAAGAATTTGAAATGCGTTTCTATATTTATCCAACTGTACATTTAATGTATTGGTATTTAAACCAAAACTTGACATCCGGGCAACTGCCATTACATAATAAAACGCTACTCTATTCAATTCTGTTGATCTTATACACAGTAGCTCAGAAAAAAAGCACTCAAATTACCCTTCCATTTCAAAAGAAACTAACATTGGATGATCTAAAAAGCACTACTGCAGATTACGATTACTCTACCCATAGAGATATATCTCGTCCTAACTGTATACTGACAGGATCGATTGAATAGTAAACACTTTTGACAGTTTTACGGTATCCGAATCTTTAAAAGGCGCTTTTTGTTCGTCTAGTGTATATTGATGTTCCGCTTTTAAGATCGAGTACGCTTGATCGAAGACCTGTTGGCATGACTGATCGATTTAAAAAGATAGATCGTGTTATAGAGCAGTGTTGCGAATTCATTTAGGTGATTGTTACCTAAACAAGAATTTTACAGTCATCAATTGGAACAGTGTTTTTTGCTTAACTGGGAACGATTCTGTACTGTTACACAAATATTGTTATTTATTTCTTTTCAGATTTAATGATTTTATAAACGGTATTTTAAAGCGTGAAAATATTCAAGAACTTACGTTATTAGATATGTTATTATAACAAATTTATAGTTAGTAGGTACATCAAAAATCAAAAATTGGTTTGATTGTATGTTCGATACAATCAAACCAATTTTTGATTGGTGGATTTGATTGGTTCAAATTTTGAACCCACGACAGTAGGTACTATTCCAGGGAGATTGATCTGCCAACTCAGCTACCTACCTGAATGTTTACCGACTAGTTAAGATTCGTATCTTGAAGGGATACTTAAGTATACTTAAGTATGGTATAAGTATGTAGCATCGAAAGGTTTGTAGTTTGTACTTACCTTCTACAATTTTTTCGTATTTACCTATATTTTACATTCCTTTTTTAGTGGGGCTGAATATACTCTAAGACAATCGAGACAACGCCACCTAGACCCATAGTAAGCATAGCTTAACTAGCTTGTGTTGGTTCTAGAACTGTTCATATTCATCCACACAAACATTTGTACTGAGCAGGGATCGAACCTGCGCCACCTGCGTAGCAGTCGCGCACGCCACAGAGGCTAGGATAGGCACAATAGAGGATTTGGTATCTAATTACATAATAAACACTGCACAATCTTTTCTAGAAATACTAATGTCTAAATTGTCACTAATAACGTGCCCCAATTAAGTTTGTATACAAGGCTCGTAAGAAGGTCGATGGGCATTATGACCTAATACTATTAGAGAGGATTATTGTTGTTCTTAATACGTGAAGCCCTAGCACTTGTGAGTGTTCCACCGCGGAGTAGCCACTCAACCGCAGATCACCCGTCTCGGCGAGTCGTGTGCTGAACAGTGAGTACAAAATTTAATGTTTTTAATTAATATTTGTAGAAAACTTGACATTGATAAGTGGAAAACCTATTACAAGTGTAACCTTTCTCGTAGTCAACACTGTATTCGACCACAATTGTGCAAAAACGAGGTAATAACTTAAGAAAAATTCACAGTACGCATTGATGTATAAAATTGTACTATCGTACTAACATCTTCCGGGTTCAAGCACAAGCTTATTTGATAGCTGGTAAACCTGCCGTTCAACGGATGGGGTTATAAGACAGGTTTATCTTTCAATTAAAAATGAATCAGTGGAGTCCAAAACCTGAGAGGCAATGGAGATGTTTGCTTGAACGATGACGAGTAACGTGATGACATTTGTATTATTTTACGCCAATCGTAACTATGTAGCGATTGCGATATTTGATCGAATATAGCTGAAATGCGCGAGACATATCTTAAGTCCACGATGTCATGATTAAGTTTATCTTTTGTGATTGTCTTTCAAAACATTTTATATCGCACAGGTATTTGCAATAAATGATCATACTTATGAAGAGAAGAAGTAAGAAGTCACCATGATGGATGATCTAATAGTTACGTCCTTATCGAGCCCTCTCGAGAGGTACAAACTAGAGAGTAAGCTCGGTTCGGGTATCTTCGGCGAAGTGCACCGCGCTTCCGACTCTCAGGCAGCTGGCAAAAATGTGGCCGTGAAGATCCAAATATTTACAGAAGAAAATGAAGTTCATATACAAGAGGAATATAAAATACTCAGAGATTTTACGAAACATCCAAATCTGATAGATTTCTATGGCGTATTCTGTGAGAAGACTGAAGATGTTAAGAAAATTTGGTTTGCGCTTGAGGTGAGCGTATAAAATATTTGTTTGAAAATTGGATTGCTATGTAGAACTTGTAATTTGGTTAATATTTTGTATGTCAATAAGTACATCATCATCGTCATTATTCTTGCGTTAATTCTGGTGGCTATCATCTTGGAGTCCGGGGCTGCTGCCATCTGACCTCCACAACTTATAGACAATATCGAAGTGAAGCTGTTAGCCCAGTTGTGGGACTTTTTGGGGCTCTAACTAGGTACCTACAACGAGAGCTGTAGATGTTCATATTACAACCGGGACCGACGGCTTAACGGACCAGACCAGTGCAAATAGTGACTTGCACTCAAAGGGAATCGAACTTGCACCTCCCTCTTTAGATTCTACAATTACTTACTGTTTATTAGCGGAATCATTTAAGTACAATTACAACATACACCATTTGAAGTTATCAAAGTTGTGTTGAAGTCTTCCCTATAAGTGTGCACAATCTAAGTACCTACTTAGGAAATTTTGTGAATATATTAGTCTGAGTGTTTTATAAATCGAATAAATATCTATTGCACAGTTATGTGAATGCGGATCTGTCATTGACATGGTCGGAAAGCTGAAAGCTGCAGACAGAAAAATGTCGGAGGAACACATCGCTTACATCCTCAAATATACGATCAAGGTAAGGCCATATTCGACTGACTATAAACATGTCTGTTGTCACATACGAGTCGAGATGGCTGTTTATAAAACAAAGGGCCTGCCAGTCCACCTTTCAACGGCTGAATCAATTGGTAGGTACTTTGAATGCAAACTCAATTGTTCTCGGATCTGTGTCCCAGCTATTTCTGTTGCTCACGTGACGTCGAATAAAATATTGCCAGGCGAATGTCCACGTACGTTGAAATACAATCTAGAGCCATTACTTAAAATGCACGCCGCTTTATTTGATGTGATTCGCGACGGAACAGTCGAACTTGTCGATGCGAATGTCGGTGCGCGCCCGACAACACCATGATGGCCCCCCATCGCGGCGCATCGCTCAATTATCGTAAATAATGCTCGCGCACACAAGATATACGGACCTCTGACGCGGTAGCCAATGATCCCTCTAACTCGAAACTGTCACTGAAAAAAGTTTCTTATTTCGTTTCACTACGGTCTACAAGCATGCGTCAGTGTTCGTCCTTCAAGCTCAAATGTTATCGGAGAGGGTTAAATGCGTATTATCTTTATGCAAGCCACTTGGTTCACAATACCGGTGCTCTGTCCTCGTCGTATGGCAGATCTTCCACGCATATCTATCGATGTAGCATCTCTTAAAGTATCATCGAAAACTACCTTGTGATGTCATCTTTATCGATATATTTAATGGCGCTTATTAACGTTTAAATATTGTTATAATGCTGGTATTTATTACTTATTTATTATAATTACCAAAATAGGTAGGTAGGATAGGTAACGTTTAGTTAACCTTTTTTCTACTTAAGATCAGAAAACAGGCTCGATTAGGAGGAAACGAAAGATAGATACACTTGCTTCCATATCTCAAACTCGCTTACACACTCGCTTCTCTACATAATTTCCACATTATTGTTTTTTGCTACACACCCTCTAAACGTAAACCAATTTCCACATTCGTGATATAAACAAATATAAAAACCTACAACAACCATAGCAATACCTATATAATTTATGATAATACATATACAAAAATATTCTATAGGTGAGATTTTGATTTTAGACACCTAGTGTAGGTAACGTATAGGAAAAGTTGGACATCTAATAATAATGAAATAATTAAATTACAAAATTAAATATATAGTCGATAAATTAAATTACCAGCACTCCACATCACTAACAACTAAACGATCGTAATAAACGCATTAAACAAGCTGATATATCAGACGGCAGAGCGCATGGACAGGCCGGCTGCGACAGCATTGAAACCCCAATGCATATGCAAATAACTCCCAATGAATCTTGAGGCGTGGGGATTTGACTGACATTGACGTCAGTATCGCCAGCCTTAACAATCCCCGCCACATGAGGGGCGGCCACTCCATCACTCTGTGTCAAACTACTGCGTTGGAGGCCTCGATTGGCGTAATCAATTCCACTTCTCATTTGTATTCTAGGCACTCGTTTACTTGCACGAGAATAAAGTGATACACCGCAACATAAGGTGCAGTAACATTTTGATCACGAAGGATGGTGAAGTGAAATTATCAGACTTTGGTCTATCTTGCAAATTGAAGGACACACTGGATAAAAGTACCTCGACCATTGGATCCCCGAGCTGGATGGCCCCCGAGATCGTGACTTGTGGTGAAGCTGGATACGATAATAGAGTAGATGTTTGGGCGTTGGGTATTACAACAATTGAATTAGGGGATGGTAAAGGTCCATTCCAAGAAATGCATCCAACAAGAGCGCTTTTTCAAATCGTAAGGAACCCTCCACCAGGTTTATCGAAACCTGCGATGTGGTCTAATGATTTGAATGATTTTATTTCTGAGTAAGTATTCCAAACATTGTAAAAATAGTTTTCTGACAATGGCTAATAAAAAATATATAGTCATAGTTTAATTTTAGATGCCTTGAAAAAAATCCAGAACATCGACCATATATGGCGGAATTAGAAGAACATCCTTTTATACAGTCAGTTCCTGAAAATGACTATCACGTAAGTATGTTTAAAATTATCTACCTACATTATTATGTATATAAAACTCGTGTCTATCTCCCTCCGAAGTAGGGAGAGACAATTTTATCAATTATCATTGGTGTACCCCAAGGTACAAAATAAATTCAATTACAAGTTCAGTCGATTTTAGAAGTATAAAAACGGAAGACTATGTTTTGTAGCTGTCAACAGAATTCAAAATATTGGCGGCAGAATTGAAAGATGCTGCTGTGCCGAGCAAAATATTAGAAAGAATTATTCGAGGTGGTTTGCTGACAACACAAGGATCTAATGAACCAGAAACTATGCAAGTAGAAGATTTAGCAGCTTTAGAAACATTAACGGAAGATAATATATTGACCGAATTAGAAACTAAACTAAAAAAAGGTTCATTTACATCGTTTGTCGGTGACGTTCTTTTGATCCTGAATCCAAACAAAAGTGAAGATATTTATAACGAAAATGTAAGTGAAACAGTTGAATTAAGTATTTAAAATTTCTTGTAGATATAAAGTCAAAGAAAAAAAGATGATTTGAGGAGGAATTAAATTTTCTTTAAGAATATAAATTTTATATTTACCAACAAATATAGGTAAATAATAATTATCTTGACAAAGTTCAGTCCATTACATGTTATACTCGTATATTATTTGCTTTTATTATATTCAGTATTATTTTATATATTCAGTATCATAAGAAGTATGAATGCAAATCAAGATCAGACAATGAACCACATATATTTGCCGTGGCAAACAGTGCTTACCAAGATGCTCTCCATCACAATGAACCACAGCATGTAGTATTTTCTGGTGAAAGTAAATCGGGGAAGACGACAAATATGATCCACGCACTATCTCATCTTACTCACTTAGGTGCTATGAAAAATAATACTGCAAAAAGAATTCAGAAAGCAGTAAAAGTCATACAAGCTGCCATTAGTGCAGCAACACCTCTGAATGCACATTCTACTAGAGGCATACTTCAAATTCAAGTCACGTATGGTAGCTCCGGAAAATTAAGTGGTGCTATATTTTGGCTATATCAATTAGAAAAATGGCGCGTGTCATCTACAGATATGTAAGCATCTGTCTTGTTATGATATTTCAATTATTAATATGAAAGGTTAGAACTTTCTTGAGGAATATATAAATATGTTATATTTACAGGTCTCAAGCGAATTTTGATCTCCTTTATTACTTTTACGATGCAATGGAAGCTGCAAACCGAACTGAAGATCTGTGTTTAGAGAAGAGTAGAAAGCATAGATATTTAAGAATAGCAGAAGAAGCAATCAAAGGGGTAAAAGGGGTTCGGGAAAATTCAGAAAATAATGTAGAAATGTACAAAGAATTTATTGATAGTCTGAAAGATCTTGACTGGGAAGAAGAAGATATTGTATTTTTAGAAACCATTCTAGCTTCTATTCTTGTGCTCGGTAATGTAAGATTTAAAGAGAGCAAAACGGGGATAGTCGAAATAGAAAATCTCGATGTGGCAAAGAAAGTAGCAAAGTTGCTAGCTCTTGACGAAGTTAAATTCTTGTGGGCTCTACTTAACTATTGTCTGATAGAGAGCGGCAGTGCTGTGAAAAGAAAACACTCAACAGACGAAGCACGGGATGCAAGAGATACTCTAGCAAGTGCACTTTATAAGAGACTAATAGACTGGATGATCAATTTAATCAACTCTAAACTATCATTTATGAGATCTGTATTGTACGTATTTAACATTGAATTAAGAAGCCATAGGTACTTTAAACTTTAATCCACTTATTAACTAGATTCATGAAATACTTTTGCAGCGGAGATAAATATTCAGTGAGTTTGCTAGACATGTTTGGCTTCGAATGTTACCATAGAAATCGTTTGGAACAACTGATCGTGAATACAACGAATGAACAGATACAATTCCTTTACAACCAAAGGATGTTTGCGTGGGAAATGCAGGAAACTACAGATGAAGACGTTCCAGCAGTGTCATTGCACTTTTATGATAATAAGAACTCTGTAGATCAGTTGATGGGTAGACCTTCAGGACTTTTTTATATACTAGATGAAGCGAGTCGCACGAGTAGCGGACAAGAATTTATAATGAGTAAGTAATTAAACTGTGATCATATAACGGAAACCAGGAAGAATGATAAACAACTTCGTTTTTATTACAGGTGCAATTAGAACATCATGCAAAGGACCCTATATCAAGCTATCGGGTAGTCATGAATTTAGCGTAGCCCATTACACAGGAAAGGTGAACTACGATTGCAGAGAAATGGCAGACAAAAACAAAGACTTCCTCCCACCTGAAATGATAGAAACTATGAGGGCTTCAACCAATATTACAGTCCAACAGTTGTTTAGAAATAAATTAACTAAAACCGGCAACTTAACAGTATCATCCAGTCAACCAAAAGTCATAATCATAAAGACGAAATCAGAAAAAGAAATGGATAATCTAAAAGCTAGGGTATGATTTATTGTAATGATAGTATCTTGTATATTATTTTATCTTGTCAGATGTTACGATTTATAAGTAACTAATCCAATTTAGTACCTAGATAGTACTGCGATCAGTCTTAAAATATGTCTTAATATAGCTAGATCTGTGAGCATTGGATATTTCTAAACTTCCAGAAATACAACACTGTTTCAAAAGGACAATTTTCTCAAGTACATCGAATGAGGACAGCTGCTGCAACTTACAGAGCAACCAGTTTAGAAATCCTTAAGCAACTTTCTATTGGTCCTGGCAGTGGAGGAACACATTACGTCAGATGTATAAGATCTGATTTAAACGACAACCCCATGGGCTTTCAGAGAGAGGTTGTGAGGCAACAACTGAGAGCTTTAGCCATTTTAGATACAGCAAAAGCGAGACAAAGTGGATATTCCAGTCGAATACCGTTTGAGGAATTCATTCGAAGGTAACACGTTTTTATTATAGCGTCCTGTTCGAACTAACCATGAATAAACATTTTTGTAAACTTTGTAACCAGGGATCTTTTATCGGTACATACTTCATAGATAGGTACCTACTTTGGTAACAATTTAAACTAGTTTGCCCATTAGCGCTAAGATTATTGTTTTTGAGAGACTGACTCAAAACTTTTGTAAATCATCAAACGAAACATGCTCTTATGATTTGTTGTAGATCCCGAGCGATATTTAAATTTAAAATATTATTTATTAGAGGCTTGTCCTGCTAACTTTGCCGGCCTGTAGGTACACATCTACTTTATTTTAATGGATATAGAGGATCCGGCGAAACGTACCAAAAAGCAATAATCGTACTGCGGCCACTGAATACTTATAGCCTTCTTTATCTGTGCTATCGACACAGAGGCTCCGAAACGCAATAGTTGGATGATATTTGGCTATGATGACAATTATTATGACTACTTTCTCTCAACCTACTGTAGTTAGACATTAATTTATTTGTATCAGTAGTTGTGAAGCTACTAAAAACCATAATATTCACAGGTACCGCTTTCTGGCATTCGATTTTGATGAGAATGTCGACGTCACAAAAGACAACTGCAGGTTACTAATGATTCGGTTAAAGATGGAAGGCTGGGTAATTGGTAAAACAAAAGTATTTCTGAAATATTACAACGAAGAATTCTTATCTAGGTAAGTTTACCTACCCCTTGTTTTATGCATAAAGTGCGCTGCTAAGTGGCCTTACGATCGAAGTGCCCTAAGTCCCAATCTTGGCCATTAGACTACCTACATAAACGCACTAACTACAGTATTACTAATATTCTTTTTTTTAATGCTGGCTGTGTTTATACCTAATTAAGCAAAAAGTGGAATACAGTTTTCATTAAAAATAATTTTCTTATCTGTAGGCTCTACGAAACTCAAGTTAAGAAGATAGTAAAAGTTCAATGTATGATGAGAGCTTTCTTAGCAAGAAGAAAAGCAAAGAAAGATAAATCAAAAATGCTTCACAGTAAGTACACAATTCAAACTCAAAGAAAAATAAATGTTTCAAGCAATTTAGCTTAGGTAGGTAGAGTCATTTTACCATTTCATTTTTTATTTACTTCCCATTCTGGACTTTCAAATATTTACCGAATTTCCCTCGTTCTGTAATGCCAAGGGCTTAAGTACTTTACTATATTTAATGCTCCTGGGAAATACCTTGGAAAGCGGGGTTGTTGTCTGACTCGTGCCAAGAAATTAGATCGTATTGTTCAAATACAACTTATTTATTACCTAATGCACAACTTACCATATTTTAACATAAACATCAACAATTGTGATGATCACAAAAATATTGAAACACTGAAGATGGAACCAGGACAAGGGGTGTTTATTTTCCTTTGTAAATCTCATAATCATTGTTTCTTTCTAGTAAGAGAACTTAAGAAACAACAATCTCTGAATGTAACTGAGGACGAAGCCGCGTTACTGATACAGAAAGGTAAAGATAGTATCTATTTCTTACCAATTTTTTTCAGGTAGTAGGTTTAGTGTTCAAGTAGATAGCATGTACTTTCTAGATTATCTAATGTTCCGCCCCATTAAACAATTGGCATATGTCGGTCGTTGTTTTGTATAATGGAATAGAGTAGAATGTCCAATGTATGAGATTGACAAGTATTTTGACGTTTATGACAGGCGTTAACGAACGCCAAACGTCAATCGTACACATTGCTCAAGCAATCATCAATCTTTTTATATTGGCTGATAGTGAAGGAAGATGTACCCGCCAGTTTTTGGCCGTTATTTCTGCCAACTTATCCCTTCGACGAGCGTCGTCGGTGGTGTCAGGCCAGCCTACCGATACGATTCGAGGCATACGTCACTTACAGGCTCGATCGCGTTCCTCGCTTCCTCCCATGGGGCCTCGCGTTTGGTCAGTCGTCTGTTGTCGCGTGTGGGTACCGGCATAGACATTCCCTATTTCAGGAAAGCCCGTGAAACCTGGACGAGGCTGTACCTGGAATCTGCTCCACATCGTCCAACTTAGCTTCTTCTACTTACATACCTACCTTATACTTTTGTAACCTGTTTAAAAAAATGGCGAATATGCGTTATTTCTAATAATTGGACTATGTTTTCTCTAGCGTACCGTGGGTACATAGTCCGCAAAGCATACGGACCTCTCATAAACAAGTCAACAGGGCAGATCGACGAGGAAACTGCAAAATTCTTGAAAAGATTTGCTATGAAGTGGAAAAGCAGATCCATATTCCAAGTCCTGTTGCAATATCGTGCTGTTCGATATCAGGATCTGGTACATTTCTCGCAGCAGGTAAATTATTTTAATTTGATAAGCAATCTGTATTTCGGTTCTCTTTCTATTTACGACACCTTGTAGATTATTGAGTAACTACGTATTAGAAAACCCTTTAATCTGGTTTCTTTCAAGGTGCATATCTACAATCAAGCAGTTCTTGAAGCTCTTCTGAATATAAGCACTTCAGTGCTACTAGACCGTGTGGATCCACAAGCTAAAGAAGCCGACTTTCTAGGCTCCGGTCCACCAACTGTATGGAAACTACCGTTCAGGATTGACCAACTTCAGTACTACGATACTTCTTACATGTGTGATCCATCTGCAAAATGCACGTAAGTTTGGACCGCCTCCCCGCAGGCTATACATATTTCACAGATTTTTTTCTTTGGTTTGTAATAAGGTTGCCTGAGAGACTGTTTTATCCTCAAAACTCAACCTTTCAAAACCTTCGGGACCCAATCGAAATAAATTATAGTTTAAGGTTAGATCTCGATCCGTGCATAAACTGTGCATAATTACTTCCACAACCCTGACCACCCACTCAACAATCAACAATAATAATGGTAGTTAGAACTAACGTAACTCATTTCTTCTTGTAGCGACACATTCGCCAGTCAATACGATTCAGACCATGAGCAGTGGGACGAACCGTTGAAACGTCGCTTTAGTTCTGCACAAATCGACATTTCCACATCATCGGCGAGCACTCAGACCCTCATCACAGTGCCATTCTGCAGAGATCCTACCCAACCCGTGCTGCCGTTGCCACCTGACGAAGAAAAATCACTCACATCAAAACCACCTCGCAAGGATAACAATAGACCTGCTGTGTACAAAAAAAAAGTCAGTCATTCCCCACAAAGTTTTTACCAGCCTCCAGAACCCTGGACAGCGATAAGAGACGACACTGATATCCTCGAAGACGCTGCACCTAAACTCCGTAAGTCCGCCTACAGCAGAAGTCTCTATGCTATTGACACAGATGCCCAAGATCCTATAAGAGAATTACAAGCAATGGCAAAATCCACCAGCGACATGAATGAGGATGAACCCCCCTTCAACTTCCAGGCTATGTTAAAGAAAACTCCCAGGAACAGGGCTTCTATGAAGAGGTCTAATGAATTGCAGAACAATTTTGAGGGTAATCAGGTGGTACCTAAACACATCATATCACCTAGTAAGGCTAAACCACCGGCGGCGCCTAGAATGGCTCCTTCACCTATAAATAGCAAACCGCCTGCTCCGACTCCACCACCGAGCAGAACAGTATCAGAAACATCTCCGCCAGGTACTGTCACTTCACCTTCACGGCCTACGAGTCGAGAATTCGTAAGGCAAAACTCAAAAGATCTCATAATCGCTGCTCTCAAAAAAAGAAATTCTAAAACTGATCTGTTATGCCAAATTGACAACAAAAATGAGAAGATTGAACTTGCACCTGGGATCACTGTCGAGGGTACTGTCACGGATTTATAAAAAGCCAATGAAATTTGTAAAAAATATATTTAATCTCCATTGCATTGGAAGTCCACACACATTTTTTTTTTTCATTATATTATTATGGCATTACAATATTAATAATATTTCGACGATTAAGTTTTAAAGCCATAAGTTTTATGTAAGTCATAAGATTTCCTGTTATGAAAGTTTAATAATATCATATAAGTTTATTAATATCTTATAATTTTATCTCAATATAGTTAAATATACTGGATACAAAGATGCTTCTAAATTAAAGCGAATTATGGCGAAGTATTGTTGTATAACACGTTTTAGTTACAAAAATACATCGAATTGTATATCAAACTTAGCGTACCTTATTCAAAAATTGCTTTGGTAACTTAATGTACTTGATTATAAACTAGAATAGTGGTCAAAGAAGCCAATATTGTGGTCGATACGATTTTTCTTAAAATTTATTTTTGAAGCCATATATTCAAAAAAATATTTCGTCTTACATGTATGGTTGTTGAATGCAATGTTTAATAGGATATTTTTAATTCATCTTAGTAAGTATTTCAATGGTTTAAGTGCAATTCCTTTATAATTTTATTTAGATTTTAATCGAATTAGATCGTAAGTTACAACTTACGATAGAATTTTACCAACGATTGTCCCTGAACTTTAAATATATCCCCTATCAAATGTAAAAGATGGTAGGAAATCTATGTTACAATATTATGCTTTCCATCATATTATTACACTGAAGCTCGATTGAATTATTTGTACAATTTGATATGTTCATTTTAACAATTATATTATATCGAATTATTTTATACCTTGTCAGAATTGTGAGATGAATCATGTTTGGTCTGAGGGGAATCCACAATAGTTTTATAATTATCTCTGGTACTTATAGATATATATAAGAATCAACAATATATTTACCATGTTTGTTTGGGTATGAGTTCATTACCAGACCAGTCAAGTGGTCGAATCGGTACATCGATATGATTGGCTCTAATAAGGACTACGAGCTAGTTCCATCTTCAGTACCGTGATCATTTCGCTTGAAACAGCGCGAAGCATTGGATAAACACACCCAAAGAAACATTGCAAATATCCCATTGATTGTTATGTTGTATATTCTTATGTTATGTTGATTGTATAGTTACGACCATGTCAATCTAATTGTAACATCATACATCTCTGCTCTCAGTTATTCTTACAATTATTACAAGAACCTATCGTATAACCCGTTCCATTAAAACTGTTTTCTTTACTGCTTTTTCCAAAGATAGAGAGGCGCATCTATCGATTTTGTTATAGAAGTAATTGAATCAGGAAAGTAGGCGTGATCGAGTTTCCATCACAAAAATATTGAAACAAAACGCCACCAATGATTTAGTTTGTTTTGATTGGTATGTATACGCCTCTTTTTAGCGGCGGCATGTTTATATAATTGACTGTAACTTTCGTTAATTTATGTTTTAAATTCTATTTATAGATATTCTAGCGAAAATTACAAAATGTGTGAAGGGTTTATACAAATTCTTAATTTACCCCGTTCTATAATTTAATTATTACGTGTTACAAGGCATTTAATTTTATAATAATTGTTAAATGTGTTTCATTTCAAGACCACAAACTTCCAACTGCCTAATATGTTAGATCACGTAGAAAATATAGTATACAATACAATAAAGTACCAAAATATAGCATCTACTTCATTTTAAAACTTTTTTTCATATATATTCTTTTTAATATAATTTAGGCTTTTCAATACTGACCGATCTCCTTATTGCCAATACTTTGCTATATCTAAAAATCACATCCGAACGTTATTGCCGAATAATAATTGACTTAAAACTACAGTTTAGAAAAATATATTAATAAGTTACAAAAATATCGATGCTTACAACTAACCACGTAAATAATCTTAAGCTCTATGATTCAGTCAGTGTGTCAAAGTGTCTCCATAAGGAATAAAGGATAGAAAAATAAAACGTTATTTTATGAAAGGTAATCCAACAGGATTCCTATAACGGTTACATACAGTTACGTACATTTAGGTAAAGTTACTTACAGTTACGTAAAGTTACGTAAAGTTACGTACAGTTACGTACAGTTACGTACAGTTACGTACAGTTACGTACAGTTACGCACAGGTACGTACAGTTACGTAAAGTTACGTACAGTTAAATACCAACAAAAACATGAGTTTGATAATATAGATGGCCTCTACATAAACTGACATTCTACTATCGATAACGCTAGTGCAATTGTCTAATGTGACATTAACAATAACACAAAATTAAGGCGAGTTTTAGTAACTACCTGTTTTTTTTCTCATTCGCCATCATCACAGTCACAGTCACAGATGCAATATGCACACAACATCAGTCACAGATGCAATACTCCTTATTGCATCTGTGACTGATGTGAACTCAGAGGTCTGCCTGTCGCCTTTTCATCCCCCGGCATTTCAAAATCATTGGCACACATGTCATACCCCACGATATCGTGCCAGAACTTCTTGGAACTAGCCCTCACAATTTAGTGTGGGCGCCCCTGCCTGTCACTTTTACCCATCCTTGTATAACGAAATCTGCAGATAACGAATAAAAACGCTTCGAAGTAATTCCGTTATTACAAGTAGAATGTCACTTTATCTACAGGCCCATTACTAGTTAGTAATACTATGTTCTTCAAGCATTAAATGCTAGTTCTTTTTATAGGATTAATTTAAATAACTGAATTTAATAACTGATTATTATTAATATTATATCGAAAACCTTAAGACGAAACCATCTTGTCTAACGCGTAACTAGAAGACTGCGTAAGTTATTATACGACTATTAATTTATTGCTTTGAGATCATCACAAACCTATAGTTATTATAATTTACATTTACGTATAAACACCGTGTTATCAGATTTATTACTAAAGTTAAAAATAATATTAAATATTTAAAAATAATATCAGATTACATTCAATTTTGACTTTATATAAAACTCATGTGTGTTTAATAATTAATTCAATTAGATATAATAAATAAAAAAAATATACGATTTCATCGGGTAGTTTCACAAATGATAGAATTCGTGGTCAAGTCAAACAGCTACATTTTTTCAATGAATTTCAGTACGTAAAACGTCAAAACTCAGTATACCAGTGTCGTGGGGTCTCTAAAAATTATTCCTACAGGCTTGCTCTGCAAAATGAAATTCTGAATCTGATATTTAGTAGCCGAAATTCAGTATCTGAAACCAGAACGCCCATGCAAACTTATCGAACGATCATCGTTCGATAAGAGGTAAAATTTTTCCCACCGGCTTCCCTTTTGAAAACTCTCTTCCTCCATGACTGCAGTTGAATTGAAGAGTTTTATGACTAATGAGAGCGAGCCAAAGTAAGGAACATTGAAAGCCAAGGTAATGTTGAGAAAAGGAGTAGTCCTATAAAAAATGGTTCTTGAAAACTTAAAGTAAGTGTAAAAACTAACGTTAAATATTACTGGCCATGTTAAAGTCAAATAATGCCTGTACTGGCCTTGTGATTAGATCACAGAATCTCCAAGCAATATTGACTATTTCGAACATTTAGTATGGATTTATTTATATTTAGTCATTGTTACCTAATTGCTATTATAATATAAGAATACTAAAAGAGATAATAAATAATAATAAATGTCTTGTTCTTTCCCTTGCTGTTATTTTTATTTACCTATCAATTTCACCACAAATAGATTAGTGCTTTGTGGCGACTCGTTGTAAAGACTCGAGGCAACTGAAAGCAGCGATGACAACCATTTGTTCACCCCAAACTTGGTTGGTTGGCAACGATTGGTCAACAACCATTGGCTGACAAACATTGGTCGACAACCGCTCGTTGATACCCGATTAGTGGAATTTTCAACATCGCGCAAATAAGCGTTCAAGTAATGCATTGTTAAAACGGTGGTTTTAACAACGACAGTACTATAACTTAAATCAGGGAAGACAAACACTAATCAAAATGACTGGACCTTGTAATTTCATGCAAATTTTAACAGGACTGTCTGTAATGATATTTATTAAAAGCTTTTTGACAGTATACTACCCTACACTATAAAGACGCCATCGAAAGAATATGCAAGACGTCCAATCGATGAAAATAGGCAATCCGGTTTTCGAAAAGGCTTATTGATCACTCGTAATTAAAGTTAGATATAATAGTATAACCCTATCTAAACAACCCTATTGAGATACGGTTATACCCTACCATACTTGACAAATACAATATCCAACCCGTTCTATAATATTTTTCAAGTATCTAAATATCACTAATCGAGAGAAAGACAATAAACACACTCTGTGATTAAAAGGCTAGACTTTCGTGAGATGAGAAAGATATCAATGAGGGTGTATACAATTTTGAAAACATTTTACAACCTTATAAAAAATATTAGTTTTCGTATAAATATCATTCAAAAATCATTTTCACACTGGTAACTTTTTTATCAAATATAGCAAACATTGCCAGAAAATAGAAAAAATGACGTCAGAAAAGTTTTACCTGACAGAAACCTTATCTTATTAGACCAGTAATTGAGTGACGTTTGGTTCATTGAGCGTAAGTACAGCGTGCGCTTCAACCATGACGACGAGCGAATTGCGCGCTTCTTCGTGCGGGACACCGTGGGCGCGCGTCGCGTGGCTGTACCATGCGCCTGTTGACGACAACACGGACACGCACCATTTGCACGACAGTCTAGAATCAAACAGACAGAAATATTATGTAAGGACCATAGGCATTTATTGTTTCAAGTTGATTTTTAATAGTAATAAAAAGCTATGTTATGCTGTTGGCGCCGCAAGTAGTGACCACGTGCCATTACCGTTTAGATAAAAGAACAAATACCTAGAATATCTACATCAAAAGTTCATATTTTGGGAAAACATACTAACCAAGCTTTGGAACATAGTCAAAGAAAAGACATCGATGTCAGACCATCATAATGAAACCTAGACCTTATGCAGCTCTATGATTATTTACCTTATTATGATATTAGAATAACATGGTCATTTAAACTGCTAGTATAAAAATTACAAGAAATTTACCATGTCTGTTGATAACCCCATTGACTTCTATAATGGTATACTAAAAATTACCTGTTTGTGACATGTCTAGATTTCACATGTCTCCGCCTATACCCCCAACTGTTGTAGACACGAGGGCAGAAGGGGCATGGAAACGATGGATCTGTAAATATATTCAAAAAGGTGGTTACTACATATTTGCATTAGAAAACATAAAAATTAAGTGATCAATCTCTGATAGAAGCAGTTAATATCTCTATCTCTCACACAGCTCTATGTTTGTAGAACTCCTATGCATGGTGTAAGAGGAACACTCCAGAAGCCGAAGACCCTTGGTAATAATCCTGGTACACAATAAATTTGCATTAAAAAAAATTACGCCACGGATTTTTTTTTTCGCATTACTTACTGTATATCGTATCAGTAAAGTTAAATGAAACGAACATAAGAAAATGATAAAAAAATTGCCGCACCATACTTTTTGAATGCTGCTAAATGCTAATGAAAATAATGTGATAGTACAATTAAGAAATATATTCTTTGTACCCTTGTATAACCACAGTCACAAATTTGTTCATTATAGTCAGACCACGATTGCTATGCTGTACTCATGACGCGCAGTACGTGTCGGAGGGAATATCGAACGTTGTCGCCCCATCGAGCGGGAGCGGTACAGCAGTTGCGACCATTAGGATGCCTCAATTTATTGTAACCAAAACTTACATTACCTTTTTAAAGTAATGAAGCAATGGCTTTGCATTAAGATGCAACTCTACCTAATCCTATACCTAAATAAGATAAAAACAGTAACTTACAACTACCTTTACAATTCTGTGCCTCGCTAGAAACAGAATTAAGGTTTTCTGTTTTGATACTCAGCGACTCAATCTTCGTTCCACTCTGCAATACGGTTTCCACTTCTTTGTCAATTTCTGTAATTGGATCAACATTGTTTGTATGGCTCTTCTCGTTCAAGCACGGTTGTGTGCTGCTCACTTCACTTTTGTCGATGCGTTCACTGATGCACAACCTACTAGAACAGTTTTCGGGACTGATATTGTGTTTTTTATCAGTACAATCTTCAAGCAGTGCGATGTCGGTATCATTTGTATTTTCACCAGAGTAATCCGTAAGTGGAGATTCAATGGGTTCAATTTTGAGAATAATGTTCTGAAAGGAACACAAATAGTTAACCCTATTGAATAAGAACTTAACGCATGGGACATCTGATTGAGATATTACAGTAAAGAAAAAGTAAAAACTGTAAGTATTGACATAGTATGTTTTAATGAAGAAAAGGTTTGTGCTTGTGACAATTTGCAAGCAACAAAAATATTATATATATTTTCTTAATTCTACTAAGATTTTTTCAAAGATGACTAATAAGCAAAATTACTATTATTCCCGTTAACACCTCCAGCTAAGCTAAAAGCTATTTAGCTTAGGTTAGGAGAGAATTTATGAAGTTAACACCATAGCCAGAATTTAAACATAGGACCTCTTGATTGAATGCCCGAATTATCCTGTTTATTGCAATGAAGCACTCCGGAGTAAAACAAACCGTGTACTTACATTATCTATGTGTTTTTCAACTGATGAAGTTAAATTTGCTGAGTGTTTCCCATTATCTGAGCAAAGTTTATGTGCGTCTGTCTCTACATGGACAGTACATTTCTTGCACTTATTGTTGTTATTATGTTCAGCAGTTTTGCGTTTCCTGGATTGGACAGTCTGTACTGTTGGCTTCTGGAAATAACAACAATAACATAATTATTATTTTATATTAGTATGTTTTAATAATGTAATAGGGGAATGTGGCGAAGTCCTGGATTTCAATAATAAATATTATTCTTATTATCAAAATTAGAAAAATTATGCATGCTGTCTATTCAAATCGATTGTAGATTAGTAAAAATGAAAAATCCAAATGGGACATGAACCCGTAACCAGTTCCTTTCAGGCAAAGTGCTATTGCCACCTGATCTACCAGGCAGGTCTTGTCTAAAGCAAATCATGTCCACGTTTTAGTCACAGTAAGAGTTCCTCACTTCATTTGAAAACAATAAATATAGTATTGTAATGCAATACTATAGAGTTGATGAAAAATGCAATAAATGCCAGTCAAGCATAGGATATGTCGATACATAGTGCTCCATTTTATGATACAGATAGAATTTAATATATGATTTTGCTAATTCTTAAGAATGTGACTATAGAACCCCAATCCATATTATGTATAAGAATATTCTTCATAATAAAAGTAAAATGAGGTTACACATACATTGATCTTCTTAGTTGCTTGATCCTCAATTACAGCAATATCACCATCAGTGGTGTTGTCACCAGAGTCGGTCAGCGGGGACCCAACAGACTCATATTTTGAACTCTGAAAAAACATTTTATAAAGCTATAGAGTTATAAGTCTCAGCAGCAATGTAAATTCTATATTCTCAAAAACATTAACATAACACCAATTATCATTGCATTAGTTCCAGTCGCATCTGAAGCTTACTGACAAATGCTGCCGATTGTTGTTATTAATATAACAATTTATTATTGTCAGCAGCATATTTTTATAATAATTTATGAAAACTTTTACTCCCTTTGCCTTACAAGGAGCTATGGAGTTTGTAAGAATAATTTCAAAAATGAGATTTATTTTTTTAATCTGCTATTTCCTAAAGGGCAGAGGAACTTTCTAATGTCCAAAAAATTAAGTTAAATACAGATACAACTTATATCTATATCTTATATCATACTATTATTGAAGTTATGAGTTTGCATGATACAAAACTTACATTATGACTGTTATCAGATTTGCCTTGTACTAATGAACACTTCTTGCATCTGACTGTGCTATCTTCTTGTTCAACTTTCTTGCGCTTCTTTGGCAAATTGGTGGAAGATTTCTATAAATTAATAACATTCTTATAATAGTTGTTAAATTCATAATAAATTTAATTCTGTACACAATTCTCGTTATTTGACATTGATATACAGTAATATTAGGTGTAGAAGCATGATATCAAAGGAGTGCTATTATATTATGGTACTCATACTATGTGTGTCCTGTGTCACGACTGCTATCAACTTGCTTCCAGTATGGTAAATTAAGCAGTGTCCTCTGTAGCTGTGTGTGTATGTGTAACACTGTACAGTGCATGGCATCTAACTTGGCAAGGCTTTGTAGTAGTTGGGTTACCCATCATCATACACTTAAGAGGCACAAAAAGTGCTTGTCATTAATCTATTCATTCACCAGAATGCCATCATTTATTTTGAACCATGTCTGCTTTACTGCAAAAGAGACCCAAAAATCGTCTCAGATGCGCTGACAATTCTTACCAAGTTACTTGCCGATTACTGTAACAGTCCTGAAGATACCTCATATAGACGTGAAACATATGTCAAGATTTGTTTTTCGTACTTTCGAGTGCAATCGATATTGCTAGGATTGTTATAGGTACTGTGTGTTGTGTGGTGGGTTCCCTTACCTCTCCCATTATATTCTTTAGTATTTCAGTAGTGATCTATGCATGAAAACAGTATGGAATAATATATACTAACATCATCATCACGAACAGTTTCGCTGCCAGTGGACAAACCGCAAATCCTTAAAGTTTCTGCAGTTTTCAACAACACTGGCAAGAATTCTTCAGTCACATTTACTTCGCCATTGTACATGAATGTCAATAGTGTCCGCAGAGCCGCTGTACTGATGTCATGGAGTACTATAATAGGATCCTTGTGGGGGTTTTGCTGAGAAAATACGTGTGGGCGTTAGACTAAACTTAAACGTAAAGAAACCATTTAAACGCAACATGGCGTATTCACACTATTTTACCTGGAATATTGTCCTGAATACTGGACTGTTCGCCGATAATATAACCTTGTGAGCCTTAAAACAATGTCCTTCTGATACCAAAGTTACATCCGACAGGCCTTCGTCTTTGAATAATTCTTTCACATTTATCAGTATGTTATTCTGATAGCCATTCCATTTTAAACTGATTTCTTGATTTGCCATAATGTAGCTTTCATGTAAGCATGTGGAAATTAATTATGTATCCGTAAATCTAACTACTTTTTACTTTACAAATAAGAAAATGCACTACACGAAAACAATAACGCAAATAAATTAATTTATTCTACATACTGTTCCACAGATTACATAAAACATAGATTCGTTTCGTTTGTGCCACAGACTTAAAATACACGTAGGTCCGTCCAATAAAGTATGACTCGCTGCATTCGAATAGAATACTTGATACGAATACTTACAGTCGATTAAAGGCACTTAAATTAAAAGCTTTTAACAATACGAAGAGCCAAAAAGACCAAGCATACCTTCGAATAGAAGTAGGTGGTAATAATGGGAGGTAAGAAGTGATTATTAAAAATGTTACAGACACAAACAAGCGTAGCCTACTATTTGTCGATCGTGTGAGTTGCAACATTTAGAAATAAAGTTAAATACGCCCAAATCAAAACTCGGCGACACTAACCTCACTTTCCGTCATTTCATTCAGGTCAGCGACTGTGCAGGTGTGGAGGTAAAGATCTCGACAGGAGGTGTTCCATCGACTGCAGTAATGCACCATTGTCACAGCCTCCACTCCCCGTGTGCAGATAACCCCATTTTACCTGGTTCGCATTACAGCAGTTGACCCAAAACCTCAACCTATTTGGGGACTTCCAGGTGGTCCCTTCCAGTTTATGTCCGGGTTGGATGTTGTGGAGGGGGTAGGTACATTTTTCGTGAGCCACCTCTGGTGTCGAACGCTGTCAGGTTGATCCAGTGAGTGACGTGCGTCTATCTCCTGTTTTTTTCATCTCAACCTCACATGCAATACCGTGTTCCTTGATTTAAAAAGCAACTTTTGCAGAAGTTCTTTATACTGTATGGGGGTTTAGGAGGAGTTATGGGGCGACAACGACAATGTTTTCAGCTGAAACATTTAGGATATGATTCCTCACAAGGGTGTTTGCTAGGTCTTCTGTTCAAAAAACTACTAGTAATACTATTATGACTAACAAATCGATTCTTCTGGGAATGAATGACTAGGTTTGGGTGGGAACGCAAAAAAGTGTCCCTGGGGTCCACTGGGTCCGCGGTTAGGTAAGCATCGTGCGCGAGGATACCGTCGTCGCGTACCTATGCGGCGTAATATGTCAGGATTACACTCTAGTTTATACAAACACTTTGAAGCTAATGTTCCAAAAGGACGGTTTCAACACGGAAACTATCTTGATTTAATAATTATAAGTATACATAATAATAAATGACAGGAAACACTGCTAACACATGGCTAACACGATCTCACCCCAGGATTTTTGACTCTGAGTCGTACGTAACCGCGTGTTATGGTATGGCTTAAGTAGAGCCGGTTTGTAATAAATTAGCGATCAATGCGACGAACACGCCCGCGTGCCACTTGGTCCCTCGAGCCCCTAGTTTGCCTTTAGGATAGTCCACCACTGATTTGCGTAACACATTTTTAGCTTTTCGCAGTAGAGTAGCATACAAGACGCCGATGCGAGTGGTAGTGCTATTAATAGTTTACATTTTTTTGTTAACACTTCGTGAAATATAACTGATTTACCGTTATGTTTCAGATAGGTAGGTACTTACCTACAATATATATCTCGATAGAGGTCAGGAGAACGAGGTCAGCCTCGAATTCGGCATAACCTCCCCAACCGGCTCCAGTGGGGAAGGGATAAGGGACCCGCGGGGATTTATCGCTAGATTAAAAAAAAGTCTACAAGGAATTCATGGGTATCACTAAAACAGGTGTCTAGTGTTGTAACTTTTATCTAACCTTGATAATTATAATATTGATAACAGTAAATAGATACTTACTGTAGTTTCGAAATTTCAATAAAGGAATCATCGATAACAGTAATTTATACATTAAAGATTTGCTATAGTAGTCCCGCGGCTCTACTTATGTACTTAGGTTATTTCAACCATACTTATCCATAACCCAAGCTCTAGATTTGCCGGATATGCGTGTGTAACCTAATTATGGATTACTTACCTATCTGCCTATGTGACGTGGCGGTAGTGATCGCTACTGCCGCACAGGAGGCGCGGGTTCGATCCCGGCTCAGTGCAAATATTTGTATGCATGGCTATGGCTATATGCACTGATTGTGCCTCGGATTACTCGGATTACTTTAAGCCGTCTCAATGTTCCGGTTCCGGTTGACATACGAACATCTATGGCAGTCGTTATAGGTAGTTGGAGCCCTCAAAAGTCCGACTAGCCTAAATAATAATAATAATAATATAATAATAAAATGGCGATATCGCCAATTTGGTTGTGGAGGTCCGATGGCAGTCGCTTCACGGAAAATATCGAAGTTCAGCCGCATCTGAATTAGACTAGAAAGCCAACCTCAACTGAGTTGGGAATAGGCTCAGAGAATAATAACTTAGCTACCTGTCAAACCGTAGGTACTAGCTCAGATAAGCGCCCACTAGTCTGTATTTAGATAGGTCCTGGGCAGTGATACTAAAATATTTTGAGAAATCGTCAAAGTATTTTAAGTAGGTACTTATACAAACACACAAACAGATTTTAAACTAGTATCAGTAGTATCTTAAACAGAAATCCTCGAAGTTCCGGAAATATAGGTAAATTATAAGTGGGTCATTTAACAATAAGCCGTACATTGCCCTGAAAATGAATTTACTCGTATCACTTCTAATCAAATAATCTAAGCCCTTGTGAAACTATTGTTTTATTTAGTTAACAATCTATCAACAGCGCCACTATTAGCACTTCATTTAATATAAAATGACCGAATAGGACTGTTCACTTGTTACCATAACAATAATTATTGGTTAGAGATGTTCTGTTCGACAATAATAACGTTTGCAATAGTCATAGTGATTTTTATACAAATCGTTCAGGCGCTGGAATTGAATATAAGTAATCTTGATATTTTAGAAGATGCTCGGCTTGATACTGTAAGTTTTATATATATTATAAATATAGGCTGGATTTCAACAAGTAACCGCGGTAGCCTAGTGGTATGGGTAATGGACTGCTGAGACGAGGTTTCGATCCCAGGTTTTACCATGGCATACACCAATGCCTTTT
The DNA here is from genome assembly GCA_963691645.1 of Pelosia muscerda. NCBI lineage: Eukaryota > Metazoa > Arthropoda > Insecta > Lepidoptera > Erebidae > Pelosia > Pelosia muscerda. The sequence continues at coordinate 5,497,839 of OY829100.1, forward strand.
CGATGCTTTTCGAAGTTATGTGTGTATTTATCGCAGGTTTATAAGTACCGAAAAACGTAAAGTGGCGAAATGTGGGTGCTAGCACCTGTGCCTACCCCTTCGGAGATATAGGCGTGAGTTTATGTTATATAATGTATGTATGTTCACATAGGATTTCACCAGTGATACTAAGTTCAACCGAACTAAGTTCTCAAAAAGTTAAATTCATTGAGTAAACATGCGGTAAAATAAAATTAAGTTAGCTTTGACCGTTACTATCGTTGGTGAAATCCAGCCTTAAAAGGTAAGATAAGTAAATAATTTAAAAAACTGTAAAATAAAATAATAAAAGCAAGCAAAATAAATAATAGTGGGTACTACATACGTATAAACATGATTACAATGGAGTATACGGCTCACCTTCAGCAACTAAAGACCTGAAGATGGCGTGCGTTTTAGTGGGTTTGAGTCCGACATATCCTCCCCAATCGGCTTCGGTATGGAGGTAACCATGGAAATTTTTCGCACGATACAAAATAATGGTCTACTGACCGCCGAAGTGTGACGCCGCTAACGTTGCAAACGTCCATAGGCCGCGGAAGGTTACCACTTTCCATTAGGTGGCTAGTGTGCTTGTCTATCGCCTGAGTGGTATAAAAGAATTAAAGCCCCAGTTAATATTTTTCTCTAGAGGTCGTTTCAAATTCTGATTTCAAATGGTAACAATGTTCTATATGGTAAGTAAATATTATATTGTGATTGGTACCTATACTTAACCTATTTTGATAAAACGTTGTCTTTGGTTTGAGTGTTCTTAACAGTATACCTACCTGCTTCTACTAGTTCTACTTACAAGTAGCAATAAAAGAGGGCAATAAATAATAGTACGAGTCAGCCAGTTTAGGTATGTTTAGGTAGGTCCCAAGGTGACGAGCCTATTGCCATTAACCGAGCACTTATAAACCTGCGATAAATACACACATAACTTCGAAAAGCATCGAAAAGTAATTTGTGTGTGCCATGGTAAAACCTGGGATCGAACCCGTGACCTCGTCTCAGCAGTCCATTACCCATACTACTAGGCTAAATTTAATTGTATGCGTATTCGAGTAGGCTCAACATAGTTTTATAAAAATTCAGCTTCGTTTTGTTGCAGTTTTCCTTGATAAAAAAATATGGGTATCCATGCGAAATCCATCGGGTAGTCACAGAGGATAAGTATATCTTGGAGATGCACCGAGTGCCTCATGGACGGAACCATTCTGGTGCAGAACCCAGGGGAGTTGTGTTCCTCCAGCATGGTCTCCTGTCTTCTTCAGCTGAATGGGTGCTCATGACCCCTGGCAAAGGATTCGGTAAGATACATTGAATTAAAATGGTAAATGGCACAGTTTTTTTAAAAAAAAATATATATAATGGGGGAGTGAGGAGGGCCCACCGCTCACCCGCGGTTCAACACTCCAACAATATAATATATTGGAATGACAAACCACCCTCTTCAAAGCACGTAAAAAAAAATTTTTTTTGTTGAAGTGTTGAACCGCGGGTGAGCGGTGGGCCTTCCTCCCTCCCCCAATATATATTTTTTTGTAATGGATTTCCGCCAGATAACGCCTACATCTATATCACCATTTTTTTTTGTAAAACTGTATGAAGTGGGTGTGTGAAGCGAAGACCATAGTAGGTACCTATACTTCTTCTTCGAGCCAATAGTTCGAGTGCATCGTTATACATGGTGTTAGGAAAACGCTCCCGAAGTCGAAGACTCATAGTAGTAGTCCGGGTACACTACATGCATATTGGCATAAAAAATTACGATATGGCAATTTTTTTATTCTCGCTTGACTCGCATTATAGCGCTATTTGTTATCTTATGCAGTACCTAATGTTTTTTGAGAAATTCTTGTTTCATTTATAGCTTTACTTACATTATGAAAAGTGAATATCGCTAGTTAAACGGTATACAAATTCAAACCAAAAACAGTAAAAAAATTACCAAATCGTAATTTTTTTTTAAACTTCAGTGCATAAGAAAAAGTTATTATAACTATACACAGCATGCTGTATACAGGACTAATCCCACAAAATAGACATTCATATAAAACATATTTGCACTTAGCGGGAGTCGAAATAAATACCGCTATGTCATACTTTATTTAAACTAGCCCGTCAATTTCTACACGACTCACCAGATACACAGTAGTACCTACCTATAATAAGTTGTGTAGATCAAAGAAAAGATGGATGGATTGTATGAAAGAGAATATGGCAAAGAAGGGAGTGGCAGAGGAAATGACATCTGGCAGAAATATTTGGAGAGAATGACATGTTATGTTAACCCAAACAATTGGGACAACGGCAGGTAGATGATGAATCATTGTTTCAGCCTACATACTGGCAGATGCCGGTTACGATGTATGGATGGGAAATGCCCGGGGTAACACCTACTCTCGGGACCACGTCAATTTAAAACCAACATCGTCAGCCTTCTGGAAGTTTAGCTGGCACGAAATAGGTTACTACGATATACCAGCTATGATCGACTACATCTTGGAAGAAACTGGGGTTCCGAAGATACAGTACATCGGCTTCTCACAAGGAACCACGGTGTTTTGGGTGATGATGTCTACAAGACCGGAGTATAATGATAAAGTTTCTGCAATGCAAGCTCTTGCGCCTATAGGATATGTTGGGAATATTAGAAGTCCTTTGATAAAAGCTATAGCACCATTTACTAATTCTCTCGAGGTAAGCAAGTTCTCTCAAAGTAAGCCGTATCAGAATACTACTATATAATGTTATATTGCCCAACTACGGCGTAGCAGAAGAGGTTTAGGCATTTAATTTATTTGTATGTCTTTTTCTATGTTCCATTGTAGCCCCTAAATGGCTAAACCGATTTTTATGAATGACAATGAATCTTACGGGTTAGGACCGCTTCCTCTAGAAATTGGGAGGTCAGATAAAATATAAAAAACAAAATGGCAGATATTTTTACGCCGAATGTAACCTTTTCAGAGTAGTAGGTACTATATTTGGCTTTTAAAATTTACTAAATATTTACTTAATTTTCAGACGATTACAAAAATAATAGGAGCTAACGAATTGTTGCCGAACGGTGTCGTGAATGATCTCGCAGGGCAGAAACTGTGCGTAGAGGAAGCAATTACACAGGTTCTCTGCACAAACTTACTGTTCCTTATCTGTGGATTCGACGAAGATCAGCTGAATACGGTTGGTTAATCTAATTTATAATAACTTCCTTTTAGTTAGGCAATTGGCATCACGTAGCAAACTGGTTAGTATAAAGTGCGAGAACAGTCTTACCAAATAATCGCCTCACGTAATATGTTTGGCTTGTTAGCAGTCAGACTGGAAAAAGCGACCCCCGGACTCCAAGGTGAAAGTTTGAAAATGGAAAAGTAGAAGCGACTGGGGCTAGCGCTAGATGCAGAAAAAATAAATCCTAAACTCTTTTTTCAGACGATGCTACCAGTAGTTCTGGGCCACACTCCAGCAGGAGCTTCCACCAGACAATTCGTACATTTTGGGCAACTGTATAATTCTAATAAATTTGTCCAATTTGATTACGGCCTGATTAGAAACAAACGTCGATACGGAACCTTCAAACCACCAGCATACAACCTTTCAGCAATAAAGACACCTATTTTCTTCCATTATGCAGAAAACGATTGGCTCTCTACACCAGTTGACGTCAAGAGATTATCGGACGCAATACCATCGTCACTAGGAATATACAGGGTGCCTCTAGCTAAATTCAATCATTTGGATTTCATATTCGCCATTAACGCACCAGAATTAATTTACAATCGTTTATTAAATATTATGATACAATTCACATAAAATATTAATAATAAATAGTCATCACCAAATGCCTGCTCCCACAGTTATTGAATATGTATTAAGAATTAAAAGATATAAAACATTACACCTAAGATTTTTCTTTCATTAGACCCAGAATCACGAAACAGACGTCATTTCACCGTTTGGATATTAGTTCCTATAACATTTCATGATATCAAGATCTCTGAAAATGAATGGTAAGGAGAATTTTTATGATGAACTTACTGAAAGCTGCGATAAGGTATTTTTTTAGTTCAAGCAGTTTTTTGAGATGAGTCGTTATAATTTATACAGTATTGAGACATGCACAAAACCAAATATTTGTTAGTCTAATGTTATGCTCTCACTCTTTCTTCCCGTAGATCGCCTGTGAAATAAAATATTTAAATATTACTCCATAAAATAATGAAATACGCAACATATTTGAACTTTAAGAACTTTAATCTGTATATACCTAAATAAAAATGAATCGCGAAATATGTTGCTAAACGCAAACGCAACGGCTGGACCAATTCGAATAATTATTTTTGTTATTTATTCCTCGAGTCTAAGAGTTAGTAGCAGCTAGGTCAATTAATGAATTTTAAGTTCCTAAGGACTGAATGTCTTCGACTAAATATAATACTACCAAAGTCATATATGGGTGCACAAACAACGGCTATAGCAACGCTATTTGCTCAACTTTTGCAATAATTACAAGGTAACTTACTTATCATACTGTGCCCCCTTAAAGTCCTGGAACGAGTAAAAAATAAATAATAAACAAAAATGCTTGAGGATGAAGTCACTTTCGATTTTCGAAAAGAAGAAGTTAAATTTAATAATACTTACAAAGCCAGAATCCGTATGTGTTAAAGTTGTTTTAGAGCAAGATGTATCTGATTTACAGCCATTCATTTTGTGATAATCCGCGTCAATATCAACACAGGTATGTTTTCTGTCAACTAAGCTCATTTCTCTTGTCATAATTGAGCCAAATTTGCTCTGGACTGGAACATAAATACTCATTCTTTTAATTCTACCTACCATTTTTTAGCACTTGAATAAATTATTAATTAATAATGTCTATGTCTGAAAATAAGTCATTAATGAATATTTACGTTTCGTTAGTAATAATAGAGGATCCTCCTTTTTGCAGTTGGAATCACTTGAATTCGACTCCTCCGATGCGTTAGTTTTGTGAAGAACTTGTAATAGCGAAATATGTTTGTAACTCTAAAACATTAAATATCTTCGAATTATGTAAATCCATGCCCCTAACACATTATATTTTACATAAATAAAGATTTCATTTGCTGTAACAATGACCTCAATATCTCTACTATCGGAAAGCGAAATATACTAGCGAAACTAGCGAGACGAGCAAAATTATTTAATTTTATGATTACCTACTGACTTATCGATCGGGATAATTGTTTTGAGCTATAATTATAAAATATATATATGTGTGTAATTATTAAAGTAAAAAATGAATGTAGTAGCTACCTCGTTCTTACAATTTTTCATAGTTATTATAATTTCTGAATCAACACGTTTGATTGGAGCTACAAAACAATTTTCTTCACCTTCATCAAAAGGCTTTGGTAAATTTTCTATATTATAACAATTTTCAGGCGCCACCATTGACGCGCAAGTGCAATGAGTCCACCATTGCTTGTTATACACATTTTGCAACTTCAGTTTTAAGGAGGCATTTTCTTCTGTTAATTTTTCTATCTCTACGTCTTGTGCATGTGATTTTTCTTTTAAATGATTTAAATTAACTTTTATTGCAGCTATTTCATCATTCAAACTTGTGCATTCGCAACTTGCATCAACCGTTTTCTGTTTCAATATTGTGTGTTTACTGAATTTTCGACTGTGTGATGCTGCTAGCTTAAGCCGACGAGTATTTGTGATAGCATTTGATAAGCATCGAGAGTCAATAGTTTTGGGACATTTTACACCGATTGCTCCTTTGCTTGATTTAAGGCTCAATCTGCTGAGAGATTTAAAGGGATCTTTACATTCATTGAGGTCACCTATTTCGTCCAAGTTTACGTCAAATGGAGAGCAGTAATTGTCTATTTTTGTTTTAACTCTCCATGGAAAAGCATTACGATTCAAAAAATGTGTGATGTTTTTAACAAACATCGCTTGTTGAATCATTTCAGTCTGCCAAACTTTAGCCACACAGCGCACACAGTCTTTGTAATTATGACCTGTTTGAGCAGCGAAATTGTCTTTTTTCGATACTTTAATTCTAAATAGCTTTTCAATTATTATTGTCCAAAACATCTTGATACTTTTTAATGCCTCTAAACATGTTTCACAAGGCCAATGACTTGTTTCAAATTCCTCCTGGTGAAAAATGTTGGTAATTATTACAAGATGTTAGAATATATAGATTGATGTAGTAAATTAACTCTAAATTCTTGTGATTGGATGTTTATGTGAATAAGTGACAAATTATGTGAATTGTCTAATATGTTATAAGATTCCCTTCTAACATATTAACATATAGATCTCAAAAGAAGACTGAATCAAATCATTAAGAATAGCAGTTGCTATTTTTAATGATTGACGAAAAATGTAAATTCCAAAACTCCATACAAAGTCAATTGAATACGACTCTCTCCTGAACAACTTTACGACAAATATCGCATACCTCGGACAATAAAGGCGTGTATACATATACGCGATTTTTTTATTATTTCGCCATTCGATGTAAAATACTTCGACTCATGTTCCATATTTTTTTCGTAATTTTCCTTACAAAATCCATGAAAATAATTAAAAAAAACACAAAAGCTACTTCTGTAAGAAATGTCATAATTAACTGGCAAAGAAAACGCAAATATAGTTGCTCGATGCATAATTTATCTAAACCATTAACATTATGTACGTAATTGCAATCCAGTCTTTATTGATCCAGTCAAATTAAAAGATGTGTACTGGTAAGTTACTTACTCCTTTATTGCACGGTATATATTCGAATACATTTTTCGTAACTTCACTTAAGCGTCATTGTTAAACTTATTCTGAAACGTATGTGTACTCAATCCTTAATAATGTGAATTATGATGAGTTTAATTTAGGTTTTTTCTGCCCCAAAAAAGATATGTGCGAAATTTGTAGCGTGTATAAAAATGCAGACGAAGAAAGAAAAAAACAGTTGACAAGTGATTATGATATGCATCTTAAAAACAAGGAAACTGTAAGAGAACTTAAAGAAATAGAAAAGTTAAATTCCGACCCTAAAATAAAAACCATGGCGTATTTTGATCTAGAAAAGGTGTTTTCTATACCGCAATCACCGGTGGGGATTATTTCACTATCAAATAAAGTACCCAGTGCTGAAATTTACTATATACTACATTCTTCAGAAACATTACATGATCAGATACATTACATGTGCCATGCGCAGATAGGAAATCGTGGAGTCAATGAAATAGCCAGTTGTTTATGGGTATTTTCAGAGGTTTTTAACTCTTTTAATTTGCTTTAAATGTTAAATTTACACAACGGGTGGTTCGGCAGGAACTAAAGTGATTAGTATAGTATATCGACGATAGTGCTCAACCAGTGCGCTCCTGGTTGTGCCCAGTACTTATACGACTTTTTACGCTTTCTTACTCCAAGAGACGAGTCCCGGCTTCGTGCAAGACAGCATTCGTCAGGGTCCCTAAGAAAGGCGACCGAACAGACCTGTCCCATTACAGGCCTATCGCTATAACCTCCCTCCTCTCGAAGGTAATGGAGCGTGTTATGAACACACAGCTCCTGAGATACCTTGAAGGTAACGATTTATTGTCATAGTCGCTCAACCGATGACCTTCTTGTGTATCTCACAAACCGCTGGGCGCAAGCCATCGAGAGTCAGGGTGAGGCACTGGCTGTCAGCCTTGACATAGCTAAGGCCTTCGATCGGGTCTGGCACAGAGGTCTGCTAGGGAAGCTGCCATCGTACGGACTCCCAGAGAGACTGTGCGAATGGATTGCCAGCTTTTTGTCCAACAGAAGCATCCAAACCGTCGTCGATGGCAGTTGCTCGGACGGCATGAACATAACGCTGGTGTCCCGCAAGGCTCCGTCCGGTCCCCGACCATGTTTCTGCCGGATATCAATGATATGCTGTCTGATGACGCCATCCATTGCTATGCAGATGACAGTACCGGGGACGCATATTACACGGGCCGTGCAAACATCCCTCGCTCTGAAGTGGAGGAAAGTCGCGAACAACTTGTGTCTGAAATCGAGACTACTCTCACCAGAGTATCCGATTGGGGACGACTAAACAAGGTCCAATTTAACCCCACTAAGACACAAGTATGTGCATTCACCGCTAAGAAATCTCCATTTATTGTGGCGCCCCAATTCCTGAACACACCGCTCACCATCTCCTCGAGTATCGGGATCCTTGGTGTCAATATCTCCAGCGATGTCCAGTTCCGCAGTCAGAGTGCCGCAGTGGAGGACAAGGTTAGGCTGGCATCAAAGAAACTAGGAGTGCTTAACAGGGCGAAGCAGTACTTCACTGCGGAGCAAAAACTCGTTCTTTATAAGGCACAGATTCGGCCCCAAATGGAGTACTGCTGTCACCTCTTTGCCGGGGCGCCTGCATGCCAGCTTGGCCTCTTTGACTCGGTACAACGGCGGGCGCTGAGGATCGTCAACAATCCCATACTCTCAGGCGGTGAGGAACCTCTGAACATCAGGAGGGACTTCGCCTCACTGTGTTCTACCGCCTGTTATAATAGCCTGTGTTCAGAAGAATTGTTTACTTTGTATCATCGCACCGCTCGCCATAGAGAGGGAGTTCATCCTCACACACTACGGTATGAAAGGAGTTTCATCCTGCGCACGCTCATGCTGTGGAATGAACTCCCTGCCATGGTATTCCCAAGCGACTACAATATGGGGTTCTTCAAAAAGTTGCTACAGGGTAGGCAGCGCGTGTGTGACGCCTCTGGTGTTGCAAACGTCCATAGGCTACGGTGACCGCTTTTCATCAGGTGGGCCGTGTGCTTGTCTGCCACCTAAGTGGTATAAAAAAAAGACTTTTATATTAGTATTAATTATTTATATTATTATTATATTATTATTTTATATTATATTGATTGACGTGCTATGAGTTGATAATTATGTAAAAGTTCCTTACCAAAGTTTTGAAGATCGTTGCGTGCCATTCTGATTTTATTATTGTTTACATATAGCAATGGTTGTGGAAATATAATAATGAGAATTAATATTTTTCGTTTTGTAACTTTCATAGATATAAAAAATTGCTATAGGTAGTTAGCAAAATAAGTACAAAATGAAAAAATATTAAAAAATATATATAATCTTGTTTTATTCCTGCGATTAACCACCAAACTCTTTTTTATATATTGTACAGTAATTGTAAAATCATAACAAATTAAATACCCACGATTCTCAAATTAAAATGTGAAGTTATTTTTTGTTATTATGAAAATATAGGAAAATATGTATTACTCTGAAAAATATTTCGTCGTGCAATAAATATGCGTGTCACATACAATATAAAATTTTAATAAATTATCACTGCAATATATACTTATATAAACTTACTCATTATTTATTTTCAAAAATAAACGTGCTATAAGTACTTAAAACTAAAAGCTCCGAGGTATATCACGAGAAAAAACAAGCAATAAAAGCGTTTGTTTACATAAGATTCATGTTTTGTTAATACCTGAACAGCAAAAAAGGAGTATGTTTATTTACCAACAGTTACTTAAGGAAAACTCTAATACAATAAATAGGTAATTGTTAATTTTCCCTGTACTATGAAAACAGTAAATCTATCTATAATTTCAGTAAATACATATTAAAGAGCTCATTCAGAGGCTTCTTATGGTATATGATACTAAGTACTATCATTATTAGTTCAGTTAATATTCCAGAAACAAACTGTTTTTTGGCTCTCCTGTAAAGTTGGTGTTTTCCAGATACGCCTTGGTTGTCCGAGGTATGCGATATTAAGACATTTGAGATTGAACTAAAACTAAATGCTCTCATTTGAGCGTGACATTGGCACTTAGCGTGATTAGTAAATGTAGGACTTACATCTTGAAAGTATTTATCAAAATCCTCTTCATTTCTGAAACATTCTTTCATTTCATTACACGATTTGCAAATGCTTTCCAGGATCACTTTCGATTTGCACCGCGGGTGACATCGCGGCGTAATCTAAAGAAATTAAAAAAATAAATAATCCTATTAGTTTTATCATTAGGATTTTTAATATTTGATAGGGCGTCTAAAAGTTATGTTCGATTTTTTTACGAGAGTCAGGCATATGCGCCTTCTCGTGCTTCAGTCCCATTTTTTCTACAATCAGGCATATGTGCCTTTCTGGCTTTATTCAAATACAACGGGTATTTACTACTCCCACTACCCACTACTTTTATGACCGAAAAATAGTTTCTATCGATCCTTACCTTTCCTTTACTACCACACGTCATTTTCCTTACAATATATATCAAACTGCTGACTGGTATAACATTAGTTGGCATGTCAGTCTTAATCCATTGCCGGAGGTAGTCGTCTCTTCTCCCGGTGTCATGACTCCATGCTCTCAGATCACAACAAGACCCATAAGATTTGATCTTACCCTCGTTTCGCGATAGTAACCTTAACCTATGCAATGAATCATTACTGGTATAATAATTCATTTAATTGTATTTCTATCTATATCTTTCCGCCATTTGTGGTCTGACTTATTTTTATTGTTCTCGCGCTCGTAATAACGGTTATTTAGAATAAATAACATTAATAACCTATAATTTTGAGATCTAAATATAATAACGACAGTTTGTGTCATAGACTAATATATACATACTAGAGAGTTCATGTCAATCAAGACGACCGTATCACGGCCGTATCACGGCCATATCACGACAGATCATAACAGATCATACCAATCTATTATATACTAACTGTTGCCAGCGGCTTCGCCCGCGTGGACGTTTGATCCTGTTCCCGCTGCTTGGACTTTTGGTCCTGTTCCCACTGCTCCATAAAAACCTTCTGTAGAGTTCAAGGAACAAAATGAAGAATTACTCGAATTCGTCCAGCCGTCTTCGAGTTACGCGCTTACCAACATATTTCACGATTCATTTTTATATATATATAGATATATTATTATAGATCTATTTATCATAATCCTTAATCTATGCTCATCGTAAGACGTCGGCGCTAACTTACTAACTAACTAACTATAACTTCATAATTTTCATAGTCATTAACCGGGGAGGGGGATCTGTACCTACCGCTATAAGCGAATAAGGTTTATAATTATGTACATTCCGAAAACTCCTTAATAATGGACTATAAATAAAAATACCTTGTAATTTGGTATTATTTTGTACAGATTTCCATTATTCCACAAAAACAGGAAAATATGTATTTGTCCATGACATGTAGGTAGGCATTAAGTAGGTGCCAACCATGCCTATAATACATTGTTGTATTTACCGGGTTTCATGGTTGTCGCTTTAGTAACATATTTTGGTACCAGTTACTGAAATATGTTATGCGAGTGACTCTACCCACAATTCTTAATCGTTATCATTATATTATCTTAAAATCTATGTTTCTTTGCATTTTATGTGCTGTCATATCATTCTCAGCAACATAACACTCTCTGCATCTTAAGAAGAAGATGAAGTTTATGTTCTTTACCATGTCTTCTTAGAATATAATTATAGTAAGGTTATAAGTGGGAGGTATAAGTTATATAAGCTTAACCAAGGAGAGGTAAGTAACACTAAGCTACGTACATAAAAAACATATTAAAATCTTTTTATGTAAAACCTCGTTTATTAATAGTTACTGGTAATATACATATACAAGAAAGAAAGATTTCAAATTTGACATTCCATTTCACGTCACCATTCCGTCTAGATTTCACTTGACATTTTCAAAATATTTGATATTTCGTTATACACATTTTGCCGTAAGTTTGAAAGCAAAACAAAATAATATAAATCGTACCATTATGCGTAACATGAATGGCGGAGAAAAGTAGCATATATTTATATACATTTTTATGTTTAGAAAATTACTATTATACTATTGTAAGTAGACAAAACATTTGGCATAACGATGTCTTTCATAACAAAGAGAGAGCGTGTGTTCAACGAATATGATCTATTCGATTTACCGGCTAGAAATGAGGGGAAATTGAAGGCCTACGCCTCATGCACGGATGCGAGAGCATGGTCTCACTTCTGTTCCGACAAGAGCGAGCATTTAGTGGAGATAATAAAGAGAAACAATGAGACAGTTCGGCCGAAGTACCTCCCCACAAACGTGATCGTTGACACACTGATGGTTGCGAAGAATGCAGAAATCGCTCGGCTGAAGCAAAAAATTGAGGAGTTTGAGCAGATGTTGGCTGCTTACGACCAATTGGAGCTCTCATGTGCCCAAAAATGTGAAATTGCTGATGCTGTAAGTAATAAAACAATTCTACGGTATTCACAAAACAGAGAAATTACAACGGAAACTAACCCTACTAATTAGCATTTTATGATTGGGGAATTACCAAAAGCAAAGAAACTGGTGGCCGACATAGGTCGGCGACTATGTGAAAAATCTGGTGACTCGCTCCGGATCGTACCTGGTGCAAAGACTAGCCATTGCAATCCAGCGCGGTAACGCTGCCAGTGTTCTGGGCTCCTTTGCACCAGACACGTCCCGAGGCGGGTTATTTACATGACAAAGGCTTGGCTGGCTGATCGACATTCATGTACTTAATATACGAAATGTGTTTAATTTTATTATAAATAAATAAATTTCACAATTTTATGCTAAATAAAACTGTAAATAAACTATTACCAAAATCGTTAAACCTAAAGTATACGTGAGTATTACCTATTGAAATGAAACTATTTCTAACGGATGCAGGTATTCAGTAAACCGTTAATAATAGTTTCATTTCAATAGGTAATACTTACGTATAATTTCAATATAGGTGTATTGTTCTAAAAAGGATTCACCCAATTGACTCATCATGAATTGATTTGTTTCATTATGTACCTATATAACATTTCCGTTTTTATTCCAGCATGCGGCAATTAGAGCAGCCAACAAGGAACTCGATGATATGGTAAGAATAAAAGGAAACAATTTTAATAAACTATTAATATGTATCATTTGGTCACATTATTTAGTTTCCTCGTAGGTAGTTACCTATTTTATGATGATCGCTGTAAAAATATTGATTAGTTTAATTAACTGTAGCCGGGTTGTATTTGAAGTTAATGACTTGCGAATTGCGATTGCCGCAATTACCGGTGCCTTTAGGATAGAATTTCAATGAAAGTGTCACTTCTCTGCTCTCTATCACACAATTACCGGGTTCAATTACCGGGTGTGGCAAGTAATTTTATGGAATAATTTGAATGCAGTTTTGTTTCATTTCAAGATAAGGTCCTTTGATTGAAATCAGTTACTTTCCAATATCTAAAATACTTTCCATCCATGGATGTTCGAAAATTTCCACCCGTTGTCAACACAAGGGGTGGAAATTTTACTATCACCATAGTACATAACAGTACAAGGACATCCGAAATCAAAAGAGAAACAAGAAGTTCCCTAGTCTAAAGGCGACTTTTCACGTCATAAAAATATATGTATAAAAGTTACGTAAAAAAATATTGCTGAAACAAATGTGCTTGGGTAAGCATCAGCATCTCCAAATCACAAATCAAGTCTAACGTGAGTTCTCCAGATTTATGACAAAACACACACACTGATGGTTGCTCGTCCTTAGACGAACACTTTGAAGCCTTGGGTCCACTTAAGCTTTGTACAAGTCTGCTTAAAAATGGTAATTTTTCTTTTTTTTTTCAGTGCCTCGACTTAGATCTTTCCGGTTTTACAGAGGTAAGTTTTCAGCTTCTTATGTTTAGTACAGACCCTTTTTACATTGTTACACTTGCATTTTTCATTCAATGCCAATCACTTAAGTGAAAACCAATTAATGACAAAATCTCTTCCTAGATTTTCAGGCGAAATAAATAAATAAAATAGGTATTAAATATTATATTATGTTTACAGGCCTTGGATTCTGAAGCTTTCGAGGTTAGTACCTATTATTTTGCTTTCATTATTCTCATTCATTTTCTGACTAGGGTCAACTATCCAGTTTTTCTGAGTGGTGAACTTAGATTTTTCTATGAAGCGACTACCGTGTGGGCTCCAAAATCAATTGGTTATATCGAAGTTCTGTAGTTAAATCTGTTTTCGAACTCCTTTATGCCCCTCAGTACCTTATTGCTATAAATTAGGCATCACAACATTTATGTATATAACCTAATCATGTGTATTGTTCTACTTGTTTAGACCGGAAAATCCAGAGGCGATGGAGATGAGGTATTTAATAAATCCACGTATAAATTTACTCTAAGTACTAACTAATATTATAACGATATTGTACCTATGGATACATTTGTTCATTACCAAGTACACTATCCTCTGTTGAGTGCTTGGGCCCCGACCCCGAAGATCAAATGGTCATAGTAAAGTTCAAAGTTTAACCTTATCCTTATTATTTTTATATTCGAAATAGATTTCAATAGATTAGTTACTTATTATATCAAGCATTATTTTATTAATTTGTCCTACTTTTAGTATCAAAGTAACAATTACGAGATATTATCCCTTATGTTTGTTTATTACGAGGTCCACTATTATCGTTGTTAGGCTCTAGGGCCCCGAAAATCAAATGGTCCTAGTAAAGTTCAAAGTTTATCTTATTTATTGCAATTTTTACAAACATACACTGCCAGATTGTATGTTTTAATGCCACTTAAACATACATGTAGGTTTTTTGTGCCCAGTAGAATGGAAAGTGGTTACCGAGGTTTGTGGACGTTTGCAACACCAGGGCGTCACACTCGTGCTGCCAATCCTCCATGCTGCCAGGTTGAAGGTTAAGAGAGTTTACGTGTTGTCAGTGTCGAAAACAAAGCAGGGTTTCTCGATCTTCCGACTGACAACACAAAACCTCTCCAGTGAGGTCTGGCTAGCCTAAGTAATCACTTTATTATATTTTGTTAGTAAGTTATTATTGGCCATACCACGGCCAATAATAACTTATTTCACTTCATTTTCAATGTAACAAATACGAGGTATTTTTCCTATGTTTGTTTATAGAACAATAAAAATTTATTATTATTATTATTATAACGAGGTCCACTATTCTCTCTGTAAAGGGACCAAAGATGAAATGTTCATAGTGTGGTTTAAAGTTTAACTTATTGTTGGAATTTTAGATGCCAGATTGTATATTGGTTCATTTTAATGCAGATTTTATGATATTAAACGTTCATAATCTGGAACTTTCATTTAATTGCAGGTTACGCCCCAAATGTATGACGAAGAGGTAATTATTTCAAATAACACTTTTTTATTTTTAAGTATTTCAATTTTTTGTAAATAATTATTTATATGAATATGAGTGACTGTGGAAGTCGAAATATAAAACGTTCTATTTTTGAAAACAGGAACAGGCGACTCCAATGACTGAAGTTAAATCTTCCCAGTTTAGTATGTCTTGCACCTGTGATATGGGAACACGTAAGAATTATATTATTATCATCTAGTATACATGATATTTTTTTTTAATTTATTATCACTATCACTATCACTACATAGTATAAAACAAAGTCGCTTTCTCTGTCCCTATTTTTCATGTCCCTTTGTACGCTTAAATCTTTAAAACTAAGCAACGGATTTTGATGCGGTTTATTTTAATGGATAGAATGGTTAAAGAGGAAGGTTTATATGTATATAACATTATGCTACGACCAACCGGAGCGGAGTAGGAATGAAAAATGTGGCAACAACGGGGTGACGCAGACGAAGTTGCGCGGGTCAATTTAGTTGCGCGGGTTAGTTGCTAAATATAATACATTTTCATAGCAATTTATAGAATATTTTTATTGCAGTCACCACAGCTGATCCACGCATAGATGAAATGCAGGATATTATTATTAGTAAAGATGCAAAATTAAATGCAATGAAAAATACTATTGCAGTAAGTACTAAATGTCATTTTCGTAATTAATATGATATTAATGTGCATGTAATGCAGCATGACGCTTATTTCTCTGTTCAAACATTGCAGGTCATGGAAAACGATGTGTGTGAACCTTATTGTATCTACGCTCACATATACACAGCATTGGAAAAGATATTTGGTGTACTTTGCCAAAACGACATGTATAAACAATATTTAAATTTGCTGGTTTGTATTTTTTTTACGATTTACTTCTTTCACTATTTCTATCTGATCTGAAAATGTTCTCATATTATGTTTGTATATAACAGAAATATCTATTGTAGATATACTTTTACTAAATTTTATTGCTTCACATTTTTTATGTTTAGCCATGCGATTTCTGTGGGAATTTTAGGTAGTTTGCATACATGGAAACGTACATGCATGAAATTCGGAGTGTGATCAATGGATCACACTTAGAATTTAGAATGTTTTTGATTTGATAACTGAACAAAAAAGAAAACTAATGTAATATTTTATATATCTCTTAAAATATAGCCGTAAGGAATATGGTATCTGTTATTCAATATTCATGTTGCAGACCGCAGGTAAAGATACACGCTGTATTGATATAAAAGGAAAAATTCTATATAAACTGAAAGTTTTAGAAAAATTCTGTGAAGCTTTAATAGCACCATGTAACAAAGATTTCAACACTACTCCTCGTCATGATTGTGAATGCTATCGTACAGAAGTGACAACGCGTATTGAAACGAATTATGCAATAACAGCAGCTGAACTATCTCAACCTAATATCGATAATAAAAGAGCTCATCTTGTGGCAGATATTATTGAAAATGCAGAAATGAAAGAAATTCTGAGTAAAGAAAGTTTTTCAGTTAATCCCAATAAAGATGTCATAGATGATGTATTTGTTTTAACTGATTATAGCATTGATACAGAGAATTTAGAACGGTTAAAAAAACTTCAAGAAAATTATGATGATTTAATGACTTGTTATGAATCACTAAAACACGAAAATGAGTGTTTTGCAATACGCTGTCATAATTATGAAGAACTAGAGAAAGAGTTCGAAAATTTGAAAGTAAAAATTAAAGAATATAATTCATTATGGAATGAAAAAGAACATTATCGTAAACGATCTGCTGATCTTGACACGTTAAAGGAACAATATCTTATTCTCTCTGATGAGACTGCCACTTTAGAGACACAATTAAAAGCTGAATCAGAAATTAATCAAATTAAATGTAAAACTATTGATGATCTGCGCAATGAAAATGTTCACTTGGAACAGAAACTCAATGAAGCCCTAATTAATTTCGAAAAAGAAAAAAGTACTTTATTATGCAAATTAAAGGAAGCTGATTGTCGGGTGATGTGTCAATCACAGCAAATTAAAAGTCTATCCATACAAATTGACAGACTACTAGAACAAGATCAAAAAACAGTAAGTAAGAGTATCTTAATTAAATTATTATTGTATGTAAGAGAATTACTTGTGATATTATGTGAATGTGAATAAATTAATATTAATCAATTAATTCAGCTTATCGCAGTTTTTTCCCAATGTGTACTACAGATCTTCATTATAGTAATATAAATAAACATTTTTATAAGACCTGGCAAAAATAAAACTAAGAATAGTGACAATTTTGACTTGTGTATTTTGGTAAGCAAATAAAATCCATCACGTCACACAAGAAAGTTATAACACTTGAAAATGATGGGTTAACTGATATTGTGTCCCGTTATTAACACATAATTCCCAAAAAAACCCACCCTATTTTTCTGCGTTGCGCCGAAAGGTTGTTAAAATAATGACAGAGTGAATTGAAAAAATTGTGTGCGGTGGTTTTATTTATATTATTTATTTTTCAGCTTAATTCACGCGAGAGTGAATGTAAATCAATTGCCTTATTAGATGAAGTTGAATCAAATAGGGATCAAATAAAGAATTTAAAAGATGCATTATTTTGTAATGAAGAAGAAAAACAAAATCTTCAACAGCAATATCAAGATCAACTTAAATTAATTACTGAACTCAGAAGTGAACTTGACGATTGGAAAAGTGAGATCAATGTATTTTTATGATGCTTGAGCAAAAGAAGTAGTTAGCTAGTATTTGAAAGTGATAAAATGAACTCTTTTTATTTTTTTTGCAATATGTTAAGCAAATCCGTATCCTTGAACCATAGCTAAATAAAAAAAAATAAAGAAATTAAAGATAAGAAAAATTGCGTTGCCGTAATTTTTTTAGTGCCAATATGTTGTGTAACATGAGTACTACCAGGAGCCTTCGGCTTCGGGAGCGTTCCCCTTACACCCTGTATACTACTATTAATTTAGTAAAAACGTTGCATATTTACTAAATTATATTATAAATTTTTACATACTGTATGTTATATAATGTTTAATAGGTGCATATCAAAAAACTTTACAACGCAATGATTATTTAGAGAAGTACACAGAGAGTTTATTAAAAGAAACCAAAGTTTTATCCAAAGATGTTAAAGAAAAGTCCATGGCAGTAGATAATTTGATGAAAGTAGTCGATAACAAATCACAAGAAATCAATAATTTGATAAATGAGTCAGAAAGTAATAAAAGCAGAAATAGACAATTATCTAAACAGATTTCTGAGTTACGGAATGATTTTAATATTAGTGTCGATGCTTTAGAGAGTGAAAAGTTACAAGCTCTTAAATACCTGCAGTTGGCAAAGGAGGAAAGTGAAGAGTTGTTAGAAAAAGTCAAAGATTATGATGAAACTGTATATTCAAATGCCGATGTATCAAAACATTCAGCAATTCATAGAGATAGTAAAAAAGATCTTCAAGGTTTAATGACAAGCGACGTAGATGAAAATATAACACTAAAAATTGATTTAGGCAGCCGTGAAGATAATCATTCTATACTACTACAAGAGATCCAAAGATTACGTGAACTTAACAAAATTGTTATTAATAATGTTAATAGCTTAGAAGATGCAAACAAACATTACAAGACGTCATTAGAAGTTACTCAGAAGGAAAGTGGACAGCTGAGGGTTAAATTGAGTGAATATGAAAATTTAACTGTACAAATGCAAAAATTACAAGATTCATACGATAAACTGCTTGAAGATAAGAAAAAGCTTGAAGCTGAATTACTGGAGAAAAGGTCTGAACTTGAAAATGCAATACTTTCTATTCAAATCAGTAAACGAGAAAGTTATGAACTGATGGACAAATTGCAAGAATCGCACAGTATTAAAGATGAATTGGTACGACTTAGTGATGCATATCAGAAATTGGCCATTGAAAAGCATGCTGCACAAACAGACGTACTGGAAACCAAAAGTCAAATGGAAAATTTATTACAGTCACTAAATAATATGAAACTTCACAACGAACATTTATTGCAACAATGTCGGCAACTCGATGTAGTTGAGCGAGAATTACAAGATACGAGAAAAGCGTACAATGAATTACTATTAGAAAAAAATATTTTACTTGATGATTTTAATGACAAAAAAGAAAAAGAATTTAACAATCTTTATGACATGTTAGAAAGAAAAATTGAAGAAAACCGAGAACTCAATGAACAAATAACAGCTTTGCATGAAAATCAAGCAGTTGCTAAGAACAGTATACAAACTTTACAGGATGATAATTTAAGAACTCAAGCTACATTGAATGTGATCAAAAAAGAAAGCGCCGAACTTCTTGATAAGATCAAGCACTATAAAACTTTAGAAACAGAATTTGATCAGTTAAAAAGAGCTCATGATCAGATGAAGATTGAGAAGGAGAACTTACAGACAGAGTTAGATGTACAATTAGCTGACTTAAAGAGAATAGAGGAGCAAAATATTCAATTACATTATCAGAGTCAAAACTTAATAACACATAGTGAAGAATTAGAAGAAGCTTTAATAAATTCAAGAACTGAGGTAACATCTCAAAGCAAAAGTTATGGTGTCTATGTATAATGATGATATAAAAGAATAATGATGTCAACTAATTATTCAATTTCAGCTTATTAAAAGTTCCGCTTCTCCCAGCAATTCCTATAAGGATATTTTAAAGGAAATTGAGGCAATGAGACGAGAAAAACTTGTTAGTCAGGAGAAGATCCGTGATTTGCGTGACAAACTAGATGAATCGGTAAGCACGTTAGAGAGAACTATTAGATAACAACAGTAAATAAATTAATACTCTTTCTCAGATTTTGTCATATTTCAGGAAAATATTATAACCCATCTTAGTGAAGATGTACTGGCTCGGAATGAAAAAATAGCAACTTTAGAGAATCACATAAATGAATTGGAGCATGAAGTAAGAAAGCTTCATGAAAATTTGTTAGAAGTTGTTAACAATGGTGAAGAAATGAAAGATTTTGGTTTTCAAAAAATTGATTCTATCAAAAATATCGAAGCTCACCGTAAGTATTGGAAGAAATTCTTGAATTACCATAATAACATTTTATTTTTGTCAATCAACGAGTAGGTATAACAATATTTGTTATTTAACTTTTAAATGAAATTTGAAAATTCAGCACTTACAAAGTGAAACTTATTATATCTGAATTGTATATAAAAATAGACGTTCATAAACTTTAATTATTATTAATGTTACATACATTATACCAATGAATCCGTTTGAAAGTGTTAATAATGTATACATCATTTTAGAAGTAACATGAATACGCGGTGCTCAAAAATCAGGCACTCCGGTGATACTATTTATGAGGAACATAATTACTTATGTGGAACATATTATTTATGTGAAACATATATTATTCAGATTCCATGATAAATTAAGTAATAAACAAAAAGTAAAAAAATATAATAAAATTACATAGATAACATATCTATTCTGTCCATTAAAATATATGAACTTTATAACTTATCTATAATTATTTTTACAGATTCAAAAGCGACACATAATATGAAAATTGAGCTAGCAAAGCTTGAACAACATAATGCATTATTAGAAGAACAGCTTTCAGTTACAAAAAAGAAATCAGAAGAATCCTCTAAGGATAACAATAGATTTGTATCTGAATTGGTTCACTTATGTAATGAACGAGAGATAATTGTAACTGAAATCAAAGGTTTAGAACTAACCAGTCTGGGTGATAGTGCTTTATCAACGACTAATTGTGATGTTGAAGATATTTTATTATCTCTAGACAGAATCAGAAAAAACCTAGATGTAAAAAATTCTAAAACTGCATTACTTGAACAAACAATACTAAAGGTGCAAACTTCATCTCAACTACTTTTGAGCAAAGCAGATGAAGCTAAAAGACTGGTGGAAAAAGAAAAACAAAAAATTATCAGTGAGAAAGAAGATGCTATTAAAGACAGAAAAAATATGGAAAAGCACATGTTAGACCTGAAAGAAAAATTAGAAAAACAAGTAGCTAGTGACAAATCTGTTATCAAAGATTTAGAAGCAACAATTCTTAATCAAAAACTAATTATAGACAAAATAAATCAATCCACTCAAGACTATATTGCTAAATTAAAAGAAGAACTACAGAATCTTCAAAGTCTATATAGTGATTCAATCGCTAAAATAAGTGAATTACAAGAGGAATTACAAATTGTAACTGAGGATAGAAACAGCCAGAAAAAAATACTGGACACTATGAAAATTGATTTTGATGCTAAATCAAAAGAAGTTGGGGTACTACAGAAAGAGTTAGAAGATATAGCAAATAAGTCTGTTAATAATAATAGCTCTCAAACAAAATCTATAAATAACTATCATAATAGAGAAACTCAAATTGAAAAAGGACTTTTGGATAAAGGTAAAATACAAATTGGCTATGAGGATATAAGTAATACGTCAAAGAATAACAATGAAAAAGTATTAGATATAGAAAATATAAAAATACGGCAAAGTGACAAATCTACACAATTTGGGACTCCATTACAGTCAAATCAAAACCATTTACGGCAGACTGAATTACAAGTACTTACAGCAAAAGTTGAACCAACTTTTGATTACGTAAAAAACAGTTATAAACAATACAAAATTAAATGTTTAAGTACTGGAAAAATGGAACAGTGCTCTATTTCATGTCCCAGTGATAATGAATTGAATGAAGACAATCTAGTCAGCCCATCACATGAAGGAACCCGGACCAGTGAAGATTCTTCCTCTGATATGAGAGCTGAAATTTTCAATTTATCTGATATTTATGATAAGCACACAAATCTTTTGAAAATAGAGACCGGAAAAAATGAAGCTGATGTGAAAATCCAGAAAAAAAACAATACATTCGCTGAATTTCTTGCAAATGATAGCGTGAATGGCACGTATAAAGACAGCAAAATAGTGCCTATGAATTCAAAATCACGTAAAGTAACAAGTAAAGATTTATTTGTTATTTACAAAGATAGTAATGCTAGTTCCATCAACAAAGAACAAGAAAAAGACACTTGGTCAGACATAACAGCTACAACAATAAAAGATCTGTCAAAGAAAGATAAAAAAAAAGATGAAGTAAAGGATTCTGAACATGACGTGTTTTTATATGTTAATGACGATAAAGATGAAAATGATAAACATACACTAAAAATCAAAATGCCCAGGATACAAAAGGAAAGTAATCATTCCATAATAACCACCTCAGATGGCGATAAGAAATCATTAAGTTCTTATACTTCAGTTACTCATTCTTCAACTAAACATATTTCTGCCTCAGACACTAAAATTAATAATAATGAAAGTGAGGGCAATATTAAAGGCAGTGCTCCTTCTCTACCAACTTTATATAATGAAATATTTTTATCCCGTAACAAAGACCTGAAAGAACATGCCACTAAACAAGAAATACTTAAGTCAAAAGTCACAAAAACTGACAGTAATATAACAAAGAAGGGAACACATACTGTGCTAAAAAGTAAAGATACAACTCCAACAAACTTTGAACAAGAGTCTCATCATAAACTATCACGAGTGGGAGCAGATGTTTTGCTATTCAAAACAGAAAAAGGCACTAAATTGCCTGAAGACAGTGTTATACAACAGATCCGTGACTTTGGATTAGAATATATTTTGGACACCGTACAAGGTGAAGTTGACCCCGATAAAATTAAATCATTTAATGCGAAACTTCAACCATTAAGTAGTAAATCAAAAGCAAACGGTGAAAAAGCCGGTAGATTAAGTGAAGGAAAAATGACTCCTGCAGACTATAAAGCAGTTTCAATCTTTAGTAAGACTAGTAACGACATAGGTCAGAAAATATCTAGTGAAAAAAGCGTCATGGCTAAGTTAGACACAAATGTAGATTACGAAAATACAATTAAATCTCTTACAAAAGCAATGGAGAATATTGAAAAGGATTATAAGAAGAAAATTGAAGCTATTAAAATGCAGTATGATAGAAACATAAAGAGTATAATTAATGACCATAATCAAGGTGTAAAAAGTATACAAAATCTACATGAAGATACACTACAGGATATGATAAAAATACACGAAAACGAAGTAGAAAACCTGCGATCGATGAGCATGGAAGCTATGCGAAAAGCAGAAAAATTGGAAAAAGAGAACAGAGCTTTGAAAACTAGGATAACTGATCGTGGATTAACATGTTTAGATGAGGTAAATTATATTTAGAAAATTGTATATTATCACTTTAATAATAATCGTTTCTTTGCGAAATAAATAATCTCATTCGTATACAATACGGACTTAGTTACATTGTATTAGTACTTAGTAGGCTCAGTTGAGAAGCACCTTTACATAAGTATATGAAAAAGTTTATTTCATAAGTATGCATATACGTATACCTACTATAGTTGGATGCATGAACAGCTTTTCATACAACTTTATATAAAAAGTGTAACTATAGTTCACATAAATTGTACTTAAAGGTGTAGGTAATTGTTCTTTGTCTTTTTGTGGAATTTTATATAAACTTCAGTGCATAAACTAAACAGGAAAAATAATTAAATTGTATTTTATATCCAATTTGGTATTAGCAGACGATTTACAACACATTTTAATTTTACAATCTTAAATGAAGAATCAATATACAATTTTTATATTTTTTTATGAAGGAACCAATAAAAATTTCGGCTCACGAACTAAGACGACGGAAAAAGAATCGTAGTGACACGAAAATGCTGACAAAAACGACCGTGGAGGCTTTTAACGTGAAGCCCAAGCCACGCGCACACGGGCCTTGTACCTGTACTCTAGATGTGAATATTTCCGACACTATCCGGAATATATTTGAACAAGTTGATGTCGAGCAAAGAAAAATGGCTGAGCATACGTATATGAAATATATTGCTAATAAAATACTAAATGGAAACATTGAGGTATGACTCTTATTTCTTTTTCAACAATATTGTTCATTTTAAGTTTTATTCTGAATTTAGCATAAAATTGGAAGTAATATTCACATATATTTGATCAAATTTACTTACTATAGGTATGACTATTCAATATAAATAAATAAGGAGATAGTAAATATGTTAGGGTACTGTGCTGATCATATATTTTGTACTAGAAATTCAAGAAATTAGTAGATTTTTTTAATAGATTACTAAGTTATCTGTAAAATTGCTATATAGGTTTTAGACGCACACGAATTATCTTTTCTGCACCTCAAAGTCTGTAGAATGTGGAAGAATAAATTGTCAAAGGAAGAAGCTCTCCAAAAGCGGATAGATTCCTTAGAAACTGAACTAGTGAACAAACAACGGAACACGCAACAACATAGTAAGAGTTTATATTACATTACCTCATTTTATTACAATACATGTTTAGTTACAATTTAGATTCATCAACTAATCCACAGACCGTTGTCTGAATCATATTAACTCTATTGTTATATTTAAATCAAATATTATGAACATATATGTAAGTACGTAGTAAGAATGTCTTATTGTGCAGGCCTCCGTGTCGCACCAATTTCAGAGCGAATAGCTTTCTGCCTAGAATTACTAGCGTATTTAACCAATTGAACGTGGACAGTAACCTAGATCTCTTTGTTACCGGTAAACATTCTGCTAGATCTTGGCTAACGAAGTGTTTTGTCGAAAGTTGTTAACGATTTTGCTTTGTATAATTGTTGATATAACTGTGGAAGCTTGTAATTGGCTTATACTAACCTAAATGTTGTGTATAGATGAATGTAGCTGTAAGCTCCCCAAATAAAATAAAATAAAAAATAAAAAAAAATACGAAAGTGACTCCGGGCAGTATGGTGTAAGTTAGAATGGAGGCCGGATTAACGTTGAGATGATGAATTACTTGCGGTGACAGGATACGCGGGTCCGATCCCCACTCAGTGAAAATATTTATATGCATGATTATGGCTATTTGCATTGGTCTAGTCGGACCATGCAGAGCACGTGAAGCCTTCGGTCCGGTTTGTCATACAAATATCTATGGCAGTAGTTACGGATAGTTGGAGGCCTAAAAAGTCCAATCACTGGTCTAACAGCAGTACTTCGATATCATCTATGACTATAAATAGAGGAGGCTAGTTGTGGTAGTCGCTTCATGAAAAATATCGAAGTTCAGCCGCAACGCAGTTACACTGGAAAACGGAGGGCCCCGGACTCTAATGCGAGCTTCAGATGCGATGTGATGATGATGACTTATTACCTTCTTAAAAATCAAAACAATAAGATGTCTGCATGAGCACAGTACCTTGCTTCGTAAAATGTCATTTTTCCTTCTTTCTTGATAAGGAGCTTGTGGTAGTTTGTCATAAAGAATCTTTTTATGAAACGAAATTCGTTGAAAGAATTCAGTTGTGAGGAATAATGTAACTCATCAGGAGGTTATTTTATAAATGGTCGAACCATTCAGGCTACAGAATGGTTTATCGTTAGCTCTTATTGTCAATTTATCATTCAAATAAGTCACCAACAAATTCTTCGTAACTTAGTTATGCTTAGTACTTATTACTTAGTATATACACCTTCACTTAATTCCATTTTTTTTCATAAAGTTGCGGACCTAGATCGTAAGGTAGCGGAGGAAAGACGGCGGCTTCAAGAAGTTTGCGATGCTGTCTGTAGAGTCTCACCTAGGAACTCCCGACCGCCCAGCCCCATGCCAGAAAGTTCCATTCCACCGCTGCCATCTAGCAGCGAAGAACAGAGATTCCTAACTGCGTAAGTACCTACCTACTTAATTTTTTTAAAGTTTCTATAAGTTTCAAGAGTTTGTACACTTTCTAAGAACAAATTATATAAACAACAATTCATATGCCAGTGAAAGTTGTATTAAAAAACGTTGTATAGCCCATAACCTATTACTTACTTTGAAATTCCTCATGACGTATTTCTCTCTGTTTCATCCAGATGCGCCTGCGATGGAGAAGTGGGTGCTAGAGGTTCAGCCGGTGACCTTACCATCAACAATATTGGCGTACGAGCACGTTGCACCACCACTCGCAATGACAGGGAAAAGGTCAGTACTAAGTATCTTTTTTACTCACTTTATGTCCAGCATACTCACCATCAATAGGAAAAGAACATACTGGATAAGGTTCAATGAAAGGATGGTCCGTCGAAGTGAAAAAGTATTACATATTTTTAATTTTGCTCATGTTGCCATTTTGATAAAATCGTTTGTCTTGTTCGGACTTGCAATGCATAGGGACGAAAGTAATATCGTAAATAGGCACTGAGGAAGTGGATGGCTATAAGGGAGAGGATGACCTAAGAGGAGATGGATGGATTGTGTGAGAGATGATATAACCAGGAAAGAAGTGAATGTGGAGATGACCACAACCAGTGATGAATGGAAATAGTATACATGTTGCGCTGACCCCAAATAAATATGGCATATTAGGATAATGATGATTGCAATTTTGATACAGGGGGCCGTCACCAAACTAGACTTCGAAGAGCGTCGTCGGGAGAAAAAAATGTACAACGACGAGCCACCAACGAGGTTACGTCGTTCACACGACCGCCCGTTGCGCCCCAAGAAATAATGATTTATTACCACAGAATCTGGCATTCTGTCTGGACAACCCACATCCACGCAGAATGTCTTCTTCTGTCAATCCTGGACCTGACGAAAGACCGAAGTTACCTCTACTTTTATATGAATACATTTCTTCGTAAAGATCCGTTACGATGTATTGAGAAGACACTAGAGCGATTTATGTATTATTGAGATAATAAAATATATGTAAATATTATGTGTAAAAATATATTGACGTACACGGCGTCGGTGTGTGTGCATATGCTTTGTAACAAAATTTATAGAAGATTTTTCTAATTTATTTTCTTGTTTTTGTATATAATTTATATATTTATTACACGGGGGGTACTGTTTAAATTTGCAGTAATAAAACATAAAATTGGACTCGATTGTTTCATTTGTGACTATTTAAATATTTTATTGCAAATGTCTAATGTTTTAAAATTATAAACGTGTGAACAAAAAAGATGCAGGGCATATACCTACAGAATAGTTGATCGCTGACTGTTCACACTGCCCGGCGAGCACTAGCTTCACTAGTTTGTCGCTGAGCGACAATTGCAAATAAAAGATAACACTCGTTCAGCGATTCTCGCACGTGCAACCCGTGTTATGCGCTGGGCATCCGGTAAGCCCTCTTGCAGATCCTAGTGGCTTTGTTGTGCATTGCCTTGCTTTGCAAGTACCAGATGCGCAGACTGTTTATGATGAACAGCCTCTGCGTACTTGCGCCCGAACCAAGGGCGCACTCCGCGGGCACTGGTGACATCAGTGTATGGGATATAGTACTCCATACCCGTGAAATAATAAAATCCATTTCGAATGTTTGTCAATTGTTTTAATCCATTTATTTCATAAGTACAACTTTTAACTCACTATAAAATTATGCAAAAGTATGCTCAGACTTACACGTAAACTGAAAGAGCACCTGATGAATTCACTGTAGATAGATTTATGGTCATCTTTGTATTATTTACATTATAATATGATACTTAAACCAAATGTTTTGAATTTAAACACTTGCTTTTGTAATGCATGTGGATAGGTAAAGAGCTAATTAATGTTCACCATTTGAATGAGTGTAGGTATAACATGTTAACAATACTGCTACAGTGTGAGCACAAGTATAAACCTTCGTGGTTTCTTTGCTGCTAAAATCAATTAATTTGTAATATATTTTTGTGACAATAAATAAAATATAAACTATCACTCGTTATAAAATAATATTGAATATCTTTTATTCTATGAGCCTTTAAATGCCGGGTTTGTGAAGGTAGAACCTGGTGGTTCATATAAATCATTACAATAAACTTCATATCCTTGAGCAGTGGATTCCTTGGCAAACTTTTCGTATTCCTTTTTATCATGCATATCTATTAGAATTTTCCATACGATAAGCGTTATAATGCCGATTAGCAATACTGCACCTAAAGCAGCTCCCACAGCAACTGCAAAAAATAGCATAATATTGCAAGATGTATTTGGCATCTTCTTAATATTAGGTGGTTACATATAAAATTGCCGATTTTGTGCAATTTCTCACTATTAGTGATGGTGTATAAAGAGGCATCAAGTCCTCTCACATCCTTACTTAATGAGGATATGATTTAGTCATATAATGCAACGGAAATAATGAGGCCAGTACTTACTCTTCCATACCACATAATAAGGACTTATTTTTAAGAGATGAATACAATTACTTAAATATATAGTACAGTATAAGATGTCATGCTATATAATAAACTATACATAATGGAAGTATATTGGAAGAATTGTTATCATTATACTATAAGATACTTACTAAAGATATTTGCTTTAGGCGCTAGCTCAAGTTCATTTTGTATTCCCAGTACTACATTGCCATCATCGTATTTAAACTTGAAAATAATGCAGCTGTCATTTTCAAGCTTCTTGGTGCAATACTGCGCCAGGTTCCATTCGGGTCCATTAATTTCAGTTGTATTCAAAAAATATACTAAAGTGTCAGTTGTATTGTATTCCTGATCGCAAAATGGCTTGTTGTTATTAACATTGCAAACTACGTATTCTTCAAGTTCCTTGCAACGTTTCTCGCCACAGTCGTCACATATGTCACAGTAACTGCCTGTATACGTTCCTTCTTTATTATCTGGTAGTTTGTCACACTGGCAACTGCCGCAAACACATTTGCCTTGTCCAGAACATACCTAAAAAGTAACATTACCTTGAACCTTGTGTATTATTTTATAGGAAATAAGGTTGAGTATATTTTCCTTTTCTTCAAATCTACTTAAAAAGAGATGTTAGTCATAACGAGCCCAATTTCAAAAATCGTATCTTTCGGAAATCGAACGCTGTCGTTATGATTAAGATGTGCGAGTGTTAAGTTGTGTTAAAACAATAATTATTTTCCTATTATAATTATTGTCGTCTAAAGCACTTACGATGCTTACTTTAGTCACACTGACGTTGTCATATGGCGTAACAAGTTACATACGCACTTGAAATTAAAATATAAATAATTGAACGTTTTTTCTGTCAATAATTGTATTTCTCAAACCTTACTTTTTTAGAATATGGTGTAATGCAAGCGCTTTCGTCTAAAGGACAGCTGCAGTCAACACCAGTCCACAGAGAATTACATTCACACTGTCCACGCGTGCAGATTCCATTATTGGAACACAAAACTTTATTTCTTCTTGGGCACGCAGTGTCGTCGAATTGACAATAATCACCAGAAAACCCTGTGTTACACACTTCGCACTTACCACATCTGTAATAAATACAAAAACGTTAAATATAATTTTAGCTGGTCTCAGTTGCAGGTAGGGCTACGAATACGTATTGAAAAGATACAAATATTTTTACTGCAGGCGATAAAAAGAATGACAAATCTACTAATTTACAGATGGGCAAATTACAAAGAAAAAGCAAGAGGCGTAAGGCATAAAGCAATATCGTATATCGACACAAATTTTGTAAATATGAATTATCTTGCTTATGAAATTATTACAGACAGTTCATTTACCTGCATGTACCTCTCCCACTGCACAAATTTTTGTCATCCTTGTTAAGCATACATTTCTCCATGTCCACAGTATCTGATGTTCCATTGCAGCGACAGTCGTTCCCATATCTTTAATAAAATATTAACTTTTAATACTTCAATTGATCAACTGAACAGAGTAAAATGTTTTTATAGCAAATATTCAAATATTCCAAAATACTAGCGGAAACCTGTTGTATGAATAACTATTGAATTATTATTACATACCTTCCCGGGTTACATTTACAAATTCCACATTGAATAAAACCAGCATTATGACATTTGTGACTGCTTACGTTACTATTGTTTACTTTCTCACAGTCACAGTGGCAATCAATTTCTAATTCAATAATGAGTTTGTCCTTTATACCATCTACATTAACAACAAGTTCATGTTTCATAACATTATCTGGTGGACAATATTTCACTAAAAGCTTCCCGTCTATTTTCACAGTTCGTTGTTCAGGAGTACTTTCACAATTCCTAGTCGGTTTCGTATTGCAATTTTGATCTACCGTCAATTGAATAAATGGAGGTAGTTTGTAAAAAAGATGTGCTTTTCTAGCATATTCCTGTAAAACGTACAACAATATATAAGTCGCAGAAAATTTGGATTTTTTTATATTGGATTGATTTTAAAATCAGTCTGTTTGGTTTAATATTTCTTATTAGCCATGTCATGTTTCTGCAAGTGATAACACAGCGATAATTATCAAAAATAATCTTGTATTATGTTTAGTTTGATAGGTAATGTTTATTTTTGCAAAATAAATAGTTCATCCCGAATTTTTGAGCTAATTCCAATCTCTTTAATTAGCATACAACTTAAATCATAGATAATATTAATACTATACATAATTACCAAATATGCCTCTTTGATGATTTTCAGTGCATCTTTTCCACCTTCTAAAACAGCATATTTAGCTCCTGTAATACCACGAGCTAGCAATTCATACTCCTTAGAAACCATTCGTTTAGTAGCAAATACGATTTTAAAATTTCCTTCACTTGCGATTTTATCTATTTGACTTATAGATGGATAGTCGTAAGTAAGAGCCTCTGTTTCACTATAGAAATCGTTTTCTAAATGACAATTCATATCATTTGGTTTAATTGCTCCTACAATTATTCCATCTCCAGCACTATGGTAAGTTGAATCAGTGGATATTACAATAATCCGTCTAGCCTCAGTTCTCCAATCTAATTGTTTCGTGCAAACCATAGCTTGCATCAAACCATCCAATCCAGCTTCAGGATCATCATAATTTGCTCCAAACGTAAGGTTTCCCATTGCAGATGTAAAAATCGTCATATTGTTGGTTAATGACAGTTCATTTTTGAAAGCATGACATATCTTTTGCCTAAAATTCAACACGAACATTTAAAACACGGTCAGATAATAACATTCAGCACTAGGTACATTCATCATAATTAACTATATAATATGTATATATTGTTACATTCGCTGAACACTGAAACTACCTGAGTTCACATTGTATGCGGGCTTGCATGAAATCGTAATTAACTTTACGAGCTCATGACGTATCGTGAAGGACCAAAGCAGATGATGGGCTATATTGTCTTCTCCTACCTAGCGCAATAACTAACATTGAACAAAATACGTTCACGTCCCGTTTGAAACACATTTGTAATGGTAATTGTCAACGTATAGTATTTTCCTCCTTCAGTTATAATATTCGGTAATTTTAAAAGGAAGAAGGAGCTAGCAGTATAGTGAAAAGTACTTAAAATGATTGGACTAACTACACTTACAATCTATATTTATCGTAGAAAGGGAACCCTGGTTTCTCCACGAAGCTTCCAATACCCAATCTGACATTATTGGTATAATCCTTCAATTGCTTGTAAATCTCTTGTGCTTGTTCTTGTAATTTCTTATTTTCCTTTTCCATTGTATATGAAATATCTACTAAATAGTAAATATCCAGCGGATAATCTTCTGCTGGTTCAAAATATATGGAAAATTTGGCTTCCAATCCTGGCCGGGCTTTAATCCTAATACGCTGGGGCTTAAGCTGTATTGTCTTATTGAAAGGGTCATCAATAATCACAGTCTTATTAACCTCTGGATTAGTGTAAGTACCACCGCACCATACGCTTTTAGTATTCACTTCGTTAAGTGGTTTACATCTTGGACCTTTTAAATCATCCTAAAAAAATTCGAAAAAAGAACAATCAAAATTATAATTCGAAACAATTTGATACATTAACTGCCACCGTTTTTAAAGAGCGGTTTCATGTGAAGAATAGCCTGCGATATATAGATAGGTACATATAATATTTTTGACGAGGAAAATCTGTCAATTGTATTAAAATCTGTCAAATTGTTCAAACAATCGAACATCACGAAGTATCAATATAACATACAGATATGCGCGCGTGCCCAGTTCATAGATGCGGACAGCACCAGAATCACTACCCCCACAAGAACACCAACATATCCCTTACACCCAGGGCCATTTTCTTTGAGATTCCCCCCTTCGGGTGTGGACTCGACCACATCTAGCCCCCGGGTATGGAGAGGCGCAGACGAATTAGAAATATCAATGAAGTTTGAAGATCAGAAGAAGACCAGCGTGCTCGTAGCACGGCGGGGATCGAGATAAACAAAGGGATAGAAATACCATGGTCCTGAGCGTTGAAAGCGAACCCCCGGCCCCTTCGGTAGCCTGTGGTCATCTAACTAAATCTAACGGTCGATACTCCCCCTGCCACAGCCCACGCCGCGTGCACCATGAGAACTGTTGCAGCAGGTTATGGAGGCCATATGGCATATGGCTTATGGAAAAATACGGAGGTAGGACACGACGGTATCTCCCGTCCGAAATGAGTTGTCCAACTGGGGAAGTACTTCCGCCCTACAGAAGACCGCGGTCATAATAACCACCGTATTGTGTTCCCGCCGGTAAGTAGGGTAGCCAGAGCTCACTGTACCCCCCTTCCCCTCCCCTTCCTCGCCTCCCCACCCCTTCCCAGCTCTCCCCCGTTCCCTTCAGGGTGGGCAGCGCGTGTGTGACACCCTTAGTGTTGCACACGTTTATAGGCCACGGTGGCCGCTTTCCATCAGGTGGGCCGTGTGCTTGTCTGTCACCTACGTAGTATAAAAAAAAATATTTAAATTCAGCCGAGGGATAAAGCAGACCCCAGACTAAGAGGTGACAGATTCGGAAATTTTCTATAGAAACTATATGTAATCTAAACTGACGGACTCATAAACTGCATCAAAGTAATAGACGACTTTGAAATAAATATTTTAACCAAGTATGCATACTTTCTATACAGATTTAAATTGAAACCTCTAGATTGGTTCGTGAACTTTAAAACAGCGTAGGGTCATATCTTTAAGTTTAAGTTTATGTACTGGAAAGGACCTTAAGACTTTTTTTGAAGAAAAAACAGAAATTTAAGAAAAATTGGTTTAATTAAAAAATTGGTTTTAACAATAGACACAAACTTTATGCAAGGGTTTATTTGTGTTTTAATAAGGTGTATTACCCCCACGTGCACGATTCTAATCGGTTCCGCATAGATTTTATAAGGGTTTTTAAAAGATCTTGCGGAATATTGTCCCATTCTTCTGAAAGTGCTGTTCTTAGTGCTGCCACTGTCGTGGGCGAAGGGTTTCTCGCATATACAGCTCTTTTTAAATTGTCCCAAACATGCTCGATGGGATTAAGATCCGGGCTGCGTGCTGGCCAATTCATTGTACGTATCCCAACCTCTTCGCAATAATGTTGAACTTGTGCAGCTGCATGCGGCCGGGCATTATCCTGCATTAAAGTAAAATTTTCGCCTATGAATCCCATGTAAGGCACCACGTGATCTTCTAATATCTCTGTTATGTAGCGATGTGCTGTCAAACCCCCTCTATTACCGTTTTGACGGATCATGTCTATGAACACAAGTTCTGTTCGCCCGTTCATCGATATGCCACCCCAGACCATACATGAACCGCCTCCAAAAGGAACACGCTCCTCAATGCAACTTTGAGCATATCGCTCCCCACGTCGACGATAGACTCTTCTGCGACCATCTGCACCATATAAACATGTCCTACACTCGTCCGTGAACAATACAGAGGCCCACTGCTCTTCTGTCCAATTCAGGTGATGACGCGCAAATCTTAAGCGAGCTTGTCTGTGAGCTGTAGACAACTTTGGACCATTTGCTGGTCTAAAAGGGGTGATATCCGCTTCCTTTAACCTTCTTCTTATTGTTCGTGCACACACGTTTACTCCACGCACTTCATTAAGCTCGGTTTTGATGTTAACTGACGTGAGGAAACGATTTCGCAGGGAAGTTATAACAATAAATCGGTCATCACGACCTGTGGTTGCTCGAGTTCTGCCTGTACCACGTCTCCTCCTGTAAGAACCTGTCTCTACAAACCTTCTGTATATTCTAGAAACCGTAGACTGGTTTAAATTTAAATTTCTACCAATCGTTCGTTGATCCAAGCCCTCCCGCACCAATGCTACAATTTGTGCCGCTTGTTCGGACGAAGTATCCATATTATGGTTCAAAAACTCTCGATGTGTTAAAAAACTAACCCAACAATTATGCTGGTAACAATAATTCAATTGACAAAACAAAAAAAATCAATGAGAATCAATTTAAAACTTTGCTATAAATAACACGCAAATCTGATACTACAAGTAAATTTTCTTTTCCCGGCTATATTCATTTGTTTTACTGCAGTTCTATTTTTAAATTTAATTTTTTTTTAAGATTAAGAGCCAGTCTTTCCATATTTATATAATTTAATCTAAAAAGTTTGCATACTTATTATAAAAAATCCTTTTAGAGTAAACCTGAACTTTGATGCAGTTTATGAGTCCGTCAGTGTATAATAAAACAACCTACCTGTGAACACCAAACACAGATGTCACGCGTATTACTAATGCATTCTCCACAAGTTTGAAAGTTACACTTATTATCGTCCGCTGCACAATTTACATTATACATATAAGAAAATAACACTAAAAATATTTTAAATCTCATTTTATAATCTGTGTCGACGCAGTTAATACTGAAACTAAATTAACCTCGAACCATAACCAGACTACTTGCTAGTCTCGATGTCTGTTGAATATATTCCGTAAACAGGAAAACAGTACCCATGCCAAGATAGATCGTTTCTATTATATTAATAGTACTGACAGTTAATGAGTCA
This sequence comes from Pelosia muscerda, assembly GCA_963691645.1. Lineage (NCBI taxonomy): Eukaryota > Metazoa > Arthropoda > Insecta > Lepidoptera > Erebidae > Pelosia > Pelosia muscerda. The sequence goes on from OY829100.1 coordinate 5,532,887, forward strand.
AACTTAAACGTAATTGAGTGTTGTGTGGCATTATTCATCTAAAGAGTTCGTGGGTACGAATGGGCCAAACGGCAATATTCCAATTGCCGGCGTATCTTAAATGTCCACATCGCAAAGTCGATCAGTTGTATTCCTATTGCTGCAAAAAATATTTATCGAGCTATGTTTAGTCGTTTTCTAGTCCTATGATATATAATGAGACATATTTGACGACCTCCACCCCTCCTTATACAGCTACACCGTAGGTATCTATTTTGTGACTTTAAAGTTCTGACGAAATACTAATAGATAGAAATAATAATAATATTATGTAATTTATGTTCTACGAACTGTAGAGCAGTTCGTAGAACATAAATTACATAATATTATTTTTTGATTATATATTTTACTGCTGCACGTTTAAATACAATGTCAAAGAAAATATATGCAAGGTAAGGTAAAAATAATTAATGAAAAATTTTAAAAACTCCCGACACAAAAAATACTTGGAAAAAGTAAAAAAATAAATTCCTGCGTTGTCGTGTCGGGAGACCTCTTATACCAGTTAGAGGTCCACGACGATGAGGATGGTTTTATTACTTATTTTTTATTTTTCAAATAAAAATAATATTTAAGTATTTGTTATTTACATTTTCAGATTTCTTTAAGATTTTTCATAAACTGGGTTCATAAAATTCACTTGAGTTTGTTGAAACAGAGGATTAAAAATGGCACATTCAGCTGCTTTAGACTCTGCAATAAACTTCTCATATTCCCGTTTATCATAGAAGTCTACTAAAATTTTCTTAACTACTAATGTTATTATGCCAACCAAGAATACTGTTTCTATAGCAGATACTACAGCAACTGTAAGAAAATATAAAATTCTCCTGTAATGGACACATAATTATTTAAACAATTTACATGCAGAAATACAAAATGTACTCACCAATAATACCAAGTGGTACCTCTAATTCATTTTGTATTCCTAATACTATATATGCATCTTCATATTTATACTTGAAAATGATGTAACTACCATTTTCAACCTGTTTATTGCAATTTACAAGCACTTGCCAGTGTTAAATCTTCCGAGTTAAATCTGCATTTCTGGAAAAATGATAACTCATTTAATGTGCCGGTGATGACTGTTAATGTGCCACAGTAACAGTCATCACCGTAACTTAAACAAAAGTTTTTCATAATTTAGGCTATCTTTATTTATTAAAGTTTACATTTGACTATTAACCAATGTATGTAGGTTGGTCTGGATTACATCTTCTTCAGACGCTTACTTTCAAATCAATCGATTGGTGTCCGGTGAATTATTATGATGGCTGCCAATGCGGTCTGGTGTCGTGTCTTTATATAAGAAAACGTAACTTTCTGAGTTCAGTCCGATAGTCTGACTGCAACATTCGAGCTTCAACTGCCTAATTTGAAAGTGTCCTTATAAGGATTACCTATACTTAACATTTAAGTCGTTAAGACAAAGGAATTAGACTATGAACATGCAATGCGACCGGAAACTACATTAAAATGTAAAAAGTGATGTAATTGTAACAAGTTTTTATTCAACGTTTTGATGATGATTCGCAGCAAAAGTTGGCCCCTGTAATTAGGTCGGCAGTCGGTTTTGTACAATTTTACTGTGCATAAAGTTTAAAATTAATAACGAAATAAATTGTACAATAATTTGACAATTTGCATGGACTTAGTAAATTATTAAAACCAGTCTTTTATGATTAAATATTGTATATATATATTATCATATTGTAACTGAAAATATTGTCACTTGACTATTTTGTAACCTAAAATTAGCTTGGTAATATCGATTTACCTTCCTGGATTACATTTAGGTACTAATTCCGCATTGAATAAATCCATTATTATTGCACGTATCGTTAACTATTGTACCAGTTCCCTTTTACAGTCACACTGGTCATTTATATCTAATTCAATCTTTATTTCATTTTCTATTCCATCAATTTGTAAAATTACATTGTGTTTGATGTTATTACTAGTTGGAAAATTTTAGACAGTAAGCTTTCCATCTATTTTTTAAGTTCGGTGCTTAGGAGTGCTTTCACAATTTCTTGTCGGTTTGCTTAGACAATCTCAGCAGCAGCTGAGCGTAACATTTCTTACAAACAACAATTCTTCTGAGAGACCTTTGGGCAGTGACATTTTCGAACACATCTGCAGAAACTTATTACTTAATTCGTAATTTATTTAACAATTATAATAATAATAAGCCCGCAGGGGCAGCTTGTGGCGAGCTGATGGTGAGTGGCGACACCACGGACCCTGATCCTCACGAGGTCTTGACCACGGCCCGACGCACGCCTTTTAAAGACCCGGGACTCCATAGGCCCGAGAGTTACGGAATAGAGAAACAATAATAATAATAATATAAATTTGCAAGAATACCTACAAACAAAAACTTTTTAGGTGCCATCTAGTAAAGTAGAGTCGAAAACCAACCGTTTACCGCCGACTGTACCTATAACGTTGTACAGCGCTTGAGTCTTTTTTTTGTAGGGATGTGCAGACATTACTTGAACCTTTATTGCCAAGAACACTCATAACAAATAAAATAAGTGACATTTTCCCGATAAAAATCCAATGCAGAAATATATTTGTCTTGTTTAAATGTCTTTTGGAATATTAAAAACGAATACCAGTAGTTTCAACTAGATGGCGACGTAGAGCTGGCAGTAAGTTGTCAACATTCATGGTTGCAACGGATCTAAGAGTACCTAGTTAGTACGCTAGATGGAGCTTGAACAAAGATTTATGAAGACTGCATTGATTGAAACTTGTTTTTTTATATAATCTATGATTGGTATATTTAAGCTCGACCACCACGGTTTCACCCCGTGAAATCCTCAAAATACAGTCCAAAAACTCATACTTCGCATATAGAGCGCGTATATCTATATTATACATATTTATATACATCAATAGTACCTAGCTCAAAAGGCAGATTTAGAACACAGGCGATATCCCTGGTGTTGCAGAAAGTTATCGTGTGACGTTAGGTGGCAAACATATAAGTGTAACAAAGATTACACTTGACGTCTGAAAAGTGTAGTTTTAATATGAACGATATGTAGGTATGTGTGCATGTATACCTTGTTCAGTAATGTTAATTAGAATAAGAATGATGAATAAATCTTTTAACTGGATTGCATTGTCATCTAATTCTTAATTATAAGGCATTTATGGACCTCTCTAAACTAAACACTTCCTATTGACTGTGAACACACACACACATACACACTAAAAATACAGCTTCATTCCAGAACAATTTCCTAACATCGTTCTAATTTTGAGTTCTTAATTTCATGATCATCAATTACCCATATTGTGTTGGGTTTCGTGTATCTAATTTTCCTTATAAACAGTGCAGGATAAACTGTAGGTATACGATATAAATATCATTCAGTTCTGTGTGTTCTATTCACAGAGTGGGCGGTATAATGTGCGTTTTTAATATCCTTTGGATGACATTTCTATTGTTTCATCATACTGTTTTTACCCTGGACTCTTGTGCATCCAAGCTCAAATGTCAAGACTGTATCACGGATTCCAGTGTGTGCGTGTGGTGTCCTACGGTAAAACCTTTTCTATTAATTCGTTGCTTCCAGTTACATTAAGGCTTTAACTTCGGAACCGGTACCAGCTTAATGACTTACATCTGATCTCTTAAAGGGAAGCCATGGTACTTACGTTAATGAACACCGGCGTACGGGTTGACTTGGATTCCGAAGATAAAATAATAAGAATATGAATAATCTTTAAGAATAAGAATAATCTTTATTTGAGAATGTGGTACATGCATGGTTTTTCTACAACGTGATAAACACGTGAAGGTTCAGCATATTCTGCCATTCGTGGCGTGCAATATTTATAATTATTGTGAAATGTAAATTATACCATTATCAAATACATGCATACTACTAACAATTATATTAAAATTATTTCATCCTTTTATAATCATGTCAAATGTTAAAAATTCTCACATATGAAATCATTTAATATATTTGATATATCATTTAATGTCCAAAATTCAGTCAGATTAAAATATTGTCGATAACATTCATCACACATAACTCAAAATCATATTTTTATTATATTTTGACAAAGTATAATTTAAAATTTTTCAGTGCATTTGGTACTTTAGTATAAATTTTGAGGGCTAAACAGACCATACTTTTCCACATAAGTGCTGTTTTGGCACTCTGTATGCGTAGCCTACTATGGTCACGTCCGCTACATTGGACGCCATTTGAAAGATGTTTTACAAATTAAGCCATTTCCAAAATATGTAAAGACGGCAGTGTCAGTATTCAAAAATTATAGAATATTTATTTCTTACTAGTTATTAGTTACTATATACGGATCTACTCAACCAGGCGATCAAATAAAACTAAGATTTTAAGTCTGACCAAGACCTTTCAAACAAGAAAAGCCGTATCAAAATCTGTTCAGTACTTTTTACATATATGGCAGATAATATTTTCGTATTCAGTAACGATAATTTATCATGAACTAAGTGTTTTTTACATTTACAATGTACACTCATGACCAGTTTACAATTACATAATAGTAATAAATAGATATATTCAATTTATATCTAAAATGAAAATTAACTATAGCATTTAATTCTTAAACTATTCTTCTTTCAGAATGATTTTAATGGCACGAGATGCAGAGCTTTGAATTCAACAAAAGAGATGTGGTGTCCCGAACAAGTAGAAAACCCGAAAGACTCATTGAATGCATCGGCAAATCAAAATTTTAGTTACAATTCAGAGAACGTTGTGCAAATTAAACCCCAGGCGTACAAAATGAGGTTAAGACGCGGAATGCCACTAGAGTTCGAGTTTTCTTTTCAAGGCGCCCAAGATTATCCAGTTGATTTATATTTCTTAATGGACGCTTCTAAAACAATGGAAAAGATTAGGAATTTAACTGCTGAACAAAGTGAACAAATATACATGACTATGAGAAATATCACCAAAAATGTGCATTTAGGATTTGGCACATTTGTGGATAAACGTGCTTTCCCATATACGAAGTAAGTGATGTGTGGTTTATATAGATAGATCATTTGCAACTGTGGTGATACTTAAAACCTAAGCGGATAATCATATCTGCAAACCGGTACTCCTGTAAAACGGATGACATTCTGATACAGACCGTAATGTATTTTTGAAATTACTAAGAGTTTCTAATAAACCTTTTAATATTATATGTATTGAGAAAGTTTATGAGGGTGAAGGAAAGGATATTAATCAAATATTCTTCCTCACAAAAACAGCTAAAGCAATCTAGATGCGCATAGAACTAAATTATAATATAGAATACTACATAGGCTATTATAATAAATGCCATTGTTTTACTATCTGTCTCGCACGCTAACATGGAAGACTCGGATGCCAACTACAATATTCTATGCTTTGATATTCTTTTTAACAATAAAAATTATTTCAGCACTTTTAACGCTGAAGAAACTTATTCATTTAGACATCGTTTATCATTAACGTCCAATTATGCAGAATTCAAAGACATTATAAATGCAGCCAGTATGGGTGCTAACCGAGATATACAGGAGGGTGGTCTTGATGCACTTGCTCAAGTGATGGTGTGCACAGATTTAATAGGATGGAGAAACGAATCGAGAAAGATAATTATCTTTGTCACAAATGGCTATTACCACGCTGCAGGCGATGGAAGATTAGCGGGTATATTTACACCATATGATGGAGAGTGCTACAGTAAAACCGGAAATTACAGTAAGGAACTAGAGATGGATTATCCATCTGTGGGTATGATAAACAAGCTGGCTGTAGAAAGAAACATGATCGTTTTGTTTTTAGTTGAATCTCAAGTTGAATTTGTTTACAATAGACTAAGTGATGTAATTATCGGTTCAAAGGTTTCAACGTTTACAGACGGTAAAAATGAAATGGAAACATCTTATGCTCAAATTTTGAAAGACATATATGAAGTGAGTACATTACTATATTATATTTAGTTTAATTCAGTAGTCATTTCTGGGAAGACCATCTTAAACCAAGTCATGGAAAGGAAGACTAGAAAACTGGATTTGTGCTATAAAGTGCAAGCTTTGACTGTAATAAATGAAATGTAAGCTGGAACTAGAACGGATAGTATTGAAGATAATACAAATGTAAACTATTATTCCATTTACGGTTAAATCTAGGAAAATTTGGCGTCTGCGCTTATTAGCGCTAAGCTACGAACAGTTGTAATAAATTGGTACTATTTATTTTTCAGAAAATTTCTAGTAAGGTTATACTGAAGAAGAATATAAAACCAAAACATCGAAAAAATTTAAAAATTTCTTTCAAGCCCGAATGCGATTCAGATGATACTGGTCATGAGTGCGACGTAGAAATAGGTAAAGAAAAAAAGTTCGTTGGTATCGTTAAAGCTTTGGAATATGATGGATATGACAAAATAGATATAGATATAGCAGTAGTAAGCATTGCAGAAAAGCTAAAATTAGAAATCGAAATTATTAATGATTGTTCTTGTACGAAGAGTAGTATGGAGGCAAAGAGCACATTCTGTAGTGGAGAGAAAAGAGTCTGTGGTGTATGTGATTGTGGTGACCAAAGGTAATATTCGTCTTCATTTTCATCTATAAGTGATTTTTTTTAATTCTCTTATATTCTGCCTATGTCATAGTGATTACAGACTAAGCACAAGTACTCAAACATAATTATTGTAAAGTTTATAACTATTTTGAATCACCTGTTTACTTATTTCAGATATGGCGAAAGATGTATTTGTGAGAAGACTGGCAAAGGAGATATCAATGATGACAACTCAACGTGTATTATGCAAGACAGCAGTGAAATCTGCAGCGGCCATGGTCTCTGTGAATGTGGCGAGTGTCATTGCAGACCGGGGTAAATTAGACCAGTTATTTACAACTAAAATACAGTTGTTAATACCAGTTAACCTGTTCAATTATAATAGGAACATATTCCTTTTCTTCATACTAGCGTTAACCCCAGTTGCATCTGGTCTGTGGTTTGCTTTTGCCAGTATAACTGCGGGTTTGGCTGAACTTCGATATTTCTGTGAAGCGACTGTCATAATATATGACCTTCACAACTCATTGGTGATATCGAAGCATTAGAGTTAGACCAGTTGTTTAAGTTTTTAGGGCTCAAACTACCTGTAGCGACGGCCATACATGTTCGTATGGCAACCGGGAACAACTGCTTAACGTGTTATCCGAGGTGCAACTACACCAAGGCAAATAACCATATTCATGTATACCAATATTTGTACTGGTCGGGGATCGAACACGCGCCCTCTGCATAGCATTACGTTTAGTTCACGGTCACTACTGCCACGCCACAGAGGCTGATATCAGAATGATTGATGATTTTTAAAAGTCATAAGAAACCTCTACCTTACCCTAGAAAATGTTTTGGTTAATTAATTGAACACTTTGTGCGAACCAGCTGTGTCAATATTAATTATTGTGCTATGCAACTATGGCCGCCGCCGCCGGTCTGCATCAAATGGCGTGACATTCGCCCTTCAGTTAGCCTAGTGGTATGGGTAATGGACTGCTGAGACGAGGTCTCGGGTTCGATACCAGGTTTCACCATGCCACACACCAATGGCTTTTCGATGCTTTTCGAAGTTATGTGTGTATTTATAGCAGGTTTATAAGTGCCTAATGGCAATAGGCTCGCCACCTATTACATTGGGACCTAAACATAAACTGGTGGCGAAATGTGGTGTGGTGGGACCTAGCACCTGAGTTTATGTTATGTTATGTTACGTACGTTATGTTATAGTTTACTTTATTGTACTTAAGGTACGACGGAAAATTCTGCCAATGTAACCATCTAAGCTGCCCTCTTGGTAATGGAAAATTATGTTCTGGGGAAGAACAAGGCAAATGTATCTGTGGTACTTGTCATTGTGAATCGAACTGGGAAGGCGACGCCTGTGATTGTTCTAAATTTGATTGTGTGGTAGATGGAGTAGTGAGTACTGTAATTTTATTTAATTTATTGAAAATTGTCAAAAGTCCGTCAAATATTCTTCACAAATACCTTTTACGATTAAATAAAATCAAATTATTTATTTCGTTAATTTGAATTTGAATTCATTTAGTCGTAAACATGAAGTAACTATTTAGATGTTACCTAACTTATTGCCAATTACAATGAATGTACTTAAAATTTCTTCCCTAATTTTCAGTTAAATTATCCTAATTCAGACCTGTTATTACTCATTGCCCTTAACTATAACTTATATTTTATTTTCATAATTTCACTCAAAACAAAATCGAAATTACCTGGTTCTAATTATGAGAGTGAGTACTGCACATGTTTGTAATGGTGACCCTCTTTCCTGAAACTTTGCCTTCAGTTTGTCATCAGGCGGGAAAAAAAATCGTTTATACATATTAGGTTTTTCATTGGTTTTTACAAGTACGTGCTGGCCACCAGACAAGTCAGGTCGGGCCGCATTGCAACGCAAAAACACAGGCGGATTCCGTTCCGCCTCGCCTCTAGTCGACACAGGTGCAACACAGTTTTATACGAAATCTGGATTTTTGCGTTGCGATGTGGCCCAGCCTGGTCCATCTGGTCAATAATACATAAAAATTTCTCAACTTCAGGCTTGCAACGGGCGTGGAAACTGCGTATGTGGTGCTTGCGACTGCGATCCAATACCTATATGGGATAAGCGAACCTATATTACAAATGGCAACTGCAATATAACTGCAGACTCTAGCTCCCACAACTTACAATGCAAGTTTTTGGAAAACTGTGCTAAGTGCAAAAAGAGAGAAAACAGTGATTACTGTAGCTCCTGTGAGAATAAAATTGAGACTTTAGTAGTGGAAGCTCTTACCGACGAATATTTTAATAGTAGTTTGTGGAATGCTTGTCCTGATATAAAGGTTGATCTGGGCTGTTACTCTAAATTCGTATATCGTTACAATGATACGGAACATACTATTGAATTAGTGGTTGAGCGAAAGGAGAACTGTGCTGAAACTCATTATCGTAAGTACACAATTGGTATTCACACTACCTTCTTCTTTATCTTCTTATCACAGCGTTAATACCGATTACATCCAAATCTTGAACTTTGCTTCTCTTGTCTACATAGCGATAGTTTTTTAAGGCTCTGTAGAGCAAAATATAATCATAAAAATAGTAGCACAACATTTACCAATCATCAAATTATTAATGGTACCTAATTCTGGAAATTCCTCAATGCGGCAAATTTCATTACCATCAACCTGCTCTCCATGGGCGGGTTGACAAGGCAATGCAATGGAACTTAAACGCGGCTGAAACATACATATTCATATACTTATACGAAAGTTCATATCAACCGGGAGGTATGTAATATGTATGCGAACCCCGGACCCCCGAACCAAAGCGAAGGCCTCGGAAGGCAAGGACGAAGATGATGCATTATATAAATATAAGTGTAACATAAACCTCCGTCATGATATCAAACTTTTACAAAAACATCCTCATTATTCAATTTGTTTAAAAATTCACGTTTCAGTAAATAAATCTTTCTTTTTTCAGTATTCGGCGGTATTTTCCTCCTAGTCCTCATCGTAATTGGAGTAGTTACATTAGTAGCCTGGAAACTGATGACGGACGCTCGTGATCGCCAAGAATTCAAACAGTTCTTAAAACAAAGTAGACACGAGGGAGAAATAACTAATAATCCATTGTACCGGCCCGCTTTCACCACCTTTTCTAACCCTGAGTTCAGAAAAAGATCTTACAAATTATAGTGCATATTTCAGTTCCTAGTTGTCTTGTTTAATTATTTGAACGTACTAAATTACAATACCCTTTTTATTTAACACATGCATCAGGAAGAAGGATTATAAAAATTAAGTACTGTGTAGAGCATCCACCTATTCAGGGTAAGCCAGTTCTCCAAGCTGATCTGAATTGGAGGACAATCAGATGTAGTACTGCCATTAGGGCGGTAAAATCGAAAACAGTGTTCCGAAAACAGTCTCTGTGTGTATGATACAGAGAATGTTTAACAAACTGGGGATAAGGCCCCATGGAAGTAGAGTAATATTGAAATAATACTACTTTTACGAGATGGTGGTAGGGCTCCTGATAGATGGATATCATTATAGAATAGGCAGTTAAGGAAGATCCGATCACATCAGGGGAAGGGTACAAAAATTGAGAAAATGAAAATCGTAAAAGGTTACCATGTGTGAGAACTCATGTGAAAATAAACACACACCACCAGCAATATAACACAAATTAACTAATACTGATAGTTGATTACATTACTATTTCAATTATTACACATGTCATCTGACATCTGACATCATTAATTTCCCAGATTTTCAATTACTTGGAACTCCATGCCATCTAGTAATGTGAAGTTGAACTTTTACGCTCCTAATGAGGGCTCATTTTCCACGCTTTCAGCTATTGCCCGCCGATAGCGCCACTGGCATGTTGGCAATTTTATTTATTATTCGAATATTATTTAAAAGAATATGGAATCTTAGTTTGACAAATATCACTACATAGTATAAAACGTGTGAGTCAGGATCAAAACTAAGTCGCTTTGATATCCCTATGTATGCTTAAATCAATTAAATGTTGTCCGTGGCTCCGTTTCAAATGGTCCATCCAGATGGTTCAAATTTGCGTCACTTTCTTGACTATTTTGGCCTGTATTCCACGAATTACACGTATTATGTTATTCTCTAAGGCTTCAATCGTGTTCGGCTTGTCCACAACATAGACTGACTTAACATAACCCCACAAGAAATAATCAATTCTTGCAGCAGTTGAATTTTATTGGCTTTCAAATCCAATTCGACACTTAGAGTTTTCCATGTGGTTGAGTTACACATGCACAATTGTTGAGAACGGTGACGGATTGACATTTCACGATCCTCATTAACACTGCACGCTGCGACTGCAATATTCTCTTCGGTACGCAGGTTTAATGTCCAACAAAGTAGATTTTGTGCGAAATTTGGTAATACCTACCAACACGAATTGTTGATTCACCAGGTCGATTATGGCGGTCTTAACACACTATGTACGTTTTCACTTAACACGAATTTTGAAAATAAATTTTAATTTAGCTAGTTTGTAAGTTTTTCTATGTTTAATGGCAGAGTAGGTATACTGAAAACGTTTTACTTTGACAGATACGTTTGGGCGCCATTACCAATCAGTACGGCCAACCAGAAAAACTTAACTCTTAAAAAATACCCATTAGTTATAATGCCTTAGCATATTGTATAACATCTTTATTACTATCATAGAGCCATTATGTAATACTTTACAATTTTCTTAATTATAACAACAATTTTGTGCAGGCAAACTCATAATCACCAAAACATTTTTCAACAAAAATAGTTCGTCTATCGGATACAAGATGGGGCTATAGTGGTAAGTTCATTGAAATTAACGACAGCTATCTTTGTTGCTCATTCGGTATCCATATCAGTCTGTTGCATGTGCCTTTCGTGAAATCATGTTATTCCCAAGAATATATTACTTTCAATACATTATAATAACATTTTTTATTATTCAATAACATCACTACACAATTGCAGGCTCATATTTGTTTGAATGATCGAATAGCGTAACTCACGATATGAAAATTTTCGGGATTGGAGGTATATATATCCAGACACGCTATGTCTATATTGGGAGTCCGTTTCTACACAGTAACGCAGTATTGGGGTAGAGCTGCTCTAAATCTACCCTACTCATTGACGTGTGAAGCTTTGCAAAGATTTGATTCGGTCTTTACGATGTCTTACCCAATGATGAAGTCTGCGTTCAGAGTGTCGCCTGAAAACGCGCTCTACCGTACCGTGCCGTCTAACGATGCGCCATGAGGCTGCTACAAGTGAGCATATCAAGTTATCCCTTGAAATAAATTAAATATGAGGGACATCCCTTCAACACCACTGTAGTAGAAAAATTGACTCTCTTTTGAATAAAATTAGTGTAATGTAATTGTAAATGTAGTGCACTGCAGTGTAATTCAATTTGCGGATTTTATTAATCTAGTGTAATTAGATTACATTGGGCCTACTCCTATTTGGAACAACCCATACAAGCATCGGTAGCTTAGTGTTTAAGGAGTCAGTTTTATGATCTAGAGGTCTCGGGTTCGAATCCTGGCCATTACACTACCGATCTCAAGCTTAGCTGGAAGGGTTAGAGGGAATCTTAGTAATTTCGGCTGCTAATTTTCTTAAAAATAATCAGGAGCATCCTGACTTCTACGTTGGTATTATGTACTATGAGACTGAAAGTATGAAATAAAAAATTTGGTATCGCGAAGAATCACTGCTTGGTCAGCAACAATGCGCCATTTATTGTAGCTGTCATACAGACGGCATTGTAAAAAGGTACTCTATTGCGTTTTACCTACAGATAGGTGTGCAAATTAATTAATCCATTTAACGGGTTTCTGCGTCATGTTCTTAATTCGAAATACAAAAATTACTCTCGCGTCATCGATTACCCGTGACACATGTGTATTTTAAACTGTGTTGTTGACGATAGGCAGAAGTCAGAATATGTGCCAAAGGTGACCAACGTTTGCGAGCTTTCATCTCCTTCTGTGAGCAAGTAATGCTCGAGAAGGAGTCGTTTGGTTCGTAGAAGAGTTTGAGCCCGTACGGCGTACAGCCCGCGATGAGCGGAGGCGACTCGAAGCGACCTCCGTCCTCCATGAGCGTGGACCTGGGGGTGACGGGTGGCAGCCTGTCACCCTAGCATAAGCAAGCCGTGGTGGCAAACGTGGTGGCTTAGGTAATCTGTGGCCAAGGTCTGCCAGGGTGCGAGGGATATGTTGGTTACTATCTCACCTCCGGCAACTAAGGACCCAAAGACGGCGTGCGTTTTATTCGGTTCGAGTCCAACATAACGTCCCCAACCGGCTCTGGCGGGGGGTATCCGTGGGGATATTTCGCACTATAAAAAAAGAGGTGGCCAAAGTTACCACTCGTGCTGGCTGCTTGTAAACAAATTGACATTGACCGATGCAAGTGTCATTATATCACCAAATTATGCTCATTAGAATCTACTTAGGTATGTATACAGACGACGGGTCCCGGTGCGGTTTCTGGCCTTTAGACTATAGACGACACATATAAATTATATCGAAGCAATTTACTTTAGTCTTGCTTCACTGTACTTCATCAACAGAATCTTGTAATAATAGTTACGTATATCAATAATAAATAATACCTGCTACCGGTGTGTGTCAACAGACGCTCGCACTATCAGTGATGGATCTCGCGTGTTGCTGACCTTTCCCTTTACACCTCGTCAACTCTGATGATCTCTACTAGCAAGAACTCAAAACATACCTAAACTATAAAATTTATAACAGTCGTTTTAGGATTTGGTTTACGTTTTTTGTGCTGTGGTTATACAATCACCTAAATAATAGTAAATATGAATTGTACATTATAAACACATGTCTTTGTGTCCAAGGATTTATTAAAAAAGAAAAGAAATGCCTCACACACAAGAATACTCGTGTATTATAACAATAAATATATTGTGATATTAATTTTCACCTCAATGAACGTATCGTCTCATAAAGATCAATTTTCCGCGAATTTTCCTTCAATACCGGAGCCGATGATTCATCTCGTCGCGGGTTAATATACCTACTAACAAGTTCACACCACGCTCTTAAGTCTACACAGTCTATGCTCGGTCGTGTCACAGAGCGCGCGCATTTTATATTTCGAACGAATACCTCGCGTCCTTTGATACGTAATAAAAAAAAAACAATTTCAAAAAAAGAATTTTGTGGTGTAATATTTTTCATTGTTTCTGTTAAAATTATGAGAACTATGGCTAGTGTGTGGTTTATAGTGTTAGTGCTCATTGGAGTACAAAAAGTTTTCGGTAATGTCTGTGAAGAAAAACCGCAATCGCGTTTAAACTGTGACGAGTGCATCAGATGTGGTGGTCAATGGTGTAGTCAACCGGAGGTAAGCGATGTACTTAATTAATTATATAATTATAATACGAACTGATTACTTAATGGATACCGATGTTGACATTATGAAAATTTCACCGTAAAATACCATATTTTGTTCGTTTCTTCCGCAATTTATTGTTAATAATACCTTCGGGGATACATTTAATAAAAATATTTTATTTTTATTATTTTTTTACCTTGTGAATAAAGTAAGGATGCGCTCGTGCTCGTGTCTTTGTTTTGTCAAATACTTGATTATGTTAAAACTAAGTATTCGACATATCTTGTATAAACCTACCCTATCTATTCTTGCTTTTACATTTTTAACATTTAAGAAATAACCTATTCTGTTCACTTTTGGAATCCATCTAAAAATAAAACTAGAAATCAATTTAATGTTGCAACACATAAATATGTCGTTATATATATTTTTTTTTTGAATATCTAATACGATAATAAATTGTACTTAAATAACATTAAGTATTAATTTCTCATTTGATGACGTAACTATGATGAAACCATAAAATACTCGTTTAATTTAGTATATGAGGTAAGTAGGTAGGACGCTTTTTCTCTTAAGATATATTTCAACTAGATTACACTAGCCTGGGTATTTTGCCGTATTGAACTGATAAATTGTCTACTGTCATAAACCAATCAATCCTATTCCTGTACAAGTAGGTACTTATACTATACTGTACAAGTAGGTACTTATACTATATTATAATATAAAGATACATCAAAAAGCTATGAGTTAATGTTACTTGAAAAGAAGGTACCTACTTGAAGACTTTTTGTTGTAAATTAACAGAGACATAGTCTCGACATTCTCTATGGTTTTGATTTTTATAATCCTGTCCCAATAATAGGTAAAGTAAGTAATATGTAAGGTTCTAGAATGTGGATATATTTATCTAGATATATCTTTTTCGTAAATACCTACATATAAAACCCCCAGATCGATGCAAATACAGTATATTCATGAATACAAAATAAATATTTGCACTGAGCTAGACTGGTATCGAAGTAGCGACGTCGGACTTAAAAACGAACGCTAGACGTAGCTACCGCTCTACCGCTGCGCCACAGATTCGTTAAATAATGAAAGTATTATTAGATACCTACATATTTACTATCGGCTTGGGAAATACCTTAATTCTATAGAAAAAAAAATATGACCTACTTATATGTTTATGAGTATTTCAATAAATCTAGCAACACTCACTAACATTTGACAAAGAGGTTAATAAGCAACATTTATAAATGGCTAATGTAGTTATGATTCAAGAGAGCAATAAATTGATCGAAGCAAAAACTAAGACGTCACCGTGATCAAACGGAAGGAAACAATTGATTCAATGAACGAACTGACCGACCGAACGTGACCTATTCTTGGTTGCTCATATAGAATTTTATTGTTTCATATAGTATGGACTAAAAATAATATCGGATAAGGGTACGATATTTCACTCATCATCAGTATTGAGTCAAACAAGTACCTACCCCTAGTAGTAGTAGGTCACTACACGACAGAGGTCGTGTAGTGACCTACTTGCCTCCAGGCAAGCGCGAGAATGGGGGGTTACAGGTAGAGCTGACTATTACCCTAGCAGTAGCAGGTCGAGACTACAGCGCACTGCGTGTCTCCCCTATTTGTGGTAAGATGGGATGGACACCGTGATTCCACATCCGAGCGGGTATACTATTAGGCTCTGGGACAACCGGGGTTCGAGGGATATGCCAATGGCAATCCCAACTTCGTAAAAGTATATAGGAAACGTAATTTTTTTATAAAGAGCTAGGTTCGTATAAATATAAAGAAAGGTTTGTGATAAACGGGAAATATGATCACGAATACTAAAAAGAAACCCATTTGTTCATGTAAGTTACATTCTAAACAGATGTAGTCGTTTCACAATGTGTTAATGAGAGTAGGCATACTGATTGGTCCGTAATAATGAGTATCCCTTATGGACAGTGTGTATATAACATAGCTGCATATGTTGCAAGCAAGGTCTGCGGCGCTGCTGATCTCATTAATAATATTAATTAGACAGAAACTCCATGACCACTAACATATTTTGACCTCGTCTTATATAAGATAGGGATAATACGAAGGAAAGAGAGAAATAATAATTCATTCCATATTCAAATATTCACAGACGAATTGAGCGCGACTGTGGTTGAATAGAATTGGTGGCAGATTTTTCTGCGAAAGGTGACGCACGTATATGTGTAGGTGTATCTGGGGGAGGAGACAGCGCCCCATGTAAGCAGTTTCCCTGTATCACTTGGTATGCGATAGACACATTTTCCTCCTAAGAGAAAACGTAGAAATTAAAAAATTACAAGTACATTTATTATTATTATCATCGATGATTCAGCGGCAAAATCATGCACATTATTACTTCTCGGGTTGTTTAAGCGACTCCGGTAAAATTGAGTGCCAAACAAATAAACGTGAGTGGTAGCCTAGTGGTATGGGTAATGGAATGCTGAGACGACATCTCGGGTTCGTTCCCAGGTTTTACCATGGCACACACCAATGACTTTTCGATGCTTTTCGAATTTATGTATGTATTTATCGCAGGTTTATAAGTGCCCGGTTAATGGCAATAGGCTCGCCACCTATTACAGTGGAACCTAAACATAAACTGGAAAAATGTGGGTGCTAGCACCTCTGCCTACCTCTTCGGCGATACAGGCGTGAGTTTATGTATGTTTGTAAAAAATAAACAAGTACATTTCTTCTTATTATCGATGATTCAGCGGCAAAATCATGCACATTGTAACTTCTCGGGATATTTAACTGACTCGGGTAAAATTGGGTGCCAAACAAATAAACGTGAGTAAATACTATAGTAGTATGCTAATATACAAAGAAAGACACGAAACCAGTTCATCAAAAATAACCTAGTGAACAATTTATATACCTAATTATTATTTACCTGATTCAACATCCGGATTTTTTAAGAAATTCTGTTAGTACTTTCTGAGTCAGCCGTTGATGTAGCTAAAACCTGTTATCCACATGTTAGAACGTTACTAAATACGGATTCCAACAACCATTTTAGTCATGTATCGGCACTCTACGTCACTCACATTAAGAGTGAACCCTGACCGGCGAACTAATTTGTCCTCTCACTAATTAACTTAAATTGTACAACACTGGAACTGAACCGGCAAGATAACTTTACAAAAGTACTTCTTAATTATATACTGGTTTTGGCGTTACAATATCGAACACGGAATAATGAACGGCTTCTAATCTATTTATGTACTATTAATAGAGCTGGAGAGATTGTTTGTTTCATGAAAGTAATCATAACATAAATTCACGCCTTTATCCCCGAAGGGGTAGGCAGAGGTAGCACCCACATTTCGCCAGTTTATGTTTAGGTCCCAATGTAATAGGTGGCGAGCCGTGTTAATAGGCACTTATAAACCTGCGATAAATACACACATAACTTTGAAAAGCATCGAAAATCAATGGTGTGTGCCATGGTAAACCTGGAATCAAACTCGAGACCTCGTCTCAGCAGTCCATTTCCCATACCACTTGGCTACCGCGGTTTTTTGCTATAATACCTCTAGGTATATGTAGGTATATTATAATTCTATATTCACAAAATTCTAATCATAGTGTTCTCGCTAGATACGCTCATAATTATATTTAACCAGACAATGTAATTATTAAACCCGGGATTAGTTGATCCGGTAATCTTCACAGTACTCTGCTAATGTGCCACCCACTAAGTCGGCTCATTGTAAAACTATTAGATGTACTTGTATTAACTCGAAAAAGTCATTTTTCTGAAGAAAACAATACATCTTGTCCCTTTCTGTATGAATCTACTCCAGATTCTATTTTTTCTTAATATATTATACTTAACTCATATCTAAAACTAAAATTATGTAGGTACTAACTGTAACATGTTCGCTATTATGAAAATAGCAATCGTGACAGTACCAAAAATTGATTCGGTATACAGGTAAGTTACTTATAAGGTAAAGTAAAAGAGATTATACACAAGCTCCCAAGAGCTCAATACTATCCACTATAATACCTTCGTAATCTTTTAAAAACATAATATCTTCATTACGTCGACAATACACAATCAACTGAAGTGGCAGTGAATGGCGATCGATAGACGAATTTCCTGCGTAACCCCATTTTCCAATATCCGTTGTTCAGCAAAACAAACTGCTTGCCGTATAAGAACGAACAGTTAATAACATTAAGCTAAATCCACCTTATAATAATAATATACTGTTATTATATCCCGTCCGGTGTGTACCGACCGCAAAACAGGTCTGTTTCAATTTGCGAATATTAAATCAAAGTAATTACATTACAAGGACCAGTGTATCTTCCCGTGGGGTCTCGTATTTATAAAATAAATAAGAAATGGATCGGAATTACATTTGTCCACACAAGCATTTCAATGTTTTACACATTTGTTTATACCACTTAGGTGGCAAACAAACACTCGGCTCACCTGATAGAAAGTGTTTACCGATGCCTATGGTCGTTTGCAACACCAGATGCGTCACATTCTTCGTCGAGGGGAGGAGGGGGAGGGATTGAAGTTTTAGATAGTCTCACTTCATGGTAGTTCCCGGTGAAATAGAATACACCCTCATATTTTCTTAATACTTCCAATATCGACTCAACCTTTCTACATATATCAGAAAATAACAGCTCTTCCACCTGCCCCCCCTGAATACTTGAGTCTTTTTGAACAAAGTTATTTGTTTAGGACACGTGATTGTTCATATTGATTGAAGAGTGCTGACGAGTCTTCTTTACCTTACGGTGGTCGCAGTACATCATATATTTTGTCTATAGTACCTACCCCTAATCCCCATCTGCAAATGTATTCTTCGAATGGAAAATGTTGTTTTAAAATCTTGTCGTTTTCTTTTTAAAATGTATTTTATTATCAGAGTGAAATTTGAGTCATCCAATTGCATTAGGCAGAGCAATAAATCCGCAAGTAACGCACCCGCCAGTATGGCTGATACGTGTCTACGAACTACCAAGCAATGACGTCACACTTATAGTTCCAGCACAAAGCGGAAAATGATTATTTTAATGAATATAAGTTTTTGACTTATGTCCATTAAACTGACTAACTTCAATTTAATAGATGACTTCATCTATCTTGAAGGAAGTATTCGGATTAGCACATATAGTTCATTCCTTTATTGCAGTATTATTATATTATTCAATTCTAAGGAAATGTGCAATATGCGTAAGCTATATTACTAGTAAACGGATAGTACCTATATTGTTATTGCTATTTGCCCTTATTTCTTTTCGCCTGCAATGAGTCTAACTGCATTCACCAAGTTATAGATAGATAGGTAACTCATTATTGTACACACTCATTGATAAAAATGTACACTATGGACATAAACATAATTATAGCACAATCTATAATGGGCGGCCGATCACTTCCAGATAACCTTTGGATGGACAGGAAAGAACAGAAAGACAAGTTTATTAAAGAGGTGTGGTGTAGTTTCAATTAAACCACACCTCTTATAATAGGCTTGTGTCTATTAAGTTATATTATACTGAAGTAAAGATGAGAAAAAAAAGGTTCTAATGAGATATAGAATATAGATCATAATATGTAATCTTAAGTTGAACGAATCAATTACTCCAGTGAATGAATCACGTTACACACATTCAATCAATGTTATTTTCACCATAAATGCTTAAACCGTTGGCTGTTTGCCATTGAAATCCTTTTGTCAGTCCGTACAGGAATAACTGGCGCTCATATTAGTAAATACTGCATAGTACAAGTATAAGGGGAATGTAATGTAACGATGCGTTTTATGCATTTTATTGCAGATATACTGGCGTTTTGTTTATATCAAGATAATGACAGAAACAGTACCTAAAATACAACCGGCGTCATAAGACATTGACGAAATGCGAGTAACGACTGCATATTTGAAGAGTTCTCTACATATAGATACGGTTATTTCTTTCATAATAGAAATAAACTAAATCTACTTCCTGTACTTAACTATTATACTTTTACCAGTACATCCAGTCCAGTCGCTATGAAATCTGATAATTTCTACTAACGGCATACATAAAATCTTTGACTACGATCGATCCTGTGACTGTAAGGTGATACGTAAGTTTTACTAAACAGGTAGGTAGGTAATAAGTAGTTGGAGTACTTTTAGTTTCGTGATAACAGTGTGGCATAATTTATTATTGATTATAATTATGTAAAATGTTATATAGGTACTTAACAGAAATAAGTATAAATAAGAAAATCTGAGTCCACTCACGTACGCCAATAGCACGAGTAGGTATATAATGTGTCGTTTTCATCGTCGTTTATAATAAAATTAATGAGTTTATTCATGTAAGTACATCTCTCTCAATGAAAATCTGTCATAGAAATTGATAAACTAATTTAATAAGTAATTTATAAGCAATTTTATCTTCATGTTTTTTAGTCACGTAAAACTTTTTGGCTTTTTTATTTTGCACAAGTTACCTAAGTATCTCAAATCTAAAAAAATTGAATTCAAATGAGAGCAACTCAATTTTTAGGGACGTAGTTTATTTTTCTTATGACTATAGAGCTCTTTTATTAATAATCCATAAAAACCTTACAAACTCACGTTTTCTACGTAAAATGTTGTTATGAAAACAAATCTCTAACTGAGAAGAACAATGTAATCCATCTCCAATAAACTTCCAGTTAAACCCTAAACATACGGGCTTAAACGAAGTGACCACACCAACAAACATCCGTGCAAACACACGCATTCTGAGAAAATATTATAGCAACTCACTGACCTATATATGGCCTGTTTCAAACATTAAAATCTTACACAATTTTCACGCCCGTCAATGTAATCGAGGAAATCATTTAAACGTACGCTTAATGAAACATGCGCCACCATCATCAATCATTGCTATAAGTAACATGCTGTCCACACGAACGCAATCTTCAATTACTACTTTTTGCAATATTTTTAAAAATCATATTTTTTACAATTATTTGCATGAACTTTACGCTCTTTCGACATGTCATACGATCAGTTACCCTTTTGTTATACTGTAAATTGAGTATAATCATAACGTAAAAGCAATTGATTGATGGGGTTACAGGTCGTTGGGCAATGTTGGTATTTTGAATGGGCTGGACTACGCCACCTGACATTTAGGGTTACACACGTCACACATGACCCTAAAGAATGACACAGATCATACAAAAAGGTCAAATCTGAGTCAAAGATCCAGTCGAAGTCCCGTGATTTAAATGTCTATAAGAAATATTGAAACGATTTGTTTTGAACTTTCGTTTATTTTTATTTTTTTACGTTTAAGTAATCTGACCTTTGTCAATATGTTTTAATTTTGTTTAAATGGAACATACATCGTTGGCTACAATGGCAAAAAAAAATAATAAGTGTCGATTATATTTTAGACTGGATGCTTCACCAACTGGACACGAGAGATTTAACACACGAATAAGTTCTAAACATCATGGTATGAATGTTTGAAGAAAGATAACACATTAATATTATTTTTGTTAGTATTAGGTAACGGGTATTTAAAAAGTCCTGTCTGCTAAAAACTTTCTTCATCATAATGATTCATTGCTCCAGGCCTCGATCCCGTTTCGAGCTCTTTTATTGAGACGTTTCATTACCCTGAATGTTTGGAAGCCAAATCTGATCAATCGCTCGGAAAACAAAGCTGTGTGTCGTAATCGGACACTTTTGTGTATGGCTTCGATCTTTCACTCCAGATTAAACCCATAATGTGTTTAACGATATAAGCCCCCAGTCATTGATGCCTAGCGCAGCAACACCCTTCACACTACATACTTTATGCTTTCTATTTACGTAGTACAAAATGTTAGAAAGGAAACCATACTAGTCTGTCTCTATGTCTACTTTTTCACGTATATGTAGGTATGTCACACATTTTATCCACACATCGCCGAATGTCTTTGCTTGTTAACGAAACCCTTTTTCAGGAATTCCCACAAATAATGAATATATACATTTAAGTACTATATGAACCGATTAAGAAAATTATTGCGCGTTATTCACTTGTTTAAATTTCTTCCGTCTATTTACAGTACGACTAACGATTGAACTTGGACGTGATGTAAGCAAAGAAAGAGTTTATGTTTGTTTTACCATTGATCCAAAAGTTGCAATAATCATCCTTAACCAAGGCCTCATTTTACGATCATTATTGAAAACAAAGTTATGAGTACGGCTAGGTGCATAGATAAATTGATTGGTAACTGCATCAGTGAATTAACCTTTTTGCTGAATTTGACCGAGTGACCGTGGCACAAAATGCATAATTTAATTGCAACATTACTTGCGTGGTCTTGAACTAAGGTTACATTCGGCAAAGTGCAATGTTTATTTACTTTAGTAGTTAAAAGGATCAGCTAAAGGAACTCCCCATTATATCTGTTTTGTGTTGTATACCTAATCGAAGACTGACTGACTCATAGATATCAAATGATTCAAAACCAATAATCCTAGTCTTAATCTATGTCTCTTTTCACCGTCTAGTAAGTAGGTAATGACTTTAACAGTTTATGATCATTTTTCCCCTAAATTTTATCCTCATTTGAAGTTTGAACTTTAATTATAATATTTATTTATTTTATATATTTGAAGATAAAGTTCAAAAACATGGCAGAAATCGAATATGAAAAGAAACTGAAGCCAAACGAGTGTGATTTTACCCGATGACTGTTGAAGAAAGAAGGATAATGCTCTTCGAACGATTTTTTCAGGTGATAATTTTACAAATAGCTGACCACTTATTTGCACTCTTGTATGAAACCAAATCCACCGGATATTACGCCACCGAAAGTACGCGAATCTCAACTCACGAAATAACGTTCGATTGGCTTCACTCTTTAGGTAAATAAAGAATAAAAGTAAAAATATATAAAATTAATGTTGATAAATCCAAGCAGTTTTTTTATCGTATAATCAAGTATATACTCGAAATATGACTCGGCCAAAATGCTAATTGCAGAAGAGCGAAATGCATCCCAAATTTGGTCATACTAAAAAATACGAATCAATCAGTACAATTACCGGTGCTCCACTTACCCATATTAACACGCATTAAGTTTTAACACCGTGAAACATCTCAGTTCTTTTATGTTAACATACCTACTTGCGTAAGATTTACCTTTAAAATTGGTGTAATACAAAGGGCATGTTCAAAGTTGTTCGGTAAGTTATTAAGATAATGCAATCGCTGTCTAGCTATAATTGAGTGTCAGACGGTAGTACTTTATTATGGTATAAATGTTTCGTCCTCGTACTCATATTACCGCGGTCATATATTGCTGTTGAAATATTGGTTGATTTATTAAAAACAACTCTGATAGTGAAGCATATTATTAAAAACTTTGGCTATTTATGGAAGTAGGACATGACGGTATCTCCCGTCCTAACTGAGCAGACCGTACCGCGATATTTGTTAACATAAATGTTGTCTGAATTAGAATGTTAATAGTCTAAAGTCAGTTATTAGACACGAACTTAGCACAGACGTCTCCTATTGAAGTTTGCGCTAAGTTCGTGTCTAGTGGATAATGCTCCTATTTGCAGAAAACAAATATTTTGATAATTAATGATACCTATCACATTTATTTATTTCCAATGGAATTTGTTTGATTCGGATCAGGGCTTGTTTACCGGTTAATGTATCAAACCGGTTTCAGTGCAAGTACCTGGGAGCGTTTCATTTAGGTTTGACTCTACCTTAACCGCTAAAAAACCTCTTTTCTTAAAGAGCGAAATTATATAGGTTTGACTCAATTTACCGGTTAATAAAGGTTTTGATTTCACTCTTACCGACAACATCGCCGTCACCATTCGTATTCAATTCGCGCGGACTACATGTGTAATCTACTAGTACAAAATTTAAATTTTCAAGCGCAGGGCTAATGTGCTTCGAGATACTTTTAAAGGAGTACTGAAGGGAGTCACTAAAGTGTCGTGCGTGCTGCGGTCACGTGGACTTAATGCGTAGCCCATTTTCAATTGAATACAATTTTTTTATGTTAATTATAAAAATATATATTTTTTTTTTATAATATCACGCCTATATCCCCGAAGGGTTAGGCAGAGGTGCTAGCACCCACATTTCGCCAGTTTATATTTAGGTCCCAATGTAATAGGTGGCGAGCCTATTGCCATTAACCGGGCACTTGTAAACCTGCGATAAATACACACATAACTTCGAAAAGCATCGCAGTCATTGGTGTGTGCCATAGTAAACCTGGGATCGAACCCGAGACCTCGTCTCAGCAGTCCACTACCCATACCACTAGGCTACCGCTAGGCTAGGCTAGGCTAAAAATATAATAAGAACAGTTTTATCAATCAAATATAATGAACATAGCTGAATCACAACTTCTGTAATTATTAAATAAAAATAAGACCCCCAATAACGCAGATCGCGTGTCGCTGCAACCTTTTTTTTTCTTATCGTGCGAAAAATCCCCAGGGATACCCCCCACCGGAGCCGGTTGGGTAGGTTATGTCGGACTCAACCGACTAAAACGCACGCCGTCTTTGGGTCTTCAGTTGCCGGAGGTGAGGTAACATATCCCTCGGGTGTAGGGACCACGGTGTCCCCAACTAGCCCCCGGGTATGGGGAGGCGCACTTTGCGCGCTTCTGCTAGTGACAGGCGGCTCCACCCGTCTCCCCCAGGCCCGCGCTCATAGAGGACGGAGGTCATTCTGCGACCTCCGACGTCCGAGTCGCCTCCGCTCATCGCGGGCTGTGCGGGTCCGGAGTCTTCTCCGAACTCGTTCCGACGTCTCCTTCTCGAGCATTACCTGCTCGGAGAAGGAGGCGCCGGCAGCCCAAGCGTTTGCGCATCGTACCATCGCCGTGAGCAACGCGCGCGTCGCTGCAACCTGTCGAGAGCATCTAATAAGTACTCTGCGGAGCCATCCCAGAGATGCGAGCAGTAGGTATTCCACGCAGGAGCGAATTTGTGTCTTGTAAAGAAGACACCGTTGCTCCGGCGTGAAAAAACGTCTCACTCTGTTCAGGACTTCGAGTTTACGCGAAGCTATTTTGATGATGCTCTCGAAAGAGTTCTTGTTGTTCAGTTTGCAGCGAACATCCATTGCAAGTATATTGAGGTTATCCTGTAATGGCATTGGCGTGCTCTGAAGAGTGGGATGAGGAAGATGTCTTTGCTGTATACGCACGTGCCTGCGTCTTCTTGGCATTGAACTCGACCAGGTTCTCAGATCCCCATTGGGAAATGTGATTGAGGATCCGGTCAAGCCCAGTAACAAGAAGCTGCCTTTTTTCGGCTATATCAGACTGCTTGGTCGCAGGTTGTCCGTGGTAACTCTCGTGTACAGCACTATCGTCTGCATAGCAATGGACGCTGCCGGTGGACAGCATGTCATTGATATGCATAAGAAAGAGAGTGGGTGATAAGACGGACTCCTGCGGCACGCCAGCATTTACCTGCAGGAACTCCGAAGCTCGTCCATCACAAAGAACGCGAATACAGCGCCCCTGCAGGAAGCTAGCAACCCAATTGCACAATCTTGGAGGCAGATCGAAGGCTGGTAGTTTGCAAAGAAGCTATTTGTGACAGACTCTATCGAAAGCTTTGGCGATGTCCAGGCTAATAGCCAGTGACTCACCATGCTTATCCATAGCCTCACCCCAAAGATGGGTTATATACGCCAGAAGATCACCCGTTGACCGTTTCGGCCTGAAACCTTATTGCCGGTCATTAATTAGGGAGTGATCCTCTAGGTGACGCATGAGCTTTGTGGTGGCGCATGAGGTGACGGCTATGGGTCGGTAGTTGGCTGGGTCTGAGCGATCTTCCTTCTTGGGAATCGCCTGTACATTTGCCTCTTTCCACGCAGTTGGCACTGTACTTGAAATGTAGGAGAGTCGGTACAGCACATTTTTGAAGAACCACCGCTGGTATACCATCCGGAACACTGGCTTTCCCTACATCGAGTGACTGCAGTACTGCACGGACGTTGCTTTGCCTGATACGAATATATAATAGCGAAGGCTGGCAGAAGTTAGCTTGCACGGCTTTAGCTAGTAGCCAGTAGCTACGGCTGCCCGTGTGATGCGCCACTAGTTCTTGATCAACCTGTGCTATGAGCTGGGCATCCGCTCTGGGTCGGACCTTCAAAGCAGCGCTCAACCCAAGGGATGGACGCAAAATAGTCACGCAGTCCATTCCAGTCTGCTAACCAGTAGTGCCAGAGACGCCGATTTCTCTGCACTGGTCGTAGGGACGCTATGATAGGCACCTTGGAACAGACCAGACAATGGTCGGAGTTGCCTAAGGCGGCTCGCACCGAAACATTGTACTGGTCTGGGTAGCTTCAGCTGACATGCCACCCAGATCCGATCCTCTTGGTATTCTAGTGACTTCGTGTACCAGTTGAGTCAGGCTGTGAGCCAGAGCAAACGCGGCAGCTCTTCCCGTATGGTCTGTTTTGGTGGAGCCAACCAGATTCGTGGTGCGCGTTAAAGTCCCCTAAAAATACCAATTCAGCGTTCGGAAACCGCTCCTTCGCCTTATCTGCCGCCTGACATCAGATATTCAAAGAGTCGAGTTATCTAGGCATCTCCGGTATGGGAACGGTAAAGGCACACAGAGATTTGTCGCGTACAGCTATGGTCTATGTCTTGTGTACCCACATGACAGAAAAAGATGGGTCCTCAAGCGGCGGCAGCGCAAACGGCGACAACAAACATCCGCTCTAACAAACAGAACATAGCCGGAACCTTAGGAACATAGCCGGGGTAGAGCAGGTAGGTCGTGAAGTAATGCGGCATATTTGTGTCTCCGTCAGAAAGAGCATGGCTGGTTTCGCCGTCTCTAGTTGTTGGTGGACGGCGATGAGGTTTGCATGATGGAGCCTACAGATGTTAGTGGACTCCACCTCAAAAAGCGAGCTAGTGGGAGAATGAAGAACCGCTGTGTTGCCATAATCTCTGATATGTACTGCCATGGTAGGGGGTAAGAGAAGTCATGAAAAAAAGGTGATTGTGGTCGAAAAGCACCGCGTGACAAAGCGCGGGAGATTGGTTTTATTTATGGTTGTGATGCATGGCGAGACCCGACGCGCCGAACCGAAGCCCCCCCCCCCTCCTCTCCCGAATATGGTCGCCGGGTTCCCACGTCCGGTCACCAACTGGCACGACGAACCATATCAGGATTATGCACGGCCCGCAGCCTCTCAGGGTGGTTAGCCCCAGTTGGGCCCTTGTACTATGCCGCGAGCGGCTCGCGGCACCACAGTTTCTACGGGTCTCCCTGCTCGGCGGGTCACCCCGCGCCCTCCCCACCAGACTACGCCAAGACCCACTGGTCCCACTTATGCTGCGACTACCACCACCTCTGACCAGCTTTGCCCTTGCTGAACGCAATCCAACCGAGGTTGAATTACTATGAAGCGTTTTACGCACATGTGCACGCTGGTACCCACCCGGTCGAAATTTATGACAAATTTGTGCCATTAAATTTCTACCACCAGTATAACGTATGTTACGCCGCATCCTTCGATTAGACATTTCTTTCTTTCGCGTAATCAAAATATCTATACATTTTGTCCTTTCTCTTACGACCCATGCTTCACTTGAAAAACGTAAAATAAGTAGCAGCAAAGCTGCGAAATTACCAATAATCGTTTAAATAAATGCATCAATCTCTGAACAATACTAACAAGTTGTGACGTGCTTAGTTCAAACAAAACAAACTTCAAGCGATGCCGACGCGGGCGCGTGTCGCTCTGGATTAAACCGGTTTATTAAGGTTTTAGTATGGTTCCCATTCTGGTTTCGCTCCGAATGAAACCTTTACTGAAAACCGGGTTTAACCTCTATTAACCGGTATTTTGTAAACCGGTTTCAAGCCCTGATTCGGATGAATAAGTTTGAGTAAACAAATTAATAGTTCATTATTTCCATTATAGTTGCTTCTAAAAATGCACTGTCGTAATACAGACATTTGTTCAATCGTTCAAAACTTTAAAGGGAGCAAACTACATACATAGGTGGCTATCCCAATCATTGTTCAACGAACATGGTAATGTTAATTAAGATATCAATTTAACACAATATTCGAGAACCAATGCCTTTTCCGTTTCAAAATGATATATTATGATTTAGTACGAAATAATGATATACCTATACTAAGATTATAGACGCTTTCAAGCATTTGAATAGATTAATAATAACCAAATCGAAGAAAGTCATTTCATTATTAATCAAATAATGAAGTATCTTAGAATATTCAAGAGAATTAATTAATAAAAGAGAAAACGTACTAAAATTGTAAAACATATTTAAATTGTTTTGTTCATTTATTAATAAAACATTCGTAGTGGACACGATTGTGAATATAATTTCTATCATTTCATAGGTGACATATTTCTTGTAGTTATTATTATTTGCGCTAGGTACGTGATCTTGCAATGCAAATGGGTTTATCATATTAAAACCAGTAATAAAAGTAACAAGGTGCCTTGGGGTATGAATAAATCACTTATGCTTGATTATTATGATCAGGTTCTTATTACAGTCGTCCAAAGTTTTACCCAGCAGCTTTTGCTGCTAACAAAAATAATATTCAACTTGACTTTCATACGACTACAACAAAATTGTATATAAGCAATTTCTTACCCCTATAGAATATCTTTCAAAAATGTTACTCCAAACAAATTTTATTTTCTAGTTCCGGCAAATTGCCATAGGGCTTGTTTGTCACTTTTATCAGACGACAGAACAAAGAAAAAGTTGGCAACTAGCCTTTTGGAACTTCAGACTCGTCGTTTAATAACGTAGATATGTTAGACGCTTTGAAATTTTGATGAAATAAATCACTTTGGAAGTTTTTAGGACCATTGTTTTATTACAATACTGAATTCGTTGCCGACTGTTATATCTTGTTTTCTGTTTGAATATCATTAATTTTGTACAATCACGTATAATATATAAACTGTCTTAAACACATACCACAACACTGTACAACTCTTTATCATTGTCTCATCTGACACTCCCCTGACATTTTATGAGTGTATAGATATGTATATTGTGATGGAAAATGCACACTTAACATTATCTTTTTCGGAAGTCAAAACTGATTATAAAAATATTTAATAGGCCTGAATAATAGGCTTAACATATATAATATATGTTAAGCCTATTATTCAGGCCTGTTATTCATAGAAATGGAATTTCTAACAAACTTTTCAGTGAGCAGGAAAGTGGCTATCGGATTTTCCCTATAACGTATTGACCCTATGAGTAGGCTTAGCTTTTATATTGAAACAAACTAGTCATGCGGAATTAGGTACAGTTAAAATAAGTATCAAGACACAACTCTGGAGTAAAGCCAGCGACTCATCGATTTTTCTACAAACTTGTTTACTAGTCTGGTAGATCCCAGTTTGCGAATACAACTACATTTCACTCAAAGTGCGACGACCTCTTTACAGAATGTGCAAATGGCACTCACATTCTTATTTTCTTTTATTTTTATATATCTGTGTCGCCGTGTTTTGTTTTAACTTTTTGACACAATACGTGAGAGCGCGCGAAATTGTGTACAACACGCCAAAGTCAACAGACTTGATTACTCTTTAATAGTGTTATATATTGCTTATAAAATTAAATTAACTTATTTAATTTGGGAAAGAGAGAATGCTCTACAAAACCAAAGCAAACCCACCTTAACCAGACTCTTTAATCTTCGTACGCCATCTTCGTATGCCAAATCGTGGTCCAAAAACTATATCTGCATATTTTCATAGTTCTAAGTATTTTACCCTAAATTTTTGTACATTAGACCAATTCCACAATATTATCATAACTTTCAAAATTAAATTTTGTAGATTCATTATTTTCAAGATTGCTGTTATCGGTTTCAAGGCGGAAAACAAACGTTCGGCGGCGCCTCGCACCCGGGGGCTAAACGGGAACACCGTGGTCCCTCTCCCTACATCCGAAGGGGGTCATCTCGAAAGAGAGGGCCCTGGGTCTTCCGGATTGCGAGGGATTTGTTGGCTACTATCTCACCTCCGGCAACTAAAATGAAGGGTTGAATGCCTTACATTTGTCCTATGTCAAAACTGTTACTGATATTCAGGACAAGAAGAGAAATTCTGAGGCCTATGGTGTGGCTGTGCATAAATATTAATATGTTGTGGTAATACCACAGTACATATTTCTTCGGATGCTCAATTATTCTATGAATAGGGTAGAAGAGGTAGGTAGTTTAACCTAACTTTGTGGTTTGTGTGCGTAATATTGAACAATGACAGCATTATTCCTAAAAATATATATCGGAGCGTATAACATGTTTTTTCAAACTTCATTAAGATCTATTGTAACGAACAGAATGACACAATGGTGTGGAATTACCAAGAAAAATGTCCCGATGCGGGTGATCTCATTAATACAAAAAACAATAACTTTTGTATAGAACAATAAGATTAAGGGATCTATTATTGAATTTCAGCTAGTTGAATGTTTATATTTATAAACTGTATAACCGAACTCCATTTATTGTGATTTAAAGTACAGAAAAACCTTCTTTGCCGTGAAAAGAACCAAGAATCATCTTCAAGATTATTAATTAAATGGTTACGTGTTTAGTAATCTCGTATAGTTCGGTCTTTTTGGGTTTACGTGAAGCGGCAGCCATCGGACCTCCATAACCAAATTGGCGATATCGAAGTTGTGTAGTTAGGCTAGTCGAACTTTTGAGGGCTCCAACTACCCGTAATGACTGCCAGATCCTTGTATGGGATCGCCGCCGGCTTAACGTGCTCTCCGAGGCACGACCAGACCAATGAAAAATCCCATAGGTATTCATGCATATAAATATTTGCACTGAGCGGGGATCGAACCCGTGCCTCCTGCGTAGCAGTCGTATACACTACCGCCACGCCACAGAGACAGTCCATACCAATACCCATATAAGTATATTTATAGAATACCTATAGTTGCAGTATGTTATGATGGCCGTTTTGATTTTGACACGTCTGGGGGCCTAAAAAGGCCACTTCATGAGACGAATCGGATTGCAGTGCGTCTTCCAGTTCGTCCGACGAAACGCTTTACAATTCGCCGACTGTCATAAAATGAAACACATTAACGACGATTCGTCTACAATGCGGTTCGTCGGAGGATTCGGATTAAGATGAAATGTTGCAAGTTTAAAAATACACCGTTTAACAATACACCGGTAACTTTCCGGTTATTTTAATAATACTTATAAAGACTTATAAAAGCGTGTAGATAAGAATTTATTCATATTATATAAAAAAATAGACTTTAAGAACTATTTTATACCATAAATATATATTTTAGCATAATATTTTATTAACTGGTAATAAACTGTGCTTTGTCAACGAGTGTCAATTTATGAGCAAGTGATATGAGTTTCATGATTAATCGCTAGATGACGCTAAAATAAAAAAATAATTCAATTCAATTGAGATATTTTTTTCGTATTAATTCATTACTTTGTTCATGTTCATAATTCTGTAAGTAATAACAAGGAACACTAAATACGTTACGATGAAGTATAGTGTCCGTTTTGGTGAGTGAAGTCGTCTTGGGTTATTGCATGTTGCGATAAATTGTCTTAAAGAAATATATCAGCCATATTTAAGCTATATCTATTTAATTTCAATCAATTGAGTCAAGCAAAACAAGTCACAACGATCGACGAATTGTTAGACGCAATGTGGGAGTTGCGTCTTTCAATACTGCCATTTGACATTTAAGGCGATTCGTATTTGGTGAGCCATTTTACGATTTTGTATAGAAACTTGTCAAAAAGGCGAATTGCCAATAACGAATCGCGCACCGAATTGCGCTGTGTGTGACCATTTTACGAAATTAAATCCGCTTCGTATTTCAATGCGGATACGATTCGTCGTTAGTGGCCTTTTTAGGCCCCCTGATCTTGCTCCCAGACTGACTGGCACAGAAGAAAATAAATTTTACCCTCAAAAAAAGAGAAAATGAGCACAACCAATCGTGTCAAAACGACCATCATAGCGTGCTGCAACTATAGTATTAATTTCGCACATTCGGACGTTTCATACGTGACAGTGTGAACCGTGGTAGGTACTTTATTTATTTCAAAACTTGTCTTGATATTGTTTTCTTAGCACTTCAGTTCGTATCAAATTATATACAGTTCTTCGATTCAATAATGGCCGCTTCTATCTCAATGAAAACAATCAGTGACGAGTCAGATTCCATACTTACAAGTTTATTATTTTATTTACGTTACAACTGGTTGGATATCAGGTGATGTCGCAACAGGGAGACAACCTTTCTATAAGCAGTCGTGTTTGCCCTCCCACACAACAGCTTAAAACGTGCCGAGAAGGAACGGAGTGGTGTCGATAACAGTTGCAATAATAATTTACTATAGAGTTACAGTAGTAAAAAAATTACAATTAGTAATAAAAATATTTTCACTTATTGTTTTGTAACAGAATAATAAAAAATGTAGATATCTACTCATCAAGAATCAGTTACAAACAAATAATAAGCGCCCTCTTCTTTGTTATGGGTAACATTCAAAAACCACACCAATAGCCAGTTTTGCACACTACTTATGACAAAGTCATCAGGTCATATTAATCGGCCTTGTCACTGTCAGTATCTCTTCGAAAGTCAAGAAGATGCAGGGCCAAGTCAAGCAAGTATTTTGAACTATTTTGCTAAATGTCAATTTTCGTTCAAAGAATTGATGACATAATCACTACATAGTATAAATTAAAGTCGCGTTCTCTGTCCCTATTTTTCTTGTCCCTTTGTATGTTTGAATCTTTAGAACTACGCAACGGATTTTGATGCGGTTTGTTTCAATAGATAGAATGGTTAAAGAGGAAGGTTTATATGTATATAACATCATGCTACGGCTAACAGGTGCGGAGCAGGAATGAAAAATGTTGCAAAAACGGGGTGATGCAGACGAAGTCGCGCGGGTCAGCTAGTACTCGTATAAAAGTGAACTTATAGTATTACCAGTATTCTATTTCCGTCGTGATCGTCTCAGAAGCCAACTGCAAAGATAACGCATGAACAGGGTCAGGAATTTTATCATGGTCTCGAAAACTATTAACGTTAATGTATTCCGACATCGTGAAATATTTGAACGGCATATTTAATTAATAAACGGGCAATTGAATTGCAGTTCACTCGGTCTTCTTTTTATGGCACCTCTTGTGGACCTACCAGGTCTAAACCAACCTAATCAGTTAGCTGATACACTTACCGATTAACAGATAAGGCTCTGGCGCAGGCTTTCCTCTCAAAGTTGGGGGAACCAGGCGGCAGTTGCTTCTGTAATAAGCCGAAAACCAAACAAATATAACTTCGAATTGCCAAATTGCAATAACTTCATTCCATAGGTACTGCCCCAGTACTATAATAGTTGTGGATCTAATGCGTACACATATCTCCCAAATACCTGCCGATAACTCTACAGAGTATTGGAGAGATCAGCATAAGTTGTGTTGCGAGCAATCATCGAGATCTATGCTATTACCTCGACACCCACATAGCCTGTTTTATATGCACTGTCGACTATTAAGGGTTTATTGCCCTTTCACTATAATATTAATGTAATGAGATATCTTACAACATGATGGCGGACGGGAAGATTATCTTTTGGTTTAATTTGAAAAAAGAATGCTTTGCTAAGAACTATGGTTGTAGCCGCGAGGCAGAAATAAACATTAATGGGAAGATAAAGACGTTATGCCCATGTACGTAAATACTACTTATTTGATAAAATAAGTAACCTACAAACCTGAGAAAGGTTTTCTGTCTTCGACATAAAGCTATTTACGAAAGTTTTAGTTACCAAACGTTCCCTAGTGACACAATAACTTACACACCATTTTTGAAAGTGTAAAATCACTAATTTCAAATCTGAAAAGTATTTTAAATCAATTGTGAAATAAGTATTTAAAAAATAATTCCTCTATTCAAATGATAATTATTCATGAGTACAAAGTGTTTGAACAACTATTTCACCGTATTTAAATAAAACTACGAGATAGATACTACACCGACGAGATTTTACTCTACCAGAATGAATCGAAAACTAGTCGGGTCAATTAATATTTGGAAACAAACCTGTAAACTGTAATATATTTACTAATCCTATTAAGTAATCTATGCTAATACGCTTTGAAATCAGAGTTTAAGTTTATAGTTATTAAGCATCTGATGCATTTTCGGTGCAAAGGAAAACAAAAGTTGTGAAAACATTTTATGTTATGGTTGGGGCCACAAATACTCTGTACACTCACTGTTGACCCTTTGTTTGTCTAATTTGAATAATCCTCTTCATTAATATCCTCCTGTTAAACAGCATTCCTTTAAGTAAAATTATTTTTTGCGTAGGCGTCGAGCCCAGCGCCCATACTAACATGAATTATAGTTATCTGGAATAGACAAATATAAACTATACTGCATAGTGCCTACCGGCTGTTAAATAAGTTAGTCATTAATTTAGCTCAGGGCATTTTAATACAGGGATACGTGTGTATTGTAATTAACTTACTTTTCGTAATGTATCATGAAATGTTAATTTCGTTGTCAAATAAATTATGTATATTAGACATGTTCTTACAAATTATAATAATTATTTGGACATTTATTAAATTACTTATAGAAATAAATTTTGAACCGTAATAACAAAATCTTTCGATATCTATATACCTACGTATTTTTTTATCAAATACATCGATAAATATATTAAAAAAAAGTAATTTATCAAATACATCGATAAATATATTAAAAAAAAGTAATTTTTTAAAGTAATTTAACTGAATCAAGAAGAGAGTATCGCTACTGATAAATAGTTATTTTGACTAATTTTGACGTGACAACGTCTTATAAATTGGCTTGCCGGGTGACACTTCAAGAAACTGCGTTACGCTCCGCTCACGTTATGCGCTCACAATGAGAGCGAGTGAGAGGCACGCGTCCCTTCCACTCGGGCATGGTTAGCCCGCCTAAGAGCGAGAGAGACAGACATAAAAAGTGAAAGGCACGCGTCCCTTCCACTCGACGAATGAATATTCACATTAAAATTATTTTACCACTCAAAGTCGTTGTCACGTAAAACTTTCGCCCGTATACCGACTTTACAGGCAACCAATTTTTACTGACAAAAAGTCAAAAGACAAGGAAAGGGTAACGGCACGCAATTACAGCATTTACACATAACAAAGTATTTAACAAAATCTGTTAGTAGGTACAAATTTACCTACTAACAGATTTTGTTAAATACTTTGTAAATATAAATATATTAGTAGAAGTCACTACTGACAACCTACAAATAAGGTGCATAAATATGAAAGAGTAAAGTAAGTAAAACGCTACAAATACAAGGTAAAATATTATATGTCATAAAAACCCGTAACATGTGGTATCGTTATTAGCTACCGGTTTTACGTGGTCACAAATACCACAATCTTAATGATCTCTACTTACTCTACTCGCCTACCTTGCACTTATACATCTCGTTACTCAAGTCTCCGATACACGACACACAACAAACCTCACAGAGATATTCATTTTGGTGTCGAGAAAGGCCCGTGCAATAATCACCTGGCTTATGCGGCGGTTGAAGCCCAGATTTTATATAAATTAGTAGACATAGGTTTAGAGTAGATAGGTAAGTACCCATGAAAGACAGAATATAAGTATATGATGTAGGTACCATTTAAGCTGAACTGTGTATGTCTTCAATGGGCGATGTGGTCGCAAAGCGATAAAGCCCTTTAATAAAAGAAAGTCTCCGGCACACTCACAAAATAATAACCATACATTACTACTTTTTTGAAACATACAAACTGCACAAACCTACTTGTAAAAAGCAACTATAAAATTATATTGTTAACAAGCTATAAATTTATACTATACTCGAACGTTGCTTGATAATTGACTAGCCGTTGACTTTCCATCAGATTATTATTTATTTGTCCTTCAAAAGCTATAAGCAAATTCCCTATAAGCACCCAACAATGCACCTAATGAATGAAACAGGTAGCTCTAGCTTAATGATGTATCGATGTCGTGTTAAGCAAGTTCCAACTTGGTCATTGCTCACCGATTACTGGCGCCAATGAACATTATGCAGGGAAATAGGTTATATGGATATGGCTATAGATCAATTATAATAACGTTGTACTTTATTGTTTATGTACGGTCCTTATTTAAAATTATTCTCGAGGGCTCCATACTGAGTACCTGTTTATGTTCATGTTGCATGCTCATGCATGCTTCGTTTACAAGTACTTACAAGGAATGACCTACCACAGGCAAAGACTAATCCCTGAGCTGTACACTGTCTTATCTATGACCAATCGAAATTCTAATTACCATGTTATATGACCTTTACTTGATTTTTATAAATTGAAAGTGTTCTTTTAAATAAGTTCATGATATATCTACTTACCAAATTGACTATCTACCCTCTGTCGCTTTGACCTGGATGTTTAAAATGAATATATGAAAGTAAACTGGTTATTTTATATCATTACTTCATTATCTACAAATTTCTCTCATAGAATATCTACAAAATATTCTGTAGAAAAGCTCTTAAGCGGTTTAAGATGTTTAAGTAAAATTGTTTAAAAACTATTTCAATTAGCATAAGGAAAAGATTAACTGATGTGTAATTTCTCTTTATTTAAAGAGATATTCTAAGAGTATGCTAATTTGTATTTCAAAAGAATATGCATAAAAGATATTTGACATCAAAAATTACGAGAATACTTAGTGACATTAGCTTGAGTACGTAAAAATGTCAAGGAGGCCACGCTCTACTTTGAACAAATTTCACGCCCTTGTCGTCTCTAGTCAACGTACTCTATATCAATGAACCTAACCGGTTTCAATCTGGACCGCATCATTAAAACATTGCAATTTGTATAATTGCATGACTAGGCATAAGACCATACATAGAAGAATTAATATGTATAGCTGGACAGTCCTTTGTTAATAATAGCTTCGATGGTGCCAGTGCCTGTACTTTACGATTATACTTATAAGGTATAATAAATGTGTCAATTCCGTATGCATGTAAGAGATACTTACATAGCTATGTAATCATAAAATCAGCATCCAATAATATTTTACACTTAAGAATAATTTTATTTATAGTATACTATAAGTAATGAAGTAAGCTCAAATAACTAACAATGGTTTTTTAGCTCTTTATTGCACACCGTAAACAAAGTTATCAGTCCAGGTATAGGTGACCAATAGCACTAGCGTGAACCCCTATCGAATTCGTAATGTAAAGGTTTCGAGAGAACGGAGCATTGTGATTGGCAGTCTGCCTCTTGTGAACCTGTGTGCGTGTGTAGCCCGCCAATCGCAATGCTCCGTTCTGTCGATACCTTTACATTACGAATTTGATAGTATTTCGTGCTAAGACTATAGGTCTCGTTATCAACGACGATGATCTTTTCTAGGTAACCTTTAGATGTACAGGAAGGTACAGACACTAAGGTGTGGGAAGAATCAAGTATATCTTATAGTAAAGTTACTACGTATGTTATAATTATCATATTTTATAAAAGAATAATATAACGAAGATCAGTTTTCTAGAACAACATAAATATATACCAGCTATATAAGTACAAAAAGATGTCCAGAAAGGAGTTCTTCTTACTGATGAAGAGTAAGAATATTTAATAATGCTTATGCATAATACTGCTGGACATTTAAATTCCAATAATTAAATTACTTTCTTACCTACTTACTTTTAAATTATACAGAAGGCAAGTGACTGCATTCTGTAGGTACTTTTAAACAATTAGTAGAATGACAGTTAGAAACTTGGCAATGATGTCGGTTTCCATATTTTATTCATTAACGACGGACTTTTTTAATTACCATTTTTAAAAGGCACGAAGTAATTTGACCTACCTTCGTGCTCATTCACTTTCAAACACCTGCCTTACCTGACAATCTTAAATTGTGATCAAGATGTTCTTAAATAAACAATTGAATTCAAAAATGGTTCTGCATAATAAAACTCCTTAACGGACACTAAACATAATTAAATTTGATTTACCACTGTAAAAACGACTATCGATGAATCGAGGTCCAGGATGTGTGGTTAAATTTTAGGGGGCATCTATATCCCTCGCTATCTAATTAAAGTCTAAACGTTATATGCCAAATGAAATGAAGATTCGATATTGAAACTATTTATTTATTTGAGTTTTATTTTCTTTACAGAATGCAGGATGCAACCTCTCGCCTGAAGACAATTGGTGCCCTTATCACGCAGAAAAGCTATTTAGTCATAGCCCAGTTAGTAATAATGGTGATCTGATTAGCCCGATCTATGCAGAGAGATCGGTATTGGTTGGTGGAACATCTACTATCAAATTGAGTTACACATCAAAAACGCCTCTCAAGGTATGCTTGATAACAATATTTACTTTACGTGTAACCTAATAACACTTCGTCGGCTATCCCTGGTGTCATAATTTTTATTCTTTTATTTTTTTATAAACTCACGCCTATATCCCCGAAGGGGTAGGCAGAGGTGCTAGCACCCACATTTCGCTAGTTTATGTTTAGGTCCCAATGTAATAGGTGGCGAGCCTATTGTCATTAATTAGAAAATATTTTATATCTAGAATAAGCTTTTATAGAATTTACGCTTCAAAGACTTAAGCTGCTTTTTAATTTTGTTTTTATATAAAACCAAAAATTAAAGAGCTCCGTAGCTTTTTTCAGGTTGCATCATTAAAATGTTCAGCCTATTTTCTTTTAAATTAATTAGAACCAAATTATGTGAGAAAGCTATGCATGCATTATTTGACACGGTAACCACGTTGGATTTGGAACTTCTTCAAGACAAGTGAGAATCGTACTAATATCGGCTTGTCACCTATTTATAGAGCGTTTACCCTACCTTCTTAAGGGGCCACACCAAAACAGCAAGTACACAGCAAAATGTACCTACATTGAACTATATTTACGCCACAAATGCTTCCAATTGATACATTTTGAAAAGCATGCTGCGTGGTGTATGACCCCTCTTATAGTATCCATACATGTTCAAGTATAACTGCCCAAACCTAGAAACAAACACTACGTTAGTATTTGCACAAGTATCCTCCAATACACGTTACAATAAATTTTGCAAGCCTAAATTTGCTCAAACATGATTGTACAGATTGTAACGTATGTGGCTACTGATAGTATTCGTGAAATTGGGTCATAGTATACAACCTAGTCATATAAAAAAGTAATATCTGGGAACTGCAACGTTCCCAGGCCAGCTAATGTCACCACAAATTAGATTCATCGTCGTTTTCTAAGGTACCTACTCCTCTTGTAAAACGATTATGTCCATTAAAATAATTACTACTCCTGTTAAGTATGTTTTATAATGATACTATAATTATAATTACTCACGATATGATGATAGGAATAGTAGAAATGATTGCGGTACATAAACTTAGTTGCATTTCGACAAACCACACCGGACATCATTAGTTGTCTATATTTCAATTTTATCTTTCTTTTATCTAGTACATTATTGTAAGACATTGTAAGTGAAATTTATATGTATAGGTAAGGAAATAAATACACTTTAGATTTTCATAGGAATAGACACAATTATGTTTCACACCCAAGATGCAAAAAGAGACAACTACCGTCACCTATGGCACAAGATTATAAGTTCGTTCTCACTCGGGCACTGAACTTATTCTTATATTGCAAACAAACATAAGGACAAACTTAGGTATGAAGACAGGACAAACAACGCAGATCATATCGATTGTCCTCATCCGGCTTCTTAATTTTTGCGCACATGAGTCAAATTCACAACACACTTTGCAATTGAACTATAGGTATTCATGTGAACCTTCTTCCTGAATCACTCTATCTATTAAAGATCTTAGCAAACTTAGAAACAGACTGACAGTAGGAAGCGACGTTGTCTTACACTAAGCTAGATATACACTTCACAAGTATATTGCTTTACAGGTGAACATCAAAATCGTGAACACCACGCAGAACTACGACATCGAAATTTATGAAGATTATGGGGTCGTCAAGTGTCCAGGCATGAATTGTACGACGCACATCCAGGCTACACCATCAAGGACATTCTGTTCTAACTCCGGGACTAACAACGAGTTTGTGTACGCACAAATCAGCATCGGAGACTTAGGTGAACCAGCGATAATAAAGTACCACATTGCTTGTGCGTGCCAGTGCAGTCAGCAAAGTACTCAACTAAGTCTACTCGGAGTTAAGACAAAGTCTACTAGAAGCAGCCCAGACTGCAACGGACATGGCCATTATTCATGCGGTAGTTGTAACTGCGAACCGGGGTGGTAAGTTTATTTTCTTTTTCAATATTGAAATTTTTTAACTCAACCATGGAACTGTGTGGAGTGTGGTCTGCTTCACTACTCTTTATTTCCATCATCCGTGAATCCAAAGGGCTTGAATGCAACCGCGTTTGGTTTTCGTATATACCAAGGTCTACAATACAACCACAAAATTTCCAATTTTTTCGTACAACTGCCTGCTAAATCTGTTTCAAACAAACGAACTACAAAATATAATATAATAAGGACATCTCATAATATTTCATGAATAATTATTCATAAATAAACATGACAATACTGGTAAATTGAGCATAGTTAGGTATGAAATATCAAATTCATCACGTACAGGTAAACTGAGTTCATCGAAATATGCACACAATGAACCAAAACAATAATTAATTGAGCGAGTAATATAACTCTTGAGCCTTCTAAATAAAGTTCAATCTCGACTAAAGTCAATAGTAAATATTTAGGTTCCATCAACAAAAACATCTTTGTTCATACGATGTTCAGCTCATTATGAACAAGGAGTTGCTTTCCTCTTTATTGCAAGTTGCTGGGTTATTAAAAATACGCAGCGGTTTGATATAATCTATATACAAAGAACATCTGTGATCTGTGTAACATACTTGTTAGTGCAAGTGTATGGTGAGCATAGATAAATACCTACAGTTATGCGATTACTTCAAGTTCTCTTCAATTTCAATTTCCCTTTAAAAGTCTGGAAGATGAGAACTAGTATTCAGTAAAAAGCTAATTTGATATTGAAATAAAATGGTTGATTTACAAAATATGAAACATGATTTCATGGGACACGTCTTCAGCACGTAAAATAATTATTATGGGTTACAATAAGTATACAAACATTGATGTATGACTTATATACATTTGTAATAAAAGTTTTACATTTCCATTATATGTCAACAGGATATTCACCATGTTTGTTGATTTTGTATCATGCACATACCTACATGGTAAATGTCCCGTTGACTTTTATAATAGAAATATAAATGACAATGAAAATCTAGAACCATATAAAGTTCTGCATTACTTATGAGTTTCGATCGTAAAGCTTCTTCGAACCAGTAATACAACAATTTAGACACGTAGGTAGATTATATTACCTCAATCCCGATATCAAAAGTTTATCGCATTGTATGACAGAAGTAAAATATCAATTTATTATTCTTATATTATCCAGGAAGGGCAATAAATGCGATGAAGAGGACTGTCCCTGGCGAGGAGACATTACTACGTCATGCAAGAGTCCTGTAAACGATGTAAGTAATATTTACACTCATACATAACCTTTCGCTTGCGTCTATCCCAGAGAATGACAGGTATCTATTTAATAATGAACATTAGCATTGCAGAAGACTGTGGGTACTACAAATACAAATCTAATTGTCAATTTTTCTTCAACAGCTGGACTGCTCTGGTAATGGCCGATGTAATTGTAGTGTCTGTGAATGCGACATGAGTTTAGAAGGATCCCAGTACTTCGACCCTGACGTATGCACTGATCTCTGCATGGACGTCAACGTATGCACTGACTGCACCGATTGCATTTTTAACAGCACCACTTCTGAATGTGACATTGTCGCAACAAACAAACTAAATAACATGATAGTTCTTAATAAGAACGTTTCGTTGATAGACGAATGGGATGACAGGTGGAATAAAAAGAAATGGGTGAAATGCAATGTTACAGTAAGAGATTGCGACTTCAGTTATGTGGCGAAAAGAGGAGATGATGACGAAATATATGTCATGGTGATTGAGTCTTGTAATGATGCAATTGCTGGCGCTGCCACTCCGGCACCTACAGGTGAGGAACTACTTATGTAAATTCATATTTTCTGAAAGATACGCCCTCAATCGAACTATCAAATTACGTTAATTTAGTGGTGACTAGTTTGGCAATTCCAAAAATATTACGAATAATAACTAGCCTCTGTGGCATGGTACCGCCATGCTACGCAGGAGTCGCTGGTTCGATTCCCGCTGAGTGAAATTATTTGTGTTCATAAATATGAATATTTGCATTGTTCTGGGTTTTTCCATGTATAATATGTATGTATTTACAAAAAAATATGTTTCTAAGTATGTTTATCCTTTCTAGAACCCATAACACATGCTAGTTAAGGTATGTGGGTCTGGATGGTATTGTGGAGATTGTCTTAAAATATTGTAGAATGTTGGAAATGTT
Source organism: Pelosia muscerda (assembly GCA_963691645.1). Classification (NCBI taxonomy): domain Eukaryota; kingdom Metazoa; phylum Arthropoda; class Insecta; order Lepidoptera; family Erebidae; genus Pelosia; species Pelosia muscerda. Next base: position 5,575,555 of record OY829100.1, read on the forward strand.
TGGTCAATTAGTGTTGCGATTTGTCGATCTCCTTATAAATTATAATTGTGGCTATTTCTATCAACATCCACGTTTTCCATACCGATTAGGTAATACGTAAACTATTAGAACAATATTTCTATAGCTTAACAATTAAATTAATTATAACCGACAGGTCTTAGAATTCCATATCATTTTGCTATCTCATAATTACGTCATATTCGAACAATGACTGTATTTTATTATAATCGGAGCCGAACTTTTTAGTTCTCGCTTACCGTGTTAAAAAATACGTTAACATCTTTGAAATAAAGTTTATGATTGTGTAAACGATGTAGAGCCTCAAGTTTACACAGATGTGTTTGATAATTCTGTGGCTTTTGACATGAATGAATAAATGAATATGCACTGGGACCGGCTGTGGCGTTTCATCCACTTTCTAAGAACATATTTATCACATTTGGTCTTGACATAACAAACATAATTATCTAACTTTGTTACACTTTGTTTATTTATATAGGTAGACGTCAAACTGTCGAGTTGATTACATTGAACGCAAGAATCCTTACGTTCCGTTTTTTTTACTAACAAATGAAGAATACATTATTGGCTTCGTAAACTATGTATTGTGTTGTAAAATAACTTAATTATACATAAATTGATTACGTAAAATACAGTAAATGAGATAGTACAGGATTATAAGCCTGTATAAGTAACCTATGATCCATCAAACCAAATATTATGATTATGATTACGATCATAACGAATGATCGTGACCTAGTAAACAGTCGGTATCAGACTATGTGTACCAAAACTAGCTTGCGATAAGAGATATATTCTGACTGCATTTGGAGATAACGTTTAGATAGAATGTACTTTTTCAAGTTTAAAATTAATATTCTAAGTTTAGTTAAGTATCTCAATAATAAATAAACTCTTTATTGTACACCAAAACATAATAAAAAAACATCATGAAACTTAGTGAGAGTTAAATAGAGATTATTCGATGCTGATTTTCGTTTCTAAATTATTGATTTCATAATATGTAGTACCAAAATCCATGTACCTAAATATGTCTTTGCTACTATTGAAAACAGCTCTACGAGTATTAATTGAGAGTGATTACTTCATCTATTCCAGAGAAAGGCGTGCGTAAATACATAATACGTACCTATATTGTACATATATATTAAAACTGCATTAACCAATCATCTATTCTTAAACAAACCTGCAAAGGAAAGATAAGCATAGTTCTCCGCCTTATTATGTTTGAAACTTCTGTGTAATATGAAATACACACAATATGATTATGGAAATCCCGCCCACGTTTTACATTGTTTTCCGTATTACGAAAGTGAAATATATCGTCCATAGGCTACAAAATAATAACCGACACATCGGCGTATCGAATTGTAAAGGTACTTACTTCGATATTTATTAACCAACATAATATCTATGCCTCTCGGCATTTATCTTGGTCCTAAGTCGCAAAAGAAACGAGATCTTAGCGCGCGCGGTTTGTTTTAATATAATCTATTAAACGCGTATCTATTGAGTGTATTAAGTTTTGGGTCCATAACACTGATGCCTATACCTATAAATATCTAAGTATTGAATATATCATATACATTATTAAAAGACACAAACGCATCTTAAATACAAATTACAAGATATTTTCTACTAGAACTGACGAACAGTACGTAATTATTTTGTGTTGTGTTCTTTATAACTTTAATAATCTTTATTTTGATATACTATTATTTGTTTTAAGTACCAGATAGATCTGGACTACACTTGACAAAGAAATAGGACCCACGAGAATTTATACCCAGAATAAAAATCTGCCTATGTACCTATTATTCTAGTTTAAGGTTCTTATTGACTACAATTCATATTCTCATTAAACTGAAAAATTCAAAACACCATTGCAGAGTTATTCCGAAAGTTTTAACACCCATTTTAAGACACTTTACGTTACGACTGTCCATAAACATACATGTTTCTTTTATTCCTCAGTATCAATAGTGTTGGGCGTGCTTGGTCTCATAGCGGCTGTAATGGCTGTCGCTGGTGTGATGATCTGGAAGCAAATGAACTCTATCCCACCCGTTCCTTTGAACGGTGCCGGCTATACAGACATCGATGCTGAAGACTGTGTTGGAGAAAACCCTCTATATAAACCCCCAACATCAAGCTTTAAGAACCCTACCTACGGCCAGAAATGGTAAAATTGGTAAGTAAATTCTCATTTTTTTAGTTTATCATAACGTCACAAAGTTCGAGTGATCAAAGCAGTATGTGTTCCTTCGATAGCTCAATTGGTAGAGCGGTGGAAGTTGGTTGTATGAAGTATGTGCTTTTTGCGGAAACAAGCCGAATTTTTTAATAAAATCACGCCTATATCCCCGAAGGGGTAGGCATAGGTGCTAATACCCACATTTCGCTAGTTTATGTTGAGGTCCCAATGTTTAAGGTGGAGCCATTAACCGGGCACTTTTAAACCTGTGACAAATACACACATAACTTCTAAAATCATCGAAAAGTCATTGGTGTGTGCCATGGTAAAACCTGGGATCGAACCCGAGACCTCGTCTCCATATATAGTGGAAAGTTCGAATTTTTTTCTAATCACATTATGACAACGTGTAATCTGTTATGTGACTGGTAGGTACAGGAAGACTTTACCCTTATCTTAACTCACTGGTATTTCCTCAACTTTTTTATTACCTACAATACTCATTAATAATTACTTATGCAATAACTATTATCTAATCTACCACATTACCCTCAATAAGTCGATCAATTAGCCTATCGTAATTTTACTGCTGGACACAGGACTCTCCTAATGTCGAGTCGAGACCTTAGGTCTACTGTTTCCACAAGGGTTGGCACAGTGTTTTAATTCAAGTTTGTCTTCTCTCGCATATATCGTCCACGGTTTCCTTTCGTCGCTACTTATGGCACCTTTAGACGAGATGGTAAAATATTTATTCTTAGACACTACAAAGATGAGTTTAACTTTAATCGGTTTACGATAAGACCTAAAGTCAAGTTTGTGGGCAATAACTAAGTGTCAATAAGCTAAATAATTATTATGTTCATTATCAGTTAACCCACTTATGAATGACTATGAGTTGAAAAATGTGAATAATTCTTAGAACAAAACAAAGGAAAACCATGCACCAATAGCATTGGAATTAATGGAACTCTCCTTCCTATTGGGGCTATAGCATTTGCAGAAAAATGTTTGTAAGGAATAACTTACCGGAATAAACTGGTTCATTACTTCATATTGAAATACAAGTAACATAATGCAATAAAATAAATAAGTACACAAAACTATATAAGCTTTTGGTGAACATAAAATCAATATATAACGTGATGCATCAGTTGAGATGTGTATACTTAAATCTTTTATACACATCTCAAATACATATCCGTTGTCGAAATATGTATAATCTTTTATGTGAATAACGGTTTCCGTACGCAGAGAATAGTTATCTGACTCAATCCAACTTTTTATTGCCTGTAACTAAACTGCTAAAGAAAGTATAAACAACAATGACAAGGCGTAATCCATTCCACGACATTCTCTTTTAAATACTTATACCTGGTTTGAAATCTTTTGCATCAATATGGTACTGTTATCGTGATAATAAATCTTGTGTCATTATCGAATCGAACAAACCGATATCGATATTCCAACCAAACCAGATGCATTTTATTGCAATTATAAATTAAATCAGACAATAAAATGCCGTTACCTTCAACGCCTGTGAGGTTTAATAATTGATAACTATCAAGTCTAGAGGCCTGTAATCACGAACCCAACTTACTCTTTTTGCATTAACCTTGATGTTTTAACTACAACAGTGACCGTTCACTTCGCTCTATGCAAACTTTGGGATTTATATTTGATATCATTTAGGCATTTATAAAAATATTGAAATCTCATCTAATATTACAATGACGTAACAACATTTTGGGTATTCGATCATAGTTGCCAGTTCCACACTCAAGAAACTATAGCGGCTATACTATTAGCAAATTTTAGTAGAATGTTTTATTTATTTTTTTAAGATAAGCACGAGGCCCACCTCGTTCAAAGTGGTTACCGTGACCTATGGACGTTTGCAACACCAGGGCATCATTCGTGCTGCCGACCATATAGAGAAGAGGGAAGAATGAGAAGGGGAGGGGAGAAGGTTAAGAGTCTCTATGATGTCAGTGCAGAAGACAAAGAAGGGTTTCTCGGTCTTTCCACTGACAATACAAAACCTCTCCAGTGAGCTCTGGCAATCAGAATGTTTGAAAACATTTCATCATGTTCAAACTATGAAAACGTGCTTTTAAACAATAGTTAAAACTATGATGTCAGTGCAGAAGACAAAGAAGGGTTTCTCGGTCTTTCCACTGACAATACAAAACCTCTCCAGTGAGCTCTGGCAATCAGAATGTTTGAAAACATTTCATCATGTTCAAACTATGAAAACGTGCTTTTAAACAATAGTTAAAACTTAATCACCTAATTGTTCTATTGCTTATGCAATTTATTAATTCGAATCATTGCATAAGTGATCAGTTCCACACAGGTCACGCGTTGAGTCTAGGATCAGACTAGAAAGTTGGAAATATAGTTGATTAAACTGTATACATTGAACTCGTGGGCGAGCTTGTTATGATTTCCTCGACTTTATCACACGATTGAGTAACATTCGATGTAACATGCAACGTAGATGTTGTAACGAGAAATAACCGCGTAAACATTGAAGGAGTATTATTGTGCTTACCAACTCATGAATCGTAATAATTTGCAAAATCTACTTTCAAACTAGAGACATTTTTTATGGCATCCAATAAATATCCCTACCAATTCTCGAGTATCTATTACTAGACTATCTCCGTGGCTCGGTGGGCGTAGTATGCGCCGGCTGTGCAAGAGGTTATGGATTCGATCCCCTAAAAAAATTGTGTGATCCACAAATAGTTGTTCTGAGTCTGGGTGTACTTTGTGTCCATTAGTTGTATATTTGTAAAGGCCCTCACGATACAGGGCTTGTTCTCTAGTGCGGGAGTTGTCTTAAAAAAAAGACTTACTCACATTTAAACACTGTAACACTTTAATGTAAATGATATTAATGTAAATAATATTAATGATGACTAACGCCGGACTCTGCTAACTCCAGCCAACGCCGCCGGCCACGTATGTCATGTGTAAGTTATATTTCATAGCATGCCATAATTTGCTGTTATCTGGTTAGGTTACCATTATTAATTTCGAATCTTCTAGTTCTCCAACTCTTTAGTGATCAGCTATTATTATGACTATAGAATAATACCTTAAGTACAAGCAGACTATTGGTACACATTACTACCTGTTTGAATCTGTCATTTATAAATGACATAAAAATGAAAAATAAATGCGAGTATAACTAAGTATTAACTTAGTTATACTCGCACTTACCGATAGTGCCATTGGCTAATCGAAATAGATATAGTAAATATTAATATATTTTCTCTTAATGAACCGTCGATGGTTAATTGAAAGAAATACATTAATATGTATTAACACGTCACGAAATCTTAAAGTTATGTCTTTTTAATTATACAATATATTAGAAAAGTTTAGTATAAGATTGGTATAGTTGAGGGCCCATAAAATTTATTGCTACCCGCCTACATTCATTCAAAGCAAGCATTTATGAAGAATTTAACTTACTTAGGCGTATTATGTCGGTCAAATAACTCTTATCAGATTATTCTGAGATACTATGATCCAATCTTTGTAATTATGGTATTAATCTCCATTGCCGTGTAGAACGATCGTGCATATACGATATTGTTTCAAGTATTTAGAGCATTATCTTTATTATACCCATATACTAACGATCAGATGAACCGTGTGCCGGTTTTATACCTTAGTGAAATTAAAAAATTCTAATAAAATTGCTACAAATGAGAAAGTTTGTTTGCAATAAAAAATATATAGATACAATAACGCAAAGTGACTACAGATTTTTCAGTCTATTCAGCGCACTTAATACAAAGGTACCTTCGTCACCGTCCATCGCAACCTACATTCATGAAGAATGTGTTAAAAATTTACAGTATTGATGTGTCTACTGGCATTTATTTGTTTCTTCATAAATGATGAGTCTTTGTGTCGTTCGTGTCCAATGATTGTGACATTTCCACAACATTCTTGTTGAACTCGAGCGTGCCAGACGGTAAACCTACACCCTACATGTGGCAGATTATTTAAAGTCCTTTGTCTGGGTCTTAGTGGGTTTGTGTAAATTGCAATATCTTGATTAAATAGTGATATTCCATACATCGTTTTCTGATCTGAAAACGTCAATATGATAATTGATAAAAGCAGCAAATGACGTAGCTATCCTTTGCAATGATCAATATTTAATCAAACAGTTTCAATATATCGGTATGATTTCTTGTATGGACGCCGCTCTGGGTCCCTTTTATGCACAACTTAACCAATTTAAAGTAGATATGTTATTAAAATAATATAGAACGCAAAATTAAAATAACTCTACTAATATGTATATTAGCATTATAAGCTTTCTTAGTGGTTAAGGGGATGGCCCTACAATCGTGAGGTCCTAGGTTAGAATCCTGACTAGTGTTATGTACTGGATGGATGGATGGAGGGGTTAGAGGGAATAACTATTAGTAATTTCTGTGGGAGGGCAAGCCTTCTCGTAGAGCGAAACCTATGCTCGGGCCCTCTTCGTGAGTAGCGGCGCTGCTGTGCAACAAAATACTACACCATGATGCATGGCAAAAGTAATTAAACTTTCATCGATTCTACCGAAAGAGAAGTAATTCTGTTGTTGACGCTGAATAGTTTTAATATTCTTTAAAAAATGTGATGAATCAAATAATCAATTTCGTTTATTCACTTTAGGCACATTCAGGTACACAGTTAAAATGATTTTTGACAATGTACCTATACCTACTAATGTAGTAAAAAGTAAATGAACCACTTTTCAGTACTAAAGGTGTAACGAATTGAATTGTATTAGCATTTGTAAATTCACTTTTATTGTTATTCAATATTCTATTCCCAATTTTGTTTATTTTATTAGTATTTTTTTTACTCTCGACCTTACCTTTACACTTAACCTTAGTACTTAAATAAATCTCTACTTTATTTAATTGTATGAACTGAATCGTTTAGTTTGCTCCTACCTCCTGCACCTACTAACGATTACAAGACTTAGGTAGGTACAAATTGCTATCATAATTATTAATAAAACATGTTGTATGACACACAAATGACTATCCCATCTCTTCCGTATGATCTGAAGTAACAACTTACATATATTCTTTGTTGTCCATTGATGTGTACAACACCAGTATTCATCAGTGTACTTTTACGGTTGATTTGATTGACATGTATTGCACTCCACGACGGTGATAATGACTGTCTGCCCTAAATTAATAACAAATGTACGATAACTGTTTTTATTATAAATGTATTAAGGTGTATATTTCTAATCCCTATTAATATTGAATGATGTGTAATGAGAAATGACGCAATAGAACGTGCAGAAATGTTGTGTTATATTAATACTAAAATCTTACTGTATATACTTACCACTGCTTAGTAGATACGTCAATTTACAAAACCAAACTTACAAATCTGTTATTTTTAGAAAAAAATTTAAAATTGATTTTTATCCAACGGACGGAGGTGGGACATGACGGTATTTTCCGTCCTTATTTTGTAGGTATTGGCAGTGAGAAGATCGAGGGCTTAAGATGCCACCACTATGTGATGATATGTAACTGCTTTGTCTTCTACACTGACAGCACAGAAATTAAAATTATTAACTTAAGTTCGTAAGTAAAATTTTACCCAATATTATCTCTAATATTGGGTTTACTTACTGATTAACGACCGAGGCTCTAGCGCAGGCTTTCCTCTCAGGGTTGGAAGGTCAAACAAGCTTCCGAATAAATCAGTTTGAGATTGAGTCAGAAAGAGGAAACCTAGGGATATAAACTGTAAACTTTAAATGCAACCAGACCTTACACTATGAAGATGATGTTAATGTATAATCACTTACTCAATTTTTACAAATGATTCACTATATTTTAGAAAAGTCATCTTGATTCCGTTAGTAGCGTAACTGATAGTTTAAGCAGGCAACGACAAGTTGACAGCTTTGAACTTTCCAAAATGACATTGTAATTTTACTGGAGATTCAAATTAATCTCTACAAATGGAATTTACAGTCACACACAAGTATGTACATACATTTTTATACCACCTATGTAGTACACAGCCCACCTAAAGAAAAGTAATCACCGTCTATGGACGTTTACAACACCGGGGGCGTCACACTCGTGCTGCCTACCTTGTAGGAGGGAGCGAAAGCGGTTAAGGGTGTTTTTTTTATTTATGTCACGTCAATTTGACTTCACCTCGCCTAATGTTAAGCTGAAGGCAAAGTCTCATAAAAGAGGGTCACCGTTGCAAAACGTACAGTGCTACAATGGTGGCGTTCAGCTTGACGGTCTCATCAGATGCTTTTTCACGCCCCGCTTAAAGGACCCGGGACTGTAGGGAAAAGGAAACGCGAGCGCTGATAAGGAATTCCAAGACTTAATGGTGCGGCAGAGGAAAGACTCAAAACAAAACTCAAAGTAAAGTGAATTATGACAAAGTGCAGAAAGAAATAGCTGGGTTACATACTATCACATGGTTGTGTCCACTTAAACCTTTGGTCTTCCCACTGATAACATAAAGCTCTCCAGTGAGTTCTAGATACTAACCGGAAACACAACACAAGGCTATTATTAGTCGTGGTATCCTGTAGGGGGGAGATACTTCCCCAGTCGGACTGCTCAATTAGCACGGAAGGTACCTACGTATCGATCGTATCTACTTCCAATTTACTGATATATTAAGCGCCTATACTGTGACGTCTTTGTAACAAACATTACTGAGTGTACCCAATTAAGTGAATATAAAAAAGCTAATGTTGTTTGAATGCAGTACGTGATAAGTTCTCATTAACACTTACACAGAAAAATGTCACAAGGAAACCTGCATTCCTAAAGTTCTTATCCTTTACGACATTCTGTTCTTGACATATGTGAAGCTAACCGCATTTGGCTAGAGCTGTGCACCTTAACCCGTCTCAATATGGAAGCAGTCCTAAATAATGTACAGAGGACTCCAAAAGTTCCCGAACACCTTAAGATCTATAATCCTTTGACAGCCTTACTCTAATTTAAGCAAAAGTAATACAGATATCGTTAAATAAAGTTAAAGAAACTGAATCGATGTCTTGTTTCCTTATAAGAAAACGAGTAAATTCGTGCAAGCCTAGCCTAAACTTAATTACATTAATAAGTAGATCTATTATCCAATAACTTCTAAGACTAGTAGTTGTATAGCGGTATCCTTTCATACAACTTTAGTTCCGAACTGTCCAGAAGGTTTTTTAGCACACTGTACACTTAAGATCTAGAATTAAATGCTTAAAACTCAGTTGCGTTTGCGCATCAAATGTTAGCTTGGTATCACTATACCGTCATCATAAGGCAAGCAGTGACATTAAAAGCTTATCAGTGTCCGAGGCCTCGCAACGAGTACCTACACAATAAGTGATTTATAATGTGTCATTAATTAACTATGATATATTTATTGTGACGCAACAGAATATGGATATCGTTATGCCCTTTAAAAGTGATTAAAAATCAAACAGAAAATAAAATGAAGACGAGAGGTTGCGGTTTTTAATATTATTTATTCTAGTCCTAGTAAAATTTGTGAAGATTTTTGATGACGAGTCTAAAATGGCGTTCGCTGAAATTTGAGACATGGATATATTGTACTTTTTTCCATATTTACTTGAAATAGTTCCGAAAGGTTTGATAAAAGAAATATTGCAAGAACGGGGCTACTACCAACTAAGTATTTATATTACACCTCAAATAAAGAACTAGTAATAGTATTATTGTATCCTGCTCTACAGGAAATATTAGAGATGATTAGGAATAAGCGTGATGTCAGACGGAAACGTCATAAGATGTCCAATATCCACATTAGGGTAAACCCATCCCAAGTGAATCTAACTCGCGAACAACAACAGGAAAACAGTAGTGAAGAGCAGTTATTTTGATTCAATTTCCGAACACAAAGTTACGGTATTCATTCATCTAACAAAAAAATTGTGTCGAACTCAATTCGTAATTTAAAAGTGTTTATATGATTTATTAGTATGAAAGGTATAACAGGCTAAGTGTGATATGACCTCACGAGGTCATCGAACGCAGACAGTTTAAATCTTGAACCTCTCCCCTCACCTCCGCGTGGCGAGTTAGCACCCTGTATATAGATATACGTAACAGAGTTACAAGGATCGTGTTACGCTCAGCGTAATATCGTAATAGAGTTATTTGTTTATTGTTTTACATTTCTATTGACAGCAACATTGTTGATTGATGTTATAATAATGTACATTTTGACTATAATATTGTTATGAAATGAGCTATTTACTACTTGACGATTTATTTATTTACCTACTGATATAACAATATTGACAATTGCCAAGTGGTCAATATGATACTTGATTGAAGTAGACTATAGGTTATTCAAATAAAAATAACACGGAAAGCACATGATATCCATAAATTGAAACCATATGATGATTGATAGGCACATTTAGCGAAGAATCTGTAAAAGTAACATACATATGTCCTGACATTAATCAAGTTCTTAATTATATAAAACTACAACGAATATTTGAGTCAACGTTATTTTACAAAACTGTAACCAACCAACCAAACAGACAAGAACAAAACAAACCATACAATTCAGTACCTACATAACCATTAATACCTACTGTAAAAGTATGACAATGATGAATCAGGTAGCATACGTGTGTCGTTCTTGTTCCAATTGCTGTTTAAAAATCGTTACATATTCAGAAACAATTAATTTTGTTGACAGGCAATGAAATTTTATAAACCATTGACAAATGAAAACATTTATCTTGTTTTTTCCTGTCCTGAGTACTTGAATCAGAACAACGGAATGTCCCATACATCATTTTCTCTTACACCTATTAGTTGTAAGCATTAAATACGTAAACACTCATTTAGAATAAGAGTTAAGGAAATTAATTTTAGTTTAGGTAATTTATTTCAGTCTGTTTTTACTGTGTAGGTCCTCTCTCCCGTCGTTTACCTGCTCCTAACTCCTAACAAAAGGAACTTTGTTTAGCCTATCAATAAAAATACCTAATAATATAATATCTGTGTGGTAACAGAAAAAAGGTATAACCTCCCCAACTAATCCGAAATTTTCTTAAGAATTCCTACTAAACATAGTGAAAATAGTATAAAAAGTAATATAGTTTTATAAAATTGACTTAGAGTGATATTTTCGTGTACTATATATATTAAAAATATGTGGACGTCCCAGGGCAACGACTTGCAATTCTTATAAGTATGTCTAACGGGTTAAAATAGAATGATAAAAAACGTTAAGTATCTCTGCTCAACCTAGTTTCAAATCATTAATGTTTCTAATCTCATAAGTGTTTGTATTTGATAAATGATGTTCGGAAAAAACCTAGACGTGCCTATGTCAAAACGTTTAAAACTGCTGTCTATTAAATCTGAGTTAAAACTAGGTGTCTTGCTCATGCTACACAAAAAAGAATAATAAAATTGAGTTGTAATACTTTGTTCGACCCGGCATCGAACTCTTAACCTTATAGAGAGCTTGCACTTTCTGTCGCTGCGCTATCAAGTTTATCATAAACCATAATTTGTACACTGGAACTTCACTTCCAAAAGTTATAAATTACCTTCCCAATGGTGTTAGAAATAAATCACTACTTTCGAATCAGAGAGATTTGACATATTCATCTCATGCCCACACTCATTGTGGATACTTGAACAATGGAACTTGTAAATTATAATTCAAATTAGGTCGAGGGCCCGTGCTTTAAGACAGGGCTTATATTGAGTACAGACTTATTCCAGGTGTGAAAAGTATAACTATATACAGGCCCAGGTCAAAGGGCTTATCATAACGTGCTTGGATCATGTACTATTTACAACCTTGAATGGACAAAACTTCATTCTTGATTCTTGCATAATATGTCGATCATCATTCATCAATTCAGCCATAGGACATCCACTGCTGAACATAGGCCTCCATCATCGGCAGACCGGTTGGATGCGGTCTGCATCCAACGGGTACCTACCCGCGACTTTAGGTTCATCTCGCGCGGGTTTTTGTTTGCTGTTCTGTTTAACCCGTGACTATAAAAACTAACAACCCCTTCTTTATCGCCACTCTAATTACTGATAACATTGCAAAGCGAGTTATAATAAACAATTAATATAGATGACGGAGGTGGGGGGTGACGTTCTTGTAATATTTCAACGAGATCTCGAGGTCATAGTCAACTCAGTTTAACTATACGTGGGCTATGTACGCAATGCACGCACAATTCCGCTAATATAATGCTTCCGCAGCGTTAAGAACTTACGCATGATATACTACATCTACTACAGCAACGCAATATCAGACTAGAATAGTCTTTACGAACTGTATATGTGCATAAACGTAATCTTTGTCTTAAAATTGTTCTATTTGTAAGAGAATTTGAAAATCTTATCAGAACTGTTATCTTAATATGGGCCTGTTACTTGCTTTGAGTGTTTTATGAGCTGTTTTTTCTAGTAAACACCCTATTTTGTGTAGTCCATTATCAGTATACCACTCACAACAACAATTTCGTCAACCATCATTTAGATAAACAAAAAGTGTTACAAACCCAGTACAAAATCACGCTTCCAATTCCAGAGGTCAAAGGTCTATCGAACATGAATTATTATCTTTAGAACCCCGGCCATTACGCGACCGTGTTGATCCCATTCATAACACTAGCAATTGAGCTCAGCTAGAGGGGTTAACTGGAATACACTTCTACTACTTAGTACTTTTATTCATTTTTACAACTGCTAAACTGCTAACAGTATTCTTTTAAACAATAAATAATTGAATAGGTATTGCCACTCTTTACACATGTTTCCTGACACGTTAACACAGAAAGTGCTGCTTCAATTAAGTAGTATTAGTTTCGTCAATATCGTCAGTTTAGAGACATACTTATATGAGATAGATAGATAGATAACTTTATATTGTATACATTAAGACAAAAATTTACAACATGGACATAAACAAATAGCAGAATGTACCATGGGCGACCTTATCGCCAACGGCTATCTCTTCCATGCAACGTTTTTATAGCAGAACAGTGCCTTTTCCACAGACTTACGCTAGAAGTAACTTTGCTTCAGTACTCCCCAACGTGTCTCTATCGAACAAATTTACGTTCTAATATAATACCTATAAAATCATACCTATTTTACTTATACCCAAAGGTATTATATGTTATAAAAGTGATATTCTATGTCCAAACACAAACCCCACAAAAATACTAGCAAGGGGGAGTACAAACGAAACACTATCTTAAATCAATCTAGATATCACAAAAACTACGTAACTGCAATAAAATCATGACTCATACTATAACCTTCACTTTGACATCAGCGCGTCTGCGTCTACTATAGATTAGTCACCATTTTCGTGGAAAATCTGTTAGAAAATAATTACTTAATATTTATTCATTCGCTTCCGAGGTGAATTGATTCCGTTACTCATATCTTTATTCAATCAGCAACCTAACTGAATGGGAAAACTTGATCTGCGAGATCTAATGTCCTCAAGTCCTCAATTACAAATTGCTTAGAGGTCATACAAATTCAGGTTTTCGAATTGAGCAATAGATAAAGAAATTAATTATCAAATTTGTTTATATTTATATACTTTAATGATCTAATACTTTTACTTGCTTCACTATTCTTATTCTTAATTTAACGGAATATGACTACTTCTGTTGTGGGAACCTTTATAGGCTTCGGTGGCCGTTAACTAGCAGCTACACCGTATGTTTTTTACTAAAATTTGTGTAAATACCATCAAACCAGGCAATGTGGTAACTTACTTTGTAGGATGTAACTTTTAAACTATCGCGGCGTTTACTCATAGTGTTTATAAGTTTCGGGACGTCGACAAAAGTAAGTGTTCAAAAATATATCGCGTGAAGTCCCGAACTTATAAATACTTTGTAGGGTATCTTTAAAACTTTGTCTATATTATCTAAATGACATCTATATCACATTTTATTATACCTAGGTACTATAATTTTATTATTTATTATGTAAAGACTACGTATATTGTTATTGTATTGACAATGACGTCATTGGTTACAAAAACATACCTACACAATTCTGAAGCATGGTTTACCACAGAATTGTTCAAATAGTGGCAGTTCCGATACATATGAAATGCAATCAACTTGTTAATGGAGTGAAACCAGCTTTTAGAGCTATAAATATGAATTGTGAAACCTAGAAACTATTTAGTTAAACCCGTTTCACCTAAAACTATATCTTATTATGAATGCTAAAATTTGAATAGATCTCACTTACTCTATCATGCTAGGACGGCCTGAACAAAGCTAAATGAAATTTGAGGCAGAGATAAATTATAATCTGGCACTTGCTACTTGTTATTTTAAATAGTATTTCATTAGGGGGAAAAACACGGTAGTAAACAAGTTCACGTAGTCACGACCCATATTAAGGTAAATGGATATATGTACAGACGCTTTCAAAACCAGTGGTAGGTATTCCAACACGCGGGGACGCGCCGAAAAATGAGAAGGGAGAATAATATGAGAATGAGATTTTTTTAGAAACGAAGGCCATTATTTGCACTAATAATATAAAATGCTTCTTCACTTCTTAAGGTCAATATTACGTGAGAAGATCTTACTTTCTTGATCATAACAAACGAGCTAGGAATTCTCAAATGCTAAGCTTGAGATCGAGAAATCTAAGTAGAAGACACTTCTTATTTGTACCTACATATAATGTGTCGACTGAATATTTGTTATTTCCTCTCAGATGTCGTCTATTTGTTAAAATTAACAAAGCAAACACAGAAGGTAAAGTCCTAACCGCAACTTCATACGAGGACTTGTTATTGTACTCATATGAGATGAGTCAAAATATATAAGTGTATAATCATATACTACTACATATATACTTGTTTCCGCCCATGGATTCAAGTACAAATTAAATAATTGTGAAAAGCAAACTACGTATTCGTAACTATAAAATCATTTATTAGGTACAGGAAATACAATTTGCCATGGAATTACACAATCTCAACTCTCAAGATACGAAGTTAGCAGTAATATTGCACAAGTAACATTTAGTCTGCCGCCCACGTACTATAAGTTCAATTATTTAATATTTAATACCTCAAACATTTAGCACAGTATTGCTACCACATCGAAATTGAGAAAATTCGCAGCTCCATAAGGTACATGACAAAGTGCATTTTTGATGGCTCACCTTTTAGTATGTGGCACCGAAGAACTGCAAATCCTATGGTATTGCTTCAGTTTCATAATTTATTGGAAACTAAATTTACTTATAATTAACATCCCATGCACTAGGTACAGGTCAAACGAATAAAGTTTTATATACGATGTAAAGTCGGTGACTAAGCGATTGGTGATGCTCGCCGCCTGAGGAAAACAATTTTGAAAGTTCGTTTTATATAAGTAACGCTTGTACTTTTTGTCTATATCACCATGTCAAAAATAACAATAATACTAACCGGTTATTATTGCCCATAAAATGTCACGTCAAGAGGTGGAAGCCGGCATAGCCTCTGGTACTGTGGTCTTATGAAACGCGGCATGCCTAGTGATATTTTCAGTTGTTTTAGGACTTATAACTCTTCCATTTAAGTGCAGGTTCGAAGATGGTAGAAGGTAGTCTCCCGTACTCCCGTCCCAATTGAGCAGTCCGAGTTATTGTGCTGTCTCGAGCACTTTCGAGCTCACTTATTATTCGGCTTGTCTTTTAGCCCCGTAATAAAGGTAATACTTATTCGTATTTTCCCGGATGAACTAGACCATTCATACTAAGCTCTGACTATCCTGTTAGTACTTAATTAATTTGATTTCTATTTGTAATTATTGTGTATAATTTCCTTGTTGTTGCCTACTAATATTATGTTCTTCTACAAAATGGAAACCACAAAATACCTGCAATAGAATTGTAATCTAAAAACGACCTAATTAATAAAATACACTCACGCATTTTCACACCAAAGGAGGAAAGTGCTCCCCAAACTCTGTCTTTCGAGGTAGAAACTTGTAAGGTAATCTCTAACCCTATAGTGATTGACCGGTAAAAAGACTGGCAACACCCAACTGATGAGCTTTCTATAATGTACTAGCTGACCCGCCCCAGCTTCGCCCGTGGTATGTTTAAACCGCTTGACCGATTTTCTGCAAACTTCACATAAATCACCTACTAAATAGTCCGTACGAAGCCAGAACATTTGGTTTGGATAGGTGAGCCCGATCTTGAGTTATAAAATTACATCGAAAATTGGCACTGATTTTTATATTTTAGACTAGCTGACCCGCGCGACTTCGTCTGCGTCACCCCGACAACATTTTTCATTCTTGCTCCGCACCTGTTAGTCGTAGCATGATGTTATATACATATAAACCTTCCTCTTTAACCATTCTATCTATTGAAACAAACCTCATCAAAATCCGTTGCGTAGTTATAAAGATTTAAGCATACAAAGGGACAAGAAAAATAGGGACAGAAAACGCGACTTTATTTTTTATACTATGTAGTGATTAATGTCTGTCATACAAGCTTTCCAAGTTTGGGTGCTTCTGACCTAATTAATCTAATGTGATATTGAAATGTAATTGTAATGTATATGTTTATATAACGCCATGTTATTGGAGTGAATCATCAATCGCAGCATTGCACGTATCCGCGATGTGATTCGAAAGCTATTTGCCTGTACGTGACTTACATATTCAATTGGTAGGTATACATCTCATGTTTACTATTCACTTGTAAATACTTCATGATTTTACTTTCCTTCTGTATTTTTACATGATAATCATAAGGATACCTAAAATATGGCCGAAATTAAACGAAAGTACCCAGCGCTTGTGAACGTTAAGAAAATCTCTCATAACAAAATTGAGTTACCTATTCTTGTTTTGATTGGTTAAAAGAAAAATGGATTCATTGTGATGGATTCAATGGATTATAAAACATAAGTTGACCATTTCTCACATCCTTTATAATGCTCTCAAAATCTCCTTAAAACAATCAAGATCGTACCTATCTTAAAAATATTTTATCAACCCTCATGAAGAATGAGGACTCTATGTATTGATGAAGTTATGATTGGAATTTATTCCGATTTATTATTCATTATAAGTAAATCTAACCAACATTATAAATCAATTGTACTGTTAAATGTTATTAATTGGTTAACTATTTGAATAAAAAGACTACAGGAGTAAAAACGCGTAGCAAAATCTTTAGTTATCTTGGGTTAAACCACGGAGCATAGTTAGCAAATATAATGAGTCAGAGCAGAGATAATCATGTTTGTGCAAGTTTGTCTGCAAGTATGCTCCGTTCGATCTTAGCAAACAACGAGTAGGTACTGTTAGCTAATCTCTCCACTGATCAGTCCTCGTTACTATCAATTGATCAGCAATAAGTTCATTGCCATTTGACACGGAAATAATTTAACTAATGTTGAAAGACAGAATTGAATAACTGAAACTGTCATTTTTTATTGCTTGTGAATTAGGCTCGTTACGATGTCATCAGAGTAAGACCTACTAGTTAAGAATAAATAACTGTAAATAGTAAAACGAATAATAAAATGGGTAGATACCTACTTAAAAGTAAGACTTAAGTAGTGGTAAAGCAATTATTGACAATACAGTAGTTTCTACTAAGTAACTACAGTAATCGATATTCAAATTAAGTACACAAAAACGTAAGAGTACCAGTGCAAGTTATTACTTACTAGATGACTCTACGTTTTGCCACAGATTACTTAATACTGAAGTATCTATTTGGAAGTATTAGTTGACCACACAGAGAGTTGGAATTTCAAGGAGTTCTGAGATGATAGAGGTACAGAACTAACTCACAATTTGAAAACACCTCACCCAACCATTCCAACTTAATTCTTTTACTTTTATTTTTGGCAATATTTTGTTACAATCTTTCAGGCTGATGATGGTTGTCAAGTATAATCAACATTGTTTTGAAATGACTATAATTCTAAGTCGCTAAAGCTGAACAACAAAGTTGCAATTCATTACTTAATCATGAATTGTAACTATGGTGTGCCTACATGTTTTTGTTGTTAAGTTATATGTTTTTATCAATTATATTTAACTTAGCTTAGAAGTGCCTACTATCTACGAAAGTTATTATAAAGATAACCAAAAAAACATTTTAATCTGCATATTCCTCTGAGAATGAATGAAAACATGTAATATCAATAAGTTGGCAGTTAAGTCGGTGCATGCAGCGCTAAACTGATCATCAGATAAATATAGAATGGCCGCGACTAACGAAATCAACACGTTTTGAATTAAGGGAGAGTTCCCAGAATACGATTCGACGACACACATTGCGATTATTGTATAATCATACTACGGTTCATACGTCCACTAAGTACCAATTATAATACGGTTTTTGATCTATATTTATAAGAGCACATGGTTTAATAAACCAGTTTGATTGATAGGTACCCGTAATTACTTTCTTAGACAGTATATTGTATACTTCCTTACACTTGAACAAAAAAAATAGTTGTGGGCACACCTTCGAAAATATGACACTACACGCAAAAGTAGGGCTTATGATCGGTATCTCGAGTCGCATAGTTCGAACCTCTACCTTATATGAATGCCGGTCATTTTATTCGTCCAGTGGGCACTTGATACATGCTCCTGCGATAAAGGGTCATGACTCGTCCACGGCGAGGCGTCTCCGGATGCCTTGTCTAATAAGGGACATGTTTATACGTACAACTATACGACCACGATCCGATTGCTGACAAAGTAATGGCTCAACAACGCTCCTTTTATGAATATAATATTTTTATACAACCCTGATAGTAATTCTACCAGTTTTATTATGATGTCTCTGGTCTTAGGCTGTTAAATTGTGAAGTAGATTATGGGCAACATTTATTTAATGGCCGTGTTTAAAACACGTTGTAAAATCATTATAATAACCATACCATTAAGTTACGCTAATTTGCTATCGTACAATATCTGAACAATTTCATAAATTTTTTTTTTATTAATGTTTAAAATTCTTCACGAGTCTTATCTCACCAAGGTTCACAATGAAGTCGTTATGTTGAACTTGAAATTCGATTACGAAAACGACCCGATATTGCATCACGGATGTCTATTACCGGGTTCAGGTTATAGTACAATCTAGGAGGGAAATCCTCAGGAAGTTCGTTATAGTAGGATAACAGTGAGATATCGCTTTTACCACTAATTGAACAGTAAGTAGTTTCACCATATAGTACCGAGGATAAATGCCTTCTCGCGGTTCGGTGACGACGCCGCGCCGTCACGCAACCAGGACCCCAATTTTATAAATTGTCAATCATTGTTCAAGGACAGATTAAATAACACATTAAATATTCAGACTTTATTGATACCTATTATGTTTAAACTCCAATATTCTAATAATAAGAGCTCATTACATTATGTCCTGCATTCCACAAGATGCTATTTAATTGCAAACTTTAACAGCTTCAGTTAAGTTTGAAACAAAATGGCATTTGCATATTTATTTATGTATATGTACGTATGGCCTTCTGCATCTCTTTTTTTTTCTAACCAGAGCCCGTTGGGAAGGTTATGTCGGACTTAAACCGACTAAAACTAACGCTGTCTTTGGGTCTTTAGTCGCCGGAGATGGGATAATAGCCAACAGGCCAACATGTCACTCGCACCCCGGCAGACCCAGGGCCCTCTCTTTCGAGATGACTCCCTACGGATGTAGGGACCACGGTATCCCCGTCTTAGGCATCTAAACCCGATAGATACTTAGCTATCAGTAATAAAGTTATTAATACTGTGCGTTGTGTGCTTATTATTCATTTCCATAACTAGGTAATACTCATAAATAGATACATATATTCGTGAACTCGTGTAGTTAAGTACTTATTGACGTAGGGTTATTACTGTATAATGTGATACTGTCAGTGGCGTAGCTACCAAGGGGCTAGGCGGGGCAGTGCCCCGGGGCCCTCAAGCTCAGGGGGCCCTCGAATCCTTACTAGAAATCTCGATCAAATTGAACTTTTGAAAATTGGATCCATCCCTACTTTAATCATGACCACTCAGTTGAGAGAAATTCAAAAGTTAAGGTACACATCACGCAGATACAGTAAGATATCTGTATCTGAGCAGATATCTTTCAATATCGCTCTCTATATAAATTGTATGATCTACCACACACTACGCAGATAAGTTATATTTTATCGTAGAGTATTTGTGAGCACTGACATATATGGACAGATGGTGAGCTTATTATCTGCGTATACAAATATATAGATAGACAAACATATAGATATGGCATTATATTTAAAAATAAATAATATCCTAACGGTCGAAAATTGGATGCATGTGGTTTTCATAGTCTAGAAGCTATGACAATTCAGACAAAACATGCACAAGCAATTCTCAACCTTAATGACATTATTTATTTCCCTGCATTTCTTAAATATTTCTAGCCAGTAGCAAAAGCACTGGTAAATAATGTCATTATGGTCAAAACCTATTACTCCTAGTTGGCTATTTGTAACTAGGTGGAATAGACTGATAAATCATGGAAGATATTAAATTAGCCTCGGTCCTTTTTAAGCCTTATATGGCGTTCTATCCAAATTTTTGGAGTTTTAGTCAATGAAGCTAGACGTGCATCAAATTCAAAATCAGAATCATTTTCTGACGAGCTGTCTAGTAAATTAAGAAGCAATAAACGCGTCTTTTTCGTAAAACGCGAACTCATTTGTAACTAGTAATGCACTTCTACGTGTTTTTGAAACGATCCAAGGGCCCCCGAGACGACAACGCATTAATTTTTTATTTTTTACTTTTTGAAGGTATTTTTTGTGTCGGGGTTTTCTAAATTTTTAATTTAATTTATATTTTATAGTTACTTTTCAAACTTTTCTCCTTGTCAAGATCTTTCATTTGATACTACACAAGGTAATGCACTATTTGTTGGTGGCGGCCGTCTTAGATTTGAAATTTGTCATAGTGTATCGCATTCTACTCGCCAAGCCCTTTCATTAGACATCCATATTGAGAGACTTGTGTAAAAATATGTAGTCAGCCATTTTGTAGCGGCGACCATCTTTGATCAATTTTCATCAAACCTAGCTAATAACACTCCCGACTAATTCAGCTTTCAAACAAAACAAACTACATCGAAATCGGTTCAGCCGTTCGGAAGCTACGATGCCACACACACACTGTAACCTGGGAAATTCCCCAGCTACTCCACCGGCTAACCCAGGCAAGAGCTTACGACAGAGACTCTTGGGCGCCTTTTCTTTCAGAGTGAAGATAGTGGGTGCGTGCTCCAGATACCCTTAATGAAACAACACTAAGATTTTATACATGCATATATTCAGTAGGATACACAGTTATACATAAAGTAGAATGGTCACAGGCACAGAGATATAGAAATGTAAATACAATATAAGATGCTTATGCGCCTCCCTCGTAGCACACAGCTGATCTCGTAATTACAACTCAAGGTAGCGGGTATATGAAGTTACAGTTATTGTACAAGTTAAGATTACGTGACCTTTTGGCACTCCTCTTCGGATGGTTCCCCTGGCGTCGGTTGTC
This sequence comes from Pelosia muscerda, assembly GCA_963691645.1. NCBI lineage: Eukaryota > Metazoa > Arthropoda > Insecta > Lepidoptera > Erebidae > Pelosia > Pelosia muscerda. The sequence goes on from OY829100.1 coordinate 5,597,391, forward strand.
GGCTTGCGTAGGCACCTGCCTCCTGCTAGCAACTGCCCGCACTGCCGCGAGCCAAACGAAGGGACAGCTGTTCCGAACAGGGACTCCAACAACGGAATCACAACAATGTAGATAGGTCACTAATATTGTCCGCTAAACCTTGGGACCCTGCATCAAAAGTACAAAAAGCCTATATCACTGACGCAAACGAACGACACAGATATAAAGAAATCACTACTAGAGAAAGACAAATCAGCATATCTTACCAGAGAAGTCCGGGAAGGATGCACAGAATCTAAGATACTTAATTTATATGTAGGTAGGTACATATAATTCAGAGTTCCAACTTATCAGAAAAATCAATGAAATACGAACAGAGTTTCGTGCTTAATCTTCAGAGTAATTATCAGAGGTGTTCGCATCCACCGGGAGGGGTGTATTTATATCATTTTTCATGGAATATTCTAGTAGATGAATCTGATATCACGAATTATTCGTTCACCTGATCGAATCGCGAAACAAAAAAAAATAAAAGAACATACCACAGATCATACAGAACTACAAGCATAAACTATCGACATTCTTGCCGTGATTAATTAATTTGGGCAACTAGGAATTTAGATTATGACAATTTGAAATTAAAGACATTAAGTTATATGATTGAATAAAATATCACAAACAATTTAACCTATCACGATATTATAATTCTATTTGAAATAGGTAAACATACTAGCGACATCTGTTGTCAGATTGGGAAACCATTCATCAATACCGAATTGGTGATCGATGAAAAGTTCCCCCCAAACCCTACAGATGTCGTCATAGGTACAACGTATTGTTTACCGAAATCAAATTTTAACGCCACTAACAATTTTGCGTTACACAATCCCCCCCCTTGAAAGTATTACTTGTGTGGACAGACAAGTAACGCAAGGAATACACAACAGAATAAAACAAGTCAAAAGTCTAACAAGTTAAAAATAGAACGAATAAAAAAAACAGATCAAAGTACAAAACAGAACTACTAAGAACTAACTAGAGGCAAATATTGACACAGACTCTTTTACTTTAAGTCTAAATGCCCTAAACCACTAGAAAGAAAACTCTCCTTAACTGCTATAGTCAGATGGTCGCATATGCAACACAACTACAGAGAAGAGGAGGATGAGAAACGAAAACTCGATGAGGTGTACCTAACAAATAATATGTCCCATACGAGGACACCCAAGCTACAGCAACAAGGTCATACTTCATCGAGTCGCGGTAAAGTAAGTATAAATCGACAGTGCTACGGAACTGAAATAGCACTGACGCTAGGCAGAGAAGGTACCGCAGATTGATTCTCATCAGTGTATTTTAAAATGTCCTTGATGTGATACTCGCCTAAGTCCTTACCATCCAAATCTGCTAACCTATACACTAAAGAGGAACGTTTAGCAGACACTACACACTTAGTAAACTTAGGAGCGAGTTTAGAGGTAAAATGTTTAGCTTTATTAGATAAATAATGAGTCCGTTTGTAAACAATTTGACCAACTTTCAGCTCGACATGCCTTTTCCTGAAATTATAATACTTCTCATTACGCTGGTGAGCCGAAATCAAATGTTTCCTCACCTGATCGTAAATGTGTTGCATTTCCTTCAGTTTGGCACCGAAGGCTGAGGGCTCATCAATGGAGACTAAGTCCGGATGACAGGTTATGTCAGACTGTCTATATAGAACTCCATCACCTATAAATTCCCTACCGTGTACCAAAAAATAGGGAGAGAATCGAGTGGCCTCGTTTACTGCAGTGTTTAGAGCGCACTGCAGCTCAACAAGATGTTCATCCCACTTTTTGTGCTGAGTCTTCACATAACATGAGATGGCTTGAACAACATTTCGAATCGCTCGTTCAGCTTGATTAGTTTGAGCGTGGTAACGCGGGCTATAGTATACGTTTGGAACATTATATTTAGCTAACATATCTTTAAATTGCTTGCTCACATACTGAGGACCGTTATCAATATAGATAGTCTTGCAAACTCCATGAACCAGAAACACATTCTTCTCGATGAATCTCGCTACTGCAGCGCCTGTTGCAATCCTTATAGGACACAGCATGACATACTTGCTAAAGTAGTCCGAAACAACGATCAGATGAATATTTCTGTTGCTTGACACTGGAAAAGGTCCAAGTAAATCACACGAAATAGCTTCAAAAGGTTTAGATACACGCTTCGCACTTCCCATTAGACCAGGACGCGAAGTGTTTACGGGTTTATACATCTTACAAACCTCACAATTTCCCACGTAGTCTTTGACACTATTGTACATCTTTGGCCAGTAGTAATTCAAAGACAACCTCTTATGTGTTTTCCAAACACCACCATGGGCACTAAGCGTGTCATCGTGGTATTTGGTGAGGAGTGCTAGCCTGTCCTCTTGAGGTACTACTAACTTCCAATCAAAATCTGAAGTCAAAGAATATTTATTTTTAGAAAATCGATATAACAAATTTTCACGAATATTAAAGTTAGGGTAATGCCTTGGGTTCCTACGCACGCACTCCATGGTGTGAAGATACCACGGGTCATTGGTGGAGCTCGCATCGATGGAGTCAATCTTTATGCGAGATAGAGCGTCAGGTACTACATGATCTTTTCCCTTACGGTGCTCTATGTCGAAGTCAAACTGACTGAGTCGCATACTCCAACGTGCTAAACGACCTGTAGGATTTTTGAGCTTGTGAAACCACAGTAGTGAGGCATGATCAGTGACAACAGTGCACTTCTGTCCCTCCACATACTGTCTGAACTGTTCCAGCGCAAAAATCACGGCCAGAAGCTCTCGCTCGGTTGTGCTGTAGTTCACCTCGTTCTTATTAAGAGAACGACTGCAATAGGCGATGGGGTGTTCCACACCATCGTGTGTTTGGGTCAGAACAGCAGCAACTGAGTAAGCTGACGCGTCACTTAGTATACGGAACGGTAAAGAGTAGTTAGGCATTTTCAATATAGGAGCAGAGACCAAAGCTGACTTGAGAAGGTTAAAAGCCTCCTCAGCTTCAGATGTCCAAATAAAATTTACATTTTTAGAGGTGAGTTTACAAAGAGGTTTACTAATTTTAGAAAAGTTATTAATGAAACGACGATACCAGCCGGCCATACCTAGGAAACGTTTGACATCCTTCGAGTTAGAAGGTGTGGGATAGTTGAGGATGACCTCGACTTTACCGGGGTCAGTACGTAGTCCATGCCTATCCACATAGTAACCAAGGTACTTTAATTCACTTCGACAAAAGTGTGATTTCTTCATATTAATCGTTAGGCCCGCATCCTTGAGTCGCTGATAGATTCTATTTAAGAGATCCACATGCTCCTCGAAGGTGTTGGCCACACAGATTATGTCGTCTTGGAAGCAAAACACTCTGTTGTCGAATTCCGGGCCGAATAAGCGGTCCATCAGTCGTTGCATCGTACTTGAAGCTCCGACAAGACCAAAACACATTACATTATACTGGAACAAACCCCGCCTCGGCACCGTGAACGCAGTCTTCTCAGCAGACTGGGCAGAGTCGAACGGGATTTGCCAATACGCTGCACTTAAATCAATAGAGGACAAATATTTAGCATTATTAAGATGGTCTAAAATTTGATTGATGTACGGTAAGGGATAAGCATCACTTTTGGAAACAGCATTAAGCTTACGTGAATCTAAGCACAGCCTTAGATCACCGTTCGCCTTTTCCACCATAACCACGGGTGAGTTCCACGCGGATTGTGATGGTGACACCACTCCCATCTCCAACATCCGGTCCAACTCCGTCTCCAGAGCCTTCTGTTTGAGAGGTGAGAGAGGGTAATACCGCTGCTTGATCGGCTTGCTGTCACCCGTGTCTATGACGTGATGCACAAGCGTAGTTCGACCTAAGCCCACCTTATCCGTATTAATTGACTCAAATTTTTCAATGATCCCGTTCATTACACACCGCTGATCCTCGGTCAGGTTGTTGTAATCCTCGAGACCACTGTGAAGAGACAAAGATTCAATAGGACAGCTATCACTAAAATTATTCATATTAATTTTTTGAGAAATTAATCTATCACCTAATTGAAATTGTTGCCAGAAGTCTACTCCAAATATCATTGAGGTAGTTATTTCTGGTACAACATAAAACTTAAGTACCCTGATAACAGAGTTGTATTCTAAGGGTAAGGACATAGAACCCAGACATTTCAAATGTGAACTGTCTGCAGTTGTAATTTTAAAATTTGGGTTGACACTTTCTAGTTCAAACCCTAAATCTAAGAAGCTACGGTGCGCACCTTTTCCTAGCACAGAGCAGGAGGCACCGGAATCAAGAAGACCAAGAACATTTAAATTTAAAACCCTAACAACTAAGTACGGTCTAACATCGTCATCCCGTTTAGTAAACAGGACCTTATCAGAAGAAGACTCAGACACAGAGCTTGAGATTGTCTTAATAAGGCCCTGGCCTACGTGTTTTTTGACTTCGACGTACATTTGGGGCAGTCAGGTGACTTGACTCCTTTGAGACCACATCGGAAACACACCAACTCCCTTGATTGTGAGCAGTTATTAGCAGTGTGATCGCTGCCGCCGCAACGAAAGCATTTGCGTTCGTGCGAGGCTGCCGAGCTGTCCACCGCAGAGACCTGCTTGGTAGCTCTTGGTGTGCACTTTGCTTTCTGTGAATGTAAGTCAGAGGAGATCTCAAATTTGTCCAAGACTGGCTCGTGGAATGCCTCAGCCCTAGCACGCGCAAGTTCCAAACGCTTTCCTAACCTTCTTAGATCATCAATAGTGTTGACTTCATGAAGGGCTAGTTCCTTCATGTAGTCAGGTCTAATGTTATGCATAAGAATGTCCAGTTGTTCTTCACTGGGCATTTTACAAGTTAGTCTAGAGAACATGGCCTGCATTGTGGAGATGTAGTTCACCAAGGACTCGGTACGGGTTTGGGTACGTTGCCTAATCTCATTCCGTAAACGATAATCGTAATCGGGAATATCAAAGGTGTCTCTTAATTCATTTAGTAAGTCTTCATAAGACATAAAGTTGGCTTTATTGGTGCGGAACCAAGACAAAGCTGGTCCGTCCAATAGGTCAGAGAAAGCCAGGAGAACTTTTGATTTGGAGACTTCCCTAGCACACCGGAGTTCCTCCAGTCTCTCAATGAAGACACGCACACAAGCAGATCCATCATATTTTAAATTAAAACTATTCAAATTAATAGGGCGTTCCCTATAAATAAAATTATCATTATTTAAGTTAATGTTTTGCGAGCTACCCCGCATCGAGCGTTCATTTCTCATCGCAGGTGAAGTATATTCAACTCGGACACGAGAAGCGCGATCATCATTATCTGACACCTCAGATTCTGAGTCACTATTCGATTCAGCTACTGACACAATCTTAACTAATCTGTTACGAATACTAACAAGTTCAGAACAATCTAACCCACAACGAGCTAGCCTAGTCAAAAGATAATTAGCCCTAACAGCAGCCCTAGTGCGACTATTTTTATCGGCATCAAAGTCACCTGACGATAGCAAATCCTCGAGTTCCTTCACTTTTGGCTCGCAGACAGTGCGTTCAGTTGCAGCATCAGTGGACTTCGTGATGTTAGGCTTCAGACTTCCACGGCGAACTAGCCGATATGCCGTCCTCAATTCGTTACGCAAGCTGACAACCGTAGCCTCAGGATCCGCTGAAATGCCCATGTAAGACAACTCATTAGACAGCTCATCTTTTCTTAAATAGTTTACATACTGGTGCATTTTTGCCATCTTATAAGAAATGAACTTTAAGTGAATAGAATATAAAAATAAAATTTAACTAACAATTCCGTTATTTAACGAAAGTTTAAATGGATATAAATCCAAGAGGGTATTCAATTGAACGGACAGTATGTAAATGTACAGCCTTCTATGTATACTGAGAATATTACAAAAATAATTTACGTAAAGGTAGGTAATATGTACCGCCTTCTATACTAATAATATAGGTATAAAAAATTCATCAATTCAAAACAATTTTCATTAGCGGGTAGGTAACTAAAATGTACCGCCCTGCAGACAATTCCTAATAATATAATTATTTAAAAATTTCCAATTGAGAATAATTCTCCAATAGCGGGTAGGTACCCGAGATGTACCGCCCTGCAGACAATTACTAAAATATTGAAAAAATATACACAAAAAAATTGTACCGTACGTATAGGTACAAATGAAATTACAAAAAATTAAAAAACAGTTAAAAGGTTAAGAGCAAAATGTACGGTAGCAAGTATAAGTACCGGCTACTATGCTGATCCAAGGTTAAAAAGAAAAAAAATGGTAATTCCGAATGGAAACCACCTTATACAGAGTTACATATATCGGCACTTATAGAAAATGTCGATAACAATTAAAAGTTAAATTCAGAAAAAACACAAAGTTAAACATATGCATGTATATTAATTTTATTTAAAATTCGGGACAAACTACTGAGATGATATATATCCAACCCAACCAGCAACCAGTAAAAAAAAAGAAAAAAGAAAAAAAGAAAAAAATACGAAGGTATGCCGAAATATGAATTTTACCGTAAATGTAGCACCTATTTATAATTTAGAAAAAAAAATTTTGACCCGTTTCCTTGCTATTCGGTGTAAATTGCAAGGAAATTAATTACGTGCTTAGCCGCACAAGCACAACCAATTAACGTCTTGGAGAGTATCAGACGGATAGTAGGTTTGAATTCATTAAAGGCGTCGTTCACACACACACACAGAACCAAGAGAAATCCAGTGGGTACTGGAATTCTTGAACTGCCCGTACGTTGGCCGCGCCACTGTGTAACCTGGGAAATTCCCCAGCTACTCCACCGGCTAACCCAGGCAAGAGCTTACGACAGAGACTCTTGGGCGCCTTTTCTTTCAGAGTGGAGATAGTGGGTGCGTGCTCCAGATACCCTTAATGAAACAACACTAAGATTTTATACATGCATATATTCAGTAGGATACACAGTTATACATAAAGTAGAATGGTCACAGGCACAGAGATATAGAAATGTAAATACAATATAAGATGCTTATGCGCCTCCCTCGTAGCACACAGCTGATCTCGTAATTACAACTCAAGGTAGCGGGTATATGAAGTTACAGTTATTGTACAAGTTAAGATTACGTGACCTTTTGGCACTCCTCTTCGGATGGTTCCCCTGGCGTCGGTTGTCGGCTTGCGTAGGCACCTGCCTCCTGCTAGCAACTGCCCGCACTGCCGCGAGCCAAACGAAGGGACAGCTGTTCCGAACAGGGACTCCAACAACGGAATCACAACAATGTAGATAGGTCACTAATATTGTCCGCTAAACCTTGGGACCCTGCATCAAAAGTACAAAAAGCCTATATCACTGACGCAAACGAACGACACAGATATAAAGAAATCACTACTAGAGAAAGACAAATCAGCATATCTTACCAGAGAAGTCCGGGAAGGATGCACAGAATCTAAGATACTTAATTTATATGTAGGTAGGTACATATAATTCAGAGTTCCAACTTATCAGAAAAATCAATGAAATACGAACAGAGTTTCGTGCTTAATCTTCAGAGTAATTATCAGAGGTGTTCGCATCCACCGGGAGGGGTGTATTTATATCATTTTTCATGGAATATTCTAGTAGATGAATCTGATATCACGAATTATTCGTTCACCTGATCGAATCGCGAAACAAAAAAAAATAAAAGAACATACCACAGATCATACAGAACTACAAGCATAAACTATCGACATTCTTGCCGTGATTAATTAATTTGGGCAACTAGGAATTTAGATTATGACAATTTGAAATTAAAGACATTAAGTTATATGATTGAATAAAATATCACAAACAATTTAACCTATCACGATATTATAATTCTATTTGAAATAGGTAAACATACTAGCGACATCTGTTGTCAGATTGGGAAACCATTCATCAATACCGAATTGGTGATCGATGAAAAGTTCCCCCCAAACCCTACAGATGTCGTCATAGGTACAACGTATTGTTTACCGAAATCAAATTTTAACGCCACTAACAATTTTGCGTTACAACACACACAGACACGTGAAGCTTATAACACCCCGTTGTTTTTACGTCGGGGGTTAAAAACAAAACCGCATCAAGCCTGAATTTAAACGAAGTCATTGATACTTTTGCGAAAACTAAAGCGAGTAAATAATAATTGCTATTAAGTCAGTTGGTAGGACCGACTTTTATCTAAGAAACCCTAGTCTATTCCCCTTTTATTACCCCTTCTCTATTTTATAAGCCAAACCTACACTAGTTAAGTAGTAATTGTAATTTATGTTGTAACTATTCAATATTTTTATTACATACCTACCCTGCAGTGCACAATAAAGCTTAAGTAGCATCTTTAAAGTATTTGTACAGTCATATTTGTAACCTAATCAGTTTCATAGCAGTGGGGCCCCATTTCTTAATTTGCCCCAGGGCCCTTGGTTACCTAGCTACGCCACTGGATACTGTGTAATACTGTGTAATGAATTGAATAGGTACCTATATATTTATAGGTACCTATTCAATTCATTACCTATTTATATTATGTACATGCAGTTAATCAACTCTGTTATTCATTCATTGATACCTACATCCATGGTTTGCTGTACCAACTGTTCCAAGTTATTGTTTTTATTAAAACTTGCACAATAACCTTGACTGGTTTCATGCCACTTGCGAGTCTTAAGTTAGATGATTGTAACTAGGTTTTCCTAACCCAACGCTCTAACCCCTCGTTTTCGTGTTTTAACCTGTCAGAACACAAACAAGTTGTAACACCTAGGTGTAGAGAGTACAAAACCTAGATGTGAGAAAGTGACAGAGTACCTATATTTACCGTAAAACGTTTTGCTATAAACTTATCAACTTGTCAGTTACGTGGGTATAGTCAGGTGTCATAAATAGGGCCTATTTAAAGTATTCATTGGTGTTTTGAATTCGGTAATACGGTAATGAGGAGACTGTTTCTCTATTTGTTCTAGTTATAATAACTTTATGATTATTGATGACCAAAAGAAACATATTTACATACGTCTTAACAACGATTTACGATACGCGTAGATAAATATTAGAAGAGGTCATTCAAGTCGATTATATTAGGTCAATGTCCAGCACTGAACTGCATAGACGAATTGATTGATCGATATCAACATTACGAGTGCCGAGGTCTACAATGACTATGTTATTGTCTATGAGTACCTAACTGTAAATAAAGGCGTTTTAGCTGGAATACAACGGTAATCCCGGTAAAGGACATCGTTAAGACTTTAAATAATAACCATAGGAAATGTGAAAAAGCAATCCCACGCTATTAAGATACACATAGTATAGAGTGCCTCCTAACGAACTTGAGTCAAACTACTTTATAACTACTTAGCTGAATCGCGCTATGGAAGTTCTCATGATTTAACATCAAAGGATTCCCGGACTCTCAATGAAAATAGCCGTTATAAGTAAAAAAAAAACCTTAAGTTGAAGTCAAATTGACGTGCCATAAATAAAAAAAGCCTAAGTAAATACCATTTTATAGCAGTAGGTCTTCTTAGGTACGCACTGTCAATTAGTTTATGACGTAATATGGTTCATTTTAATAAACCGCATAAGTAAACAGAATGTACGCAAATTGGCTTTTCCTGTATATACCTTGTTCCCCTACATCAAACACCTTTATCAGACCTCAATTCTCCATAACGCTGTACATTCGTCATAAAAGCACATACTTACTTACAAGTAGTCCATTTATTTGTGGCTAAAAGATTGAGTCACAAACGATGCGCGTCACATAACTTCTGAGTCACGGAAGCATGCGCTCCTCTCACATACCTATATTAAAATATTCTTTTTCCCCATAGGTGTTACCTGCAGACTGAATCATCAAGCTTCGAGGATCAAGCTGAAACGGACCTGAGATTGTGTCGCCATGTTACCAATCTGCCAATGCTCCTACTCCACGAAGCTGCACTGATTACTTACGTTCAAACAATATTGCAATCGCTCGTTCCGGTCCAGTATTTCATTCCAACACTGCCTGTGATGAAGATATTACTTTGGTCTGGTGAACGTGTCGCAAATGTAACTAGAATATAAACTAATTATACAGTAGTTGTTAAGACTAGTGTCGGTTCACAGTTCTCCGCGGCACAACTTGACAGGGGTGGGATTAAAAATGTCGTAGCATACGTTTTGCATATTATCTACCGGCTCGCCCATTAGAGCAAGCCACCGGATAATATGCAAAACACAAACAAACAACACTAATGTGCCTATCACACGGGATATTTTCTCTTCACCGTCAGACAGTGCGCACTTACATCTGACGTCACAACACAGCAGCGCATACTTAATCGCCATTTGCATTGATGTTTTCTCACCATCTCATTTCCAGTCCTTCGAAGCCGTGTGATACTAGTACGGTAGGTACTTGTTTATCTGTGAATCGACTATAATGGGTTATGTAATTAATACCTCTGTGATATTTAAGATGATTAAATAAGATGGTCGGATGAGTCACCGCGAGTGCTGTACGATTTGTAATCTAACAGTAAACACAGACCGTATTGAACGTTGTGTTGACGCATTATAAAACAACGTATTCGCGACACAAGTTCATTCTTTTAGCATTGTTTGTTACACATGTGTGCAAGGTTAATTTAAATTGCCATTTAACATAATAGGTGACTCATGCCGATTAATACGAAACTTTCTCGATTACGTAGATCGATGTAATGATTATTTTGAACTGCATAATTAGTGATCTTAACTTCATAAGTAGCAGACTGTTTAAGTACTATAAGTAAGTGGTTAATTTGTAGTCTATTTGTGTAATGGAGTTACGTTAAGTAGGTATTATATTGTTGTATAGTCTTGACTGAGTTTGATATATTACAAGTCAAAGACAGACTTGTATTTGTAAGACATTAGTGATGACCTAATGAATCATTTTGATGGAGAAAGCAATTCGAAAGTAGGATAGCATAATGATTTTTCTTGTGGGTGTGCTACAATGCCTACGACAGAAGTGGGCAGATTTATTCTGCGACCCAGCGCGTAGTGACTAATGGTTTATGACCCGAATTCAGAAAAAGGTTGCTGTCCATTGGTTGCTTTATTGTAGTTCGATATTTATCCACAGGTAGGTACGTATTAATCACACCTACCATTAGTCGGAAATTTGACTGTCTGGTTTTATTTACATTCAATTACTATTACAATTCAATCAAGTTATTTTCGAATAGGTAGGAAACAGCCGCTGTCAGTAGCTTAACATATTGCAAATCACCGATCACCTTAACCCTAAAATCTATCTGGAATTATATGAAAAATATTAACTTGTTATTAGAAAATTTTTTTAGAGATCAGCTACTTTTGAGGGTGACAGTATCGTGATCGTACCTACCTCGAGAGCTAGGAAATTAAGCTAAAAAGATGTTATTTTTTGGCACAATTCAACCAAAGTTATTTAAAATCAGTATTTTGATGGCAATCATTAGGTAAACATATTGGTATTCTAAAAAGTTTTTATGATATTTTCTTTTCTTTACTACAAAAAGGTTACCCACTATATTTTACAGTATCTATCAAAAAAAAGAAGTCTGATTGTTTATTTTGCAATACCTAAGTTGAATTTATATCTGTATCTCCACATGTTACAAAATATACCTACTCTGTTAAGTGCGTCCGTTTCCAAACATTGTATGCTTAGTGTATTATCTTATATTGTCGCATAACACTATAAAGTGCATTGTACTTCCGTTAGAATATTATTTGTGTACATAGTACAGTAGGTGCTTCGTTTAAGTTGATAGTAAATAACGATAACATTGTAAATAATGTCTAATTTTCATACGTATACGTAAGTATAGCTTGTAGGACTAAATTATTAACATCACATAAACTAGATGAATATGTAATACAGTAAAACGGGGTGAATAGGGATCCAAGGGTGAATAGGGATAAATATATTTTCTTTCAAGCGAAACTTTGGACTACCTAGCTAGTTCATTGTAATAACAGAATCATCAAATATCTTATAACAGCCTTATTTGAAATCTAGTAAAAGAAATTATTTAAAATATGTCACCGAAATTTATCCCTATTCACCCCTAGATCCCTATTCACCCCGTTTTACGGTACTTAGAAACTTTTGTGTGTTTAAGGACCAGCGCCGAATCTCACTATAACACGAGTTGACCATAATTTGTTAAGTATAAAATATACCTATTAGCGCATTTTGTATTTTTGTACATTTGTTAAGCTAGTCAGTAAAATATGAAAAGTAAACTGTACGTGTTTTATTTTATTCTATAGGAACTTATGGTGATGATGTACCTGAATCAATCTGGTGTTAAGGAGTGATACTTATAATTATGTAGGTACATAGGTAGGTACAATAACAAGGATGTTGACTACATTATAGATAACACAAGTGTACTTCTTCACGATATTTATTATTGTTGCTAACCGGTTTCACCTTGCGGCATTCTCAAAGATTTACATTGACAGATGAATTGATACCCCAAAATACAATAATAAGTACCTACCTATCGTGGAGAAGTAAAAGTGTGTCACCACCCCGGTGTCATCTATCAAAAGTATAACTACTAAAGTATGACTACTTTTTCACTCTCGAAAGGGGCCCACTTAATTCTTTCAGCTACCCAGCTCAGCCTGTATTGTGGCTAGTGCCCAACTACTGGCAGAGTTGTGAGTGATCATACAACCAAATGGTTTGTATATAGTTCTATTAGTTATTTTCTTTCAAGCGAAACTTTGGAATAGTTCATTGTTTTAACAGAATCATCAAATATCTGATAACAGGCTTATTTAAAATCTAGTAAAAGAAATTATTTAAAATAGTCCATTGGCAATTTTATCCCTATTCACCCTTGGATCCTTACTCACCTCATTTGGCTGTATATCTTTGGTCGCCCACGATATGCCTCATGTACTATTTACAGCCGAGATAGACTTTAAACGTGTTCTGTAAGGCACGGAAGCACTCGGATGAAATTCTACTAAGCGACCTGGTAGGTTGGGGCCCTGTTAGGACTGTTAGCGCCTCTACTTCTGTCTTCAATTTTAGAACCCGGCTCCATTGGTACGTCGTCAGAGAGAAGAGATAGTTCGACAAAGATACAACACATCGGGTTAATGCAATAAAACAAACGCTTCCAAAATTAAATAACTTCTTTTATTTCAGAGTCAAATTTGTTTCCTACATAAACGTGTTAGAATGATGACGCTGTAACATTAATTGACCATTACACTAATGGTACGCGTCGTTAGCTGTTAACGTTGGTGCACGAGTGGAGGGCCGTGAATTTATTCCATAACGTGATACTGCGAGCTCCACCCCACACACGCGTGTTACAACTGCAACACACAAGTGCACACAACGCCAGTTATCTCTCTTAGCCACCAATATGACTGAACAAAATATTTATATCTTCAACGTTGTCAATAAAGTCGTCGTAGCAGAGTGGAACGCGCAGTAACACAACTAGCCAGTAATCTACTACCGGTTTCAATACAGATTTTTATATTATAATAATATATTTAATTTTTTTTTATAATAACTATGCAATTATGATCACAAATACCCATGAACCGAACGACGCGATCCCCAAACATTTCTGCAACATCCGAAGATAACAACAACTACACTCGATGGCGCGGCGGATGTGTACTGGCACCGCCCGCTCGCCGACGCGTCTCAACTACTATCCAATGCCACAAACACCTAATTTTAATCAATAATCAACAATTATCGCCCACCTCTAATTCTACACGCTTTATTTATACGATCAAGTGGAAAAATAATTTTTGATCCTCCATCAAATCAAATTAACGTCTCCCATGATACTTTCACATGGCAAAATAAAAATTCAAGGCAAAATACGTGGCAGCGCGTGAGCGGCCCACCGGGACTTACAAACTACTGCTTAGAGGCAATGCGAGTAGTCCTTGTCGCCCTAGGGACGGCAAGGCGCGCTGCCGCCAGGCGTCTTCACGTAGTGGGCCGCTCGCGCCTGACGAGTTAGGAATTGGAAAGACAATAACTACTCTCCATACGCTTATAAGAACACTTCATAAAACAGCTTTATATTATACTACATAATTTACATTTATATTAGGTTTACATTTTTACACAGCAATAATAATGTTTGTAGTTTTCATTACAATAAACTCTATATACTCCCAATTGCTAAATATTGTCGCATATTAAGCATGTTTTATTTATATCGACACCGCATGGTCATGGTGTCAGCATTATTTTACATTAACAAAATACTTTGAATCCTTTCTGGAATCACCCCACATTTACTCTCCCTTCACGTTACCTTCACATATGAACAAACTACGAAAGAGTGATCGGACCTTTATTCTTTTAGAACTTGTATTAGTCACTAATTTTATTCCAAATATGTAAGTAACCGATTACACAATTAAAACTAAGTTTCAAACTATTCTACTGAAATTTATAACAATTTTTATGAAAGGACACAGTTCACAGATGTTGCAACTTCACAAAAAAAATCAACGCAAATTATTTCAAACAAGTAATCTATAAATGCTGACAATATTGTCTTTTGTTTGGAATGACACATAACACTTTCTAAAGTTTCAAACATCGACTTTCTAAAGCATATAAATATGTTAGAATTTAGACGACTGATCACAATACAAATCAGACTTCTCTATACAAAACGATCGTGTTAGTAAAAATAATTTTAGAAAAAAAAACAAAATAATTATGGCAAAATATTGGCGAAGTACAGCGAAAGAGCTCTCCACGAATATTTAAGTTAAAAAGATCCAATACCGTCGTAAAACAAACACAAGCACTCAACAAACAGCCGCGGGAAAATTATACTAAAACAACTCATAGTGAAAACTTAAACATGAGGCCGAGCGAGACAACACTATGCGCGCCCTAGGACCGCATAGTGTTGCGCACGACGGCTGACGGAACTAAAATGATATTTACACAAATAATGCACATAATATAAAATATTAAAAGACATAACCATCTTAAGTATTCATTACGTTATATTTTTTTATTTATTACACTATGGCATTGCAACTTTGTGACTCGGTTGCGGCTACACGTCGACTCTCGTTACAATAACATAATTTTGTTAGCGAACACAGGAAGGCTTAGGCACGGGCGCCTGGTCAACGTCGTCCACTCAATAACAAAGTGTCCGACGGGTGTCGCTTGTATCAATATATTATATTTTTACAATCACAGTATGAAATTAAAGTCAGTATTGACAATAAATAACCTTCAAACGCGGAAGCATTCCGTCACTCGATATAATTTCTACAGCGTTTCGCGCTAAGACGCACGGAGTTTGTATCAAGTGTCGTCCTGAGATAACGAAATCTTGCAAGAACATATCCAAATATGTTTAAAAAAAACTGATACTGTACGTCGGTAGCCAAATTTAGTCGCATATTTAAACAGACAGTGTGCAGACTGAAGAAACGAGGAATAACAACTTCTAATACAGTAGAAGTATCTATTAGACGTATTTAATTTATAATGTATAGTACAGAAAATAGGGTACGAAATATAGATCGAATAATTAATTATAGTTGATAGAGTAAATGGTCTCATTTCCCAGGGTGTTCAGCTATCTGCACAATATGTCCCTCGCGGCGCGGCGGCTGCCACACACGCGCCGCGCACATTATAGGTCCCTGCACACAACACACAGCGTCAGTACGTGTCTATAGCTATTTATCAGACCTGGCAAACAGAAAAACACACAGTTATCGTATAGAGATATGGCTCAGTCGGGGAGTGAGGGATATGCTAGAGGCTACCTCACCTACCTACCTACTCGGCATCTGATCTGATACCCAGAGATCGCCGAGCGGTTTTAGTCGGTTCAAATTCGATATAACCGACGTCGCTGGCTTGCGCAGAATGGTATCCGTGAAGATAACAGCATAAAAAAGTGAAGTTATATGTTGCATTTATATGTTTTGCAAATACACGAAAGTTATCTTCGCTGGTATGGTCACGTTTTGCGGCAGTCCGCAAGTTACGTAGGTAACCCATATCTGACAGTGGTGCCCTCCGCTGGGTCCCGGTAGGAGGGGTAAGCTAGTCCTTGCATGGCGTCGTAAAGGGGTCGTCGTAAATATGCGTGTTAATGGTCTCATCACGATGAACACCCTAATCGAAATTGTAATTTCGGGTTTATAGAACAGAAGAACTATTACTATTGCTCCTTTTACCAAAAAAAAGTTAGTAGATAATAATGGAAGCGATAAGCAAGTTAGTAATAAATAAAGTTAGTAGATTTCTGAAGTTAATAATGACGACTTTTCTGCATAGTAGGTAGTCCATCGACAAATTACATTCGAGGTTTTTCATACAGACATTTGTCAGAGATTGTAATTTTATTTTTTAGACGTCAAGGGGGATCAGTTTAAGTTTGAATCCAAGTTTTCGGAGTGACAATGCATGCAAGTCTTATTCTACGGGCGTCATCGTAAAAGGTTGTTAATTTTTGCCGTTTATCCCAGTTCTTTATCGATTTTACATTGACAGTATACGCAGCTGAAGCCAGCAAGTATAAATATAATGCCCGCCACCACATTATCGTGTGCGACCGCCGCCGTTCGTGCACATAATGTAGCGCAAGGTACAGACCTACCTCGTCCACTGCTGCTGCGAAGTGGTGTGTGACGGAGACTGCGACGCTACCCTTTGGACCACCTGCGAATTAACATCATTTAATAAGTCTTATATTCAATGAAAATAAAACCTCTTTATGTTTATTCAAAAACGTGTATTTTCTTCTTTAATGAAATTAATTTAAAATAGACCGACCGGAAAGGTCTGTCTTTATTTAAGGAGTCAACCAGAGTCCACTATAGTAGTTGTTATAGAACAGAATCTCGATACCGCACGCCGTCTATGGGTCTTCTATTGCCGAAGGTGAAGATTGTTCAAGACATAATAACTGTATTTATTTTTGTACCTAACCGGTTTCGCCTTGCGGTATTCTCTAAGGTTTACATTGACAGTTGCCTTGAGGCTTTCTCGGTTAGCTACAAAAATAAATACAGTGGACAAGTACAAGTGTGTTATCAATATCAGTCATGTATAACAATAAGTTCCACCTTGTGCCATCAATCTACAGTATAAATGTTCAACAGTACCTGCTGCACGAAGGCGCGCGTGAGGTGCGGCGCGGCGCGCTCGGCGTGCTCGAAGGCGCGGCGCAGCTCGTCGATGGCGGCCGCGCTGCCCGCGCCGTGCTTGCGCGACAGCTGCCGGACAAGCCGCCTTAGTTACTACTTGTGTGTACGAGAGAACCAAGGAGTGCGATTCGCACATAACGCGTGTATGGGTCGGACGTGGGACAATTTATTATCCATCGCCATTTCACTACATAGTATAAAACAAAGTCGCTTTCTCTGTCCCTATGTATGCTTAAATCTTTAAAAGTACGCAACGGATATTTATGCGGTTTTTTTTAATAGATCTACGATACAACGTACGAATTTATATCTTAATTCTATAAAAAACTCTTATTATAATACACATGTTATTATATAACATGAACACAAAATATCATATATAGTTAGGTCATCCGTATCAATCCAAAAATAAATGGTACCTACCTATATTTTGATAAACATACATTTAATTTAGATAAGCAAAAGTGATGTTATCGATAAGCTAAACAATGTTATTTATTGTTAAATTAAAATAGGAGGTATATTCAAATTTAGATCGGGAAAAGTGAATGCTTCGATGGGACTCGGGATTTTATTTGATTTGAATCCTGCTTTCGATACAACTAAACTAATCTATTGATCGATACGATCGGTGTCTATCACCTGAAATCATGTGGCAAATAAAGTGATTTGTATCGAGGAAATTGTATCGTAATATACTGAAGAGAGAAACAATTCACATGTTATTTAATAACGCAGCGCCATGCTCAACTTACGGTCGTTCTGCAAGGATCGATACTTGGACCACGTTAATTGTACAAGAAATCTCTTGTACAATTTGTTGCATGTTAATTTTGTAAATAATATCTATAAACTAATAACCAAAAGTCAATGTTCGTAATAATGAGACATTTTTAATTTTAATGAATAATTGTTATAAATTCACATTAGAGTCGATAGAATAGATCTAATGATGGATAAGATACAATAAAAAACATGGCAAATACAAATAGACATCACATACTTTTTGATTAGAATAGATCTAACGATGGATAAGATATAGATATACATCACATACTTATTGATTGGAATAGATCTAATGATGGATAACATAGATGCACGTCACATTATTTTTGATTAGAATAGATCTAACGATGGATAAGATACACATCACACACTTAAGGGTTGATTAAAAGATTGTTTCATAAGCACAAGATCACAAAGTGCCGATACTCGTAGCGTGCTATATGAAGGTTCTTATCATTTATTTTTTAAATAAAAATGGATCATCGAAACTAATGCTTCTGTATGACTGCACAAAATGGAATAATTATTTTTTGTTGTGTCCTTCACAAGGTTTGTATAAACGAAAATTTTAATAAAATTGAGGACTGCGAGCCGCGGGAAACAAATTAGTTTAATCAGCGCTGTACCACTCCCATGGCGCATGCGGTGTGGCGGGCGAAGGAGACAAGAAAGAGAAAGAAAGAGCATGATTCGGGAGCGAGCGAGATAGCGTTGAACCTTAGCGGTCTCTAACAAACTGAGTAAAACTAACGTGGATATGCTTCCGCCAGTAGGTACAGCGCTCGTGGTCAGATTATAATTCCATCTAAATTCATGTCCATGCAAAGGTTACCTATAATAATTTCTTTCTTACGATAACATTTGTATCTCAGTTCAATGTGTATTTCAAATACTTATCCATGTTTTGATTTGTGTACAATAAGTTTATTTCTGTTCTCAATATTTGTTTATCATAACGTTTGGGTGATAATATTTTCGATACAACTATTTTCAGCGCTAATAATTTTAAAGTCAATAACAAAACAATTTATATAAGATAAAGGCATTCTTATGGATTAGATATGGACACGTACCTCATTGAGAAGCGGATAAATAAGCTGCTGTAGATATGGGTGTCTCCTAGGTTTGTTCTCTTCACTGTTTGTTCCTCTGTGGTCTAGGGGAGCCGCCTGCAAAGCAAAAGTCTTCATATTATCTATATAAATAAAAATAAATCGCAAAATATGTTGCTAAGCTCAAAACTCGAAAACGGTTAGACCAATTCGAATTTTTTTTTATTTGTTCCTTGAACTCTACGGAAAGTTTTAATAGAACAGCGGGAACGGGATCAGAAGCCGCGGTCAACTAGTTAAAAATACAGTGGTAAGTTTCGAAAAATATTCGTTTGAATTGTTACCAAGCTCAAAACTCGAGAACGGGTCAACCAATTTGACCGTTTCGTACGTGTGCGAAGTTTTAATTAAAAAAGTTCACATAGGTTAAGGGAACCTTTGTGAAACTCCTGTGAGTTAGTGTTATCTAAAGGATTATAGCTTGTCTAAACAGAAATGAGCCTCGCGTATTCACATCATCTGTCTCAAAACTTCATTTGTCAATTTGTTTCATGAACTAGATGGTATAATAATTTGCTAATGTGGATAAGAGTGGTTTGGGGGCAAAATTGGTCTTAGACAAGCTACACTATTGTCTGCAGTGAGCATTGACAATATTCATCACTTCAACGCTAATTTCGGTTACATGCAAAGCTTGCACACTCAGGGCACCAAGCCCTGAGTTTTTCTTGCTTATATGACTAGTTTTACGGGAGCGATAACGATCTGAACCTCAACGAAACCAGCTAGTTATTAGTTGGATCCCAAAATATTAATAGGACCAGTTAAATAAAGCTTATAAGGCAACAACAATGACTTACGTTTTTATTATAAACTACTTGGTCCCTGTTGGCGGCGTTGTGCTCGTGGCGCTCCTTGCGCTCATTACGCTCATTACGCTCGTTACGTTCATTACGCTCGTTACGATCGTTACGCTCGTCACGCTCACGCTCGCGCTCCTTGCTGGCGCGCTGCTCCCCACTTCCTGGGCTTTGTCGCGTCTGTAACCAACCAAGTTCATTTGTTATATTGACTGCTGCTAGCATTCAGAAGAAAAAATCCAGTCGATAAAAGCGAATCTAATACATTTATGTACTTTTATAGATCAGGAGATATTACTAGTACTACGGAAATATTAGAAAAATAAGAACTTAAACAGACTATTGGAGAATGAATGACCAAGGAGTAGGTGCAAAACAAGACTGATTCCGAATTTCATATTAGTTTCCAGTCATCATTCCCTGAACCTTTTCCCAACTCAGTTGGGGTCGGCTTTCCAGTCTAACTGTGATGCGGCTGAACTTCGATATTTTCCGCGAAGCGACTGCCATCTGACCTCCACAACCAATGGTCTAATGACCAATGGCGATATCGAAGTTCCAAGTTAGGCTGGTTGGACTTTTGAGGGCTCCAACTACCCGTAACGACTGCCATAGATGTTTGTATGGCAACCGGGACCGACGGCTTAACGTGCTCTCCGAGGCACTTTTAAACCTGCGATAAATTCACACATAACTTCGAAAAGCATCGAAAAGTCATTGGTGTGTGCCATGGTAAACCTGGGATCGAACTCGAGACCTCGTCTCAGCAGTCCATTACCACTAGGCTACCGCGGCTTCATATTAGTTTCCAGTAGCACTGTTAAACAGTGAGCCAAAAGGAGCCAACTGACGCGAAAAAAACCACTATCTTCGAGGTGATAGCCTCTGATGCAACCAGGAACGAGTGAATGTTGGTTTT
Organism: Pelosia muscerda; assembly: GCA_963691645.1. Lineage (NCBI taxonomy): Eukaryota > Metazoa > Arthropoda > Insecta > Lepidoptera > Erebidae > Pelosia > Pelosia muscerda. The sequence continues at coordinate 5,618,256 of OY829100.1, forward strand.
AACAAATAATTTTTCGGAAGAACAAAATTGGTCGGAATACTCTTATTTTTTTTTGGTGTTGGGTTTCAAGTCCTTACCGAATTGTGTAAATTTCAGTTACGTATTGGAAGTGAAGATCATTTTTAGGCTTGATTGAGCAATGATCTTCGTACAAATTAAGTGCGGCAGCCGCGCGGGTCACTGTGTACGTGAAGGCGACTACCCTGCGTGTTGCGAACCACGCGCGGGTAAATGTCTGAAGTAGGTATTATTATGCTGTTCGCCTCGCGCACCTTCGAGTGCGGCATTCTCGCGTCGCCAATATTCGATAGTTTGCTGCACATAGTTTTTACGCAGCAAAAATTATTATCATTCAGTCATCACGTCCCGCACATTCACCAACGAGACTTAAGAAACCGAATCAGCTAGAGATATTTGCCGGTTGTTTCAACAGGATTTTAAAGCGATTAGGTAGGTATGGTCTACAGGTTGTGGTACGTACGGGGTGCTTGTCGGAGTTGTTGTTGTTGGCGGCGGGCGGCGCGGGCGGCACGTCGGGCACGTCGGCGGCGCTCGGCCGCGTCAGCGCCAGCGCGCCGTTGGTGCGCGCCGCGCCCGCCGCGCGCTCGCCCCCCACCGCGATGGGCGCCGCCACTGCACACACGAAACACGTTATATACCGGTTGATTTTATAGTGGTTTTGGAAAAAAAAATTGGGTACAATTTCGATAGTAAAATCGTAAGGAAGTCCTAATAACACGTCCCATACATTTTTCTGTTCACCTGCACATTATTGCCATACATAAAGTGTTTTTTTTTTTTTTTCAAAATTAAAACTTCCAGTCGATTTTGCTACCGAAACTGTGTGTGAAACAGAATATTCTTTTTCCGAAACCACTATAAAATCACCGTGTATTGTAACTTCTTAGTGACTTGCCTCGGCTTAACATAACGTAAACTCACGCCTATATCGCCGAAGCCAGAGGTGCTAGCACCCACATTTCGCCAGTTTATGTTTAGGTCCCAATGTGGCGAGTCTATTGCCTATAACCGAGCCTTATAAACCTGCGATAAATACACATATAACTTCGAAAAGCATCGAAAAGTCATTGGTGTGTGCCATGGTAAAACCTGGGATCGAACCCAAGACCTCGTCTCATCAGTTCATTACTCATACCACTAGGCTACCGCGGCTTACCACGATGTAATATTTCACGAGACGTAGACGCAGACGTGGACAAACGTATTTGCACTATCACAGATGAACCCCATTCTACGGTGCTCAGTCAGCCGTGGAAAGGAGGCATTATAAAAACAAAATACTTTATAGACCAGCCTATCTTTACCAAGAGTAGAGTAGAGTACACATCAATTCGGCATTACGAAATGCAATAAAAGACCATCAACCATGCAAAACTTAAAGTAGGTCCTGTACACTGCTGTACCATCGGTAAGAAGGGTGATAGTCCAGCTAAGTTTGATATGCTTCGGTTTTCAAATTGTCAGTCCAATATGCAATACCAAGAACGCTCTAGAAAAGCGATATAAATCGATCTTAACTGGATTTATCACTCTTTTACACTCAGAAATCGGTATGTGTGTTTATGTATGAATTTATATGTGTGTGCATATATGAATAAAAGTGATGTATGTGTTACCGATGTCATCCTGTTGATTTCTGCGGTTGTTCTCGTGCTGCAGCGCGCGCGCGGCCGCTCCTCCCCGCACCGTCATTATCCAGGGTTCGTCTGCTTCGCTGTCGCCGCTTCTACACTCTTCCCTGTGTACACAAAGACACACATCATTCGACACTGGAAACCTTTGTATAGTTTTAGATTAGTTCAGTTAGCTATCACTCGAGAACACGTAGTTCAAAAACCACAGGTTAGCTGACGATATTTTGTAAAAATTTCTTCAGAAGTGGTCTTAGTCCCAAACGGAGTAAGAGAAAACACAAAAGCTAACAACTGTTTGGATGAACAAAGTAACTAAAATACAAAATACCATTCTAAAATTTATCGAATTTGCAAACGTTCTTAACAGATATCTAGAAATTATACTAACGAATCTGAATTCTCCGACTCGGTCTCGCTTTCCTCACTTCGCTGAGCTTTCCACTTCTTATACCTATCTATAAGATCCATTAGGTATGAGTTCTTTTTTGCCTTCCTGATAAACTGGAACTTTAGTAACTCCTTAGCCGTTGGTCTCTGAAACATGCAATATCAAATTATAAGCACAATTTCACAATTCACACCGCGATTATTATTCTAAAACGTTCTGAAGAATCATGAAAATGAATAGCATTTCAATGTGACGAAAATATGTTGTGTTTATAAACAACTCAATGGATATTTATCTGAGCCAGAATTCACACAATACAAGAAACAACAAACAATCTACGAGATATAGGTAATCCGAACCATTCAAAGCCTTATAACAAAGCCCTCGCCCTACGCTAAATCCATCAGTCGTCGAAATTAATGTGGGAGAAACTCACATTTTCTGGGTCCTTATTCAGGCACGCCTCGACGAACTCTTTGAAGGGTTTCGAGTAACTGCCCGTGAGCTGAGGAGGATTATTCTTGGGGATTAGGAAGAGGACCCTCATTGGATGTAGCTCAGAGTTAGGCGGTTCGCCCTTCGCGAGTTCGATGGCAGTGATGCCCAACGACCAGATATCCGCTTTGCTGTCGTAGCACGACTGTTTGATTACTTCGGGTGCCATCCAAAATGGTGTGCCGACGAACGTGTTCCTTTTACTGGTTGTATTCGTCAATTGACCCGCGACACCTGGAATCCATTAATTTTATTTTAAATAAATGGTTAAGATTCATTATTTCACTCATTCGGAGCTATTTCTCTTTATGAAAATACTTAGTGAGGCCAGGCCGCACACCATAACAGCCTATGCCGCAGACAGTAAATTGCCAAAAAAGATAAATAACAAAATCCAGAAGCGTTTACTGCGTAAATGTAGGAAAATTTGCTGCTTTGGTATGTAGCCTTAGATCTTGTCAACAGGTCCGTCATCATCCTCATCCAGTCAAGCCCGGTTGCATCCAAGCCGAAATTTCGCTCGGAGCCCAGATTCCGCCTATTACTTTTTAACTTTTGGTTTAGCCTACACGGTTTTATGGAAGCACTGGTAGGAAAGTCTGCGCCATAATCAGGTTCGTTAATCACCGGTGTACCGACTAGCTGGTGAGGTTAGGTCCTGAAGATTTTTGGGTTAGACCACATTTTTATGATCTACGGAGGACGAAATACATCATTCATATGACACCAAATAAAATATCCTTGAGTAAATTACTGGACAAGGAAAATACTGTGCTTAGTTTTTAGTTACACATTGAACATGATTTCCAAACATCATCATTTATTTTATAAATGTTATGGCGATAGCAATATTTCTGTTAAAAGAATTGTCATTTTCTGAACTATAATATTGCATTTCGAGGAAAGGGAATAGTCATAAAAATTACCACATACAAATGGAACACTGCTAATTCTTAAAGGTTCATCACTGTCATCAGTAACGTTGTGCGGTTTTTTGTGAATCACTACCGTTCTGTGGTTAAGCCAACACCCCAAAAGGAAAAGTAACACCTACGCATATTTGCAGGAAGACAAAGAAAATACGCACCTATAGTATATTTGTACCCTACCGGTATATTTTATTAGCGTAAACATCGGTGGACGCCGTCCCTCTGGCTCAATAATCCCTTATCAACCTTGTTACTCATATGAAATACATTGGGGAGAAAATATATTTTACCAAAAATAAGGCTCCTTTTTTTGTACCCATGAAATTAATATTTCTCTTACGCCGAGATTAAATACGTGATATTGAATTTAAAATTTGTACTGACAAGTTAAATGTAGTTAATGAGATAAACATTACACCACGGTTAAAATAAGCATTCCTATATTTCAGTTATTGTTAAAACAGGAAAACAAAATTAGCTTTGCAATCACACCAAAGTAAATACTATAAAATTTTCTCTGCGTTGAGTATGCCGTAAAACGCGGTAAACTGACAAAATTCACTCCAATATAAAAGTGTTCGATAAGCAAACAAGACGGAATCCAGTAAACATCTTTGTTTGAAGAGGCTGAAAGACTCCAAACGGCTCTCAGCGTGGCAAAAGGGCGTTCTCCATTTACTTTGGCACCGCTCACAGTTGCCTCGCAAACGGTTCAAACCTGGCCTGCAGCCAACATTCATGGGCAATAAAGGCCAGCTTAAGTTATAATGCAAGCCAACACAGAAGTTTTGTCATCTTTTCACGAACTACATAATAATATTTGCCGAATAAAATTTACTACGAAGAAATATGCGCGTTGTATTACATAAAACTTCACGAGAACAGATGTCGATATTGTAGAGAACTGTAACTCATTATCGATAATCAAAATGATCTTCATTGTGACTCTTGGGAAAAGTTGGATCCAATCAACAATTTCCACGACGTCGAAACGAAGAACTCACTTTCCTCTGTCGCAGGAAGGTCCTCTCGAGACCATTGATTTAATTATAAGATATACAATCTTAAAGCTTGTCAAAATGCTTAGAATCTTTTCTTTTAATATTTCCAAAGATGACGCTGACGACGACGGATCAAAAGATGTTATAAGATTAATATAACTTCAAAAGTTGTTTCTTATAATATAAAATTATATAAAAATGGAGGGAAGTAATCGCGCCTTTGTATATGCCTAGATAGGTAGACAAGAGGTGTATTGTATTTCACACTCTACTCCACGCCACAACGATAGCGACGTACCGATATTATCGATATTACCGTCTACTGGGCATGCATTTGTAAGGCCAGATAGAACATGCGTAAGAAGAACTGTATGTAGGTAGTTAAAAGAAGTATAGTCGGCACTTTGCTTTTGCAAAGGGAAAATGCACCACGAAATCCGACGGCACAATGACACTATACAACTGTACTTTCACCATTACCATCCAGGAACCCATAAGATTAAATTTCATCTAAATCAGTTTAGCCATATAAGAAAAGTAACACGTATAGAATAATCATAATTGGTATTACGATATACCTAGCTATATTAGTATTACGTTCATACGAAACCGCACCTAAACATTGAACTGTTCTAAACATAACATCCGATGTAACTAAGATAAATCATTCACTATCAATGATTTTCATGTTGGAACCGCATGCATCGTTTGTTTTACGAGCGCAGGAGTGACTATCCATTCGTTACATTTGTATTAGAAATCATATTACTTACTGCACATAGTATCACGAGATAAACAGACAGACATGTCAATATTTCTGAATAATGCAAGTTATTAGCATTTTATGTAGAAAATATCGTAATTCTTCAAAAACACACAGTATCCTTAACAAGTTTTCGTTTTAATGCAAAATGTTTACAAAAGCATTAAGTACGATTTTGGATTGGCATGATCATTTAAAACATTATTAGGTAATAATTAACATAATGCAATGAGTTGTGGAGGCCAGAAGGCAGTAGCTGTTACAAAAAGTATCGAAGTTCAGTCGCGCGCAGTTAGATTGGAAAATGCGGACCTCGAACTCCAACATGACAGCTTGGGATGCGATTGGGATTAACGAAAGGTGATGATATTAGGTAATAATTAACCGAAAATTTACCATTACTATACTGTTTCCTATATTTTAGACACTGTCGCATTGGCTTCTAGTAACGATTGGGAGCTTGTAAATTTATAAATATTAACGTTTACTGTGAATTAGACTGATACGACGGGCCGTTGAATGTTTGCGAGCTGGCTTATCGTCAAACATAAATATATATTAAAAACGCAAAAGTATTCAAAGGACTCAAGCAAAAACCTTCCTTTATCAACAAAAAAATACCCTTTTAAAATGTTTATGAAAGCAAACAGCAAAACCCCAAATTCACTTTAGGACTCCAATTACCCTAAATAAAAGCTCTGTGGTGAAAATTCAGAATTTTATAAATTTAAGTTAAAAGAAAAAAGGTTCAGTTAAGATAAAACCCTTCCCTTTACATTTTTCAATTTTAGACTCAAATTAAGATTGACCTGTTAATCAAACTAGTGCTCATCATGCTCGCCTAGTGGTCAAAATACGTTCACTTTTTGCAATAAATTTTAGCTTTGTGCATCCCTTCTGCATATAAAGTTTAACAATGTTAATCTCACGCGAGGAGTCAGATTTGGATAATTAATCTATAATACGAGTAGTTAGGATCAAAGTTAGGAATAGAGTTAAGATACTAACCGAAATCAGCTAACTTTACGTCTCCCATTTCACTGAGCAGAACGTTAGCTGCCTTGATATCCCTGTGTAGCTTCCTCTCCGAGTGCAGGTAGTCGAGACCCCGTAGGACCTCTCGCAGTATAACTGCTATGTGCATTTCTTCGAAACTGCCTGCCTTCATCAGGTCCAACGCCGACCCCCCACCCAAGTATTCCATTATTATCCATAGTTTTGTTCCCTGAAAATGAAAAATAACAATAGTGAGCAACAGACTTTTACAGATTTATTTTACCTATATTTGGTTATGATAAATATGACATAAACACGATGAAGAAACCTGGAACATGCATTTTTATCCAAAATTTCAAAAACCTTTTTTATACATATAGGTACAGCTGAGACTTTCCACGGTCCACTTTTGTCAAATCGAAAACATCTCGCTCGAAATTCAAATAAGGTAGCACTTTTATATTTCCGTATATCTTTAATTTAATGTCCTACAAAGTCATAACAAAATTGCACAGTCAAATCAAATAGTTATTATATTACGTCTAATCTATTAACCCGCTCCTTATCGTTCTGGCTGCATAGGTACCCATTACGCTGGCACCATTGCCCAGCTGGATAGCAATAAACCACCTTTGCCGCACCAGTTTTGTACCACAAGTTGCTCCCTAATTCGCTCACTAAATTATTGGCATCGGTACCCCAACTACCCATCATACCCCATCAGGATGATTTCTGTTGATGCTTCAACTTTTAGAATTTTTTGCAATTTTATAGCAACACATTATACCCGCACATATTATATCTATAAAACTGTGGGATTCTAATAATACCCCATTCCCCTTTGTTATGTTTACCTCTGATCTTCAATAATAATATTTTGTTAGCATAAAATAATGCCCGCAATACATTGAACGTACTTTGTACGAAACGTACCCTTTGAACAAAACAAAATATGTCTGTAAACTTCATAGTAATATTTTATAAACGTACAAAAATAATTAATTGTCAAAGTTTACAACCAATGACAGTAACTTTTGTGCGAAACGTTGTTAAAATTGATGTAAGTATTCAAGTTCTGACATTTATTGATTGTGCAAAACTCGAAAGCCTGGTACATATGTAAGCACTTGTTCCCTTTTGTTCTGTTATGGCTTGGAGAGTTAGGCGTAATGAGAATGACATAAAACAAAGAAATGTAAGGCAAAGCCTCTTAAATAACAAATGATGTGTTCTGCGGGTACTGCGTGGTCGGTACGTTTATTAGTGCGTATTTTCTTAACGAATGTGCCTTTGTAATTTATTTCTTGTAACCATAACATAGTCGATCATGATGAAGCGAATTGATAAACTATATTGATCTGTCTAAGAATCTTTCCATTTTTCAATATTATTTACCTGGCTACCTGCGAAATGCGTGACTTTCTTGTTACCAACAAAATTTTCAGAAATTTACCCGAAAAATAAAATTATAACGATCGTTCCATAATCATAATATAGAAGGTGAAGTGAAAGCCCGCATACCTACCCATTCACGTACTTTTACAGAATTCATACTATCCCTTTGAGAAAGGAAAAAGATTGCAAAAGTTTGCTCTTAGTCCCAGCGATAACTTTATACGACAAAGCCCAGAAATATTAAAGTTTAGAGACTGGCCTCACATCCAATTGACTAAACATAAAAGATTTTTACGATATCATAAAATTCCTGACTAAAGTATCTTTTCAATATATTACTTTTCTCTCAAAGCCCTCATCAATAATTTTAAAACTATTGTTAGGTACTTGTCAGCATTTACCAGTAGGTATATTAGGTAGTTCTAAAATAATTTTTAAAACCGGTTTGATTTTTATATTTAACGTGAAGGAATATAAATATGCATGTATGTGCATAGAATAACATACAGTAATGCAACGCGGAAGACGACAATAGGTGCACCGGAGCATGGATCCGGTGCGCCCATTCACGCTCCATCAGCTAATGTGCCCACATGCACGTGTCAGGGTCCACATACACATATGTATGTAAAACTAATATCGCACACCAACAATATGAGAATGAAAAGCCGGAATACATTCCTTCTCCTAGCATACAGCGATATGAGTTTTTGCTGGTAATTTAATTAAAATTTTACTGATTAATATGTACTTAGTCAGGAAAGCTATATAGCGTTTATGTTTCAAATATAGATCATGTTGTTTCTAATATCTATTCACATACGTACGTAACTTCTTACAAACAAATAATACTTAATCTATATTAAGACAAACAAACGGATATACGAAGTAGGAAATAATACCCGGTTGGTAACGAGTTATGAAGTATAATTTCAACGAGTAAAGTTGAACGAAGTATTTCACACGAGTTAGTTTAAATCCCATCCCTGAAACATATATCTATAGGAACATGCAATAACACAGAAACAGTTTCACCAATATAATATAAGATGAGTACTACTTCGATTCAAATTGAACAGACAAATAATTCCATTTCGAGTTATTTGTGCTTTTGCCGCAGAATCAGAGCGTGATCCCTTCTATCTCGAAGAATAATAATATTTCGTAAAACGAAAAAGCTTTGTATGCCAACAAGAAGATACTTTAGTAACTTGAAGTACCTACGCAGTATTTAACAATTATTTTAATGGCATAAGAAAATTTTAGACAAGGTACATTGGCAACATTAATACTATCTTTACGGGAACGAGCTTGACAGTGTATACTCACGAACATAAAAGAATATTTTAACGAGGAATAAAACCTCAAAAGGCTCTATTCATTATAAGCTTTTTCAAGGCAGTAACCAAAGGCACATTGCATGTAGCCATCGTGTAGGTATTCGTTGCCATGGTAACTTGATGGCGTCGGTCAAAGACCTCGGCGTCGCGACATCCACTAAGTAAAACAAGAAAGCTGCACTATTAATCCCAGGGAACTTTAAACAGGGGTACGTATATTACTATACGGATAACTATATGTATGTAAGTAGTTAGTACTTTCTCTCTCTTCCCGTGGTGTGTACATAAATGAGTTTATAAGTACAAAGTTCACCCCCAGGGGGATTGTGAAACAGACTTTGTAGATTATCTCTGGAGTACCATTGTAAGCTAAAACTCATTTTGAATATGATACATAAAGTATAAAAACTACACAATGTTAGAAACTACAACAATTTATATCTAAATATTACAGAAGAACAAACCAATATCTCCAACATGACATATGGAGTCGTTAAATTAAGTCACTCAAACAAATCTCAACAGGGAAATCTCAAGTGATATTGTGTTCTATTCTTTCATATGTGAGTTATTTTCTATAAGAAGGCCTAAACTATAAATAAAAGTCAATATTCATATATACATAAATAAGTACTTTCAAAATTACTGCCATTATTAAACTTGTTTAAATTTATCTGTCTTTAATATATATAAAAAAAATAAAATAAGAAATAATAAAAATATTTATTTCTCAATAAGGTTTACAGTGTGCAGTGTAAAATGTATTACATATTATGTGTTGGTAAGATGGTGAAATAGGTAATAGGTATAAGTCAAACCAAACGTAGGCGAAAAAATTAAGGAATTCCAAGATGAAAGTCTCAGACCGGGAAAAATGTTAAGATTATGGAGCAGATGAAGTGAACTTTAGTCGTATATTAGTTAGACTAGAAATCCAACCCCAACCTAGTAGGAAAAAGGCACAGATAATGTTGATACGGAGTAAGTGAAACCCATAGCTTGTAAATGCACAAGTTATAGACCTACATCATTTTACGTCATTATATTTATATCAGCTATTAATCGCTCACTGCTCTTCAACAGATAATAACTAGACCTCTCTAAAAAACGTTACAAGTTAGACCGTCCTAATCTAACAGCGGGTGGCGGTACCTGTAACCCATAAATACTAATATACAATGATTTATTAATCGTTATTGCGTTTATTGGCTATAACGTAACTGCTAAATGACCTAACCGAGGTCATTATATTCACAATATTGTAACCCACCCACCGAGAATCGGAGAGGCGTAAATATTCCTGGACACAAAAGATAGACACAACTCATTTTGATGTTATTTCGTACAACTACTTTTAATATTATTCGCTTGTGTTGTCGACAACTGTATTTTTAGTCTCCTACACATTACGGGACGAGTATATTGGCATTTCAGCGGACCCCAGACTAAGAGGTGTAAAAGCTTCAGATGCTATTCTATTTTTCTATTTCTATTCAGATGCTATTGAGACTAACGAAAAGATGACTGGCTGACTGTCAATTTACTGTCAATTCTGAATTCTCACTGAAGACAATATCTTAATCATACGTAACACATACCGAGCAAACGGGCGAGATAATTAAATATTGAGATTTTGACAATATAAACATAATCACGACAAAAAAATACCGTTTCTCATCAACCTTTCATGGATAAAATAGCGCGCTAGTATAGGTAGGCTCGGTGTTGGTATTTTGAAACGTTATCTGATAAAACAAATTTACTGTGATTAACACCGTTATCTTTGGCGGATGCCACAGATAAGGAACGTGTGCTTGTTTTATGTTACAAATATGATAATAATATCTTGTAAGTACATAACTTAGCAAGGCTAGGCAACTTTTAATTAAAATCATAATGCACTGCAATGGAAAACACATACGCATCGAGTTAGGAATGTTGTACATTGTATATACTTATATCAAATTGTTCAAACAAGCGTTACTAATACCATATCGAATAATATAATAAAAATATTGGAGGTGGGGTATTTTGAAAACCAAAGAACCTAATTTTCGTTAATTCTACCTAGTCCTTAAGGTACAGTTTACCGAAATTTAATCGCGATCGGATGAATAGTGTGGGCACCTGTGCAATCATAGAATGATTCAGTTTTATTGATGGTATAACAAAAATTTAATTACGCTATCTACGAGTATTCATATTAATAAAAAACTAGATTCGTATCTTCAAAGTTAAAATCTACGTCTGATAAGATAGTACATTTGTATTTTCCAATACATACTAAAATTAGAATAAAAATGTAGCGCGAGCTTACTTGACAATATTACAAAAACATGTTATAACGTAGTCTGCATAGCTACGAGTACTTGCCAACCATTGTGAACGAGTAAGGGTGAAGTTCATCATTCGTTTAACTAATTCAAGGCTCGATGGTTGCCGTGGCAACGCGTCGAGGGCGGGCACCGCCCAACATCCGCCCGTCTTAATAATTTCCCGGACGATTGGATGCCGGCGCTAGTTGCCTGTAAACAACGGCTATGCGGCCAATTTAAGTTTTTAAGAAGAAACTTTAGATGTTACTTAGTTTTTGCGCAATTTAAAGTAGCAGTAAATAGTTTTGATCTATTTTTTATGTCCTAAATAATCATATAATATTAAAATCACACGGTCTGCCTTTTGCTAAGCTTTTTCTGCCTACTATAAACGTTCATATTTCCAGTGATGTCATTCACGAGTTGTCATTATTTATTATTGAGATCTCATATCATATTCCACTGAGCTAAGTTTAGCTGCTGTTTTCTGTAGGTTGGTGAGAATGTTTCACATTCATAACATTAGTACCAATAAATGTCGTTTAGGACGGTCCATATAGTTCAGTCTTTAAATTCTCATTCACTTTTATTTTTAGAACTTTTCAAACAAATATTTTAAGATTCAATGCAATTCAATTAATTAAAGGAGACTTATTTTCCAATTTATTTTCTAAACTACAAGTGACGTATCAGAGCGAATAGGAGATAGCGCACTTAGGTTATATCCAAACCAAGTCCGGAGGGATGCTCCCTAAAACTCAGTATACTAGTAGAAATCACATTTCCACTCCTCCCTTTATCAGAAAAGTCATAAAGATTTCTCGTACCCCTTGGGACAGTAATATGCTGTCAGATTTTATTACCCTACCAAGGGTATAAGATTTTGCGATTCGGGCGATTCGTAATATTATAACACCAAAAATGGTTAATGATAAATTATATTTAGTATTGTCTCGCCCATAACACAAACAAATACCTAAATATTCGATGACTGTTATATTTATTGTTTAATTTCAGGTACTTCCAATAAACGACATAGCAGGGAAAAAAAAATTGAGTAAGAAGCAGCTATTAGTACATATAGACTCTTATCAGTTTAATACGAGTGGTCCTCGCAGTAGCACTTGATCCACTAATCTTGCGATAAACAATCAAAGGAATGTGTTATACTTAAGAATTTCTGCGCGTGTAATGGTTATCTTAACGCAATCAAATTACACTTAAAAAGTCTTTTAACGCATACCTAAAAGTTGAATCCTATTACGGTAAAGTTAAGGCCGCTTCGACATCTTCCCATTAAGCTTGCAACATGAAAGGCGGTGAAGTTATTCCATCCCATGTTACGGAAAATTATACCCAATCGGAACGCCAAAGCGTAAAACTATGAAGGAAAGTTGAGACTGCTTTAAACTTTTTAGGGGAAAGAATAATTTAGTATATATTTTATAAGGTTACTAATTAGATAGACCGTCTCGTAACTAGCTTTGTGCTAATGTTTCGTAGCCATTACGGCTATTGCAGGATGACGCTACCCTATCACTGTGTCTACATGGAAACGAATAATGCCTTGTAATCATGAAATAAAGAACTCATAAAAACTCAAAATCATATTGAATATTTTACGAAAAAGTGTATATATATTAATATATAATTTGAAATAATATGTATATATAGTTACGAAAATTATTAGGAGAGAACATTATCTCTCGTAAAATTTTTCACACAATCCATTGATTGTATAATCCGAAAACAAAAATTCTTTTATATGAGGTAGATTCAACAAAATCTTATTTCATTACCAATAAGAAAAACGGAAAGGTATACGATGTGCCGGGTGGGGAAAATGTTGCCCATAACATTTCAAGAACCCTTATTCGACATCGTCGACACCGGCCATAAAACCGTCAGAGCCACCACCTCATAAAATTTCCCCCTGAGGATTCTCTAAGACTCTAAGGTGTCCGGTAAGTAGGTACTAAAGTGAAGAGCGCAAATGACACAAGGCACCGAAATTGGTACAAAATTTGTAATTCCATTGTGGAATAAACATTTTGTAATTTAATGTAGAACGATCACGTAACGGTTGCCAGGAGATAGCCAGTTTTACGAGAAAACAACCCAAATAAAATCAGCTATAAAGACTCAGGATTCACAAAAATGTGTGGCCCAAGCTAGGAGCTTAGACACGGAATACAACTTTAAGTGACAGTCCGACTTAAGAGTATGACTGTTGAAGATTTTAAGCATACCGTTAGACTTCATTTGGATGTTCCTTATACATGATGAGTAGGTACTTATTTTTTTCTCTCACTAAATAACCCATTATATAACAAAATAGTTAACTACTAAAGTAAAATTTACTTAAACAAATAATTTTAAAAATATTCCATTTTTGATCCGCAGAAAAACGCTATACCGGCGAAATGTGGGTGCTAGCACCTCTACCTACTCCTTCGGGGAAGAATTTTGTTTTATTACTAGAAATTTCCAAACTTATTGCTACGATAATTCGTGACACTTTAGCTTCTACATGATCTACCCATAGTTTTATGACGTACGTATTTCATTTTAAAGATTAATTAATTTTAAGATTTAGTGGTATCAACTAATCAGATAGGTATTTTGGATAAGTGCTTAACTCGTATTTTACAAAATCCACTACTACTTTGCCGCAACATTTGTAATACTAAACATCAATAGTAAATAATATCTTCTCGACACCACCGATATATTAACATGACGCAATGTTAACTCGTCACCATGATATCATACATTTCGTAAACCTACAACGATGATCACAGCAGAACCTCATACTCCCCTGATGATATGTTTATCTAAATTACATCACTGTTTATACTGTCCTCTGATAAGTCTACAAGTGTTTATGTCAAAAGAACGCATCTGTGATTAGATATTTTTAGTCGTATACTAGCACGTCTGTTAGCGATCGGATCAACTATCGAACAACTGTACTGATTGAGATCATTTTCATAAAGGGAATCGATCCTACTAATTGTTAAACATTGTCATGCCACTGAGATTACAAAAAGTGCCATTTAATTTTAGACTAAACCCAATGGCAGTTTTTGTAATCTCAGTGGTGTGACTATGGTTAGATAATAATTATTAGAATCGGAGTCCAGGATACTTGATTGTTCATAGGTATTATAGGAGGTTATTGACAAAGTCTATACATAAGTGATCAGTTTAAACCCAAAACCTCACAACATCTTATGGAAAAGTATAGCAGAATTCTAAGACTAAAACAGTTGGTACCGCAGAAACGAGTAATCGAGTCGGTTAGTTACATCTGAAAGTACCTATATCGTAACAAATTGTGGAACACTATACTATACAGTAACAATTATTGACAATCGGAGTCACACACGTTTCTCATCTCATAGCGTCGCCAGAGTGAAAGTATATTATTATAATAATAATGGATGACACAATATCGGTTCACGATGAGATGAGCGGGCGCAAAGCGGAAAGCACTATAGGCGATGTGTCACTTGAGTGAGCATTGTGTCGCAACGCCAGTGTCTTCAATACACGATCGATGTTATCTGTTGCCTTTACCAATTTATTATGACAAGGATTAACTCTACTTGCTATACAGTACTATTTTTTAATTACCAGAAAAATTTCGGCGAAGTGATAGGTATTCGATACTAAACCCATCCATGATATAAAAAAAGAATAAAGTATGTATGTCAATTTTTTCCTTAAAACCACCTAATACATGTTCACGACGTACAAAATTTTACTCAATAGAATATGACGTAGGCGCTACTAATTCACGAAAACAAAATCACGCAAAGAAAATGATAAGCACGCGCTCTCTCTCTTTCTACTAGTAGGTAAAGTTCATTCATTCTAGGACTGCGATTATGTCCTTGAACGCGGGGTCCAGTGCCGGGCGGCGCGTGCGATGGTCCCCTCCCCCCACATACCGCACCGCGCTACTCGTGCCGCAAAGTCGGCGGCATCTCTTTGATGTTAATAAAATTTAAATCATAAATCATAAATGCAGTTCCGGTTGTGACGTCTCGATCCGCGCACGCATCCTAAACAATACTATCGACATTATCGAAATGGCGTACCAATTTACCAATCGCGAATACGCATTAATGTTACGTACTTATTTTTTATCCGGTGAAAATGTGAGTGCCGCTTTACGGATGTATCGTGATCTCTAACCGAGTGCCCGACAGCCAAATTACTCCACGATGTTGAGTGTCTACCAACGTCTGTTAGATCACGGCTCATTCCATGTACCGACGCACGCACAAGGCCGGGGCAGACCCGCCTATCCGCAGAACTTGTACGACGAGGTACTCGAGTTTTTTGAGGAAGATCCGCGACGAAGTACAAACGATGCGGCACGTTGATTTGGCATCAGTCAGCACTGTGCTAAGAAAATTGTGAACTCGGCTGGTATGCACCCTTATCACTACAGAAAGGTTCAAGAGCTGACAACAATCGACCGAGCACCCAGGATTACATTCTGCAACTGGGTGATCCTTCACCCGGATACCAACGTCCTTTACAGTGATGAGTGTTTGTTTACAAGAATAGGGCTTTTCAACCAACATAACGAACATAACGAATCCCAAATTGGCGCGACAACATTCGTTTCAACATAGATTTAACGTGAACGTTTGGGCTGGAGTCCTAAATGACAACATTGTGGGCCCATACTTCATCGAGGGACGTCTAACGGGCGAAACCTATTTGGACCTGTTGAGAACTATGGTATCAACCATTTGGATGCTATCCCACTCGCAAGCTTGCGAGACCTCTGGTGCCAACAAGATGGTGCTACACCCCACTACCACATTGCAGTAAGAGACTACCTGAATACCTACGCAATTCGAAGGTAGCCCTCGGGCTTCGGTCGCGTGGCCCGCTCGGTCCCCGGATCTGACGCCAATGGACTTTTTCATGTGGAGTGAAGTGAAACGTAGAGTGTATGTCAGTGAACCCAACACCCGTGAGGACCTCCAACAAAGGATAATTGACGCCTTCAATGAAATCCGGCAAAAAATAGACATTCTCCTCAGTTTAAAATCGAATTTGTTAAAGCGGGCTCGTTTGTGCATCCAAAATGACGGAGGACATTTCGAGCAACAACTAAAGTACTTGTAGTGGTAAGTCTTGCACGTGTTAAATACCTACATGTTCTTTAAAATTTAAAATTAGTGAATTAGGTACGCTAAAAGTCCCTCCGGTTACTACGGTTTTACTCAGTTGACCCAAACTTGTGTTAAAACGCTATTAAAAAAATACTGTCACTAGAATCAAACTCGTAAGATGAGCATTTTAACTATTTAACCATAATAGGTACAATAAAATCGTACTTGTATTTGACCTTGAAGACAGCTTCGCATCGCCATCGCTCGTTGTCGTCCTGCTCGTGCATTGTCGGACATTTCCGGCACTGTTCGGCATTTTTACGATGAAAGTTTAAAAGTTCATTGATATGATTGGTATACCTGTCCTTTTTACACATTACTATTATCTACACATCGCGCGTAAATAAAATGGTGTCTCTTCGTGTATGCACGTATTGTGAGATTTTAAAAACGTTAATAACTTTGTTTTTTTGTATGGTTGGGTATTTGTATTATTCCATATAAATTGAAGTATATACGTTCCAAATCAGCCCCTGCAGTTTCTCTGGTAATTAAAAAGTAGTAGTGTATATTATGGTATGTCCTAGAATGTTATTATCACATTAACTTTAGATTGATAAAAATAATTATTCATGATTCCAAAACAGGCTTGGAATTTATCAAGTCACAAATTTATCAAACTGTCCATGAATTTTCAAAGGTATAGTAAAATTGTATAACTGCGAATGCCCTTTATATTTAATATAACAAATTCATAGCAATTTATTCTAAAGCTAATGTCTTCTTTTTTATGAAATGGAAAGTATTATATATATATTATGGAAAGTAGTAGAATTTATGATCGTAACAGCGCTTTAATCCTGACTATAACTCTTATTTTCCAGCTCTGTTACCGGGTCTTAGTACTACTTATTATTCCACCCCTCCATGGCTGTATTTTTTTGCGGAACAGGTCTCAGGACTCGCTCAAGAGCATCTTCATACAGTGGCACAAAGGAGCTCGCTTTCAGTTCCCATGAAGACGTGTGGTATATCCGATCAGTACCGGTAACCCTTTGCGGAAGCTGGCTATTGCAGGATGATGACATTACTGACCGTTCACACTGTGACCCTAGAGAAGGTCATAAAATGTACGATTCTCCTCCGCAGGAGTCTCTTTCAAATTAGCACCCCTTTGAGCTCTGGCACCAAAGACACAGAATTAATAATAGTACTCCTCTGTAGTAGACTTGATGGCTATGTGTACACCACTAACGACGAAAAAGTAAAAAACAACCTGGTGTCAAGCTAAAATAAACAAGGAGCTTTACATTTAAATGTTAATAAAAAGGTTTTCAGATAAGACAAGCTTACGATCCAAAGTTGATATAAGACATTTGATAAACCCCCGAAGATATTTCCCTCTGGTAATATCGTAATGGTAATCGCGTTGTAACGGGACGGTAAGCACGCGCCCTATGCCGTAACATTTTGGATATTGCCGGCATGCAAATGGTAGTAATCTCATTCACTACCTAGTATTTGAACAGGAGTAATGTTATCACAGTCCTAGACAGGATTTACGCTTTATAACATCTGTAACAATCATTTACATGTCTCTCAAATTTATGTCTATAATAGCAAATTTCCATTTTCAGTTTTTTTTCCTTTTGAGCCCAGGTTATGAAAAAGTCGCCAAACCGTACAAAAGAACGGTTAAAATGTTTTTAAAAGATCTAGCTGACGTAATTGTCATGACCGCAAAATGCATTGTCACACGCCATGACGCGCACTCATAATAACTCTAGGGAATCAAATACTTCCCCGAAACAATTGAATCTCCGATCTACAGAAATAATCTAAAGAACTCCCATAATGAATCTCGGAAACTCCGTGATGTGTCTGTCTAAACTCATTTTGTTTAAGTGACACGGTTGCGGCGAGACAATAGGTGACCGACTCCCCGAAACAACGGCGTAAGTAATCTACTTTTGAGGTTGAGGCGTATGCCATTGGAAAGGCACGGAGCTGAGTCACACAGGGCACAATAGAGGTTCATATCTAAGAGCACGTGCAGTTAAGTACACACGTTTCCAATGTTAGATACAAGAAACATTGTAATGGTTATTTAGTTTCGATCGAATTAAACTTACTCGCAATATATATTGGACAAATAACATCCGTTCGTGGCCTCGCATTCCAAAGTATATTGTTTCAGAGAGGACAATGACTTTCGATGTTATATTGCATGATATGAGATTGTCATTACATTTTCTAGGCTGCAAACAAGTAGGTAGTGAAAACGTGATTATGATGTCTGAGCCAATCGCAATATATTTATGAATGAACTAGTATTATAAAAGAATGAAACATCACTTCACGTGTACATACGTCTATAACTCTTTTATACGGCTAAACTGAATAAATAAGGGGGTTAATATTTATGCCTATTATATGATTTACATGCTGCCATGTATAACCTTTCAGGCGCGAGTTAGGTAAAGTAAAGGTCAAACGAAAATAAAAATTATGTATTTGCAAGCTTTGCAGTTACAATACAGAAGCTGAAGTTTCTTTATAAATAAAAGAAAATCTAAGATGGCAAGGCAAGATACCGAGTTCATCGGCTCACCTTGCAACTCAGCTAGTATAGTAGTTTTGGCTTCACAAAATAATTATAGGTAGCTATTATTCAGAATACTTCGCAGAAAAAAGTATTGGTAAGTTTTTTCTTCAGTGAAAATTAAGTTATTATAATATAAATAGATAATTATTTGCTTTCTAGGTGTTTGGTGTTCTTTTCTCACCCATTATAAGGTGACAAAGTAACATCGTCTCAATAGAGTAACAAAAGGTTGTTAGTGTAACCATAAATAGCCTGTACTAGTAAATAAAGTATTGTGTTTATCAATAATAAACAGTAGGTTAATAGTTTATATTAGTAAAGTGGCTGTGATTATAACTGTAGGTGTAAGAACTATAGACTGCAGAACAAAGCTAAGTCCTTGGTTAACAATTTGGTCGATCCGAAAGTATGTTACGTTTACTAAGACAAATATGGAGTCTGTCTCATTCTATTTCTACAGCTGATTCAATAATGTTTAGGGCCTCTCTCTACCGTTAAAAAAATACTGTTATAATATTTTAGTTAGACCGTGATATTTCTATATCAGTTTGGTATTAGATCTACATTTCGATGAGACATGAAAACATATGATAGTGTACTATCTCTTGATTTTTAGATTTCTTAGTTGTACGCATGTTGCAAAGTTCCTAATAAAATGTTATGACGTCACTTAAGACTTTATAGTATCATTAACATTCTCTTTATTTAATATATTCTTTCTACTTTAACTGGTTCAAATTTCTCAGGATCGCCATAGACCACCACAGTAAATTGGTTATGGGGTATTTATTATAATGCGCTAATCTTATCAGCGTTATCTTTTCATTATTCACATGAAGCACCATCGAGTTCCCACCGAGGTCAGTCTTTTCCTGTTCCAAACCAGTATCTCTGGTTCATCGGTCGATACACACAGTGACAATTGACGCAAGGCACTCCCACACGTCAACTTGCATATGAAGCGTAGAACATTACTAGTTCATTAATGCTCTGAAGAGCAGTCGCGGATGTCGTTTTACTACCCATTATTCTGATGAATAGCTAGTTATATGACGAAACATACTTTCTAATGTTACTGCAATGGCCCGTAATTTTATTTGCCTCATTTTGTAATGATAATGATACAGCTGAGTTTATTGCTGTGTTAGTAGTTTTTTGATGATTAATGAAGTACATTATTCCTTGTTTACATAGGTCGTTCCTGGTACCTCTAGGTATTATGGCAAAGAAGTCGGTATATGTCCCATTAGCAGATATTTCATTCACACTAGTTGTGACACATTCTTTGAATAGATATCCCTAGAGCTGGTACGCACTGTGGTACAGTAAAATTATGAAGTGGTGTCAGATCTGTATCCAGAATAGGTAATCTCTGTCAGAGGCCTCTCCCCTAGCTGAGAGTCGTGGAATAGCTGTAACGTTATTGATGAAAATATCTCTATCTTTGGTTTCAGTTGCAGATTCTAGTTCCATCCAATTGAGCACTTTACAGTACTGTATATTTTATTTTAATTATTCAGCTACCATTCAAGAGGTTAGCAATTACCAATAATATACAATCCATTACTATGTATGTGTGGGCTTGTAATTAGCTATTTTATTATCAAGCTGTAATATATTTAATTGTTATTAGTCTGTAAGCCTTCCTAAAAATAATAAATAAATAAATAATAAATTACAAATAATAAGACCCTTATCATTCAATGCCATTAAGAGACGTAAAAGTCAACATTCTCTAAATCTAATTTATTTTTGAAATTGAAGTGCATTGAAATCGAACGCGCCATCGCTAACTTTCCTGTTTCCCAAATCTAATCAAAAGTTCAAAATTCCCGTTTCTGTTCGGATGTTGGTTGAAAATTGATACCATGATGTACTAGGTACAGACATTCAAAATTATTTAAGATATAATTATTGCATTGCTTTCTCTACTGAATGTTTAATGAATGTATTAAGTGTCGATGGTATGATATAAGATTTCAATGGCAACCATAAAGGAATGATGGGCCACAAGCAACGTATGAATAATTAAATGTTATAAGGTTGTAAACTATTGCCCGCGGCTTTACTTGAGTTATAATATTACATAGCTCTTAGTTCACTCATTGAATAGCAATTTACAGCGATATAATAAATAACGAATAGAAATGAAATGCAGTAGTCGTTAAATCACGTTACAACACAAAAAGGTTGTTTGTTGTTAATTAAGGTAGAGCGACTACATATTTTCACTTTTTATAATAAATAATAGGTATATTTATAGTTATACGAATACTGATTGCCAAACGAGACGAGAGTCACGAGAATCGGGGTCACATATAACATTCACGTAATCATCGGGGTCAAGAAATACCAGGGTCACTAAAAGTGATTGAAACTGGTCGGTGTCTTCTGTCATTTACTTCTCTCACACTAATTGGTGTTTATATACAAAAATATTCAGCCCGTGTAGCTGGTTAATACATATAACATACCTACAGGCTTTTTTATTGTTAGTATCAAGATAGGAGGATGTTAGCTTTTGCTAATGATCTACTTTCACCCTAAATAAAAGCGCTTAAGGACACATTTTACAAACGCAACCTAATTATAGTTACTGCATAATTATCGTACAATTCAATCAAATTACTTTTAACAAGGGAAAGCGACTTGCCAATTGTATAACAACTAAATGTAAATGGATACTATAAATAGCAATTTCTAATGAAAAGTTACAATAAACGGTACATGCGTAAACAAAGACTGCGAGCTGGTTTTCTCACGGAGTCAGAAGGTTAATAAGCTTCACGTATGAACAGCAAAAATAGAAAGACCGACGCTTGTTTGTTTCACTATCACATAACATCTGCAGAACATGATATGACAGTAATTACATTTCATACCTACTATATATTGAAAAACTTATCGTGTGATATAACTATTGTTATAATGAGAAAAAATTATGTTTCTTCAATGACAAACTTTATTAGTTTGATTAGTATTTGTTGCATGTGAATATTAATAAATAGGCCTTACACACACCTAGAAGTAATGAGTTAAATATCAAAATAATTTTGTAATATAAAAATGCCTAAAATTAAACAAAAGATTTTTGTTTGCGTAAAATCACGATGCAGCTTAAGTGAGCGTCTTATGTCGGCACTATTATGAACAGCGCAGCGGTAGATATGTATACCTAAAATGTTGTCCTAGACCATATTATGAGTAAAGCAGTAATTTCCGCATCATCTGGGCATTGAACCACGAATGATTTATATTTGTGATTCCCACATTCCTAAACATTTCGGTAACTTCCTAATAAAAGTTAAGGTATTCTTTCAAACTTGTTTGGCGATTCACGAATATATCGCGTGTGTTTGCAATATAACGGACTGGTATTCCATTAGGTATACATAAGTAAAAATTGCAACAATCATTTTTACCGGTACTTTTTTGTATCTATGGTCCTGTTCCTTGCATTTTTGATTATATACCTCGTTTAATAGATATTAATTACCGCTTATTATAACTAGAAACAATGAAAATACTTTATTATCGACAAGACGGACAAATACAGTTGTTGGCACCTTGCAATCGCTCGATTGGATCACGTTCAACGGTAGCTTGAGACATTAAAATAACATCATGGCGTTTACCATTGCTGTAATGTACGTAATAAAAGTAGCAAAAATTGTAATGTTTACAGGAAGTTTGTGGATAAACATCCCGATATATATTTCCAGCCTTGTGAAACTAAAACCGTTAATAGTGGCCGTCGTCGTTCTGTGAGCTTAGAAACTGACTTTGAAATCAATAAACGCCATTAATATATTTTAACAGAATAGTAGAATATATTCAGTTTCAAACGTATTACATATATCTTTTTAATTGGCGTTTTTACTTCACATACTTCCTATTTCGAGAAACAACATTAATAAAGATCGAGACTAATATAAAAACTGACTAAAACATTAATTTACAACTATCGCTAATTTGATTTCAGTAATTATAAACACTAATGTATACTTAAATATCGGGTCGTTGTCTTTGTCTACCCGGGACTCGTGAATATGTATGTTATTTATGATTCCGTTTCCTGCACTAATTAATTTTAGAGCTCTAAATAGAGGTGCAATAATTTCAAATACTACTCCATTATCAAACAACATTAATTAACAGATCATCATACAATTAGAATCAAATCACATAATACTCGAAAAGGAAGGATACACTATTGATTTAGGAATTTATGTGCTACTGACATTGATACACAAAAACCCGGGGTTTTTTTATATCAATGGATACTGATTACAATAACATGATAAGGAAACAAAATAGTGCTAAGTAAAAAATAAACGAATGTTATTCCGATATCGTTATATTTACTTTAGGAAAACGAAATTATGTTGATATCACGAAAATGAAATGTAAGCTCGCTGCGCAAAATGTGCGAAATTTAATTTAAATCTCGCGTGATGTTCGAAGGCAAAATGTTGTCGCGGGTGGGCGAATATAACGAGAAAAATATTATAAACAAAATATCATAACAGGAGAAAAGAAAGAAGGGATAATAGAAAAACAGGAGATTACCACCTGTTATTTCAGAAAATTGTTACATAAGACGGAATCATTTAACGTCGATGTTTACAAGAGCTTAGCCTCGTCGTGGAATGTGATCTCCTGTGAATGTGAAATGTTTGTCTTCATTCTTAGTTCACTTGGTGCTTGTTTAAAAGGGTTCGTTTGTAGACGTGCGTCCCGTTTAACAATGTCTTTACTCTTGAATACGTTTGCATGTTTTATTTAACCAAGTAGGTGAGTTAGTATAACGTGGCTCGCTTTTAAATTAGGTACGTACCTACGTCTATCTAATTCGCTTGTATGTTGTTATCTCAACTATTTTTTGTCTCAATTTAACCTTATATGTTATATACTTGACTATAGGGTTGAGCTTTTAAGGGGATAATGTAGCCCTACAAGCCATTAAGTTTAGCTGAAGAGATTGGAGGCCGACAATGATGAATATTAGCACTTTTGGTTGCTAATATTCATCATTGGCGTTACAAAAGATATCCTCCGTTTTTGCAAAATTTTTCATTCCTGCACCACACCTTTTAGTAATATTGTGTACTTAGTCTATTAAAAAAGTGCACATAAATCTATTACGTAGTTTTAAATAATACATACTAGCTTTTACCCGCGGTTCCGCCCGATCGCTTCGATTATCGCTCTGTATGTCTCTACTCAATTCTCTACTTGCCTCTTTATACTACTACTACTTTTTCTTGCTGTCATGACGATGGAAATAGTAAGCGATATTAGCGCCAATGTATTGAAAAGAAGAAGAAGCGGAACAATAATCATAAATCTATTGAGATTTACATGTACAATCTAAACATGTATTCCTTTACCTCCGCAGGTCTAATCTAAGATTAACATCCTGCTTTGTTTAACTTCCCAACAAAATACTGATATTACTAAATTGCGAGCATTATCGTGCCTCAGTACGTTGTAGCGTCTAAACTAGTTAGGTCGTATAAAACAGATTTTGCCATAACTTCGCCTTGTCGCGTCACGATTTGCGTAACGGACACGAAACCGCTCGCGGCCGATCAAGGGCCGGTTTGTAAGATATTCAATCACAATATACAAAGTCATAGCATGCGATCTTGGCCGCATTAAACATAATGTATTCAAAACTTTCGCGATCTGAGAGCGACAGAGATATGGACTGGTGCTAATGAGTGACAGAGACATTGTGAATGGCTGTAGATAGAAAATGTAGGTACTTCACTTCATATATTCTTCTAATGGTATCGATCGATTTAATGTGCTATTATTAACGCTTAACGTACAACACTAAATCGCAGTACCTACTCTTGTTGTATAGGTACGGATTCAATTATATTTATCCATCTGAGTATAATTCCGGTAGACGAAGTTAAATGTATACTTATTTTGTAGATGCGGCTTTATAAGAGCTTGTAGCGAAAGTTTGACAAGCGTACCCACGATATTTATCGTTTTAGTTTCTTAAAACATCTAACGCGATTAAGTAATCAACTTCAAAAAGAGTGTAGTATTTTGTGCGGAGTCATGAGAATACATCTAACTTAATTGAACTAAACCTCAGTGAGTTTTAGTAATGTGAAGTACTATGTAGCATGTTTTATACAATCAGTAAAACTGTTAATACTGGTTTAGGTACGCAATGGATTGAAATTGTCATTTAAGATTCATCAAAATTTTGCAGAGCAGTAAGGTACAATTGCAATTGACACATTTGTTTTTACAGCGAGCTAAGTTGAACGCTTACTAATAGCGGGATTATGTATGTTTTTATATATACTATAAAGATGCTAAATGTCTCAGCTGTATAAAAAATGAGGGAGGCAGTAATGAAGCAGGCATTCGTAAACAATTTAAGAGTGGACGTTGCACTTAAGCTGCAGCAAAGCAACGAATAAATGCGACAGCCACTAACCGAGTAAACACGAGGGCCAGAGACGTCCCCGTGCTCATTTGTAAAAACCAGACTTTTAAAAAACACTGAGGAAATTTCCCGTGATGTTTCCA
The DNA here is from genome assembly GCA_963691645.1 of Pelosia muscerda. NCBI lineage: Eukaryota > Metazoa > Arthropoda > Insecta > Lepidoptera > Erebidae > Pelosia > Pelosia muscerda. The sequence goes on from OY829100.1 coordinate 5,643,828, forward strand.
TTTACTCAACATTTATCTGAATGATGTTTTTTTCTAACAGTACTCAAAGGACCTCTAGAATAAACGATGTTGCAAGGTAATAGAACTAATAGAAATGATTTTAATTGTGGATGTTTGGATCAAAATTCAGCGGAACAGTGTTAAAGTGATTTATATAATGAGGTTATAGTTACATTCATTAACATTAGCCGTAGACGTTGTCAGTCAAACAAGCCAAATGAAAAATATATTTATGCAATACCTAACTAAATATTTGTATAAAGCATAAATAAAATGCAGAAGCTCATGCCGGTGTTAATAATACGTTTTTAATAGCTTCTGTCGTTAAACCGAGCGAATAAATTAGCCGGATCGCTGCTTCCATTATGTACTTGATTCGAAACACGTTTGCATAAAATCAATACCTAAGAAATACACATAGAACAATTAGTTCTTTACGAGAAACTACGATAATAATGATTTGCGGGTAAGTAAGAATTACAACACAACGTAAAAAGTGTAGAAGAAATACCATTAGATATTATTATGAACTTCAATACAATAGGTTCATACTAATTATACGATTATTACCTATTGCTTATACGATATCACCCAGATGAAAGATGTGAAATTCAACAGACTCTTCATTCCACCTCGTAGAGACACCACTTACATGACCTAGCGGGTTTCTATCATATGTGGGTATAAGTAAGCTCCAATCAGATACCGTTTGTTATTTTAAGGTTACGCTCTACCTAAAAATATTCCGCCTTACGTAATTTATTCCTTACGTATGTTTCCAAATTACTACAATAAAGGGTTCTTTAACATTAGAAGGTTTCTACAGGGTCGGAAGCACGAGTGTGACGACCCTGGTGTTGTAAACGTCCATAGGCCATGGTTACCACTTCCTATAAGGTGAACCGTATACTTGTCTGCTAAGTGGTATAAAAATGTATAAGTTAGAGTCAGCGACGAATGCTACAACCAGTAATATTTTGGGCCATAGCATTTATTACAAATACATATTTTAATTTTCTACCAAATATAACAAATACTTGTTACATTTGTAATAGCACGCATTCAACACACACATGTAACATCGCCAAACGTAAAGTCAATATTAACAATTTATTCAAGTGATCATGAAAAATAACAATATGAACAAACCTTGAATATCGTTAACAATTGCGTTCATTTTGTTCGTAGAAATATTTGCACCTAATTACCTGCAAAGATACAAAAAAATATGTTAGTGAATGAGTAAAACGTAATTTAGAATTCAATTATTATATAACTAGTTTAGTTTCATTTAAAATTCACAGAGAGGGTATAACAGATTTACAAGAACTTCACAGTCAACTAAAACAAATGTTACAGGAACGTTATCACTAAGTACAACTTGTACGAAAAAGAATAAAGTTAGTAGCAAAGTCGTGCAACATTCACCATCCATTGTCCAAGACCGAAACTTTTCCTATTAGATGGATCACAAAAAAGGAACACGAATGTCGAGCACACGCCAACTACTCATGCGTCATTATTATAAGACGAGTTTCAATAGGATTAACTGTGTATGTTAACATATCACGTTATCTACCTAAATTACATCGTAACATCACATTTTAGATTTTATCTAATACTAGCTGTTGCCCGCGGCTCCGCTCGCGTTAATGTTGGTAATCGCGCCGTGCAATATAGCCTATGTTACTCAGGGTGAATATAGCTTTCCAGTGGTGAAAGTTTTTTTGAAATCGGCGCAGTAGTTTTTGAGTTTATTCATTACAAACACACACAAAATATTATTGTCCTCTTTATAATGTTGGTGTAGATGTGAGTAAGGTACATAAGTGAATATTTCTAAGAACAATTTAGTTAAACTCAGACGAACACAAAGCGTAGAAAAGGACTTTGAAGTCGAAGTGTAAATGGAATCCTAGTAACTTTATTACAAGTCTAGACAGCTACGGGTACAAAGTGTAACGACGACGTTGAACAAACGCTTTAAGCATTAATTCAGCCAATCAGTGCAAAGTGTAGATATTCACAGCATTTTCATTATTGAATTTGAGATAGACGGACGACTGCCACCACCCCAAGAGTGTTCATTGGTTGATTGTCCAAATTTGGCGAAATGTGTCGGTGGCTGTTTCACTGTTAGTAGTCTCATTTTCAATTTTCACGTTAACGACTCCAGGCGGCAAAGTATTATCCGCTCAATAAAACTTGTACCAGAAGCCATCCGAGACAGAATAATGAATCATTTTGTATTCGCCAAACCAGAATTAAAAATAGATTAGCTTCTTTTGGCTCAGTTGTGGCAATAAATCAAATCTTGTTATTTATCAATATGTAATTAAATCGATTAATTTATCACTTCCTCGTGTAATCTACACTGTGCTTTTTTCATTTGCATATTATTTTATAATAACTACAAATACTTAGTTATATCATGTCTATTATAAAGGCTATCAAAGCTTCATTAGTTCAACTTGCTATAAAATATTAGTAAGTAAGCAATACACACATACATTTGATATTTTATCAATTACATTAAAATTATTAATTTCAAATTTAATAAAATGATATTCCGATCACTTTTTCTCATAGAACAGCAAATCAGTGTTTGAGTAATTGATATTATTATAGACATCATTATTCCTTTACGATACGATCACGTAACTTTGACATTATGGCTTATGACGTGACCTAAGCGAATGTAGCGAACTCCACAAATGCCACCGCTGCAAATAGCGACTCATTATAATATAATGCCGGGCTTAGACGAGCCCTACCTCAACGCGGAAATTATTATCACAACCATAAATCAAGCCTACTATTCGGCAGACGTTGGTGAAATTTGAAACGTCTTACCGCATGGCAGCAAAATGATTCTAAAAACGAACACTAGATTTCGTAAATCGCATTGACCCCTTTTCGTATCTATAAGATATAACAAATCCGCTTAGTATTACAATTTGCACGACTAACATAAATATTATAGTAAACTAGCAGACCATGTTCACGAAATGGTTATAGAGTCAATGAAAGTTGACAGATAAATAATCAATATATATAGATGACGTCACTTGTACTTCCATTTATAATACACAAATGGATGTAAGAAATATTTATATAAAATGACAATACAAATCGAGAAACGTCTGTAAATAACAGTCGTGGATAGGACGCGAGTGCCGCAGTAAGGGGCACAGTCCGTCATCCATGGGACAATGGCGGGCCGTCCTTGAATTAGCACCGGAACTATTGTCACCGCGCACAATAGATAGGATTTGCCTAGATTGCCGTGGCTTGGCACGCGCCAACGAACAAAAAGCCGTGCAAAACATAACACATAGGTATATATTACAGAATTGGATACACAGTGATTGTTTGACATTTGGAATATTTCCTATGACTTTTTTACAAAATCAAACATTAATTTGATAAATGAGCTAGAGGATTGAATGTGTATTTACTAGTACTTGTACATGTCAAAATATTTGTATTACGAGGAATGGGGACCATAATAAGATTATAACGGTTTGTAAAATAATAAAGAAATTCCAGTATTAGTTTATTATAGAGATCCTATACTGGGCTGGGTGTCAATTTGTTTAATCGTGATTCTGACGTAAAGTCAACGACGTGATATACTTGTCGCATAAAGCCTTCATTTGGGTAGCTACTACTAAGAACAAGATGATTACATACTCAAAAAGTGCAATTTATAAATAAATTTGTTTACAATAATGAAATTACCAGGCAAGATTAATAATACCTGTTCATCTGTTACCACATTCCAACAAATTACAGTGAATATAAATCGAAATGTAGGAAATGCCTTGAATAATAACATTACGTTGTTTGGGTGAAATTCAAGGAAATACGGAAGATGGTTTAATTACTGCTTTTGTGTGTAGGTATATTTTAACGCAACACGCACACTTTGATGATGAATAATTTGTAAAAGCAATAAAATCAGTAATAATTAAATATTAACTATTCTAAGCCCGCCTTGTGGCTTGTTGCAATTATGTTTTAGATACTTTATTTAGAGAAATCTACAGGATATATTTAGATTTATGATTATTGCTCCACTCCCTTGGTTGGTAGCGTGATGATATTATATAGCCTATGTTACGCCTAAATATTGTAGCTTTATAGGTGAAAGAATTATTGAAATCGGTCCAGTAGCTTCGGAGCCTATTCGTTACAAACAAACAAACAAAAAAACAAATCTTTCGTCTTTATAATATTAGTGTAGAAGAGGAAAACCGTGACTGTAAACATTAAACATGTATACGTTGAATATACATAATCATACCGGCCGGAAAATACTAGTGCTTTCAATACACGTATAGCCAAAATTAAATAACTGTTCAGTCAGTATTAGGTACATACATATTTATTTAAACGGGGCCTCATTCAGTTAAATTAAGTAAATACTGATTTATTCTTAATGACTTGAGCACATAAACTAAGTAGGTCGAGAGGCCACCGTGCCAGGAGCTGTTGCTTCGTATCCCTTAATAAACAAACACGTTGCTCTAATTATAGATGTGAACGTCGCCTATGACTCAGCAGAAAAGGTTATAGCATTATACGCTATACATAGTAAAGTACCTGCTGTTGGTGACATGATAAAATGTGGCGATGATTTAATATCATGAACCGGCTGCTAGCATCAGCCAATATAAAAAGAGTGAATTACATCACAATGCACTGCCAATGTCTAAAGTTGTACTAAACTCACTTCAGTTCATGGGAAATATATTCGTAAACTGTATTTCACTATATCTGAAGAAATGACATAATTCACGGACGACTATTTTCTTAATGAATACATACAACTATTAAATATATAAAAATTAAACTTGTTATAGTGAAGTACGTGTAATAGTACTCGTGTATTGTGTAGTGAGTTCTGCGAAAATGTGCTCTGCAATAGAGCACCTTTAACCCTCAGTTTACCCGGTGAAATTATATACCTCAATTAACCTCATTGAGTCCATTGGACTCCTCCACACAAATCATCGATTTTACTCAAAATAAAAGATAAATTTGTATAACAAAGTAATTTAATGTGTTTAAAAACATATTTCTTATTATTTTACGTATCACATTTTAATCAGTAATGTATCTATCTTATATTTTTCTTGTACATACTTAATCACTAGAAAATATCTATAAAACAGTAAATGCCCACTTCTAACTTCGAACTAAATCAAAATCCAAACGAAAAGTAGTTTGTTTTCCACTAAATTAACACAATAATATCTTAAACAATCGTTAACAAAAATAAAAATGGTTCATGTTCATAATAAAATAAAAATCCTGCAACGTCTAATCTTTGGCTTTATCTATACATCGCACGCAAAGCTTGTTAGTGCATCCTAAGCATGCTGGCCTCAGACCGGACTCCTGTGCCTCCTCGTTACTTGTATCAAAAGACCACTCCGACTCCGAGCCATGTTCAAATGGAATGCGCTCGTCTTCTTCTTCATCTGACAATATTTGATGTCGTGCAGTTTCGGATTGTCGACTAAACTGTTGTAATTCATCATCGGAATCCTCATTATCTTCCTGGAGCCAGTTGTTTATTATCGATTCACCACCCGTTGCATTATATTAACTGATCTCCTATTTGACGCCATATTGTTGACCTAAAATTAAATTAATTACATAAAAACACGACAAATAACAATACAATGACTTTACTAATTTTGTTACACAAATACCCTGTTTGAGTCCAATGGACTCCTGACAAGTGGCTACTTACCCCTACACGCTGCGCAGGAGGACTTCCTCCTCACTTCTTAACCGGCGCGCTTCTGATTGAAGGTACACGGGAGCACGAAGTATAATTCGCGGTAATTAAGTAGTTAAGCTTGATTGAAACTTTGTGCGGAGTCCAATGGACCTAACGGGTAAATTAAGGGTTAAGTAAAACAATCTAAAGAAACTAATACCTATCAATAGTAACTGCTTACGATTTTTAATCTTATTAAAAAACATTCTTGAATATATCCACACAGTCATGGTATTCAATTTACGTAAATAGGTATTGCTTATGTTATGCGTCATTCGTATCGATTTAAAGAATAGTTACCAATGCGACGAGCTCCATCGGGAAATAGAAAGGCATTGTCTCAAACCCACACAATATGGCACTAAGAACACCATATCTCAAGGGAATTGGCACCACCTACTACGAAGCTTATCCCTCAATGGCTGCACAGTGCGATTGTTATCAAATAAATTGGTTATCTGAACACAACTTCAGCTTCATTTGCATAAAGTAGAACTGCAATATGTGAATATTTATTATAGCTGCATTTTCATTATAAAGTATTCAGAGAAGGTGAACCAGCCTCATTGTTTCTACATTGCGCTCTTGGCTAATCAGAGGAAGGCGGCAAGAAGCGGATTAACCAATATGTGGGCTACTTCCAGTATAGGCTGAAGATTAGCCAAAGGAAGCAACAATCGCCTCAAAAGAAAACAACGCTTCCCAATAGGTACCATTGACTAGAATGCACCATAAATATGATTTCTAGCACAATAACTTTTCACTATTGATCTGTGATCGATTCCTTAAAATAACACTATTATGTACCTAATGCAAGTTGTCAGAATTTAGATGCTTCAATCTATTATTAAGTGTTAGGTATACATTTCCACTAGTCACCTTTTAATAATATCATATATATTTGCCTAATCATTTCAACATTATTATATTAGAGAAAGATATATTGAGCATAATATGATAGCTGTAGGTGTGTACAGCATGTAGAATAACAGAATTAGTATTTTACGACCGGTTTGACTAGATCAACTTGGCAGTTAAATGAACATGAACAGGATTTTTGAAGAAATGTCATTGATACGTAGGTATACTCCCGGCTTTTAATCAAAAAGTTCCGTAAAGGCAAAGGCACAACCGGACAACTACCGCACTAACTGGTCTTATTTAATTATGTTCCAGAATGATTCTGTATATCAGGACTATTATAGTATCTTCAACAGCAAGAACTCATACTGAAACAAGGTAATTCTTCGTTTGTCAAAGCCCAAGCCATTATGAATAATAATGAATGAGTAAGATAGTGTTACTAGATTAGACTTAGCGAAACCTTGTGAAAATCACCGTGATTTCGTAACCGCAATGAAAGAAATTACGTTTGGCATAGAAAGTGATAGTTACAGCGCGTAAATTTTTCTCTTTTATTGGAAAAATCCATGCAACACAGCTTAGTAACAGGTAAAAAATCTTCGACACTATATGTCTATCGCTTGCGTAAACCTAACCTTGGTATTAAGAAACGCGTCTGAATTCCACGTGACACACCCACTGCGCCTTTAAGGAAGATGACGCAGAATATTTGTAATATTGTTATCTGTCTCGGACGATATTCGTAACAGTTTACGGTCATGCCGAGGTCAGTAAATGCGACGTTACTGATTGAGAAAAATTGTTTTTCTTACTATTAGCCACTATATTTTCAACAGGCGTACTTTTGGCATAGGTATAGCCAAAATGTGTATACAAAATGTTTATTCTGTTCTTTTAGGGGACTAAAAAGCCCAAGAGGGCTTCATGTTGCAACTTAAAACATTTGTAATAACTGTACAACACATGTATGCAAATAAAAACTTTGACTTCGACTTTCAAGGCGTCAGTTAGTCTGCATAAATCAATAAATGGCATCTAAATTCAACTTACTGCCTCAGTGTGAAAGATTAACAAACACATTACGCTGTGATTATTTTGTTACGACGACGACGGTATCGCGATAGTCAGAAATGTATCAATAAATTTACTTGTTGCAAAAACACTACTATTATTCTTAATTCGTTAGTTTTATACATGCAACATTTTTAATTTAGAATAATTTAACACCTGTTATAATATATGCGGAGAACTAAGCACAAAATTTAAATTGTGCCGTTAACCGGCTTCTAATAATATACTCGGGTGCCAACAGATTGCTGATTGTACCCTGCCTTATCTTTCCAAAAGAGCAAACCTTTTCGACCGCTATTTGTGCAGCCAATACTAGATCCGGGTAGGATGTACCGAAGCAAAACTGCTCATGTTGAAGAACTTTAGTCATATACATATTAAAATTATTATTTAAGTAAGTCAATATAGACAGAAAAAAGCTTGATTTGGTGTTCAACTAAACCTACAATCCTTTAGTAGGTACAAATGTGTTGGTAAGAAATACGGCCAAATGAATAGTAATTTTGTGCATTATACTTTCATTTTGGTCTGGTTTTTTACGAAACGTATCGTCAAAAAGCTGCAGCACTGTTCAGCTCCTTCAGATTAATATTTGACCTGTCAGATATGTGCTAAGAGTGACTCACACTCATCCGACCGCCCGCGTTGTATTTAGGTTATACGATAATCATGTCGCAATACACTAACACCGATGCACATCAATGTCAATAGATGCGGGTCTACGTATCAGATACAGGGGTACTTATCTATCAAGGATCGATTACTGTCAGCCATCAATTCAAACCACTTTTTGTTATCCTTCTGTCGTTTGATCTATTGACATGTTAATAATTACAATTGTGACATTGTTATCTCATATCATTGGTGTCTTTAAAAAAAGTGATGACTTATTCATATGGCGGTACAGAGCAGAAATGTTCTTTGGTTTCCATGGTGCGAGTGTTGGTATAAATAAATACGTAACACAGATTCTTTATGCAGTATACTAATTTCAAGATATGAATGATAAATTAGGAATATTTTGACATTGAGAATTCATTATAAAATTGAAAGAAGTGAACGTCCAGAGTCTCTTACAGGGAGAATGCATTGACCACTGAGGTACCGTACCCCGACTACATTATTTTTAACCTCATTCACCCATTAGTTGAGATGGCAGCGTAGGTCACGGTAACCACTTTCCAACAGGTGGACCGTATGCTGGTCTGCCACTTAAATAAAATATCTTCACAATACAGACTTGAGGTGTGTCCTCTGGAGCTGTTAACCTGGCATTAATTTAGTGTGAAGTAAACAGTTCACTCGTTGACTGAGTTGACTAATGGAACAGAACTTTAAGGACACAAATTAAGAACAAAATTGTTTGACTTTGGGACATAATAATATCAAAAGAAGAAGGATAAAATACAATGAATTAGCCGAAAATATTATAACTTATGCGAGTAGGTACAATTTACAGAGTTTAAAGCATATTAGGTATATTAATTACTAACTGTAAGACAATTTGACACTACAGATTTCTTAGAATCAAAGTAAGCACTAATTCAGGTCAACTACAAAAGCAATTGAGATTGTTGTAAATAATAACGTGTTGCAATAATATATTATATTATGACGTCCCTCGCACATCTCACACTCACTTTATTCAATTCTTTATATTTTAAACCTTAATTTTATTATTTTAATATTAATGTTCTCGTTTTTTATTTAATCCGTATGTAAATTATTGATATATGTTTGTGGAAGAAATGAGTTTACATCTGTAATAGTTTACAGATTGTTGTTTTAACCATTAACATTATACTTGCAAATGTACTCAAGAGATTTTATTAATTTTATGTATCCATTAGCAGTAACGTTCACATCCAAATATGTCATCGAGATCTGACTAGTGGTAAACAATACGAAATGATTCATACCGAAGATAATTCAACACTTTGTAAACAAACAATGTACATAACATACATACATACTCGACGCGAGTACCGCTCGAAGCAATTATTATGACAGAGGCGTCCTGTATTTTGAAAATGTATGAACATTTTTCGCTTACGAAGAAATCCGCGTGTAATTTGACTAAAATCCAAAAGGCTTAGTAATTCACTCAGACCGAACAAAAAATAAAACGGACGCAAGAGGGATTCAATTAAAAGCGTTTGCGCACGTAATCGGAAACCGGACCACAACTCGGCTGGTTGGTATTTATTACGGTTGCTGGTAGATTTTTTAAATAAAGCGTTGGAGTCACATGTATACGTGGGCAATATAACGGAAAATTGAATTTTATCGAGTAATATTTACATAATGCGCATCAGTGTCATATAAAATCATCTTTAAAAACATAAACGCTATCCTTGAAAATTGTACTAAACCCGAATTTGAGCTTACACAAGAATGTAACTGATCAATATTCAAGTTGACTGTGAGAATCAGGCAATGTTCCTCCTTATTAACAAAATTACGGGGCCACTAGAATTATAATATGAGTATCCATTCAGAATATCAATAATTACCCACGATTTTAATGAAGGAGGGTTCCAACGATATATAAAGGTTGAATAATTTATGGAAAAGTGACCTCGATTATCGCTATGTTTCTTGAAGCAGATATTTGTAAAGCTATGTGAATAAGTATATGTCCATTTGAAAGGTCAATATGCGTTAGTCAAAGGAACTTCATGTCAGGATTAAATAAACAATTTGGAAAATTATTTTAGGTAGGTACCTACTTGGTGTGTACCATGAAGGATGACCTACGTGCAATATGAAATTGTATTCAAAAAATCATCATTATGTAGTAATAGTGCCGTTCTACGTTTAGAAGAAAACCTACGAAAACCAGAAACCTAATTTTTGCTGACCCTGAGCTCCTGATTTACCTTGACCTCGGTTTCAATCAGGAAAAAACAAAAAAAAAACATGATGATGATGAAGATGATGACCAGTAAATATCGGAATTTATGCTCTTAAGATCTAAAACCATCAAGAAATAATATGAAATTCGGACGCTAACACAAACGAAAAAAAAGACCAGAGATCCAGACATTCGCCAAAAATTATATTGGTAACTTATTCTTTACTATACACACCCAAAGGAATACTAATAAAAAACAAGTATCAATCTACATATTTATACTCGCCTTCGACTTCTTTGGCATAACTTATATGGGAGAATAATGTCAGTAAACGTTATATTGCGATGGTGAGAGCGTGCATTGCTGCTACTGTGAAGTCACAACATCAATTTTATTGAGATAAGGACCAAATAATTATAATAAAGTCAGTACAAACTAAAAGCAAGCATATTTCTAGCAAGTCAAGCATTCAATTAGTGGAAACAATAAACACTCTTCATTCACTTCACGGTTAAATTAAAGATGCCCTGTATGAATAAGTTCTGTATTCATTTTCATCAATGTTCTACGTTTCAGGGGTAACAAATATATCTTTTTCCTTTTACTTACTTTTTACTTTATATGTATGTCCAAAACAAATAAGTATATTTTTCTGTTTACTGAATACTGATTCAGAGGCTTTACTCAAGCAATCATATTGCCCTTATAACTATAGAGAATATTTTAGATTGTTGCAGGTGATTCCCCGATCTTAAGCAAGTCTACGTGGACGTAGCTTGAAAACAAATGTTGCAAACAAATTTTAAGTAGATGCATTTGCATGTATGCCAAACTGCGAATCAAGAAATGGCAACTGCAGGCCAAGTATCGGCGATCTATCACCGATATCCATTACGCACAAAAGCTTTTAGTGCGCACATCGGCAACATTAAATCAACACCGACACTGAAGCGGAGCAGCTGAGCACTACATTTAACAATACGTGATATGGGTATTGCCCCTTTTGAACTATAGTTATTTATTAGTGCGTTTATGATATTGTGGATTTGTGGGAACGAGAGGATTATATAAGGAAGGAAATTGAATTCCATTTCCTCGGGGATGATATTGCAAACCCGCTTATCTCACATTGGAAGAGTTCGGGTATCTGAGAAATGAGTAGCCAATTTGTGATTTAGCACCAGCGTAAAGTACCCTTTTCGGGTAAAGATGGGAATACCATAGTCCCACACCCCAGAGAGCCTTCAAAGACCCTGGGTCAGCCGGAGAGACTACCTCACCCTCGGCTACTGATGGCTGGAGACAATTGGAGTTCGATCTAACCACCCACACTGGCTTCGGTGGGGACCGAGATCGGGGGCATCCGTGGGAATTTCTGCAAGGGAATAAAAAAGCAGAGAGTCATGATACGGATTCAGTTGTTGTAACACCCGTTGTAATTAGCCAACTGGAACTTTCTCTAGCAAGGTGAAGTCGTATTGACATGTCCTATATAAAAATGCCGTTTTGTTTTGTTTTTCTAATGGATAGAGCGATTTGCCAGGGATATAGTAATTTTCTAAGAAATATTCATACATACAAATGCTATGCTGGCACTTTTAATACCACAATCGTATCAGTAACTATGTGTCATAATTTTCACATGCAGAATTGAACAAAATACAGTCATTTCAATACACCACAATATGAACACCATAACAACGCTTGGTCGACCTGATAACACCAATTAGTTGGGGCATGGGTGCGCAAACGCAACACGAGCGCACCACCAACACATGCAAATCGTTTATTGGCGCGACAATCAGATCGCGACGGGACCGGTCAACCGTACAGTCATTCGGTCGTTGACTCTAACTATGGTGACACTGGACTCTCACTAACTAAACGTTTGCTATAGAATATGGTAAAAAAATGTATTTCAGAAAAGCTTTGTTTACATATTTTTTAATACGTCAGACAAAGCTTCTTACGCGGAATTATGAATCGTAAAAATAAATGCTATTTGCAACCCGCAGAAAGAGAATACAAAACTCGTAGCATTTGCAGAATTATTCGTAGAGTCGAACAGTAAGTTATGTCTGTTTCCAACAATGTGTTTATTTATCTGAATTGTACGAGTAAAACCTCGCACTGCTTGTTCACTAGCAAGTGAATAGCTCCTTTTCCATGTCAGACCGAATAGCTGTGAAGTATTTTTCTTATGAGTTTATTAGAGTGAAGCAACTTGCTTATAGTTCAAGTTCGGGCAACTTTGTTAAGGTTTCACATTAGAAGACTTTCACAAACCATGTATTATTCGTCACAAACGAGCCAATAATAACGAAATTACTATTTGCCACTCTATCTGTACGTTGACCTCCATCGTCGGTCTCGGTATCCTTGGACTTTCTTCGATTAGAATGATTTTACTGAACAGTCTGGTTTCCGATAAACAGATCAAATATATTGCGAATCATTGACACTCTTCACTTTTCCATTAACCATGTTTCCTGTAGTGTTAAATCGTCAAATTTACTTTATAACAATTCGTTTGCATTATGTTGAGAGATGCGGAAGTAAGAGCAAATGGTGATGCGCATACGGTTGAATATGATAAGATAAGAATGTAACAAATATTTGATGCGATGAGTAGGTATTATTTATAGATGATATTCTCTATTTAATTAATTGTATATTTGTAGGCTCTACCCTACCTTTTGAAGTGCAAGAAAAATTCACTTGTGAGTCGGTGCATCTGTTAAACTATGGACGAGGCTCTGACTAATTCTTCCCTCTAAGGTTGGGAGCAACTTGGAAATTCCTATGAGAAACATTTATATTAATCACAAATCCATGTTTTTTAAGGAGTATGTTGTACTACTTTACAGGATTAAATGAATTATGAATTATGAATATGAAGTCTTCAAATAAAAAGGTGGTTTTCTGTTTGATCATAATTGATTAAATGATTTTCTCAATATCTACTGTCCTAATTTGGAGGGGTTTACCGCTACACGTCATGGACATACATAACATAATCTGTTATTTGTTATAAATAGATGTGAATTTGTAATTTCCATACACAATTATGAAACCATTACACACTAAATAATAGTAACCAGCAGTATTGATATCTATAAATAAAATTGGGTCAAAACAATATTTTCACTGAGGACTATCCTATCAGTTGTGTTCCCTAACTAGTTTTATTAATAAGCTAAACTTAACTAAGCCGAACAAACATCTGCTCATAAGAGGGTAAAGCTTCTTCAATGGTCGGCTACCCACCTGTTTCAATTTGCTTCACATTTCAATTCAGATGGCGTGTACAGTTACTACGCCACAAGTGCCACGACACAAATATAAAGAGTTACATAGTTTGTACGTAGCCCATTTGACCGATATAGAATATTAGAACGTCCTAGACTCTTGTTTGTAACGTAGTCATTTGAGAGCCCCTCATAAACAGAACACTTCATAAACATATCATAACGAAAATAGATGCGGACCCCATGGCTCCACAATGGATTATTTCCGCAAGTTGACGCCTCATAACATATCGGAGAGGATGGACCTTTTAATGTAATCGGAGGTAACGGAATATTTCATCTACATATACATCAAGCTTACGAACACCGTTTATGACAGTCGAAAAGGATTACGCTTGTATGTCGGTTAATCCTTTTTTGTGTATATTAAAACCAAAATATACTTACTCATATTCAAATTTAAGAAGGTAAGGTTCGATAAAAGCTGTACGTTCAGTACGTTTACGTATATTTTTTACTATACCTTCGTCAAGTCAAACAAAGAGGCGGAACAAAGAGGAGAGAGCGGCCTTTGTGCGGATATGTTGAGTGCGACGGCACTTAACTCTGACATCGGTCACAGTAACAACAGCCCGGCCACGGAGACACACTGTTTGAGTAAGATGTCTTAGCTGAGTCTCACCTTAAGAAGTTACCTCTTGAAATATTTTGTAACGTCTGCACTTTCATAAAAAGTACAAGTAGCGACGGAAACGCGCAGAAGTTATCAATGTATCAAAAGTTTATGAGTTGGCAATAAAGTTAGTAACAAATTGTAAATCGAACGATAAGTGACAAGATGTTTTGTTGATTGAGATTATTGAAATGTTACCTGACAGTGTAGATTTAGAAATAGCAAAAATCCGACTGTGAATCGATTGATGGGGAAAAAAATAACCAGTTAAATGCATCAGGCGAGGAATAGGGGGGAGGAACGACCGGTGTTGGTTGAAGGTGATGTTTTATTGGCTTGCCCTAATTGCCTCCCGTCCCGCATTAACTTCGTTTGCTACGACCTAGATAGCCTAGGAACACGCTTAGCGATCAATATTCATATTGGAAAACTTGACGGCACACTATAACCTTATATTTCACATTACGTGTGACGTAATCAGTGCATTCATGTGATGGATCACGATCCTACAAAATAACTGATATTGCTTGTTAATATGAACTTATCATCTGGAATTTTCACTACGAAAAACGACCCAACATCATAAATTCGTCACAAACTAACAGCTTTATAATCAAGTATAGGCGTATAAACTGCGTGGTTCAAGACACAAATTTCAATTTTCTGAACGGACAGCTGCGTTCGCGTAATCCGGAATTTATCTCATGTCTGTGGGACGAAAACCCGCCGGATTCGCTTTTCTATCACCTGCCCACTGACAATAGAAAATTGCTAGAAAAATCTTTTGTGTTTCGAATGCGGAATATGTTATGTAGGCGATTGGTCCAAAGACTAAAATACAGTTAGGAACACACCTCATATCGATTCTGTATGTATACAGTATAATACATTATACTAAGTAGATAGAAACTAGTCATCGTATATACGTAATAACGCAACAAACTTAGAAAAAAACTAGCCTAGCCATTACTGGTGAAACTGCATTGCAGAATAGTACTAATGCGCGCGCGCACATCGATCCGGTCCGGTTTGATCCTAATGCTGGTTTAGAATTTATTGGATAAGTTGATGCCTATATTTATTACGTCACGCTTTCGTTGCTAATCTGAGCGCATCGGCCTCGGTGACGCATGCCCGCCTTCTTCAGTCAATTAAATTGAATTTATGGCAGCTGCAAGGTCGGGTCAGGATAACGAACCCGGCCCGAAACAGTGTTAAGAAACAGGTTTTAATGAAATACACTATAAACATTGTCATGAAAAAGTTAATAGAGGTATACAGTAAGTATGTTTTGTTCCTGTCTTTATCATTTACCCTTTTACACGGTCAGGGACCGACGCATTTTTTAATATAATACGTTTTTTTTTTTCACTTTTAAACGTAGTTTAATAGAATTGAACATTCCGATTTTTATGACTCGGGTGGTAAAGTAATTGAATTCGAATGTGAAGTAAAAAGCTTGCGATTGAATATCATGGACATTATTGTATAATTCGTATGTAATGTAGTATCTAACGTGGGATCTATTAATCAGTAGAAATGCTCTGTGTCTGATATGTGCCATCAAAAGAATGTTATTATTGTAACTAATTAATTTCATAATTTTGTTATCATTTATATGTATAAGTACTATATGACAACTCAGCGCACAATTATTAGGTAAATACGTAAACCTAGTCATTTAAAATAAACTTATAAGACGAAACTACAGAATTTCCTAAAACATACGATTAAAATGCGATATTTTTAATAGATTAAATGTACCGATAAAGTATTATTAATAATAGCAGGCTACATAAATGACTAAGCACAGAACACTTTAAATGAACTATGAGTAATTAGTAATTACAAAGTACCTACATACTAATTACGAATAAAATACATATATAATTGCCAAAATCTTATATCACTTGTCATCAACAAGGGATAATCAGATACTTAACTTTATAGATTTTAAGGTCTGTCATACACATCGGCAAGACTCCAATTAAGTATTGAATAAGACGGACAAAGAACATTCGAAACCTTATCTTCATATTTCTTGTACTCACTCTGAAAAGACCTCACAATTTTAATGGGGCTTTGATGAGTAGGTACCTATATATTTCGATATTCATACAATACACAAGTGATTCGTTATAAGCAGGTAATTACGTCTATACATGGAACTGCTCTCAACAAATAACTTTACTCATTTCAACACAAATACTCGTAGGACTGTGTAATGAGTTTTTATGAAGCAACATTAGTCAACTTGCTACTCCAAAACAAGAATAATATAGCAGAGGTGGTGTTTAAGTTATTAAGGAAGCCTCGACGGTACACTGCGTAATAAGATTAACCGCCGAGGCAGAACGAAACGACTTTGTACCGGCTGAAACCAATAAGTTTTCAATTACACAACATAATATGTAATAAATATATCAACTACGAGTTACCATATAAGTAACTAATGCTAATCCGTAAATAAATTTCGAGCAATTCATACACTAAACATTTTGCTATTTTGATTAATTTCAGAAGGTGTAGTTTGCACACCACTTGAAACTAAAAGTGCAATTCACTGTTCAAACCAAATACTATTTAAAATAGATTTATCTACCCCAAAATGTTAAGTTAATAATTCATGTTATCGGATTTTGTTGACAACCAGAGAGTCTTGCATGTTGCTGTCTCGTTTGTGAATTCTATTATTTTTGATTTTATTAATCTATTCTGGTCAACAATAACAAAAGGTGGCAAAAAAATAGGGCGAGTCAATAGCCGTGAAACGGACACTATGACATGAGCTGATTATTGTCGTATGTAGAACAGAGGAAAACAGAATCTAAGTGTTATTTGTTGAAGTCGACTAGTTTTATTAAACTTGATGATGAATTTGATTTTATTGATCTATTCTGGTCAACAATAACGAAAGGTGGCAAAAAAATAGGGCGAGTCAATAGCCGTGAAACGGACACTATGACATGAGCTGATTATTGTCGGATGTAGAACGGAGGAAAACAGAATCTAGGTGTTATTTGTTGAAGTCGACTAGACATTAAACTTGATGATGAATTTGATTTTATTAATCTATCCTGGTCAACAATAACAAAAGGTGGCAAAAAATAGGGCGAGTCAATAGCCGTGAAACGGACACTTTGACATGAGCTAATTAATAGCGGATGTGGAACGGAGGAAAACAGAATCTAGGTGTTATTTGTTGAAGTCGACTAGATTTATTAAACTTAATACTTTCTTTAATCTAGTCGTCTATTACCTGAACTGTCGGTACAAGATTTTAAAGTAAAAGTATCAAATATGCATCATTAGTTAATATTTACACTAGGTACTTCACTTACAACTACTGGGAACCCGCCAGTTGCCTTTATTACCTGCAGATGGATGGATACTCCCTAGTATGTTCATTGTATTGCATGTGTTCATTATATAAATATTTAAGTAAGCATATCGAGCTGGATACCCATTCCAAATTCTAAATATTCAAAGGAGAGGCTCGTGGAAGCGATTACAACAGCAATAATCATTACATTTCTTGAACTTTATAGTCACAATATGTTGTGATGAAGGAATAATATCAGTACCTCAAATCATTCTAAGAGGCGACTAACGGAAAAAGTCGCAGACAATATCACTGCGATATAAAGAAAACTCCAAATAAAGCTCTGTACCAACCCGTTTGTCAACGTGGAAACAGTAAGCCAAACCTTCCAACGTTGGGAGAGACCTATGTCCAGCAGTGAACTGCGATAGGCTAATTGATTGATTATGACTACATATCATGGCACACTTTATCATTAAAAACTCAAATGATAAAGTTTGCCCGTAAAGTAACAAACATAATAATGCGTCTAGTATTTTCATTTCATGGCACTGCTTTAAAATATCAATACAGCAATGTAGGAAAACCACACGTTCAACCGCGTGATATTACTCTAGTAACTTCATTACTAAGTAGGTACCTGTATTTATATACCTATAAGTAGAATTATATATATCTACTACTCGTCTCGAGTTAGTCAACAATTAGTTGCAATATAAGTTGCCGTCACAACGTGTTCGTGTTGCCAGCAACACAATAATCTTATTTATCGGTTCAGGTGTCGTCACTCCATCTACCGATATCCTGTCAACTGCTATTTGCGTTGGTTCAGTTGCACTTACTTCAGTAATAATTGGTATAACAAAATTTCAGTTAGTCTTGATTTCCTTCAAATATTTGATGTTAAAACGTTATGTTTATGGTTTTCAGGGAATCGCAACTTAGCCCAAAGTCCAACCCGTATCACTCAATCGGCCACTTCTTGTATTCTTACTTCTTCTCACCTTTAATACTCTTACACCATAATCATTCTTGGTGCCTTTTAACTCGGTTGGGGTCGGCTTTCTAGTCTAACTAAGATGCGGCTGAACTATCGAAGTTCATTAACCAATTCACGACATCGAAGTTCTGTAGTCTACTCGATTCTTTGGGGACTCGCAACTACCGTAACGATTGCAATAGATGTTCGTATATATGACAACTGGGCCGACGGATTAACGTGCTCTCCGATGCACGACCTGACCAATGCAAATTTAGCATATATAAATAAATATTTGCACTCATCAATCGAACCCGCGCCTTTTGTGTAGCAGTCGCGTTCACTACCGCCACGCCACAGAGGATGTGTTTCTTAGAGAGAATATCTTAGTTAAGACTACCATTACAATTATTTCTGTACATATTACATTCCATTGTACAATATTGTATCTAGTTCACTTAACCATTAAAAGCGGGTCAGTATGATTTTATTGCCTATCCTAGTTACGGTCAGTGCTATGAACTCCACTATTATGCATTAGTGGCATCAATTAACTACGGTTCTGCTGAACTTGCGTCACTTTAAAAATAAATTGCGTACTACTAATTATGTTACCCTCAAGTATTTTAATGCGATAACTAATTTAATAACATGCGTCTAGGATTACAAATACGTGAATTATTCAACACCTAATTGCATTACTTACATAAAACTAGTAGGTATTTGTTGAAATATTTCATGCAACGAACAAAATCAACGGTAGATTTTTTTTATAAATATACGAATTACTTGCATAAAAATTGGAATATGATATAAAGATTGAAAAATAAAAAATAATCCAAAAGATTGGTGCCATTGGCAATAACAATTTAATTTTGATGAGTTCATCAAAGGTAATTGAGGAAAAGTCGAGTGTCAGAGTTCATTTTCACTTGTCAACAATGTAATGGAAATTAATTTTATCAATTTCACAGCGCTGAAATGCCGTCCTATTTCTGTGATTGAGCTCGCACTGTTTAACGAGTAACGAACCAGTCAGGATTCAGGTCGTTAGCATTCATAGAATGGACACTTGCACTGCATAGGAAACTAATGAAATTATTAGAAGCCCGATAGTTTCTTTATTGTACAAGCAGACCCGGCAGATTTCGTCCTGCCCAATAAAACAGGTAAATATATCGACTGCAGCGCCACAATTCAGAAACCCATTGAAATATGCACTCACAAATTTTATCGATATAGGTCCAGTTGTTTATGGGGAGTTAGGTGAGAAACACGCGTATGGAAAATTTGATTAATATAATAATATCTTAAATGATGATTTTGTACGCACAGTTATTACCAATTAGGCTGTAAGATTTATCCTAACAAAACATAATTACATATTATAATAAAACTAACACGGTAATATTATCATCTACCGTCATTGAAAAGCTAAATATTGATAAAACATTCCTCACGTACAAAAGGTATTAATATCACAAATCCAGAAGTTTAAATGTGTTATCTGTATCTTATCTTCTTATCTATATTTATAATTGGTTTGTTTGTTGGTCCCTGCTTCACCTCACCACAGAATAAGGAAGTTCCTGTTTAAAACTTCATAATTTCATTGAAATTGTTGTTTCTTTTATTTTGCTAAAACGGAAGCAGAAGGATGTTTAAAAGTCGCGTATCATACTGCGAATTAAAGCACGATAGTTACGTCACATCCATCAGTATCTTCAACCTTGCTAACAAAAACAATAAAGACTAAATTTATGTAAATGAAAACAGTTTCAATAACACGCCAGAAGGAAAGTAAAAGGGAAGAAAATTGTGTTCATTAATAAACAGAAGTAATAAATTTTCGGCACTCAATAAGGACACAAATAACGAACAAGCTATTTGAATCATTAGAGGAACAATTAATCACTAGAAAGTCTTGGAGTCCTGATTCATTAGGTACATATAATTTATATAAAGATCTTGTGAAGGTTATCACTTATCAGATGCTACTTGTTAAATATTGAATTAGTATAATGTGTCAAATGAATCGACGTTTTTTTTTTCATTAGAACACTAAATATAGTTTGGTTTAATTTGAAATTCGACTTTAAAAACCGGTACGGTCACATATTTGAGCGACTAATGACCTTTTGAAGTAAATGTATTAATGAAGACGGACGTTGCGATTCGGCTTCGGTGTGGTGAAATGTGGTAGGCGATAAATTCATTTCATTAATCTTCGATAGAAATACATATGTTACATTGATGCAAATATATTAGTGTAAATATAAAATTAGCCTAGTAAATTGACAGTGTATTTTTTTTTTGTATTTTACCTTGTGCAATAAAAAGCTTATTTAGTTCATTAAAAAATTATAATACGACTGAATTGAATAAACCATTATTCATTGGTAGCGCTTCCTGAACGAAAAGATAATTTGATTAAGAGTAAGGTAAAACAGATGATAAAAAAATACGAGCTTGTAGCTGTAATAAATATAGAACGGATATTATTTTTGGTATACCTAGCAGTTATAATAATGTCAGACCCAACATGAATAACTTTTGAGCTTTATCTTATTCTAAAAACGAACTTTAATCGGCTCCTCAAACTTGCTTCAGGTTATAAAGGAATAAGTTTCTGAGGCCATCATCGGTCAAGATTTTTCACTAAGCTTTTTTTCTTTTTTAGACATAGTGTGTTACTAGTCAGTTCTCAGGAAAACTGGGTGTCAATTTTTCTTGATCAAAAAGTTAAACAAAGTCCATTTACAGAACTTCAAGCCACAATCAGTTTACAAACATAAACTTAAGGTAGATTTTGGGACTAAATTAATGACAACAAGTAAGTTTTAGCTTAATAATTGTATTCAATTAGAGTCGTCAGAAACAGGCGCTCAATATAGCAAATCCTAAACTTATAGAACTTGACCTTCCAAGTTCAGAAACGGGTACCCCACCTCACTCCCCGGCCTTCGCCGCACCCGGCCCGCATTGCAGTGAAACAGAAGGACGGGACAAATAGAATGAACCCTGCACCAAGACTCATAAAACCTTTGATTTAACTAAACGATCGAGTATTCTCACGTTGATTTGCAATGGCCATCGACCTTCTGCTGTGGAAGTGAATTGCACAAATCGTTATTCATTACTTATATTGGCGCCGAGACAATGTCCATTTGGAAGCCAATAGCAAAGAATGAGCGGTAATGTAGAAAGTAATTGTCTGTTTATGCCCAGAATCAGGGGGAAGTTGTTAACGACAACGTCGCGCTGTAAGAAAGTTCAGTGAGATTGGGAAAACCTTGACACTGATGGTTACACAAACAAAGGTCAAGGTGATCCTAATGCGTTTACTGCTTACAACCTCGCGCACTTTATAGTCATCGCGCGGCCCTGAACGGCAAGTTCTTATAAATCCTAAAAATAAAACCGGTATAATACGTTTAACATATTATGTAGGTACTTTCTATTCCAGACTAGAATTTGTAATCGAAGTGGGATTTATCGACAAGTCTTCGGATCAGAGAATCAATGAAACCATTAAGTATAACACTGTACCAATTGAGAAATGTATTTATTTATAACAAATTGTATACATATTCGATTGGGATCATTTTGTCCTCCACGAAAATAAAACAAATCGATTTGTTTAAGCGTTCGGAGATTGCACTTATCTCTAAATAAAAAGCTAGAGCTATTTTAATGGTTTAGATTAGAAGGTATTGATGTAATTAATGTCTTGTTATTTTGAGCTGGATTTGTTTGAATGTTTTGTCTAATTTATTATAATGTAGTCTATTTACTATGCTGTGTAATAACGCCTCTGCATCATCATGCTGCTCATTTTAGGTTTGCGGTTAATAGACCTACAATTCGGTGCTTTACAATATTCCTTATACGTAGGTCTAACTGAGTACATCACTTTATGTAAAGCGACCTGATGTATCTATACCTACTAGTAACACTAGGGATTTCCCTTTAATTTCCTTCGACTTTTTAATATCAAACTTATTTATATTATAATTCATCAGCAAATGAATTCAAAATATTACACTACTGATATAATATAACTAGCTCAAGTTCAAAAGTTTTACGGTAAGGTCATGTCCTGAATTTTGGTCGTTACCTTTCAGCACATTATCAGAAATTTGAAAATCATAACCTTATATTATATTATTATAGTTTATACCTACATTATGTGTTTGTATCAAAATCACGCTTAAATTTTTCTTACCAGAATAGATAATTTCAAATATTGTATGCAAGAATTGACCCGAATATTGTACTATGTAGAATGAGTCAAGTTCTACAAAAGCTTGTAAAAATATATTACAGTATGCCCAAGTCTGTAATTTGAATAAATGTGCGAGATTCTTGTATTATACCTACTTCCTAAAGCTTTGCGCAGTGAGTCATCAATGTCCTTCACCCCGGCCCAAACGTACAGGCCGACATCCGCCTTCACAATTTTACCCACTAAAACCCTCACTTGACAACACGGCTTACTCACGTCACATTATATTCATTCATAGAGCTGACGTAAATGCTCCTTAACTTCAGCCGAAGAACGTCCCAAGAATATTTAATTGACCAAAATGTTACTTAGTTTACTTACTTTAAGTAAGCATTGTATTAAAACTGGAGCTACTATTACGGATTTGGTTAATTTTACCAAGTATTATAATAACTTTACATAGGAGCAAAATTAATAATACTAGCTCTAACGTCACACTAACTAACAACTTACATTTTAGGCAATTTTCGATTAGTATGAGAAACAATACTGCAAGTAACATCGAAGAAAACAAACAGCCGCTATCCAAGCTAATAGTGAGGCGAATCATTGCGATTACGGCAGAGCTACAAAACATTACCACACTTTCTCTGCAGAACAAATCGCAAAAACACTTTTATCGCAACGCAATTCATATTACCTGCAAGCAAAGATTTGTTAAATCTGGCGACTTAAGTCATAAAACTCACAACAAGTTCAAAATGTGAATAGGCACCAATGATATAGTTATAGTTAATGGGGCGTGCTCTTCCAAATTGCGTTGTCACGAACATCAAGTTCATCTGCTAATTGAGCACCCCTGCCATTCATAACTCGTATGAGTGCCATTGCCTTTCATTTATGTCAGCGTGTGTTTGTTTACGTGGAACTATTCAAACACGCCCGCGTGTTGGTGCTTTTATATGGATGAAAACGAAATTAAACTATGTATGCACCGCAATAATGAATTCTAAGATTAAAGATAAATTTTATATTGATATGTTGCAGATTTATGTACAAAACACGAGCGCATGCATAGCATCGTATTTTGCAAGGCACGCATAACAATAATATTCGAAAGTGTGTCAAGATTGCAATACTACCAAGTAGTCGACGCGAAGCGCCAAGCGGGAAACGCAACACATAAGAAACATTAACCAATAATAACTCTGCCGCATAAGCGTAAATTAATTACCTACTTGTAGGCTTTTACTGTGATTGAAATCTCAAATAAAGTTGTCAAATTTTAAACATAGAATTTCCTGTAAGTAACGACCTCCGTGGCGTGGTGGTAGTGAACGCGACTGCTACGCAGGAGGTGCGGGTTCGATTCCCGCTCAGTGCAAATATTTGTGTGTATGAAATATGAATATCTGCATTGGTCTGGGTGTTTCTATGTATAATATGTATGTATTTACAAAAAAAAAAATGTATTTAAGTATGTTTATCCGCATTCTAGAACCTGTAACACAAGCTAGTTAATCTATGCTTACCATGGGTCTAGGTGGCGTTGTGTAGATTGTCCAAGAATATAAAGAATATTTTGAAGTCGACAATTCTTACAACCATTCACAAAACGTACATACCCGTTACCCGTATGTAGAATTTCTTTGGAAATATTTCAGTTTATAGTTAATATTATTTCTACCTATAATTTTATTGCAAAATCAATCGGGGCTGAGGGGGTGGCGTCCTACCTTCCGTTTGGTGTTTCGCAAACAGTTGTTTTCTTTTCATTGATTTTCATTTTAAAAAGTTAATATGTATTTGTACGTCCTGCGTCAAGTGATGCCTTCTAGGTGATATAGGACATGTATACAATAGTCATTCTTACAGTGTATATACGAGTATTTGTGTTAAAAATTAAAAATAGCATGCTATTAATATTTTGGTTTTATTTTTAAATTAAAAATTATATCCTATTAATTTTAGTAGGCGAATTTTTTCTTGGGTAGTAAGACTACTGAGCAAAACTTACATGACATAATACTGAAAACTAATTGTCAGATACATGAACGGATACACAATAGCATCTAGTCACAATAAATTAAATACACCTAACTGAACGCCCTAGGCACTTTGATTAACTGTTGGTAAAATTGAACTGAAAACTAGCTAGCAACAGTCTTGCTTATGAAATGTCATTGACATTTTGTTTTTTTAAATATTATGTCATAAACACAACAATATGCAGCTCTAAGTTATTATTTGACTAATCCAGACCGAGGGTATAAATAAAACAGTATTAACTGTGGAACAATAAAAATGCAAATATCGATCATAACAGCCCAGACATTATTGTCCGCGCTGCCTGCCATTCTATTCAAGCTTTATAGGGGTTCATATCGTTCATGATATGGGATGTTCTGAATACCAATATCGATTTGTCTCTTGTTTACGACTATAGAGGAGTACCATAACGAAAATGAAATTATCTCGAATGCTTCATGCTATTTTTAACCCGGTGAAATTAATATCAGAGAGTCAAAATGTTCAAGCTTATTTCAATAGAAGCCACATTTGCATGTTATCAGTTTATATGACGTATGTTAGTCAATTTATTAATAGATTATGTTTTCGAGAATTTGAATTTATTAGACAATCAACCAACTATTGTTTCCAAATCTGTTAAGAGCGAAATTCGACACCCACACATGTATTCATCATATTTGAAACATGGTGAAAATTTACATAATTTGATGACACTATATTTGTGTACCTACATACGAACGAATCTGGAGAAATTTAATAAGGGGATAAACTTTTGTGTTATAATATTTAGGCTAGAATAGAATGAATACTAGCTGATGGCGCGCTGAACGCATGGATCCAATGGCTGGATTCATTCTTGAGCGTAGCATAACAAAAATAAGGAGTAACAGGGATTCGTTTGTTATTATTAATTTAAAAAACAAATATAATTTAGTTTCATGATATTTAACATCGTCTAAGCTCAAACTATTCTACATGAATACCATTGCACAGTAAATCGCACGGACGCATTAGGGGTAAACGTTCTATAGTAACTTTGTAACAAAATTCGTGACATTCGGCACCCAGCATTGGCCAATTACCACCATCTAACAACCAGAATCTTACTAAAGTCGTTTTCAATAACGCATAGATAGGCATAGTAGTTAAATTACTTGTTTATTACCAGACAAAATCTAATTTCGCATGGTCACGACATTATCAATGGCGTATTACCTAGACCTGGATGTAATGCCACGAGTGTACAATTACAAAAGAGACAACAGCTATTCCGCAAAACAGACAGTAATAACTATCCAGGTATTTCATGTCAGTGCGCCGTAGCACTTTCTGTTATTCCATCTGGGTAAGCGGCAACAATACTACGAAACTGCGAAGCAATTTTATTCTATGCGTCACGCTGTTGTACACACAGATAATGTCACGCAATTTAAACTACGAATAGTAAATAAATTCGTTGTTATGGTATTCAGAAGCATTCATTTGCAGATGGATTATGATACTACGGAAAACGAATTCGCAAGGGGATATCCCTTGAGGAGAAAATATACTACGTAATGGAGTCCATTACGCGTAAGTCTTGTATTTCCGAAAGGCTCGGGTGGTAGATAAGCAGACGAAGGCACAGCTTCTCAGACAATGATTGATGCCGCGTGCCCCGAGACTGACAAGATAAAACGTAATATATTCCACAAGGTTTATCTTACTCCGAGCTCAATATGAATACGCGTAAAGATTATCGGTCTTTATAGAGTAATAACTGTCAAATTTAGTGAATGGTGTGCATGATTAACGTTGACGTTTGTAATTTATCATATCATGTGGTATGAACTCAAAGTCTAAAATAACGAAAATTGTATTAATCACACTCACCTTCAAGTATGATCCATAATATTTTGTGACGTATGGGCTGTCACACTGTGACAGCACCATGATCTCCTGCTGGATGTCTTCGATTTCATCTTCAGCTTCTTCTAAGTCAATTATTTTAATGGCGACTACTTGTTGGGTCCTGTTATCGACCCCCTTGAACACTTCGCCGAAAGAGCCTTTGCCGATCTTCTCCTGTTTTGTGAAGATCAGCTCGGGATCGACCTTCTGTGGAATAAAGAAAAATTTAATGTCAACATGGTCTACTAACAGTTCAGCAGTTTATCAAAACCTGTAAACACCTCTCACGAAAAAGAAATGTTGTTTCTGGCATAAGTACCCGGCATACACAACACATATACCTACGTGGATTTTGTAGCTATAACATACGTTAGCTGGAGAAAAAATTATAAAATTACTCGGAATCAATTTCTTTTCTATTTTTTTATTAATTTTTTACTTTAATTTAAACCTTAAATTTTCGACAAATTTTAAAGATACCGGTAAAGACCAGCCGGTATTTACAACTTTTACCCGACTACAGTAGTTAAAAAACCCGACGGGCGAAAAGTAAATAATATAAAATAAAGAATCCGTAAATAATGTTTTCATTTCATTATAGGTATTATGTAGTATAAAAGCATTTACCGCATTCTATTTGCTGAAGTAACCTCGGTGCTCGCAAAATTTCTAATATTAGATTACTATAGATTTCCTGTACTCGGTCTACAATACGGAAAAAAGAACCTAGTAATTAGATTTTCAAACACCTTTATTTTAAACCTATCACATTTTAAAATTGACTATCACTGAATCACCAAGGAGTCTT
This sequence comes from Pelosia muscerda, assembly GCA_963691645.1. Taxonomy (NCBI): domain Eukaryota; kingdom Metazoa; phylum Arthropoda; class Insecta; order Lepidoptera; family Erebidae; genus Pelosia; species Pelosia muscerda. Next base: position 5,671,585 of record OY829100.1, read on the forward strand.
GCCTAGCCAAGCCCAACGGGCTTCTGTTTGATATGATTGCGAAAAAGTTATAGGTTACTTCGGATACTATGTCCGCATGAAAACTATTCTAGATACTAATCTAAGGTGATAATAACTGTTCCGTAGGGCAAAAGAGAGCAAGCCGAGTAAAACGATATATTATACTCAAAGGCGTACTTCACTGTCATATGTCCTTGGTACATTCAGTGTGCCAGCTGTACTTGGATCGATGTGTCGATGTGAAGACAATGGTGAACAGTATGTCTTTAATGCCAGAGAAAACGCGTAGGACATCGGTGTGGGATGCAATGCAACTCATGCAACGTGTGACGACAACATTGCGCCATCACACACTTGTAAGTATTACAGTTGATTGTACTGGCTCTGTGGATACTTTCAAGCTTCAAATCTTTCAAATCTTCAAGTTTTGGGCCACAGACAATGAGGATTTGGCTTTATAGTGATAGTATGACTGAGACTAGCTTAGGCGAAAAATTGTCTCAAGTAAAAGTAACCTTATAGTTCAAGTATAGGTTCAGACAGTTTGATTCGGACAGATAGGGCAGTAGCTGACAGAGCTTTTTGGGAACAGAGTTGGTTGGTAACTACTGTACTATAATTTCTGTTTGTTAACGCATGAAAATGATAGATCACGGACGTACATACACATCATGACATCACATAAGAACTTGGTATGACGAGATAACACATAATTTTAAGTTAATGACATTTTAAATGTATTATTTATACACAAATACAAATTCCAAAGCAATGATTGATTATTCATATCGCGAAGTAAAATATTCATACGCATGACTTCAGAATAAAAATGTATTTATGTATTTTTTGAATATTCAGCACAGATTATCATAATCCTTGTTATCGTACATAGTAATACGTTACCACTTTTTTCATTTTATTATACGCCTGTGCGTATTTATTCCTTAATTCACCTCATTATTATCATCTGTAAATAATATTTATGTTTTAAGCATACGTAATAAGAATGGAATTCGATAAAATGTTATGAGTATTAAAGAATATTTGCAATCAACATGTTTAGATAAGCGTTATCATAAATTTATCAGAATGAATAGCCTACGTGAAAATATTAAAATTAGTTCCATTTTAGGTACTTCCTGGTCTTCTATGGTTCAATTATTTGATAAATATATATTTACGATAATACTTATATGAGCGCACACAAAATGGTTTGGCGCAAAGTATCGACGCACAAACGAAAGGAAACGAATACCACCTTGAACACTATTCACCGGAAAGGATTAACAAGTAAATTAAAAACAATAGTAAGGTGGGTTGCACACTTACGTTTTGGTAGCTGCACAGAAACTTCCTAGCAACAAATTTAACATCATCAACGTACACATTACAGTTATCTTGTAACGTAGGCGTAACGTGTCCACGCTATGGTAACATACTGTTATAATTTTCCAGTGACGCTCAAGTACAATTTTTTGATGCCACGGATCTATTAACCTATGTGTTTTTTTCTCTTAGCATTTAGGCCCAAGTTCCAAAATGATGATCTCGATTTTCATTGACAGATTCGACAGATTCTCAATGAAAAACTGTCCTCAGTACTAGTTATAAATCGGGCGTCAGGACTGGGCATCGTTCTGGAAAACTGGCTTTATATTGTGATAAAGTGGGACGTGTGGTTCCTTTAACATTTAGTTGACATTGCGAACGAAATCGAGGTAACGATACAGGAAAATTGAGAGGAAATCGAAGTTAATATATCACCGCCTTTTGTCGAATATTGTTACATCCATGTAAGATTATGTAATTTTATAATGACATTTTTTAAAGTATTTATCAGTACAATAGCTAATGTGCTGTAGGTAAATAAATTGCACACATTCATTATATTGGTAAATAGGAGGTTAAATTTAATACAAAGCTCCATGTTAAAACAAATATAAAACGATAACAACCTAAATCAAGGTACTCGAACTTTGTAACGTGCACAACTAAACAAGTACCTATCAAAGGAATCTATAAATTTTATGACTACAACGTTCATGGTCATAAAAACGTCCGATGACATAAAAACGTTAATATAATATAACCAGGCAGGAAGTATTGGCCGCATGATTAATTCATATAATATGTTGGTATGATACAAGTGAAATAACAATAGCGATCATATATTATCAAAGTGTAAAAGAGATTTTTTATTTTTATACTATCACGCCTATGTCCCCGAAGGGGTAGGCAGAGGTGCTAGCACCCACATTTCGCCAGTGTATATTTAGGTAACAATGTAATAGGTGGCGAGCCTATTGCCATCAACCGGGCACTTATAAACCTGCTATAAATACACACATAACTTCGAAAAGCATCGCAGTCATTGGTGTGTGCCATGGTAAACCTGGAATCGAACCCGAGACATCGTCTCAGCAGTCCACCACCCATACCACTAGGCTACCGTGGGTAAAAGAGATGCAAAGCGATATTACTTCCACTATTAAAACTCAAAAGTTTAAAGCCGGACATTTAACTTGTACTTGCGAAACAAACATAACAATATAAATGAAAAAGAAAACATAAGCATAAGATTCCATCTTGATGAAAGCATCACAGTTTCTTGGTTGAGATAAGTGCAGCACGTGGATCGTTTAGTGGACGCGGACGGCACAAGACAGACTCCAAGGAGGACGTGACCGGACTGCCAATAAGGTTCGCCAGAGAGAATATAGAGACGTAAATCTTCCTCATTTTAATCTAGTGGCAATGTGGTAAATACGACTACATTTAAATACGTATTCGACTCAAATAATGTAACTTTAATCGTCCGATATACGAAATAGGTTATAGTTGGACCGGAAGATACACACAAATTAACCATTGATTTGATCCAATATGGCGATTATACATTGGTCTGGTGACGAAAAGGAAAATGATATAGGAATTTAAACTACTATAATAGTTATAGTATACATATAGAAAGTATTATATAGGTATTTAAATTACTAGAATATACACTTCTCATCAGAAAAATGAAAACACCTTGCACATTTTTGTTTTCTAAAGGTTATCAGAAAAAATGTGAATATTTAGGATTATAATGCCAAAATAAATGTCGCTTAATATGAGGTTTTCAAATTGTAGTAATGTTCTAAATTCAAATGAAATTTTCATAGGTTTCGTATTTTGTTTAACGGTCAACTGGTGGGGTGACCTTCAGGAGTACGCTACCCATCTTTGAGGTGCTATGCTATGGTCTTGACATCGCCAATGCTTTTGATAGTCTGGCACAAAACGCCTCTTTCCAAGCAACCAGCCTTCGGTCTGCCTACTAGACTGTGCAGCGCCGTATTCACATTCTTTGTAATGAACGCGCTCTAATCGTATCAGCTAGGTTTCGCAAGGGAGGAAGTATCATACAAATGAGATTGGAGAAAAAGATTCTATCAAGACTTTTTTAAGTTTATTTAATTGGAGATAATTACTGTAATATAGACTTTACTTTGCTCGACCTAGGTACCTAACCTGGTCGGGCAGTCCGATCAAGTCATCGCCTATACGGAGAGATGTACGATATGTGGAGTTTACTGGGTCATCGGCGCATTTAGCTTGAAACTATCCAATTAAACATTCAGAATTAAATGGATCTAATTTCAATTTTCACACATACGAGAAAAAAGTCTCTAAACCTGTGTGTATAAATGTACAAGTATTCTAACTACGATGTAAAGAAAAGCTCATTATTTTCCCTTAAAATACGTCGCTATGAATCCTCCGCTTGGGATGATAATACTGAATAGCAACATCATTTTTGTACGAACAATAAGTCTTACTGTGTTTTGTAGAGTATTTGTCAGGTAACGTTCAAGTATGATATCAGGTTTTAGACAATGTTAAAATGTATGACATTTTTACATACACAAGCGAGAGTAGTTTTATTGCCTTGTTTTAATTGAGGATACATGTACTGGGCTCACCGTTCCGCCTTTAACTAAAAACAAACGTTGAGAGATGACGATGTAATAGAATAGAAGTTAGCCATTGTAATCATGAAACATGGTCTATATTATATTCATAATAGAGAAACGATGTCTACTGTATAGAAAATATATAACAAAAACATACTTTGCATAATTCGTAATCAGTGATTTTAGAGCAGGACCGTAATGTATGGCCAAAAGCACTTTTAAATGTAAGATTACGGGTGCAAACGTACTGCAGTCTTAAACCTACTCTCAACAAAAGTATTTAGCTTAATAGGAATAGCATACGTTTATAACTAGTTGTGTAACTCATTAAGAAGTACTTTTGCCAAAGCAAAACTATGCTACAATTTCAACACTATATGGATTGTGCACCTAAGCTTATATCGGAAATTGGGAAATTTTTTCATTGGAAACTATAAAAAATAAACATAATATACTAATTTCATTGACTAGATCGACAATATTATTTCGGCAACGGAAACCTTCTTTTACGCTGGTTGAAAAGGTTTTAACACTCCAAAAACTTTTTAAATGAAAGATTAGAAGTATGCTCAAAGTTTTGAGGCTACGCGGCTACGTTAAGTGATAAGGACGAAAGACATACTCTTTACCTCCGTAAGTTTGAAAACAACCACGTACTTTAAGTTAATTGGATAGGAATCGTCGACAAATGTCAGATTCTAGAAATGTCAGTTAATGTCACATTTTTTTATAAGGCTGCGACGGCAAACTAGCGTACGGCTCACCTGATGGAAAGTGACAACCGCAGCCCATTAACGCTTGCAACACCAAAGGTATCACACACGCGTTGCCGCCTGTAGGAAAAGGACAAGGGGTAGGATGAAGGAGCAGGAACGGATCAGGGGAGAGTTTAGGCCTCCGGGACTCACATTCACCGTGCGAAATACAACAGATTTGTTGCTTAACGTCGGTATTCTCTGCCAGAGTGGTACGTAGCCCGGTCGAGCCGGCCTATTTAGCTGATACCGGTCGATATCAGTGTGGCTCTACCACCCGGAAAAGCCTTTTTGTTACAATTGCAATATAGTAATTTGAGTAAGTGAGTAAATAAAACTCGCTAATTTCAAATCATTTGTAATAAAAAAAAACATAAAAAATCATCAATATCGCAAAAACACTTCACTTCCATTAAAAATCATCCATTGCTCTTAACAAAAAACAAACATTAATCAAAATCAAATACGACATTTTGTAGTAGATTTGTGAACAACGATGCGACCAGGGAATAGCTAGGATATTGATTTATCCAATCATGTAGGTACTTAATTTCAGTTATATTTCCTGCTTTATATCAGAAAATGATGAATCATTTATTTATTAACTATTAATTATTTATTAATATTATAAATTGATCATAAACACTTAGTGCACACTCATAGAATTATTTTATTGAAATGTAGGTAGTTCAATTATTTTATACGTCGGCTATTAATTATCTACTAGTGTACCGTTGTTACTTGTAAATGACACATAAAATATTGTTGTGAATTTGCTTTTTAATTATTTATAACATGGAAAGTGAGTTTATCATTGACAAAAATCAAAAAGGTAATGACACACTTTTACATGATGGTTTTAGATATAATAAAATTAATAGAACGAATAAAAACGGGAGTTCATGCTGGCGTTGTATAAATAGAAAATACTGCAACACATCGTTAACAATAGATGCAGATTGCAAAATTATTTTGAGACGACCACAACACACTTGCCAGCCTGACTTACAGAAAAACGATGTTTTTTTAAAAATGAATATACTTAAAAAAGAAGTGTGCAATAATTTGGCACCAATAAAACCTTTATTTGAAAAACAGTTTGAAGACAATATTCAGAGTACGTCAAGAGAAAAATCAGGTAACCCGAATTTTTTTGACAAGAAGGATTGCCTGTATAATGCAAGAAAAAAGTTTTTAAATGCACAAAAATTGGTTTTTGACAAGTTGGAAGATGTTTTTGTGCCGCGAGGATTGGGTAACAAATTTCTCGTAACAGAAGATGGAAGTGCAGATAAAATTTTAATCTTTTCATCGACATTGTCCAGACGAACAATGCGTAAGTTTAAAAAAGGATATTACGCTGATGGCACTTTTAAATGTGTGCCCAAGCCATTCAGTCAATTATTCTCACTTCATTTAGACATAAATTCTGATGATAGTGCCACTAACATAATACCCGTATTATATGCACTATTGCCAGATAAGACACAGATTACGTATACCAGACTTTTTACGCTAATTAGAGATGTTTTACATGTGAAAATATCTAGTTTTAAATGTGACTACGAAGTGGCCATTATGAACGCGGTTAGATATGTGTTTCCAGAGGCAACAATAAGTGGATGTTACTTCCATTTTCAAAAAGCAATTAAAAAGAAGGCAAAAAAGTTACAAGTAACACAATCACGCGAGCAAAGGCAAATAATCCGCATGGTCTGTATTCTCCCACTTTTGCCACCTCGTCACATACCCGAGGGGTGGAATATAATTTTAGAAGACATTGAAAAGGAAACTCAGCATAGTATGGATCGATTTCAATTGTATTTTCAAAAGCAGTGGTACCCACGACTACATCCAAAGCTGCTGAGTTGCGCCGGACAACGCCACCGGACCACTAACGCACTGGAGGGGTGGCACCATCGTATGAATGTGCTGATCCCGAAAAGACCCAGTCTGTTCTTCTTTATCCAGAAACTAAGAAAGGAAGCCACACATTTCGATATCAAAATAAAAAACAGCCTCTTTGAATCCCAAAGGAAGAACCGCCGAAACAAATATGTCATATTTGATAAAAAATATAAACGATTATTAAATCAGTTACAAGGGGGAGAAATAAATATAAAAACTTTTTTAAAAAAAGTTATATATATACTGCAGTAGAAGTTATTTTATTTTTTGCAATGATTTTGATTAATGTATGTTTTTTGTTAAGACGACAACTTTGTTCTTTTGTGTTTTTCCATACCTACTTATTTTGTTAAAAAATCAGTAGTTAAATCAGTTACAAGGGGGAGAAATAAATATATAAACTTTTAAAAAAAAAGTTATATATATACAACTACTGCAGTAGAAGTTATTTTATTTTTTGCAATGATTTTGATTAATGTATGTTTTTTGTTAAGACGACAACTTTGTTCTTTTGTGTTTTTCCATACCTACTTATTTTGTTATAAAATCAGTACAAATCCACCCATCAAGAGCAATGGATGATTTTTTAATGGAAGTGAAGTGTTTTTGCGATATTGATGATTTTTTATGTTTTTTTTTATTACAAATGATTTGAAATTAGCGAGTTTTATTTACTCACTTACGCAAATTACTATATTGCAATTGTAACAAAAAGGCTTTTCCGGGTGGTAGAGCCACACTGATATCGACCGGTATCAGCTAAATAGGCCGGCTCGACCGGGCTACGTACCACTCTGGCAGAGAATACCGACGTTAAGCAACAAATCTGTTGTATTTCGCACGGTGAATGTGAGTCCCGGAGGCCTAAACTCTCCCCTGATCCGTTCCTGCTCCTTCATCCTACCCCTTGTCCTTTTCCTACAGGCGGCAACGCGTGTGTGATACCTTTGGTGTTGCAAGCGTTAATGGGCTGCGGTTGTCACTTTCCATCAGGTGAGCCGTACGCTAGTTTGCCGTCGCAGCCTTATAAAAAAATGTGACATTAACAGAATCTGGTATTTATAGAATGTGGCATTATAAGAATCTGGCGTTTATAGAATCTGGCATTCATAGAATCTGGCATTCATCGAATCTGGCATTCATAGAATCTGGCATTTGTAGAATCTGGCGTTCATAGAATCTGGCATTTTAAACTCATCTGACATTTCTAGAATCTGACATTTATCGACGATTCGATTGGATGGAATTGGATAACTTCAAAATTTATTAGGAAGATAATAAATTTATGAGTGTTTTAGAAATTTCAAACCATGGCTATATTTTTATTACCCATTGTTTGGTTAAAGCAATGAATTATAAATATAGTGTTAGCAGCTATATAAAGACATCTCATAATGATGATCATTATATAAACGGTGATTAAAGAAAAAAAATGTAGATTTTGATCATAACATCCAATAGCACAATGTATTTTGCAATGTAATGGTGTAGGAAACAATCTCGTTTGAAGTGCAGCAATATTCTTTTGATAGTATTATAACAAATCCAAACACGTAGGTAAGGCCATGGCCACACAACGGCAAGCTAAAACCAATGAGCGAAAGAGAAGAGCCCGTCGGTCCTCCGCTCACCTCACTTTCACACTCATTGGTTTGCCTTACCGCTTGTGCCGCCGCCGCCCGCTCCGCTTGCCACCTTAAACCCCACGCGAAATACACGATTTCCCACATAGTGCAACCAAATATTTCCAGTGACGTCAGATACGATAAATGTGACGGGAGCTAATAGAATTATTTTCAATAACTTTTATTGTACTTCCTTCATTAGTTCGTACATTTTATCCATGGTCAGCTATCCATTGAGAGATAAGGTTCCGGCGATAAAGTTCGGTGTTATTTTTCACCGCAGAATGTAATGGTTGGTACATTCACAAGTCGTTACGCCTTTGATTGAGCTATCGTAATACTAAACAATTTGCATATTACACACTATATTATTTTCAATACCTTCTATTTCTAAATTTACCTTGAATGGTAAAATTCATACAGTATGATCATTTATTTTAGCGTAAATGGGCCGGTCTTCTGTATTCGTACATTGCGCCATTTGCACCCAACATTTATATGACGAACTATTACAACAATATTACTATTTTTACTAGTTTACATGAGAAGAGAGATTAAATATATTCTCAGATATTTTTACAACAGAGTTACTGAAAATGACTACATTGTGATATAAATATATTTGAAGCTTTTTGCTTATCATCATATAGTATCGTATCTTTTGTTACTGTATACTTGAAACGGCAAACGTAGCAATATATATATATATATATATATATATATATATATATATATATATATATATATATATATATATACATCTTGAAGGACATGTTGCGTCCTACATGGCGTTATTTACCGATGATGCTGCGTCCTACTGACTTTGTGCGTCCGGAATACGGACGCAAGATTGACCCACCCTCATTTTTAGCCCAAGAGTCCCTTATGATCATTAGAATGCAAGGGCGAAAAATTGGCATGGACGTTATTCCATCACTACAATGCCTTTTAGCGTATAATATAGTTCCGCCATCATCCGACTGAAATTTGGAGGGTGCTAGTGTTCAGCGTATAATTTACCACGTATACTTTGAGTTCAATTCACCGATCTTATCGTGTCCATTGAATATCGTACTTAATTTGTAAAGTTTTTATCATGTTTTTGTGACAATAATCTTGCGTCTCTTAAATATCCTTAAATGGGCACTAGGTACGGTGTCTGAGGGGCCTATTCGGGGTTCACGAGGGACGAATGGCGCGGGGCGCGGGCGGCGGGCTTCAGCGCACTCGCGTTCAGAGATTGATGCAAGGCTTGAAACCGGTTAATAAAGGTTAAAACCGGTTTTCAGTAAAGGTTTCATTCGGAGCGAAACCAGAATGGGAACCATACTAAAACCTTAATAAACCGGTTTAATCCAGAGCGACACGCGCCCGCGTCGGCATTGCTTGAAGTTTGTTTTGTTTGAACTAAGCACATCACAACTTGTTAGTATTGTTCAGAGATTGATGCATTTATTTAAACGATTGCGTACTGTGGGCAAAGTTATTGGTAATTTCGCAGCTTTGCTCCTACTTATTTTACGTTTTTCAAGTGAAGCATGGGTCGTAAGAGAAAGGACAAAATTTATAGTTATTTTGATTACGAGAAAGAAAGAAATGTCTAAGCGAAGGATGCGGCGTAACATACGTTATACTGCTGGTAGAAATTTGATGGCACAAAATTGTCATAAATTTCGACCGGGTGGGTACCACCGTGCACATGTGCGTAAAACGCTTCATAGTAATTCAACCTCGGTTGGATTGCGTTCAGCAAGGGCAAAGCCGGGCAGAGGTGGTGGTAGTCGCAGCATAAGTGGGACCAGTGGGTCTTGGCGTAGTCTGGTGGGGAGGGCGCGGGGTGACCCGCCGAGCAGGGAGACCCCTAGAAACTGTGGTGCCGCGGGCCGCTCGCGGCATAGTACAGGGGCCCAACTGGGGCTAACCACCCTGGGAGGCTGCCAGGCCGCGCATAATCCTGATATGGTTCGTCGTGCCAGTTGGTGACCGGACGTGGTAACCCGGCGACCATATTCGGGGGAGGGGGGGCTTCGGCGCGTCGGGTCTCGCCATGCCTCACAACCACAAATAAAACCAATCTCCCGCGCTTTGTCACGCGGTGCTTTTCGACGACAATCACCTTTTTTTTCACGACTTCTCTTACCCCCTACCATGGCAGTACATATCAGAGATTATGGCAACACAGCGGCTCTTCATTCTCCCACTAGCTCGCTTTTTGAGGTGGAGTCCACTAACATCTGTAGGCTCCATCATACAAATCTCATCGCCGTCCACCAACAACTAGAGACGGCAAAATCAGCCATGCTCTTTCTGACGGAGACACAAATATGCCGCATGACATCACGACCTACCTGCTCTACCCCGGCTATGTTCCTAAGGAAAATTTCCGTGCCAAAGCCGGGGTGTGCGTGTTTGTTGTCGCCGTTTGCGCTGCCTTGAGGACCCATCTTTTTCTGTCATGTGGGTACACATAGACCATAGCTGTACGAGACAAATCTTTGTGTGTCTTTAACGTTCCCATATCGGAGATGCCGAGATAACTCGACTCTTTGAATATCTGAGTCAGGCGGCAAATAAGGCGAAGGAGCGGTTTCCGAACGCTGAATTGGTATTTTTGGGGGACTTTAACGCGCACCACGAGATCTGGTTGGCTCCGCCAAAACAGACCATGTGGGAAGAGCTGCCCACGCGTTTGCTCTGGCTCACAGCCTGACTCAACTGGTACACGAGGTCACTAGAATACCAAGAGGGTCGGGCCTAGCACCCTCTTTGTTAGACCTTCAGCTGACCAGCCACCCGGACCAGTACAAGTGGAATGGACTGCGTGACTATTTTGCGTCCATCCCTTGGGTTGAGCGCTGCTTTGAAGGTAAAGACCCAGAGCGGATGCCCAGCTCATAACACAGGTTGGTCAAGAACTAGTGGCGCATCACACGGGCAGCCGTAGCTGCTGGCTACTAGCTGAAGCCGTGCAAGCTAACTTCTGCCAATTTGGGTAAATAAACAGTAACACAATACAATATTTACTTAGCTAGTGTGAGTACTTATAAAGTAAAAAATACCTTCGCTATTATATATTCGTATCAGGCAAAGCAACGTCCGTGCAGTACTCGATATCCAGAAAGCCAGTGTTCCGGATGGTATACCAGCGGTGGTTCTTCAAAAATGTGCTGTACCGACTCTCCTACATTTCAAGTACAGTGCCAACTGCGTGGAAAGAGGCGAATGTACAGCCGATTCCCAAGAAGGGAGATCGCTCAGACCCAGCCAACTATCGACCCATAGCCGTCACCTCATGCGTCACCACACAGCACATGCGTCACCTAGAGGATCACTCCCTAATTAATGACCGGCAATAAGGTTTCAGGCCGAAACGGTCAACGGGTGATCTTCTGGCGTATATAACCCATCTTTGGGGTGAGGCTATGGATAAGCATGGTGTGTCACTGGCTATTAGCCTGGACATCACCAAAGCTTTCGATATAGTCTGGCACAAATCGCTTTTTTGCAAACTACCAGCCTTCGGTCTGCCTACAAGATTGTGCAATTGGGTTGCTAGCTTGCTGCCTGGGCGCCGTATTCGCGTTCTTTGTAATGGTCGAGCTTCGGAGTTACTGCAGGTAAATGCTGGTGTGCCGCAGGGGTCCGTCTTATCACCCACTCTCTTTCTTCTGCATATCAATGACATGCTGTCTACCGGCAGCGTCCATTGCTATGCAGACGATGGTGCTGTACACGAGAGTTACCACGGACATCCTGCGACCAAGCAGTCTGATATAACCGAAAAAAGGCAGCTTCTTGTCATTGTGCTTGACCGGATCCTCAATCACATTTCCCAATGGGGATCTGAGAACCTGGTCGAGTTCAATGCCAAGAAGACGCAGGTATGTGCGTATACAGCAAAGACATCTCCTTTCCTTCCTCATCCCACTCTTCAGAGCACGCCACTGCCATTACAGGATAACCTCAATATACTCGGAATGGATGTTCGCTGCAAACTGAACAACAAGTTACAAGACACAAATTCGCTCCTGCGTGGAATACCTACTGCTCGCATCTCTGGAATGGCTCCGCAAAGTACTTATTAGATGCTCTCGACAGGTTGCAGCGACGCACGCATTGCTCACGGCGATGGTACGATGCGCAAATGCTTGGGCTGCCGGCGCCTCCTTCTGCGAGCAGGTAATGCTCGAGAAGGAGACGGTGGAACGAGTTCGGAGAAGACTCCGGACCCGCACAGCCCGCGATGAGCGGAGGCGACTCGGACGTCGGAGGTCGCAGAATGACCTCCGTCCTCCATGAGCGCGGGCCTGGGGGTGACGGGTGGAGCCGCCTGTCACTCTAGCAGAAGCGAGCAAAGTGCGCCTCCCCATACCCGGGGGCTAGTTGGGGACACCGTGGTCCCTACACCCGGCGGGGGTCATCTCGAAGAGTCTGCCGGGGTGCGAGGGATATGTTGGCTACTACCTCACCTCCGGCAACTGAAGACCCAAAGACGGCGTGCGTTTTAGTCGGTTCGAGTCCGACATAACCTAACCAACCGGCGCACGATAAAAAAATGAATAGATGTGCAGCGACACGCGATCTGCATTATTGGGAGTCTTATTTTTATTTAATAATTACAGAAGTTGTGATTTAGTTATGTTCATTATATTTGATTGATAAAACTGTTCTTATTATATTTTTATAATTAAAATAAAAAGAATTTATTAAAAAAATTGTATTCAATTGAAAATGGGCCACGCATTAAGTCCACGCGACCGAAGCACGCACGACACTTTAGTGACTCCCTTCAGTACTCCTTTAAAAGTATCTCGAAGCACATTAGCCCTGCGCTTGAAAATTGAAATTTTGTACTACTAGTACAAAAATAATGTAGGCGCGAATATGATCCCCGCTCAGTCCAAATATTTGTATACATAAATACGACAATTGGCACTGCACTGGTCAGGTAGTGCCTCGAAGAGCACGTTGAGCTGCTGATCCCTGTTGTCATACGTACATCTTTAATAGTGGTTACTTGTAGTAGGACCCCAAAAATTCCAACAATTGGTCTAACTGCAGTACTTCGATATCACCAATTAGTTATGTGGCGTCCAGATTGCAATCGCTTTACAGAAATATCGAAGTTAGGCCGCGACGCAGTTAGACTGGAAAAATCAGGAGAGGACTAGGTATAACGCAAGGATGACGATTTTCATGAATTCCATGTAATATTCCATATCGCCGATAAATCATTATGATATATGCAGAGCATTATACGGAATTGATTTAAACATAGTTGGATGGAGGCGGGAACCGCGGGAATGTACATACAGTGTTTTGAACGTATACGGAGATATTCAGTGTGCAAGAAAGATTTAAGAGTGAACGGACGCACAATTCAGTTATTCGGAACCAATCTGAATTCAATAGTAGATGGATGTAATTTAGTTATTATAATCATAATGATATATGCATGGCATTATACGGAATTGATTCAAACATACATTCGGATGGAGGCGGTAATGTGCATGCAGTGTTTAGTAGGTATACGCAGGTATTCAGTGTGCAAGAAAGATTTAAGAGTGAACGGATGCACAAATTCAGCTAGAAATATTTAATTTGAATATCACCATTTAACGTTTAAATGAAATTTGACGTCGACTACTGATATGATACTGATTAAAACATCCTACATACGCATTGAAAACATTAAACATCTCACTACATTCAGTGGATGCCGCAGGGTGGTAGTTTGTAAAGACGCAAGAAGTCCTTCGCGATTTATATATATATATATATATATATATATATATAAACATAGAGAAGAGGTTTTTCTCTAAATGTATGTAGTAGGCGTACACTTCATTAAAGGAGACACCTTTATCTGTCTATTTAGGCTCCTTTATTAATTATTTTTTTATAAGTTTTAGGAAGGCTTACAGACTAATAACAATTTAATATAATACAGCTTATATAATTTAATATAATATACAATTTATTATTAAGCTGTAATATATTAAATTGTTATTAGTCTGTAAGCCTTCCTAAAACTTATAAAAAAATAATTAATAAAGGAGCCTAAATAGACAGATAAAGGTGTCTCCTTTAATGAAGTGTACGCCTACTACATACATTTAGAGAAAAACCTCTTCTCTATGTTTGTGGAAATATTTTTTATGTCACACAGGCAACGTTGTTTTGCGCTCAACATAGTACTAGGTACGTTTGTAACAAAAATGGGGTCACTTATAATAAATACACTAATGGACACAAATACTAAGTGACCAGTCAACTAATCGCGTAGCCTGAATTCACAGTAGACTGAGCTAACTCCAGAAGAGTAATATTCTAGTATGTAGGGAATATGCCTAATAATGGGAATACGTACATACTTAGTTAAGCAAACCCTGTCCGTATTGGAATCTATTTGAAGCACTGTAAAGTTATATTAATAGAAGCATTCTCCGAGCTTTGTCGTAAAAAGGTGAAGGTTGTTCCCGACTTAGTTAAGCGTGGGTTTGTAAAGATATGCGAGCTTTACGCCGGGTAAAAGTACGAAAAGTTAACTTATAACTTATAAGGTAGTATCTAAATGCTGCCTCGAAAGTTTGACATTCCATTGTGGTTAGCAATGAATGTGCAGCCATCTGATTAAATTAGATAGCCAGTTACTTGGTCGCCTAGGCTAAACCGTTCATTAAACATCCAATCAAATATTTAAAGAACAACTAGCTAAGCCCTTAAGCAAAAGTTACATTAATTCTCCTCATTAGTTGCTTTTGGGGTTAGGGTCACATTACAGTTACTTTTAAAACCAAAATGAGCCAATCTATACCAAAAAGAGGAGTAGAAAGCAAGCAGTCTCATTGAAATTTATCGAGCAAGATTTGCTAACACAGTTTATATTGCATAGACGCGTTATACGTATGGTATTGCGTATGTACAGTCTCCCTGTGACCACGGCTACTGAAAAGTACTTAACCAAAAAACTCAAACTTCTGGAATCGATACCAAATACTTTTATTTCAATGAATGATATTCACTTACGTACTTAATCTTCCAACAGAATCGAATTATGTTTTCTTCAGATATCTGATCTCAGTATGCTGCGATGTTTTAATTGCATTCGTAGATGCAGGTACGAGTATCTACACGTAACTAAGTTGTCCTTAGTCAAACGTTTAACTGACAAGACAATAAACGCGCCTAGTAGGTTCCGGTATTGGCTTAGCCACTAACATACAGGGGATTTTGTACTTGTTTGTCGTACGTATTAGTGGCAGAAGAAACGGAAAACCTGTTAAAATCTTGTTTCCAAGATTCTTGACCCGGAATAAGCTCTTGGTTTAAATAATGATAGTAAGCACCATGTAATACCCAGAAGATAATTACAGATGTTTTTGTAGTCAATTAACTACAAGGAAAAAGTATCTGTCATAGCTGTACCGTGAACTAACCCTAAATAGTCATGCTAAGTGCATTATTATGGTTAAGTAATTAATTATAAATATTAAACTTTCGTTACAAAAACGTTTTGCAATCGAGTCACGACGCTTATTGCTTGCAATCAAGCAACACTGACCTTATTGCTAAAGAAAAGAGTACGTATAACGCAACTTAATAACAACAGATAGCTACGTATTCTAATTACGGTAGACATATAATATTATGTACATATTTCAGTAATTAACTGGTCATTATGGCTATCTTTGCAGCAACATCGTTCATGCATGTGCGCCAATAATGTTTTACTATACCGAGGTCAATCAAATGGCCTATCGTAGGCTACTGCTGACTATAGGCCTCCCTGATGCTGGAAGACTGTGGCCACGCTGGTCAGTCGCGTTGGTATGGTACAGGGTTTTATTTCGGGTTTTCCGTCTCTCGCAGTGATATCGTCTGCGTATATTTCCGATCGTCGCCTCTAAGGACACGCTTTGAATGAGATGCAGTGGTAATATTCTTTCACCGTTACCATCCAGATGAGGTAAGGTGATTACTAGGCTGTTACTGAGGTCAATAGATAGAAATTAGAAAAAAAAGTATTGGACAAAGAACTTATATAACGGCAGCAGCGTATTGAGTAAGGTTTGGATTTGAGCTTGGAAGTGGTTCAAGGCCAGAAGTTTGAGTCACTCTACGGGGAGTAACTTTCTAACAATTTTATATAAGGAATGTATAATACAGGAAATTGAGGTTCGAATTTTCATAGGCATAGATCTGACACGGTCTACTAGATTAGCGGATCACAGTAATTGTAATGTAACGTAGGAGCTGACAACAGTCAGCCACTACAACTAAGTTAAATGGACTGTCTAAAATTCAAAATGATCAAATGCGAAAAAAAACAGAAAGTAAACATTTTTTTAAATATGAAACGCAGACTACTATTGCCAAAATAAGTATTGCATATAACTGATATGATATTATCGTCTACGTTAATGTGTTGTCTGACTTTAATTTGATGCATGAGTGCATTTTTACAGAGGTCACTGAATTTAAAATGGTAATTATAACCTAGTTAGTCTATGAATACCTTATCAAAATACAAAACTAGGTATAAGATCGTACTAGGTATTTATATTGTCTTACTGTACATTCTGTAGGTGTAGCGGTATTGGAACTATTCGAGTTCCTAGCTAATATTCCCAATCCAAAACAAAGTATGCATATGTTTCACACTCATGGTCTTGATGTTTGAGGAAAAAGAAAAGGATATCTCCAACGTCGGGTTGAAGTGATGATGTCAGCGAAATCTTTATCGGTTCAGGAGGATGCCACTGCAGTCATCTCAAAACATCTTCCCCAGTAACAGAAGTATCAGTCTATTTTGGCTTACCTCCTTCGTGTACATCCAATAAAATCGCCTTTATTCGAGTGCTCTCGCACCGTAAACAGTACAACTGCACTTACGGGTTACATTTGCTATTCATTAGATACTACCCTATATAGACAATCGTCTTACACCGGTGTACTCTATATGGGCCTAACGGCATGCATTCGGTGAACACACTTTTTGTTGGACCTTCGTAAGTGTTACGTAAATAAGTAAACATGGACATTTCTGGAGAAGGGGTCGATAAAGCTAACTTATCAACGTAACGTTTTATATAATCCAAGTGTGTATGAATAGTATATATATAGCGAATACATAAAGAACTACCAATTTGTGAAGAATGACGCGTGCATAGCCGACATTCGACACGCATTGCGATAGACAAGGAAATAACTTACAACAGGTGTATGAAACAACCTCACGCACATTACATCAGGACAAGAAAGTCTAGGAACACATTGAACTATGAGGCATTATCACTTTCCATTTTTACACTTACATTGTTTCGGTTGTGAGACGGCCGAATGGGAGCAGGGCGTACAGGTTGTGGGGGCACCTTCAGCTGCCGACGATCGAAGGATGAGGCATGATTGCCTGACCATCCCCAACGACCCGGCCCATTACTCCCATGTGGAAGAGAATACGATGACTGTGGTCTTAAATGTCTTGCATTCGGGCCAGCCAATATAGGTCCACTTGGTCCTACTTGTGGCATTGGACCTGCGGGTCCCTGGACATAGTGATAGTGGGGTGGATTTGACACTGCTGCCCCCCACATGGTATAAAACACTTCTTGAGTCACTCACAAACACAACACAAGATAGGATCACCTCATCACATCAATATTAACTACGCACTATCTGCAAACCACATTTTGGAGGCTTCACCTGACGTCTTATCTCCCTACGGAACGATAATTACCATGAGCCAATCGTCTTACTTCATAAATTATTTAAACTGTTGATAACGCGAACATTGCCAATCGGCTACCAGTTAGTAGCGAGTGATCCAGGCCACTGTACGCGATCGAAAGACAGCTTGAAAACATGAATGCCTCGAAAGCAACCGTCACCGGACGCAACCGAGACGCGTAGAGAATTAATTTAAGTTTGATGGACAATTGTTTCGTCTATAAAGGTAATGATCTAAAAACTGCTTTGATTGCTTTTTGCAGCATTAGAGTATAAACTTTGGAGTTAGTCAGTAATGTATAAACGGGCACTCGGGAAGTAAAACCAAAAACACAGCCAACGATTGCACTTGGTATATTAGATGTCACACCGGCTCATCACAGTCGGTAGCTCTAGGGTATTGTAAAACTTTATGGAGAAGCAACGATAACAATATTAAGAATTCACACAGTACACAATTATGCATAGATCAAGTGGACCGAAGAATACAACAGAAACCAATTGTCGAAAGATAAAGTTTACATCACTGAATAACAACATTCAATGGCAACTTTGATTCCAACAGCACTGCGGTCCTGGCGCACAAATAGTTTCCACACCAGCGGCTGCTAGAGAAATCTTTTTCCCGACACTACTGATCCATCGTGATGGATGGCGTGTGAGTTTTAACGCATTTGAATGTAGACTGGTTGCGTGCTGTAAGCGGTTGTCGAGCGTTCCACGCCGACCGTCCTGGCGATTGCATTATGATTTTTTCGCAAGGGACCGCGGGGGTGAAGCCAGGCGCGGGCGGCAAGCATAGCCAGCGAAGCGTGCAGCAGCGGCTGCTACGGTGGCTCAACGCAGCGAAACTCGCGGCCACACTTCATATACCTAGTCATCAGTGCATAAGTACTCATAGGTATTCAATACTACGACCATTTAGTTACTTGTTCGTAACCAGCAATCTACAAATTATGCAGCTGTCAGGAAAATCTGCATTTTAGCATCGACCTACATAGCAAAAGCGGAACCTGAGGTCTGACAGGTACTATTAGTGAAAAGTGAAAGATACTATATACTATAATGTATTTTTAGAAGTTAGAAAAATTTTACCCACGAGTAACTCGTTCAGATACTCATCAAATGTTGCCATTTATGATTCAAAAATATAGGCGATAAGTCAAAAGAGCGTTCCAGTTAGCGTGTGCGAAAGTCTGCAAGACAAAGGCGTTACAAAACTTTCGTTGGACACCGACAACGAGTGTCTGAATTTGGACACACAATAGCAACATTAGTATTCAGTGTGAGGACGGTGAAGCATGGCATCGCGTGGACTGCCGCGAGGAGTCACCGCCCTCATAGCCGTGCATTGAATACAGACCAATGTAAAGTAGAAGGAATTCCATGCGTTTACAGCAGCGCTACGCATTGCCATGAACGTTCGACATTAGGCAATGCGGCCCACATACATTATTTGGTTTACGGTCCGTTAGAACCTTTTGTAGGTCCTGCTATAGTTTGTGTAACTGTTTTATATGACAGCAAGAGTTTATTAAATATAATTATAATTAACGTTTGTACTAGAAACACCTCTTTCAGTGATACACATTTGTTTTCTACGATCAGGTTCACTTGAATATCTGATTGATCATTAAGTAAGGTCTGCATTAGCACCAAAGCGTATTATATTATTTACGGATACACTAATAAGGTCTTTGATAACCATGTGTAGATTAAAAAACAACAAGTAGATGAAAAAATCTATAATAATGACTAGGACAATGCTACTACGCGGTATGTATTTTGTGACCATAAATAGTGGAAAAGCACAAACGCACCCATTTGTCACCAACAGTATCAGTACGTTGAGTCACCAACGAATTTATGTACATACAAATAATAAATAATGCACAGGGACACAATAATGATTACTTTTTGAACGAAAACTACAAAACGTATGAGAGTCAAAGTAAAAAAAAACAAAATCCTTTTAAAATGAAACAGCAGCCTCGATACGCGGACCGCTCTAAATGAGATAAAAACTGGACGTGATACGCCTTACTAAATATATGTAGTATAAAATCTCTTTGAATGGAATCGCGTTAATTCTCTATATCAGTTGGACTCGTGAAGTAAGCAAGGTGAATGATAAGAAATATTATCGTGATACATCACATTCCTAACTCGAAGCTGTAAAGATAGATTGATAAAAGGACTGACTAAAATAACTATTTATACGTAGAATATTATGACAAAATTAAATCGCCTTGGAGATCAAGGTTATTTATTTACATAAATACATTGATCACAGCATAATTTAATGGCTGAATTTCTTTTGTCAATAAAATCATATAATTATCTGGAATAAGTAAATTAAATTTAAACCAGCATTTTTACCAACAGATCGGCGAGAGGAGATCGATCGTGAAAAACAAGTAACGAAGTATTAATGTGTGTATGGTAAATAGAGAAAAAAATATAGATATTATATATAATTTTAATAATTATAAATATGTAATACAATATCATACGAGAATGTGTACTAATATAGACTATAAACTATCTCTATTAAATTTTATCCTGATCTATTCAGTTTGCCCGTTAATGATTCAAAAAAATCATGTATAATTGTACACACAACCATTTGCACAGATTCTTCCTACTTAAAAGGTAATATTA
This sequence comes from Pelosia muscerda, assembly GCA_963691645.1. Taxonomy (NCBI): domain Eukaryota; kingdom Metazoa; phylum Arthropoda; class Insecta; order Lepidoptera; family Erebidae; genus Pelosia; species Pelosia muscerda. Next base: position 5,692,219 of record OY829100.1, read on the forward strand.
TGATAAAGTTTCTTTGTAGATAGAATATATACTATATATTTTCAGTATGATAGCAAACTTTTAATCTTCAGTCAAATTCACTATCGATGTTAATATTCAGCACGCACTCATCTTTACTAAAAATCAAGGATTTTAAACAAAGATATATAATAAGAGTTAGTTTGTTTTACACAGATACTAACGGAACTAGTTTGGAAACATTCAGGTCATAAATCGCCTAAAAGCGTTAGTAGCAAAGTTTATAGCTGTGAGTTCGTTCTCACTACGATAAACTAGGGATTTGTATAGAAACCGAAGTTTCAAGATACGTCTTACGTCTTAGAGTAAATTTAATAATTTAAATAGGTATGACGTACTGTAGCGGTTTACATTTGTCAGAAAAACCAATACAATCTTAAAAGTTTACCTGAATGTTCCATTTTAAGAAAGCTTCTGCAAATGTACCGTCTTTTGCCGCAGGAAAATATTTACGTCTAAAAGTAGGTTAGAAGAATGACCACAGATTACCTAAATAGTGTTTAATAATGATAAGCCGTGCCCTTTAAACCAGATTATGTGTAATAGCAAATGAAGTAATAATAGCAAATAGGGGTTCCGATAAATCAGTTCATAACAACCACATTTACAGCAACTTTTAAACGCATATTAATGGTAACTAATCTACTTATTCATCAGTAAAGTCGAGTTAACACCCTCTAACATCATTTAATCAGGCATATAGGGTAAACCACCCAATTATTGGCACTTTAAGGGTGAACTTCGTGTCGGTCTAAAAAGAAACTACCATAAAATCTTATTTACAAAAGCTACTAAACAAAACATGTCATAGAATTAAAGAAAATGCTTTAATCTTTGTTTTTATAATCATTTTTATGTGATTGAATAGTATTAAATAACAATTTTATACTTAAATCCGAAAGACTATAGAAAATCCTATTATTGGCACAGAAGATATCAATATTGGCATTTACTCGTCTAATTATTGGCACGTCGTTAAAGCCTAGGAAACCTATGATTAAAAACATAAAATTTGCCTACCTTGGTATAGGTACCTACTTAGGATATAATTGGACGTAGTTATGCAGAAACGTTCCAATCCACAGGTCGGCCAAAAAAGGAGATATTACGATCAATCTACGTTTTTTGACATCCTGCATCGTCCTAAAAGACAAAAATCCTTGTTTATGGCATATTTCCGGAGATAATTTTGACACAAACGTTCCAACCCACACCTCGAGCTCTTTTAAAATTTAACAAAACGTTATATGCTAATTGAAACATTTCAAATTTTAAAGATTTATAAATATTTACCAATACAAAATGTTACAAAAATCTTGGAATGTTTAACTTAAGTATCTTTCGGGAGATATTTTTTGTATAAATGTTTCACACATAGTTGGAACGTTTCTACTTTTATAAATTTTCAAATTAAAAATGTTTCAGAATGTATGGAACCTTTTGTTACTAGCTAAAATGAACGTAGTGAAGAAGAAACGTTTCAATCCACAGAATCACTAAAATTAAGTTAATGTGGCCAGTCTACCTTTTTAATACCCTGAGTATTATAACAAATAAAATTCAATGTGTATGCCTTAATATCCGGAAATAATTATGAAAAAAAAATGTTGAATCTACACTTCGCGCTTTTTTAAATCTATCAAAACATCATAGGCCAACTGAAACATTTTAAATTTTTAGGATTCGGTAACATTTCCTAATATAAAGTGTCACAAAAATCTTGAAATGTTTTATTCAAGTCTATTTGAACACTGTCATTTGTAATAAATGTTTCACATATTATAGTTGGAACGTTTCTACTTTTATAAATTTTCGAATTATAAATGTTTCAAAACTTATGGTACCTTTAGTTTCTGACAAAAATAGAATTCACATAGTATTTATAATGTTTCAAGACGTTTTATTGCAAGGTACATAGCTAAAATTTTACTGTAATCAGATCTAAAGAGTAGTTATAAACACTAAATCTGAAATAATAATATTTTTTTTAAATCTTTTGTCTCCATAAAAATTCTTAATTCAAAAGTCCTTCGAAACTAATTACTATGACAAACATAAAAACGAAAAACGTATTGTAAATGAGCACGAAATTAATTAAATTGATCTAATTCAATTAAACGGATCTGGCAACACTTACGTACGTGTGCGAGCGAGACAGATTTACTTTTTCAAATGAAGACGTCCGTTATTTTATTACTGTCAAACGGTCTGTACTTCGTCAAAGGTGCTACAGTTTTGATAACGTTTGAGCGTGTTTTGTTTGTGTTAACCACGTTATTTTGTTTAAAACACACGTTTGTGAACAGTGATAATAAGAACTACGAGCAGCAGCAATGGAATTCAATGAAAATGTAAGTAACTTTTGTTTCAACAAAATTTGTATGCAATTATACTTATTTGATTATTTCTTACAAAAATAGCGTAAGTTTTGTTATGTTAGATAACTAGGGTATCGATGAATGTATTGATGTACTCCTATTCTATTCTATGTTAGGTCTCCCCTAACATGCGCCACATTTGTGGCACCGTTTTAGGAGGTTTTTGATCTACCATACCACGCTGGCTAGACGGGTTTGTATAGGATTAGTGGTCAACCATATACACGGCAAATCGCATGGGGTGTTTTATCTCGACTCTGGCTCACGATCCCAACTCACCTTATTATACCTTAGCCATTAAAATTAGACTACTTCAAACTATTGAAAATCGCTAATTTAATATTCATTTTATTTATTGCAGACATTAGAAGAGTTATTGGCTAAAAGACATAAATTAGTAGATCTCAGAAACAAATTGACCTCTCAAGGGCTTATGATGCAAGCAGCGGACTCCAGAGGTACCTAAGTTTTATAATATATAATAAATACATTTACGTTTTCTAAAAACATACGAGTAGAAAACATTTTTAACTTTAATTAATTTCATTGTATCACAATAATTTTATAGGTCAACCCAAATCTGTTACACGTTCAAGAGGAGCGAATAACTACGGAAGGGTAAAAGCGTGACGTATCGAATTTTAGTTATGGTTGTTACAAAATGCGAATAATTTCTTCTGCATGTATTGTGTTGTTATGTTGTCCATGTACTTGGTTAGGGTGCTTTGTTATGAACTGCTTTGATACAAGTTTGTTTCAAGTCTCGGAAGATTACTAACTTAAATATGTGCACAATTTATAATATTCATTTCCTTAATAAGTACATTAACCTTCTCAATATTTTAAATGAGTTAGTAACTCTGCCTGTCTGCACGTTCTCACTCAATGAAGCCTAAACCACTTCATAAATTTGTTTGAGATTTGGTATAGAGATAGCTTAGAGTCTGAGAAGGACACAGCAAAATTCATGCATGTTTTTATTTTCAGGTGAATCCAATCCAGTTACACCATATTCAATCGCACAACCTTCAATATCTCCACCCCCCTTTTCTCCGCTTACTCCATTAATTGCAACTAATAGAGAAAACGATGATGTTCAATTACAAGGTAAAATTATTATTCTGATTAGGTATTAGGTATATGTTAAGACATTCATCGCTAAATGCATCTTGCTCACCTGTGTGTGTGTCGTACGAGGCAACTAATCATTGTATAACTACCTAGGTACCTACTTTCTTCAGCATAACGACTCTTAATAACTCAGCCACGTCATAAAAATACCTCAAAGTGGTAAACTTTTATTAATAGCTTATTGCACAGGGATTTAACTACATACCAACAAGGGTTTTACTGGTTTACTATTTATTTTCATCTTCCCAAATCATAGATGGTGACGGTACTTCTCTTGTTGTTTTAGATGAGCGGAATTCTGGCATTTTATTGTCAGAAATACCTAATAATTTTTCACCATCTTTATTGTCAACAACGATAAACAATGGTACTCCATCATCACCTCTTCGAGTAATGACCCCGGAGACGCAACAGATTTTTAATATTTTGACAGAGTGTGGAACATTGAATGACAATATCGTAGATGAACCTGCTGATTGCGATAGCGATGATAGTGTTGTGGATCCAAATTATATTTTACCTAGCCTGCCAACCCATATAGATGAGTCAAATACTTCGTGTTCGTCTGTTGATGGTAATGATAATAATGAGATGACTGAGAATATTAATAATTTAGCAACTAATGAAAACCTCATAAATAACGAAAATCCAACACTTGTTAGTGAAGACATAATAGAATATACCGGTAGACCAAAAAGAGGCCGTAAGCGAGTTAATCCTCAGCTCAGAGCCGAAAGAAAATATAATAAATACAACAACTTGGAGTATACCACATATAAAAACAAAAAGATACCACCGAAAGCTTTTAAGGATTACCAATGTACATGTATCAAGAATTGCGCTAGTTTGGTTCCAATAGAGAAAAGGAAAGAAGAGTTTATAAAATTTGTTCAACTGGGCTCCTTCAATGCACAGTGTTTATATATAGGATCGTGTGTTAAGGAAGAAAATAAAAAACGCAGTTACACCATGACTAATGTTCCTATAGAAAGAAAAAAACCAAGACAATTTGCCCGTGTGTATTCATTGAGCGGTATAAAGGTATGCCGTGGTATGTTTTTAAATACTTTGCAAATCACCACTCAAAAAGTAACCATTGCATTAAAAAAAATTAGGGGTGGTGGACCGATATTGGATGCTAGAGGATTGAACTGCAACAGGCGCAAGTTGTCTGATGAGGATTTTAACTTCATTGTAGAGACTATTTCAAAACTACCTAAATACGAGTCACACTATAGACGTGACAGGAACAGCGACGCGTTATATTTACAGTCCGGAATGACTTTAGCAAAAATATATCAAATATACCAGCATGAGTTTACAGAAAGATATGGCGCAGAGCGTCAATGCGCTTCCTTCGCATCCTTGAAACACATTTTCTACTCAAAATTTAATTTGAAGTGTAAACCACTAAAAAAAGATACATGCAACAAATGCGATGCCTTTACTGTAAATATACAAAATGCCAGGAACCTAGAAGAAAAAGAAAGAGCACAGAAGGAGAAGACAGAACATATAGAAAAAGCTGAAAACATGAGAAACCGAATGAACGCAGATTTTCAAGAAGCACGTAACTCAACTACCGTCGAATGCTTGACCTTTGATTTGGAGAAGACTCTGCCGCTGCCCCGAATTCCAACAAACATTGTTTTCTATAAAAGGCAACTATGGGTCTACAATAGTGGAATCCATAGTGCCTCCGATGACATCGGTCATTGTTACGTGTGGGTAGAGGGAGAAGCGGGAAGAGGTGCGCAGGAAGTAGGATCGTGCCTTATAAATTTTATTAAAAATAAACTACGTCCCACCGTAGAACACCTGATCCTATGGAGTGACTGCTGCGGTGGGCAAAACAGAAATATTAAATTAGTTTTGATGCTGAAAGCTATATTGTCATCCCATCCAACTTTGCAGGACATTTCAATGCGTTTTCTAGAGTCGGGGCATACCTTTCTACCCAACGACACAGATTTTTCAAAAATTGAAACGGCACTCAAACATCAGCAACGTATTTATACAGCCGAGGAATACATTGACATAATGGAAAAATGTAAAAAACAGAAACCTTTGAAAGTCCAAAGAATGCTGAAGACAGATTTTTATAGCTGCGCAAAGGTAGAAAAAAATATAACTAATCGGAAGAAGTTTACTGATAAAAGCAAGGTAAATTGGCTGATGACCAAGGAAATAAAAATTCAAAAAGATGATATATATTCTATTTACATGAGGACCTCGTTTGATGAAGACTTTAAAGCACTTAATATACAAAAAAAATTCAAGGGAGAAGTACAAAAAATTACAGATTCTGATTTAATCCTGCTGTGGCCTGATGGAAAGCCAATTGCCCCAGCGAAACTTATAGACCTGCAGTCAATGTATCAATACATTCCCGAGTACTGTCTCAACTTTTATAGAAGTTTGAAGAGTTCGGACGATATTTTAGATGATGTAGATGGATTTGGGGGAGAGCCCGATTTTGAGATAGAAGAGGATGAATAAAGAGCTAGAAGCAATTACCTTTAGGGTATTAGAATGGTGAAGTACTTTTTATTTTGGGATTTTTTAATAAACTTTTAGCTATTATTTGGTATTTTTATTTAAAATAAGAGACGGATTTTAATCCTAATATGTTTTGAAACGTTTTATAACGCAAATTTTTAATTTAGCAAAAATGTTCCTATCCCAATAATCCATTTTTTTTCTTGTTTTAATAGTAAGGAGCCAAAAATTAGGTAACTAATCAACTAATATTTATATTTTCTAAAATAAAACTCACAGTATTCGTTGTTACCACCTTTAATAAAAAACTGTACAACGAAAACACGAAATTTAGTTTTTCTCAAATTCGACATGCTGTGGGTTGGAACGTATCTGCATAACTAGGTCCAATTAAAACACTGTTTATATGTTCTGCTTTTATTTAGGGATGTTATATAGGTACCATAAAGTTTCATAAAAATATCAAAAATACATGTATAGGTACTAACAATCACGTTTTCTTATTCTAAGTATTCGTTTTGGTAATTTCACTTTATCAATACTTAAATTGAGATATTTTAACTTTAATATATTAATCAGTCTGATTAAGTTTCTACATAACTTAATAATCTCCCTACCTATCTTTGTATTTTATCTAGGTAGTTCGCAGTCGTAAATCTTAAAAACTAACATTTTAACCAATCTTAATCATCGGTTAACATCTTCTCAATTTCAGTAATGCTTAACTTTTTGTTAGCTACGAGGGGAGGTCCAAAAGTTCGTGGAATGACAGGGTTTTAATAAAATAAAACAATAAATCTATTTTTCTTTTCAATATAATCACCCTTAAGGTGAATACATTTATTAGATCTGTGAATTAATTTTTCTAAACCATCATAAAAATATTTTTTATCTTTTGCCTCAAAATGAGCTAAAATTGCCTCCTTGACCTCATTATCGTCGGAAAATTTCCTTCCCCTTAAGTCTTTTTTTAAATTGGGGAACAAGTAAAAATCACTAGGGGCCAGATCTGGACTGTAGGGTGGGTGAACTAGTGATTCGAAGCCATGCTCATTCAGAGCAGCCATTGCCACTCGGCTCTTGTGAACCGGTGCATTGTCTTGCAAGAGCAACACTCCCTTGGTCAACTTTCCTCGTCGTTTTTCTTTGATAGCCTCCTTTAATTTCTCTAGTATCGTCGCGTAATATTCGCCGGTTATGGTCTTTCCCTTTTCTTTGTAATCAATCAATAGTATCCCGTCACAATCCCAAAAAATAGTTGCCATCAACTTTCCAGCCGACTCCGACACTTTGAATTTCTTTGGCGGTGGTGTTCCCTTTTTATGCCATTGCATGGACTCCTGTTTAGACTCAGGCTCAAAGTGATGAACCCATGTCTCATCTCCGGTAACAATGCGCTTCAAAATCAGTGCAGGATCGTCTCCACACAACTCCAAAAACTGTTTAGACGCATCGACGCGCTGCTGCTTCTGAAGCGGCGTGAGCATTCTCGGTACCCATCTTGTACTAACTTTTGTCATACCCAGATGGTCATGTAGGATTCGCAGAATGGTGGTATCTGATACTCCAACTAATGCAGATAATTGTTTCTTCTTCAAACGGGTATCGTCCAGTACCAGATTTTCCACATTTTCCACAATGTCTGAGGTGGTGGCCTCAACTGGCCTGCCTGAGCGGGGGTCATCTTCAATCGACTCCCGACCACGTTTAAAAAGACTATGCCATTTGTAATAATATTGGCACTGATGCCAATAAAAGGATTTTGATAAATTTATTGTTCCAAATGTTGGCACATGAAATAAATAAAATATGATTAAAATATTAAAGAAATAATCTTTGAATCTACTAATTAGAGGTGTAATTAAGTATATAAAATGATTTCGAACATATCAATGAGCCGAAAACCTGTGATATACTATGATTATTAAAGCTCTCACCTTAAGAAAAAACCAAAATAGCAGCTCAAAATCACTAGCACAAAATGTCAGCTGATGTTTCTAAATCGCCATAATGGGTATTGGAACAGTGTTGCCAATTCCCAACAGAAAAATAATACTATTTTATTTTTTAAGGCATACTAAACTTGAATAATCTAGGGTTTCCTTATTTTTTTGTACTAAACTCTAAAGTGCCAATAATTGGAGTAGTGCTAACGATTGGATGGATTACCCTAATTAGTTACACAACAGCAAAGTTATGTCATGCCTTGTCAATGACCTTTTCACAGAGCTTATGACATTGATTTGACTTGACAAGCAACTACCGTTTTCCTATTATCGGCAGTGTGAACCGTCATAGATGTAGATGTACAAAACATCCCATTTGCGTCACATCGGAAACGCATTAGGTGAACCGCCGACGCTGTTTGAGCGCAATATCCGACCGGTACTGCCAATGTACCGGTATTACTGCACAACTTCAACATCAAGTTTAAATGTCAAGTATTGGAACTGATGAAGTACTACATTCATTGAAACTCACGGTATATCGATCTTAACAACGAAAATCAAATTATGTATTTATAATTGTAATTATAGTATGTATGCAAAAACAGAAATGTCGTGCTACAGATTCAAGTAGAATTTCATGTCGACCAATACGATCCGATCGAAGTCTCTGATTGAGAATAGATCGAGGATAATTTTAAACAGACAAATATTGCGAAAATTGAGTCATGAAATTCAGTAGTATAATGTACATAGTAGTTTAAGATAGAATAACTATTTATTTTAAAATACGAAACCACCGCACACCCGACAGTTGGAGCGTGTTTTGCTAGCCTTATACAGCAGAGAGGTAAACTAACGGTGGAAATCAATAAAGACCTCAATACGAGAGCCTCTCGAGATTCCAACTGGTACCTTTGAAATAACTAGTCTCTTCTATTTTTCAAATGATTCGATGAATTTAGATCAAAATTAGAAATTGATCACTGACCATAGGACGACCTCGCCGCCCAAAAAGTGTATGTAAGAACAGTCGCGGTTTAGATCACGATTAGATCGAAGTTCTCTCTCATAAATACGAAATACGCACTATTTTTTAACTCAAGACTACGACTAGGTACTAAATCTCATCATCTCATCGCATCTCGCATTCATACACGATGCCACTACCTAATGTATACATTGATATCTGATCTGACAACTGAAACCGTCCTGTGAGTATTTAGATTAAGATAGATTTACAATTATTTTTTATAACGATTAACCACATCTTCGTCTTTCGGTAATTTACAACTAACATGGAAGCCTTGTGATGTGAACTAAGTCCTTTCACAAATTAGGTATATTTTCATGCGAATTTGTAGTTATATTATATTAATTTGCGTACCAATAAGTGTACAGGAATATCGTGTTTCTATAGTTTTATTACACTACTCTACAGTTTAATCGTATGTGGGGTGTGAACGTATCTACGGCGTCGTCAGTTTATATTTCCCGGCGGTACATTAACACTGAAATAGTGTCAGTGTTTATTACAGTTTTATAGTCCTGTCAACGATGGTTCAAATGGTCACGCTTTTACTATGTTCTAGTTAAGTTACTGGCAAAATCTACCCGATTTTGATTAGAAGGTTTAGTTCGGATAGAAAATAGAAAGGTTCGAAGGGGTTACAGTGATAAACTAACGAAGGGGACGAAGGGAACTGATCAAGCGTATATGAATTCTTAATTTAAGATTTTAGAGTTCACGAATTTACTTATAACTACTCTATTTTCACATCTTTTTCAGGAATTATAAAAAAATACTAAATGGTACATAGATTTGACAACCACTGTGGCGTGGCGGTAGCGAATGCAATTGCTACGCAAGAGCCGCGGGTTCGAACCCCACTCAGTGTAAATATTAGTCTCTAATACTCCTGCAAAATGTATGTCCAATAAAGTTTTCACCAATTCGCGCTATCTCGTCTAAGTAGTCAATTTATTCAATGTATAAACCATGTCTAGTAAATGCAGTAGGTATATGCATGGACGCCAATGGTCCGCATAGAGCATTTCCACATGCTATGGACTGAAAAAAGAAAATCAGTACTTAAACACTACATATATTATATATTGCATTACTGGTTCTAGTAAAATAATATTATTATATTACAATAGTATTGCAATGTGTTCAAGGAAAAAGTCCGATTACGCTAGGGAATTAAAACGCAATTCCCTAGCGTAATCAGACTTTTTCGTAATCGTAAAACGTTTACATACTTGAGGGCTCGAGTATCAATAAACAAGTACTATTACACATATTATATAACTGCGTGCCCGCAGCTATATGCCTGTGTAAGACATTTATTTGCTAAGTTTTCATCTTTACTTTCCGTAGAAAATTTCTACAAAGTAATATTAGAAAACTTATAAGAAAAGATGAAAGAAATAAAGATTTCTCAAATTACGACGTGACCAAGGGAAGTATTGTTTTATTTATATATGTAGAGATTGATTTGCAATATAAAACAACCATAATAATAAACAGAGGGGTCCGTAGAGAACTACATGTTTAATATTGTGTAGTTGTTGAGTTACATTATTATGTGAAATGAAAATGAAGTTGAGCGGCTTTTCAAATGCTATTAGGTAGCACCCTCTTTATGAAAGTTATACTTAAGGTCATGCATGATAAATACATGATCATCTTAGGGTAGTACCCGGATGGCTGCATTCGAAGATTTCACCAAGACCGGTGGCCTATTACTATTTGTCTTTTTGATGTAGCTAATACTTCCAACCCAACTTAGATACTTGACAGCTAAGCCTGGAAAGTGTTCGTGGTATGAGAGTTGCCTTCTTGCTCTCTACTAGCTCACTGATTACATTCTGTAATTCATTCAGCTTCCTCTATCTTTGACCTTTTGACCTTTTATTTATAGTTAATATTCAGATTGGCTTCATCACTGTTCGTAACAAAGAGTTCTTTCTACCTGTCAAAAAAGGGCATACCGAGTAGCAAGTTGTGTGCAAACATCACGTTTTCATTATAAAACTTTATGCCTTTACAGTGAAACCAGAACCTGTTCTATATTATGTCTGCGTGAGTGTATTGTGTGTATGCGGATACATACACAGCTTTAAATCATACTATAATAATAAAGACATTATTGTTCCTTGTTTACGTTGCTGTAGGTTGTGATTCCATTTCCCGTCCTACTGGTACCGTTAGAAAAGTATATGGTTACAGACGTGTATGGCACTCTTTTAATAAAGGAACTTCACTTAGCGTGTAATTAGTACAATTGAGGCGTAATATAGAAGTTGTAAGTTACATAACAACATCAAATATTTTTTAGAGATAAGGTGGAAAATATGCTTGGTAAGCCAGAACGTTCTTTGTTATAAATTTAAGAAATTGTTACAAATTTTATCAATTTTATCTCCAAGTTCGCGGTAGATCTAAATGTATCAGCACTAAGTAAAACGTCGGTTTCATCTATTATTAAAAGCTTACCGCGATGTTATCGAGATGTAGATGTAGGCTGTGATAGTTGTAGGCGCCTAAATTGTTTACAGTATGTAGTTGGAACGACACCATCAAATGAATCTACAATGAACTAGGTAACTATGTTGTTTCACTTCCCATAAATATTTTAACTCTCACAAGCGTTTTAACAAAAAGTAATAACACATTCAACATTAGTAAAGCCTTTTTTGTGTGAAAAGTAAGATAGAGAAAGTTTATAGTCTTGAAAATGGAATAGAGTAGTTTAATCCCAACCAAAACATTCTTATAAAGTAATGCCAATACGAGTCTATACCACACTGTTTGTACTTCAAAGAAAATAAAATTATAACTACATTATAACAAAGTACATTGATCTACCAAGTGTTAAATACAATGCCATATTTTAAATTTTACATACTATAATTTTCGTTGACGTTCAGTTTGAAAGGATAAAAGTTTATTTATGTTTATTACCATGATTTATCTGCCCACAAATATTCGCAAAATATTAAGATAAGCAAGTATGTAAATTATATTAAACGGTGGCTTTAATCTGAGTAGCCTTTAATTGCGAACTTTAATAAATTGCAGAACATTAATAATAGGCAGTAAGACATAATAACGGTGCATTCAAAAGATTATTAATTTTCTTTGTGCATATCTTTATAACAAAACTTTCTTCGAATCACTACTAAGTAGATGTCTATCAACATAATATTTTAGCGACCATTTCTCACTTCGATAACGTTAATGCCAACGATTTAATTACACCGGAATGTTGTTGGTCGACGTAGTTATGTACAGACCTTTCTTGCACGACGCACGATACTGTATAACGATTTTTATTAACAACGTTTTTACTGAGTATTACCAACCTTTTATTCCCTACAGAGGACATCTGTTCTTAGCAGTACTTATTAATTAATGTCGACTTTATTTGAGAAAACATTAAAATTGCATTGATAGCGCGATCGGTAACGATGGTTCTATTTTGTTTAACTTGCCTTCACTAACCTTATGAATATTTCCATAATCTAGTCGCAATTATCTAAACTAATGTAACAGTCACAGAACGTTATAAACAATGAGTGCTCAATAATGGAATATCATCAGAGTAAAGACGTTCATAGTAACGTTGTCACAAGTTGAGATTTCGAGCATGTTGTTTTTACAGAGAGGTTTTGTTATGTAACTAAAACGACATTGATGTCATTGTTAACTTTACGAATCCATGTACTATGAAATTACCAATTAGGTATGTATTGGTAATACTAATAACCATTAAGGCACGTGTGTTTTCCTCTTGACTATAGAATTTTATTCTACACCATAATATATTCATTTGGTCATGTTATTTTACATTTTCTCGCTTGGTATAGACAGATATATAAATAAGCTGGACGCAATTTTGGAAAGCGCTTCAACCGCGACTAGAGCTAACGGTCACGCAACATTAAATCAACGATTAGAATGAACTCAATCGGAATTAACGATTACTAAATATGGCTGTATACGTTACTCGCATCGAGTAATTTCACTTTGAGAACGTATATCTATGTATTTCGAATAGTATAAAATTTTTTGTTGCACGCTCAGTTGATGTGTACGCATAGACTTATAACGCATATTTCTTGCGTTATATTTCTATGCGTGTACGTTTATATTAGCAATAGGACAAGTATATCCTGAAATATATAAATGTAAAAATAAAACTCTCGTAAAATTTGAATTGTTTAGGTACACAAATTTTTCATGAATTACCTACCGATTATACACGGATGTGGAATTAGTCAATGTAATGTTTCTTCAAGGCGAGCTGACAGTGTAGCACGTAGGTCTAACTGAGAACGTAATTAGCACGTATTTACAGTCGTATAGTAAATACGTAACATATTGTAATGTGAGATATAATATACCTACGCAAACGATGTTATGAAATAGTGTTCTCATGAGGATCATGAGGATAACCAATGAGAACCAAAAATCTCTAATGAGACATCACGAAATCATTGCTCAAGAATACTCATGATTCTAAAAGTTAACGGAAATCCTACATTCCCTAATATGTAGTTCAATTAAGATTTTAGAGGGCAAACTTTTTTTCGCTTTTTTCCTTCTCATGGTGTAATAGGTACATATTACATTAGTAATTACTATTTCTTGCTATAGTAACTGGTTGGGCATCGCGTGATTGACACCAAACTAATGATATCTAAGGCCAAGGTCGTATCCACACGCAAATACAATCAATGTTGGTTCTCTTAGGATGTCTGGAAATCAATTAGTAGGTACCTACTTACGATACAACCGGACGTTTTCATTGTCCGTAATCTTGCAATTACTGTCCTCATATGAGAAAATTATGTTTTCCTTGTGATATTTCTTAGCACAGTATTTATGAGAGTATGCCATTGATATTCAAGTTTAAGTAAATGCATTAGCATTTAATAATAGGTATGTTTATGTGACATTAGTCATGCCAAAGCGATTTAATAAGTATGGTAAGTTGTACATTACAATATTTATGAACTTGAAGAAAAACAAACAATTCATTTGCAAAGTCAATGTATTAAAACATTTTTTACTAAAATATTTAAGTATGTAAATATGCTTTCGTGACCAGGAAATTATATTTTTGGTAAATAACTACTAGCAATGTGACAGATTAGCTTTAGTTTTCGTTCTATTTAGCGTCATGATGGTAGTGTTCAAATCGACGTAAGGATTGCAAGCCCCAATTATGAACAACTTTATAACAGTAGCTAAATTTGGTTTGCCAATGAAAAAGTAAAGGAGATTTTGGATTCATATATGAAAACATTAAATTGAATAACAACATCAACATAATTGTACGCACCATAAAGACCTCGTTTAAACCTGACTTATAACGGGCTGATTCGACCTCCGAACATCGTGTGCCACTTGCTTACATTTTAGTTTGTAAGGAAATTGCGCTACTAATGATTTATAGATGAACGCTTTTATGGTATCATGGCGAACTCATCGAATGCCGAGATTGGGTTGATCTAACTACGAACACAATAATATAAGTGTAAATTTGCTCAAATGTTACCACGATAGTACTCGTAATAAATCGGAGAATGAATGTGCGGTTTTTACGAAAGATACATAATAGACATTTTTATGAACCTTAATATTTTTAAGTACTCGCAAGACAAGGAAAGGGTGTAATAAAATAGGAGTGCGGTAAGCAAATTGGCGGTCGTTGGTGATCAGCGCTGATGCGCTCTTTGGAATGTAATATTTCAACAAGAAACTGAGTACTTAATCATTCTTGTTACTTGTTTAAAGATATCAGTTAAAGTGATTCAAAAAATGGAGGTAACATATCCTTTTTTTGGATCTCTTTCTTTCAGAATCATTATGAAGTTGATAAGGTACCCAAATCTAATTAAAAAAAGAAAATTTTATCATATAAATAGATAAATATTCTAATATTCTGGGACATTTTACACAACGCCACCTAGACCCATAGGTAAGCATTGTTTAACTGGCTTGTGTTATAGGTTCTAGTATGCAGATAAACATACTTAGATACCTACTTTTTTGGAATACATTTAACATGCAGCTTCCTGCGTAGCAGCTGCGTTCAAATTTATGATATAAATGAAGCCATAGGCGCTATAGATTCAAAAAAATTAGTGTTTAAATACCATCAGAATGACTGTCAACGTATACTGTACTAACACACTTATGACTCGAAAAAAAGTAAATCTAGCATAATCTTGTGAAGATAGATGAGATAGGACGAGCTGCCTTGTGATTGGCAAGATCATTAACTGCTGGTGAGACCCATTTGATTACATATTATCAACCGCTCGACCACTGCTAACATAAATTTGATACAAACTAGCAGTTGCTGTTAATACGTTTCCGTTATTGAATAATGTAGTTAGTGACTAGTGATATAAAAAAGTACATTATGAGAAAATATAATGAAGAAGAAATAAAGCTGATATGGAAAATTGCCAATACTTTACTACTGAACAGGATTTGTCAGTGCCTAATTGCAACTGTAGAGTAGTAGAACCTAATAGAAATGTATCTGCATATTATCAATAATAATAATAATTTGCTTGTCTACTTTCTTTTGATCTTATCACTATTATAACTTTGATTGATATTGATGCATCCAGCACACCGCCCATTCCGATAACGCTAAAAATATATCCCCTCAACGTACAACAGAGATCACTAAAACTGTTTAGTACAGTAGTTAAACAACGTAACCAGAAGTATTTACCAGCCAGGCGCTATTCACTAACCTAGCAGGTTATCAATATTGATGGACCAGCGTCGACTGTCTCGAATGAATATTTAAAGTTCACGTCGGTATTACGCCATGGTGTCACTTCTTAGACACGTTCCTTGGCTAGGCCACTAATATAATTACCATAAATTAAAATTACAATGTCAATTTTGGGAAAATAACGAACGGCGTGGCAGTGACATTACTTGTAAATTTCAACATATTTAATTATTATGCAGACTAAAGAATAACCTAAACTTGGTAAGCTTATGCTAAGTTAGCTTGGTACGGAATATGATAACTGTGATAGGTACCATTATGGAAAGAAGAGGATCAGTATTCTTCTGTCTTGTGCAAAATAAACAAGTGAAATTTTATGATTTGTGGTGCAGGATAGCACAAACCATTTGCGGGCGTGAGGCAAGGACCGTCATCTTAGCAGGAAAACATGTTCCTCATTTAACTAAACGAGAATATGGGGATAGCTAGTTTTAGAAAGAACTGATTTATAGCTGAGTTCACGATTTCCCATCCTAATTCAGATCGAAGTTCCTAGACGTAGAGACATACACAATTGCGAGGAGCGAGGAAGCCATAATGTGATTTTACTCGGTTATATTTCAATATAATTGCTTTACCGTTCAAGGTGGCAACGTTTCTCTTGAATAGTTTCCATATGCAAATAACAAAAAACAGTAAGAAGCAGTTGTTCTAAGGCAGGAATTCCATTATAATCAAACGATATAAAAACAGTGTAATTATTGTATTTTAATATGCAGCAAGAAACGATGAAGTGATCAATGTTATTATAGTGTAATTATTTTCAACGATTTGCGCTAAAATCAAGTAAGCATGAATTATTTGAATAATATTTCATTTTAAATATAATCTACTACATATTTTGTTTTTATTAACTTGTAAATTACTTGATCACAAACCGCTGAACGTGGTTAATAACACGATGCTTTCCAATTTCGCTCCACATTCCTTCACGCGTGTTTATTTTATTGAAGTATCTCGCTGCGTATCAAAATGCTAAAGTGCAACATTTAAAAATATAATGTTTTAGCATATTCAGGTCACCACTTCGAGTGACATCGCAATGTATCTATGAATATAACGAAACGACAGGAGGAATGTATCTGATGAAATCGGCCGTAGTTAGTTCCGCATAACTGCCTTAGATTCGTAATGGTTTCATTTTCTTAGACAACGTGTGACCTAAGTATTATCGTCGTCATATAAGAATCTAATTAAAGTTAACTAGTGTAGTAGAAAACATTAATACTAATTGAAAACGCGTTAACGAGCGAGGTAAACTTGCTTAGCTATGTGTATGTCATAAAAACTGCTTCCTACTGAATTAATCACGTATTGTAGTGGGAAGCAGGTGAGGTTTGACTAGGTCACACAATATAGAAGTATTATAAGACGGACGGTAGCAAGCAGTACCGCATGGTACGACTGAGGCACAAACACGCTCCTTTCACCTATTGAAGCCGAGTTCACGTGGAGCACGAACTTGGGCAAACGTGGATTAGGTACGATAAATATTTTAATCGATTTACAAACTATTAGGTAACCAGCCATACTGAGAATTTGATACGACGATATCAATGACAATAAATTGTGGCGCTTATGTAGATTTAACAGTAGATACTAAGATAATTTAACAATATTGCTGAATGCCATGCTTTTGTATACCAATAAAGGGGATTTAACTGTCTAAGCTTGGGTAAGATACATTGCAGTACGTATGCTAAGTTTATTAAGACAAAGACTCCATGTCCACTCGACTGTCTAAGACATGTCTTAGTGCTTGTTTTGTTTCAAATAGATAATAGAGATAAAGTCAATCACTCAGGCTCACTTCATTTCTATAGGATTAGAAACTGATTATTAACTAAAAACCTAATTAAATGGTTTATGTACGACTGTACTGTACTGTTATTTTGCTTTGACAGATGACAGTATCTTAATTATCTCGACTTGGTATAATTTCCTTTAGGTTTTCAGACAAACGACGACACCCAGATAAAGCAAACACAGAAAGGAATGTCCAACGCAGGTGGTTTACAATGTACGACAGCAAATTGTACTTTGTTTTGGACTTTATCCAAGTTGACTTTACATCGCCGGCTGGCGTCGACTTTGGAGAGTATTTAAGCCTTGACACAAACAATGTATGTCATGCCAAATAAAACATTCTGGTTCATTTTTTGTTTCTTTGGACACTAGTATGGCACGAGTTAACTCTTATGCAAATACTCGTATTGAAATAGAAGTGTGGAAGTTGGTTCTGAGGGCTTTAGAAATATGATTGTTAATAAATTCCAGGTTGATGACCTGTACGCACGACAAGTTAAGATGTCCAATTTGATCAACGTCATGATTATAACCACTTCGAGTAATTTTATAATGTTCTCATAATCTGGCTTTCGAAACTTGATAAGATAGTAATGAATTTTTCATCTTTACCAGTCATCGTGAATAATATAACTGAATTAACCAATTAGAAGAAATATTTGAAGAAGTTTCAACTAGGTAGCAAGGCTACATAGGCACACTTATTCCTCGTTAGTACATAGTTCTAGGTTAGTAGGTTCCTCGTTAGTAGGTTCAGGATCAATGGTGAGGGTGAATAGCAACTGCAGGTCTAATGCTTCTTAAGAACCTCGAGTGTCTTAAGAAGCTCAGTGGCATCACATATTATACTTAACAATAAGATGGTTGGACAGTTGCCACAAAGTGTAATTAACTTAACCAATATTCTGGGCACGGTTCTTGGACCTAAGTCGCGAGAGGAACGAGGCATTGACGCGCGCGGATTGTTTTGATATAATTATGATTGGTATATTTGAGCTCATCCACCTCGTGCTATCCTCAAAACAAAAGCTTAAAATCGCGTAACGTGTAAGTGCATTTTGAGCTTATTCTGGGTTCACAACGCGCCTATTCCTGTAACAGGAATGTTGCAGGAACTAAATAACTAGAAAAGCACTTGTAGGTACTAGGTAGATAGACTATAATGTGTTATATTTTATGAAACTAAGCAAACAAGTACCTAACCGGGTGCAATCGGGTTCCCGAATGAGGAAACAACGACCCATATAGATAACGCTCGTAACTATGCAAACCCAATATTTACCTACCTACTCAACTACTCACGTAACTCAAGTACATTGTATCTGTAGAACATTAAACAGTGCCAGTATTTTAGTAACTATTTTTCATGAAACTAATTTGTTATTCATACTATGCAATGCTATGCTGTCGCGATCTTCGTGATCCAGTCAATATTAGCATTTTTTTATACCACTTAGATGGCATATTGATGTTATTCAGGTGTAAACGCGATTTGTAGCTTTGACACGGGACATTTACTGAGTGCCTAATAGCGCCATAATAATATGTTCTTCAATAGTATTTAACTTAGGCATAACATATTGTGGAATTCAATATACTAGAGTATGGCAGCAATGAAATTACCTACCTACTAAGGAAGCATTTACATCTAGGCGTGACAGGAAGGAATGTATGTAGGTAGGTAACGATAGAATATGTAGTAGGTGCTGCTAGTTGTATATAATATAAGTAGTACCTACTTACTTCCGAATATGAAATCATACAAGGCAAACAATCAATCATGTGACAAATTAAAAAGGTTTTTAAAATATTTGTATTTAAATTGCCTTATGTAGAGATAATCCTATTATTGCTTAAAAATATTTAGGGACCGATGAGATATCTTTGGCACTCACATGAGTATACACTGTTTTGAATTTATGATAATGAATAAATACTTCAAGGAAATAAGTACCCCCATTTGTGATGGATCAGTTTCCGAAAACGTAACAGTGCAGTCTCACGAAGCAGTATCAGTCACCTTAGCGGCTACGCACGACGCTCGCCTGACATCGAGTACAGAATAACAATCGAACCGTGGGAAACAGCCGCTAAACGCCACAATTATGAAACGCCTACAACCAATCCAACTGAGGATGTTTCATCCAAAGCTAAATGACTTCACTAAGTTGTAGCTGTTGTAGAAGAATAACAGAGTATAAACCCGTCGTGTGAATGGGGAGGACGGCTGCCAAGTTTTACCACTAGGGGCGCCACCACTGCATGTACCATTGACAACCGTGTATTTGTCTCATATTTGTTTAGCGTTGTTGAGGTTATCTTTATCTACTACAACAATCAAAAATCATTACAAAATGGTATTGTGCAGTGCATTCGGATGTAATAATATAGGGGCTCATTTATTTCCAAAAGATTCTAAACGAAGAAAACAGTGGGAAACAGCTCTAAAACGGAAAAATTTTAAAGCTTCCAAACATTCCAGACTTTGTTCTGGACATTTCAAACCTGAAGACTATCACGTAGAAAGCCATTATTCAGGTAATTTTTGTGATAATTTAAATACGTACCTATATGTTTTTCCTGTACGCCTATAGGTACATCAGCGCTGTTTGTAAATTAATATTTGTTGAAGTTTCAGTGGTCTTATATCTACTCACTACATTATTGTTTCAGGTATTACAAATATTAGAAAGACTTTAAAAAAAGGATCGGTTCCATCCGTATTTTCATGGAAGAATTCCTGCATAAACCCTGCGACAGAAAGTCGAAAAAAACGGGCTGAATCTCGTAACATCAAAAAACTGGCACCACAAATAAAATCAAAGGAGGAGAAGCAGGACGACGAATGTTTGAATGAAGTCAGTCATGAAATTGAAGTTTTTACAGAAGAAAATGAAGTGACAGAAGAGAACTGTATTGTCAACAATTCACCACAATACCAATCTGTAAGCACGCAAAAAAATTATACTCTTTATACAATTGAATCATTTAGAGGTGATAATAAAGGCATCCAATTTTATACTGGACTAGAAAGTTTCGAAAAATTCATGTTCATATTCAGCACACTTTCTCCCGAGGCTTACTCCCTAACCTATCGTTGGAAGCAAGTATTGCATGTAAGTGCTGAAGATCAGCTGCTTCTCACACTAATGAAATTAAGAAGAAATAAAGAGGACTATGAACTAGCCAGATTCTTTGACATAAGCCAATTTTCTGTGTCAAACATATTCATAACTTGGATTAACTTTATGCACCAGATGTGGGAGATGCTCGATACTTGGCCTAGTAGAGAACTTGTGGATTTTTATATGCCACAAGGTTTTGCTAAGTTATACCCTTCAACTAGGGTTATTGTAGACTGCACAGAGATTCCGATACAAAAACCTTCAAATCCTGCAGCACAACAAGTAGTCTGGAGTTCATATAAAAATCGCTCTACTGTGAAATTTGAAGTTGGAGCAACACCGGGTGGACTGTTATCGCACTGTTCAGATGCATATGGAGGCAGTACGAGTGATAGGCAGATGATTGAACGAAGCACACTTCTAAATAAAAGTGAGAGAGGAGATAGCATAATGGCAGACCGAGGACTTAACGTGCAGGATTTGTTTGAAGCGAAAGGTGTGGCTTTAAATATACCAACATTTTTGAAAGGAAAAAGTCAACTGCCTGGTATAAAAGTACTTGAAGACAGGAAACTTTCTTCAAAACGTGTGCATATAGAACGTGTCATTGGTTTGACAAAAACATATAAAATGTTACAAACACCTGTAAATCATGTCTATGTTCCTTTAATGTCGAAAATCTACTTTGTTTGCCAAATGTTATGCAATTTTCGAGAAGGCATTGTATCAAACACAGCTTAAAGTTGGAATTTTAGTCAACATGTTTCATGAACTAGTTCTATCAAACAAAACTTGTGAGAAAAATCTTGTAGAATATGTAAGATTAAGATTCTCATTATTGTAAATAAAACAACAAACATCACTTGTTTCATTTTGTATTATTACTTTTTAAATCAGACCAGTGCTGCGCTCTTAGACACAGCATAATGATAAGCTGGGATCTATTAATTTACAACACAGTATACTATATTACATTATATATTTATATTTACAACATGATATACATACCTATATATTTACAACATAGTAACTTGTATAGCTAAATTACACTAAATGACTAAAAATTATGGTAAAAACTGGGTAACTTAAATAATATTTCTGTGAATATTTAAATACTGAGTAAAGTTATTATATTCTATTAAAGTGACAGCTGGGTGCAAAAATACCTATCTGATTAGGTAGCATTGTCCCATTCACACGTGGTACAGGGTTTCCAAGGGATCAATGACAATGGCTCTGACAACTTTTTATTTATTACAGTGTTGGTTTATCACCCAAAGGTAGCCTATTGAGTTACCCAGTGAGGTAGGTATTGCACTCAGTGCTCCCACTATATCCTCATTTTTTATTTTCAAATTAAATTATACATTAGAATGGCTAAAAAAACACTTAGAATAATTCTTATACAAATGTTTTTCGAGCAATGCAGGCTTGAAATATTTATTGTAAAAGGCCGATAACTTGGTTTCCATTTCATTTATGAAAACATCACTACGTGGTACATCAATTACTTTCCAGTCTACAAAAGTATATATGAGCAAATTGGCATATTTTCGACCAGTGACCATTAACTGGCCCTGTATTTGATACCAATATTCGTGGGTCGGATCAAGACACCATCTGCCATAGTTATCTTCATACAAGAACGGAATAGTCTGAGGGTTTATCTCCAAATTCCTCTGATTGTATGGGCATTTGACTTCTAAAACTGTATTGTCTCCAATAAGAGCATCAGGTGAAGCGCCTAAGAATGGATTGTTTTTCATTATAATCAATCCGCATTTTGTAATATCAACCCCAAAAGACTCATAGATTTGGATCGCTTTAGACTCACAATCTTTGCCATGCTGTGTTTGCTTGCTTTTAAAACTTCTAGGATTCAATATTCTTTGAACTAGATTTTCCTTCGCTTCATGTGAAATGGTGTTACAGCAAGAATAAAACTTACTTGCCGTGATACGATTTTGACGCTCATACTGCCACCTCTGACATTTATGTTGTTCCCGGGTCAACCGTTCAATTTCTTTTATATCGTCATCCACAATATCTACAATTTTTAAAGATTTTAAGACTTCTTTTTCTGTATTTCCTACATAGTCATGGTCATGGACAACTGCATATAAATTAGCTGGGCGGATCGTCTGCTTGAATGGCATTGTACTATTTGAGCGACTTAAGTAGCCAATGCATAAATTCCGCACCCTCTCCCTATACTTTGCTGCATCTACTTTTTGTCTTATAGGCTTAAAGTTTATTGGATTACTATAGCTATCAGGCAAATTTTGAGCTTTTACCGGGCTACCAAAATATTGTTTTTTTGGTTTATGGAAATGTTGCAGCTCTTGAGTGCATGTTGCATGTAATAATATCTTATGCTCTCTTCTCAAATGCTCTACTGCAAGAAGCGAAGCTATGATATGCTTGCAGTGAGCATTAGGAGGTTCTCCTACAGCACAGTCACATTGACATGCTTCAATGATGCCAGTGGGTGATATCTGGATATTTGATATGTATGTGACAGCTTTCTTCATCGATGCTTTGCATCTACTTTGGAAAAAATATTTGTCTTCTTTTGAAGCCATACGAACACTCAACAGAAAAAAATTTTCATACAGCTTTTTTCCTGACTTCATTCCGATGGAAAATCTGAAAAGATTGACATATTTTATTTATATATGTAATTTGAATGAAGCGTTTATCGATAGGTTGGTAGGTGCTACATTATCACCATCATCATATGCTCGGCGATTGCGTCAGGGCTATGGGTTAGGCATAGGCCTTTCAGGAGAAGCTATCTTTCATACCCAGCTGATTTCTTGCCAGATGGTCTGCTAACTTGAAGAAAATGGGCAGCTACTACTATTCCTTCGGATTATAAATAAATTAAAAGCTTACCTGTCCACGTAGTTCTCAATATTTAACATAGTCAGGGCTGGAAGACAAGAATCGGCGTTTATATCTTTGTACAAACTAAATTCTGGTGTAACGAACTCAGCAGGCATGTGGTAGTCGGCGTGAGATTCCGTTGATGATTTGCATTTAAAATTGTTGTTTTCGTCGTAGAATTTTAGTCTGAAATAAAACAAAGAAACTCAAGTAAATGTAGTAAAGTGACCGCAATCAAGGATCGTATTTACAAATCAGAGTGCTTATTTATGGCACGCCAATACACTGTGTAGTGATTTTGGGGCGTATATGCTTAAAAATCTGTAAGAAAATATCACATGAACTTGAGATAAAGCAAATTGTTGATAAAATTGTTACCTGTCAATGAGATCTTTTTTCTTCCCCTTGAGGGATCCTCCACGCTCTCGTAACAGGGTTTTTAATTGTAGGACAGTTAAATCTCCATATTTTTCTTCAAGTAAAGACATTTTTTGTACGTTCATGAACAATTTTCACATATATTTATTGTATTCCCGATAAAAACATAACCTCTACGGTATAAGGCATGGCACAAGCGCTAGTGCTGCCACCTACGCTAAGCTTTGCGCCGGCCTCCCCATTGGTAACGGTAGTTGCGTCACGAACGCCGTGTCCGATTCGCTCTACGCTGACATTTAAGAGCTCTCAAATTAGAGATGTAACCATTGTGTAAGTTGTGAATGTATAATTTTTGGGACAATAGAAGTATTGCAGACTAATTCATCAGGAACTAATAAGCAATGAGGTCTCATATCATATAATACATCGAAACTGGAGCTTGTATTAAACTAGTATGTGAAGCAAATGCGAAGTGATTATCAATTTATTACACCACTGCTTGTCAACTAGGGAGGGCCAAATGTCCTTTTACATATACATATTATAGTGATTTGTATTTGATAGTTACATTATTGACCTAAATCAACTGAACCTATAAGAAAAATTCATATGCTTTTATTTTTTCTACATAATTTTTATCTCTGCCTATTTTTGCCTGACATATTTAGGGACAAAAAGATCTGCATGCATAACAAGGATATATTTAGTAAAGTACATCACATATTATGGTAATTGGCAAAGCAAAAATATAGAATTTGTAGATAAAGAACCTTTTATCTCACAGCCTCATCTCCACTCTCGCCAGAGTGGAGATGAGTGAGTAGTACAATGGCATTGCAAGCATTTCCTATGATAACAATTCAACAACATCAATTCAATTATAATGCAGGTCATTTCTTCAATAGTAGAAGAAACTCGTAAAGAATGTAAGTATAGAAGTGAATAGGGGCTGTTGTATCTGCCTATGCCAGAGAGAAAGGATATGTGTATGTAAAGCAAATTTTTTCTAAGGTATAACATTCAAGTTATAAATTGAAAGTACTTCAGTGCAGAAATGAAAGCATTTTGTAATCAGAACCTTCATGGTACTGTGAACTACCTAGTTTATTTCAAATAAAACATTGAAATAAATTTGAAGTACCGTAACATTTCAGATGAAAGAATGAAAAGGCATGAAATACTTTCAATATAATTCTTTATCGCAGTTATGGGATCTCCACTGCCCAACATGTTCTTATAACAATATCCACAGTGAGAATTATTTAAAAAACGGTCATCTTCTTGCTTAATTTTGTCAGACAAAATGCTAATTTAATCAGGACAAAAAAAAAACAAACAGGTATTAAAATTTCTGACCAAATTAAAACCAACGGTTGGTTTTATTTGAAGCATGCTACATACTTATTACTTAGATAAAAAGAAATTGAGGTTACTAAAACAAGTTCATAGATCAAGCGCAGCATTATGATGAAACGGTTTGTAATTAATTATCATAAATTAAGATGTATGTGGTTTTAGTACATTTTTACATTTTCTAACTGATAAATGTCTTTCGGAATACATATTCTGTATTCTGTCATATTCTGTAAATGTGTATGGCTTGATTTATCAAATACTTAAATGGTTTATGAAACCAGATAAGTATAATTATGTTAAGAAGCCCGTACTGTATGACAGTACTGTATCACAAGAGATTATCTTGAGGTGGAATTATCAGATACTTCTTAATCTATAGTAATATATTATACCTGATACTGCAATTGAATTTACTTATGTATAATTTTATGATAAGTAGCGGATTTTATTTTTATGGAAATGGAAAGTAATCAGAAGTTTTTTGTAAAAAAAATCGGACAAATAACTTGGATTTAGTTTCTGTCCAGTTAGGGAGGTACTAGGTATAATTACTTTATTTGTTTGAAGACATCCTAACAAAGATAGTTGAGAGAGCAGATAAACAATTATAAAGACACTCACCTCACTGAAGGCCATAACTCCGGCCGGAGCTCTTTCTCCGTCCGACCTTCTCAATTTATTTTATCACGGTCTATCAAAACAAATAGTTCACGCTTTTGTTTCCCAACATTGGAAACAGTCCCGACATCTAGCATTCCCACGGCACAAATACATCTGAACTAGGTAACTTCACTCACTGCGCAAGAACAAAATTTTAATTTTGAGTAAAACGAAAACACCTGACCGAATCACAAATCACTGAAAAAACCAACATTCCTCAGGTGGGTTAGATGCACATCTACTTAAAATATGAACACCTTTACAGTACTCTAAACACTTTAACACTACTTAGAGAATTTTTCACAAATGTTTGATAAGCCAGATCATTACGAAATAAGTTCGAAAAATGACATCTAATGTGTGAATTATCACAGAGAACCATCAAACGGAGATGAACTCGCCATCTTGCTTTCATGTCATAATCAGTGATGCCAAACTTCGGAATCAATACCTTTGTACAGGTTAGACAACTTTAAAGACTTCAAACAAATGAAAATGAAATAAAACTTTTTATTATTTTCTTTGTATTTAATTGCAGTTAAGAGAAATATGTGTTTTTATTTTACTACTTGGTACCCAAATGAAGTTTTGTTTGATATCTCATAGAAATATTGTGAGAAATAACAAAACGAATCTTACACTACTGCTATCTAGTGAGATATGTGAGAACTAACATAATCAAGAGTGAAGAGGAAGACTTGTGCGCTGGGGATTCCAAAAATTCCATTCACTGCCATGCAAAATGATGAAATAAAAGTGTTTGGTCCTGTAGTCTTATTTTGATAAAAGATTTTTTATAACCTTGATTGTTTGTAATTTGAAGAATGTCAAGGCTGCTATTATAATTTTCTCTTCTAACCTGCGCGGCGTGGGGAAGTAGATATGAGAATAAGTATACAATATAACTTAGCATAATTATCTATATCTATACTAATATTATAAAGAGGAAAGATTTGTACCTATTTTTGTATGTTTGTATGTTTGTAATGAATAGGCTCAAAAAGTACTGGGCCGATTTAAACAATTCTTTCACCTCTAAAAGGCTTATCATCACGCTCAATATCTAAGTAACATAGGCTAATCATCACGCTACCATACAAGGGAGCGGAGTAATAATCATAAATTCTTAATTCTTAATTCTTAATTCTTAATTCTTTATTGCACACACAAAGTACAGAGATGATTTACATACATTTGCAAGAATCATGTACAAAGGCGAGCTTAACTCACAATGAGTTCTCTACCAGCAAACCTTTGAGTTTTAGAGGAGTATGTATCGTAATGAAGGCAGTCTGAAGTGTACATCAAAGATAAAAACACAAGATCATAAAAATGTACCTAAACAGGTACCTACATATATATATAGACATATACATACATACATACATACATACATACATACATACATACATACATACATACATACATACATACATACGACCCATACATATAAATATACCTACACACATACATATATATCACACATATAGATAGACTTAAACGTATATATACCTACCTAGATAAATAAATATATAGACTACAATATTATTGTGAAAGGAGATGATCCTTAGTTCTTCTCCTGAAGATATCAAGAGTATTACTACTACGAATGGAGTGAGGCAAGGAGTTCCAGAGACGCACAGCTTGCACCGTGAAAGATCCATCGTAGCAGCTAGAACTGTGCCCAGGTGTGCGAAGTAGAAGAGACGAAGAAAGGCGGCAGGGTTTGCCCCTGGGTACAAGATACTCAAAGCGTTCCCGCAAGTAAGTAGGAGCATTAGGATTATGAAGTATATTATAGAGAAGAGTTAAGATGTGAAGGTTACGGCGCTGCCGAATAGGGAGCCAGTTCAGTCTTTTCCGGTATTCGCTGACATGGTCGTATTTACGGAGGCCAAACACGAAGCGAATTCCCAAATTCTGCAAGCGCTCAAGTTTGTTCAACAGTTCCTCCGAAGCATCGAGAAAGCAGACATCAGCATAGTCCAACAGCGAGAGTAGAAGAGATTGTGCAAGAGTAATTTTAGTCTGAAGAGGTAGGAGTTTCTGGAGACGTTTGAGGGATTGAAATGAACAGTACACCCTCCTACTTACCTCCGCAATGTGAACATCCCAGGCAAGCATGGAGTCGATATGTACGCCTAAGTTTTTAGCACTTTTTGAGTACTCAATGGCTTCAGAGTCATACATCACTGGAGGCAGAGAATCATGATCCAAGAGGCGGAGCATGTATCGGCCACCAACAATGAGTGCATGAGACTTTTTTGGGTTGACCAGCAGGCCAAAGGATTGTGCCCAAGCATTGATATGGTCAAGGTCATTGTTGATGGCGACCACAGCCTCAGTTAGTTCATCGGCTTTGAAATGACGATATATCTGCAGATCGTCTGCATAGAGATGGTAATGCGAGGTTAGAACCTTAGTGACGGCGTTTATGAAGACAGAGAAGAGGAGTGGAGAAAGGACGCCACCCTGAGGAACGCCTGACACTAAGTCGCACCATTCGGATGAAACGTCGTTCACTCTAACAGATTGTGAGCGCCCTTGGAGATAAGATTTGAACCAAGATGTAGCAGAGGCAGAAACATTGATTGACGATAAAATACCTAAGAGGATGTCGAAATCAACTGAGTTGAAGGCACTGCTGAAGTCCAGTAATACCAAAATTGTCAATTCCTTGTTCTCCATGGCCATCCTTATATCATCTGTTACTTTAACTAAAGTTGTCACAGTGCTATGGCCACGGCGGAAGCCAGATTGGAAAGGACTTAGCAGGCTATTAGAGGAGAGGTAGTAGGTCAGTTGATCGTGGACAACACTCTCAAGTACCTTGGACAGGATGGGAAGGATTGAGATGGGGCGGAATTGGGAGTGTGTAGTGGGATTGGATACTTTCGGCAGAGGTATGACGGAAGCCTTTTTCCATGATGAAGGAAAGCAGTTGGAATATAAGGAATAGTTAATAATGTGCGTGAGGATAGGAAGAATCAGATTTACGATAGGAAGAAACATTTGGAGTTGAAGGCCATCGTCACCGACTGCCCTGGTGGATATGGATGTTATTCGTTTCTTAATGTCTACCTCTGATACTGGTTGAAATGAGAAGGAAGTATTTAACGGTAATGGAAGAGAAGAGAGAAAATTTAAAGTTGAAAATTTAACATCATTAGGAATGGTGGTTGGAGGGGTGGAAAAATGGGCATTAATTGCATTGAGGTCCATATCAGTAAGGCTGTCATGGACGGCCTTGCCAATACCTAAAGATTTTAAGAACTGCCATTGTTGAAAAGTATTGAGGTTTTCAATTGAGTCATGAATGTAACCCCGCCTGGCATCCCTACACATACGATTGCACCGATTACGCAGGCTCTTGTAGAGGTTCAAGCCTTCCTCAGACGGACACTTCATATATTTACGCTTGGCCTTATCTCTCTTGGACATAGCATTTTTGATGACTGGAGAAAGCCATGGCGCAGGACGATGTCGTACCCTTACTTTTTTTAGAGGAGCATGTACATCATAGATGGCCAACAATGTACTGGTGAATATAGACACCTTTCCATCCAGATCAACGCAGTCGTAAACCAACGACCAGTCTGTACTATCCACGTCACCCCGCAAACGCTCGAGATCAATGTCTTTAAATTTGCGAAGAAGTAGAAATTTACTCCTGCGCTTCGGAGGACGAAGCTTATAGGAGAGGTATAGAAGGTCGTGATAAGAAAAGGGAGCAGATAACTGACCATGTGAGGCCACCTTGTGAGAGTCAGAGACAAGAATGAGGTCCAGCAGCGAAGGCTGCGTATTGGGCACCTTATGTGTGGCTTTTAAAGGAAGAATGTGCATGTCCACAGACGAGACAAGGGAGCAGAGTTTACGGCTGCGTGCATCATTTTTTAGGAGACAGGTATTGAAATCCCCGAGGATAATTCTCAATTGATCCGGTAAATTTCTATACATTGGCGCTAATATCGCTTACAATTTCCGTTGTCATGACAGCAAGGAAAAGTAGTATAGAGAGGCAAGTAGTGAATCGAGTAAAGTCGTACAACGCGATAATCGACATCCACGCGGGCGGAGCCGCGGGCAACAGCTAGTCTAGATATATATACAGTCACGATTTTTCCCCGTGAGGTAGGTAGGTAGGGACTCCATGTTTCCACCTCTAGATATCGATCTAGTTTTTTTATAAAAAGCCGCGGTAGCCTAGTGGTATGGGTAATGGACTGCTGAGACGAGGTCTCGGGTTCGATCCCAGGTTTACCATGGCACATACCAATGACTGCGATGCTTTTCGAAGTTATGTGTGTATTTATCGCAGGTTTATAAGTGCTCGGTTAATGGCAATAGGCTCGCCACCTATTACATTGGGACCTAAATATAAAAACTGGCGAAATGTGGATGCTAGCACCTCTGCCTACCCCTTAGGGGATATAGGCGTGACACTATAAAAAAAAACATACAAATTAAATTGGTGAATGGTGAAAATTTTCATCAATGGTGGGAATCCGGTGAAAAAAAAAATTAGCTACCTACTTCGATCTAGTTTGTCATACACCATGCGACACATTGAGAAGCTGACAGGAATCGTATTATAGAGGATTTTCACTGACGGATAAATTACAAAATCATTAACTATGATTTTATAGAGTCTCTGCACAGTGTACGCCTTATTACTCCCCCCCCCCCCTTCCACCCCACCGTCGGAACCGTGACACAATTATTATTGTTCTGAGGAACAGCTGTTGTGGGCCGTGACCTGACCCAGACCCAAATTATAAACTTTTATGCGTAATGTGAATTTTATGCTTTCTGTATGAATTTGTTACCATTTGCTTCAGATTTTGACGATCAATAACGTTCTTCTACACTCTACAGCCTACCTGTAACTATCTATTCCATAGGAATAATCGAACGGATGGATATTAAGATAGGATATCTCCTAGTCATGTGGCATGGACTACAGCAGGTACATCTGGGACATTCATAGTGGCAATGGTCTCATGTTACCTTGATCAGAAAGTATTTTATTACCCTCAGTTTGTTATGTATAGGGTGCGAATAATTAGTTTCTCTCACCTTGACAGCTTCGACATATACTTACTTGTTCACAGCTCGCTAAAAGAAACCAGAGTTATATGAAGAAGGGACACTCGTCTTCCATTAAACAATCCCAGACTATCCCTTACTGTGCGACAAAAAGAAGTTTGATTCGTGATAGTGTCATTTATTGCACCGTATGGTGAAGAGACCTCAGTCTAATGCATGAAACCTCAATTCAGCACCTAATTCATCAAAAATGTTTATCAGAACCGTTCTGACTGTTTTTAGCCATGTTAGAAGCGATATAATAGTACCAAAGGTGTATCGTCTCTACGCAAATGCCAAGGTTCTAAGGTTTACACCTAACCGTCGACGTCAGGACTTTACATGGGACACTTGAAATGCCGAGATCAGTATCTATCTATGTTTCTTGAAGTGCAGGCGTTGCCATAGTACTATGGGAGTGTTTTATTGGATGCTTAGAAAGCTTAGCTAAGCGTAGAAGAATTCGTTGGTGGCATGACTTCCTAATTTATAGGTCAACCAGAACCTGCTCTTAAGCATCGTAATGAAACCTCTTTGATGTTTATACTGTTATTATAATGTCATTTCTTAAATATATAAGCTGTGGAATCATGTCCCTCTTATTCAGACAATTTAACATCAATCAATTTTTTTGATAAAATTTTTAGACCAAATTCATGTTCGCGAAATAAATTTGTGGTTGCGTATTAACCTAGTTTTCTGAACACTGTCCTCATAATACCAGGTAGGAGTAATTTGGGTTTATTAATTTCCGTGTAAATACATTATGCACGATTACCTGAGGAGGCAGCTTGTTTATGACGTCATTCGTACAGGTGCCAGGCGGAGATGTGCACCGATGCTACTGATAGCCAAGGACCTCCAATGTAGGTTAAAATAAACTAGGTTATTGCACTACCGGGTTATTTTAGTTACCCAGTTCATGTTTGACTCTTGAACTGCGAAGACGTTCATATGAAATAGAACTTTGAGAAACATGTTGGTGCAACGAGATCAATCTTTCTTTTCCAGAGTTCTGGAGAGTTCGAAACGAGGCTCATGGCTGTAACAATGGAACTGGAGGAGAGTGCGTCAGACTCCAAACTTCACAGAGACAGCATCTCAAAGAAGGAGCTACGTCCGTTAAGTGCTGTATCGCTATCCAAATCAGAACATGGGCCAGGTTTGTTAAATTTTGTGTAAGGTATCTATTTAAAATTAATATTGTAAGTCGATAGATCAGACAAATATTTTTAATTATTTAATAGAAACATCATTGTCTGCCGAACAATTAAAACAATACAAGTCTTGGGTGACGGTTGAAAGATGGTCTGAGTTGAAGAAGATCGCGGAGCAAGCTATGAAAGACGGCAAAGTGTTCATGATAAAAGGCGGTGGATTCTTCGCGGTGCGTCGAGCATTACTCGACAGGGGATGGCTCGAAAAATATGACTCTAACAAGGTAATCATAATTAAGGTAGTAACCTATTTGAGGTAGGCACTTGAGACTAATTTACGTAGACTTAGTTTCCCAGAGCACTGTAAGGAACTGGTCGTGGGTCAAGTCCCATGTCGAATGTGCAGTACTTCCGATGTACCTAAATACATTTGTGTCCTAAAAAATAAAAGTAAACGAAGGAATAAAATGTGTAGATATTAATTTCTACAATCTTTGAAAACAAACTATCACAGCGGCAAGGAAAAATATAATAAGTACCTACTTACCTAATTTAAAATCACTTCTTGTCATTTATTATTTCTTTTTCAAATCTATTTCTGTACTGTATACCTATGATCAAATCCGTTCAGTCGTGGTTTTACCTGAAAAGAGTAATGAACTTCCATCTATCTAACTGAAACTAAGGTAGTGTGTCCAGAAGTCCACTGCTGGACATAGGTAGTCATCTCCATCTATTATGTTCGGAAGATTTGGCCTACGCTGACTAGACGGGTTGGCAGTGGCGCGCATAGACGTTTTTCTCACACAGCCTGCTATAAGCGGAGACGACTCAGGCGTCGGAGGTCGCGGATTGACCTCCGTCTACCGTGAGCGTGGGCCTGGGCACTATACGCGCTCCTTCCTATCTGGAGAATGTGGACACCGTAGCACAAAATAAGTAATAGTACTACGTAACCATAGTCCTACATCCGAGAGTGCCTTCGATGGCCTTGGGTCATCAAGGGCGCGAGGGATATGCCAGAGGCTACCTCTCCCTCAGCAACTGATGGTTCGAGACGGCCGTGCGGTTTTGGCAGGTCCGCGTCCGACGAAACCACCCTTACTAACCTCAGTGGAGGTGTATCCGGAGGGATTTCTGCAAGAGTTAAAAAAGTTCATCTCACATTGCTCTTTTGCTCACTGTGCCTTTCCATCTGCTGTACTACTAAATGGCTTTATACAACAAATGGACTGTAGCCAAGTTTTGCGCTGATAAATTAAATCTAATACCAGATCTAGCAATTGACTCGAAGAAGACATACCAAAGCCAGGCATTATGGTTATCACCTTCGAATAAGCATAGGTAATTGTGTGTGATTGTGCGATGGGTTCACGCCTGTAGTGAGCCTACTAGTCAGGTCCAATACCGCGATGTCAAACTTCAGATTTCTGCTACGAGCTACCATCACACTTGAGGAACATTTTTTTAAATAACTAGGTACTTATATTAAAATTAATACTTTTTCAAAGGCACGCCATCTTGCTCCAACAAGTATAGACCCAAAAAAACTCAACGGCAAAGAGCTCACCAGGATAGAACGAATGATTTTGTATAAATTCATGGAACAACACTCTGTCGATTTTCTATGGACAACTAAAAGAGATAAGTACGATTGGTTGCTAAGTAACAAGGACGTCGTCATAAGCAGGTAATGTATCATTTAAAATACTTTCTCCAATACAGGAATAAGCGCTTATTTTGTTGATTATTTTACAGGTTTTGCAGATCTATTTTCACTACGAAAGAAGGATTAACCAATTCCTTGACTCAAATGCACTGGTATACCGAGCCAGGAGTGGCAGTGACAAAGTATCCACGTTGTTATAACATCCAAAACTCAGAAAGCCTCGAGGAGTTTATAGAAGATTTTAGAATAACAGCCTGCATTAGCGTCCTTAAATGGCTATCAAGTGCTATGCATAAGCATGGCGAGCACACTTTAGTTGTGAACCATGGAAGAGTTCCCTTCAGTGCAATAGAATTTGCAATTAGTAGACTAAACGAATACATTTTGTTTTTGACTCATAAAGATATCGACGTGATTGATGATGACACACATATTTGGGAACACGAATGGGACCTGTTCCTCACTCACCATTATCTCCTAGTACATGAGAAGGCAAAATTTTACGACGATAAAAGTGTGAACCTACGGTACTGTACACTTGTAATCATTGTATCACCAGTATTTGTATGTAAACATATTGATGTCAACATAACAGTAATTAGATCATTGTTTATCGACTGAATCGTTGAAACAATTCACAAATAACATATTATTTTTATCGAACCCCTGTTGACATTCAACAACTGACTCACGTGATACTATCGGTGCTCGTTGGACTTCGTATAACTAATGATTTGTATAATTTATAGGCATTTAGAAAAAAGAGGAGCTAGGGTGTTAGCCACAATGACTAAGTACTGGCCGCAAATAGATATCGACGGAGTCCTAAACATATGGATTGTAAAACCAGGGAACAAGTGTCGCGGACGTGGCATTCATCTCATGAATAATATAAAGGATATAATAAGTCTTGTCAACGGACCCGCTCAGAAAACTAGATACGTCGTACAGAAATATATAGGTATTGTTACCAAGCACTTGATCCATTCAATTTTATATCTTGGCTCAGTTGCTCGTACAATTCGTCGGATCATTGTATGTTGATATGTCTATATGGAAGTCTAACAATTTTTTTTTTCATACATACATATATCTGGTAGGCAGAGGTGTAGTTAAACACCCACATTTCGCCAACCATGATTTTCGGACCCACGTAATAGGGGACGAGCCTATTACAGCCAATCGGGCACCTTGTAAATAAATAGGTATGCCGAAAACGCATTCCTAACCGAAAATTCCTCGCTATGCGGTGTAAATCGCAAGGAAATTAATTACGTGCTTAGCCGCACAAGCACTGCCAATTAACGTCTTGGAGAGTTTATTCATGAAAATACAATTGTTAATAATTCATTAATTACTGCTGCCAAACTGTAACGCAATCAGTTGCCAGTAAGTCGATTTGTTCTTCAAACTGTGTGGGTTAAAGTCTCGTCCTGAATGTTGTCATTTGCACGTTTGAATACGAGTAAATCTATAATGTTTGATTAGTTCTTATAATTGATAAACTTATATCTTCTAATCTCTATCTTTTCAGAAAACCCCCTTATAATATACGACACAAAGTTTGATATACGACAGTGGTTTCTTATAACAAATTGTCAGCCTCTAACTATCTGGGTTTATAAGTAAGAATTTTATACAAAAAAATTGATTCCAAAAACTAACATTTACCTTGTTTAATACTGTTTCTTTTGCTTTTTTAGAGATAGCTATCTAAGGTTTAGTTCGCAAAAATTCAGTTTATCAAACTACCACGAGTCTGTACATCTCACTAATAACGCAGTACAAGCTAGGTATAAAAATAACGGAGAGCGTGATAAAGCTTTACCAGATGAAAATATGTGGGATTGTCACACTTTTAAAGCCTATCTCAGGTATGGATGAAATATTGATATAGATGCAACCAGTCTGTACAAAAAATATTTAGTTAACACTATGAATCAATCAATCAGCCTATCGCAATCAACAATAGGCCTCTTATTTGAATGATAGAGTTATCCACACTCGCACAGAATTCAAACTGCTGCTAAAAACTAGGGGTATACCTATATAAAATAAATAACTAATTCACTCGCAAAGGTTTCGTCCCCGAGGTAGTGATATACAATATACCTACGTTTGACGACCTCCGTAGCGTGGCGGTAGTGCACGCGACTGCTACGCAGGAGGCGCGGGTTTAAGGCGAGGTTGCAGTGAGTCAAGTAGGTATTTTACGTCGCCTCAGTACCTCAGTCCCCGCAGCCGAATCGAGTGTAATCGACGCAACGAGCGGGCAGCGCGGGCGGCGCGCAGGCGCGCGCCGTCGTATAGTATAACCCGGTACGCGAAAACTCGAGACTCGCGTTTGTTACAAAAACTAAGAAACTGGGATGGAGTCCAAAAGCTGACAAAGGGTGACACCTAAGACCTGAACATATAGGTCATAGGCCACCGTGACCCTCTTCGCATCAGGTGGGCCGTATGCTTGTCTGCCACATAAGTGATATAAAAAAACATGTTGTTCTGGATGAAGGGAGGGTGGGATTGATTGTAAGAGTTCATCGGAATACTCACTATAGGCTATGTGTACCTTTTTCACTTATATGTGTATATACTGTGTAGCAACACTGTTTTTAATTATTTAAAAAAAACATACATGAAGTTGCGTGCGGGAGATTGTAGTGCTATTTTAGAGTACTCGTGTCTGTGACGTCACCAAACTAGGGTGTCACTACGCCACGGGCACGGTACGTATATCGTAAAAGCAGTAGGTTAGATTCGGGCACATAATGTTATAGTTTTTCATTGTATAGTTAGAGAAAAAAATCACTTAAATTTAACATACATATTTTTGTATTTTCATTTCATTGGAACATATGAACATACAGAAAAAATAAAAGCGTCTTCAAAAAACAAAACCTATTGAAAAGTGAAACATAAATAAACACATTACCACTTCTTTGCGTCGCGCAGTCGTCGGGTAAAAAAGACATTTTGTGCTGCCTACTGATCTGTTAGTAGATAGATAGTTAGTAGAAAATGCACGTCGTCACATGCAATCTTAAAATCAAGTCAAGTTTCTTTCAACTTAACTGGCATTTTAGGGTTTAGGTTTAGGGAGACGCCCAAGATCGTGTGAAGTGGAAGAGGAAGAGCCGGAAGGCGGACCCTGAGCTCCGAG
The DNA here is from genome assembly GCA_963691645.1 of Pelosia muscerda. Taxonomy (NCBI): domain Eukaryota; kingdom Metazoa; phylum Arthropoda; class Insecta; order Lepidoptera; family Erebidae; genus Pelosia; species Pelosia muscerda. The sequence continues at coordinate 5,729,299 of OY829100.1, forward strand.
TTCACCTTGGCCTTGGATGCAGTCAGGAAAATAAGTCTCTATAAGGATGGTGATGACGAAAACGCACAATTCAAAAATTTTCAAATATGATATTATACTCTCTGTTTGTAGCACTAAAGCCAGTCTCAACTAGATTGGATTGATGCTGATGTGAAGTGATCGAAGGAACATGGTTTTCGTTATTTTCTTTCTCTTCGTTCAAGACGATGCTTCTAATAGGCATATCACGGATATGCCTTGAATCAACTAACTCCGGCAGCAGACTATTCATATAAAACTGAATTATAAACCAAAAAAACAAAAAATAACCATAAACCAAAAATACACATTTTGCACCCCGTCACATGCAACTGACCTTGAATTTGGTAAAACCAATTACTATTTTTATTTATGGTAAATTGTTAAGTTGGATTTTATTATTTTCTAGAGATTTTTCTAAACCATTTTTTGACGACAATTTTGTCATTTCCAACAAGACCATCTGGAGTGGCTCCAATAAAAGGGTATTTGCGGTCAATAAAAAGTCCACACTGATCTATTTTTATGTTTTTCTGTTGTTCCATTTGCTGTATGGAATGTTTTTCGTTTTCGATGCCGTGAGCTACTGAAACCACTTGGTTTAGATTTTATTATATAGGATTATTTTTTACTAATGGTGCACTATCTATTGTAACTTTTCGTTTACAAATGGGACCGAAGTTTGAAGCTGTTGTTATTTTTTTTTTAGTTCGAGCCATTTACTTGAATCTCTTTGTAAAATTTTTGATCGTTCAATACGGTCCTGTCTGCTGTAAGTTTCATCAGGTTTATGAGATAATTTTTTTCACCAGTTTTATAATATTCAAATATGTCACAGATTTTAGTAAAAGTACTGATAGTTACGTGGCAATTTGCAAACTAGAATTAGAAACGTCTACGGGCTGTTCAACACCAGCGGCTTTTCGCTTCTCATTGCAGCACTGTAACATAAAATATGTATAATTATACTCAGCTGCGGTAGCCTAGTGACTAAGGCAATCTATTCAATAAAAAATACTAACTTCGACCAACTACTGACGTGAACCCACTTGTAATTTAGCTAAGAGTTAGGGGCTAAGAAGACTAGAGCAGTCATCAAGCATACCAAAATTTTTAGAGCCATAGATATAGACTAGTTATTGTACACCAAATTCAAATTTTTATATACCTACTGTACATTTTTTGTACAGTGGCACAAAAGAAAAAAATAAATAGACATAAATTAAATTAAATTGACAGCACAATTGTGCGAGCGAGAGAAAGTGATAAGCTGCGCCATTTTAGAATTCTTCCTTTAATGAAACGAGTTATACCCATATTTTCAGCGAAACCGATTATACGTAATAAAGTGCGGGGGGGAAGCTCGCAGAAACAAACAGCACACGTCCTACCTTGAACACGCCTCGGCGGGTACTGACTCAACTGACTGACCGCTGCGAGTGCTCAAATGCAAAGATTTTCAGGTTTTATAAGTTTTTGAAAAAAAAAAAAATTGCTTGATAAAAAATAATTTTACCAGTCGCTAGATATTTTTATGCTCTTTATAATGATATCAATCTCGGCATTATTTGATGATGGCGTCTTAGTGTAAAACGTGTTTGAAATATCGATTTGGAGCGTTTTAGACCCATGTTTGACGCTAATTTCTATCGAGGCAATTAACATGAATCGTGTTTCTGTTTTCACAGGACCCTAGAAGGTATAGTCTATTTTATGAATGTGCTTTTTATTTAGCGCAATTTGCTATATTACTTGATATCCAGACGTTTAAAAATTTTAAAAACTACTGCAACCTGGCCTTAATTCCTACTCAGTGCAAATATTTGTGTGCATGAATATCTGCATTGCTCTGGGTGTTTCTATGTATAATATGTAGGTATGTATTTCCAAAAAAAAAGTATCTAAGTATGTTTATCCGCATTCTAGAACCCGTAATACAAGCTAGTTAACCTATGCTTACCATGGGTCTAGATAGCCCTTTTTTATCTTTGGCACGTCAATTTGACTTCACCTCGCCTGATGTTAACCATTGCAAACACGTTCAGTGCTACAATGGTGGCGCTCAGCTTGACGGCTTCATCAGATGCTTTTTCACGCCCCGCTTAAAGGACCCGGGACTGTAGGAAGAAGGAAACACGTGCGCCGGCAAGAAATTCCAGGACTTAATGGTACGGCAGAGAAAGGACTCACCGAACCGCTTGGTTCTTAATGGAATATTCTGTACCGTATGTGAGTGACACCTAAGCCCTGCCCTATTGTCCTAGAATATTTATTATATTGAAAAATATTTGTTAAATACTTTTTGTACAGACTGAGATTCCATTCATCAGATCAACACTCCGTATAATTGCTTAAAATTTATTCAATATTTGAAGACAGATCGGGAAATACGAGTTATGGGACACAAAAATTTACCCCGGGATAAAGAAATGTCTAATAGGCGCTATGTTGGCGTGCCAAGAATCTATGGATAAGAGACAGAATAGCTTCGAACTTTATGGAGCTGACTTTATGCTCACTGAAGACTTCACTCCGTGGCTCATTGAAATCAACTCGAGTCCTGATTTGGCACCAACTACCTCCGTCACGGCGAGGTTATGTCCACAATGTCTAGAAGATGTTATTAAAGGTAAATTATTTATTTCGCATAATTATATCTGAATAAACCAAAACACTGCAATAAAAATTTTGTTTTGATCAGTGTCCTATCTGTACTGATTCATCTGCACTCAGCCTAACGTGCTCCCGACGGGCGTCATCTCGAAGAGAAGGCCCCGGGTCTGCCGGAGTGCGAGGGATATGTTGGCTACTACCTTACCTCCTAAAGACCCAAAGACGGCGGGCGTTTTAGTCGGTTCGAGTCCGACATAACCTACCCAACCGGCTCCGGTGGGGGGGGGTATCCGCACGATAAAAAAAAGATAATGCGCTGAGACTAAGAACTTGCAAAGTTGTTTCTTATACGTTGTAAGCCCCCCATAGGAAGTATTTTTATAACTTTCCGGCCTAAAGCGCTTATTAACGAAAATTAATTTAAGTGTACCTACTCTAAGTAATAAAATTAGTTTCTTCTTTCTTCAGTTGTTCTCGACCGACGAAGTAATCCCGATGCTGATACAGGAACATTCGAATTAGCTTATCGACAGGTAGTACCAAAGGCACCAGCATACCTGGGTCTGACTCTATGCATCAATGGGAAGCGAATGGTGAAAAAAATTACCAAAGAACGCAAACACCATACGACCACCGGAGCCAATCCGATATTGCAAGTACCCACCGGTGATTGTCTACCTGACGTTGACCAACCTATACCTCCAGAGTATAACGGTCCTATCATCACAGATTTCCTCACTTGGTTAAACCCTTATGACGCTCTACCTAGAAATAAGGAAGGAATTCTACTAGGAGGTAAAGAGTCGCTCACGGTACGTCAAGCCATCACTGTGGTCAAATCTAGCATCACGTTAAAAAGTGGTCCAAAAAAGCGTAAAACTTCTGGACTTTCTTCTAGGCCTCACCGAGGAAGACGAGAAAGAAATGCAGATTGTAAACGACGAATTGTTCCACATTCATGCTGTCGTCCTGAGGACGAACAAGCCACTAATCAGACTGGTAAATACCGAACTGAGTCGGCGAGCAAGACCGAGAAGGCAAAAGTTGATAGATCGGTCGGTAATAAACGTTGTTATATAGACCCTGTTGAATGGGAACGGGAAACTGCCAGTATTCTCCGATCCACAATATCTGTGCAGAATAAAATAGCTAATAGGCTTGAGCCAGTGGACCCTGTGCGACAAACCAAATCGAGTGTGGTTAGTTCGCACCGCAAGCCTGTGGAAATAGTGAATCGTCGAAACAGTCTTGACGATTCTGATTCCATTAAGAAATTAAGTGCTATAGGGAAGAGTATTTGCAAATTACAGAATGAAAATGAAAACAAACAGAAATCTATTTCATTTTCAAAGAGCTGCTCCTCTATATACACGCCTTATAGGGTGGTCGTCACTCCTCTAAATGATGAGTCGTCGAACTCTTTCTTGAAAAGGAAAAAATAACTGTGTTCAAGTATTTATTCTGATACAAAATAGCAGCGTAGTGTCGTCTTACCGCGCCATATCGAATTTGTAGTTTGAAATTGTTAAAATTACAATATTTTTCTCTTTATTGTTGGCGTCTTCAAATTTTATTGAAATAAAATTTTGGTGTTATATTATATTTACTTTTGCAGACGTTGGAAGCTGCATGGATCCTTATCCCGTCTCCACCTCCATGTTCCCACCTTGTCACTACTGGATTGAGAAAACACTTTACTTTTAAAAAAAAACATGTTACTGTCAATGTCACGTAAGCCGTCAACGTATATTGTATCGCGTCAAATTATTTGTAAAGTTGTACAAAATGTAAAAACATGAAATAGTCTTCAAATACATAAACTAACATGACCCATTAACGGTTAAAACATATATAGCATGCGAAAAGGTAATTGTTTTATTTTATGTAGGTACCCACATGCATGTAAGTACTGTGGGAATTTTCAGAGGTGTTAAAATTGTTATTTCTTAGTCTATAACTCTCAATATCGCTCTTTTTACTGTGGATGAATACATTAACCTAAGGTGTCAAGGTCTACCAGCAACACAGAGCTACGAAACCATGGCATATTATCAGCTCTACAATATTACCTGAATTGCTTTACTAAATGTACCACCGTGGAATGTAGGTACCTACCTACTAAATCACATTAAAGTTAGTATGTATCTAGTACACGTTTAAGTACGTATGTACTTATACATAAATATAAATAATTGTATATTTACGTGTGCTGAATCTTATGTATTTCCTTCTTATGTATTATTATATTATTATATTCCTAACGTAAAAAAGATTGCAACGCGTTCCGTACTCTAGTTAATTATTTATTTAATAATTGTAAGTTTCTCGTATATAAGGTTTTGTTTTCTAGTTCCATATTCTTGCTTTCAATCACCGTGCCGTTTACAAAAGATACAAACTTATCACCTTCACAAGGATGTCTGACGTAAAATGATTAGTAAGAAAAAGAAGATAAAAGCTTAAAAGAAAAACGTGGAATAAGGTAATATTGACGGAATGGTTTTGATGCAGCTAGATAGCAGTCAGACCTAAAACTTATCCAAGTACATAATATTTTATTCAGTATCTTAGTTATGTTTATATTGAAAACCTAAAATTGGTTATAAAGTTGGTTATAAAAGTTAGTTAGGTACTTCATTATTTAATTTTTATTTCATATCTAATTTAGCACTGTTGGTACTTTATAGCGCGATCACTCATAGCGCGGGACGTTCGTGTGCCATCCATCGCCGTTTTCAAGTAATCTGTTTTAATTAATTCTGTAAACGGCGATGTATGGCGGACCGACCCGCACCCGCGCTATTAGTGAATCGCGCATTATATCAAATGGCTTGTTTTAATTATTTTCAGAAACCAGGGTACTGTGCACACGTAGGATAAATAGATTTTATCATTCGACCAGTGTTGGTGCACCAGTTCTCAAAATGATGAATAGAAGTTCGAGGCTCCCAGACCTAAAATGTCCATATCGTAATGCAGGTCTTTCGTCTAAAGAAAAAAGTTTCGTTATATGCAGTTGTCAGTCAAGATCGGCACGCTATATGTTATTGAAAAACTTGGCACTTAATGCCATAAAGGATCGAAAAATATTTACAATCAATGGAACTTGTAACGTTGTCCGAAAAGAATTAGTCGAACGGGGGTGGGTTGAAAAATGCCCTTCAAAGCAAATGAATTTATCCAAATTAAAAAAAGGTTGCTTCAAGACTCAGAACCAAATCGATGGTGAACTAGAAAAACTACTATTATCAAGTTTAGTTAGTAAATACCCACCTAATTTTATTTGGCATTCAGATGGTTCCGTGTATCGCAAAATCGAGAGGGCTGAAGATGGTACGACTATTGAAAATAAGTTAATGGCAGATACCATGTGGACAACAAAACAAGGTTTATGCTCTTCTATGAAAAGGAACTACTGGTTTTATATCGAGGATGTATCAGAAGTAACTGCTCCTCGTAGCTACAATACCTATGACAGCTCCGAAGTAGATGACTTTGACAAAGACTATAAGATTACTGCATGTACTAGCCTGCTGAAATGGGTTCTATCGATGATCGCATCCAAGAGACCTGTGTTCATTGCCTCAGGCAAAATTTCTTCAAACATTCTACTATTTGCTTTAAATAGATGTAAAGAATATCTTTTCAGGAAACAAAATAGGGACATTGACGGAAAGTTTAACAATGTCAGTGATGGGCAATGGGAGACATTTTTGCGAAAATATTATCAGCTTATTGAAAGAGAAGATGTATTTCAAACGGACGTGGAAGAAGATAAGTTAAAACTTTATTTGGGCTATACCAAATTTTTGCTCAAAGAGATATTAAGATACCGTCCCCAGTTAAATTGCGAAGGTTGTCATAATATTTGGATCATAAAACCGGCACATGATTGTCGTGGTAGAGGCATTAGGATGGCTTCTAAATTAAAAGTCATTACCGATCTCTTGAAAAAATCTCATAAAAACAAATATGTCATCCAGAAGTATATTGGTGAGCTTATTGTTATTATCTATAGGTGATTCGTATAATTCACACAAAATTTCATAACCACCTCAATACTTGTCCTAACTCCTACTTAACCCTTCGTTCTCACCCAAGGTTAAAACATATATTTGATAAGTTGCAATATATCGCAAACATCAGTCTGAACGCAAAATGTGTTTTAAACTTACATGTTTAGAACTCGTTTCTTGGTGAAAACGAGGGGTAAGAAGGACAGGTAACAGGTTGACAGTTAATACTGAGTAGAAACATTCTCTCTAGCTGTAAAATATTGGAAGCGTTGGACCTTGTAGCATTTAGCACGTAAGTCGGTATGTGGTTATATCATAACATCAATGTTGTGTAAGTTATCTATTGTTTTGACACATGGAAGATGCCCATATTACCTATAGCTTTAATAAAACAGACTCAGCAAGAGAGTTCTGGTCCTTACCTCAGCTGTACCTATGCATAATGAAGGAATGGCCGAACCGTTTCATGTGTATGAGTGATTGTACATACTTGTCTATTTTATTGTAATTTCAGAGGAACCATTACTTATACACGAGACAAAATTTGATATAAGGCAGTACTACTTGGTCACAAGTACTTATCCATTGGTGATATGGATGTATGAAGATTGTTATCTAAAATTTAGTTCTCAAAAGTACAATGTCATGAATTATCACGAATCCATCCACTTGACAAACAACGCTGTTCAGAGGAAATACAGAAATTGTGATGAACGTCATCCGGAACTGCCAATATATAACATGTGGGATTTGGACAAGTACAAATCTTATTTGAATAGTATAGGCCAGAATAAAACTTGGGACAATATAATATATCCTGGCATGAGAAAAGCTATTATCGGTATCATGCTGAGTTGTCAGGATTCTGTAACAACATCCAAAAATCGTTTCGAACTCTACGGTTGCGATTTTATACTCGATAAAATGTATACGCCGTGGCTTATAGAGATAAATTCTTGTCCTGATCTTCAGCACACCACACCTGTTACTGCAAAGATTTGCCCAGCTGTCATTGCTGATATTATTAAAGGTAAGAACTTGCAATTATCGAGGACATAAGTGGTGAAATAGCGTGTCAATAATATCTATCTGCTTATATTAACTTTCTGGGCTCGTAGTTTTTGAAACTTGTGCCCCTCATACAATATTACTTGCTATTGCAAACAAACCGAGTCTTTAAACAACAATATTCATTTTTTACAGAGTAACTAGTAGTCAGTAGATAGGTGACTGAACATCTTAGTTGTAGAACTATTGAAGACGATTAATCATGCATGGACCATTAAAAATTGAAAAACGTTTATTTACTTTAATCCGTTTTGCTAGTTGTAAGTTGGATTGCAATAATGAGCGCGTCCAATCTGGTGGTGCTTGCTTTGAGATGAGATAGTCGAATTCGCCTAATAGTTATAGTGATATTTCGATAAATTGGTTGAATGATAAAATTGATAGATGATTTTTCTACAAACTTTGCGGACTCTACTATTTTAACTGCATATCTACATCAAACGTAGAAAGAATTAACTTCGTGCACTAATTATTATCGGTCTGCCTTGTGTGTGATCTTCATAAACAAATTTTATTGATATGATTAATTTTAATTTACAGTAATTGTTGACTACAGACTGGATGAAAATGCTTCTACGGGAAAGTTTGAATGTATCTACAATCAGCCAATGACTACACCTAGATATGGACCAGCTATCGATTTATGTGTGCGAGGTTACAGCTTACCTTATAACTACTTCTACCATGGTGTTATTCCGACACCAACATGCTCCTATGAAAACGTAAACATAAATGCTGACAAAGTCAACAAATCCATATTAACGAAAATGAAACGATACCATGACATAGACACAATAACCGTAGACGAGCAAGATAGCAGTTTTGTTCACATAAATGAACTCTATCGAAATGACAGTGAAGATGAAAAAGAAGAAGAATCCCTTTCAGAGAAAAATATCACATCACAATTAGAAAAGCTTATGGACAAAATAAGCGTAGATAACGACTACTGTTGCAATAGTTTATTTAGAACTGAAAGTATCGATAGTATAAATAGAATTGAAAGTGCTTTGAAAAAATCAATGACTCGAATAGCGTCCGCAGTGCTTGTTTGTTGTTTTAAACGAGAAGAGTCAGATAATGTGTTGCGTATAACAGAATCCGACAATGATACAGTGAAAAAAGTTAGTGAGGTTAGTCTTGATGCTATAAAAAAAATATTTGATGACTATGAGATTGCAAAACAGCAATTGTTAAAAAATAAAAAAGCGATTATGCCGATCACCTCCAGCGGTGCGTGTAAAATATCAGATTCAAAAAGTATTATGTTGGAGGCTACATCTGATATTGTTCAATTTATAAATAAAAAGGAAAGAGAATATATGAATTATGTAAACGTAACTTTGAATAAACCAACGTGATTTATACGTGCCCTTCATTTTAGAGATCTAAGTAGAGTCCGTGAACAGTAGCTATAGTTACGACACGCTATGATGGCCGTTTTGACACGAGTGGTTTCGCTCGTTTTCTCTTTTTGGGAGTGTGATGTTTATTTTCTTCTGTGTCGGTCTCGCCATATTCATCTTTAGTTATTCGTTCTAAATAACAGTTCGTTGTCTAAATATTAAGCGCACCAAAAAGAGAAAGCTAGCAAAATCAGTCATGCCAAAACGGCCATCATAATGTGCCGCAACTATAGTCGAAAATTCAGTTAGTAGGTAACACAATTAATAAATAACTTGAGAACAGTTAGACCGATTTTTGTAAGGTTTGTTTTTGGGTGGGTTAACAGAATAACCAAAAAAATAATAAAATTGGAACTTGCGGTAAAAAAAAAATTACCCCGAGCCAGTAACTATTTATTAATCTGCGCCCGAGCTCTCAAGTGCAAGTTTTGGATACAGTCGGAATTGACACTCTGCAAGATAACATCATAATGTGCATGAAAGTGTGTACAACTGTACCTACTTTGTCTTTTTGAGAATCTGTCCTTATGCGATAAAAGGATAAATTCTTATAAGTATTATGTACTAGATAGTTTAATGAAAATGTACATAAAACTAGTGAAAAATAACATAACATAACATAAATTCACGCCTATATCCCCGAAGGGGTAGGCAGAGGTGCTAGCACCCACATGTCGCCAGTTTGTTTAGGTCCCAATGTAATAGGTGGCGAGCCTATTGCCATTAACCGGGCACTTATAAACCTGCGATAACTACACACTTCAAAAAGCATCGAAAAGTCATTGGTGTGTGCCATGGTAAAACCTGGGATCGAACCCGAGATACACTGCTACTTAAAAATTAATAATAAAAAAATCTATCTAGGTAGATTTGTGTTTCTAGGTTTACCTAGGTAGGTTTCAAGAGCTCCAGTGTAGCGTGAATCGTTTTTTTCATAGTAAGTACTCGTATTTTTAACCGACTTTAAAAGTGGAGGTTAGTTATACATACTTATATGGAAGATTAACGACGTTACACATTATATTCATTGCAATGATATCTTCGTCATTGTGAACGAATTTTAGATCAGCTTTATATTTGAAATAGCCTACTTGCGGTTACCTATCTTAATCCCGAATTTTAATATTCCGAATATCATAATCCAGAAAACGTTTGGCCATTTATTCATAATCCCGGTTTTCCAAATTCCGAAGTTTTATTTGCCATATAATCGTAACTCCGAATTTCATTTTCCTATTTATTCATTTGTACGACGTTTTATAATCCAGACGAACGAATTCCAGACACACGAAATCTAAATGCACAAAATCCAGATGACCGTAATCCATATGCACGAAAGCCGAATCTTTAAAACACAAATTTTTGAAATGCAGTTTATTGATATCCAGACAAACAATATCCAGATTTTTAAAAATGAATCCAATGGAAAAATTACAAGGTAGCTAGCACTCGCCGGCCGCTGCCGCGGCACGCTCGCTTCGCTCGCTCGGCTCGTGCGGGGGTCGCAGTTCTAACCTAACCTAACCTGCTGAGTCGAATTTGACACTTAAACCTATCTGTAATAGGCAACTAATATTTCTAAATTACTTGCTGTAGCTACCTAATAAATGAATCGTATAAATTTACTGACTTTTACTATACCTGTATAATTATAGTTTAGATGGAAAACGATTGTATGGGAACCAAATAAAAAGATTATGAAAATTTGGTAATAGTTTATTTGGAAAATGGTACGATGGGAAACAAAAATAAATATTCTGAGAATCTGGTATAACTATATTTGGATTATGACACTATGGAAAACAAAAAAATACTATTTGAAAATTTGGTTTTAGTGCACCTGGAAATTGATTCATCTGGGAAATGAAAAACGGAATTATAGAAAGTTGTCATTCATTACATCTGTCTTTTAAAAGTTCTACCAACCGTTTTCGGGGTTTTAAGATTCGGGTAACAGAAATTCGATATTTCAATAGGTTACCCCTACTTGCAAGTTGACTCTATTACCATCAATTTTGAGGGTACTTCCAGTGCTCCTTCCATATTTACAAAAAAGGAGGAGCGGAATTTATTTCCCATTGTTCCGATTGCAACTTAGGAGGTGCGGGAATTTCCTTAATGTTCCGCTTGGTAAGAAGAGCCAGTTTCTTTACCCACATCTCCGTAGGTACACACATACAACTGTAAGTGTGATAAATTTAAAAAATTACTAAGGGTTAACAATTCAAAATTTTGCGAACTAATAGGATTTCAACTTTTTCGGAATTCTTCCTGGAGGCATTTTTGGAAAGTAGTCATTATCAACCTAAACGTGCAAATAACATTCTTATATGTATTCTTTCTATATATTAAATAATAAATAGAAAGAATACATGTCAGAACTTAATTAAACATTCAGTCATCGAAAACAACAATGACTATGTCGCGTCAAATAGCCCACCCCGTATCGTTCCCGGCGCGAAGGTGCCTATGATGCTGGCGGGAGTTTACTAAATGGTCAAAAATAAGTAAAACCTAAAAGCATCACGTACGAAAATTTGTCTGACCGTGTTCAGATGGAAAATAAAATAACTTTTCATATTTCTGTCATAACCATATTATGCGGTGCGGTGCATCCCGGCGCGGGTCAAGGGACGCGCACCTTATGCGTGAATAGGGAATCCCGGGGTGAATAGGGATGAAATAATGGTCAATGTAATATTTTAAATTATTACTTTTGCTAGATTTCAAATAAGCCTGCTATCAGTTTTGATGATTTTATTATTACAATGAACTAGTCCAAAGTTTCAAAAAAATAACTACAGAATTTAGATGACCATTTTATCCCTATTCACCCTGCTTTACTGCAAAATGTAGATTACTAATATGTAAGTAAAAGACAGATTTGGTGTAGGAATTTTATTTAGTAAATGAACCATGAAATGCTTACATTACGACAGTGATGGCTCTGTGTGAACGGAGTAACTCTATACTTTACTGATACATAATATATTTTGTTCATACTAAGCACGATAGCAGAACTGTAAAAACGGTATAAGCTGATGCATTAGAGAAAGGATTCTTAAATGGCGGCTTGTACTTGCGTTGACAGATAGTACAGTTAGTATATAAAATTTCAAGTTGTTTTTTTTTTCAAATAAAAAATAATAAAAACAAGACCGGGTCGTAATAATTTCTATCTAGTTACTGCCTGCGGCTTCGCCCACGTGACTTAAAAATTAGAAAAAAACGTGACGGCATCTATTTTTGTTTTCATCGGAAACAGTACCTACTTTTACACATCGAGTCCTTTTAAACGGACATTGAGTCCATTCAAAAAGAAGGAAGAAAGAAGAAAGAAGTAACTGGCAATATATATCACATTCTATCAGGAGGATCATGGAAGATCATGATGTTGGTAAAATAAAAAACTAACATTATTATGAACAAAACTATTAATACTATCATTAAGCGTGTCAAGAGCAGAGCGTGGAAGAAAATAAAGATCAATTTTTTTTTCTGTTGACGGTACGCGCGTGAGTGAGTATAGAGAGCACTATTGTGCGAGCGAGAGAAAGTGATAAGCTCCGCCATTTTAGAATCCTTTTTTAATGAACCATGTTATATTACAGTTTACAAAGGTGAGGATTCACCGGGAGAAGTCGTGTGTAATGTAACAGAGTGCAGATTCAAAAATACATACTAATATTTGTTAGTTATCTGTTTACGCTTACACACCTAAACCACTGCACCGATTTTGATAAAATTAAGTCCAGGGGTAAGTAGACTTTGGGAAAGGATATACGCTATGTTTGATCGCAACCAGTCGCACCTCCTTGTAATGTACCATTTCGTACCCATACGATAATTAGTATCGTACAGTCAAGACAACTGAATCGATGTAATACGTACGAATATTCACTGTTGGGATAGTTCGTAGTTCTTATGCTGTATCGTGGGCTAAGACGTAAGTAGGTTGAACTAAACTATTTATAATGTAATGAAATGTACATCGAATTTTGTTACATTATCACAAATACATGCGGTGAATCCTCACTTTTGATTTCACTTATAATTTAGTTCCAGGCGCTTTCATGAAAGCCCGATCAATCTATACAAAAAGTTTTGTGCAAAGACATCCTCTTCTCACAATTCTATAATTAGGTTACTAATTAATCTTATATTAATAAAAGTCATATTGATCTTGCGATGATATTGGGTAGGTACTTGTGGTCAATTTGCAGTAGCAATCGATTGAAAATACATTTTATTTAGTAGCAAAGTCTATTATTGTGAGGATAGGACATTAGTTTAAATTGTAATTAGGGCCAAAGCAGACACCATCGATATTATCAAACTCCATTCCAGAGAGTCATCATCATCATCATTTTTTTAAGAGTTCGATGCCAAGGGATTGGATTGGATTACTTTGCTATTTTCCACAATGGTTTCTGGTTGCAAAATATCGAAAGTCATAGATGTAGCACATGCATTCTTTGTCTATGCTCTTCATGTAGTAATCAGCGTGTAGGTACTCATGCCAATCTTCTCTTATAGTGTCCTACGTGTTACAACCAACATCATCTAATACGAGTCTCTAAGACGCGATGCAGTAATGACCTTTGGCCCTTGTTTCCATATTCTTAATAACGACAAAACAAAACCTATATTTACCTTAAATTTAAAATGTACATTTACAAAAGCTTACATAATGTATAATATATAATTTTATCCTGTTTAAATAAAAATAAATTTCCCAACCTACAAATAGCTTGTAACTACAGACTTGGCCTAGCCAAATGCACTAAAGTATATTAATTTATACTTATAAATGAGCATTGGCGATTGATGAAAAAGCTTTTTCTGTTAATATAACGATAATGCACTTGAACACAACATTATTTTAAAGTTTATAAGGCTCCTCTGTGAAGTGACATCTAAAAGTTGGCAGTACTAAGATATCTTACATCTATAAATTTCACATAGTTCAATCACAAAAGAATAAAGAATAGAGGCTATCTTGACATTTTACAATGAAACTATGGACTTGCATGAACCACAAAGGAAATTAGTTGCATGTATCAGGACTTCAGAGCCAATTGCACGATAAACGTCTTTAATGGTATCAATTGCTCGAAATTTCAATGTTCTATTCATGGTAGCTTCCCTAGATTTTCGTTCTTTTAGAGAACTGTTATACAGATCAGTACTATATCATAGTATTTATGTACAATGGGCAACTTTATGTAAGATGTATTTCATATAAATTGCACTTATCATTTTTCTTCCAGCTAATGTGTATAACTTTGTTTATTTTTTTTAACACAAAAAGATGCAGTTTGATGGACATTGTTCCAATGGAAGATGTGGCATGGCATAACCACATTTTTTAGTATAGAGAAGTCAACGATAATTTTATAAATTACATATCTTAGAATTAAATTATTCTTACTGTGCTATAATACATTTTTAGATTCCAGCCGAATTACAATTTGAAAAATTATAGTACACCACTTAACATGTGCTCTGTGAATTGTAGGCATCACAATTTAATAATATCTGACAATATAGTACAACATGCAGTCTTTTCCGAATGCATTATGTAAACTTTTTATGTATTCTATTTCAATATAATGTGGCAAGAAATATTATCTGTCCTTTATCTTTTTAATTATACAGCAATTTTAAGTATAATGTTAGTGACAACAATGCATGATCTGAATAAAAAAGTGAACCTCATATATTTTCTATCAGTTATGCTAATAAAAGAATGTCTCTTAGGTCACACCTGTAATATAAATATTATTATTCAATAAAAGTATGTTCAGTTAGGTTCTGGCGGTCTTCAACATCAAGCACAACTCATGACAATGGATTCAATGAGAATGACAGTTTAGGTCTTGAATTGTTTTTGCCTAATATTTTCCTCTGTTCCTCTTTTACTCTCTTTTCTTGTTCTTTTTTCAATTTCTGCCTCTCTTCATCCATTTTTCGTTGTTCTTCTATCATGGCTAGCCGCTCCTCAGCCTAAAGAGAAAAGTAATATTGCATTTTTTATCTCAAAACAAAAACCGCTATTTCTGCATTGGCAAAATAAATGTTATCTATTGAGAAGATTAACCAATAACCTCAAAATTGCCACCTAAACCACTGTAACTAACTGTAGAATGAAAATAAAACCAAATAGCTTAGTTTAGATAGTAACAAGATATGTTCATCATGAGTACAGCCAAGGAGTGGAACGCCCTGCCCAAGTCTGTGTTTCCGGATAGCTATAACTTAAGGTCTTCAAGACTAGAGTGAATAGATTACTTCTAGGCAAGCGTGCTCCACTGTCGACCGCATCATAACTTACCACCAGGTGTGATAGCGGTCAAACGCGAGCCTATCGAATATAAAAAAACCTCGCAAGGTATGGAATTAGTAGAGGTATAGATTCATACAAGTTTAAAATTGTATGATACAAGTATCTACTTACACATAAAATATTTTTTAAGCATAGCATTTACTTGTAAGAACTAAACTACTGTGAAATGAGGACATTTGTCTAGACCATTGCAATTAGTATCAAATTATTATAATGCACTCAAATTTATTGTCATAAGAATTTTTGACTGTTTCGTATTTGAAGCAGGACATTCACTTACATCATGATGTAGATAAAATATGTGCAAGAGTAATCTAATTTATTTCAAATTGCAACATTTAAAAAAATAGAATTTAATTCCCTGGTCAAAGATGCTTGTGCACTTACCAACTTGCGCTGAGCCTCTTCGATCTTTTTATTATTTTCTGCCATGATTTCCTCCAGCTCTTTCCTTTTACGAGCTTCTGCCTCCTGCATAATAGAAATATAATATTAATATAAATCTACACTAATAAATTTGTTCTATGTTATTAAAACAAAGTCTTTGTATAGGTATTTTTACAAAACATCAGCTCCGTAACAGTAGCTTGCACTTAAAGTCTGCAGAATAACAGAACTATGTGTATCACATAAACTGATACATAAGTATAATGTTGTTGCATTTCCTAATGCCTTGCATTAACATGACAAGGAATTCAAACAATCATACAAAAATGTTGACAGCAGATTTGTTTATGTATGTGTACATCCTTTAAAAACAGAAATGTGGTTATACAAAAAATAGATTCAAAAAATACCTTCAGCGGGCACGACTGGATCCTCAAGCAGCATCTCCATAAAATTCTTAGGGCTTCTTGCTCTTGATCAGTCTTCCGACCTGACTTATAGACTACGTGACTGCCAAGGACAGTCAAGCGAACAATTTTAAAATGCTAGCCGGATGCCTTCACGGCAAACTTACATTATGGCAGGCACCAGGAAATAAACTGCCTTGTTGGTGCGTATGAAATATATGGGTATAAAAGTGGACATGTACAGTTACTTATTAGAGACAGCCAGCCTCGGTGAGTGACAACAATTATTAAGAATCAAGAAACTAATTCTTGTATGCACTCGAACTACACCTGACTGGACCTTTAACAGATATGATCGAAAGAATACTTTCATTAGTTCTTCTATTTGTAATGATGCGGGTATTAAAAATGTAATTACAAATAATAGCTGTGAAAACAACATGATTATGTTGCTGTCTCAGGGTATTGTTTTGTCATGTGTATATGCAACGTGTGTCATGTTGCCAGTACACATGACTGGTAAGTAATAAACTCAGTTACCTGTCTGGCCAGTTCCTCTCGACGCTGTTGCTCTCTCTGTCTTTCAAGTTCCTCCATCATTTCCTTCTCCATCTTCCGTTTAGCTTCCTCAACTCTTTTTGCCACTTCTTGTTCAATTTCATCTTTACGTTTCTCTAATTCTTCCTCTACTCTCTTCTTCACAAGCAGTTCTATTCTTTTTGCTGCTTCTTCTTCTACCACCTATAACATAAATAGTATATGGATGGGCATCAAAAAATATCTCAAATAGTATATTCTATATAATCTATGAGGTACATATGAAAATATGAACATTATCTTGTGATATCATGTCACACAACAGAAACATCTGCACTATTGTAATTATTAACTTGGTTAGTCATTCATTACAATTCACATATCAGATTTGTGTCAAATAAAATCAGTCTAAGTTGAAAAGGCGGAAAAAGTATACATCATCATGATCATCCTAGCATTAGACCCGGTCGCATCTGAAGCTTTCGCCTCCGAGTCCAGGGTCTGCTTTCCAGCTTTTTCTCTTCCACTTCGCACAGTCTTGCACATCCATGGTGGTGAACCATAGCTCTACACTGAAAAAGTATACATATGATATGGAAATTTCTGATTATTTACCTTTTGTTCAGCTTCTCTTACTCTTCTCTGTCTTTCCATTTCTGCTAACCTATCAACCTCATCCATTTTGCTGCGTCCTTTGGACTTCTTTCTGTGGCTTCTACTACCATCGTAAGAGGCGTCGCTACTACTCGAAGATGACACCGAGTGGGATCTTTTCCTGTAAGCCCATAATTATATAGGTTATCCACTAATGATTTTGTCAATAATAATCATTTTTACTGGTTATTATAGTAAGTTATCCTATCTTACCTAGATTTAGAACTTCTTTCCCTAGATTTTTCGGCATGTTTTGAGCTCCTGCTGCGTGATGAAGATCGGTCCTTGGATCGGCTCTTCTTCCTCGAGTGTTTACTACTCTTATGGTGACGCCTTGGTGACTTACTTCTTGATCTTGATCGGCCCATTGTAGTTAAATAGTTAATGTTATATTCCGAAAAAAACACGTACAGCGTAACATCGATTTAACTAGCACAAACTCAAAGACAAACAGCGTATGACAACCGACGCCATTTTGCAAAGAACAAAATGAGGTTTTTTTTCTTTCCTCACTGTTGTTTTATCCATCTAGCCTTTTGAATTCGTAGTCTATGATCACCAACATGACTCACCACACCACTTGTAAATATTTTGTTGGCAGCCCTAGGTTAATACTTTAAAAAAACTTTGTCTACTAAATCGCTCATTAAATTCTTACGTATTCATTACTTAAAATTGTAATGCCTTGTTATATTTGTGTATTTATTTGCCATCCCAAGTTAAAATAAAAGCCTCTACCTTCCCTTAATTCAAACGCTGCGCTAATGAAACTTTATTTATAATTGGGAAATTCCCAACTCGACACTGGCAAGATTGTCCCCTAAATTGGGATGATATGTTGCCATCTAAGAAAAGAAGAAGAACTTTGTCATAGGCCCGATTGGCAGAATATAACCTGAAAACTTAAGTCATAAGTCATATCTGTCAAAGTAAAGTAGCAAATCTCGTCCTCGTCATCTAAGTTGCAATTGGATTAATAAATTTTATCTACACTATTTATTGACCAGACAACGAAACATGAACTTTGATCGTTTCGGCGGTGGTCGTTAAATTAGATGCTTCCTATGCTTATGGTCAATAGACGTGATAAATGTATTGAACACACGACACGCTAGTCTAGTTAACTATTTAATTGTTAGTTTTGTATGAAAACTATAATATTTTAAGCATAATGGCTGAGTTTTTTAAAGGTTTATTGTTATCAGTGCTATCAGAAAAATGTTACAGTGAATACTTCGAGAAATATAATTTTCTTGACGGTAATAATTTTCTGCAACTTAATTTTATTTCTTAGATGCTAATTCTTTTAAAATTTCATATCATTTCATATTCAAAATTTTTATTACTTACATAAGTTCTTATTTTTCAGGTCCCTGTTTTACGGCGTCGTTTAGTAAATGTCTTGGCGTAGTCATAATAGCAGGTTCAATTCTGGTCAAAATTCCCCAAATAGTGAAAATTTTAAAAAATAAAAGTGGTGAAGGTATCAACATCTATGGCGTTTATTTGGAGTTGTTTGCTATCACAGCTAACTTTTCATACAGCTATGTTATGGGGTTTCCATTCAGGTTTGTTATTACATTACTTATAATTACTACTTACTTATAATTTTTAAGATTTTTGATAACAAGTACCTGTTCTGGTAGAATAACAAAGATGATAATAATAGGCAGACTTCTGAGATATTACATTTTAAAATAGGTTTCTATAAAGTTTTATAGGAAGCTATTTTCCTTTAAAGTTTAATAGAAACCTATATCCAGTTGGATAGTTATCCAACTTTAAATGGTGGAAAGGAATATCTTGGATAATGTGATTCCATAAAGATACTGAAATGAAATTTCAATACACTGTAATGATTCTAGTCAAATTTCAAAAGAGAATCTGTGTAAACAGATTCCGCTTGGAAATTGGTATTTTCAAATTTGATCTCATACCTATTAGCCATCATATCACAAGGCAATTCCTTAACTGTGTGTGACCCTGAATTCATAAATTTACTGTTTCTCACAGTTTTAGGTATTTTGCTATTATTTTATTTGGGCCTAATTAAAAATTATTATTATTTATATTTTTGACAAACAGTTATGTGCGTTAATTAATTTTGACTATTGTCTTTGTTATGACTTAATTTTAAGCAATCTAATATGTTAATACAAAATGTATAAGCACTGAGGCAGTATTCCCGTGTAGTAACATACAAGGCGAAGGTGACTGTGGGATGAGGCTGATTAACATCAGACAGATATACATATACAGTGCAGACTGCTTCAGCTGCATAGTAACCCATGCAGCTGAGGCAGACTACCCATACCCAACAATAGTGCCTGGAGTATGTCACCTCTGTCTAACACTTTGGGGATAAAGGTGAAATATATGCACTACATATATTTTTGACAGTGAACATTGCAAAATATCATTTAAATGCCTTATCATTGTAATTGAGGAGATTAAAATGTGATAAGTATTAATTAACTGTGTATTTAACTCAGAGAGGCTTCTCTGAAGGTTACAATAGACTTTAATTTTGGACTTTAACTATGTAAGAGTAAAGTCTAAAATGAAATGGCATGTTTGGCAGTAACTTGACAATGATTAATAATTAGTAAAATCAGGGTCCAAATATTGTCATGGATGATCCTCCTAATGCAGCTCTACATTATCTATTTACACCGCGCTCTTGTGCCCCCAAAACGCGGCGTAGGTACACCAAAGCTATCTAGGAATTTCTATGGGTTCTAGAGCCATCCTGAATCTTCAGTCTACTGCTGGACATAGGCATCATCTGCGTATTTTTCCGTTTGTCGCCTCTTACGACACCCTTTGAATGAGAGAATGAGGTGTGGTAGTATTATTTCTGCATCGCCACACGGATTCCTATCTACTGAGTACTGTTCACTATCCAGTTCAAAATAACAATGACTTTTTATACACACAATAATTTTAATTATTTTTTTGTTTAAAAAGACAACTCCCGCACTAGGGAACAAGCCCTGTATCGCTGGGGACTTTACAAACATACAACTAACAGACACAAACTACACCCAGACGCAGAACAACTGTTGCAGTGTATTGATCACACAAATTTTTGTCCTATATTCCAATTATCACACTAACTAAATTCAATTTACAGTGCATGGGGAGAAGGCACATTCCTTGCGATACAGACTGCGCTCATAGCTGCCCTTGTTCTGCATTACGGAGGAACAACAGCGACTGCGACATTGTTCTTGGCGGTCTATGTTGGCCTGGTATCAGCACTAGTGAGCAATTTCACTCCTGTTAGTGTACTATGGTATATGCAAGCTGTGAACGTGCCTATCATAGTCTTTGCAAAGGTAATAAACAATTCATCTTGGAACAATACTTCATCATCATCATCATTTCAGCCATAGGACATCCAATACTGAACATAGGCCTTAACAATACTTACTCAAATGCTAATAACCTGACCAATTTTTACTAATATAGTAAAGAGCAAAGATTTGTATTTTTTATACCACTTATGTAACAGACAAGCACACGGCCCGCCTGATGGAAAGTGGGTGCATTGACTTATGGACGTTTGCAACGCTAGAGACGTCACACTCGTGCTGCCGATCCTGTATAAATATACCAATAGCACATAATAGTATAGCATTAGAAATTAATATTCTATGCACGGTAATACTATGCATAGATAGTGTTACCGTGTCGTATGTATGTATTGCTATTATTAGAAATCCGTCGCGCATCTATTGACATTTCTATACCTGTTGTTTGCACTTAGTGGCATTGAACCCATCTCGGTAATAATAATCTTGTTATGAACAAGCTACAAGCTAACACTATTTTTTCTTATTTCTAATGTACAAAATGTTTTTATTTCAGTCAATTCAAGTTATTACAAATTATAAGAACGGTAGTACGGGACAATTGTCAGCAATTACACTGTTGTTACTTTTCGGAGGGAGCATAATCAGAGTATTCACGTCACTCGTAGAAACAGGCGACTTCCTCATCATATTGACATACTGTGTATCCACCGTAGCGAACGGTGCGATTGTGTGCCAATTATTCTGGTACTGGAATGCAGATAAGACTAAGAAAGTGAACAAGAAAAAGAAGAAGTAGTAGAAATCTGCTTCTGAAGTACATATTTGTATTCAGGCTATTCAGTAATAAACAAAATTTATATAATCAGATGGTTTTCTTTTCATTGTATGGGTACACCTACAATGAAAATACATACTTCTTTATATAGGTACACTTCACCTTTAAATTATAATGGGCTTATTGGAGACTGAAACTCGTTATGCCTCAGCCGCCTCCTCACAAGAAATGTTAAGCCTTTTTTATCTCCGCCAAAATCGGTGGAGGTGCTTGTCGGATTCGAACCGACTAAAACGCACGCCATGGGTCCTTGATTGCAGGTGACATTATACAAGACATATCTCTCGCAATGTCAATTATCGCAGTCCGCTAGGGGATCGAAGTGGAATAGCGAGTGTTGTACAGTCCCCAAATGTGCTATAGTGTGCAGCTGGCCTTAGCTTATATAATTATGTAACTGCACGCATATATTTGAGGCATGAATACACAAATTATTGAATCGAACAGTTGTATCTAATTTACCTACGTCACTCCATTATATGGCGACCCTTGCCAGCAATTATTTCAATTGATTATTGACGACTATGAAGAAGAAGACCTCCTTCTAATCTTGCAAGCAACTGAATGCAGTTGCTTGCAAGATTAGAAGAATAGAAGATTAGTCTTATTTGACAAAGATTTGGGGAGATATACCGTCAAACAGGGTGAATACGAATGCAGGGTTGAATAGGAATAAAATGGAATATTTTAAATAATTTCTTTTACTAAATTTCAAATAAGCCTGCTATCAGATATTTAATGTTTTTGTTATTATGATGAACTAGTCCAAAGTTTCGCTTGAAAGAAATTAACTACGGAATTTAGCTGACCATTTTATTCCTATTCATCCCGTTTGACTGTAATTGCTCTCTGCCACATGATGCTCTAGGGTTGTATTAAGCCGCATGTAACGAAAACCATCATTATCCCATTGGAACGAAAATATCAATGATATACTCATATTCACAAAAACAAAAATACTAGTGTATTATTACATACTTTATTGAATTAGTATCACTCATAAAACAAAGGCATACGTTACTGTCGTAACATACAAAATGCTTCATTTTTAGTTTGGAATGGATCTGTCTATCAAAAACAAATTGAAAGTAAGCAAGCAACTCCAATTAATGGTTAAAATTTTAGTTTATGAAGGGTCCTAAATGCACATATAGTTCTCTAACTTATGCAAGTCCATTCTCATTCAATGAAAATAATTCTTACCATAGTGTACATCTATATTTACAACTAATTAATTCTAATGAATACATTTGCAATAACTAAAATAGACCGTGAACATGTACTGGTATGGTCAGTAAACTCACAGTCAATGTTTTATGTAAATTTTGGTTAAAAAGCACCTCGCCCAATTTGTAAAATATAACCAAAAACCTAGCATTCAGAGGCAAAATATTTGTGATTTATTCTTTGGGAGGCGGTGGCTCAACTGGTTTCTCTTCAGTGTGGGTATTTCTTTCCGGTTCATTCCCATCTGCCCACTTGCCGTCATATTCCTTTCTGTCGACGTATCTTTCTTCTTCATATTCACCCTCACTGCGATGACTGTCGCGTTCAGAATAACGTGAATAGCTGTAACCAAAATAAATAAATTTACCAAAGATATGTATTAGTTGTTAGGTTAGGTTGTAAGAAAATAGTTAAAACGGTGAGCAGTTATCGTGTTATGAGCTTTAGTAACATTCATTTTTATGAAGTAGACCAGCTGACCCAGGGAACTTTGCACGGCCATACAAATTTGTGTATTTCTGAGCCCATTCCTACTGCACCTTTTTTTGCAATCGCATTTTTTTTTATACAAATCATGTCCTGACAATAACAAACAAAACAAAACTCGTAAGTTAAGCGTTTACATACATTTCGGCTATTCATTTTTATGTTACATCTATTTTATTAGTATTATTAGCTACTGACCTGTCTCTGTCCTTGTCACGTCTTTCAGCAGGGCTGTATGACCTGGATCTACGGGTCCTCTCGGGGCTTCGAGATCGGGAATAACGACCAACTCGTCGATCACGGAAGTCTCGGAAGCCACCTCTGCAAAATAACATTAATATTTTAGCATTCTGCTGTGGCTATGAGTATAATACGAATAGGTCTGTGTTATAAAGTGAGTCATAACTATGAATATCACACAAAAGATGACATATAGAAGGATTATACCATTCAATATGCTCACGAAACAGGTTAAAAGTAGTCGCCAATACCAGCAGAATGTCTGTAGCTAAAAGAAGGCGACGCCTACATCTTCAGGGCACAATCTAACGTCAAGCATATCTCTCGACTGACAGAAGAGGCTCACCATTGAGAGATCAGACAGCAATCACTACCCGAAAGAGAAAGAATAGGAGATCAAACTCCTAACGTTAAGATGATAACGAGTAGATATTTTGCTTCAATAGTGTAATAACTGGATGCAACCGAGCTTGGCGCTCAGATGATCATGTGTGTGTAAGGCCGCGTCCTGGACGACGGCGGGAGGTGTGCGCGGTGTACGCCGCCACGCCGCGCCGCCCGTACCGCTGTCATCGAGAACAGCTTCACACAAATGTACGACTTTGATAAAGACCCGGTCCAGCCGCCGTCGTCCAGGACGCGGCCTAAGGAGTAAAGCGGGTGCTTACCGGAAGGGCCGGCCCCGGCCGCCACCACCGCGTCGCGGACGGAAGGGCCGTCCGCCGCGCGAGCGGTTGTCGCGCCACTCGTGCTGGAAGCGTCGCTGGTCGTCGCGGCGGAAGTCCCCGCGGCCGCGGCCTCGCCCGCCGCCGTTGTACGTGTGGAAGCGCGGCCGGTAGTACGTGCCGCGCTCGTAGCCGCCGCGCCCGCGCCACTGCCCGCGTCGGGGCACGCGCCGGTTATATCTATACGTTACATTATATTGTTATATGCGTCACATACAATTGAGGTATTGGTATAGTTCTTGAAATTAATGAGCGCGCGCGAGCCTGTCCTTGTGAAGTACTCGTGTACTTTAGTGTGTGACAGTTTTGTCAGGTTTTTCTCTGCTAATTGTACCGTTATGGACATGCACACATTACCCTTCAGCCGTCTACGAAACCAGAGCTACGTAACTAGTTACTTACTAAACATAATTCTTCCTTGTACGATACCAGTTACGTACACACACGTGTTTTTACTTCAACGAAACTTGGTTTCGTAGCAGGTAACTTTAAGTGAGTTATGAAAGGTTACTTTTTGATTTATTTATTTACTTTATCACCTAAATAGATGCTTATACAGGAAAGCAAAAACTTTAAATATTAATACTATCCACGGAGGACCGAACTATATAGATGACGGAGATGTAACAGTTTGATTTCTCTATACAAAAATGCGTGGCCAGTTGCGGGTGTGAAGGGAGACGCGCGGGGACATGTAATCACACCCCTCCACCCGCGTGTTTGTACCCCTCTGTTTAAACCCCTCCTACTTCTAAGAAATCCATCTACCAGAACATAGCGAAACTGGAAACAAACGTGACATGCAATTTTCATTGTAGTTTGACTACTGGCCACTAAGCGCTACAAAGCATTCTAGAACTATCTATGTTATGAATGTTTATTTCCTTAAACTTATCTCGGAGGAAGATTCTTGGGCCCAAATTATAAATAACTCGCTCAGCCCATTTTTGTAGAATAAATATTGCATTTAGAAGTAAATATAGAAGCTATAATAATAAACAACACTTATTTTAAATAGGGGTATTGTTTTTGAAAATTGGAACATCTGTTGGTATAAGGGCAAACCATTTAGTTTCTCTACATGGTTTAGTCATAGCCCGGTAGATGGCCTAGTTAACTTTATTTAAAATTTAAAATTTCAGTTAAATTAACTATTTATAAATAAAACGACATTTTTGAAATCATTATTGAACTAAGACAAAATGACTGTGGTGAAAATTTCACAGTATGCATTGAGTATTATTACAACTACGATACATGAAAGACAAGATTACTTACATCTATTCTCCACTAGATGGTTCTATTAGGGTATTTTTTTTATAAAAATTAAAATATAAATCCAGGGAACTTACAGATGAAATGCTACACCATCAGTATGTTTAGACAGTTTTCCTGTACAATTTTTACACCCTGACACCACACACTTCATGACGGAACACGATGAAAACTATTTTATTCTGCAATTTTTTTAAGAAAAATGACATCCGTACCCAATGCCGTGACACGAGAACTGATGAGTGACGTCAGAGCCTAAACTTCGTCCCTTTCTAACATTACCGCACCCGTTCGTCTCGATTGAATTCTTATGACTCAATTGCCTTTGCAACAACTCCGCTTACTTCAATTCTCCATGATACTATCGTAATAAAAAGGAGACACGTAGCGAGATGCGCAGGACTAGCTCGCTTACCAAAACAATATTTTCAAAGCGGGTTACAGTACGTAATGCAAAAGAGTCCGCCTGGTGATGATATAAAAAAATTCAACAGTTATTTCGAACACCAATGGTTGAAGAAGACAAATTTCGAAAACGTTTGCTGTTGCTCAAAGGAAAAAATCCGTACTACTAACAATGTCGAAGGATGGCATAGTAGACTAAATCGGTACATTGGGCGAAAGAAGCCGACTATAGCTCATTTACTTGATGTATTATTGTGCAAAGAAACAAAAGTCATTGATATCTTTAAAAAGAAAACCAAAAAGTCCAAAAATTATGAAGAAATCGACGATGAAATAAATCGCACAATAGCACAATTAAATGAAAATGATACGGTTGGTCACAGCATCGAAATTTTATCTCCGTTTTCTTTTAAGTTTTAACTACATAAATATAAATATAAACTGGTGCATCCGGCAAACTTTGTTTATTGCGAGGGTTTATAATATATATATTTCATTGGGTATAGGGTTAAAATACAAAGTAAAGTTTTATTATAAATAAATATTCTAGGACAATCTACTCGGATAATCTATATGTTTAGTTCTAGTAAGCTCCGGTTTTGTAGGCGGCCGAAGGATTTCTTACACTGTAACTGGTTACGAAGTAGATACCAAGTTTCGTTGAAGTAAAAAGACGTGTGTGTACGTAACTGGTATCGTACAAGGACGAATTTTATTTACTTAGTAACTAGTTACGTAGCTCTGGTTTCGTAGACGGCCGAAGGGTTAACATGGCATGAACACAACTGGCCGCGCGCATTTTGTCTTAAATCACTGTTATTATTATTTAATAAAATGCAATTTATGAGTATACAAATTAGTAGTATAATACTTACATAGCTACATAAAATATTACTTTGGAATTGGTAACATGCTATAGAATAGATTAAAAAAATGTTTAGTCTCTAGCTTCATGCTGTTGTATCAATTTAAAAATTTAGTCTAAAAATATTAAAGAATTAGGTTTAAAAATTAGAAAAGATTAAAATTATTTACTAACATATAAGACAATCTATTGTAGCCATGCTTAGCACATGTAGTAAAAATTCAGAATACGACTAATTCTGATAGTACAGAGCCTCCTACCTATCGGGTAATATTTAAAATAATATACATGCCGCGTGTCATATTACGCGCCATGTTATACAATGGTGCCAATCTCGTTGAGCGTCATTTGCCGCTTATTAGATACGAGGCTTGTACGCAGAAGTCGGGGACCCATCGTGACCCGCGATGGGTCGCCGGCTTCAGAAAAAAAAAGATAGCACACTGCAACCAAAAATACCTTGAGCCCGACCGTGATCGTGATCTGCTGCGCGAGTAGTAGGAGCGCGACGCGTCGGAGCGCGAGCGCGAGCGGGGCGAAGCGGAGCGGCGGCGGCGAGACGCCACTGAGCCGCTGCCGCTCGAGCCGGAGCGCGAGCGGGAGCGGGAGCGGGAGCGGTACTTGCGCGGCCGAGACCTGTCCGGACGTCTACCAACCATTAGTTGTGCTCATCGATGTTTATTTTACTACTTATGAGCTGTGATCTTAAGTGTTAAAACTCAACAATTTCTTGAACTAGAGGAGGCCACCGCTGTTTCTACAATATTGTCAGCTCATGCTTTAATCTCTCTGATTTTGTTTATTATATTTTGATCACTCTGATATAGATAAAATTTTCTTTAATGTATACCAGAAATAAAAATGCATAGAGATTTTTTATAGTCATTCTTGGATAGGACAGAATGTTCCACTGACAAATAAAAAGGGGTTGTCCTTGGGGGTTTATAAGTGTGAGTGATAAGAACATTGGTGGGATAATGAAAATTATTATCATCAACAGTCGTCAATCAATTGTGGTCAATTAGTTTAATAAGCTATCAGAAATTGTTTCTTTTTTAAAAAAGGGTGAAAAATATACAATTCAGGATACTAAAATTGAGTTGATAGTTATAATTAGTTCACTTGGTTAACAAACTAACCTGCTTCTGGAGCGCTTAGACCTCCTGTCGTCATCGGAGGAGTTGGAGGAGTGGCGACGCGGCGAGGGCGGCGAGCGCGGCCGGCGGCCCGAGGGCGAGGGCGGCTTGATGCGCGTCACGAACTGTTCGGGGCGGCCGTCGCCCACCGACACCGGCGTCTCGCCCTCCTGCGCTATCCGGAACGACCCGAATTTATCCAATACGATATTGCCTTTGCGAACCTGTGTGTGTTTAGACAGTTTATCACTATGGTGTAGTTACAAAACAAGGTTTTCATTGATTTATATTCATTTCGTGCTAGTTTATCAGTTAGCTTCATCTATATGAATCAGCAGCCAAATTCAATACTACCAGTAGACGTATTTGTCCCATTGAAGTCCAACATCAACGTCTGCTGATTGACAGACGAGTTTCTGGCGCAGGTTTATCTCTAATGGTCAGACGGCAGCCGATTCTGTAAAAGCTAAGATGGGGTCGTCAATTGTGAAATGTAGAACAAAAATTAGGAGAACCACTCTAAAAAGATTTTGATCCAAAAGAAGGTATCAGATAAATGAAACAACAAGAATGGTAGTAGACGTACGGGGTGTGCAGGTTCGGTGCCGGGCGGGTCAGGCTCGCGCTTGCCGGGCGGCGGCGCGGCGGGCAGCGGCGGCGGCTCCTTCATGGCCATGGCGCGCCGCACCGACACGTTCTTGTCGCCGCCCGCCGGCGACGGCTGCGGGGAACAACAACGGTCACATACTGGTCGGTGGACGGGAAATATCTTGGACCTAAGTCGCGACCTCGTGCGGATTATTTGGATATCCACAGCCGTGGCCCCGTGCTAGCGTTCAAAAGACACGCAAAAAAACGCGAATCGAGCGTATAGAGCACATTTTAGGTTCAAGATATGCCCGGAACTTAGAACAATGAAATAGTAAAATTATCATGCAATTTTTTTTCGCAAAGCGGGTATACTTATGTATGACGTACCACACCATTTTAGGAGCATAGCGTGGTAGGACACTAAAGACACAATAGGAATGCCTACGCTTTATGGCATGTCCATGTCGTTACCAGTGTTTATAAATGCAGTTTATATTCGTACCCAATACACAACAAGAATTATATTACCTTAGGTCAGACGTTATCATCAAAATGCAAAATTTACGTTGGGTTCCTGTAGGTTATTTGTTTCAACAAAGTTATTCTCCTTACCTTCCTGTGGTCCTGTGAATCGTCAGAGCTGTCCTCAAATGCATAATGTTCCTTGTATCCCTTTGGTACTGGAGTTTCCTTTTTCTTGACACTGTTTGAGCAAATTAATTTAATTAGTCAGTGAATTCGAAAATTACATATGGGTTAAAAGTTACAAGTATGGTTCAATTATGGGATTTGTGCAAGTCAACTAGGCTAGAGATTAAGAATTAACACATTAATATCAAAAGGTTTTAATTTGGAATTAGGCAAACGCCTTAGAATAGGAATACCATACTAGTTATGGTGTGACACAACATAGAAAATGCTGACAGTGAAATATAGCTGAATACCAGCTATAAACCTTTTGAAAAAATGGTATGGATAACTTTTTCAGAATATCAGCAAATGGCGGGCTGTCAACTTTGCGTATCCCGAAGGGAAAAGACGCGATTATTCAGACTTGATTTTTTTGTATATAATATAAGAATATTCCTGCTATGAGGTAAACACACAGAAATAATTTCGTGGTGGTGGATGGCAAATGGAGGTAAAATCCAGCAGTTTGTTATTTGTCGCCTATAAAATGACGATGCGCTCGGCCCTGTCTCATTGGGACCTAATATTGTCATTGGCGATTGTTTACCGTTCAGACGGGATATCAAATAGTTTATTTAAAATATGTGTATTTTTTTTATAAAATAGCCTGTTAACAATTGTCAGTGTAATTTAACCTACAAGCTAGCTATACCGTGTTAGCGCAAGCTAACACCCGTATTCACAAACATTACTGTAAGCCTAAGCGCTCAAACAAAGGATAACATATTTATTCGTAAGACATATTTTGTAATAACAATTTAGGGAAGCGTTTATATACAAGATAGGGCAGTGGGCCAGTGTGCGGCCGGGGCCCAGTGCCCGCCAGTAGTGTGTGTGAATACGGGCGTGTGTGTGGGCGCGGCGGTCACTAACGTGTCCTTGACGGCGCTCATGGACATTTTCCACTTGGGCTTCTCGAGCGGCGGCGGCGGCGCCTGGTCCAGCGGGCTGAGCGAGCCGCGGCCCTCGCGCTTGTGCAGCACCTCCTTGTCCACCATCACGTGGTACGCGCTCAGCTTCGACTCCAGCTCCTCGAGCCCGTGCATCTCCTCTAACATCCTATTGTATATTTTCACACTTTAATACACATACACTATTGCGTACAGCGTTGTTAACTATACAAAGCGTGTTTGACTGAACAAGTTTATATTTACAAAAAAATTGCAGTACTTAAGGGCCGCTTTCCACGATCCGCGATTTTACGGAGGCGTGCGCGTGGAAAGAAGCGAGGCCGTGATACTGCGGACCGATCCGAGATCCCGATTTAAGATATACTTTTTTATTTTTCATAAACAAAAAAACTCGTATGAGTTTGAAGTTAAATGACACTAACTTATATATCACGCACAATTTAGAAACATATCCCCATGTGTTTAAAAAAAAACTATGTAATCAAAATTTGTAGTGTAACGAGCAATGAAAAATAATGAAAAAGCCATGAAAATAATCTTTCAGAGAATGTTGAGTGTAATTAATCGCCGATGAATACGTTAGGTCCCAATGCTATATACGAGACGAGAGCTCATCGCCATTATAGATTCAAGTCCCTCAAGCAACAAAACCATAGCTGAAAATGTAAGACGTCGTAATAGTTGAGTAATGTGTCTAGGTAGTATACATTTTAAATATCTGTACATTCAAGATGTCTTCTGATTCACGAAATAATTATTATACATTATTAATCAATAAATGGATTACTGGTAACCCCTAACTAATTTCTACTTCAAAATTTCAACAAGAAATTTAGAATTTGATGCTAATGTGCGTTCCTAACATGTTATGTAGACATTCATTACACATTTTTAATTTTCGAATCATGAAATAAACACAAACATAGAGTAGGTACTTTGTATTACTTTATCAAGTGCCAGTCAATAAACTGTCATATTTAGCTAATGTACAGATTTATAAGTATCTCCTGCAAGTTAATATTTGGTGAATGTATGCAATTTATCATCATGCCACCTGACCTCCAATAGTAATTGAAAAATTCAGTACCTTTTATCACTATGCTTCCTCTCCCTCTCGTATTCGCCATCAGAACTGAGATCCCTCTTTTTGTTGACCTTCAACTCTTTCCTGTAACATTTGAAATAAAATATTTGGATGTTGTTATTTTTTTTTACTGTTCAATGTTTTTTTTTACACATTATCAATCAACTAGCCTATCACAGTCCACTGACGGATATAAGCCTCTCCCAATGTCCCATTTCTCCCGTTCTGCAACCTTACGCATCCACTTCACATTTACTAAATATGAAATGCTTTTTCCCGCTATACATCATCATCTTTATGTCACGATTGAATTCAAGGTTTTCATTTTTCACTTCACAGTCTTTGCAACCACTGGATAATCAACAGTATCCTCTGGTCTATACCTTCTATTGGAGTCTGGCAGAAACATGACTATTTTTTATAAACCTAACAAATCCTACCGTTGAGGCTCAGAATGTCGACTTCCCAAAATGTCCCCTGGTTCCAAAATGTCAACTTCCCATAAGGTCCCTTTCCCAAAAAGTCGCTTTCCCTCATTCATCTTCTTCAAAACATTTTTTATATTTTAATTAGGTACTTAAGTAGTGGGATTTTTAATTAGAAAAGAAATTTGAAATTAAATATAGTCATGTATTGTCAAAATTTAGGCACCTACTTAAATTTACTCAAGTATGTATTCTAAATAAAGGGACATTATGGGAAAGCGACATTTTGGGAAAGGGACATTATGGGAAGTTGACCCTCAACGAATCCTACAATACCTGATTAACATATAGGTACAATATTAGTTTGGTTCGAATACTTTTAGAACGTACATTAAATGGTTGAAATATAAAAATGTGTACCTGATTGCATCTCTAAGTTTTTTATCTCCAATGCTATCTAAATCGCGCAGATTGTACTCTGTGTTATTCGCCGAAGCAGTGCGTGCCAGCTTCGCTTTGCGTTTCTCTTCCCTCTCCATTTCCTTGCGCTTCCTTTTTGATTCTTTTTTCTTTTTCCTAAAATTAATGTCAAATTAAATTCTGAGTATCACGGAATTCAACTAAAAATTACTTTTTAGTTTTTAACAAGTTAAGAACTACCCAATTTTTTTTTATTTTAAATTATAGTCAAGTATAAATTATTTAAAAGTAGCATTTTGAAAGCTGTAGTTTGGGGTTGATTGGATGTCTACGATTTATATTTGAAAAGAGTTTACAATAGTTGATTTAACCTGGTTAATCAACTCTTTTGCTAAGGAACGATTTTTTTTAATTTCGTGCAGAAGCAAAGAATGCCATTAAATTTAGAACAGAGCTTAGATACATTCTGTATCTAAATAAAAAATTAAATAAAAGATCTGTACACTTACTTATCCTTCTTCTTCTTTTTCTTCTTGTCCCTATCAGCACCAGGCTGGGGCTGCTGGCCTAACTCCTGCATCTTGCGGTTCCTCTTGTACTGAGCGGTCTCTTCCAGGAAACTTCGCACCTTCTCTTCATAATCAGAATCTTCTTTGGTTGTATCCAAAAATTTACGTACCTGTGTGAAATTCAAGTCAAAATTGAAAAGTCAGATCTAGTCTCCAAGTGAGTTGAAATATTCATGCAGTGGTTTAATTTTTACACAATTAACAACAGACAGCCTCAGTTACGTATCAGTACGTAAGTAGCAGTATGTAAGTTTTGAGTTATTTTTATAAGAAGTTTGTTAGAGCATGAAGTTAATTAATTAGATTAGAGATTAAAAACAAAGAAATTACGATTTAATTTTGCACAAAAAGTCATATTACTGTTAATCTAGATGGAATTTGTGGCGTCATGTTTTAATAGGCTTATAGCCACGGCAAGCGCACTGACATATTTGTCTATTTTGAATTAGTAAGGTGTATCTTCGTTTTACAGTATGTATGATTTAGGCTCATTAGGTATTATACATATGTATACGCCCAATGTATTATTTATCGGTTGTCTGTGAGTATGGCGATATCGGTTCCGCTACAGAATTTGACGTATTATATTTCGACTATGTCTCTGTTCTGTGATTAAAACCTATACTGTTAACACGTTATGCATTTAAAATTACCTTAAGCTCATAATCAATATCAGCTTGCGATCGGACGGGTTCGGGATTGATCTCTTCCACAGGTGGTGGCGGCGGCTGGTACCCGTACGGATGGTTGAATGAAGAGTTGTGTGTCCGCGAGCCTGCCTCGGGCGCCCCGAGCATCTCCATGCGTTTGCTCAATGGAGACAACGATCGCTGACGCTTGTTATTTGACTGCGAGCGTCGTTTCTTCTTACGGTTCGGCCCTTCAGAATCTATACAGAACAAAGGTTTATCTGTAGAATTTACTATCAAAATATTCATTCTTGAATGAGATTAATTAATAATAGGATAATTACCGCTTGTATCAGATGATGATGAAGAAGAATCCGATGAAGAGCTAGAGCTTGAGGAGTCACTAGATGATGACGATGAGCTGCTTGATCGCTTCTTTTTACCCTTTCCTCGCTTCTTCTTCTTTTTCTTATCCTTCTTCTCTGTCAAATTCAGTAACTGTTTTAATGTCTCTTTCATTTCATAGGACTTTGCTCCAGTCAAACCTGGCAATAGCAGTTCTGCGGGTTCAATCAAAGGCTTAGTTGTTGATGTTTTACTCTTCAAGAAGTCCAGTGAGTTTTGCGCCTCTTCATGAAAAGGAATAATAGCTAAGCAATCTTCATATGCTTTCTGCGCTTCAGTGATCTTGTTTTCATCCTCGTAACTGCGACCTAATGCAACTAATGTCTCTCCTAAATATTTTCTAGCATTAGCATGGTTAGGATTCAATTTCAATGAAGTTTCAAAATCTTCTATGGCTTTTTTAAATGTTCCACTGTTAGCATAGAGCGCTCCTCTCGCGACTAATCCTTCTACATTCCGAGGGTCAATGCTAAGTGCTTTATTGAGACATTGAAAAGCTTCGGAGTGCCTGCCTGCCTTGAAATGCTCTATGCCTTCAGCAACAGAACGGAATGCCCACTTGCTGGCCTGTGCTTGGCGAAGTTCATCAGCATACTCTGTAGACGCGAATCCACCTCTACATGGAAAATAAAGTCTAATTAATATAACAGAATAATTGGAAAATAAAAGATAATATAAATGTTATTATGGTATTCAATTACCTTAATGATGTAAAGTTGGTGCAGTGCATGTTGGCGATGCCTAACATTTCAGAGAGATATTGCACGCAGTTGGGGTTATTGAAGCCTGGGCTCTTCTCCAATATTGCTTCATAACTCTCTCCCTTCATTTCCATAGTTTTCCTATAGGAAATAATAATAAATCACTACATGTGAAAAGTTACTAAAATAAATTATTGTCCTATTGTAATGGATGAAGAATATTCACAGAGATGATAGTAACATCTTCAAGTAATGTATTAATTGAATAGTTCAAGCATTTAATTCCTAACTGTTTGCTTAGTGTCACACATACGTATATCCTCACCTGTTCCCATGGAGCTGTTCAAAAAATTTTATTTTACTTGGATTTTATTTCTTTCACACATAAATAGTTATAGATTAGGTGATGGCGCCTCGACAATGTGACATTAATATTACCGAGACATTCGCTACAGTCACAACATGGTGGAGGTGTGACACCGGCTCTTTGAGGTTGTTGCTAGACCTAGAAAAGAACACCCTAGAATAATAGAGGGAGCTGCGTACGTCCACGGGCCGTGGCGGTACATCAGAGACAACGATGAGAATTGCGCGATCTTGGTAAACTATTGAGCCATCTCGGAGTCTCATATCTGTTAAACTGATAATCGTCGGTGGCAAGTCCTTTATTATAATAATAAATAACTCCAACATCCAATAAATGCTCATTATAAAAGTCCAATCAATACGTCTCAGAAAATGCTGGAATGTTAAACATTAGCTTTAATACAGAATTACAGTCCTTGTTATAGATATCAAGATTGTAGAGACCCTAAATTAATGTACTGACCTTTTCCATTTTATGAAAACAAAAAACGTGTGAGTGATTTAAATATATTGCTAATATCCACAACAAAAAGGTGCAGACGACTCTTCTATTAATATATGTAGAGTAGTAGTACATCCTTCAAGAATCCATAGGTATTTTGCCTTCAGACCTGATTTTAAACTTAAATATCATGCAATCATTTTCACAAATGGTGAATAGTGTGATTCTGTACTGAAAAGTGATCATAAACCAGTGAAAACATTTATCCAACGTCCTTCCTTTGATGTCATATTATGAATACCTACCAAAAGTGTACACAAACCCTTTGTGTCAAAAAATCAATCATGTTCCGTTATTTATACTGAGCATCTAAAAAGCAGGGGTATTCTTGTGTTAGACACATCAAAAAATCAATTTCTATATATTTGAGCTGTGTTCCAATTATCCTGATTAATAGTTTATTTTCCATATTTGTACAGATGAGCTTTATCAATTTCTTTTATAATTCCAAGTTTTGCTCTTCGTTTTCTATTCAAATTCTTCTTGATTTATTTCCATAGTTGTTCTCTTCAAGTAATTCTTCTTTCCAAATAAAAAAAAATACCACTGATTTTGTAGTCTCAATACATTAGCGTTACAAAATAAAACAAGAAATACGTGGCAACAACACTTTGTGT
Organism: Pelosia muscerda; assembly: GCA_963691645.1. Lineage (NCBI taxonomy): Eukaryota > Metazoa > Arthropoda > Insecta > Lepidoptera > Erebidae > Pelosia > Pelosia muscerda. The sequence continues at coordinate 5,765,172 of OY829100.1, forward strand.
TTAGCAAAACAGTAACATCTGTAAAATAGTGTAAAGACAATGTGATTACTTAGGACTGTGGGTAAACATGTTGGTACATACTTGTATATCAGAGGGAAGTCGTCTGTGCTGAGGAGACCTAGCGGCGGCTTAGGCGGGGGATCATCCGGGCCTCGCGTCACGCCCTTCATGCCGCACACCATTTTGTCGGTATCAGGGATAACTTCAATTACTTCACAGCATACAGTGTCATTCATCAGGTAGTTTCTTGACAAGTTTTTCTTGTCCACGGCTGGTATGATATTTGTAACCGGTAAAAATGCCTAAACCAAAATAAAATGTGTTAGTAATTATGTAGACTGTAGCTCTTTATAAATCTGAGTACATACATTTAACAAAAGTTTAAAACATGATGTTTGAGACAAGCTGCAATGTGTAAATTTCATATGACTATTGTTTAATAGTCTCAATACATGCATAAAACAAGTAATTTTGTTCTACAAGTTTTTGAACAATCTATAACCAGTTTTGTATCACACAGATATATATATCGGGTTTGGAAGGTAAGATGTTATAGTTGCTCTGTAGAACCCAATTTCGACCCACATGTAGATTGAAATGAAACCACTTTTTGCATATTCTATCGCGTATATTCCAATAACATACATTAATGGGCTATTTACAATGTGGGTCCTGTTGCATTACTTTTATTTATGTCAGAGAAAACCATGGCGTACCTTTGCGTCATAGCGATGGTTTTCGAAAGACAGTATGTGGCCGAAGGGATACCGAAATATCAAAAATTAGGAACATTTAACAAATATAAATCACTAATATAACATTGACTAACTATCTCAGTGTAAATAGTAAATGTGGTTACTATTAATGAACAATTGTTAAATTAAATTTCCCACAAGTCACAAGTATTTCATGTGACATTGAATAATAATCTGCTCATTACATGATTATGTAAATGAATACTGAAATTTTAGTTTGAACAATGCATACATAAAAATGAATGTAGGTACAATTCACATACTTGATAATACTCCATACAATATTCAAGGTAATTGCAAAGAAACAATTTTAATAGCTGTTTAAAATTATGCCATGCCAACTTCAACTAAACTCAATGGTTTTAATTTGACACCATAACTGTTTTTGGCTCCACCAACACCTTTTAGGGCAAGGCTCACTAGTGCACTGGTTTAGGGGTCAGCCAGCAGTCTCTGACACAGAGTTAAATAACAGAGTAAGCAGACTTGGGATGCCACTGTTGTAACCAAATTTGTTGGTCTTTGTTTTGTGGAATAGAATCCAATGTACCTCAGGCTTGTACTATGATGACTATGCCATATGTAGACGACTGTCATAAATGTCATCTGTTGCCAGGAACAAAAGTATGACTAATAAGTTACTACAAGGAACTGAAACTTTTATGCTTACCTTCACATTGATGTCAGCAACATACCGGGAGGTTGGTCCTGCAGTGCACAGAACCTTGAGCATCATACCTGATGCTGTCCTGTTGATTACCGCTCCTATGATTAGTTCTCCTGTCTTCACATTCTGAAAAAAAAAAACGAAAGACATGTCATTTCTTTGTCAAGAACATTTTGGAGGAGTGGACAAAGGACACCATTGACAATTTGCAAGTTCAGTGAGTGGGGAATTGGGTGAAATGGCCCATGCAGAAAGTCAGAACACTCATCCTGTCAACAGTCCCTCCCCCCTGGAAATACTATGTAGCACACAAGTAACATAAAAAGCCTGCAGTAGCATATAAACCTACAAGAAGCATAGCCAATTGCCAATGCTTGATGAGAATTATGTTTTGCAGCTATGTTCCCTGTCACCTTGATGTTTATTCAGGTTTGAAATATTTAAAAAATATTAGGATTATCTGTTGTGTTTCAACATTTGCACATCTGCAAAGTTTTATCATTATGTTAAATACTGGTGGTAGAAATTTGATGGCACAAATTTGTCATAAATTTCGACCGGGTGGGTACCACCGTGCACATGTGCGGAAAACCCTCCATAGTAATCCAACCTCGGTTGGATTGCGTTCAGGGGTCAGCAAGTGCATAGCCGGGCAGAGGTGGTGGTAGTCGCAGCATTAGTGGGACCAGTGGGTCTTGGCGTAGTCTGGTGGGTATGGCGCGGGGCGACCCGCCGAGCAGGGAGACCCGTAGAAACGGTGGTGCCGCTGGCCGCCCGCGGCATAGTACAGGGGCCCAACTGGGGCTAACCACCCTGGGAGGCTGCCTCACCAGGCCGCGCATAATCCCGATATGGTTCGTCGTGCCGGTTGGTGACCGGACGGGACCCCGGCGACCATATTCGGGGGGGTACGGGGGCCCTTCCGTTCGGCGCATCGGCTCTCACCATGCCTCACAATCACAGATAAAACCAATCTCCCGCGCTTTGTCACGCGGTGCTGCGACGACAATCACCTCTTTTTTCACGCCTTCTCTTACCCTCTACCATGGCAGTGCATATTAGAGATTATGGCAACACAGCGGCTCTTCATGTTCCCACTAGCTCGCTTTTTGAGGTGGAGTCCACTAACATCTGTGGGCTCCATGCAAACCTCAACGCCGTCCACCAACATCTTGAGACGGCGAAACCAGCCATGCTCTTTCTGACGGAGACACAAATATGCCGCCCTGACGACACGACCTACCTGCTCTACCCCGGCTATGTTCTAGAGGAAAATTTCCGTGCCAAAGCCGGGGTATGCGTGTTTGTTAGGGCGGATGTTTGTTGTCGCCGTTTGCGCTGCCTTGAGGACCCATCCTTTTCTGTCCTGTGGGTACACGTAGACCATGGCTGTACTAGTCAAATCTATGTGTGCCTTTACCGTTCCCATACTGGAGATGCCGAGACAACTCGACTCTTTGAATATCTGAGTCAGGCGGCAGATGATGCGCAGGAGCGGTTTCCAAACGCTGAAATGGTATTTTTGGGGGACTTTAACGCCCACCATGAAATCTGGTTGGGCTCCTCCAAAACAGACCATGCGGGAAGAGCCGCCCACGCGTTTGCTCTGGCTCACGGCCTGACCCAACTGGTACACGAGGTCACTAGGATACCAAGGGGGCCGGGCCTAGCACCCTCCTTGCTAGACCTTCAGCTGACGAGCCACCCAGACCAGTACAATGTCTCGGTGCGAGCCGCTTTGGGCAACTCCGACCATTGTCTGGTCTGTTCCAAGGTGCCTATCATAGCGCCCTTACGACCAGTGCAGGGAAAACGGCGTCTCTGGCACTACTCGTCAGCTGACTGGGATGGACTGCGTGACTATTTTGCGTCCATCCCGTGGGTTGAGCGCTGCTTTGAAGGTAAGGACCCATCGGATAGTGCAACTGCTGTCGTCGGTGAGATCAGTCTGGGTATGGAGTACTATATCCCATACACCGATGTCACCGGTGCCCGCGGAGTGCGCCCTTGGTTTGGGCGCGAATGCGCAGAGGCTGTTCAGCATAAACAGTCTGCGTATCGCGCTTGGGTAAGGGCGCGCGCTACGCACGATTCCAACATCGGGTACTTTAAGGCAGCGTACAACAAAGCCACTAGGGTCTGCAAGAGGGCTTTTGTCAGAGCAGATGCTCAGCGCATAGCACGGGTTGGTCAAGAACTAGTAGCGCATCCCACGGGCAGCCGTGGCTACTGGCGACTGGCCAAAGCCGTGCAAGCTAACTTCTGCCAGCCTTCGCTGCCCCCCCTGCGTAACCCTGATGGATCCCTGGCACATGAGCCGCAAGAGAAAGCAAATTTGCTGGTTAATCTCTTTGCGGCCAACTCCCGAATCGACGACTGTGGTATGCAGCCACCGACTCTACCCAATAGTGACCACGCAATGCCTGATATTCGTATCAGGCAACGCGATGTCCGCGCAGTACTGCAGTCACTCGATGTCCGGAAAGCCAGTGGTCCGGATGGTATACCAGCGGTGGTTCTTCAAAAATGTGCAGCGGAGTTGTCTCCAATACTCACGCGGCTGTACCGACTTTCCTACATTTCGGGTACAGTGCCGACGGCGTGGAAAGAGGCGAATGTACAGCCGATTCCCAAGAAGGGAGATCGCTCAGACCCAGCCAACTATCGGCCCATAGCCGTCACCTCAGTGCTGTGCAAGGTCTTCGAGCACCTTATCAACACACAGCTCATGCGCCACCTAGAGGATCACTCCCTAATTAATGACCGACAATATGGTTTCAGGCCAAAACGGTCAACGGGTGATCTTCTGGCGTATGTTACCCATCTTTGGGGTGAGGCTATGGACAAGCATGGTGAGTCACTGGCTATTAGCCTAGACATCGCCAAAGCGTTCGATAGAGTCTGGCACAAATCGCTTCTTTCCAAACTACCAGCCTTCGGTCTGCCTCTTACACTGTGCAATTGGGTTGCTAGCTTCCTGCAGGGGCGCCGTATTCGCGTTCTCTGTGATGGACGAGCATCGGAGTTCCTGCAGGTAAATGCTGGTGTGCCGCAGGGGTCCGTCTTATCACCCACTCTCTTTCTTCTGCATATCAATGACATGCTGTCCACCGGCAGCATCCACTGCTATGCAGACGATAGCACTGTACACGGGAGCTACCACGGACATTCTGCGGCCAAGCAGTCCGATATAGCGGAAAAGAGGCGACTTCTTGTCACTGGGCTTGACCGGATCCTCAATCACATTTCCCAATGGGGATCTGAGAACCTGGTCGAGTTCAATGCCAAGAAGACGCAGGCATGCGCGTTTTCAGCAAAGACATCTCCTTTCCTTCCTCCTCCCACTCTTCAGAGCACACCACTGCCATTACAGGATAACCTCAATATACTCGGTATGGACGTGCGCTGCAAACTGAACAACAAGAACTATATCGAGAGCATCATCAAAACAGCTTCGCGTAAACTCGGAGTCCTGAACAGAGTGAGACGTTTTTTCACGCCGGAGCAGCGGTGTCTTCTTTATAAGACACAAATTCGCTCCTGCGTGGAATACTGCTCGCATCTCTGGGATGGCTCCGCAAAGTACTTATTAGATGCTCTCGACAGGTTGCAGCGACGTGCGGTCCGCATTATTGGGAGTCCCGAGGTCACAGAGTCCCTCGAGCCTTTGCAGATGCGTAGAGATGTTGCGTCCTTGGCAGTATTTTACCGTCTCTACCATGGTGAATGTTCTGATGAGCTCTTCCAACTAATCCCACCCTCCCCTTTCCTACACAGGACAACGCGTGCAGGGCTTAGGTGTCACTCGCATACGGTACAGAATATTCCATCAAGAACCAAGCGGTTCGGTGAGTCTTTTCTCTGCCGTACCATTAAGTCCTGGAATTCCTTGCCGGCGCACGTGTTTCCTTCTTCCTACAGTCCCGGGTCCTTTAAGCGGGGCGTGAAAAAGCATCTGATGAGGCCGTCAAGCTGAGCGCCACCATTGTAGCACTGAACGTGTTTGCAATGGTGACCCTCTTTCATGGGACTTTGCCTTCAGCTTAACATCAGGCGAGGTGAAGTCAAATTGACGTGCCATAGATAAAAAAAAAAAAAAAAAAAAAAAAAAAAAAAAAAAAAAAGAACATCAGAATGACACTGAACTCATTATTACTAATTTCCATAGCAGCCAACACATCTGTGTAAACTTAATAAACCACTTACGTCAAAGAAATGCCTTAATCTTGCTGATTTATCCACACTCAAGAATGTTTCAAACGGAGGCATCAATGCATATAGATCTGAAAGAAAAAAATATTAGAAATTAACTGTCATATAATGTTGAATAAAATGTATTTGAAAATTTTGATTTCTCATTATCATTGGTGATATGTATCACAAGTTTACACAAGCTCCTAGGAAGTTTTTTGTAGCAGAAGTTTGTTAGTTCCCTGGCAGATTGGAATACATCCACAGACAATTACATAATTATGTCTAAGAATCTTAACATACATAATTACACAACCAGACAAGCTCACACTTTCCTGAACATCATACAGGCTATTTGGCTGGCAGTACCACAGTTGATTGTGCATCAAATTTATTATACATCCATAGTGTGATTTGGACAGTTTTGTGTACTGTGAGAATATAAGAAATTAAGAAATAACTGTTTGACCTTGAAACATTAATATACCAAGTATCCTGCTGGCCACCGACAGTCCCATTCACACTATGAAAATACAGAGATTATAATGATATGCTAGCGACTATTATTATATTTTTATTGCATAAAGTTGTGCAATATCTATTCAACGTAAAGAATTAACTGTAATGACACTTTCTGAAATTCTTGGTTTATGTGAATGTCACTCTTTGAAATGAAACCACTTTTTCCAAGTAAATAATAGTATCTCCTATTGTGTTATGTGTGGTATTATTTACTTTTAGTCTGAATAATTGGTTTCATCAAAATTAGCTGTATTATTATTGGTAACCATAGCACCAGATCACTATACAAACTGACTTCCTAGCAACACATTTCATTCTTGCGAGTCTCTCTACGTTTTCATAAAAATGTTAGTTCTGTTTTTACTGTGGAAATACTATCTCACAAAATACATCAGCTATTGCTTATCCTTATCACTTTTCATAGATAGGATTTGTAGAATAAACAGTTCTCTGATAAATTAATTGATATAGAATGCCACATTCTTGAACAAGTCTAAAGTACCTAAATTGCATTATTCATTGGGTAGGTACTTACTATCTTCCGGGGTTGTGGTCTCAGCCCCAAGGCTAGATGACGATGGAGTTTCCTCCAAAACGGAAGCATCAAACAAAGCATTAGCTTCTTTAGCAATGAAGTGGTGCAATTTCAATCTTTTGCCACGATCTTGGAAAGTTAGGTGCTTGTGTCTAGACTGGTAGACCGCAAAATCTAAGGGACCAACGCCGATTTTAGACAAATCCTCTTCTCCTCTCTCCGCTTCCCACGTTTTTTGCAACTGCTGCCCATGGTAGTTAATGGATTGCGTCACTAAGGACGCATCCAACGATGGTTCCATGTTCCTGGAATAAATACGTCGATTAAAAATAATGTTAACTAACTACCTATATTCAGGATAATACTATTTATGGACAGATAATTATGCCGAAGTACGGCGCCATTTTGGGGAATTAACTTGGAGAATTTCAATTTTCAATGAATAAATGTACGTTGTATACATTTAATCAAAACACTTACCTATTCAATGTATTTTATGACACATCAATGAAATTAGAAGATTATTAATCAATTTCTTAGTAATATTCGCTTCGATCGCGCTCTCAACCGTACCGTTCAAGGAATTTTATCAATTTTTAATTCATGCATGTGTAATTCAACATGGCGGCAGTCGGCAGTGTGACCAACGTCAAATTCGAGTTGATGCCATAAACAAGAATCTGTTAAAAAATAGCAAAATTTTCAATTTGAATTGGTTATTGGTCATCATCATCCTAACCACGCTGCAGTGTAAATAGGAAGTGGCGGGGTACATGTATCATTCCTAAGAATGTAAGTTTTAACTTAGGAAACTATCTGCCGCTGACGCCGGCGTTGCAGTGCGCTGTTTCATAGACCTAGTGAATATTCGTACGCGCTGCCGACACCGGTCAGCGACGTCAGTTTAGAAGGAAATCAAGCCATAATGTAAGTTATGAATGTAATCCGCATAACCACCGAGACGCATTCAATTTTGGTTTCTATCTTATCTCAAATTCCCAAAAGGTATTCTCGTAATCCAATTTCAAATTGTTTCATTGAGGGTATCACGAACACATCAAAAATTGATCATCAATTTTATTGAGGTGAAATTGACACTGAATTGTTGGATTGAAATTTGAATATCACTTGAGTATCACGGTGAGTGTTAGATCTCAGCAAAAAGCATATAAATTGTGTTATCAAAGTTTGTAAAATGCTGTACAGTTTGTTTACAAACTAATAGATTACAGTCAGTATCAGGATCATCAACTAAGCCATTGAATAGAATGGGGAGGACGGCTGCCAAGTTTTACCACTAGGGGCGCCACCACTGCATGTACCATTGACAACCGTGTATTTGTCTCATATTTGTTTAGCGTTGTGTTGTTCCCGGGTCAACCGTTCAATTTCTTTTATATCGTCATCCACAATATCTACAATTTTTAAAGATTTTAAGACTTCTTTTTCTGTATTTCCTACATAGTCATGGTCATGGACAACTGCATATAAATTAGCTGGGCGGATCGTCTGCTTGAATGGCATTGTACTATTTGAGCGACTTAAGTAGCCAATGCATAAATTCCGCACCCTCTCCCTATACTTTGCTGCATCTACTTTTTGTCTTATAGGCTTAAAGTTTATTGGATTACTATAGCTATCAGGCAAATTTTGAGCTTTTACCGGGCTACCAAAATATTGTTTTTTTGGTTTATGGAAATGTTGCAGCTCTTGAGTGCATGTTGCATGTAATAATATCTTATGCTCTCTTCTCAAATGCTCTACTGCAAGAAGCGAAGCTATGATATGCTTGCAGTGAGCATTAGGAGGTTCTCCTACAGCACAGTCACATTGACATGCTTCAATGATGCCAGTGGGTGATATCTGGATATTTGATATGTATGTGACAGCTTTCTTCATCGATGCTTTGCATCTACTTTGGAAAAAATATTTGTCTTCTTTTGAAGCCATACGAACACTCAACAGAAAAAAATTTTCATACAGCTTTTTTCCTGACTTCATTCCGATGGAAAATCTGAAAAGATTGACATATTTTATTTATATATGTAATTTGAATGAAGCGTTTATCGATAGGTTGGTAGGTGCTACATTATCACCATCATCATATGCTCGGCGATTGCGTCAGGGCTATGGGTTAGGCATAGGCCTTTCAGGAGAAGCTATCTTTCATACCCAGCTGATTTCTTGCCAGATGGTCTGCTAACTTGAAGAAAATGGGCAGCTACTACTATTCCTTCGGATTATAAATAAATTAAAAGCTTACCTGTCCACGTAGTTCTCAATATTTAACATAGTCAGGGCTGGAAGACAAGAATCGGCGTTTATATCTTTGTACAAACTAAATTCTGGTGTAACGAACTCAGCAGGCATGTGGTAGTCGGCGTGAGATTCCGTTGATGATTTGCATTTAAAATTGTTGTTTTCGTCGTAGAATTTTAGTCTGAAATAAAACAAAGAAACTCAAGTAAATGTAGTAAAGTGACCGCAATCAAGGATCGTATTTACAAATCAGAGTGCTTATTTATGGCACGCCAATACACTGTGTAGTGATTTTGGGGCGTATATGCTTAAAAATCTGTAAGAAAATATCACATGAACTTGAGATAAAGCAAATTGTTGATAAAATTGTTACCTGTCAATGAGATCTTTTTTCTTCCCCTTGAGGGATCCTCCACGCTCTCGTAACAGGGTTTTTAATTGTAGGACAGTTAAATCTCCATATTTTTCTTCAAGTAAAGACATTTTTTGTACGTTCATGAACAATTTTCACATATATTTATTGTATTCCCGATAAAAACATAACCTCTACGGTATAAGGCATGGCACAAGCGCTAGTGCTGCCACCTACGCTAAGCTTTGCGCCGGCCTCCCCATTGTGGTAAAATTGCCAAAAAAGTAGGATCCTGCTACTTATTATGGTCACACTGCTTCCTAGCAATTTTTTTAGTATTCCCTGAGGATCTGCATAATAGTCCTTTTAGTCTTTGAAAGTTATCAAAGTACGAAAACCATGGAAGTAAATTCAGTAGATATTTCATTTCTCTGTGATTTAAACTAGCTAGAGACCGTCCTTGCAACAAAATTAGATATATTTGCTCATAATTAATAATGGTAGGTGCTTAATAATGGCGTTATTAATAATGTCTGGCTCGATCGGGTTAAGTGATTAATTTTAATAGGTAATATTTAAATTTCATTTTTGTATCACATTGCGCGGTTATTGTAATATTATTAGGTATATTTGGAAATTGGGCAATTTGGTCATAATTTTTTTTGATAGACTGTCGTTTCATAACTATCCCACCTGTTAGTAAGTGATAATGTGGCCGACGGTAGAGCACGCTTGCCTAGAAGTAACCTACCTATTCACTCTAGTCCTGAGGAAGCAATAGCTATCCGGATACACTGATTCGAGCAGAATGTTCCACTGTACGCAATATATCACGCATCAATCTCAGTATTTGCAGTCCACTGCTGGACACAGGCCTCGTCCAATGTTCGTACGCTTCGTACTTGCCGCCTACTGTTTCTGCGCTAGTCAGACGCGTTGGTACAGGGTTTTATTTCGAGTTTCCCTTCTCTCACAGTGCTTAGTATTCCGATTGTCACTTCTTACGACATCCTTCTGATGAGATAGGGTGGTAATATTCTTTCTCCGTCATCATACTGATTTGATAACGGGCAGGTAATTCTATAATAAAGCTAATTTCGACGCGGCGCGGGGAGGGAGTATAATTTTACTCAAATTTTAGAGAAATCTTAATGAGGAGCCACCCCTCAAAGAGGTAATAACGTGTGTGTATATTTCCGTTTCTTGCCTCTTAAGGGTAAGGTTTCGCAGACAGCGAGGCCAGATACGGATGCATTTACTTTTTTCTTTTTTTCATACTACCACTTACGTAGCAGAAAAGCACACAGCTCACCTGATGGAAAGCGGTCACCGTAGCCTTTGCAACACCAGTGGTATTACACTTGTGCTGCCTACCTTGTAGAAACCTTCTAATGCACTTCTTGAAGAACTCCGTATTGTAGTCGTTTGGGAAAACTACGGCAGGGAGTTCATTCCACAGTTCATTGCACAAACGTGTCCACACTATCACAGACGAGCCTCATTCCATGGTGCGTAGTCCACGAAATCCCGCATGCATATTTAACATTGCTAGCCGTGGTGGGAAAGGCAGGTTAACATCCTTCATTTTATTTTTATAGGTATGGTACATTTTTTATATCTTCCTTCTATACAATATACCATACCTTTCAGGTCAGTGAAGAGAATGAATAAAAAAGTTGAAAACATGACCATGAACTAAAGAGGTTCACTTAAAACCGCACTCAACAACGTATCAAGAGAAATAATTGTTAAAATGATATCAAAACTTTGATCCGGAACGATTTTAATAGAGGTGAACCGTGAATGCCCATTTTAAAAACCAACAGCTCAGGTATTTATTTCACTTTTAAACTAAGTAATTGGTATACCACTGGTGTTCTTGGGACCCACTAGTTCTACGGGGACCAAGCCAAGCTCAGCTGCAGGTCGGTAATGGTTTTAAAAGAGATGAACCGTGAACGGTTATATAAAAAACAAACAGCTTAGGTAAAGTTATTTCACATTTAAACTAAGTACCTAATTGGTATGCCATAAACTGGCTGCTTTTTGGGGCCCCTAATAGTTCTACGGAGTCCAAGCCAAGCACAGCTGCAAGGTACACTGACTGATTGACGGACGTTCTGGTGTAGATTTTCATTATGGGGTTGAGAGGTCATATGTGGCAGTCCCTCGCATAAAAGGCACCAAGGAGATCAAAAGGAGGAGAAGGAATAAGCAGTCCGCTCTAAGATGATAGCGCCTGGTAGGTACATGCCTAACGCTATATTTAGTTATGATAATGAACTTCATCTACTCTCATACTAATATGTCAAAATTAAATCATTTTGTATTTAAATACAAAGATTTAATGACAGTCTTAACCCACAAATGTACGTAAAAAATAGTCTGCATTATAGGGTTAAAGAAATTATGCTCTCACAAGCATCTTGTTTACAACTAACCGTATTAAATTGTATAATCATATGTATATACCGATCTCCATCAAATCAAAATACAGAGAAATTCACCAATTCTCTCAGTTCCCATTTAGACACTTTAAACTCGCAGAAAAATAAAAACATTATTATAGTAGGGGATATAAACATAAACATTAAACACAGAAATAATGAAAAGTCTCAGGAGTACAAGAATAGAATTAATTACCTAAATATGCTCTCAGTACATGGAATTCTGCCGGGTCACACTCTTATTACTAGAGATGAAAGCTGTCTGGACCACTTTATGATGAAAATAAATAAGCAAAAGGTATCGGCATCTATTGCTATATTACACACCAGTATAACTGACCACTATACGACTCTCTTGTGCCTAACTAAATCAAAAATAACTCCAGTTATCCGAAAATCTAAATCCACCGTAGACTTTGAACAGGCACTTAATTATTTGCATGCAAGTAAATGTCAGGACTTATATTTTTGTAGCGACCCTGAAACGTTATGTAACCTATTTCTGCAACAACTAACTGAAGCTATTGATAAAAGCACCACTATTACCAAGATACCAAACAGTAAGCGCATTATAAAACCCTGGATAACTGCAGGTATTTTACGTTGCATTCGAAATCGCAATAAATTACAATTAGATGCCAAAAAAGACCCGCACAATAATATCTTAAAAATAACTTACGTTCGCTACAGAAACTACTGCAATAACCTAATTAAAAAAATAAAAAGGAAGTACGAAAGGGAGTTGATTAGTAAATCCGTCACCAACAACAGGTTATTATGGAAAAATATAAAAACTTTCACATATTCTGCTGCCTCCAAGAATCATAATATGCAATTATTAAATATGAAGTCCTCACCTGTGGAGTCAGTTTGCTACATTAACGAGTACTTCTCGAATATTGGGAAAAATCTTGCAGAACAATTTCAATCTCGGGTAAATAATAAAGATAACGTATGTCAGGATCTATCATTAGATATACCTAGTTCGTTTGTACTCTTCGACACGGATTTGATTGAAGTAGAGAATATTCTGATGAGTCTCAAGTCCGACAGTGCTACAGGCTGGGATAATATACCAACAAGCTTTTTAAAGCAGATTAGAGTTTATACTGTCCCTATTTTAACTCAACTTGCGAATCTCTGTTTTAGTAAAGGCATTTTTCCGAGTATACTGAAGCAAGCTATCATTACACCTGTTTACAAGAATGGGGACAGAGACGAGGTCGGCAACTACAGACCCATATCTGTCTTACCGTCAATTTCAAAAATAATAGAAAAGTTGATGAATGTACGATTAATGAAATATCTACAAGAATTTAATTTATTATCTCCATCTCAATTTGGTTTTCGTCAGGGTATTTCTACTGAAAATGCAGTTACTGCCTTAACTACGTTTGTTACCGAACAACTTGATAGTAAAAAAAATGTCTAGCTACATTTATAGACCTAAAAAAGGCATTTGACACCGTTTCTGTCCCTATCCTTGTAAGTAAACTGAAATCTATCGGAATACGCGGAACACCACTTAAATTATTTGAAAATTATCTGTCAAACAGAAAGCAAAGAGTTAGGGTAGGGGAATATATTAGTGGGGACGTAGAAGTATCTTTCGGAGTTCCTCAGGGCAGCGTATTAGGTCCTACTTTGTTCCTTGTTTATGTCAATGAGCTCTGCAACTTGCAGGTTGGGGACGCTAAAGTGTTCTCCTACGCTGATGATACAGCTGTCGTTTTCTTTGGTGATGATTGGCAGGATGTAAAGCTTAAGACTGAAATTGGCCTAGCCAAAATAGCAGGATGGTTAGAGAAAAATCAGCTGACCTTGAACATATCAAAGACCAATTATCTTTGTTTTTCTTTGCAAGGGCGCTCGCAACCCAGCGAGGACTTTAAAATAAAGATCCATAGCTGCGGAGACACTGCTAATTTGAACTGCAGCTGTTCAAGTATCATCAAAGTATCTCAAACCAAATACTTAGGCGTTGTTGTTGATCAGAAACTTTGTTGGTACCCTCACCTTGAGCAGGTTGCAAAAAGAGTGAGGAAACTAAGCTGGATGTTTAGGACGCTCCGATATGTGGTTCCAAAAAATGGTGAGAGTGGTCCAGGTAGCCATACTAAAAATCTTCTGAACCAGATTTATGTAGCATTGGTACAATCTGTACTATCATACTGCATCCCCATATGGGGTGGTGCAGTAAAGACAAAGTTTATTGAAGTGGAACGAGCACAACGATCCCTTATCAAATCCATGTACTTTAAGCCTATGCGATTTGCAACTGAAGAGTTATATAAGATTAGCGATCTGCTTTCCGTCAGAAAATTGTATATTGTACAATTGGTTCTAAAAATGCACAAGTCCCTCCCCTATGACGCTAAAATAGGAGCTAAAAGGAGAAAAGATATTATTGCGAGAATTCCGCAGACAAGAACCACATTCGCCTGTAGGCAATATAGCAAACGATCTGCACAGATATATAATAAAATTAATAAAGAAATCTACATATATCCTAAAAACTATTACGAATGTAAAAAAATACTCACGAGTTGGATAAAAACACGCTCATATCATGATACTGAACAACTACTTCAACACATTGAATAAATTACACAAAACACACACACACACAGACACACACACACACACACACACACACACACACACACACACACACACACACACACACACACACACACACACACACCGACACACACATACACACGCACACTAACACACACACACACACACACACCCACACACATACACACATACACACACGCTAAACGCTATCTAATGCTTCTAAATTTGTATAATAATTTACCTAGATATGTTGTTATTCCTCAAATGTATATTGTACATTATAGTACCTACTTGCATTAATGCACAAAATTGTACGTTCTGTTATGGAAGAGCGGAGTCTCCTAATACAGGCATTACTTGCTTAAAAGGAGGCTTCAATCACAAAACTGTTACACCAAACTGTATGATGCAAATAAACTATTTTATTTTATTTTATTTATTTTATTTACAAGCTTATAAAAAAATGTTATGATAAAGTAACTGTATCATAACATTTTTTTTTCTTACGGTACAATTTCAGCTGGATCATGGTGGTTTCAATACAGTTTTTCGAACTCAGACCCAGACTCAGAACAATTACAGTATCACCTAAAACAAGACCTAACCTAATGACGCGGTGCAATACGCATGTGCTCGGAGCAATAAACCATGCGCGATCAGCAAAAGGATTTTGATGTTTACAAATAAAGCAAATATGTAATTTGAGCAAATTTATTTTTACACAAAATATATGATATCAGATGAATTAAGTGAATGAATCTGCACCTATTTTGGTCTTAAAACACTTGTGTGGTACTTGAAAAAATTCACCTGCGATTCGTTTTATAAACTCACTCTCGTATTTTATTAAGAATCCTTTCGATTCGAAGAAACGTACGATAGTAAATGCGTCTTCTACGCAGGAGGCGCGGGTTGAATCTCCGCTCAGTGCAAATATTGTATATTCATTATGGCTATTTGCATTGGTCTGGTCGTACCTTGGAAAGTACGTCAGGCCATGGATTCCGTTTTAAATATGAACATCTATGGCAATCGTTATGGGTAGTTGCGGTCCTAAAAATCCAACAACTGGTCTAACTGCAATGCTTCGACATCACCAATGGCTTACGGTAATTTCAGAAAGAAACAAAAAAAATGTAGTTATATAATTTTTTGTACTTAGATAAGTAATGTTACCGCTACTACGCTAATAGTTGAATGTATTTAAGTTAGCTGTTCTCAATTATATAATCACTACCATGATAAGGTCATGCGAAGGGTGTCGTTACGGAAAAATACACAGACAATTTCACTACAAGAGAAGGAAAACTCGAAATAGAATCCTGTACCTACCAACCGTAGAATACACGCAACGCGGGAAAATAGTAAGCCAAAGCTTCCCGACATTCAGCGAGGCCTATGTCCAGCAGTGGACAGCGATAGGCTAATTGATTGAAGTACAAAGCGAGATTGCTCTAATGTATCATATTATATGTTATTCTTTTATACATTTCAAAAACCCATTGTCCTCAAGGCACGTAATACATAAGGATGTTACATCATAATGTGGGCGCCTAATATTTTAGAATAATGTGTAGATATAGCGGCCATATCTTGCATACTTCAAAGCGGCCATAAAGCGTCATTGGGAAGGTCTCACTTCAATAGGAGAGGCGAATACAAAAGACGAAAAGAGGGCTAGGTAATGGCAGACACAATGGAATACTGTTTGGACTAGGAGGCGGCCCGCCCTCTACACAATGGTTCACCGCGAAACTTATTTTATTCCTCAACACTTATTAATTTTTTGTACAACCTACCTATCTACTTTCAAGTTTTACACGTGAATACTTACTTTTGTATGTTATGTTGAATAGTTTATTGCGATGGGCTATTAAAATGTATTATTTTTATATTAGCAATGTGACTGTAAGCCTATAATTGCCTATAACGCCTATAATTGCTACGGAGACATGAAAATCAAATTGCCACAACTTTGCTGGAATAAGCAAAGATTGTAAAGGAACCAAATAGGCCATTACACTACTGACGTAACCTCACTCCTACCACAAGTAATTTGGCTTATCTGGAGGGGTAGATGAACTAATATTTTATTAAAGAGATCTATGCAGTAATATACGTTCTGATTAATATCAACCACATAGTGTTTTTCCTTTTGCATACAAAGTTTGCGCTTTGGAGCTGCACCAGAGCCTCGTTGTCGTTGTATAACTGGTGCAGGTTGGCAAGCGAAGGAAAAAGGGCTACAAAGATGTTGAAAACACCTTGTCCATATATATACACGAAACAAAATAATAGTTTATAGCGGGCCTGTTAAATAATACACGCGTATGCTGAATTAGAGTTTATTCTTCACTTACAACACGGTAAACGTAATATCGAACAGAAAATTATAATGAACGGTGGAGCGTGCGCTTGCGTTCATGACTCGTGGCTCACTGCCCGCGCGCAGCTCGCAGGCTGGCGCGTGCCGAAAAAAGGACGCTGCGCAGAACGTCAAAAGTCGCGTTGTGCGCAGACGCCAGAATACCTTGGCCCACGGCTCAGTCCGCTATCAAGCGGGCCGGGGGCCTACCTCTATTGGTCCGCTCTGGGAGACGCCTCTTAAGGGTGGCATCACACGCTATAGACTCCCCCTCGAGTTCATGAGGACGACCTCGTCTATGGACTCGCACAGAACCCTGATCACGGTTACATGGACGTCCTCTACTACGTTTAGGCACTACGGGAGAAGGAAGGACCTCATCTCTATTATTAAAACGCACGAGCTGAGAAGAGTGGTACTTTCCCAATACCTCACTAGGCGAGTTCGAATTAGCGATCAGGTAAGTCGTAGGGCTGACCTTTTTAACTACCAGGTAGGGACCATCTCTTTTAGGAATGAACTTGGCCGAGACATTCTTTGCGGCGTTACTAAGAACATGTGACGTAATGAGGACACTATCCCCAACGTCAAATACTTCACCTGGCTGACGAGACTTGTCAGCATGTTCCTTACGCCTATCCTGTTGGGACTCGACGCGATCCCTTACGGCTGACAGGGTACTGATGAAGGTGCGAAGGTATGGCGTAATCTGTGGAACGAAATTCTCCTTATCAAGGATGGCTCTCAAATCAGTACTAACCTCTATAGGCGACCTCATTTGACGCGCAAACATGAGGTATGCTGGAGTAGCACCTGTCGCTTGACACACGGCACTATTCATGGCAAACCGGATCACACCCAGCTTTGTCGGCCACGACGTGTGGTCGTTTCCCACCAATTGGCCGAGCTGAGTTTTAAGATCCCTGTTCTTGCGCTCGGCAGGATTCGCTTCGGGGTGATATAGCGGAAGAAGGCTCTGGTTTATTCCAAGAATATACATACACTGCTGCATCACGGCGCCGACAAACTGGACCCCATTGTCCGAGATTATCCTGCGTGGGAAACCGTACCTGAGGAAGTACTCTTCAACAAGAGTACGCGCACAAGCCTCGGAAGAAGCTTCTTTTAACGCATAAAGCTCTACCCAGCGTGTAGCGGTGTCCTCCACTAAGAAGATCCAGCGCTCTCCCTTTTCACCTTCCGGCAAAGGACCAAACAAGTCGATGGCAACGACTTCGTTGCGTTGACTAAGAACTGGAGTTTGGAGAAGACCAGCCGGTTTCTCGTTAGACGCTTTGTATCGCTGACAAGACACACAACTTTTTATGTATTCAGCGATGATACGACGCATACCTGGAAAGAAAAAACGTTGCGAAATCTTGTGGAAGGTCCTCTCAATACCTTGGTGCCCCGCCAACGGAGAATCATGGCACTCCTTTAAGATATCAAGCTGGAGAGAAACAGGAACAACCAGCTGAGGCTCTTCACTATCGACATCTGGATTGTACCTATACAACACGCCTTGCTGCATAAAGTACCCTCTTTCAGACCATCGCTTTGCACCAACAGCTGCAACATCTGATGTACTCTCCAATTCTGTAACGATCTTTTCCAGGTCCGGGTCATCAAGCTGAGCAACTCGTAAGTCTGTAGGCCTCCGAGCAGGTAAGTCTATGACAACCGAACACACACCACACTGATCCTTACTTACTTCTTCACAGGGAGGGCGGCTGAGCGTGTCGGCGACTACGTTAGCTTTACCCGGAGTGTACTCGAACTGGATGTTGAAGGCCTGTAGTTTTAGCGCCCATCGAACTAACCTTCCTGAAGGAGATTTCAAGGTAAGAAGCCATTTTAAAGGCTGATGATCGCTGCCTACCACGACAGGGTGGCCTTCAGTATACCCACGGAAACGCTCTACGGCCCACACGACCGCAAGAGCCTCGCGTTCCACGGTGCTATAATTTCTTTCGGCTGAATTGAGTAAGCGGCTTGCGTACTCTATGGGACGCTCGTCCTTACCCTCACCTTGTAACAACACAGCACCGAGAGCGTAGTTGCTAGAATCCGTTCTTAAGACGAATGGCTTCCGATAGTCCGCTTGGACAAGGATAGGAGCCGAAGTCAAACGCTTTTTAAGGTCTTCGAAAGCTTCCATCTGTTCCGCACCCCACATCCATACCTGGTTCTTTTTCAGCAGGCGGGTCAATGGTTCAGCAACCGCGGAGAAACTGGGAATAAACTTTCGAAACCAAGAGGCGGTCTGCAAGAAGGTCCGCAAGTGACGCAACGTCGAAGGTGCCTTCATGTCTAAGACTGCACGAACTTTGTCATCATCAGGCGAAATGCCATCCTGTGAAATGACATGACCTAGGTACTTTACCTTTTCACGTGCGAAGACACATTTCTCGCGATTAGCGCGAAGACCAAACATCCTCAGCCTTTCAAACACGACACGAAGGTCGGCGAGATGCTGACTGAAACCTTCTGATATGACGAGCAGGTCATCTTGGTACGCGAGCAAGGTCACGTTCTGAAGGGACGAGCCTGAGCGGAGCCTATCTATGAGCCGCTGGAAAGTAGATGGGGCGTTTTTCAGACCAAACGCCATCCGTTTAAAACGATACGTACCAAAAGGTGACACGAAGGTCGTTTTATCCCGGTCCTCAGGTCTGACAGACACTTGCCAAAACCCACTGCGCATATCCAGTGTACTCATATAGCAATTCCGTTTCGTCGACTGGACGAGCTCGTCGATCAAGGGCATTGGGTAGACATCCGTTTTGGTGACAGCGTTGAGCTTACGGTAATCTACACAAAAACGAAACTTACCGTTGGCCTTGGGGACTAAGAGCGCCGGCGACGCCCATGGGGACTCGCACTCTTCTATTATATCGTCCGCTAACATCTTTTCTATTTCCAACCGCATAGCTTCCTTCTTAGCAGGCGTGACACGGTAAGGCGGTACCGCTATAGGCAGATGGTCGCCCGTGTCTATTCTGTGTTCTGCGAAAGAAGTTGGCTCTCCCCCTGGCTCAAACAGGTCACTAACCTCGGTGAGCAACCGGGCAAGCAACTCGCGTTGTTGCGCGCTAAGTGAAGTACCTTCGTCCTCCCTAAGTGCCTCTAAAGATGCAACACACAGAGTTGGGGGTGACGCGCCTTCGTAACATAACTTATACTTTTGGTTACAACTGTCACCAAAATGCCAAAAGTCCTTGTCGAAATCAATGTTAATGCCGAAACTTTTCAAAAAATCAATACCTAAAAGGGACTCGTTACTAACCGCTTCCGGGAAAATCACGAAGTTAACTCGTTTAACTTTGTGCTTTAGTGTCACCTCCACCTCTGTAGTGAGTATACACATTTCCCTACTGACACCGTCGGCCAACCTAACAAACCTTGTTGCCGACTGTAATGGGTGTCCTTTCCTTTGCAGGAGAGCGTATAGCGTGTGACCGGCAACGCTAGTCTTTGCCGCAGGGTCAACCAGAGCAATTCCACTTGCACCAAGAATATTGACATTTAATATTGGCCGGCGTGAAGTCTTGACGGCTTCACTCGAAAAAGTTTTACTTCTTTTAAAACATACAGTTTGAACATCATTGTTCGACATAGTACACAAATTATTAATATCATTGGACACAGCACAAATACTTTGAAAATCATTGTTAGACATAGTACACAAATTTTTAACATAACTAAAATCCCCCACAGCGTTCGTAGGGTTACCTCTACAATGTGCCTGCGCAGGCAGAGGGTTAACGGTCGGGCTGCAGCTTGTTCCTGCCGCGTTCGCCATGCACGTCGCTGCATCGCGGCACCGCGATCGCTCGCGAGCGCCCGCGCGCGCGGCTCCTTCGAGGGAAGCATGTCTCGACGAGTCGACACCGCTCTGCGCGCCATCGCGCGAGCAAACGGCGCCGGCAGCGTTGTCGAAACTGGGCGTTATATCGACCGCATAAAACGATGTCTCCGCCGGATCGGACTTAGGGTTACAATTTGAGCACTTAGACCTAATAACGTTCGGAGCACCGCAGCCGTAACACTTAACTTTTTCGACGGTTTTATCTACTACGCTTTTATCACTTTTATCATTTTTATTTAACTTTTCACAACTGTCTTTAGTATGTCCACTACGACGACAGTAACTGCAGAAGAGACGGCGAGGTTTAACACTTGCATGATCGGACGCGTCGGGCGCACGTGGCCTTGAAGCGCCGTCGACAACAGCGGCTGCGGCGGGGGCGGCGGGGCGCGGCGCGACGCCGCTACTCGCGCGCGTTTGAATCGGAGAAACGTTCGCTGCCGAAGAAACTCTCTTAGCAACCGGAACGTGATTATCCTTACGCGCATCCTCGATACTTTGACAATTCTTCAATAAAGTATCGAACGTATCGATATGTTCTCTTTTTAGCCTTTTTCTAATGCGGCGATCTAAAAGTCCGAAAACCATATCTATTTGTACTCGCTCGCTTAAATCTTCTGGTGGTAACTTTGCCAGCAGGGCTCTGGCCTTTGAGACGAACAGCTCTGTAGTCTCCTCACCCTGGACTAAAGAAAACAGCTCTTGGTAAACTATAAAAGGCGGGCGACGCTCGCCAAATGCATTCCTCAGTTTGTCGAGCGCGTCAGCCCATGATCTTATTTGACCTTTCACTCCTTGCCACCAGACTGCTGCATCCCTTATGAGCAGCAACGACAAACCGCGAAGCGCGTTCTCGTCGGTGATGTGTACGCACGACTTGTAGCTTTCGACACAATCGATAAAGCTTTCCAAATGCTCTTCCTTACTGCCGCTGTAACGAGCCGTACACTGCGCGAAGTGCCCATTTATTGAAGCGAACGTAGCAGCAGCGGCGACGGCGGCAGCCGTGGCGTCGGCCTGCGATGGAGTTGAAGACCGCACCTCGCGAAGCAGTTGCTGACAAAACTCGTTCTGAGTTTGTTGCAAGGTGGTCAACATCGTTGTCAAGGTCTCCTGATTCAGCGAGATACTTTCGTTAGCTGGATCGGCATCCTCCGATGACCCCAACGAGTGCCTACCTCGATTCCGACGCGTAGGCATTTTGGATAACAAGTCACTAATTTAAATATCACAATCACTTTGTAGGTAACGATAGGTATTAGGTACTACACTTCGAGAACGAACACCACCGAAAATTCCAGACCCTCAAACGTTGGGCAGCCAGAATATAGCGGGCCTGTTAAATAATACACGCGTATGCTGAATTAGAGTTTATTCTTCACTTACAACACGGTAAACGTAATATCGAACAGAAAATTATAATGAACGGTGGAGCGTGCGCTTGCGTTCATGACTCGTGGCTCACTGCCCGCGCGCAGCTCGCAGGCTGGCGCGTGCCGAAAAAAGGACGCTGCGCAGAACGTCAAAAGTCGCGTTGTGCGCAGACGCCAGAATACCTTGGCCCACGGCTCAGTCCGCTATCAAGCGGGCCGGGGGCCTACCTCTATTGGTCCGCTCTGGGAGACGCCTCTTAAGGGTGGCATCACACGCTATAAGTTTCCTAACAGAAAATATATTTTTTTATACTGCTATCTAAACTATAAGTAAAGTTTGTAATATTCATTTTATCTAGATTCAGTAGGAAATACACGTATGTGTATGGTGAATCTAGGTTAAAAAGAAATGTAAGTAGATATCATTCATACAAATATTTACATTAGCCTAGTAGCCTAGTTAGTAGGAGTAGCCTAGTGGTATGGGTAATGGACTGCTGAGACGAGGTCTCGGGTTCGATCCCAGATTTATCATGGCACACACCAATGACTGCGATGCTTTTCGAAGTTATGTGTGTATTTATCGCAGGTTTATAAGTGCCCGGTTAATGGCAATAGGCTCGCCACCTATTACATTGGGACCTAAATATAACTGGCGAAATGTGGGTGCTAGCACCTCTGCCTACCCCTTCGGGGATATAGGCGTGATACTATAAAAAAAATATATATTTACACTAAGTGGGAATCGTACCCGCTACGATGTAACCGTCGAACACTCTACTGCTACGCGATGGCTACGTCGTCGTCGGTATAATTTTACTTATAAGACAGTTTACATAATCATGTGCTATTTATATATTCTGTAGCCATGGCTACGCCAAGCAGGTCTTCACTTTCTTCACTGTGTTGATGTTTTGTCTTGAAGAAACGCAATGCAACTCTCTGTTACTACACTAACATAAATACTGCAAAAATACTCCTTGCGTAGTAATGCTACGACTTGCTACGGTCGCCTACGAATGATTTTCACTTGTTTCTTTTTTTGTGCGAACTTGCATTTCTGGTACTGAATAATTTAGTCTTACGTAAAAATAAACAAACAACCTTTCAACAAATAACAAGGCCGAATGCATGAAATGAAAGATCATTCATTCAGAAAACTACTGTTTCCATTAATATCAGTTATTTTGACACGCAATATGCTGAGACCACAATATGTGTGCATTCACAAACGACGTAATAGAACCTTTTCGATATGTGATAAGGTTGATAATGATCTAGCAATTAGTGTATTGAGTGTGTGATTAGTGGTTCTATATGTGTATGCAAGGTGTATTGTGCACGTTCACACAATACGCGGCGCGGCTTTGTGTCTCGCGTTCGCGCCATTGTAGTCGGACATATTACCCAACGTTTCCACATTGTATCTGCTCCTGCTGTCTCTAGCTTCTTCCTTTGATGGGACATATCTTATTTGTCGTACGCACTATTGTGTTTCGTGGTTACTATTCGTGTATTTTTGTCAGAAAGATTCTTACAAGAAAACTATTGTTATTAGAATTTGAAACAATTCAATTCTATATAGAAATGAGTGCTACTATAGAAAAGTATGTTATTAACATGCTCTATTATATCACAAGATGAGAAATAGCCTATCTGGGGTAGATTGCTATACTTAATTATCTTTTATCAATATAAACGAATTACATACAGTATTTACGACTTACCTCATAAATTAAGGTTTTAAGAACAAAACCTAGGAATCTTAGGAGTCTGTGACTAAATTACGACGTTAGAAATCATTCTTACTCATAATTTTATTAAATTAGATGTACTCATATAATCAAACTCGTAAATAATGGTTAATGATACTTTTATGAATTTCGTTGAATGATTATGATACATAACGTAATTAAAATATAATAATACTTTAGCAACATATTTACTCTCATTCCCCGTCGATAAACAAGAGAATTGGCTGAAGTTAATGTAATGTAAACATTTAATTACTTTTATAAGAGAAAAGTGCACTGTGCAAGGGTATGTCAAAGGGTGAAGTTGACCACGATGGATGCGCAAGGGTTCTGCGCGATAAAACCACGGGGTGACTCGCCAGGCGGCTGACGGCCAACAGTCTGCACTTGCCTCCCATAAGACACGTTCGTTCCTACGCAACGGCTGCTTCGGTTCGAACGAACTTTTTCGTAAACTTATTTTCGCGCCATGTTTTTATATTTAGAATTAGACTGAATTTACTTTTTGTTTTGGTGCGATTGTCGTTGTTTTGTGCCAGTTATATTTTTTTCTGGTGCGTTTTATGTGGATGCGTGATTAGTGATGTGCTGTGTAAGTCTTACGTATTTACTGGATTAAGCGGATGCTATATTTTGGATTTTAGTGGTAAGTTTTAGTTCATATTGTCCAATAAGAAATTCTAATGAGAGTTAAATTAGTTTAATTGATTTATACTATGTACTTTGATTTTAATTCTATTTCTGCCACTTTTATTTGAATTTCTTATTAGTGTTCTGAAATAAAATTCTTGTAATAATTTTTGTTTATATTAATAATCAGTGGACTTTGGTGTTTACTATTTGTGTGTTTATTATTCATACAAAATTATAAATGGAGGTACTTATGGAAAGTAATCTATGTAGTTAACCGCTGATTTTTCGTAGGTCACCTGCAATTTTGTAGAAATATAGCACAATATATTTTATATTTTATTTACGTAAATAGGATAGTATAGGATAGGTTAGGACCTAGATAGGCTAGGATGATAATTATTCACGATATTTACCTCAAGAAAAATATATACCTTTGTATACATGAAGTAAACTATGAATTCATTTTCGTTTGACCAGCTCAGACTTTTGCTGAAACTATTTTTGCATGAACACAATAGACCCACTTTCCCAACACAATAACGTATGTGTATAATAAAAGTATGTATTCATACATTCATCTACTGGAACATAATAATAGTCAGCCAAACGAACCATCAAAAAACCAATCGGGCGGCACATCGATAAACGCGATAAAGTTGCAAACAACAAAATAATGGTAGAGTCGCGGAATTAACGCTCCTATTGTGTTAGTACAATAATCCGCTATCTAGGCCAGCCTCAGTGCTGCAGACGAACCTTTTGTCTTTCATGTTCGCCGTTAATAATGGCGGGCACCGAAACAGCCGCGCACAATACCGCGAAATGTGCGCGTTTTCATTTGCAAGACAAAACGCGCTTTGTTGTTGTGTCCGCTCAATACTAAATTTATAGCCGGTGGACTGAGAGCCGTATTGACGGCCGGCTAACGAACGACCAAACGCCATAAATGCATTTTGATCACAACACAGATAATACAGCGCTTTGATCTAGATGGGACATCGTGAATCGCTGCGTTTTCGATATCTACCTTCATATACGAGTAATCAAAAAATTTATAAATATATACTACATATTCTCCTTATTTCTCAAATCTAATAATAACTACACAGTTATTAATTTGTGTATGGATAATTTTATTACAATTTAATGTTTGGATTTTCGTCAATACGAATGTGATGTGAATGCGAGTATTCAGTTTCAAATATGGCGCCACTTGTCTATGGTTCCGATTTGACATACTTAATGACATAGCGACTCACTTTGCATACGCAAATTTTAAATTTATATAAATAAAATATTATTGAGAATGTAGCTTTTTCAGACAGAACAGATAAATAACAATATGGCTTTAGTAAGTCGCAAGTTGTCTTTAATAACTGCATCTGAGAAGTACCCTGAACTACTTGGGCGACTGTCGGTCGCATATCTGCCACAGTCAGTCATTTTATAATGACTTCTTGAAGTATCACATATAGACCAAGAAAAGCATGAGATAACGTGACTCATGCTGGGTATTTACCAACTGAATTAAGGTGAACGAACGTGTAGTGAGTTTTGCCGATCGTTAGGACACCTCGTGTGATAATTCCGAGTAAGGTGGCTTTTATCTCCTTGGCCTGAATTGACTTATGTAGTGTGTAAGCGATATGAAAGTAACTAAGAAAAAATGTGAAAAATTTTCATATTGGAGTAAGAGTGGTAGAAACGCACACTTCGGGGTGTGAAGTAAAAGTGTGGGACGCAAACAAATTACTAAATTTCAAAATGTAAGTTATTCTTAAACGTGTTATATTCAAGTAGAGCTTTACGGTAGGTACGTCTGTTTGATATAGAGGTTTTTAATCATCTGATCGATTATATGAGATTACACTGAGACAAAGTACTATGGCGTGATAACTAATAAATATATACGATCATGTAATATGTAGGCACTCTGCAGGAATATAACAAGCATATTTAAATATAAAATATTAATATACATGAAAAATATGCGACTATAGGTACAATTCAAAGACATACACCGAAACCGAATAAAAACTCAAGAGATCCCCACACATAAAGTTACACTCGAGACCCAAAGAGTATGCGTCACAAAAGCGTCGTAATTGGCCCGTTCTTTTTCTACTTCCCTGAAGCATTCAGACCCAATGAAACGTGTGCATTTAAATGACGTTCCACAGCTTTGTGGGGTCACACTAAAGTTGTTCGTAAAACCGCCAGTGAGTCTATGACTTTTGTTTAGCGAAGACTGAGGGGCTACTAAAAAGAACCTGCTTGTTAAGAAATCATTAGTCATGCTTATTTGAAAATGGAATGGCGTTACTGTGTTAGCAACTTGTAGGTGGATGTCAAAAGTTTTATTCTTATAATGCACACTGCACAACAAAACATTCTTAGTCTTTACAATATGGTTCTATCCTAAGTGTGCATGCATCAAACTAACTTCGTGCCAAGCATTATGGTAGAAAAAAGAAATCATTCATATTCACTTTCAAAATGAAGTTTCAAATTAGCGATTGTCTTAATAAGGAATAGGTTTGATACAAGGTATTATCTCAATATACAAGTACACGTTTCGTTAGGCACCTCCACGTAACAGGATATTTTGGATTCTATATACCTAGATACCTACAATCCCATTGGTGGACCCTGAATTCCGACTCTGAGGTTAAGGCTTATGCTGCAGGCTTGGCTTTTGATGTATATTCACGTATATATCATGATCACGTAATGTCTTCGTTTTAAATTTAAAAATCACCTTTCTCAAGTCAAATCCGCAGCACGCACCACAAAACACACATACATCTACACATCCCTCCTTTCTCCTATTGAATTGAGTCCCCCCTCGCACACTCCCATTCATTCTTTACAGCTTTTGTAGGAACGCTCAGGCTTTTTGTAACAATACTGCCGACGTGAATAGTAACTGTCGAAATATTGTTAAGCATGATGTCATTGCAGACGAGACGGGTTGTTTTAATGAAACTGAGAAAGCTAGTTCCAATAATTGGATTGATATTCACTAGTGATGTCCGAAATCTGTATGCGTTTCCGATGTGTGATAAAAAAACATAGACTGTCTGTGGTGGGTGTATAAGATTTTAAAAATGGAAAATGATTTTTTTTTACCTGGCTGAATTTATTTCGGTACTTTTTTGAAGTAAGAACGTAACAAACGTGCTCCTTGATATATTATCTTTAAGTTTTTTTTCAATTTGTCCAAGCAGTGACTGATAATCTTGATCAAGCCTGGATTATTATGATTATATTATCTAATATCTAGTGAACTTGAGTCCATTAGGTAACGTCTAACTAAAACAGGTTACCCGATATTCTCTTTAAGTAACTCGTTTGTGATTATACTGTCTGTCAATAATATACATAAAAGTAGAGTATTAAAGTAAACAATGGTTAGGTACCAGAGGGTGTAGGGGGGCTGGGCGATCGGTATTTGGTGCTCGCATTGTCGTTGAATAACTTTTGTCCCTATTGTGTTGCTGAAAGTAGAGCCACAAAGACTCTACGGCGTGGAACATAAACCGAAATTCATCAGAGCGCCGATTGTTCGCTTCTTAATGGCGTTTGCAGTTAGATTTGTATGTGTTATGCTATTTTAGATGGAGATAAGTTCATTTTGAACAAGGATTATGTAATTATGTCAACTTTATATTAACATGTTGTATATTTTTTTAGCAAAAATGTATAATCCGCATATTTAAGTAATCAAAATAAAGCTTCCACCACATATATTGAACCCTAGAGAGAAACGAGACCCTGTTGCATGCTAATTATGTTGATATAAGCTATGATTGGCGGAGTTGAGCTCGGCCACCCTGACATATCTCTCGCAGCCTGGTGGACACGGGGAAAATTCTTTCGAGACCCTCTGCCCAAACTTGGTGATAGTCCTTGCAACAGCACTGAATATAGAAAACCTAAAACAAACTCACCTGGCAAATATCCTACTCTATACATACCTCTAATAATATACTTTAGTTAGAGATTCTTTACCAATAGGACTCAGTAATTCTTTATCCTTAATTAGCACACAATATAAATTTGGAGTATAAAAGTACTCATGTTTATAAAAAGAATAGTCTAAACATACGAGTGCCATCAATGAGCGGAAGCGACTTGGGTGTCCGGAGGTCGCAGAATGAGCTCCGTCCGCTCCGGCGCAAGCCTAGATGTGAGGTGCGGAGCCACCTGTCATCCTAGCAGAGTAGGTTGCAGTGGTACCGGGCATGGCTAGCATGGATGGGTACACTGTGTTACCCACACCTGAACTTCACCGGGTCGGCCGGAGTGCGAAGAATATGTCTGCTGTTACTATCTTACCTCCGATAGCCGAAGACCCGTAGACGGCGTGGGTTTTAGTCGATTCGAGTCCGACATAAAAGAAAAGGCTAGTCTTAAGTCAGCCTACTGACCTATGCGATAATAATTGACTTGTGTCCGGAGACCTTTGGTAAGCGTAGGCGCTATACGCCCAGTATAAATATATAACTGTGTTGGAGAGGTATATAACGAGTAAACACATTTAGTTATAGAAAATATTATACACACAGATACAAAAATTATTATCAAAATCATATTTATTATTTGCCCACGTATCTATATAAATACTTGCCGAAAGTTTTGCGACGAAAAAAATCTAATTAATGTGAATGATCTTAAAAACTTTGCGCAATGTTTTGTTCAGCATTTTTAAGCAGTAATGAATAAAACTTCGTTAGTAGAATAGATATGAAATGAATGGCTAGAATAACGTATTTCGACTATAATCCAATTAGAATTCTACCCTCTTTTAGAAACGAGCAATTTGGATGATATTGTGTTAAATGCACTAAGATTATTTTTATAGAAATGATGATACCGATAATAGTTTATAGGTATTCTGTGGTTTAGAGTAACAAAAGACTCCTGCCATATTATGCCACTTGCCCCACGCTGCAATGGGCTTGCCGCCAAGTGGCATTGCAGGCCTTGTCGAAATAAAAATATATCGTAAAAGGATTTGTCGGAATTCAGTTTGGGACCCTAAAAATCGCCACTGGCCACGATTTTCACAGTATGAAGATGAATTTCAAGAGAGCTGAGCTGCAAATGTTGTTCCTTTAATTCTAAGAGGCAGAAACTGGTGGCAGAGGCAGAATTGGTGTACAATAAATACATTATAATATTGTTATTTCCTTTATTTATTTTTAATAGTTCTTAATTAATTTTTAAATACATTTCATTAAAAAATCTAAATATATTTAAAAATTATTGAATTGAAATGGATAAAATCCGCAGTGCGGCCTAAGTCTGCGTGACTTCACATCGCGGTCGTAATCGAAGTCGTGAGGCGTGTGAAGCTCGGGGGAGACGGGTAGCCGCCTGTCACCCTAGCAGAAGCAGTCCGCGGTGGCGGCGCAAAAATGCGACTCCTCACATTCGGGGGTTAGACTGGGACACCGTAGTCTCTACACCTGAAGGCGGTTATCTCGAAAGAGATGGCCGGGATCTGACGGAATGCGAGGAATATGTTGGTTACTATCTCATCTCCGGCAACTAAGGACCCAAAGACGGCGTGCGTTTTAGTCGGTTCGTGTCGGACATAGCCTCCCCAACCAGTTCTGGTGGGGGTTACCCGTAGGGATTGTTCTCACTATAAAAAAAGGCGCGTGAAGTACAAGTCCGTTCGTGTCCGTAATCCGTCCGTGTGCTGTATGGAAGTGGAATTTGTAGAGTTTAATGCTAAATACTCGATCTTCACTTCAATTAACCTTGTGATATGTTCCATCATCATCATCAGCCCGCGTCAGTCCACTGCTGGACATAGGCCTCTCCCATGACATGTGATATGCTTATTGTTGATTTACTTGAGTGACTCTAATGAGTAAAGCACCTATAAAAAGAAATACACAACCTATAACAATTTGTACTAGCTAGGCTATATTACGAGGGGTTAACTATCTATTTAAAAAATGTATTATTATTTTAATTTAAATCCTCGATCTATTGTGTAATTGATGTAAAATTATAATACAGTAGTTACAGTAGGTATAATGTACACTCAGGTTTTTAAAGGATAATTGCAATAGATACACAGGATTTTACATCAAAATCTCAACACGTCTGTAAAAGATTGTAGAATGATAGCGACCCGCTCTAAAGGTAAATAGGAAGAGAATAGGTAGGTAATCTATTACTACAGACCGTACCCTTTCATTATTTCTTCATACCTTCTTATAAATATCACGACACTTATGGTAAGTGAAAAAAGGAAGTATAAGCTATGCCGATAAATATGTATAGGTATTTAGTATTTTATAAAATTACTAACCGAGCAGTATTTCACGTAGATAAAGCCGTGGGTAATAGCTAAAACAAAAGTCTACATTAAGAACTTATATTATGTTTTTGCTGATCAGTAAAACTAGAATCTATTTCTTTTGTTAGTAGACCCCTTTCAAAGTGTACTGCAATAAATAGACCGCGTACAGTAGTGAATACCTTTTAAACATTAGATCAAAGTCAGTTGGGTTCATAAGTAGAAGCAAATACCAGAATTTACTGAACGTCAGACTGAAAGGATCCCGTATCCTTTTTGTATTTATCACAATGATCTTCAAACTTCGCATTAGTAATTTCAGAAATAGCAAGTTTGAACTTATCATCATAATGTATCATAATATGGTGCTTTACTTATTGTAAGATGCGTTAAAGACGTTCGGTCAGCCATCTGGACTCCGCGCCGTTCAGTCAATCATTAAAAGCCGAAATCCAATCAAAAACACGGACACGACGGTATATCCGTCCCAATCGAGCAGTCCGACTGGGGAAGTACCTCCACCCTACAGAATATCATCGTTTAATAACCTTGTGTTGTGTTTTCGGTGGTGAGTAGGGTAGCCAGATCTCACTAGAGAGGTTTTGTGTTGTCCGTGGGAAAACCAAAGGCTTATCCTACATCTTTTGCACTGACGACACAGAATGTCTCTGTTTTTACAGGGGTTGCGGCACGAGTGTTATTCCTCTGGTGTTACACCACGGTAACCACTTACCATCAAATGGGCCGCGTGCTTGTCTGCGACCTAAGTTGTATAAAAAAAAATTGGTTGTCATATCTAAATATTGAACAAAAAAGATGACTAAAAAAGAACAAAGCGACCCTATTAAGGCCCCCTGGACACATTTGATAAGTTTCTAACTGAAAGTATCTTTTCAGTATGCCTTTTTTACATTTGGAACCTTTTTTACCTTTTTATACTATGGAATATAATAGCGTAATTCTAACATCTTATCGCTTTTGACAAAGCTTCTATTTTCCTGAAAGAAACAAAATTACGCGCTATTCAAACGCTTTGAACTTAATTATAAATTGAAGGTCTAAGGCCACTTGATGTTCCTTTAGAATGATCAACAATTTAAATCTGTGAGAAATCCGAATTGCTATGTACTTTATTTACCGAAAACGTAATACTTGATCATCTTCATACTTCATATTCTATAGATAGAAACTAATTAGCCTGAAAAGGTTATAGTTTGGAGTAGATATAAAAATGCAAGCCATATTTATTCGTTTTTATTTAGAAGAACGCACAAATTTTTGGGATTGTATGGTGAGGGATCAGTCGGAATTCCTACAACGTAAGTACACACCTATGAGAAGAATGTGGCGTTTGTAGGTATCCCGAAATATTTCGTTGCTATGCAGTACACCTCAGGACACATAAGTCCCGTGGTGTACTGCAGGTCTACCATAAACTCTTAAAACAGGGCAATAATGGAATGGTTGTCATACAATCAACTGCATAAATAACTTTGTTATTCATATAAAAATATAGCGTCGCATAGTTACATTTGCAGTTTTGGTTTGACAGCAATTTATTGACCTGTTTTAAGGGTTTATGGTATGGGTCCTGTTCGAAGATCGCGAGTGTCACTGCAGTATCTTATTATTTCAATTATAATTTATTTATTACAAGCTTATTACGAATTTTCATTTGATATCCCTTTTGTTTTAGCAGTAAATATTAACGAAATCTTAATTTCATCTTATCTATTATACATTTTGTACATTCTGATGTACAAAAGTTGGTAAAAGAGTATATGTTTGTGTAGCTTACAAAGAGTTTATTACCTTTTATAGATTTAAGCTTACTCAAAAAAGAAATACATTTACATACATACCTACTTTCCAAATTGATCAATGTCGTGTTTCGAATAAATAAAAGTAGACGTATGACACTTTTTACCCCTTATTCAACCCTCGGAACAAAAATCAAAATCACGGCGAAACTCGGAGACAACAATTGTAATAAAGCGGTCCTATTATTCATGGCTGTATTAACTTAATGCGATTCAATAATGGCTATTCACAGCGTAATGTAGGGGGTGGGCGACTATGTATGTGTTTTTTAATGTTGCTATGAGGGTGTGAATGTAAAAAGAAAAATGTGGCATTGTCCGAGAGCTTTTGTGTTTTACTGCTAGCGTCTCATACTCTCTTAAATAGTCTTTTAAAAAGTAAAAGATGACAGAAAACACGTTTTGGTGAATACATGTGGTTTGGTGTTATACTTTGTAAAATATAGCTTGGGTCCTATGACAGATGTCAAAATGAGGTTCATAGGGATGATGTCCGAAATTCGATGAAAATATCGATACCACCAGCTATTATTGATTCATGTTACATTTAATTAGGTTTAATTTAATTGTATGTATGTATTTAATTGTAATGAGAACGGAATATACGTAGTTTACAAGGCGTCGGCACTCGTACTGATGAGAATGAGTGGAGTGGATCAATGGAAGTTCATATCAAACAAGATGTTAGCGCGTGTATCTTATGCCTATATCATGGCCCAAGAGCCAAACGCGGCGTGTCTTCTTACAAAATCCAAAAACAGGTTTAGGGCGTTGATGGATTAAATGTAGGATTTTATTTACTCAATATTATTTAGGATCAAGTTTATTGAAATATAAATATTATTATGATATTAAAATACCTAAGCAATAATATTACATTTTAATTATTTTTTCTTATATTAATTTCAATTTTAAATTAGGCTTTATTCAAAATATGGATAGTTCATAGTATGTGGTCACGATGATTCATCGCCCATCACTAATTAGCTCGGTATGCCCATAAAGTATGACATTAACAGCTACTACATTCAATAATAGAAAATTCAAGGCTTTATGTGCGGGATTTCACTGACAGCTGTCATAGGACCCAAGCTACATTTTACAAAGTATAGCTATGAATGTTAGTATCGTATCTATAAGACGTTATCTTTTATGGTTTCACAATAAATGACTCTTTACTTTATAGATAGATCATTCAGTCTTGGAATTCCTTTACAAGAGCGCACGTGTTTCCTTCTTCCTACAGTCCCGGTTACGCGCGGTGTGAAAAAGCATATGATTGAGCGCCACTCATTCCTGAGACTTTGCCTCCAGGTTACCATCAGGCGAAGTGAAGTTAAATTGACGTGCCAAAAATAAAAAAAAATAAGAAAGACTTGCATTTGAGTACAGTCACACCTTATAGTAAGCTATAATGCAATTGCAGTGAAGCGAACTTGTTTTGAAGATAGGTATTTATACGCTAGCAACGAGTTGTTTAAGTTAATTGTGGGCAGTATAAGTTATATGCGTTTGTATAAAAGCATTATTCTACAATGTACCTCTACTAAATTTACAGTGCATTGAATTCGCCACAGCAAGCGAACGCTAACGGCGTCTATAAAATAAATTCACTTATTCAAATACTGACTGAAATTTCATGCACCAGTATTAGTTTCAAACAATAGTAAAAAATGCAGTTAATAAACAGTGTCGAATATAGAACAGTTGGAAAAGGGCCAAAGTGTCAATTTTATCGATTGGCCTAAACAATAGGCGGGTTTGACACAATAGTTGTGAATGACACATGATGTAGATTAGGCAGCCTCCCTTTGCCTCTGGATCGGAGCAATAGAGCCTTAGATGTTATCGAACGGTGGAAAATTAGTCTTTGAAGAAGATAATACTGTGGTTTCTTTATAAATTATAGAATTAAGGTTTAAGATACTAATTTGCTATCTATTGCGACTTGGTGATGTAATGTAGATTTTGTATGTAATGAAATTTTAAAGTAATTATTATACTAAATATTCCTATTGATTTAGCCCTATCGCTACGAAATTCTGAATGTATAAGGTGTGTTCATGAAGCCCAGTTCACAATGACTGGTCGTGGGTTCAACCCCCGCCTTGGATACTCGATCGATAATAAGATTGTAACTATGTATTACAATAATTGAATAAGAAAAAAGGCTTATGTTTATTATAACTTTCTAGAATTAAGAAGTGTGTTTCGTTGAATAATGTTTCGTTGTTGAAAATTAATTTGCATTTACATTTGCGTCCAATCGTGGGATGCTGGTTTGTGCTTAAGATTTTGTACATTTTATATGTAGCTTCGTAAGTTCTTACAGTTACTTCTTGTAATCATTTTTCTTCTTTATTAGCTCACTACTTTTATTATTGTCATATTGTGTGTGTTCTACATAAAAATGGAAATCAAACTATGCAGTTTGGCACATGCGTGTGTAA
This sequence comes from Pelosia muscerda, assembly GCA_963691645.1. NCBI lineage: Eukaryota > Metazoa > Arthropoda > Insecta > Lepidoptera > Erebidae > Pelosia > Pelosia muscerda. The sequence goes on from OY829100.1 coordinate 5,800,059, forward strand.
ATAAAAACCTCAATAGCAAACACGATGCGACTGGTAAGTCTTGTTAATTCAGAAGCAACTACCGTCTGATAAGATTAAAAGGGTACCTACTACCTAGTGGTGAATTTGTGTGGCTTCTGTCGACGTAACGCATGTCTGTGTGATGTGCTTAATGACTAAATACATTAGGAGGGGGGTAGGCTCACCATGGAAGGGCAAGACCGTGCGAAGTGGGAGTGAAAAAGCGGATCCCGGACTCCGAAGTGAAAGTTTCAGGGACTAACGCAAGGATGGTGATGATGATGACTTCATAAATAACTAAAGTGACTTCACCATACAAAAATCACAATATTCACATTCGGTAACCAGACACCGCTACACCACTTAACATGCGTTCGTAAAACGCAAGGAAATCCGCCAACAAATAGTGTAAACAAAATGCCAGACCGCAAACCGACTGGTTTAAGTGAGTTCAAATACGAGAAGTACGAAAAAAGTGAAACTGATGGCCTATTGTCGTTGGGAATCAGTTCGACGCACGTCACTGGGATCTAAGCTACTAGAAGAGTCAGCAAATGGAGAAGTATTGTAAAAATGTATAAGAATGAATGATTTAGGTTGGATAGGGGAGAACAGACGATTATCAAAACTTATCAAAATTCTTTTTTTTTAACATTACTTTTCTTTAGGTACGTGCTAATCTTTGCTTCAATTAAATTACTATTCTGTAACTAGAAGTGAAAACTTTTAATTGAATTTCATATGCTTATTTTATGATTTATCCGATGTAATAGCTGTAAGTTTTCCATGTGAAAATAAAAAAAATATATCTAGACATATGAATATTTATTTAACAAAAAGGATAACTTTTCAAAGTGTTAGTAGATTCAGAATAGAGTCATAATATTTCAAGAATTCTAAAATTAAAAATTCTAATCTACTTTCTTTTGTTTGCATTTTGCAAACAGTGTACGTTCAAAAAGTTATAGTACGTAGTATATATTTTGTGATAGGTACTCAACCTAAAGAAAAGATGATTAGAGGAAGAGATATAAATGAAAGGATGATAGGAAAGGCCTCAAACCCACTACTTAGTGAACAAATACAGCATAGTGCTAATTAACTAATTAATTAATTCAGTATGTAAATATATTCTGTACCTACCTACCTGGTAGTCTCTACGTGCGTTGCGTGGTACGTGCCGTTAGTGAACGCGACTGCTACGCTAAAGGTGCGAGTGCGATTCCCGCTCATTACAAATATGCATGAATAAGGGTATTTGTCGGAGAGTACGTTTACGTAAACATCTATGGCAGTCGTTACGGTTAGTTGTAGCCCGAAAAAGTTCGACTAGTCTAACTAAAGAACTGCAATATCACCAATAGGTTGTAGAGGCCAGCCAGTCGCTTTAGGAAAAATATTTATATATAATGTTCAGCCGCATTTTTGATATACCATAAAACCACCGTCTAAGCTCCAACCGAATTGGCAAAAGGCTCGGAGAATAATGATTCTGTAGGTGTGTTGACAAACTATAGAGGATATAATCCACCTGTATATTACCCCTCTATATACATACTCGTAGGTAATAAACATCAATAACAAATAATCGTACCGCCAGTGTAGATAACTTATCCGTTCGCAGACGATGTGAATAGAACGTATAACCGTATGCGTCGAAGCCGGCAACAATCGCAATTGAATATAGGTAGAGTCCGCTACAAAGTTCTTTTGTCACGATTATCGTGGAAAATCCGATCGGGGGAAGTGTGGCGGCTGCTTTCAACATCGGCAAACTGCATTATGAGCTATCTGAGCCATTGTTGTGAGCGGCACAACTCTATAATCTAGTGTTCGCAGTGGGCGTCGTCGTAACTTGTGCTACGTCCAGCAGCTTGATTCTGAATAGAGAGATCCCTACTGATCATCACAGTTTAAGTTCCCATGCGATTTGGAACTTTAAATATTTAACTTGATGTTTTCTTCTGGTTCGAAGGATTGCGAGAATTGTGTACCAAATAAAGTTTATATAGGTAGGTGTGCAAATGCTTTTTAATATGGCAATGGATTTTTTTGTTTAATTAAGGTATATTATAATGTGACTTCAAGTATATGTTGCTCGCTGCTTCAACTGTGTTAAATATGATAGCCTATGTTTGAATAAACTAGGAATTTCATCTAATAAATATCACATATAAACTCATCTATGCATCCATCCTCCAATTTTTTGTATTTATTAAATGGCAGTATGGTAATTTTCAACATAACTCGAGTATCACATTGTTGAGCGAACATGTAAAGAAAATCTGCTTTTCAAATAGCCATAAGCAGTAACGGGCAAGAGTTTGCAACTTCATTCACCAGATTATAGCCGATCCATTGAAAATATCCATAAAAGTCGAACATTACCCGAAACAAAGGAGGGGTGGGCTCGGTATTAGGTGCTTGCGCTATTGAACAACTTTTGTCCCATTGTGTTGTCCACTAGAGGAGGCCGGGGTGGGCCGAACAAAGACACCTCGCAGACATAGACCGAAATTCATCAGCAACACGATTGTTTGCTACATAAAGGACGCTATTGTCGACAAATATGATATCGTAACACAATGTGGATGTAGTAATTAGAGCACTAAGAAGACGCTTCTCGAGTGGAGCTTTAAAGCGCCTATCGCTTCAAATATCATGTTCTCTCAATGTTATGGCAATCTTTTGCACCATAATAATACACCTACTCCCATAGTAGGTAAAACCATGGACTACTTGACTACAATAGTTGTTAAAATGCTTCCCCTACAACCCATCATTCATACAGACCACATTCATCCTCCTTCACATCCATACGTTAATCCCGGTCACATACGAGGTTTACACCAAGGGTCAACATTTTCTAGTCTAACTGCAATACTTCGATAACACACCAAACAGTCCACAAGTTACCACAAAAAAAAATATACTTCGTGGATGAAAGCTAAACACCACAGACTGTAGGTAGTTGAAAATATTTAATCACTTATTACTTAACAAATTATTTTAGCTCTATCATATTATAATGATAATTATTGGGCGGTCTTATCGCCAAGAGCGATATCTGCCGGATAACCTTTGGCACGTTAGTACTATGTATTTATCTATTCTGTGCCTTTGGGCCTTTGATTATATACTTGTCATAATCAAAGCTTTGGACGGCTGAGGTCAGTTTTATTAACTAGTGTAAATTGGTAGTGCAATAATTTTAAACGTCTGTAAGTGATTTTTATGCCATTTAGGTGGCAAGCAACGCATGGCAGACAGCGCATGTAGGATGTATGTAAGATAAGTTTTTTATACCACTAAGGTGGCAGATAGCGCATGTAAGACGCATGTAAAATAAGTTTTTTTAATCCTCTTAGGTGTTAGACACCGGATGCTAAGTGGTACCGTGGTATATGGACGTTTGCAAAACCAGGGGCATCACACTCGTACCACCAATCATGTAGGGGGAAAAAGGTGATCATTAAGATAGTTTCTGTACTATCCACGCATAAGACAAAGCGAAATTTCTTGGTCTTCCCACGGACAAACAAAATCTCTTTAGTAAGCTCTGGCTACTCTACTCACCGCCGGAACACACCATAACATTATTCTTAGCAGCAGCGGTATTCTGTAGGGTGTTTTTGAAAGTTAAATTACGCCAAAAAATGTTCCGAAAAGTAGGTAATTGTTACATAGTAAATGCTAAATTAGAACAAAATTTATTCAGAATATGCGTGACGTGCCATCCCTATTACGAACAATAGGTACATATAGGTATCATAAACGAAAACTCTATTCTTAATGAAATCATATCAGTATTGTATAGCACAAAGCGTTGGACAAAGTTGTGGCCTTCAAACATAAAGGGCCCGCACATTACTGTGTATTAGTGACCGTAGGTGAATGAGATCGGTGACAGGGCTGCTCTTCCATAACTAACTTTTGGAGTAAAACTTATATTCATAATAAATAAGATATACTATAGATATAACTATAGTATATCTTATTTATTATGAATATAAGTTTTAAGATTGGAATGTGAAAAACAATGAATGCCTGGCGAATTTGAAACCGCGTCTGGTTCCTTACAGGGAAGCTCTGACCACTTGAGCTACTAGACTACGTCATTTGAAACGTCCATAGGTCGTCCGCGTCATTTGAATCTCCTTTACGTCATAGGTTACAGTTAAAATCTTAACTATCAATCTACCTATTTGGCCTAGCGCAAAAGAGATCGATTGATGAAGTCAATGGTTGCAGATTCGGTTACTACGAATTTTGTTGTTTAATTTGTAACCCTGTTTTACCGTGACCCAGGCAATAGAAGTATAATAACGCATAATATAGGCATAATTGCAAATTTGACATACATAACTTTCTCGTAACAGGGATACTATGATATTATTATCGGTGAATGCGATTCATGGGATACCATATTTAATTTTAATATCTTTACACTACACTATATATCATGCAATACATTTGTGTAATTAAAAATAAATCAATTCGAAGGTCTCCATATTTCTATTTATAAATTAGTAATAATTAAGTTACTTAACACTAGGACAACTGTATTATTTGTTTAATAGCTGTTAGTTAAAGAAAATTAACTTATAAATGTCTATCTGATTTTTAATTAGTTATACCAGGCCTTAAGTTTATTGCTTCGTACTTTCGACTGTCATGACATTATTAATTCATTAAAGTATAAATATCACATTAATTTCTGTTGTAACCATCAAAATGTTGGCGATTTTGGTAACGACATATAGTTTAATTTATCCATCACCTATCATCGACACTCCCTTCAAGCATTGTTATCAAATTACAAATATCGGCACATGACATATTTCATCAAATAATGGCGACGACATTGCATAAGTGTGGCAACAGGAACCTTTCAAAATGAAGTGCTCGGTAAACACTCAATTTTTGTACGAATATTTCCAGAGGGGACTGGGCTTAATGTGTATCATTTTACAAATGTAGTATTCGGTTGTATCTTAGTTGTGAAGTCGTCATACGTCAGATGCAGAGACATAATGCAATACAATAGTAGTCAATCTGTACCTTCCCATCTTACATAACGCTTTGAGTTCTAGCATGATATGCATGAAACTTTTTGAGATCACCCTAAGGTCGGCTGGGCTACACCGTGCAAAGGTGTTGCTATCGCATTCCACAATTTTTAATAATCAATCTTTCATCCCATTGACTGTTCGTTAATGGAATGTAATGTCTGGTCAAAGTTAAGAAACGGCAAAAAAAAGTTAATTTAGGTTATCCTACTTCTCTCTTCAGTTACCAATGCACAATGTCAAATAGTTTTTCGAATAGGGCAACTTTTCGCAAAAGCTCTTTTAAAAACCGCAACTCACTGACATAACTTCGATATGATGTATATGAAATAGTAATGTTATCTAATTATATTGCGCCGTCTACGCCGGTCCTCCATTGTGCCGGGGACAATGTCTACTAATTCGTGATCCATGTAACTTCCGGCATTGTTCCTGTGTTGACAGATTTTCCTATTATCAACATGAACAATGTACCGACTTGTAGTACACGAATAATTGAAATATAGCATCGAGATTATGGCATGGAGGGTCTATATATTTTATGTCTGGAGGTGGGCTCGTAGCGCGAGGCTTGCAAATGTGTGTAATATTAATCTGAAATAGTGTTCTATTGTTCATTCTTTTATTTTAATTAAACGAGAAGAGTTTAAGAGAGTAACTCATATGTAATGATGATAAATAAGTTTGAATTAAATATATGGATTGAATGTCTTATCGAGTCATAGATATATTCATTGATATAATATATTTTAACAACAAAATTTCTAGTCATTCAATGAGATCAATAAGATTTTACTCTTATTCATCATATTTATTACATTGTTTGGCATAGACTTATATCTATTTTCTTTATTACTACTAATTCAAGTATGGTAGTACTAGTAACATTTTCATATACCACTTAGTTGGCAGACAAGCACACAACCTGATGGAAAGCGGTCACCGTGGCCTAAGGACGTTTGCAACACCAGGCTAACTGGACCGAAACTGATAAATTCACAGATACGAATACGAAGAAAAACAAAATCGGTCATCTTGTCGAAACGGAGCCTCTCATTCGCTTCGTTCGATCGGTCAATAATTGTATCTATACTAATTTTCCTCTTCTTGTCATCCAGAATAAAGTTCTGCAATATAATCTCACGATATGATTATAAAATTCTTATTTGTAGTGTAAGTAGTTAGAATTAAAGGAATGGTCAACAGACTTTTAGCATGAAATCTAATAATTTAACATTTTTACCGATATCATAGATAAATGACGGGGTAAAGACTTATTCAAATTCGAAAATAGAAGGGATATTAGTTTATCCATATTCTTTTCTTTTTTCGAATTTTGCATACCGAACTCTTTTGTTATTTTGTGACCAGCCTGCCTGTATAGATCCCCGCTAGAACTTTGAAATTTTAATTTCCCACACATTTGAATGTCAATTAATTTCGAAGCCACCGATGCCCATTGGGGCGTGTCAATTACATCGCGATAACTGATAGATATATTGAATACGCGATGACCCTTATCTCCTGATCGTATCATCCCCGCGGTCATTCGGCAGACACCCTTATATGCCTACCTATACTTGCTTCCGGCAAATACACCTACACATATTCTAAATACATATACCTACTACTACAGATAATAATTATTTGGGTGTATATAAATTTAATGATATTGATTTTACATATTTTAGTGTGGTTCGCGGTACCATCCTACTTAAGGAGGGGACACCGTGGTCCCTATACCCGAAACTAGTCGAATCTCGAAACAGATGACTACACCCTCCCTAACCGGCTTCGAAGAACTAGATTCGCTTAAGCCTTCTCTACCTTTTGATTTTAATTATACGGCTGTTATGGGAGTGACTACTGTCTGACTTTCCTAGTCTGAAAGGGAAACCTCCGCCAGAATCTCATCTGTAATCTGCAGGATCTCAAAAAGCTGCAGGTGTATAACTTGCCACTGGCTGCGTTCTTGACATTATTTTATTACACGTGGTGATAATCTGGTGATTTATTTTTAATGACTAGTAACTCACTTGTGAATTTAAATTAATTAGAAATAGGTAATTGGCGAAAATCCAGATCTCTCTACGATGAGTTCAATCCATTTTAATTTTCCTCATTATATATCGGTCGAGTAGCGCATCAGTATATTATATAAGGTCGTTGAAAGTAAAAGTACGTAAAACAATAAAAATTAACAAAACTTTTACAAATCACCTCTACTCTATTGTATTACTTCATTTGTTTCCATACAATGTTGTCTAAAATTGTGATCCATCATGGGTTGAATAACATCACACTGAATAGTTGGTGGGTGGCTTATGACTTACGACCAGTGATTTGGGACCCCTCCAAACACCCTTTTACACCCCGTTAATGTCAATTATCGCTTTATGTAGAAGGGGGGACAGGGTCAGTGTAGCTTGGTGGTGCAGAACCATTGTTGTTGCGTCGGATTCGAGTGCAAATTGTCACAAGCAGTCTGACGATTTTATCAATCCCTTATTACTCAACACTTAACAAATGGATGAGAGCTTATTTCTGCAGGTGCGTGAATAGTGTGTTATATATTTTCCACATACTAGAAATATTGTAATTACCAATTCCAATCTATTCGCAGAAATGTCCGGTAATGTGGGAAACAAATATCTGACCATGGCGCTTCCACCCCATACAAAATGACATTCGTGTTAATATTTCTCTGCCAGGGTTGGCGGAGAGCGGACCTTGGCATTCCTAGTGAAAGTCTCGTATGGGATTGGGGCTTAATGCTGAGATGATGATGATTTAATTTAATAACAATCTTAACACATTTTATTTTTTATGATCAAATTCTACGACTGTTCACTAAAAATCAAATGAATAGAGTTGCGAATCAGTATTTGGTATGATGGCCAAATACTAATTCGCAATTCTATTCATTTCCCTATAATTAATCTCAATCAATCAAGCAATCTGACATTGATGTGCCTTGAAGGTCATGTTTCTGCAGTAACCATTTCATGGTTAACTCTATGTGGCTCTTGATAGAAATTATATGGTAGTTATATTACAATATTTACGCAAGGCTCGCATAGTCAAATGCAACAAAATATAAGTTTGGTGATATTAGATGTAGCAGGATGTACAAAGTAAACCAATAGTAATGGAAACAAACAAATCCTTTACTTGATTTTGATATGATATGAGTACCTAAATCATCAAAGCACGCAGCAATTAAGTATGGAATGGATTCATGTAAGAGTTCGTCAGACTGTTCATGACTTAAAGGTGGTACCAAAATAGCAGGTCCAATTTGGTACCCATAATTTTTCGTAATATTACCATAGAAGTTTAATCTCAAATTTCCACCACATTGTGAAAATCTACCATTTAAGCGTATTTTTTTAACTTGGCAATACTATTCTGTGACTATCGTGTCTAAAATAAAAATTATTGTAATCAAATAAAACGAAACTAGTTCTATTACTAATATAATCGGAAAGCTTGGAGACACAGGAGAATTGGGTATTTTCTTGACTTTTGTTCCTCATTTACTTCTGCCACTTTGAACCCGTAGAAGCTACAAGTTTCCCGGCCAATTTTACATTAGTTAGCAAAACGATTTTCATTCGATTTGGCCGTTTGAGTGAGCGGGTACAACAGTAGCAGATATCGAACGAGTTCATTGTTGGAAGTGACATCTAAAAGCATTGTGCCAAGCAGTACAATCGCACCATTACAGTCTCCATTGTGACAATGTTAACATATCGTTATCTAGATCAAGCGCCATCTATTGTCCGCTGCCCGAGACTTTTGTGTAAGAATTTTCTGTTCCTTTTCAGCGTTTGCGGGGGTCGGATAGTTTTGTTAAGGTTTATCGACCTTGAGTTTGCGAACAATGAGTGCGGCATTAACTGAACAAACAATGTTAATTTCTTTGAAAATATATTTCTTATTGTGTCTAATTGTAGACGCCGAGTCTTCATATTTTAAGGTCAAATTCGTGAATAAAAGAGTTGAGGTTTAAATGAAACTATGTGTTTATGTGAGTTAGTGGTCCAATCGTAATTTTTCTCGTTATTCGATATCAGCTCCTGTTATTATATGTACTGTTCTAGATAACTGTTGTATCCTTGGAACCGCATGAGATATTTAAGATGTGCTACGAACGTACACGTGACCATATAAGTCATAATGCAAAAACGTCTAGTGACCGTATGTTGTTATACATTAAAGATACGAGTATGTAAAATATTGTAATGGAATTACGTTTTTTATGCTATTGAAAATCTTATCAGTCAAGGTAAAATGGGAGACCACACGTTTAGAACGACAGGTAATTCACCTGTTTGTATCTTTAGGATATGAATGGCATAAGTACGTATTTTTGTCATTTTGTATAATATCTAAATTTTCAGCATAGTGGGTACGTGTAGCGAATTGTTTTTCGCAATCTCGTAGCACCCTGTAGCAGGTCTACGCTTGCTACGCAGTTGCTAAAATTGGTGTTTTTTTTTCACACTTGTATTAGTAGGTACTCGCATAATTTATATTCAGTAGTATTATGATTATAATGATAACTGGAACTTTACTTTACTTTCGCGCGACGTAATTTATAGTTTATAATGAAATGATATTAAGATAATGTATATTTATAGGAACATGTTAATTGAAGTTTTTAAGTGAGCGTAGATGATCAAATCCGAAAGTATGATGATTAAGGACGTCCACTGCTGAACATAGGCCTCCCCTATTGGGGAGGTTTGGACCATGTCCCCACCACGTTGGTTAGGAGCCTCATTCGTTGATCGATAGAGGGCACCGCATGCCGGAGAAGTTGGCTTGAATCCGTAAGATTATAAAAATAATAATAAAACTGTATTTATTTTATACATAATAGGTAATACACTTGTACTTCTCCACGGTGTTTATTAATGTACCTAACCGGTTTCCTTTACACTGTTTACAAAATAAGCAAATATTCATATTTATCTGCACACAAATATTTACACTGAGCGGGAATCGAACCCGAGATTTCTGAGTAGCAATCACATTGACTTCCACCATATAACTGGTAAGTAATGAGAACTTATGAACAATCTAAGCGTAGAATAAACATGCCAATTAAAATTAAAGCTCAATAACACTATGAAAGCTAAACAATAACGCTCTCATTATGCGATGCGATGACGGCGCGACATTGCCGAACTGACCACCATTGTCCGACCACCGGCCACAATGACTGGTTAATGAGATCAGATCCATCCTTAGTGGACAATAGCCTCCCCCGTCCCACTGATTTTATTAATTAATTCATTACAATAGAACCTGAGTTTCGGACCACTATCCATTGTTAGTAGTGATTCAGCATACTGACCTGTGGTATAGATAAGTCGGAAGGATTCGTTATTGTACTCAGTCTTAATGATTATCGTCTCATCTAATGGATTATGGGCCGGAATTTGAGAATGTCTTAATTGCGAATTTAGTACTGAGTGCTAAGTTTTAACTTGCTTATTGATTTTTGGTGGAGATGTGCAAAGATATCGAGTAAAATATTGTCGAAATTGTGTAGCTAGATTTAGCTTTAATACCGATATCAGGTCAATGGAAGTAAACTTAAGTATTTACACGTGAAAAAGAACACGATTCGTCTATTATTGTTTGAACTATTCTTTTTAAGTATGAGCAATAGATATTAAAAAAAAATTGATAAAACTATTACTATTTCTTCGACCATATGACATGATAGTTTACTACTAACATACGAGTACATACTCGATAGGGATGTATACTCGTACTCCAGTCTTTCATTCGCCGGTACTGGCCGAGACAAAAGCCCGAGTGTGTGTAAGGCATATGACGTGAAAGGTCGCGTGAGGAACATTCCCATCCACAGCAGAATACATGTCTGTAAAATCGAGTTGTAAATGGTCGAGAGTAGCTTTCGTCCGGCCACGTCTGAAGCGACTGCCGGGCTATGTGGGTAACAAATGTCTGGTTGAGCGACGAAATTGTGCTGGCTTGATGTCGTGGAGGATGGCCCAAGACCGTAAGTAGTGTAGATAGAAAGTGGACCCCAGACTCCGAGGTGAGTCTCAGATGCGACCGGGACTAATACAAAGGTGTGAAAACTTTCACATCAATCACTAAATACTCTTATTTATCTCTTATTTACCAAGGGAACATACTTTTTGCGTGTATTTTATACCATTTAGGTAGCAGATAAGCATATGATCCACTTAAAAATGATGAAGGAAAATTATCACTGTGGCCTATAGATATTTGCAACACCAAAGGCGTCACATTCACGCTGCCGTAATAATAATTAATTCATGACAATAGGCGGTACGGTATAAGAAAAGAAGTCGCAATGCAAAATTCAAATGCAAACATTTCGTTTGAAGTCGAGTCCTGCCAGTCATCACCTACTAAATGTAAGTTTTCCTTTTATTTTCACTGAAAGTTTAAGTTCATTAATTGTGTAAGTTTGGCATGACTAGTACAGATACGTAGTTCTTAATGGTAAGAACAATAGAAACATTTAATATGAAACCAACGTAAGCAGATATAGTTATGCACAACTAAAACATATAACTTTTAACGTAGTCATCATTTCTGATATGTCACAACGATTGTCGCGTCGCGTCGCAGTATCTCTTTGTTTTGAAGTACAATGAAGTACTCAGATAAAATAGAAGTTGGCTGGAGTTAGCATATGAATATAGTGGACAAAAGACCCCTTCTGTCCATTGCGAAATTTTATTAATTGTGTGCATTGCGATAGGGTTGGTATGAATAGTGCCGTTAAAATTTTCATCAGCAGATTGTTAATAGAAGTTTGGATAGCGATCGATTGTTTTGTAATTCAATTTCAGAATTATATTCCGACGAACAATTTCTTGACATTGAATTACAAAACAATGTATATTCAACTTGACAAATACACACAGGAGTGTATCCTATTACTGATGCTATAATAGAGGTAGCCAGAGTGGAAAAACAGTGTTGTTTTTTTTTATAATATCACGGTTATATCCCCGAAGGGGTAGGCAGAGGTGCTAGCACCCACATTTCGCCAGTTTATATTTAGGTCCCAATGTAATAGGTGGCGAGCCTTTTGCCATTAACCGGACACTTATAAACCTGCGATAAATACACACATAACTTTGAAAAGCATCGTAGTCATTGGTGTGTACCATGGTGTAAACCTGGGATCGAACCCGAGACATCGTCTCAGCAGTCCATTACCCATACCACTAGGCTACCGCGGTTAATTGTGTGTAACAAGTGTTGTTCCATATAGTAATTATGACTATCGAATTTTCCAAAGTGCAGGTAGGTTCTGCATAAATTTAACTTCGTCTAGGCTAGCACCTGACACAGCTCTTTCTACTTTGTATATGACGAATCTTGAATCTTTTAGAACTAGTGAACAGCTGAAGTTATATCATAATCAACTTGGAAGTATAAGTAGTAAAATTCAATTTTGATATTGCATCGTACCCAGTGAGAGATTGAATTTGGATACGTCTCGCATGCGTCCCGTAGATTCGCCCCTGCGGCCGCGCCATTCAGCGTCATCCGACCGTACTGCACACAGCAGCAGTATTCCTACACTCGTAGATATAGTTATTCGTATAAAATATTGCTATGTGGTTTATTTTGTTTTGTGTTAACTAATATAATGAGAGATAGTTTTATGAGATTCCTGTTTTATTACTATATTAGGTTCAAAGCAAAGTTATGGAATTAAGCGAAATGCTAAATTAAGAGATTCAAACTAAGGTCAGAATAATTCTAAAGCAAAGAATAAACTAGGTTTGTATATATTTTGTGTATACCTAGTTATTAATATTATATTCTACTGTTATTATTGCACAAATTACTAATGATTAAAGAATACTAAAGAACTATCTCAAAAATCAATATTACCACGCTATTACCTATAAATATATTTTGTACCACTTGCCAATAGGAATGTTTATGCTTTGTGGCGCTCTGGTGTGGCAAAATAGCGTTACGAAATGTGCCCATGACTACGTAATGTGTATCTATTGGGGGTACAATAGACCTTAGTTTATCACGTCAGGAATATGCAGGTGTTAGTAATACATTTTGTATTCTGGTGATACAATGTTTTTTTATACCACCTACACATTCTGGTGACAGACAAGCACACGGCCAACGGTGGTCACCGTGGCCTATGGGCGTTACATTCGTGCTGCCTACCCTGAAGAAACCTGATATCCTTCTTGAAGAACTCCATATTGTAGTCACTGAATAAATGTCGCTCAATAAATATTTCATATTATAATACAGTAGTAATTCACTTCCTATAATATCACATACTTACATAACTACCTTCTAAGTCTAGTAAAGATAATAATTTAGGCTAAGTAAACGAGGCCGCCAACCCACTGTGCGATTCACGACGGGCTTTGCAGAAATCATAAAGGCGAGAGATCAAACGGCGGTCGGTCTTTTTGACCCCGATAACGAAATGATACTCTTCGCCTTACGATAGGCTCACGAGGGCTTCGTCTACCAAATTAGCAAGTTCCTTTCAAGAGAAATATGTAAATAAAAATGTATTGGTAAGGATTTACGACTTAATAAGCCATCATCATCGTTATCTAAGCCTATTCCTAACTCAGTTGGACGGACGGATACCGGATAACGGATTTCTAGTTTAACTAAGATGCGGCTGAATTTCGATATTTTCCGTGAAGCAACTGCCTTCGGCCTTCAACAACCAAATTGGTGATATCGAAGTTCTGTAGTTAGGTTAGTCGAACTTTTGAGGACTCCAGCTACCCGTAAAGACTACCATTGATGTTCGTATGGCAACCAGGACCGAGGGCTTAACGTGCTCTAGCCTTTTACTTTATTATTCTCATTTATTTTTCAGATAAAATCTAAATATAAATTAGGCAATCACGTCCATTGCCATTGTAAAAACGATGCAAGTTGGTACGATCCATAGGACTAGTAGAAAACCTTAGTTTATAAGATCTGCTATTTAATATGTAATAGATTACTATTGCTAATGATTGCTGTATTAATTAGAGATGTAAAATCTAACTGTGGTATTTCAACGACCTCTGCAATGTACACTTAATTTCTTTTTATACCACTTAGGTAGCAGACTAGCACACGGCCCACCTGGCCGAAAATTGTTAACGTGGCCTATAGACAGAGGTCACACTCGTGCTGCCAACCCAGTAGAAAATTCACTTCGGTCAATAAATACCTAAAACGGTATATGATATTGATACAACACAGTTGAACAGCAGACAGTAATGTATAAACAATGTATAATACACTACAAGACCACGCAGGAATTTATTTAAGAAATTATGATCAACGTGAAAAAATCTCAATATACAGTTGGAGAATCTTAAAGAATTTACAACAATAGCTATGTGAACAAACGATCTAAACACGATAAAAGTTGTAACGAGATGAAGCTCATTAATATCGTGATGAGCCGTCTGACGTGTGCAAGTCACTCGCAGTTCTCTGACAAGGCCAGCACCATGTCAAGTTCGCAGCACCACGTACATACTCCGTAAAGCGGCGCTACAGTAACAATAATGGCTCGGTCCCCATTGTTTGGGCCCGTGGCACATTACGCTTTTGTCTCTGCCCTCTCCCGTTCCTCACAATGCGGCCAGGAAACAAGTGAGCCTTTATTTCGCCTCTTTTTGTCTCGGAGTATCGCTGCTTATTGTCTTCATTCGATTGTTCGGAGCTCTTCAGAGGGCACATTGTTGTGGACTCCGTCGTTAGTGCTGAGCTTGCGGATGTGCAATGTTCTAAGTGTCGTTTGAATTTTAATACTGCTTTGGAAAGTGTGGATAGTGACTCGCTTTGTATCAGTTGTCACCTTTGAGGGGTATCCAGTTCCTTTTATTGATATGATACTCCCTTTAGTACTCAGTAGATATCAATTTACCGGAGATGATCATGATGGTATACTCATATTTTTAAAATATTGATGTGAATTTTGCGTGGGTACTCAAGCACAGCCCAGATTACGAGGTCATAGTAGTGGATTTATGACTATGGCAGAGATGAATTAACACCCACATTTCAATAATCATTATATTCAGTCCCAAGTAAAAGGGGGTGAACCTATTGCCATATTTTGGGCACTATTGTTGGTCATCTAAGGCTGAGTCTGAGCTGTTTGTCTGATATTAAACAGCCCAGTTCCTTAATTGCCTTGTGCGAAACCGCATCGTGTGTTCACTGATATCGGGTGGCCTAAATTCTACTCTGCCCGTACTATAAAGAATATGAAAATAACAATTACAAAGGTTTTTTTATATATTGGTCACCTAAGAGTTCATGTAATAACCTAATTATTTCGGTATTGTTACTAAATAAATAACATGTTGTTGCTACTGTTGTTGCTGCGCTTAGCAGTTTTAAAGTATACTTCTTCATCCAAGCTCACGCACTGATACCCTGGGTTGTATATCCTGTTCCTATTTTATTAGTTTATTTCGGCTTTTACGGGGGATAATGCCGTTTGTCTCCTCGAACTCACGAGGAAAGCCTGCACCTGAGCCTCGTTTGTTAATCTCATAATGTTATGTACGAGACGGAGGACGAGACGGAGGTAGGACACGACGGTATCTCCCGTCCGAAATGAGCTATCCAACTGGGGATGTACCTCCGCCCTACAGAAGACCGCGGTCATAATAACCATCGTGTTGTGTTCCCGCCGGTAAGTAGGGTAGCCAGAGCTCACTATACCCCTCCTTCCCCTCCCCTTCCTAGCCTCCCCACCCCTTCCCAGCTCTCCCCCTTTCCCTTCAGGGTGGGCAGCGCGTGTGTGACACCCTTAGTGTTGCATACGTTCATAGGCCACGGTGGCCGCTTTCCATCAGGTGGGCCGTACGCTTGTCTGCCACCTACGTAGTATAAAAAAAAAAAAAAGTTATACTTAGAAGAACATAATGTGCGAGTGACGTTTTTTTATAAACCATTATCAACAGAAATAGATATTGCAGTAACGTCATTTTTTCCGAAAACCACTGACATTATAAACGGTGGATGGGTCGGGGTTAGCCCTCCACGCGCAATAGAGCCTCCCACGTAGGGGTGATGTCCTGATGTGTTTGGACATCGCTCAGTCAGAAGTCGGGCCCGCACCGCACCTTTGCGTGCTAGCGCTTGGGTGATTTGTTGATGAGAGTGTAGTGTTTCCAACGGTTCACTCAAGTCGCGTTGTATGGCACACGGCAGGTTGTTTTAGTGTGGTGAGAGCCCTACATACCTGCTCTTTCCCGTGCCCGTGGAATGCGGAAGGTGCATTTTTTCCGGCCATAAAAAAAGTGTTCGGCCCCATATAAATGAAAGTTAGAAAATCACTACATAATATAAAACAAAGTCGTTTTATCTGTCCGTATGTCCCTATGTATGCTTAAATCTTTAAAACTACACAACGGATTTTGTTCTGTATACCCATTTTTTTTTTTTTTTTACTATCACGCCTATATCCCCGAAGGGGTAGGCAGAGGTGCAAGCACCCACATTTCGCCAGTGTATATTTATGTCCCAATGTAATAGGTGGCGAGCCTATTGCCATCAACCGGGCACTTATAAACCTGCGATAAATACACACATAACTTCGAAAAGCTTCGCAGTCATTGGTGTGTGCCATGTTAAACCTGGGATCGAACGCGAGACCTCGTCTCAGCAGTCCACCACCCATACCACTAGGCTACCGCGGCTACCCATTGTTTAGTACAAAGTATCCAATTGGCTCCAATAGGCTCGTCCGGTGGGACAAAAATCATAATTGGCGAAATGTGGGTGTTTAATACACCTCTGCCTACCCCTTTGGAGATTACGGACGCATATGTATGTATGTATGTACCTATAATACACTGTAATATTAACACTCTGCTAATAACAAAAAGTACTAAATTCATTTACCCCGTCAAACCTTTTAACTCAATACTTACGGTTGCATTACACACCAAGTTATCGCTGATATTTCTTATAAGATACATAAAAGCCATTTTTTTAAGTTTTTCTAATACGGGACACAGGAAACTCAAAAGCAGAGCGCGAGTATCCAGCTGTCGTAGAGACCGTCTCCGTTTTAGTCGGTTCGGGTCCGACATAGCCTCCCCAACTGGTACCGACGAGAGGTCATCCAAGGGGATTTTTCGATCAAAAAGGATTTTTTCAAAACTTAATTTTTTTTAGAAATTATCCATATGCCAATTAGTAAAGATGGTTACACTATCATACATGCTAATCCAACCCGTCACTGCTCATCGATATCTATCCATGTTTATCTGCGAATGATACAAGCTCAAGTTCCTCTAGTTAGCATTGTTCGCGGGGCTATTGTGTGCCACGCTTTGTTCAGGCACGCCCCATGTTTTTTTCTTTTCGCTTCCAAAGCTACTACTGAAAAACTAAGAATGATACAAGGGTTAACATGTTACTACGTGTTTACATAATGAGGTTAAGCTACGATGGTAAATGTGAAAGTTTGGTCACATTACCGAATTTTCTTAACGTGTTTGGAGATTTTCATAAGACGGATGTCCGAAGTTCAAAGTCCCAAATGTTCGAAATACCGATAGTTTAGAATCTAGGAAACTAGATTTTTGAGTGGTTAGAATAAATGACCACGATGGCTAATGCAGGCACTTCGCACATCTAAGTTCTAACTTAATCAGTCCAAAGCAAACGCGCGTAGTGGACACTGCGCTCCTAGACATGGAAATATATGTGTTAGAAAGGTATGGCGAAGGTTTCTAAACTGTAAGTGACATAAACCGCAGGTTCGATAATTCCTGAAAATTAGATAATACCTATTTTTCGAGATTATGAACTACGAGATTTTAACCTTTCGGTTTTTCAAACATTCTGAATCTTGAAATTCGGGATTTTGTATCAACCAGGTTTTGTATCTCATATTTAATTCTCGAGTGTATCATTCACCCTCTATGTATACTTACTTAGAAGTAAGAGATGTGTTTGTAAAATAATTAATTAATTACCAATTAATAGTAGCGATAATTTCGATTAATTGTAACGATTATTTCTCATATTTAACCCTCGAGTGTTTAATTTAACCACTTTGTATACTGAGAAAGATGTGTTTGTAAAATGTCGAACAATATGATACACGACACATAATAATTCAATCCTTTCTGCAATATTCCCTTTCAGATTTCGTACTTACGCAACCTAACACGGCTTATAGATACTATGAATTATGAATACTGTTGAAATATGTTATGCATTGTGAGTCCTTTACAAAATCGCCTACACTCGCGTGTCGTCGGAACACCATTCATATTTCCCGCGTTTTCCATACAGTACACAATATTGCGACTTTGTGAGGCGGCGCGCTTCTCAAGTCTCCAAATAGTCCATTGACGAGCTCCGAGCAAACTCGCTATAGCGAATTAACACTATTCATGGGAAGTTTTGAAAGAGGACTACTCTCATACAATTTGGTCGCATTCATAAAGATTCACTCCTTAGCTAGCTCGGTGAATAGCTTTATGAAACGTTTTATATTTACTTTGAATGTATTTTCTCAACATTTAATTTGACTTTTTGTTTCTTAAATTCACTTGCCAAGGTTTAGTTGTTAAATTGAAGTTCTCAGTTGCTTGATGTTTTTTTTATTTAGAACCACATCGGACACTGAAATGTTTCTGGAAATTGGGTCACCATTACCACAGATAACATAATAAATACTAAAGCCTTTACAGACACCAACAATGTTATAAATGTTGCCTACCACTAGACGGTCTCATCATTTTACGTCCTGCTTAAAGGACCTGGAACTGTAGGAAACAGACGTGCTAGTAAAAAAATCCAAGACATTTTGATGCGGTAAAGAAATGACTCACCGAAGCTTTGATTCTTGGTGGAATATTCTGCACCGTTTGCTGGTGACATCTAAGCCCTGTACCAGTTATCCTATATAGTATAGAAGGAGAGAGTGGGATTAATTGGAAGAACTATCTTTGAGGTCAGAGTGACTTGAGTGACCGAATAGTATGGAACATTGTAACGAGGCAACGGAATTCTTGGTAAAGTGAGTACCTACCTACTAATTTTGGACAGAATACAGATAAAATAAAATAATTCTTCCTCCTAATTGAAATTAAAATGTTTTTGAATTTAATATCATATGAAGTTCAATCCAGAAATTAATTAATCAAACTTCTAGACAATCGCAGAAGCTTTGGAATTGACTTTTGAACATATTTAGATAACAGGCATTGTAAAATTATTGGGAAATGTTAATGTTGAGCTCGAATTTGAACTCACGCACTCCATCCTTGCTCTTCATCTTCACGTTGGATAACGCAAACGTATCTCATTTACTTATTAATAATACACTAGATACATCATTACCTTAGTCCTGATACGTAGTCTGATACGAAGCTCTTACCTCGGTGTCCGGGATTCGCTTTCCAACTTTTAATAAAAAATATACAGGATTCGCTCAGGATTCTACATTAGAATCACTCGCTACGCTCGTGATTCTATCTTGGAATCCCTTGCTTGCTCGGGATTCAAAATCAGCACTCGCAGCAAATAACAATTTTGCTCACTTGTTGCACAAATAACTATTATTATTAATTTAAATTAGATTTTAAATAAATTCATTTTCTTTTTCCTCTATTTATTTTTTCAATTTCTTTTCTCTCTCCACCTATCGATGAACTTGTCGATCCAAATATGTGTATATACACCTTTATAGAAGAAGTCAGGAGGGGAATGTTGGATCATATACATTTTCTCCACTCTACCCCTGAGGGGAACCATGGAGCATAACAATTTTACCCGTTCAACCACCGGTGGTATGCCACCAGGGGTACAGCGGAGCAAAACCCTCTAGGACAATCTGCCACCTAGACCCATGGTAAGCATAGCTTAACTAGCTTGTGTTATGGGCTCTTAAATGCAGATAAACATACTTAGGTAATTTTTTTGTAAATACATACATATCATACATAGAAACACCCAGACCAATACAAATATTCATATTCATGCACATAAATATTTACATTGAGCTTGAATCGAACCCGCAACACTCGTACTTCGAACGGCCTTGGATATTCATTGTCTCACGATTAGCTCGCAATGCAAGTATGTCATCCTCAACGACGCCAATACAGCACTCTTTAGCTTTATCGCTTCTACCGAAACCCGATGGGAGCGCCATTGACAGACATTTTTTGCATGGCGACTCCCACAAAATGTGGCCTCACTTGATTATTTTTAATGCTTTAGATTTGGTCCGGTGTCTGAATACTCATGGTATGAGGTCTTCCTGCAAGAGACTATCTGCGGGTTCATGTACCTGCTGGACATTCACGTTTTCTAATTTAATCGATTGAAAAAAGTTAGCATACCAGTGCAGTGCCTCAAATTTCATTAAAAACCAACGGAATTCGGATGATGTTCATTATATCATCATCATTCTCGCTGTTATGATGGACTACTAACAAATAAAAACGCAGACAACATCACTGCGAGAGAAGGAAAACTTGAAATAAAATCCTGTACCATTCCGTATAAACAGTAGACCAACATTGAGAGAGATATATATGTCCAACGGTGATCCGCGATAAGCTAATTGATTCCACAAAGGACGCCAATTCGTTGCATGTAAATTATTTGTTGATTTTTACGTTTATATGAACATATAAACGTGGTTTTCCAATTCGAATGTATATAAATCGGCAACTTTCATTATTAGATTGATGAAAATAACTTAAATAGGAGTAATATTTTGCAGTAAGATTTCCGTAATTCCTTTAAAACGTAAGTGTTAAATTATAGTGCTATTAGCTAACTCTCAAGTAAATGAGGCGGGAACAATTATGGAGGCGACAATAGTTCGCATTGTGAGGGTATCGCACTAGAAACAGTTGTTCCAGCCGGTGCTGAAAGAATGCTCGGCTCGGTGGAGCGGTGTTGAACAAAAGCTGGCCCAATTGTGTTACCAGCCACCCGTTTTTTGTGTCCCGCCAAATAAGAAAATGAGTTGAATAGGAAATTCTTTGGAAACATGATTTATAAAGAAGGTAGAAATTTTCTTTGGTCTAGTGTAAATACTTAATAATATAAAGGCTGAAAGGAATTGATAATGTTAATGTAGCTTATTAGTGGAGTCTATTGTTATTTTCTGAAGTTGCTGCATAATAAGAGAGGTTACAGTAGAATAATACTTAACAATGCCTATTGTGGTCGTCTGCTGAACTTCAAGCATAGGTACTTATTTCACCGAACTGTACAATTTCATCTTACGGGATAATTCATATAGCACTCATTGTCTATAATATGACAGCATATACGCTTATAGCTCATCTGGCGGTAACTTAGCGGTTGCCGTGGTTTATAGATACATCAACACATAATTGTGTAACATGTACTTTTTAATAATTGAAGATTAATAAATAAGTGAACCGAAAATCTCTTTTTAAGAAAATTGCTCACATTTAGGAGTTTGAATTTGGCATATTGATAGTTCATACAGAAGAGAAGTGCATAAGCTTATTTTTTTACATATTGTAACGGGAAGCGGGTTTCGGGATTGGAAGTAAACAACTTCGAGCAATTTTACACTTTATTCAAACCACCAACAGTCTTAAGCGTACACACAGTCTATTGTCTGAGGCACTCGTACACACTAAGAGGACTGTACTGCACCGCACTGTCTTCACGCACAGTCTCTAGAACGTTTACGTTCACTGAGCGTCTATAGTTCACAGCATATGCAGTTATTGCACATGCACCACTAGCACTTTCACTTGCACTTTATCAACACTATTACTTGCACTTTTCACTTTACTTCTTCTTCTTCTTGTTCTCACTTCAATCACTGAGACTTAACTGACTCTTTGGCGCTCCCGGTGCTGTTTATATACCATGAAGAATCTTCTGGAAATCCTAATTTCGCTAGTCTTTTCGATCGTCATTACGATCGTAATTTCGATTCTCTTTATTTACAATTATTATTCTAGTTCATTCCATTTGAGGAGTTCAATTTCAGAACTTGGGCTCATCTTCGAGTATATTCTATCACTTGCTAGAACTTTATAAATTTTAGGATTTAAATCAAGAATTCTCCACCTTACTTACCAAATAAATTTCTAGAAATATTAAAAATCACAAAAACCCATCTATGTACATGCGAGGCTCGAACCGTCAACCTCTTGCACAGCAGCCCATAGCTCTACGCATCGGGCCAGCGCGGTTATTAAGATTCTAGTAGAAATTATCAAACGCTTCAATCATTGACGGCTTACGTCATGAGTGGTGACATTCGTAACAATATGTAATAAAATACTAAAGCAATTTTTCACCCATAATATCAAAGAGAATACAATATTACGTAAGACATAATATAAATAATACATAGTAATACACACGGATACAACACATAGTAATACATCTTCGTACTCCTTAGTCTATGGTCTTCTTCCATAACAATAATTATTATTATAAAAGTACCTATATAACACAAAAAATAAATAGTAAGGAGGTTTTAACTTCAGATGACTTTGTACCTTTTTATGAAAATACCACGTACGGACGGAGAGGAGTAGAAAAATGACAGCACTTTATAATGTTCAAACCATAGGTTCAAACTTATTTTATTTTTCTATTAAATTACGGTCGACTGAGCGTCCCTACTTAGCCTAGTGTAATTATCTAAAATCACATATTGTATAACGAAAAACTTTTCATTCCAACATATATTAATAAACGTCACAAATACACCTTCGGCCTTCTTCCAGGCCGCACTGAATGGTGTTAATTTACTGCTGAATTGCCAACTCCCGAGTGTGAGATTTCAATAGAAGATTCGGTCGACATCACAAGCACGAAATTCTATATGGAAAATGTGGAAAACATAAATAGAGGCTGCAAAAAGCGACTCGAAAGGAGGGTGATTTTCTAAAGGCTTCAGCCGTTTCAATGGACCACTGTTTA
This sequence comes from Pelosia muscerda, assembly GCA_963691645.1. Taxonomy (NCBI): domain Eukaryota; kingdom Metazoa; phylum Arthropoda; class Insecta; order Lepidoptera; family Erebidae; genus Pelosia; species Pelosia muscerda. Next base: position 5,823,110 of record OY829100.1, read on the forward strand.
ACATTGCTCATTGAACGATACCTATTTTCTGATTCCTATTCAAAATATACGAGACTCTTTGTACAAACAGGTTCGGTAGGTATTCTCACATAAAAAAGTAATGGGGAACTTTTTAAAACATCTTCATTCGCAAAGAAAGTCCGTTTTGTTCTGTTTCAAAATGAAGTCTTACGATAAAAACTTCTTAACAATAGTGCATTCAAAGAAAATAACCGACTTTCAAATGTCAAAAGGGTAATTCATGAAGAGGTTCTATTGTAAAATATTTTATAAAATTCATAAATAGTATGAATTGGTATGAAGTTTCATAGCAAGTATTGTATTCTCTTTGTTTCATAGATCATTCTTCTAGGAACGAAATTATAGTGACAACATTCCGTCAGAATTGTAATGTTTGTCTTCTTTCGCATAAAACTCTTTATTTGAGATAATTACTTAAAGGAAAAACTTACACGACTCATCCTGGCAGCGAAACTTGACTTGAACCTGAATCTTTGAGTAACAAAAACTTTAGGAAGTAGGTACAGGAATGTTCTGTCAACATTTCCTTTCCAGCTTCGTGAACTGTTGTCGATTATTTGGAGTACCGTTAACTACCAGCCATGCCGTTTAGCTTGAAGAAGCCGGCAAGTAACTCTACATACAATCCTGACACTACAATTTATGAAAGAAAAACCTGTGACGCAAAATGCTGGTCAAAAGTATTGTTCTTCATCTTCATCATGATAGTTCAAATAATATTTTTAGTGATCTACTTCTGGGGAAAGTGAAACGCATTGGATAGTACTTTATGTAATGTTAGTTATATAATTTATATTATACTTTATGTTATAATTGAATCTTGTTTTCTATACGTCTAATACAATTCACTAGAAGCAACCATCAATGAAAAAATTGTTTTGGAGATTAGTCATTGGACCCTTGAATTCGATTCAAAGAAATAATCTTAATCCAAAGTTATATCCAATTGTTGGAACACCGTGGACCACACTAGGGGAAGGGGGCCATCTGGAAAGAGATGGCCCGGGTTTGCTGGGCTGCGAGAGATATGTCTTTTATTATCACGGCGTGCGTTTTAATAGGTTCAAGTCCGATAACTATTCTCACCGGCTCCGGCGGGGTTGGCACCCGTGGGGATTTTGGGCACACGATTAAAAAAATATATATCCAATTGTTGATATTCCAACTTTTTGTTGATGGGAATTACAAGACTTATCTAAGTTGAAGATGGTCCTAGAATATTTATTATTTATTTAATATGGTAGTCTCTTGACATGGGTTCAGACTTCAGTTGCAGTAAAAATACTTTTTTAGGCTGGCAAGGACCAACCAGACTTCGATCCTGAATAATGATATAAGATGTAAGTTTCTTAATCCTAAATTATATCAAGAATGAAATGTTTAATTTTAATATGGTAGTCTCTTGACTAGAATAATACCTCATTAACGGTTAGTAAGGGTTTTGCTCCGCTGTACCCCTGGTTTATACCACCGGTGGTAGAACGGGTAAAATTGGTATGCTCCATAGTTCCCCTCAGGGGTAGAGTGGAGAAAATAAAGTATTTGTAACTGGTAGGTAAAAGAAATAAATAGTAGCGTAGGGAATTACTAATATCCTTGTGAAACACATAAGAGTTGCACAGCACCCCCGGCGTACATTTAGTTCTACGAAGAGGAGTTACAACCGTTTTTACGTTTCAACCTATATATCCTATACGACTGCAATATATACTCGAATGATTAGTTTTTCTGAATTATTTATCATCATTATTATAAAATACTTTTAACACCAGGTACCGGGTAAAACGGGGTGAATAGTGATCGAAGGGTTAATTGAAATAAAATGGCCAACTAATGATGTGTAGTGATGTGTAGTGTAGTGATTTTCTTATGAGCGAGACTTGGGACTAGTTGATTATAATAACAGAATCATCAAATATCTAGTGATGGGCTTAATTAAAATTTTGTAAAAGACTTGCTTGGTCTACCTACTGATATCGTTCTCGCTACTCCATAAAAACTTTCCGTCGAGTTTAACGAACAAATAAAAAGGAAGAATTACTCGAATTGGTCCAGCCGTCTTGATTGACCTGTTTATTTCTATCCACCCCTGGATCCCTATTCACCGCATATTACGGTACACTTAAAATCTAACAAATTCACAATGAACTAGTTAAATTAAATCTACTAGGTACATGAAGATCGCTTAATATGTACCTATTCGAGTAAGCAAAATATCTGAATAGAGTAAAATTGAAAGACGAAGGGCGCTGATTGCTCCCAGGCGCATCTTCGTATTGACATTCATGAGCCGCTTATTTTATAACGCACGTTAGTGGTGGTAAGTGCTATCTCACATAGATTTTTGATAGGATTAATACTTGGGTTGTCAAACGACTATACCCCGCCTGATGGTAAGCCAGGGTGCAGTCCAAAGGAAGCCGACGGAGGTAGAACATACCGGTATATCTCATCCTAATTCAGTGATCCAACCAGGGGGGTACGGCCGCTCTAGAGAATAGCGCGGATAATAATAACGTTGTGTTGTGATTCCGGCGGTGAGTAGCGTAGCGTAGCCAGAGCTCATTGGAGGGTTTTCTGCTGTCAGTGAGAAGACCGCGAAACCCTTCTCTGTCTTCTGCACTGGCAGCATAGAAACTCTCTTAACCGTCTTCTCTCCCCTCTATATAGCCGGCACCACGTGTGTGTGACGCCCCTGGTGTAGTTAATGTCCATTGTATAGGCCATGGTAACCACTTTCTATTTGTAGGCTTGTCTGCCACGTAAGTGATATAAAAAAAAATTCATAGTACGACCAAAGTAACATAACATAACATAACATAATTTCACGCCTATATCCCCAAAGGGATAGGCAGAGGTGCTAGCATCCACATTTCGCCAGTTTATGTATAGGTCCCTATGTAATAGGTAGCGAGCAATTTTTTTAATTTGTAAAGAAACTATAATCGCTTTGGGCCATTAAGATATTTCTCTAGTCAAGAGACTACATATTAAATAAGTCTTATAATTATTGATGTAACTTGAGATTAAAAAAATTCCCTATCGATACGCCCCTGCCTGAGTCGGTCGGGGAGGTTATGTCAGACTCGAACCGATTAAAACGCACGCCGTCTTTGGGTCATTAGTTGCCGACGATGAGATAGCACCAGCGCTGTATAATATGTTTAATGAAAAACAATAAACTACTCTATCTCTTAGTTGCCTTGTACGACACCGCATGGGAAGAGATGGAATGCTCCAAATTCTACTCTACCGGGAACCACGCGGCTGCATATTTATTATAGGTATATACCTAGTAGATATACATTCTTATCCCTAGGCTATTTATCACATTTAACGTAAAACCAGAGCATTGTTCCCGAGATGCATATCAATTATAAATATCAAAAGCTGTATCGGTCCACCTATTCAACAATGAAAATATTATAAACCAACAATAGCACCAGAATCCTGTCTTTATTTTACACTGTAGAACATCGGTCCGTGGAATTCGTAATTTCTTTGATTCCCGCCTATTGTGCTTCTGATAAAAGAGACACTTTTCAGTTGGTCCCATCTGAATGAATACACCCATTATGCCTACACAAAAGTGGATATTCCAAACAAAAACATCATTGCCGCGGTTATTACGCCGCGTAAAAAACAATTCAGACTATATTCCATTATGATTCCGAACAATGTAGTTGGTGAAAATGTATTTTGTCGCGAATAATGTTTGGAATCGACGCCCCGGCAGACTTGCCCGGATTTATTGTCGTTGTTGAAAAATTATATATTTTATGAAAAACTTTGGTTGTTCGTGATATCTTTATTTATATATTATTATATTTATGATCGGCAAACAACTTACTAAACTCATGGAAAAATTGTATAAGTAGGCGTGTAAGAAAATTCTTAGGGTTTCTCTACATTTGCAATTTTTATTTATGTCAATTACATTATTAGCCGCGGTAACCTATTGGTATGGGTAATGGACTGCTGAGACGAGGTCTCGGGTTCGATCCCAGATTGTAACAATGCACACACCGATGCCTTTTCGATGCTTTTCGAAATTATATGTGTATTTATCGCAGGTTTATAAGTGCCCGGTTAATGGCAATAGGCTCGCCACATTGGGACCTGAACTTAAACTGACGAAATGTAGGTGCTAGCACCTCTGCCTACCTCTTCGGGGATATAGGCGTGAGTTTATGTTATGTTATGAATTACAACCGCTGCGAGATCGAAATAGAAATGAGGAGATCCATTGACGAATGAAATTTGGCCCACCGGGTTTGCAAATTAAATGACAGTGGCAGTACATAGCAAGAAGAACAGATGGCCGGTGGAACTGAAAGATTCTCGAATGGAGTCCACGTACTTAGACGAGGCGTGGGTCAGCCACCTGGAGATGGACGGACGACATAGTCAAAGTCGCGGATACCCGTTGGATGCATATCGACTCCAACCGGTAGGGCAGGAGGTCGAGCGGAGGCGACTCGGACGTCAGAGGTCGCAGAATGACCTCCGTCCCTCATGAGCGCGAAAAAAAAGGGCAGGAGGACGATGGTGGAAGGCTAAGTTCAGCAGTGGTCGTCCTATGACTGAAATGATGATGATGATGATGACCGCTTTACTAAACTAATTTCTACATGTTGGTTTAGTTCATGATTACGATCAAAATCGATATCTTATATAGGAAAGGTACTAATTAGAAGAGCTCATCAGAAAATTCACCATGGTTGAGATGGGAAATGCTGCCAAGGATGAAACATGTTTCCACATCTGATAAGGCTCGAGGGTGTTCGTGACCAGTACACTTATTTTAACTAGTAATTACTTCTGTGAACATTATCTAGACCTCGTCAGGATAATTCTTTTTACAACAACTTGTAAGGAATTGGCGTTTTAACTAGCTCAATGTATGATTTTAGATTGACATGGTCATTTACAAATTCACAGTTAAATCGTACAGGATATTTACCATGTTTGTTAATTTCTTCTTGTAACCGATATTTCGGCGCTGTTGCAAGCGCCATGATCACGGTGTACTGATCAGTACACCGTGATCATGGGAAATTAACAAACATGGTAAATATCCCGTACGATTTAACTGTGAATTAACTAGCTCACTTCGATCGCTCTGTCAATTATATTTGAGGTTTCTTGGGTATTTGCGTGAATTCTGATTCCTAGTAAATCGAATTACCCATTAGTTTAGGGTGCACATTACACAAGTGTAGCGCCATAGGGCACAGTGATTATTTTCCATCAGGTGGATCGTGTGTCGTGTGCTTGTCTGCCACCTAAGTGGTGTAAAAAAAGGACGCCACGGTTGAGCAGTCGTATATCCTAATTTTTTTAGTATAATGCTAGATATAGTTTCCTCAATTTAAGAAACGTAATATATGATAACTCACATAATAATGATTTATAACACAATAATTCAGTTATAATTATGATTATTTTGATTACCTACCATTTTCTTTTTGATTTTCTGCGATATGTAGTGCCATCTTCCGGCAGTATTATACTATTACTTGTTTGAGCGCCATCTCTTGAGTAAAAGTTTGACCTAACACGATGTTCAAATACATATACTGTTGCTTAATCTATTAAGCACTAGATGGCGCTGTAAAATATTTTGTAGGTCGTTAGCGCGCAAGGTGGGACTGTTTCTCAATGAAATGAATGAATGTTATCTGCTATGTTCACACTGCTGTAAAGATGGCGTTTTGGCAAATGGCGTCCATTTTGTAAATAGACAATATTTACCGCTAATCAAGCAAGATTGACTTCGAGAAAGGAAAGATAAACAAACTTAGAGCAATATGATAGGTACATGATTTTCTTAGAAATACCATGAATTAATTGAAATTAGGCGATTTTTTCCGTAACTATCCATCTATTTAGGTACCTACCTACTTATTCGTAAATTCTTGTCCTTTTGTTAAGTTCGTATCCTAAGAAACTTTATTATACCTAGGAACGATGAATGCGTGGTAACAGGAATTGGAAAAGGAATACCTACCTAGGCACCACAGAACACTCTTATAACCTGACGACTAGGCACCTACCTACTTACCGAGTACCTACCTAGCTCATTTCTACGCGCTTAGAAGTAATATAGTAGGTACCTACCTACCTAAATCAACTTGCCAGTGCTACGGGTGCTACACGGTAGCAAGTTTTTTCAAATTATCTTCATTGTATTGTAAACATTACCATTATCTCGCTGATTCACCGCTCACCATACCTACCTGTCATTGTGTAGGCAAGTAGGCAGATATTCTATCTTTTATCAATAGATAATTTAAATAATGTATGTAGTATTGTACATCAATAGGTATTAATTAGTTTATTGCAAGTAGGTTGCGTAAGAGACAATAGATCAAAAATCTATTTCACTATCGCCCATATCATAGAGATGGCCCTAATCATAAATTGGGTATCTACATACTAAAAAAACCTTGTGAGTACAAGGTTTTCAAGATTAGATTTATCGACGTTTGTATTGAGAATTCAATAACATTTAACAAATAGGATTTCCCCGGTTTGCTGTGACATCGTAGACAAATTGCAGAGCATTCGCTTTTGCTGGTAAGGTGACATTTTGACGTACTTAGGTACTTAATTATTTCGCTACATCCTGAATATTCCATCAAGAACCAAGCGGTTCGGTACATTTTTCCTTTGCCACACCATTAAACAAACATCCATAGGCCACGGTGTTGCAAACGTCCATAGGCCACGGTGACCGCTTCCCATCAGGCGGGCCGGCCGTGTGTTTTTTTGCCACCTAAGTGGTATAAAAAATTATGTCTTGGTATTCAACATCACTAGTCAAGCTGGGCGCTACCATTGTAACACTATAGGTAGGTACGTGTTTGTAATGATGATCCTATTTATTTAGATTACCTATTGCTTTAGACATCTCTAAGAGACACTAATGGTTTTTATTTATAATCTAGATGATGACCCTTTCTCCTTCCATGAGACTATATTCCTTGGTCCTTTTGTGTCTTTCCAGGGATGAATAGGGATAAACTATAATACACAGCTTAATTCTGTAGGTAGATATTTTCTTTCAAGCGAAACTTTAGACTAGTTCATTGTAATAACTACCGTAAACTGCTGCAACTTTGCCAACATGCTTCAATTTTGCCTAATCTATTATATGTGACGTCTATTGAAAACCGCCATCTATTTTCTACTTTTTTTAACGGGTAAAATACAATTGTTATATTGGCAACCCATTTTAATATTTCTGGGAATGGTAACACTGTCAACTTTCTGTCTGTCAACTGTTAACGGTCGTAAGGGAAGTGTGTAAAGGAGACTGAAATGATTTCATACAATCTTGGGCCCAGGGTGTAAGAAGATGAAAGTGGTGTCAATTAATAGCTTATATATATTATCAACCTTTTACTGAATATTCTGCGGATTTTGTCAGTCTGAGAACAGAGATATAAGAGATTATGTAAAAGTGACGTTATGTTACAATCTTTAACCAACAGCTGATTCCTGAAGTGCAAAATGTGTTCTTTTGCACTCATAATTATTATATTTTCTAGAAAATGTTTGAAAAATCATATGAACTTCAAGCTATAGGTAGGTAACAGGTGAAAAGATAGGGAAAGGATGTCTAAAATAAAATAAAAAATCATTTAATATAGTGTTTTATTCGCCTTATATTATAATTAAAATGTCGTCTAGAATATGAGCGCAGCAGCCTATAGGTCGTTTCTCTACAATACAATTGCAGTACCAGTAACGCATTACTATAGCCTCCCTTCTTCTACGAGAGCCGTCGACTAAAATATTAATAAAATAAGTTTTATTAATCTTCAGCTACTTTAAACAATACATAATTAACTGTTCCGTATTAGGGTAATAAAACATTGTTTGATAAATAAATAATTCTTTGCCATAACTGTAAACAATCTCCATAGGCCTTCTAAATATATATGTATGTATTTTACACCTGCCAGGATGGTAGCTGGTTAGATGAGGTTATATTTACTCACAGACTGAGGTGCAAGCCATTGCCGGATCACTGACAGAATTGTTTCATCGTGTAAGGGTGGTCTACCCAGTGTATTGCAATGACCAGTGGATATCCCACAATTCACACAGAAATCCATAGTTTCAATAATATCTAATTCACAAGCCGGCGGTAAAATCCAAAATAACAATCAAAATTAAATCAAGTCAAACGTGTGAGCGATCTTCGGTGTCCAACGTAGTATAAGGTAGGCAGGGTCAGAATCCGTAAAATACAAAGCAGTGGTCGTAAAAAATTACAAATAATCGGGAAAGCAATCAAAACGCATTGGAAAACGAAACTAGAGATGAAGTGAATATATTAGTATTAGTTAAAAGATTACTTTCAAGATTCAGGTATTAGTAATCCGACCGACTATGATATGGTAATATTGCTGATATCAGTAATATTTCAGATCTTGTTTACTATCTGACATGGTCGTGTAATATCATTCTGTTTTCGATTGGTGAATATTAGTCTATGGAATGGATTAGTGTGTGATGTATTCGCTCGGATCGTATTAACTTCGTTGCTGATTGGTTGCTGACTGAGAATAAATATTCATTACTTGGTACCATTTTTATAAACAATAATTTGAAACTTGCCATCGCAAACCATGTTGGTTAGACTATTCTTATACACAGACATAACTTGTATTCTAAGTATCAAGCAAGTCTTATATTGGAAGCCGAGGGCAACAGCTACTAGAAACTAATTTACTTACCTACTTACAAAAAGAAACACAACTGGTCCTAACCTACCTATATCTGTATTTAAAATAAAAGAAAAATGTGCCACCGACTTCAAGTAGGTACTGTAACTATGTTTGTTATTATTATTATTCCAGTCCTCAATCACGATGTGTTAAAGTATGCTGTACCTACTATCATACATAAATCAAAATCATTTTTAAAAATATATCAATCTTTCATATCTTCAGCGATAATAATAGGTACCTACCTAATCAGTCTATTCAGCGCAAGAAGATTGACCTATATTTATTAGTGCAATAATATGTCAATATTAATACGATCATAGATCACCGCGGTATTTGAGGATTGGTTGTCGGTAAAATATTACTAATATTCAAATATTAGTTAAGATATTATAATATCATGAAACTAATATATTAAGATTAGCTAATACCAACGAATATCGCTACTAACCCATCTCTACACGAAACGAATGAGCAAACAAAACGGCAACTGTCAGTGTCAATCCTAATATTATATTTTTATTTTTTTACTGTCATGCCAGTGACAGCCTAAAAATATAAGAGAGATTTGAATCGATATTAAATCAATAATCTTTAATATTGGTTTTTCAGTAATTAATTGATATTTGGTTTAATAATATGACTGTAATTATATGCACTATATTGCATGTAAGTATATATAGTGCATTTAATTACTTTGAGTTAATTATTTACTGCAAATGTGTAATCGATTACTTAATCGATAAACTACCGAAAACTATTTTCTCATATTTCTCCGCTTCCAGATTGAGAATTGAGGTGATTTTTCATATTCTAAGACACAAAAATATGACTGATTTTTTAGATCATATCTCAACTTATTCCATTTTGGGCCCACCGATTTCCGTCTCCTTTTAGATGAGCGCCAAACTTTTATTTTTTACCCTGAAAAATAGAGAAAAGCAGTTGTGTTAGTGTTTACGGGGTAAGCGAATGTGCTCTTTTTACTGGTTAAAATGATTTTTCTTGCGAACATAGTGATTTACGATTACGGCCATGGTAGGCAATGTTGCAAAAATGTTTTTGAACAATTGTGACACAAGTTTGCCTAGGGCTAGGGTTGTCACTAGTTACTCAATTACATTAAAGCTTAAGATGGATAATAATAATGTTAGCAGTCTTTTACCCATAAGTATAACGCTTGTAATTAGTAAACTCTTTCATTTTAAAATAAAGATTATCAGTGATACAAAGATTTATGAAGACTTCCTTATTATTACGAAATATTTACTCGTAGGTATATTCAATAGTGAACACAAATTTATAATATTAGTGAGGATCAGATTGTTAGATAACCTAACAGTAACTGTTGGGTGTTTTCTTCAAATAAAGTAAATATTGAAATTTTCACATGTTTATCAGGTACCTACGTAAATAAAGAAAAGATGGAGAGGAGAAGTAGACGAAAAGTAGGAGCTCGGCGTTATGCTGATTATTCCCAAGAGACACTGAACATTGCTATAGAATTGGTAAAAAGCAAAGCGTTATCGTCATATGAGGCCGAAAAACAATTCGGCATTCCGCGACGTACAATTTTAAATAAATGTAATAATACACACGTAAAAGCTATTGGTCGACCACAAGAGCAAATGGTAAATTTCATTATATAAATACTTATATATTATGAACCAAAAACCAAAAATTCTGAAAAGGTATATTATATCTAATAATATATTATGTTTTATAACTTTTAATTACTGAATACATAGTAAATTATGTTTATTAAATTTGTTTTGTGTTTTTCTATTGGAGGCAACCCTAAGCATGCTTAAAAGTTAGTATGAAAATATTTAATTACAATGCTCAATTTTGCCCACTAGTGCCCAACTTTGCCTACTGGCCAGAAAAAAATATAGGGTGGTTATTTGCGACAAACTATGCACATCTCATTGGCTATCTATTTTTATGTCTTTATAAATTAAACCACTTTTGAAATACAACTATAATATTTTGAGATAATCTGCCAGGCAAAGTTAAGTTATTTCAACACAACTTTGCCTACAGCTTTGTCGGTTTCTAAACAGCAATCTAACTGTAGTTTCGGCATTATGAACCTTAAGAAATATGGCTTAAATCTCAAACTCGAATATTGATGTAAAAATGGGCACAGATAACAAATATTTGGTTAGATATCAATGAAAAACCTTAAATTTCGTGCAAAGTTGCAGCAGTTTACGGTACATCAAATATCTAAAACAGGCTTATTTGAAATCTAGTACTAAAATAAATTATTTGAAATATAAATATGCCATTGACTATTTTAATCCTGTTTTACTGTAAGCAAACGGTTTGGCCGTTACGTCGTAGAAGTCTTTTTAAAAGAAAATCTACGTAAACTATAAAGTTTTTGTTATTTGTTTGTAAATAATAGGTACATTTAGTATATAAATATCTCAGAAAAATGCAAGTATGAGCAGAAAACGGACTAGCGATCGCTAACGTTGCAATATTGTAATTAAATGCTCGAGCTCGACCTATGTGTTGAACAGTTCGTTGAACTTACACAAAACTTGAAAGAAGCAAAGGGTCAGTTCACACAACTGACCATATACATACATATTACATAACATAACATAAACTCACGCATTTATACCCGAAGGGGTAGGCAGAGGTGTTTGCACCCACATTTCGCCAGTTTATGTTTAGGTCCCAATGTAATGGGTGGCGCCTATTGCCATTAACCGGGCACTTATAAGCCTGCGATAAATACACACATAACTTCGAAAAGCATCGAAGAGTCATTGGTGTGTGCCATGGTAAAACCTGGGATCGAACCCGAGACCTCGTCTCAGCATATTCACTGTTAAATCGATCGGGATAATTTACCATGTTTGTTAATTTCTTCGCGTAACCGATATTTCGGCGCTGTTCATAATGAAATTAACAAACATGGTAAATATCCCGATCGATTTAACAGTGAATATGTAAATGACCATGTCAATCTAAAATCATACCTCGTCTCAGCAGTCTCCCATACCACTAGCTACTACCGCGGTTTTTACATACATATTGTGACCATTAAATAGGTATTATAGATAGAGCGTGTGGTTTCCAACTATTAGGTAATCTGTGGTGTGGTGCCCGAGAAAGTATACTCACCACCCCATCTCGTTCGGAGGGGTCGTAAGAGGCGACTGACGAAAAACGCAGATGATGATGCGAGATTAACTCGAAATAAAACCCTGTTCCAGTAGTTCAAAACAGTCCGATATTGGGAAAGGCCTTTGTCCAGCAGTGGACTGCGTCTGTGATAGACTAATTAATTGGTTGATCATAGATTAAGTACTTGCTCGCAGAAAGAGGCGGGCGGCCGCCCAAGCGCTCGTGCATCGTACTCGTACCATCGGCATCGCCGTGAGCAAGGCGGCAAGCGAAAGAACATGCACTCTGAGAGCCGCCAGCCGCCACCAGGAACCGCCTTGGCACCTGGCAATATATTATGTGATTGAATGATTATGATGTTTTTTTTTTATACTACGTAGGTGGCAGACAAGCACACGGCCCACCTGATGGAAAGCGGCCACCGTGGCCTATGAACGTGTGCAACACTAAGGGTGTCACACACGCGCTGCCCACCCTGAAGGGAAAGTGGGAGAGCTGGGAAGGGGTGGGGAGGCTAGGAAGGGGAGGGGAAGGAGGGGTACAGTAAGCTCTGGCTAGCCTACTTACCGGCGGGAACACAACACGATGGTTATTATGACCGCGGTCTTCTGTAGGGCGGAGGTACTTCCCCAGTTGGACAGCTCATTTCGGACGGGAGATACCGTCGTGTCCTACCTCCGTCGTCCGTCCGTCCGTCCGTGATGTATATTTATGCATAGGTATTTAAGTAGGTAGGTACATTATGTCGTCTGCATACACGTGCACACTTGGCTTGTTGTTTCTAATTTCTATGTATTGATAGATACAAAATATTTACCTACTAGACAAAATAGCGCCGTGAATATGATAAGAATAATCTCATGATAGGAAAATACCTAAACACATTAATAATACACAACACAAATCTCGTGTTTTATATCTTTCTACTAGTTCATTCTCTTATCTCATGGACATGAGGTATTGCCACATCACTGTCACTCACTTGCGGACGGGAAATAAGTACTTATGTACGCATCTTCCGCTCAGCCAGGAGTGGAACTACCTACCTACTATGGTACGTCAGTAATAGATAGAAGCTTCGATATTTTCCGTGAAGCGACTGCCATATGACCTCCACAACCAATGGTCCAATGACCAATGGCGATATCGAAGTTCCAAGTTAGACTGCTTGAACTTTTGAGGGCTCCAACTACCCGTAACAACTGCCATAATAGATGTAAGTATGGCAACCGGGACCGACGGCTTAACGTGCTCTCCGAGGCACGACCAGACCAGTGCAAACAACCATATTCATACATACAACTTTTTGCACTGAGCTGAGCGGGGAGCGCGAAATTGGCCGACTGCGTTTTAGGTACTCAGCGACTAAAGGGATCGAACCCGCGCCCCGTGCGTAGCAGTCGGGTGCACTACCCTACCACCTCGCCACGTAGGCCGTTCACCTATAATTATCTATGAAATTATTTGTTTCATAGTTTTGAATTAAGTTGTTTATAAAGTTCCATTTGTTATTATTTCATTGTTTGCAATTTTTAGTGTAAGTTAAACTTACATTATAAACAGAACTAGGTAGGTACCTACTTATCTATTATCAAAGTTTTAGTAATTCATAGTTTCTTTGTTATTAAAAATATAGGTAGGTATTATATTTTTGGACTCTGCCTGGCAACCTTGGTTTTTTGGTTCTTTATTAAGCAAATATATTTTCTAATTGTAATTACTCATACCGGATTTGTGCTGTGGAGGCTAGTTTCGAGCATTTTTATTAAGTAGGTAGGTCCCTAGGTAATTTACGTGCACTAAGTGATAAAAAATAAACCGAAAGTCAAGGGCCAATAATAAACTAGTACAGATTATGCAGCGCGGCTAATAATAACCTTGTGTTGTGTTGCCGGCGGTGAATATGATAGCTGTAGCTAACTGGAGAGGTTTTGTATTGTCAGCGGGCAGATCGAGAAACTTTCCTTTGTCTTCTACACTGACAGCATATAAACCGTCTTAACTTCATATCTTCCCCCTTCTCCCCCCTACATGGTCGGTAGCACGAGTGTGACGCTCGTGGTGTTGTAAACGTCCATAGGCCAGGGTAACGATACCTGCCTTGTAGGTAGGTACCTTGCGTCAGGTGGGCAGTATACTTGTATGCCACCGAAGTAGTATAAAATATCATCTTATATAGGTAAATACATATTTTATTGTATTTTTTGGGTTTTGCTCTGCTGTACCCCTGGTTTATGCCACCGGCGGTGGTAGAACGGGTAAAATTGGTATAATTATTTAATTAGTGGGTAGGTAGGTAAATAGTAAGTTCAACTTTGGGTATAACTTTTCGAATTTGCATTAGTGTAGGTATTTAAAAGTCATGAATATATTAAATTTATGAAGTCATTTCACCTACAATAGCTGACTTCTTCTTCTTCTTAAAATGGCTTCTTCTGCAAGCAAATTCGCCACAATTTCGCCAATATCAATGTACCTACCTAATGCAAAATTATTAATGGCGAGACGCCAAATTGGCAATGTCAAGGTTTTCAAGAAAATCTTCCAGAGCCACGTTAGCCACGCCAGTAAACTTATTTCCGTGTGTCCGCCCCCCACGAGATCAGGTAGTCGATCAGGACGTGGGGTTGGATTTTAGGGGGCGATAGTCTGACGATGTTGACACGGTATTCTTTCGTCGTGAGTGATGGTGATGACATTAAGTATTTGAATTGACTTCCTTAATTTATAACTATGTATTCTCTTATAAATCAATACTCTGTATGGCGTTTTGCCATTAAGAACAATGGTATGTTGTTATTGAAAGTATTACCTACCAACCAAAACTATTTGGTTTCGGCATTCCGATATCGGATACATAATATGTTGACTGTCTGATTCTTCATTCTAAATCATTTCTCCTAGGCAATGAATAAAACTTACCTGGCTTTGAGTATCAAGTAAATGCAGAGTACCTAGTCCTGACGTGGTTTGCCCGAGTGACATCAATGTGGGCGACTGAGGTCAAATGACAGTAGGCGATGAAACTGATATTCAACGTAGGTAGTTAACTTTGAACGACCCCAACAGAAATAAATTACAAAACAAAGATTTTTAACATTTCGACTAAAGCCGAGGTTATCATCTTATTCTTATCACCCGATAACAATGTACTGCTATCTAAATGATATATAATAAGTGTACATTGTAATATATAAGCGCAAAGGATAGCTTATAACAATGTCAGATATCACAGCAGTCCTATTTACAAAAATGGCGTCAATATACAGAAGTTCAGATGACGTGAGCTCTAATCAACAGTGTGTAAACAAACGATATCTCTAAAGATGTTTGTAAACAATTCATTACCGAGCAGATATACAATTTAATAATATGAAAAGTTATCAGTCAGCGTATTACTGCCGTTGGCCGATCGCCCAAAAAACAAGAAACGTGACCAACTTAATTTTGTTAACGTTACGAAACTGACAAAATTATATCACGCAGGACTAAACACTGAGCTATTTATATACTCAGTGAAGTCATTGTAGCTATTCGAAGGTAAATGTGGGTGTTTACGGCAACTATACAATGTCGTAGCTTATTATATTTAGAGATAGTAAGTAAAACAACAGATTACATATAAAAATATTTTATTAAAAACATTTTGGTAACATTTAATAAGAACACTTAGGTAAAAATAAATCGACCTCAAAATCATTTCAAAAGAACAGCCTGGACTGGAAGTTCACGGAGGAAGCCGGAACAGCAAAAACTAAAATAAATAAAAACAATGATAACACTCTAGGCAGAGACATGTCTAATTGACAACCAGAATTAAGGCATCGCAAGAATAATTATTTAAGTACGATAAAATACCTACGTCTATTATTATAATTACAACAAATAAACGCCTAGTTCCTAACGATCAGTTGCGTATGGGTCGGCGGCGCAGCGACCCTGTACGACTCTGGCAGGGCTAACTAAGAGTATTATTGCCACAACATTATTCAATTCATTCACGAGACATTTGCTTGCCACTACGCCGCGCCGTCATAATACACACTACTAAACACTAAAACATCCCAATTATACAAAGCTATGTTAAAATTTTACCTAACTAATAATATTAACGTCTTCGGCTAATTTTGATACTAGAATGATATAACATCATCTCATATTGTACTCTTAACATTACGCTGGATTATAACTTATAAGTGAGGAATAAAACAGGTTACACATAATATTGCAAGCATTACTGAGATTGTGCACGTTACGTGATTTCATTAAAGTAACAATTATTGAAAACTTAAGTGTTAAAAGGAAGATTGCTTATACTGATGTTGACAGGTGCAGGGACACCGGCGAGCCCGGGCCCCACCAACAGCTACGATAAAGGAACAGTCATAAAGATTAAATTACGAGCATTGGCACTTTCAATATTAAATCTTAATTACACTCTCGAAATAGCACTGCATATCAATAACCAACTTAAAAACTAAATTCAGATCAGTCATTTATGATATCACATCAAAATAAACAGGGAAATACATAATATGTGATTATCGATTGGATATACTATATAATATATATTATATTTTTTTCAAAAGAGGTATTAATTTTCTTAAGGGTTACTAAAAATATTGAGCTCTGCGCCGCGCGCGACGCACTATATCACCATTATACGAGAACAACATTGAACCAATAAGTTTTGGTACTTGGAGTTCATCTCCGAGTTAATCTATTTCGCTAAACCTACATAATGCTTATCAGATATACGTAATACCCGCTGGACGCGTGTCGCGGCCGCCCTTCGCCCTTCGCCCTCCCCGTCCGACCGGGGCGGCGTCGGCAACACGCGTCTAGGCAAAAAACCCTTCTTCCTTATACAATTTTCTTTATAAAAATACTGTCATTTGACTACAGTTCAATGAGAAAAAAATATTTATCATATGAATGAACAATAGATATAATACAACATATAGGTAATATTATGTATAATATCATGTATATGATTTGACTAAACAAAATAAAATGCATATAATTGAAATGATTAAAACATTGTAAAATCACTTGAAGACACTTAGTAATGGAAGGTACTAAATTGATATTTTAGAAAATTTTGTTAAATAAATAGCACAACAACCAAAATATTTGGCAATGTGGATTAAATAAACATTAACAACTACTACCCTCGGCTGCTAACTTAACACAAAACTGGAATGCAAATATTGCATCGCACCTCGGCCTCTCTTGTCGCTCGTATGGGCCTCATCTAACACTTAGGGAGACTTCACAACAAGAGCTAGTCTAAAATCTGTGCGTATCGCTCTAAATACTTTCCTTTGAACTACATTCGATTGCAGCTTTGTCATATTATAAGTTAAAAACTAAAAATAATCTGAATGCAACATTTGATTTTAAAATAACCAATAACAACCATTTTGTGAGTCTGTGTGACTGAGGATATAGCACACGAGGCAAACAAAGTCACCGCTTGACAATCAATAAATTTACTATTCGCCAACAGTATGTCAGAGGCGGTGTCCTATGGGCAATAAAGAATGTGTATCACTGTTAGCTGCATTCTGAGATCCATACTATATGACCAGTCATTACCCACTGAATCATAAATATATAAATAAATATTTGTAAAGTTCAACTACTTGCTTAATATTTGTGTTCATAGCCCAGTTCATTGATTACAGACAAAACAGAATTGATAGCTTGCAATGGATTAACAACAGTTTTGCTTCAAATGCCATGTAACTTTGGATAACGTAAAAAAAAAACAAAAGGGTGGATTACTGATTACTATGACTGACAAATAATAATGTTCGAAGATAACTATGCGCGCTTGTTGGTCCCTTCCAAAATAGTTGCCAAACCTTTAAGCGAGCTCATAAAACATAACAATAATTTTGAAAACTACACACTGTATTGTCTCGTATCAATATCTTTCTTTTTATAAAAATAACTTTGTGGGAAATATGTCAACATTATTGTGTACAAATACTCCAGTTCCAATTTAAAGCTGATCACAACATAGCAGAACTAAAGTTGCACAAAAGGACAGTATCAATTATTCATTACATTATTTTAGTATGTTATACATTACTTACATGAGAGACTCACACTATTAAATATCTTGACTAAATTAAGAGACCACGAATATTACATTTTATATATGCACATACATAGAGATATTGCCAGTCTGTTAACGACACTTAGTATAATTTCACTAGAAGCCCAGCATCTGGGCACATCAATGACTCAAACGTTTTAAAACGGTCTGTAACAACTACTAATACCTTAGAATATCTAATCACTGCATTAACTTGTGATGATATGCACTGATAACCCATGCTGGCTATGTTCCACATGGGCTCCACATATAATTACAAATGAGTTGTTCAAGCTTATAGTTGAGTTGATAAGAAATTGATTTAGGGTAATGTGTCAAGATCGTATCCTCTAGATTATATGTCATCACTATTATTATGTTATGCTCGGACGGTAAATCCAACAATCATCATAATTAGACCTTAAAATTAACCTACAGCTTGGCTTTAAATTCGTGCCTATCTCGTCAAAATCGTAAATTTAAATAACATCCGAGAAGCAGCCTTTTGGTTTAAACAATGACGATCCTATTGATAAATGACTGTGGAATATATCTAAATTATCTCCTAGAGACTATAGAATATTATAAAACAATATTTAAACAATAACTGTTACATGTACTGGTGGGAAATAGCTCATAATTATGATAACATAAGTAAATGTCTATAATTTAAATATTGCTTTAAGAGTAATTGGACACAAAATCCTTAGGCTGATGACTCAGCATTTTGTATTTTATACTAATCAATATAAATTGTGTAATTAACAATTTATAGTTAATATAATATTCTTTGGATAACAAATCATTAACATTTCTAAGAGGAACTAAGTGTAGTACAATATATTACTAAATGGTTTCATTTAAATATTTTAAGTTGATCCAATTTAAGTCTTTTCAATTAGACTGGAAACTAGAAATGCTGCTTTTTGGAATTAATCTGGAAATATTTATGGCATTGCAAGTCCGTAGTATTAATTAAGCCTAACTTTATCACACAAATAAGTTAAAAACAAAAACGAAAGTCATGTATCGTCACGCTGTCCATTCACAGAATTTGTCAAAAATTGTCTTGTTTAAATTAAGATCACAGTATTAAGTCACGTTTAAAATGTAACTCTACGAATGTGCGAGACGATAGCCACATACATATTCCACAGTCATCCGTAGAACTGGAGCACAACAGGCAAGCATATAAAACAAACTATATCATAGGAAAATGTCACGGAACTGCTGACTTTAGTTCAATTACAGGAACTTTGATCAAATTATTTGTTGGTCATGGTGAAGCATTTCATACTAACCCCGATACAAAATTAGTAATGTAAAATATACATATAAACTAATCATCAAAAGATAACACGAGCAAAATAAAAACATCTTTGATCATTTTAGTGAAAAATGACAAGTCATCACAATAAATCTATCCATGAAAAACATATTATGAACCAAAGTCATCAGTCAAGCTACTAATGGCACTAGGCACCACTAAGTGACAGTTGAAGTTACAGAAGTTGATATGCACCCTGATGTGTTCCAGTCGTACCCACATAACACTCGTTTGTTCAGAATTTACGCTGACACATTGTCAAATCAATCTGTGGCAGCCACGACCCATGAGAATCCACATAGACGACAATTGTCCTTTACATACTGTGTGCGAGTTCCGTACGGCCCCAACCGGTGGTATTGGGAGCGGTTGGCGAAGAACAGCCCTGGGTTATTTGGTGGAAGCACAGTCGGGCGGTAGGTCCACCGCGAGTCAGTGAGATTGGCCATCAGGTTGAGGACATCGCGTCCTCCATATGCGATTTTGATATCGTCGGTTTTCTTCTCAGTTGGACGTGGCTGGGGTTGCACAACTGGCTCGAATATTTTCTGAAAATAATTTCATCACTGACTCAATTAACGTCATAACAGCCTACCATAACAAAATTACCCTCAAAGATAATTTATATTATCAAAAGGTATAATTAGAGTAAATCTGCTGATACCGTATCTAACTTGCAGAATCATTTTGGCAAGAAGCTAACGGCAGTAGGTAGACATTTTGATTACCCACAACTACACATCTATAAATTTTAAAGACCGTACGTTCACAAAGATGCAATATTTTAATATCTGTCATGTAACTTGTGCCAGAATCTTTCCATTATCACAGGTCGATAATGTACACAACATTGATAGCGTAATATAGACATTCGCCATTACGGAATATTATGAAAATAGAGAGGTCAAGGCCAGGACGAATGCAAACAAATACCGTGAAATATCTCACACTCACCTTCTCTGTTGTCTGAGGACTAGAAGGCAAGGAGTCACTGTTGACTGATTCTGATTTTAGCGATCCCAGCGACCCGATACCGCTAGATTCACTGGAGACAGACGGACTCGGGCTAGTCTGAGATTGAGAGAGGCCCGCTATATCGATGATATGCCCAAATGAACTGTATGAGTTAAAATTCTCTGTCTCCAAGCCTACTAGAGGTAGTGCAACGCTCAAAGCCATGTCTGAAAACGGAAAATCACGTTTGTATTGTAATTACACGTGCAAAACTACTGCGTGTGAACACTATATTAGCTGTTGACAGTATCTAACCAACGCGCCAAACTGTTACGCTTTTATGATCACTGCACACACGAAATAACGCACCACTCACCTCTCGAGTAAATGAGGGAGCAGAAAAAATCTAAATCACACTGTATTTAACTTGTAAAACAATAATTACCGAAAAGCGTAATTCCAAAAAGCGCAAGCCTCGATGTAGTTGAAAAAGATCGAACATTTATGATTTGAAGTTAGCTACAAACGACAAACGCGAGTTTGCGTGTGCGTGATGTCGTCGAGCGCCAACCGGAAACTGCACTGTCGGTAAAGTAGTCTATTACGCAGCAAATAAAATTAGTTTTGTGTGGATATTTCGTAGCACAAAAGATTTTAATATTCATTTTAAAATTTACGGTACTTTTGACGTATATACTTATAAACATTTAAGAAATGTATAAATTCAACAATATTAAAAAAGTGTGTTCAAGAAACGTTGTACAGCGCCATCTGTGATCAAATAGCTAAATGTCAAGTACAGTGTGAAATTGTTTTAGTATTACCCACTAGATGGCAGTGTAAAATCCTTGGTTGCAATGGCAGAACATCTTGAGATTATTTTAGTTCGTAGTCTGTATATAGATGTCGCTTTAAAAAATAATTTTATGTAAAACAAAAACATTACATAAAACTAATGGTTCTACACAAAATGTTTTTTTTTGTTTAACCTACTTATTACCTATTAATTTTATTAGAATTTGAAATTATTTGTCGGAATTCAGTTTGGGAGTTAAGAGGTATCGCATAATATAATAGGGTACAACGCTAAGATAATGATCATTCACGTAAGCTTTTATAATAATTAACAGTTAAAAAGGGGTAAGAAAAAAGGATGGAATACGTGAAAGAGGATATGGCAAGAAAGTGAGTGACTGAAGAGATAACATCTGACAGGAATATATGAAGAAGAATTACAAGTTACAAAGGCCCTCCAAATAACTGGAATGAGGGCAGGCAGAAAATGATTAAAAACAGACACTTACCTACCATTTGACAACGTGGTGAACAGTGACCAAATGATACAGTTCTCTGTTTTTAAACGTTATATATAGTTAGCTAATGGAAGTAAATGATTATGACGACTGCCATTAATAGTAACAGATATGACACTCATTCAGTGATTACTTACGCATTAGGTAGGGGAGACCGAGGTGAATTGAAACAGATATAGGTTGACACAAGTTCAATATTTCGGGTAGTATAGGCACTAGAGAAACGACAACGGTGCCATTTGATTCCTTTCCATGCACACGACGAGTTATTAGTACACGTCGCGGCGATGCTGCGAGCGGTTGTTGAGTTATCGTGTGTATGCGCAAAATTTGACGAAAATTAAGAATTTTTGGTATTTTTCGAGAAGTTTTATTTATTTGATATTAAGAAATACGTTTTTGATTGTTTTACTATAGCGTAGTGTGTTTTATGTAGTATTATTATGTAACGTTATTTTGTAAAAATATTCAAGTTGAACTCGGGTAATGGTTAATACGGTAACCTTAGTCGGTTTTTATTATGGTGAGGTAAGTTGAAACAACTTGTTTTAACTCACCTCGGTTGTTTCAAGTTAGCTTAGGTTAGGTAACTTAGCTTATTTTCACCATACCAAATAAGTATGAAAGAAAAACGAGGAGAGGAGATCTCTCTCCTTTTGCGTTGTGGCAGAGGACGTAAGTTTAAGAGGAAAAATATGTATAAATAATGATGTAATATATAATGATGTTCGGATAGTGAGAGAAAATATTCCTGAAATTATTGCACCGACTGAATTAATAAATATAAAGAAGTCACATCAAATAAAAAAAGTCTAGAAAGTCCTGTCGCTGAAGTAACCTCTTCATGATTCAATCAAATTGAGTCTAGATTTAATTTCGGATTTATTACTAAAGGGAGAAGATATTATTCCTATAGATGTAGGTAACTATCGCCTCCACGTCGTCGTCTGTTGCAGGTAAATCACACCAATCGGCATATTTTATCAGGCCTTTACCACAAGCTTCACCTAGAAAACGTACCCAGGTACCCAGAAGGAAAGTTAAATCAACCTTTCTAACAGACACGCCTGAACAAGAGGCTCTTGAAGAAAAAAAGCCAATAGTAAATTAAAGAACACTAAAAAAAACATCACTAATTCCAAACAAACGCAATAAAGATGATTGCTGATTTATTTTTCATTTTATTCAGTTAAAACCGACCATTTAAATATGTGTCAACTCACCTTTACCCCTGTTTCAATTTACCTCGTCCATAGGAGAGTTGAAACAGTCGGAATTGTTCGCTTAAATTCAATTTTTCTCCAACTTGGAGTTATTATTAACTGATTGTTTCTCGTAATTAGATACGTGTTGAAATTCACATTCTAATGAGAGAACTTACTAGCTAATAGACATCACTGAAGCTGAGTTATTATCAAAAATTCAATTTTTGTGTCAACCCACCTAGGTCTCCCCTACCTATTATTATAGTGATTTTGCACAAACCAGTTTCAATAAGGAACCGTAAAATGGAATGGCGAGTGCAACACTTTTTTAATAACTGATTTTAAAGTGAAGTTTGTGTGTCTGTGTGTGTGGTTCTGGAGTAACAAAACGGCTAGGCCACTCATTTTGCTCAGGGTCTGCCGGGGAAGACTTCCGTCACTTGCTTGGAGCCGCGCGCTATATACCTACCTATAGGCGTATCGTCGACGATACAACTGGCAGAGGGTTGCCGTTCCCCGCGTTTACGCTTTGAAATGTCGATACCACGTAAGATATCTATTATTAAAATTTTGTAGTCTAATATAACGTAGGCATTTTTACTTTTGTATGGGAGTGATGTATCTGTTACGTAGCACCGCCGGGGTACGAGCGACATGTTGGTTACTATCTCACCTCCGGCAACTAAAGACACAGAGATGGCGTGTGTTTTAGTCGGTTCAAGTCCGATATAACCACCCAACCGGCTGCGGCGGTGGGGCATCCGTGGGGATTTTTCGTATAGTAAAAAGCCTGAAGTATGAAAAAGATAGGTAATGAGAGTGAATGAAGCGAATGGAGATCCGTGATCTCTGCCTACCGCTATGGGAAACAAGCGTGATTTTATGTATGTATATATGTTTATTGACTGTGGAGTAGAATTTGTAGAGTAATATAGAATTTGTAGAAGTCTAGGGTTCATGCAGGATGTTATAAACTGTGATACGAGTGTCTGTTAAAAGGACGTGTAGAGTTACCATCTGCAAGGAAGTCATCTTGCAGAAAGTAGAGTGAATCCGGCGGGAAGATAGATCTTCGGTTTCGGTGTGCGCATCATTCCGCGCTGAGTGTGACCGTAGGTTGATGGGGTTTGCGTCCTACCCATAAGGTGCTGTCCTAATAGAATGTGACTTCGCAGATCGCTCAAATTCTGTTTGTATGAACGTGCGATGAAACATGAATGTTGAATATAACATGTCCTGCCCTAAGTGGCATTCATACCAATGCTCGTTTAACAAGTGATGCGAGCATTAGCTATTCTCGCAAATGTCGGTGAGACGAGGCTTAGTTTTCAGGGCATTCGGAGTGGAACCGAATAAAACCACACGCAGTCTTGGATCCTATTCCTCGCACTGACCTAAGGCCATCTCTGGTGTCGAAATGGTCCGTTCGAGCGTGGGAACCACGGTATCTCTGTCTTGCCCCCAAATGGGGGTGGAGGGAGGGGCTATTGTAGAGATCTCCTGTACGGAAAGCTCCTTCGACTCCGCGATAATGTTTTGTCAAAGCATCACGGTCACGATTTCTCGGGGCCTAGGTATCCGGCACCCATATAGTAACAAAAGAGCTCTCCAGATCCCATGGTGGGGTATCGTGCCAGAACAACAGCTAATGTCCTTTAATTTAAGAACCAGACTTCAGAGATGCTCCCCGAAGTCGCGCCAGCACCGGCCGTCCAGTACGAGCCCCAAGTGACACGCTCAAGACAATACATATTGGTGCTTAAAGGTCAAACTATACTATGAGCTGGGAGGTGGACGAGGTGTACGCCGGGCGCGCTGCAGGAGGACCCCTATAGATCACGGGGCCCTGGGCACAACAAGACCAAAATATCGAGAGGGAAAGAGGGGCCTTCCAACTTCAAAATTTTTGTCTTAGTCTAACTAACATTTAGCTAATCTAGAAACTTAACGCCAGTAGGTATATACATTTCTGTAACACAACATAATATGGTACCAATACGATATGGGTATCTATAGAAACTGAAGTAGTGTCTGGAAGTACCTACCGTACATACGGCACCTACTAATAACAGGAATTTCGATCAGGCTGATTTTAACTGGAATAATAGGCATAACTAGGTACCTGGTACCTACCACTGCATAATTCGTCGAGTACTTTACTATTCAGTTGATGTTAAATAAAAGGTAAAAAAACGCAGCCGAATTCGTGGCTACAGCTAGTATAGGTATAAATGACATAAGACTAATATCGAGTTTTGCTTTAACAATTCCGTTTCCAATAAATTGGTAAAATTTTCCAGCAATTGATATTCATAAGCATCGTTTAGAGTTCTTAAAACATAACTTGAATATAAATTCTAAATATAAACCCTGTATTTGATTGTCTTATTTAAATAATACGGCACGAGCACTTATATAAAGCTTAGGAGGAATCAGTTCTGAACAATCGTGATGTAGGTAAGTACAATTTTAATACTCGAGAAAGAGGGCCCGCCAAGTGGCAGACAGATACCGCCGGTACCGTCTAATTGCTCCAAATCGGGTGCTTATGATTTGTAAATATTCTTATATCGGCACTTAGGAGCGTCCGTTCAATAAATATAATAGTAAACACGGTGCAAATGGCCGTTCGGGCGGGAGAGACGCGCGGCAGCGGGGCGCATTTTATCGATTCGCGCCCGCGCGACAGTGTATCTATCCTCTCATCGAAGCCCGTTTGCTGGCCTCACAAAGAAAGAGATAGGTTTCGCCGACTTTGATCCCTTTGTTTTTGGGCAGCGTCCGGCGATGCGGGCGGGGGCTGAAAAATGTGAAGGGGCGCTGATTGGCCGGCCGAGCCCCGCCCCCGCGCGCCGGAGCCTGCCGCGCGAAAGCCTCCGCGGCTCAGTTCAAGGGCGGTTGCCGCGACGCACGCTGATTTGTTTGGGTTCTCGGCTATTTATAAACTTAATAGAGCTCCTGCACGGAGTTTCATGTCGAAGATAGCTGTTCGCATGATGCACTGGTTTTCTTATAATATGAATTTTAGTAACCGTTCGAGAACTGTCTTTATTGATTGTAGGTAACAATAACATTAGGTATGGAATGTAGGTCTGCAGTGTCTGGAACAGAGGAGGTACCTGCATATAGCGCATATACCTACATAAGCACTATAGCAATATTATGTATAAGTGTTTGTAGAAGGTATTTAACTACCTGACAAAAGTTAGGTCTAAAAGTATGCCACGTTTTTATACTAAAGTGTTCATAGTTCATATTTCCGAGGTTTAGTTACTAGCAAAATTGGCCAATTATGAGGTTGGCTCGTAAATTTAGAGGTCCGCACAATCAAGTTGAAAACAAAGCACTGTACTCATGTAGGTACTTTAGATAGGTAGATATAGTATCTAGTAAAATACACAATTGAGATGTTGTAACAATATTTCGTGTATGTTTTGTATTATTATATGTTTTATTGGCAATAATACAGACTTTATCAAAATTTATCAGCTGTAATTTGATTTATGATGCTCGCCATTGAGGAAATAACCAATGGTTATATGAAATGCAGCCCGCTGACTTGATTGGTTTCTAGGTTTTATATGGTTTGGTTCCAATCGTTTCCCTTCAGATAAGGAACCCTTCAACGTAATAAATATTTGACATAACTTCCAATTGTTTAAGCGAATAATGTTGTGTTTTTGCAATTACGTTGGCTACTTTTTAGTCTGTTTTCACATTAGGCTACTAGAAAAACTGCAGTTTTGTCAAATCCATTTGCACCAATCCCATGTAATCTGCCATCTTGCAGATGCTTTATGGGAGTTGCTGATTGGTTATTGAGATGGTAACTCCAATTTTGATAACATGAGTTCTGTTTGAGTTGCCTAATGTAATAAACGCCTTACACTGATATTGGTATATAAATAAATATAAGATATATGTGTGTATTTTTAGTGGTAAGTGAGGAATTAAAGCCAGTACATTGACTTGAACCGGCGCGAACCGGGTCGTATCTTTGTTTGGGAGAACTTAAAATTAACAACAATTCTTGAATTATATTTTTATAAATTCACACTTGCATATCCTCGACATGGTAGGCAGAGATGTAGCATTACGCATTCGCTTTTATCCCTAGCTGTTTACGGTGTCCATGATAATTAGGTGCGAGTGTCAAAGAATTTGTAAGAATCTCTTTCTTTGTCTATCCATCTCAAAATACGATATCAATTTAGCCCAACTCGTAAATCGAACCCGGAATCTACAGCAACAAGTATACTTCTAAGTATCATATTATATAAACCACAAGATTATACATCTACCTTACTATTATGTTCTTGTGTTGTGTTTCCGGCGTTGAGTAGGGTAGCCAGAGCTCACTGGAAAGATTTTTTGCTGTCAGTGAGAAGAGCAAGAATTCTTTGTCTTCTGCACTGACAGCATAGAGACTCTAATAACCTTCTCCCCTTCCCCTTTCCCCCATCATCTTTTTAAGGTCAGCAGCACGAAAGTAACGCCCCTAGTGTTGTAAACGTTCATAGGTACCGGTAACCACTTTCCAGCAGGTTGGCCGCGTTCTGGTCTGCCGCATAAGTGGTATAAAAACCTCTATCATTTTATAGCCATATTCACGAGGTAATTCCCCCTGTTTAACTGTTCACCTTTCGACACTTCCTTATTTTCTTTCAAGTCAAAGTCGACAGTTCAGTAACAAATTCTTCACCGTACATTAAAGTATCCGTTACACTGAACAAATAGATAACAAAAGCGCAAAAAGAGCGCGTATTAGTGAGATAGACGCACGATTCGGCCATTCCGCTAGTACAGTTAGCGGCTAACCTCCAGGTCATTGGTTCATGTGTAGGGAGCGGGCACGTTCATAAGAGGAGCGGATTAAAATTGCGGTTATGATGACTGGTAGGTGAGGTTGGCTCAGTTTCTAAAGTTAGGAGTAGGGTTAGCTGTAATGTGAATCATCGATTATAGCCATGTAAATATGCGTAAAATCTAGAGTGTAATGAAAATATTGCTTTGTTAATATGAAAGTAATTGCTCAAATCGGACATTTTTGTATAAATTCTCATAAACTCACGCCTTTATCCCCGAAGGGGTAGGAAAAGGTGCTAGCACCCACATTTCGCCAGTTTATGTTTAGGTCCCAATGTAATAGGTGGCGAGCCTATTGCCATTAACCGGGCACTTATAAGCCTGCGATAAATACACAAATAACTTCGAAAAGCATCGAAAAGTCATTGGTGTGTGCCATGGTAACCTGGGATCGAACCCGAGATATCGTCTCAGCAGTTCATTACCCATACTAATAGGCTACCGCGGCTTTATTTTTGTAATAACTAAATAAAATAGTTCACTGTACCAATAGTGGTTGTTCATTATAACGTTGCAATGAGACGACGCTGACGGTTGTGGTTATTCAAATGAATGATTAAAATCAGGTTTACATGATACTTTTTGAGGTTTACACGAATATTATTCATTAAAATGAACAATGACTTCTGAAAAGTAAACAAATACTTCGAGATAGATTCCGTAAAAGGTGGTTTAATTTCAATTAGGTACCTAGATTTACTACTAGTGTGCAGGGCTCTACTCGTTGGTAGGGCCTTCGTCTTTGGTGCGTAAACTAACCTCATCGGTTAGTCGGTTCTAATTTTGAGCTAAGACGGCGGTCACTACCGTAAAAGACTACAAACCAATCAAAAATAATATCTAATATAAGCAGTCCTAGGTTCCAAATTGCACATTTAAGCTTGACGGGGTAATCGCTAGGAAAATAATATTAAGACAAAATTTTCACGACGTTTAGTTGTGGTTAAAATACGAGTAGAACTCGTAATATAGTTGTCACCCATCGAATGGTTTATTCATGTGGGAGAATAGAAGATTACCATGTGATGCAATACAGTTATGAGTTAATACCAAGTTCAATGACATCATCAGCTGATTCATATAATGAAAAGACTAGAAATGAGCTTGTGACTAAACAGAGACACAATTGAACCACACAGTGTAGTTAGCGACTAACGTTTAGGTCGTTGGCTTTTTGTTTAGGTAGAGGACATTGTGGGTATATAAGCGGACTAATATTATGCTAATTGATAGAGTTTAAGGTTCATAGACGGGGTCGGCGGAAGAATGATAGTATTATTAACCAAAAAAGGTGTTCTTTGTAGTCAATATAGTGACCCAAATTAAGTAAGAATCAGGTAGATTTAGTAGAGAAAATTATTAAGTAGGTATATGTAATGATTGGTTGGGTAGCTTTTAAATAATATTTACACTAGTAAGAAACTTGCAAAGTATGAGTATACAAAATTATTTCAATTTTTAAGGTATTTTTTCCTATATTACTTTGTCGGGTCATCAAAGTAAACTGCAAGAGTTTAAACTCATTGACATACTGTACTCTACCACTGCTGGACATAGGTCTCTCTCAATGTGCACCATTTCTTCCAATCTTCCGTCTTCCGCATCTAGTCTATCCCAGTCACCCTTTTCAGGTCGTTAGGCCATCTGGGTAGGGGATTGCCCTCTCGCGGTCTTAACTCTAGGTCTCGTCTGCTCCAACGGCAGTCAGTCGATTGCTATTTCAGTTTGCTTATTCTGCGAGCTATTTCAGTAACTTTAATTCTTTGTTGGATAACCTCGTTACGAATACTATACTTCAAAGAGACTCCAAGCATAGCTTGCTCCATAACCAGAACATACAGAACGTGAAATTTTAATGTTACCTTATATAGTCTGATACATTTACTTTGCCCGCTATGCTTATCGCTCCGCTACAATAATATGTCCATAGCTTGTTCTTTTTGTGTGAGACTCGGTTTGACTATTATTGCTGATAAATGTTGTAGAACAATTCTTCATGTACGAGGTTATTGTTGAGATACTGATAGATTTATATACCTAGGTATGTACAGTACTTCAATGATTTTATTAGATATGTTGTACCTACAGAAAAAAATCTATAGCAATTAGTATGCTGACTGTTCAAATCAAATTTAAATCGGAAAAAGTGAATACTTCGACGGGATTCGAACCCGCGCTGTTTCCCTAGATGTGGTGAAATGTGGATGTTTAAACACTTCTGCCCACGCCTTTGGGAATTTATAGGCGTAAATAAGATACATGTACTGTAAGATTCCCTCATTCCCTAAGCCTATTTCCAACTCGGTTGGGGTGGACTTTCTAGTCTAACTAAGATGGGGCTGAACTACGACATTTTCCGTGAAGCGACTGCTATGGGATTTCCACAACCAAATTGGTGATATCAAAGTTCTGTATAATTCGGCTCTAGCTTCCCGTAACGACAGCTATAGATGTTCGTATCGGAACAGGGTCCGACGACGGCTTAGCGTGCTTTCCGAGGTACGACCAGACCTGTCCAAATATTCATGCATACAAATACTTGCACTGAACGAGGATCGAACCCGCGCCTCAGATATAGTCAAACAGGTATTAGTTTTTAAAACGTGAGCTGATAATGAGTATTAATAACCACGGGCACGATCCCACAATAACCACCGAAATACACAACCGTTTATATATGAACTTTGGTAAAGAATGGACGACTCTATGTTATATAGTCGAACAATATTTAAAGCGCGACAGTCTGCATAGAAGTTAAAGAATTCGCTCATTCCATTGACTTATCTAAGATGTGTCGTTTTCATATCAAAATTTATGGTATCAAAATGTCTCAAGTGAAGCAAAACTTTGTAAAGTCAATCGTGCATCATTTTAGTGACACGTCGACACGTCGATCTGTCACGTCGAGCTACGTACGTTGACACGACTTCTCTTGTCACCAACGAATGCGACGCGGCATCGACTGTGACAGCTAAATGAACGTGATCGCCGATTGACGTGAACGACTTTTTCGCATCGTGTAACGGGGTCCTTATTGTATGTTCTGTAAAGATGGTCTTTTGTTTTCGCGTGAGACAGTTTAAATAACTTGAATTTGTAGTAATTGTGGGACTGTGGCGCAATTATAATTCCCTTGAAAGCTTAAATATCTTGTAATTGGGTTCTGGAACATACAGATTTATAGTTATATAGAATACATATTATACTTACATAGTAACACAAATAAATCAATGCAAATACATCATCAAGCAATTATTCAGTATATCGCAGTCCACAGCTGGGCATAGGTCTCTCTTTTTTAGGTGCCCCAGCCAGACTGAGGAACCGACGACCTGAAAAAGGTGGCAAAATATAGTGATTTCGATTATTTTTTGCACAGGAATGGAACCTGTGCTCTCTGACATAGTATTTGAACGTTCACGGATAAATTTAGTTATTGAACCGTTCTTATAATATTGTTTATTTAGGATTTTATGGGAGCAACTTTCGTCTAAATAGCCTCTACGAGAGTTTCTTTCAGCTGCCGTTGGAGCCCCGGAGATCTCCGTATATCTTAATAATAAAAAAATGGGGTAAATAATCTGGTGTGGAGATACATGTTGTGTATTCCCGTCACCATTAGCCGCAGCGTCATGTATCTAACAGAATACCTCGGCTCGCTAAACGACGAAATATTTAAATAGGTATCCATTCGCGGCTATCTCCAGATAAAACGCCCCAATTCACATGCGTGAGCCGCGTGATGGATGAGTCCGACGATCAGACCCTTGCCGCATCCCCCGTCCCTCGCAAATTTGCCTTCCCCACCCCCCCTGTGTCCGACAACGGCCCGCCCTACTAAGTCCTGTAGGTGATCCATTACACTGGCATTTTTGCGTAATCCCCGTTTATAAATATGAAATTGAAGGAAGACCTAGTGATGGTTAATCGACTGGAGGTCGGGGTCAGCGAGCCCTCTGTACCGAATTATTTATGGCGATGTGCCAAAACTGTCTCGTCACTGAATATATGGTCAAAGTTATTATTTAAAAAATAGAATGGATCTATGCAAAATCTCTAGCACCAATAGGTAGGTACACTACGTATTATATTTTATACGGCCGCAGTAAAGTGGCGATAGTGACCGCGACTGCTACGCAGGAGGCACAGCTTCAAATATTTGCAAACATGAATATGTCTATTTACATTGATCTAGGTGTTCCTGTGTATAATGTGTACTTACGAAAGAAAAAATATCTAAGTAATTTCGCATTTTAAAACCCATTACCATGGGTTGCTGCATTACACTGGCTTACTGGGGTCTAGATGGCGTTGCGTAGAGTGTTCTACAATTTTTTTTTTTATATTTATACTACTATAGTAACAAACATATAGATGGTTTACCGAACCATAATGTCCCACCTCATTTGAGTATTTTGAGCTAACACATTTTACAAGCATATTTATTATTAGTAGTTCATACCGGCGCTACGCAGTTAATATCACAATGACACACCATTTGTTTCACATATTACGACTGGGAATGGGGCTCACAGTGCAGTACCTATGAACCTATCACCTGTTAGTCAGTGCACTTGTTAAACCAAAGTCAAGGTTCTAGTTATTCCACCCGAGCATAGGTTCGCTCTTCGGTAAGGCTTACTACGCCCCCAAAGTGTAACCTATGAATGCAATCGGAAAATCACTAGGATGATGATGAATAAATAATAAAGTTTTATTAGAAATAAGTACTTTTATACACCAAAACTGTGATCTACCTTCATTTTAACTGTCAAAAAGTGCCCTAGACACGAAAAATTAATGAATTCGTAACGTAAAAGTATAATAAGCAGCCTACCTATTGTGAATATCAGTTCATGAAACCGGCCAATCGCAACACTTCATTCTCTCGATACTTTTACGTTACGAATTGGAACGTAAAAAATATTAAAAATTCAAATATTAGAATGTGTTTTGATTGCACACATTCTACAGAAACGTCTGTAGTTGCGGAGAGCGTAAGTTGCATGTGGGCAAGCGTGATTACCACGTCTGCCCACATGCAAAACATGGTAATAGTAATAATTGCAATGCGTCTGCTCTGATTATAGATGGGGTATATTCTGATTATAGATAATTATAGTTGGGGGAGGTTGGGTTGCGCTGATGAGCGATTTGGGTATTATTTGCGCTTTATTTTGGTATTTATTGCGCTTGAGTGACGACGCAGATATTATGCTCGGTTATAATATAATATGTGCGTCCCTTGAGGGCTTTCACCCTTCGACTTTGTGCTTCTACGTGGACATTGATTCGGTTGAATCCTTTGATATAGAATATTGTCATAAATATGACATTAATAATGGATTGGATATGATGAAATAATTTTGCATTAAACGTTAACACATAACACATAACTATGTTAACAGTTGACTTTTGTGGTTATCATGTTTTATGATACTAACGTGACTTTTATGAAAGTAAGAATATTATGCGGTGGCCTAGTGGTATGGGTATTGGACTGCTGAGACGAGGTCTAGGGTTCGATCCCAGGTTTCACCATGGCACACACCAATGACTTTTCGATGCTTTTCGAAGTTATGTGTGTATTTATTGCAGGTTTATAAGTGTCCGGTTAATGGCAATAGGCTCGCCACCTATTACATTGGGACCCCTTGTCTACCCCTTCGGGGATATAGGCGTGAGTTTCTGTTCCTACTATATTCCTTATAGGTACAGGCAATACTGATAATTATAAAAAAAATAAAATTGCATTTCTTGTTAGGTTTTCTTCTCATTCTCACACGCTTCACTCATTGCTTTGTATAAGCATTGACTTTGATTATCTATTTATCTAATTAAAAGTACTACTTTGTGACGTGAATGATTTAATCCCCTGTGGCACTAACCTTCTGTCAGGGACGAGCCCCAAATCGTCAACTTTAGCCAGACTGTATTGATAATTTATTTTATGAAATATCCAATTACACCATGCCCAACTTTTTGGATAAGTCCAAGGCGACATTAATTCATAATTTTCATTGCCAATCCACATTCCACATTTACCCAGCATCCCAGTATTGTAATTCAACCGCTAAGCGTACATACCTGGGGGCCATCTATTATATTCATTAGCTGCAAATCGAGGGGCGCGGGGCCAGCATCGCGGGGAGGGATGAAGGGTTTTAGTTCACTGATGTGGTGATAAGCGCTTGTTTGGGGGCTACCTCAGTTCTTTCGACGAATTTTAATGCCAATTAGAGTAGACAATATTGCCCAGCGAATGGATTGAGGCTTATTAGTGTCGGATATTGTTGTGGGCTCATCCGCGTGGAAATTATACCTCGCTGATGGGAGGGAGCCCCGGGTGACGTTGCTGTGTTATGATAATATGTGATGCGTATTATAGTATTAATATTTTTGATGATAATTAGTTATAATTATGGTGTTGGATTACGAAAGGAGTTGTATATTTTCTACAACTAAGGTGGTAAATCAAGTACATGAGATTGTCGTATGGTTCCTGTTGAAGGAGAATCTAAGTTTATGTCGTGTTTTCCCGTGGGTATCGTAAATTTACTCATCATCATCATCATCAATATGGAGACGTGTTTCGCATCCGAGGCCATGGTGAACTCGGC
This sequence comes from Pelosia muscerda, assembly GCA_963691645.1. Classification (NCBI taxonomy): domain Eukaryota; kingdom Metazoa; phylum Arthropoda; class Insecta; order Lepidoptera; family Erebidae; genus Pelosia; species Pelosia muscerda. The sequence goes on from OY829100.1 coordinate 5,857,398, forward strand.
ACTCAGGGTCATCAAGTCATCGTAAAGGTTATTATAAACTTAATATAGTACACATGTACCTAATCCAAGATGTTACCAGTTTATGACTAGTTTGATGTTTATTGTAAAGAAACGATCTATTTATTAATATTCGTACCTAAAAGTATATTACAGACAAGTTCATTATTTATTGGTGGCATTTGTTTAATATATCGTTTATCTACATGTGTCAGCTGATCATATATTCTGTAACAGTTAACTTAAAACCTAGACTTAACTACTTAACAGTCATAATAAGAATTCTGTAAAACGCCATCAACACTTCAATAATCAACACGAAAAATAGATAATTATACACACGTGCGACTCATGCACGAAGATACGCAACTGTCTGGGTATCAAGTCTATTCAATGTATAATGTATCGCATACATCATAACATTAATCTGAGGCGAATGATGGATCATCCGCGAATAGGTACCCATAAATTTAGCAGACGGGCAATTGTCGAGATGCAAAAAGTGGCGCCTAGAAGGTTATTTAGTTGTAGGATATATACGTATATTGTATGGTTTAAATAGTAATTTATTTGATATTTACTCCGTGTGATGATATAAAAAGAATATTACCACCCCGTTTCAACCCAAAGGAGTCGTAAAAGGTGGAACAGAAAACGCACCCCACTAGATGGAGAGCGGTTACCGCGTGACCTATGGACCTTTGCAACACTTTGGGCGTCTCATTTATGCTACCTAGCATGTAGAGGGGGGTGAGAGGGGAAGGGGGGAGGGGAGAAGGTTAAGACAGTTTCTGGGGTACTTCCCCAGTCGGACTGCCCAATTAGGACGCGAGATACAGTCATGTCCTACATCCGTGACGTATTCATAATGTGGAATAATCAGCAATTTAATAATACCCAAAAGATGGTATACTTCCTGAAGTGCAAAAACGTGAAAATACTAATGCGAGTATAGAGTAGGTAATGGAGCACACAATACGTGTAATCCACAACTCCATCCTCATAACTAAACAAACGACGTTTGTTTTCATTCATACTTTTTTGAACAAATCCCCCAAAATTGTTTATAGCCCTACAAAGCCATTTCATAGTCGTGTAGTAACTTTCAACCGAAAGCAACAAACAGTCGTTCGTTTGAATCCAGTAAACATTTTCAAATATTTTTGTGTTGTTTTTTACACCCTCCATAACAAGTGGTAACTTCTCACGATAGCTCTCGTAAAACAGTTTGTGTGATATTAATTGCATTATTTCGTGTTATGTAGATATTAATGGCAATTCATGGGGATCTCACCCTTCTCTTTAATTATAGAATCTCGTTTATCACAAGATGTAATGGTTGTGTGAATTGTTGGGGATGCAAGGTTATTGTCGTGATGTAAACAGTTGTTCTTGTTTAAAACTGGCTTGGTATTTTTTACAATATATCTGACTAGGTGAAGCCTGCAGTATCGGATGCGTGAATTTTGATCCCGTTCCCGCAATATATAGGAATCTTATCCCTGGATAAAAAGAAAAGATAAGAACTGCATGAAAGTTCAGCCAGATCCGTCCAGTCGTTAGAGTATGATTAAGTAACAAACATACAATCATCTTCGTAACTGTCATATTTTTAGGATAGGATAAGATGTTATATTTTGTAATATTAGTAGGATTGAGGCCCTTATTTTCAGGTATTCACCCAAGCAACGGAAAGAAAATGTACCTTAGTTATCATATAAAAGGGGTCATAATTTACATATTTGCTGCGCCATTGATCGCGACTGGACTTACGCGATCGGGCAGTTTCAATTTGTACAGAAGGTTCCGCTACTAACAACAAAACGTCTTGTAACAGGATGATAATTACCTCTATTTTCTATCATTGCATTACACTTGATCTCGGTCACGTAGTTGGCACAGGAATTCCCTCCGGTGGCCTCAAATTTAAGCTTTAAACACAAAACACAAAAAAACAAAGGCTTTAAAAAAAAATAATTAAAAAATGACCTCTCTGGGAAAGTGTTCTCAAGAGACTACAGTGTGGGGTTCATCAAAAAATAATTAAATGATTCGGAAGAATTCAATCATGTGGACCACAATTTTTTGGTTTTTAATGCATCAGGTAAAGTTTTGAGTAAAGAGCCGGGCAATAAAACCTGACCACATTCTTTTTCAATCTACAGAATAAAAACTACCATCAGTACCTAATGAGTATAGAAATAATGTCATCATCATCAACATCATCATAATCAACATCATCATCATCATCATCATTTCAGCAATAGGACATCTACTGCTGAATATAGGCTCCCCCCACCGACCTCCAATCTGACTGGTTTGGCAATTAATATATAAGGAAGTTATAGTATTCATATAAGAATTTATTGTTGTATTCATGAAAATTTGAAAACATGTCAACAAGAACATGTTTTGTTGATAAAATTTTTGAGGTCGAAGACGTACCTGTAATGAGGTCGAACGAAGATTTTGGTCCGAGTATTCAATCTTTTGGGTAATAGGTAAGATGTATAATTTGGCCTCCATTGCCTCAATTTTATTGCCAGAATTATGGTTCATCTAAGTACAAACAATTTGTTTGGTTGTTGTGGCTGGTGTGATATTCCCAGTGGAACGGTCTCTATAGTCTGCAGCCGTGTCCGCAGGGCAGCAGGCGACATTTTACGAGCGACTGCCCACTGACCTTTCTGACTCCCTGCTCCCGGTGCTACGGGACTGAGCGAAATGCCATCATATTTTTATTTTTAGGGTTCCATTTCCACACAACAATTTTTCATTTTCATATTTCCACACAACAATTTTATGTCATTGCCAAAATGTTGTACTTATATAATTTCAGGGAGTCATGAATTTGCATTTTGGATGAAGGACGATAATTTGATATCGTAGATTAGGGCTCAAATTTCAGATGGTAGTAATTCAGAAGAAAAGCAAAGAGCGGACCAGTCACTAAAGAGCTAGCTTAGGATATTATGTACCTAACCCGTGGAGATAAAACCATAGAAATCAAATATTAGTAATTATTTTTGTAGGTACTCAGAGGTAGGTATATCGTTTTAAAATTGGAAAAAGTGAATGTGTAGACGGGACTTGAACCCGCGACCAGACTTGCAGGGAGAATGCTCTGATCACTTGAGCTATTACGTTGCATATATTGTAGCATATTATTTCCTTTCGTGAGATTTATTATTTGATGAAACTTTTGCTACTGCTAATTTCAAATATTGTATTGTATGAACTCAATTATTTTACGCAAGTAAGTAGGTACTGCTAATTATCTCATAACCTATGCTAATAAGTTCATAAACTTTCTAGGTCATTCACTTTCTATTATTGTTTACCACTGGAACAAAGGCTTTTGAGAGTAGACCATGTTTACAACAGTAATATTAAAGTTGTCACTAAGTGAACGACACACGATTTCACAGGTAATTGATGAGCTGGTCAACCTTTTGATGAGCTCGTTATTTTCACATGTGAAGAGGTGTCCAGTCTACGTACGGATCCCTCGTTACAGTTTTCCAACTTCAAGCTGTCGGTATTTTTTCTGCCGCCCGCGCACTCAACGACACTCGATTAATTTTTCACGGTACGCTTGTCAAAATGTGATTTAATATACTGGGGTTGAGTCCAGCTTTGACGTGCGATGCGTGCATCGCGGGTTTGACGGGCCGCAACCAATTCCGTTTAGGGGATAATGTTGTATCTATTCACATTAGGCATATCTCTCAAGATAGATATACATGCTATTCATTATGCAGTTATTTTTTCTGAACATCTTTACTTACTTTAGTACAAAATATACTACAAAATTCAGAATACCGCAAGTGTTATTTGGCCGTTTCTAGCAACTCTGCTTACAAGTAGAAACACGACATAATTCAAGTGCTTTCCTCAGCCGGGTGTCCCAAATATGAACGCAGACAATTTCCGCAGAACGATTTTTTATTTAAATACGTATTCCAGATATGACGTTAAAATTATGAATGACACTTTGCCCCGGTATATATTTGCATTGCTCGTTTCCCAAACCGAATGTTACGAGCGGTATTATCTATCAATAACGCCAAAAATGGTACCGCAATTTCCAATTTGCCGAGTCACTCCGGATTCCAATAGGAAGCGGGGATAAATGAAGTCACATTCCGATATGTCACCGAGCGGGGGCGACCACTCAGCTTTTCGGCATTCGGGATTCGGCGTTTTCGGATATTCGGCCCGCATTCGTTGAATACTGCCTGCGCGCATACCGTCCAACTGCTAATGAGATTCTAAACGTTTATTCGACGCGTAGCTAATTGTTTTTTGTTTGCCTTTGTTTTTATAATAATAATGAGCACGTATTTGGGATGACAGACGTCTTTCTCGGGATCATTGACATTCTACTTTGAATGGACAGTCACTGTTACAGTTATGTGGGGCTGGTGTCTAAACGTCTACGAAATTGTGACAAAGACAATTAAAATTTTATAGGATTTTCTGTAGGGAGAACCAATCATATTCGATCGTTTACTTATAGTTTGATCGTCTGATCGTAAGAATATTCTATTACAATCTAATAGGTATATAGTAAGTTGGTTGCTATTTTTATGTTTTCATATTATTTGCATAACAAACGAGTGAAACAGCTCAATTGATGGTAAGTGTTAACCAAGGTCTATGAACGTCAAGTTCGAGATCTGAAACATATTTATCACCTGCAATTATATTAAGGTGAGGACAAGTAGAATTGGAAAATACCTATTTACCAAGTAGAAGTTGTCGATATTCACATATGGCGAATTTTATTCATTACTTATAAAAGTCAACGTATTGGGCAGCTATGATCTCACCAGTAACGAGACTTTAGTGAATATGAAAACTTCAAATCTCAAGAAAGGTCACGAAAATGCGAAGAATCTCAAATAAGGATAGGTGTCTCATTCATTGTATATGCGATACTTGAAACCTACCTTTTGGAAAACATAGACCTAATAAATAGGGTGAAAGGCCCAATGCGCGGCCTTTCATCAACACATTAGGCAGTCTACACACGGGCGGCATGCGTGTCACGTCAATCGTTATTGCCTGTATAGCACCGCCATGCCTGCTCTGATTTGAAATATTTCCACGGAACCACTTATTCGCACCTCACAAACAGAAGTGTGTGAGTTCAGTATATAAAGTTTTGATCCTTTAGTGTTTATAGTTTTGTAAGAAAATATATTTCACTGTTGTAATAATTTAGTTAAATATGAATATTAATGACATACGTGGTTAATACCTATAAATCTATCTAACCAAAAGTATGAGAGTAATGTACATACAAAAAAGGTCTACTAGTGTCGCTAATAATTTTGGATTATTGAATCAATTTGCATAACAGTGAAGTACGAAGTCGGAATTAATCGATAAAACATAGTTTTTTTGTATAGGTAATTCAATAAATTATGAAATGGTTATCGAGAATCTGAATGCAGAAATAATTAAAGACATGTCTACGTAGTTCAATTTAAAACTAACAACGTCAATAGCATTAAATGAACAGTTACGATCATTTTACGTAGGGCTTTTGTCTTCCTAAATATTATTGTGCTAAAATAGACTCTTCAAGTGTTATGCATTATTTTAACGCCTTAAATATACCGACATTGCTTTCACCGAAGCCAAAAGAAATCACTGGAATGCATCTTGAAGTATCAAGTATAACTCACATGTATGCGCGGATCCATGGTATGTGCACCTCTCGGGGCGAGAGGGTAATCGTTTTGTAGAGCCGCGTTTTGTACCTCATTGTGCGATCCGATGCGAGGCAATAGCGGCCCCGTGCGTATTCCCGTCTCGTACCTATTCTAATGGGGCGACAACTGGCACGTTCACCTTATAGAACGTATATCGCTCTTGAAGCAATCAGAATATTCTCGTTATTATAAAAGCGACTCTTATGTGACGAGAAACCGCGTGTGACGTGAATAGCAATTTTTTATAAGCTAATGTGATAAGTTAATCGATAACTTTGTAAAGAATAATATTGCCAATAATTGTGGGTACTCATTGAATGGTTACACTATAATTTGTATAACTTTAGAGTTATTGCTTTTTAATCTATGTTTCATGAATCGTTTACTTACGTATCATTAATAAATATTGATTCACAAAATTTGCACTTAAAATTAATTACCGTGTAATTTGCATATTCACACCTACTATATAGTTAGATAGCGATAAATCTTAACTTGTTTTGATGTTATACACAATATCAGCATATTATCTCTAACAAAAATAATGTTTATTACTTCGCATCTACCTACCTAATATAATGAATCAGATTCTTACTTCGATATCGCGTATACCTATATGTGGAGGCCAGGTGGCAGTCGCTTTACGGAAAATATCGAAGCTCAGCCGTTATGCAGTTAGACTGAAAAACCGGCCTTACTCAAGACTTAACTCAAGGATGATGATGTGTAAGCCCTAATCAGAGACCATAAATATTCTTTCTTCAGTAGCAGTACTTGAACGGTTACGATTGGTTAGATATTTTTTTATGCTTAGGTCGTTAAATTGACTGCACCACGTCTGATGGTAAGCAGAGGCGCAGTCCAGAACATGGGCCGCCGTTACAGGTGCTGTCCCTGCAACGGCGGTCTGGCGGTCTCTACCCTAACGGGGTCGACAGTGGTTTTTTCACGCCCCGCTTGAAGGAGCCGAGATTGTAGGATTCACCAAGCAAAGATAAATTTAATACTGTTCCCAATCGGTCACTTTGTACAAAAATGAGTAAGTTGAAAATGAATTCCTAACCGAAAATGTAGCAGCTAAATAAATTTGAAAAAAAAAGAAAAATAGTCCCGGTTCCATGCTATGCGGTGTAAATCGCAAGCAAATTAATTAGGTATGTGCTTAGCCGCACATGCACTACAAATTCTTGGAGGGTTTCTGATCAGACGGTTGGAGAGTAACGATTTTGTTAATAGTATTCCTTGTAGTGTTGTTAGTCTAAAATATTTTTTTATCGTTAAAGAAACATTGGAGGGAATGTCGATGTGCCTAAATGAGTGCTATTCTTAAGAGTGTTAAAATGAAACTAATTAATGGCCAACAAACAATAAATGATAAAAAGTGTTTTTTTCAAAAACCAAGAAAACAAGATCTTCTATACCGATATACAAAATTAATACAGCGTGAACATAAATTTTGGTAAAAACAGAGGTGCAGCTGTTCCGACCAGTCTCTGCCACACGGGAAGCCGATAGGCGCGAAATGCCTAGAATTGTCATTGAATAAAAAAAGACGATTAAAATCTTGTGCAAGCGTATGCCGACACTCCGTTGCGCGTTTTTATGCGCGCAGATGTGCGCGTGCGCAGGTCACCTGTCCCACGTGGCCAAAGATAATGGCGATGACAATAGCGGGTATATATTCCTTTGTTGAGAATCCTGAGCATTGATTTAAGGTAGTTCCTTTGTGGCATGTTTAGGTGACGTTGGGCTCACCTGTCTTTGAATTGGACATCACTGGCTACTTACATTTTTCGAAAAAAAAAATAAAAAATAAAATAGGAATACATATATTTACAACAGAGTGGGTAGAGGTGGATTAACAACCACATTTCACTAACAATGTGTACGCAGTTCCACGTAATAGGTGATTAGCTTATTGCCAAAATTGGTAAAATTTCTAGTGTCTCCACTTACGTCTATTCTCCAGCAAAGCCATTGCTTGTAAACTATATTTTTGCTTCATGCAGCTATTGATTGCTATCTACCTGGTCCATTCTAGACATAGGTAGGTACTTAAATCATAAAATAAACATACACTCACAAAATATAAATGAATTTTATTCGTTATCTGATGGCATAAAATGGTTCAAGAATAAGAAGAATAAGTCAAATGCGAGTCATTAAAACAGTTCCATTGAATTCTACCAAATTATATTTCAGCAATTGTATCTTTTAGGTAAGAACCTCCTAAAATATACCTTCTTAAATATATTTTAGTAAGATAAATTGTTCCAGAATTAGTCCATTTATATGTATCTATAAATAGCAGGACTCATACCCACACATTTCGTAAAGATTTCTGTAGATTTATATTTTTGATTTGAATGATTTAGTTACCAACTTGTGAAACCCGAAGCTCACAACCCAGTTCCAAACTTGAAAGTATAAACGTTCCAAATATTAAGATAATTCGTTGCACAAAACTAGTGAAACATATAAACAAGTAATTCCCGAAACTCATTCATAGATCACGCACAAACACAAAGAGAGTGCATTACTTACCTGACACAAAAGTGGACCGGGAGACTCTTTGATGATTTAGAGTTCAACAAAATATCACTCAAAAAATTTAGACTTTACGGCCTAAAGAATAAGGAATAGAATTACTGTTACTCTAAACTGTTCGGTTATCACCGAAGTCCTGCAGTGCTACCCTCAATTGCTTTACAATTGTCAACCAAGACCGTATATCAAGGATTTTTACGATAAGTCGTAATTCATGCATTGTTCGTCAGAGTTTGACATTCGATAGCAAGACAAATTAACTTTTACTATGATAACTAATAAGCGACGGTTGACGCGTGAACAACAGGATTACATTTCGAATGAAATTAGTTTCCAGTTGACTATTCAAATATAAAAAATGTAGTCAAATAACAGAATCAAGACCACACACATTTATCTCATTATACCGGAAATAAAATAGTCTATATCACTACATAGTATAAAACAAAGTCGCTTTCTCTGTCCCTATATCCCTTTGTATGCTTGATTCTTTAAAACTACGCAACGGATTTTGATTCAGTTTTTTTAATAGATAAAGTGATTTACGAGGTAGGTTTATATGTATATAACATCATGCTACAACCAAACTGGTGCGGAGCAGAAGTGAAAAATCTTACAAAAACGGGGTGACGCAGACGAACTTGCCGGGGTCAGCTAGTAAATAATAAAATAAATGCTCGAAATATATATTATTTGAAATTTTTGACTTCAATTTATGAGATCTCCTGTAGATTCGCTTTGCATCTAATGTAGACAATTCTCAAATTCGGTACATGTTATAATGACAGATAATTTCATTTATTACTGTAACATGGTATAACATTCGCCAGAGGTAGTGATTTATAATAACATATCCCAGGAGTGCTGTGGCATGGCCTAGCTGACCACAGTGTCGAGAGTGTCCTCCAACCTGTGCTTTACTTTAGTAATTATCTAAAGTAAGGTAGGTACAGGTAAATGGTCTAGTAAGACCAGATGAAATCAACGTCGCTAAACATACACTGACCAAATTAATGACATATTAAAAATGTCAGGTCGGAAGCCGATGCGATTACATGAATTACATGAAAGGTTTAATGATAGAAGAGGAAGTTTTAAAGTATGCCAAGATGGACAAATAAGGTAGTAGGTAATACAAATAAGACTAAGCTGGTACTGAAACTTTTAATATGTACGGCCTCCGAGTTTGATTAAACTTATTCGTATTCTTTCTAATATGCTTACGATTCCCAAGAAATTTGATCCAGAATTTCCAAACCACCGTTTTTCTTTTATTTTGATACTCAGTCGTAATACAACTGTTGTATGACGTTGGTAATTGTGATTCAACATCGCAAAACTCATTTAAATGAGATCTGAATGATGTCAATGAGTTTAAACATACCTGTTGTGTTATAAGAAAGACAGTTTAGTTAAGTATTAAATTAACTCATTTATATACTAGTATGGTTTGAATCATCAATAGTCCCTGGAATACGGTAATAGGTTCACTTACTATTACGTGGGACCGAATACAATGATTAGCGAAATGTGGGTGTTAATTCACCTCTGCCTCTGTCTCCGGAGATAAAAATATTATTATATGTATGTATTTTTAGTAGCGGCAAGCAGTCTTTAATAGGAAATAATTTCTTTGGTTCCTCTTCATCGGATGAATCTCTGTCTTTTTATCCAAGTCTGTTCGTCTCCCTCTCCTCTTTCCTCTGCAAGTAAATATCATTTAAAAAGTTCGCCATAACTTATATACTGCTAAGCAGGCTTAAACCTACAACCGTACATAAATCGCGGTCCATTCCGCCTACCTGACGATGCCGTGCGGCGGGCTAATGCAGTACTGCGAGACTACGGAGAACCGAACAATGCATGTCAATTTTTTTCTACAAAATCCTTAAAGCGCAGTTTTTCGGCGCAAATTCCAAAGGAACACCTGGTCGGAAATGGACCCAGGGGGTCGTTGATTGATAGAGGTACCGTGATTTTAGCACAATAGAGTAAATATTCTGGTTCTGTGCTATTCGAAATGGACCAGCGAGAAGCGGCGTCGTGGCGTCTGTGTAAAACAATCAATGATCGACATCCGTGAATGGATGTGAAACAAAACCTTTTGTGAAGTCAAGGGCGATGGGTGGTCAGAACTGAGGTGGTTGGTCCTAAAATCTTTGTCAATGGATATGTTTTTTTTTATTTATCTACATTTTTATGATTCCATTCAGTATTACATAAGTAGGTATGTCATGTAATGATCATAATGATTGTAGGTACATTATACTTAAGTGTATCTGACACTGAGTTTGCGCTGTATACTGGGCATCCAAAGTTCCTTGACATCTTAAGATCTACAATCCTTTGATAGCTTAAGCCAATTTAAATTTAAAGTAGCATAGATAGCGTTAATAATGAAGTAGATCGATGTCTTGTTTCTTCATAAGAAAATAAGTAAACTCATTCAAGTAGTGTCCTATACTTAATTATATTAATAGGTGATCTATTATCCAGTACCTTCTAAAAGTAGTAGTGGTGTAGTGGCATCTCTTTATACAATTTTTGTTTGGATTTGTCTAAGAGGCTCTCTGTACAACACAGCATGGGAAGAGAGAGGGTGGCCCGAATTCTACTCTGTTAGAACCAGTTATTTTAACTACCTAATTATGGTCATAGTGTAAGCTCAGTGGGACAGAGAGGCCTTGCGTAGTCCAGCTTTGGACTGAAATCTGAGTATCTGTGTTCATTGTTTATTATCTAATTGCATTAATTTTCGTTATTTCATTATTTATAAGTATTTAAGAATGTCAAAATTTCATGATGTTAAAATATGCAAATAAAAAAGAATGTGTAATTCCAACAAAGGTTTTGTTAGCTAAATAACCTGCCCCGGGCCTTATCCGGTGCGAAAGAGCCCAGAACAGAGGATGTCTGTACCTATTTAGTTAATAATTTTAATTTGAAACGTAATAATAAATTTCAAAATACTAGTAGTTAGGACCTAAATATTTTAAATATAGCTAAGGTTATTAGATATTTGAATCTATTAAGTCTAGACTCGTTTAATTGGCAGAGCACTCAGTTTGACGAGTATTAAAAGGTATTATTACAGTATATATTAATGTAAGTAGATATATATTAACGTTTACGATAATTGAGACATTATGATGTACCTTTGAACTCCCTGTCGTTATTACGTGCCACTATTATATTACTATTACGTGGGTCTGAAAATCACAGTTAATGAAGTTGTCTACTTAGCACACTGTCTACCCTTTCAGGGGTTTATATCATGATTTATATAATAATGGTTGTAGATGATATTTAAATAGATAAATAAAATAAATAAATAAATCAATTTTTCCTGGTAGGTACTTGCATATAATTTATACGTATCGCCTCTTTGCTTCAGTAACTTGACATATTCGAAATATACGATATAGATGTAGGTGTGCCCATCGTCGTCGCCTGGTCGGAGTTTATATTTTTTAATTTGGTAATTAAAACTGCCGTGTCCGATTTTATAAATATAAGCTTAAAAGTTAACAGTATAATATCTTGATTTAATCTGTTCTACGCGTAGCTTGAAGACAGTTATAACAAGCTTAAAACGAAATTCCAAACTCGAAACGCAACGGAAAACTGAATATTAATATTCAAATCCTTTAATACATTCGCTCAACATCAACGTAGCAAGACAACGATTTGATTGATCTCTTAATGAATATGCAGATATGTTAAGTGATGATAAGGCCGCAAATAAAGCAGGTTCCCTGAGGAGTGATTGCTGCGTGCGCCACCTCGGCAGCGGCGCAGGCACGAGCCAGATTTTAATCTCAGATAAGTGAAACGAGCTGAGAACAGTTTACATAAATTCTAGAGTTAGCACCTTGTTAACAAAGTGCACTGTTTGATTGCGAGATTGTTTGATAACAAGCTCTTGTTTTGGTGTTCGGATGCTTTGCTTGACTAATTCTGTAAAACTTTTAGGTTGAATATACTTGATAGGTAACCTGTAACCCCTCGTTTTGACCAAAGTTAAAAATATGTATTTTACATGTTGGAATATGTCGCAAATGCTTATAATTAAAAAAAAAACTATCACAAACATTGAATGATACAATCATTTTTATGCATTGGTTTTAGATTACTCCGTCCAATTAATTAAATTACATTTTGAAGCACTAAGTATGTTGTCTATTCCAATCGATATCTGTATCCAGGTCTGACCCAGACACAGCTCATAATATAAGCTGTGTCTGGGTCAGACCCAGACCCAAACATAGCTTGTAATGTAGGTTATAGAATAGAAACAATACTCATAGAATAAATCAGAGAAAATCCAAATATATCTTTATCCATGACAACTAAGTGGATATTGAAACGATAATCTGGATATATCTATTGTAAGAACGTGATATCGTAGTTTAATCTTAATAGACATCGGTTATTTCATTAGTGAAGTCTGTTATTAGTCACTATTTACTGTCACTAGGTACAAATTTTGATTTAAGTACGTTTTAATAACAAGTTATTACAACGGTGAAAGTGATAAAAGATTTTAAAGCCAGATTAAAAATTTAAGGACAAAACTTACAACTAACGTTTTACCTTTTAAAAATATAACCTGAAAAAGTTCTACTGTCATCAAAACAGTGGAAAGACGAGAAGAAATAATGAAATATCTTCATCCAACCCTTCTAATTAATAGCCATCAGTGTCTGCGGCAGTCGGAGGGTTGACAGTGCTTTCAAGTTTTTTAATATGCTTCCTCACCTCCGTAAAACACTGAGTATAATTGCTTTTTTCCGCTGCAAAACTTTGCTTAATATAAATCACCGTACAATTAGACTTACGTAACACTCGAATTATGAAGAGCCTAAAAGTTTGCAGTTTCCAAGTGTTAAAATTTTCGATGTAAGTGTTTGAATTTGAATAAAGAACAAAAAAGAAAATGAAATAAAGGTTGTGTTGGAGTTTTAGGTTTTAACATAAAAACTTTTTGAACCCTGTTTTTGGAAATATAGGCTATTAGCGGTTTTCATTTCCTTTCTGACTGATTGCGTTGAAGTTTGAATCTAAGAAGATAAACATCGTCAGCATCGGTATTTTAGTGATTAGAAAATCATCCCAGCGATCAAGATGTCTTGGGTTCGAATCTTGTTGATGACAATACCGACGTGAAATCAGTTCTGCCCAGTTATTCAGTTTAACTGGACGCTGAAGAATATTTAAAAAAAAGTAAACTATAATATTTTTCCGAATAAAGGGATAATTTAATTTAGAAGAATAAGAAAACAAGAAAAAGAACTGAATTAATGACGTCTTCCCAATCTTTGCACTAAATCCTTTTTAAAAGAAATGAAATGTGTCAAATCGAAAAAGAATTTAGTGATAGAAACAAAATAGAATTAATTATAAGTAGTGAACGTAGTGTCGCAATAACTGCTTGTATTGGATCAGCGAGAGATAAAAAAGGTAAGACGCGGACAATCCTTTTCGGCTGAAAATTGAATAGTTGGATTACGCGACCTGCAGGGTCGAGCTAGGGCTGGCGCGACGGAAAAAACCGACTTATATAATGATAAACAAATTATACCGCAAATATTGGTATCTAAGTCAAATATATATAAATTTAGATAATTCAGATGTTATTGGTAAAATAGAAGCCTTGTAGTTGTTTTTTTTTAATAAAAATAATAATATTGATAATAGTGTAGTAATAATTAAAATGGAAATAACCAAGAATAACATACGTCATTATCATTATCATAATAAAGACGTGTGTGACTTTATCAAGGAGACCGGCTCCTAAGAATATTATTTAATATTCTATAATATTTTTTTTACTTCGTTAGTTTGTTATTTATTTCTAATAAGTCGTACGTAACAATTGTATCGGGTGTTCAGGATACTTTCGGAGTCAAACAAACCTCATAAAAATCACTATATTACACCTACTGATTGATCAAAACAAGCAAAGTATCAATGTTTCCTCAGAAAACAATATACCAATGTAATACCTATTAGGAAGCAAATTTTCTCTACTTACAAAAAAGTACATTTCCGTAACCCTAGCAAAGACTACAGATTCATATTGTGCGACGCTCGGGCTGATTACGCGGGGCATTGTGCGGCGGACACAGGACGCAATTAAGTATTAGACAGACTTTATAGCTACGTTATCATACCCAGGGATTTGTAGCAAAACAATCGCCTTGTGCCCGTCTGCATTTTCGGGTTATGTTGTTGCAGCAAAAATGGGCTATTGTTTGTTTTACATGTTAGCCTTATATACACCATTAAAGATGAATTTTGAACAGTGGGTTGTGGTTTTAAACTTTCATGATTTGGACCAAACTTTAAACTAAATAGAATTGGGCAGTGGTCAATGCTTTTTGAAAGAATGTCAGTTTTAAAAGTAAGTGATACAATTTACGTTATGAATTGTATGTATGAGGCTTCACTTTCAGTTTACCACTAGGCAAGGTTAAGTCTAATAATAATTGATGTGCTCTATATAAAAACATGGTTTTGAAATTATATCATCACTACCACTATCGTCACTATATAAATGTAGTATAAAACAAAGTCGTTTCTCGCTGTCTATCCATGCATGCTTAAATCTTTAAAACTACGCAACAGATTTTGATGAGCTTTATTCAATAGGTAGATTGATTTAAGAGGAAATTTTTTATGGTATATTTGTATATAAATTGTATATCACACTACGTCCAATAAGTACGGAGCAGGAATATTTTTTTTTTAGAAACGGGGTGACGCAGACGAACCTTTCAGCTAGTCAGCTAGGGGGCCATCTAGTTATTTTTGTTTTATTTTATTTTATTTTTTATTTAGATTTATTTTATTTATCATTGTAATAGTTATTAATTATGTAGCTCCTTCACGTAGTTATCATCTTCTATAGACCGAAATCTCGCTTCAGAAAATTAGTATCTTCATAGCAATACGCCACACAAATTACGCGACCAAAGCATCTAATCCATTACCACATAGTAGCGGTACTCGCTACCCCTACATCACAGAAGCACCTTAACATGATAAGTGACTAGAAACATACACTGAACAAGAATAAACCCCATCTCTTCTATCCTAAGTCCTTCCAGTGTGACAACTAAACATAAACTAGTTAACAAATGTAATACCATTGCACGCCACTTAAGTGGTAAATTTGAGGAAGCTGTGATCTGAACACGGTCGTTGGGATCTGTGAAGTGGTCTGCTAACGAACACGCGTGTCAAAGCGAAACACTTCATTAGGTGAGGTCTCGGCGACCCCCATCGCCTACAGTCGTGTTGCTCGGTGACTCGACTCGACGCTCCTTGCGCCGTTTGTAGGGTTTCCATAATATTTTAGTGTGTTTAGATTAACTTTCATCATGTGAAATAAAAATTTGGTTTTGTGCCCTTTTATTTGATATTATTTTTTCAGTAACGTGCTTTTGTTCTTTTTTGTCTTTCTATCTCGCAGGTTTGCTATGGTAGCAAATAAGTATACAGTAAATAATTATGGTAAGTGATCCGTGTTATAGGAATGCTGTACGATCTCTCTACGCTGTTTGTTATTTTTACTGTTATTTTTTGTGTATATTGCATTAAATGGAATAGAAAGATTTTTTTCCTTTCTTTCTTTTTGTCTCTAAGCGTTCATAGATCAAAATGCTTATATTATTACGAACTGTTCCTCGGACACAGTACAACTCAGAGGATAAAGATTTTATATAATATATTATTATATAAAATCTAGATTATTAGAAAAAGGGTTGTAAATCGATGTGTGGGGGTAATTGTAAAAGATACTGTGTATTAATAAATAAACATCAACACCTCAGTTAGAATTCTATCTCGGACATAAACAATCGTTACTCCTTCCGTACCGTACGAGAATACTTAGTGAAAAAAGTAGAAATTGTTCACAATAACGTTGACGGTTGGTCTTCCTACATCAGCTTCTATTTAGTGGGCGTCTTACCGACTCCGCTGCGCTAATTAGACGCCGCCGACTCTCTTCTCATTAGTGGCGAAATTATGCAGTTTGTTGGAATTCGGGTTAAATGTGAGGTCGAGATGTCGACTGCTTGCTACAAAAATGTGAAATATTTCGCACTGTCTGCGCTAGTATTTGATGGAAATCACCGTGACGTATTTTAACTGTTGGTTGAACTTATACAGAAGACAAGATGATTGTGACTTCTGTATAAGTTATTACATACTTATTGTTCGATTTATTATATCATTTGTTCTTTCTTTGGATTTGCATACGACTAGGACTAGGAAGACAATATAATAATGAAATGTCGTAAATTTATTTAAATAAAACAGATTCTAACATCATTGTGAGTGATGTTTCCAATAAGAGTATTAACATCTTGTTGGCTAAAATTACAATCTTAAATGTCAATAAAATCAATTAGGCAACTTTATGAAATTTTCATAACATTTTATTTCCTTTCACCTATAATCCTGTTCTTACCTTAATTACAAAACCATAATAACGTATCTAATTAATGAGAAATTCGAAACCGCAAAAGTATAGCTAATTAAGAACATTGCTTAAAAGTGTGTTGTGGAAAAATGTCCGATAAAATCTCCCCTCATTTGGGGAAACGTGCAAAAAATAGGCATATTTGTAAAAGAAACGTCCTCCCGGGCAAATACCGTTTATCTAAAGCACATTGAATAGGGAAGAATGAGAAGAAGGCATTATTTTAATTAGGAAAACGGTGGCCCTCTCACCTAGGGAGATGTATGGGCGGTAAGTTGTGGACCGCTTTGATTAAGGTAATGGTGTACACGGAGTGCTAATTTGTACTTTTTATATTGTGAGTGAGCTTTTCACATTGCATTTGTAGGCATTCCCAACCCCCGTTTTGGGGTCTTAAAATAAACAATTCAGTGGGTAGGTTAAATATATGTTTTAGAAGTATTTTCTTGATTTTTTCAAAACAAAACTGTGCAATAGCTTTGATGTAAAATTATTGAATAATTGGAGGGGACGTAGTAAGCCTTCCCGAAGAGCGAAACCTATGCTCGGGACCTCTCCGTGAGTAGCGGCGCTGCCGTGAGACAAATTACTACACCACATTTAAATTAAGAGCCATTTATTAGTTGTTATTTTAAAATGTGAATCTTTCTCCTTTTTGGGTTTGGCTTATACGACTTTATTACGACTAAAGTGACTGCTGTCTGACCTTACAATCCCCAAAGGAAAGTCAGTGTCAGGAACTACTCTGTTATATTAGATGATATAAAATATAAATGAACTTTTACATGTTGAAGAATTTTCTGCCTAGTAGTGAACAGAGTGTGTAGTTTTGCTTTTCTAATGTTTTAGCCTTAGTTGCACGATCTTACTTTGACCGTGACAAAGCTGGTCAACGTACCGGTCACGTATAAAACGTCATAGCCTTGGTTGTAACTATAACCAGCCACGCTCAAATGTCAAATTCTGTCAAAAACAGAGCTACAAAAATCATGGAAAACAAAAATAAGTGGAAGCGGCATGTAGTCGGTGCACGCGTGTCATTGGTTGACGTATTTATGCTACGAAGGATAAATTCGATAATATGAACGTTTTTGATAAGAATACGTCTAAACTTTTTCGTAAATATTCAAGCTTTTTCAATTCAAAATATGAAATGCCATAAATACTTTTTTCACTACGACAGCTCAAACAAGTAAGTTTTACTGCATAACAACAGTGTGCAAAATACGATTTTGCCCACTGCGTGAGACAAAGTAACTTTTTAATATATATTTTTTATTTTTTCTATAAACAGTGCCAACCATAGATTTTAAAAAGAATTGTTCCGCGATGAACTTTCCAACTACATAATCTGCACTCTATTCCTTGGCCGTCCTTTAGAAAGTTCTTTAAAATATGAAGGTCCAATTTCGAAATTCTAAATTTGAAAGGTATTTGTAAAACGAATAACCATGTTTTTTATTTAAATTATTTAATATTTTAATGTATTATAACATAACATAAACTCACGCCTATATCCCGGAAAGGGTAGGCAAAAAAAAACAATTATTTACTAGTAGAGCACAGTATTATTAACGGTTATGTGTGTGAGTTTGGCGACATCGGTTCCGCTACTGCAGCTATCGCGTCGCAGTTCTACTAGTTTTTCTGTTCTGTGTACTAACCATAGAGTTAACCAAACCATTTCTATCAAACTGTTAAATTTGACGGTGACCGTGACTTTGACGATGACCATGACAGATAGTTCGTGCAACTAAGCCTTAGTGAGTTTTTGTGTGTCTTTAGCTAGTGTGAACTGGTAAATCTTGGTTTAATCATATCATGTCTGCAAACGCAAAAACAGGTCTTGAAGATAATACATTCATTTGTAGGTACTTCTTAGAAAACTACCGTGCACATTGCCAGGCATGCACAAGCACAGTACCTATGCTTAAATTCCTATCAATGCCTCATTTCTTAAACCATTGACTACATTATACGTTCACAATGTTTAAAACTTCCAGATAAAATACAGGTTTATAAAAACTCACCGCTACTGTAACCTGTCCATTAAGTAATAAATAAATACAACAAAGTAGGAAAATTTTGCCGCGTTAGCATGCTCCACCCACGGCCTTACAATGAACGGCCGGCAACAGTGCCGACAAAAAACGCACCATCACACTCCAATCATTTACGAGATATTGACAACAATAAATGGGGACTTTAAAAAATGCCAGTTATTAATATTTGTTTTCTTTTGTCCCGGACCACGTGTCCCCACACCTGAACTCTGCGAATGACATCGCCGAAAAAAATTGCAAAAAATATCCGACGCTAGGAAAAAGAGCAGAGGCGCAAACAGACAACAGCCAGTTTGAATGATTGCTTCCCTGGAAGAGCGGCAAGTCCATTTTTCACAAGTGCCATTCACCGCTTTCACGTTGCGTACTGTGTATTTTATATATTTTTTATTTATCGGGCCTTCCCCCCACCCCGCGCTCGCCCAAATTGATATTCGTCGAATGCGAATTTACGGCGTCCAATTCCTCACTGTTTTATTCATTTTAGCGATTTCGCGATGGTAAACACACAGGTAGATGTGTTTAATTTCGAAATGAATGTTTATTGGTGCGTTTCCGTTTCGTTTTCAATGATGTAGTATTCGTGCGTCGGCCGCGAATGTTGATGTTTGTACAATGGACGTTACATTTCACGTGTATGTTTTTTGTAGTTTTTTAATTACGAATTTAACTGATACTGCAAGCTTCGCGGTAAAGTTAATGATGAGTTGCTTTGTTAAGAGTTAACTGTTGTTTCTGTTGTGAAATGACATTTTTGTCATATGTAACTAAAAAGTAGGATGGTTCTGTTAAAAAATTCATGTTAAAAGACAACAGTTCCTCCTGCAAGGACCTACTGCACCTATAAGGACATACTCCCAAGACAATGTAGCTTATGTGTGAACTTTCCATCGAGTCATCATCCAAACTTTACCTTATTAATAGCTGTAAGATTTTACTAAAAACACAAATGAACAATATTAAATACTTACTCTTTCTCTAAACAAAGTAGTTACATAAATCCAAATTCCAAAGAACTCAATCGTAGAACAATCATAAAATCATTTACAATCAACTCAAAGAATTGAGGGTCTCACTTTCGAACCGAAGGGGTGTAACGGAACCTCCGCTTATAGACGGCACGTAGTCATAAAGTACCCTCTGTGCTGAACAGTTCATAATCGATTTGGCGTCGCTGCCGTATCCCAGTGATCCTCCCGTTGTCTAATGACATAAAAAATATGTCCCCGCCTTGTAATGCTGGCCGAGGCTAATGTCAAGAGTATGGAGACAACAGAGGGTGCAATTCTTTGAAAGTTAGATAAGTTTAGTAATAGTCCACTGAATGAAAATCTCACTTAGAAATAGAAAGTTTGCAAAAATGAGACAGGTAAAGATCGACTTAATTTATTACAAACACAGGTGAAAAATCAATGTGTTGTTTATTTACTTAGAAGTTGGTTACATTACAGTAAGTACATTACTTTAACATAGGCCAATAGATATTTTATTTCAAAGCTACAGTTAAATTAAGAAGTATTTTGACACCAAAATACTTCAGTGTCAAAATAATTTGACACTGTAAAATACAAGGAAGTAAGTATAATTGTGTCGTGACTATCATGTAATTCACAAATTATTTCACCATCACTACTTTAGCAACAGAAAGATTTTTTATATATTTTAAAAACCACATTCTTCTCCTTTACAAGTGTTAGCTAGAAACCATGGTAAAAACAGTCAAATTAATAGACTCTCTGATATGCTTCATCTGTGGTCCTCGGCCACATACAAGCCAGGGGTCGCGAAAGCACGTCGTCATCGCATGGCAATTTGAATGCGGTCGCTTAGCCGGATGACGGGCGGCTATGACTGATGAGCAAGGGTGAAGATCCGATCGTGTCTGTCACCATCCTTGTATTTTGCATGTCGCATTAATGTGGACACGGGTTAGCAGGTGCTTATTGAATTATAACTCGATACTATATATTAGGGAACTGTAGATAATATGGGAAATTGTTTATTGTCGTTGGTGTGTTGGTATGATAAGTATATAACGTTGATGAATATTTATTATTTAAGTAGACGTTGGCAACACCAATGACCATATTTATATATTCTATAAACGAATAGTTGTTGCTAGTGGTGCAAAAGCATGATGTATTGCCGTTTTTGCAAGTGGCATTTCGTCATGCTTTTTCAAGCACTAACAAGCAAAATTAACTCTCTTTTATGAGACTTTCAGCTTAACATCAGGCGAGGTGAAGTCAAATTGACGTGCCATAAATACAAAAATAAAAACCTAGAATAAACATTTAGCCTAAAGGTAAAATCTCGCCAATGTACCCAAGAAATCTAGTTGAAGTATTATTACTACTATATACTATTGAAGTATTACTTATATATTTGACATTGAGATGACCAGTGGCTGTCCTAATAGTATGCGACTACGCCTTAATCGCGCAAGTGAAGTTCGCGTGAATCAATTTCGAATTATAGTCGCGAGAATATTAATCACTACACGTATTAGAAATTCATATGTTTGTACGAACAGGAATCGTGCGCTCCCCATAACCAGTACAGTCTATAGCATACATTGTAATAAAGCAATTAATTAATGTTTAACGGGTGATAAAACTCCTGAGGAGATTTTTCAATTAAAGACGATTAATGCGGCATCATGCAGCATCGAGCTGCAGCAATAGTGTTTCAATGATGGCGGGTAATCAATGACGTCACATAAATATTGGGTGCGACGCTTTGTGATGCTAACCGCGTCCGTGTATGCTAATGTACTTCCGACCTTACCGCGTCTTGGGCGGGCCATGGAGCGGACTTTTCTTTTGTTCTTCTTGCTTACTTGGATTGTTATTGTTAGTTATGTTGTTGTGGATATACGATTCGAATTTCAATCTATTGAGTTTATTAGACTGTCTCCTTGACACGTTCTAGTTTTCTTGAGCAAATACTCATCACTAGTACGGACTTTAGAATCGTGCCCGGTTAAATGCAAAAACTCGTTCTCCAATATATGAAATTAAGATAGCTTATAATACCCCTACGGGGAAAATGTTAAAGTACGTAGGTATTTAGATAGACAGATAACTCGTTATTGTACACAATAAGATAAAAAGTTACACTAAGGATATAAAAAATAGCGGATGTTACTATGGACGGCCTTACCGCCAACGGCGATCTCTTCCTCCAGGCAAAACAAAAAAGATATATAGATGTTACTTTATTTTGCTTATACCTACTGTCCAGGTATTTGTATAATATGGAAGATTAGATTGTTAACATCTAACCATATCAAGACCAGCTTACGCACGATAAATAAGAATGCGGTTTTGGTTTTTTTATCTCTAGACCAGGTTTTATTATTAGTGGAATAGGTCCAAACTTGCATTGTGCAATAGGTACCAACACAAACTCGTCAAATTGAATTTAGATTTACCCCTAATTTGCTGCCAACCTCAAGGTACAAAACCAGATTGGTCCCAGCCAAAATACGTGGAGTAGTGAGTAAATCACGGAGCATGCCGTTGAATCGGCAATGAGTCGTGTCGTCGACAATCGGCCAGTCGGTTTGCGGCAACGGCAATTCGCATTCATTCACGGACCATTGCCGCCGTCGGCTGTTGATCCGGCAACGCCTGTTTAATGTATTCGCTACGTTATTTCAATGTAAAACAAGCCAGAGGACCGCTTGATTCAGCGACAGGGATAAGATCTGATGTTTATGAACGAAGTAAATCTGTAAAGTGAATAATAACGAGATACAATTTTGTTTTGATTTGTTATCCTGACTTTTCACCGATGTCGAACGACTGCCGCTGGAGCAAACGAGTCCTTGAATGGAAACCGCGAGAAAGCAAATGGAAAGTAGGAGGGAGCAGTGGCGCACATTGGGAGAGGCCTTTGCGTAGTAATGGTCTGTAATAGACTAATAGTTGATTGATTGTTAACCTGAACTCTGTTATAAAAGAGTATTTTACTTTATTTAAATCAAACCAACTCCTATTTCATTGTAAGGGGGCGCACATACACGCTATGCCCAAATAAACAAAGTTGTCGAACTCTTCATTACTACAACAACCCGCAACTATCCAATGTCAACTTAGACCGGCAGCCCAACGTTCTCTACAAGGTACGAAGGGTTTTTACTGTGTTACAAACGACCGTTTGTTTGATGAATGACTATTCATTCTAGTAAAGACATGATAGTATTACTGAACCTTGGAACATGTTGATCTACTAGCATTTCTTATCTATTTACAGTTATTACCTCAATTTGTTGATCGCGAAATTTATGATCGCAATGTAACAACCATTACGCTCACGTTATTATCTAACTAAATATTAACGTGCAAAATTTCGCCAAGGAAATAAATTAAAAACGCAACAACAAGCTTGTAACGAGCGGCGAACAAAGCCTTCTAATAAATCAAGTCGGGCAGGTGAGGCGAGTGGTGTTTGTGCATTAAGAAAGCCCGGTTTCCCGGCGGCCTTTCTTGGCCCTTTCTTCGTTTTAAAAAGCAGTCGACGCCCAATATTTTCGCGTAGTCATCGACAACACATAAATATTGGAAATGGGGCGCCCCTTTCTTGTCTCGCTAGTATAATTAATGCCGTAGCTTCTTATGTCGCGACTGTTTTGTTGCCAAAAATTATCGCCGTCGTTCAACGTTGCGAAATTGGCTCGCGAACGGGTTGCTGGAATTTGTTATTAATAATATGGTTTTGGATTATTATTATTAAACTGTTTGGTGGCCTTTTGTATCAAATTATCTTATTTTCCCCTTCTTTTCTACGGCCATGGGTGACCTCGAATGCATATTTGCTATCTTACTGGTAAAATAAACGGCGTCTTTCAAATAGTACCGTGCTTAAAAAAATACACTGATTCATTTTTCTACTCATCCTTTTAATGCTGTTTTATCGACTGCCTTCAGACCTCCCCAACCTTGAGAAGGAAACGAGCGCGAGAGCCTCTTCCTTCAATCACAGTTGTATCACCTTTAAGTGAGATTGATTGAGAGAAGTAATTTATACAATATTTTGTTAAAATAACTGTATTTGTAAAATAACTTGTATAATTTTTATGATTAAGACGGAGTAAGTTTAACCGTTAGAATAAAATATATTATTACAAAACAGATAACAAATTTTGCTCTTTGTGCAAACCATTCTGAAACTTGACTCTGGCCGGCTATGCAACTCGCATTATGATAACTTTGACGTCAAACTTATAGCAAACTGCGAGCTGGTCCGACGTGGAACCAGCATTTAAATAGTTGGTAGATAGGGCAGTTACTTTATGCAATTATATTATCTCTGTGGCGTGGCGGTAGAGAACGCGACTGCTATGCAAGAGGCGCGGGTTCGATCCCCGCTCAGTGCAAATATTAGTGCGCATGAAAATTAGTATTTGCATTGGTCTGGGTGTTTTTTTATACAATACGTATGTATTTACAAAAATATAAAAATCTGAGTATATTTATTCACATTTTAGAATTCATACCATAAGTTTGTTAAGCTATGCCTATTAGGGGAATTGGGCTGTGTGTCGACTCTTCTAGAATATTTATTATTATGTGTAGATGTTATGACTGGTGCATGTATTATAATATATAAGTATATGCATGTTGTTTTCGTGTACCAGAATATTACTATGGCGGTTTTTTACACAATTATATTACAGTTATTAGTTTTCTTTTCCCATTAACATGATAACTATTTAAATATCGAAATAATTTGAAAAGATATGACGTACTAAAATGGTGTAGGCAGGGGTGTAGATATTGACACCCAAATGTTGTTAAGTCAGTTTTTAGATCTTGTGACATAGGTAACGGTTCTACAATAGAGGCAAAACTATTGCTGACAGTCAGTGTTCATAATTCTTTCTATATTTGAGTTCTACTTTTCATATTCAATCTAGCCCAATTAACTTTTTCAGGACATAGGAAAGGTTTCGTCTATATTGCGTTAGTCCCGGTTGCATCAGAGGTCTTCTTCACCTCCTCCACCTTCTGAGACCTCCGGGGTTTGCTTCGTACAAAAAAATTGAAAAAATTTGTTATCTGACAAAGTTAGCTGTGGCTCGAAGGAATTCTAATTTTCATTCGTTTCTAGTTCATCTCTAGAAGTTCATTGACCTCCAATCATAACAAATTACTAAATATTTCATATTAAATTCGCAATATATGTACGTACGTAGCTACGTACTATATATAGAATGGACTCGTATATTTCACCCTTGTCATTATTTATCTGCACAATACAAATGACGAATTAGACGAAGTGGAACAACCGTAAAGCGAAAAACAAGAGGCTGAAAATTTCCTCTTGTTGGAGGCAAAAAAAAATTAGCTTATCTCACACACGCAATTTGCGTCGGCAATTTTCGGCGTTTCCTCTCATTACCCCGCCGTGATATATTTGCGTGTTTATTACTGCAATTACTTAGAGTAAATCTCACGTCCTTCCTCCCCCTCGCGTACCCCCTGCCCCGGGAGGGTCGCGCCCTCTGCCGCCATTTTACCCTCCTTCCGGCCGGCCCTGCCCTTAAGTCTTATGTACCTCGTAAGTTTCTTCGCGGACTTGGTAACCGGATTCAAATTCGGGGCGAATTTAGTAGCAATTAATTATAGAGCAAGGAAACATTCTCAGTAATACTGAGCTCGTGATTTTGTAATTAATATTATTGTGAATAATTTTATGATTTACTACTTACAGGGTGGCCATTTGTTGGCTGTAGTTGTGTCGTCTTCGTAGTCGAGTGTAATTATGTGTTGTATAGAAACTGTAAGACCATGTGTTGTAACAGTTCGCTATTCGAATGGGTTTAAATTTAGAACAAAAGCGTTCACAAAGCAAGTAATCGTCTGTTAAAAAGTAATCTAAAATATTTGACAGGTTGTATATATTTTATACTTATTTGTTAGGTATTTAACTTGAACTATTAAGATTGTTATTAAAATAATATTATGTAATTACGCGAGGTTACTATGATGCCATAAAACACAAATTCCCTTTAAATACTCTTTTAATCAAATGAACTAGTAAATTGCAAGCAATAGCAAGTAGTTCAATGCTAGTAATATCAGCGGACCTCGGATTCTTCGCTTCGAATGCGACCGGGACTAACGCTGGGATGATGATGATCATGATGATGAACTAGTAAATTGATTTTATTTGAAACAATATTAGGAACCGAAATAATATATAATACCTACTAATATTTCTTCTAACCCCTCCAGCTAAGCTCAGTGGCTTGTGTTAGGAGTGGTTTCTCATCGCTAATGAAATGGCCACGATGCGATCCAGAGACTTTTCAATCGTCAGGCCGACTTCTTAACTACAAAGCTACCTACGCTTCAAGTTGGTTGCAGTTTGGATTTTCCTAGTTTCGTTAGTTTACTTTTTGAAATATACAGTAGTATTAGCTTAATAGGGGATGAACCTGTTACCGTTTTTCGACCAACTTTCCAGATATAATATGTTACTGAAGTATTCTTATAAAAAATGTAAATGTTACTTATATTAATTGACCTTATAATAGAGTAAGGTCTTTCGATCACATTCAAAATTAAGAAAGCGTAAAACTAAATAAATAGAATCTTTAGAAGAATTCAAAATAAATTACAATACAGACAAATGCCAAGGGACGAATGAAGCATTGTTTATGTATTAATTAGTTATTAATTAGATAAAAAATGATAAAAATTAAATATATACTCATAATTTCTTATATTTTCTTATTCAACTAATTTCTTAAGTATATCAAATCTTATTTATTACATAGATTAGCTATTAAGCTAATATTTGAAATAAAATATTTAATTTTAAAAAGTTTCTGTTACTATTTATATCATATAAATAGTAACAGAAACTTTTTGTTCAGAAACTGTTATTTCATTATTTGAACAGAGTTAGTCACTAATACTAACATTAGTGACTAACATTTCTGTTCAGCACCATTGGTTACGAGGAGACGATAGTTTTATTTCCATGGTTAATATTCATATAAACTTCTCACAACATCATGTAAAATAATATGTTAAAATATGAAAAAAAACTATCAAAATCTATAGGAAATGTAAGAAATATACATACATACATACATGCATTTTCATATTATATGCTCCACCCTATGTCTATCTGGGGTAGACAGAGGTGAATTAACACCCACATTTCACCAAATATTATATTCCGTAATAAAAGGTGAGTATACTACCGAGGCTAAGTCTTCGCTGTGTATGCTGTAAATATAATATATATTAATTGCTTTAATATAACATAACATAATACGACATAAACTCACGCCTTTATCCCCGAAGGGGTGGGCAGAGGTGCTAGTACCCACATTTCGCCAGTTTATCTTTAGGTCCCAATGTAATAGGTGCCATTAACCGGGCACTTATAAACCTGCAATAAATACACACATAACTTTGAAAAGCATCGTAAGTCATTGTTGTGTGTCATGGTAAACCTGGGATTGAACTCGAAACATCGTCTCAGCAGTCCATTACCCATACCACTAGGCTACCGCGATCTTTTTGCTCTTGCAATATTTCATTACCATATGTAAAAAAATATAAGAATTAAAATTTTAGCAATGAATTTTGAGTGAATATCGCGGGTAGCAGTGCAATATTAAATTGGCACATAGCGCTATATAAGGCAGTACTAGTACCTACCCTCGGCAGTCGTCGACTGCTGTAATTAATTAACGAGCTTAGTTTAAAAGCAGGGCCGTAAGACTTGGCTCGGGTGGGGCTCGCCTCCTCGCGGGGGTATTCTTGCCAAGAAATGGGGGGATGAAGAAATTCGGGGGAAAGTTTATCATATTTAGGCGCAAAATGGCGAATCCAGCGCTCGGATGCCGTCGAGAGATTAATATCTGGCTTTAACTCTTCGCGATGAATTTTGTTGTGAATAATGCCGATGTAACTTGATTGTTTTAATGGGGAATGTGTTGTTTTTCTTCCTCTGGTTCAGTAATACTACTGAGTAGTACAACTGGTAGTACAAATGATACATATTGGTATCTCTAGTACTACTAAAAATACAAAGGATTTTCTTGTTTTATTTGGTTGAATATTCTAACTCGAATAGACATTTAATTATCATAATAGTCACTTCATAGTATAACACAAGGTCGCTTTCTCTGTCCTTATATCTCTATGTATGCTTAAAACATTAAACTACGCAACGAATTTAGATGTGGTATTAGATAGAGTGATTGAAGAGAAAGGTTTATATGTATATAACATCATGCTACAACCAACTGGTGCGGAGCAGAAGTGAAAAATGTTGCAAAAACGGGGTGACGCAGACGAAGTTGCGCGGGTCAGTAGTAGTACTTCATGAAAAAAAGATCGATTGTTTTTATGATGTCAAAAACTAAACGCTAATAATGCTGGTATAATGTAATTCATTGTTTACGGGTGGTAGTTATCAGTGCTAGGCTTTGATTCCCGTAACAAGTGATTTTCTGCAGGGAATTTTTTTAATACAATATAAGAGTATTAAAAATGATGACAAAATTATGTCGTACCTGGATAGTGTTATTTAAAGGTATATCAGAAAATATCTTGATATTTCCGTGATCTTGAGTGTTGATAAGCAAGCAAGATATTTATTTATTTATTTATTTAATAGTTTTATCCACAACAAATGCATTACAAATCAAAATATAAAACATATTTAGCAAGTAATTTGGCTGATACATTTGCCAATTATGGATAACCAGCATGCGTAATATTATAACATAAAAGAAATAACTAGAAAAAAGTAACATTTCATACAGACTGAGTTTAGCAATAAGCAAAATGTGTTACACCACCACTATTTATTATTTATAAAATAGAAATGAAAATTAAAAATAAATAGGTACAAATAACAATGAATGAATCGCGATACAACTCAATAAAAGTAGTTGTATTGCAGTAATTAAACGTTATCGATACCGTTTCTATACACATAATGCTCCACCCTCAACGATACTTATGTAACGTGGTTCACGGGCGAAGTAAGTAAACGTTTACTTGAGCGTTTACATGTGTTACAACGCCTCGTAAGTATTCGTGAGACACGGAGTACTCGTATAGGGGGTAACTTTAGCTTATAAGATGCGCTAAACCCCGCGTCTTTTCACGATATTTTGAAAATATATTTCGACTGACTGTCGGCCTGTGGCGTGATGTTGGAGTATATGATTCTTACATCAAGAGTTGTGGGTTCGATTTCCACTTAGTACCATTACAAAATATGCTATATGATACGTGAATGTTTTTTAGGTTTGAGTGTTTCTATGTTTAATAAGTAATACATACTGTTGGGGGATTATAAACCTCAGCGTATTTTGCTCTATGACATTTGACATACCTATGGACGATTTTTAATTCGGGACGGGTCTGATTTGCAGTGTGTTGTCAATGAATACGTATAATAATCTCAACTCAAATTTCTTAATCCTGAAACGAGCAATAAGTGCATAAATATACTGAAATAAAAATGTGTAATTTCATACATTCAAAATGAATTATTAACAAAACGAGAACACAGCGATTTTGTCATGAGTCTACGTCGTAGCGCTACGAGGCTACGTCGTCGTAGCAACGCCAGCGGGCGTCTACGTTTAAAATATGAAATTTCTAGAGGAATTACAAGGCAGCTGCCCCCGGGCACGAAACCGCGCCTATCCCGCGTTATTTTATTTTGCGCTCTCTTGAACGTAAATCGCGTTAGTATATATTTTTTTAAAACGGTTTACGAGTTCTACGGTTTTGTTTTATTTGAGTTCAGGGCGAATGAATGTGTTGGTCTTTTATTTATTAATCATACTGTACATACATGGGTTAGCCGTGAATACAATACATGTGGTTGACTTACTAGGGTGATTTTTTATGAGGAAAAATTATAATTTTCTTTTTTATTGCATGTAGTATAATTAAAAACTTAACCCATAACCTAATTGTAAACGTTAATTGAATAAACATAACATGTGAAAGTTTGCATAGGAGTCTCTCAAGTCTTGTCGCTTGTGAAGGGAGCGGCAAAATAGGGAAATGAGACAAAGAAATGGAAAGGAAAGATAAGGTTTCCGGCACTCCGTACTTACACAAAAAATATGAAATATAGCATTCTTCTACGAAGTTCAGTCTCAAAGAAATTACATAAAATAGACTCTTTGTACCAATATCGGTATATTTAAAGTTTATAATTAGAAATCGGGATGCGCTCTCCTTCGCTGTGTTTTTTTACTAGATTGCAAATAAGCTAATTATCAGATATTTAATGATTCTGTTATTACAATGAACTAGTCCAAAGTGTCGCTTGATAGAAAATAACTACATATTTTGGATGACCATTGTAACCCATTCACCCTTGGATCCCTATTCACCCCGTTTGACGTTAGATGTTAACAGGTACCAGTGTGTCTTAACATGTAGGGTATGTTGTGTAACATAAATATAACACCAAGGAAATATGGCATAATTCGACATTAAATCAATCAATTTAACTAAAAACCAGTTATGCCAAAAAGCTTATTATAAAATCCAGGATTATTTGGATGATACACATTCCTGGAAATGAGCTGTTCACTAACTTGCTACTCGAGTAAATTTCTGTATCTAGACTAAGTAAATGTTTGTAAATAGACCAAAAAAAAGAAAAGCCCGCTGAGTTTCTTGCCAGTCTTCACATTTTTGAATTTGAATTTGACTTTAAAAATAGACAATTGATTAATTATAAATGGTCGGAATCGAAAAATGTTAATTAAGAAATATGTTGACGGTCTAAACCGTGACACCCTATCGTTACGTACAAAACACAAATTGTTTACTACTACAAATAATAATACTAGCTGTTGCCATGTGAACAAAAGGGCACTGACCAGAACCTGACAATATTTGTTAACCTTGAAGTCCCTTTCAATTGTAACGTTGCCTCACAAACTTGAAGTTCAAAGGGATTCTGTACTGTACATATTATGTATTATCCGTTTATTGACTCACGCATGAAACCCTACGAGTGTTTTAAGCTCGGAAAATTTCTCAAAACTTTCTCAAAATTATTCATGAGAAACACGTCTTTGCTTTTTCACTCATCTAAGTCGAAATTATGATTTGAATATTAATCAACTGTGGAACTGGGGACTTAATGACACGTCATACAAGTTTTAATGAAACGGCCTTTCGTCTGCGAAGTTCTTCGCAGGAAATTTAGGACTTATTTTCGAAATGGATTTCATGTCAACGCTGTTTGTTGAAGGGTTAATCTTGTTACAATTATATAGGTATGTTTATATGTATATCAAGAAGTATTTGTGTTGGGGAAAGTTTTCTCCTTATTTGTTAATCAGTTACTGTTTGCCTTACATAAGGATTTTGGAAGGGGATTTTTGCTTTAACTGAGAGAATGTTATTTGTTGTTTATGGCATGATTGTTGTATATACACATATATAAGCTGCATAAATACTTGCTTCGTAGCACATTAAATTAAACCATGTAAAGTTGTGTGATATACTTATGGA
The DNA here is from genome assembly GCA_963691645.1 of Pelosia muscerda. Taxonomy (NCBI): domain Eukaryota; kingdom Metazoa; phylum Arthropoda; class Insecta; order Lepidoptera; family Erebidae; genus Pelosia; species Pelosia muscerda. Next base: position 5,888,737 of record OY829100.1, read on the forward strand.
CTCAATAATCAAAGTATGAAACTAAGAAACAATGAATAACTTATTTTTTTTACATTCATAAGTAATATAGGGTATGCACAGAACCATGTAGGTATTTTTTCTTAAAATTTTCATTATGTTAAGTGGTTGAAATTAATTTATAAATTAGTTTTCGGTTAAGTAGAAGACTAGGTATCCTACCTTCTTTTTTATATTTAGGTCGTTAAATTGACTATACCTCGCCTGATTGTAAGCAGGGTTCTTCTTAAATTAAGGAACTCAACTTTTTCAAATTCCATTGGTTACATACAGGTTTGGTGAATATATGGACGTATAAGACGTTTTCAGTTTAATTTAGCAACAATTTAGTCATTTAATTTGGTAAAAATGCAAGAAAAAGAAAAATGCAATGACGTTAAGAAAGCATTAAGTTTCTGTAAGATTTCTAATATCGCGTGTTACTTCCGTTGCGTGTCGGACGCACGCCGTTCGGGTCCCGGACGGGCGCCGGACGGGAGCCGGACGCGAGCGCAGGAAACCTATTACGCCCAAATGAATTCCCCACCGTTTCCGGGCCACGACAAATCCGCCCGCCGCGCCTGTTCGCCCACACCTAAGGGCCTTGCTTACTGCCAGGGCTGTAATCTTCTATTTTCAAGCCTTTTTAATCTATTTATCTTGCTTATAATGTAAGTACATATGCGTATGTGTATTCTAAAAGTCAATCAACTATTTCTTGCGATAATTTTTTTTTAAAACGAACTTTCTCAAAATAACAGCCATGGTGCAATAGTAGTAGCGAGTGTGGCCTTCAGTCAAGGAAGTCTAAGGTTTATTTCTTCAGTTGTATTATTGTTTTCTTAATTCTGTTACAAAATTCTTAGTAGCAGTATGCTCCTACTCTGGCAAAAGTGCCCGGTGCCATCAGAAATTGATTTTTTTTCCATGCTACACGGTGAACAAAGAATTAATATAATAACTGTACAGTTATAAAGAAGGTAAAAGGTATAAAACGATTATGCATCGAATATTTAGTAAATATTTGGCATACAGTTTTTACAACGATGGTTAATTTAAATTTTTATTATATATCAAATAAGAGTAAAACAAATAAAAGTTATGACTTTACAATAAAATCAGGCTGTACAAATTTTAACCTGTTTTACATACTTATTAAGGATGTATTTTATTTTCACGAACACCATGACAATATTAAGAAAAAATGCTGGTGATTTTCTTATTAGGTACGTCCGTAGGTATAAAGTAATTCAAGCATCCTTACAAATTGATCATTCCAAAGAAAGAAGAAAAGAAAAAAGAAATTTTACAAAATTTATAGATTTGACAGACCGTGACAGCCCTGGAGAAATCGCCTTCGGACTTGACGAAGCGGAATTTTAATGAAATTTCTAGAAATCATCTTTTGTCATCTGCAGTGTTGTGCATTAGTGTGAAGTACAAATATTACAAATCAGTGTACGAAGCAGACTATACACATCCTATTGCCGGTGTAATGTAATCGAGGGTAATGAATAAATATTGATTCATCAAATATACACAGCCTGCATTTATGCATTTCGTGAAGCACAAGTTGCAGTAAAAATGTAATATTAGTAATAGTACAAGCTAGGGAACATCCTAGAGGGGAAGCCTGCACCAGATTCTCATTTGCTAATCAGTAAGTGCAGTGGCTAACAAGTGATGTTGACTCGGTGTCCGAAGACATTGGTAGTCCATACATAATTACAGATTTAATACAATTTTCAAAGACTTAAAATACAATAACCCCTTAGGAACCCTTAGAGTTGGAAGTCAAAATTGGTACCTAATCATTGCAATAAAAGTCAAAACAAACCAATTAAAGGTGGCGTTAGAAGTAGAGTCAAAAATATATCCTACTAGCTGTTGCCAGCGGCTCCGCCCGCGTGGACTTCTGATCCCGTTTCCGCTGCTCTATTCCGAGCATTTAGGGGTATGAAAAATAGATGTTAGCCGATTCTCATAGATACCGGATAAGCACAAAAAAATTCATCAAAATCGGTCAAGCCGTTTCGGAGGAGTATGGCAACGAAAACTGTCACACGAGAATTTTATATATTAGATATAAGATTGATAAAACGTTCAAATTAATCACATCATAATTTTTTCGCTTCCATCAATACCGAAATAAGTCAACCGGTTGTCCATTAAACCGAAAATAAGGCCAAGTCCACACTCACCTAATATCCACAAATCAAAATCCGTGTATCGGGTCATGATTTATCCACATCTGTTGCTAAAATATGTTCCAATAAAGCACCTATCACTGATTCGTTTTATTTTTAATTGATTTACTGTTGGAGTTTACGTTAAATGGGATGCCGTAGCTATGACAACCGAGGGGTGGCTCAGACAGTATGATATTGATATTTTAAATAGGTGCGTCATATTTCTAAAAGAGAAGCTATTTGAGGGGATTGTCTATATGAAAGATATGCTTATGAAGTGAGGTATGAAAGACATTTTATAAGTATTCTTAGAATTCATTCTTTGTATAATACTTTACGTTCTTTTTATTCATTCTCAATATGCTTAGCATTGAGTTAATTAGTGGAATACAGAAAATACCATATCAGAACCATAACAGAGGAGAAGTCATATAAAATAAGAAGGGAGTATATCTTCATCATCATTATTTCAGTCATAGGATGTCCATTCCCCCCCCCCGCCCGGCGACTTGTAGCGAGCAGACGTGCTAATGGTTGTTTCTTCGATAATAAATTCAAAAAGTGTGGTAGAAGTGTCCTCATGGTGGAGATAAATGTTTAAACGAGAAATATAGTGCCAGAGTGAAGAGATAGTATAAAAATTACAGTGAAAGATATTCTAATTTTTTAAATAAAAGTTTTTGAATGTTAAAACTGTGCGGTGGAACATAAAATTTGTGTTAAAAGTGAACTGTGGACTCATTAGTGACAACAAAAGAGCTCAGTCGCATAAACTACATAACCGGTTAATGTACTTCGAGCCAAGTTGCAAGACAACGCAAATTTCAACTTCTAACGCAAAGCTCTCACAGCTTCGTGCGTAACACTGCCGCGCCGTTATCGGCAGCGCACGGAAAGTCCTGAGTTCAAACCCTACTCAAAGTTTTTTGAGATCCTCACTTAACTGTACTTTTTGCACATTAATTACAATTTTTGTCACATTTTGGAACATAATTTTGATTAATCAGAATTTCACTGGCAACATGCCCCGATGTCGACGAACACCACCCTCTACACCCAGTACTGCTCACACCGATAAAGAAAAGTCACGCTCAAGCCCAGATATATCGAGCGCTCAACAACAATCGGAATCTGATTTACTGAGTACTTTGTCAAGAAACAAATCTGGTAAGCGTTTAAAACCAGACTCTCCGGAATCCGAGTCGCAAACATTTGAGGATAAAATAATGAAGATACTCACGACCTGGAAAACCGAGCAAAACGCAACTCTCAAGAATTGGAAAAATGAACAAGATACAATGTTGAAGTCCCTAAAATCTGATAGCTCAGAGTCAAAGCAGCAATACAAAGAAATAAAGAAAATTACCAATGACATCGAAAACTCCTTAGACTTTATGAATAAAGAGTATGAAAACATGCGAACATTAATACAAAAACTGGAAAATGAACGACTTCAGCAACGTGGATACATTCTGGAGCTGGAAAAAAAAGTTGAAGACCTACAGCGATCACATCGATCCTCAACAATTGAAATGAGAAACGTACCACGCAAGGACAACGAAAGTACCTCTGACTTAACATCAATTATAGTGAATACCTGCAGCACTATTCAAGCAGAAATAAGTGTGTCAGACCTAAGAGATGTCTACCGCTTACCAGGGAAAACTGAAACGAATAGACCTATTGTTGTTGAGTTTCTAACAGTTTCAAAAAAACTTAAAGTCTTGGCAGCCACTCGCGCTTTTAATCGAAGCCGTGAACTTTCAGAAAAGCTGAACACTGAGCACATTGGGATGCCGGGACAACCAACACCAATATACATAACAGAACACCTTCCTGCTAGTATGAAGAAGCTGTATCATGAGACACGAAGTTTTGCTAAAAGTAATAATTATAGGTTTTGTTGGTATCAGAATGGAAAAATTTTTCTTCGCGAAAAAGAAGGTGAAAAATATATTAACATACGTTCCATCTCAGATTTTCCATCAGTTCAAACTATTGTATAATACTAAACGGACCTCTATTATTGATGTTAATATTAATCATAGTAAACTGCTATATTGTTCTATTTTAAATATCACAATAGTAATCACATTTGTCATGGAAGAACATTCTATAGTGCAAATAGAAATTGGCTATAGATACACAAATTATAGTACTAAACCAAATAATTCTCTGTTAGAATGTTCATTGAATTATGTTAATGTTGATTTTTTCTACAGATCGTCATGTATAAAAATTGTTATATTACACAGTTGCCCACAACCATACACTATACACAGGCAACATGCTAAAAACATACAAATACACAAAATCACACATATACACAACACGTGCAAGCAACATATTACACAACAAATATCTACATCAGCATATAACGAGCATTACATAACTAAATCATACCAACCTATAACCATATACAGGAGCACACGCAAACTATGTGAGTCATCATCATCATACATCATATCTAATAATATAATATTCAAACACATACACCAATACCCTCATACCACACGAACGCAAAACATACAGACCGCTAGCAACAAAAACCATAAAAACATATATTATTTTTATTTTTTTGACATTGTGGTATTTTTGTGTCAAAGCATCGTAACCAAAGGAGCATTACCCTGTAGCCCGTTAAAAACTAGACCTCTCAATGGCTAATTTAACAAACCAAATTTCAACAAACTTAGACTACATCTCGGCAGCGCAATGCTATAATTGTGACGCTGAAACCTGTAACCTAATACTGGAGAAGGATACGCTGCCATCACTTAAAATCGTAACACAAAATATTCGAAGTGTCTACAAAAACCTAAATGGTCTTCAAGCCCAACTAGCGAGGCTATCGTGTGACATTGACATCATAATCTTGACAGAGTGTTGGATTGAGCTCGATAAACCGATACTTGCTATGGTGGATTATGTAACCTTTTTCTCCAAAAAATGTCTTAACCAAAACGATGGAATAGTTATATATGTAAAGAAACACATACAATGTACAGTTGAAGAACCAGATTCTATAGGCGCCAACTACTTACTTCTAAAAGTCTTACCTAATACCCACATTCTGGCTGTTTATAGATCGCCTTCTTTCCCATCTACCGACGGTTTTTTTCATTCCATTGAGAAAATATTAAGTCCTCTAAAAACGAGCAACGTTATCCTGGCCGGAGACATTAATATCGACATCAAATTAAATAACAACCACAAAGATAGTGCTGCATATTTAAATTTAACAGCTGAACTGGGCCTCTCACCAGGACACACATATCCAACGAGAGAACATAACTGTCTAGATCATATTATGCTGAACACTTCCAAACGGGCTACAATCATGGTTATGGACTCAACAGTAACTGATCACGTCGCCATACTTTTAACTTTAGGGTACACCTCTTATGCGGACAAAAAAGTGAGATACAAGGCGGTAACTGATTACGAAGCAGCCAAGGAACACCTTCAGGCAGTCAATTTCAGTTTTATAAATAAAGACAGTAATGCAGATGAAGCCGCAACACTTTTTGTAGACATCCTACAGACTGCTTTGTCACTACACACAAAAACAATTAAAGTATCTAGACGGAAAAGACTCCTTAAACCTTGGCTCACTCCTGGTCTACTCAGATGCATACGTCACAGAGACAAACTCCACAAACAACTCCTAAAAGATCCAAAAAACGCAATAGCTGAGACAACATATAAAAGGTATCGCAATTACTGCTACTCGCTACTCCGGAAATTAAAAACAAATTACGACCGATCCTTACTGAATTCATCAAAGACAAATAAAGATACATGGAATGCAATTAAGAAATTATTGATCAACCTGAGCTAAAAACACCAGCTGACAAACTACTGTCTGATGATAAAGACAAAGAAAATACAATAGAAGATATTAACAACTACTTTGCTTATGTAGGTAAAAATCTTGCAGACCAAATTAAAAAAACACGAGGTTCACGTCGGCTGACCCCAGATAGAAATGAAACACCCTCTGCCCTTAACTCTATGGTTCTGTTGGCTCCTGACGAAGCCGAGATCGCATCTGCAATAAACAGTCTCAATACTAATAGTGCTACGGGATGGGACTCTATAACTACAAAGTTTCTAAAATTAGCTACAGATGTACTGACTCCTCATCTTACAAAACTGATAGAGATCTGTTTTGAGCAAGGCGTCTTTCCAAGGCCATTTAAAAAGTCGCTCATCACGCCTGTTCACAAAGGTGGGAGTGGGGACGATGTAAGAAACTATAGACCTATCTCTGTTCTGCCGGCACTTTCAAAAGTCCTAGAAAAAGTGATAAACAAACGACTTATGAACTATCTTGACCATAATAAGGTGCTATCAGAAGCACAATTTGGTTTCAGGTCGGGAAAAAGCACCGAAGACGCTGTAAATCAATTAGTTGACTACGTAACTGTTAAAACAGATGCTAAACAGAAATGTCTAGGTGTCTTTCTCGATCTGGCCAAAGCATTTGATACCGTCTGTATTCCCACACTAGTGAATAAGCTAGAACATATAGGAATCCGAGGTACGACTCTTAAACTTTTTAGAGATTTTCTTCATGACCGTACACAAAGGGTAAAGATTGGTGATGTTCTCAGCAGTGAGAAGCCAATCACTTTTGGAGTTCCACAAGGGAGCACTCTAGCACCGAGCCTGTTCCTGATCTACGTTAATGACCTATGTCAGCACTCCTTTGAAAAGGGCAAAATTTTCAGCTATGCTGACGACACTGCACTTGTCTTTCATGGACAGACCTGGGAAGAGGTGCGCCAGACTGCTGAGATAGGACTTCGTACGGTTGCTGACTGGCTCGGTGACAACTTACTAACTCTGAACCTTACTAAGACAACATATCTCCAGTTTACGTTTGCTAAAACAAAACAGCTAAAAATGATGGTAAAAGCTCACTCTTGCAGTGGTACCAATGTAAAGCTGCAGTGCAAGTGCCCTCTAATTAAAAAGTCCTCCACAGTAAGGTATTTAGGAGTAACTCTGGATGAAAACCTTAACTGGCACCCACATATTAAACTCATGGTATCTCGGGTTCGGAAACTGATCTGGGTGTTTAAGAAACTCAGGCACGCAGCTGATTTCAAACTTTTGCGTTCAGTGTATGTGGTGTTAGCACAATCAGTTCTCAGTTATTGCATCACTGCATGGGGGGGTGCATACAAAACTACCATGATCCAGTTAGAAAGGGTACAAAGATCAATCCTAAAGGTCATGACATATAGGAGCTATCGGTACCCCACGAGAAAACTCTACGAGGACTGTGAGGTATTAACAGTGAGACAGCTGTATATTCTACATCTTGCATTGAAACAGCACCAGATTACCCCTGTCAGCAAAAACTACAAACGCACCATCACCAACATCTGCGCACCTATAAGCTGTAGAACAGCATCAGCTGGACGACAACATTACTACATGTCCATATATGTTTATAACAAGCTGAATAAAATTCTTAATATAAATATCCTAACAAGACATGACACCAAGGACAAAATAAAAACATGGTTGCTCTCACTCGACTACACACAAACAGAACAAATTTTACAACCAATATTATAAAAGATAATATGCTTTGGTTTGTATATATTATATAGGTATATACATATCTTAATATAAAAACATGAAACATACACAATCCTATACCCTTTTACACACAGCCACACACACAAACACACACACACACACACACACACACACACACACACACACACACACACACACACAAACACACGCACACACACACACACACACAGTTAGTAAATTTTAAAATCAAACGTATTGCACTCAGTTTCGAGTCTCGATAATTATTACTTATAATTATGATTTGGATTGATCTGGGAGGACACTGGCTCCTGTAATACAAGTTTTAAACTTAGCTCAGGAATCAGGGTTTTAATGTAGATACTAAACAATTGTGACTATGCAAGATTGATCTACATTTTCTTTTTGTACTGTGTAACCTATTCTGATGCAATAAACGTTTTATTATTATTATTATTATTATTGCTGAACATACTCCACCACCGACCTCCAATGCGACCGATTCCAGTCTTTCTGCGTCCAACGGGTACTACGACTATGTCATTAAATATACACTGGGCCATATGCTTATCTACTTTCCTACTAGTAGCAAAAAAAGTAACTTTACAAGGAAAAGTGGCAAAGTGATGTCTTTATCCTTCAGTGTAACGTTTTATTTCTTCCATATTTCTCAAGTCTATTATAAGTTTGAATAAGTAAACATATCTCCCTTAAAATGCCATTATATCTAAGTAAGGCTAATAATATAAAAATTTGAATACGGTTCACGCCAATCAAAGAAGTCAATTGAAGAAATGCAAAATCCGATTTATTGGTACGCCATATTAAAATATCGGAATATTAATAAAACAGGGGTTAATCGGAAAACTTCAAACGCAAGAAACCCATTGAAGGATCGACAGGTGACATAGAAATAAATAGCTAATACTTATAATCCTGTGAGACCGACAGTTTGTAATTTGTTTTCTATCGGAAAATATCAAATGAGTGGATACGGCGCGCGATTGGATCGAACCTTTTCATGCGGGCAAATTGGTTTTCTTTTTTGACCGGCGCGCTGCCTCGGCTGACGGGGTGGTGAATTTTGTTGGGTTCCGTGGGCAACCAACGCTAAAGCGCTCGTGGCAACTTCGAAATTGTTTCTCAAATGTTCGGCCAAGTTGGGTGCTGGTGTAGAGATGTTTAGTTGCAGTTTCTTACTTATTGATAGATATAGTGTATCGACGAATAATATTTAAATCTAACATGTTTGTTTTATTGTCAGCTTGGTGCGCATGAGAGTATCTTAGAGTTCAGGGGTCTTTTCACCACCTCTTAAGAGTATTTAATTTTACTTTATATATTGAGAGTCGGACTGCCAATGTCCGTCAGGATACTTAGAGTACTTGTGTTATATAGTTAAAATGGTCAGTTGCCCAATGATAGCACAAAACCTCTCCAGTGAGCGCCCTTCCTAGCATGGCCCCTGTATTATAAGCCCATTACTCGGTAGATTATTCCCATTACTCTCATGAGGTTCGAATATGGTTCTTCAGTCAGTAAAATTGACATTAACATAAACACTTGTTAAAATATAATGCGGTTTTTCAATACATTACGATTTACAGACTCTGTAAAATATTTCTTGTGAAGAATCTCAAAGTTGGTTTTTGGGAAAAGCTTTTTAGTGGACCTAAAATGCTCCTGGGCAAGTCTATGTTCGAGATCTATGTTACTTTTAGTTTAATTAAACTTAGGCTTATAGATCTTAAGGTGAGCAGGATTTTTTAGAGTCTACTGTACATAGTCGTGATCTATTCTTCAGACTCAGAGCTCATTATACATAATCACTGGACTACTCTAACTGATATACAGGAGGAAATTATTTATGATTATGTTTACATTATTTGAAATGCACGGAACCATTTCACATTGCGCAGGGCGCACATTTTCATTTCATATTTCCTTTTCACACCGCTCCATCGTTTTATGGGTCATGCGACTATGTGCGACTATTTTTAATGGACCTGTGTACAGTTTTCATTTTTGCAAGTGATAAATTGACTACATGCTCGCGATGGATGGTCATCTTTTCATAGTTGAAATGCTCATATTTTCGTTCTTGTTCGTTCGTGTCTTAAATTTTCGTTTCGTGTTTACAGATATTACGTTTTTATTGTCTGTTGGGAATAAGAATTATATCTATATTACTATTGAGATGACTTGGAAATGAAAAATAAATTAGTACTGATTGAATGACAAATCAACGTTATAAGCCAAATTTAGTCAGAGATCATGAACTGATTTGATCCGTTGCGCCTGACTCTGTTTGTGTCTCCGGAAAGCTATAATCAGGCAATTATCAAAAATTGAGTAAATAGTTTTTTTCTAAGCAAACGTGTTTTATCGGAGATGAGATAGCGGTCAAATGGGAGCTTATAAATGATAAAAAATCAGTTAAAAAAAGGAAGGCAGTTGAACAGTGACAAAGTTAGAGGCATACGAATCTTCATATACCTATATTAAATGGAAGCTGCAGTGTTCAGTGATAGATTGGATTTTCAGATCGATGTGTTATGGGGTGCTGGACAATGATTTTCTTACCCTTTTCTAATATCTTAATGCCTTTCCCAATTTTAGTAGTTTTGGCCCACTGTTTTCACGTTGGCCAGACGGGTTGGTACAGGGATTTATTTCAAGTTTTAATCGTATGTACATTTTTTCCATTTGTCGCCTTTTATGACACTCTTCAAATGAGATGAGTTGGTGACATTTTTTCTCTGTCTCTACACTTATCTGCATAATTGTGTTAAATATATATTATCTATAAAAGATAGGGAACCATCAAAATACATCGTTTAAATATAGAATTTATATCATTCTATATGTTCAAATTTTCCCTGCTAATAACAGTGCAGTAGATTCGATGCAATCCGTATGCGCCAGCGCTTCCTTCCGATTTATTAGTTTAGCGAAGTGATTGGACGGCCGAGCCACTCGCACGTTGAGCGTGACTGGAATACAGAGGCTAGTAACTCTGTAGATACGTTTACCACCGGGAGTTTGTACCTTTCTACGTATTGGTAATTCTAGCACATACGGGGTTCATTTAGAGATAGAATGTTTTTCGTGTTCGAATGAAATTGATGTTTTTACATAGCTTTTAAATGTTTAGATAGATATAGATAAAAACGTTTATTTCTTTTTAAATAGTACAGGTTTCGTAAAAAACATATCCTACAAAACCGTGTGACTGGTTGGTCTGTGGGTTACAGTCTCTTTTATATTGTTTATTTATTTATTAACTTAAACCACTATCCTTACAGGTAAACCTAATGCGACAGTGCATACAAATGAAATCTTAAAACTTGTCTTACCAATGAGTCTTACAAACTAGGTGTATAAATCTACTTGCTGAATAAATCTACTTACTAACTACACAATGTATGACTCTTGTAAGTTCGTTACAACTTACAAAAAATACTGTTACAACAAATCAATAATCATTCGCATAAGCCAATAGGTATAGTGTTTTTTTCAAATTTGCTTTGAACTTGTGTCTGTTTGTTTCCACTCTCATGTGCTCAGGTAAGCTATTTAAAAGGTATGGAAGACGTTTTCTTAGACTCCTGTCACCATAATTATTGTATACTCTGGGTACATTGAGTTTACTGGTGGTCATTGAGCGAGTATGAGTAGTGTTGTCGACACATATGACTGTTTTTATATTGTTCTCAATTTTACCTATTATTACAATTAATCACTCAATTTAAACCATATTCCAACTAATATTTACAAGAAAATAATCAATGGGTTTTTAGCCTGTGACTTTGACCTTTCACTTTTCTTTACAAATCAAATAAAAGTTTGTAAAAATGCCATATCCCAACATTACCTTATCAAGATAAGAAAACAATGATATCGCCATCTACAAATCCGAATCGATACCAATCGTAAGACACTTTTGTCCTGCAAATAGATAAGATCTGCACCCTCTTCGTAAGAAGGCGTCCCCACTGCTTTATGCCTCCATTAGACTAGTCGCATCCGGCTTCGCGATTTGTACCTCGTTTGTACGACTGTCTGCAACCAGTCTTCGGTACAAACTCTACCGTGTTATGGCAAATTTATGTCAGGTATTAATTTACGGTAGTTCTCGGGTCTAAGTTTGTGAGTACCGCCTCCGACGTGAAGTTTCGAGACGTTCTTTGCTTGGATTATATATTTATTGGTGCAAGTTGGTTGTGGTGTCGATTGCTTTGTTGCAAACTTAACTATTTTATTAGTTCTCAATTACGTATTTCAAGATATAAATAAATATTTCATTTATCTAATGTTTAGTGGTTAAGGATCATCATCATCATCATTTCCAGCCATAGGAGGTCCACTCCTGAGTTTTAATGTTAGATTTTTTAATAATTAACAGTAAAAAACAGTGGAAATGTAAGTGTAGTGAAGATCATCAGCTGACGGAATATAGAAGTTATAAGTCTCCGTCTATCCCGTTGCAGATAAACGAGTATCTACGGTCGTATATACCTGATAAAGTACTAAATCTATAAGAAACGTTCAAAATTACATGCGAAAATAATGCTTAAAATTTTATCCCATCTCAGACAAGGGATGATTCGCTCCACTAGACAGGGGGTTATTAGCTAAATAAATTTGCTCACCCAATATGCTCCGTAACTAGATTTAATGGCGATGGAATAGATTCACTCATTCATTCAATTATGTGGAATTTTTAGTGCCTCGCGGAGTGGGATAACTTTGTTTTAGGGGTGCGAAAAGAGGGATAGTATTCTCACGTAAATTGATGCTCATTGATTTCATTATTTACATTTGTTGATTTAATAGTTTTTTGTGAGGAGTAAGTTAAAAATGATGTAGCTTGGCCTGTGATAGAATAGTATGGATATGGATGTTATTAAAATATTTTATCTAGACATAAACATTTCAATACAGGATATGCAAAACTGTTGCATGTATTTCCGTCACGGTAGTAAAATAAAATCGGTAGACATATCGTTATTACATTAGTCACTGGCAAAGGTTTTTCTCGTGTTGGGGGTCAAACGGCAGTCGCTGCCATAAAATCTATATACGCTAAATTTAATCGAAGAGAAGAAGTAAATGGTCAACGGACTTCGGAGTGAAAACCTCGAATTCAACAGAAAACAAAATTGGGACGATGATGATGATGTCTCGAATAAACTAGATTACAAAGGCATTTTACTCCATCTTAATAGTTATTATACCGGTTGATTTTATAGTGGTTTCGGAAAAAAATAGTTTGGCCACAATTTCGATAGTAAAATCGTAAGGAAGTCCTAATTTGGCGAAAAAAAATATTTTTTTTTACACGTCCCATACATTGTTCTGTTCACCTGTACATTATTGCCATTCATAAAGTATTTTTTTTTCTTTCAAAATGAAAACTTCCAGTCGATTTTGCTACCTAAACTGTGTGTGAAACAAAATATTCTTTTTCCGAAACCACTATAAAATCACCGTGTATAGAAGAAAATAATAACCATTGGCTATAAGACAAAACCACACAAGCTAATGTAATAATATATTTGTATACACACATCACCGCAAGACAAGCCTTACCTTGCCTAACACTACGCGTCCTAAATTTGACACGGATTTATGTGACGTCACCGTCCACCGCCATTAGTGCTACTAATGCTGCCATTACCGGGCGGGAGGCCTCCCACATCTGCCGCTTGTTTTAGGTAATTTATGGGCCACGTCGACAAGACCCAGCCACCCCGGGAAAGGTGAGCTGACATAGAATTAGGAATCCTGGAAGAGGTATGTAGAATCTATAATTCAAAGCGCGGAGTACAAGCTGACTGCTTCGGACGATGCCTAGAAGGCGCAGTAATCGCTTCTTGCTAAGAGTATGTATGAAGTTAGTATGTAATTTTGCATACAACTAGTCTGGGAAAAAAACAAACGAAATTTTGATTCGGAACAAAGTTCCATTTTACTTAGGTAACTTTTATTTTTTTCGATTTAAATTACCGACACATATAAATAATATAAGCTATAAGCGCATTATAATCATGTCACCACTAGCAAACTTAAACTAAGCGTAAACTGGACGCAGATGTTATTAACTATGCGTTTTAAAATTAAATTTCACTGGCGCATGCATATTATTTTACAACCCACGGCTGCTTTTACAATCTAAGCTGTTGAAAAAAATGCGAATACTCGATATTAAGACAATTGATCGATTTATATTATCTCAAGACCTGTTTTGTAATCTATCTCTGTCTACTTTACTAAGTGGGTATAATAAAGTACGACATAACTGTACTCAAAATAAAAACTGTAATTCATTTGCGTAAGTTGTCAAAAAGAAAATAAAGGAATATGAACTACAGTACAAGCGAAACCACGGGTTTTTAATCTCTATAGACATGTCACATCTAGTAACAGATAGGTAGGTGATGTTCGCAAGATTTCACACTTCCTCACATAGGTATGTGTTGCGTGTTGGAAGTGAAATATGGAGCCCCGTCGCTACGTGTGAACGTTCTGATATATCTACACGATACTACCACAGCCCTGATGGCTCTGTTCTCGATGAAAATTGGAATTTGTGTACCTACTGCGATAGATTCAGAATGTACAATGAATTATGAAAATGATAGATCTTAAGCTTGTATGTATGTTATTAAAGATACTTAGAAGTATAATCTTTACGAGATGGTTTGATGATATTTCTGTAAAAAGGACAAGGAAATGAGGCATGACGGTATCCCTCGTCCTTATTGAGCAGTCAGACTGGGAATGTACCTCCGCCTTAGATTAGACCACGGTTGATAATAACCTTGTGATGTGTTCTCGGTGTTTGTTTTCTTAAGTGGTAGTTATAATAAAAAAAATAGTAGAACAACCTTTTATATATAGATAGTTAAATGGGCTCTTCAACAACCATTACACCAAGCAATCTAGGCGCGCACTTGGCCATTTTATTTTTCAATTACAATTGTTAACGGCATAATCAGGAGATATCTCGCACAATCGCAGTGGGCACGGCTAATCCAGATTTATAGGAACAGGGCCGGATTAAGGTGGCGTGAATTACACATTTATAGGCCATAAAGAGTGATCCGGTGGCGTGCAGTACCTGTGGAGGTTACATATAGTTATGATGTGCACTCAGGCCGGTTTATCTACAGGCTGATGTAGATTTAATAATTTTTGTAACATTTCAAATATTTTTGCAATTTACTATTGTCTTGCATAAATATTTGAAATGCACAACACATTCATAAATTTAGTGAACATTTTAAGCTTCGCTTTGATGTTGTCACTATCCAATGTAAATTAATACAAATAATTCTCATTATTTGTGTGATGATGGAGAATGAATATTAAATGGTATGGTAAGAAGGGACAAATGGCAAAATACGTAGATGATATCATTGTGAGAGAGGAAAAACTGGAAATAAAACTCTGTAACAACCTGTGTGGCCAGCGTGGCATTACTAGACCAAAGTCCAACATTGGGGGAGGCCAATGTCCAGCAGTATTGTGAAACCAGGTTGATACCTTGTTGATATTGTTTATATTAAGGTCTGAGTAAAATTTATAGTCTATGCATGTTGTGTATTTACGTGAAAAGCTTTTTATACCTTAAGTCTATTATTTAAAGAGAATATTTTTTTACAACGATCACAAATACAACAACCTGTATAAAATGGCGACGGTAGTTAGCGGTGGCGTGCGCGAGTCTTGTTGCGCACGAGTTATGTCCGCACCCACGCGTTGGTCGGCGCGTGCGCGGCCCTGCCGGGCGCCTCGCTGCGTCCACGCAGCACTGCTCCCGTGGGTGCGTGTTTGAATGTCCCATTCAATATATTTCACGTGTAAAGTGCCCATTAATTAAGTGTCAAATGATTAGAATCCCTGCGTAGAGCTGGTTGCAGTTTGTAATACGATAGGACGTGACAGATTATTGCAAGTGCCTATATATATCTGAAGGGGCTTTATGTGGATTGATGTTGTTTTCATGATCTGCAAGATATCGAAATAAATTGTTTATTCTGATTCAAACTATTAATGTTGATGGAGGATAAATTCTGCAGTTATAAGTTCCATAGTTAACTTTTATCACATTTCTATGGCTAAAAGTGTGTAAATTATATTTATATATATTATTTATGTTATATTACGAATTCTTTTTAATCACAATCAAACATTTAACTGCGATAAATTCGCTAATAGCGGCCACACACGTAAAGCACACTGTTCGGTTCGCAAGAACATATTACCTACTTACGATCAAAATATGCAGAACGGCCGCAGGCATTGAGAACAAACGTAAGGCGACCACACACGTTATTTACATTTAGGTTAGTTGATTATTTGTTTCTTCAGGCACAGGAGACTGAAGGTGGTTTAGTGCTTTCCAATACACGGGCCTTCGCCTTTCTGTCATCCCATCACCGCCTTGATGAAGTCAGATCGAGACGTATACTGTACGCCTGCTGTAACTTTACTGCACTGTTAAATTTTTCACATAAATCTTACAATTTGAAATTTTCATAACGTTTTTTTGTATTTCTTTGCTCAGTGAATACGTTGCAGGTTACTTTTAATCACAATAACCGACAACCTCGTTGGTAGAGCAGGCTGTAGGCAAGTAGTTACTAATTTATATAATTTTGATTGTTGCTACAAGATAATTCCTATTTAATGATTCGATTAATATAACAAGAATGAAATAAAGGAAAACTATTAATAATGTAGTTAAAACTAGTCAACTACTAAATCATTCTAAAACGATAGAGTAAAAAATGTAATAAAGGTTTACCCTAAACTATAAATAACGTGGTTGGCAATCTGAGTTGGAAATAAACCGCGTTTTAAGTGGGGCTAAAACGCACTCGGATGTTCAAATGTCGGCGCCATTTTGGTTGTAGGTACTCTTGTAGGGATTTGCGGAGTACTTGAGGGGTTACGGTAAAACAAAATGTAAATAGCTTGACGTAATCTTGAAATAATTAGAATTTGATTGTTGTGTACCATGTTTAGGTAGATACCTAAGTACATTTTTATAATTCCTTTTTTTCTTTTAATGTGGTCATATTATTGGATATTATTATTTTATTTCTGATATTAAGTGGAGATGTGGGAAATACATTGCTACCCTTGAATAATGAATACATCGGTGACATACAAAATATAAATCGAATCAGAAGGTTATAATTAAGTTAGGCATTGAAATTATGTAATAAAACTACTTGGATATCGTTATTATGTTTTAAGTTTAAAGAGTTAAATTACTAATGAAGAAATCTTAGAAGTTGAGTATCAATGTTTTGAATATTATTTTCATATTTTTGTGCAACATCCGTGGGAGGGTACCCAAGTAACGCGATTCTCCGAGCATTGAGGAAAAATAAAGAAGAAAAAATGACAAGACGTTATTTGCATCCCGCTAATGGCCGCTACCGTCATAATGCGGGGGTAGATGAACAAATATTGCTTTATCCAGACGAGGTACAATTTATTCTAAACTCGCTTTATTTGCCATTCTAATGCCAGAAGTCGGAAGGGAAGTCGAAAATGGTGGCATTTGGATTTTTAAGTGATTCGCAAATCATTCCGCTTAATCGAATGACCTTATTTGTTTGCGGAGTTTCCTTGGTTTTTTTTTATTTTAGGTATATTGTGCCAGACTGTTACCTTTCTGATTTATATAGAACATATTATACTTGAAGGCGTTCTGAGGGCAGGACGGTAACAAAATGTCGTAAGAAACATTTTCGACTCTTATCGCAGAGGGGGAGAGAGGTCACGAAAATGGCCTTATCTAAATAGCGTGACCGCGCGATACCCGCTCCTCACCTGCTGACTTTATGCCTTTCCCGGGGAAGTCTGGCGCCGCATACAAACGAGTTCAACCCTCACTTTGGACCATCCAAATGTCGTAAACTTTTTGATGTGTAAACACATAATGGTTGAACACGAAAAAATCATTGCACTATATTTGGTATTATATGAAAAAATGCAAATTAAAATAACTCTCAAATCGCAACTCAACCGTGTCGGAGCTTAATCCACGAAGTGACAACGGCATTCTGACGAGGCGCCGGAGCTGGGAATTATTAAAACGAACGCCAACTTTTTCACTAAGCCCGTCGCAAAGCCGTTTCAATTGCGCTGCGCTGAAGATAATTCCAACTGACGTCATCTTTTTTTCAAATTCTCAACTCGGCTACGTTCTCTGTGCAGCAATTATAACATTTCCACCGACTGGGAAAACAGAAACACGTGGGAGAGAGCGCGTCGAATCGCACCGTTCGTAATTTAAATTTAGATGGAAATTTAATGATGCATTCACAAAGGGCGCTCGTAAAGTCGGTTGCGAGATATTTTTTACGAGGATCTCGCGAACTATTGCGCGCTTAACGACTCCGAAGCAAGATCACCCTCTGCTTTAATGAGCGCCCGATAAACGTGTTAACTGCCGCGACCTTATTTTTATGCCAATGTAAATTTGCTGAAAAACGTATTCATTATACCGATTGTGGAATAACGGCGACATTATGCCGCATTAAATTTGCAAAAGCGGGTCCTCCTAGAAACTAGACTAGGCACGTGGAATAATAGTAGGGACGAGTTGGAGGTAGGCTAAGGTAGACCTGGCTATGTTTAATATATGAGGGCAGGCGACGCAGCGTTGGTAAACACAGTCCAACCTTCGCTTACGGTGCCCGCTGTTTGCTCACCGTTCTAGTCTCAAGAGAAAATATGTTTGCTTTGCATACCTAACCATAGCTTGCTCAGAGGCAGAGTGCGCCTGTTTTCCTTGACATGTTTTCTCGGAGGCTCTACAAATAGCCCGGCTAAAAAGTTTCTAGAATATGCAAAATGTTGGCTTACATTTTTATATTCTCGTACGACCGAATCCTTGTGTAGGAACATCTAGTTAGTCTTTTATTTTATGAACAATTATTATTTGATATAGACCTAAACGTGCTGGAAAAATATAGGATTACTTTACCAATGTAAACGTGCTTTTTAATTGAAATAGTTTTCAAATCTATACAAGTGAGAGTTGCCATAATAGAGAAAGTAATACGAGGTCATAGCACTTGCCAGAGTTTAAATAACTTAATAGTATTGATGATAATAGATAATCGGAATTAGTGTAAAAAATAACACCCAATAAATCGCCATAAAATCCGTTAAAATAGGATGTACAGAGGGTACACTTATTGTATTAGATAAATATGTTTACTTTTCCAGAAGCGATTGCCATCTGACCTCTTAATATCGAGTGGAACGCCACCACGGTCACGTTACTTGTGTACTTCTGCCGGTGACCTCTCTGATGTTGTAGACCCTCTGAACAAATCACGGGTAAATGTCTTAAAAAATGTCGCCAGTGCGAGTGTGACACCTTTCGTGTTGTGAACGTCCATACGCCACGGTGACAACTTTCCATCAGGTGGGGGCCGTGTGCTCATCTGCCACCTAAGCAGTATAAAAATATATGTGGTTTAACAGATGACAGTTAAACGATATTAAAATGAAACCACTGAATATTGAACTACACGAAGCCACGTCATTAGTGTCGAAACACGCGAGTTCTTAAACCACGATCGATATGCAGAATCATAACTGATGTTTGTTGAAGTGCTGAGCTGCAGGCTACTCTCTCAGCTCCACTTAACAGACGTATAAATAATATTCAAGGCGAGGGAAAGTATTCGAGGGTTCGTGTAGAGGGTAGTTTGACGGCGTAACGAATCGAAAAACCAAATCATCGAGTGGCACCCCTACAGTACACCGCTACATGATAGTTTACAATTCATGGTGTGGAGATGATATTGGTTTTGTGTTTTTTAAGGATTTTACTATTATGGAGTAGGTAAAAAATCTAATAGAAATTTTAATTTTGACTGTTTTTAGAACTGAAATGACTGTAATAAGTAGGTAGGTACTACTACTATTTAAAAATATACTTTTTTAAATTTCAATTTTCATTTAATCCGTCGTTCAATCCGTTAGACCTGTAAAGGGGAACAAAGAAAATCACACATACACACGCATACCAGTACGCACGTAAAACATTACACTCACTGGCACAGTTGGGTAAAAAGAAACATTGTTAAGCGTAAAACTCACGAACGGCTGGACCGATTTGGCAATTCTTTTTTGTATGTTCCTAGATTTCCACAGAATGTGTTTAACCTAAACAAATACTCAAGGGAACAGGAGCAGAATAGAAGCGTGTGAGCAGCATAGTAGTATGTAAAACCGTAGTAATAATACTCGTAACAATATACAAACAATACCGTAATATGATACGTGATTTTTCAAGAAAAGTAGGTATGTTAAATGTCAATAAATAAATATAATAATGATATTTTTAATAAAGAATAAATCGTGAACCCCTTTGTCTAAACTTAATAGCTTTGTGTGGTGTAATGGGGTTCGAACCCAAAACCTCTAAGTTGTAAGTTCAACATCTTAACTATTTCACTACATGCGTTCGTGAATAAAAAATAGTACACAATATTTTATATTCTAATTGTTACTCTACGCATTTCATTATCATCAAATCTTTAGGGCTGCCCCTTAGCGGTCTGTCGAGAGTGCTCTACGCAGTTTTTTATATATTTTAATTTTAATTTCATATCGGGTGCTAATAGCGGGGCCCAGCGCACAGCCCTGCGTACCGAATCGCTAACCCAATGTATTCATGACGTAATAAAACTTAATGTAGCGAGTGAGTTAATATTGTCTTATTCAATATTTAATTTTGAAATATAAATTTGGCCAATTTTTGCGATTCATAAATTTTATGAAAGTGTTTGATGTTGAGGAGGGAATGTAGATTTATTGATTCCTTGTGAGAAGGGGTACGTATTGAATTTATGCTTTTAAGTTTTATGATTCTAAATATAATATTCTACTAGTTAATGTTAATATTTAAAAAACAACATCTATGACGACCAAAGACTTTTAAAGGGCAATGCTGCTAACTGAGCTGCTTTAAACTTGAAATCTAGAGACAGAGAAAAAGAAAACAGGGAAGGTGAAGAGTCAAAAAGAGTAATTTATGTTTGCACGATACTAATATTTTAGTTTTTTTTTTTCAATTGAAGACGTTATCGCACAAAGCAATCTCTTCCAGGGATAAGTATCGTCACCGGCGATGCTTTAATATTACGATTTGTAAGTGTTAATAGTGAGAATGTGTCGATGCATTTACTTGCTACTTCTCGTTAATTTTGCCATATGTGTGTCATATGGAGCGTATGTAAACATGTTAGTTCGATACTGTTTCAAATAACGTTTAAGCCGTCACCCCTCACACACTGAACAAACAGTACCGAAGTCAAATCAGCGCCAAGTTAATCCGTTTAGGTGCGCGAACCCACTTGATTAAGTTTAATTTATTTTAAAAATCAGCGCGAGCGAGCCGCCTCCGGCGCTGGGTCCCTCCGAAATACATTATTCAGTGTTTTAGAATAATTTTCAAATTCGATTACATAGGGCCGACCCTCGGTAAGTGGGTGGGCCGGGCGCCGCTGGGCGACGGTGTACGGCGGCGGGTGTATTTAGCCAACACGGGGGTCTCGCCGCGTGCGATTCTGATTTGAATATGCGCCGCACGTGGCATCCCGCGCCCCCGGGACCGCGCCGATCATATTTCAAACGTCACCGGCGATGTCTCACTCAGATACTATCGGCCGATAAACGACGAGATACCACCAGCAAGGGTGGAAATAGTTCACCACCCGCTCGCCCGAGCTCTCGCTAGCTATTTTTTACCCCGCGATTATCGTCTGCAGTTGACACCTAAATATTACTTTTCGCTCAGCGCACTCGTGTAACCCTGTGTTCGCTATACAGGCATTTTGCGGTTAGGCACCAGAGGTGGTGATTGCACTTGAAGTTTATTGGCACGACATATTTCGTAGAGAGTTTTCCGAGCAGAACGTATTATAATAATCACAGTGTGAGCAGTAATGGAAAACATACTGATATGGATAGAAAATTCCTATGTATATTTCATAAATGATCGTAAATAAAAGCTCTATGAGCTTTTATGTGAAACGATATTTGCTCACGAATTTGGAAAATTGTTACTGACTTGAATAAATTTAATATAAAATTGTGCATTAAACAGTTAAAATATTTGGAATTGAAAAAGAAAATTTAGCTCATGAAAATATTCTCATGGCGGTGATAATCGGTGGGAGTGTTCACGCACGCGGCGGCGCGTGCGCGGCTGACGGCGCGGGCGCTCGCCACGCGATACGCTGGCACTCCATTACCGCGACACCGCTAGCGCTGATGATGCTTTAAAGGTTTCAACTAACTCATAGATGGGAAAGTCCTTTGAAGTTATTAGAATTATGCCTAACTACTGTCAAGTGAACAGACTTGTCTAGTTTTCTTGTCAGAATAGAAATAACAGGATTGATTGCATTTTAGTTATATTTTAATTGAGATGCAAACTTACAGGTAATAAATTGTTCAAGAAATGATAGATATATATATTCTTTACTTTGGGTCTCTACATCTGCTTATAAATATTTATTCATAAGTTTTACAAAAATGCTTTATCCAATTATAACTTACCATATAGCTTATCTAAACTGAAATGACGACCAACAACATACTCATTATCTGTGTGAGAACAGTAGAAAGGTACATTCTTTCATGAAATTGATCGTCAATATGATTTCCTTGTGTGCGTTAGAAATATAGTGGGACGCGTGATTTAGATTTAGACATGCTATACATAATGACAATTCATCAATACACGTAGTGACGTATCTATTCGTTTACTCTTTGCGTGCTATCGGAGGAGCATTTATGTGATTGCAATAGCAGAGTACAAGCAAATCGCCGCGTAATCCGCTACTTGTATCGCAAAATCGAGATATGACCGAATTAATTTCAGTCGCATGCCGGCGTAATTGAAAACGAAGACTTAGCGTGACAGATGTAAACGTTAGATTAAAGTAATCTGCCTTTTTGGACTTAAGATGTGGAGATAAAGTCAGGCTACGTATTGTAGTGAGCCTTAATATTACCTCGAAAGGAAATTAAATAAAGAAACGTTTTATCGTCGAGGTATTTCGATTTATACCTACTTTCTTGGCGAATCATTACTTTTGTTTGATACCTACTGGACTAAAAGTACCTATTCACCATTATTAATACATTTTAATGGGTTTTAGTATTATATTTCAGGGATTTTTGTGTGCCGTGATTTTGTAGCAAGATATCCATAGCTTTTAAAATTAGTAGTGTTACTGGTCCATTGCTACTTGAAGAGGTGGGAATGGGGAGCTCCTCAAGTAGCAACGGAAACAGAAAAGACAGTGAGAAAATGGATATTCCTACCCTAGGGATTTTAGTGTTGCCAGACTTAGTAATAACATCCAGCAGCCGCTTATTCTGCCTTTCACCCTAACAGAAGCAAATCACGGCGGCGGCGCAAAGTGCACCTCCACATACCCGAGGGCTAAATGGGGACACCATGGTTCCCACGGGCGTCATCTCAAAAGAGATATCCCGGGTTTGCCGGGGTGCGAGAGATATGTCTTGTATTATCCCACCTCCTAGAATCAAAGATCTCGTGAAAAAGGTGATTATGTCCGACTCGAATAAGTCGAAACGAGTCGGACATAATCACCTACTGACTTCGGTGGAGGTGGGACCCGTGGGTATTTTGCGAACGATAAAAAGAAGTAGCCACTTACTCTAGAACTTCATAGTGAGTTAAAAGTTAGGTCGTAAAATAAATGTATTTTCATTTTATCATGTTGACTAAAGATTTAATTGTACCTACTAAAGTACAGGACATACAGACAAGACATACATCTAAGATACAGGTATTTTGCCTTAAGTGGACCCCGGACTCCGAGGCGAAGGCTTCGGATGCGACCGGGACTAACGCTAGGATGATGATGATAATAATATGTATTTTGCCCTAAATCATGGTTGGTAATAAGATAAATAAAAGAAGTAGAGCATTTTTCTACAGAATATTCAACAGAGACAAAACATAGTTACGGTCGAATGCACTCTGACGACTGACATTCCCCAACAGCCATATAGGATGTACGATTGAACGGACTCCCCATAACAGAATATGCGTCAGTTCATGGTTTAACAGGCACTTCCCTGCATTTGTAATTTGCATTTCTAATATGTACTGAGAATGTACGATTGTAATTACTTAAGTATGTACTTTTTTTCGGAAAAGTCAAGGAAGTTTATACTTTGGAGCCGACTCCAAATTTTAAGCTGGGACGCGACTGGGAAATCTCTATGAGGAAGATGAATTGAAGATATTTTTTTTGGGGACCAAATAGTTAGGTATTCTATTGTATATATCATCATCATTCTCTGAGCTTTTTCCTCACTCGGTTAGGGTCGGCTTTCTAGTCTAACTAAGATGCGGCTGGACTTCTATATTTTCCATGAAGTGACCGCCAATTGACCTCCACAACTAATTGGCGATATTGAAGTTCTGTAGTTTGATTAGTCGGACTTTTGACTGCCATAGATGGACCGACGACTTAGCCTGCTCACTGAGGCGCGACCAATCCAGTGCAAATAGTTCACATTCATACATACGCACTGCGTAGAAGTCGCCTTCACCACGCCTATTACCTATTACATATACGTAAATAAAAATTAGCTACCACGGTATTATCAGAAATAGTGAAAGTCTGGATATATAGGTGAACGTAGAAATCTAGGGTCTAGTCTACCTCTAAGCAAAGAGTATAACAGGACATCTGCTGGTGCCGCAGAGTAGACGCCAAAACTTTAAAGAATTTGCTATACAGTACTCGTAGTAAAGCGCTTGGTTAAGTTTCATAAACCTCGCTTTAAAATATGCCACAAACCATTTTCAGGAAGATTGATTTCAGATAATTTATTCAATCATCATTCCCTGAACCTTTTTCCCAACTCAGTTGGGGTCGGCTTTCCAGTCTAACTGTGATGCGGCTGAACTTCGATATTTTCCGTGAAGCGACTGCCATCTGACCTCCACAACCAATGGTCTAATGACCAATGGCGATATCGAAGTTCCGAGTTAGGCTGGTTGGACTTTTGAGGGCTCCAACTACCCGTAACGACTGCCATAGATGTTTGTATGGCAACCGGGACCGACGGCTTAACGTGCTCTCCGAGGCACTTATAAACCTGCGATAAATACACACATAACTTCGAAAAGCATCGAAAAGTCATTGGTGTGTGCCATGGTTACCTGGGATCGAACTCGAGACCTCGTCTCAGCAGTCCATTACCCATACCACTAGGCTACCGCGGCGATTTATTCAATATTTAAGTTAATATAAAGCCTGAATACTCAACCAATAAATTTATTCATTCAATTATATTGTTATCGATCAACAAACCAAATGAAGAGACAAATCAAAAATGCAAAGAAATTCAATAACCGTCCACGATTCTTTGGATTGTCACCCCAATACAGGGAATTCTTGACCAACTTAATTTTGCAATCTCAAAAAAGTTGCCATTCTTATATTTAAGACAATAGAATTCATTTTCGCTTAGTTTTGTCAGTTATAAAAGTAAGTCCTCTAGTGCTTACAAATCCCCGAGATTGAGTGCGGGACACCGCTCGGAGGGTTCGATTATTACTCGAGTTCTCGATCTCGATACACCACTCGATGCATCGCGGGGAGCTGCATTACATCGAGTGTGGTGTTCAGTGGCTTGCCAATAGTTGCGTTGATGGATCAATCGAGTTACTATAGTAGTGTTGACTTGTTAAAAAAGTTTGCTATCCTCGATAATAGTTACGTCTTCTAAAATTCTTAACTCATTTTATTACTCTATCTAATCCTATTTTATTCTATCCTATCCTATGCTACTACCCTACCTCCTACTATAATACTATTAATATGGAAATTAGTGAACATATTTGGTTGTTCGTATGTTTGTTATTCAATGATTCTGTAAGGGCTGAATTTGCTATAGGAATAGATTATAGTCTGGATTAACACATAGGTTACTTTTTTTATTTACACCTGGGCATAGGTTTCCATTGGCCGGCAGCGGGAAAGGGATCAGCTAGTTTTTTTATATTATTCAATTCGAGGAGAAGTTCTAATATCAACTAGTAGTATTTTTTAATTTCAAACTTCTATCAAGTTCCTATTCTTAAATACTATTCTACTATACTACTTATAATCTTGTGTTATCGATTTCTTCCATATAAATGAGATATAAAATTTCTTTCTATACCTTTTATATATCTATACCTATGCATATGGTAGCTAAAATCAGTAAGTAAACACACATTTTCATTTTTAGCATACTCTGAATAAATAATATTTATAAACAAGTTAGTTTTCGCAGCACTTCCCCTACTATCTCCTGCACTCTGATTTCTGTCGTCTCCCATATGTTACGCAGAATTTATTATTTTATTATGTTTTTATTTACTTAGCGTCCGCCGAGACGAGTGTTTAAGCCGACGTTTATGATATTCTCCTGTGGCTTGCACCGAGGGGTGAAACGATGATGTGCTATTGTTTCACTCTCGCCCCTCATTTTGTCAACTTGATACACTGAATTATAGTTGTAGGTATAGATGATGCGAAATGTCAATGGAATTTAGGGTTTGTTAGCTAATATCGTGTGTTATTGTTTGTGCATGACATCGAAATGAATTTATACATAATTGTGTATTGTTGAGTACTCGAATATCAATTTAAATCAGTAATTTTTTTATAAAATGTTCATACAGTAGGTTCTATGGCAACTTGTGTGAACGGAAGAAATATGACGGTCACACTTAGTTATTTATTTAAATAAATAAAAAATACAATAAATAAAAGGAAGGATGTAATAAAGCACAAGTGTTTATTCTATAGACATAAATATTACTAGCATAAATAGATTCCAAGCTCCTTCATTTTTGTGTTACTGGAATTTAAGATTTAAGGAGTCAGTGACAACTGACAATAAAATTCATCTTCTGTCGGACTTGTTACTTTTAATGTAGAAACATTGACTTCTTTGAAATATCTATTTCTGTCAAAGTTGATAGTGTTTTTGTTTGTTCAATATAGGAAAAGGAAGGTTCTCCATTTAATGTCGACAATCATGATACGTCATATAGGCACAATGACATATAATAATGAAATATATTAATAAACTATACTTACATGCATTTTTCTTGTGAAGGACCGATCGCCGTATCAGGTCATGGACATTCACTTTTGGCGGTCTAAATCTTCAGTGAAGACTATAGTATTTTCTGAGACTAGTCAGTCTAAACTAGCCGTATTAACTTAAAAACTTAGATGTAACAGTTGCATATTACGTGGGAGGAAATCACAGTTAGCAATAATAATTTTATCGAAAGCTCTATGCAATTTTTAAAATCGTTCTCTATTGTCGCATTCGCAGAAAACAACAAATGAAACTAGTCTGAAGTGTAGGCAGTGTGGGCTCCAATGGACGGATCATTTTGCTTTACGCGATATTATTTTTGTTGCACAAAGCGCGTCCCGTGGCCCATCAAATCACGCTGAGTCGACATACCTACCTCTGTAAAAAATGAAAATTAAAGTGCTCAATACTACTCGATATGAGTATTTTAAATTTTATGGTTTTTGCATATTTAAGGTCAGCGGTTATTGTACCCTATAAACGGTTATAATTTCAAGTATAGCAGGCTTGTCCGTTGCGGCTTAAATATTGTAAATGTATAAGACGAAAAGAATGTTGGAAAAGGAAAGTTATTATTGGTAATCGAGACACTAATAACTCCCTAACCTCTTCAGCAGAACTAGGAGTTCTTCTAGCTATTTAGCATCTGTTAAGAGTGAGTTCGCATCAACATTAGTGTTATAGCCAGGATTCGAACACGGAACGCACGATTGTAAAGTCACCTTGGTGATAGAAGTACGGAGGGAACGATCCACTCCTCTCATAACAAAGGGTTCTAAGGTCCAGTTTGGGAATGCAATGTTGGAACCCTTACATTATAAGGAATTATATAAATAAGTGATTATTAATTTGGCATATTTTAGGTGTGTGAAATTAACAAATAAATGAACAATTAAAACAAAAACATATTAATGATACTTTAGATCTTGGACCCTTCTAAAACTATATTTATTTCAGAAAATATCTAATATCCTCATTGAAATAAAGACGCATACAGATGTCAGGCACAAAACACAGCCAAATAATATTCATCCAGCGTGATTGACACGGTCATGTATTTGAGGACCCAGCGGGGCACGGCGGGGCACCTCAAGGGGTTATTGAAAAACTATAGTGCCACCATCCACCAACCCGCCTTGTTTCACCACAAGCGAGGGGGCCGTTCGATACTCGAATAGAACTGTAAAATATTCAATCAAGTATTGAAAGTATTTAGCCGTGGGGAGTTTAGATTAATATTGTGGAAGTTCACAGTCAGGTGCGATATTAGTTGTGTGATTTAGTTTAGGAAATAGAAATATGAGGTGGTTGATGAATTGTTAGACATGTTGACTATTTATTTAGATCGGCATAAATACCTATTTTTGCCTGTTTCTCCTCGAAGGAATAAAACGAGGTGGATTGTATGGATGATATTATTTTTTGTTATAATTACATACTTGATATAGGGCCCAACCAATTGCCGTCTTCTGGACATTTGGGAACTTCTCTTGTTCTACTTATTCTTCCACTTCGATATGTGGCAAGCTCATAATATTTACACCCTCTTTAGTCGCAAGCATTTATATACCGATGCTTTTAGATTAACGCCGTAGCCTCTTGCTAGTAGTTTGTTTATTATCAAAATACAAATAATTCAACAATCATTAATCTGTACAGACCATTAAAAACGAAACTTAATTGAGTTTTAAAATTTATGAACAGGTAAGTCCCTACTGATTATCCTAATTAATATTTTAAAATAAGGTGTGCTTATTGTCATAAGGAACTTGTTGTGAATCTTGTGCGTACTTTTAAACAGTCTTGGAACAACCCTACGGGGGGTGTAAACGAAGCCCATAGATAATACAACATGTCACGACGGGACGTTAATAGATGAAACCTTATTTGAATATTGTGCCACCGTAGAGGGCTGCGAATTAAATTGCTTTCCAGGTATCACTCTGTGTGTGATTATATTAATTGATTCGTTGCTTACTTTGACATCTTTTCATTGATAATATGTGTTATTCATTAATTTATTCAGAAAATAAATATCCATATTTTGTTAGTCGTGTTAGTTACAATATATGACTTATCTTACCAAGTAGTAGATAATTTTCTTTTGCTAATAAATGTAATTGAGTCGCCGCTATATACAAAAAAAAACATTATTGTATTACTTAACATGCAATTCAATTTTATTCAATTCATTCATTCATTTCATTCGTTCATTCCTTATGGTTGGGTAAAGGATTTAATAAAAAAAATTGGTAACATGCACATTTTTGATTAAGCATGGAGGAAGTGATCGAATGGGTTCCTCGGTAAAATCTTTGGCCAAATTAATTTCATTTGCCAGCCAGTATACACTAGCTGATTCATATCTGTATCTACTATCTACAGGGCCCGTACCATGACTTCTCAAAACCGGCCAATAATCGAACGGTAGTCATATTACCATCTGCAAATTGTTACTTTGCAAATGTAATATATTTAATATGGAATTATATGTTAGTCGTTCAATTTATTGAACTGTTTAACGAGTTTAAGGTGGGCCCTTGCAAGAAATTATATAGAATCTGCAGAACGCGCTACGAAGGGGGCGCCGCTCGCTGGTTTGATTTCCGCTCAGTGTAAGTATTTATATGAATGAATACGTCTTCTTCCATTGATCTGGATCGTTACGGGTAGTTGGAGCCCAAAAAAGTCCAACTACTGGTCTAACTGCAATACTTTGATATCGCCAATGAGTTAAAAAAGTCAAGTGCTACTGGAAAAAGCGGACCCGGGGCTAGGTACTTAGTCTAAAACAGAGTGGTGAAAAAGACTTGAATGCTGTTACAACACCAAATATGGGGCAAAAAATGTTTTACAAATGCGTTTGTTCTAACATGTAGTAATCGGTGCAGTGCAGTAAAGCGGTGTGCATACGGGGTCACGCTATCGCCGTTCTAGTTCATTAGGCGGGCGACGTGGTGCGGCTGCTATCGCCGCGGGCCGCTCATTTTTCATGCAACCTGCACCCGTCGGTAGGTACATGCCCTTAGAGGTTTGATGCATCTATATTTGAAATTGTTTTCATATTTGGAACTTAGAAGAATTGTTTCTTTTTAACTGATCACCAAGGTTTTCGTTGTTAAGTGATTCGTATTCGGGTCGTGGTATTCGGTGTTACACTTTTCGAAGTCAGGTATTACAACCTATGAACACAGTGCTACATTTGTAGTTTTCATTTTTAGTTTTCAAAAGACCCTTATTTGTATAATGCTCTAAAAGCCAGGGTGGTTGATGGTAAAAGCGAAGACAAAAAAAACAAGATGTGTACGCTTTACCGAGTATGCGTATACCATAGAGCACGCAAATAGACCAAATTCGATAGCAACTGGATTATCTATATTATGTAGATAAAATGAAATGTGAGAGATTTCTCCGTTAATTACTTTGCACGATTCTCCTAGAAAACTGTAGCTGAGCCGTAAAGGTGCCATCATTCCATTTTCATTCAGATCAATGATTCTCTTCCTCTTGGACCCTTTTAGATGTTATTCTTCAAACTTTTTCCTTAGTTAAAAGCAACTTCTACTAGTCACACCGGGTAAGATCAAATTTTTATTACATCTAAAAAAAACATAAACTCACGCCTTTATCCCCGAAGGGGTAGGCAGGGGTGCTAGCACCCACATTTCGCCATAAAGATTTCAATCTACCTTACTTCTTTGTATTCCAATTTCTTGATTAATTTAGGAACATTAATTATAACATACAAATATATAATACATTTAGCCATCATTTTGTCAGATTATATTGGAAATTAAGGAAATACAAATATTTTGGAGATAAAAAAATATTCATTGCGATTTCAAATCACTTCCACTCCAAGGCAATCACAAAAAGCGGTAAGTAATTTGTCCGTAAGTAATAGCTGATTGATGAAATGGAAATAAATGAGTAGCGGACAGGGAAAAAGATGTCAAAATCCAAGCGCACATGAGCCAATAAGCCAAATTGAAATGCTTCCATGTTATACGAGTCTTTCAGAGTAATTGGTTGACGGCGAATCCTGGCGATTAGGGACGTACACGCTATCGATGTTATCTTAGAACACGATTGATTTAAATGCATGGCAGTTGGAGATTTGGATAGAGTTATATATTTAGTTATATTTAGTTTGATATCTTTCTGAACAATGTGTGTTTACTGTAGTAATTATGGAAAATAAACTAAAGTATAACCTAAGATTTGTTATAAGCATTTTTCTTGCGAAAAGAATAATAAGACAAAAGTAAATTATGCAAATTTTGATTACAGTAAAGATGATTTTATTTAAATAATAACAATAAGACCCTGTTTTTATTTTCATATATTGTTTTCATTAAAAAACAATAAGACAAATCATTATACGTGTATTATGTAATCATGTCAAACCATCGATAACTTTACCGACATAGTCCCCGCTCTCAAGGTTTGGGATGTCTCCTTCCAACAACTCGTCGATTTGAATAGAAATACCTAACATTAAAAATATAGGGTGTAGTAAATGTGAGGACATCCCGACAACCGGCAACCCGCTCTAGCATTCATTCACTAAGTGAACTTCTAAAACGAACGACTTACATTCCCCGCTAACTGGACGATTCACAACTTGAAAAGGTGTGCTTTTAAAGGCACACGTGTTCTCTTCGGCTTTGTCTGTAATACGATATATCTGTACGCTTTTAGGTGATCGGCTCAAATTTGGCTGCTATAGGTATAAGTTTATATGACTGGGTCACTGTTCAAAGTAATTTCATCGCATCTAAGAACATACTGACTATGTAGGTATAGCTTTGATACATGAATACTTAAATTAACTAAGGGGTCGTGTCTCAAAATATGTAATTAAAAAAGAGGATATTATATTTGTTGCTATGCTGAATACTGCATGAAACGGTACGTTATTCGTTACGTATCTCATCCCAAAAATATTATACACATAATTGATTTCCCAACATTAAGTACGGAAAGTAGTTCTTACGGATGTTGGTTATGAAATATACTATGTGTAGCAGGTCCACTTTAAACCAGCATAATCATCATTATCTTAGCGTGGTTAGCGGCTGCATCCCAGGACTTGTAGCATTAGGTGTCCGTACCGAGTTGCCTCTTGGTTGGACCCCATACACCTGTGAAGCAACTTATCTACAACAAAGTCACTAAGAAGGTTTACATTGCAACTGACCAGTAGATAGTATGGGTTGGCCATGAAATTGATTTGAACTTGGTCTCTATAGATTCTACCCTGAAATTGTCCTGAAAAATAAAACATTATTTCTGAAACTAGTCTATCATAGACGTGATACCACTATAAAATAGATGTGTTCAGTCTAAATTCAGGTGCTAGGTATATGTGCATTACGGGGTGTGCAATGATGCATTGATTTGGTCGTGGAGCCCACTGATGTGTCCTGCGACGCTCCATCACATCCCAGTGAACATTAGCTTTAGGTTTCAATTATATATCCTGTTCAATTGGTTTGGACTTTTAGAAAAATTAACAATTTACAGTAATTCGTAAATATCGTCATTATAGAATCTTTTTCGGTTTTTTGTAACACTTTGGCTGAAGGTACATTCACAATAATGTTACTCAAACTGTGTGCCTATTGTCGATTGGGCAGTTCTACAGACTCGGTGCTATTGCTAAAAACTTTTTTAATAGTAAACTCTCACCCGGATGTTAATCTTGATTTGTATAGTTGCTGTTTAAATAAATGCAACACCGTAAATTTTATAAACCTCCTTAACTATCCTCACTCCCCTGATTCTGACTTGCTACCAAAAATATGTTTACCTACATATTTAATTTGAGAAGAATCATTACTTAAAGCATTTATAATGAAAATTTAAAAAAAGTTGTATTACAATCTTAAAGACTCAAGTAATCACAAAACGAATGTCATTCCAAGGATATATTAGGAGAGGTTTTCCTCAACATCTCCGCACTTGATTAGCTCGGCTCGTTCATAATTATTTTCCCCGGGTTCGCCCGCGGGGATTTGTATAATCCTGATTGGGTACGTATTGCTATTCGATGGAGTGTGTCCGCGCACGTGGCTACCCAGAATTATCTCACTTTTAAACATGAACGATGGTGACACCCTACCGACAAAATTCGTATAGGAAATTGAAAAGATTGATTGAATTTTTGATGATGTTCTAATGATGTGATGTGTGCTATTAATATTGTATTATCAGCATTACATTTATTCTTGTTGATTGTTTTATATGAAACACAAATGTATTTAATAGACTTATACATAAATGACTTGATGATGTTCGAAAGCCTGAATGAAACGATAGTTTCATGAAATATCATCAAATCGCATTATGGCATAATTTGACTTTTTTGTAGTGTTGTTTTATTATGAAATTATCGTCCCATTTATCACTAGCATGGAGAGTGAATAATGCTAAATAAGCGATATAAAAAGAAGTCAAAATCGTAAGATTAATGCTAATATGTAATGTACCCGTAGGACCTACTACCAGGTGCTTTCAGGTTCGGGAGTTCCCTAAAACCCCGTATAGATTACAAGTAGGAGTGTAAGCCATTTTATAAGATCAATATCAAAGTGCACTTCTTCGTAAACGAGCGGTACAACCCACTTGCAAGTCACAAGCAGGGATGCAATTATCTCTGGATCTAGGTATTTTGTAACATCTTTGAACAATCAATTGTTACCGCGATAGCCTAGTGGTATAGGTAATGGATTGCTGAGACGAGGTCTCGTGTTCGATCACAGGTTTTACCATGGCACAGACCAATCACTTTTCGATGCTTTTCGAAGTTATGTGTGTATTTATCGCAGGTTTATGCATGTTTATGTGCTCGCCACCTATTACATTGGGACCTAAACATAAACTGGCAAAATGTGGGTGTTAGCACCTCTGCCTACCCCTTCGGGGATATAGGCGTGAGTTTATGTTATGTTATGTTTGAACAATTTTATGAAATTTCACTATGATGCAATAAAATGCAAAATCAGGCCAAGATGACTACAATAGTGCTCTGGTTATTCTTTTTTTTTCTCATTATAGAGCTACTTCTGCAAAGACTTGAAGTATTTTTAGCGAAGAATTTTCAACTGTCTGTTGAACTCGTTTGATTACATAATATGAAAGAAAGATACGCATAAGCTTAAAGGGGACTAATACCTATATTTACTGGTACAATTGAACAGTGAACGGAATAGGTTCTTCAATCAGAGATTTATGTTATTTACATAGATCTTGTAATTGAATAATCTAAACGAATAGCTAAATTTGATAGGAAGCGCAATTCTGATACCGCACTAATAAAGTAATCATGTTTGGTAACTACGTACTCAAAGTAAAAGAAGACGATAAAAAAACAAATTTAAAGAAATAAATTGCAAAATAAATGAACACGTAAACAATAAAATAAAAACTGGATCGAATTAAAAATTTGCCTAGTAAAAGCGAATTAAAGTTGGCTGATGGCAGTCCTGCCGGTTGCGACTGGGGGACGGCGATAACGCGACAATAGGAATTTGCCGTTCGCACCGACTGCCCGTAGCCTGTTTAACCTAATTACCACTTAGTTTCTTTAACGATAAGGCCTATATTATGTAATTTTTATAAACATCGTTGCTTGCTTTTGTTATGGAAGCTAAATATTAGAAGCTATTGGTAATTTGATTATGTGTACGTACTTACCTTCCATACAGATATTATATTCAATAATTTAGTCTAACTAATCGCAACGCGTCATTATGCGACCTAAGACCACGGGCCGATAGAAGATGTCGAGCTAGGCAGTCAAATAAACTTACAAGAGTGCTCTGAGAAAGCTGAAAGTATCTTGTTTCCAGTGAGGTATTTAATAATGAATATTCACTATTCAATTGATATTGCCTGAGACGTCAATACTTCCACAGTGGAACCGACTCATTCCTATTTTGAATAGAAGAACTTTACTACCAGTTTCTCATGATATTATTTTTATTTAATAAAATAATTAAAATGACATGAGAAGCATGTATAAAAGTATAGATAAACAGGATCCAAATGCTACAAGTCGAGTAGAACAAGCAAACACGGCGCCTTGAAATTAAACGCAAAGAAGCGGGAGTTTTCACTTTAATTCTTTTGAAAAAGTTTCTTGTACAAGTTGTCGAGAACAACTGAACTTGACAGAGATTGTGCCCTTTACTTGTGAGTGACATTGTCCGTACAATGCCCCACCACCAAGTTTTTGATTCGACTCCAACCATTGTTTGCTATTGATATTTGCCCTATACATGACGCAAATTGATTCATTTACGCAAATCTTAGTGGGTTTCGTTCGAGATTTCGTGTAGTCTAGTCTACAGTCATCCTCACCCATCTTCGTACAGATAAGTAAGTCCCAGGCGCATCCAACGCTTTCACTTTGGAGTCCAGAGCCCGCTCAATTCAATCAGTAATTCAGCTAAACAATAAAAACTTGAATTTTGAGGGAATAAGAATCAAAAATTCAATCCGATCCAAATCCCGCGCGGTATTTTACCGGCTCTAGTAAATTGTTGGCGACTTCAACGCCTCAATACAAAAGTTTGCTGCTCCTACGATGTCCAAGTCTGCTTCACACTTGTTGAAATCATCCTAGATCATCATCATCACCATCATACTGTTAATGTGAAACTTTGTCAAGACATTTGTTACTAACTGATAAAATTGACAGTAGATGTAAATTATAGTCTGGAATATATATCTAGCCTATTTTAATTATTGGAATAGTTTCCAATAGAATATAGAAACTGGATCAAAATTCCATGCAAGTAGAACCGCAGGTAACAGCTGGTCGTCATACTAAAACATCTCGATAGCAATTATGTAACCGATAGTAGCGCTGTACGCTAGGCATTCGATAAACAATTGTTCACCTTTGTTGTTTCTCGGAAACGTTCATTACAATACTCGTCATTTTGTTGGTTTCAATATTGTTGGGAAAGTTTCGGTAGTAGAGTTGGCTTCGACCGACGAGCTTACTTGAATCTAGTTGTGGTTAAAACAATTCATTTGTTTGTTTATGTTAATATAAAAACGGCACTTTACACACTGTGTATCTTACCGTGAAATAGTCCCTTACCGTGAAAGTTGTACTTTTATAATTCAATTTTTTTGCCATTTCGATTGGTCACCAATGAATCTATTCGACAATTGCAATTAAGCATTAAATTTAAGCAGATATATGTATCATACTACGACGTTGGCTACCAAGCAAATGAAGTTCATCTACATATTTTGGAGATGCAGGCAGACTCAAGGTTTTAACAAATTAGGTCTAAAGGATGGCCATCGCAAATCGGCAAGTTTGATGGGATTTTTTACACCGGGAACGATCTATATTTGTTGAAGAAATATATATTGTATTTTGACATGG
The DNA here is from genome assembly GCA_963691645.1 of Pelosia muscerda. NCBI lineage: Eukaryota > Metazoa > Arthropoda > Insecta > Lepidoptera > Erebidae > Pelosia > Pelosia muscerda. The sequence continues at coordinate 5,925,088 of OY829100.1, forward strand.
TATTTGTATTTAGTATGCAACTACCTACCACCATTATGCTCTAAAAATATTATCTTCATTTCATTTCTAGCTTTTCAATTGTAGCTGGGAAGCCAAAGAACGTTTCCCAAATCCAACTAATTTCATACTTCTATCGAAATCAAAGCAGGTATTTGAATAGAATTCGCAATCAAATTAAGCAGATATAAATAATTAAATCGAGTGTCCCGTAGGTACGGCTCGATGGGGTTATAATAAGACAACCCTCCCGTGCTCACTCGAGTTGCACAGAATCGATTTATTTTTACGTCTATTAGCTTCAGTCGACATTTTGCCTTCATTATTTTGTTTTCTACAATGAAAACTATAGGTAAGTATACCTAATTGTCCTTTACATTAGTACATAAGTGTGTCTCTAGTATTTCTTGTAGAAGAATTGTTTTCTTAATTATCAATAGGTACTCATATATATAATACAATATCTTTTTATAATTATATGCTTGAGAAAAAATTAAGTAGATTACGTTAGGTATGATATTCTACAGATTCAAAAGATCTTCTGACAAAGGTAAGTGATTATATCTCATAGGCCGCAGTTTAACTTACGAGTATGTTAATGTTGTCCTTTTATCTGTTATTAGCTGTTGCCCGCGGCTCCGCCTGCATGGACTTCTGACCCCGTTCCCGCTGCTCCATTCCGAGCATTTTCATATTTGTTCACCTTTTAAACCATGTCTGGACTTCCACAAATAATTCAAGACCAAAATTAGCCAAATCGGTCCAGCCGTTCTCGAGTTTTAGCAAGACTAACGAACAGCGATTCATTTTTATAAATATAGATTAAGTTTGAGAATTGTCATAGCGTGATGCAACCTGCATCATTTATAATTTAATAGTAGGTCCATAGTTCACCTTGATTTGACAAGATGGCGCTATATATTCGCAGTGCTATCACATTACTGCCTTAAATTGAATGCCATTTGGTCTACTGGAAATGTCACTTATGAGTTTGGACCGCGGTACAACGAACTCCACGTTGAGTTGGAGTAGACTACGTAGGAAATAGTTGACATATAAGCAGATGACAACAAGGTCTCTACCGTTTGGGAGAGGCATACAGTTATAGCAGGTACAATATGATCTGCTAAGGTCTAACTGTATATAGACCTTGGTTTTCGAGACCCAGATATTAACGCGATCACATGGTAAATACAGTAATTTACCTTTTGATTTGCTTGACGTTTTGGTCAGATTGCATTAGCCGTGGTCACAAGCTGACTGAGTCAATTAGCTTCTTACTCTGGTTTCATTAACCACATATCATGCAACGCGAAAGTTTAAAAAGGCTATAGGAGTAATTGTAATGGCGTCAATAATAATAGGTACTTATTGCTTATCAACTCCATGAAGACTGCTCCAATCACGTGAAAAAACATAAGGTAACGATCCTCCGACACGAAGTGACAATGTATGAATAGTACTATATGTCGGTCATATTTAATTAAATTACGGTTAAAGAGTGTTCAGCTTCCATAATTGTTATCTGCGAGTCAATGAAAACTAATTAATCACCCACCATTCCCAGCTACCGCAATGTTTTCTCATTAATAGCTCCTCTTAGATTATTTTACCATAAGCCCATATTACTAATCACCGTTTCAAACGGTCCGGTCGCGTCGGTGACGCTCCCCTCATGGCGCGGTCGCACTACACCAAACTCATCCCCCACCTCACCACCCCCAAATTGAAAACATATACTCACGCATGAAGACTCCAATCAAAGCCCCGTACAAACACAAACCAAGTTTAATTCAAATTCGGAACACATTCGGCCACAGATAATGAATTGTTAAAACTATAGCAACTTTACGCTCCAGTAATTAAGATAATTAACGAAGTCGATTATACGAAATCCACGTTAAAATATTACAAGTATTACAGTAATATTATTTTTGAGCCGCTCTGTCGACGGTGCGACAAAAGAGATGCAAAGCGTTTCACGCAACATAATACGCAAACAATGGATCGTCGGTGCAAAGCCGTTTTCTACGAAACGGCACAGTACATCGTTACGCGTCTCGCTGATTTTGCAAATACGCTGCTTTTCAACGCAGGTGAACTTAAGCCAAAAGATATTTTATAGTGCTCAATTTTTATTCGTATCGTTGAGAGCGAGCTAACTGAATTACACAAACTATTTGCAATCGAAACTACGAAAAAGACTTCAATAAAAACGAACGGGGCGCTCAGAAACATTTTCTTTCGTTTGTTTCCTTTCACATTATCGACGTAGAAGGGGATGAGGTGGGTCCGACTGGACGTACGGGCTTCGCATTTAAAAGCGATATAAAAAACTTGGGGCTTTATTTCGCAGGATGACCTAAGTGGCCGGCCGGACCGTACAAAAAACCCTCTTGGACTTACCTGTATTTTTCCACTTATTTATCCAACGTTTTTACATTCGCACTGTTTGTTAGTACTGTGCACTTTGTCTATTTGGGAAGATCCTGTTTTTTAACGAGTACTTAGGGTCTAATTAAAAGGAAGGCTCCGTACGGACAGTAGAGGCCTTTTGATACCCACTGTTATTACTTTTTCGTGTATAAATTTTATTTGACTGGATGGAGTTTTAAAGTGTGTGCTCATCTTAAGTGATTCTTTTATTATTAAGAGCGTATCTGGCGTATAATTTAATAAACAAGATTAAAAACTACGCTTAGACAAGTATTGTATAGAATGATAAAATAATATTGCTAAGTGCAGACGTACGGATCGGCTCATTAATTTGAATGTTTTATTACTATTGTGTTATTGTCGGACATAAGGACTGGTACATACTTCTGTCTAATCCACGCCAAATTCTACATATGGATGACGATAGGCACGAACAGCTAATATAATGAATTTAGTCAGTGGGGAAGTACAGTGACAAGTGGAAAAATACGCAGACAATATCTCTGCGAGAGAAGGAAAACTTAATTTAACTCTATAACAACCCTATACCAACTCATCTGGCCAGCGCGAAAACAGTATACATAGGAGACGCCTATGTCCAGCTGTGAATTGCGAAAACGAGATCGGAATTCGTTTCTCGGGCTAAATAACGTATTTTTGCAATTTTGTCATAGGAAATTTCAATAACAACAAGAACTTACAGAAAAAATATTTGTTTGATGAATCTATTTTTATAAGGGACTCGAAATCTCGAGTATTTAACATATCTTCTTTACCTACATCTATAAGCATAAACATGTTTCATCATATGAAAACACACAGTAAGTAACCACGTGTTCCCACGTGCACAGTTACTTGTTTTTTTGGTTGGTGTTCATTCATTTATTTATTCACGTTAGTTACTATAACATTGGTGCACAATTTCCCTTATTACAATGATAACAATAATAATAGTTTACCTATTTACAGAAACAAACACAATAAAACGCAACAGAAAACAATTACAGTGCATTAGTACCTAACTTGTAAGAGATTTGAACATTTTTAATGTTATACATATTTCGATACACTAAGCGCTGATGAGTTCCTAGAATAAAGCACATCGCGCTGTAAATACATTTGAAGAGCAATAAAGGTCTCATCATCAGTCAGAAAAATTATGACAGTCATTATTAAAGGTGTTACGACAATATGTTAAAATTTGACGAGTAATAGCCAACGCGTCGCCGTCGCTCCGAGAGCCGGTAATGAGGGAAACACCATTGCTCACGGCATTTACATTAAACTTAAGTTCATTGACAGTAAATGTCAGTGCGGGAATGACGTTCTGCGCAAGAGTCGACTCCTGCAAATGCCATTACAAGTTTTATCTCCCTTATGACAGATGGCGTAATAAAAATATATTTTAAATCAGGAATAACTTCAAATAATGAGAGAGCACGTGTCCTTCGAGATCATTATAGGATCGAGTATTGGACGATTCGGTACGAGATAGCTCTTTGATTTACTGCCTGACTTTTGAGCGCACTAAATCACTTTTGTATGAAACTTGAGAAACTATTAGCTATTATTATTGGCGAACTACGAGGACCTTTTGTGTGGCCTCCGTCCTATCTCAGGCGGATAGATGATACTTTTTTACGTGAATTATTACGATATTCTGATTTGCGTGGCGAAACTTGAATTATAAATTGATTTTGAGTAATAAAATATGGGAAAACGTATTTTTGTGTGGTATTCATATTGATATCTTATTTTGGAAACTGGCATAACTTCATGTTTGTTAGTAATTTTCTGTTGTTATATTATTTATTGCTTATTGAGAGATTTATGGGGTATAAGATTTATAATGTCGAACTATAAAAAAGTATCGTCACGCACTACAATTTTGAAGTAACCATGGATTAAAAGAAAATGGAATTATAGTGCTATAGGATTCACTGAAGAAGAAGGTGCCTTACTATGACTGCCGGTTTTGGAGTTCGATGCTCGTTTAGTACAAATTACGTGTAAAAGTTTGCTTTGGTCTTGTAGTTCAATATTTAGAAAATTAAAAGACTATAAAAGCAGATTTGGGAACACATGACTACTAGCTGATTTACACAGCTTAGTGGTTAAGAAGTCGACCTTACAATCGATAGGTCCCGGGTACGAATCCAGGCTATTACACTAACGACGTAAGCCCACTCCTAACACAAGCTATTGGACTTAGATGGAAGGGATAGAGAAGAAAATAACGGATTCTATTATTCTTTATAAAAAAACAACAACTATAAAAATATGCGTAACAGAGTCGGTGAAATTACACCTATTACATTGGGAGCTTAACATATACCGGCGAAATGTGGGTGCTAACACCTCTGCCTATCCCTTCGGGGATATAGGCGTGAGTTTATGTTATGTTATGTGTTTATGTATTTTCAGTATAAAAGCCAAACATTCACACCAAATCACTACAGCCGCTATATACATACAGTTCTTCATGCTTCCTCTACAAGAGTGTAGAAATAGAAACAGCAAATCGACTAATGTGTGTGTTGGTGAGCAGGATGGGTGTCCGCGGTGTTCCTCCGGAGATATAACCTTTTGCATACCCCTCTTACCCGAACAACATACATGCAGAACTCATTGATGAACATGCCAAAGAGTCGACACTGATTTATTTAACACATGTACACACAGTCCAAACAAAGAGATAAATATGTAGCGAATACTTTTCTCTTACTAATCAGTGAGAGAAGGGTATTCGTTGCATGCAAGTACATGTAATAAGCTACCAATGTGTGTATTCTTATTTATTAATTATTAACTGCGAAAACTGTTAATTAACTATCACATACACATGGTAAGTTAATGTACTACTTGCTAGCTGTTAGTTTTCCCAAAATTGTAAAATAAAATAAAAATTAACCTGAATCTGTTATTGTTTTTCATGAACTTATTTTTTTTATTTATTTATTTAAACCAGGTGCACAAATACATAATAAATGTACAAAGGCGGACTTAATGCCATTGGCATTTTCTACCAGTCAAAACTTAGTTGTGAAAGTGCACGGAAGGAACCAACTTACTTGTAGCGATTTGGTAAGAATGTTTTGTTTTTATACTGAAAATACATAAACACATAACATAACATAAACTCACCCCTATATCCCCGAAGGGGTAGGCAGAGGAGACAAAAAAGGGTTTCGTGGTATTCTCACTGAAAACAGAAAACCTCTACAGTGAGCTCGGGCTACCCTACTCAACGCCGGAAACATAACACAAGGTTATTATTAGCCGCGGTATTCTAGAGAAGGTACTTTCCCAGTCGTACTACTCAAGTAGAACGGAAGATACCTTCATATCCTACCTCCCTCCTCCTGATGATTTATGAACCTTATAACCGACTTTCGTGCTGTGGATTAATTTCTACTGTCTAGTAAATTTGCTCTATGATCTATTTGAAATTATCGTTATCGCAATCAAACGTAACCATAGTAGGTACCTATGTTTATGTAATTTCGAATGGATACACCAATATGGATAAACATTCAACATTAAACAAACGTTTTAATTTCGCCAACATTGTCTAATAAAAAAATACAAGGCTATAAATATTTACGATTTCGCAAATTAACACATCTCACACTCCACATTCCATTCCTATTTTGAAATTCTATTGTGTTCGAATGCAAAAAAACCATCAGTACTTTTTTGTATCTCTTGGAAACAATATTTACGACGGCTATTAATTAATGTCAGGTTGTGGCCAGTATTGGGTCCAATTTATTAGGTCCAACACTCTTTATTTCGTAAAAGATTGGATAAGGTTGGTTGAAAGCTTGGTGCCATACTGTCTGCCAAATCTGTGTGAGGTCTTGTGTTTTTTTCGTTTGTAAGGGTATTGTTTTTTTAATGTGAACGGCTTCAAAGGGTCTTAATATGGCAACATTGATTGATTTAATGTCTTTTTGGTTTTTGTAATAAGATAGATGAGATAGATGAATGTGATGATGTTAAATGGCTAAATATTATTATACTGCTAAGGTTGCAAATAAATACCTATGGCAAATGCCCAGTGATATGTGATCCCCCGGGACGAAGGTCCTATGTATATTATACAACTATTGTAACAGTCGGATAAATACAAATACATGCATGCATATTAATAAGTATCTAATTACACGAGGTGGGATTTGAACCAACATTAATTGACGTCTAAACGTTCTAGACTACAAAAAAATGGGATGGTCAACGACTTTAACATCATTCCCATGACTGACTGAAAGGTTATTGAAACGTCGGGATGGGTATGAATATAAAAATAACAAAAATAAAGTCGCAAAATAATTCAACCAAAGTATCAAAAGTAACCAGTCACATTATCCACCTGTTTATATATGACACCGAGCAAAATGTCACCAACGTCTTTATAACACTTGTATGTCACCAACCAATCACATCCGGAAACATTTATCAATAAACTCTATCTATAAACGAGTACATTAACATGAAATATTTCTTTAGAACGGTTTCGTTGCATCCATTGTAAGGGATTAAGTCAACTTTGTATTCCCATACAGGTCTTATGTTATCAACTAAACAGCGTATTATGCTTCCAGGTAACGATAGTTTTTAAATAACCCACCCACGAGCATTATCTTTTATTGAAATAAGCCCCATTGTATAAATTCTGATCGGGTTACAAATACACCCAATAAAAATTCAAGCATTTTATTGTCAATAATTTACTACATTGCGTCGTTGAATGTAAAAATGAAATTTAAAAACAAACCATTAAACGATTTTATACGAGAATCCCTAACAAGGACGTTTCCCTTAACCAGATCGGGAGCACACCTGGGTACTCGAAATTTTGTCCTAAAAGGTCTCAAACGACAGACTATTTCAGTTTTATAATATCTTATATACAAAATAACATAAAGGAAATCAAACTCTATTCCCAATGACGTAAGCTCATTATCGTTTTGAACACCATACATCATGTTGGTAGCTATTGGACATAAGTCATTCCGGAAGCAAGGAGTGCCGAGATGGTAGATTTTAAAAATGGAACGTTTGATTTGCATTTGAATAAGAGCCCCCGGCGACCCAGGTGCGCGTAGTACAGTCAAATCCAAAAGTTTTGCGATTTTTCCAATGTGGACACGAGTTAGTTGAAATTAATATGGATGACCAGTTGTAATCGACGGTGTAGCTCAGCACGATTTACATACGAATTAAGTAATACGCTTTTATTTAACTCGTTATAGCGTCATCAAAGTTGAATGTTTTGTTCAAATCGTATTTTCAGCTAAAACTTTTTATTTGTAGGCACTTATTTAAACATTTTGCAAACTTTTCATTTAATTAAATAATATTTCGATTTAAGAATTGTGTGTGCCTGTACCGTCATTAGAACATTATGGAGTCATGTGATTTTAACATTTTGACGTTTAAATATTAGGGTGACAAAACGCACGTGTTCCAAATGGTTACATGCCAGAGTCTTGAGTATGACGTACTTACCACATTACAAGGTTATGTGCACAAGGTTTCTATTTTTTAAGCCCGTCGATTACGCAAGTTCTATTTATAATATGATGCCTTACTTATAGACTTATATAATGTAAGTATTGTTTAGTGCCTGTAAAAACTGTTCTAGGGTTTCTAGGGGTTTTAGGTTTTAGCTCATACATATGTCATTTCTACGTATTACTTATAAACCGAACGAACTGCATATGTAATTTTTTCATAAGAGAACTAAGTGGTAAGAAGTTTTTTGGAGACCTGGACATAGTAAATAACAGAAATGAATTTTAGACCTTTTAATATTTTGATAAAACGTAGAATTTATAATGATTAATATTAGATAATGACCATTATCGCTAGTTTATAAGTGTTCGGTTGATGGCAATAGGCTCGCCACCTGTTACATTGGGACTTAAACATAAACTGTCGAAATGTGGGTGGCTAGCATCTCTGCCTTCCCCTTCAGGGATACAGGCGTGAGTTATGCCATAGTACTAACATTATGAAATTGTAAAATTCCATCTTCATATAAAGGGCACATAACATGCTCCAAATATTTCATGCGTGCTTGGGAACGTAGATTGTAATAAGAAAACCGCGTCCACTACACATCATATTTTTTATCTGTCAAGTGGGGCGTGTTTGAGGCAACGACTGCTCCTTATTCTGCCTTCATTGTTTGAGTTTTTATTATCATCGCGAACAAAGGACGCGTAAACGGTAGCACAAGCGTTATCGGCACTTATGATCCACCTTATACTGATTTTTTGAAATTATTTTTTTTTAAGAAAGCCGAGATATGTGCGGGCTCGACATGCGATACGCATCGTGGGTAATGTTGATTTTTGCGCGTTCTTTATTTAAAATTTGAGTGATGTGTTCCTGTTTAAAAAACAATCTTTTTGAAACAAACAGATATAAATATTTAAAAAAAATCGGGTGAATTTTTGGCATTGACGATAATTATAATAATTTAACTTATAACATAACTTAATTTTCATTTAATTATTTATGCAACTAGTCTCAATGAAAAAGTACAAGTTATTACTGAGTCCCAAGCTTGACTATTGACCTCATTAGCAAAAACAAAACGTAACAGCGCGCGTGTAAAACAACTGCGCACTTGTCGTTTGCCTTTTCCTCTCGAAAATAACTCATCTCGACTTTTCACGAGGTGTCATTAATTCTGTGGGCTTTGTGGCGTCTCCCGCTCCCGCGACAGCATCCTCTCTCGCTCCGCTTGACGCTCCAAGCCCCGCTAATGACGCGCCTCTCAACCGCTTGTTCTTACCTCATTAAGAAAATGACGTTGACGGTGACATTTGTATTGCGATTACGAATCGGAAGTGTTGTTTATGTGAAGGGTTATGGCTGTTTGAATTTTTGTTAATTATTTTGTGAAATAAGCAAAAATGTTTCGAGCGAATAAGTGAATCAATTTGTAAAGATTAACCATTGAAATGATAAATGATATGTTTTGTTCCAGTATTCAACTGCATGCAGAGCGTGATAAATACAACGAAATAAATTATAATGGAAGTAATTTTGTTAAATTAAAAATCAGTTGGTCTTGTTACCAATTATAAGAAAAACTAAGTGGTCGAACGCAATAAACCTTATGGATTTAAAAATTAAAGGTACCTACACTCGTAATTATTGTCAAAGAAAATTCACCATGAAATTAATATTGCATTTTTATTTCATGATCACATTTAAAAATACATTTTTTTAAATTTACTATCACGTATAAAACAATCAATGGTACACAGGCTCGTAAACACATAGAACTTAAAAACCATTAAGGTTTGCATAGTGCTACATAAGCGTTCAGTTTGTTTACATTCAATAGAAACTATTTTAGTATGCATGCCGACAATCTTATGTTACAATCTTATTTGTATAACGTATAATAATATCTACTAGGTCTATCGGCAATTTGTTTATTACATACTCACTCATATTAAAAATAATTAAGTATCACATAAAATATCCCCATTACATTGAAGTATCAAGTAGCCATATTCCAGGCCCTATATTCCACACTAAGCACAAAACATTTTCCCCAAGAAAATATGCGTGAACAATAATAATTTTTGATTTTCCCGGGGGCTATGTTCTCCGTTCTTTTAATTACCGCCTGGCTGGGCGGTTGGTGGCTGGGCGTCGTGAAAATATTTAGCCCCGTCCGCACCAGCCCTCCGTAATTACTAATGAGCATTACTTAAGTATAATACATAGGAGACACTTGAATATTGTGCGGATAAATTATTAAAAATGTTTAAAACAGAATTTGAGGGTAGAATTTGTCGTCGATTGGACAGAAGAGGAACTATGTGGAATTATAGTAACAATATTTACGATTACATAGGAGTTAAATATTTGATTGAAACTTTTATTACCTCTTGGTGAGACAGTTCTTACCTAGGTGTAGAGAATCTGCAAACATCCTCAAGGCCTAAGTCATTGTACCTGCAGGTTTTTCTCATAGGATTGGTAGGTCAGGCAAATGTTGATAGGTTCAAATATTACAGGCACTAGGGATGTCCCTCGGACCTCTCGGACCTCTCTGACATAATATGATGAAACTTATATAAAGACAGATACCTACTATTATAAAATATATATAAGCTTAACAGTAATTTTTACTCTTGAATAAATAATGTAGAAGTACAGTGATTGAACACTGGCTGCATGATTCAATGAGTATAAAATCAGTGCTACTGAATGTAGTTAATTAATTAGCATATTAAAAAGCGATTCTCAACAAATCGATATTTCCTCTTCACATTAATTTCACAGCAATTATTAAATACGAGCAATTCAATAATTAATTGGTGCAAAAAGAGGCCGGTTGCCGCAATGAAAACGCAACGGGATCGCGGTGGGATCGCAGTAAATCACGTTCGCACAATGCCGCCAGGTGGCGCCGGCGTCGCACGATAATGCTCGCGTTTAATTACGCGGAATAATTAGTGAACGGAATATTTTCCGGGCCCTAACTATCTCCGCCGTCTTCCGGCAATAACTAGGCGGTAATTGCGGATTAACCTCGCATTCAGAATTTAATAGGTGCTCGAACGCTGCGATGCCAGTCGAACCCCAATGACGCTATTTGTTTACTGACGCCGAAATAATTACTTCCCGGAAAACATTCAGCATATGTCAAATATTGTAATATTACAATTATTTGTGTGTTAATCTGGTGTTACGTTGGTTTGCGATGTGATAATTGCACGCAAATCCTATTAAGGAACGCGTTAACAGTTTTAATTATAAATTTTTGTAAACAATTTATTTTCTCGTTTCATAACTATTTAGAAACGAAAACAGAATTAAATTGATGTTTTTGTGGTTGTTTCTATAATATATATGTATTTACAAACAAAAAACAATTCTAAGTATGTTAATTCGCATTCTAGAACCCCTAACACAAGCCATGCTTACTACGGGTCTATCTAAAAATTCACTTTAAAATCAGTATCCGACAGCAATTGTTTTCAAAAACATATCCCGCTGAGGATCGACTCAATATTGCATACGTCTCGGCACGTGTAGCCAATGTAATTTACGCTTTATGGCATGTGAATAATTCGCTGTAATCCCCGAATGAGCTCCGAAACCCCTCTCTTCTCCCACGTAGCTACGGAGACGTTTGATCTCTGTAATAGACTGTAAAAAATAATAATATAAGCGCATTTACTCACCTGCGACAATTCACCCGGACTGTAGTTATTGCCGACCCCTAGGGTGTCTAGTTGAGCGTGAACTTTTGGTATCGGCGCGAAATATTAATTTCTCGACGCCAATAAACACCGAAGCGTACGTAATGCTGGCAAATTAAGCTGAGTGCCGTTAATATTATTCTCTTGAAAATTTTAAATATAGAACGATTTTCTTGGCATTGGCGCTGTACAATGTTTTAAAGCATGTTTAGTATTATGGTGTTAGATATGATATTATGAAGAGATATAATAGACGTATGATTTGAAATTCATATGGTTTTTCACATTAATAGTGACCTATACTACTAACTACATACTTAAAAAAATCAGGTAGGTATCTACATCTACAGGATGCATTTTTTAAGTGAGCCTGGATGGATCTCTGCATATAGGAGTAATAGACAGAGTAGAAGGTAAAGTAACTTTAAATTAAAGCAGTATGCTGTATGTTATTCAAACTTGCCAGAACTCATTCCTTATTTCCGACACTATCAAATGGTGTGACACTAACACAGGAAATTATTTTTCAGGAATATTGATTTGTCAAAAATCCAATGATCTAGTTTTAGTTCTCATTAAAATGGGGCCCGAGACTCCTTTGAGTACTTCACTCGACTCATCATAGTTTTGGAGATTGTCATACAGGTTCACTTAAAAATTCACATATCTATAGCATTAAACTCACCGAGATCCCTAACATGTTTTTTATTTATTTCGAGTAACCGATATTTCGACACTGTTAGAGTGTGAGTGTTGTGTGGCGTGAACATGATACAGTGTGCGAACGCGAACAGTGGTAGTGGCAACATTGGCAACGCTCGTAAGAACCACGTGCGGAAGAGGGTAGACTGATACGATCTGCTCAGTAACAACTAGCTCGGCGGTAGTCAGTGTAACGTGATCATGGCACTTGTAACAGTGCCGAAATATGAGTACCTTGAAACATAAAAAGACATGGTAAATATTTCGGTGAGTGTTACATTAAAACTGTGATGGAAATATATGTGTTCATTTGGACTTGGATCAGTCGATCAGCTAGAGAAATAAATATCTAAACTGTGGAAAAGGTGAGCTACAGTTATCAGTAGTAATATTAAGCACTATTTTTTAGACTTAAACACGTCCTTTAAGCATCATGAAAAAGCATCTGATTAGGCCGTCAAGCTGAGCGCCACTATTGTAACACTGTACGTGTTTGTAATGGTGATCCTCTTTCCTGAAACTTTGCCTAGGTGTAGTCAAATTGACGTGCCATAAATTAAAAAAAAATAAGAAGGCACGTTCTTATCCATCATTCTTTTCACGATCAAAGTTCATAATCACGATTAAATATTCAATTCGAAAGTGGTGCGACAGGCGAGCAATTACTAATATTAGTTAGTTGTAGCCCGCCATCTGGCGTTGGGAGCGATCATTTAAAAATCACTGCACATTGTTCTGAGCACAACTAATTGCAGGGAAAGTGGGGTTCGATGGACCCCGGACTAAATCATTTTCTAATAGGGGAGTGGTGCCCACTGTGTGCTTATTCATTTTTGTACGTGTAGAGTCCTTTGTGGTGTAAACAGCGGATGGTGCAATCAAATTAATCAGAAATATTAGTTTTAGAAGTTATAGATATACCTTCCGTTGGTTGGTTTTATAGATCCGCGTGTACAGTAAGATGATTTGATTGAAGGGGAATGTACATAATTATATGGTTAACGAGATCCGGGTAATGATACAGGGCAAGGATGACGTGATGATTGTTTTAAATTGTCGGGTGCATGCGATGAATGAGAAGTTTATGAAGAAAATGTAAATGAGTAAATTGTTTCAGCTTGATCTTTTAAAAAACTGTCATTGATTTTTGAAAATTTAAGCCTGGAGTCCTGCTATCTCTTTCTTCTCTTACCCTTATAGTGTCGTTAATCTTGTATTTTTACGGAAGCCAGCACCTGATGCCTCCACACTCAGGGAGCTAGAGCCTCGTCCTTTAATTAACGCGGTACCTTGCAATTGAGGTTGTGTACACAACATCATATCATATTAAAGAATGCCTCCAGCGATACTAAATTATTATTCCTGTTGTTTCAGGAGTTACACATCTCGGCGGTCAAGGATCTAATATGTAAGTATTATTCAGACAAACATACATTTTATTTGTAATTAGAGTATAACTGTACATTAAACTGTAAAAAAATATGTTTTAAGAATACTTTCGCAGCTTTACCTAATCTAACAGTTTTTATATTCACTAAGCAACAGCGTCGAAGTACTTTTACAAATACGATATCTACAAATACGTTTGGATATCTATAACTATAGTTAAAAGTGATCGCGTCGGTCACATGCGAACAATGAGCCCGACAATTGAATCAATGTCCTATTTCCTGTGGATCAAATTCATTTCCTTTTTACCCGACAATGTGCATTTGTCATCGCACTTTTCGGCGTTCTGTCTAATTTGTTGATTGGTTTTAATGTACCTAAGTGTACTTGAGCAATAAGTACATTACATGGATATAGTTTTGAAATGGATCTAAATTATGTTATAGTTATGAAATGCCACAAGCTCTGTAATTTTTTCCACTTAGTCTATTGTCGTCACATGGTCTAGTAGTTTTAGATGTTGCGTTTTGCAGACAAGCGCACGTAGTAGTGGTGCATTTTTTATATATGACACATCAATTTGACTTCATCTCACCTGATGTTAATCTGAAGGCAAAGTCTCATAAAAGAGAGTCACCATTGCAAACACGTACAGTGCTACAATGGTGGCGCTCAGCTTGACGGCCTCAATAGATGCTTTAATTGACTATTAATTTTTAAACTGTTGGTATGATTCGTCAAAGACGATTAAAAAATAGGATAGAACTTTAGTCCGCGCGTCAATCATGACGCTTGTGAGTACCTACCTTAATATAGGACACTCAAAACTATACACGGTAAAATTTCCGTTAATTCTAACCCTTATGCAACAACCTCTATAACAATTTCTTTTTTATATTTATAGCACGTCAATTTGACTTCACCTCGCCTGTTGTTAAGCTTTTAGAATTTTACCCTTTATAAGATTACTACAGAACAGAAGAATTAGTAGAGCATATTTATATAATATAATAAGTAATAAGTCATAATGATTGTATGTACAATAAGTTATCGAAGTGCAGTGAAACATTGTGACACACACACACACAATATCATGCTATTACATCATGTGACAGTGTCATAACAATGGCTATATCGTTAAAGTACATTGTTGCAACTTATTACTGTTTTAGTTTTAATAGCAAAACATAGCAACAACAATAGGAATTTAAACTGTCTAGAACCAATCTTGTTGTATAAACTGATATTTTCTGAACATTTTAGTAGTAGTTATAGTGGACTGCTGATAATAAAAAATTGCGTCAAAATATATTGTGGGAAGGGGGTATCCACCATTCACCTACGGTTTAACAAGCTCAACGATAGTAATAGTAGAATATTACGAATTGTGTCATAGAAAGCAGTACGAGGTGCGCAATATCTACTTCAATTTCTTATATTTTCTTTAAAAAACATCAGCTATTACAGTGAGCTTAAATCTAAAAATAGGCTCAAGAAGGTCTTTAAATCGGTTTTTACTATTAGTCTAAGTCTAAACCACCGTGAATATTTAGTCTTAAGGAATAACTTATTTTGGTGACGTTTGGAAAATGCCGCAGTGGTGTTTGTTACCCTGTTAGGTATATTAAGTTTAACCTTATCTACATTTTACTAGGAAATTTATAATCTTCAGATACATGGGTAAGTATCGGGTGATGATTCTTTCTTGTCTTTATAGTAATTTAAATGCAACAACTGCTTCGGAAGAGATGAAGTGCACCTTGCGTGTTATGCCATAATGCCTAACATACATTTATTTGTATTTATAAATAAGGGTAATAGAAATGATATTTCACGCTTGTATTACATGCGTTAGTTGAAAGTCATAGCTAGTACTAGAAGTCCGTAACTCTTAGAGAATTTTTGAAGGGTATATAAAAAGTCTCATTATCGTAAACTATAAAGTCTTATCGTTCCGCCCGGCAGCACTGTGACCTCAGTAAAGCGGGCTCAAGATTATCTGGCTACAGTTAGCTCCATTTTGCTTCCGCGCCATCGCCGCCCGAATGCTTTTTTAGTCAAAAAGCTTTATCACTTCCGAGGGGATGTGGACTATGGGCAGTAGAGCAAGATATAGAGAAACTAAATGTGGTAAGACGAACTTGATTATGTACACTAATTTTTTTTTCTGAAGCTTCTGTATCTTAGTAAAAATATATTTAAAGAAAATGTAGACGATAATAAAATTATGATAATAATTAAATAAGTGATTTAGTTTTTCGATGCGTTTAAATAAAAATTTCTTTCATACCAGTAATTATTCCTTGATATGTTCACCGTGAGGGAATAAAATCAATTTTATGAATACACCATTAAATTAAAAGCTTACGGTCTATAAGAGCTGTTAAATATATGATTAATAAGTGTTCTGGACTACATTTTTGATACCTTATAACATAGCAAGCAAAATAATGTAATAAAAGTAATCACCTGTAGCACTAGCCGAATTCGATAGGAGTTCATCCTATCGAATTCGAAAATGTAAAGGTATCGACAGAACGGAGCATTGCAATTGGCGGGCTACACATGCACACAGGTTCACAAGAGGCAGACTAGTGCTACTGATGACAGTATTGATTTTTTTATTTTTCTTCTGTAGGTATTTCTTCTGTTACACTATGACAACAATCCTATGTTGAGATTTTCTTTTACAGTAATGCTCTACTACGTCATTTGAAAACTCATACATGAACTAAAATAGCATTCATCCATTTTAAAATAAATAGTAGGTACATTTAAATCTACGTAATGATTTTACTTGCACCTTCTAGTACAAAACTGTTTTCCTTTGGAGTCAACAGTGAGCAGTGCTGCAGAATGCAAGCAGTGGATCACTTTTATAGCCGGATGCCGTAAAATAAATGTCGTGGTCCATCGCGGCCCCAGCTAATGACATCCTACACGTTACGATGTGTAAACACTGTCCGATGTGCACGAAAATTTTTACTACTAGATATCGTATTGCACTCTCTGCCTTTGTGTGTTTTTTTATTTTATTTATAAAAGGAGGGCAAGGTTTATGAATTTTCAAATAGGTACTCTATATACATAGTGTACTCTATTTATACATAGTGATTTAGTTTAATAACGTAATGAATTCATCATTATCATTCATCATCATCTAAATTTAATAACAATCTCGGTCGCATCCGATCCAAAAAAAAGTTGTGTTGAGGATCTTGTGATATTAAGTCATCCTTTCGTTAATCCCGGTTGTAATTCGAGTCCGGGATTTGCTTACTCTTTCTCTTCCTCTTGATAGGACTTATAGGAATCACATGGGAGTGACTGTCATCCGACCGCCCAAACCTGAAAGTATAATCTGCACCAGAGGTTCATCCGTCATTCAGCAGGCGAACTCGCTTATAGGTGAGATTTAATTTAATGCAATAACGCCTCTAGGCGTTGCCCACTAGAAGGTTTTCAAGTATAGCTCTTTGAACATACACAACTACCGCCTAAAATTAACGTTAGTTTATTATTTTTGGTCTAAAATGTTTCTTTCTCGATTTTCACCATAACATCAATAAATTTACCAAAAATATTCCTTCCACTACATATTTTGAATACACAAATCAACGTAGCGACGTCGTTCGGCATAAACAGGGCGTCTTATCACGGCGGTTATTTACGCGGCATGTCGGCCGTCGGCGATCGCAATATATTGCCGATTTCCGGCCACCACTGGCGAGTAATACGCTTCCGGAACGCCCTGTGGCACCACCCTTATCGGCGCGTAACGCACCACGTATGCTGATCTTCGTGCGAGGGCACTTTATTGTAGGTAAATTAGAATTCAGCAATTCTTTTTTAATGCATATTTAATATTATAAACAGTATCCAGAGTTTTGATTTGTTATTCAGATAGAATAGGGCAGAATGTGAAGTTACTTATTCAATTATATGTACTTTGTTATAATAGTGAAAACCAATTTTTATTAATTTTATATGAAAAAATCCGTAGGCTACAAAGTATACCTAGCTATATTAATCTAAAAAAATATATGTATTTTTAGGATTCAGTGATTGGTCTTTAGAAACATTAAGAATGTTGTTGAAGGGTTTCAAACAAAATCCCCAGCAACCCTATAGTGTAACTAATGCAGTGTCTTCTTCATCACCATCATCATTCTCTGAGTCTATTCCCAACTCAGTAGGGATCTGCTTTCAAGTCTAACTAAGATGTGGCTGAACTTCGATATTATCTGGGAAGCGACTGTGTTTTTTTATTTCTAGCTATGTTTTATTATCAGATTTTTATTTTATTTTAACTAATAATTCGTAGCCTCAGCCTAGCTGGACGTAATTGCATATGCGCATATGTCAACAAAAGTCATATTTCACAAGACACATTAAGGTCTTGGGCGGAAGTGAGGGAGCCTAAATAAATACATTCCACGGTTAATCGACGGTGAATTCGAGGAGTTATGAGGGGAAACTGTACCACTCATTTGTCCCCACTTGGGAAAAACAAAGTGGAAATGGAGCTCGTTGCGAAGATTATGTTTTGGTTATGGTATTTTGGAGATATAGTAATAGAACTCTCAATTTATAGAGTATAGAAAACAACAATATTGTGGTAGGCACTTAGTATACTTATTTATGGTTTAAAAGAAAAAACAGCCTGTGTAAAAAAAGAGACATGAATGTCATCATAAAATTGAATAATAAGAAACTGAAATGATATATTTTTGTTTGCGTCTTGTTGCAATTGTTAAAATGTGTTTATCTACTCATATCGAAATATCAAAATTGAAACAAACACAACACTTTAATGACAATCTTTTTGCCCGAGCTATCAAAACAATCATTTGTATTAGGATACAGCTATTCTATGGTCAACTGTGTCATAATCTAAATTTCCCATAACAATATAACAACAGTTTGAAAAAAAAAGTTTCAATGCAGTTTTTTTTACCATTTATTGACGAGGCGCGACGCGCATGTTGCAATGTAAATTAATTTACATTATGAAGTAAATTAATATCACATTGAAGTGTACACGTCATAAGTGAAGATAAGATTATAATTTTTATAAAAACATACGACCAACTTTCTACTACTTGTACACCAAAAACTCACACATATATAATATATTCAGTCTACAACAACCGCTAAGTAAACACTACTTTGTTCATTTCGGTGTCACGCCGTACCTTGAGCGTGACGTGGCTCCAACCTGGTAATTTCCGCTCACCAATTAATCATTTTCTTCAAACCTTTCTTTTCTATTACTCTTTAAGTTTTCATTTTCATTAGCCGACCTGTCTGTTTGCTAAAATGCTTTTTAAATTTCGAATGGTATTGTTTGGTTATTATTTTGATTGAAAATCCGTTTGCCCTGTTCGACATTGGCTTTTCATAATTATTACAGACGGCTGATTGATAAATATGACGTGTTTATTTAAGTTACAAGTAACTATCATAAGCGATTAAAATTTTAAGTATTACCTGTACATGATGGCTCTCTGATGGTAAACGACAACACTGATCTATGGAAAGTTTTTATGCGTTCTTCCTCCTTCTCGAGTTCCAATCCTAGTAACATCTAAAGCTTGTGTTTAATAGACCAGGGTCGACCTCAATGTGAGAAATCATTACAATGCATTTTTAATAGATGACATCTAGACCCACAAGTTTAACTGTTGGAGATTCACAGAAACAAATGGTTTTGCATTACTTTTGTTATAACTGGCTTTCAAAATATTATACATTCAATTTATTAAGTGTTATAGAAAGTGTTCAATTTGTATGATATATGAGCAACTTTGCCTTGCTCTGTTAGCGCGGGGAGCGGCACGTGCTCCTTTGAGCGCACTTAGCCTGCGGTGGCTAATTGCGTATTGATTGTACTACGTAGCCGATGACCCCGAATTCAAGTACCGATATACATATTACATACTGCAGTATTATTAATTAATTAAAAATAATTAATAAACTTTTTGAGGTAATACATAATTGATAACACACTTGTACTTCTCCACTGTATCTTTTATTGTACCAAACCGATTTCGCCTTGCGGCGTTTTCAATGTAAAATTGACAGTTATAAAAACATTTGAGGATACTGCAAGGCGAAACAGATTAGGTACAATAATAAATACAGATTGTACGCCACACCACTTATAGGATAGAATATAGGACCTATTTAGAGGAACCTTAATATAGTCAAAGATGATGTGTGGTACGCGGCACTCCTCCCTTTACATTGACAGACAGACTTCTGGTGCAGGCTTTCCTCTTTGTTACATAATTGATTTAGTAGGTAAGTAATTTTAAATATACTAAGTAACCTATCTAATAAGGTAACTATCGACCTCTCAAGGTATTGATATGAAAAAAATATACAAAAATATAGTTAGGTATTGTATAGAATGATAAATATAATGCATCTATTAATATCTCTTTCATCAAGATCGCGATCAACGATGACATAAACAAATCACCTAACCAAAATATATCTCAAGCGGCTCGAACTTCAAATACATTATAATTAGTAACGGTCTAGGAACAAAAATGAAAAAAAAAAAGATTTCGGTGTGGCTTACATACGTTTTAGGATGATTGATCACAGAGGATGATATCAACGCTATGGACATAAAAAACCAACTTCCTAATGACGGCCTTTAAAATATACGTGCGATCAGAATGTACCATACTCGTCACCTCTGCGGGCTAATGGCGGCGATACGTTACCAGCATCAATCGTCTATTCTACTCACGTCTGCGCCACGGGATCTAATTAATTATAGTAATTAAACAGGCTGATAGGTAGGATGTACGGTTCACGGTCGGCCCGCTATGTATCCCACACCTAGATTTATAATCTTGCTATGGAAGTTCGATTGTACTATGTCAGTAATTGGGGTAGATTGTGAAAGTTCTGACTAATAAAACTACTGAGTATATACTGCCAAACTAGTAACTAATTTCTTAGAACATTTTCTAAATATAACTGTAATATAATATTAGCCACACCTCAGGACAGGGTTTAATCAATAAGAATCCTTTTTTATACCACTTAGTTGGCAGACAAGCACGCGACCACCTGATGGAAAGTGGTTACCGTGGCCTATGGACGTTTGCAACACCAAGGGTGTCACATTCGAGCTGCCAACCATATAGAGATGAGAGGGGAGAAGAGAAGCTTAAGAGAGTATAGTCTGTGCTGTTACTGCAGAAGACGAAGAAAGGTTTCTCGGTCTTCCCACTGACAACACAAAACCTGTCCAGTGAGCTCTAGCTACCCTATTCACCCTCGAAAACACAACACCAGGTTATTATTAGTCACGGTTCTGTAGGGCGGAGGTACTTCCTCAGTCGGACTGCGCAATTAGGACGGAGGATATCGTCCTGTTCTACCTCCTTTCCTTTCATCATATCACAACGAATGCATCTATACTTTTCCTTTTGCTAATCCATTTAGTACATATTACGAATAATAATATTATCTACTTACGTGCTCATTGCAATGAATACTTATATATTATATTATCTTCTTATATATTATGGGATTCACAATAGTTAGAACCGATTTAGTAAATGTCCAGACGGGACTTGTACCAGTGACCAGTTCATCTAATCATCATCCAATGTTTCAAAATTCCATTAAATAGTATAGCATTAAAATCACCTTGTGTTATAATATATTCAAATTTAGATTTGTTTGAATTGAGAAAGTCTAGTTACTTCAAGATAGTAGCAACGGGTGATCGAACTCTGTCATTATTATAAATATGTAATGGAAATATAAAACAACCCAGTGGAGTGAAACTGACAATAGAGTACATAGTAAAGATAGGTATGTATGTATGCAAATACGTAAGAAACCAAAGCATATCGTTGCGTGCACTTCGTCGTCCTGTACATTCTAATGATAAGCCACAAGCTATAAGCGGAAAGCGATATTAAAATATCATAACAATATCATACTGTTAATATGAATCTACAACAAGTAACATTGTATTTTATTTTTATACCACTTAGGTAGGCAGACAAGCACACGGCCCACCTGATGGGAAGCGGTCACCGTGGCCTATGGACGTTTGCAACACCAGAGGCGTCACACACGTGCTGCCTACCCTGTAGAAACCATCTAATGCCCTTCTTGAAGAACCCCATATTGTAGTCGCTTGAGAAAACTACGGCAGGGAGCTCATTCCATAGCTTGAGCGTGCGTGGGATGAAACTCCTTTCATAATAGAAAGTAGGTGTGGGCATCATGTCAACCAATTCCTCTGAACACAGGCCATTATACAGGCGGTAGAACACACACAGTGAGGCGAAGTCCCTCCTGATGTTCAGAGGTTCCACACCACCTGAGAGTATGGCATTGTCGACAGTCCTCAGCGCCCGCCGTTGTACCGAGTCAAAGGGGTCAAGCTGGCATGCAGGCGCCCCGGCAAAGAGGTGACAGTAGTACTCCATGTGGGGCCGAATCTGCGCCTTATAAAGAAGGAATAAAATATACCATTTACATGACTTGGCTCATCTTAAACCTGTGAGAAACATTAATTAGTCTATTTTGTACTCACTTCTTCTTCTTCTGTCGAATCGACGGCATTTTCGAGTTCCCATCGTGGTGTAGTAATTTGTTTCACGGCTGCGCCGCTACTCACGGAGAGGGCCCGAGAATAGGTTTCGCTTTTCGAGAAGGCTTACTTTTGCCTCACGAATCTCTGTTATAATTATGCTGAAATGTGTCTAATACATGCTCAATTCTTAATGAATCTCATAGCTTATATTCACACGATACAAATGTGGACTTATGCCATTTTTATCATTGAATATGTGATGATATATATATATCATTTATGTGATGATAAACTTACTAATGAAAGGATTAAAACGCTATTTATTTTTATTATCTCAAGTTTCCATACCCACATGAACAAGAAGGCATAGATAGAGTGATTAGCTTTATTCATTAGTACAGAAATCTATATAATTGTTATTATTTTTTTATTATTATTTAACTTTATACACGAATGCATAGGCAAGTAGGTATTAATAGGTAAG
Organism: Pelosia muscerda; assembly: GCA_963691645.1. Lineage (NCBI taxonomy): Eukaryota > Metazoa > Arthropoda > Insecta > Lepidoptera > Erebidae > Pelosia > Pelosia muscerda. The sequence goes on from OY829100.1 coordinate 5,947,904, forward strand.
AAGAAAGACTATTAAAAGCAATAATATAAGATAATGATAATGAGATATTACGAAAAAAATATATTTTGAACTGAAAGGTCCATCAACATCATCATGACGACGTACTTTTCTGTTTGTATCCGAGGCCGAGTTAAGCTCGCAGCTCAGAGTCTGTACAAACCATAGACCTCGTAGTACTAATATTTCTTATTATTTAAAGGTCCTTAGTGTGCACTAAAAAGTTCTGCTAGATTTAAACACATTACATGGAGACGATCTCCTCTCTCTGAGCCTATTCCCAATTCAGTTGTGGTCGTCTTTCTAGTCTATCTAAGATGCGGCTGAAGTTCGATTTCTCCGTAAAGCGACTGCCATCGGACCTCCACAAATTAGCCGATATCCTCTCTATTTAAACATATTTAAATACAGATAACCGTTCTCCTCTCTAGAGATAAAATATTAGTTCTAGTAAAAGAGTATAAAGCGTAAATGACAAATAAAAATAAGAAGAATATTCGAAACTATCTCGCTCGTGTCATGCACCCTACATACACATTCCTGACGAAGAATGATGCTTTCGGCTGCTCGCGAGTAGGTAGTGCTTTGTTCGAGTGATTAAGTGCTTCGGGACGGCGTTGCTAAGCCCTTCAGCTAATGAGCCAAGTCAGTATTAATCATTGCATGACGAACCGGACGCTACACTGTCGTGGGTGGTTGCTTTGTTCATAGTTTTAAACTCTAGATGTCAGTTATAGTTGATAGTCGGAAGTAATATTGCGGGACCGTAAAATAATATGTATGATTGCGTACCGGTGAAATCGTTAGTCCGTGGGATGTTGCAACTTAGATTAAGCTTATAATGTTACTTTTATCCGTCAGAGGTCAATAGTCCACTAATATTTAATTAACATCATTTTTTAGTCTGATTTTTGGTTTATCAATTGATGACAACGTGGAAATAATATCTCTATTTTTGGAAATGATCTTGATGGTAAGCCGTTGTTTCCCCCCACATATTTTTACATGATCTAGGACTCTTTGACAAGGCTTATCTTCAGCAGAGGATGCTACAAGAGAGGTTCCATATGATTATGTGCCATGTCCCAGCAACATCCGACTTGATAGTCGACGAATGTATTATTTTGAAGATGAGGTTACCGAAGCCCCGAAGGTTCTATATAGACCTTAGGGGCTCGGATAGCCTCACTGCGACGACCATGCACTATATTTGTTGATTACCCTTACTTATTACCTACCTAGATAATAAACATCAAAGTTAATTTGGTCGCGAAAACAACTTAAGCTAATTGACCGTCAGTTTTAAGTGAGTTTTAAATTCTACTAGAACTTTCAAACAAATTTACTCAGTTTGGCACTACGATCGTTTTTATGTGAAGGTAACTTTATCCTGCGTCATCTCAATACGGTCACATTTACGTAACCATTGAAATCATGTAAATGCACGTGTCTTGTTATTCAAAATAACCGGTAAGTTTCGACGATAGGCATCGAAAATCGCTACCCTTGCGTATCAGAGGTCAAAATCAAAACATCATGACACATGGCTGGCGTAAAGAACTGGCTAAGTGCGCATGAAAGATTTTACAGACGTGTTCTGCGGCGAGACGCGCGGATGACTGATCCGTCGCACTAACTAATGTTCTTTTTTTAAAGTACCTTTTTATTTTTTTTACAAACCGCACAAAAGGCAAAGACGCATGAGTTATGCCGACTTGTAGTTTTTACGATACGACTGGCTTGGATTAAATATTTTTTAAATTTTTATTTCTTTTCGACGGCCCGGTACGTGATGGCATGTGACATTAAAATGACAAATTAGCTAATTATTCTTAATCCGGTTCAATGCTTTGATTGTATGCCTCGGAGTGATGGGCTGTCACGACGTACATTGTCGCTTATTTGAAGCTAGTATTTGATTACATGTACCTGAAAGTTCATTGCCATAAGGATATCCGTGCAAATACCGCCATTAGCTGGTATATTATGTGCCAAACAGGTTATACGTTCATTACTAGACTGTTTGTGACTGTCTACTTTGGTTAAATACCGTTATTTTAAGTTGGTAAACGTGACTTTGAACCACAATTACTTTTTAGTTTTTCTTTGGTAAATGTCATGGATACTCTTTGTCAATAACTATTAGTTCGACTTTTATACTACTAAACGACTAAGCACACGGTCTATCTGAAGGTACTTAATTCACTCCGTACCTATTACCTAAGTGGAATCCAGAAATATAGTTGTAAAAATGTTAATACGCCAGCTATTCGTACTTTCAGGTCATAGAGACGTATATTATGTATGTATATGAATATTTAATATAATATCTACATTATATGCTCACATTTAGGACTTCTTTAATGTATGAAAACGACCGAAACATTTTCCACAGTTGAATCACAAAGCAGGTAACAGAAGCAGAAACGGGGTTGGGAGAAAACTGCAGGTTTCATGAAAACTTTTTTGTCCTTTTTGTTTCGTGCATTTCATTATAAGAGCAAAATGCCTGTTTAGCTGTATGCACATATTTTTCGTGAGCGCAAGAGAGGGTTAACGTCAGTCAGGGCAAATAATGGGCTACACGGAGTTTTAAATATGATAATACAATTTTAACACCGGGACTGCTGTGTATAGATCTACCATTTATTATACACTAGATGACCCGCGCAACTTCATCTGCGTCACCCCGTTTTTGAAACATTTTTCATTCCTGCTCCGCACCTGTTTGTTGTAGCATGATGTTATATACATATAAACCTTCCTCTTTAACCATTCTATCTATTAAAATAAACCGCATCAAAATCCGTTGCATAGTTTTGAAGATTTAAGCATACAAAGGGACAAGAAAAATAGGGACAGAGAACGCGACTTTATTTTATACTATGTAGTGATTAAAAGGTTTCTGCATGGTAGACAGCACGAGTGTAAACGACTATAGGCCAGGGTGACCACGTCCCATCAGATGGGGTGTATGCTTTGGGCTGCCGGCGCGTCGCAGGAGACGGCGAAACAAGTTCGGTGACGACTCGGACGTCGGAGGTCGCAGAATGACCTCTGTCTTCCATGAGCGCTGGCCTGGGGGTGACGGGTGGAGCAGCCTGTTTCCCTTGCAGAAGCAGACCGCGGAGGTGCCTTCCCATACCCGGGGACTAGATTAAATAAAAGGTGGGCCGTGTGCTAGTCTGCCACATAAGTGATATAAAAAAATGAAAAGTGTGTTGTAGCTAGAAATTAATCAGTTCATCATTCCCTGAACCTTTTTCCCAACTCAGTTGGGGTCGGCTTTCCAGTCTAACTGTGATGCGGCTGAACTTCGATATTTTCCGTGAAGCGACTGCCATCTGACCTCCACAACCAATGGTCTAATGACCAATGGCGATATCGAAGTTCCAAGTTAGGCTGGTTGGACTTTTGAGGGCTCCAACTACCCGTAACGACTGCCATAGATATTTGTATGGCTACCGGGACCGACGGCTTAACGTGCTCTCCGAGGCACTTATAAACCTGCGATAAATACACACATAACTTCGAAAAGCATCGAAAAGTCATTGGTGTGTGCCATGGTAAACCTGGAATCGAACTCGAGACCTCGTCTCAGCAGTCCATTGCTCATACCACTAGGCTACCGCGGCTATTAGAAATTAATCAGTTCATAAGTAGCTATATTCCTTATTTATTGGTTATCTGTTTAATTTATTGGTCAAGTAAAACTGTCAAAAAGTCTATTTTTATATTTTGTCACGTTTTAAAATTACAGAGAAACAGACAATCTTTCCAAATTATATAAGATTTAACGCAAATGATTGGTCACTTGTAAATGAAGAAATAACACTAGACTTGTGTCTTTTTAAATACATGGTGTTTAATTTAATTATTCAAGAGCTTAATTTAACTTGATTTGTAATTCAATAAATAAGATACATATCAATAGTTTGATATAAATATTTAGTATAGTAAAATATACTCTAATATTCGGCAAATGCGACTATCAATAGGATCTCTAAGATTGTGTGTAGTAACATGAACAGCCTATGTCTGTACCGTACGTAATTTTCTCAGAAATGCAGTCTGCATGCAGGCTTCCTTTGAGCGCGGTTATTCGCCAGCCAGTGACCAGGCAGGACAAAGCATTGTGAACCAAGATCAATGTCTTCAATACCTATGTGGATACTCAAGTCTGCCGATGTACACGGACCGTCTACTAATCCAGAATGTTGCTAAACCTATATTTGTTATCTATAGTCTGTGCTTGTGGATTACAGTATTGAATTGTATACAGAATGGTCTTTTAGCATTTAATGTACCATGTTTTGACCCTGTCGATTAATGTCATTAAAATACAGAATATAAATTTTCAGATTTTAGTGAGTCCATTTACCAAATGATGCGAATTTACAAAAATCTTTGCATGCAGTTATGTTTCGTTCAAAAATAAATGTTTCCTTTGAGTGAAATTCGCTATCTCCTGTATGTAAAGTACTTTCCTTCCCGTTAAGGTACGGTCGAATAATTCCACCCTGTATATTGGACAGTGTATAGGCCCCTTTATGTAGACCATTCATGTTAGCACTTGTGTCGTATAATTAGCGTGGAGCGATTAATTAATAGGTAATGCAGGTCTGTGCTAAATTTATGCTTCGTAGGCATCTATAGGCGTTGTTCATCGGCTATGCTCGCAATAGATAATAGTTCGAATATGTCGACCGAACTGCCATTGTTTGTTCGAAATATATACCGATTTGTGTGTTTGTTGCGTATGATTGCATTTTGTTAGTACGTATATAACTTTAGTTAATACTGATTTGTTGAACGTGTTTGTAGTTCAATGAAATTGATATTATACCATGACAATATTTTAGGAATTGATGCGTTGGACGTTTTATTAGTACTAATTACGTACAATTTGTAAGTGAGATTCCGATAGATGTTGTATTTTGATCTTCTTATTTTGTCCTTCAGGTCTAGAATCTGGATAGCCTTGTATGTTGAGGAGTCTTTGTTCGTATGTTTCAGTGTATACTTTTCTAACCGTACTAACAAGGTCTTTAGGAAAACTAAAGAAAGAAGGAAGGTCACCACTTTCTTCCAATTTTAAAACGTCCATGGGAGAGGAAACCATTTCAATGTGACCCATTTTACATAGTTCTTTGTTCGGTTTTAACTGTTGTTTTTTTATTTTATTTGATTAATCAAGCTTATAGTTATGTATTATATAGGATACTTACGACACTTAGACCTAATGCATACGACAATATTAGGCAAGATCACGTTGCAGATCTGGCAATGCATCAACAAATTTGCAAATCTAAGCTATTCTATTGAGCGCATCAGACAATGTGGTACTTTACATTAGATCGTCGTGGCACGAGTTGTAGGGCGTTAATTCAGCGGAGACACCCAAACAAACGCTTTGTGAGATTCACCTGTTGGCTCTATAGGTCAATGTTACAGCATACAAGGAGTTTAGCGAAACAGACTTTTGTGGCTGTAGTTGAATGGCACGCAGCAAGCGCGCCGCCATTGTGCGCCCGGACAATGGCACATATGCGCGATTGAATGGTTTGGATGCGACTTGCGTCTCGATGGAAATTGAGAGTGCGATCGAATCATGTTTATTTACAGATTGTAAATTTATTGCCGCTGACGTCACTTTGGTTGTATAATGACGTGTGAACAGGTGGTCTATGCAGATAGGCTACAAGATTTATTGTACAATAAAATGTTTTATGTCGTTTCCTTTACAGGTTAGTGCACTTCTATGTTTGGGATGGGTGTTATTATGTTCGATCATAAACCAGCACATTACTTAAATAATTATTTTGCGAGTTATTCATGATTATTAATATGACATTAGTATATTACGTTTTAAGGTGGTTAAATTACGAAAATGAGACCCAACTGCAAAAACCTGTCAACTAAACCTTCGAGTTTGTTGCGGACTGCATACAATTATACATTTTGATAATAACATAATTCAGATAAGAAATAACTAAAAGTTATGTCAGTGATTAACAAAATTTTGCATCTAAGATAGTAAGTTAAAGGTAAGCAATAGCGTTTTCCGTTGCTCTATAAAGGTCTTTCGTGGTACAGGTGGAGGTGCACAGCAAGAAAGAGAGCAAGTGCGACATGGACTAGGTTTGGGCTCCCGTAATCCCAGGACTGTTTTGTCTACACAAGAGTCCTGCGTTGAGTTAATTATAGATTCTATATCAGAGGTGATAAAATATCGTGCTTGTATTTGAATATATGTATGTCTCTGTATGTGTTTATTTACACTTGGAGCCGATAGGCGGGGTTTTTGAAACTATGTATTATATTACTTTATAACCAATTTTTCATATTTATTTTACAGGTTTTTGGTTTTTGGATTTGGTATATGGGACCGTTGTTCTCATCAAGTTGTCCTTATGCGTCTTGCCGGTTTTAGCCTAAAAAATGTATGTATCTACTTAATTAGTCAAGTATTTAACTGAAACAAGAATCCCTTATAGATATTAAAAGTTACTGCTTTCTGTAGACTGTAGATATCTGTTGGTACAGTCTTTACAGTTCTCAAACTACACGTGCATTCCACTTTTATGTTTCTTATGTACTGTATTTTCAAAGCATCTGTCAAGAAATATGATGAGTCATATAATGAACTGCCTGCCGGAAAGGATTGTTTATGATGTTCACCGCCTACGAAAACATACCAGCAAGCTTCCAGCAAGCTGCAAAAATGTTAAACGCAAACACACAGCTTCATTGTCCGTCAGCAGATTAGTAAATATTCCCAAATCAAACATTTACCAAGAAAACACGCTACTGGTTATACGGACAATGGTCGTATGGTTCCCTCAAAACCACTTAACATGGGGCTGACAGGTTAGTTCAATCACTATTATACGCCCCGAGGCCAGCGATTGGAGTGTATTTTTTCAATGAAATATTTTTTTTTTCATTCAGGGAGTCATATCCACGAGAGGTTCTCACGGTTACTCGATTTAACAAATAATTTTGCACGCCGTTGGCTTAAATAACCTTAAGAGAGATTTGAAGAAATATAAATTGATAGAAATATATATAGATATTCGCAATACTTTCTGAAGTTAAGGCGAATATCGCATATTGAAATGAAAACACTTTTTAAAACAGTAACGGCTTTTATCATAACATGACATAACAAAAACTCACACTTATATCCCCGAAGGGGTAGGCAGAGGTGCTAGTACCCACATTTCGCCAGTCTATGGTTCGGTCCCAATGTAATAGGAGGCAAGCCTATTGCCATTAACCGGGCACTTAGAAATTTGCGATAAATACACACATAACTTCGAAAAGCATCGAAAAGTCATTGCTTTTATCACATTCTTTGGGAAATGTAAGTAATACACAATCACACAGCGAGCAATGAAAATGGCTATGCTTGGCATTTCTCTATGTGATCGAATCCGAAATGAGGAGATACGTAGACGACATAGCCCACCGGTTTCTGGTAGAAGAGGCGCGGGTAGATCCACTGCGAGATGAACGGGTGACATAGGCAAAGTCACGGGTACTTGTTGGATGCAGATCGCCTCCAACCGGTTATATTGGAGATAGATGGGGGATGCCTATGTTTAGCAGAGAACGTCCTATAGCTGAAGTGATGATGATGATCAAATAATTCATTAGTATAAAACAAAACCGATTCCCGCTATCTGTTTGTCTGTCCCTGAGTAGGTATGATCTTTAAAACTGCGCAATTTATTTTGATGTGGTTTTTAGTATATAGTGATTCAAGAGGAAGGTTTATATTTATGTAACATCATGATACGACCAACAGGTGAGGAGCAGGAATGAAAAATGTTCACGGGAGACATCTTAAGTGGCGCAGACGAAATTGCGCGGATTCGCAGGCCGTCATAGAATCTGTTAAAAAGTGGTTTCATTCCAGAATATAATATTGATTTTAAAAATCTTACAAAATTTCGGAAACAGGTTACGAAATAAAACGCGGCGGTTATGAAACAGTGCGACGTCACGGGACGGTCGGCTAATCGATCCGTAGAACAATGTGACGTAATACGGCGGTACGGGGGGTGCGGTCCACAGGGAGAAGGGGACGCAGTTCGCAGTCCAAATATTTACCCCGGCATATGTTTGGTTTCTTTTCCTTCGCCTCATATATTTTTACTTTGATCGCGTAATGGGGCCCGGAGGCGGCCTCGATTTGTCCGATATTAATTTCGTCCGCCTCGTTGCTGTGCTGTAACAATCACATCGTCGTCGTCAGGAAAATAAACTGTTTCGGAAATGGAATGAACATTTCTTAAAGGGTATCCTCGAAGTGTTGGATATTTGTTTACGAGATGTAGGTATAATACTGACTTGAATGAAAATATTTTTTGCTGAATATATTTAAGTTAATGTTGATATACTCGTATATGTTGTCAATTTATTGAATATTTCATCTTTTCACGAACCATATTTACACGATAGTCATTTCAGTACGTAAATATACCGAAATTTAAGAAAGGTTTGTACCAGTAATTTATTTACTAACATAGTTAGATTTGATTTTATTTTTATCGAGGGGTCTATAATATTATTACCATTTTGTTGACGGTACAATTGAATGCGCAATAAAATTAGTGACCATGTCCTCTTTGAACACGGAGACTATGGTGACCATATTCGAATAGTTTTGATAGATTCTAATAAATTTATTCTGTTATGATCATTATGAAATGCCAACTAAAAAAAAATTTCCCGTCGAAAAAATCTTGTAAAGATTAGCCCAGAGATAACCCAGAATAAACATTAGTATATTTTTATTATAAGTAACTACTTATAGCATACATACACCTAATGTTTTAATATTTCAAATAGATCTTTTAATATTTGGATAAGTTTCGAACAATTCATCGAATGTATTTTACACTGAAAATTTTTCCAAACTAAAAAATGCAATCAAAACGAGAAAGTCCTACATCTAAGTTGGCTCCCCTACTAGAGAACCCCTACTATCCCACTTGAATTGCACGTTTAATGAATTGCATTAATATTACATTAACGGGTAACTAGCCGCCCTCCATGGTAAACAATCATTAGAGAGCTGCAGTCTGCAGCAAACTGTTTGCTGTGCCAGATTTGTTTGCGAATACAAATTGACAATTAGATGTTTTGTGTTTTCATATTGACGATGTGTAGGTTGTTACAATTTTGTATTATGTAATAAAGTAATGTAGGTAACTGTTTAGTGCACACGTAGCACGACTACAAGTCGGTTTGCCATCCATAGTCGTTTACTTAATATAGTTATTTTTTGCTTCGTTCTGTAAATGAAGATTGATGACACTTTTTAAAGCGTGATTCACACATACCCCCACTCAAACTATGTGGGAATCATGCTTTAAAAAGTGCACCTATGGACAGTGACACCTATCCCCAATTCAATGATACTAGAAAGTAGGGCAAAATAAAATATGGTGGTTTAATAAAATACAAATTCGCAGGTGTCATATTATATAGGTACCTATAAAAATGGTTGAAATAAACCAAATGAGCCTAACCAAAGTCTTACTGGTAGCCGTTGAAACATGTAGTATCCACCGCTTGGTTTGTTTGGCTTGGCTTTGGTTCCATCGTTGGATCAGCTCCATGGAGTCAGTAGGTATGTTATGGTCCAGATATTATATCCATTTTGTTTTATGTAAGGAGGCAAAAATATTACAAGGAAGTTTAAAGAAAGTTTCTTTCATGAATTGGCCCTAGATAAAGGGTCAATTCAAGTTTTTGTATGAGTTCTGTTCGTCTAAACAACATTAATGTTTTTGAATTTTTCTTAAAGGTTTTATTTTGAAAACTGGTATCGTTTCATTAATACTTTTTCTTTGCGTACCTTTCCAAGATTTCAGAAAAGTTTTACTTGTAATTAGCTCGACCGTTTTAACTAGGTTGCGTGAGTCAACGGCATTTTAGATATAGGTAAAGATTAAATGCGAAAAGGTACAGTTATTTCATTGATTATACTTGGGTTACAATAAATATATACTAGCTCAAAGTACTTTTGGGAGATTGGGCAATGTAATAGAATTATGATTTATGTGTAGCTGAATCTAATTGTAGGTATATGAGTCTGACGAGTATCTTAGGATCTGCTTTTGGGATGTTTATCATAAATCTCACAATTTCCATTTCTCTTAAGTTCATTGTAGATATAATAAAAAACAAACTGCACAAACATAAGCATAGAATAATGTAGTTCCTAGTTATTTTATAGTCAACACACAACCCAAAATTGTGAAATGACGGAACTGTAATTATTTTCATTCATAGAACTATCAATCACAGTGTACATTGCGTCCAATTCAGTTACATACTAAAATATGTACGCCGGTTACTAAGCGACGGCCGTTGTCTGTCCAACTAATGTTGGCCGTCGCAACCGGAAAATTGGACAGTACCGTCTGCCCAATCACACGCGACACTCCACGCAGATTAGCACGCTCGACCAATGCCCAGTTTGTCCTGCACCACGCGATCAACACGCTACTGCTAAAATTTATACTCACTGCTCTCCATTGAACTTTGAATTCGACGTGTCGAACACCCTCCCTCACTTATCCCAGTATTGTACGCTAACAATTTTCACATCGTCCATTTCCTCAGAATTGGACACTTCAGATTACGCGTACAGGTATTGAAACCATATTCGCATTTCCGTCCCTCAACCTAAAACGATATTAGTGGACACCCTCCGGCGTCTTTTTGAACGCTTGCCGACACATAATTGCAACAATTTGGTTTCTGTTTGTATTGTTTGTACAAACATTTATCACGATTAACAAAATAAAAATTGATCGCACGAAGGAATTATAAATTAGGCGTGTGACCTGACTGCAATTCTAAACTGGGGCTCATTAATCGATTCCACTTCATATTGAAAGGAAGGCTCCGAGCACGTCCGACTTTCGAACCAAAAAAATAACCCACCGACGTGACACGAGTAAGTCGCCATCACGTTGCAGAGAGCGTTCCGCCCCATTCAAATCTTTACTTAGCATTCTAAGTACCGCCGGCGGCTTTAATTTTTCAAGGCTCACTACAACGCCCATATACCGTATTCACCTCGCGTTCCCACCACACTCAGATATGTACCTAGCTAATAGTGAGAGTGTCTGTTAACCAGAAAGTAGTAAGTAAACTTATGACGCGTATTTGTATTATGCACCTAAATAAAGAGACATTAAAGTTTAAATTTAGTTAGTGAGCGGTAGAAGTTATGATATATTGTAGCAGAGGATATTTGAAGGAGTAGTTTGCATAGTTATGTGCACGTTTATCTAAGCTGTATCGGTAGGTGCAGGCGTCGGAGACGTGGGCCAGCAGGTCGTCGGACAGTTTACCGGGGACTTAATAAATGTCTGAAACAACGGATCGGCTTAGACTTCTATACACGGTGATTTTATAGTGGTTACGGAAAAAGAATATTTTGTTTCACACAGTTTTGGTAGCAAAATCGACTGCAAGTTTTAAATTTGAAAGAAAAAAAAAATACTTGATGTATGGCAATAATGTGCAGGTGAACAAAAAAATGTATGGGAGTTGTAAAAAAAAATTTTTTTTTTCGCCGAATTAGGACTTCCTTACGATTTTACTATCGAAACTGTGGCCAAACTCTTTTTTTCCAAAACCACTATAAAATCAACCGGTATATACGTAAACGTGTACACATATAAGTTATTTCTAAGAAGACGTCTATGAACTGTGTTGTACGGTATATTATTATCAACTAATCTGTATGGAGCTGCGTAATACATCTGCACAATGTTAGAGATTTCAATGTTTAATGGACTATGTCATTGTACCTAGTCGCAGAAGTTTCTGGAAAAAATATGTACAAGTCAAACCTTATTCTTTTCATTTTCAATGAATTTTTTTATCTAGTTGTACAAAAACATTTACAACAATTTAGACCGGAATCAAATCGGAAGGAATAAAAGAATTTCGAATGGTCAAGATATGGTTCCGTGGCTTAGCGGTTAGACCGTTCTCCCTGTAAGGGAAAGATCCCGGGTTCGAGTCTCGTCGGATTATTAACTTTTTTCGATCTAAATTGATTTGAAACAGTTAGCATGCTAAATATTATAAAAATTCATTAGAATACATCAATATCTATAAATTTCTATTACTTACTTACCACTTTTTACTTATTTACACATTATTTACACACTTGTACTTATTTACCACTTTTAAGATTTGAATTTGAATTTACGATGGCGATCGTTGTGGATGTGGTACATACATGGTATAAATAAATGTATGTACTTATTTATGTCCCCATGTAAAGTTATGTTGGAAATCGAATTTAAGAAAACTATTGATCTACGTCGTATCGATTTAAAACTTTGTAACAAAATAGATTGCTATGTTAAATCCGTATATTAATTTAACAACACCAAAGGTCAGAATTTCTAATAAATAAATATTTTTGGATCACGAATCGTACGTAGGCAGGCAGTGATGTTACCCCACACACATAGGTAACTAGCTGTATTTTATACCAAGACTTACTCTACTACTGTGTACGCAACCAATTATCTAATAAATAATAAAACAATTTAATAAAATTTTGTTCGACCCGGAATTGAAACTGTCCTGAATACAATATGATGGGAACACACACGTTTCCATAAGAATATTTCGCTCTTATTTCAGATTCAGTACCCAAGATCGCGGCTCAAAAATTTCAGTGACTATATGTCGTTGTATTTACTCCATTACCCGTGGAGGCCGGGCCGTATCAACTATTTATAGTGTTTGAGGCGCTTCATAAATATGCAACGGTAGGCGTTCGCCTTGCCGACACCAGCTATTCAGCCCAGTCGTTTGCTGGATACGAGTGATAAGCAGATAGATTTCGTACTAAGAAAGGTTATTTTTAATATTCAAGCTATCAATTGATTGTACTTCGATAGATAGAAGAAGGTATGAGTGCGAGAGATTTATCTTGTATTTTCTCACCTCTAGCAACCGAAAACCCGAAGACAGTGTGTGTTTTAGTGGGTTCGAATCCGACATAACCACTCTCACCGGCTCCGATGGGTGTGTGGTGTCTGTGGGGATTTTGCAGACGATAAAAAAGGTCTAGTTAATAAACGCTTGCAATCCTCAAAATATTAATAATAATGTAAAAATATAAGTGAAGTGCAGTAAAACACATTCGATCCATTTCACGATACAAAATCGATTCATCTCTCATTGTTTCTGTAAACCGGAAAATATAAGCAATACTAATTAAAAAACCTTCAATAATTCTAGAAATAAGAAGAAGTGAATAGTAACCAAATCAATTTGTCAATCAAAAAATATAAGCACCGTACATAACATAAGTTCCCATAACTTTTTTTCGTATTACGATTTGCAAATGAATCAAACTCATTGCGGATATTTAGCTTAAGAATTCAGCTCATAATTCCATCATTATTGTCTTAGCCTTTTTCCCGGTCGCATCCAAGGCTTTTCATTCACCTGTATGCCTAGGGTCAGCCTACTCTTTCTCCTCCTTTATACTGGACTTATACAGCTTAGGTACATAACATAAACTCACGCCTATATTCCCGTAGAGGTAGGTAGAGGTACTAGCACCCACATTTCGCCAATTTATGTTTAGGTCCCAAAGTAATAGATGTCGAGCCTATTGCCATTAATCGGGCACTTATAAACCTGCGATAAATACACACATAACTTCGAAAAGCATCGAAAAGTCATTGGTGTGTGCCATGGTAAAACCTGTGATCGAATCCGAGACCTCGTCTCAGCAATCCATTACCCATACCACTAGGCTACTGCGGTAGTAAACCGAATCGCCATCAGCTAATCCCTCACACCGCGTCCTTAGCTCCACGGCTGGTTAGTTGCAACGCTCCGTGCGTTACCTCACTTTCAACGGAAACTCCGCGATGTATTTTGCAGTGCATTTTTTAGAGTATCGCTTTTGTAGACCCCGCTTGTTTTAATACTAAAGTTACGTTAGATTTTCGCATACAACCTGCGGAATATTGTTCAATGTAAAAAGTTGAAATGCCAATGAGATTGTGCTGCTTTATATATTTAACTGCCTAGCGACTTATGATTTGAATATTTCTATATGCGTCAATACAAAAAATAAATAAAATTTTAAATTACTTTTATGACCTACATTTTAGTTACAGAGCTTTTAAAAAAAATTGAGATTTCAAATTTAACCTGCTGGTTCCCAGTGGTGTAAAATGGTCCACCCGATATCTTTCTTTAGTTAACTAATACGCTGTAATTACTATGAAATATGTATAATGACCATTTTGTTACTGTTTACGACGTTTTAAATTCAATACAATCTACATTCACACTTTGTACTTTAAATCACATTATACAAGTATTTATGCTGCTGATTGATGGCACTTGATGGAACGTATTGTTATACATATTGATAACATATTTGTACTTCTCCACGATATTTATTTGAAATGTTCATAACTGTCAATGTAAACCTTTGAGAATGCCGAAAGCAATACCGGTTAGAAGTATCGTGGAGAAGTGCAAGTGAGCATCACACTATCCATAATTTAGTATACAAAGAAATATTAGTTAGTGTTCGTGAATTTTAAGCATATTTTATAACCTCGGTAGCCTAGTGGTATGGATAATGGACGAGATGAGGTCTCGAGTTCGATCGCAAGTTTACCATGACACACACCAATGACTTTTCGATGCTTTTCAAAGTTATGTGTGTATTTATCGCAGGTTTATAAGTGCCCGGTTAATGGCAATAGGCTCGCCACATATTACATTGGGACTAAAACATAACCTGACGAAATGTGGGTGCTAGCACCTCTGCCTACCCCGTCGAGGATAAAGGCGTGGGTTTATGTTATGTTATGTTTATAACCCTGTATTTAAACTTAGAAGGTATATACCGTGTAGGTATATACTGCGGCAATTTTGTATGGTTGTCAGTCAATGTCTCATCTGTCTTTGTCAAAATGTCGACTGCATTATTTGACACCAGTTAATATTCTTAATGAGCTGTAAGTAAGGCATGAACTGCAAACTCTTCATTTTCGGTCTTAAATCCAGACCTATATTTGGTCATACCTCAGTAAGTATAATTACTGATGAATACCTCAGTAAGAATGAAAGTGGGTAAAAGTAGGTATATAAAAATGAATCCCTAGACCCCTTGGTAACCAAATAATTTGAAAATGATTTCACCTATTTACGAGTAATTTACCCTATTTTGAGTTTTTTTATTCTTTATAGAAGGATGTTATGTAAAGAAAAGAAGAAGAAGAAAACTTGGCGAAAAATTTGGAAATAACACAGTATTCTACATGGGTAGAGCTGCAGACAATGCCATTACATAATAAAAAAGTATTTTTTTAACCGAGCCCCACTTTTTCTGTAAGTCACAATAACTAAAATACAAGGGTAAATTTCAATTCAAAAAGGTAGGTACCTTCCTAACAACACAACAAAAGCGCATTTAAAACTACTTGTATAGACACAACTATCTTATCAGGTCAAGTTCCAACTATTGAAGCTAACGTCACTCCATTCACGCAGTTGACATCTCACCTGTCAGTAACCTCGGCCTTTTTATCTATAATAATCGTCAACCATTCATAAACCACCGATTGTTCGGCCGAAACCGCCCCCGAAACGGGTTGATAAACATATCAAAAGCATTTTTAGAACACCTGTTTTTTGAATAAGAGTCACCAGTTCTATTGTTCGGATATATTCAACAAATATCGATAATCAACTCGGTATCGGTTGAAAACGAATCTATCGATAGTCACAAAGACCTCCCGGGAGTAAAGTTATCACAATAAGGATGTTAAATATTGAAAAAAAAAGAAGTTTGTGACAAGACTGCGTATGAAATTATAATGGTGTTTGGTTTCTTGGATCACTTAGAAAGAAAAAATGATGTACCAACACGATTTTCTGAATTGCCGAACAGGTAAGCTTATAGCTTCTCAACGATGTTTTTTATACCACTTAGGTAGTAGATAAGCACGCGGACCAGGGAAAAGTGATTACCGTGGCCTATGAACGTTTGCAACACCAGGGGCATCACATACTGCTGACAGTATAGAAGATCAAGAAGAGTCTTTTGGTCTTTTCACTGACAACATAAAACCTCTCCACTGAGCTCTAGCCGTATTTCTTAAAACGAGAAACATAATACAAGGTTATTATTAGTCGCAGTATTATGTAGGGTGGAGGTACTTACCTAGTTGTACTGCTCAATGAATACCGTAATGTCCTACTTTACCTACTGTAGTATTTAGTATTAGAGGTATTTACATACCTCCTAAGTATTTACATCCTTTCATTTTCGATCGATGTATACTAATCATGTTTACCTACGGAAAGACAATGAAGATGAAGAATATTAAGCCATCAAAAGTTACTGTACATTAAGAACTGTAGCGGTTAATAAATGAACCAATTGATGCTGAATTTTAAAAGCATTATAATCTACGTATTGGTGGATAATTTACGTTATTAGGTTAATTTCATCCTATAACTACAGATAAAATGTGTAAAATATACGATATTTCAACAAATAAACAACAACTTGAATAACACTCAAATTATTTTCTCATACAAGTACCTACAAGAAAATAACCGGTCCTATTAAACCAATTTCCCATTCATAAGAAGTATAATACCCTATTATACAATATGACATCACAAATGTTATTTTAAGCATAACGACGTCATCCATTGTGACCGAAACCATGATTCTATAACCGCCAAAATATTGCTTATTGAAAGAAAAATGTAAAAGTTTTCCCGTGACGTACAACTGAATTTTTATTTAGAACATTATGAAGTTCGAAATCATTGCCACATCAAGTTATTCGGTAAGTTCATATAACAAATAAGGTTACTTGAGGTCTTTCACAATGAAACCCACAAAAATATCCGACCTTTATTGTAATTGTCTAAATGTGGAAACTCAATTAAAAGTTTTGAAAATATTTAGGCTCGGCTCACGGGAATGATTACGTAATATTCGATTAGGTAATTCACCTTAGGCTTTTGTTACACTTTTATTTTGGTAATCTATTGTTATGGATTTAACTTTGAACGTATTTCTAAGTATTAATTCGGTAAAGAACGAATTTAGTCTTTCTTTTGAATTAGTAATATTTCTTAACTAATTTATTGAAAACGTAATTTTTTTAAAATATTTTTTTTTTTAAATCTACATGACTAAATGAAGACTAATTCGATATAGGTATACGATTTAAGTCGATATATGAAAGTCAACCTGCTAAAGCGAAACACTTGATAGTTCATTTTGCAAGTAAACTCACAACCATTTCTTTTCGTAGTGTAGTATTTTAAACAATGAACTTATTAGTTTGTAGTTGGCATGACAACATGGCGTCGTAGAGTACAACATGCGTACCAATGGAATCAATACCATGGGTGCTCAAGATCCCAGATTCCAAGACTTCGGAGTCCAAAAGTATTGATGCATTGATAATCATAAGGGCTCGTAGTTGCCACCTAGATTGGTATAATAGGAATGCGAAGTTTGATTTAACTTAGTGTAGTTATAAAGATTTTTGAAATGTCTATCAAATACCTACAACTCATTGTTTCAATTAATAAAATGCGTCGGTAGCTTAGTAGCTCAGGAGTCAGTTATACGATCGAGAGATCCTGGCTTCGAATCCTGGCTATTAGGTACGCTACCGACGTGAACCCACTCCTAACACAAGTCATTCATCAGCACACATTATGACCGTAAACGGTGAGCACTGTGGGATACGAAAGGAACGCCCAAGCCGTGGAGTGAACTCCCTAGACACTCAAGCTGTGGCTTTTGCAAGTGATTACAATAAGGGGTTCTTCAAGAAGAGCATTAGAAGGTTTCTACACGGTCGGCAGTATGAGTGTGACGTCTATGGTGTTGCAAACCCCTTTTGCTACACAGGACAACACATGCAGGGTTTAGATGTCACTCGCATACGGTACAGAATATTCCATCAAGAACCAAGCGTTTCGGTGAGTCTTTTCTCTGCCGCACCATTAAGTCCTGGAATTCCTTGCCGGAGCACGTGTTTCCTTCTTCCTACAGTCCCGGGTCCTTTAAGCGGGGCGTGAAAAAGCATGAAGCCGTCAAGCTGAGCGCCACCATTGTAGCACTGAGCGTGTTTGCAATGGTGACCCTCTTTCATGAGACTTTGCCTTCAGCTTAACATCAGGCGAGGTGAAGTCAAATTGACGTGCCTTAAATAAAAAAAAAACATCCTAGGCCACGGTGTCCAGTTTCCATCAGGGAGGCCGTGTACGTGTCTCCCACATAAGTGGTATTAAAAGAGGGGTAAGAAGGAATATTAATAATTTCGGTTGCTAATATTATGACTTGCCGGATTAAGGTCAATGTTGGTCTAGCGTACAAGGATACGGAAAATATCTAACAAAATAAAGTGAACAAAAATAGAGTGTAAGTGAGTAGATATTTCAAATTTCTTTCCTCTCGGATTACGTCACTTAATATGAGTATAAGAACTCCAACCAAAATATAACTGTTGACAGAATTCCGTGAAATACTTTCTTCAAAGTTCAACTGTTTGTCAAGCTTTTTTCTTTCGTTTTACCCACAGGTTTTAACTAAGTAAGTACGTCACGATTGCCCCATCACTTTTATTTGCAATTTTTATTTGTTGACCTTTACTTAACGAGTTTACTTAGCGAATAATGTTACTTAAATTTCTTTCACAATTATACTTTAATAATAAACACTGTTCTTTCACATTAATCTTCTAAAGATGGCGACACAATTAAAAATTCCAAAATATTTCTGCTCGGTTCACGTGAATTGTTATGTAATATTTTATTACGTGATTTACTTTGGGCAATGTTTATTTCGGCAATCTTTTGTAACCAATACAGTTGAACGTCTTCTAAAGAATTTATAGGTATAGGTAAGTTACCTAATAAGTAACTCAGTGGAAAAAAAGTGTTGTCCACCTGTTTTTTTTAAACTTAGGAAAAGGAACTGGATGACATAACGACACCTAAAATTGAGCGGTTAACAAATTTGTTTAAAAATCTTTTTTAAATCTTTAAAAATTCTTATGGCTGGCTTGGGCACCAAAAGGTTTGATAGGGTCACGTACATCCATCAAAAACTCTTGCAATCTTCTTCGTCCTAGCGTTAATATATTCAGTACTATTCAAAGGTTTCACCTCGTAGTCTAGGACCCGCTTTTACCAGTCTAACTGTTGGTTTGACTTTTGATATGATTGCGCTGATATTTTCAGTGAAGTGATTGCCATCTGACCTATACAACGCATTGGTGATATCGAAGCATTGCAGTTATAAAAGTTGTAAAACTTTTTAGGAGTCCGACTACCTGTAATAACTGTCATAGATTCGGCTTAATGTGCTCTCAGAAGTACGACACGACCAAATGTGCAAATAGCTATATTCATGCATACAAATATTTACACTGGGCGGGAATGGAAACCGCGCCCACTGCGCAGCGGTCGCCTTCACTACCACCATGCCACAGAGGTTTCAAAAAAATCTTGCAAAAGTTATAATTAATGCATCAACACTCAATTAAAATTAATTTCTAATCTCGTCAACCGCACTGCAAAATTTTATTAGGTAAAACAATGCACAGTGGTTGTGTTGTGGTAGGTAGTACTCTACGCAGCCACGTGCCGAGCGCCTGGCCGTGACGGGTTGACAGAGTGGCGATTAGCCCGCTGCCTGTCTCATCGTTACATACCTCCTGCATGCACGGGTTGGTTTAGAAATTGTTGGTAGTTTTATTACTTCCTAATTGTTCACGATATAAGTCTTGCTTATATAGGTACTATTTGTTAACAAATTACATGAAAGTTAAAAATTAAAAAAAGGATAATAGAAAGGTATTTGTTTTTCTTTTTAATCAAATTTAAGATAGTGATAATTGGTACGTGATTGATAAACGATTGTTTGAATTGTTAGAATTTGATATCTTAGATGTGAGGTCTGTAATATACCTATAGGTATGTTCAAGATTATCATCAAAATCTTAAAATTGCAAATAGAAATAAATTTAATATGTGTAAGTACTAAACTTATTTTTTTTTATAATCACCCACAAATATAAATTCCTCTGTTTTATCATACATGTTAGCTATTATCTGAACTTTTAAATAATATTAATCCGTATTTTGTCATTAGATTTCTGTCTAAATACACACGGAAACCTCGTTTTTATTCCCTGGTAACAAAGTTCTGTTTTGTTTGTTTCAAAGCTATTTACTTATAAACAAGGCATAGTGGATTGGGTGTGCGGATGACAGGCACGATAAAGTGGCGATTAGCCTGTCTCTGCCCACTAGCACAGTAGGCTATGCATAAACACAAATATTATATTCTAAGAACATAGTTGTGTATAAAAATATTTTATGAGGTTGGTAGTAACAAATATGTAATTGAAAGTTTTGCTAATATTACGTACGCATTATAAAAACATTACTTTATCAGTCACGTAACAGGTACTTACATATCATAGATATCTTGTAATTATTTATGTTATAACGTTTTAAATATATAGAAATTACGTTTTCAAATTACTTAGTAATGGTAAATAAAGAGACTATATTATATACAATACAAAAGAAGAAAATAAAACTAAAATTATTATTTCATATACTTAATGAAAACTAAGAATTAAAATGTGTCATAATTACGCATGAGAAAAAAAAAGATACTTAAGTAATATTATAAATGTGAAAGTTTCTGAAGATATTTGTATGTATGTTAGTGTGATGTGATTGATCGAATGATCACCGTACTAATTGCTTAACGGGGTTTTTCTTGTCATAGAGATTATCCTCAAAAATGCGAATAAGTATATCTTGAAATGGGTACCAATATAACTTTTTTAACTTTATATGAAAAAGGTAATTTTAAACTTTTTCACAAATACAGTTACATTTGATCAACATTTTTTTTGTATTATGTAATATGGACGAAACATGAACCTAATAATTTCAATAAAGCAACATTTCGCGTGGCCAAGTGGAGGCGAAACAATTTACGAACTTGCTGGCTAACTCTCCAAAATAGTTTATCTTAGGCGAACGCGATGCAGACACGAACGAACGAGCAAAACAAGCAACTCGTGACACCTACCTACTGTTTTACACACACAGATCGGTATCCTTAACTACACACCTCACCGTAGCTGCGTCTCTCTCGCGCTAAGAAAATGAAACGGACCAATGAGGGGGTGGGGTGACACGCACTTCCGGGCCCGGCTCCAATCAGCTGCTAGAACAAAGGAGTCGCGATAGCTACTTACCTACAAGTAGCTACGCGAGGGTCGGCTATAAGTAGAATTGTGTTCCATCTCACACACGTGCACCTTTTAAGCACACATAGCCGAAGTTTTTTTACCTGCTGACGAGTTTTTGTGGGCGTACCGTTTGTATGTGTGACAGTGTCTAGCCGGGTGATCTCTTGACTAAGTTTGCGCAAGTCGCAGGAGCAATGTCTGGAATATATCGGCTTTGAGTAGAGACCGGTCTCGTGTCGTGCTGAGCTTTTGTGACGTAACTTACAACCATGAATGAAAAGAAAACCGAGTTTTGAAAATATTAGTAACTACCTATACCTATGTATTATGTATTCTTCATACCTACGCATCGTTAGACTTCGTGCACTCAGTTTAAAAATATTAAAGCCCGTATATGTGTACAATCATTAGCGAAATGTAATTTCCCGCAGAATAAGCCCGAATATTTGTTAGATATGTATTTAAAACTCATGAAAAGAAAATAAAACGAAGGGGGTATTATCCTGAACGACATCCTGTTACGGCTTATTTCTTCTTTCGACTCGCAGAATCCTCACGTCGTCGTTAAAGGTACATTTTTCTTTTGCAGTCCTCATGTGACGTACCTGCCATATCCCGAGGACCCTTCCGTAAGCCGTTGTAATGCAAATAGCGCCTTATACGCACGTAACACAGTTGCGAATGTAATAATTTAATGATAACACGCCCTGTAAGACTACAATTTGACTATCGCGAATTTCCTGCGTCTCTATAGCTTCAAAATGTGTGATGGTGAAGTAGGCGTGTGAGGTAAAGTGAAGTCTATGTTTCGAGGTGATGGTTTACTTTAGTTTGTGGCGCGCTGAGACGCTGAGAAACAAATCTGCGTAAGGTACGTAGTGTCGAGTAACTCGTGTTCTTACCCTCTCTGCTTTGTTCGGGCCGGAAGAGTGCGCTAGAATTACATGCTCCAGTCTGATGTGCGCTTATTTTTAACGGCGCTATATTGTGTTTCGTGAGCTCTCTTATAGTTATGCAGTTCAACGACTGAAGAAACGAGAGGGTGGATGAGGGAGAAACAAAACAAGTTTACAATTTTTATTTACACATGGAGAAATACTGAGGCAACAGTACTTCAAACAAAATATGATTGTTCAGTAAAATTATTTATTATTTTTTAAACTTTCGGTGTTATTTTTAAGTTTGTAAACGCGACGTAAAAAGATATATGTACCAATATTTGTGTGAGATAGCAATCAAACTTTAGGATTATAACAATTTCTGAAAATGTAGCCGAGATGCAGTTACCCTCGAGTCGTTGACTCATTGACTCCCATCTCTCGTAGTAACGCGCCACCCCGCATACTGATATCAGGATTAAATTACTCTGGCAACTATTTTACACAAAACCAGAGGCCATAATTAAAGTCGGAGCGAAAATGGGTGAAATCAAACGTCTTATCTGACCAGCGGGAAATAGCGTTTCTTCGCTGAATAGTTTCCAGTGAGTCGGATAGCAAGTGAGTGGAATAAATAATTATTACGGCAATCTAAAGTTGCCGTTGGTTGTGGTATTTGATTCTCAGATATCTAATGAGCATAGTTTCAGTTTAGGTTTGACTTTTGTCAACTATTGAAACTATTTACAGATACTAACATAGATATTGTAATGGATATCATTATAATGTCACAATAGGAATCTGTAAACCGTTTTATATTTTTATCTTTTCAAAAGGGCAATCTAACTGGTGCAGTAACGGATGCCATTAAAAATGTTTACAGCAATTGAAATGACTCTCATGCATAACTAGTCCTATATCTCATTTAAAAGAGATATTCCAATCAAAATGAAAAATCCATTTAGACTATTTCCTTAGCTAGGTTACTTAAACTTACGCCAAATTTATTGAACTTAACTTAACTTAACTAAAATTCTTGTTACTGAAATAACTTTTCCCATTAAATATCACTTTCCCCTCAAATGTATGTTATTCAAGTACTTTGTATTCTCAATTGGCATCCAGATTAAGGATAATAAGAGATTAAAACACAGTAGGAAAGCACTTACAAACAAAATAGTGTTGCAATATAAGTATTCATTTATTTATTTAATTATCACCTAAAACCATTATGACAAGTCTAAAATACCCAATGCAATGGAAGTGAGTATCTACACAAATGACTAAGAATGGCATCTGTGAATTCAGTCCTTGATTTTGAAAATAATCGGAGCAATACTATAAAAAAATAATGATTTTTAATTAATTGATAATGATTAATACAAAATACTTATACGTGTACAAATTGATGTTCAGTAACAGTTAATGCAGTATACCAACTTTTCACAGTTATTTATAACTCATCGACGCAACGGTAATAATATTCAAATTCAAATATTCCATAACGATGAATAAATCCACGGCACGTGATTCCCCGTCTCACTTTCTCTAAACAGAAGGCTTCCATAAAATCAATGGCAAAAGGAAATACAATTCACTTTCACGGTGTCTGAAATAAACCATTCTTTGCATTGAAAGGGGAATAATCTGTGTGTAGCAGCGGGGGCTTAATCAAAATCGGTGAATTGCTTTAAATCAGGGAAAACGCAGGAAATATCCTTTGTTGGCAATTTCCCGACATGCGTGGAGTTAATGCGCTATCGCCGTGTAATGACTTCCTTAATTAATTTGAGATGTTAAAGACTTCAGCGGCATCTTAGCGACACACACATGATTAGAATTTATATTTTTCTATTAAATTCATACCTGTTTTTTGTATGTTGCTCGAAAAGGCAAATGGAGGTTATTTTTGTTCGTATATTTCACTTACTTTACTTCAATTATACATCGTTTGGATACTCTGTGATAAAAGCAGAAGCGTAAATCTACTGAAACATTTCTATTGATGGCAATAGGTGCAGTATCTTTTAAAATATGAAATTGAAATATGGGAATTAACACTTACCTCTCACTTACCCCTTTGATATATAACTACAGGTGTTTATATTTAATTCTAACTGCTACCCGCGGCTCAGTCTGTTTTAGGAACCCATGGCAACCTACTTCAGGGATAAAAGTAGCATATTATTATGCAATGTGCTTCCCTATTCCCACACCAAATTTCGGTCAGATCTTTTCACTTTTTCAGCATGATTGAGTAACAAACATTCAAACATCTTCACAAACATTCACAGTTAATTCTTATTTTTTTTAATGCACACACAAAGTACAGAGATCATACATAAAACAATTACAAGAATCATGTACAAAGACGAGCATAACTCACTATAAGTTCTCTACCAGCAAACCTATGAGAATCAAAGAAGTAGATAAGGTAATGAAGGCCGTTCGAAGTCTACATTTAAGATAAAAGAGGAAAACGTAAATTATCCTACTAATATTTACATTTATTTTCCCGTCATCAAATTAACTGCTCAGTTTTACATAAACGGTACATACGACGAGGGGTAAGTCGCTCGTCGCTATGGTACCGGAGGCAGTAAGAAGTTATTTTAGGGGGATATTACGCGACATCAGGGGCTTATCTTTACGGCAGGTGTTCCCGCCACCCCCTACGGGGACAAATTTACGAAATATGTCGCGACTTATGCGGATCACGCGGATGTTGCCGGCAATCTGCGCAGCTTAGGTTCATACTATGTAAATGGACGGGTGGAAATACAAATTTTGTTTATCGTAATATTATCTATGTATGCTTCAAAATATAGGGCAAGAATTTAATATTTTTTATAATATTACATTAGGTATTTCATTCTTCTCAATCGATTAAAACTTAAACAACGAAGAATCAACTTATATTCTATTCTAGGACAATCTACACAACGCCACCTTGACGGAATGCGGACAAACATACTTAGATATGGTTTTTTTTAGTAACTACACATATATCATACACAGAAACACCCAGAATAATGTAAATATTCATATTCATGCAAATATTTAACACTGAGCGAAAATAGAAGCCGCGTCTCCTGCGTAGCAGACGCGTTTGCAACCGCCACGCCAATGAGGTCGTCAACGTCGAGAGAGAGAGAGAAACTGAGAGGGAGTGATTCAGATATAATCCAATTTTAAAAACACCGCGTAATTTTATTTGGAGTTAACTAGTTTAAGAGTACGTTCATTAGTTGTGTGTTAAACCATTTAATATCGGTATTAGAGAAACCAATAGGTACGTTTACAGATTAATATCATGTTGCCAGCTCATTATTTCATCCATACGTCTCTCTGGCACCGACTATTGGCCCATATACGTTACGCAACATCCTCATATAGTAAGTAGCACACAATATCGTAAGTCCCAACCCAACCCGTTCCCTCACAGCGCGGCTGAAGCGTATCATGTTCACTTACTCCGATACACTTCACATACACATTAAACCCTCGCTTGATCAAAGTGCGCGACATTCCCATTAATTCCACTCAACACATGTCACCAAGCTAATAACCAATTAAATAGATTATTAAAGATATTTACGTCATACCAATATGCCATTCATCTGTATATTTCAATAAGGCTTTGATGTTCACAGGCTCCTCGTAAAGTCATTGTTTGATAACTGAAGACAGCTACTACGATTGTATGTTAACGAATGTGTCGGTCTATTGAGTGGCTGTGAGCGTTATAATCTACTTATGTGTTAAGTGATAATAAATTATTTCATGGCAAAAATAAGTATGTTTTAATCGGCTTAGGTAAATGTCAAATGAAATTGAATGAGGAAAATGGCTGTTAAAATGTCCGTGTAGTATCATGTGATAATAGTTATAAAATACATGCATAGTATACCACACATATGCTCACGACTATTTCCCTTCGGGGTAAGTAGAGGTAAATTAACACTCATATTTCACTAACCATTGTATTTGATGCCACATAATAGAGAGTTAGCCTATTACCGTATTCCAGGTACTATTGTTGACTCGAGCCATGCATCTGAGGTTTAACTGGGCTGTATATATCTGTCTGAAGTTACTCAGCTCTATCTCTTAGTCGCCTAGTACAACATCGCATGGGAAGAGACGGGGTGGCCCAAATTCTACTCTTTTTAATTTGTTTAAACATACTTATGTGTATTGAGCTCCACTGATATATTTGGATGATTCTGGTTCTATCGGAGCCCAGGCTAATTTGACCTACCGACGGGGGTCATCTCGAAGAGAAGGCCCTGGGTCTGCCGAGGTACGAGGGATATGTTGGCTACTACCTAACATCCAGCAACCAAAGGCACAAAGACGGCGTGCGTTTTAGTCGGTTTGAGTCCGACATAACCTACTCAACCGGATCTGGTAGGGATTTTCGGTGAAAGCCGCTCCTGTAACATAAGGGAATTTCATTATTGATGTGGTTTATATTCCTTAATTAAAGTAGTTAAGCTTAAACTAAACTAGCGTTTAACATGTACCTACATACATATTAAAGGTACAACGTACGTTAGGTACGTTCAAAACTCGTCAAAATGTAAAACTTTCTCGGGTGAACGGCAACTGGACAAAAGTTTAAATTGTCATAATTATAAACTAAACATGCCAAATAAACTGTTGCGCTCGTCAGTTAAATAAAAATTACGCGAAACGTCCCGGGGGAGAACTCATTGTGGGCCCACAATGAGCGCGCCTGATTGGCGGAAGGATGTTCTCACTAAATAAAAAATATCGACGCGTCATTTCGCGCAATTTTCGTCGAATTTTCAAACGATAAAACCTGTCATTTCGCTGTTGACGCGCCTATAAAATATTCATGCAGACGGGCGAGAGATGAGCGATTTTTTCTTCGATTTACGCGTCGAAATAAGATGTCATTTTCCGTATCATTAGCGGCGGCTTGGAGCGTCGCGACGCCACTATTTATACGCAAATACGATAAAAATGATGCCCGGCCGATCGACTGTTTGACGCGCCATTGATAAATTGCGACCTTTTCAAATTTCTTATCTTTTTTGATGTTTTATTTCTATTTTGAACTTTTTGATGTTTTATTTATATGTTTAGGAAAGATTTTTAATGTCATTTAATGTATTCAGGAATTATATTTCATGAGTAATGACACAACCGTAGCAAAGTGGGGCTAAATATGGTGACGGACTTAGTTTTATGTAGGTACGAAGCAGGCTGTATGTAATGTATGCATCTATTTTATTCACATAGGTGAGATCTCTATAGGATTGGAGGGTATACTCATAAATATTTCACTTGTTACAATTGATGACATGCATCAACTGGGAACTTTTTTCAGATAGC
This sequence comes from Pelosia muscerda, assembly GCA_963691645.1. Classification (NCBI taxonomy): domain Eukaryota; kingdom Metazoa; phylum Arthropoda; class Insecta; order Lepidoptera; family Erebidae; genus Pelosia; species Pelosia muscerda. The sequence goes on from OY829100.1 coordinate 5,975,472, forward strand.
ATGCTGTTATTTAAAAGTTCAAAAGTGCCCGAAATCAGAGACCTCCTACAAAGCACTCGTTTCCACTGCGCCATCAAACATCTTCACGTCTACGAAAACGTCAAATCTGATCATGGGTAGTTTTTATATGCCGTCAATATCATTTCGCCGATACACCAAGTACTCAACGATATATTGGTGCTCGTATTTTCATAGCAAGGTAAATTCGATCGGAATAAAACTCCCTCGGTACGAAGCTGTTGGTTGAGCCCTCTCTTTGCGGCGAAATCGTGCGGAGTAGTTTATCTCACCCCGTTCGTTTCACCGATACCCACACAAAGGCATCTCATATGATAATAATCTACTAGATCTATTTGAAAAATACCATGCTGTATATTAATATAGACTGCCATAATAATAGGGCTTTGTTTGTGTAAGAAAATTGTATGTAGGTTAAAAATTATAATTATAGTGACGTCGGTAGCTAAGTGGTTAGGGACTCGGCCTTACGATCGAGAGGGCCCGGGTTTGAATCCTGGCCATTAAACAACCGTCTTGAACTCACTCCTAACACAAGCCATTGAGCTTAGTGATGGGGGTTAAGGGAGTATTAGTAACATCGGTTGCTAATATTCCTTTTTTTGACTAAAAAAGCTTCAAGTTTTTTTGTGTAAGATTCTACGAGTTTCCACTACTATTCGAGTTTGGTAAACTTAAAAAAAAATCAGTCGAATTGAAATTTTCTTGCTCATGCTATGATTTCACAATTTTTTAATATCACTAACCATTTTTATAATTTTTCTTCAAATAACAAGTTCATTAATTTCAATATTAACGAATAAAATAATTGACAGGGCTTTAATGATTTTTTTTTTCCAATAATATTTACGCACTTATATTATAGACACATATTTTATGAGGTTTGTGGTAAAGTCAACTACTCTATAGATACTATTTTGTCAAGATAACATAAAAATTAAACTTAAAATTACTCTAAATAAAATACAATATAGTACAATATTTTTAATCAAGCATCTCCAAAAGTACATGTAGTATACGGGCACAGATGGCAGCTCGGCTTATTGTGGCCCCACGTTGGGCGCCAAGTGACAATATTGCGTGGCCGCCGTGTCCTGACTAATCCCCGGATTCATTTATTTTTGACAACGCTATACGATTTTATCTCACGGCTTCTGATGCTGTTTGCCTTCTGTTATTATGCTCCCGCTGTATTCGCAACACTTATTTATTTATTTACCGACCCCTATAAAGGCGGATTTGACTTTTAATACCCAGTTTAGTGGTTGGTTTCGTTTTAAATCTACGCTTATTTAATTTAATGGAGATGTTGATATCGATTATCTTGAAATAGAAATGTTATGGTAACCCTTGGGAGCTTCATGTGTTTTTATATTTTGATCGTTGTTACGGAAGCGAGCTCTTGTTACAGTTTTGTTAAATTCGACTAAACTTATGAAATATAACTGTTATCTTTGACATAATAAGAATTACAGAAATACTTATTACAAGTAGTGCTACGTTTTTTTTCTGCTTTCAAAAGCTGACTGACAAAAAGTTTGTGCTGTTTAAAATAGGTTATATTGCACTGCGCGATAACTGACAACCAGGCGGGAGGAGCCGCAGGCCACAGCTAGTAGAAAATATAGTGTCGGAACTGTAAATAACATATAATTATACTACATATAACTCCTTGACCATCATAATTTCGTGAGTAAAAGTTTAATTATGTAGTATTCAATGTTGTATTTATTAAAATAAATTATTAAAAACATATTAAAAAATAGTCTATTGTTGAAAAAACGAATCAAGTTTGAAAGCATTTGCAACCCATAACCCGATAGAAAATTAATGGTTACCACCTGTTAACAAACTGGTTTCAATCTTATCGACATTTGTATTTACGTGTTTATTGATTGAACTTTTTATTAATAAATTAAATAATTATAATATTAAATTTTTTCATAATTTTTTACATTGACAGTTAATAATAATAACTATCAATATATAGTATAAGTATATAATATATAGTGTTTTATGTACCTTTTAATACTCGGGAGATGAATACCTTTTTATTTGAGATCTTACTCATCGGATTTCATCCAACCGTTTGTTCTATAGAGTAGAACAAAGAACAGACATGCATACATAATATGTATATATACGTAGTGAGGGTAATGTTTTCCGTGCTTATATATTATATAAGCACTGAAAACATTACCCTCACTGGCGCAGTCGGGTAAAGAATACATACCGCTTATCGCGTAGCCACTGGATGTACCTATGTGATTTTGATATCTCAGTTAATAAATACTGCTGTGCATACGGCTTTTACCTACTCTGAAATAATTTTCAATAAAGCTCTCCCACCCGGACAAAATAACATCAAACCAAAATATCACTTAAATTTTCCACGACTCTTTAAAATCTGGTATATAACCTGCTATTTAGAAGCATTCTATCAAGAGAAAGGCGACGCTCACGTGGTCTCGAGTCCCCTCTCGAAGTAAGTGGGTCGAGCTGAAACTGACAGCCGGCCACTTAATATATAGTTGTGTGCTTTTAATTAATTTTATATCCGTGCCTCTAATATTACGATATTACTGAAAAGATAAAATGATCTGTAAGGAATTGGAGTTCATTGAACTCAAAATTGTACACAATTGACTTTTGGAAACTGCATGGTGATAATGTAACGAGAAAGGCATTATGATTCGATCAATTGATTGTGTTTATACCTTAATTTGATAATCTATTATACTTCAAAAATGATTTTACAACTTAGGTAAGGTGTTTGGTAGTTAGTTATCGAGAATGCATGGTACGACTATTTCATGATTCTTATCATTCTCTGAGCCTATTCCCAAACTCAGTTGGAGCGGCTTTTTAGTCTAAGATGCGGCTGAACTTCGATATTTTCCGTGAAACGAGTGCCATCGGAGCTCTACAACCAAATTGGTGAAATCGAAACTCTGTAGTTAGACTAGTCGGACTTTTGAGGGTTCCAACTACCCGTAACGATTGCCATAGATGTTTGCATGGCAACCGGGACCGACGGCTTAACGTGCTCTCCGAGGCATGTCCAGACCCGTGCCAATATACATATTCATGCATATAAATTTACACTGAGCGGAGATCGGACCCGCGCCTCCTGCGTAGCAGCCACGTTCACTACCGCCACGTCGCAGAGGCTGCTACGACTATTTATCCTTCAAAAAAATCCTAAATATAAAGTAATGTGTACAACAAAAAGTTAGTATAAGAGTAGCCAGTACCCACACAACCACGAAAATGTATAAAAACATTTATGTATGCCAGAACCCTACACATTATTTATTTAATGGAAACTGAAGAAATTAAATGAAAAAAAAAAATAGTCACCTAAATACCTTAAGGTTGATACTACGGTATGAAGATAAACATTTTATTTTTTTTAAAGTCATTGCACATACGAGTGTGTTATTTATTGTTGTATGTTGAATTTCGATAGTTCAATGACTTATAAGACGTGCCTGTAACAATGAGTCGACTCTTATCGTTAAATTTGACGAAACATTCGGTCCGTGTCACTGAAATTTGCATATCTTATTAAAAACCCCGACGTCAGAGATAAAAATGAAAATGAGACACGTCTAAGAGAAAAAAAAACGGTCGAAACGCTCAAGAGACAATGCTTATTTTGGGTGGGCGATACGAAAAAACTGTTTTGTCATGGAAATTTCGGTTGGACATTTTGCATTTTCTTTATTTCCCCCATTCCTTAGTCGACGAAGAAATCTGTTTTTTTAATTATCGTGTTTGGTAATTAGTTTTGGGAAACGATCTCTTTCTTCCGTTTCCCTTTGCGTTACCAACTTGTCTGCTCCTAATGAGGTAATTTATAGTCCAACCATTGCACTCTCAAACACTGGGCTTTTAAAAAAAATATTTTTGTTTGTTATGGGACTTTACTTCATGTTGTTATCGAACACCATTAACAAACTAGGTAAAAACAATATATTATTACTATATAATATCACACGCATCATTGATATATTAACAATGGCTCAAAATTATAAATAATAATGATATAATGAAGCTTGTTTATTTCACATCTACATTTGTTACTACATGCGTTTTAATATATTTCCCAATATAATTTGTGCAAGCCTAAATTTGCGCACGCATATTGTAACGTATGTGGCTATTATACATACGGTGATCTGGCCACTGGCCACTGTACCGGACTACGACTCATTCGTCATTCGACAAGTATTGGAACATTTTCTTTTACATATTTTTTTCAAGTATGCGGCCCATCTGAGATTGCGCACAATTAATTCAATGAAATTTTAATGTATCATTATTCACTTTTACCAGTTTTCAATTCCAATTTCAAATCAATTTGAAAAGTGAGCATTAAATATAACTGTATTAACTAATTTTAGACAATAAAGGCTTACTTACAAACTTTTGTTATAATTATGACACAGTATCGTCACAGATAAGCACGAATTTAATAAATACTATCATCGCGCTTTCTATAAATTTGTTCATAATTTCCACTGCGACTAACTAAATATAAATACATAAACGTTTTATAAATACGATTCACATTTTGCGAAGCCTAATTCAGGCAGTGTGTAACACAAACTCAGTTTTTGAAATGGCTAAACAAATTGCCAAGGCACTTGACGGGTTTCCAAGCAAGCTTTATTTTTCCCACATGACACAGGCGACACAACCTCTCCGCAATGGATTTCATCGATCGCCGAACGACAGTGAAGTCTTTAGATAAAAAAATGACCGAGTGAATTTAGTACCGTTTATATTTGCGGACGAAATACATCAACATGAATAGAGTTGCACTTGTACGGGCACTTGTAAGGTTTTTGGAATTAAATAAAAGCATTATGGTGGTTTATCAATGACTAGAAATAAGATTTGTTTGTTAGGAGCAACAGACAATATTCGCTGGTATATTTTGTTTACTAGCTTCGTTGGGTATTCCTTTTGAGAACCTTCCTTATTTCTTCAGTCCTCTGTACTAGGATGACCATTCTGGTTATTTTAGGAATATTATGGTTTCACAGCGTACCTAGTAGATTGATAAATGGTTAAATTGTATTACTGGATCTTTGATTGTTTTAGTTGTTTTTAACTGACTTCTAATAATAATTCTTCTTCTTTTATTATATTTGTAGTTAGGTCCGTCACCTGTGGGTGGATTTGTAAATTATTTTTTTTACTAACAATAATTTAATGTAATGGTTCAGGAACGACTGAATTTTGCTCCTGATATTATTTTAAAAGTATTTGTATAAACAGTACATCAATTAGTTCATGTAACAGCTTAATTGGGTTCTGACTTCGTTGAAAAAAGTTTACAAGTGATAGCGAGAATTGCCTTTCATAGATAAATAAATATACTCACGCTCATTTCCCTTCCAAGGTAGGAATAATAATATGACACCAACCATTGTGTTCAGTCCCACGCAATAGGGGGTGAGTCGATCACTCGAGGCACACATCTGAGGCTGAGTCTGGGCTGTATATATCTGTCCGATGTTAAGCAACCATATTCCTTAGTCGCCTTGTATGACACCACATGGGAAGTGATGGGGTGACCCAAATTATATTTTACCGCGAACCACGTGGCGGCTGCAGCTTGCAGACTGCTTTTTATTATGATATAGGTACACAGCAACGTACGTACGCAGTAAGCCTTCACGAAAAGCGAAAACTATGCTCGGGCCCTCTCCATGAGTAGCGGCGCTGACGATGGCAACTGAAAAATGCCGTTGATTCGACAGATGAAGAGGACGCAGCAACATTTGCCTTTAAGGTTTCTTAAATCAAATAGTGATGAGATATACCTATATATCATATTAAAAAGCCTAAGCCGTCAAAAGATGTTTCTTAAACACCATGTATGTCAGTAACCTTGTAACAGATGTGTGTTACAAGTACCGTATCAGTGTAAACGACGTATCGCAATTGAGACCGCAATGTCCCTTGTTTTTTACGGAGGGCTCTAATCCGAGACTGTAAGCCTCTAATGCCAAGTAATTTCGTGACCCTGCCTTATTTGGAACCTTTCACCGACTTAATGTCCCCAGCCGAGCCATATATAACATATATTTTAGACAGTATTAAAATATGTTGGAATTGTTACTTAGGTTCATCTAAGATACAGAAATTATGAGACTTTTTTGTTATGGGTGAGTAATTGTTTTATTTATTGATTTAATAACTATACTTAAATAAGCAATAATTTCAATAAAAATATAATTCCACTTATGCATAATAGTGTAACATTCCGAGTCGTTGTGTTTGAATGGAATAAAATAATTCACCAACAAACAAGTAAAATCTAACCTATGTAGCTTACTTTACATTTAAGATTAAATAGGTACTTAAGCTTTTTGACTGCCTCTGTGGCGTGGCGGTAGAGAACGCAACTGCTACGCAAGGGGTGCGGGTTCGATCCCCGCTCAGTGTAAATATTTGAATATGGCTATTTGCACTAGTCTGGTCGTGTCTTGGAGAGCATATTAAGCCGTCGGTCCCGGTTGCCATGCGAACATCTATGGCAATCATTACGGGTAGTCGGAGCCCTCAAAAGTCCGACTAGCCTAACTACAGAACTTCGATATCGCCAATTTGGTTATTGAGGTCCGATGGTAGTCGGTAGGCATCTTAGTTAGACTAGAAAGCCGACCCCAACTGAGTTGGGAATAGACTCAGAGAATGAGGTACCTAAGTTTACTATATAATTTACCTGTGATAATTTATCATTCTGGACCAATTCGTATAGCTAAGTTACTACACTTGGTTATACGAATTAGAATTGGTTTATGGAAGTTTAGATTTGAAGAATTAAAGTAAAACTGGGATTGACGTTGAACCTTCGATAATTTTTTCTTCCATTGAGACGGTTTTTTTTTCCCTACTAAGGAATCAAGTAACCAGGTGACACATCTGATGGTAAGAGTGTATCACTGTATTTAGTCACCTGTTGAGACGAAAAAATGAAGAGTAAAGTGGAGAGTAGCAGCATACTGTTACCTATCATCTATATTAAGTGATAGTGATACTATTGTGCTACCTATGAACAGATATATAATATTTGTAACGGCTGACGAAACCATTGACAACAGCTTTTACATGAATAATAATATTCAAAAGTTATATTAAAACCACAACATTATTTAAAGGCCCCGTACGGAGCAACGAGAGCGTCTCAAATCAAGGAAATTAAAATTCTCAAACAGAGGGCAGTTACAACAAATCCCGGCACTAAAACTCCTATATATTCCGGGCGAATGTTGTAAAAAATCATTGCCTCCATCCCTCGGCCCTCTACGAGGGGAAAAATCTAATCTGTGCATTTTTTGCGGGACCGCGATGCCACAAAGAATTTCATTTCCCACTGTTCATCTATCTCTATTTCACTGACGGCTCTTGTTCTTGGCCCTCACTCCCCCACCTCGCGTGGCCCCCTCGGCCGTTTTTTAGACTTCCTCGATCGGAGATAACGTTAAGCGAGCTCTTCTTATTAGAGGTTTGTACGAGACATTCTCAGTTTCATTTTAATTTATGGTCTTCAGTTATGTATATTGTATATACTATACATAATATCTGAAACTAGAGCCAATATTTATCTGAGTTGGGCTGTGTGTGTGAAAAACATTCTTAAGATATGGTGAAAGGATGCTACTACACATGTAAATATTGACAATGTCACTGTATAATGATAGATAGTTGAAAGATGTTTTTTAGATTTATTCATATCTAAACTCAAATGTTGTTTATGGTGAAGCATATAATCGTGATTTACGTTTATGACAATGTTAACTGACCGAAACGCGCATCAAATGAAGCAAAAATAAATTAATAATATCCATAACGGAAACAGTTTATGGATTAAATTGATGCACAATAGCTGAAGGTCTGTTTATCATAATAATAAAGTGGACAAAGAAACCGAACGAGCAAAAGTCAACTTATAATTGTATTACTAGCATCACAATCAAAATGAGCCTCCACGAAAACAGAATTACACAATTGTGTACAATTGACATTCAAATCTGTGGACATTGACGCTTTGTGCTTTTATTGCCACTTATTGACGCGTAATTGTCAATAAATTCCTACGGGATCGGAGTTTAATGTGGGTTTGGGTGGAAAAAGTTATGTTTTATTAATATTTTTACGAGAACGTTTAGGAACGTCGATAAGATCTGCCGTTTGGGAAGTTTTTTTCTTTCAATTTCCGTCACGATTTGTACGCTCATTATTGGTGAGCCGATGGGGGCGATAGGGGCAGTGGTCGCATGCCATCGAGTGTAGTGCGATGTTATCGTGTCTCTTAGCGACTTTCATCGGGGCTTTCGATTGTACCTCCCCTTCTTGTTGCTTGTGAAACATGATTTCGATGACGTTATGATTTATCGAAGAAAAATAATTACGTAAAGTTCTTTGAAGGTAACAATAATTCGTGACTAAATGACTGTATGATGTAAATAGTGTTTCTTTCATAAATTACATGTACTAAATATGTTGTTAGCTTATAGTTACACAGAAGAATAAAGTAGTTATAAGACTTCAGAGTCTGTATGGTTCCACTGACTTGTGAAGTTCAAAGTCAATCCTAAGTAGAAGCTATTTTGAGCGGGTGTAAGTTAGTTCATTCAGTCGATAGTAACAATTGTACCAATACTATTGTGTGTAGTTGTAGTTTGTGAAGTGATTATGCGCAATACATTTGGATTTATTGATTTTCGTTTTTGAATTCTCTTTACTTCAATAAATTGTTAAGACTCGTTGTTCTATTTATGAAAATTCACTCTACTAAAGAGGAGAGTGTATTTTAAATCCGTTACTATTTAGAAATATTTGAAATTCAGGATTCATATTCCTATACTCAGGCTCCTTTGACTGGTTTGAATTTTGAACTGAATCTCGTCGAAATCAAATAGGTACTAGTTTATAAAGATTGTGCTAATTCCACATAGATTTTCTAAAACTCATTTGATACGTGTATATAGCAATACCTATACTTATAATCTTGTAAATCTATACATCATTTAAATATACTTATACATAGGTATAGAACTCGCTGTTCGCATTGTTGTGATGTCATATAGAGGGATTAATTCAGGGCACGTCGTCGGCTGATATCTGATCTTGGGGTTTCGTGAGGGCTCAGACCTTGATATGTGTACATACATATCTACGTATCTACATCCTGTCCATAGCGACAATACAAGGCGATTCATCTGGGTCTGAAGCGGTTATTGAAGCAGAGATGCTAAGTTTTGATATGTCTTTGTTTTGAAATATTTCTCAGAAGAACATATTTCTTGATTAACGTTGTGCCAAATGGTGTTTTAAATTAAAAAGTCACCTATCTATAATAAATAATAAATAAATTTTCTAGGAAAATCTGCACACCGCCACCTACACCCATGGTAAGCATAGCTTAACTAGCTTGTGTTACGGGTTCAAGAATGCGGATAAACTTACTTAAATTCTTTTTTTGTAAATACATACATAGAAGCACCCAGACCCAGTTAACAATGCAAGATATTCACATTTCATGCGCACAAATATTTGCACTGAGCGGGAATCGAACCCGCACCTCCTGCGTAGCAGTCGCATTCACTGCCGCCACGCCACGGAGGTCGTTCGATCTATTCATAAGAACTTCTCACAGAACGAGTACGTTTGCCAAACCACCGGTCTGTCACACATCTGTCTACCTCTACGAAGTTACATAGCCGTGAGTATATTTATGTATTTTTTATTGGTAACCCCATCACCAAACACCTGTGTCCCGAGATCATGAGCTACTAAATCAATACACATGTTGGTCGACCATTTTTCCCATTACCGTTTTCTCCCTCAGATTTAGGGTAGATAATGTCTATGACTGACGTGTTTAATAAGCGTTATCTTGTCTTACTGCGCTTACGTCACACAGACACGTGGGGTATCTGGATGTAAATGCGAAAATTTGTTTTAGATAGTTTGTATTTATGGGGTGTGTATCTCTAACAAGATTTCTAAAGCCATCTTGGTTTTTATGGCAATGACTACCGTCTGACACCCAATTCCCTAGAGTACCGTTTACTTCGTCAGCATAGAACCAGTAGCATAAAGGTAAGATTGGCATGAGCCCTGATCTTCTGATTATTGGTCTAAATGAACCGGCCTATCCTTTTTACATACATACATAGCTATACCTACGCCCGTAATCCCCGAAGGGGTAGGCAGAGGTGTATTAAACACCCACATTTCGCGAACTATGATTTTCTGTCCCACGTAATAGAGGGCGAGCATATTGCCGCCAATCGGGCACTTTGTAATTTTTTTACATAGGTATACCGAAAATAAATTCCTAATGTTGCAGCTAAATAAATTTGTAGAAAAAATTGACCCGATTCCTTACTATGCGGTGTAAATCACGAGGAAAGTATTTTCGTGCTTAACCGCACAAGCACTACCAATTAACGTCTTGGAGAGTATCAGACAGTTTTAAATGTTTGTGCAATATTCTCGTAAAGGGTCCATATTGACTCACCTAAAGTTCTTTATCCGAAATTGTTCTTCCTAACGATTTGTAATCCGATCGATCACTCCTTCTAAAATTTTTCATCCTAAAGTTTTTATTCATACTATTTGTAGTGCTACCGTCGATGTTCATAACACTCATGTTTCCGAAAATTGTTATCAATAAAATCGTTAACATACAATATTGAAGCTACTACTGTTTTTTATCCTAACGTTTTTATCCCTAAACATAATTACCATAATATTGTCACTCATCTTAAAAATAAACATTTATCTACCAAATGTAATAAAAATATATGTCGGTAGAATTATATTTTATTAATAGTTTCAATTATTTTTTGGTTATTTGTTGTTACATACTTAGGTATTACTATTAAATATTAGAAAACTGTTTAGAATGATTAAAGGTTGTTTCACTGATTTTTTGGCTTAAATGAATAAAAATCATAAAATACGACTGATTTACGGTTATGTTTATGACCTTTTTCGTTTTCGATTCGTTTCTGGCACTTCGCCGGCCGCTGCCGCGGCACGCTCGCTTCGCTCGCTCGGCTCGTGCGTTGTGTGGTCACAATTCTAACCTAACCTAAACCTACAACTATAAATATGACCGATTCGTTTCTGGAACTTGGCTGAATGACCGCAGCGAGATTGTACGTGTAAATAACTAAAACTGTAAAAGTTACGCAAAATTAATGTAAATAATACTTGTTATCATTAATAATAATAAATCTAAACAAAAAAGATATGGCTTTCAATAATAGTGTAAAAGATGGGTATGTTGACAAAATATAGGAAAAGAAATAATAGTATAATAGATGTTTATTGCTACCGACATTATGAAGTTGAATGATTCGGAATTAAAACATTAGAGACAGAGTAGTTAGGAATTGTGATTGTTAGGATGAAAAATGTTAGGAAGAACATTTTCGGAGTTCCAATTTTCGGAGTTGAAAATTTAGGTGAACTTTGGCGCACCCTCTCGTAAATTGTCTCAAGTAGGTAGGTATAAAAAATAGTAATGGCCGTGTTGTTGAAATTTCACGTTTGCAGGCATTTATTTAATTCTATTTTATTACTTTATTTATCTCAAAGAGGAAATTTAAAACGGAATAACGATTTAAATAACGTTCTTTCACTCAACACAAGTACGCAGTTAAAATAATATTGTAATTGTACTAAACGTACCTTTCGGAACAAATTTCAACAATTATGTAACCAAGCCAGAGCAAGTAGAACTGAACTGCGTTATAATCGTTTTATAAACGTTTTACTAGGTACAAATATTTTGTTTTTTTGTTTGTTTGTAATGAATAGGCTCCGAAACTACTGGACCGATTTCAATAATTCTTTCACCTATAAAAAGTTACTATATATAAGAGTAACATAGACTATATATCATCATGCTACCATCCAAGGGAGCGGAGCAATAATCATAAATCTCAATAGATGCTGTAGTTTTGTATACATTGTCGCTAATATCACTTATAATGAGATATAGTAAGTAGATGATATGTATGGTGATCACTTTCCATACATCCAATGACTTAGCTATCATTGTTTTTTTTTAAATTTCTGTAGTATAACCGTATATGTGCCACGAAACAATCGAGATTACCATAATCATATCATAAGTGATAAAATATAATCACAAGTTCAGCTTCCTTAAAAAATCTTCCCGACCGATGATATCCTTTGATATCTAATACTCATAACATAACATAAACTCACGCCTATATCCCCGAAGGGGTGGCCAGAGGTGCTAGCACCCCACCTTTCGCCTGTTTATGTTTAGCTCCCAATATAATGGGTGCCGGACTATTGCCATTAACCAGGCACTTATAAACCTGCGATAATACACACATAATTTCGAAAAGCACCGACAAGTTATTGGTGGTATGCCATGGTAAACCTGGGATCGAATCCGAGACCTCGTCTCAGCAGTCCATTATCCACTAGGCTACCGCGGTCTAACTAAATTATAAACTCAAAGTAAATTTTACAAAACAATCAAGTTGGTACCTATTCTCAACTCCCCGTATCATTCGTGAAAAGAAGTACGCCTGGCAAACTCCGCACTGGCGTATCATCAAAAAGTCTGTAGTAGGTTTTTTTGCAATCATCAAATTGATCTGTCCGCACGCCATCTGGCCCGTGAGTAAAATGCTTTCGGAGTCTCTGAGCCGAGGAATTAATTCATATAAAACACATATCGTTTGGGCGGACTCGATTTGATGTCGCTCGTAATGGATCGGCTTCTAATACTCGTTAATGTACGAGTAATCCATTGAATTGAATTTGATTCGGTGTTGCTAGCTTGGGAGGAGTCATGAAGTTTTGGATTGTTTGTTAAAAATGTGTGTCCGACTTTGGGATAGGGTTGGGAGAGAAAGTGGGGTAATTGATCAATAAGTATATTGATAAAACTTTGTACTTACACAACCAGCTTGTAGGTACTTAATGTTTTAGAAGTCATAAGTCAAAATGGGTATCATAACAGTTACAATAGGGTGATAATGTTCACAATAAGCTGGTAATACTCGTTTTAAATAGTAGGTATTATGTACAGAGTATTGTCATATTATATGAACATTACGAGCATTATAATCATTGGTAGCATAGTATGAGTGTTTATAACATAATTATGTAAAACAAACCAACACATATTCATACACATAAAGATCATGTTGAATTTGAAAACATTCCACGTTGTTAGCACACATTTTTTTCTTTTATGAATTATTCTATTTGTTTTGCTCTGCAACGTGTATTTGGTCAGAGTTTCTACGAAAAGTCATTGTGCGTGAAAACGGTAGTTTTAGTGAAACATATTTTTAGCAGAAAGCTACAAAACATTTTCATATTTGAGCTGAAAATTGTAACTGTTTCTGCGAGCAGCGATGGGCGGGCGGAGTCTGGTGCGGCGCGGGCGTCTGGCGCAGGGCGGTGAACACGTGCGCTCATCAACTAATGGTCCGTGCGCGGCATTTGAACCGAGCCTACACTCGGTACAAAACAACCGCCCGCCTCTAGTCGTAGGCCTGCTTTCGGCGCAAAATTATAACGTGTAAAACACGGCCTCTCCTTGCATTCCGCGCACGGGATTTTTATGAATGCCGTGATTATTATTCGCATTTTAAACTCGAATGCTGCGCTATTCTCCCCGAGACGTATAGCAATATTCGTAACGAGTTTTCTCAACGCTGCTACCTAATTTCAGGTCGAGTGTAGCAGCAACTGAATGTAGATTGTTGTGTGGTTACGAGTGCCGAGCGGCGCGCCACTATCGCTCGAGTCCACTCGTCGCGAGTGGGGTGAGCGTTGCGATTGTCTACTGTTGGAATCGAACGCGATTGCAAATTTATTAGCGGGTGGGCGCCGCCCGGCGACTCGCTCGACTTCGCGGCCGTACGTACGGCTAGTTGTTTTTACTCTTCATGTATTTTTTCTCGACGAGGCACGGCTCTCCCCTTTTGTTCTCAAGTGGACCAGCTGTCATTATACGCCATGTTACTGTTTTTTTTTTCGACGTTTTTATAGAGTTTTGCGTCGAGAGGGCGTTCCGTTCGGAAAAATGTTCGTTTTGCGTGCGTCCTGGAGAGTTTGCGTGTCGAGTGACGTCGACGTTGTCGATTGGAAATGAGTTATGAAAGTTTCAGAAATTTTCTGTTGTTACATTTCTATTGGAGTGGGTTTTGTTTTGTGATTACGCAACCACAACTTGCTTGCTGATTTAAATACGCTTACTGCTCATATGTAGTTTTTACATGCACGTTTTATTTACACGAACATTTACCTAATCACTACTGTCATGTAGCTATTGCTTTTGCTATCTTCGAACAGCAATCGAATAGCCATTCATGATTCCTACCTGATATTTCACTTAAGCAAAGAAGTCGCAGTGACTTCCCGGCAGTCCACTTAGTTAAGTATAAATAAATCGTATCATACACACACCTTCTTGAAACCGAAGATCTTGATTTTAATTGTCATTCACAATGTATTGAAAATAAAAGTAAACGCTTCACAATTTTTGTGTAACATAATAATTCCCTACCTCTTTACCTTCAGGGATTTACAGACATGAATATGTAGAACGTGTAAAATTTAAAAACACACAGTAGATTAGTAGTTCAACACAATCTAGCAACTAGTCGTCCAACATCGCAATCACGACACCGAAATGTTAACATGTGTCATTGCAGTTTTCAAGTGGCTTCTGTTTGACAATTTGAGCGAACCCTTTCAGTAGTGGTCCCCTGTGAGTAATCATTGATATTATGTAGTTTCTGTTTGTCCTCGTAGTTAAGTTAGGTATGTAAATGAGGAGAGGTAACTAAGGGATCCTGTTCGAGATTGATTGTATCGATAGCGATCGTAAACGATGTCCACTTATTGAAGTTGAAGTGAAAGTAATGGACATTATTATTCATAATCCATTGATTGCTGGTCGTAATAATAACAATTATAAATTTATAGTCATCAATTCTAGGTTGAAAGGATTATTAAGTATGTACACTAAGATTTATTTTTGTTACAATATAAAACGTTAAAGATTTATTACTGTATTTGATGTTCACTTAATTATCTCGTATAGTAAGACTGGAAGCCCTGGAACTTATTTAGATATTATTTATGCATTAAAAACTTTACTATATGTTTCTTGATGAGATGGTTGGCAGACAAGAACGCGGTCCACCTGAAGTGAAGTGGTTCAGGGGCGTCACATTCGTGCTGCCGACCATATAGAGAAAAGTGAGAAAGGGGAAGGGGGACGGGAAGAAGGTTAAGATAGTCTCTGTGCTGTCAGTGCAGAAGACAAAAAAGGGTTTCTAGGTCTTCCCACTGACTACACAAAACCTCTCCAGTTAGCTCTGAATACCCTACTCATCTCCA
The DNA here is from genome assembly GCA_963691645.1 of Pelosia muscerda. Classification (NCBI taxonomy): domain Eukaryota; kingdom Metazoa; phylum Arthropoda; class Insecta; order Lepidoptera; family Erebidae; genus Pelosia; species Pelosia muscerda. The sequence goes on from OY829100.1 coordinate 5,990,919, forward strand.
GAACACAACACAAAATTATTATTAACCGTGGTATTTCTGGAGGGCACAGGTTCTTCCCCGATCGATTCAGTAGGGCGCAGGTACTTCCCAAATCGGACTGTTCAATTAGGATTGGAGATACCGTCATATCCTACGTGCGTCATATACTCAATATAAGTACAATCGAAATACTGATATTAGGTACCTAATTGATTTATTAACAAATTCGCACTATTACCGACGTTTGGGTTACAATTCAGCAACCACAGTCATGGGAAGACATAAATGTTCGATGCTCGATGGTTCAAGTAAAAACACCTTTACAAAATTTACATATACCTACTGAGTTGCGGCGCTGCTGCCGTGAAACTAATTACTACACCACGATATCAACGTAAAATGCCTTCGATCCAAGAGAACAAGAAGATTAATATACCTTTGTCTATTTTAATAATTAACAAATAATATAACTTAGAACAACAATACATAATTCCACTCCAATAACAACGTTGAGTATTGTACAAACGTCTCAAGATGGCCTCGAGATACACAGAGGAGTATCGGCTGGATGCTTTGCTGTTATTGCCTAGATAAATCGGTTCGAGAGGTCTTGCAGCCAATCTTTGTACAGAAGTTGCAATATTACGGGGTACCTTTGCGATCTAACAATAGATTTTGAGTGGAGTATACAAATTACAAATGAGTATGTAGCTATATATTTGTAAATGGTGTAAATAATATGAAATGAAATATTATGTTGAAAACCACGGTATTCTAGGCACATTACAGTGTCATTGGTAGCTTATTTTTTGAGGAGATGACCTTACGATCGAGAGGATTATTTCGAATCCTGGTCATTAGCGTATTGATGTGGTACCCAACACACAATCAAATTAATTTAGTTGTAAAATGCGGAGGAATTTCACGACGCGTTTTAATTTAAGTCTTTTTTTTATTATTTTTTATTTTAGTTTTAATTTTATTACAATAATTAGTTTATTTGTATATAGTTATTAATATTCTATCCCATGTTAAAACAATTGTATATATGTTAGTTCACAGAATACATGATTATAACATTGATTTAATTAATGTAAAAAAAAAAATGAAATAAAATATAGTTGTAAAACGGAATACTAATCTTAAAAATACGCTTATGTTATGTAGGTGTCTAACGAGGCACACCTTATGTATTAAATGTTTCCTTACAATAAATATAGACAATTGGCAATGTTTTGTAGAATGGAATGAAAAATGATGTTCAATGTATGGGATTGACAAGTATTTTGACATTAATGACATTTATGACAGACGTGAACGAATGTCAATCCCATACATAGATCAAACTACTCTATTCCATTCTACAAAACGATGGTCACTTATCTAGGGCCTCTGAGCTTTACACAATTTTCTTTAAAACTGTCAAATTCACGTAAAGGACTTACAAAGTGAAATCTAAGATACCTTTTACTCGTAATAAACTAAATTGAGGGTTCTGAAAACTACTCGGATAGCCGAAAATCGGGCACCTGTCCCATCTCAATACAGTGCATTTTAGGAAATTATTTCTCCATCACATTAAGGACTATTGGTGCTCTTCGGAGCGCGCCCTCTGCCGGTGCGTGAGGGAATTCGGAAGAGACCCACCCCACCTTCCCCCATCTTGTGCCTTGAGTAATAGTGTCACTTATCGAGTAACTTTTTTCAACCTAAAGCTATATAGGTATCTGTAAAAGGCTTATGTATTTTGACTTAGATTGTTTTTTAAATTTATTTTAGGCTCATAAATTTCATCACTTGGCTTACCTTAGTGAGTGATGATATTTTCAATATCCTTGCGTTAATCCCGGTCGCATCCGAAGCTGTCATTTTAGAGTTTGGGGTCCTCTTTTTCCTACTCCGATAAATTACGAAAGACAAACGAACGATTTTTTTCATTCTTTGAAATTCATTCCAAATCAGTAGGTAGGTATATATATATATAAGAGTGGTCAAAAATATAAGTAACACATACTAGGGTGAGCCGATCAACCCGCTACCTACTTTTTTCTATTGGCGAACAGCTATATCCCTTAGTAGACAAGACACAACGGAAAATATACCTACCTACCCATTCACTCTGCTTTGCTATCTCCGAGGAAGTATCTTAAGTGAATATAAGTGGTAAAAATCTGGGATACTACGTAAAATCATTGATGTATTTGTCGTTGTTCCTGCTCTCAATATCATGTGCATCGTAAACTTAAGTATATTTACTTATCAACTTACCCAGAACTCATCATATACCTACTACTGTCTTCATACTTAAAGCCAGGGTAAAATAACATGTAAATGTATGTTTACCAACTAACAAACATCTTGCAGGAAATATAATGATTTCACAGGCATATATAGCAGTGTCCATTATTGGATATGTGCCTGTCGAAATTCAGCTCACCGTCCCAATGCGATTACTGCTGCCACCTAGCGTACTTGGTATAAACAACGGGGCTGGGATCCCAGGAATTGGAATATGGTTGGATGGAACTCACCTACGATAGGATTAATATACAGAGTGAATTTGTGTTCGTGCAATTCTATCCGACGCGCGACGGCTTGATTTTATATTTTATTGAATATATTTTTGGATGAATTATTTTAGGGTTTCGTAACTAAAAACTTAAAAGAAGTAGGTACCCATAATATATGTGTGTGTATATCTGTCAAGTGTCTATGGCCTTTCGGATGATGTGACTAAAACCCATTGTCACTATAATTTTCTTATTATGAATATTATCTTTCATACAGACTTCAGATATGGGACGCGTTCTGTGTCCAATATATTGGTGCAACAGTTTTACAACAATGACGTTAAGTTTGTGTGGATACTGAACCCTCAGTGCCGACTCACATTTGACGAGTTTCATGTACAAAGAGATTTGACATAACAATTTGAAAAACAACAAAATTTGATGAGACAATCATCAACCCAGATTCTTAATCTTTATCTTGTGTATGATATCAATATTAGCTTGACTGACTACTCAATGCCAAATTCCCATCTATGCAAAATTAGCAAAATTTATCGTGCAAACTTTAAACAATATACAGTGGAAAAATGTCCGTAAAATAATACTTTTCCAAGAAAATACTCACTGATGCGGAATATTCGACATCATAATATCCAACTAAGAATCTACCGTTCGTTTTCCTACAAAGTTAGGAACCTTAAAATTCTCGTAACTTCTTCTTCTATGGTTAAATTGATTTTATAACGCGTTGACCACCCCTGAAACATCGTAATCTTGTGCGCTAGTTATGCAGCATCATGTGCGTTACGAAAGCCATACTTTGTACCGGTAATAAGTAGTGTATTATACGTGTGAGATGTCCGCGATCCGTGTTCTGCCCGCTCGCATACAGATCACTAAGCGCTAGTGATGTACATGATCCCTCCTCTAACCTAGGAGCCAGGATGGGGTGGACAGATCCAATAGGGTCGAAGTGTCCGCGAAAACTCCAGAGCACGCACCGCAACAACATAAGATAAAATAAGATAAGATGTACATGATTACCAGATTCGGGTGGAATTTACGTTTGTGAATCTGATATGATGGTTAAATACGAAATGTGTACTCCAAATGAATGAATACGATATAATTTACGATTGTATAACAATATGGTCATGCCCAAAGATAATACAATAGCTTTACAGTAACAGAAAAGAAAGAAGGAATGTTTATTTTTGTAACCCAATAAAATATTGAAATTCGTCCTTATCAGGTTACATAATAAACATCGCAACCGCTAATGATAAATTCGCGACGATTTCAAAAAAAAGTTTATTATTTTAGTCGCTTCTGTGACTCTCGAATCCAGTTGCTAAGATTGAATAATACGTTTAAATAAAATTGTTTAAAATATGAAGGCATATACAATCAAAGACATTAATTACGCTTATAAATTTATACTTATAAACTTGTACTACCTAATTTTATACTCATTTTATTTGAGTAATTATTTTAGATTTCATATGCAACTTTCAAGATAATCAAACATTTTCAGACATCATGTGAGTCAATAAAAATATTAAATTCCCTCGGTGCTTAATCCCACGACACCCAAAAACTGGCCCATCACTATACTGAGTCACGTTCTTCACGCGCCACTAACAACTAATTTATGCTAATTATGGCCCAGCACCGCATATGTATGTGTGGCACGTACTCAGCTTAGTTTACTCTACAAGACTTTTAAAATAATATTCACAGCGACTCCTTATAGGTGTCACTGAACACCGTCTGTACTCACGAACACGGCATAATATTTTGTCTTCATATCATTACGAATGCCCCTTACTTGTTCATTTAATTTATTAAGGAAAATTGCTAAGGAATGGTTTATGAGACTTCATTAGTCATTTTGAAAAAATCACCGGTGAATTACCTTGTGATGTTTTATTTTTAAACGTAACGATCGACTGCTAGCCAAATTTGTAAATGTCTTTAAGAGGCCTCTAAAATTTTCAATGTGTGTTTTATCACGATGTTTTAAGAATACTTAATAAAATCTGTCTTATGATTTCCTCGCAGTCTAAACTTCCTTGTACAGTTCTTAAATAACACGCTTATTAACCATAATTTTGATTACACATTTTTATTTTTATCAGAGAACTACTTTTCAATGGGCTTAAAAACTTATGATCCCATTGTTCTGAAGTATAGAAACTTAAGACAGTAAAAATTAAACATACCATAAAGATAATGTTGAAATTGATGAAAGGTTAATTAAAAAGTCGATTTCAAAATTAGCCGAAGGAAATTTGGTTCTTCCATAAACAAGTATGATAAGCCAATGAATTTGTTTACAATATTATTTAATTTACTTATTCGTCTTACATAATTTATCTTATCTAAGTAATACACTCGAAATAAAAAAATAATATATATAGATATTCCGAACCCAATAAAACTACAATCAAATCTCGCTGCCATTATTCCAATATGAACCGACCCTTCACACTATTTCCCACAAAACAATCAAACGATATGATGTAAAGAAATTAATAAAAGCATTGTGTAACCATTGAAGTTGACACCAGCGACACGCGGTGCATATTCCCGCCGGCGATATTGTCCGCACGCAACACGCGGAGTGACGTCACAGCCGCTATCAAGCCACGCCACATTTTAGGACTATGATTTTCCACATCTCAGACAGTGTAGTGTCAGTAATACAATAGAGCATTCCCGTCGAGTGGGAGGCTCTTATCGATCTACTGGGACGTCATCGGGCGATAGCAGCCGCGGCGACGCAAAAAGCGTGTCAGTGTGGCGGGTACAAAGGCTTTGTGGTGCGACCGGACGCCGCTCGCCGACGCCGCGCGCTTTGTTTGCTGTTTAGTGCTCGCTCATAGCTAAAAGTGGCGATTTTAGCTGTAAGTTTGTTAGTACGACCTGAGTCTAATGGCGGCCCAGGCTTCGTGCCACGTTCCGTTACGGTTATGTGTGAACATAATCGATATCGGTCGATGCTGGAATTGTCCTCCGGAGCCCAATATTATCTTGTTCGCTTTATATGCTGCGATAATAATCCATTTTACAGAATTGATATGGTTGGGTAGCTTAATCTAAACGTCCATCTTATTTCCCTAGATTACATATTCGCGCTAACTTATGTAAACGATGTTACCTATATCTAAACTCTCTTCAAGCTGCAGTCTGTTCGCTGTAGGTTCTAGTAAGAGAACAATGCGCGTTAGTAGTGTAATGTGTGTTTATCGAGTGTAAAGAGGGTGGCATCGGCGCAATGGCAAACTTAGTCGGAGGCGGTGAAACTCTTGGATATTTTCACTCAAAATAATAAGTTCCGCGAGAGCTACGAGTCAATTTTTTGCGAAACTCGGTGTAATGGATTGTTGGGAAGTTCGATAAGTTTCGGAAGCCGTTCTTCGATTTTATTTTGCTAAGGAATTTTTTAGCCAATTTCTCTTCGGAAAAGTTTGAAATCTTCTAGTCACCCTTCAGCAAATAACGTCGCTTGGTAGGAGCTATAAATATTTTATTAAAAAATGACGCGCATTTTTTTTACATTATACCATTATTTTTTATTTGCAATTCGTTAACAATTCAATTTAGTCTTATAAAATATTACAGACCGGTTAATTTTGGACTTCAAGTGCATGACTTAAAAGTATCTATGCAAAATAAAATCTAATATGAAACGTAAAATTCACACAAGCCAAGCCAAGTATAGTTATCGCCATTAATCTTGATCCTAAATCAAGAGCGGCCCATATATAGTTTATAGGTACACGGGGACAAGATATATGTCGACAATCACAGCTGATTGCTCAATAAAAACCCTCTCTTTACTTCAATCCACCACTAATTTAATTTTCTAGCACGCAACAACGCACGTTTTTTAACTAAACAAATCAATCAAACCAACATCAATTACCCTTCTAAATAACTATCCCACAAATCGTAATTGCATAACGTGCTTACAACCAACCCTCTGAATGCTGTAGGAGTGTCAGTGGCATTTTGATGACGCGTAAAACAAACACTGTAACGCCATAGAACACCATCGTACACACCATGGCACGACACCATCACTCATAGGGTGCGAAAGTTAATAAAATTCATGTATCGGAAACTTATGGCCGTAAAATATTGTTTGAGAGGGCACAACCCTACGTTTTCTTTTAAAATTAGCCGAAGATGCTTTCGACTTTATGACTGGTGAAATTTCGTTTGAATATTTTAGTGTTGACTTTAGTACTAAAGTTTTATGCTTGTTGTTCATAGAAATAGCGAATGTTAATGAAATATTAGAGTAAAATACTTGAAATATTTTCATCTCAGTAGTTTTCATTGTTATAGTAGTTATACTTTTAGTTAAGGGGATTAAATCTGATCAAGATGTAGGTTTATATCCCCGAGAAGGTATATAAACCTACATCAAGGTACATATGTATATTGTTATTTTGTGTTCAAGTGAAAAACACAGCCTTCGTGGCGTGGTGGTAGTGAACGTGACTGCTACGCAGGAGGTGTTGTTTCGATCGGGTAATATTTCTATGCCTGGCATAACATAACATAATCTCAACCGAAGGGGTAGGCCGAAAAACCAAAGGGGTAGGCAGAGGTGCTAGCACCCACATTTATTACATAGCCGTGAGTTTATGTATATGTTATGTATTTAGACCTGAATACACTAACAGTCATATCACGTTTAAATTAATTTTTATGTCTCGTTTTATACCCAAATAAAATGTACAGTAATTGACTACAAGGAAGCAGTACATATCAAACCAACCAGGGTGTCCAAAAGATTAGTCGGCAGGCGAGACACAGCGGCACCGGTCGCATCAGCATTAAAATAAAAATAAGGGTGGCCATAAATACGAGCGTACAAAGACAAGATATACGGTTATAGCGGACTGCCACTGGACCGCTCGCGTTGAACTCACCACTGAAATTATGTAGGAATTGGTACTCTGAACAGCACCAATAAACAAAAATAATGTTACCTATTTACTGTGATTGAGGGCGTCGTACGGTACAGTTCAAATAAAGGTGGTGGGTTTAGATTTTGAGAGTATTCGGTGAACGTGAGTATCTAGCTTGTTAGTTAACTTGGTTTGGATGAAGTTTGAAATCAAAAATTACTGTTCCTGCAAAAAAACTAGCTAAATTTATAAAAAAAAATTATGACTGAAAAGACTGAACCTGTAAGCAGGTAAACTTAAAGAGTACATCTACCTATAGGAGTAGATTTAATCCAAAAATTAAATAAAGTATTTCTGAAATATTAATCACAATTTATTTACATTTATGCATATATACATATATATCCATTTACAAGTTATTTTAACAAGAGAAATAAAATATAATATTTTTCTCTCTGCTACTGGTAAAATAACATAAAAAATATTCTATGACCTAAAAAACTATATTCGCCACACCTATCGGTCACAGTGATCCATAGCCTACTCTCCCTTCGTCAGGAAAGGTCAGCGTGGCGTATTTTTGGCGCCAACGGGGCATATACGAATAAATAAGAAAGGCTTCAATCGCCGTCAACCCCGCTCTACCCTTTTAAAAGCCGCATGATAGATGAACGGCTCGTTATATTAAGGAAACTAAAATTAACGCCTACATAACATATTTTTGCCGAATTTTTTTTTATAATATCACGCCTATATCCCCGAAGGGGTAGGCAGAGGTACTAGCACCCACATTTCGCCAGTTTATATTTAGGTCCCAATGTAATAGGTGGCGAGCCTATTGCCATTACCGGACACTTATAAACCTGCGATAAATACACACATAACTTCGAAAAGCATCGCAGTCATTGGTGTGTGCCATGGTAAATCTGGGATCGTACCCGAGACCTCGTCTCAGCAGTCCATTACCCCAACGCGGCAGCCACTAGGCTACCGCGGTTTTTTTACGCGGGTTTTGGCGTAGGTAGTATGATATGTTTACAGGTGAATATCTGGTACAAGTTAATATTTTTAGATAAAAGATATTATCTTAATGGGTATTGGTTTTAATTCACAAGTCTGACAATAGGGTTTTAAAACAGAATTTTCTGTTAGGAAATTATTTATAGCACATAGTTGTCTTTGAATACCTACTCGAAAGACGTCAATTTCCTTGGAGTAAAATATAGTATTCGAATTACTTACATACTCTGCCTATTTTTTCCAAGATTAAAAATAATGGAATTATTATTAAGAAAGGTATAAAAAACTACTATAAGTTCAGTTCAGTCAAAAACTATAAATTGGTTATTGTCTTTTCAATTTAAAATGGCACTGTGAAATTGAGTCAACTGGTCTTAAATGGATGGAAATTAGTGGTGTAGATTTAATTCATTATTTAACTTTTTTAATACTTCTAACAAAAATTTTCAATTGATTTGTAGCTTCTCAGCCTAAAAGTGCACTATACACCCATTTCCTGTCGATACGATAAAAACATTTCGGCTTCACTTTTGAAAATCATTCGTAATGTGTCAATTCGGTGGGGTTGAATTGCCAGTACAGATTGACCTCCAAACTATCAAGTATTTTTACTTTGAAACGTGTTTTAAAATAAAAACATACGAGTCTAGATATTTTGCTTACATATGTATAACTAAATATAGTTTAATATGAGTTAGATTTATTGACCTTTTTTTAGTAAAACTCATGAACCTTCATTGGTGCGATGGCTCGGTATAGGTCAAGCAAAAATTACTGATGTGCAGTACATAGTGTGTCAGCAAAAGGAATGCTAAACGGCCTTAACTCTTACCTGAGACACAACTGATAATAGCACTCCTGACATTAAAAGTACAATTAAATTAAGTAGGCCAGAGGTTTGTAATTATATGAAAATATGCAACTGAAAACACGCAGGTTCTTATCAAATAAAGGGTTATCTAAATAATTTTGCTTATATTTCACCTTCCCCTTACACATTATTTTTAACTTAGAACTTTGGTTTTCCGTAATGTTACATAACATAAGGCAGTTTAACTTTATTGTCCTTGTTGATTGAAACGATTCTTTTTCCTGCTACATTGAACTCGTTATTTCATATATTGATAATCAGTTTTACAAATGGTTGTGTAATTTCCGTGCGCTAAATCCCCATGGATACCGCTCTCACCGGCTGAAGTGAGAGTGGTATCCATGGATCCATGGAGAGGAGTCCATAGGAATGTCGGACTTGAACGCACGCCGTCTTTGAGTATTTGTTGCTGGAGGTGAGATAGTAGGTAACATATCCCTTGCACCCCGGCCGACCCAGGGCCATCCCCAACTAACTCTCACTAACTCCCACACATAGGGCCGCTACTAAAGTGATGTTAGATATTACATAATGAAATGGTTACTAGTTAAAAGTACAACCGTCGATGACTTACTTCTAATACCTACAAGCAATTTATTTTAAATGTAATGAAATAAAAAGGCTTAGGTTTTATAAAAAAAAAGTATGAAATGTAATGAAAAGTTTTTATGACAGGGCAATCGGTTGTGGTTGGTATTGGTCGATCTATTCATAAATTTTCGAGGACATATGAGGAAACGAGTACAAGCTGCAAGCAGCAAGTGTGCATGTATGAAAACTGAAAACACCTATGAAAGAAGTACAAGTTAAAGGTAGATATGCCAGAATAGAATCTTACCTACCCCAATAGGAAAGAGATGTGATTATGTATGAAAACTATTTCAATTTCAGAAGGCAAAAGCATGTATTCTTAAAGAAACTTTAATATAAAACAAGTCAAGGCTCTAGTTATAGTGGGTGCTCTCGAACCCCTTTATGTAGCGGATGAGAGGTTGCGCGATAAATGGACAAGTCGTGTCGCGTGAGAGCCGACTTCCGTGCCGCGGGTAAGTTGCGCCACTGTGTTTCGACTGTTGGCGCTCGTGATATTAGTTATTTTGGTGTGGAATTTAATTTTCATATAACACTAGCTGTTGCCCGCGGCTCCGCCCGCGTGGACTTCTGATCCCGTTCCCGCTGCTCCATGAGCATTTAGGGGTATGAAAAATAGATGTTGGCCGATTCTCAGACCTACTCAATATGCTCACATAATTTCATGAGAATCGGTCTAGCCGTTTCGGAGGAGTATGGCAACGAAAACTGTGACACGAGAATTTAATATATTAGATAACATAATATAAACTCACGAATATATCCCCGAAGGGGTAGGCAGAGGTGCTAGCACCCACATTTTGCCAGATTATATTTAGGTCCCAATGTAAATAGGTGGCGAGCAAATTGCCATTAACCGGGCACTAATAAATCTGCGATAAATACACACATAAGTTCGAAAAGCATCGAAAAGTCATGGCTGCGTGCCATGCTAAGACCTGGGATCGAACCCGAGATCTCGTCTCAGCAGTTCATTATCCATACCACTAAGCTACCGCGATTAGACTAACATTTCTGTAATAGATAATGTTGTATATCCACGACATAGATAATCTTTTGTAAGTAATTGTATTATGCTATTGTAAGTAAGTATAAGTACTATGCTGAACGCTGGAGGTATACTTGTATATCAAACAAGCTATGGCAGCTTAAGTAATACAGATTAAGTTTCTGCTCGTATGATTGTTTTAAAAAAATAATATTAAAAATAAGATAAACATGTTTGATCTTGAGCCCATAATCTCATAAACCAAACATTACAAACAAAACAGTGTTCACAACACAAATACTAACACATAATAGTCATACCGATTACTAGAAGTAGTGCACTCAATCGTTCGTCATTAGCACCATTTTTACAAGAGTCCTGCAAAAACGTTCGACTGTCGTTCATTTAATCGTCGGAAATTGTGCCCATTATCGAAGCACTCACTCACAACTAAAATTATTATTGTTCGCACTAAAAGTAGCCATTTAGTCCGTGATTGCTTCAGAGTGGGCTGTTTCTTCAACAGATATTGAACGGAACTTTAAGCAACGTACTCGTATACCAGCTGGTCCTTTTACGAGTATACGTGAACATAAAAAGGAATTATTAGTTCTTGTGTGATGGAGCAGATCTGTAGATATACTTGGTTTAAAAAGAAAATGTGTAGAACATTAAATAAGCAAGATGCCTCTGTTGTGTGGCGGTAGTGAACGAGACTGCTACGCAGGAGGCGCGAGTTTGATCACCGCTCAATGCAAATTTTGTTTGTATGATATGGCTATTTGCACTGATCTGGTCGTGCCTCGGAAAGCACGTTAAGCCGTCGGTCCCGGTTGCCACGCACAGCAGTCGTTACGGGTAGGCGGAGCGCTCTAAAGTCCGACTAACGTAACTACAGAACTTCGATATTAGGAATTTACTTATAATAAATTTGTAAATGTACTTAAAAGAAAATTATACTAAAAAGGCTATTATAAAGTACAAGATAAGCTAACAAACAAGGTTCGAAATAAGCTGTTTACTCAACTTGCTACTCAAGCTAATTATTGTATCTATTATAGACCAAGTAATCTATATACTCTAGACCAAGAAATATGTTGGTAAGCGCATAACTCGAAGACGGCTGGACCAATTCGAGTAATTCTTTTTTTTATTTGGTCCTTAAACTCTACGGAAGGTTTTTATGGAGCAACGAGAACGGGATCAGAAGTCCAAGCAGCGGGAATGGGATCAGAAGGCCTCGCGGGCGGAGCCGCTGACATCAGCTAGTTTTTTATAAATATGTAAAAAAAGAAAAGCCGCCGAGTTTCTTGCCGGAGTCTTCTTAGACCGGGCCGCGTCTCTAATTGCTCCATTTGCTAAACTAACCTATAATAATACTTTCCATTATGATGTTTTGTAAGTTCCGTTTAATAGTCCTTACAGAATAAATGATTTTCGAATTTTGAATTTGAGTTAGGTAGTCTCAAATGCACTCAAAACCTGTAAGTATTTTAGAGTACAGGGTCTCTTTCTCTTAATTTCAAATTTTATTGACTTTGATTTCTATGGGAGTTACTACCAAGTGGCTTCAAGCCCGAGAAAAAAGGCTACACCGTGTTTTCGTTCCGAAGTTGTTCCCAGTCATATTTTACGTAAGACCTCCTCTACAGAATGGCGATTAGAAATATTTTGGTGTTTATTACCTTTTTTCTATAAATAATTATCATTATATAAATAAAAAAACTTCGTGTGGTAGGTCTATCTACAGAGTTTATAAGGCCCCTTTCATTACTTATTATGTTTCCAACCAAAAATATTAGCATTTTTAAAGTCCCATTAGAAAATTCTTGTGTCGAGTAATCAACAGCTACGCGAAGAAACTTCAAAATACCTCACAGTTGACATTACCCTCGGTCCTCCGAGCCCTTGGCTTCCGGTTATCGCAACACAAAGAGGACCGGCCCTCCCCCCTCCGGCTCCCTCCGAACAGGAACAGGAAATACTACCCTTCTATCGTTAAGGTCTACCCGCGTCACACCGTTATGGAGGAATTTTTAAAGTATTTTTAGCCCCCGGCCTTGAAGTGCGTTAATGATTCAGAGGAATGCGCCCTGATTTCACTGAAGTTTCAAATAGAGACATTTTAGACAATACCATTTTAGTAGTAGTGGAAAATAAATGAAAACAAAAGTGAAACACGAAATATCTGAGCATCTGAATTATTTTATAATGAAATCAAAATAATTGTACTTGACAATAGAAGATATTAATGCCCTGAATTGGTAAACAAAGGTTATAAATGGTTAATATTTTCTTCTGATGAGTTCCATTATTGAAGGTCAATAAAGGCGTCAATAGCAAATCGCAATTTTTTTCGTGATCAATCAAAATAATTTCTTTCTGGTTATCAATCAATTAGCCTACCACAGTCCAATGCTAGACAGAGACATAATGTGCGCCATATCACCCGATCTTCCGCCATTTGTATCCAGTCTATCTTTCTGGATAATGTTATTCATATTATTTTAATGAGAACATTGCCGCCCGCTGCCAAAATTGTGTTTACTGATGCCTTTATTTTATAAGCAATGTGTAATATGTAATGTGCATTGTGCTAGCAATAAAATGTATTTTCCTTCTTTTTTTTACAGTAAGGTCCGCTAGTTTAAAAAAAGTTACAAAAGCAGGAAAGGCTAGGAAAGAAGTGCGTCTATATATAATTGACAAGAAATATGTCTGTATCGCTTATACTAGTAGATTTTACAACAAATATGGACCTTTGTACAGTTATGAATCATTAGAATAAAAAGCTATGGGGTGGCAAGGTCCCGGCCCCGGAAGCATTGCTAATGCATCCGAATGCACCCGTAGGTCGCCCCCACACGCGATCAATTCATTAGCCAGCATTGTTATGCCTCTGTTTCATAGAAAATATCAATATCGATCTTCAGTGGTTCAGGAATTTGTTTTATTTGTGTTATTCTTAAATGTTATTGATTCTTTATGGACAGTCTCTGTGGTGTGGCGGTAGCGAACGCAACTGCTACGCAGGAGGCGCGAGTTCGATCCTCGCTCAGTACAAATATTTGTTAACATGAATATGACTTTTTTCATTGGTCTGGTCATGCCTCGGAGAGCACGTTAAGCCGTCGCCGTCGGTCCCAGTTATCATACCAACCTGATAGAATACGATACCTGCTGTCTTTAGTGTTGCCGGAGGTGAGCCTTGGCCTCTTCTACCGCAAAACCTCTATTAACTTTGTCTAGCTCGTCGATTAAATCAATGACCTTACACACAGCAGCTGTGACGGCATTAAAATAGAAGTGTCAACATAAACAATAATAAAAAGACTACCAAGCGGTATACACGAGTTAACTCCAAAATACAACTTATTACACTGTTATGAAATGTCAAAGAGTGCTCCAGAGGGATTCAGTGTAATATTTTCATAATTCGAACGTCCCAACTCGCGCTGTAAAACAAAATGTCCGACAGCGTGCAACCTGTCGACCTTTAGTGATGTGACACACATTACATGTGAACATATCGATATGAGATACGTTATAATACCTTTATGTAGGACTATCACTGGTACAATTTCTATGCATTTGATGCTTATTTTAAAATGATACGATTATTCCTAGGTCCTACCTAGCTGTGCGTTCCTTCGGGTTACCATAGACATAGGCTTAGAAATTACTATGACTGAAATTATTTTCAATACGGGAAAAATACCTTGTGGCGCAAATTTTCATGTTCTTGTCCTGGCGAGTTATTTTTAATCACAGAAATATTCGTAGCATGCCTATTATACGTGTATTAACGAAAATGTATGTTCTTAATAGCGTCAATTGTATGTTATTAAGTAAGTCATATTATACATTTATTGTTACATCGATACCACATCCCTGAGTCCATATACAAGGCGGAGCTGCGTTTTGATAAATATTTGCGATTTATTTTATTCCTGGAGCTATTTTTTGAGAACGCACCCGTAAAGAGGAGAAATGGCGTCCCACGCCATGCTCACCAAAGCGGCACTGAAGTTTTGGCGGCAAAATAAAAACGCGTTTAACTTTGTGTTAATATTATATTGTGCCATTATTGCGTCATTTATTATAATACTGCGGAAGGGATGGGGTTGAGAGTTCCCATTTAATGGACGTTTTGTTTGCGAAAAAATACATTTTTTTACTCTAACGATTTTCCGTTAAACCTTTAGGAAGGGGATAATTTTCACCGTGTATATTTCATGTTATGTTACGGTAATATTATTAGATCCTATAGGTAAGAGATATATACGTGAGCTTATGTTTGTGTACGTATTGTTTTATTTTATGATTTATTAAGAAATAAATAAATATATATTTCAAAAGGGATTGTTCAGGATTTTAAAATGTTATGAATTGCGCTTTTAAGCATTAAGTGTTTCACTATAGAAAGTTGGTTCTCTATTCGTATTATTTTAAGTTTGTACGGACATGAAACGAAAATAATAAAATAGACTCATCGCATTCATGATTATCTTCGACACACAATCCGATCCGCACGGGTACGAGCAAAATAGTAATACTTTAGTATTACTTTAGGCGGCTTCACGTGGTAGTTCTATGCGCTCCATCTGTTATTCTTTTAGTCTGAGGTACAGACATAACTCCGCGCTAAAGAAAATTCTTATACTTTCATATATAAGTATTAAAAAAACCTCACAAGAAAAACTCTTGTTAACTATTATAATTAAGAAAAATTTGTGCTAATTAAAGTTAGGTCATAGTTTCCACCATATTAAACAGTGTAACGATAAAGTCCGGGCTGAGAGCAGTAGCCCAGTAGGGCAGTTTGTACAAAAATCATTAATTATCAACGCAACCCTTCCACCATCCCCTTGTCCCACCCTGCGGCTTCTGGGTGTAGCGTTCAGTGTTAACCGTAGTTAATATTGATTAGTAGGTATTTTATGAAATATATTTCATAAACAAGACTGAACGTGTATAGTTAACAGTTAAATTTGTATCAGGAAGCATAGATCCACGGTATTGTAACGTCCAAAGCCTTTTCAGCTCACAGTCAATTTATTTTCCTAAATCTGAGATAAGACTATGAAAATTTGAAATTATTGAGCAAACTTGCTTCCCTCTTACTAAAATTTGAAGAACTTAACGGAGTGAAAACATATTCGGGACATTCAAATGTTGGTATTTAGGAATAGAGGTGGCCCTCATTCCTCTTATTTAGTTTCACAGCTTCACTTCACTGGATGATAATTTATTGTGAGTATTTACAACACTCACACAAAAATATTTCCGGATACGCCCTGTCAAAGTCAACGGGAGCTAAGTCGAACTTACACGGCCATCTCAAGCCATCAGGTGAGGTGAGGTGAGGTATCCTCTGGGATATTCTTTGCACTTCGGCTGACCCAGGGTCATCGAGGGCCCCCTAGGTTGTGGAACTACGGTGTCTCTATCTTTTCCCAGATAATGAGGGGCGGCTCCACTTATCATTGCGTGGCCCGCGCTTATAGAAGACGTGTGTCGTTCTGTGACTTCCGACGCCTCTACTGGTCTCGGGCCGTGCTAGCCTGGAGTATCCACCGGACCCACTACGCCCCTTCCTTCTCGAGCATATCTACCCGCATTATCAACTACAGCACACATAAAGATGAAAGATATGAATGGAACAAAACCATTGGAACTGTCACCTACCTTATAAAACGCAGAACACCTGCTAATAAATAATTCTGGTTGATAAGTGACAAGGTTGCAACATGAAAAATATTTTCTAATTCTAAATTCAAACTAAGAACATTGAACTTCTAATCAGAGTGGTTCCATTTACATATTTAACAGTGCTGTGTTTTCATTGCATCTTAATCCAAATAAATATTCTAGGACAATCTACACAACGCCACCTAGACCCATGGTAAGCATAGCTTAACTAGCTTGTGCTGCTTTTAGAATGCGGATAAACATACTTAAATAGTTTTTTTTTTGTAAATACATACATATTATACATAGAAACACCCAGACCAATGCAGATATTCATATTTCATACACACAAATATTTGCACTGAGCGGGAATCGAACCCGCACCTCCTGTGTAGCAGTCGCGTTCACTACCGCCACGCCACAGAGGTCGTCGAATTGTGTGTGTGTCGAAATGTGAATTAACCTCGACTCCTTGTGAATTATGTGACGTAACCTTGCTGAGCATCGACGACATTGACACGTCCAGTGCTCCGCTGGATGGTGCTTCGTGTCACTTGAACCCTTCGAGAGCCACTGCGCATTCACATGCCACCGACATGCGACACCGGCCTACGTACCTTTGTGCATATGCTATAAATCGCATGCATACCGAATGCGTATTTATATTTGAAATACTAAAATACGTTAGTTTAGTTGCTCCTCGAAATCAAAAATTGTCTACTAATTACTTTTTAGTTAGAATATCTTTCATTTCGATGATTAAAAAGTAGGTACTAGTGGAATGATATCATAGGGTTCTGGGTTCGCTAGACTGTAAATGTACCCGCGTACGCTCAAGCTGGGCAACTCCATGCTGTGTTTTTTCTCAAATGACTACAATATTCTTCAAAAAGGGCATTAGTAGATTATTAAAGGATCGGCTGCGTGAGTAGACCACGGTCAACATCTTCATCAGGCGGGCCGTGTGCTTGTTAGATATATTTATCACAACAATTGTATGTAATGACAGTGAATAAATCTGAATAAATATAAGTAAATTATTCATTCATAAAATTGGCTATTTATTTATGGCAGTAATATACCAACATTATTGCTTTTTAGTATTTTATTTGTAATGCTTGTAAATAGACTTACCCACTTACAAAAAAAATCCAGTATTCGGTAGTTGGGTTACCACATGTGCAAAATTTACCAACTGACTCACTACTTGATTATAATTTCTTAATATCTAAGTAATTTCTTGTTCCATTAGAAGCGAGATAAAATAATATCAATTTAATAACTTAATCAAGCTTCTCAATACAATTATGCTATGAGCTATACATGAACAAACATTTTGCAGTTATCGAGACATCTTTTTTATAACAGATAAACAAAACAATCGTCCAACATTACGTCACAATCGGCTTCAAAAAGGCCAACCGTCGGACGGTGTCTGGCCTATCAATAGAAACGTGTGGCCAGGCTAATTCAACGGCCCCCGATCTCGAGTAGCCGTCGAAGATAAAGGACACCCCTTCAACCCCCCCCCCCCCCATTGCAACTCCGCCAACCCCGCACGGTCCCCCTCTGTCACCTGCCGAGTCTTTAATTGAATAATCCTTGTCATTAATCATAGCACCCCGTCTGGAAGTGAACTTGAATTATTTTAAGTCACTTCTTGTAGACTGTTGACAGATTTCTGACTATAGGCTGGGATGAAACTTATAGGTAAACACCATACATAGTTATTTAAAAGTAAAATTTCGATAATATCGTGTTGATAAAATTGTACAAAGCGTCACCGTTATGACATCCCTGTAATTTTTTTTACGACCGTATCTATCGAAAATGGCACGTTTTACGGTATATATTACTAATTAAAATCATTCTGCATATTATGTACTAATTTATTTTATTATTATTAAAGTCAATAACACTCTGCATTTCTGATAAAGTAAATGTACAACTATATACAAATATCCAACTACCCTAACTGAATTTAAAGAAAATAAACAGTCCACTCAAGCTCATATAGGCCGAAGGGCCGTACCTATATCAAAATCAGGATCCCAAACACGTACCACATGAGCCGACCCACGCCTTACCTCCGTTACAGACAGGAAGCCCCGTTCCTTAACTTAACACACACAAACAAACAAATACACGCACACGACTAAATCGTACCCACACACGCGATCGCCCCTTTGTCTTAGCTAAGTGTCAACCAATAAAAACAAAGGATTCGAAAATGGAACAAAAAGTGTTAGCCAATCGCGCGGCGCGTGACGCATGTTGATGCACCGCTATTGGCTTGAAAAAATCCGTTTAGCTTCGATGACTCTGGCTAGACGTTGAGATTGATGCGACCGGCCGGCGGGCATTTACTTGGGTTTATTTACATAAGATGCCGTTTCGATGCAATATTCTATGTAGTAGGTATAGTTACCGCCCCATCTAAACTTACTAGAACTTACTTATAGGAGTTTGCGAAAGCATCTTGTTCGATAGAGCGAAGCAAGATCATAGAGCTTTAATAGACGCTTAAAAACTGGTCTTTCGCACCTCTATGTTGTGGAGAACACCACGATAATAAATACTCCAATTAATTATCACATGAACCAAATTTTCCCGAAATTCTCCTTTAAAATTTCCATTACCTAACAGGACATACTCCTGACAGCATTATTAACATAATACATTTACGATATCAATATTCGTCACGAGTTCTTTCGCCATTCAAACGGTTATCACTTCTTGGCATTCACGGCTCATACTTAAGTAGGCATGCAGAGAGCACACCTCGCCGTGTGTTCACGTGTGAGAGGGGGAAGGAGAGGGACGAGGGGCGTTCGGAGGGTCATTTATCATTCATATCATCTTCGCTCCACTTCGCTCGCCGCACCGTCGTAAATAAATAAGAACAGACTCATCTTTTACAGCCGTCGTGGTTGTCAACAAGCGAATATAGCTGCTCCACATTCTTATTAAAGCTTGTGTTTCTTTGTCATATTTTTCCAGTTACGACATTTCAAAATTGAGTAGGTCAGTTAGTGAGCGCGTAGGTATCTATGCATATGTTTTAGATATGTGTAGATAATCTTCTTCTTTCGTGTCAACAATCCACCAATGCTTAGACCACTCCAGAATAAAACCTTGCCATATCGACTGCACCGTTAGTAGCTCCGATCAGGTCGTCTTTAGTGCAGGAGGCAGGGCATAAGGGGCACGAAACTAAGTGCGCCATGGACTGAACAGGGGCAATGACCCACCACAATGTGTAGATAATAACCGCTAGGTATAATAAATCTGCGGCTATGTACTGTTCGAAAGTTAAATTTGATGGTCTCTTTACGACTTTCATGAAAATATACCCCAGTTTATATCATAATATGGACGGAATGAAATAGAAAATGAATAGCTATCTACGTAAGAAGCTGTTGTCATAAACAAGTATTACGCAGATACAAGGTAATTAGAAAGCCTTTGGAAATAGCACTCTCTGAATGAATGCATTCTACAATTAAAGTACCCATTATTATTTATACCGTTTATTTTATTTGTTTTGTTCATTCCTTGGTTGTTATTAAGTGTTATTTTAACTCGAGTACGACAAAGCCAAAGAAGGGCTATGAATTTGTATGTAGGATCATCTATTCCCGTATAGCTCCTTAACTACCTATTAGAACAGGACAAATGAGATATAATTAAAAGCGTCTTGCCCGTCCGCTGGATATTAAGTACATAACATAACATAAATTAACGCCTATATCCTCGAAGAGGTAGGCAGAGGTGCTAGTACCCACATTTCGCCAGTTTATGGTTTTAGGTCCCAATGTAAAAGTTGATGGCGAGCATATTGCCATAAATCGGACACTTATAAACCTGCGATAAATACACACACAACTTCGAAAAGCATCGAAAAGTCATTGGTGTGCGTCATGGTAAAACCTGGAATCGAACCTGAGATCTCGTGTCAGCAGTACATTACCCATACGACTAAGCTACCGCGGTCCTTTAGGTAAATGACGTATTACTGAATCTATGTACGCTTTCTAAAACAGCCCTTAAGTATTGTGTAAAAAAATGAAATAAATATGTTATGTTTGGTATCATTGGAAAAGGCTTAATTGGCAAAGCTATCCTTGATATTTTTTGTTTAATACTTTTTAGAGTGCCACTTCTCATTAGTCAGGTTTTAATTTTTATTTTTAGGCTATCATTAAAGGTTTAGTAAGTACGATAAACGACATCAAAATTATTAGACATCTTATTGTGTCCAGAATGTCAATGCCAAATGCCCAATTTGCTTTAAATACATTGAATTGTGTGACTATTAGAGATCTAAATTAAATAATATATGTGCTACTAATGATACTTATAGAAGTCAATACATTAACAAACAATTTAACGGACCTGACAACACAAAATAATAAAAATACACAGGCATAAATGGCCATCGAAAAGAATGCTGTAATACGATAAAAATAATAATTGGACACAAATAATAGTTCTATAAAACATTATTATATACCAAGAGGAACAGACCCCAGTAACAAAGACGCCCACAATTGCCAAACCTTTTATTATGTAAGCATATTAGGTGCTTAGACTTCAAATAATTCCGCTCGCTCCTCACTAAGAAGATTAAGAATGATTGGATGTTCGGAGGTCGGCACTCCCCACTACAACGTAACAGCGACGTAGGTACGGCTTAGAGAATGGCCCATCAATCTGTAGAGACTTGCAAGATCGATCACTGACCAACCATTGCTTAAAAACCTACACATAAAACCAATTACCTATCGGAAAAGGTGGCTGATGGCAAGCAGTTTGCTTACAAGCCAGTAATTGAAAGGCCGTGTACAAGCTGTAGCTACGTTTGTTTAGTCCATCATAATTGCTCCGCTGCACCTCTGAGCTGACGAGTCGCCGGCACAAAAACTCCTAAATCCAGTTCATTAGGGCTCTATTCACAGCCCACCCCTGGATGGAGATACGCGGTGATTACTGCAACCGCTCCCGACGGCTCACGAATAAAGACTGCATCATAATTTCACCAGATACACCCTCGCGATGCATTAAATGAAATAGCAGACTTAATTCTGTGTTATAGAGTCTCATTTCGAATCGTGTACAGTCACGTCACTTGCACAATGACATGTAAAAATAATGAACAAACTTAGGTTCTCTGCGAGGGAAGTTAAATCTTGAACAAATGGTGAAAAGGGTTAAATTTGTTTGAGAGGAATGAAAGGAGATGCTTTGTAAATTAATAGGAGGAAAAGTTTCGCGGGACGTCGCACAAGCAAGGTTGTCGCAGTTGTGATTCAATTTGGACGCTAATTTAATGACGCTGTCGCGGAGGCAAACAAATTGATATTCATATGGGACCATGATGCTTTATTTATTGTTGACATTTTTGTCGCGATTTTGTCAATAGACGCGAAAATAAGTATCTACTCGTTATTTAGACATCGTTAAATTCGATTACGTTTTCTTCAATTGAGTTTCTTTCTAAGTATCTGCAAAGGATAAGTCGGTCATTATGTTACTCTGTAATATTTTGCTCTCTGTTACTGATCAATCAATAAGATTAAATTAAGCGATGATTAGAATTGTTTTCGGGCTTAGGAATCAGAGAATAATCGAGCCCGCAAAAGTATTATAACTGGTGAAATGTAAGTCTTAATGGCAATAAAAGGCAAAGCATGTTTGCTTATCAGCCTGAGTATTCCTTTATGACCTGACTGTCACGTAACGAGTTCTCAGAGCCAGCTCTCGGTCATTGATAGTTCTAAGGTCAGTATTCGCGCACCCCGGAACTTTCATACTTGTTCCCAGCACACGCGTAATGCAGCCAAGTAGATAATTGGAGTGTCGGGCGCTGGCAACCATCGTCCATTGTTGGTGTCGTTACTCCGTAGTTATTCAATTCAAGAGCTGCGCAGGCGACGTTGTTTCGTTCAGACCGATTGAGGCTAATCTTGTCCTGTTCTTACAGATCGTCGTTTGAGTCATCCGTTTGGTTGATTATATCAGTTTTTTTATATTAAACCACTAGGAAATATTCTACATAAGTTTGTATACATATCTAATCTTTTTGCTGACAACATTGTCTGCATCGAGATTCACACACTGTATGTTCTGCAATGTTCGTAGGCAAAACTTGGAGTTTGAATTCTATTCTAGTATCGTTTTATTTAGATGATAGCAGTGAAGACTGAAGAATTACTAGAAAATTAGCCTACTATTATTCCATTGCTGGACATAGGACTCTGCCAAAGTTGGGAAGATTTCCACCACTGTTTCCACGCTGGCAAAATGGGATAGCCCTGGGTTTTACTACGAATTTTCCAACTCCCTTCTCTCTTCTTGATGTAATATATCTCCACAAAGTTCTCATGATTCTGAATTCTCTAGACTCACCCTAGGTCGGGGTGGTCACCCGTTTTACTTAAAAATGAGGCCCACTCCAAGTATAGGAATATTTATAACTGTTGAATTAAACCTTTATCCATACGCAAACGTCCGTAGGCTACGGTAATCATTTTCAATCAGGTGAGTCACGTGCTTGTCTGCCACCTAATTGGTATAAAAAATATACTTCGTCTTACGTTTTTTAGGTGCGTTTTGAGATTAGTACTTAACATATATACGGCTGTCAAAGCTGCAACTCAGCTTAGAGCATAGATTATACCAACGCAATTTGTGCACCAAGAGACTATTCATTAATCCTTGCCCAGAGCTCATTTCTCTTGCAACTTGGGGACAAATTATATCCCGCTAACTATATCCAATGTAAGATTAAATCAACACTCCACCCAATACCATCTGCAATTAAAATAGAAAAATATCAAGACAAGTTCGCCGTATGTAGCCGTAAAACGGGTGTGCATTCAGCTACAGTACTTAGACAGCTAAGCTCCGCTGTAAGGTGCAGATAAACGCGGCCAAAGTAATCCTCTTTGTATAAAAATGTCCCCGGTGTCGCCCCCTGTCGGCGCGACTTTATTAAAAAGTACGTAATCCCCACTAGTGGACTGGGTAACGCGATTATACTCTATATAACAACTCAATATGCGAGTGCCGATATGAAATTGAATTTAAATCCGTTTTGCGTTGATGGAGGCGCACTAAATAATAAAGGTGGATGACTGATTGGTTCTCGTTAATTACTTTTAAGAACTTATTTCACATTCTGCTGTAGGTAGGTACTTAAATAAATAAATATTCTCTCCATTTGTTTAGGTACTGAAATAAAGGTGAACAATCTTGTGGCAACTTTTGTGGCAATCTTGTGACAAAACATGTGTTAAACAAATAAACTGCGCCAACTAACTGACTAATATGGTTCGATACAGGTTTTTAATCTTCAAAATGCGTTATTAGCAGAATAGTAATTTTGTACTGAGTTTTTAAACAGAACATATTAAAAAGACACACTAAGATTATTTACATTTCATTAAAGTACCTAAACAAATGAACTATAGGACAATGTAGGTACACAACGCTACCTAGACCCATTATGAGCATAGCTCAAATCAAACGGCTCAAATGGCTTTTAGAATGCGATACTTAGATACCTTTTTTTGTAAATACTTACAAGTAATACATAGAAATAACCAGACCAAAGCAAATTTTCATATTCATTCAGACACAAATGTTTGCACTCAACGGAAATCGAACCCGCGCCTCCTGCGTAGCAGTCACGCTCACTACCGGCACGCCACAGAAGTTATCAGAATGGTAACTTAGTATGGAATTGAGAGGCTAATATTTAATTTATTTTATTTTATTTGGAAAATAAACAGCATTACAACTATGTTACAGTACTAGTTACATTACTAAAGTACCATACCATTTATGCATGATCACATATAAATAACAGTAGACACAAGGCGGTTTTATAAAACTAATGCTTGATGTCAAATTTTGCAAAACAAAAACCATAACAGAAAAAATCAGAAACAATATGAGGTCCGATAGTAAATACCTAGTGCGTAGTTAACAATAGTGGTTTCATATTTTTTTGAATTTGCTTAAGGTTATGGTCCAACCGTATTCCTATTAATAATTTGCATTTGATACTTTCTAAAACTAACTTATCTCCAAAGGGCATTTTACCTGTGACATCTGGATTGCCGAAATCGCGACATAGTTCTAAATGAGAGAATTAGGTTTAATTGAAAAATATGGAATAATAGCGCTGTTACTCAAATAAAAAAAAATTCAAAGGTTTCACAGGATGAAGTTTTGTTTAACAATACATAATCAGTAGTTCGACTTGCCTCCCCTAGATGGCGCTGAGTGTATATAGTGTTGCCAATTAAGCTTAGTGGCGAGCAGTAGGTAAATGATAAGAAATTTAGGTTAGCTAGGGTGAATTTAGCTAGTAAAACAACTATTTTGCACCATTGTTTCATATGAATAGGTAAGTAACTAAGTTTTTAATATATTATCTCTCTTTGGGCAAAGTATGAGTTCGAGTACATATGCCATGCCACGTAGTCAATTTGATGTTTACGCAAAGAAGCTTGTGAGTCAATTTGACCACACCACAGGGTATTGTTTGTAGTTATATAGTTAATAATGGACTGTTACTTATTATTAAAAGGTTATTTATACTGTTGATTGATGGCACTTGGTGGAGCTCACTTTTATACATAATTAATAATACATTTCTCCCTTGTAAACACAGTGGAGAAGTACAAGTGTATTATCAATTATGCATTAGAAGGTTTCTACACGGTTGTTAGCACGAGTAATGACGCCTCTACTAACTGTTACAAACGTCCATAGGCCACAGTGACCACAAATCAGGCGGGCCGTGTACTTGTTACCTAAGTGGTATAAAAATATTAAAATGGCCTGCAATAGTTCAGATAAAGTCTAAAAATAGAAACTAAACATTAATAGGTGAGTACCCTCTACTGCCAAAATTACTTATCCAAACAAGCTTAAAGAATATAATAAACTGTTGCAAAATAGCTGTTAATATGCAAACAGAACTTGTCATTGGCCGTATCTTGACACCCCGACAGCCAGGAAGCGGAGAGAGGTGGCACACTTCATTACTCGCACATCAAACAATCGCGTCGCCGCCGCCATCTTGGCGGAAGTGACGTCACTGACGTGCCACCGCGATCGCTTTGATCCTCACAAAAATGAGTCTTCATTTGGCTAGACTGCATCAAGTTCACCTCGCCTCAGTCTAAATGAAATTGTTCTACTTCGTAAGCTCGCAGGAAATGATGTTTTCATATTTTTCTAATATTTTACACTCGTATTATCAGCTATATCCGATACCTAATTTACAGTTTCAAAGGCATAACTAAAATATAAATGAACCACAAGTCCTCAACATAAATTTGTTTTGACAACTTAAAGCACAGAATAAATAATGGTACTACCTAGAGATTCAACTAAGTATAACAACAAAAGTTTTTACGGAGTAGGTTTCCTAGGGCCCCTTGAAAATGGATGTGGGATTGATAAGGAGGGGCCATAAACTATAGCAACACATAGCAAACTAATAGCAAATTTTGGTAAGAGATATCGAGAAGTATCACACTTGCTTGAGTGTGCTTGCTTCTTTGGTGTGTGGCCCTCTATACGATAGTGACGTATAGTTTCTAAGCATCAATGACATCACATATTAATGACTAGCTGTGCCCGCGACTTCGCGCGCGTGGAAACACTAGGCCAAAGCCTTCCAAACTTGGGAGAGGCCTATGTCAAGCAATATATATGAGTATATAATATAATAGGTGGCGAGCCTATTGCCATTAACCGGGCACTTATAAACCTGCGATAAATACGACGGTAAGACCTCGGATCGAACCCGAGACCTCGTCTCCAGTCCATTACCAAAACATATATATATATATAGTCTAAAAACATATTATACTGACCGTTGATCATAGTAACTGGGATGTCATGTACGAATAAACCACAGAGTATGTGTATTATTAGATATTTTTGAAATTTGACACTATGACCTTCACTTTGATAGTCAGTTGCAGTTAATGTCCTTTCAGTCCGATCGTTGCCCCCTATGAATTGTCTTTTATTCATCAGTAGCTCATCGATTTAATATGATACTTGAGGAGCTCCTAAATTTGACGTTTTGTAAGTTTTGAATAAAATTGTGAACTCTGAGGAACATCACTAATATATATTTAACTAGCTGACCCGCGCAACTTCGTCTGCGTCACCCCGTTTTTGCAACATTTTTCATTCCTGCTCCGTACCTGTTGGTTGTAACATGATCTTATATACATATAAACCTTCCTCTTTAATCATTCTATCAACTGAAACAAACCGCATCAAAATCCGTTGCGTAGTTTTAAAGATTTAAGCATACAAAGGGACAAGATAAATAGGGACAGAGCTGATAAACCTTTACCCCTTTCCTTGACGTA
The DNA here is from genome assembly GCA_963691645.1 of Pelosia muscerda. Classification (NCBI taxonomy): domain Eukaryota; kingdom Metazoa; phylum Arthropoda; class Insecta; order Lepidoptera; family Erebidae; genus Pelosia; species Pelosia muscerda. The sequence goes on from OY829100.1 coordinate 6,017,894, forward strand.
ACAATGGAAAAATTACCCTAAATATCATTTGTTCTAACAATAAACGATAATAAATATTTTCAAGGGGAACATATCAAATTACTAATAGTACCGCCCCTGCAATCGCACTACGAGGGCTCATGTTTTGCTTGTTCATTTAATTTTTCAATCAAAACCTAATAAAATTTCAGCTCCCTGTTTATCGTAATTTTGAACCTTTTGAATGTTGGATGAATAACTTTGCCATGCACCAGTTCAATAAGTCCCAGGTTAGATCTCAGGGAAGCTATCGAACAATTAGTTTTCTACTCTCTCGGCCTTTTACATATTATAGCTAATAAATTAAAACCCTAACTGTAGTACTAATTATATATTAATTAAAATTCCAATATATAATATGTAAATGTAGTCTTTAAAAAAAATGTACAAAGTTCTTATTTATTTAAATTTTACGGTGTATTTGAAATATATACGCCCCTGATATCTCTTATTAAAAAAATATCAAAGGGTTCAGAATGTTCAACCAGTTTTTATGAAAACCACAAAATACTGTATCAAAAACGTTGACAACGAATAAATCGTCAAAACAATACCGATCACACTAAATCATTTTAGTATTCACAACACCGGCTCCCATATGTGAAAAAAAAGGAAAACATTAAAGAAGTGTGTCATCTCCCATCAGAAGACAAAAGGCTAACCTTAATTGAGGTGGAAAAAGGTTGGGAAGAGTACAAAAGCGTTAGTTGTCATGCCTTATCAATGGAATTAAGGGCATATTATGTACGCTGAAAGGATTACACAGGTGTGTGTCGGTATGAGACGAAAAAACCGATGTCTGTCTGCGATCAGATTTGTTTGTAGATCATTGTTGGATTTTCAGCGGCTTTCGTTTGGTATTTATTGTTATTAGCATGTGATTTGGTTTAGTTATTCAATGGAATAGTTTGATTCAATTTATTGACCCTAAATTTTATTAACTAGCTGATAATGTAGGGTTGATGTCGTGAGATTAATATCATTTGACTAATTCTTTTAGAATTATTTGTCTAGTTGTGTGTTAGTATTTCCTTTAGACCTTTAATTTGCTCTTGAGATATTTTTGTGTGTCAGATGGTAGTCGCTCCGAAAAGGTAGCCATAAAGTAGGTATTGACGATACGTCCAACGATCCAAATGGAGTGGACATCTTCCAAAATCTGACAAAACGATTTTGGAAGACATCCACTCCATTGTGATCGTTGAGATAAATGTATACTAATGAAATGAACGTCTACCAGCTTTGAATTTACAAACGTATTGACCTCCATGCATCCAATCCCAAGGGACGTATCGTTAATAGCTGCTTTAATGGTGAAGATATGCAAAATGAAGAAAATGAATTAAGAGGCCCGACCTCCAAAGTACAACGCTGTGATCATAATGAAAATGTATTTATCCTAGTTAAGTTCATTCTTTGCCTGTGTCATCAATAGCATTAATTTTATTGAAGTCATTATTATTCCAAACTAACTTAACTATCATTACAACTCAAAAGAAGATAGCATAATTTGAAAATACAATTCTCTAGTCCAACTTCTCAAAGTGTAATCGAACTTCAGTTTCCATAAACGGATACTCCCTCCCACACATCGATATCATGCTGTCTCCTAAGAACAATACATGTGAAGATATACCATTAACCTCCATTGAGTTCTGACGTCATCTGCGATGCACTTTGTCTGCTGTCTCACGTTACCTGTCACCAGCACCATTAGCGGCCTGACCTCCCGCGTCTAACCTACCCTCTCTAACTTACCCTCCGTCTTGGCTCTATGCCAACTTAAATTATTACCTAGCACACCTATACAATAATAATAAAGCCTACAAAATAAAGCACATTTTTCTTTGTACTTTACTTCCAAAGCGGCAAGTATTATTTTGCAGAATATTGACCAAAACTTGTCATTTACTTCGTGATTACTCGCCTCCCACGCTCTCACTTCATTCGATAGTGTGACAGCGACATCGGTTATTATTAGTAAGTCTCGATTTCACTCGATAGAATTTGTTCTGTATCGATTTATGTAAGAAAATATTCCTAATATTACCTTGTGAGAATAAATATGAAGATCGTATCATAAAACTTGATATATAAGAATTAGAGGTTTGTGTCACGAGCTCGAATATAAATTAAGTAGTTATGCCATTTAAATGAGTTGCAGGGTCACGAAATGTATGCAAACAGATAATGCAATCGCATTTAAAACCTCAAACAGTCAAGCGGTCTTTAAAGGCTATTAAAAGTCATATGTAATCATCGTGAAAGTATGAACCATCGGTGTAAAATCATGACATGACAGTCATCGCGACAAGTCTTTGTATGCAATTCTTATAAAATATTATACCACCTTTATGTCTCAGTTGCCGCAGGAAATGACAATTATTTTTGCTCCAATCCTTAAGGGCGGAGAAAATGGGAGCGCTCTTTCACACGCGCAGAATATCTCGAAGGAGCCCTTTGTCCGATACGAGACACCACAAAAAATATATCCATTCAGTAAAATAGGTTAGTCGCGAATTTTATGGACGCAATGGTATTTAACACACTAACAGGTGATTTTAAACTTTATTCGATAAAAGGTACAACTTAAAATAGGATACCAATGTGTAAAACATCAGTGTCTAGTGAACATATTTGGTGTCACCACATTTATTACACACTCATTCATAAACTTCAGATAGAAATCAGTTCATCTTACAATTGAGACAATCGGCAATCGTTGAAATGAAGCATGTGTCTTAATCTCCTCCTCTTTAAAAATAAATCTAATTAAATTCACCAAGCGCCGACCGAATAAATAGAAGTCTAAAATTATTTTATTCAGCAATAATCATCAGACATTTTAATGAACGTCTATTAAAACGAGCACACCGTAATTACTATAATGATTTTAAAGTTAGTTTTAATAATTTATTACTATAAGTATGTACAATTACTCGGTATCCATGACTACAGTCTTTCGTCTCTCGGGCCGTCAAAATTAAAAAAAAAATACGGCAAAGGAACAAAGCCATGCTGTCTGGCTGGACAGGTATATGACGGGGCACATTTTATTGGTTTTCCGAAACATTCCCTGCCCTATTAATAAATGAGTGGCGAGAAAAAAACGCTGTAGAATCCATTTGTCAGGACTGTGGTGATTTATGGACGAGGACTTTCTGGATTCCTAGAAGACGAACGTTTTGTTCTATTTGCTTACCTGTCACTTTGATTTAGAAGGGTACCTATGTAAGTACCTGGTAATGGATATTGGTCTGGAACATATCTAGTAGGCTAATACATAAGTATATCGATGTCCCGCTTATGTAAACTATTTGTTCTATGAAACCCAGGTTATGAATAAACGTATTATAATATGAGGTTAATAGCTTAATGTGAGGACATTGTGACCGGGGTCTAAATACTTACGTTTATTGTTTATTGTCTATGGAATTACTAGAGTTTCGTATTTGAAGTTGAATGCTACAGCGTAACTACTATGAAAGGTTAAGCAATGTGACAAATATTGATGAAAATAAGTCTATTTAGGGTGTTAAAATATTTTGATGTGTTTTACTGGCGCGCTTTTGGTATACTATCGACTCGTATGCCTTAAACGTTTGACAGCATGATATTGTCTTCTGTTTTTAAATATTCGAACACAAAAGAATAAATTAGCGAGACGTCCATGACTGTACATTTTTTATACACGTATATTTTTTCTATACGTACATTTTTTGCACCTGCAGTACATACCAAAAGGATTAGGCGGAGACAAATTTTGCGCCTTTTTTTTCTTAAATGTTACAGTCATCATCATCATCATCATCTTCCCAAGTTCTACTCTGCCGGAACGGAAACCACGAAAATATTTTTATTTGTCTATAAAGGTGTTACTAAAAATAAGCCTAATATCACCATTGACTACTATATAGTTACTTTATTTACCTCATTTATCGAATCTACATTAATGACTTCTCCAACTACTTAATCTTTTATAAAATTTCCTCTACTTAAAAAATATATCAACAGACCTGTCAACATTCGCAAAAGTAGGTGTCCGGTAACACCTCTTTATCCTTCGTAACATAATAAGCGTGGCAACACAATTGCCAATTCGAAAATATAGTTCTCACGGTTTGTAATAAATTACGCCACAAATTATGGGCAAACTAGGATTCCGATAGGCAGGTAGTGTTAGTAGATAGCATCGGTGCAAATAGTTGGAATTCTTTCGTGTCGTATCAACTGCTAGACATAGACCTCATAGAATATTGGGACCGCACTAGCCAGGCGGGTTGTTACTGGGTTTTATTTCGAGTTTTCCGTCTCTCGCAGTGATATTGTCTGCGTATTTTTCATTAGTCCCCCCTTACGACACCACACGCGTGTTATTAGACATGGGAAGAAAAAAATATAATTTACAAATCTATCCTGAATTTTACTGACTTCGAAATTTTTCTGACTGAAATTTTGTACAAGAATTGATAACACATAAGATTTTTATTCCGGTATAAGTTTGTTCTGGGTGCGAAAACATGGTCAAAATTCGGTCAAGGCAAAGCAGCTTGTATCCGCTAGTGTGTAATAACTAAGTAATAATATAAATTATGATATCGTCCCAAAATTTGTAGTGTACATTAATTGTATTATAATGTATAGTAACGCCATAAATACTCTTTCTCGAACAAGCTTGAATATTTACGAAAAAGTTTAGACGTGTTCTTACAAAAACAAAAACGTGCATATTGTCGAATTAATCCTTCGTTGCGTAAATACGCACACCAATATGCCATGCGTGCACCGATTACACTTCCACTTGTGTTTTGTTTTCCACGATTCTAGAGGTAACCCTAATTCTCATCTAAACCACAATATCGAATCTAAACGTATTATGTAAACATTACTCACAGGATAGGACCAAAATTATATTTACCTACCTACCTACTATTTACTACCAATGATTCTTTATAAATTATCATCATAATCATCATCATAATCATCATCATCATCATAATCATCATCGTCATTTCAGCCACAGCACGTCCACTGCTGAACATAGGCCTCCCTCATTAATGAATAATATTATAAGGTTAAAATTTTACCCTGGAGAGTACAACCTGGGATGAGACTAGTTTATCTCTATTCTCAGTAAAAGTTCTAAACGAAACTTTATATCGATGCGGAAATGCGGGCATCAGATAGCAATTTAATAATTAAATGTTTATCAATCTTTCTAGGTTGATTAAATTTAGACTACAAGTATCCATACTTTCTATTTCAACCCGATGATATCACGTTTAAAATATTTCACGCCGACAAAAAACAAACCAAACAACGATACGTTATAAAATAGCATTCCCTTTCTTTGAGCCGGACAGTTCACGGGCTGTTCGAATTAACGTTATCGCTTCGTCACCGCGATAGGATCGATACGTCGGCGATATCGCGCCACGATCGCGCCTCAAATGTGCTGACCTCATGTGGGTGTCCGACGGTACCCGCTTATTCCTTCCGTCTAGGTATTTTGATTGCATTCGCTAATGGTACGACTACCTACGTAGATGTTAGTTCATATATAGGATGCGAAATTTAATAAGTGGTGGCAGCTCAATAATATTATATGGAAGTCGATATAACTGTATCGGCTTTGTGTATACACTCTTTGACTATTTAACCGATCTAACATGTATGTGAAGTGGTTACCGGTAACCAAGAATATTTACAAGCCTATCTCTATTACGTTATATTGAAAAATTAAGCGGTGGAAGATCGCGGAATAAATATAACTATAAGTAGATAGATATTAATTTGAAATTGGTTACCTCCTCACTCAAAACGATTCATTCCAATTAAATAAAAATCAATTATATTTGTTATGTACCGTGATAAGTAGCCGCTACTTTTCAACTTCACCTCAGCTTACCATCAGGCAGAATGTACTTAAATTGAAAAATCGAAAGCAAATAATAAACATACGAACAATAAATATAATAATGTACTTATGATATTTATGTTTCTAAAGTCATCCTTATCAAATAGATATACGTATTTAGAAGCATACCTACATAATTTTGCATAAGTACGTACTTAAATCCTTATCTTAGATTAAAGTATGGACAGAAATTTCTTTGCAAATCAGGTCTGTCTATCCCGATCCCCACGCAATACTTAGTTCGAAAGTAACCGTCCCCGGAAGACTATTGTTTGACGATACTCAGAAAATATCGAAACGCGCCAAATCTTTCGTTAATCGCGAAACGTTTCAAATTTTACACGAACTACAAAAAAAATAGTTGACTAATCCGCGGCTCCTTTGAATCCAGCTTTGAGCGAACACAGAAAATATATTTGTTTCTGCTGGTATATCCTTAAAAAAGCTCAGGATTATTGATTTCTAGGAAAAGTCGACGGGCCGTAAGGATAATGTTCCTTTACGGGCCGGGAACGAATTACTCGTTGAGGGATAAACTCACCTCTAATTTCGGCAGAAATATCGCAATCTCGTATTCGGTAATCCGAGAAAAAATTACCTGAAGTGCTCTAAAGATTTTGTTCTTCATATCCGTACCCGTTGTATTTCAAATGGATATTTTTTTCTGACACATACTTAAAATAAGAATAGTAAGTTTTTACACTTACGTTCTTAAAGTAAATTATCAGTATTTGTGCAAACAATTAACCACTTGCTACCAAAACACCAGATTCCACAGAAAAAAAAGAACATCAATGCCGGTATAATTAATACACTATGAAAAACTTAACATCGGATTCTAATGAAATAACACGGACCGTGATCGATCAAAATAATAATTAATAATATATCGGCATCGAATGCCGACTGTGATGGATCCCCGCACTTAGTCATCGTGTTTAATTAAAAATGGCGTCTTCAAATTAACGGTTATAATTTCAAATTTTTGAATCGCATCTTTAATACGTGTATAGAAGTACTAGCTGTTGTCCGTGGCTTCGCCCGCCCGTGCTCATATCACGGCCAAACATAGTCTATGTCCTTTCTCAAGTTCTTATTTAGGTATCTGTGAACTAAAATTCACCAGGTTCAAAAATTATAAAACTTGCATATAATGATCTTGCATCCCCTGTTTGAGCCGCTTTACTGTTGTTTTTCTTCGCATTAAAAGGTACCTAGGTATATAATATGTCCTTTCCAAAGCTTTAAACCATCTCTGTATTAAATTTCAACATAATCGGTTCAGTGGTTTAGGTGTGAAAATGTAACAGACAAACAGACATAGTTCCTTTCACATTAATAATTTAATAATATTATAAATGGTAGAGTAAGTATGTCTGTCTGCATGAATTGTTTACTGTTGCAATCCTCTACCTTACTAGACATGAAGTGGATGCTGAATGCTGAGATTACATCCAACAATCGTAGTTACGTTACTTTTAATCATCAATCAAGTAAGGTGTTAACATCAAACTATGCCGCGTTATTGCTCGATCTGACATTTAATGTGGAAATGATCACATTTGACAAATAATCCAGCGTGCACACTGGCGAGTTAATCAAACTTATTTGTTATGTATGCAATGTTGGTGATTATTATAATCTTCCATTAAACGTTTAACTTTTTATAAGTAGCAGGTAGTTCTTGCACATCATGAAAAAATGATTTTGATGAAGTATCTCGTCTCCTTGGTTATTTATATGATAATTTAAAATGCTAATTTACTAGAATATATGAGCATTAGGGATTTTTGTTAGTGTGATTGTGTAGTGTTCAGATTCGCTGTGAGGACTGTACCTAAGTGTATGCATGTATAATGTATGTATAATGTATGCACTCGGTATGTCAAAACCTATTGAATATTTAGAAGTTTCACGTTTGATGTAAAAAATAGTAGTCTTTCCTTTTCAACGATATTTTATACAAGTATAGTTTTTATATTTTAAATAATCTACACATGTTATACAGGGTGCATAATCTTCAATTTAAACATACACATATCCCATTTCCTCAATTGAGAACCACAAGCATAGATTTGTCATTAAGTTGAGTATCAGTTAATGATTGATCAAAGACAAACGCAATAGAGGTGCAGTTACATAATTGGATTAGCCCGATGTTGCGATAGGGAGTTTAATTGTGGTGCGCGCGCATCAAACATCGAGTGATCGACGCGCGCCGCGGGGCGCTCTCTCTGCTGCGCCCGCGCCGACCAAGCAGCAATTAAACCGACCCGATCATTAGATCTACATGGATAGTGTTTCAACTGGCAATATGTTGTTTCTAATTAAATTATATAAATATTTGCAGTTATCCTCAAGCGCAGTCGTATTTTTATCAATAATAACAGCAACTTGGATATTAAAGTTACAGTTACGCGTCAAACGAATAACAGTAAAATGTAGTGATTTCACAAACCATCAAATTTAGTTACAATGAATAAAAAAAGCTATGTTAGATAACTCGAGATGAACCGGCCAACTCGCGACGCGCTGGTCACGATTTTTTAAATAAGTAATATCCAGTATAAGAATGTGTTGGAATGGAACGCAATCTGCGCGCCGGCGGGAGGTGTTCGCGATCGAACTAATGATAACGGCCGATCGACGGATTATTACATTAAACTTAGATGTTTATTATTAGCCGCCTTCGCCACTTCACACCTCTGGCGGGCAAAAATTTTAGATTGGCTCCACAACTTTCTTTGCTTGTTACATGCGTTGATCAAGATTAGGGAGCTCATAGTATGGTTTAAATAGAACTCCGTACGGTATGCCGATCTGCGTGCTCCCGACTATGAGCGTATGGTTAGATCTTTGTACTTTTCATGTTCTCTTTCCCTTGTGAGCACATTAAGATGCTAATACGCTCTAGCAATATTCAAATACATTCAGCGTACGTCGTTGTTCCAGTACATTCCTAACTTTATTTTCATCGTCGTCCTCCAACTACACTCGTAGTCGTAGTGAACTATACATTCTGACTTATACATCCCATTTAAGATTCGAACGTGCAGCGAATTGTGAGTCGCCGCAGGTGTAGCTCATAAAAGAACTTCGAGTTCGGCGAGTGAGTGTTCGATAGAATCGCAGTTGATTAGCGTTGGCGACGCCGATGAATGACCGAGCGGAGGGCGTCGCGAGGCCGCCGACAAAGGCTCACGCACGCCATCCGTAGACAATCCGCCGAGTATCGATCTCCCGCGACCCTTCGAACGAACGCCGAGCGAAGTACAATGCCGCGGCTCTTTATTATAGCATCTCACATTGTTGTCATTGTTATTATTATGATTCTTTACCGCTTTCCATTGTCGGTCGGCGTTGTGGCGGTGCTTTTTCACGGCTCGCGTTTAGTCTGGGCATTGGGAGCGCGAGGCACGCACGTTCAGTCGCGGAAAACGAGTGTTTTCCTCGCGGAAATTTCGTTGTTTGTGTAATTCGTCGTGCTGTGCGCGCGCAGTGTCGCTTGGTGCACAGTCTGGCGAGTCGAGGCTGCTCGAGTTTGGCCTGCCGGGACCGTACCGCCAGTCAGCTGACTGTATACATAACTACCAGTACATGTATATGTGCCGAAGCTATAGTGACACTAGTGTTGTAGTGTTAAGAATGTGCTTACTCGTATTTGGCGTATTCAGTTTTCCACAGATTTATAAATGAGTATGTATAACTATTTAGCAGCTATATGATATAGGTATATAATAGATATTAGTTTATTAAATACTGAGTTTTGTAACGGTTCTTCGAACAGTTACTGGCCGTCGGTGTCATTCTAAGAAGCCTTTCATGAATTCTAATTAGACGAATATTCTTATAGTCACCACGAGAATGGTCGCTATAAAATCATGTAATAGTCATCATAATCATTTATGTTTATTTTTATTTATTAGTTATGAAAATCTTGTAATAGTATGTGAACTTTATTATTTCTTATGATTTCCACAATATATTTAGTAGGTAGGTACCTAATAGGTTGCATACTGTGTCGTGGTTGGAACTCTCGACCTATAAGAATCTAGTTCTGGGATAAAAGTAGAGAGAGCTTACAAAAGGGAACTAGCCTATAAAGTGTGTGTTGTAAAATGATTGTTTAAAATAACATCCTTAATTCATATTAATGGAGGATGAACTACATTAGCGACGACTTCACTGAAAGTTAAAATGTATGCCAACGGTCGTATAATATAAAATGTCTATACCTATTCACTTTCTTGTGATATTTTACATGAAATTGCAATGAAACTATTTTTAACATAAATTCTAAAGCAATTTATTTTGTATTATTATATTATTTACACCGTTTAATTTCAAATGTTCTTGTTACTTTTCAGTGTACATTTTACACTTCAAAATATGTGACGAACACCCGTTACTATTGAAAGCAAAAGATACGTCAGGTACCAGTGTATATATTATATATATACTACTCTGTGTAAAAAGTATCGGGAATATGTCAATAAAAAGACCCACGTAAAAGAGGTCGTTCTAATTTTTTCACTGCATGTTGGTAGCACTGTACTGATTTAGCGTGCAAAATTTGAGCGGGATCTGTCATTTAATTTGTTTTAAACTTCACTTTTTGTTGGTCATAGTTTTGAGTCCTCGGCGATTTTTACAATGGAAAATATTGTTGAACAAAGAGTGTGCCTTAAATTTTGTGTTTCGAATGATATTTCATGTGGTGAATCACTAAAAATGTTGCGAAATACCTATGGCGAATCGTGGGTATCGAAAACAAGGGCTTATAATTGGTATAAGGCTTTTAAAGAAGGTCGAGAGGTAGTAGTGGACTTGCCTCGTTCTGGTAGACCTTCAACCGTTACGACCAAAGAGAACATCGACAGAATAAAGAAGCTAGTGCTCGAAAATTGACGTATGAGTCTGAGAGAGTTGGCTAGTGAGGTGAACATATCTTTGAAGTCCGTCCACAACTTTCTCATTGACATTTTAGGCATGAAACGCGTCGCCGCTCGACTTGTTCCAAAAGAGCTCAATTTTGTTCAAAAAGCGCAGCGAAAGCATGTTGCTAAAGACATGGTTTCCCGAGCTTCTACGGATCCAACCTTTATGAAACGTATAATAACTGACGACGAGACATGGGTTTATGAGTATGACATGCAAACAAGCCAACAGTCTTCAGAATGGTGGCTCGAAAACAAGACGAAACCCAAAAAACCGCGGCAAAGTCGCTCCAAAATCAAGGTGATGCTGACAGTTTTTTTTGACTACCGTGGTGTGGTTCACTCCGAATTCCTTCCAGAGGGAGAAACATTGAATAAAGAATATTATTTAGGCTTCATGAAGTGTTTGCGTGAGAGTATCCGCCGAAAACGTCCAGATTTGTGGCAACACAACTCATGGATGCTGCACCATGATAATGCACCATCACACAAAGCCATTATAGTGAAAGAGTTTAAAAAAAAAAATTCAACAAAAGTTCTCGACCAACCACCGTTTTCACCTGATATGCCTCCGTCTGACTTTTTTTATTTCCCAAATTCAAATTACCACTTCGAGGAAAACGTTTTGAGTCGATAGAAGCCATAAAAGAAAAATCGCTGAATGGGCTAAAGGCCATACCGCAAATAGCCTACGAAAAATGTATGGAAGACTGGGTGAAGCGCTGGAGATGCTGTATTGCAAGCGAAGGGGCCTACTTTGAAGGCGATAAAACAAATTTAGATAAATAATTTGTATTTTTCGTTTTATTGACAAATTCCCGATACTTAGTACACAGAATGTATATATACATATATAGTATATATATACATACCTACTTGAAGAGTTTTATTTTAACTTCTAATTAATCAGATTTAATTAACAGGAATAGGTAGTTACCTATAGGTAGATATAGGCACGAACTGCGGTTAAACCGCGCTGAATATGCTGTCGTGTGTTTAGCCTAAATTTTGAGGATACAACGGGGTGCAACAGTGGGGTCAATCTTAATTCTTCCAATCACAGATTTAATACAGACCACGCCCGCCAGTGCATTGTTTCTCTCGCAACTTGGGTTCAAGAATCATGCCGATAGGTACACTAGAACGCAGACGCAGCCCACGCTCTCGCGAATCTTACTATTACCGTGAGCAAGACGGTGAGTGAGAGAGCTCCCACTCCTAGGGTCGCCACGAGGACCTACCTTGGTGTTTCGCATGCCTGATTCTCGGTAATTGCGTAAGAGATGCGATTGAGGAATAATGGTTGCACCCTTAGTCCGCAATCGCATCACAATGATGGCATTCAGGCGTTGGCTCTCTAGCCAGCTCTCCAGTGCAGGTACTAGATACTGTATCTACTTTTATACGTATCAATTTTGATATACTGTCAAAAACATCAACTTTTTTCTTAGTTTATTGGCCTAAATATCACTTTTGACACCGATAGATAGGCGCACATTTTCTTCATACAGTGAGTCAGCATCAAACTAACTCAAGTAATAAAAATGTAATATTATTCTCGTTCACAGTCGTAATTCTAGCTATAAGTAGGTATAACCCGCACAATGTATGTAATTGCAGGTGTCAGAGGTCTGTACTCACCAGAAATTAACTTTCTTCATCTGCCGGATTAATTTTATTAAGATAATGGCTTGATATAACCAATTTTATATCCATTTGATTGATGTTTCTATCAAACAGGTGTGTAACAAAATTGAGTTCTGCTATTCAAGCATATCACTGCGATGACGTTTAGATATTAAGTTGTAAGTAAGATACCAAAAGCTATTTATTTTATTTACTTAGTAGAGATTATATTAAATTACATACCAGTGTTGTATTCGTGTATAGGTATACAGCTTTTTATAGCTTTTTCGAGTTAGCCTATTAGCTTTTGGTATATTAATACTTCAATACAATATACTCGTATATTAATTTATAAGGAGCTTACCTTTGTATATTATTGTCTACTAGTGGGTAACAGGAGAAGAATCCTTTGTGGTGCCTTTGAACTATTTCCTTACATCACTTTTCTACGAGTATGAATACACTTTAGGAAATATAGGTTACTTGACACGCATATTTAGCCAACTTTATTTTTGGTCTACAAAATATGAACGCTTTTTTCTGGTTTCCCTCCTATTGAGCACTAATCATTGTCTGATAAATAATTCAATACATAACGTTTCACTCAAGCTAAAAAATAAACCCGCGATCTCACGCATTTCAGCCACTGCGCCATCAAGCCAGTTGCAAAATAAGAGCCTATTGCCATTAACCGGGCACTTATAAACCTGCAATAAATACACACATAACATCGAAAAGTATCGAAAAGTTGGTGTGTGTCATGGTAAAACCTGAGATCGAACCCGAGACCTCGTCTCAGCAGTCCGTTACCCATACCACTAGGCTGCCGCGGCTTAGGGTAGTTAGTAATAGGAAAATATTTCAAAGTGTATTAATGTGCAGACCCTACTTAAAGTGGATCAATATTTTTCTTAGTACATATCTAGTAAATAATAATAATAGCATAGTATATACAATTCATCTATTTCGGACAGGTTATGTCTATTTGTTTTTATAGGAATCCACGCTACTGGTAAACATATAGGTAGTTAAGTATAGATTTAGGACTAGGTACTCTCTAGCCGACAGTAACATAATAGATAAAGCTAGGTATTCACGCACGGGCTGCACGTTACTATTTAATTTGCGGCCACCTCGCTTCCAAGATAGGCCTGATGAGACGGAGACAGCGGCCGGAAGTGGACCCTCCCCTGTCTCCCACTAGGAGAGAGGAGGAGGTGGCACTGGACGCAGATATGTACTAGGCCTATTCAAGTGTGACGCTGAGTTATTAAAATGTTGATAGTGTCGACGTTGACGACGGCTCGCAGAATTTTTGATGACGATTCTTTAGTAATATAATTTTCTCGTATTGTTAAAATATTTTTAGACACATTATTCAGCTTAGTAAACGAACATTACCAATACCTGTATATTATTGGTGAATTTAAAGTGTATAAACAAGACTATGCTGTCAAAGTCATTATCGTCATCATTACCATAGCATTAATTCCGGCGTCCGAAGTCCTACAGACTTTCTCAGGTTATTACCTTTCCTGGGTATCCTTGGTAGTGACCCGGTATTTCTTAGGTCAAACATTTTACATGCAGGGTCTCAAAATATTCCATGTAGTAAGCCCACTGAAACAAATAGGGTTCAAGTCCAGAGTACATGCTGAAGTATTTCCTATTAAGAGTCTTCTAACTATTTACATTTTTCTACATTCTTTTGTTTACCTTATGATTTGGATTGACAGAGGTATATTTACTTTTTATTTCTTTTTATTTACTATGTTGCTCATTAGTTTCACTATTTATACTGTACCTAAGTGTTGATTGATGGCACTTGATGAAAACTAGGCGGTAAAGTTCAATAATAAATATCGTGGACGATCTCTGTAGCGGGGCGCTAGTGAACGCGACTGCTACGCAGGAGGCGCGGTTTCAATTCCCGTTCAGTGCAAATATTTGTGTAAATAAATATAAATATTTACGTTGGTCTGTGTGATTTTATGTATTTACAAAAAAAGAACCTAGAACCACCTACAAGCTAGTTGACCTATGCTTACCTAAGGTCTAGATGGTATTGTGCACATTGCCCTAAAATATTTATTATTATTAAAATTTTACGTGTGTTATCAATATGTGTAGCATTAGCTTTACATTATTTAATTACGCTATTTTAAATTAACTAAATATTGTTTGGTTGGAGGTCTCGTGTCAACCTCACAGGTTAGATAATAGAAATATCTCATTATACAAAACTGTTATGTAGAACTACCAATTAAAAATAACTAATCTCCAGGCAAATTTCATACCAGGAAGAAACTCCTCTATATCACGTACATCTAAACAATCCCTTGCAATATCTATATTGGAACAATTCTCTCGATTTCAATATCGAGGTACTGGGGTAGCAAGTGGGCGGCCACCCCAAGGAGAGATGATAGCTAGCTCTTACGTGTGCGGTCTTGTTTGTGTCCAAGCTCGTGCCTTGCCTAATATTACACTTTCATTATGACGTATGGGGCTTGGAGTTCGACTTGAGATGCATAACAGAGCTTAGAATATGACGAATATTAATACGTCGACTGACTATTGACAAGGATGACATACCGTGATTCGACTAAAGGTACTAGTCGTACCTAAACTCCAAAATTATGATTTGATAGTAAAGAAAATCTTTTGTTTTTTTTTAAGTCAACTAAGTTCAAAAGTCAATCTCGACTAATTTCAATCTTCCAAGTGTCAAATACATTATCAATTGTCATGATAATTACCATATTAATGATCATTATCATTCATTCTCTGAGTTTTGTCCCAGCTCGATTGAGGTCGGCTTACTAGTCTTGCTAGATGCGGCTGAACTTTGATAGTTTCCGCGAAGCGACTGCTATGTAACCTCCGTAACCAACTGGCGATAACAAAGTTCTGTAGTTAGATTTGTCGGACTTTTGAGGGCTTGATCTACTCGTAATGACAATGGAACCAACGGCTTAACGTGCTCTCGAGGCACGACCAAACAAATGCAAATAATCATGCATATTACAAATATTTGCACTGTGCGGGAATCTCCACCGTCCACTGTCAACCACATCATCACTTACCACCAGGTGAGAGAGTGATCAAACGCGAGCCTATCGAACAAAAAAAAAACAACCCACACCTCCTGCGTAGCAGCCGCGTTCACTAGAGTCACGCAACAGGGGATATGGTTGTGAGTGACCAGATTATGAGTATACAAATTATGTATAGATTCCATTGATAATAAACCAAAACAAATCATTTCGATGCATTTTTATTAATTTACTGTAAACAGACAGTAAATTAACAACATTGTAACTGTCGCAGTTTTAATAAGATGATGGAGATACGGGCGTTTGCAAAAATATTATTTCATTCAATGAATAAGCAGTTATCGTGTTGCAAATAAACGTACCTATGCCTAATTATGTATTGATAACACCTTCCAGATATCATATTAAATTATCTCATAGTCAAGTTATTTCCTCGATTTTGTTATTTACTGTTTTAAGTTCTGTGCTTGAAAATACGTATTTTTGTTGCCCATAACTCTGCAGTGTTAAATACACATTCGGCTCCCGTGCTATCATGGACTATGGTCCTATTATAATATACAGTAGGTACGATAAATTTAAAATTAAATCTGTGCAGTAGTACTGGTGTGATGGAGTAACAGATTAATATCCTTGAGGCTCAAGTTAAGCTTTCCTATAAGTATGTGCACCGGCAAAACGACAGATGAGGCTCTGGTACAGGTTTCCTTCTCATGGTCCAGAAAAGTCAAGATACCCACCAAAAATAAAGTGCATCGTAAAGTATTGTTAGTCAAACTAATAAATGCGAGATACGCTACAAAATTGATAATCGAAAATTAAAATGACGAGTTCCCTCCAACAATGCCAGGCGGCCATATTGCGGTGCGCCTCACCTCAGTGTTACCATGCGCGATAATTATTAATTTGCAGCAGCACTCGCGACTGTCATTAGCGACACCTCGCGCCAATTATGAAGCTCAGGGAGTTTGATGAGCACTTTTTTATTTAGTACAAGCGTTACTCCGGCAATTATTGAATGACACGCGACGCGTAAGCCTCTAGTGGTTTTACTTGCACCAGAGCGATTTTGTAGTGCTTAAGCGTTGATTCTTTTCAAGAAAATTATTTGAAAATTCCCATTATTTCCTGAATAATGGTGGAAATCATGTTACTTTATAATTATGCTATCGAAATTTTCAGGCAGCTGAAAGGGTATGAGAGATACCTATGTCTTTGATTATCACACTTCCAGTAACCGAAGATCCAACTTGCTTGCTGCTACACTCTCCTATAACAGTCAGCTCTAATGCAGGCTCGGGTTCTGAAGGTTCGGGAAGGGGAGGGGGCGTTCAAATGTTATATGGCAGTTACGCCCGTAGAAATCAACCACTTCGTTCCCCACGCGCAAAACAGTAGACCACAGTTCCCATGAGAATATAGTCATTCTTATTCTAACAATTAAGTAATATTTAATAATGAATCTGGTTTCAAAATTGTAAAACTGATGAACAACTTAATTAAACGCTTAGTAGCCATTTGTAGGTAGGCAAGTATCTGTAACAATCAAAGCAAATATTTGTAAAATGTTCAATGTTGCCTTTCAAGCAAAATAAAATTGGAAAATTTCGTGAACGTATTTGAAACTGAAACAATGCAATGAAAGATTTATCGTAGGTCCAAGGAAATCCCACATTTAACGCCACAGACTCAAACCGGGATTCATTAAATCGAAACTGGAGCAAAATGGCGTCGACATCACTCGGCGCAAACCGTTTCACGCTCTGACAGTTTTGTAGTCTGAATGTAGAATAGACCTAACCTATCTGCGGTCTACGATTTACTGCTAGGAAACTGTTGTAACTTTCAGCCAGCCAAAGATGCACTAAATACTTCGTGGTTTGTTATAAACCATGACGTGTTTGCCGGCAGATTAGAATTTTTGCCAACCATCTCTTCCCGTCTAGTCTATTGCAGTCCATATAAATTACTGCAGTTAGCTCTTAAGCAATCGAATAAATTAATTGTTATTTTGTACAACTTCTTACGACAAATTGAAATTATTCCTAGTAATGTTCATTGTAATCAGATCAAACCTAACTAGGTAGGTATCCTAATTTTAAGTTTTTCATTGTAGTGTAAGGAAATTTAAAAATTGATGTTATATTTATATATTGTAAGTATACCTAACATAAACAGTTTACACGAAAGTTGTGATATTCATTCAATCGCTTTTATTTTCGATGTGTTCCAAAATTAAAATAGTTTTAATTGATTCTGTTTCAATCGGATTATTTGTTTTTTATGTATTCTAACACACAAGTAGTTTTACCCATATACCAAATGTACTTTCGTTGTATTTTTGTTATTATGTTATATTTATGAAATATTATGTTTGTTAATCATACATAAAGAATTGATTAAATTTGAACGATGTTTTAATTACCTGCCTACAATTTCTTTATGACAATTATTTAGCCAGTGCCCTTACCACGAAATACTATCGAATTCGTAAAGTAAAGATATCGAGATCGGAGCATTATGATAGGCAGACTCCTGTGACAATATATGTGCATGAAGCCCGCCAATTCCAATACTCCGCTGTCTCGATAACTTTACACTACGAATTTTATAGTTTTTCGTGCTAAGGTCACTGAAGTGTCATGTGAGTGTCAACGGTGTATGGGAAGTCCAGAATTTAAGGTCAAGATGCGGACGAGGCGAGAGAGAAGTTGCTCAGGCGTAAGCACAATGAGGACTTAAATTAAATGGGTCAATCGATATTCTCTTCCGTAAAAGCCCAGACAGGATAAATCACTTATGAATAGATGGCGAAAGAGTAAGCAGAGGTGAAATCCTGGTATGTAAAAAGAAGCATCACTGATGATGATGATGATGATAATGATGATGATTTTGATGATGATGATGATGATGATGATGATGATGATGATGATGATGATGATGATGATGATGATGATGGTACTTTTTGATAAGGTCTGCCAGGGTGTGAGAGATATGGCTTGAGTTATTTCACCCCCAGCAATCAAATAGGTACCAAAGATGGCGTGTATTTTAGTCGGTTCGAGTCGAGTCCGACCTAACCACCTTCACCGGCTTTGGCGAGGGTGATATCCGTGAGAATTTTGCGAACGATCAAAAAATGGTAGGCAGACGAGCTGATTGAGATGTAACACATTCATTTAGTTTATTTAAAGACATTGATTTTATGTATTCTTACTTACTACCAAACTAAATTATTTCAGAGTTCTTGGATGAGGTGCGAATGTAAGTAGGTATCAAATTTGGAACGGAATGCTCAAAATAGATAAACGAATTAATGAATTTTGGTATAGTACGTCTTTTCTAGGATTTTGATTGTCTGGTGTCTCGGATTCAATTCCCGCTCAGCATAAATTTATGTACATGTTTGTATTAATTGGCTTAAGTTTACTATATATATAAATAGCTGCGACGATCATACTATTTTATTTCAATAAGTATAGGTACGTATAGTTTTTAAAACTTTAGAATTCATGACATTAAACACTGCCATTTCATGAAATGGTCAATCTGACATGAAATACAACTATTACATGCAACTTTCAAAGGACAACTGCAATATAATTTATTGGTGTTATTATCAAGAAAATGTTCGAAAACTAAAGTAATCTGCAATGCGTTTAGGTGTTGCCATGGGCGACTGTACCTACCGCACTTACCTATATTATAATTTTAAGATCTTCAGGGCCAACTTGAAATACACCATACACGCGTATTAATTTAAACTAGTTAAAAGTTTAAATTAGGTGCCAGAAAAAATGTACGCGGCAAAACATTTGTCGGTACTTCAAAAGAAGTTTACGACCACACCGGTCGGTAGGTACTATTCCTTATCGTTGTAAGATAAGCACACGTTTTAAAATGCAGCTGCTAGAAGGAAAGTAATTATTAGGGACGTAGGAACATACTACCTGTAAAGCCCATGCGATTTACTCACCCTTTGTCTTATAATAGCGAAAGCATCAACGCTACTTGCTATCAGTAGCTTAACAATAGAACTAGTATAAATGGCACCAGTTTTATAGACCTTAGAACGAAACAAAAGCACCCAGATTTAAAACAATTAGTTTTGGGAATGCAGCGTCAGTCAGTTAAACCGCTTAGCAATAGTTTTACCCAATAATGACCATTATTTAGTTGTGGTTTAAGGACTAAAATAGTGTACATTGAAAATCAGGTAAAAAAATAAAGGTTAAAGAAAAGATATTGTTCTTAGAAACTAGAAAGATTAGTGATAGTTCAAAAAATGTTTCGAGAATTTAAGTTTTGTTTGATTATTGCTTGTACTTTAAGTACGCGTAATATAAGTGTTTAGTTATGGTGGGACATAAATCATGGGATTCTTTGCTGTTTATTGCCAAAATGGTGTCTGGTATTATATATATTTTATGATGTTATGGTATAATTTGAGGTGATTATCACTGAAACAGCTGATAAAGTCCCAAATTCAGTTTAAATAAATCAATATAGTTGCTTAATATTGAATCAAATTATATGAAACATACCTTCATTCATTTTTTATAGATCCAGTCTTGAAAAATAAAATAATTGAAAGAAAAAACTACAAAGTGTCTTAGAAATCATTCGCGTACGGTGTCTTACAGATTATGTTGAAAATTGTTATAGGTATGTCGGTATAGATTACGAGTACCTATAGTGTGTAATAAAACGTAAAGCTAGTTTCATCACATTCTGGATTTACTGGATAAATTCACTCAATTATAAATAGTTATATACGAAATAATGTAAAAAAATACTAAAAATAACAGGCTCCTATGAGTTAATAGATCAAAATTCTAAGCGGAGGCGCGGGAAATTCCTACTTTCTTAGTTTAATACCTACGTCCAACCCCCTATGGTGAGAAATTTGGCAATGACAACAAACCTTACATTATACATTGGTTTTGTAATAAAATGATCCCAAAACCGTCTAGCACCCTTAGTTTTAACATTTGTTTATGGCAAAATTAACGTCTTCATCGCAAGCATTTTTATATAATTACTACAGCGAACTACTCTTTAGACTAGAGTCTTACAATTATAAATAGTCGTAGTACGTATCTTCGACCTAAGTTGCGTGAGAAATGAGGTCCTGGCATGCGATGATTGTTTTTATGATTAGTGCAATTGGGCTCATCCATCGCTGTATACTCCGTGATATCCTCAAAGATACAAAAAAACACTTTAGCGTCTTACGCACGATTGGTCCAAGATATATGCCCCGAAGTATACCTAAAAGCACAATCGCAATAGGTAATAGTTAACAATAACAAGTTAACAATATTGTTCTAAAACATTACATAAAATATTTAACAAGTGTCTTGTGAACATTACATTATACTGATTATACAAAAACATATTTATTAATAAATTCCAATGCATACACAACATTAAAAATTATCAAATTTGCTATCAATTGCAAATTTGATAATGTTCACTGATCAACAACTTCTGAGGGCGACTGTACCCAACTATCATCATCATTGTCATCCTTGTGTTAATCCCGGTCGCATTCGAAGACTCCGTGATGACATGGAGTCCTGGGCCCGCTTTTTCTAGTCTAACTACGTTGCCACTGAACTTCGATATTTTCCGTGAAGCGACAGACATCTGACCTCCACAACCTATATGTATTGTTGATATTGAAGTACTGCAGTTAAACCAGTTGTAGAACATTTTTAGAATTCCAAGTACCAGTAACGACTGCCAATTAGATTTTAGTATGAAATCTGGTACCAATCGATGGCTTAACGTGCTCTCCGAGGCACGTACAGACCAATGCAAATATCAAACTATACCTATCCATGTCCACCGTAATTCAAAAAAGCTGAATCACCCCTTTAACTAAATTCTAAGAGCAAGGATAAATACATGCAAAAGTAAATTTCAAGTATACAAATATTTCATTCTAACAAAAGGAATAATATAATACATAGCGAAGTTTAAAATCAATAGGTTCGTTTTGTTTTCAATTTCAGACTTAATATATGACGTTATACAGTGCTATCTAGACTTTCTAATATCAAAGCAAGCATACCTTTACTAGCATGTATTATGGGACCTAGAATGCGGATAAACATACTTTGATTTTTTTTTTCTAAATACCTTCATATTAAGATAAGTGGACCCCAACCCTTCCAGATCAAACGCGACCAAGACTAACGTATAGATGATGATGATGATGATTATACTTAATATGCATAGGTATAATCACTCACATCAAGCAAATATTACACATCCATAAAAAGGTTTATACTGAGCAGGAATCGAACCCGCACTCTCTATGGATGTAAATGAAAACAATGTTACGTCATAGTGCATTATGTGAAGGTGGAAGGCTACTCCATGAATACAACACAAGATAAAATAGCAAGAAAAAAAGAAAAAAATAGCTATTATTTTATTATAGTAGATGAAAAACTCACAGTCATCATCATCATCCTAGCGTTAGTCCCGGTCGCATCCGAAGCCTTCGCCTCGGAGTCCGGGGAGTAGATGAAAAACTCACAGTGTTTAGTAAAATTACAATCCCATAACATTGCAAACGTCCATAGGTCGCGGTGACCACTTTCTATCAGGTGGGCCGTGTGCTTGTCTGCCACCTAAGTGGTATAATTTCTTTTTGCTATGAATTGAAATCATCCACTACCCATTTGGCCACAAATTAAGTAATGGATAAATATAATTTATTGCATAATTTTATTTATATCTCAAATGATCCCTTCAACTTTTAATTACCCGTGCACATAACAACATTTTTATAACATTGTTTAGCCATTTTATATCGTTTAATAATTATTGTAACGTAGGTAATAAGACAATACAGTTTAAGTAATTTATTTTAAATAAGGTATTATGCTCTACAGGAGTGAGATTTACATATCCTCATATAAAGCAATGTTTTACGTAAGAGGCTTCTTTTTCATTCAGTAGGTACCAACAGTAGATCGTGCTCACATTGTCACACGGGCCTTGAACTTACACAACAGCTGAACAAACTACAATACTGTCTCTGTGTAACTGTTGAGAAACATATTTTCTGTCTAGTCGACAAATACGTGAAGAAAAATAAGAATCCACACTGATTCTTTTTTTGTATAATCGAATTTTATGATTTATAGCTAAGTATAAGTGAATAAAGTGTAACATAGGTATCAGGTCATGTTAAGTACCTAAGTTAGCTTGTGTTTATTTTAGTATCTATTTTTTTATACTGTACTTAGTATCATACTCAAAATTTACTCGAGCAGGTAACGTGTAATGTTTAGTTTACAATGTCAACTAAGGCCAAGAATGCAGCCACCGTCGGCAAACAAAATTGAGATTTGCATGAGGCGGCGTCGAGGCGTACGCTCGCTTCGCTCGCCATGCGATTAAAAATGCAGGGAGCGCGGGTGGGAGCGTGCGGGCGGGGCGGGGCCGCAGCGCGCGCTCCCATTGGTGCGGGACAGGGGGGGGCGGACCCGGGGCGCGCGGGGGGAAACAGCAGGCGCCGCGCCCGGCCCGACAGCCTTCTCACAACGCACGTAGCCTCCGCGCTGTACGGTCCCGCGACACGGTAACTGACGCGCACCGCCGCGAGTCCATGTGAGCGACCGTCGGTTCTCTCGTTGTGTACTGTGAATTAAGGATCGGCAAGCTGTACGCGCCGCAGGAAGACGATATGTTGACGATGGAGACGGACCTCAAGGGTGGCAGCCTGCATGCCACCGTGCCACCGCATCATGCACTCCAACACGGCTACGGCTCGCTGGGCGCGCTTGGCGGCATGATGGCGCTGCCGCAGCAGCAGCCGCTGGCCCAGCACCAGCCGCTGCAGCATCATCACCAGCCGCTGCCGCAGCACCATGCGCAGCCACAGCCACAGCATCATCAGCCACCGAACAATAATAACAACAACACAAGCAAAAATTCCAACGCAGAGCGCGTCAAGCGCCCTATGAACGCGTTCATGGTGTGGTCGCGCGGGCAGCGCAGGAAGATGGCTTCAGATAACCCTAAAATGCACAACTCTGAAATTTCAAAACGTCTTGGTGCACAATGGAAAGATCTCTCAGAAACTGAGAAAAGACCGTTCATTGACGAGGCGAAGAGACTGCGCGCCGTTCATATGAAGGAACATCCAGATTATAAATACAGACCCAGAAGGAAGACGAAGACGCTCGCTAAGAAACAAGAGAAATATCCTCTGGGTGGAGGAGCGTTGCTAGGAGCAGGCGATGGACAGCGCTCTGCGGCTCCAGCGTCACAGCAACCGCGCGACGTCTATCAGATGACACCAAACGGATACATGCCCAACGGATACATGATGCACGATCCGAGTGCTTACCAACAGCAGGCCTACGGATATCCACGCTACGATGTATCGCAAATGCAGCAGGGCGGCTATGGCGGTGGGTACTACGGTGGCGGTCAGGGTTCACCCTACCTGCCGCAGCCACCCTCACCGTCAACATATGGCCTAGGACCAGGCTCTCCTAGCGCATATGGAATGCCACCGTCGTGCGCCTCGCATTCACCAAGCGGTTCATCAGCTAAGTCAGAGCCGGTATCTCCAGGCCCGCCGGGTATGAAACGTGAATTTGGACACGAGCCCACAGCGCAGCTGAAGCGCGAGTTCGTGCCTCACGCGCACTCGCATGACCAGCTCGGAATGAAGCGCGAGTATGGGCAGCAAGACCTCACACAGATCATCAACATGTACCATCTCCCCGAAGACCAGCGATACGCCGCCGCAAACGAACGTGCCATGCCGCTCATCTGAGAGTCGCCGTTCGCGTGCGACATCGACATCCCGCCGCTATGAGCTCGTCGAGTCGCCGCGCGTCCCGTTCTCCAGTGACTTTATTACGAAGCGTTTCGCGTTAACACAGACTCAGTGATCGTTATCTCCCGGCCGTACATACTTCTGGGTATGTCCATTTATTTGTTTTGTATGTACCGACGCAGTTAGTGTTGCGAACTGTTAACTACCGCCGTCGGCGCGCCGCCGACGGCAGAACGTTCAATTAATGTTGTTGAAAGAATTAACATGTATTATATTATGATTATTGTATTTTTTCATGGTTTAAGTTAAAATATTTTAAGTCGTGCCGTGCGGATGGACGCTAGGGTTCCGAGTGTTGTTCGAGTGAGAGACGACGTAGTGACCGAGGTAATTTGAATACCAAAAAAAATTGAACAAGTTGTAAATATAGTGTTAAAGGCTAGCATTGACGTTGGAGTTAGTCGGTAAAACGTAGGTAGATAGCAATAAGTGGTGCCACGACGTTCACTCGTACGCCCGCCGTGCGTTGTACAAAATATTTGTTATATGGAATCGAAAGTTATAAAGCCTCGAAAGACTTAAAAATATTGTAATACGAAAATGTACAGTGAGTGTTATATAGTCAGTGGACACAAAAGTATATTGAAGAAAGATGAAGTTATCAATAAACGACGCGTTAAAATTGTACTTGCTGTTTTGTTCATATTCCCCAAGTGTTACCCCGCCCGCACATTTCTCGGACACTTTACAAGTGCTTGCTAAGCGTGAATGCCACAGATATGAGTCACACTAAGTCAAACTCAGCTACACTGCCATCAAATGAAACTATTATTCAACTACCCACTGTTATTTGTTTCAGTGTCAAACGAAGGTCTTAATATTTTGACTGATAATGAAACAGTACCTACTGTAAAAAATGTCATACATGAATGATAACAGTGATTCCTGTACTATGGAATTACTTTTGTTATCCACACTATTATAAGCTTTAAAGTCTATTTGTGTGATGTTTACAACACATCACATACGACACACACACACAATTTTTAATTAACTGAACTACTGCCCTACAAAAGACATCAACGCGTTATCATAAATCGTGCCTGTAGATTTGAATAATATACTGCCTTATTCTGAATAGACAGGGAATTAGAACATTTGAGTATAACAAAGTTGGTTACACTAAATTATGTAGTTCGCAAACAAAGCGACACTTCATTGAAAATGCGATAAATAATTCGCAATAATTGATAACTATGTAAATTATTATGTCACTAGTGACATTATTACGAATTTAATATAATGATTATTAACTGCTTTAGGAGTTCGTATTAGGAAGTATTTATAAGCCTACCTCTACATTAATATTTCATACAGTTCTGCAATGAATTATTTACTACATTACAAATTTAATTTGATTCTGTATCAAGTAATACTTTTGATACAAATAAACACACTTAAGACAACCAGAACTAATTAATTGGAATTAGTTTACTCTTATTTTATGATTGATGGATTTGATATCTTCATCAACTAAGTTATTAGTAGATGGTGATATTAAATCCTTTATAATTATTTTGCCATAGACCTGATTGAAGTTTAATCCTTTATAAGTCGATACATCAACAATACAAATAAACCCACATACTGTTACCATTGCCGTGACCTTAAGGTATACCTATTTCTAGGATAGCCTAGGTAAAATCTAGACTATAATTCTATAGATTTCAGAATATAATCTATCTCTATGTCAGTTGAGTAAGTACCTATCAAACATTCATCATCCATTCTAACGTTCATATACATATATACATACTCATATTTACACCTCTAATACTCTATACCTTCGGGAAAAAAAGACAACATCCGCCATTTACTTACAAGTTACATTAGTTTTTTTAATACCATTTTGGTGGCAGATAGGCACACGGCCCATCTGATGGAAAATGGTTACCGTGGCCTATGGACGTTTGTAGCACTAGGGCCGACACAATTATGCCGTCGATACTATAGAAAACTTCTAATGCCATTCTTGAAAAGGCCGAAGGATAACAAACTTTCTAGGCCGTGAGCAAATTGATATTGACTTTACATCGGAATTTAGGAAACTTTTTAGTGAGCTCCGGCTACTCATCGCCGTAAACGCGCATGCACAAACTACAATATTATATTGTTGATTAAAAAGAACAATTATGTATCAAACTGATAGGTCTTTGAACTCCTAAATTGCATCACACGAGCTAATCATATAAAGTCAATAGTGTTCAGGAAACTGGCATTTTAATCAATTACTGTCAACACGCAAGGGGTGAGGTGGGATTTAATCTAATCCCTCGGAGTAGTTGATAGAATTCGGGTACTTTTCCCACCCCAGGGACTATACCGACTATCAACATAATCTTGACGAAAAACGCCCAGATGCTTAGCGACATTAATTTAAACACTATTTTCACTTAGCGATTTAAAAAAGGGCGATAACAGTGTAGCGTTTGAAAAAAAGATAAGATTTTTATTTTTTCAAAAAAAATTGTAAACAATATTACTAAGTAATACTTATTGTATTGGGATTGAATTCAAGTCAATTATATAACGCCGAGATCAAACCTAGGCCCTTTCGATCGAAAAGTTAACCACTAAGCTACCGACGCATCTCGATTAAAGTAAGTACCCATTTTTATTAAGATATATTTAATGTTTAATTAATAACCTTCGACTATACACTATGACATTAGATATTCCAAACCTTAAGGTAAATTTAGAAATATAGGTATATTAGGGGGGGAAGGGCAGGGGTACCTACCACTTACCCACGGTTTAACAAACCTAATGATAGCGATAATAAAATATTACTAATGGTTATAGAAAGGAATTTTAAGTCAAGTAACCCTCAGTGTGTTATTACCTAAGTTTAGGTAACCTTAAATGTAACATAGTTTTTAATACTAATGAAAGTACTAAGATATTTTCTCTTATGAATACATACATTGATACATATTATAGTCAGAAACAATAGAAAAATTTACATATTCAAGCTTATAATTTGTTACATTGAATGGGAATCAAATCTACCACCACCGTCGTAGCAGTCATTGTTTAAAATGCAATATTTTTTATAACTAATTAAGAGTAATGAGAATAAGGGATCAATATTTGTATGTAATAGTAGATTAATTTATTATGACGCCAAAGCGCAGATTTGTCATCGCAGAGCCTGAACGATTGAACCTTACAATATTCAATACTTCAATTAGTTTTAAAGCAATTGTATTTTAATACTTTGTGGGCAGTAGATTTCCGCTGTAATCATAGTTACATGTCATTTTATAAATTCAATAACATAGAAATTCAAATTGCAATCAGATAAGGAAATGAATTTTTGGTAATCTTAAAATTTAATTTGTAGTAGTCTCGCACATCATATCAAAAAGCTTAGAGGGTGGTCCGACTTAAACGGCGCCGCATCTAAGGGTTAAATAGATAATAAATTTCAATTGCAATTTCTTTTTAGTGGTATCAATGTGAAGTCGACTTATCTTTAAAAAAAAAACATTCAAAAATGTGAACAGTCATACCTATTACGAAATTGTTATCGCATTGAGAAGGATTTACGTACAAAATAAATATCTAATTTTGTTCGAAAATATTCTTTTTGTTAGTAGGAAAATATTTTCTTCATTCCAACTGACGTAAACATTGTTTAAGCCGCTTCTCTAATAGGGTTACTTCATCTGTAAAGTTTGTTCTTTATAGTAACATTAATTTTGAAATATAAAGTTACATTAAGTAATATTACATTAGTTATATCAGAACGGTTGATGATTTTTACAAATCATTAGAAACTATTACTGTCTACATAAACTTTGGAACTTTGTGGTTTGTATGTAGGCAGAGTTTATTTATATATTCACACCCATATAAGGTAAGTAAGTAGGCAGGCGTAACAACACCTACATTTCACTAACTATATTTTTGGGCCCGTATGAAGGTCCGACCTGCCATTAAGCATTATATGCTTCGAAATTTTTATTCATTCATTCAATAACAGTTTGCCCAAATGGGGAATAGAACTCGGGATGTCACCTATAGCGTAAAATTTTATATATCTACTCCCCTTGTTAGTGACATTTCTAAAAAATCTTCCACAATGGATGCCTACTGCATAAAAATATTAAACTGCAAATTTCTGGTTTGTAACCTCAACGTTTTACGCTTTGTGTTTATAAACTAATCAGGTAGCAGTAGTAAACGAGTATGTTTATTATCTATAAACATAAACATAAACTCACGCTTATATCCCCGTAGGGGTAGGCAGAGGTGCTAGCACCCATTTCACCAGTTTTATTATCTATCAATCAATCAATTAGCCTATTGCAGTCCAACGCTGGACATAGGTCTCTCCGAATGTTCGCTATTAAAAGTCTAAAAGGTATAGAAGGTCAATAAAAACACTCTATTAATAATTCAGTCCCGATATAATCTCAATCTCTCAAACGTCAAAAATGGTATTCTTGTAACGCAGCCTCTGTGGCGTGGCGGTAATAAACGCGAGTGCTACTCAGGTGCCTCCGTTAGACTGGAAGAAGCGAACCCCGGACTATATGGTGACAGATTCGAATGCGACGGGGTTAACGCGAGGATGATTATGGTATTCTTGTAAAAGAATTTTCATTACTGACGTCATGATACAATTAGACATTTTGAATCTTGAACCATTTTCTATTATGAGAATTGTTCTTCTGTTTATAACGATAACAACTTTTCAGTGTATCTTAACTTCTTAAAACAAAACGTAGGTACTAAAGTCATTACAAGAGATATAAACAATAACGTAAGTATGGTGATTAATGTCTAATAGACTATTGTTATGAAGCTTGTTGTGATGTTCAACTATTAATAGTATAAGACTCGTTCATAATTATAAATATATGCTTAGGTTTTAGTATCTGTTACGGATGATTTAGATACCGATAACGATAATCTTCTACTCAAACAAATTAATTTGCAGTATCTGTTTGTATCGTCAAATAACAACTTTTTAATTGATTACCACGAAGTTTACGACACGATAATTTTTTTTTATAATATCACGCCTATATCCCCAAAGGGGTAGGCAGAGGTGCTAGCACCCACATTTCGCCAGTTTTATATTTAGGTCCCAATGTAATAGGTGGCGAGCCTATTGCCATTAACTAAGCACTTATAAACCTGCGATAAATACACACATAACTTCGAGAAGCATCGCAGTCATTGGTGTGTGCCATGGTAAAACCTGGGATAGAACCCGAGACCTCGTCTCAGCAGTCCATTATCCATACTACTAGGCTACCGCGTTATTATTTTTACGCGGACACGATAGTTATAACAAAAAAAGCAATTGTTTTAAATATTTCGTTTATCTGTCTGAAACGGGTTATCTCAGAAGTAGATGGGTCGATTAAAATGGATTTTGTTCTGTAGGTAACGAATGTCATAAGGTGCAGCTTAGGGTACCTTTATCTTATAAAAACATTAGGTAAAAATTTCATACTCAGATCGATCACCACGCAGGTGAAGTCACAGGCATTAGGTAAGCATCATCATCATTAGAACAATTAGTAGGTAATAATATTTGGTAAACATCGTTCCGATAGTTTTATCAGTTCATAGATTGATAGCTAAGAGCGTCGAATCACACCTCTAATCTAGGCATAGCTTAGCAACTAGATGTAGGGTCTGGTGCAAAAGATAGTTTTTCTCAACATAAAACATATTATGAGTACAATCCTTCAAGTTTGGAAGAGTTCTTACGTATTCGAATCCTTACACATAAATTATTGGCTTAGTTTAGGACCTAAGCTAATAATTTCAACGCAAGAAGTAATTATACAAGATTTAGTGTTAAACCACTTTTGTCTTAGACTGTACAAACACCGTAACAAATCAAATAAACGATAAACCGAACATCTATGCATATTATTAATTGTACTAAATCTAGTCTACAATTAAATTAATACACAAAAATATGACGTCCGGATGTGTGTCGGTCCCGCACCCCACCGTTCCGCGGCGTGACCCGAGACTCGAACCCGCTACTCGAGGGTGGATAATCACGGCGGGTTCCCACGAAACCGCGTTATTGTTTCCTCTCACGGTTCGCGACATGTCATTGTGATGATTGCTGGGCCACTGCCGCTACTGGCCTAGTATTTTCTAATCATATGGTCTGTAAATAACACTTTTGTGGTTACTTTGAATTTCTTAAATTAGATCAGTGTACAGTCATTTTGAATTAAATCTTACTACAAAAAAGTTTGGAGGAGTCTGTTTGTTACTCAATGATACTAGAACGGCTGAACAAATGTGGAAAAACTTTAGCACCGAGATAGACTCTGCAGGCCTCCTAATATGCGGGGGCTAAATGGAGACCCCGTAGTTCCCACATCAGAAGAAGGAGGTCATCTCAAGAGCGATGGCCCCGGATCTGCCAGGGTGCAGGAGATATATCTTGTATTATCTCACCTCCGGCAATCGAAAACCCAAAGACGGCGTGCGTTTTAGTCGATTCGAGTCTGACATGATCATCTCCATCGGTTTCGGCGGAGGTGGTATTCGTAAGAATTTTGCATACGATAGAAAAAAAACAAAGAAAAGGTCTCGGGTTCGATCCCAGGTTTTACCATGGCACACACCGATGACTTTTCGATGCTTTTCGAAGTTATGTGTGTATTTATCGCAGGTTTATAAGGGCCCGGTTAATGTCAATAGGCTCGCCACCAATTACATTGGGACCTAAACATAAACTGGAAAAATGTGGGTGCTAGTACCTCTGCCTACCCCTTCGGGGAAATAGGCGTTAGTTTATGTTATGTTATGTAGAGAAAAAGAAGTGAACCCAAAATTCCACAAGGGCGGAGCGGCAAGAATCGGTAAGTAATATTTAGTTTATAACTTTACATTAACATTTCAACATCCAGGTGGACGTAAATAGTTGGTACCTACTCGATGCAGATGTTGGCGGATGAAATAGTTTTAAAATGCATTATTTATATAACTCAATGCGAAATTTATTAGTTTCGGTTTGAATCAAAAGAAGTTTTGACATGTAATAAATTTTCAATAAATTGGACATTTAAAATGTGACAGATTTGAATTTTATCATCTGTATAATATTATGAAAATAACCGTTATACATAATATTATATTAGGTACATAGTTTTTATTCATATATACTTATTTTGTTTGTTTGACAGCAATACAAATGAGTTGTGGAACTAAATCTTAGAGTTATCATGAAAATCGCGTTTATTTCCATTATAAATTATTTGATAAGATGTTGTTCAATGTAATAACAATATAAAATGCATGATACCTTAACACTTATTCCCAAGCATGGTTTATGCTCACACGTCCTCAATCGATAGCTTAAATTATTCTAGCTTTGGTAATTTAATATATAACATATTATTTATTTTTAAAACCGGAAATAAACTGTCTAATTAAAATAAAATCACTACTAGAAAACATTTTTAAATTGAAAAATAAATCCCCAAATTGCACCGTATCGCATTCCAAAAAAAAATCATGTACCACCGGTTGTACATCTGCCACCCCTGGCAGGCTTTACCTACGCGTATCCGCCGACACATTTGCCCCATAGTTTTTTCCCTCCATGTCGCAATTTGATTTCCCAAACTCCCAGGCGGTGGAACATTGTAAACATCGGAACAAACAACAAAACTAAAGTTGTCACGTAATTCGTTCGTCAAACAGTCGACTATTTGTTCTTGAGATTGACACCAGCCCGCCCCCAGCGGCGGACCTTTGTTTTTATGTTGCGAGCTGTCAATATTTGCTCTCATTTGTCATTAAGTGGTTTTAAATGCCGATTCGTCGACGTTACAACGAGGCTAAAAGTGGGTAGCACCGTGTGGGATTTATTCAAACAAACTTCTTCGTATACATGAATAGATAACAGTCTCCAAGCGTGAACTTTAACACTGGAATATATTATAAATCGAACGATTTCAAAATTAAAAATAGAACTCGGGAACAAATGGAATAGTTACCTATCTTGACTGTCAGAAAACAATATTTGGCCTTGGTCATAAGTTGTTGCAATGAGGCGTCGTCGGACGCGGCAAAAAAAATTAAGTGGAATTTTAGCCTTAGTTTAGTGCGCATGACCTTCTTGGAATCGTTAGTTGCCGTAACGGTACTTACGTCGTCTCCCTCAGGTAGGCTGCACTTACTAGTTACTTGCGCACTCGGCACTGTCGGGAACCCGTTTTTATGATGACTTTTTCAGTCGCTAGCACTCCCAAATGACGCTTTACACGCGGCTGTTTTTGCTCTTATTTGATATTCACGGTACAGACTTTTTCATAGGAGAATCTTTATGTATTTAAAGCAGTAAAGTTTAATATTATCTGAAATATTGCTTATAGAATAACACTGGAATAAAGTTTGATAAACACAGATTCCCGGATTCGGTTTCTCTTAAAGTTTGCTTTTTACCTCTTTCAAATAAAGTTTCATAACGATAATATAATATGTATCAATAAAAAGGAATGGTTACATCAAAACAATCTTGTATAACGGTAAGCTGTGTATAAAATAAAACATAATGTGAATGTGAGCTAGATAAACTGAATGATTTCAAATTAAATCAACCTCTAACAATGTGGCTCGATGTATTGTACCGCAGGTGCACTCGATGATTTGCACTTTTCTATAAAATGATAATCTTTTTATTAAAAGAGATATTTGGAATCAATTCTTTGTTGACATCAAAAATCAGGGCAAAACGTGGAATTTTGTTATGAGTGGACTTCAAAAGTGGAACGCTATTTGTAAGTTTTGTAAGTAACCTACCTACGCGTTTGAATCCGCGTGACAAAACTGTAATCTAATATTTGACTTTTGTGGTTCGATGCTTCAAGGAAAATAAAATTTTATAGTTTTTATTTTTCTTTATAAGGATTTCAACTGCTTTTATACTTTCTTGCACCTCATACACAGATTTGCTGTCTATCTATTTTTATTTTATGGTATTAAAAACAAAGAAGTGTAGGTACATGAACATGAAATGTGTGTGGTAGCACCTCTGCCTACCCCTTCTGTGATATAGGCGTGAGATTATGTTATATGTTATGTTTTTTTACATTTCAATGTATAAGAATCCTCAAATAATAGAATTAGTGGAAATCAATTAAATTAAAATTGGCACCTGTGATTGCAATTTTAAAAAAAAGCAATATTAACATTAGTGACAGAAAACGAACACTTAACATATAATTAGTAAGCGCACAATTATACTTTATTATAACAACGTCACTAATTTGTCAGTTCGAAAACAAATGTATTTTGTTATTTGATCAACTCACACTGCCAGCAACTAAAACATTAATTTAAGAGAGTGCAATAGGCATGTACCATAAAACATTAGGCATAATCCTGAAAAATCATTACGGTCTTAATGTTCTTACTCGTACCATCTGTATTCTCATAACTGCATTTACAAGGCCAAGGTGAAAAAAAAGAACACGGCAATAAAAAAAGTACATTTGGAAAGTTTTATTACGATAAAGGGTTGTTTCCAGTAATGTAGGGATGCCTCGTAAAATAATTAAAAAGCTTTGGGATATGGGACGCCGCCAAAGTGTGCCGTCTAACTGTAAAATTATTATTGCTAGGAATAATTATCATGTCTATGTTGTTTCTAGCGATTATTAATATTAAGAGAACGTGTCATTTGCCGAAAGTACATGCGTGTACCAAACACTTTTGTGTTATATACCATTTGACCAGCTGTACGAAAAGTTTGTCTACTTAGATGCTGTACAGTTAAATACATCCATAATTCGTATTATCTAGTAATAGACTATTTACATGTTGTAATGTTAAAATTATCGGATGGTCGAGCAAACAAGTCCTAGAATGGAGTGGATGATCGGTAAAAGGATTCTACTAATCGTTAACCATTGGCAAACCATTGAGATTATAAAAAAAACTGCCATTGAATTTTCAGTTTTATTTAATACACATAAAATTTGAAATGAGAATGAGTTGATTACGTTTTAGTCACTAGGTATATACCTTTTTGACGACCTCTGTGGCGTGGGGGTGGTGAACGCGACTGCTACGCAGGAGCCTCGAGTTCGATTCCTGCTCAATGCAAATATTTTTGTGCATAAATATGAATATTTGCATTGGTCTGGGTGTTTCTATGTATAATATGTATGTATTTACAAAAAAAGAAAGCATGTAATGAAACTTTACAATAATATAGCTTATACATAGGAATAACTTATAGGCTACCATTTATAAAGATATTGTGTGAATTGTCTAAAATATTACATCCAGGCGGCACACTAGCTAATATTACATTAAAAACAGCAATAAATAAATAATGATTTAAAAAATAATCTCCTGCATTCTAAGGAGGATTAAATTGCTTTTGGTGATAAGTTATCAGTACAGTCTTTATCAGTATGACATAAAATGACGAATACACTTCCTGAAATTGTATGACTAATCCGTGGACTAGTCTATGCTGTATTGCTTTGACGAAGCTTATCAAATTATGCTTTTGAATAGGCTGGCTCGATCTAGGAAGCAGCAGCCTTACACTTGATACAGATTTTAAGTAGTAATTGATATCCCACAGATTGTATGACTAGGGTTTCAATCGTTCATTTTTATTTTCCCTACATTTTTGTTAAAAAAAGCTAAAAGTCTGGGGACACAAACGACTAAATAATTTACATTTCAACTAAGCATTATTTGTTTTATGGGATCCAGAGAATCATACACGTGATGGAGTCAGGGTCGGCGGGACGGCTATCGTTGTAAGACCAAATGAATGCAGTTAGCGGATCTTGGGTCCAAGTAAATAATGAGATTGGTTGGAAGCAAGAAGTATATAAACTACTAAGACTACTAAGATGATGATGAAATTGAAATAGAAAAATATAACACAAGTAGGTACTGACGATGATGATGGCTAGGGGTTCCGCAAAGACCAATGCATATTTATTCAAATACGTTTTGGTAATATTTAAAACCAACTAAACTTTTTATAATATTAATTGTTTTATTAACTTACGTTTACCTCACCATAA
Organism: Pelosia muscerda; assembly: GCA_963691645.1. NCBI lineage: Eukaryota > Metazoa > Arthropoda > Insecta > Lepidoptera > Erebidae > Pelosia > Pelosia muscerda. The sequence goes on from OY829100.1 coordinate 6,053,353, forward strand.
TTTAATTGCCATTTCTTGTTTTTTTTCTTTAATTTTGTATTTGGAACTTGGAATGATTCATTGTAGATGGTGTCATCTAAAGTTGGTGCTAATGACTTTGTTCCAGGAAATATGTTGTAGTTTTAGTTATGGCCATAACTTTTTAACATAAAACTTAAGTATTTAAAATATATAACGTCTAGGATAAAACTAGAATTACTACAGTCCCTTCCTAAGAAAAACTCTGTGCTAAGAAAAAGATAAAATACTTTGAAATTCATAAATTGCTCTGAAAACTTTATATGACATTCAAATACATAATTTTGATAAAACGTATGCTATAAAGAAATATGTAATTTACATGTACAACCAACGTTGCAACAAAACGTACTTTTGCACTGCACTAAAACTTGAAATTTGTAAGAAAATTAGCATCGACAAAAAACAAAGATCAAGAAGTAGCCTAACAAGATAAATGTAATGTGGGCGCTTCGTATAGTTCTCAATCAACCACCAAGTAGGTGGGTAGACATAAAAACAAAGGGCCCGGGGGCAACTCATAAATCGCCTCGATAGAGTCATTAGCCAGGGGCGGACTTGCCGCTGAATAATTAAAAACAAATAAAAGTCGACACGGATTACGTTATCTACACCATCGCGTGCTCGTTTATTTTTATTTAATAGTTCATGTTAGCTTACACGGATATTATGTTTTTAAGATTTTAGATTGCTTTACTAAATTGACGTTTAATGGGTGTAAGATTCGTTTGATGGTTAGATATTTAAATAGGGAAATGTTTGTGTTATTTTTTTCCACTGATTACATTGTTATTTGTTTAAACTTGGTAATTGACTCATAGACTGATAATAAATAAATGAAAAGAACTGATATTATTGCTGATAAAGATCAAAAGTAGGCATTCAATCTCTTCCATTGTGTGAGTGTTGCAAGGTATTAAGCAATATGTTTGTTCTCCATATGACTGTAAAATACATTATAATAACCAGGTCATTTTTTGAAGTACCAGGTTCATGGCAATTGACTTACACTTCAGGAATATACAATTATACATTCGTGTGTATACCAGTACCCATATTAATATGTTAATATATTAGTAATTTTAAGAAGTAATACATTACGTTTTTTGTGGCGAAAATTGAACTTTGTACCCAGAATAAATTAATTAATTACCTCATCTTCGAATAGCACAAACCTGAATAACAAGGTATAACTAGAAATAGAACAAAACTTATTGACGTTTGAGTTCTGACATGAGTGTTTACTTAATTTATGTGTCGAGCACCCTTCTGAACATGTTGAATGACAAGCTTATGTCCGTGTCTTTGGTAATACGTAACTTTAAACTGCATATTAAATACATACCTGTACAATTTTATTAGTAACTTTTCATAACTAATCGTTCAGTATTAAATTTGAAATAAATTCAGAACTGAATTTTCTTAATAACATGCTTTTATTCCGAAATATCAAGACTTGATATTGGCATAAAAATAATTACGAAGTGTATCCGGAGTACTACTTCAGCGTCTGAGCGTTTTCTAACACCCTGTATACATTTACTAATCTTACGCTATGAAGCCTTCTGGTACCTAAAATTTTAGGGGTTACGGGACATCAATTAATTTATCAAGTCACTTATCGTAGTCCATCGCTGGACTTAGGCCTTTTCTAATGTTGAATGATTGGCCAAACCTACTGTTTCTAGACTGGTTAGATGCGTTGGTACATGGGTTTTCGTTAGACGCACCCATCGGATAAGATGGGGTGGCGAATATTTTTTCTACCTCATCACACGGATACGAGACTTAGCTTACAATTATTTTTTCATTAGCTTCTTTAAATGTGCTACCCCATAAGTCAAAAATGAATATTTTAGACGTCCATAGGTCTTGTGTTAGTTAGTATACACAAACTAATTCCGTTCACAGCACTCCGCTAAAATCCCAAAAACCTTTCATTAACGCCATGTTAATTTTATATCTACATCAACATTAAGCTTCTGCATCATTTTATAACTTAAACATCTCAAGTAAACCTGTAATCCAACTTTATCCCTCTAGTGAAGCCTGTTATCAAATTAATTTATTGAACGGTCCCGACTAACGGTACCGCTGAAGACTCTTCTACCAGTCACACAATCCACTCACCATCTAGTACTAAGATCCTAAACCTTCACAAATGGTTAAGCAAATAACAACCACAATCCCATGAAAATAAAGCTCACTTTATTTCACGTTCAATGGAACATACCACGTGCAAACACAAAGCACCACGCAGTAAATAAACAGTTGATACTGACTACACATCATTACATCAAAGAGATGAATCGCTATTGTGTTAGGACATTGCACTCTATGCAGCTACAAATACGTCTCAGAATCGAACAAGTGGCGGTTACAGGAGTTTCTTATCGAACAGTGGGTTAGTGGGTACGGGCGATGCCAGGTCAAACGCTTAGTAAACATCTACGGACTCATTCGCCTTAACACATATCGTGAAATGTTTGCAAAAGTTGCGAATAACATTTTGTTTTCAATAGGTACCTATTGAAAAATTTTCTTGCACCGATCTGCATTTCAAACTTATGAATATTGTTCAATGTCTAATAAGTGCTAATTCTCTGTGTAACATATGTGATTAATTATAATTATGTTTACATGGAAACCAAGAAAAGACTATATTACAGAACTTTTAGGATAGTTCCTGAAAACATGTCGAAATTGCTTTGGGGTAGGCTCCAAACGCGTAAAACTCCGGAATAGATATCTATGTGATATTCCAACCAGTAACCTATTATTGTATCAAAATTTTATCCAAATCTGTTCAGCCGTTCTGGCATAATTGATAACAAACATTCACGCATCCAAACTATTTATAACCGAAGTGAAATAACTCCAAAATATCACAAAGAGATTGAAATGATTAGGACTGAATGAGTCAACAAATTTATTTTCAGTATGCCACATAGTTCAAAAATAAATGACAAAATATTTCAGCTATTAGTTGTACAATCCCATTATATGTTATTTTGAATTCAATTAGACGGAAAGAGATAGCTCTTTTGAATTCAAATACTATAATTAACTTACCCCTTTTTCCAAAAATAATTATAAACCTAATACTTCTGAAAATCAGCAATTCTCAGCGAATTATTTTAGATAATAAGGGCAGGCCATATCTTAAGCCGGGTATGTATCAAGCAGATTTAGTTTTACAAACTATAAGCGCGAATTTAAGAATGTTATATACTCTCAAATTAAGTTAAAGGTATTACTGAATCTCATAGTTGAGAATAAAGAACCCTAATTAATGATGACCCACGCCTAGAATGATGTCCTAGATAGAATCAAAAATTAAAGCCGTATATTAGTTAGTCTCGTACTCATCATAGTTGACTCATACAAATTTTTTGCCTCTACCATATACACTATAGATACTATAGATATCGATAATACCTAATACTTTTACTATATAAGTAGTAGATTTATACGAACGTCGAAACATGTTCACAAACATTCACATAATAATAGGTATATTATAAATGTTTGAATGAAGGATTCTCTGAAATTCTGTGTATACAATGAAATCAATACTTTACCTTCTGTTTAAAATTTATGTATTTACTAACTGTATCGCTGTTGGTTTTCGAAATAAAAAAATAAAAAAAAATAAAACATATATAAATAAAAAATACCCCCTTATGTCGCATCAATTGTGTTAATGTAAAAAGCTACAATTACATCAATTAAAATTTGGCGGATATATATAATTTCTGCACATCTCTAGATAAGTTTGTTTGCACTAAATCAGCACAAAATATCATTTTCATGTTAATATCTGGGTTAAACACTCATACTATACTATTAATTACGTAATAGGCCCCGGTTACTTATTAAAATCAATTACGACCAAACATTTACAAGTCATCAAATGAAGCAATAAACAGTTTTGTACTTCAGTAGATTCAATTACAGAAGCAAAAAGACAACTATAGAACAATACAGAATTATGAGAACAATCAACCGTAAAGAGACTCTGTTGCTGGTAACAAAACAACTCGGAAGCATCACCTGATCAAACCCAAAATAATCGCCCATCAATCAGCCGTTCCGATCTTCATAAAAAGCACTTTGAAAACTGCCGCGCATAATTGGTTTGTAAAAAACAAAAGTAGAAATTTATAACGAGACGAAACTCCCGAATCATTCTGTTTAGTGCGAAATTATAGTGTTTTAAACGGGACGTTTAGGTGATTGTACGTCTGTAATGAACGGGTATTACATAAGTGGAGTGGAGCGCCACGGGACTGAAAGTGCGCCGCAATCTATTAGTCGAACAAAAAGTGAGCCTAATTTCACACCTGTTTACCTTTAATTCCATAATGATGCGAGAACGATGGGCTTCTTGCATGCGCTTTTGCGATCGCTATCGCATAATTATATTTTACAAATCAAAAATTATATAACTTCAAAATGATACGAATGTGTTTTTTATTATTAAAAAAATCTACCCAATAATATTGTGGTTGGAAGAAGGCCGCACCACGATATACGAGGCCCAAAGGAAACCTCGACAAGGCCAAATCAAAAGGTTCCGAGTTGCAAGCCTTGAATGTAACCGAGAGCAATGCCAAGATTATAATGCAGGTGAGGCTGCTAGCAACTAGCAATGAGTTTAGTTTGGATCAACAAGAATAAAAAGAAGATGTTAATGACATTAACACAAATTGAACACAGTATGGTAAGTACGTGGTTATTTTCACGTTGAGAACCAAATACCTTCTTCTTCGAACTCACATCCATGATTCCGGATTTAAACGGTGACTTTTTAAACTACTTGGGCGGCAAATTAGCACACGACCCATCTGATGGACAGTGGTTACCGTGGCCTATGAATGTGTGCAATATCAGAAGCTTTACATTCGTGTTGCCGACCCTATGATGACTTCGAATATACATATACTCTAAAGGGCATATTTCACGATAATATAAGATAAGATTTACTTTATTGTACACTACTCTTCTTCTGTCGAACCGACGGCATTTTTGAGTTGCCATCGTGGTGTAGTAATTTGTTTCACGGCAGCACCGCTACTCACGGAAAGGGTACGAGCATAGGTTTCGTTATGAAATTAGTATTACATCGAATGAACAATGGGCTTAATGCCAATAGCGATTTCTCCAGCGATTTTACTCAATAAAAATAATAATCATAACCCTCATTGGGCTTCGCGGGCTTTGCCCATAGTCGAGTAAAAATAGACTATCAAGTTATTCATCAGTCGATTTCTTTGACACTTTATGTATCCCTTCCACTAGCCCTTTACATCTACAGCCTAAATACCGTTTTTTTTTCTATGAACACCTTTAATAGAAGTCATATGTGAAAAAATACGCCTAATTTAAGTGAGAGGTTTCAAGTTCACGAAAAAAGCTGTTCGTGACTGGCTATGATTGCTTTTATTGACCCTCGACTAAATAGAAACTCACTGGCCACATTCTTGTGGAATTAAACAGTATTCTTCCACAAATAAATATAATAAACAAGTTTCCCGGCGAGAAAGTTATTCTTAAAATGATCTATTTGAAAAGATACAGGAGCAGTATCTAGCCATTTCAAATTTTCGGAGGTAATCCAGTCTAAGACGCAGGGTGAATCACCGATTATACAATAGATTTATAACATGAATGGTTAGTAAATAAGTGAAAAACTTTACCTAATCCTATACATTGCATGGTTACTCAATATTTACCAAATGTTCAGGAATCCAGCAATGCAGAATTTATTTCAGGGATAAAAAGTAGCCTATTTCTTGAATTTCAGCCAAATCCATTTGGTGGTTTGGACTTCATTGAGTAACAAATAACATAACATAACATATCACATAAACTTACGCATTTATCCCCGAAGGGGTAGAAAGAGGTGCTAGCACCCACATTTCGCCAGTTTATACAACAAATAACCACTAAACAAAAATCGCGTACGTATTGTTTCTCGGACGAGGATGGAGCAGACTTTCCTTTCGTAGTTGTGAGTGCGCTAAGTTTCTTGCCAGAGTTTCCTCAGGCCGGGGTCGCGTTTCGAACCAGTCCCAGTGGTTCATTTGCTAAAGTAACCTATAATATATTTTTTTATTTTAACGTTTTGTAAGGTCCGTTTAATCACAACATAGTATGTATAAAACAAAGTCGCGTTCTCTGTCCCTATGTCCCTTTGTACGCTTAAACTACTCAACGGATTTTGATGCAGTTCTTTCTAATAGATAGAATGGTTAAAGATTGTAGCCGCGGTAGCCTAGTGGTATGGGTAATGGACTGCTGAGACGAGGTCTCGAGTTCGATCCCAGGTCTACCATGGCACACACCAATGACTTTTCGATGCTTTTCGAAGTTATGTGTGTATTTATCGCAGGTTTATAAGTGCCTCGGAGAGCACGTTAAGCCGTCGGTCCCGGTTGCCATACAAACATCTATGGCAGTCGTTACGGGTAGTTGGAGCCCTCAAAAGTCCAACCAGCCTAACTTGGAACTTCGATATCGCCATTGGTCATTAGACCATTGGTTGTGGAGGTCAGATGGCAGTCGCTTCACGGAAAATATCGAAGTTCAGCCGCATCACAGTTAGACTGGAAAGCCGACCCCAACTGAGTTGGGAAAAAGGTTCAGGGAATGATGAGAATGGTTAAAGAGGAAGGTTTATATGTATATAACATCACGCTACGACCAACAGGTGCAGAGCAGGAATGAATAATGTTGCAAAAACAGAGTGACGCAGACGAAGTTGCGCGGGTCACCTAGTGGTCTATAAAGATCAAATGACTTTGGAATTTAGACAACAGTCGCTTGAATAGCTTAGTAGATTAAGAGGAGAAGGAGGAATTGAACTTCAGATTCCTCGGGAGGTGAAAGCCTCCGATGAGCAGCGCTGAACGATGAATATGAATGAACATTTTTCCTGAGGAATGCTATGGTGGCTCTCAGTGTGACACCCTCGATAGATGCATTTATTTTGTTCTCACGCCTCGTTTAAAAACTCCGGGTTTTAAGATCTTTTTACCAGTACACGTGTTCACTTTGAACACAATAGGATTCATCAGTCATAAAAACTGGGAAATTGAAGACCAGATGTGGTAAGTAAGGTTTCTAGAAGACTGACAGAATCACCAGGGTGCTTAGCGTTGCTCATCCAAAATGTCCACCAAAGCATAAAAAATACAAGATGCGTAGTCAATATAATTCGCAGTCTGTCAGCTCAACCCCAAACGACTTAGAGATAGTGTTCATCAACAATATTGAAAAGTTTTTTATATTAATATTTTTTCTTTAATTTTGTAACATATTTTTTTTCGCCTTGGTCATTGAACCATTGTTTGTGGAGGTCAGATGGCAGTCGCTTCACGGAAAATATCGAAGTACAGCCGCATCACAGTTAGACTGGAAAGCCGACCCCAACGGAGTTGGGAAAAGGTTCAGAGAATGACAATGATATTGAAATGTTTTTATAAAAGGTATGTAATGCAATAATACGTAACCTTAGACCAGCTGTCGGTTCTCGTTGTCACGCGTAACGCTTAGATAAACTGAAATAACTTTTATTAACCTCAGTACTTGGTCATTTAGCACCTTAGGGCGGTGACGGGGTTCGGGGTGAGGCGGGGGCGAGGGTCTGACGTCACATCGTGGGTGCCGACACGTCGCCGTTCCGCTCCACAAACAGCAAGGTCTCCACAGCCTTGACGCCGTCGCCCCACATTGCGCACCGGCACAGAACCGACGCATTTTTTACTAAATACTATACTACAACCATCTTCCGGAGATAAGTGAGTCATGGTCTGATATGAAATCTGAAAGACCTTAACAAATAGTTATTATTTCAACTATTTAAGCTGTTGAATGATTTCTTTTGAAGGAAATCCTGTCCAATTTCATTTTTTGAATATCGAACGAGGCGACTAAAAGAAAGAGCTGTTCTCCATCTGAGAGAAAATAGACTATTTCACCTGTTGCATAAACAATCCGTATACCATTGAAAAATATTATTCGCAAAATCTAGTTGTTATTGATCATTGAATTATATTAAAGCTTGCAACAAAAAATACGAAGATCTATTACCTATCTTCTTAACAACTTACCTACCACTGAGGTACCTATAGAAAGTTTTCGAACAGCCTAAATATATATCGATGATTTGGTAGCATATAGGTAAAAGACACCTGCAACTTTAACGTGAAATTTATAAAACCATTGGAGCAATGTTGAAACGCAAAGAAGAGATCTAGCTGCCGTTGACGACCTCCTATGCACCAACAATATAACTACTCGACGTGCACAACTGCACAATGATAGCTCTATATAGTGCCAAAACAGGGAAATAAAACGATACGATGCCACTAGTTAATTAGGTACTTGATTAAAGTATTTATTATGTAAGCTTATAACATTCACATAGCCCATAGTGTTGTACACATTAAAAAATCATGACGCCTTAAGGATTTTTTTTCATAATAGTCCCTGCCAGCCATCTTCTCCGTCCTTCTTATCCTTAAAACTCACTACCTGCGCTATCTTTCATGGAGGCTTAACATTTTTTTGAAAACAAAAGAATCCCCCTACAGGAACAAAAGAATCCTATCGCAAGCTGCGTTCCAGGAAGTCCGGTCGTTCGGGTAATAATAATAAATATTATATCGTTTATTGCCGCTTAAAGGAATTTACTTAGAGGTACCTAGTTTGCAATCACTTTTTTTATTTGTTCAGAAATCGCCACGGATACCACCCCCGTCGGTCACGGGGATGGTTATGTCAAACTTGAACCCACTGTAACCACTCAGCGTCTGCGTCCTAATAAGGCTTTTCCTTCTTACATTAAGCAAGGAGCCCCGGTCATGCCCTCTATCGCATATGGGGAGCATGGTGTATCAATCATTATTAAATTAATCCAGTTTACGAAAATCCTGAAATACCTTTACAAAATTGGAGAGATTTCGATCTGTTAAAGAAATAATACAGAAGTCCAGCTTCATACAACTAGCTGAAAACGTTTTCAGGTAAACGCGGAAACACAATACAAACTATACTTTTCTCTTGATTCAATCATGCTCATGCTTATTGATCAATCTCAAACCAACATGCCAAACCAATATGGAATCCACTGGGCTCTTGAAATTTAAATTATATTAGAATACCTACATCAAGTCTTGTGGCCAAGACATGCAATTCCATGGCGAGCCGCAGACCCATTAACATACATGTCAATAATCTTGAACTGTATTTACATTACTGATTATGCCCTAATGTTAGTAGTTATAACTATAGTTAAACATAGATACATGTCGTGATAGTGGACGCAATTCTAGTAGCATATATACCTATTAATCTACTTAGTACATCCAAGGGAATACTGAACTGGCCTTTTCGTGTCTCATGAAACCCGGCTAAAATCAATATTTTATAGATATCATCAATAAAATCTGAATGGGTTTGTGATGTAGTGGCACATCCAAAGGCCTTCTTACAACAACTGGTTTGCTACGTGGTATGAACTCTTCAAGAGTTTACAATGGCTTGTTTTTATTTTTTCAAACGTTCATTAAACGGATGGCAATATGCATGCACTTCATTCTGTAGCCCGTTTGTTTGTTCACATGCTCCGTTCACTAATGAGTATTTACAAGACGGTGCAATTAATCAACATCGTCAGAAATTATATATAAAAATATTTTTCCATAAACAAATACCATCATAAACATTTCAAGCAATCGATAAGTAGCTGCAAAAACAATTTGGCCATAAAATCAATTGTACTACGTTTGAATCTTGTAAAACGCACCAACACCATGAAAAGACGTCCCAGGTCCGGAGCATGGCTAATCAGTCGCCGGGCGTTGTCCGAGAGTTTCAAGACAATGGTGTCAGCGTGAAAGCCTCATAAAACTACGAGCCCCGTAAAACCCTGTCCAAAATATTTACAGCGCGTGACAAACTGTTCGGCTTTTGTCTTGCAAGGATTGTCTCGGCCATTCGTCGCGGTTAATCTCCTGACTACGTTGCAGCGGACATGTGCGATGTGTCATGGACATGAGATTATTTGACACGAGGATCGATCGTAAAATAAATAAGTGTGTATCTAACTTTTGCCGTGTAGTCGCAGTTATTTAATAAAATAAAAATTTATGAAATACTTTTCTAAAATATTCTCATTACAGCATTGTTCCCTGCTGTGTTTGAGGTTTTAGACAGTGGTTGCAACGGGGAGGAAAACCTACATTAGCGATTGTTGTACCAGCTTACAGGTGGGGTACGGGGACGTAGTAACCCTTTCCGAAGAGCGAAACCTTAGCTAGGGCTCACTCCGTGAGTAGTGGAGCTGCCATGAAACAAATTACTACACCACGATGGCGACTCAAAAATGCAGTCAATTCGTAATATTCTATATGTATGTTGCGAGTTGGATCCTTTTAAAAGTAATATTATTTCAGTCTTACTTTGCTTGCATAGGGTAATTCGGACTATGACCGTCGTAGTTATATCATTATACATTAGTTATCCTCAAAGTACAAGAAGAAACCATCACCGGAACACATTGTCGAAACAAAGATACTCGCTAGATTCACTATTTCGGACAATATAATAAGCTTTGCAATAAATATATAACGATTTTACCTATATACAATAGGTGAAACACATCCAATCCGGGAAACTATGATACCGAGAATATAAATTTGAATGTTATACTGTACCGAAACTTTTTATACCATGACTCATTACACTACAAACGGATCATGCATAAACACTATTAATTAATTGTGAACCTACTTTCTGTACAGAGTGAAGTACGTTTTTCTTTGATAGCCAATTTATTTTTTGCTTTCACTAGCTGTATTATGTAAGCATTCCTCCACGATGGCGCACTTAACTTTTCTCCTCGCCCTCAGTACAAATCAAATATCCACTTGACTTTATAAAAATAAAATACAGTTAGTAGAAGAGACATAAAGTAGTTTAGAAGAAAAATCAAAAGTTTTATAGATAGTAGGAACGATAGCACGTGCCTACACATAACACTTAAGATATTGGAGATTTCTCGCAAGTTGCGGCGGGTAAAAAAAATAATAAAAAGACACTTTCGGTTCGTATTACTTCGCGTCGTTAGCTATAAAACTGATGGTGATGTGGCGATGTCCAATACCTGTGAAAGTTCACACAACAATTTAGGTTTTTAACACTGAGCTGCCACTGCGAGCTCTCATTAAGACGTTAAGCCCATGGGACCCTGGCTGTATCAACATGTCGCTAATCATTTTATAGTTTTCACGAATTATTGGAAATAACTATGAATTCTTTTAAGTGAATAAAATAATATCTTGTTTGATTATAAATGTTAAGCAATAAATGCGTTTTATGTACGAACACAGTGGCACTATTTTGTGGAATGCTTTTTTTTTAATGCACTTTTAGCTGTATGAATTTATTTTCGTAATTCTTCGAAAGGTCAAGATGATCATATTAAGATGTTACTAACATCAGTTCAAATGAATCACCAATCAAATAATTAGCCTAAGTCCATATCTGGGCATAGACCTCTCTAAATGTTGGGAGGGTTTAACCAACGGTTTCTATGCTGCCCTAACAGCTTGGTTAAGGGGTTAATTTCGATTTTTCCTTCTGTCGCAGTCATATTGTTTACGTTTTCTGGTAGTTTGTATTGTATTAGTTTGGTATTATTCATGGTATATCAGTAATAGTCTGGTATTATTTGTTAAAAGTGAATTAATAATTTTATATACACAGGCAAAGACAAAGAAGTTATATTATGACACTGCCTGTAGCCTGCGGCTTGCGTTTCGTAGCGGTAGAGCGTTCAAACGCTACGTACAAATATTTATACTTATAAACTTAGACAATAATAATATGTCTATTTACAATAGTGTGGCATTTTTATACCTGTGTTTTTATTAATCTGCGTAAGCTGCGTAAGCTGTGGAATGAGCTCCCTGCCGTGGTTTTCCCAGGCGACTACAATATGGGGTTCTTCAAGAAGGGCATTAGAAGGTTTCTACAGGGTAGGCAGCGCGTGTGTGACGCCTCTGGTGTTGCAAACGTCCATAGGCCACGGTGACCGCTTTCCATCAGGTGGGCCGTGTGCTTGTCTGCCACTTAAATGGTATAAAAAAAAAAAGCATATTCATCCATAATACCTATAGAAATCACATTACAAACTATGGCATAGTTTTAACTTATATATCAGTTCGTTGTGCATATAGGAATATTAATAATATTAAATACAGCTTATCATTTTTATCATCAAATCAAATATTTCATCACAAGACAATTTTCCATCTCGTACACTCAGTTAAAAAAACGACCTCCATCTCGAATGTCATTTGCACGGCGTGCCGTAGAAAAAGCAATTATTTCAATATCTCGGTGCCAGCACCCAGTGGTCGAGCAAAAAGTGGTTCGAGCACGCGCGCCTCTGTGACCGAACGAACGCAAGAAAGTTTAGAGGAGCATCCAAGGACACCAGCAGTCGATAAACTGTGCGTAATTGCTTCGATTAGATATTTAATTGGCGTCTGTAAGTTACGTAGGTAATTATTACGCATGTGCCTAGAGTGAGTGTGCTTTATTTAAATATTGGGCATGTTAATCGCGTCTACGTGCTTAGTAATGCTCTTGAATTCTTTGATGTGTAATTGCTAATTTACTTAAGAGTGCACTTCAGAATATGCCTCATTAGATAGATGTATAAAATGTGTTTGAACTCTTAACATTGTTCTTGTTAACTGTACTTTTCAGAAATCGGTGAATGCTGTTAAGAATAATATTAAGAACTTATGGATAGTCTACAACGAAGACTTTTTTTAGACAAGTACACTGCCTACCTGATGGGAAGCGGTCACCGTGGCCAATGAACGTTTGCAACACCAGGGGCGTCACACATGTCATGTGCTGCCTTGTCGCTTGGGAAAACCACGGCAGGGAGAAGGTTTTACTGTTACTATAACAGATGAAGTATCTATCCTTAGTGCTCCATTTCAAAAATATCACCTGTATACATATGTATATGGCTACAATGACAACATGCCAGGGAGAAACCACGATAGGCAGTCTATGATTGATGAGCTTTTTGGAGAGTACTTCCTGCAGTCCCCAACAAGGCTTCGTTCCCTAGCCGTTTGCTACTGATGGCTAGAGTTCTACTACGAAGGCGTCGATTTCCATAGTTCTATATCATGTTTGTAAACAAGATATGGCAAAAGATACTTAAACAAATAAATTAGGTCACCAGCCCAAGAGGTTAGTATACACTCCCTTCCATGGGCATAATATATCCCTCTTCTTAAAGTTCCAGTTTAATGCACGAAGTAGTTTTATCCGAAGGAAGCAAATATCTGCCAATAATAGCACTTCCGCTGATCAATTATGTTTTTTGTTTCGCTTACAAGGTTTTGTAGCCTATTAGGCACGTATAAATAACTAATATTACAAACTGAAACCACTTATATACGAACGTTTCAAATATTTAATGTAATATTGGTATTCGAATTACAAATGACTTGAGTTAAAAGTTATTAATTTCCAAATTTTTAATTCTGGTTTTCTATTTGTTAAAGCGTTGTACTCGTATGTGTAAAATATAATAGATATATAAAATACATTGAAGAATGCCACATATCACAGTATAACTTATAAATGTATGAAAATTCGACACTACTACTTAGTAGTACTTTTCTTTTTTTATACAACTTAGGTCGCAGACAAGCACGCGGCCCACCTGATGGTAAGTGGTTACCGTGGCCTATGGGCGAGTGTAACACCAGAGGAATAACACTCGTGCCGCAACCCCTGTTAGAACAGAGACATTCTGTGTCGTCAGCGCAAAAGATGTAGGATAAGCCTTTGGTTTTCCCACGGACAACACAAAACCTCTCTAGTGAGCTCTGGCTACCCTACTCACCACCGACAACACAACACAAGGTTATTAAACGGTGATATTCTGTAAGGTGGAGGTACTTCCCCAGTCGGACTGCTCGATTGGGACGGATATACCGTCATGTCCTACCTCCTCGTGTCTACTTAGTACTTAGTGGTAGTAGTACTTAGTTATAGTAGTAGTACTTAGTACTTAGTGGTAGTACCTAGTACTTAGTTATAGTAGTACTTAAGTACGTAGTAGTAGAACAGTACGTAGTACGTGAAACTACGTCAGTACTGTTTTTAAGAAAAGTCATCTAACGAAGTCTTATAAGTTACTAAGCATTATTTAGGAAACCGTTTTTATTACAATTCACAACTTATTATTTACAATTCACAAAGAGTTTTCAACAGTTCTGACTTACTAAGCTTAAACTTGGACTGCGATAGAATGGTAATTAAATATTAATCGAGGATTTATATAACAATACATTACAAGTATAAACTCTAAAACTCTTACTCTAAAAAATTACAAAGCTCTAAAAATCGAGAATTTAGATGTGTCACATTGACTATCTAAACACAAATATCCAGGAATATTCTTTAAATAATAAATATATCAAGTAAATAATTAAGCAAGCACAGTACTTACATCTATTTATATCCAAGTTATAAATAGGGTACTAATAATACTACATACTTGTATTTTTATAATGTATTGTACTAGATAGTACAACCCTGTTTTTGTTAAGTGGCAAACATTTGTGAGCGTCACTCGAGTGACAATACATCGACGACATCGAGTGGTCCAGTCCGACTCGACACCACTACCATTTGTTCTCGAAATTACTCTTTAACACAACAAAAAATTGAATGTTAAATCGAGTAGCGTAATCATTTAGTCTATAACGTAATCTTTTCTTTGTATCACAATATTTGAGGCCGCGGTAGTGACCCGCCAAGTTGAGTTAAAAGTAGCGTAGGCTTAAAATTAGAAAATAAAATATTTTTTTTTTCCTGAAAGCAGGTTTCAATAATATTTTTCTTTTACAGTACTCAATAAATTCTTGAGCATAACTTGAAGTACCAAATGCTTATGAAATATTTATTAGTTCTACCCTATTGTAGTAAACTAGTTTTGTATAATACCAAAAAATACCTATTATACTTAATATAAGAAATGCTTAGAAAAAAGAAGAATTCTTTGTGTAACTACACCGAATTAGTTTTCCACAGAAGAAACCATTTGCATAGTTACATTTCCGTAAACCCACTTGCAGTTTTATTTTCTGTTACTTATATTTTAATATTCTAACTTGTATAATAATAATTATAGTCTGATTTTAAATCTAACTTAACTCAATGAACTTATTGACAAAAGTCTAGATACTAAATATGATTTCCAACTTGGCTGTCCCGGTCCTCATAGAGCTAAGTTCAACCATACCATAACAAGTGTAAAATTGCCATGTATCAACACGGATTTGGTCCTACATTTTAAATAACCCACTTTTTGCATAAACAATCCGATTGCGAGTTTGTTAAAATTAAAACATTACTACGAGATTTCTCAAGCGTGATTGAAGTGACAGTCGTATAAATTGAAAAGTTGTGAATTGACAAATAAGTTCAACATGAGAGGAAAACATTCGAAACGAGATAGAGGACAGCTTTAAGTTGCGTGCTGTAAAAAGGTTGTTATGCAAAGTTATTAGATAGTTATCACTCATGAGTTGCATTTCTATGGTGCGTTTACTTAACGTACTTAATGATTGTAATTACTTGCATATCTTTGTGCTTGATTTCTCCCACGATGTCGTAGAATCGGTAAGGGAAATTTATTGCAGCTCGCTCTCGGACCAATAACTGGTCTGCTTTCGACTTCCCTGCTTCTTTGAGAGGTGTGATTGATTATTTTTTTATTGTAGTCGATATATATAAATTACGAAATTAAAATATAATCATCATCATTTACCACTTATTCTGTTTCTACAAGGTATATATGGCAGTTTGGTGAGCCCGGGCAATCTTCTTGCCACAGACCGCATTCAATTTATAAAATTGTTGACATTTGTTAAAGTCACCTATCAAGTCCAAAACTATCCTACTTTTTAAGTTGGAACTCAGCGCAACCCGGATCTGCTCCAGTCAGCTTGTGACCACGGTTAGTGCAACCTAGTCGAAACGTCAAGCAAATCAATAGGTAAATTATTTTATCTGCCATATGATCAGGTTAATACCTGCGTTTTGCTAACCGTTGGAACCAAGAGGAATAAACAACTAGTTACGCATAATTTGAAAAATTATATTGAAGTTAATTGGGTGGCTTCGGACGTTAACATTACGAAAGTACCTAACGACAATTAGATATTGGAAAGATTTTAAATCTTTACAATTTAATGAGTAAATTATCACACAGCGGCTTCTACAAAATTTTTAAAACAAGTTCAGAATTGGAAATGAACTCTCAAAAACCGTTCAAAATTCATCATACTGTTACTTAACATTAATTAAGAGCGTTATATTTTTACTCAAGCTGGTCCATTTTTGCTTGGAAAAGGGTAGCTCCAGACTTATACCAATAATATAGCATAGTGAGAAGATTTTATAAAATGACTGTACCAAATACCTTCTATTTCAATTTGTAATCATATTCAATCTAGCCGGCTAAATCGGTTTTTCCAAAGCGCACGTACAGTTACAATTTTATAAATAATAACTGTCACTCGTTTTAGGATCATAAAAGTAATAGCACACCAACCAAATCAAGATAGTATTTGACAAAAAGCGTGTCTGACGCCATCTGTCGATTAGTAAGTGCCATGAGTTGAGTTTTTAGCTCAACGGTATTAACAAGAAAAATTCAGTCGGTAGGTCCAAGTCGAAATTTCAAGCAAATTAAAAGGAAAATTATTTTATTACCTGTATGGTCGCGTAAATACCTGGGTTTTGCTAACCATTGGAACATATATAGAAATTATTTGGGTGACTTCAGACGTTACCATATTCGAAAATAGCGATAATTAAATATTGGAAAGGCTTTAAATCTTTACGATTTAATGAGTAAATTATCACAAATCGACTTCTTCAAAAATTTTAAAACAAGTGCAGAATGAAAAATGGATTCTCAAAAAATGACTGTACCAAATACCTTCTATTTCAATTTGTAATCATATTCAATCTAGCCGGCTAAATCGGTTTTTCCAAAGCGTACGTACAGTTACAATTTTATAAATAATAACTGTCACTCGTTTTAGGATCATAAAAGTAATAGCACACCAACCAAATCAAGATAGTATTTGACAAAAAGCGTGTCTGACGCCATCTGTCGATTAGTAAGTGCCATGAGTTGAGTTTTTAGCTCAACGGTATTAACAAGAAAAATTCAGTCGGTATTTTTTGTTGAGCGCCTCAGAAGCGTGACGCGTTGCTCCAGTATGCCTAGTGAGGCGACAAAATTATGGCGTGTCTGGTACTTCGATTAGGGTAATCTTCGCACTGATAGTATATACGTAGTAGCAATTACGACATACCTCAACGCTTTATAAATTTTAGGACCCGATCAAAAACCACTCACTTCACTGTTGATCCTAATAATAGAACTCTAAAATTACTATTCAGAGTTCTATGGTTCTAAATTCAAATTATTTGTTTTCCATAAAACATTGATTTATGCGTAATAGGTCAACCGTGATAACCCTATAACAATACGCACTCTTGATAATGTACAAAAAAAATTAAGTCAGAAACACTGGGCTCGTATGAAAATATAATCATAGAAAAGGACGTTCACGAAACATTGTTATAGGAATGTTTTCTCCTATCATATCTGAGGAACAGGAGAAGAAAAAGTCGACACGCTGAATTCGAAATTCGAGTTGGATCTTTGGATGCAACCGGGATATGTACTAGAATTCATTAGAAGGATGATGATGATCACTGGGGGACAGAGACTTGAACTAAAATTCACTGGTTGGCATATTTTTTTCTTGTCTTAATGGTGCGGTAAAGGACAGACACACCAAAGCGCTTGATTCTGGATATCTAAACCCTGCGCGTGTTGTTTTTCTCTTACTTAAGGCATCTTACTTACGATTATGATTATGTGGTTATATTCTAAAGACCCTCACAAGCAACATAAGTCCACTTCTAAAAGAACTTTGTTGGCGAGAATTGATGTAAGATACCCACTAACACCCACACCCACACATAAAAAAGATTCGTTCGAAAAAATCAGTATCTAAAGTTTGAAATTTCTAATTGAAGTAAGGGATAGGTAGTAGGGCCATTATCTTTGGTGACGGGACGGATCGCAAGTAAATGTCGGCGACCAATCACCAGCAAGTGTCGTAGGCGGCTGCACTTTCGAAAGTATGTCTAGCTGGAACCGTTGACACTGTGAACCTAGAAACACGTTCAATTTGAATTCTCGTAAATCCTTCTGACGATGTGATTCTATTGGTGACATAAAAGGGTCATGGTCGAGGATACTTTGCTGGTGAAGAAATGTATGTGATGTAGCCGCCTGTAGAGAGGAAGGGTAAATGAAGATATATTATTAGATACAGTCGGCTACTAAAGTTTCTGGATACGATTTCGGAGGTACCTGTACTTTTAGTTTTCCCATAATTTTGAAGTTGTAAGAGATGTATTACAGTCTGTATAAGGTAAGAACTAACGAACATGTAGGTACTATTAAGTACACAATCTTTTAATATAAAATTATTTTTCTTTGGTTTTTATACTATTCTGGAGCGTTACGTAATTTACGTCATCATCACATTATTGTTGCCGGTTACATCTGATGGTTTCCCGCGCCTCTACATAGTTGGCAACACGAATGTGACCCCTTGGTGGTGCAAACATCCATAGTCCACAGTAACCATAGACATATAAAAAGTAACCAGTTATGTTGTTTAGTTATCAAAAATGATTAGGTACCTAGTTATAAATTATGCCAACCTCGTAAATTTGCAACTGTAATATGAAAAAGCGTCATTCACCATGTCGTGTTTGGACCGTTTGGGCTGACCCCATTGATTATCCTACTTAAGGATAAACAACTTTAAGGATCAAATTTACTATTGGTTCTACGGAACTCATCCTAGGAACTCTATTTTGACAGTGGCAGTAGTGAACGCGTCTGCTACGTATGAGACGTGGGTTCGATTCCCGCTCAGTGCAAATGTATGTGCATGAATATGAATATTTGCATTGGTCTGGGTGTTTCTATGTTTAATATGTATGTATATACAAAAAAAAACAGGGCGAAGCAGTACTCCACTGCGGAGCAAAGACTCCTTCTTTATAAGGCACAGATTCGGCCCCACATGGAGTACTGCTGTCACCTCTTTGCCGGGGCGCCTGCATGCCAGCTTGACCCCTTTGACTCGGTACAACGGCGGGCGCTGAGGATCGTCGACAATCCCATACTCTCAGGCGGTGTGGAACCACTGAACATCAGGAGGGACTTCGCCTCACTGTGTGTGTTCTACCGCCTGTATAATGGCCTGTGTTCAGAAGAATTGTTTGACATGATGCCCACACCTACTTTCTATCATTGCACCGCTCGCCATAGGGAGGAAGTTGATCCTCACACACTACGACCGGACACGGTGCGCACTGTGCGGTATGAAAGGAGTTTCATCCCGCGCACGCTCAAGCTGTGGAATGAGCTCCCTGCCGTGGTTTTCCCAGGCGACTACAATATGGGGTTCTTCAAGAAGGGCATCAGAAGGTTTCTACAGGGTAGGCAGCACGTGTGTGACGCCTCTGGTGTTGCAAACGTCCATAGGCCACGGTGACCGCTTTCCATCAGGTGGGCCGTGCGCTTGTCTGCCACCTATGTGGAATAAAAAAAAAAAAAAAGTATCTAAGTATGTTTATCCGCATTCTAGAACCCATAACACAAGCTAGTTAAACTATGCTTACCATGTGTTTAGGTGACGTTGTATAGATTATCCTAGAATATTTATTATTTCTTTTTTTAGAATAAAAAATGCGTACTTCACATAATCAACATATGCACAAATTTTAAATGAAAAATTATCTCATAACAAAGCCAATATCAAACAATATATCGCTACAATTCACTGCTACACCCACAAAAACATAACGTTCAATACATTTGGTATATTTTCACGGATGTTTCTTTGATTGCCATTGGCAGTAGTGGCACAGTCATGCAGTAGGCACAATAAAGTCCTCGGACAACTAACGCGCTGTCACCCACGGAAGAGAAAACGTCGGACACGTCGAACGATGTATGATAAATGTTACTTGTAGATGCTTGTACACAAAAACTTTAACGTTACTGGAAGAGACACGTAGATTTGTTTGTCTATAAACTTGTGAATGAGTTACATTTAGGTACATTCACACTCATTAATTTCCGAAGAGGAAGGCGAGGTGCTTTACACATAGGTATTTCACTAATTACTATTTTTACACTTAGGTTGCAGATAACGACCACCCGATGTAAATTGGTTAGGGATATGTTAGTGGCCTATAGATATTTGTAAAACTAAAGGCATCAACACAATACATGTGGTGCCGACCCTATAGAGGGTAGGGGGTATGAAACTTAGGAAAGTTTCTGTGCCGTCAATACAGAAGACGAACCAAGGTTTCAAACTATCACATGACAGTGTCAACTTAAGGCCTCGGTCTTCCCATTGACAACACAAAGTCTCTCCAGTGAATCTGGCTACACTACGCACCGCAACAAGCTTACACATTTCTTTCAGTGGTATAGTTCTCGGTAGCATTCTATACAACACAACCTACAAAAATAGCAGTAGCATTCCTACAAAAAATACAGACACAACTTATTTTAAATTGAATGGCATCTAAATCATGAAGCCATGTAATAATGTCATCAGCACTATTCGGTAACTCAAACTACACTCTTTCGAATATACTTTCTACACCAGGCTGTCCAAAAGCCACATCTAGCACTCGTATATCTGTGTCGTGCCAATCAGCCGCGTGCCCAATGCAGGTCGCCTGCCAGCGAGGTTAGCTTGCCGATTCCTTAATTGCCGTGACGTTTTGGTGTCACATACCACTCTCGGTCCGCTTACTACTTAAATAGGCTTTAGCAGCACTACGTGTAAAATATAAGTGTTGCCACATCACATATTGGAAGTTTGACAGGGAGGGTCGTCTAGGGAAATTCACTTATGTATTATTTTTGTTCCTTAATAAATCTAATTTTGGCTCACAAGATGACTTGGGCAAAGGTTATGAAGGAACACAGAACCCTCAACTTCTGACTTAACCGTCAAACGTTCTACCGCTACATCACATAAAGCAATATATTACGTGTGACCGATTGCAATAGTTGCTGAAATGTGGGTGTTAATTTCATCTCTGCCTAGCCCAAAGGGAAATGGGCGTGAGCATTATGTATGTTATATTTATCACAAATTTTGATGTTCAATAGTTATAGTGGTTAAATGAGTTTTGTGCAGTATGACTTCATTTATTTCTCTAAAATCATTTATGCAAACCACTGCTGCACTTCTGCATTTACTTATCCACAAGAAAACAAGAAACATTGACCTTTATTTGTGTTACATTTAACGAGCTACTATTTCATAACGCTAACAAGATTAAACGCAAACATATTTTAAATGAACCCAGACGTTAGCGGGGTGACTAAATAAATAACATCAAAATCTATAAAAAAGTGTTTCAAAATAAAATTATTTTGAGCACATTCACACATTAGGGACGCCACTCGACGCGTCGTCCAGTAATTATTTAAAAGGTTTCGCCTTGACACTGGCTGCTGCTTCTTCAGAGGTTTTCTTTTTTAATTTTTAAATTTGGAGTGTCGTGAGCGTTAAGTAGTATTTATGCGGTCCCCAGCGGCGCAGTAGGTTTGGGCGCGAAATCAACTCGATTGCCAACGGTGATATGGGTTAAGTTCTTTATTTAAATTTTTAGGTTTCTTTTTAAAATAATTTACATAATTTTCGAATGCTTGAAAAAAGAATCATAATGTGTTTTTTTTTCTGTTTTACCGGTTTAACTATTATTTCGTACTTATTTCGAAATGAATACCAATGAATACCCTACGGTATTCATTTCGAAACAAACTCAAAGTACTTACAGAAATAAATTATATGTAGATTCTTAAAAAATAATTTAATTTTGTCAGATAAATAATCAGGAACATAATTTGTTTGTACTTTCCAAAATGATTAAAAGCTACTTAACCACCTTCGCTCTGGACGCTGGTATAAATTCTGCGCGGACAGCTGGGAGCGGATCGCCAAAGCTAATTCTGTTGTGATTAATGCTCCTTGCACATTTTCAACTTCTAGCTAATATTAACTGACTTATGTTCTTAAATAACAAATAATTATAGCTCGTATCAGTGTTATAATAAGGCATAGAATATGGGGAGTCGTATGAAGATGTATACTTGTTCTATAAGAGTGCTTAAAAGTAGCTCGCTACTGACCGCTCGCGTTTCTCACGCAACTACCAACGATTAAATAAGGGAACGTGTTGTAATATTAAAAACACTTGTAACCATTAATATGAAAACCCATTTCGAATAATAATTGTGTCGCTTGTACATAATTCAGAAATACGACTATAATTTCTCGACTGAAATAACTTGTAAGTAAGTTATTCATATTCAAATAATTTTACAAAGTAACACCAACAAGATGTAGTTCAACTTAGTACGGGTTATTTGAGATGTTTTTGTACTTTTAAATGTGAGGAAAACATTATTTTTGTGATTATCTATTCTCATTCTTCATCCATCCTCTTAATTTTAGTGACCTCATGACCATCCGCTGAAAAGTAACTGCAAGGTTGATATCAGTGTGAATAATAAAACACCAAAGTGCATCGTGGAGGATTCTGTTAATGATGGTCTTATTGTAATATATTCTATGCTTAATAAAATACCTAAGCTTTGTATATCTGACGGCGAAAAAAGCTTCCAAGCTCTGTTTTGCACAAGTTTTATTTCAAAACTAGTAAATTGACTGATGAACGCAGATACCCTTCTTGGGGTGTTGAACGACGAAAGTTAAAATTTTCCTAAAACACCCTTCGTTCTGTACTATAATTAAAATAAAATTCATCATAATATCGTCACTCTCACATCATCATTGATACGGTATAATCCTGTCAATCACTACTACTTACCATAGTAATTTCTGCAAAAACTTAGATTTAATTTTTTTTATCTTCACCAAACTCTAAACAAATAAGAAACACTTAAAACATTCGTATACTTTACTTAACCATTAAGTAGTAGATTCTGGCCACAATCAGACGAAAAATCTTAACTGTTATAAAACTATAAAACATATTATTAATTATAATTTGTACACCATTTGAAGTAGGTTTTGGAATGCCCTTCAAATGAAGTGATTATTTGATAAAAATAAATATTAAACAGATATAAATATTGAACCATGTGAGCAATTATCATGACCTCATAATTGCATAAAACAAACAACCAGGTTTTAGAGTCGATTTTATAGAATTGAGATCTGATTAAGACTGATTTGATATTAATAAAAACCAGTATTATTTTCTATTTAGCCCAGAAAAGTGTAGGAGAGGACTTTGGAAACGAAGTTGAAAATGAAATAGTCAAAGCAACGTGAAAAATTAATTATACTCGCTAAATTACGAGTGTGAAATGGGGTGCATTGTAACGGTGAAAATGAATTTACAATACTGTCTACCAAATTAGGACTAGGTACCTAATTGTAATACAAATATTATAAACGTAAACTAGTATTGGACAATGATCTTGTTACGTTATTCTCGATCGATTTATCATTGACAGAACTATTGTTGTTAACAAGGTTTCAATCTATTAGAGATCAATTAGAGCAATGCGCAATGATTATCGATATCTAGACGGATATATCTTAGTAGAGGAATCAAATAAAATATAATGAAGTTTAAATAAATCTGCGATTGCTGTTCCGATAGTTGACAGACTAATTAACAAGACATTTGACCAAACCAAAGACGTTCTGCTCATGTTAAGCGCCATGAACTATATATAGTTGTGCACTATCAACTAGTATATTTTCTTATACTAGTGCCTCGGAGAGCACGTTAAGCCCCTTTCGGCCGCCATGGTTACCGAGGTTTGGTAATCAGTTACCTATGAAGAAAATAAGCCGTCGGTCCCAATTGCCATACAAACATCTATAGCAGTCCTTACGGGTAGTTGGAGCCCTCAAAAGTCCAAACAGTCTGACTTGCTCGATATCGCCATTGGTCATTGGACCATTGGTTGTGAAGGTCATATGGCAGTCGCTTCAAGCAAATTATCGAAGATTGAACTTGAAAGCTGACCCCAACTGACTTGGGAAAATGTTCAGAGGATGATGTGTTATTGACCTGAACTACTCCAGTAGCGGATTAGCGCCATTATCGCAACAGCCAGAATTCAAACCCGGTAACTCTCAATCGTAAAGCTGACCCCCTAACCGCTACGCCACCCACGCTCGAAGACAATTGTGACCGTGCCTTTATAGTAGCACGGTAATAAAGCAATCTAATATGCAGTCTGATTACACTATAAACATTCACTAAAATAGTCATAAGCATAACATAGTGATTACCAGAAATAAAATATTCATACGTTTGAATCCGATACGATTTGAGAAGTAATTATTACGTAATCGATCATTCGGTATAGATACATATCACTGGCATTTATCTACATAATCGAATAGAAAATGAACATTTATTATAAAAAAGAGGGCTTCCGCACGCCTCCAAAAAGTTTTCTACACATAAATTACTTAAAATCAAAAGGGATATTAGAGTCCTAATGTCCGATTTGCATGACAGACACGGCTTACCTAACTTATTTTATTATTTGAAGTTATTCCCCTCTTTGTGGTGGGCGGTGTACGTTTAACTGTGTACGTCAACACAAGATGGTTACGATAATCGTTTTGGTAATTATTGGGAACAAATTACGAGTTCCATTTGATGCTGGTTTGGCCTAATTCTCACAATATGTCATCAGTGTGATAATAGACTTTTTTTTACTTTCACCGTCAATGAATCTTCATATTCGAATTTCGAACCAAAACTGACAATTACTTTGACACTTATAGAATGAACCACCGAATCATCTTTTGCCTACGATCGTTATTTTTTTATAGTGTAATGCAGACTGACAGGTCTAGGCATCATGCTCGATAACGGAGTTCATTGACACTAACGGATATTAACTTAGGTTTTGGTAGGTCATAATTATTGCTCTCTTGTAGATAGATACATGTGTCCATACTCCTGCAAATGTACGAAGGTGGCCTTCAAATTTGTTGATGTCTGGCGCGAAACAAATATAAATACGTATTAATATTTAAACCTCCTTAAAATTACCTATGATTATTACCTAATTATATAATTTATTTATGTCAATGGGAAGATTAAATAAATTAGTTAAACTTAACTGTTTCCCTAAATTATTTTAATAGTTTAAAATTCGAACACATAAAAGTATAATACACAAAATGTAAATATCGAATTGTTTTCTTATAATCTATGATTGGTTAGATTTAAGTTGGTCCACTATCCCCAAAAGATGCACAGAAACACGTACTGCATGAACAGAACGTATTTTGATCATATTTTGTTCCACAACTCGTGCCTGTACTTATACTACCTATAGTATAGTTAGAACATCAATGTGTGTATAGAAAGATAGACAAAAATATTGTTCATAAATGGCACTTCCTGTCCTACGGTACAAGAAATTGCTATAAAATTAACAGTGTATACATACGCTTCTGCCGTCAATAATTTCGTTTTATTCAAATAAGTCTTCAACTGCACTGGTACAGTAATGTACGGTCAGCATTAACGATTATATAACGATATAACTTTTGAGCTTTTTAATTTTAATGTAAAGTTTTTTTATTGAACATAAATTCCGGCGAGTTTTCTTCTTTTTAGTCTATTTACTTAGTCATCATCATTCTTTGAGCTCATTCCCAACTCCGTTGGGTTCAGTTTTCTAGTCTAACTAAGATGTGGCTGAACTTCGATATTTTCAGTGAAGCGAGTGTTATCGGACCTTCATTACCAAATTGACGATATCGAAGTTCGCTAGTTAGGCTAGTCGGGCTTTTGAGGGCTCCCACTACCCGTAACGACTGCCATAGATGTTCGAGTGGCAACCGGGACCAACGGCTTAACGTGCTCTCCGAGGCACGACCAGACCAGTACAAATAACCATATTCATGCATACAAATATTTACATTGAGAGGGGATCGAACCTACGCCTCCTGTGTAGCAGTTGCGTTCACTATCGCCACGCCACAGAGGCTGGTTAAACTATCAATAGTCGATTCAAAAATATTAAGTACCTAAGCTGAACATTCTTATAACAATAAATATTTTGACAAAAAATAGTTGATCACATTTTTTTATACATATTTTATACACATCTGCATCTTTTTGTCTGACCATACCCAAGTCAATACTATGTATTTTAATAATACGTCGCTGGGTTGAAGTGATGATTGACGGACGGCCTAAGATGCAACTTGTAATGTAATTACATTGTCTAGGAAGAATTTTAACAGGCAATCGTATGGGGGCGGGCCTCTTCACTAGTACTTCGAACACAGTTATTTTAGTTTAGAGATAGTATTTTAATTATCCGTTAGTTTTTAACTTAGTTAAAAATCTAGAGATATTATCGAGTTGAAGATTTTGAGAGCAGAGAAGTAAGGAAAAGAAAAATTGCAGGTTCAAGCCCCGTTTAGATATTCACTTTTTTCAATTTTAATTTGACTACAAAAAGTTACTCTTTTTTTTATTTATGGCACGCCAATTTGACTTCACCTCGCCTGATGTTAAGCTGAAGGCAAAGTCTCATGAAAGAGGGTCACCATTGCAAACACGTACATTGCTACATTGGTGGCGCTCAACTTGACGGCCTCATCAGATGCTTTTTCACGTCCCACTTAAAGGACCCGGGACTGTAGGAAGAAGTAAACACGTGCACCGGTAAGGAATTCCAGGACTTAATGGTGCGGCAGAGAAAAGACGCACCGAACCGCTTGCTTCTTGATAAAGTTTCATTAATTTAATTGGGAGGAGTAATGAAAAATAAACTATGTTTAAAATGATTCAACAATAGTTCACTGTTTTTGATATTTGTAGGATTGTTGGTATGTGGCTCCAACGTTGTCCCGTAAGACGTACATGGTAAGGAGAATTTCCTACGCTTTAATGATCAGAGCGTTCTCTCTGTAAGAGACCGGTCGCGGGTTCAAATCCTGTCTAGACATTCACCTGTTCCAATATTAAATAGATGTGTAAAAGTTAGCATGTTAATGCCTCAAATTTCCATTAAAATAAAAGTACTAGTGAATGATCCTTCAAATATTCATGAGATAGTGTTCTCCCTCTCAGAAAAAAATAATTAGATACACATTTCAAGTATGGCAACATAAATCGCAATTCATATAAATGGAAACCTATAACCCAACTATTTTTAAGCAACCATACCAAACCCTACTCGTTTAGTATGTATGCCATTCACGAAAATAATAATTATCCACATTCATTCATAGATGACGATACAAAATTACACGAAGAGCACGCTAATTTTAACACAAATCAGAAATAAATTGACAAAATTAATGCTATCAAAACAGAACATTATACCTCACTCGTGTGTATTTAGGGTTGATATTTATTTGTATAGTTTTATTGCAATTTATAACAAAGAACATTCTAAGTGGCTACCTGAGGTACCTTCCTAGAATGCAATAATGACAAACTTCGGTAATCCTCGCTATAGAATATGCGATCTGCAAAGATAACCATTTCACCAAGGTTGTCAAATTAGATGTGTATAATAATATGGATGTATATAATTTTGTAAATTTGAATATGGATTATCATATTTCTTACAGATAAAATAAACATATTTACAATAAGAATTACACAGCTAATTATAAAATACATGTTACACGTCTGCAGTATATGTTAAATTACTTGCAATCATTTGATCTGTCACTTAACATTTCGTTTATTAGTAGCTATAGCACCATGTATCTAAAATATATAGTCTGTTAAAATCATAACCACTTCTTTGCCTTTGCTGTAAGTCAAGTAAAACCTTTACATCTTCTATATATCCGTGGCTGGCGTGAATAAGTTGACAAGTCTAAAATGACAATTTTACAGGGCGGCCATTTGAAAGTTTGGCCGTTTCTGGTAAATCGGTAAATTTGTTAAATTTAAGAGTATGTATTGTTTTAAATATTATTATAGGCCAATTTTAAAACTATGTCAGTAAATTAGAAAAAATCCTTACAGTTTTGACAATATTAGACTTGTCAAGTTGTTCACTGACGAGTTATCAAGTTATTCACCGAATTATCAACTTGTTCTCAGCTACTATAAAAGTGTTCACAGTAGTTATCAACTTAAGCACCATCAAAAAGTATTGTTTTCTTGGGCAAGCAATGTTTTTATATTACCTACATGATACGTAACTGACAAAAAAGGGAGGTACTTACTATTTGTACATCATTATATAAATTAAAAAAAAAGGTAACTAGATGAAAATTAAAATCAAATGATATGATTCTATCAGTTTCATATCGTGAAAGGAGTAATCACTGTAGAATAATCAAGTGCTTTATTAAACAGAAATAAAAGGAATACAATTAAATTCAATAACTTAGATATCTTCATCTTCATCTGGGTTGTCCTCGTCCAAATCTGGATCAGTGTTAGCTATAGATGTCGAGGGATCATTGCCTGTTTTAAGTTCCAAATTTAGAGTTTATTTCACAAAAGATACAGGTTTATGAAATTTAGTGCATCTAGCTCTGAAAATTACGGACTTTCCATCCTTTCATCGGAATTCCATCTAGGGAAATTTTACCCCTTTAGTAGCAGAATTTCCAAAAATCCTTTCTAAGTGGATGCTCACATCATAAAATGAAAAAAAAAAAATCAGGTTTGTAGGCACAACGGTTTAGGCTCTTTGTTGATGAGTCACTCAGTCAGTCAGTCAGTAGTCGGGACAAGTAATTTTAAAATTATGTATAAGTAGATTATAAAGAGGAAAAATTGGATTGCTTGTTTTTTTGATGAGATATAGCTCCGAAAATACTGAACGGATTGGAAAAATACAGCTACCCATTGGCAAGGGCACGCTGTTGTAGCGGCCGGTGGTAAGACTCATCATGGGGGAATGGCTCAAGAAGCAGCATGCAGCCTCTCGTATCGACTTACACAGATCATTGCCGGGTACGGTAATTTTGGGCGTTACCAGTGTCGGATCGTCTTGAACGGTGTCCTGCATAAGACCACCGTAAACAAGCGCCGCGGCATAGAGTGGGGTTTAACCAACATCCTCGAGGATTTGGATTATACTGACGATATATGCCTCTTAAGCCACACTCGCGCAGACATGCAGGCCAAACTGGATGACCTTCGAGGAGAAGCCGAAAATACAGGGCTTAAAATCAACACCGGGAAGACCAAGGAAATGAGGTGCGGGACAACGAGTTCATTCCCGTCATCGGCACAGAGGGAGTGGAACGTGTCCACAAATTCACCTACCTCGGTAGTTGCATGTCGGAGACTGGTGGAACTGAAGAGGACATCACTTCGCGGATAGCCAAGGCACGAGCAACTTTTGCGCGGCTTAGACTCGTATGGGAATCACGGAAATTGACTCGGAGAGTTAAACTCAAAATATTCCGGTCCAACGTGAAATCCGTATTACTGTACGGGTGTGAGACATGGAAGGTCACAAAGGATATGTCGCATAAGCTCCAGGTCTTCGTCAACCGATGTCTTCGCAGAATCCTGGGTATTTACTGGCCAGAAAAAAATTCCAACGAGCAGCTTTGGGAACGTTGTGGTGAAGTCCGGATCGACCAGCAGATCAAACGCCGTAAATGGAGTTGGATAGGCCACACTCTCCGAAGGTATCCAAACCACATACCGAGGCAAGCCCTAGACTGGAATCCCCAAGGAAAGCGCAAACGTGGTCGCCCAAAACAGACCTGGCGGCGGACTATCATTGACGAAGCGAGATCCATTGGAAAAACCTGGAGCGAAGTCAAACGCGAAGCTCAAGACCGTACGGGATGGAAACTCACTGTGGAGTGTGGACGCTCTCTGCCCCAGCTAGGGGACAAAGGACCTTAAGTCAAGTAAGTCAAGTGTCGGATCGAAAAGGTGCCAACGCTAGAGTGCCATCACTGCGAAGCGAGCGAGGACTCAGGGCTGCACATGCTCACAGAGTGTCCAGCGTGGGACACGCCGAGACGTGAGCTGGTGACGGCCAGCCGAGTGAGAGTCCTCACGCTCACCTCCCTGCTTGCGGCAGTGGAGCATGGCAGGGCAGCGCCTCCTTTTGGTGCGATTCCGACATAACCTCTCCCTCGCTCCGGCGGGGGTGGTATCCGTAAAAAAAACTTCCTAGTGGCAGGAAATTTTATCTAAGTACTCGTAGTTGTGTAAGTTATAGTTGGTAACGATTACGAGTCGTTTAGTTGACAAGGTCGAACGTTAAATAATTCCCTATGACACGCGCTTCCGGGGATGAAGCGCGGGCGACTGACTGTTGTTTACAACTTGCGAGCTAGGAATGTGCGGCCATAACTGGTCATCTCCATATGTCACGTATTAAACAGAATATTCAGTTTGACATAACTTAATACCTCAATTTGTCATTTTTAATTTCTCATTTTTTCAGTAAATCATAAGTGTGTAAGTAGAGATATCCAGAAATCGACTTTATCATGGTAGCTAAGTATATCTTGATATAACTACATATCAATCTTTGTTCACATAAAAAAAAAAATCGATAACTAGGTATGAAGATTTATCAAATTAGAGACGAAAAAATGTGAGATGTCAACATACTACCAAGCGTGATTATAAAAAAAGTTATGTACCTTTTCAGCTGTAAATTTTTTACCTATAGCTTCATACCGTTGGGATCGCATTAAGCTAATAAAAAGAAAATCATACAAGTCGAGATGTCAAGTTATTCACGCCAGCCACGGATATAATAAAAATAATAGCTGTTAGTCTCGTTAAAACTTGAGAACAGCTGGACCGATTTGGCTTATTTTGGTCTTAAATTATTTGCGGAAAGTCCAGCGAAGGTTTAAAAGGTGAATAAATATGAAAATGTTCGGAATGGAGCAGCGGGAACGGGATCAGAAGTCCACGCGGGCGGAGCCGTGGGCAACAGCTAGTAAGTAGATAAAAACATAGAGTTATGAATAAAAATCAAGTGGGACAGCCCTAGCACACCTGAATCGCTTTACAACTACCGCCAAACGATTACCAATTTCGTCTCGTCGCTCAGCCGCGGCGTCACAAAGTCTATCGAAAACTGAAACGGCCCGGAGCTCCGGAAAGGATTATATTCCAATTTTTTTGCAGATTATAACAGAGAGTGTATGCTTACCTGCTCAATTATTATGAGAAAATTTGCTGTATTTGATTTGCTTAATTCTTTAAAGACACCGCCCGGGTGGAAACAAAATATCGCGTTATCCGGGTAACTGTGTTAGAATATATACTTAATACTATGTTAAGTAATGTGTGCAGCTCAATAGTTAAGAACTGGGTATTTATATATTTACATTATTTATTCTCTTGATAGATGGCAATTGGTGGACTTATAGTTATTCATTATTGATAACACACTTGTACTTCTCTACGACATTTATTCTGATTTACATTGATAGTTATATATAACTAATATAAACCTTTGATGAGCTCTTTCAATTAGATCCATTCTCTCCTATCTTACACAGGACAACAATCGCAGCGTTTGGATGACACCCGCATACAGTACAGAATATTCCATCAACAACTAAGTGATTCGGTGAGTCTTTTCATTGCCATACGATCAAATCTTAAAATTCTTTACCAGCTCACGTATTTCCTTCTTCCAAAAGCCCCGGTTCCTTTAATCGGGGTGTGAAAAAGCATTTGATGAAGTCCTCAAACTGAGTGCTCCTAACTCCTCTTTCCATAGACTTTGCATTCAGGTCACCATTTGAGGTGAAGTCAAATTGATGTGCCAGACATAACAAAATGTTACAGAAGAATGGTTTTCCAACCGTCGCTACCACTCATTCAGTCTTCTATGGATTAAATGATAACTACCGCCACGATTTTCTGGATAGACAGTCCTAGTTGTACAGCTCTTCAATAAAATGTAAACTTAAGTATTTTATAAACATAATCCTGAATCCGTTATACAGACAACTATAAAACCATTAACAATACTTGATACACAACAAATATCAATACATCATATTCTCATTTTGTGGTACAATACAAAACAAGTTCGATTTCATTTTACAATAAAAGGCAAGATCAATAGATATGTACAATAAGAAACAAATTAACTAATTATGTAATATCAATAAGAAACAACCCATACAAAAGTACGAATCAATATTTCGAAGTCTTTCAAAGACTATAGAATCCATTCAAGTCAAGAGCAGTTCTGTAACAATAAATATTAGTAGATAAGTATGAAGTTTGAACGGTTGGGAATCGCGTGAAAATTGTTGCTAACATGTTTATTGACGCAAGTGTCTCTAGAATGAAATCATATTGTAATAAATATTATACATGTAAATACATATGTTGTGTTTGGTGCGTCTGGTTCTGCGTAGTAATGTGTAGTGTTTGGCGATAGCAGAGGAATGGTACAGGTCATATCGTTCATCGTCCTGGTTAACCCTGTAATTATAAAGCTAATATATAAAGAATTTATGCATATTTGGTACAGCCACACTAACCCTCACACATATACATATTCCCACACACAAATACAAATACATTTGAGTCTCAATATTTCCATCAGAAATGCCACCAAGTGTATTCTTCTCTGTTCTTCCTTCAATTTCTGTAACATTAATTTGAAATTCACTCAGTTCGTCAGATTTTTGTCACCTACCACCTTATGTTAGGTAATCGGCATCTAATGCCAGTGAGACATAACAATCCATATACATATATATTGGCAGAATGACCTCCGTAGCCTGGTTTTCAATCATGAGTATGGTTTTTAATCATGAGTATGGTCATTTCCATGGAGAGTACTTAACAGGTAGATATAACTAATAATATCAACGCTGAAATTCCTCACATTATCATGAAAATGAAGTGATTAACACGGCATCTTTGAACCACTGACACGAAGTTTCCAGGTCGTGATGCTGACCGTCACGTGTTGGTCTGTTTGTGCCAATATTGGCGCTCGTGAGCACACTCCGTGACATGCGTAACTGCGGACCGTGCCTAATGTCAGGCCGGCCATTGTGATTCTAATTTATATCAAAATAGTCACCGTTTCATTTCCAACCGCACGTAATTACTCATTCATCATTGGCTTATGTACTAGTGAGTACACGAAGTATACAATCAAAGGGAAATCTCTCGTAGCTATAGCTTGTGTCGCGATGCTGTGAAGATTATCATCCTTCGAGCATTTCCTAATCTCAGTTGGACTTGGATCCTAACTATGAAATGACTGAACTTCGCTATTTTCTATTTTGTTTTATACTGGTGATTGATAGCACTTTGTAGAACTTATTGTTACACATATTGGCGATACACTTGTACAAGCGTGTAGACAATATAATGTTCGACATTTTCAATATTTTCAATTCTATCGGCGACATCGAAGTTTTATAGTAAAACCAGATTTTCGTAACTATACGAGCATTAATACGCCTACAAAAACATGATTTTGCTCAAGCACACGTCCTTCACGAAGGTATACACACATTAGTTTTCACGGACGGCCATGAAATCATAGGTCAGAAGTAAGTCTATGCTCTTTTGATGAAGAGTTAATCGTCATATAAATAAGAAAAGACAGACTATAAGCTCTTACACGTTCACGATAAAATAAATACGAATTCTCTTCTAACAGAATATCTTTTGAAGTTCTTATAACTTCACCATATAAATATCAAATTATGTTTCTTATCGTTACACGCACAACCTTCGTAATGAAATGACAAAATATCTTCGATAGCAACCAATTACTGCACTCGTGCAGTTGTTTATCAGACGAGCTTATTCATCTTAGCGGTCAATTCACACCATCATCTCACAAGTGTCGAGGAGGCACAGGCTTCGTTTTTTGCCCGATGGTACAAGCCATAAAAAAATACGTAATTATTAAGATATTTTGCAATATTTCTGTATAAATAGGCAGTATAACTTGACCTGTAACTATAATGTGTTTTATATTTATGTCATGAAACTTTCTAATTTAATATATCATCGACTGTTACGCTTTTAAACGGTATTACACTTCGTAGTCGCATATACTATAATATTTATAGTATATTACACTAAATGACAATGGCAGTCTCTAAAAAAGTAAGATATCACTTAAAGGTAAATAAAAACCTGTTTTTCTTAACTATTTTAAAATAAAATGCATGCGCTTCATTATATGCATCGTAACTGTCCTAATCACATGCTAAAGTATATGGGGCTGTAGAGATTAAAAAAAACCTCTCTTCTCTTCTCACAAATAGAGTTGAACTCAGAGACTAGTTATAGAATTATGATCCTGTAAACTAGTGTTTACTACAAGAATGGGATTTGTAGTCTATGCGGATTGTAGCGGCATTCAATGCTGAACAATCACCTTCAGTAATGAATCACTAATGAATTTCATGGATTATTGGAATTTGAAAAAGATTACGAAAGTAATCGCTTCAACTGTTACCCAGTACCACAGGCTACGTGGTTGTCGTTTTGTCGGCTATCGGTCGATGTCGAACGTCGGCTCGCATCAAAGCAGTCGCCCCCACGGGCCGATGCGCCCGCGCCGGTGACTCGGCGTTTTGTCCAGCCTTCTGCGGTGATGCCCGATGGATTTTCCTTATGATCTGATGATTCTGTTCAAAGCATATTTTCGATTGGTTAATGTTGACTGGATATGTAATTTGTTTGAAATTTTATACGTTCCAATAGTTCAATGTTCGTAAATACCTGTATCTATATCGCTATATGTTTTTACTATTTAATGACCTCTGTGGCATGGCGCTAGGATCGTGACTGCTATGCAGGAGGAGCAAGTTCGATTCCCGCTTAGGACAAATATTTGTGTGCATGAATATAAATATGACAATAGATAACCGCGGTAACCTAGTGGTATGGGTAATGGACTGCTGAGACGAGGTCTCGGGTTCGATGCCAGGTTTTACCATGGCATTTTTAATGCTTTTCGAAGTTTTATGTGTATTTATCGCAGGTTTATAAGTGCCCGGTTAGTGGCAATAGGCTCGCCACCTATTACATTGGGGACATAGCTGTCAGTTAATGTTATGTTATGTAATATGAATATTTACATTTGCATGGGTGTTTCTATGTCCATAAATAATATATATGTGTATGTACAACATATAGAAACGTATATAACTATGTTTATCCGCATTATAGAACCCATAACACCAGCTAGTTAAACTATGCTTATCATGGGTCCAGGTTGCGTTGTGTAGATTGTCCTAAAATATGTATTTATTTTTCTAGTACAGTCTTTAAGATACATAAAGTTCTAACTGAAACTCAGATGAAAAACTATGATATATCAGAATATCCGCTCTTTAATACTGAATTACCTTTCAACACCTTGTAAAAAAATAGTGATGTGAAAAGCCCTTTACGATATAACGAGGTCACACAACAATTATAAAACTACCTGATCCGGATCACATCCGTTCGGATATCCTATCTCAATAATTGCTCACATCCTACCGTTAGTGCCTACTTGAGATCAACGTAGATACGTTGCTGCGTAGCATGTACAAGGGTGACCATCTCACATTCTATTTTTAAAGATTTATCTATGTAATGGAACTGTTAATATGTCAGAAAAAGACATCATTCTTTCATGCATTTCAGTTTTCTCAAAAATTTAGTTACAGTTTAGACGCAAAATCAACTTTTAGGTATGTATGTACTTATTGTGTTGGGATACATGAGCTTTATTCTTTTTTTTTATTTCGGACTAGCTGACCCGCGCAACTTCGTCTGCGTCACCCCGTTTTTGCAACATTTTTCATTCCTGCTCCACACCTGTTGGTCGTAGCATGATGTTATATACATATAAACCTTCCTCTTTAACCATTCTATCTATTAAAACAAGCCGCATCAAAATCCGTTGCATAGTTTTGAAGATTTAAGCAAAAGTGATGATGATAGTGAAACGTCAATTTGATTTCACCTGGTAAAGTCTCAGGAAAGAGAGTCACCATTACAAACAGGTATAGTGTTACAATGGTGGCGGTCAGCTTAATGGCCCGGGACTGTGGGAAGAACAAAACACGTGAGCTGGTAAACCCTGCACTGACAAACGATATCCTAGGCGCTTTTCCGTGATAGCTACTTTTGAACTTAAAATTTTGATGCTAACCAAGTTTTTTTATACATTTAATCATCTGATACCTTATGTGTAAGGTATCAGATTCATCACATTTTAAATCACTTTTAAAATGTGATGGAATGTGGGAGGACTCTACATATGGACTCTTTGTAAACTGGAATATCCCATACTAGGCACCATATTATGGTGGCCCTAGTATGTAGGTAAGTATGTGTATTGGAAAAAAGATAACCTCTCATTATTTGTAATCTCCAGAACAACATTCGGGTTGAGTTTAAGCGTTGGTTTCCGTGTCTTTGTGTTTCATGCAATCCTTTAGGGATAACTCCCTTCCCTTCGCCGACCTTTAGCGAAGTAGGTACTTATTATGTACAGCTATGAAGATATATACTTCTAAAATTATTACCTTAAGTAGGTACATATTTATAGCTATTGTTCATGCTTGAATAATTCGAATGTATGTATTTACAAAAATATCAACGTAAGTATGTTTATCTGTTTTCTAAACTACAAATTACAATACAAGTGAGTCTAGCTGTGCTTAATTTAGGTATTGTTTAGGTATTGTTTGTTTTTAAGGATATTCTTGACCATTATTAAATATCGATATTTTTTACATATGATAGACATTTTTAAAATATGTTAAGAGACAAGACAGCAACAATTTTAAAACATTAAATAAACCGGCCATTCAAATCGATTTAGGATTGGAAAAAGTAAATGTGTACACAGGACTGAGCTGGTTCAAGACAAGTCTGCACATTCACTTTTTCATTCTTAAAACCATATAGGTAATTAAAAATACCTATCATTTTAATTAGTCTAATTATGCCTTAGCACAACAAAAGAGTTCTCTAACGAAAAGTCAACATCTCGAACGGGTACTGAACATTCCCTTATTATGTACAAATTCGTAGAATAACTTTTTGATGTTTTTATTATACTTATACTTACATTTATTTAATACTGGTTTCTCCTAGCGACTTCGTCCGCGTAAAGTTTGTATTTATTGTAAAGTCGCTTCTATAAGCCTAATACATTTCTGTCTCTAGTAGATATATTTTTTCTATTTCTATTCATCTTATTCGCGTTCTACACAGACAAAGATTGTTTGATAAAACTTCTGTGACCCTGGTACTCCATATAAAATGTACCAGGCTCACAGAAATACTTAATCCATGATATTTCTATCTTCTTCTATCCGTCCAAACAAACATTCACATTTTATAATATAAGTTGTTAGTAGAATGTTTAATCCCATAAAAAATACATTACAAACAGCGCAAAATCGGGTAAGCTGGCGGCCATTTTGTTCGTTCAAAAATGTACACGTGCAACGGCGCGGTGTAAACTTTCAGCAAGAAACGGGATCCCGCCTCTCTGAAGATAAAAACTGTTTGTAACTGAACACCATGCAACGCAGGGGCGTGAGATACGATCGTGCTTATGTGTTCTCAGATTTACACGGGTCACATACATATATTATTATGTTTCGTACTTAGATGTTGTGGTTCTAAGGAACAAGGCTTTCTAAGAAAGAAGTATTACATTTATATTTTGCTTACAGGGTAAAATAAGTTGAAACGGTAAATAAAACTTGAAAAGGTGTAAATAGTAAATAATAACGTATAAGTATTCGTAAGTTAATATATAACCTACTGATTTGAAATTCTGATCTATGTAAGTACTTAATAGGACTCTCACAGCCATCTACTCTAGCCAATCAGAAACAACGATTGATTGGTGAAATTACTTTGAACAAATTGTCACGAATTCGCATTGTTCTTGGTGGTCAACGATTAGAATTAATAGAGGAAGTTAAGTGACTCCAAAAGTTTCTAGACAATTTGGAACTAAAATTGTATGAAATACTAGTCCATCTCTGATTGAGAATGCACCTACTACCGTCAAGCGGATTTGTTGAGAACGTAGAGTTCCTACTGAGAAATTATAAACAAAAACCCTATAATATTTTTGCCGCATCGAACCTGGTACGTCATACATGACTATCACACTCACCACCACTATACAGTCAAGGCTGTCAATATTTACACCTTGTACAACAATTTGAACAGATCCTTTTGTTCGCATATTAAATTAATTGTAATAAAATTACCCACTCCATTGTAAAGAGCAGTTATAAAGACCGCACACATAATTATATAATCGGTGTTTACTCACAAAAGTACACACGAACGACAAAAAGTTAGCGACTATTGATATTACAACAATATCACGATTAGAACCTAGCCACTCTTAATAGACCCACCACCCCTCTACACATCCATACTGTATAGGATGAATGAGATACCCATGCAAGCAACTTCAGAGATCTGTATAAAATGGCTGTATCATAAAGAACTATCATGAATTGTACACTTGTAAAACGCGCTTTGTTAAATGGCGCCTGTCATTGTGTATCAGACAATACTACTTGTAAGAAATGTTTTTTAGAAAACTTCCATTCATGAAACTATAGGTGATACGCTTTTGAGGTGGAATCTGTGATAATGTGACCTGTTGCGTGGTTATAACACAATTGAACGAAAGTGATTGTGAAATAAAACTAATATTAACGGATTCTATCGCGATTTTGTCTGTAGTTTCCCGACCTTCTGCTTGCTTAGCACTATATACATTTAAATAAAGTCATCGCAATCGTTATACGTGAACTTCGTGAAGTGGTTATTATTATTATCATCCTTGGGTTGGTGTCTATGCTGGGTGTTCTTTATGAAGAGAGAAAGAAAATTTTTCGAAGCGTAGGTACTGTCAGCAAAGAAAATTTTAACAATCCTACAACATGAATTGCGTACCTACATCTATCTGTGTCAGTCTATCTGTGTGTAATCCTTTAACACTAAACATTTATCAAGTGTTATTCGAATCAGTGGATGGTAATAAAACTTTACTACACGGTAGCCTGGAACCTGAAAAACAACATCGGCTCATCGTCTGGTCTAACTGTTTCTTTTGCCGCGTTTTGCCCGACGCCCACGCCCACGCGATTGAAGTTCCAGGCAAAGCTAATACGGCAATATTTTAGCCATATCACCAGTTAAAACTCTTGAATCCTATTAATATAAATATAAAAGTCCGTCTGATACTCTCCAAGACGTTAATTGATAGTGCTGATGCGGCTAAGCATGTATTTAATTTCCTTGCGATTTCAGTATGAAAAAGTCTTCTGTCGAATCGACGGCACTTTTGAGTTGCCATCGTGGTGTAGTAATATGTTTCACGGCAGCGCCGCTACTCACGGAGAGGGCCGAACCATAGGTTTCGCTCTACGGGAAGGCTTACTACGTCCTCTAAATAATGAAATAATCCTGTACTGGTCGAGACGTAACGTTAACTTGTCCGTTACTTACAGACAGGTTTTAAAAACGCTATTTTTATCCTACTCCATATTATACTAAAATCATAATACGAACACCGAATATATAATGCAGACGGGAGTTAAAGTTCATTGACGTCACTGTGTATGAAATGGAAATGCATGCATGAAATGACAACAATACCGTACAGCTGTATTATGCTAAAACATTCCATAAAAGTAAGGCTAAGTATATAATAAATATACCTACTCTAATAATTTTGTACTAAACTAATTCTACTGACTAGATTTCTTACAGGAGTCTTTATCTGCGTATGACATAAAACAGTAGCTTATGAACTGTTACATAATAAAGATTCTTAAAATACTAGTGTGATTAATCCTATTCTACTTACTTTGTAAGTATGGATGGATGGATGGATGAATGAATGTTTGTTACTCTTTCATGTAAAAACTACTAAATGGATTTTAATAAAACTATACAATAATATAGCTTATAGATCAGAATAACATATAGACTATATATCATCACGCTACCATTCAAAAGAGTGGAGCAATAATCATAAATCTCAATAGATCCGGTAGAATCCCATGTTATTCGCGCGGACGGAGGCGCTTCTTTCTTTGTGTATATTACAAAAATAATTTATACCTTTGTGAAATTATTTAGTGATTTGCAAACTATGATGGCGACTGTACTTATTGAAGTCATTATATACTTACTTACTACTGCTAAAATAAGATACCTACAAATTACTTACATGCGTTCAGACAGGAAGTCTGAATACGTAGAAGTTATTGAATTATTTGTTTAGACGGACCCACCTTGTAAAATCATTTACGAGTGAATATTATTTGTATGTAATTTCTATACAAAGACAATCTATTGATTTTCTAAGTGGCAAGAATAACCTGCTTACTACTGGGCGCGGAACCTCCTCTCAGTATGAAAGGTAATGGGCCTTAGGTCACGTCGCTGGCCTAGTGTATAGGCAGACTTTACAATAACTCGAGAATGTTATTTAGTATTCTCAGAAAAGAGACTTCCCGTGTTTGTCTGTAAGATTTTGAACGAAGAGATAATTATTTGTAAAA
Organism: Pelosia muscerda; assembly: GCA_963691645.1. Classification (NCBI taxonomy): domain Eukaryota; kingdom Metazoa; phylum Arthropoda; class Insecta; order Lepidoptera; family Erebidae; genus Pelosia; species Pelosia muscerda. The sequence goes on from OY829100.1 coordinate 6,094,125, forward strand.
GGATAAGAATTCATCAAGATAATTTCTGCCTCGAATATGCCTCGAATAAAAATGACTTCTACGAAACTTAATAATAAGACTTAGATTTTTTGAGAATTAGAAAGATGATGAAGAAAGAAAAATGAGTTTATTTTCAAATCTGCTGCAGCACACAACAAGAAAACACAAACCATAAACCGAAAAAAATTATACTTATATGACCCGAAATTCAAATCAGTTGTAATTAACACATGAAAATACTCTTTAAATAGAATACTATGTAAATAGAAGCTTCCATCTGTATTTCTTGATTTTCACTATAATAATGTAAAAAAAGAAATAAATAATATTCTTACAATTACTTTGAAGTATGAACATCAATATCATAAATTTTATGCGTGTATAATACCTATCAATTTCGTAAGAATAACTACGCATTTGGCTTCTACTAACTGTCTTATTTACTTGAAAATGCCTACACAAAGACAGACCAGAGTTGTACACATATGTACTGTAATGTGTGTGTGTGTGCGTGTGCACGCATGCGCGGTGAGGAAGCTGCGCGTGAGATTTGCCCGCGCACGCAGCTGCGGCGGCCAGGTGTGCGCTCCCCTGCCACGGAGTGCCCCCCAAGCCCCACCTCTCGGTACTATCGAGTACAGTTCTATATGCTTTGATTTAATTTATTTAGTGCGCAATAGTTGTGTATTATAAGTCAATCTATAAATGCTATAAGTAATTAAAACTGATATAAACTAAACATATAATAAAGTACTTTAGACAAAGGAAGTTTTTGACATCATCATAAAAAATAAAAAGTATTAGCCTCAAAAATATTAAAACAACATTATTTATTGTGATATAAAGCTCAAAGAGGTATTTTATATACAAAGTAGGTAATAAGCTTAGTTATACGAATATTTAAATCTAGTATTGACCTAATTTTTAAACGATATCTTATAATACAAAACTTGAGTACTCGCCTGTACGGTGCTACCCCATCAAAATCTGTGAATGCTTGCACAAACCCGCTTCCATGACACAAACAGTTCATCAAGTATCGCGTTTATTCCGACCGGTGTACTTATAGAGCATTCTCGTACTTTATGACCAGCCCCCATGAAACTGTTCCCCGCGAGTAATTATCCTACATGTTTTTATATCTGATTTTTAGTGGATTATTATTCACGGTTTGGCCAGTACAACAGTATTCTGGAATTATTTTGATGTGGAGCTATTTTGAATGGTGCAAAATTGATTTTAGATGATGTGGGGCAATTTAAAATAAAATTTGTTCCTTTTTTTTCATGCACATTATAAGTTGACTGTCAACATTTCTACATGCTTCGTAACGCTTCTTGTCAAAACTTGTCAAAAATTATTCAATTTCTTTAGAATGATTAGCACTGGCTATGTGCTTATGTTTGTATTATATACTTAACAAATTGCCTAAAGGAATAAACAGTATAAACCTGAACTTGTTGAGAAAAAATTAAATGGCATATTAGCAAACCAGTGTTATTATAGAATAATAGATTACCTAAATGACCGCTAATGTGATTAAATATGTCTCATCCATTTTTTATTCCTAGCAATGTTTTAAATTATTTTGATATATTTTGTTTATGACACAACACAATTGAACCAGATTAAAAAAAAATTCATGCCTACTCTAATGTCGGAACACTTGGAACACATTATATTTAATAGACTCCATTGATTTCCGCAAAAAAATAAATAAGTTCACTTGATTTAATTAGTAAATACAAATAAAATCTGAGCTTTGGTTCAACTCACAGTTTCTGTATTGAAATCATTTAAATTATTCTAACTACGTATATAGCGCATGTTGCATGACCTTGTATTGGTACCACAAGCACATTTTTTCGATTAGTTCAACGATGTTTTAGGTATTGCTACGATAATTAACACCTTAACTAATTATATTTATTTAATCACTTTAAATAACGTTATGAAACATTATTTGTTTCAGAAAGCATTTATTTATTACAAATGATGCTTCAGTTTTATAAATTCACGTTATACCTACATAAACTATTAGGCTATAAATATGTAGACTATAACGGCGAACGATTTCCACTTTATTACACTGACACTCTGTATTCCTTTTTTTAAAAGAAGAATATTTGCAACCGAAATTACTCCTTCTAATTAATTCCTTCTAACCGCTCTAAAGTTAAGCTCCAGTTAAAGTCCAAGATTTGAAGTCTCACTTCTCGATTGTAAAGCGAAATCCTTAACAACTAATCTATCGACGCTAAGAGGTTTGCAAGTAAGATGTTTTTATTTCACTGCATCATTTTTTAAATTTTGAATTATTGTGAGTATTGGCAGGTGGGTAATCAAAATATGCTTAAAATGCGCTCTATACTTGCATTCACGTTTTTGGACTGTCTTTTAAGGATAGCACGGAGTGCAATAGTGTTGGACAAGCTCAAATCTACGATTATATAAAAACCATAAAGTGCGCCCGAGCCTCGTCTTATTCGCGACGTACCCAACATCCATGCCGTTAGGTATCCTGACTATAGTTATTTAAGAGCCAAGTTATAGCAACAAAACATTTTAATGAACAATAACATGTGCGCAAAATTCTTCCACCATTAATATAATTCTGTGCCTCCTGTGATAAGTGATACAAGTTTAAAATCAACATTTTACAGGAAGTGAAAAAGAAGGTTTAAAAAAATCTAGTTTCGGAACTAAGTAAGCTAGCATAAAATGTAGTACCTTATTTTGTTGGTAAAAACACTTACTTTTATCGTGCATATTTTTTTCTAAGGTAAATATTATATTTTTCAAAGAATTCATTAAAAACCTGCGAATTGTACCTTTTTTATTTTTAAAACGTTCAAAAATTACGTAATAAGAAATACAACTACAGTTAAATTATGTTGCACCTGTAAGTTCGTCTTGGTGAAAACTGATATACATCAAGTAAAACAATCGAATAACTAATCAGAATATGTCCCTAGCCCAATGTTGTTTAAACAAATCTTATTGATATTAACCTAAAGATTATATTTTTTTACTTTTCGTTCCCCTGAGTTCAAAATAAAACTGAATTGTATTAGTTTTCTAAAATATAGCTTTTTAAAAATATGTGATAAACGATACTTATCAAGTTATACCCCTCACTAAATACATATTATTTGTGAAAATAAATACAATATTCACAGCTCATGCGTCACCTAGAGGATCACTCCCTAATTAATGACCGAGCAAACACGTTCAGTGCTACAATGGTGGCGCTCAGCTTGACGGCCTCATCAGATGCTTTTTCACGCCCCGCTTAAAGGACCCGTATGTCTTCTGGAGTATGTAACCCATCTTTGGGGTGAGGCTATGGACAAGCATGGTGAGTCACTGGCTATTAGCCTAGACATCGCCAAAGCGTTCGATAGAGTCTGGCACAAATCGCTTCTTTCCAAACTACCAGCCTTCGGTCTGCCTCTTAGACTGTGCAATTGGGCTGCTAGCTTCCTGCAGGGGCGCCGTATTCGCGTTCTCTGTGATGGACGAGCATCGGAGTTCCTGCAGGTAAATGCTGGTGTGCCGCAGGGGTCCGTCTTATCACCCACTCTCTTTCTTCTGCATATCAATGACATGCTGTCCACCGGCACCGGCAGACGATAGCACTGTACACGGGAGTTACCACGGACATTCTGCAGCCAAGCAGACTTCTTGAAGAGGCGACTTCTTGTCACTGGGCTTGACCGGATCCTCAATCACGTTTCCCAATGGGGATCTGAAAACCTGGTCGAGTTCAATGCCAAGAAGACGCAGGCATGCGCGTTTTCAGCAAAGACATCTCCTTTCCTTCCTCCTCCCACTCTTCAGAGCACACCACTGCCATTACAGGATAACCTCAATATACTCGGTATGGACGTGCGCTGCAAACTGAACAACAAGAACTATATCGAGAGCATCATCAAAACAGCTTCGCGTAAACTCGGAGTCCTGAACAGAGTGAGACGAGCAGCGGTGTCTTCTTTATAAGACACAAATTCGCTCCTGCGTGGAATACTGCTCGCATCTCTGGGATGGCTCCGCAAAGTACTCATTAGATGCTCTCGACAGGTTGCAGCGACGTGCGGTCCGCATTATTGGGAGTCCTGAGGTCACAAATTCCCTCGAGCCTTTGCAGATGCGTAGAGATGTTGCGTCCCTGGCAGTATTTTACCGTCTCTACCATGGTGAATGTTCTGATGAGCTCTTCCAATTAATCCCACCCTCCCCTTTCCTACACAGGACAACGCGTGCAGGGCTTAGGTGTCACTCGCATACGGTACAGAGTATTCCATCAAGAACCAAGCGTTTCGGTGAGTCTTTTCTCTGCCGTACCATTAAGTCCTGGAATTCCTTGCCGGCGCACGTGTTTCCTTCTTCCTACAGTCCCGGGTCCTTTAAGCGAGGCGTGAAAAAGCATCTGATGAGGCCGTCAAGCTGAGCGCCACCATTGTAGCTCTGAACGGGTTTGCAATGGTGACCCTCTTTCATGAGACTTTGCCTTCAACTTAGCATCAGGCGAGGTGAAGTCAAATTGACGTGCCATAGATAAAAAAAAAAAATCAAATAATAAAACTTTACTTTGTATTTTAACCCTATACCCAATGAAATATATATTATATATTATAAACCGTCGCAATAAACAAAGTTTGCCAGATGCACCAGTTTATATTTATATTTATTTAGTTAAAACTTAAAAGAAAACGGAAATAAAATTTCGATGCTGTGACCAACCGTTATATCATTTTCATTTAATTGTGCTATTGTGCGATTTATTTCATCGTCGATTTCTTCATAATTTTTGGACTTTTTGGTTTTCTTTTTAAAGATATCAATGACTTTTGTTTCTTTGCACAATAATACATCAAGTAAATGAGCTATAGTCGGCTTCTTTCGCCCAATGTACCGATTTAGTCTACTATGCCATCCTTCGACATTGTTAGTAGTACGGATTTTTTCCTTCGAGCAACAGCAAACCTTTTCGAAATTTGTCTTCTTCAACCAATGGTTTTCGAAATAACTGTTGAATTTTTTTATATCATCACCAGGCGGACTCTTTTGCATTACGTACTGTAACCCGCTTTGAAAATATTGTTATTTAAAATATTGTTGTTATTGGTAAGCGAGCTAGTCCTGCGCATCTCGCTACGTGTCTCCTTTTTACGGTTCTATTAATATTTAAAGTTTTTGCTTTCCTGTATAAGCATCTATTTAGGTGATAAAAACATCCTTTCACGCTTATTTCTGGATAGACTTTTTGAACGGCTTTCATTGCTGCCGATTCGAAATCCATAGTAATTTTTTTTGGCCGCCATATAGGAAATTTTACTTTTAATAATCTGTGTTATTATTATTAAAAGTAAAATAAGTTGTTTTTTCTCTTTTCAACCCAAAAACCCCGTTTCATCCTTAAAAATAATATTTTAAATTTGAATGAATTTTCAAAAAAAAAAAACGGCAATTACAACCGTAATATATTGTACACCAAAAAATCATGAATAATTAGCCCTAAAACCGTCTGTGAGGATATTACGATTTTCTTTGCCGTTTCAGAGAAAATTGAATTTTTCATACTTTCTCCATACAAAGTTTTCGTAAAAAAAATTCTAATTAATTGGTTTATGGACTGATTTGACCCAGAAGTCATTTTTGTATACAGTAATAACTAATGAAACCAATATCCGCCCAAAAAACGACACTTCAAAAATTTAATCCCTAAGTCTATGAGAGCCGATTTTCGGTCCACCACTCTCCTCATGTTCGCACTTGTATCAATTATTACATTTTGTGCTTCATATTTTTTTAAAGATTTGGTTCGATGTTTTGATATAAGTCAAATTGTATTCATTTACACATACAAATTGATTTGTGTAGATTAATTTAAGTCGATATGTATCAGTTATCACAAATAAGCCATAAATTTAGAATCGGATTATTTGGTACTTGTCGAATTGTACCCAATGAATATTGAGAAAAAATTGTTCAAAATGATACTACTCTAAACATATCAATATTCACGTGATCAATAAAAAAAAAATAATGTGAATATTAATATAATCGCACTTACACTACAAAGCACGAAAATAAATATGTGAAGTGATTACATAAAGGGGTTACAACTTTAAATATATCTATATTCACAATTTATTTGTCAAAGTTCAAGTAGTTATATTCATTTGCACAAAATTATCTCCGAAACTAAAGCAGATACAAGAACGTGAGTTAGACCCAAAAAACCGTATTTTTTTTCTGATAAATAGTATGTAAAAATCACAAAAAGGGTACAACTAAATTTAAATCACTTATCACAGGAGGCACAGAATTGTTTTCACTTTGAGCCAACTAAAAGTTCAAAGCACCGTGTAATTTTATGATAGGTCCATGGACTCAAGCTTACGGTTCAACGGATGGGCCAAATGTACTTTAAGTTACAAAATAATTTTACTTAGTATATAATTACAACATTTATGTAGGTCCTACGTATTTAATGTTTAACGGCGTAAAAGCCATGCAGCGTAAACACAGAGTATGTTAATAACACGAAACAACGATGCAACGAAATATTAGTTATTATTAGTTTGAAAAGCAATAAATTATGTATAAGTAATAATAGTTTGTGGATGCAAACTACGCACATACTACCCACTATGTCCTATTTTGACTTTAGAATTGTAATGGAAACAAAATATTGGTTTTGACTCATTGATATATTGTATAATAATTTTGTATGCGTACATTCGGATCTAGAAATTAATGATCAAGACCATAGGAAGCTCATCTAACTTATTATACGCAATGAAAGGTATTGAAAAAATTAAGTACGTCATAGCAATTAGCGATATCATGAGGTTATTGCGGACATATTTTCAACTCATAATATAAGTACAATGTGTTAGCGGTATTGTGGCTCTAGTAGTTAAAAAAAGAACTTTCCCTTGATATAATATTTTTAAGATTGAAGGAATGGAAAGAAAAGCAAGATAAGAAATATACATTCAACAAATCAAAGAAAATATACCTACAAGTTGGAAGAGCGTATGAGGCCGCGATAAGACTGGCACAAGAACGAGAAGATTGGCGATTACTTCACAGACTGATCTTAAATTTAAAAAGATAAATCCATGTATCTAGAGAATTTCGAAAGTGATATCAGTAAAGTCAAGTAAATCTTTAAAACAACCGTTACTACTCTAGTAGATTTTAGTACTTAACTATTCTATAGACATTGATCCCAAATAATAAATGTTAAACAAACTTAGGTACCTACTTGACCTTACTTGTCACCTTCTGAATCGATAGACGGTCAGCCTGCTGTAGCCGTCATATAAATATATTCTAGATATATAAAAGGTACTCCAAATATGTTCTTTATATAAAAAGACATGTCTATCTCTAGGTTTAAATAAGAATTCCTAAAAAGATTGACGATTGGTTACAATGGAATCGTGTCGTCTGCGCGTGAGTTGCTTTCCAAGCATCCCCGCTATACCCGCCAATAGTCTGCTGTTGATATAGTTAGTATATACAGATATATATGTTTAGGTGAAATCAAGAGCATGAGATAAATGGACAGTTAAATTTGACATTCACCACTTATTGTTAGATTACTTAGATTGTCTTGGAGAGTAAAACAGCGTCATAATATGATTTTATATATGTACTTATTATATTACGAGTATTTAATCAAAATAAGTAAAATATGTATAGTCGACTAAAGATATACCATATTTACGTAGAACGTCGTATGAAAAAGTGGTAAAGTAAGTGGTGAAAGTGGTAAGTGGTGGTAGTGGTGTGATTATATTGGGAACTATATTGTATATTTTTATTAACATTGTAGTATTGGCGACGGACTCGTGGTTACCTTGATGCCTGAAATACCCATATTTGAGTGAAATAGTAAAAATAGTAGATATGCATCACAATTAGCAGATTGATGTAGTTATTATATTTTGGATCGCCTATCTACACATAGGTTTACATTATATAACTTCTTTTTTTTTCAAATGTTATGCTTTTTCAAATGTCGAGGAGTGGCCTAAGTTGGCGTGAAACATCTCAATAAGTCCCTGAATTATCATTTTACTTTTATAAAAGGCTACCTATTTTTCACTAAATTTGATTTGATTTGTTTTGACTAAACAAGTGATTATGAATTGCGATTTAGATTGAAAAAGTAAATGCTTAAAACGGGACTTGAATCCGCGAAATCTATTCAAATCGTTAACATACTAATTGCTTTAAACTTTCAATAAAACGATTAAAAACTTTACTGAAAGTAAGTTACTAGAATAGAATCAAAGTGGATGTGCTAACTGTATTAAAGTTCAAAGGTAAACACCGATAAAATTGATAATGTCTAAAAAAGAGGATTAGATCGAATCACTCAAAATCATCGTGCTTACGTGAAAGATAGCCACCTAATTGGTTAATGGTACGAGGGAAAGCACACAGTCTCAAAGCAACGGAAATAACAGAACAACCAATACACAAGAACCTTCAAGGGCTATAATTAATCGTAGGAATAGACATTATGGTCAATTTTCGTCATTATCGGAAAAGTGTGGCGTCGTCATCCCTAATTTGCTTATCGATTAAGAGCGTGCGAGAGTCCGTACTCAACAGTCACATATGCATCGCAGTAGGCATCAAAGATCTTTTACAATATACGACACGACTGATGATACGACTTGCTTCAGGTTTCAATTTCTCGTTCATTGCATCAATTAGGCTAATTTTCGTCCATTACTGGACATAAGCTTTTGCAAAGGTGGCGCCATAGCACACTATTTGTGTTTAATGTCATTCCTCCACCGTTATGAATCTTTAGAATATTAGCTTTTATGTAGTAGTCATTCATTATGACTACTTACTGCAAGAAAACAAAAGATTTTGAGTAATAAAATACAGACCATAACAGATCAAATGGATGGTTGACGCTTTGTACTATAGAGTTTGTCCAACACCACTTTCAGTCTGGTATAGGGAGTTGACCCATCTTCGGAGCTCAATCTTACCTGCAAGCTAGAACACCTTCTGATTAATAGACCAGGCTCTAGGTCAGATCTTTCCACAGGCCTAGAGGATCCTACCACAGTCGCTCCCTAAAAAGGTTAGATAAAATAAATTCTTGAAGGACGACAATTCAAAAAAAATAGATGCCTTTTTATTCTACACATAGATAGAACATCGGTTTACTAGTTAAGGAGTCAGCTTTACGACCGAGAGATCCCGGGTTTGAATTCTGGCCATTACATTACCGATTTGAACCCACACCAAACACGAGCCAATAAGCTGAGCTGGAGCGGTTCGAAAGAATATTTGTAATTTCGGATGCTGATATTATTCTTTTCAAAAAATAGTGCAATAAACCCACATTCTAAGTATGTAAAGATAGGTGTACTATCTCTTTGATCCTGTGTATTAGAGGATGTACTATCAAAAATAATTTAATGTCGAATCATTATATCAAAGTCAGTTGAGACGTTAAGTACACAGTAGTAACATGCAAACCTTATTTTGACTTTGCCACACTCATATAAAAATAGACAGTCTACATTTTCTATAAAGTACCAACGAGTTTAAAAAGGAGCTAATATAAGAATTGTAAATCACGAAAAATAATTGCTTCGGTATCACGTAACTAGTGTCCACACATTGACAGCTTCCTATATTATGACGAGTCAATTAACCTCTCTTTGTAATGCAAACTATAGCAACCTACTCTCACTGCAACACTTCATATACTTAAAAGAATGATAAGTAACTTTCATACTGGGCTGTTTAGTTATTGTTTTGATGAGGTATGCCTATATGAAAGTGTAATTTAACTTAAACGATTCCAATAAAATAGAAATCACTCTTCTTACAGTAATATCTAAAGGCGGCCTAGGGATATGGTACCTAGGAACCCGCATTCCTCCCTCACTTGACATTTAATGAATAGCATATGCGTCTAATTAGTTGAGCAGGTTATCTAAATAGATGCCATAGACACATAGATTACAACTACTAATACTATACGAAGTATATAATAGAAATAGATATCTAGTGAATTTTACCTGAAATGCAAAAATTACCACGACAATCAGAATTTTTCTCTCAAGATTGAGATCAATTGAAGTTCAAATTACTCCCATAAAAGCTCTACGTGTACGTCATACCCAGAGTTCAAAACCTCGTACACAGCCAACACTTTTCTACAATCTTCTCCTGACACATAAAGATCTAATATTTAAATCAAAAGGTCGTGTCATCTAAACCGTCCTCACTAGTGACCGTAAAGCACAGGCACGGTTGTAACGCGCGGGCGCACGGCGATTTGACGGATTTCACGGAGCGGCGACGGGTCACGCCGCGGGGTCACGCCACGCTAATGTCACGCTCCCCGTCGCTTTCCATTACCTCACGGAATGAAAGTACCTATCACAAACGAGGTGACATCATTTATCAATTTCATAAAACCAGACATTCATTAGATTTAGTGTTAATAACGTTATGAAGTTATGGTTTGAATTTCCATGTAATTTTAGTCAAGTTCGATGAAGTAATAATCAAGATTAATTCTTACTTTTAAAGGGTTGCTTTATCTGATCGCCTCATTTGAGCTGTATAGAACCATACACTATCTTTGGGGTCAGGTGATGATTGATGGACGAGCCTGAGCAAAATTGTAAACCAGCGTTTAAACTAATAAAAAGATGATCTTTTCATAAACTGATGAGACTCAGGACACAATCTTCGAAATTCATAACATTTTTCTCGGAGAGCATCTTACAAAATATGCAATGTCGCATAAAACTGCTAGAACAAATAACATGAACCATGATATATTTATATGACAATAGTGCTGATGACGGCTCTGCTTGCGTGCGTGATCTCGTTCCCGCTGCTCCATAAAAACCTTCCTTAGACTATATAAAAAAATACTCAAATTGACCGTCTTCGAGTCAGCGTTTAGCAACATATTTCGGGATTCATTTTTATTTATTTAGATAGTGGATCAATAGTAGCAAGAAATGGTTCTTGTGGTGTACCACACAGTGCCACAGACTTTTCGTTGGATTTGAACTTGGCTAATGATAGCTACCTCTGGTTTAGATATGCAAATCGGTGTCTATAACAAATGCCTTAAGCTATTAGTGGCATATAATAAGTTAAAATTGTATGAAATACGAAACTGTAAACAAAACCATTAAGGACAAATGTTTTGACATCCAAATTATACCAACATCATTTAATCATATATGTGTGATATACTAGTGTGACCAACCTAGTGATTCCGATGTTGCCACAGATGAGCGGGCGAACGCGCCCGTGACTTCCGTTTCCGGCGGCGCGCCTGCGCAGCATCCGCGCATGAGCACCAGACCGACGCGACTGTCAATACTGGGTAAGTACAATACTTGCTATTTATAGTGATTAAATCCTTGAGCCTTCAATTATAGTTAAATATAAAAATCCTGACAGTAAGGAAATCCTTGACATAATGGTACAACTGCTGAGAAGAGTCACTGAACGTCTTTTTCTTACTACCTCTCCCGAAATTACATTTCTGTCCTTCTATAGTAGTAGGGGAGGCGAGTATGTTAAACTTATAGTTAGCGAGCGTCGCGCGTTTTCGTTCTTTCGCTACCTTCCAACGCCATTACGCTCGAATCATGAGATAAACCAAATTGACACTTGTTAGTTAGTAATCAATCTCCAATCTCAGCCTGATATGTACGTGTAAATCCGATAAAGTTTTTTTTGCGCACGCCCATATTTCGCGTATTCTCTCATCTCACACGCTAACTTCAAAAATCTCTTCTCGGGCTTCCCACCTATAATAAACGGCCTTGTCCAGACGTGGAAACCTATATATTCTCGACTTTTTCCCTTCTAGGGTAGGTCGGAGCAATAGCTCGCAACCTTCTAAAAACCTTACACACTTCACAAGTTTCCTCAACTATCATTAAACCTTTTGAGCAAAATCCGACTATTTTAAATGCGTTTACATGCCTAACTCTCTCTAACTCTAAATGTATGTATGTGGTGGAAACTCATATATGCATGTTATACAACAAGCTGGTTTATATGTATTTCCGCCATCACGTCCGCAGCTACACACCTCATATAAACAATGTATGACATTACACAGCGAAAAGGTGATGTAAGGTCCTGGAAGTCATTTTTATTTTACGTAAACGCCCATGCACATAAACCCTCCACTAATATACATATTTTAGACCCAACCTCACCTACAAGCCAAGACAGGGTTCAGGCAGAAGCTTCCTCTAGAGGATGACAGGTCACATGACAATTGAACTTCGAACGACCATAAACTAGTTTTTTTTGAGTGAGTGCTAGCACCCACATTTCGCCAGTGTATATTTAAGTCCCAATGTAATAGGTAGCGAGCCTATTGCCATCAACCGGGCACTTATAAACCTGCGATAAATACACACATAACTTCGAAAAGCATCGCAGTCATTGGTGTGTGCCATGGTAAACCTGGGATCGGACCCGAGACCTCGTCTCAGCAGTCCACCACCCATACCACTAGGCTACCGCGGTTTCTTAACATAAACTAGTGATATAGATAATAGTGTAATGATAGTGATAATGAAACAGACTAACTTAAAAGTATGTGACGTTAATTTAAAATGATCTTATTCAATAACTTCTCAAAAGAGATTTTGAAAAAATTATATGCGAGTTAAAAAACATGTAACAACGTTCGTAGAGGAAATGATTGCCTATATAGAGACAATGGTAGTGCAAAGCAATGCAGTTTCATTGCATGCAAGATGTCAAGCGCGTGCGTCACAATGTTGGCGTGTCGTCATCGTCACGAGTCGGAAGCCAGCCTATTAGCCCGTCCGAGAACTGACGCATCGCGAAGCTGGAAACGCAATGTTCTATCATATTTAAAATGTAGTACATTTTTTATGAATTTAATTTGCTTTAATAGCGAAGTATCGTTTACGGCAACTATCTAGACCCCAATCACGTTAGTAAAAGTATTCTAAATAGGCAGAGCGCGTGTATAAGTATGTATGAGGATAGCACGTGATGCTACGATTATAGGCAAGCTTAAATCTACCAGTCATAGACTACGTTAAAACAATAAACACGTTCGTTGCTAACGAGACTTGGGGTTAAGTTTAAGGTCGGGAACTATATCTATTGTAAATTTTCAAATCTTTGTTATTTCATTTGATGATCCAGAGAAGGGCACACCATTAGAACCTGAGTGCTCATCTATTTATTGGATCTTTCATCACTATACTCATTATTTATTTAGATGTCATATCAACAAACTCAGCTCATATCAAACCGACAGCAAGTATACCATGGACGAAACCCTGCTGAAGGTTTTCTCCTGGAGTTGGGAGTTTTGACGGCAGTCGATCTATCCCAATGGAAGCTTCGCTGAATCTTAGCCACGATAATGGTTTGTGATACAATACGAAATAATTCGCTGATACGTTCATTATGCGTACACCCAACAAGTGGAACGCCCTGCCCGAATCTGTGTCTCCAGACAGCTATACCACAAGGTGAGACAGTGGTCAAACGCGAGCCTATCGAATATAAAAACCAAATTCGTATGACTCTTTGAAAGCAGTTATTGGTTTCCAATGATGGTTCACTAATTTGAGGATCAACACACTGATCGCCAACAATGTATGTTAGAATATATGATTAACTAATACTAATGCCTACCATTCCAGAATTAAAAAAACTTAAATAACTCTAGAAGCTATACAAACAGGCATTTGAATTTAGCTGCTTTTATGCATGCTATTTAAGTACAAGGCATAATTACCCTAACTGACAAAATCCAGTACTGAAAAAAAGGGCAAAGAGGAAATGGGATATGTAAGACACGGATCTAAGGTCCGAAATGATGATGGTCCACGACCATATGTATTACTTTAGTCATACTTCAACAATACGGCTATAAAAGATGTTGACGTTCAAGTACCAAACTACTCTTGTTTCAAAAACAGCTGTTAATATAAAAGTAAAATAATTTCTAACTGAACATATATCCTTAAAAAAGAAAAAAACCAAAACCACATTTTCTAAGCTCACTTACAGAGAGGATCTAGCGGTGGCATAGATCGGCTTACGATCGGTAGGTCACAGCGCGCGCGCCGCATCCTGCGCGAGATGAGACGCGCCTTCCTGCGCGAGCGCGGTTGCACGCGCTGCTGAGCGCGACGGGGACAGAGGGGTACAGTGGCTTGATTACTAATATTAAATAGTGGTTATCAGCTAATTGAATCAGTACTATTTGCCTATTATCACTATCACTATCATCACTTCACTACATAATATAAAATAAAGTCGCGTTTTTTGTCCCTATTTTTCTTGTCCCTTTTTATGCTTAAATCTTTAGAACTACGCAACGGATTTTGATGCGGTTTGTTTCAATAGATAGAATGGTTAAAGAGAAAGGTTCATATATATATAACATCATGCTACAACTTACAGGTGCGGAGCAGGAATGGAAAATGTTGCAAAAACGGGGTGACGCAGACGATGTCGCGCGGGTCAGCTAGTTCTAGCATAAACAACTTATTTCTACTAACTACCTAGTCTTTAAAATTCTCTAAAATTGAGGTAATTAGATTACTTATTTATCTATTTTCATCACATTTTTTTGTAAAGTACATTATATGATTACTCCAAGTAAACTAAATGCATTCACTCTTACCAATCCACAGAATTTGCATTAAAAAGTACTTCATTTTCAAGGAAACTAGGTAGTTTAGCTTCTTTTACACTTGACATGACTGATGCGGTTATTGGTTGAGTAGATTTCAAAGTATCTTTTTTTAACTAGAATATTTTTCACTACCGGATTGAACGTCATTTTATCGTTCTTCTAAAAATAAATACATTAAATTTATGTTTATTTAATCTCATTCAAGAAGAGCTTTTGACAACACAAAAGTACAACAATAAATTTATTACTTTTAAATAAATTTGTATGGGTTCCATTGGAGTCACTCTTCCTCTGGGCAGTACGCGTTCGTATAATATTACGGTTAGTGGCCGGACATCGCGCACTCACTGTGCAATCTCACTCATCTATTAATTTATTATTTCCACATCGCACGTTACACTGACATATCAAAATAATATTGTTGGTAATTTCCCATTTTATTGCGACCCAAAATAGAAATGACTACACAGTTCTTTGATGATTCAAGGACATGTTTTAACTGCTAATGTAAGGATTGTGTTTGATGAGTAAGGTTACGTTTATGTCAAATATTTTCTTTTATTCAAATGAATAATTCACTACCTAACCTAGAACTAAAGTCACCGCCATTAGGTCTTAGAATAAGTAAACTGAAGAGGCAGTGTGTGGGCTGGCCACATATATCGCAGGAGCGATGGCTGTTGGAGCTAACAAGTCCTAAAGTGGAGATCGCGAAAAAGTAAAAATATGGTAGGGGGGGGGGGAGGGGGGGCATTTAGCAGTCTAGTGGGACTGACGGCCTGAAGAAAGTGGTTGAAGTGGATTGGATGCGGATGAATTGATAATGAAAACAGTGGCGCATATTGAGGGGAACGTATTTGAAGCAGTCGATCACGTAAAGTTGGAGTTCTGAACAGAGTGAGATGTTTCTTCACGTCCTTAAGATGCGGAGAGATGTTGCGTCCTTGGCAGTATTTATCGTCTCTACCATGGTGAATGCCCTATGAGCTCTTCCATTTAATCCCACTCTCTCCTTTCTTATACAGGACAACAAGTGCAGGGCTTAGATGTCACCCGCATACGGTGCAGAGTATTCCATCAAGAACCAAGCACGGTTCGGTTGGTCTTTCCTCTGCCGCACCATTAAATCTTGGAATTCCTTACCAGTGCACGTGTTTCCTTCTTCTTACAGTCCCGGGTCCTATTACTACTATCGGGCTGTAAATGTTTACATTCAATAAATACCTAAATGACTTTTTCCCAAGTCTACAAAATGTACTTAATATTAGATACCTACACGACTACACCTCGTTGATGTCTTTTACTAGTGCACCTAGCTTATAACGCTCCTACTGATCCGAAAGTCTCAAAGCTGTACCCTAAACATCATAACTTAACATCAACTTAGGCAATAACACGCCAAAATTTGCACCACAAATAAATTCGTCACAATGATGGACACCGCCCCAATGTTCGTGACTGTGTCAATAGTTCAATACAAATTAATCTAAAAGACTCTCAAGCTGGATTTTATGTTAATTTCTCATAGCACGCGCTTATTGACGAATAACTTCCTAGCACGCGAATGCTATAAAGTAAGTTTACATTATACATACAATAGATATGCAAAATTTTATTTCGTTTATGTACGTTCATCTGTATCATCGGTTTATAATAGAGGACGATGACCTTTATGGTGTACTGTCATCAACAATAGTACGAAAGCGAAGTCTCATATAATCTTTTGTTATTCATGAGTGTATAAAGTATTTGAGTTTACGTATTAATATCTTTTTATATTTAAATTCGCTTGAATCACTTGCGATTGATCGTATCATCCGTCTAATTCAATCGACCCCAGATTTTATAGTAAATGTCAACAAGTTATGTATTGAATTCATTTAGTATTCAGTAGTATACTTAATGAACTTAAATTCTTTTATGAAATATACAATCATATTTTTGAGGATTGGCAAACAGGTGTATGGAATAGTCAGCATCAGATCGCTCTTAACTAGTAAAGTACTGAAAGATCTTAACGAGTTAGTATTAAGAACTTTTTCAGGACTTTGTAAGTCAAGATCAATCTGATGCCGACTGTACCTAGGTCTGTAGGTCAAGCCAACGTCGTCTGTAAGCCAGTAGGTACACCTTTTAATTGACAGATGTCACTTTTGTTCAGACTGTCCTAAAAGGATTGGAGGTTACATGATAGTCACCTGTGTGTAGCTTAAATAAACCAAATTTAGGTGCGGAGGAGAACAGAACCCCCCTCCAAAGTGCAAACTTGAATTTTAGTTCAATGATTTAGACTTAGCAATTTACACATCGAAAACTATGTATATAATATGTTCACTACCTACGACTACGATATAATATACGTATAATATTGATTTAGATCAGAAAAAGTAATTACTCCAATGGGCCCTTAATCCGCGACGAGAGTCCGATACTAAATCGTTTTGAATAGTTGGCATATAGCTTTAAATTCTCATTACGTAAATAAAATATTGTTTTTGTGTTGGATATCAAAACTATATCCATAACTGATAAGTTCCGTATCTATACAAACATAATCAGACCAGAACAACAATTACAATCAAAATGAACACTGTTTCGAAAGGTCAGCGACCTTATTAGCGAAACACTTATGTTACCGCTGGTACCATAGAGTTCCTTTCATCGAGTATTGTAGTATTGTAAATGGCGTAGTATTTATTACTGTAAACTGTAGACATAATGTTTGGCCGTACACTGCATTATGAGTTCTATTGTGCTCATTATGAGATGATACTCAAAAGTTTTTATAACTGTGTAGTTAATTATTACATCGTTTGGTTTTATTTGCTTAAATAGGCGTAGTTATTAAGTTAGGATTTTTTTTAACAATTAAACTAACAATAAAACTATTTCACATTGTTGATAACATACTTGTACTTTCCACGACCTAAACGGTTTTGCGTTGCGGGATTTTCAAAGGTTTACATTGACAGTTATCTAATCTTTGAGATTGGCACCTTGGCATGGTGAAACCGGTTAGATACAATAATAAATATCTTGGAGAAGTACAAGTATGTTGTCAATAATGTATAACAAAAAGTTCCACCAAGTGCCGTCAACTATTTGATTGTTCTTATATTTTTATAACAGTGCGCTAATCCGCGATAAGCGCAGTTGGCGTTTTGCGGCTCCATTACAAAGACGCACGAGTAGCTGCCTCGCAGCCTCGAGGCGAACCAAAACTCATCTGAAGCTGTTGCAGATACTCAGACATCTCTGCCTTGACTGCACGACATGTCAGCTTGGCAGGCTACAGGTGGAACGGGCTATCGGTCTGATCCCATCCATTTTAAACAAGGTACAAAGCGAAACGAAGCACATTAAGCAAAGCCGTTCATGAACATGCATGCATTCAGAATTTAATGGAACCGTCTATAAGAGGTTGGACATTTTCATCGTCCGCAGCCCTAGAAGCTAACTCCTTTAGATGCCGCGAACGAATACCATTCAAGCTTGCCGCGGAACCAATATAGAATGACTTCAGCGCCTTAGCTACAGCTTCAGTAATCGTTCAATCTATCCTAGTCATAAAACTGTCAATAAATTAAATTAGTTGATAACAACTTAATAATGTCTAATAGAAAATTCTTAGGTATACGTGAAGTTCAGAACTTATCGAGAGGTTAATAGCTATTGATGTTTTAGCACTCATACATTTTACTAGGACCATATAAGGAAGCGTTTCAATTTGTATTACGAGAGTAGGTACTAAACGTTCAACGTAAATTTGATTCGGTAATAACTTTTACTACCTTATTATTATTTGACTGATTGGTCCTAGATTAACTGTATATCGATATGATAATAAACTATTAGAAGTTTTAGAATATGATAGAAATATGGAAGGGATATAACATATACAGGGTGGAATTTTGTAATGCCACCTGAAGGGAAAGTACTCTTAATACTGCAGATAGAAAATTTTACTCAAAGGAAACATTCCTTTATTTTTGAAAAGAAACAAAACTGCATTCAACGATTTTTAAAAATTCACTTGCCGCACCCGGTAATCGAACCGACTAAAATCTGTAAAAGTTGCACTCTGTACTTTTATTACATAGATCGTTAGGGTCAATTATAAGGATGAAATCTCTCTAACAAACTTCATAAATAAAATAAAAGGAAAACAATGAAATCCTAAATTATTTACAAAAAAATGGTAAACTAACTAATTAATTGCTTGATACAAACATTTAGGATCAAAATCAAAGTTGTATTGCTGAAGAGTTTGCCTTCGCTTTTTGAAACTACCCGTATTCTTGAAATTTTTCTACTATTATTTTCAGTACAAACCGAGTTGGAGCCTGTCGGTCTCGATATTTCTCTCAATGCCACCAATAGTAATTTGTCATTTTAATGGATAAAATACGTCAGTGATAATAATTATTTATTAATAACATAATTAAATAGATGGATCTTTGAGCAAAAGTGCTTTAACTTGACCCATGGAACTATTAATTTAAGATTTCATTGTTTTCCTTTCATGTAATTTATGAAGTTTGTTAGAGAGATTTCATCCTTATAATTGACCCTAACGATCTATGTAATAAAAGTACAGGGTGCAACTTTTACAGATTTTAGTCGGTTCGAAACTGGGTGCGGCAAGCGAATTTTTAAAAATCGTTGAATGCAGTTTTGTTTCTTTTCAAAAATAAAGGAATGTTTCCTTTGAGTAAAATTTTCTATCTGCAGTATTAAGAGTACTTTCCCTTCAGGTGGCATTACAAAATTCCACCCTGTATATTAACCATGTTAGTTTGTTTTTCAATCTTCCAATATGTAGGCACTATTACAAACGCAATGATCACAATTGTATTGAAATGCTGGGAGTTAGTTTTGGAAAAAATACCGTAGCATAATAACAGGATGTTAATTTAAGGCCCTTGATTCTTTATTATAACAGGTATGAAGTTTGCTGCAGCTGACGTTACGATTTAAATTTCGAATAGGATGTATCAAAATTATCTGGACATAAGCTATTTTCACTTACTAGTCTTTACTAGCAGATCAAGATGGCTTGAGTCGTTGCTCAAGGCTGTACAGGTTTTCTCTGTGAGATGGCAGTTGTACCCACGAAATCCAAAATAAATTACAGATACTTTAGATTTACCCGAGATAGACGCTGTGTTCATTAAATACACCCAATCCGTTCACCAAAAATCAAAACGTAATAACATTGTAATCCTAAATTCTGTCGTAATTGAAATCTCTAGATTTCAGATTCGTTTTTATTCGTATCTACCGAAGACGTAAATTTTTCTTTCATATTAAATACTAAGTCTATTCATGGAAATGTGCCAACCACGTACCTAAATAACATATCGACATAACGGAACTACCGGACACAGACCTAACGCGTGTAAGATCAACTCATACAAAGAACTTGGCCGGCCATAGTCAAAACACGTGCAGAAACTTAGCAACATTCTAAATATATAAATAAATATTCGCACCGAATTATTTTTGCCCTCAATTATTTTATACGCATTTTAAAATATCTTTTGAGATACGAACGTGGGATTTACGACTCTGAAACCCGTTCGAAGGGTGGGCCACCCTTTTGAGGCCCTCAAGACCCACGAGGGGTCCCGCGGATTCATTTTCTTATATTTTTTTTGGTCTTGACAAACCCCAGCTGGTATAATACGACATGTTATAAATAAAATCGCGATTTTGACCCGTCACGCGGATAAGGGATGCTCGGCAAGATTGGTGCACGTAAACATGTTCTTACACTGCATTTTTGAATAAACGTTGTTATTTTAAGGTAGTAAGGCTAACTTTCGTTAAGCAGTGTGTAAAGTAACAGTAAATATAAAATGGTGTGGGCACTATGATTCGATACAGGACGTCCTGTCTGTTTTGCACCAATTATTATTATACCAAACCGGAACCGTTTGAATACGTTATATGATAAGTGTATGAGTATTGAATACATGAGTTGCTTTGAAACATTCTATGTCAATAATAGTATTATGGCGATGTTTTAATTAAGTACCGATCATTCTACAAAATGATATCACTTTTGTATTGGACCTAATCTACCTACCTACTATTAAACTGATTATATTTTTAAATAGGGTGTTAACCTCATATTGTTAAGAACTCAAAGAATCAAAGAATAAACTTCGTTTTTTCAGTTTAGGCACATAAAGACCACTTAAGAATGTCACAATTTTACAATTACAGTTGTCAAAAATACTATAATTTATAATAAATTAAATAGTAAACAAATCATTTGAAAATTATTCTTTCGCTGGTTCGGCATAGACTTACTGAGAAAAGACCAGCGAGAAACTCGGGTAGATTATCGTTATCTTTTATTTTCTTTTTAATATATTATTTTGTTTAGGTATTTATAATAAATAGGTGCAAGAGCAATAGATTAGTATGACCATGCATTTTAATCATCAAGATCTGTCACTTATCCTAAAACTAACATGGTCAATACTGGTTTGGGCCAAAGCAGATATATAAAAAGTGGCAAACTGAAATACGACAATAGTGTCCAGTATTATTTCCTATTAACATACGTATTTGTTTTTTATTCAGGCTTAATTTACATGCTAGCATCTATATTTTAGTCCTAAGCAACTCAATAGCCGTCAGTCGATCTTTTTCTATGATCCATGCTGCTACTGTGAATTTTCCAAGAGTACAATAACACATTTCCCAACCCGGACATCGATGCCACGACCACTTATACACCACCGCATTGACCACCACTAGGTCCTACAAGCGGTTCGCAGTTATACAATATTAAATATTCTTACATCTATTTTAAATAGGTGTGTAATATGTACTTACGTCATTTATTTAATGGACTCATAATACTAAATTAAGCTGCAACTATTGCAAAGCTTCTTTCAATTGATATTTTTTTAGTTTCATAAAAAAAATTAAGAAATCATGTTCATAAGCAAATAAAAAATTACCTAATTAATTTATTAACCTAGACTTCATCAAATGTTTGTGGTTCACATAAAAAGTTAATCTTTGATACGTATACTTGAGTTATCTAATACATAAAACTTAATGTTTGTGTGTTCTTATTTCAATTATGCTATCGTACAGTTCATCCGATTGGGATGAAACTTTTGTAACTCATAACTGTACTTTTGGGCTACTGTCCACCGCCTCATGGTGCATGAATAGGTTTTATTTGACATAATTTTCCATACACATTTCGAGTAGATTTCAATATAGTATCAACAAATATTGAATTTACGCACTGATATATTTTACTATTTTGATAACATTTTCATTGGGATTCCAAATTTAATTTTAATTTTAAATATGTGTTTTACTCTGATTCTGAATTTAAATTTGATATTGATTTCAATTTTATTTTAATTTTAACCCTTATTTCGATTTTGTAATTTTGAATTTGCTTTTAATAATATTAAGAATTCGAATGTAATAATAATAAAGGCTATTATCATTTATTTATTTTATTGCATTTTAGCAGCTATATAATAAATTTGTAGGTTCTTATAAATTAATTGCAAAGCTAATACCATGTCTACTTGGAACCGCAATGCCGTTCTTCCTGCGTACCGTGGGAACAACCACCGACTTACCCCTCTTATAACGCACCCCATCGCGTGAACCAGCTTGTAAATGACTTTCGATGTGTCGGTATGTTTGTAGTCGATTTTTAAAATATTTTTTTATTCTTTGAAATGATTCATGATTAGTTGCACTGATTTTAACGAACACAATACATTTTGTGAATTTAAATTAAACCTTTTGACTTGAGATACTGCCTATGTAATCAGCAGAATTAAAGCAGGTATACTGAAGTTGTTTTAAACTTTACTTGAAATTAATGACATAACAATATGCAGTAATAAGAGACATTGACAAGACTGGACACGTAAGCAGTATCAAATGAATAAAAATAGTACCTACGAAGCGTTTCACTTGAGAAAATATTCTTGAACATTATACATGGCATGTATGAAAGTAGCCATGAAAATAGAAGAAGCTAGAGTTGTATACCAGAATCGCAACAAGTAGAAAAATGTAGTTTCGTTTCCGCATATTAGAAACAGTTGTGAATATACATACTATAGTACACATAGCACAGACTAGATCCAAACAAAAACTATATCTAAGCAAAGCTTGAAATATGTAAAAGCTAATTGTAAAGTTTTGTGTCTTCATAAAGTTTTGTGTCTTCATTTTCCAGTATAACAACCATGCTTATCCCAAATAAAAAATCTCACAATCGCCAATTCTCCCTAAAAATAAAGTTTCATAATACCATTATTTGATCACTTATTGCTGACGACTAAATAAATTTAATGAATACAATTTTAATACACATATACGCATTGAGAGAACACTCCCCGCACCAAACCATTGCAGCCAGGAGTGGACTCCGATGGGCTGACTACACAAAAAAAACATGAAAAAAAAAACAAACAACAACATTACAAACTCTTTTATTTCAGTTTCACTAAGAATTTAATTAAGAAAATAATCGGCTACCTTTGTACGTTTTATTTTCGACTGTACGTTTTTAGGTAACTTTTGTAACTGTGAAGAAAGTTTAGGAGTTATTTGTAGCGAGATTGTGCAGAAATAAACTTTATGTCCAAATAATAAATCTCACAATACAATCTTAAAGATTTGTAACATGCTCAGAGCTGTTAGGGTAACTGACGTAACTTTAATAACGCCTTTATTTTCATCTAGGTGACTCATAATTTCATCGGGTTGACAGTTAAATTCACCTAGGTGAATTACATTTCTGTTTGATATCTATTCTTTATTTTACATGCTCTAACACGTTAAACAAACCAAAAGCCCTACTGAAAGATTCCTTCGTTATTGCTTTATCTTAATTTTTATCACTGTAACATATACATATTCATTCACACCTATAAATTCTGCTAAGGGGTAAGATCTGTATTGACACCTCGACGTCCCCGAGGAATAAACCGGTAATCGCAAAAATCAAATTTTACAGGAGAAAAGATTTAGTGTTTTTCGGCTCTAACTTTTCTATAAAGGACAATTAGGATAACATTTTAATACGCCGGGAAAGCTAATTTTTGCCCGAATAGATCACAGTTAGCCTTGTAAGTATTGATTAAACACAGAATTAGATATTCACCAAAGTTCAAATTACCGAAAATAATTTCTAACAGTTTTTAGGGTATTGATATATTACCACCATGAACTATCAATAATATTCCCGCAACGTCTACTTACCGAATTATTCTTGTAATATAAAAATATTTTCTTAAAAATCATAGACATAACACTTTTTTACGGAGTTCTCCAACGATGTATATGTTCATTAGTAAATAAATGTAATGTTCAGTTACCGACTTATTACGGTAAACTTTTTAATAACCTTATAATGGTAAATTATAGAAACTGGAATATTATAGATCTTTCGGGTAGTTATATTTTAATGTAATCGTTGTAAACAGATTTCGTAAATAAATTTGTTATCGGTATCTCTAAGGGAATATTAAAGAAAATTCTTAAAACTAAAAAAATATTGTTTAAAATGGTCAAAATGTCCATAATGAGATCACAATTGTAATATAAAAAATATAAAAAAATAAAAACATCAAACGCAGTACTCAATCACTAAGTTCATTGTTATCA
Organism: Pelosia muscerda; assembly: GCA_963691645.1. NCBI lineage: Eukaryota > Metazoa > Arthropoda > Insecta > Lepidoptera > Erebidae > Pelosia > Pelosia muscerda. The sequence continues at coordinate 6,118,513 of OY829100.1, forward strand.
TCATTATTATCTTGTTCTCTCTACGCTCCGACCTAAAGCTTCCCATATACAGTACCCCGAGAGCTTTCAACTCGAACTTTCGAATCGCTACTCTTGCCTAGAAGAATGCAGTAAAGTGGACGAGATAAATAACAGGTTGGTTGAAGCATTCAGTGCGCTCCAAATTCTTCAGGCCCCGTCGAAGAGATAGACCACAGAAGCTCACCGATCACACCCTTAAACTCATGGCCGAACGACGCTCTATGAGGCTGCAGTCTACCAATGACGCTGAAGCACATCGGCAGCTCAATAAACGTATCCAACAGTCTTTGCGACACGACATCCGTGCCTTTAATACTCAGTGTATTAAGGAAACGATTGAGCGAAATAAAGGCTCCAAAGTGTTCGCAAAAGACTTGTCTATTGGGCAGAGCTAGTTGACAAAGCTGAAGAGGATGGACGGCAGTGTTGCGTCGACTAAGGCAGATGTTTTGAGGGTAATCGAGGGGTTTTATGAACAGCTTTATACCTCTGTCACCAAGCCTGCTACTGATACGGTTAAAGATCCAAGAGCCAAGCTAACCCGACACTACACCGAAGATATCCCAGACATCAGTCTGTACGAGATTAGGGTGGCCCTCAAGCAGCTTAAAAATAACAAGGCACCAGGAGAAGACGGAATCACTTCGGAACTTCTGAAAGCGAGTGGAACACCGATACTCAAAGTCCTTCAGAAGCTCTTCAATTCCGTCTTATTCGAAGGTACTACGCCGGAAGCATGGAATAGAAGCGTGGTGATCTTGTTCCTCAATAAAGGTGACAAAGCCTCTCTTAAGCCGGTTTCCGAAAAGGTTATAGTACCGCAGACCACATTCATACGCTGCGGCAAGTCATACAGAAGACTCAGGAGTATAACTTGCCACTATGTTTAGCGTTTGTGGACTACGAGAAAGCCTTTGATTCGATCGAGACATGGACAGTGCTACAATCTTTCCAGCGGTGTCATATAGACTACCGGTTCATCAAAGTGCTGAAGTGTTTGTATAAAAACGCCACCATGTCAGTCCAAGTACAAGATCAGAGCACAGCGACGATACTGTTGCAGAGGGGAGTGAGACAAGGAGATGTAATATCCCCGAAGTTCTTCACCAATGCAATGGAGGATGCCTTTAAGCTACTGGAATGGAAAGGTCTTGGCATTAATATTAATGGCGAATACATCACTCACCTTCGTTTTGCCGACGATATCGTGCTCATGGCAGGATCGCTGGAGGATCTTAACACAATGCTCGACGACTTCAACTGAGTCTCTCAACAGGTGGGCCTCAAGATGAATATGGACAAGACCCAGGTTATGGCGAATGCTCATATTCTAAGGCCCTCCCCAGTGTCAGTTGGAGGCTCGACCTTCGAAGTTGTAGACAAGTACGTCTACCTTGGACAGATGGTCCGATTAGACGGATCAAACTTCGAGGTGGAGGTCAATCGTCGAATCCAAATCAACAGGTCTATTACTGTGCTTACCTCTAGTCTGCTTAGTCTGTAACGCGGTCATCCATTTTAAATTTTACTATTGCTGTGTATACCATTTGTTCATTAATTTGTAAAGTATTTAGAAAAAATCTTCTTACAAACTAAAACATCCACATCTCTTGAAGAAAATAAATATTTAATAGTCTGTGTGCGATTATTTTTTCGTTGTAGAGTCATTCGTTTGATGTTTTCTGTTTTAGTATGTTTAGCAAAGTATATCTATTGCAGTTTTCGATCAGCTAGTTTATAAAATTTATCAAATATAATTATCTTGCCTATCTGAAGAGGTAAATTGGCTACCACCGTTCAATTTACAATTCCCAACAGGTCCTATAGACTCTTGTGGATATTTCAGTAATTTATTTTTCTTGCTAGACATAGACCTTCATTAGTTTTACGTTTTCTGGTGTATTCATTTTCATTTAGAGAAGTGGAAGGTACCTCCAAATTATTTGGTTCAACTCTATTGAATGTTGTATTAATTCAGTTCTAACACCAGGTTGCTCATTTTAACAACAATTTAATTCAGTTCCAATATCAGGTTGCTTATTTTGACAACTATTGGTCAGTGTGGTACCTATAATAAGTGTTATTAATTACGGGGGAGCTTTCAGGTTGCAATGTTTCCTCAAAATGCGAAGCAGTTAACGCCAATACCTATATCACGATCCCAAATGATTACTGTAACTGAGTATTACCGAAAATGTCAATCTCATAAATCACGAGAATAAACCTGTAATCGGTTTAACCAGTAATTAATAGAAAATATTTTGCAGTAATGTTACTTTACCGAAATGTAGCCACACAAATGAATTTGTAATAATGTATTATGATATTCTTCTCGTACATAAAAATTAACACTTTTTCCGAAGAACAAAGGTGTCATAGGGTAAATAGCTGGATATTATCGCTAGAAAAATTTGAAAAAAATTACATAGGTGCATGCCGACCCATAGATACCGAAAATGCAATAACAGTAATAACCCAGTAATAGTACAATACAGGTTTATTCCTCGGGGGCGTCGACCTAAATTTCACCAACTGTGATTTTCTACTAACTCACTTTCTTCACTTTAATCTGGGCCATATATTAACTATCTAATGAAGAGTAGCGCTATCTGAGGCTAGATAGCGCTACTCTACACTACACGTGTCCTAATTCTACTTCATCAGAAGAATTATTACTCATTTGAATTTAAAATCTTCCTATGTAATACCTATTAAGATTATTTAATTTACAGTAACACATTTACATAATATTCAAAATATGCACTGCACTGTTAATAGGTTCTGTGCATAGGGGTTGGTTAATTGGCGAGGCATGGCCGCCATTTACATAACAAAATAATCCAAATATCATTGCAATAATACCTTTTGCAATTACATTTAATGTTGTCAACATACGCAAAAAAATGATTCAATCTCCTTAGGCTATGGTTACACCGAGATTTTTTATTATATCAAATATTGTGAGTCAATTAAATATTAATTATAGCCGCGGTAGCCTGGTGGTAATGGACTGCTGAGACGATGTCTATCCCAGGTTTTTCCATGGCACACACCAATGACTTTTCGATGCTTTTCGAAGTTATGTGTGTATTTATCGCAGGTTTATAAGTGCCCGGTTAATAGCAATAGGCTCGTCACCTATTACATTGGGACCTAAACATAAACTGGCGAAATGTGGGTGCTACCACCTCTGCCTACCTCTTCGGGGATAAAGGCGTGAGTTTATGTTAAATTTTACACACTTGATTAGTATGTTTTCATAGGTGGGATAGCGTGTAGATATTACACCATAATGTATGTTGGTAGTTAAATCAAAGGCGTCACGGAATACCATAACATTAATTACATTAAAAGCTTGTAAGTTGGAACCCAGGGTCATCTCTCCAGCGTTCATATAGTTGGAATTATATTGGTTTGTAGCAAAAGTAGTCTGATCCTCTACCCCAAATAGGAATCCCTTGTGTGAGTTTAATTCAATTTCGAGATATAGAACGGTTACTGAGAATTTATAACTCAGAGGGCAAGTACCACAAACACTCGGTGTATTACCTGCCTTACTTCATGACAGTTTTAGTTCAACCAAAACAGAGGTAATCAAGTGTGAAATAAAATGTAACGAAATAACGGCGTTGCGTAAGTTTCGTTATTATAACGCCCATCGTAGCGTAGTAACGAATCGGCACCTCTCGTAAAAAAATTAGGATGGTTAGGAAAACAACATAGTTTTACACAAAGTTTTAGGATTAATGTTTGAATGTTTGTTTTTTATTGTATAATATTGACGGAAATTAATGCGCTCCTTGTATGGGCGCCATTGAATTACCTGAAGTTTTGACTCAGGTTACATTGACTCCTTCTGCAAGCAAGTGAACGCTCGAAATGGAGGAGGTGGACGCGGAGGAGGCTCAGCCTGCGACGAATGGAGGTGACTGGAGGAGCCGGCTATTATCCTAGCTGGACAGGGTCGCAGCGGCGGTACGATGTGTACTCGTTCCTATCCGGGGAAAGATGTGAACACCGTAGTCCCACACGTGAGAAAGGCTTCGAAGGCCTTGGGTCAGCCGGGGCGTGAGAAATACGCCATAGGCTACCTTACCCTTGGCAACTGATGGGCTTAATCGGTTTGAGTCCTACATAACCATCATGGGTGACTTCGGCGGGTATGTGTGAGGATTTTAGTACGCCTAATAAATAAATATCGTAGGACATTCCTTATACTGTGGCACTATGTGGAGCTTAACTACGAGTAGCTTATGTTCTGGGTTCTTGAATATGGATATACATATAAATACACGCTTTCTTTTGCATCAATATAGAAGCACCTAGACCAACGTAATTCATTTATGCAAATTTTTGTACCGAGCAAGAATACAACCTGCGACTTTCGACGTAGCAGTCGAATGCCCTACGGCTACGCCATAGAGGTACAGCAAAAATAAATAGAGGTGCTTAATATCCAAATCTTCCTATGACTCAGGAGTTGTCAAATGCTACGGAGGATGTGTGGAGTCAACGTAAAGATCCTGTGAGGGTCCCCCTCATCCATGGCAGCCTTCCTGTCCGTTAGGTCTCGTAAAATCTGTAGATACATAATTAATCTCATTTTAGACCTATTCTCGTAATCAACATTGCAAGATAAACCAACATACAAAAGACGAACAATTCTACCTTTAATAACCTGATCCTAACTATATAACGCACTACCTTCCATATTTCCTGTCCAGCTACCGACATTACCATTATTCCTCACCAACTAACAGTTACCTATTGTTGCTAACATTGTCATATAATATCTTCAACGGCCGTTGGTCATCCCCAACCCTTGCGCTCATACACGCACAGCCGCTTCCTCGCAAGAATTATTGTAATTTAATAACCCCGTCCGTTCTACTTCGGAAGAACCGGTCACCCTTCACCATTAAAAACCATTCATTCGCGAAAATAACACAATTGATCACTTGTCATATGGCAAATTCTTTTTATAACACCCGTGGAAAATGTTTTGGATCGTAAATTCTTATATTGAATAGAATACCTTCCTTTAGATTCATATCACAACACGTGGTATAATTTATTCGAGCAGATGCGATGATAACGGGTGTGTAATGTCTTGTAGCGGCTTGTTTAACTTGCTAATCGTTGTTCAGGTTGTAGATGAACTGATAATTTAAGCCCCAAGTTATAACATGTCTTGTTTGTTAGCTTTTCAATTGAAGAACATGTTGTAAAGTTGGATATGTTGGAAATTTCCGGAGGCGGTCTTGTTACGGTACAGATGTGTAGTTACTACACTGTCGTACTAAGTCATTGTTCATGTAATCTTAAATTCTCTATAACTTGAAGCTAGTTGGTAGTTACATGTACATCTGCTTAGTGAGCTTTCTTATAATAAATATAAATATATGTTTCAATCTTCAAGTAATGATATATCATAACCATTTGTTATCAAAACCTGTTTTCCTAACATTTATCATATTAAGCCATTAATCATGTTTCTAAATACTTACGTTTTTAAATATTGTACGATGACCTCTTCACATTAAATCACGCAGCAGTAATAATTTTAATATCTACTATATTGACACTGAATTTTCAAACATTATTTAGCTTTCCATTTTTAGATTTACAGCGTTTGGCATGATGGACCGTATCTTCTGAACCACCTCATCAGCTTTTAACCGTGTAACGGACTAAATGTAGATAAAAATGTAGTCTTCGATAAAAACTAGACCTCTCATTTCGGTTGGTGATGTGATGTTTTTAGGAGTCATCTTAAATCTCCGAGAAAAGCATCATCTGCAGAAGAAAGCGTCTTGTTCTACTCTTTTTATTATTTATTAATTTTCTTTTTTGTTATGTTTAATTGTACATATTACAATAACCGTCCTATTTATGAAAGAGAGGAAAACCGACCCCTACTAATTTGGGTGAAAATCTCAGTGATTGACATTTATAACGATAATCCGTTATAAATATCAAATTAGCATTAATTAATGCTAATTTTCAGCAACTCAGCAGCAGTCTCCATGATCATGGTAGCCTTAATGTGCTCTCGGAGGCACGACCAGAGCAATGCAAGTAGCCATATTCATGCAAACAAATATTGGCAGGGCGAGGATCGAAGACGCGACTCCTGCGTAGCAGTCGCGTTCACTACCGCCATGCCACAGAGGGTGTTGCGTGAGCACATTTTTATTGTGATACTTGTCCAAATCCGTGTATCCAACGAGTCGCATCGTCATCTTCACTAAGGCCCTAGTTTTACAGTCCTCCCATCGATTACAGAATGGTAATAATTTGAAGCATTCCTAGAGGCACTCAAGCACGTAACTATTATGTTACTACCTATAGACTACCCATCTAAGAAACAGACCGCATCAAAGTCTCTCACTCTCACTATACCTATCGGTGGCAACTGGGTCACGTATCATACTAGTTTTTATATATTAATTTTTTTCCTAGCATTGTAGACATCGTCCGATAGTGTCAGTACAACATTTTACAGTACCGAGCAGTACACAATAGGCGACCATATGATGCTACATAAAGGAGGTGACCTTGACGATTCATAATGATAAAAAAGGTTCATTTACACTGCAACTGTTATTCTGAATGGGAGCCATTGTGAGGACACAGGCGCCCACATGCCAGCGCTACAAAACAGGTGCTGCATTGTTATATGCAAATTACTACTTTCGATCTCATACTATACATTTTTTAGGGATACTATGAGTGAATTTGATTTTATTACTATCGCAAATTGTGTAAATCACTCTTAGAAATGAAGAGTGACTTTAGTTTTTGTGATAATCACTATATAATTGGATTCGCTACGTTGCAATGCTTCGTTCAAATTCGGTAAGTTAAGAGAATGTACGTAGCATACGCTTGTGTACATTTCATCGTCGTATTATGGAGATGAAAGTATATATTATACACTATTTTGGTCGGTCATTCGCTAATAGATACAAAAACACGATACAGAGCGATATTCGTAGCAATAATATAGCAATTGTTATGGCCTTGACCTGGTCAGTGTGAGTTTGTTGGATAGGATACCCGTTAATAAACCTATTGATGTGAAACCAATGAGCAAAACTGTTTTAAAAGGAATATTGTTGTTATATTTTAGAATACTTATGGTTGTTTATATTGCCAAAAAGGTAGCCGAGATAAGTTAAAAAACATCTATAATTCGCCAGCTGTTGTTTTATTATAACTTTAGATGTTAAGTGAACATTAACCAAAATAAGGTGAAAATACTGTTTTGAGATAAATTACTTGATATCTAATCTTGAGGTAAAAGATAAAAAAGAAAAATTTAACAACTTAAATATTGAGAAAATCCCGTGCTAATGAGGGTCACCTCGAAAGGTTAAAGATTACGATAAAGGTGCAAAGTCTAATACAAGTTGTTTACAAAATGTCAGTTCAGTACCCTCAATAAAACTTCACTAGTACTACTACCCTAGTGAAGTTTTACTAGTGCACAAGTATATTGTGTTAACTAGACAATGGTTTTTCACCACCTTGTAGCCTGTCGCCTGTTTATTACAAGATAGTTTTACAAGTCGTCTAGTTCCGTATATCATATTCATGCAATAAATATTTGCACTGAGCGGTAATCTAAGCGATCCGTAATCCGCAGCGATCTAATACAGTAAAAAGTAATAACCAAACAAACAAAGTATGAGTTGTTAAATCGTTTTTTTTTTTCTTTACATACTATACTTAAAAGTATTAAAGTCGACACGCTAACCGTAACAAAAAACATGGCGTTTTGACAGTTCTATTATTAATTGAAACTATACCAAAAATGTGACTGCTCAACACATAATTTTTATCAATGTTAACTTAAAGGCCTTCAGCGAATCAGTAGCAATGTTTTATGTAGATGATATAATCATAACTGACATAAAAGTCGCTGATGACGAAATATATTTTGAAATTAATTGTACATTTCTGTTATTACGGCCATTAATGATACGCGATGAGTCAGCAAGTAGTACAAATCACCGTGAAATATAAAAAATGGCGTCGACTCCTTCTTAGTATATTTGGTATACGACTGCATTATCATAATGTTTACGTTTAAAATAATTACTTACGTCACTGTGTTTTGTGGGTCAATAAAAATTAACACTAGAGGCTTTTAAGGTTTTTCTGTCTTGACCTACATGGTTAAAGTAAATAGTATTTACTTTGGAATCATAGACAGCATGTCGCATTGCATTATCTACACGGTTTCATATAAATTGGTTGGAAATTTTTGTGCAATACGGCCTCTTTTAAAGTTATTAATATTTTAGTGGTCAATTCGACACCTTGAGAAAAGTGGCAACAACACGATTGACATCTTTAGAAAAGTGTGGTGGAATATTTGAAAAAAGAATACCTACAGTAAAGCTAAGCTAAACATTTATTAACTTAACATTATGATCTACTCAAATAAACATTACAAAAGTACGGAACGTACGAGGAACAAATATAACACATCAAAACAATGACAATTCAACTAACAATAGTCTATACAGTTACTCACAGTTCATAGCTTGATTTGCTGCCTTTATCCTGACGCAAGAAAAATACAAAAAACCAGTTTATGAACCCTGGACGTATAGATAAATCGTAACCAGTACTATTGAAATCAAAACTAGTGTAGCAACTGACAAACGGCATGTTAATCGCCATTGTACCTCGTCATAATGTCTTGTCCTATATATCGACTTAAAAGGATTCGTAAGGAATTCTTGTTGACCACACTACTTGCATGAATATTGGGGTCACATTGAATAAACAACGACTTTTTATCAGTTAAGTGTCAACAATTTATTTATCAAACCAATCCTCTGTTGGAAGCCATCTTTGATGGGCAAAAATAGTTAGTTGCTATAATTGCATTTTCTTAACCACAAAACTGTTTTCTTGCCCGTTTACCGCTAATCTATTATGTTTAGCATATTATTTGATGACATAAAATGTAAACCACATTTTTAAGCTTTTTGTTGAAAAATAGAATTGGTTCAGATAGTCAGTTATGTACGTTGTTTTATGATGCAAAAGGCTATATCATTACAGATATAAAGTAAGTGAACGGTTTAGTTTATTGATGTCGCTAGCTAATAATTAACTTTTATCTACAGAGACCGAAAAAAGAAGAGAAATAAATAAATAATAATTTTATTAACCCCGCACGAGCAGCTTGTAGCCAGCTTATCGCTAATGGCGACAATATATACCTACTCTGATTCTCTCTCTCAGAGTTATTCTCCCTCTTGTGCTTGTCTTGACTAGCTAGCCATGAGTAGCAAGAGCCGACCCTATGCTCCAGTTTGAAAGATCTGAGACTCCATAGTCCCGAGAGTTACGGAATAGAGATACAATAATAATAATTAAACTTCGAACGAAGTTATATGCGTAGTAATAAGCGAGATATATCGTTTAAAATTTTCACCAAAGAACAGCAACCTCTCGCATCAACATACAATTAGACCGCGATTTAGTGGCACATATGTTAAGAATTACAGTTACTCCCGTTAAAACCACGATAATCCTAATTGAGAAAACAATTAGGAGATAAATCCCGCTTTAGGCTCAAACTCAACAACTAACGCTGATGATGGCTTCCCCAATCGTAAAGCTGAATAGCCAGAGCGGGAAAATAGTTCAACTGTAGTATGCATGCAGATTGTGTACGTATAAAATTTCAACAAACATGGGCGATGTCCTCCAAATGACGTAGGTTTGCTCAGCTGTGGACTAAAAACAAGTATGTGTACGACAGAATATGTAACAACAGGTGTACTTCTAGCCAGTTGGATTAATATCTATCGTTATTAAGATTTCGTTACCAGATTTTGTCATTTAGTTTTTTGTTCACACCTTTCAATTCATTTTGAGAAATTATTTGTATCATCTGAGAAATGAAGGTTAGGCTTATTAAAGATATATTATGAGGACTTGTATACCAACCAACTTGTATATGTTTTAACTAAGTAGATAAAATAGTAGTAAATAAAGTAATCAAGAGGTCATCAAGATATTCGGAACATGTTAATTGAATATAGGGACGAGGCTCTGACATATGGTTTCCTTTCGGGGTTGGCAGGTCAGAAGAGCTCCTCATAACGGTCATCGTATAATTATGGAGTATAAGGAGAGTGGATCCTATCTATCCGTGGCGATTTCCGAATGGAAAAAAAATGTTAGAGTAACTGTCAGAAGCTCTACAAATTGTAATGGTATACGTTTAATATACAGCATACACACACGTACACAAAGCATTCGTGAAACATATCACTTTCCATAACTACAAGCAGATTTTTATAGTGAAAGACGATAGCTGGCAAGTACTGCATCAGCTAGTTAAATAACAATTTGCAAGAGAAAACGGAAAACATTATAAAATCCATTCGCAACAGTGCATAGTCATTGTTCCTCGTACGCCAGATACGAAATTTCACAAACGTCAATTAATAATAGACACCTTAACCAAAATTTCGATGAGAAAAAATATGGGATCGACTGACAGCCATAACATTTTTTCGATATTTTAAATTAAGGGTATGTAAAAACATATCTTAGATTATCTAATCATGATGATGATGCTTGCATTATACTAGAAAACGTTCAAATCAGTATCCACTTAACTTAAATATCAATAAAACTTTTAATAAGGCTAAGAACCTTGAAATCTCAATCATACATTGCAAAGAAACCTACAAATTGAAAGGAAATTTAATTGGTTTCACATATTTTGTAAGGAACCTTCGAACTCTTAAAACGAGCTGGCTTTATAATCCGTTGTGACCTCAGCAAACGGTGCGGTTGAATCCTCGAAATAAATTAAAAAATGCTCACTCATCATCAATCAAACAGACTCGATTTCATCAATATAATTTACTTTTTGTAGTTTTTACCCGAAAGCGCCCTCGGTGACTAGCATGTTGTGCGGCCCTGCCAGGTACCAACTGTGTACCTCTATCTCTAATAATAAGTTCCACTACCAAGTATAAATAATACCTACAATCCATTTCTGTAATTGATTTCTATTTCAATTCGAAAGTGAAACTTGTAATCACTTATTTATTAGTTTTTTTTTTCCGGAGTTTTCGTTTCGATCTAAAAGTAAAACCGTCTAATACAAAATTGTTTTTTTTATTAATAAACATGGTTAACAATTTAATTTATTTCTTTCGCAAACGTAATTACTTTGATATTCTTTAATGTATCATTAACGTACAAAGTAAACAAATCTGTATTTTGTTTTTACCAAAGAATTTAAAAAATCTGTTCTATTAACCTCAAAAGATGTTATATCAAATTTATGACCATAAGCATTATAATTAACGTTGATTGAATTAGAGTGACCATGAGTTTTTGTGGACTGGTTTTTTCTCGTTGGTTTAACTATTGCTTTGCAAACCTAATATCAAATTTAAATATGACTCCTAACTTTTATAAATTATTTACTAAAGTAATTGGTCACTTATTTGGAACCATTATGTTGAACATACTGAACTTGATAATAAATTTATTACATTTTAAATTGCGCAGTTTCCAATTATTAATATTAAACATGATTACCAATCGCCACGTTAGTGTAGCGATCGGGAAGGATGTGCATGAAGCCCTAACTGTACCATTCTCAGTTTGGGAAAACTATTTATTTGAGTTTTTCTGTTTAATTTACCAGAGAAATTAAACATATTGCCAATCCAATATATATCCAATTATAGGTCACGATACTAGACTAGGGATTATTAAGGAGAAAAAAATTGTTTTTTTTTCATGAATCTCTAAAAGTATATACCTAAATGGTTTACGGGTAAATAATTATCTGTATCTTATTTGCTATTATACATTTACTATTTTAGATTGTCTTTCGAATCTATAGAGAATCTACCTACAAGTTCCACAGAAACAATCATTTCTGTCAAATGTTGAAAATATTTTCTGTTCGCCTAAAATTATTTAATTCATGTCAAAATCCTTTGGACTGTCGTACACAAATCGATGTTGTGGTGACATGTCGAAACGGTTTCGACCGTGGCGTTGCTAGTAATCGGTTTTCTCCAATAAACGCCGATTAGACGCGCTGGCGTCAGCACGGCCTTACTGACCCGATACTGTCGAGCGCTACGTGATTGTCTGAGGGTTAAGTCACGAGTCAATGTTATATTTTTATCCAATGAATAATTATTTGTGTATACTCAAGAGAAATTGAAATCAGTAGGTCCAAATTAAATAAAGTCAAAACATATCTTAATTCTGATTTTCTAAAGGTCTCATCACACTTACAAATAAATTTGTCACAGTTCAATTGAATCACATATTTTGGTTGACGTACAGTGGGCTCCAAAAGTTCCTGGCCACCTAAAGGTCTATAATTTTTTGACAGAATTTACCCGAAATTAATATAGGTGACGTCTTGTTTCTTTATAAGTTAATAAGTAAACTCATGCAAGTAGTATCCTAAACTTAATTACATTACATCAGTGTGTATGAAAAAATAAGCTTCTTAATTATTTAAAGTATCTGATGATTGAATTATCAGATAATATTGATGACTAATCACATGATATCCTAATAATCAGACATATCGATTACAGTAAAAACATAGACGATTAAAAAGATTTACATAACAAATTCTTAATTAACCTTCCACATTTACTGATTCGGAATATTAAATAGTGTAATATTACTGATTTTGATTTGAAAAATAAAGAAAAGTGTGCACTCAGAAACAATATTGAAAATAAAATTAAGGATAAAAATAACATCATTAATATATTTACCCTAGGAAAGCATTGAAAGCATTTTGTGTTTGAGTGTACTCGCTGTGGTCGTGACCAGAGAGCGATTTCAATTTATTATCTAGAAGTCGTTCACGAGCTCGCACTGCAGCATTTTTAATCATTCTCTTATCCTACTTTTAGCAGAGTACCGTTCCGAGGTGTAAATAACAGCTTATTTTACACAAAACAGAATGCTTATTTTACTGAAGTTACAACATGGGGAAGAACAGAGACATAAACATGCAAACAATTGACAAAAAACTGCAACAAGTTACGACTGTCGGTCGTTAACGAGAAACGACAAAAAGCCTCCATACTGAAGAACTCGCAGGCATACGTCACGAAATTAATAGCAGTGGTACTTTGTTTACACGCTTTACTGTAAATAAAAAACATTATTTCGACTTTACACCTCATCGTAGAGTAAAAAACACAACATTCCATCTGTCTTCTCTAAGCCGTCCAAAACGATAAATAAACACTAGTCGAGTCGAACTCTCGCATCAAGTAACGATCGAATGCTATTATTGAAGTGCTCGCTTTGATGTCGAGCGACACACCGATATTTTGTTTTGATTTCTAAAATGTTGAGTCAAGTAATCTTCGTTTCTTATTTTTGTGGTAAATTAAATTGTGAAAGAGATATTATAACTTAATTCATTTCATAGATTCGTGTACCTATGTTTGTAACAAAGCCACTTTGACCTGAATTTACTGCATTTTTAGGTATTTTCGAATCTAGAAGTCACATAGTTTTCAACCCAAAGCAATTTAAAGGGTCCGGTATCTATGTCTTCAGCATATTTAAATCTATCTTTCCTACTCTAAATGTAAGCGAGTGTCTTGCACTTAATAGTAAAGTGCATCACTATATTGGAACTGTTTCAACACCGTTCAAAATGATATGGACAAATAGTTCCATTTCATCAACAAAGCCTTTATTTATTTCATTGTATGTTCTCACAGCTTGTTGACACAACATAATATCTAAATGCTGTAACTACACTCTAGACAATACTCTCACAGCAATTATGCAACTTTTTGATCTAATCTAACCGTCTTCACAACTCTTCCTAGCTTCTACATATTCTCGAATCGACTAACTGACAAGACACCGGCGTACGCGCGGCGCGAAGTCGGCCCGAGGTGACGGCGCGGCTCAAAGCTTCGACAGACGTCCAGCACGGCTCATAATTAAGAACGGTGACTGTTGAAAAATGGCCGCCGCCCCCGGCCCGCCGTGAATAATCGTCGTAATTACGATTCGGAATAATTTCCAGCCAGTCATAGCGATGCTATCGGTAGGTGTCGACGGGCACTCGTTACGCGCACGCACAGAAATCACTATTTTAGTGGAAATTGCAATTTTTTGGTAATAGCACGTTTGATTTAACCATTAAAGGGTCCGGTAATATTTTGTTTAATTCTACTTGGAACGGCTTTACTTAATTTGGCATGAGGTTACATATATTAGAAGTCGATTAAAATAATTATGCCACATTTATTTAAATCTATTCAGAGACACGCAACATTATTGGTTGAAGGCATAAAGTAGAAAAAATCACAGTATGATCGAATTATTTATTTATCTGTTTAGAAATTCTCAGAAAAATATCTAAGACTACGATACAAATAGTATTTTATTATCAGCATATGTGTTGATAAACTAAATACCGATACTCGCATATTATTGGTTTTCACATGTTACTGATGAAGTAGCAGCCATGTTATTACACCCACTTTCATTAATTACACTTTTCATCACCAGCACATTTGATGATTCACGAGATGTTTGAATAAAAAAATCGATAACACTTTACCCAACCCGGGAATCAAACCCAAAACCTCAATGTTAAACCAAATATATGCGTCAACTTATGCTACGGACCACGAAACCAACCATACAGTCGCTTACCTAATAAGAAAATCATATTTCTCATTAACAGACTTAAATTAACTAAATAATAGACTTAAATTAACTAAATAACGGCCAGTGTTGCCATAACCTGGCAACACTGGCCGTGTGAGGAGGTCTAAGCGAGTCTCTTTGTTTTGTGATTCAATATATGGTGATTCATACCGGTAAATCTCAGGAAATAGTGTTAGAAACCTGGAACATAACCTTAAAACACCGGGTGAGGTTCTGGATTGCCATTCCACTTGAGGTACCGTGAGTAGAACCACTTTTAATTCTGTGAAGATAAGGCGTCGCACCATCTTGAAAATTACATACGAAGAATCAATTAATATTTTGGCGGTGTTTTGATAAAAATTGTGAAATTTGTGCTGTAAAAGTAAACAAACTTTGACAAGGTTGACTGAATTGACAGACCCAAAACTGTCAATTCGTTCATCAACGTTGACACCTGCCGGCTCAAGTATACTACGTTTCGTTGTTGCACCAGTAAATGCTTTGTGTTGCCACTGCTATATGAGCCACCTTAAGTGAGCCGTTTGTGGAGCGTGCTACGAATAATCGCATAGACTACGGCATCACTGCAACTATAAAAGTGCTCACCGTATCACTGTTACTGGCCTACTACATCAACACATTGTTACTGGCCATCTTTTCTTCTATATATTCAATTGAATAAGCACTATGCCTAAAGTACAGCGTTCACCCCAGAAGGAGAAAAGGACCCCTTCGAATAGTGTTTCCCATACCCAGTCGGAATCGGACATCAACTCTGCAATAGCTAAGGATGATTATACAAACACTAACAGAAATAAACGTCCGCGACAGGCAAACTCACCAAAGATCCCCTGCACCGAATCTCAAATAAAAGATATTACTATAACTGAGCTGCTAGCGGATCATAAATCCGTCATGACTAAACTGGTTTCTGACATTGCTGAAATAAAACTCCAAAACTCACAAATTCAATCATCAAATACGGAGATACGTAAATCTAATGAAGAAATAGTGAGATCAATGTTCTTCATAAACAGTCAGCTCGAAGACTTAAAAAAGGAAGTCGAGGATTTGAGAAGGGATAAGCAACAACAAAGACAATACATAGAAATACTAGAAAAAAAGGTACAAGACCTACAGCAAAAATCTAGGTCCTCCGGAATAGAGATTCGCAATATACCATACTCCAACACAGAGTGTACTTCAAGCCTCGCTAAAACCGTATGCAGTATTGGTGATGCTCTCGGTCTGCAGGTGTCAGAGCTGGAAATCCGCGACGTGTATCGCCTCCCTGGCAAACCAACAACTGATACTACCTCTACTCCTCGCCCAATCATTGCTGAATTTACAACAGTAAGCAAAAAACAAACCCTACTCGCCGCCGTCCGCACTTATAACAAAGGCAAGGGTAAGGAGGATAAAATCAATACATCACACATAGGCATCCCCGGAGCCCGGACACCGGTGTATATTGCTGACCAGCTACCGTCTAACGCGAAAAAATTGTTTCACCAGGCACGGGAGTTTGCTAAGAACAACAACTTCAAATATTGCTGGATCTCAAACGGTAACATTTTCTTGCGGAAGACGGAGGGGGACAAACAAGTATTAGTTCGGTCAATTAAATGTCTTCAAAATGCTGAAATGAATACAGATTGACTAGTAGCTGCTCGAACTAGTTCATGTTATATCTATCCTCTAAACTACGCTTTGATTTTTTATGTTATATCTTTAGTTATTAAGTCGAATTTTGTTAACATATCTAACCAACACACAGTAACACAGACACTCACCACGCAATACATTACAAAGAATTACATAATTCAAGATAAAAATTTAATACCAGTCTCACACACCAACAATAATCACACATTAATACCGAAAACTCAATCTACCCAAAAAACCCGAGTTGTGGCTGCCCTTTCCCCCCAAGCACACGTAGAATTCCACCACGTTTTTGTCGTTCCTCATTGTACCCATGGCTGCTGTAAATAATATAAACGTTGAACTAGACTCATTCTGCACAAAAAATTCTTATTCCTGTAGTCCTGAAGACGCACTCGGGCTGCTGAAACCCTCAGATAGTGATATCACCATATTCCACATGAACATACGCAGCATAAACCAAAACTTCAATCAACTCCAGGCACTGTTAGTACTTATAAAAATTAACGTTGATGTAATTATTTTGACTGAATGCTGGATCAGTAAAGTAACAAGCCTACCAACTTTACAAGGATTTGATTCGTATTTTACTGAAACGAATTGTAATCAGAATGACGGCGTTGTGATTTATGCAAGATCGAATCTTAATATTTCAGTAAAGGAACCTAACTTCATGGGAGGGAACTGTCTTCTCTGTACAATCGACACTAAAAAAATCGCTATTTTAGCAGTATATCGTTCACCTTCCTATGATTCATTGGGTGGCCTTGAAAGCCTTATAAACAGTTTAAATGATATCTATACACGGCTATCCCCTTGGCATAGTACTATCTTGATTGGTGACCTAAACATAGACATCAAGGAAGGTAGTAAGGATCACCGCAGGATGGACTATGTAACATTCAACTTGTCACATGGTTTTCTTCCGACTCACTTATTTCCCACCAGGAACGGCAATTGTCTGGATCATGCGTTCATAAAGACAAACTTACCCTACACCACGCTAGTTTTAGATTCGCATATAACAGACCACAAGCCGCTAGTTCTAAAACTTGAGAAAACAAAAGTTGAACATAAAATAAAATATTCTACCCACATAGACTATGCTGCCATTAAAGAGGATTTAGCAAATACTGATTTCTCGAACCTTTATCACAATAATGATCCAAACTCGTTAATGGACTCTTTTATTGCCACAGTTTCAAGTAAAATAAACAAACATACCACTCACAAGAAAACACCGCGAAGATTTAAAATTATAAAGCCGTGGATAACCCCAGGTTTACTAAAATGTATCAAACATCGTGACAAACTACACTCAAGATATAAAAATGCACCTGATAACTTAATACTAAAAATCACATACTCTCGATATCGCAATTTCTGCAATACCTTACTCCGTAACTTAAAAATTTCTTATGAAAAAAACGAACTCAACAAAGCAAAAAATAACACGAAGGCCCTTTGGAAAGTTATAAAGAATATAACGAATACAAATAGACCAAAATCCAGCCCGACCGAACTCCTAAAATTATATGACAACCCACAATCCTCTGTAAACAGGGTGTCCGATATCCTGGTCAACGTGGGGAAGAATCTGGCAGCTCAGATTCCGTCGCAGACCCGTACTTCCTCGGCTACAGCTCCCCCGGCTGTACCCATTCCTAATTACCCTCCCCTGAACTCTCTCGTGCTGCTGGAAGTAGATGAGGCTGAAATAAAAGCACTAATACTTTTACTGCGCAACAACTGTGCAGTGGGTTGGGATGGTATACCTCCTATGGTCCTGAAACAAAATTGTGAAACACTGACACCTCCTCTAACCCACATTATGAACACTTGTCTGAGGAAAGGTGTATTTCCGGATGCTCTGAAAAGGGCAATAGTTCACCCGATTCATAAAGGCGGTGACAAACAATCTGTCAACAACTATAGACCCATCTCGGTTCTAACAGCGCTCTCGAAAATATTTGAAAGGGTTCTTTGTAACCGTTTAATTAAATTTCTAGAAGCACATCAAATAATTTCCAAGCACCAATATGGCTTTCGCAGGGGAAAATCGAGTGAGGATGCAGTAATTGAACTGACACAACTGGTTGCTGGGAACCTGGATAAAGGAGTTAAATCCTTGGGCATTTTCCTTGACCTCACCAAAGCATTTGACACAGTTTCTGTCACCCGACTTATCTCGAAATTAGAATTAGTCGGTGTAAGAGGAATTGCCCTAGACATTTTTAAAAGCTATCTCCACAATCGTTCCCAAAGAGTCAAAATTAACGAATACCTTAGCGACGAAGTATCAACATCATTTGGTGTACCCCAGGGAAGTATCCTGGGACCGATCTTGTTCCAGATTTATGTTAATGAACTTTGTAACATGAAACTCCTAAATGCCAATATATTCTCATATGCCGATGATACCGCCATTTTAGTCTCCGGCACAAACTGGGATAGCGTCAAAAGTAGTGCAGAACTTGCTTTGGCTAGGGTTACGGAATGGCTTAGCACGAACCTTTTAACACTAAATCTGAAGAAAACCTGTTTCATCCCCTTTGCACTGCGCTCCATAACATCACCAAATAGCTCGTTCTCAATAGTTGCTCATACGTGCCGACTACAAACGGTACAGTGTCTTTGTCCAACAGTCACTAGAACTGAAGTAGTCAGATATCTGGGGGTTCAAATTGATTCGAGACTGCTTTGGGATAAACATATCGAAACGCTCACCTCAAGAACTATGAGACTTATTCACATCTTTAAGTCTGTGAGGAGCTCAGCAAACCCTGAAATCCTCAAGATGATGTATTATACCTTGTGTCAGTCTGTCATTGGATATTGTATACCTGTCTGGGGCGGTGCACACAAAACGCATCTACTCAAAGTAGAAATTGCACAGAAGGCAATACTCAAGGTCATGACTCACAAGCCGTTCCGATACCCAACTGAATCTTTGTACCGGGACTGTAAGGTCCTCACTGTTCGTCAACTTTACGTGCTGCGGTCTCTAATTAGAAAACACAAAAGTGTTGCTCCCCCTAACCCCACTAGACGGACTAATTATCCCCCCGGTATTCAGCACAAAACCACCTTCGCGAAACATCAGTACTATATACTTAGTACACATATATATAAGCAAATTCATAAAAAATTAAACATCATGGACAAGAACAAAAAAGAACTAGAACACCATGTCACAACTTGGCTTCTCAAACAAGACTACTCACAAACTGAAAATCTTATAACATACGTAACCTGAACTAAAACCTAACAAAAGCATTAATTAATTACACAAACACACTCCTACACACACCACACACATCCTCACACACCACTCACACTCACGCCCACCCACTCACGCGCGCGCACACACGAGTACACACGCACACTGGACACACAGACTACAAGCACAGGTTCACAAATAATTGTAAAGCTCATTGCACTTTATTTTACATTTATATCATTTATATTGACGCGTAGGTACACTGTCTCTTATGATACAGGCTCCCCTAGTATAAGAGACAGGTTTCGGAATAAATATGTATACTTTAAATTAGCGCTACTTATAAAAAAAAAAAAAAAAAAAAAAAAAAAATAGAATAATAGAAGCGGCGGTAGCTTAGTGGTTAAGGAGTCGGCCTTACGATCGAGAGGTCCCGGGTTCGAATCCTGGCCATTACACTACCGACGTGAACCCACTCCTAACACAAGCCATTTGAGCTTAGCTGGAGGGGTTAAAGGGAATATTAGTAGCTTCGGTTGCTAATATTCTTTTTAAAAGAAAAAAAAACAAAAAAAAAAATTGAGATAAATCGTGACATTGATCGCATGAAAAACTGAAATTCATCAACATCCAATACAGGACTTAACTCACGACCAGTCGCAATACGCATAGCCTTAAAGAAGAATTTAAAAATATTTAGAATGTGTTCTGGCAGTTTAGTTGATCACAATATTCTCCATAGAAAGGGAGGGATCAACCTTTCTAATTTTAATTACTTATAAAAGTAATTTCATGTCCGTACCCATAATTATTACTGAAATAATGTACTCGTAGCGCATGTGTAGCACCGGGTTCCTGCGCTTTTAGTCAATTTATTAGTCAACCGGCTATCGGGAAGAAATTGAACATAACTTCGATGAAAAATAACGTATCCCAATTTTATTGATATTGCCAAATAAATTACAGGTGTGGGCTGATTTAACTCCGTCAAGAATTTTACTAATCAGGTATAAGCCATCTGCAGACCTTCGATATCGCCATTGGTCATTGGACCATTGGTTGTGGAGGTCAGATGGCAGTCGCTTCACGCAAAATATCGAAGTTCAGCCGCATCACAGTTAGACTGGAAAGCCGACCCCAACTGAGTTGGAAAAAGGTTCAGAGAATGATGACGTATAAGCCAGCTGCAGCTACGACACAATCGAGGCAACATAATTATAATTTTAAGTGTAAGTGAAACTATAGGCACTTAGATATCGATTTTTTGTATTATATAACAGATTATTTACATCATCCTCTCTTGAAATCCTTACAAAGACATTATAGAATACTCAAAGTCAGCATCGCAATATATACGAGGCAACTTGAAAAAGTAAATAGCGCTACTGCTTAATGCAAAGGTCACTACATCTCATACAGTGACAGGTTGCTTAACTACACGCACTGTTGGTGTATCAGTGAGGATATATTACACAACTTATTAAAAATGGCTATTGAAACGAATGAGGGTCTCATTTAATATGTAACTTTGATGGAACATGTTTCTAAACAAAGCGCAGATCAATTAAAAATATTTTATCCTTCATTGCGTAAATACACAGCAATTGCTCATCATTACAACGTTTAGTAAAGGTTGAATCCAAAGCTCAGTCGGTAGAATAGAAGACCGAACCACGAACTCATATAGTACTTAGAATTTTCATTGAATACTGAAATAGTTGTTAAATTTCTAAAATTTTCATTTGACCTTAATTTTTTTTGAATGAATGAAAGTTAACTTCATCAGTCTCAGGTTATTTATTTATTCTTTTTCAAGAATATATTCCCTTTTTATTCCAGCTAAGCTGAATGGCTTGTGTTAGGAGTGAGTTCACGTCGATAGTGTAATGGCCAGGATTCGAACCAGGACCTCTCAATCGTAAGGCCGACTCCTCTACCACTAAGTTACCAACTCTATATTTACTTATTTGAACAAGCTTTGCGTGCAAGCCTTCCTAAGAGAACTCCATTCACATTTCTATTTAATAATTAGTTCTGTAACCTTAAAGTTTCCTATTTCATTTCAATCAACAGGAATAATAGTAAATTTAATTGCAACAATAAACAGAACTGTGACTGCACTAGATTTAGAGATAATCTAATCCTTTCTCTAATTAAAACGATGGGGCCGATGTAGGCGTGTCGTTGCGCCACGCGGCGTGGGTACATTTAATTAGCTATAAATACTTTTTTACGTTGCGTCATCGCCCGGTCCCGGCCTCAGACTCACAATGATGTTTACCAGTTACGGCTTTTAAAAATATTTATTTTCCCTGTTTTGTTTTACGTAGAAAATTATAATTGTGTTACATTTCATAATGATGGATTATTTTTTCAACTTAGTTGATTTAAACAGAAATATACGCATTTAATATTTTTTTACTACTTTGGATGCAGACCTTGGTTTTTGGTTTTTTGGTCACACATCCTGATGAGATGGAGAATCTATAGAGCGCGTAGTTATACAAGGTAGAGAAGAAGGCACCAGACCTAGAGAAAGATCTCCAATGAGGTGGACGGACCTGATCAAATCCAGTGTGTTGGCAACCTTAAGTGAATGCGCTCGCAAAACTGCCCTGCGAGACAAATGGTGGCGTGTAGTAAAGCGGGTCACTTAAAAACCTGCATAATGGTCATGACCAGTCTGACAAGACTACACCGAAGAAGAAGAAGAAAGATGGCCGACGAGCACACAACCCACCAGATGGAATGTAGTCACGGTGGCATATGAACGTTTGCAACACCAGTGGCGCTACGCTCGTGCTGCCTACTCTGTAGAAACCTTCTGATGCTCTTCTTGAAGAACCCCATGAGCATTGTTGTTTACTATTCTATTAATATTATAAATATGAAAGTTTGTGAACATGTTTTTGTTCTTAAATGGAAATTTAACAGTTGATCAATACTGGCTACTTACAGACATAGGCTACTTTTCATCCTAGTTATGGTTCGAAAAAGAGAGTTCCTTCGCCTTTTTTATTTGGAAGAGGTATTGTTGTTTTATTTTATCCTACCGAGGGGAAAATGGCAGAAGTATTGAACTAATCCATATCTTGAAGTATTTGTATTCGAAGTCAAAGTATAAAAGTTGTTAGAAGATGGATGCGTTCCCCGTCAGTTTTAACACTCAATTCATACAGCTAAGCAGTAAAGGTTACTGCTTAGCTGTATGATATAGAGGAATCGTAGCTCTTTTATCTGCAAGGACTATAATTATAAAATGACGGTAAGCTAGGCAGATTTTCATCTGAATAAAGAGTCAGAGGTATCTTATTTTTTCACCTGTTTTTCAATTGTTTTTTCACTAGAAAGGATTTGGTCACTTGCAATGACAGCTAAGACCAAACTAAGTCTAGTCGTCACTTATATTCGATAAATATCGCGTCTTCTTATTCTCTCCTTGGTTCAACTCTGACGTGATCAATAAAGTGACGTATGGCTTTGAGACACAGATATAATAAATAACTGTAGTAGGAACAACTATTTTGACCTACAACCACCCCTTTTCACTTGGAGAAATCAAACTTCCAAAACTCTATCCTATACAAAGATAACTAGTCTTACCGTTGCCTCTTCCATATGGTAATTTAAATAATATACGGAAGTTGTATATAAATAAGCATTAATGACAAATGACTTCGTCTATCATTATTGCTTATAACTTGCCACAAGCCTCGGGCGTAGCAGTAGTCAGTTCAACTATTAACTCTCGACTTTGATTCCCGCTCAATTTATTTGCTTTGCTGTTCGCTCTGTGTACTTACCGTATTCTAGATGTTTCTATATTTTAGACCTAATATGTGGGTCTGTTTAATTCTGTTTAAATAAAAAATGTTTTACGTATTCGAGAACCTAACCAGCCAGTTAAGCACTATTCATACGTAGCGCGGATGCGGATCAAGCGAGGGTCAGTTTGCCATCTATCGCCATTTACAAAATAAAGCAAAAAAAAAAGGCTATATTAAGATAACAGCAATGGATGGCATACCGACCCGCGCCTGAATCGCCACCGCGCTATGAGTGCTTCGCACTTTAACCTACTCTTGTATACCGACTTACTTTAGGTATTAATAACGCTGTGTAGGATGTCCTTAAATACTTAATTGTTATGTGAAGTTGAGTGAGATAACAGTGGGCCTCAGAAGTTCCTGGACAATTCGGAACAAAAATTGTATGCCACAACAACTAAATTAGACTTTGACTGTCAAACGATTATAGATTTTTAGGAGCTCACTACAAGAAATCATTTATGTATATAAGTTTATGCGTTAACTTTTAAATCCTCTTACGTAGCTAATAACACTTAACAACCAAATATCCTTGGTCAGTTTTTGCAAGTGCTAAAAGTGTATTTGCAAAAACTGATCAAATAATAATTATGATTGAATTTCCCGTCTTCAGTTTTTCCACTCATTCATTTTCCATTCCACGTAATAAATTCTGACTAAGCGACAAACATTACAGTCGGAGCAAGATTACCTCCAACCCGTTACAATACTAATTCTGGCAGGGAACTAATCGTGGCAACGTGATGGATGACAGAACTAATTGCCAACCACGGTGTCGACTCAAAACACATTATGTACGATTTTTCATTATTTATTCTAGACAAGGTACAGTTCTTGTAATCGTGGCTATTAAAACTTTTTTAGCACAGATCTAACAGTGTGCTAGATGGTACAAATAGCTGAACCCATATTAAAGAGAGATTGTATGTTTGATTGCTGGAAGACACTTATCTCAGAAACAGCTGATCCAATTTAAAAAAGAACTATTGAAAAGAGCGATAGACTATGTATCATCATTCTACTACTGAAGGCAAGTGAACATTAATTGAAATATAATATCTTAAATTTCTAATTACCCTTATTATTGAAATAGATAACATGATTTTACATTGTAATTTTTCTCAAAGACCAAATATAGCTTCATAAAAATATTGCATGCACACTAATTTTTTAAACAGTCATCATCCTTGCGTTAGTCCCGGTCGCATCCAAAGCGGTCACCTCGGAGTCCCAGTTCCAATTTTTTTCAGACTTACTGTGTTGCGACTGAACTGAAGTGACTGCTATCTGGCCTCTACAGCCTATATAGGTACTGAGGATATCGAAGTACCACAGTTAGATCAGCTGTTGAACTTTTTGGGACTCCAACTACCCGTAACGTCTGCTTTAGATGTTCATGTGACAACCGAGGCCGATGACTTAACGTACTCTCCTGATTACAACTAGACCAGTGCAAATAGTCATATTCATGCATACAAATATTTGCACTGAGTGGGAACCAAACCCGCGTCTTCGGTCGTATTCACTATTACCACAGAGGCAGTCAAAATTTGTCACTTCCAGTATAAGTATACAATTGTTTACAAAAATCAGGTAGCGCCAGCGGTCAACGAGTTATTATGAAGCTAATTTAAAATGGACTCTTGTTTTAATTGAGTTACGGTCAGCGTTAAGCCTATTACACTTTTTAATATTTTCATAATAATAAATGCATTTTATAGTCGTAAATTAATTGGTATTAAAACGTTATACTATGAATTATATTACACGCTAATTTCTCGTCTCTTCAACATTCAATAAATACGTTGGAACAGGGCAATAAAAATACGAACTAATCACAAAGTCTTTCCATTATTAATTTATTACTGAAAATGTTTAAATTTAATTTAGACATGTATTGTATTTGTGTTATTTTTTATATATAGTTCGTGTTCATACTTAGTTGTATTATGAGAAGGTTTTAGACGCGTATGGGTTGTTGATTATTTATAGGAGACGAATTATGAAATTACAATTAGGTATTGCATTCTGTAATCTTTATGTCATGTGTTTGTTCGTTGATGCAAATATTTGTAAACTTTAAATATCTTGGGTAATGGACTGCTGAGGTCTCGGGTTCGATCCCTGGTTTTACCATGGCATACGCCAATAACTTTTCAATGCTTTTCGAAGTTATGTGTGTATTTATAGCAGGTTTATAAGTGCTCGGTCAATGGCAATAGGCTCGCCACCTATTACATTGGGACCTAAACATAAACTGGTAAAATGTGGAAGCTAAGCGTGAGTTTATGTTATGTTATGAAGAAAAAAAAGGAAGTGAACTCAAAATTCCACAAGGGCGGAGCTGCAAGAATCGATAAGTAATATTTTGTTTGAAAACTTAACATTAACACAACATTCGGGGATATAGGCGTGAGTTTATGTTATGTTATGTTATTTTATATCTTATCATTTTAACATTTTAATGTCTTGAAATATCTAGATGTGGTATTATATTTGTGTGGCTCGGTGATTTATTCCTATGAAAAAGTCAAAGGCCTACTAAAAGGTTTTTAGGCAGAGGACCTATGTGTGGAGTATCGAAGTAACCACGATGTAAGGTTTTGCTGTACTTACGCAAAAAAAAACAGAATTTATTGGCCTTGGGCCACAGCTGCACTGTGCATTGTTATATAACCTCACTGATACTCGGAAGACTATACTTTGTAAAATATAGCTTGGGTCCTATGACAGATGTCAAAATGAGGTTCATAGGGATGTCCGAAATTCGATGAAAATATCGATACTACCAGCTATTATTGATGCATGTTACATTAGGTTTAATTTAACTGTATGTATGTATTTAATTGTAATGGGAACGGAATATACGTAGCATACAAGGCGTCGGCACTCGTACTGATGGTGGATCAGTGGAAGTTCATATCAAACAAGATATTGACCCGTGTATCTTATGCCTATATCATGGCCTAAGAGCCAAACGCGGCGTGTCTTCTTACAAAATTCAAAAACAGGTTCAGGGCGTTGATGGATTGAATGTAGGATTTTATTTACTCAATATTATTTAGGATCAAGTATATTGAAATATAATTATTAGTATGATATTAAAATACCTAAGCAATACGATTAAATTCTAATTAATTTTTTCTTATATTAATTTCAATTTTAAATTAAGCTTTATTCAAAATATGGATAGTTCATAGTATGTGGTCACGATGATTCATCGCCCATCACTAATTAGCTCGGTATGCCCATAAAGTATGACATTGACAGCTACTACATTAAATATTAGAAAATTCAAGACTTCATGTGCGGGATTTCACTGACAGCTGTCATAGGACCCAAGCTACATTTTACGAAGTATAGGTTAGTAGTATAGTAACACATTTACGTACCATTTAATACACGGAACCATAAAAGAGCATTAAAAAATAAACAGCGCCATCTATTAATTCTTGCGAGAACTAATTGCTACGGTAGTTTTACGAACTAATATAAATGT
The DNA here is from genome assembly GCA_963691645.1 of Pelosia muscerda. Classification (NCBI taxonomy): domain Eukaryota; kingdom Metazoa; phylum Arthropoda; class Insecta; order Lepidoptera; family Erebidae; genus Pelosia; species Pelosia muscerda. The sequence continues at coordinate 6,145,454 of OY829100.1, forward strand.
AACTCATTTGTCAAAATTAAGTCTAAGTAATGATGTCTGAAATACGATTGAAAATCGAATTAAAGACAATAGAAGTTACAAACAGTACTTACGAGTAGTAGTACCTAAGACAACTTAATAAGTGACATTCCGCCTGATTATACCTCTCTGTCAAGTTAAACAATACGTTCTCACGGGTTAATGAACGTGAATTTTGGACATGTGCGTAATAATATAATGATATTCAGATACATTGTACACGTGAAAGTAAATATTTCCCACACGTGTGTATAAATATAAATAACTAATAATTCTATTAAACGGAACGTGTTGTTGGGAAATGTGACAGGGCTTTTATTTTAAACAAGTTCTATTTTTAAAAATAACGGTGACATCTTGACCTCTTTTTTGTCCGCTAATTTAGTATCTAAAGTGAAGGTACAAGGGGCTAAAATGACCTCAGACAGTACTCGTAGCAGATCATCGGCTAAAAACGCAATTTTATCACATTCATTCTGAATAACCCTACCCTCTTCGTCCTGAATTTTGATCCTGGATATAGCAACTTGCAGGTGAGGTTGGCTTCGGTCCCGAACAGCTAGGTTACTTAATTTCTATTGCGTTTACACTGATTTTTAAGTACTCGTATAATGGTTGCAGTTTAATTATTAATACTCGCGATTAGTTGTATTGATGTCATGTGCTAGGTACAGTCACCTGCAATAATATGTATACACTTTGGAACCTTGTCACAATAATAAATGACAAGTCATCATTATGACATGAAACGGTAAAATTCGACAAGTTTAATGTGAAAAAGTTCTAAAACGTACCTATACATATTACTGCAGGTGACTGTACTCGTTCGAATGTATAAACTAACAGCGTTGACAGTCTGCAACATTTTTACATAAAATTAAAGTATAGAACCTCGATTTGAATTTATTTACTGTTCGAAGTGAGAGAAAGAAATAGTCGAAGGTAATGAAAACATTTCTCAAAGGCAAATGAATTACAATTGCACCATCGTTAATAAGTCAGGAGTGAAATATTGGTCGAAATTCCAATTGCTATGAGTGGCGACCTAGCTTCCGAAAACCATCACACTGTCGACCACAGCAGAAACAAAAAGGTAGACGCCGCCGGTCGTTTCCGATTGCACTGCCAACGCTGAAAAATTACATGAACAACTCCCAACAAGGCAGGTTAATATATTACGAGTGCTGCCTGCAGTCGCCGGGTTATCGTGTTCTTTTTGTGAAATTCTAATTTTATCGACTATGGTGCTTGTTGGCCGTTCGTCTGACTGCTCTCGATGTTTACCTATATTTTTTCTAGGTTTCTCAGTACGACTTTAGGCAAATTCGTGTCTATTCCTATTAAAAAAAGAAATTAAAAATGCTAGTAGTGGTTCAACTGATAAAATTAGATATCAGTGAGGCATAAACACTTACCATTGAAACGTAGAAGAAAGGAGGTGAAACCACTCATCCATATTTCAACGCTAGCCATTGCGATGGTGAACTTATGAACCGAACGCTTTCACAATGACCCAATCACACTCTTTACAATCAAATTAGTAGGAGTAGGAGATATAAATAGCGACCTCTAAGTTACGTGTAGGCTTTTTACCCGACTGCCGAAGAATGTACCCTACCACCATTTGCAATACATAACACCGAATGACAATTAATGGGTACCGTCTGCTGCCAAACTTATTTCGGTCGTTTCAACAGCAGTCGGGGTTTTTGATTTTTAATCATTCATATATATATACACTGACGGACTCATAAACTGCATCAAAGTTCAGGTTTACTCTAAAAGGATTTTTTATAATAAGTATGCAAACTTTTTAGATTAAATTATATAAATATGGAAAGACTGGCTCTTAATCTTAAAAAAAAATTAAATTTAAAAATAGAACTGCAGTAAAACAAATGAATATAGCCGGGAAAAGAAAATTTACTTGTAGTATCAGATTTGCGTGTTATTTATAGCAAAGTTTTAAATTGATTCTCATTGATTTTTTTTGTTTTGTCAATTGAATTATTGTTACCAGCATAATTGTTGGGTTAGTTTTTTAACACATCGAGAGTTTTTGAACCATAATATGGATACTTCGTCCAAACAAGCGGCACAAATTGTAGCATTGGTGCGGGAGGGCTTGGATCAACGAACGATTGGTAGAAATTTAAATTTAAACCAGTCTACGGTTTCTAGAATATACAGAAGGTTTGTAGAGACAGGTTCTTACAGGAGGAGACGTGGTACAGGCAGAACTCGAGCAACCACAGGTCGTGATGACCGATTTATTGTTATAACTTCCCTGCGAAATCGTTTCCTCACGTCAGTTAACATCAAAACCGAGCTTAATGAAGTGCGTGGAGTAAACGTGTGTGCACGAACAATAAGAAGAAGGTTAAAGGAAGCGGATATCACCCCTTTTAGACCAGCAAATGGTCCAAAGTTGTCTACAGCTCACAGACAAGCTCGCTTAAGATTTGCGCGTCATCACCTGAATTGGACAGAAGAGCAGTGGGCCTCTGTATTTTTCACGGACGAGTGTAGGACATGTTTATATGGTGCAGATGGTCGCAGAAGAGTCTATCGTCGACGTGGGGAGCGATATGCTCAAAGTTGCATTGAGGAGCGTGTTCCTTTTGGAGGCGGTTCATGTATGGTCTGGGGTGGCATATCGATGAACGGGCGAACAGAACTTGTGTTCATAGACATGGTCCGTCAAAACGGTAATAGAGGGGGTTTGACAGCACATCGCTACATAACAGAGATATTAGAAGATCACGTGGTGCCTTACATGGGATTCATAGGCGAAAATTTTACTTTAATGCAGGATAATGCCCGGCCGCATGCAGCTGCACAAGTTCAACATTATTGCGAAGAGGTTGGGATACGTACAATGAATTGGCCAGCACGCAGCCCGGATCTTAATCCCATCGAGCATGTTTGGGACAATTTAAAAAGAGCTGTATATGCGAGAAACCCTTCGCCCACGACAGTGTCGGCACTAAGAACAGCACTTTCAGAAGAATGGGACAATATTCCGCAAGATCTTTTAAAAACCCTTATAAAATCTATGCGGAACCGATTAGAATTCGTAATAAGGGCACGTGGGGGTAATACACCTTATTAAAACACAAATAAACCCTTGCATAAAGTTTGTGTCTATTGTTAAAACCAATTTTTTAATTAAACCATTTTTTCTCAAATTTCTGTTTTTTCTTCAAAGAAAGTCTTAAGGTCCTTTCCAGTACATAAACTTAAACTTAAAGATATGACCCTACGCTGTTTTAAAGTTCACGAACCAATCTAGAGGTTTCAATTTAAATCTGTATAGAAAGTATGCATACTTGGTTAAAATATTTATTTCAAAGTCGTCTATTACTTTGATGCAGTTTATGAGTCCGTCAGTGTATATATATATATATATATATATATATAATGCATTGTTTATTAATTTGACATGGGAAATTCTTTATTTATGTAGCATTTTCTATTTCAGTAGGTAGGAGCTTTGCAAGTTAATTACGTACTCATTTAAATAAATACAACATTATTAAAGTTGTTTAATTTGTTTATAAATATTAATTTAGTGAATACTAAAACTTGCCTAAACATGTGTTAAATAATTGGTAAACCTCTAATATTTACCAGTATTAGACGTTAACTAATAAATTAGATGCATATCAACATCATATAACATTTTACAAAATTATATTTTGTAAAAAGCAGACATAATAATCGTGAAGGCATTATAATATTATCAACTCCCGAATAAGCGTCAAGCTAATGGACGATAATATTTCAATGAACATTAATGCTTGCCATCAAACAGTGTGTCCAAACCGTACTAATGAACATGCAAGCATCACAAATCTTTCTGCAAATTGAACGCATTTTTCAAGCAATCACGACACACCTTAAGACGTCCTTCATCCTTCCAAGAAAGGAGCATGACTCGAAAAAAACTCGGCAATTACAACTTTGTTGTCATAAATGCTGTAACATTCGAGGAACGAAACGGTGAATCTCTTTTGTTTCGTATGCATCAGTCCTGGAGCGAAACAAATTGCAACGACGAAGTTGTTGTCTCACGGGCACATGTTTTGACATTGTATTCCAAGTTTGAACATTGTTTTTTTATTAATTTACTGGACTAAGGAAACAATATGGCCTGTCCTTGTATTAAATGTAATTATTTTTTTACTCGGTCACACGGTCTGCTTGCGGTTTCCGTGGACTATTAACGCTTACAACACTAGAGATTTTTACAGATAGGAAGGGGAGGAAATAAAGGAAAGGAAGGTATTATTTTAAGGTCTTCTCACAAGTCGTAAGAAATAAAGCATTCAGTTAAGTAGGTACATGAAATAAAATCTCAATATTGACAATTATTAGCATTCCATCACTGTTAAAAATGAATTTAAAACAGATTGATCTTTATGCGGATGTAACTACGTACTGAAATAAATATTATTAAAAAAAACAGCCAAATACGTGACCGTTCCAAATGAAACTAGACACCTTATTAGTCACGTACAACTTATCGTTACGTGGTATTAAGGTGATCTAAACAATATAAAATAATACAACTGCTAAGCATCAGTCTACATACAATTTTCAGTAAGCTACGCGTATAAATATTACATATTACATATGACATTATATATATATATATATTACAGAATGTTAGGGAAACACTCCCGAAGCTAAAGACGCATTTTAGTACTCCGGGTACACTACATATTGACAAAAATATTAAGATTTTTATACCGTTTAGTTAGCATTATTTAGTCTCCATTGCATCAGAAAAACCTAATGAACTGATAATTTCATAAAAAGACAAATGTCACCATTTTGCGAATTGATGTTTTTTATGAAATTATTGTTTCATTTAATTTCAGTAACACGATGGAGAGTGAATAACGCTAGTTAAACGGTATGAAAAAATCCAAATCGTAATTTTTTATGCCTATATAATAGTGTACCAGAAGTGCTATCGGAGGCCTTCGGCTTCGGGAATGCTTCCGTAACATCCTGTATGTATTGTATACCCATGTTAAAAATCTGACGTTTCATTTACTGTCTTACTACTAAACTAGTATTTTTTTCTTTTTTATGATGACCTCCTTATTTGCCCAACCCATGTTCCAGGTTTATCTGTGGTCGGGTCTCATTGTACATCTGCGCCAGAGTATTCTGTTTGAGGTCGTCTGGGTGTTGAAGCTGTACTAGTCCATCTCGTTTTTAATTTAATTCCACCAAGTAACGGATGGTCTCTTCCCTATCCCTACCGCTTAGTTTTCAAAAGTAGAAAATAGTAGTAGAAAGTACCTCTCAAGTATACTACATGGGTATACAGGTGCATTTTAAAGTTGGTGTGGATAGCCAAACCCAAATCCTTTGTATAATAATACAGCGTGTGTTTCTTTATTCAAAATCAACAGGTATAATTCATGGGTATTAATATGTGATATAGATTTATCAAAATGCCAATGCAGTTTCAGTTTTTGTCAAAATTGAGCATAATGACTAGTTTGTGTACTTTTTCCTACTTGTCTTAGTTTTGTATTTGCCCATTAACGTAATGTAAACGTTTATATTTGTTCAGGACACGTCAATATGACTTCTGCTAGCTTTATGATAAGTTGAAGGTTTACAACTTGATTACAAAAGTACGTATACCTAATGGTGTTGTACCTAATGGTGACCCTCTTGATTACTTGGCTGAAGGCGAATTCTTTATGAAAACTTCTAAAATGTAATACTCTAGTTACCATATACCTACTTCAGAAGTAACACTTACTGACCACATAATATTAACTATCATCGACCACATAATCATAGGGTACGAGTACCCATTTTGTCTATAAAGACTTAGCAGAGCAACTGATTAACGATACATGGATCAAAAGGGCGCGATAATATCGTGCAAAAAGATTTAGCATAGCTATACAATTTGATAATTAATGGCATTCCCAAAGGTAATCCCAACTTACTAATGATATTCTCAAAAAAGATATAAGACTTTAAGAATATTTAGCATTAAGGTATTTTATTTGTAGAACTTTACTAAGTCCTTCGGGGCTAATTCAGCCTACTTACAAGCCAACCATTCATTTTTCAATGTGTAACATTCGCGTATACTTATGGTAATACCATTTGATCAGTCAATCGAAAAGGTCTGGCAACATTTCTAAATGACTGTTAATACAAATAGAGGTAGCAATAAAATTGTACGAGATCAGAGACAATAGAATAGCGATGCTCGTACTAAGTAGACCATAGACCTGATACCGTACCTAACGCACAATATTATACTTTATCAGTACAATGTAACACATGTGTAAATACTAAAGATACCGATGCCCACGTTTAAGCATTTAACAGACAGCTATAACAACGTTAATTTTAATGTCTTCCAATTACAGTATTCAGTTGGTTAACGATTTTGCTGGGCATAAACTATTCCAATTTTATGTTTTAAGTCGAACGCAATGCGAAATGCTTGGTCAGTTAAAGCTAAAATATGACTATTATTACATATTAACATCAAAATGGAGCAATAAAGTCACAGCGTTAACACCTCACAACCATATTTTTGGAAATAAAAATCGATTATTGCAGAGTTGCAGTAGTATAGGTGAATTTTAGTTTATCTGTGAATGATGCGTGTTAAAAACACATCTGCATTATTTATTATATACCAGTAAATTCAAAAATCGAACTAAATCACAATTGAACATGTAGGTCGTATTATTCGGTTCGGTTCTATGTGCATAATAAAATTATGCTCAAGATTCGTTCGGAAATGTAAAAGTAAATCTATAATATTAAATATTTGCACGTCTCTTTTACCTTCAACTATTGTTTACTTAGCTAGTAAGCCTTAAGTAGGTTTCCCACATATATAATCCAAGCGGGTCACACACAGCTTCCCGTTTCTGCACTTTCGTCCGGCTTGGTGACTTACGAATTTTATTATCTATGGCTTAAAATGATATATGGTCGCTCTTAACTGGAGAATCATAAAATATTTTCTGTTTGTGAAATATTTCTGAAGCAATAAAGCAATAATTCACTACGGGGCTACAGGAAAGACGACGGCCTTTATTTGCCGTCATAAACGTTGTGTTTATGGTGTACTTTTTTGCCGGGCGTGCAGACCATGGTCGGGCGCACGGCCGCACATAAACCTCCACTTTATCATTATCCACTCGAACCTGTCCTCGGCTTCATCTCTTAAAACACATCAGTGTAAAATCACACAAACGCGCGTATCTAATCTAACTTGCGGCTATTGCTTTATTTTCCAATATTTTATCGTTTTCAATAACTACGTTTTCTCATAACTCAAGAATCATCTGCTGAAGTCATATGTGTGGTCACGCTTTCTACATCACGAATCGAACTGAGCCGTAATTAGATAACAAGGCGTAATAAAACGTTGAAATTAACTATTATATTATAGGTGTGTAATTAAAACATGACTGTTTGAGTCAAAATTAATCAGGCTTTCAAAAATATGTTGTATGTGTACAAAGAAACTAAGGTCAATGGAAGAATAACTAGCCACAAACAACATTTATTCAAGTAATATAAGAAATATGAATAATAATTAATAATTCATAGAAAATCAATGATTACTTTTATGAGATTTTATTTCTATTCTTTTCTTTATTTTCAGGAAAAATCTACGAGTAATTCTCACACCCATTTGACGTTGGCATAAACAGCTATTTTTCATAAAAAAAATTAAAACAGTAAGTATGTAGGTACTGTGATATAATGACAAGGTGCTAGATGCTTTTGTGCTTTGCTCACTTTAGTCCTTATACATGAAAAGATTCAAAACATTGTATATTACGATTATGTTATGATTTAGATAAATAGATTTTATTTCGGTCAAGTGACTATTCTAATCTATTCTGCAACAGAAAAGTTTTAACAAATAGTAAACTACTGCTTTTTGCGCGGGTTATTGTCTTAATTCATTTAGCCTTTGCAGGATTTAACCTACTTTCCCTAGCTTCGCTTACCCGCTTCACTTTTCTATATGAAGGTATAGACATATAAGACGCCTCTACCTATATTCATACGCCAAGGGGCTTACCGTGAGATAAACTGTGTTTTAACACAAAAGCTCACAGCAAATAAACTAGACACCCTCAAAATTTTCGTAATAGTTTAAATTCCGATTACAGACGAAGCTTGTATCTGTACCTTAACGTCTAAGTTCCGCTTACTATTGCTCCTCCTTTTGACTTTTTGCTTTTACGGGATCGTCTGCCGTCTGCCCTGAGAAGAAAGCCTGAGCTATACAGCAACTTACAGGTGAAGAAGATTTAAAAATATAAAACGTAACTGGCGAAGTATCTAACATGCATGTGTTGAATACTTCGATAATAACACGAGTATGAGCCTCTAATTTCCCGTTTCATGATCTGTACGGTACCAATAATTATTTATCTGTAACACTACATATTAGAAATATCAGTAGTGTGTATTCTAAAAATCATATAGAGACTTCATACCCTACCCTAATCCGATTCATTTTACATATACATACTTAGTAAGTACTGTACAGTATATGTAATTTATCTGATATGGTTAGGGTATATAGTACGTATTTGTCTCTATGAAATGCACGTCCAAGAATGTTTGATAAGCAATGTATGATTTTAGATTGACATAGTCATTTACAAATTCACTGTTAAATCGATCGGGATATTTACCATGTTTGTTAATTTCTTCGCGTAACCGATATTTCGGCGCTGTTGCAAGCGCCATGATCACGGTGTACTGTACACCGTACACCGTGTACTGATACATGGTAAATATACCGATTGATTTAAAAGTTTGATAAGCACTTTGAAATGTCTGCCTATTACAGCCAACCCTGTCTAAAAACATAGGATTCGCGTACAGGGCTTAGATCGCGTGCACCGTATGCGGGTGTAATGCGCAATATTTCATCAAGACACAAGCGGTTCTCTGAGTCTTTTCCCTGCCTTACCAGCTCACGTGCTTTCTTCTTCCTACAGTACCGGGTCCTTTTAGCGGGTGTGAAAAAGTACCTCAAGAGGCCGTCAAATTGAGCGCCACCATTGTAACACTGTACATGTTTGTAATGGTGACGATCTTTCCTGAGACTTTGCCTTCGGTTTCTACCAGACGGGGTGAAGTCAAATTGACTGTGCACGCCAGTGTCAAACAGATGGAAGCTCATACAAAATTGTTAGTGAAAGTTAGTTTATGCATAAAATCCCTTATTCAGAACCGCTTATTAGCAACAATTTAGTTAGAATATGTTCCGTCTTTGTGCGTTTTGTTTGATTTGTGACAGAGGAAAAGGTTATAAGCCACAGAACACTTAAATTTTATTGTGCATAAGAGGGTTAACCTTCGCATCACAACGATTTTTCCTTTTCAATTCGATACCTGACTCGATATATGCTCACCGAACCCTTGCGATGACTTTAATTGGTAAGCTCATTGATCATACCTGATCATTCGTTCTCGTCAACTAAATCAGAACTGACACGAAGGCGTCAATCCTTAGTGCGTCGGCATTTCACATGAACCAATGTCAGTATGAAACTTAGGAAGTGTCGACGGGGGGCTCCATTAGTCAGCGTGATTAGTTCTCGAGAGCGTTAATGTTTCAATGAGATGAATAATCGCCGGCAACAGTGACAAATGCGCATCGGTCGTTGCGCGTACGCACCTGACACCCCCCCTCAAACGCGCCGCCGACCGCCATCACTCAGCATCACGACCGCGCGATATGTACCAGATGAAGAGATTTATATTTATTAATGTTACTGCCGCCAAGCTTTCTGTGATTTTATGGACTGTCTACCAAACAGGTTTCGTTGGTTTACACTCCACTATATTTCTATATTTATACGACATTCATAAAATAAACGTAACTTAAAAATGATTGTTAGATAAAATAGACTTTATTTGAGAAAGTAAAAGTTTTATAAGAATGTGTTTCATGGTTTTTATTAACGTTTATGGTCACTGTATCTATTGATAAATGACTCAGCTTACGTATTTCGAGTCAAGGGTTAAAGTTGGCTGCGATCTAGCGTCGGTATCTTTTTCAAATTCTCAACTCACGGGTGGAAGTGTGTAGAGGTATAGATGTGTGTCACTTCACTATGATTTAGCATTGATTGGGTTCCTTTGAGATCAACCGAACGCGTCAACGAGATTTACAACTGCTGCGATAGCTACTGTCGACGTTATTGCGCTAAAATATTCGTATGCACATTGCTCTCAGATGATATATAGTTTCCAAGAACCCAAGACGTTAAGACCTTACGAAGGAAATTATGGCGGGATTAGTTTCTAGACCTGAGATGTGGTGACTTTAATGCGTGAACTATTTGAATATTCATATAGCTAAAATTAAAATTTCTCGAACAAGTTTATTCTAAAGATTCTCATGTAGAATTTATTAATTTTAACAACTTTCAGAACAAAAATATAAAGGAAAAGAGCAACGGAAATCAAACTAAGACGTAAAGGGGTTAATTTAATGGGTAAGTTCACTACCTACAACGCAAATACACAAAATACTTAATGATTTTTTGTTAATATATCTTTCAAATCACACAAAACTATTTAGCAAGCACTGTACTTCAATTTAAACATAAAATAACATTAACTGACGCCTATATCCCCGAAGGGGTAGGCAGAAGTGCTAGCACCCACATTTCGCCAGTTTATGTTTAGGTCCCAATGTAACAGGGCACTTATGAACCTGCGATAAATGCACATATAACTACAAAAAGCATCGCAAAGTCATTGGTGTGTACCATGATAAAACCTGAGATCGTACCCGAGACCTCGTCTCAGTAGTCCATTACCCATACCACTGGGCTATCGCGGTTTCTCTGTATACTGTATTCTCTGTAATACTGTAATTTAGCAAACTATTTAAATCTGAAAATGTTAAGCAAAAAACACACACGATGCATTTGTTTCCTATGAAAGGTATTACGAATTAGTAGGTATAAGTTTAATAAGTTCACCCGTCATCCGACACAAGAAAGCACAGCCGCTCAGCTCGGCCGGACTTCACCGACGTCGGTCGTCCATAAATCAAAACATTCGTGGATGTGATTAATCAAACAGAGCCGAGAATACACCTTGAGGTTTCATATTTGCCTGTACGTGCCAGTCAGGTATGATATTAACAGGTATAAAAGTATTGCTTATATATTATATGGCAGAATGACTATCCAGTATCCAGTAACACTTTAAAGGTTGCATGACGTGTAATTTTTGTTCTAATCTGTATGGTTTTCCAGCTGAAAAGTGCTGGAAAACCATATATGGATAGGGAAGACAGGAGTAGATAAAGTCGCGGGCCAGAAAGTGCTCAATAAAACTGCATTTTGGTTGTGAACTACTGTTGCTCTAGTATTGTTAAGTTTTCGCGAATATTACTCATTGAAATATAGCAATTAAATGAAATATGCCTATATCTCCGGCCATATCTTGTGGACCAATGTCGCAATTGAATCCCTAGCGTGAATGGATTACGCATGCACCTCGTACTAAGCTCTAAGACTCTTCAAAAACGCGTACTGTGCATATAACACTGTACTTTTGAGCACATATTTTTCAATAAATATCACAGTCCACTGCTGGACATAGGCCACTCCCAATGTTGGGGGACTATGGTCTACTCTTTCCACACTGGCCAAGCGGCTTGGTACAGGGTTACATTTCGAGCTTTCCTGCTCTCGCGTATTTTCCGATTGTTGCCACACACAGTACACATAGGGTCACGACCTTTCCTTTGGGGCAGGCGAGAACAACAGCCCACCAGCTCTACATATTGTCATTTAAGTTGGAAAAACGTATGTCATAAGTAAAAGATTTATTGTAAACATGTTAATGTTTAAATTGAATATATACAACGGCAAGCCCAAACGTAACTTGCAATAAAAAGTTTAAAGTAAATAAATAATTGATCAAAACTGTAACTGGTAAAAATATATCTATTGTCTATAATTGAAACATAAAAGAGTAATGTTTGTCCAATAAAAACATAATTGTACAATATAATGTAGTTGTTCATCAAATTGCTTAATAATCAATCTTATTCATCTCTCAATTTCTTGTCTTATTTTTATATAATATACAATATTATATACCTACTATCACTATTTCTAATCAAGACAAAATCGGCATAAACTCAATCAAGTCATAGTCAAGTTGTAACAGTCCTACTCAGATTGTAATAGTCATATTTAAACTTCAAAAAAGTACGTTACAGTTATTAACCGCAAAAACCTTAATCTTTTTTTAGTAACATTAATTACTTTCTAAATCACTTAATACAATTTCGTAATGTCCGTCTGTGGTCAGTGCGGTGGTCGGTCAGGCGCAAGGCTACGGTGCGCAAGCGCATGCCACACAACACGATGATGTAGCGATTTGTACATCACGTCGGTCTCATTTAAACCCTGTCCTATACCTTTTTTATATCAATAAATATTTTTATTATACATTCCACACCGATGTTGAATCGATAGTAATCAGGTTAATTCCTAAAATAGAATCGGTATCTCGACTTGCGAATATCACGAAACTTTTTCTTATTTTCGTAGTTTTAATGTGTGAAGTGCGATCAAAAGAAACTTTTATTGCGGGGTAGCTCTTATTTGCAGCTGCTTTTCCAGGCTATAATCTATCTTCGTGTTAAATTCCTGAAGTGTAAAGCCGTCAAACTGAGGGCCACCATCAGTGGCGAGGGATCCCTATAACACGATTCCTGCCAGCTTCCCAATGGGTTGCATGGTAAATGACAAACTAGATCGAACTTAAAAAAATCTACAGGCTTCCCTTTTGAAAACTTTTACCCTTCTACTGCTACTGCACCTTCAGCTCATCATTCTATGAGATGAAGTCATATGTGCTCTATATTCAAAAAAGCAAATTATTTTTATTTTATTTTTTTCTTCAAACTTTCTATTTTCCTACTACTTATACAGTCTGATAAGAGAGTTTTATTGTTTATTTTATCTTTTACAAACAATTTGAAAATAGGACTGTTAATACGGTTAGATATACGTTACCAATTTGTAGGTAAATATAGCATCTTTTGTGCCTCAAAAGCACATTTTTATTATGAATTAACATGTTTATATAGAGACTCATTTAGTCGACGATCTTTGGATAGTTTTTCTTTTGCATTCCATCTCTGTTATCAAAAAATATACTCTATTAAAATGGATTACAGGTTATTTTTGAATAAAACATTTTTATTGTACGGCTTAGGTCCAGGCAGGCTGGATGTCAAAGTTATGACGTGTTAGATTGATTATCAGATGGATGTTAAAATACGTTTTACGACTTTTTATGACGAGCTTTGGTGTGTAAAACAGCCTTAACAGATTCGTTCGTGGTCATATTGGGTAGGTAGGTATACCAGACGAGGATTTCGCCAAAAAAAATCTAGAAGGTTATTTTATATTTTAATGAACGATTGAATCTAGATGGAACTTTTTGTCGAGTTAACTCGCACATTGACTAATGATCCAATATTATATTTATCTACCTACAACCTATGCGTAGAAGAGATGTTGTATTGTGCCTAACCAATCCAATGAATTAAGAAATCTTGAAGTGTAAAATGGTACGGATAAATATTTGGCTACCAAAAATATCAGTTACGAAACTTTTTTTATACCTACATTGCATTGCCTCAACAATCTAACAATAATCTAAATTATATTACTTCTTGATATAAAAAATATACATTACCAACCTAATATTTACTTTTAGCAGAGGCGGAGAATTTATGTACTTAACAGAATTTCTACCGGTTTCCTTCATAAATAAGCGTATAAATAGAGCCTAAGCGTAAAGCTCCTAGCTTTTCTCTTTAAAATATTTCTCCTGCTGTGCCTGCACAACTAAAGCTTAACGTAGCTAACTTAATTTTGATACAAAGAAACTTAATTGCTTATGGACACTTTTTATGAAGGATATACCACACTTTGCAATGTTTTGATTATTTGTAGATACCAGGAACATAATAATGGAAATAATGCAAATAGTGGTTATTTATATCCACTTTTATTCTATAGGTACTGAGAGCTGAACTCATGAGTATTGCGAATACCAACTCAGCACTACGCAACAGCAAAGGTTAGGTAGTTCATGAATTTGTGGTATCGTTATCCTGCAATAAATGAAAACAAGTATACAAAAGGTAATTTCGTTTCACCAGCATTTATTGTTTCAGAAATTAACGTCAATGTTCTGTAGGTATATTCACATTGTTTTGTTAAACATAATCTGTGCTCAACCTATTGCACCAATTAAGCATTTTTACAGACTTCAAACTACTATAAAAACTTCTCCAAAAATCTGCAATTATTGTATGATTTTAGATTATTATGGTCATTTACATATTTACTGTTAAATATTTCGGCGCCAAATCATCGGTTGCTCCATAAAATCAACCTTAAGGTCTCAGGAACGTTTATATCAAACCAATACGCGCTGGCCAAGACCTCCGTTATCATTACTTGGGGTCAAAATATATGCCGCGAACTATACCTCACCAGCGAGGTAGCCACTGGCAAATAATTATTACACCTCGTAATTCATACACCTGTTGTACTTATTCAGTTACACCTATTCTTCTAGTTCCGTGTTTCGACTACAGTCAAGAAATATAGCTAACTGCCTGTATAAAATACACCACGTTTGTTACCAGCGTTCATGACGTAACAACAGTACTGGCGCCGCACGAACAAAAAAAAACATTACCAATATATTTCGGAAGTTTATTATAAAACAAATCTGCTGGCGCACCCACGGTACCTGTCACATATTCAGAACAATTACACGAGGTCGTTGCCCTGGCGACCGTCGAGGCGTGACGTCAAAATACTGACACACGGATCCTAGTTCCGAATGTTGTCAATTGTATCCGGATACAACGAAACACTCGGTGAGCTTGGTCACTTTTTGCGACACCTGTCTAGACACACTTAAAGGAATGAGTGATATCAATTAGCATACCTTAGTTTGACATAAAGGTGTGCCAGTTAAATGATACAATAAAATGATATGTCAGCTACTTTCCTCAACGTATCAAGGATTTTTTTTGCTATACATACGGAGTTTGTCTGGTATGTTAGCGTTCACATCAAAGACTCAGACTAAAATAATTATTATGATGAATACGAGCAAAATGACGCTACTGTGTTCACTTTTGGCGGCTTCACTCGCTAGTTCTATACGTTCCCGATTTATGCTATTCTTTTAGTCTGAGATCAAGTCACAGTCGATTTGTTCGCTCTCTCTCTGCTCTGTCACTTTACGAAGTGCGAAAAAATCAGTACTAGTAAGCATATGTTGTAACCGCTGAGTATCTTTTAAGCTACACCCTAGTTTCTTACCATCCAGAGAGATGCTGTCAATTGGCATAAGGATTAAATATAAAAAACGCATAGCCATAAAGAAAGTTCTATAAGATATAACATGAACTAGCTACATATCTAGACTAAGTCCAGCTCTATAGCTAGTCCTCCAGCTCGTTCAGACAACATTTTAATTTAAATGAATTCTATTGTAATTATAGGTTGTTCAAATAATAACATAAAACAAAATAGCAACAGAATTTGTTGACGTTTTTAGGTACATTACCTTACACCGTTTATTTGATTTTGATTTTCAGTATAGCCCCATACCTTCTGCCTCCAACTTCAAGTTATGTGATAACACTGATAATGCACATCACGTCGCTAGACTTTTACGATTGCTGGAGGCCTTATATAAGCCATTCAATTTATCTCTTCAATTGGTGACAGCGTGCAAAAGATACCTCTACTGTTAGGTAAGCAGCATCATTGTTTAGGTAAGCAACATAGTTGTTATCCCGGTAGGAGGGGTAGACCCAAGAAGTGCTGGCTTGGCTTCGTAGACGATGACATGCGTGCCAATGGGCTCACCACCATGGATACGCAAAACAGTGGAAGTGTGTGTAAGAGAACAAGCTGGAAAGCGGACCCTGGACTCCGAGGTGAAAGCTTCGGATGCGACCGGGACTGAGGATAATGATGATGAGGGGAACCCACCACTCAACCACGTCTCTAAACGCGGGATCTTCAGGAGCGCTATCGAACGTTTATAAAGATGCCTTGTGTAGAGGTGAAACACTTGTCGAGGTTAGTTCTTCACACTTGCGGAATATTGCACAAATACGACATCGTGTCTCTTCGAACAAAAGGTACTTGCTTTGAGGGGTGCGGTATAGCATTCTTTTCTGTGACAATTAGTGATAGTTTACTGTTGCTATAGTTGGGATTATACAACTGTGGGCGAGTGGTACATTCCCTTCGCTCCCTCAATATATTTTCTTACATTCCGTAAGCCTAAATACTGAGCAATGGATATGTAAACTGGATGCTGTTAATCTAATATTGAGTTTGCCCAGGTATACTCTGAACAATAAATCTAAAATAAAAATATTTGCTCCACTTACTAGTGTATAATATGGTGTCATAGAGTTAGTCAACATACAACACAACTATGCAATTAACATTGCAATTATAACATAACAACCATACCACTGCACCTGATGTTTACGCCATGGTCAGGCCCCATAACCGAACAGGTTAACTAACAAGTGTGTGACATCGGAAGCGGAAACTGCTCCCACGCA
Source organism: Pelosia muscerda (assembly GCA_963691645.1). Taxonomy (NCBI): domain Eukaryota; kingdom Metazoa; phylum Arthropoda; class Insecta; order Lepidoptera; family Erebidae; genus Pelosia; species Pelosia muscerda. Next base: position 6,162,150 of record OY829100.1, read on the forward strand.
TGCGGGGAGGGGGCAAGTGTTCCGGTATACGCACACGACTACTGATCTGCATCTCTGACGTCACTTCCGCTCGAGCCCTGATTGGTAACGGTTAATCTCTGATTATTTGTGGATGATTATTCCTTGATAGAGTATCAAGGACCTTGTAATGAGTTTTATTTATAGGTAAAAAAATGTATCAGTATCGCCTCTTTTCTTTACTGCGTCACGAAGTCTTGGAATTCCTTACTTTCTTTCTTCCTACAATCCCGGGTGTTGTAAGCGAGGCGTGAATAAAAGCATCTGATGAGGCCGTCAAGTTGAAGACCACAAATGTAACATTATTGGTCTGGAATGTAGACTATCTTTCCTGAGACTTTGTCTTCAGCTTACCGTCAGGCGAATTGGAGTTACAATTACAATGGCCTGGGCTAAATGAAAAAAGTTTTAGCTAAGTTTTTCAAACTTCATTGGCCTTTAGACATCAGCTATTAGACAAGGACGTTTTGTATATTAATTCTCCTAATTCATACAAAAAAAATGTTATTCAATGTTATTATGAATCAAATTGAATTTAAAAAGCTATCATGATCTCTAATCTTCGTAATAAAAATTTATTCAGTTATGTAGCTTCGATCTAATGTTAAAAACAACAATACCGTTTTTAACATTGGAATCCAGACTGAATTTTATTCATCTTATAATTTGGCAAAATGGGCCTTCTGGTCGACCGATTAAGAGACATCCCACACACCACAAACAGTTCAATATTTGTCAGCTAAATATTGATATCTAGCTGATTATCAATTACGAATTACCTACACTGGAAAGTTAAATCAACTAAATCTGACGTTAAGCTTAGAAATTACAATTATTCGCATACTACACACACTTCGTTACAGTTAGGCCCACTCATAAAATTAAATGCTAAACGGCCTTTTTATGTTTCCAGCCATGCATGAATCTTCTGTCCTATATTATACGTTGGATTTATGCATGTCTGTTCGTTTGTAATATTTTATCCGCATGTCACAGTCTTGACGACAGAATTTGGATAGTTCTACATTGTACCATATTGTCATCGCGGAATCACGTATGTAGAAATATAATGTTAACTATTGAATTGTCTAGTAATTCAGCCAAGTTAGGCGGCTCCCACACCTAGTGGTTTCCCTAGGTGTGGGAGTACTTACCCTCGCCGCCTTGCTCAGGGCGGCGATGGCGCAAGTAACGCTCAAGGAGGCGGTGGAAGGGAATTCATTGCAGTGGAATGCACTACCGCCACGCCACCGTCAATGTTTCATGAGTTTTTATTTTGGCATTTAAAAAGAGAGGAAGAGGTACAACACATACCAATGCATACTTTTGCAAAAGATAATTACAATGTATCATTCATTTTGCCCAATAGATACGTCAAGCCTACACCTACACTAAACACTTTTTGTTCCACATTCAAACTTTCAATCAATGCCATTGTTTATATAATTACAGCTTGTCTTAAACAGTAATGATACAGTTTCGGTTTGTTTCCAACACCAACGCACTTATTCATCAAAAATCTCACCGACTTCACTAATTCCTACATTGTACTGCCATAATTTGGAATAAGCAACACTTAATATCTCTTGTTATCTTCAAACTTAAAGACTTAACCTTCGAAGAGACCGAGTAATAGCTCCAGCATTAAAAGGGCCGAATTATCATAATGAGCAATAACCAATTGCACGAAGCTCACGTCAAATCGAGTTTACGCATGTAAATTTATGGTTAAAACTCAACTTTTTATGTTTTTAGTCAAATTACTATGCTTTTTAAGCGATGAGCCGCAACAGAGCCCTATTAGCGGCCAAATGGCATACGGCAGAATTCGTGAAAGAAATCAAATTACAATAACGATGCACGCTATACGACCGATACTAAAATAACGGGTTACATCTAATTTATAGGAAGAAAATTGTAGGATGCCTCGTGTTAGAGATGTGTCATTAGAGGGTCTTACATCAACTGAATTATAATCATGTTTGGTTAAGTTTGTTCAAGAATGATTATACGTATTAGTGAACCAGTTCGATAAAACGGAAGCTCGTTGCTGTTGTCTTGAGCGTTACGACAACAGATGATAATGTAATTTATCGGTTTTATTATAGTGTTTACGTATATAAAGAGTTAGAGTCGTATTTTAATGATGAATTTGAGGTTGTTCGACGGGTTTTTTCGTATTCAACGTAAATAAACACTGCGTCATCAATACTCCAACTAGTATACTGAGTATCAGTGACTTAAGGTGTAAAGTGAAACTGATGCAAAAATAACTTACTTTGATCTAGTTTGTCGTGTACCACGCGACCCATTGGATAGCAGGAATCAGGACTCCTCGGTACTGCTGAGCATAATTTCTAATATGGATTTCAGAATGCAGATAATTATACTTGGAGCAAGTATCACACTGAATTCCTTTAAAAGGAGACCAAAATGAACTTGATGCAGATTAAATAGTAGTTAGGATACTAAACTTGTGGTATAGCAACTAAAAAAGGAGTCACGTCAACCAGGTTCCGTACCTATTTCATGAAACGATACGATAGAGAAATAACTAAGTAATCCATCAATCAAATCAATTTGGTAAACGGCTATAAGATAGGTGACTACGTGGTTTATACAATTCTTTAAGTTTGGCGTGAAATAACAGGTGTTATTTTGCACATTGCAAAATTGTGTCTATCATTTTTCTATCACTTTTCATTGATAGTTGGGCTTATCATCGAGCGAAGTGAAGTCATATTGACGTGTCCAATATACGTATAAAACGACTCGACTGTAATACTAATACGTACAAAAACACAACAAAATATGCATATAACTAACATAGGATAGTTTTTTCTACTGATATTTACATATAGATGTTTTGATTCCATAAACCACATTATAAATGTATATTTAACCTAATATAGGAATAAACTTCGTATTACCATCTACCGTTATAATTAATAGTAACAAAATTTGGTAAAAACGTATTTATAAAGATATGTGTATGGAGTAAATGAACTGTGTGGTCCATCTAACATTCGTCACCGCCTACGCTTGGACAGGTAGGCAGCCTATGACGTTATATTATTCATCTTCATAAATAAATTATTAACGTCAAGCCGAAAAATGTTTCGGCAGCAAGTCTTAAAACCACCTATTTCAAAAAAAATGTTGATAACCCCGAAATCAGGTCCTTCTCTTTAATATGTTACAATTTTACTAGCCTATAACCGCGGGTCCGCCCGCGTCGGTTTCGGTGCCGAAGAAGAATCGGTCGTCGGTTTTCGCGTATTTAGGCCACATCTCCGGTTCTACTCAACCAAATGGTGCCGGCGACGCGCCGCACCGGTGCCGAAGAAGAAAAATGTATTAAAATGTATGGCTCGCTTTTGCAGCGGTCCGGCGTTAAGGTCTGTCAGCGCCGTCGCCGTCACGGAGTAGCAAGCTCCCCTGTCGGTGCCGGCCCGGTAAATCTGCATGTTTATCGTATTTGAATTGTATGCGCGTGCGTGTATGAGTGCGTGGGTTGGTAGGAAGACGCGGCCTGTACCGGCGCAGAGGAAAAACGAAGACCCGGCGCCGGTGCCGGTACCGTGCCAGTGCCGGACCAGCTAATGGAAAAACGCCAATTGCAATCAAACTTATGTAAGATCTGGTCTGACCAACACCTCACTACCAAAAAAAACCCACCAAAACGTTTTTACATCCACTGACAAAAATATTTTTAAATATGTAAAACCGGGGTAGATTCTATTGAGATTTATATATATTATTTTATTACACTTAGCCTTAAATTTTTTTGTGTTCAGTATCGTTAATATAACATAAGCGAAGATCTTCAATGTACAGACAGAACTACTTTACACTTATAATACTATAGAAGTTGTGATTTGTTGGAGATAGTTTCTGCTCGACTATGGGCTGCCCTTCGTCATTTATCTCTGTCCTTGATTAAGTGTGCATTCGTATAACTATCTCATTCGATTGCGACCTTCTCAATGCTGCCGTCAACTTTGACAATAACAGTGAGCGATGATGTGTGGAGGCACCTTTTTTACTGTCCGCAAAGGTAGGTACTCTGCCCGCCAGATCAATAGCTGTAAATATTTAAGAGAACTCAACAAAAGTAGCCTCATTATATTTTATTCGTTACACGGTTTGGTATTAGCACGAAAACTTCACTCATATTAAGTCCTAATTAGATATGATCAGTATTTCTTATTATATACTTTTGTAACATTTTATATTTTTAATTATATATTGTAAAAATTGGGATCGAACCCGAAACCTCGTCTCAACAGTCCATTACCCATACCACTAGGCTACCGCTAGATTTTAAATACCTATCCCTATATCTCTACTAGTAACTACAAATATTATTGTCACACAAATTAATAATACTGCTTGCAACAGCACAGAAATATCGGAAACTATAAACAATACCATGGTAAATTTCCTGAATATCTCTAATAGTACTACAGTATCACTAACGGCTCAAGAGGTCCACCCAGTCATAACTCAGTTAATAGCCGAAGTACTTTCATGAACCATTAAGGATATCTGCCCAGGAGGTATAAGGCACGCCGCACGATTCCATATCTCCGAATATTTGTGAACATCAGGTGGCAGCAATTCGGTAACGAGATCTGTAGACAGTGTGTCTGTATGTGGATGTGAGTCCAGGTAGGCATGAATGGCCGGCGCCCCGCTGATAGTGAGTTATGCACAGGCCCCCGGGGCGCGCGGGCACTGCCTTCACACCTCCGCCCGCGTGTGGTCCCGCGGTTTACGAGCATGCCCGGGCTGCTGCGCGCGCGTTTCCAGGATTATGCAATACGGAACTAATATGTATAAATTTTAAAAATAATATTTATCGTACATGTAAGAAAATTTGATTCCTCCGGGACAAATATGGAAGTTTGATATTTGTCTCCTCCAGGTAGGAATTAATTCATTAAATTTTCTACTTTCTTCGTTGGTCCTAATTGTCTTGGATCGATCCTAATGGACAGGCATCTAAGCAGTGAGAGGAGGAAGAATAGCCCAAAATTACATCATAGCAGGCAAGGCCAGTTGTGCATATAATATTAGTAGCATATATGCAATTATTAAAGTGCGAACATCTTTAGACGCGTTGTGCAGTTTTCATAGAAAAATTTACGAGCAAAAAATTTTCGGTGAGGAATAAATTTCCTAACTAGCTTTACTAACCTAACCTAACCTCATGATCCGCTCATCATTTTCATCGTCCGATAGACGTCAATTGGCGTTTATCGGAGTGTGATGTGAGCGTTTAGAAGCAGGTAACTGCAAAAAGCTGGGGAATTTCGAATGCATAAGATGTGTTCATGTAGCTTAGTCGGTCAAAAATTATTAAAATTATACTCTGTTATTATTACCTGCCGTAAACTGGCTGCGCTTTACTCAGTGTTTCTTAACCAAGTTTAAGTGCTACAAGTACCTAATTTATATTGGAGTTCTGGTAATAAATGAAATGTACTTATTGAAGGTTTTATCTCGGACATTAAAAGTTTTTATTGAAACGTTTAATCAGAATCTCGATTTTTAGACGCAATGTCAAACCTTTAAAAATTATTTATTGCAAATTCTCAAGTTTTTCACGAATCTTCTATGCAATAAATATATCATTTTTTGTTTCAAATATCTTGGCAACATCTCTCATAACTCGTCCTGGACTGCACCTAAATCTTCCCGCGTTACTAGTAGATATCCTTACTGTAAGATATTATAATATTAGTCACATTAGTGTGTATATTTTACCCGGGAATTATTTTATTTCTTAGACTTATTACGACCTGCCGGGTTTCCTGAGAGATATGATACAGGTCGGTGCCATTTTTATTGGACAGGAAGGAAATTCTAACGTTTAATATATTCTGAGTAAAACGTTTGACATTTTATTTATAACATCGAGTTCCTTCGATCCGGTTTGAGGGAGTCGGAGCTCGTGGTACTTAGGTATAGGATATGGTAATGTGTAGTGAATTTGACCTTCTTTGTATTATTTCGGTTCACGAATGAATTGCTTTAAATGAAATTCGCAATGAGGCTATCCAACAAAAAAATAAAGTTACCGTCATACCTCGCAGAATAAGCAAGCTGAAGTGGCAGTGAGCTAGCCACATCTGTCGAAGGACCGATGATCGCAGGAGCTAACCAGTGCTTAAATGGTGACCGCCAGAAGGCAAACGGAAGGTGGAACGCCTCTAGCCAGATGGACCAACGTCCTCATAAAGGCGGCTTTGACAAATTGGATGTGGAGGGCAGAGGACCGGGAGCAGTAGCACACATTGGAAGAGGCTTATGTCCAGCGGTGGATTACAATAGACTAATTGATGCATAGAGCCCAACTAGATTTTCAGGATGAATTAAACTCTAGTGTAGTTCTATATTTCGAGTCCTATGTGCAAATTTTTGATACAATCTAAATTGAACACTGTGATGATGTTGATAATGATGACGTCAAATAAAACAGTGATCTAAATAAATAAAGTTTTCAATACAGAAAGTGCATTACGTCAATGTTAGTTATTTTACTGAACATCTGTAGAGACCTGAGACTGACAACTTTTCCAGACTCCATGTTGTCGGTGAAAGTCCTTCTGACTCCTGCGAACCCATACACCAACTTTTCTATTAGCGCTATTGGAATAATTGCCCTATTCTTTGGAGCTTTCGAGAGCACATCTGTTTTCTTTCTCCTACAGCCACAGGTCCGTTAAATATTTGCCAAGGACAGCATTCTATGGACTGCACTCTAGATTTCGCCCACCCATCATCGGGGTGCGCTTAATGTGATAGCCCAAATATAAGCTAAAAAAAAAGACTTGTTAAAACTAGGGCGAGATTTAGATTTATTGTTAATATAGGACCAATAATTTCATGTTCAAAATTTAATAAACGGTAGTAACTGTTTAAAAATTAGCGGACCATGTACCTACTCATTATTCAACTAAATGACATAAAAAAATGATGTCTTGACTTCATTATAAACGGAATTCATAATCTTCACTTCTAAATTAACAAGTTAATAGGCATGTAAAGACTTTAATTCCATACTTCAATAAGTCAGTGATTATAAAAAATAGCAGTAAATTATAATGAACGTCATTCAGAGGTCACGTCAGCCTGTTTCACATGATTGTTTGAACAAATCTTGTGCCGTGCACCTGCAGGTATAACCTTGAATTGTGACCGCTGTCCACAAGACATGACCTAGGCGCATCGTGTACTTAATGTGGGGGCGAGGATTTATCGACGGCTACCGCTTTGGTGCACAACGGAGGTCGATATAAATGAAATTTATGAATACATTTAAATATTATCATTGCTACTTATTGTTTATTTATATGGTTTTGTATGTGCGTTTGGTAATTTTTTTTATAGAAATTAGGAATATATAATATATGACAGTTTAAATTGCAGTAGCTGCGGTAGCCTAGTGGTATGGGTAATGGACTGCTGAGACGATGTCTCGGCTTCGATCCCAGGTTACCATGGCACACACCAATGACTTTTCGATGCTTTTCGAAGTTATGTGTGTATTTATCGCTGGCTTATAAGTGCCCGGTTAATGGCAATAGGCTCGCCACCTATTACATTGGGACCTAAACATAAACTGGCGAAATTTGGGTGCTAGCACCTCTGCCTACCCCTTCGGGGATAAATGCGTGAGTTTATGTTATGTTATGTTATGTTAAATGCAGTAAGTGTATCCACAATGTAAAGTAGTCTGACTATTTGTGCGCCGTATCGATTGTTATGTGATAAATCGCGGGTTTGAGTCCCTCTCAGTGGACAGTAGTACCTATAACCAGACCTCCGATTCTACTTGAAGTAGTACTAGTAGTACGTGTAATTGTAAACCATTGTCAAAGTACCTACAGCTATTACAAAAACTACCATTGAATTTTCGACTTTACTAAAATCACTTGAAAATCAAAATTAAATAAATTAAAGTTCACTAGTCGTCTCGTTGCATTACTCTATACGATGCCATTTAAGTTTAAACTTTAACAACATAACGGTGAAGTTTAAAGTTCAATGATATTTTTTTAATCTCAATTGCATGAGAATGAGTAGAATCACGGCTCTAGTCGAGCTTAAGATAATACAAAGATTCGTCTCAAATAGTAGAAGCTTCTATATCCGAAATGTTTTATCACCCAATAGTGATATAGTAAGTAAGATTACCTACCATGATTGCATTAATTCCCGTTAACATTATTGTATCTCGTAAAACGCGAAATTGAAAAAAAAATGAAGCACACCTAATGTTATTATTCATTTACAAGTATCTAATATAATCCTCAGTCAGGTACCCTTGCTTTACGAAGTCGAATGTGTGAGAAAAGATAATTTAAAATAGATAATGGCAAAAGAAATACAATTATCATCGTTCAAAGTAATCAAATGTTCAGATATTCGACAATTATGAGATCACTTCACACGACCTCTTCACTAATTTATCCATAATCACCTATTGATAAGTGTCCATAATAAGTGGACATATTGTAAAAAAATGTACTATCATCCCAGCTAATTTGCATCGATTGCCGCAATCTGGCGAACTCGTGCTGTCTTCACATTAATTGTACTGTCAAGTGCTGGAATACATAACAATGAAATTTACATCAACTTGATATTAAGTGATTGGGCTTGTAATGAAAGAGGCATTGTACAGGGAGTAAATCCTAGAGATACTTTGTGCACCTACTCTGTCGAAGAAAAGAAAATTACTCACGCGGTACTGATTAACTAATTAATTGATATAATTTAAACCTTTCAATGGTACTTAAGTAGCAAATCAGCACAGGACCAATGTTGGTCAGCGGTCTCTATGGCGTGTGAACACTTGTGGATTAAAATTTAATTCGTGTACACATTGCAGTTGCGCAAGATTTACAGAAAGCAAGATGAAGAAGATCGTAACTCACCTTACTTTGAAGGCACCTTCTTTTATTTTTTGTTTTCTGCCCTCACTTTGCACCAGTTTTGCTTGAAGTCCTGTGAACGTTTCCCGTCCCACAAACGGTATGGTAAACGTACGGTAAAACTCTACTGCTTCTATGAAAATTACTAACAGGAATAACTATTTCATTTGCTGGGACTTCACCCCTTACACAGGTGACTGTGTAGCCATCGAAGCACTCAGCAGCCTAGACCTTCTTGTATTTAGATTACTAAATAAAAGAAGTAACCGATCTGCAACGATGTCAAATCTCAAACTTCATCATCATTTTAATAGTTTCCGGTTGTGTTCGAGACTTTCAGTTTAGAGTCTGGGTTCGTTTACTTCTTCTCTCTAACCATCTGTCGTCTGATCACAACTCCGAGAGTAAAGTCTGCTCCAGAGACTCGCCCGTTAGTCAGCAGGTGTACCGGCATTTTTTCGTGCTTAAACGCATCGCGCTTCACCGCCGTGGTCTGCTTTTGCTAGGTTGAAGGCGGCTCCACTACTCACCCCTAGGCCGGCGCTCATAGAAGACGGAGATGAATAAAGATATACCACGCTCATGGAAGACGGAGGTAAAATAATAAATAAAGGTGCACCGGGGGCTTACTCCCGAAGGTCTTGGAGGAGCTCCGGACTTCCAAACGTAAAAATATAAAATCTATTAAATATTTCGGTTTTAATTGACTCTTGAGTTGTTTCCCGTTATGAATGGTGTAATGAGATCCAAATTGATACACTCAATTGATATCAATTCGAACGATCTCCATGTTAGTGAGTTCCACTTACCTATTAGATTAACTATGATGTTGTTATTTGATAAGTCAGTAATTGGTTTATTTTTTGCATTGCTCTAAATAGGTACTGATTTGAAATGTTTGGCTCTAGATCCTGCTTTTTTATAAATCAAATGAAATTTAATAGACTGTGTTCCAAAATCAAATCTATTGTTTTTCACTTAAACGTCGCTTCAGTAGCTTAATGATTAAAGAGTCAGCCTTACGATCAAGAGGTCCCTGCTTCGAAATCTGGCCATACCGACGTGAACCCACTCCTAACACCAGTAATAGCTGGAGGGGCCGCTAGCAGGAACACTAATAGCTTAGGTGACAATACTGGTCTTTTAAAAAAATATATTCAGTTAAGAACTCTAATGAACCTGGCTGAAAACACATTTTTATTCCAAAATTAAAAACGTAGTTCACCATAAATAAAAAGATACATACAGACTATATTAATCTAGCCGGCACTAAATTTCCATTGCGGATTCATTCTCTTAGATTAAGTTAGCGCGACCACCGGGGTCATTGTTGCATTTTCACGAGAACTTTAATAAAGTCTTCCACACATACAATAGTCGTATTTCAAGCCCACGCGACGCCCGGCCATGCGGGAGCCTGTCGGCCCTACTCCTCCGTCAGGAAAATAAACTGCACATCTTACGGCTAGTGTGAAATGTTGCTTACATTAAATATGAATATATTTTAATAAATGTGAAATATGCTAGTAATATGTGTAGTTTATCGCGGTAAAATAATACATAAGCTACTGTGCGACACTTCTCACGTGTTGGTGGAAAGTTGTGATGCTTCAATTGAATAGGTATTGGATATTTATACGCATAACTTGAAATGTCTTGAAAATAATGTACGAGTACCTAATAGAAAAGAAATGTTACAGAATTATGACTACCATAAGATCAACAGAATCTGTAGGAAATATTCAAAGAGCACAGAACCTTTTTGTCGGAGAAACTTAATAAAGAAGAACAACTTAATAATCTATGGATGTCATCCACGAAGTTCTTCAGAGCTGCAAAAGCAATTAACTACAAAACGCCTAGATACGACTGTTTGATGTATGAGGATCTGATGCATGCTTTCCACTTGTGGTTGGAAGACAGGGGACAACTGTTACCTTAGCAACCAAATTATAGAGCATATCCCGAACTTTTACTGACGAACTATGGAAAGATTTTTTATAGTGAATCTACCTGACGAGGGGGGTGGCAGCCCTTAGAGTGGGAGTCCTCCCGCTCTGCGATAATATGAGAATTTTTTACAATAAAAATAATTAAAACTAAATAGATCATTCAAAATATCATTTTTTTATATCCAAGAAAGTCTTTAAAGACAAGTTAATTTGTTTGTTAAATAATTGTTATAACTTAAATTATAATACCATTAAAGAAAGTTAGTCTCATCATATACCTAACGACAAAAAATATTATCAACTTACTACAAAGATAGGTTACATAATACCTAATTATTTATAGTCCCGCTTCCAGTAGATACAGGCGTACAAATTTCCCGTAAACACGCGTAGCTAGAGAATACTGAGATATCATGTTAAGACATTTAGCTACTGTAAGCAAATAAAATGGTGTTTACATTGTGCGCAAGAGTCGCTCGAGATCCAATCTGGACTGTAACAAATCGAGCCGAGCGATGTTCTCGCGATTGAGTTATTACAGCTTCCTGGCTTTGGGCTCTTGGGCTACTTGTTTTTGTGGCTGCCGTGTGTTTTTATTAATTATGCACAATAAATAATAAATATTTTATGTGTAATGCGATACGAGGTGCAGGTTGGTGTGAGATGTGGTTGGGCGATATGCGCGCGCGCACCGGGGATCGAATGTACTGTTATTATTCAAACTGCAGCTTTTTATTGTTTCTTACTGATATTAATGTTGGGTCCCTATTTTATTCTTTGTCTGTCTTTTTGTATGAAATGCTACTGTATTGACATAATTACCTACTGGTCTTCGGAACTATATTTTATAGTCAAATATTTTAAGCGTGTAGGTAAAACTAATAACATGTTCAGTAGGGCCATAAAAGTGTATGTAGACCACCTGCAAACTGGTATAGTTAACCTCTGATTGATGGACGTGACTCTACCACGGGCTTTTCACTCGGAGTAGGGAGATCATACAGAAGACGCTCCCGTAAAAGTCAAGCTAAACTAAATTATAAAAAGAAGATATATATGCAACGGAGTTGGACCTTACTTATTGATTAGTAATATTTGCACCAGATATCTATTTTTTCTTTTTTTATGTCCATTTATTTTTTTAAATATAATTTCAATTTGAAACTTTTGGTAGATATCATACCCATTTATTTAACCTGTGACCCTCAATATGTAATGACGGAAAATTACTTTTAATAGCAATATACACTTAGAAACATTCATATGATGATGATGATGATGTCGTATAAGAATCAACTTTTGCAATCATTGAATAGGTACCCATATTTTATATAGGTGTAGATATTTTTAGATAAACCATTTTCAAATACTAGATATATTGCCCAATTACATCAAAATTATAACTTTTTATCTGCTATATCTTTCGTCTGTTCCTCGTAGCATTTAATAAACAAGATTAATATGTAAATACAATTTCTGTGAAACGTTAATTTTGATGTTAAAAGATACACCTGTATCTTTTTTAATCTCACAATATTAATTTTTAAGAGGCGTCCATTCTATTTGATATTTATTTCGCTTGACTGAAAAACATTATTAAGTAGGTATATTAAGGTAATATCACAATTAGATTAGCGAAACTTAATAAGATCATATACTAGACATAACATGTAGCTATAGGTACAGAATTACGTACTGCACACGTCGGGAAGAAGAGTGCAAACCCGGCTGAGATTGGCTAGCTTCGCTTTTTTACCACTTTACAAAATCAAAAGACATCGTACCTAGAGTCAAAAAGATACCGCGGTAGTCTAGTGGTATGGGTAATGGGCTGCTCAGACAAGGTCTCGGGTTCAATCCCAGGCCTTACCATGACAAACACCAATGACTTTTGGATGCTTTTCGAAGTTATGTGTATATTTATCGCAGGTTTATAAGTGCCCGGTTAATGGCAATAGGCTCAATTTTGCAAAGCTAGTCTTTGCCGAGTGAAAAATGCCCTTCCTGACGATCTCAGTATATGTGTGATGACGTTTCTTTAAGGTCTTTCCTTAAGTACGGTAAAAGTATCGGAAGTATGTAAGGTAGTGCGAGAGATAGGTATGTATGTCTGTGCGAGTGATATGTCCGTGCGAGAGATATATCATGTCTATGCAAGAGATATAAGTAGATCACAGCCAATTGCATCGAACGTCAACTTGTGGCCCAGAGTATGACTTGAAGCACATTGCAACGTGACGTAATCTACATCTACACTAATATTATAAAGAGGAAAACTTTGATTGTTTGTCTGTTTGGTTGTAATGAATAGGCTCAAAAACTACTGGACCGTTTTTAAAAATTCTTTCACCATTCGAAAGCTACATTATCCACGAGTAACATAGGCTATATATCATCACGCTACCATACAAGGGAGCAGAGTATGTAACGCAAAATTGTTAGTGGCGTTAAAATTTGATTTCGGTAAACAATACGTTGTACCTATGACGACATCTGTAGGGTTTGGGGGGAACTTTTCATCGATCACCAATTCGGTATTGATGAATGGTTTCCCAATCTGACAACAGATGTCGCTAGTATGTTTACCTATTTCAAATAGAATTATAATATCGTGATAGGTTAAATTGTTTGTGATATTTTATTCAATCATATAGCTTAATGTCTTTAATTTAAAATTGTCATAATCTAAATTCCTAGTTGCCCAAATTAATTTAGTCACGGCGAGAATGTCTTTGGTTTCGTATTATCTGTGGATCAGTATTTTTTGTTTCGCGATTCGATCAGGTGAACGAATAATTCGTGATATCAGATTCATCTACTAGAATATTCCATGAAAAATGATATAAATACACCCCTCCCGGTGAATGCGAACACCTCTGATAATTACTCTGAAGATTAAGCACGAAACTCTGTTCGTATTTCATTGATTTTTCTGATAAGTTGGAACTCTGAATTATATGTACCTACCTACATATAAATTAAATATCTTAGACTCTGTGCATCTTTCCCGGACTTCTCTGGTAAGATTTCTTAATTTATCTCTCTGTTCTTAGTCTTTATATCTGTGTCTTTCGTTTGCGTCAATGATATACTTAGGTCTTTTTGGTATTCTTGATGCAGGGTCCCAAGGTTTAGCGGACAATATTAGTGACCTATCTACATTGTTGTGATTCCGTTGTTGGAGTCCCTGTTCGGAACAGCTGTCCCTTCGTTTGGCTCGCGGCAGTGCGGGCGGTGGCTAGCAGCAGACCTGCCTACGCAAGCCGACAACCGACGCCAGGGGAACCATCCGAAGAGGAGTGCCAAAAGGTCACGTAATCGTAACTTGTACAATAACTGTAACTTCATATACCCGCTACCTTGAGTTGTAATTACGAGATCAGCTGTGTGCTACGAGGGAGGCGCATAAGCATCTTATATTGTATTTACATTTCTATATCTCTGTGCCTGTGACCATTCTACTTTATGTATAACTGTGTATCCTACTGAATATATGCATGTATAAAATCTTAGTGTTGTTTCATTAAGGGTATCTGGAGCACGCACCCACTATCTCCACTCTGCAAGAAAAGGCGCCCAAGAGTCTCTGTCGTAAGCTCTTGCCTGGGTTAGCCGGTGGAGTAGCTGGGGAATTTCCCAGGTTACACAGTGGCGCGGCCAACGTACGGGCAGTTCAAGAATTCCAGTACCCACTGGATTTCTCTTGGTTCTGTGTGTGTGTGTGAAAGACGCCTTTAATGAATTCAAACCTACTATCCGTCTGATACTCTCCAAGACGTTAATTGGTTGTGCTTGTGCGGCTAAGCACGTAATTAATTTCCTTGCAATTTACACCGAATAGCAAGGAAACGGGTCAAAATTTTTTTTCTAAATTATAAATAGCTGCTACATTTTCGGTAAAATTCATATTTCGGCATACCTTCGTATTTTTTTCTTTTTTTTCTTTTTTCTTGGTTGCTGGTTGGGTTGGATATATCATCTCAGTTTGTCCCGAATTTTAAATAAAATTAATATACATGCATATGTTCAACTTTGTGTTTTTTCTGAATTTAACTTTTAATTGTTATCGACATTTTCTATAAGTGCCGATATATGTAACTCTGTGTAAGGTGGTTTCCATTCGGAATTACCATTTTTTTTTTCTTTTTAACCTTGGATCAGTATAGTAGCCGGTACTTATACTTGCTACCGTACATTTTGCTCTTAGCCTTTTAACTGTTTTTTAATTTTTTGTAATTTCATTTGTACCTATACGTACGGTACAATTTTTTTTGTGTATATTTTTTCAATATTTTAGTAATTGTCTGCAGGGCGGTACATCTCGGGTACCTACCCGCTATAGGAGAATTATTCTCAATTGGAAATTTTTAAATAATTATATTATTAGGAATTGTCTGCAGGGCGGTACATTTTAGTTACCTACCCGCTAATGAAAATTGTTTTATGCTGAATTTTTTTATACCTATATTATTAACATAGAAGGGTACATTTACATACTGTCCGTTCAATTGAATACCCTCTTGGACTTATATCCATTTAAACTTTCGTTAAATAACGGAATTGTTAGTTAAATTTTATTTTATATTCTATTCACTTAAAGTTCATTTCTTATAAGATGGCAAAAATGCACCAGTATGTAAACTATTTAAGAAAAGATGAGCTGTCTAATGAGTTGTCTTACATGGGCATTTCAGCGGATCCTGAGGCTACGGTTGTCAGCTTGCGTAACGAATTGAGGACGGCATATCGGCTAGTTCGCCGTGGAAGTCTGAAGCCTAACACCACGAAGTCCACTGATGCTGCAACTGAACGCACTGTCTGCGAGCCAAAAGTGAAGGAACTCGAGGATTTGCTATCGTCAGGTGACTTTGATGCCGATAAAAATAGTCGCACTAGGGCTGCTGTTAGGGCTAATTATCTTTTGACTAGGCTAGCTCGTTGTGGGTTAGATTGTTCTGAACTTGTTAGTATTCGCAACAGATTAGTTAAGATTGTGTCAGTAGCTGAATCGAATAGTGACTCAGAATCTGAGGTGTCAGATAATGATGATCGCGCTTCTCGTGACCGAGTTGAATATACTTCACCTGCGATGAGAGTTGAACGCTCGATGCGGGGTAGCTCGCAAAACATTAACTTAAGCAATGATAATTTTATTTATAGGGAACGTCCTATTAATCTAAATAGTTTTAATTTAAAATATGATGGATCTACTTGTGTACGTGTTTTCATTGAGAGACTGGAAGAACTCCGGTGTGCTAGGGAAGTCTCCAAATCAAAGGTTCTCATGGCTTTCTCTGACCTATTGGACGGACCAGCTTTGTCTTGGTTCCGCACCAATAAAGCTAACTTTATGTCTTATGAAGACTTACTAATCGAATTAAGAGACACCTTTGATATTCCCGATTACGATTATCGTTTACGGAATGAGATTAGGCAACGTACCCAAGCCCGTACCGAGTCCTTGGTGAACTACATCTCCACAATGCAGGCCATGTTCTCTAGACTAACTTGTAAAATGCCCAGTGAAGAACAACTGGACATTCTTATGCATAACATTAGACCTGACTACATGAAGGAACTAGCCCTTCATGAAGTCAACACTATTGATGATCTAAGAAGGTTAGGAAAGCGTTTGGAACTTGCGCGTGCTAGGGCTGAGGCGTTCCACGAGCCAGTCTTGGACAAATTTGAGATCTCCTCTGACTTACATTCTCAGAAAGCAAAGGGCACACCAAAAGCTACCAAGCAGGTCTCTGCGGTGGACAGCTCGGCAGCCTCGCACGAACGCAAATGCTTTCGTTGCGGCGGCAGCGATCACACTGCGTATAACTGCTCACAATCAAGGGAGTTGGTGTGTTTCCGATGTGGTCTCAAAGGAGTCAAGTCACCGACTGCCCCAAATGTACGTCGAAGTCAAAAAACGCGTAGGCCAGGGCCTTATTAAGACATTCTCAAGCTCTGTGTCTGAGTCTTCTTCTGATAAGGTCCTGTTTACTAAACGGGATAACGATGTTAGACCGTACTTAGTTGTTAGGGTTTTAAATTTAAATGTTCTTGGTCTTCTTGATTCCGGTGCCTCCTGCTCCGTGCTAGGAAAAGGTGCGCACCGTAGCTTCTTAGATTTAGGGTTTGAACTAGAAAGTGTCAACCCAAATTTTAAAATTACAACTGCAGACAGTTCACATTTGAAATGTCTGGGTTCTATGTCCTTACCCTTAGAATACAACTCTGTTATCAGGGTACTTAAGTTTTATGTTGTACCAGAAATAACTACCTCAATGATATTTGGAGTAGACTTCTGGCAACAATTTCAATTAGGTGATAGATTAATTTCTCAAAAAATTAATATGAATAATTTTAGTGATAGCTGTCCTATTGAATCTTTGTCTCTTCACAGTGGTCTCGAGGATTACAACAACCTGACCGAGGATCAGCGGTGTGTAATGAACGGGATCATTGAAAAATTTGAGTCAATTAATACGGATAAGGTGGGCTTAGGTCGAACTACGCTTGTGCATCATGTCATAGACACGGGTGACAGCAAGCCGATCAAGCAGCGGTATTACCCTCTCTCACCTCTCAAACAGAAGGCTCTGGAGACGGAGTTGGACCGGATGTTGGAGATGGGAGTGGTGTCACCATCACAATCCGCGTGGAACTCACCCGTGGTTATGGTGGAAAAGGCGAACGGTGATCTAAGGCTGTGCTTAGATTCACGTAAGCTTAATGCTGTTTCCAAAAGTGATGCTTATCCCTTACCGTACATCAATCAAATTTTAGACCATCTTAATAATGCTAAATATTTGTCCTCTATTGATTTAAGTGCAGCGTATTGGCAAATCCCGTTCGACTCTGCCCAGTCTGCTGAGAAGACTGCGTTCACGGTGCCGAGGCGGGGTTTGTTCCAGTATAATGTAATGTGTTTTGGTCTTGTCGGAGCTTCAAGTACGATGCAACGACTGATGGACCGCTTATTCGGCCCGGAATTCGACAACAGAGTGTTTTGCTTCCAAGACGACATAATCTGTGTGGCCAACACCTTCGAGGAGCATGTGGATCTCTTAAATAGAATCTATCAGCGACTCAAGGATGCGGGCCTAACGATTAATATGAGGAAATCACACTTTTGTCGAAGTGAATTAAAGTACCTTGGTTACTATGTGGATAGGCATGGACTACGTACTGACCCCGGTAAAGTCGAGGTCATCCTCAACTATCCCACACCTTCTAACTCGAAGGATGTCAAACGTTTCCTAGGTATGGCCGGCTGGTATCGTCGTTTCATTAATAACTTTTCTAAAATTAGTAAACCTCTTTGTAAACTCACCTCTAAAAATGTAAATTTTATTTGGACATCTGAAGCTGAGGAGGCTTTTAACCTTCTCAAGTCAGCTTTGGTCTCTGCTCCTATATTGAAAATGCCTAACTACTCTTTACCGTTCCGTATACTAAGTGACGCGTCAGCTTACTCAGTTGCTGCTGTTCTGACCCAAACACACGATGGTGTGGAACACCCCCTCGCCTATTGCAGTCGTTCTCTTAATAAGAACGAGGTGAACTACAGCACAACCGAGCGAGAGCTTCTGGCCGTGATTTTTGCGCTGGAACAGTTCAGACAGTATGTGGAGGGACAGAAGTGCACTGTTGTCACTGATCATGCCTCACTACTGTGGTTTCACAAGCTCAAAAATCCTACAGGTCGTTTAGCACGTTGGAGTATGCGACTCAGTCAGTTTGACTTCGACATAGAGCACCGTAAGGGAAAAGATCATGTAGTACCTGACGCTCTATCTCGCATAAAGATTGACTCCATCGATGCGAGCTCCACCAATGACCCGTGGTATCTTCACACCATGGAGTGCGTGCGTAGGAACCCAAGGCATTACCCTAACTTTAATATTCGTGAAAATTTGTTATATCGATTTTCTAAAAATAAATATTCTTTGACTTCAGATTTTGATTGGAAGTTAGTGGTACCTCAAGAGGACAGGCTAGCACTCCTCACCAAATACCACGATGACACGCTTAGTGCCCATGGTGGTGTTTGGAAAACACATAAGAGGTTGTCTTTGAATTACTACTGGCCAAAGATGTACAATAGTGTCAAAGACTACGTGGGAAATTGTGAGGTTTGTAAGATGTATAAACCCGTAAACACTTCGCGTCCTGGTCTAATGGGAAGTGCGAAGCGTGTATCTAAACCTTTTGAAGCTATTTCGTGTGATTTACTTGGACCTTTTCCAGTGTCAAGCAACAGAAATATTCATCTGATCGTTGTTTCGGACTACTTTAGCAAGTATGTCATGCTGTGTCCTATAAGGATTGCAACAGGCGCTGCAGTAGCGAGATTCATCGAGAAGAAAGTGTTTCTAGTTCATGGAGTTTGCAAGACTATCTATATTGATAACGGTCCTCAGTATGTGAGCAAGCAATTTAAGGATATGTTAGCTAAATATAATGTTCCAAACGTATACTATAGCCCGCGTTACCACGCTCAAACTAATCAAGCTGAACGAGCGATTCGAAATGTTGTTCAAGCCATCTCATGTTATGTGAAGACTCAGCACAAAAAGTGGGATGAACATCTTGTTGAGCTGCAGTGCGCTCTAAACACTGCAGTAAACGAGGCCACTCGATTCTCTCCCTATTTCTTAGTACACGGTAGGGAATTTATAGGTGATGGAGTTCTATATAGACAGTCTGACATAACCTGTCATCCGGACTTAGTCTCCATTGATGAGCCCTCAGCCTTCGGTGCCAAACTGAAAGAAATGCAACACATTTACGATCAGGTGAGGAAACATTTGATTTCGGCTCACCAGCGTAATGAGAAGTATTATAATTTCAGGAAAAGGCATGTCGAGCTGAAAGTTGGTCAAATTGTTTACAAACGGACTCATTATTTATCTAATAAAGCTAAACATTTTACCTCTAAACTCGCTCCTAAGTTTACTAAGTGTGTAGTGTCTGCTAAACGTTCCTCTTTAGTGTATAGGTTAGCAGATTTGGATGGTAAGGACTTAGGCGAGTATCACATCAAGGACATTTTAAAATACACTGATGAGAATCAATCTGCGGTACCTTCTCTGCCTAGCGTCAGCGCTATTTCATTTCCGTAGCACTGTCGATTTATACTTACTTTACCGCGACTCGATGAAGTATGACCTTGTTGCTGTAGCTTGGGTGTCCTCGTATGGGACATATTATTTGTTAGGTACACCTCATCGAGTTTTCGTTTCTCATCCTCCTCTTCTCTGTAGTTGTGTTGCATATGCGACCATCTGACTATAGCAGTTAAGGAGAGTTTTCTTTCTAGTGGTTTAGGGCATTTAGACTTAAAGTAAAAGAGTCTGTGTCAATATTTGCCTCTAGTTAGTTCTTAGTAGTTCTGTTTTGTACTTTGATCTGTTCTTTTTTTATTCGTTCTATTTTTAACTTGTTAGACTTTTGACTTGTTTTATTCTGTTGTGTATTCCTTGCGTTACTTGTCTGTCCACACAAGTAATACTTTCAAGGGGGGGGATTGTGTAACGCAAAATTGTTAGTGGCGTTAAAATTTGATTTCGGTAAACAATACGTTGTACCTATGACGACATCTGTAGGGTTTGGGGGGAACTTTTCATCGATCACCAATTCGGTATTGATGAATGGTTTCCCAATCTGACAACAGATGTCGCTAGTATGTTTACCTATTTCAAATAGAATTATAATATCGTGATAGGTTAAATTGTTTGTGATATTTTATTCAATCATATAGCTTAATGTCTTTAATTTAAAATTGTCATAATCTAAATTCCTAGTTGCCCAAATTAATTTAGTCACGGCGAGAATGTCTTTGGTTTCGTATTATCTGTGGATCAGTATTTTTTGTTTCGCGATTCGATCAGGTGAACGAATAATTCGTGATATCAGATTCATCTACTAGAATATTCCATGAAAAATGATATAAATACACCCCTCCCGGTGAATGCGAACACCTCTGATAATTACTCTGAAGATTAAGCACGAAACTCTGTTCGTATTTCATTGATTTTTCTGATAAGTTGGAACTCTGAATTATATGTACCTACCTACATATAAATTAAATATCTTAGACTCTGTGCATCTTTCCCGGACTTCTCTGGTAAGATTTCTTAATTTATCTCTCTGTTCTTAGTCTTTATATCTGTGTCTTTCGTTTGCGTCAATGATATACTTAGGTCTTTTTGGTATTCTTGATGCAGGGTCCCAAGGTTTAGCGGACAATATTAGTGACCTATCTACATTGTTGTGATTCCGTTGTTGGAGTCCCTGTTCGGAACAGCTGTCCCTTCGTTTGGCTCGCGGCAGTGCGGGCGGTGGCTAGCAGCAGACCTGCCTACGCAAGCCGACAACCGACGCCAGGGGAACCATCCGAAGAGGAGTGCCAAAAGGTCACGTAATCGTAACTTGTACAATAACTGTAACTTCATATACCCGCTACCTTGAGTTGTAATTACGAGATCAGCTGTGTGCTACGAGGGAGGCGCATAAGCATCTTATATTGTATTTACATTTCTATATCTCTGTGCCTGTGACCATTCTACTTTATGTATAACTGTGTATCCTACTGAATATATGCATGTATAAAATCTTAGTGTTGTTTCATTAAGGGTATCTGGAGCACGCACCCACTATCTCCACTCTGCAAGAAAAGGCGCCCAAGAGTCTCTGTCGTAAGCTCTTGCCTGGGTTAGCCGGTGGAGTAGCTGGGGAATTTCCCAGGTTACAAGTAATAATCATAAATCTCAATTGATTCGGTAAATTTCTATACATTGGCGCTAATATCGCTAACAATTTCCGTTGTCATGACAGCAAGGAAAAGTAGTATAGAGAGGCAAGTAGTGAATCGAGTAGAGTCGTACAACGCGATAATCGACATACACGCGGGCGGAGCCGCGAGCAACAGCTAGTTTATTATAATAACAAACTATTGCTCTTACAGGAAGAATTTAAAAAATAACAAACCACTATTTTAATCAGCGTTGCATCCACCACTAACAAACAAATGAAAGACCAATCGAACAAATCAGAATCCAATTTCGAACTACACGAATCTAATTTAAATGAAATAAAATACAAATTTAATTCTCAATAAAACGATCAAACATATTAATTAGACGTTTCTTCGTCGTCTTCTTAGTATATTTGCAATAACAGTTAAAGTTGGAGTTACGGCATGCTCTGCTCGTTACTGGACGTGACGATGCACTCGTAGGGCTCATTAAACTTGCTTACCCTTTGAGACGCCATCGTCCGACGTGCTGGCTGAGGTACGTAGATACAAAATTCTCTTTACATTCTAAGGTTGCGTATCCAGAGCCTTTTTTTTGAAACTTTCAAGAATACGACAGCTTATATGACGTGGCGGTAGTTAGGTAGTAAGACGCAGGAGGCGCGGGTTCGATTACTGCTTAGTGCAAATATTTGTATATATGAATATGGATGTTTGAATTGGTCTTGTCGTACCTCGGAGAGCACGTCACGCCGCCGTCACTCCGAACATCTGTGTTACTCTAGGTTACGGCTAGTTGGAACTCTAAAAAGTGAAATATTTGGTCTAGTCTCGTCTGGGTTCGAGTGCATATGGGTTATAGAGGTCGGTTGGCAGTCACTTCATGGAAAATATCAAAATACGTGGAGCTTTATCGTACAAAAAATACTACTTACATAAAAATGATTACTTTACAAACCTTACTGGCCTGGGGATGAGACAAAATTGAAAGACACGTCACCGCAAATGACAACGAAATATTTCTCCGGTGTTTCGATCACGATTTACACTCATTTGGCACGGTTAAGTCACACTAAACGTAAGCTTAAGGCATCTCTGCTGGCGAATTGTAAAACTCACGCAAACTTCACGGCCCCTACTACAAAACAAACGAATGAATACATAATTAAAGACTTTATTACGGACATTTTTTGAACAGACAGCGTCGGTAGCTTAATGGTTAAGAAGTAGAGCTTACGGTCCCGGCTTCGAATCTTGGCCATACCGACGTGAATCCACTTCTAACACAAGTCACTGAGCTTAGCTGGAGTTAGAGGGACTATTAGTAACTTTGGTTGCTAATATTCTTTGAAAAAAAAAAGAAACACTCATAACGTACAAGGAAATGGTACAATCTTAGTATACTGACTACATGACGTAGCTATTTTAGATAATTAGGTATCACCCATGAATAGTACAAATAAAGTCGTTCCCGAGCTAAACACAAGTAATTCCATCTTCTGACTAATCCGAATTCTTCATGTGGGGCATTAAAAATAATTTATCGAGTGAAAGAACTAAGGAAAGCTATATAGCATGGTCTTCATTCTTGGGTATATTTATCATAAGGGAAAGTACCTAATGTTAAAGTTGGGGAAAAGAAGCATGCTGTACTATTCTATTTAAATACTCACTTCTAAAACAAACACAGTAATGTTAGTATTACCCGTATCCAAACATTATGAGTCCTTTACGATTATAGCGGCGAAAATTCGTTGTAATATTTCGACAATGGATCGAGTCCAGTTATTTCGATTCTCAGCGTAGCGGTGTCGCCAGCCAGCGGCATTGAGCATCACTTGATGTTCTGATTATACGAACATATTGTCATTATGCGTCATTACTGCTAATAGTACACGGAGACAACGAAAATTGTTTAAATGCTCTTAAACATCTCTTAAACGGATCGTTATTCGAAATATGTGAACGACAGTGTCACGATTCCGAATTTAAAATATTTTATGCTATGTTCTTGTGGAAATATGATATATTAAAGTTAAATGGTTTTAAATCACGCAGCTCTGAACTTTGACCACCAACATTTTATTGCGTTTCTTAGTATGTATGTAAGGAAATATGTTAAGATAATTCCGACTTCAAAAACGACTCTTTACCGCCAGTTTAACGGGTAATTCTAGTGCAGTGAAAGAAATCGTATTCCTCAGAGAGTGGAAGCTGCAGTCAACCTAGACTAGTGGTCGTCGTTTAGTACAATGTAATAGAATAGATTGTCATTCATTTACGCCTGTCATAAACGTCATAATACATGTCAATCCCGTACATTGATTATTCTATTTTTTACACTGGCAGTTATGTAACTGCCAGTGTAAACCTAATCTTTGAGAATACTGCAAGGCGAAACCGGTTAGGTTGCGAAGTACAAGTGTGTCATCAATTATGTATAATTAACAGCTCTTCATATTAGTGATAGAAATAAAATTAAAAAAAAAAGCATCACAAATATAAATTCTTCCAACAGTCTGTTGGTGTTATTTCCAAAATTATATTTAAGATCAAAAGTTATAGAAACCACATCAATCTCATTTACCTTCAAAGGGTCGTATTAGATACGTCAAATTAGGACATATTTGGAACGGAAATCACTGGTCCACTATAACATATGTCGATTTTAATCAACCCAAAGGAGCTTTTAACATGTTTAGGTGTTTTATACCTGTATTCCAGTATTGCGGACCTCGTTACGAAGCTTGGCACGCACGTATCTTTTTAATATTTAGGATGAGATAATTATTTGATTTGGTTTCATATCTAGCCTGTCGCAACGTGTGAGGGTATAATGCCCGAGGCGTTTACGGAAGCGAGAGCCTTTTGACCTTTTTCTGAGCCAGATATATATTTATATACCTACCACTTAGGTGGCAGACAAGCACTCAGGTTAACTGATGGAAGGCGGTTATTATGGCCTATGGACGTTTGCAACACCAGGGGCGTCATATTCGTGCTGCCGACCATGTTAAGGGGAGAGGAGGGCGTGAAGGGCGTAAATTTTTAAAAAGTAAATGCAAACTATGTGAATTACAATAAAAAAAACACTCAGCATTTTATTTTATTTATCGATTTCACCGAATACTTGTACGCATACGAGTACATCGAAATACGTAAATTCGTTGCGCTCTCGACCTTTTTGTCTCAGAGCGAAACAGCTCCGTCACCCTTTTTGTGAGTCGTATCACGTTCGAAAATGACGTAAAAACAAAATATTATTTTTCGTCACGCCCGTCCACGCCACACTCGCTATTTATTTTTGAGTTTCTAATAAATTAGTTTCTGCTAGTTTTTGAGAAATAAAAATAATGAAACGTAGAACCTTTCAACACCAACTGTGTTTTGTTCTATTAATGACCCTGATGACAAAAAATCATTTATAAAACTAGCGAGCGCATGTTGTTGTTTTTTTTCTATTATTGAGTAGCAAACAAGGACATAGTTAGATGAATTTGATATAAGAACAGTAATATACACTCTGTGAAACTTCCAGCACCACAGCTTGCCGATGGACGTAGGTATAAGTACACTAGCGGAGTACATAGTAGATACTTATGTGGCCCTAAAAAAAGGAAAGACGGTATGAAAGGAACTCCATCCAGCGCACGCTCTAGCTGTGAATGAACTTCGTGCTGAGGTTCTAGGGTTATAGGGTACTTTAATTCTTCAAGAAGGGCATTAGAATGGATCGGTACCGCCCAACTTACAGGGTTCGCCCCTGATGTTACATACGTCCATAGACCACACTGACCGCTATCCATCAAGTGTGTCGGGTGCTTGTCTGCCATCCAAGTGGTATACAACCTACCTACCCGTCTCTATTGTGATAAAAAAGCTGTCTCTATTATGATAAGTATTATTTAACTTGATGCAAATTATAAACAACAATATTTAAGAAACCGCATTAATTAAAGTAATTAAGTATTCCCAGTTCAGAGTCTTATTAAAGATGATTAAAAACTAGGCGAGAGTGGCACTACGCACATGTCGCGTCCCCCACATGAAAGGGGAACAAATTAAGTGGGCGTCGCTCAAAACACGACTTTAATTACATGTAACAATTGCTTACTGTTTAACTTGAACAATTTATTCGTTATTCCTATTGCTAGCTTATACCTTAAAGGCTATATTTGCTTAACAGCGATATTCTACGTTTTGTAACGGCATTACTTACATTACTTGTTTTATTCCATACACTTGACAGTGTTTCAAAATAAACTTACAATGGATCTCTAGATTATAAAGAGTATATTAGTAAATGAAGGGTATAGGTCGCGTGCGTCTTCCAAACCACCAGCGTAGGCCGACATATGGGCATGACCGATGTCAGGTGGCCATGAAGGCACCTGTCAATATTTTGAAATTTCAACGAAGATGGCACAAGTCTGACATCCAATGACTTTCAACATTATTTTCTTAATGAGTACCTAAATATATTTTTCGCTTTTTACCCAATGGTTATAGTATTGACTATTTTAAGGATGATTCTGTAGAGCAGTCTAGAATTCAGAATGTGGGTAATTATTGCAGAACGGGACTTATTTGTGAACTAGGAATGAAAATGTTTAATTACTTATGTGTGCAAATTCGAGTAATTTTAAATCAATATTTCAGTATGCGGATTCGTTCCGATATCCAGGCCAAACTTTTCGATCAATGCAAATTATTACCTCAATTTGATCAGTACTGTAAGGTCGACTCCGATTTCATTCGAATGATTTGCCATTCGGTCAGTACTCATATGTTCAATGTTCTATTTCCACAAACCAATTCAGCATAGGTACTTACCTAACTTTTTAATTCTCGTTACTTTACTCTTTCAAACACCTACGTATGTAGCTTTATTAAAATCCCAATATCTAAACAAGTTGCTGGGCAACTCGCGGGGTACTCACTCGAAAACTTGGAGATTCCAGATAGCGCACTCACACAGCCGAGGGGTGACAACGAGCGTGTTCAATTGTGGCTACAAACGAATTCATTTCACAAAACTCATCTTGCAGACGTCGTGTGACGACATGACACAGAAGCGAAGTGCAAAACTTTCAAATTTGGAAGTGACATATTTTTTAAATTGTACCAGTAGGTACTATTGACATGTAGAATCTAATATTGAAATATCGTGCCAGTATTATGCTATGTAGAGTCTGTCCACAAGTGTCACTGTTTTGAATTTTATATAAAGTTCTAAAAAAATAATTCAAAATTGCTGGACTGCCTTTTAGGACAATTCTATTTTAAAAACCAATAAAGATTATTCGTTGAGATACATGTACATAATAATATTTTATATTTCTCTAGTGCTTAAATATGTTTTTGCAACATAAGTTGCC
Source organism: Pelosia muscerda (assembly GCA_963691645.1). Classification (NCBI taxonomy): domain Eukaryota; kingdom Metazoa; phylum Arthropoda; class Insecta; order Lepidoptera; family Erebidae; genus Pelosia; species Pelosia muscerda. The sequence goes on from OY829100.1 coordinate 6,189,193, forward strand.
CTAGGAGCTATGACATTCTTAGGACTTTCTTTGTAGATTAAGTGAAACTGGTATCACTGTAATATGATTACTGTGAACTATTACTCAAACCGAATTTTAAAAAGAAAAATACAAACTAACATTTATCGTAAAACTAATACTTGCCCACAAACCAACACAAAAAATAAAGACTTTATATCCGAGATTTCAGTTAGATTTCGACATTGTCCGATTCGGTACTAAAGTTTAATGAATATCATCTAAATTTAACACCAAATACCATCGCTTCCAGTTGGTCACTATCAACGTGAGCAGTGCCGGCGACGCGTGCCCGGAAGCGTCACGGCCGCGTGAAGACCGGAAATGGGCAGGATGACCGGATCCTATCTCCGCTCGGCTCCTGCCTACCCACCGGCCATGTTGTGACGTCACCTCGCCCCGGCACACAGCTCGCTCTGTCATCAGAATGGTTAGACTTCGGATTGTTCTGTCACTCAGAATCGTCTATTTCCTGAATCTTTCTGCGCTTTTATAATTCAATTTGATACTTTTTTTTAATATTAAGGTAAACTCAATTATTATATAGGTACCTGTAGAATTCTAGAAAATTTGCTATATTTTTTTGAAAGGAAACTTAAAGTCCAAATTTTCTCTACGAGGTCAATAAAGTCAACTAGTGAGATGCTATCCAGTAAGAGTAGCAGCTCACTAGATGGTCAAAGGTTCCTTGCATCGTCTTTTCTTTGACCAATTTTCTTATTACACGTGTGAAATGTACATCAATAAGTATAGGTATATGTATGATTCGTAAATCATACCACTTGAAAATAAATGACAAAACGCTACTCAAGTCGACGGATCTTCGCTAAAACGCGACACAACACCAAACCTGAGCTTACCGCAGAACATCTACCAGTTATCATTGCGGGAGTATATAATTGTTGGCAATTTCGCGTCTCCATTCAAGCTGTGAATAGCAACCATTAGGCAGAACCCTCCGTGCGCCCTCCTCAGCTAATAAGTGCATTTTCCTTCATAGGACTCCTTAGTGCCATAGTTAAAACCTTTACTTTTTAAAAATGGTAGCCAACGCAATTTTACGTTCAGTTGAACATTATGACTAATTGTCGTTATTATGTAATTTGTTTAATTAATGAATAATTTGACTTGAATTTGAGTTATTATTTAAATTATTTCCTGATTTAAAAGACTTTATTACTTCATTACGTTCACCGAAACGACCAAGATGCTCGTAACGGTACAGACTTCATTAATCCAGTTCTAATAAGTAGTTGAAGTAGTTCAGAAACCTTGTTCGTGCGCTAAATCCCCTCAGATACCAATCTCACACGGAGTGGGTGAGATAGGTTATGTTGAACTCGAGCCGACTAAAACGCATGCCGTATTTGGGTCTTTAGTTGGCGTCAAAGTTATAACCCAGCAGTAGGCGGGTAAAAAGAAAGGAAGAAAATTGCATTGGTCCAAACATTGGCCTTAAACTTGTGCCTGGTAAAAGGCAACAGTCGCCCCGTTCCCGCCCATTTTACGGCTGCCAACTTATTCTCACTCGAAGACCAGATGACGTTTAAGTATATATCTTGAACTAATAAATACATAGCAAATTACTGTAAATCTGTATAGACATTTTGATGACGCATAAAATTACTGATATCTTTAATTACATGACATACAATACCAACGAGATTTACGATTTATCGAGGTTATATTTAATCATTTACTCTGATTCCGACATTTTAGTGCTTTTAAAAGCAGTCATAGTCAAATCAATCTCCATATCACCATTTTGCTTTATATAGGGGAAACTGCTATGGGAGACAAGGTACACCAATATTTTTAGAATTACTAAACGTATTAGACTATTTTTAATGTGGTATCACTAAGGGTAATAATGTTTACTTAGTGTTACCACACTAAAAAATACTCTAATACGCTTAGTAATTCTAAAAATATTGGTGTACCTTGTCTCCCATAGGGATCAAGTGTCCCCAGTTTCCCCTACAACCCGCTAATTACCTGCACCCTGCTGAATGTTAAGAAAAGGATGTAGTCCAGACTAACAGGACTAACATTCCAGATGCTGCAAATCCAAAATGACATTAAAACCGTTTGAGAGATGTTATTTCATGCTCCGCTTAACGCAAATCATTTTTAATTCCAGTTAATTCGAAATGTTATTCTTTTGACTGTGTATAGCACCGTAGATCCCTGAAGACTCAACAAAACGTCGAAGATAACGTAATGTATAATAATTTTCTTCTTGAAGATCTATATAGTGCCTGGTGGATGGCTATATTCTCGCTGCCTATTAGGTGATCCGAGGAAACTTGGTGGATGTTACACCTTTATCTATTCTATGATATAAAAGCGAGAGTTAAAGAATATTTGGATTATGAAGCCGCTTAGTTTACGAAATAGTGGCAAAAGATTTTTGTTAGTATATAATACGAAAGGGTCTAAAACTAGTAGTACGTAATTGAACCTCCCACTTAGTTCTTCCGCATATCAAAGGGTTACGCTGCATCACATGAAGTATTCTGTGGCTGCGTGTTGCGGTGTCTTTTGCTCACCATGATTGGTATAATTGCCAATTTGGAGTAGTCACAATACAATATGTGCCGCCGCTTTCAAACCCAACCTTTTTTCAATGAATTCCTGACAATGGTCCGGCCTGAGTAAGTCACGACTCAGTATCCTGAGGGCACCCACCTGTGCAATGCATGAAATTTTGGCAATATTTTGCTGACTTTTTAATAATTTGGTGGTATTATTGTGAGCGTGATCATTGCACAAAGGCGGTCACTTTAAGCGTATTATGAAATATCCAGAATGTTTATAGGGAACTGCGTCTGTGAATTCGTTGTTGTTAAAACGGCTTCATTCACAAACTCAAAGTATTTCTTGAATTACTAAGTACCGTATAGTTCTGAAACATACTTATTAATGACTCAAGTAAAAAAGGATATTCACAATAAATGTTGTTCATACAAAAATTGCCTAAATAGGCCGAAATATTCGATCAAAATGTAATGGGTAGTATCCCAAGTTGTGAGTGCCTGTGACATGCTCGTTCACCGTTGATACAATTTTTTTCTTCAGCTTTGACATACCAGTACAACTAGAAGACAACTTTTTATAAGGGATTTTATGACCTTTATGTCAAATCTTATTTTACTTTATAACTTCTTCACTAATCTACACTATCTGTAGTTGGAATGATTGTTGATGATGATGATGGCGATGATAGATATAGATAGTTGCCCCAGTAAAGTAATTGAGACTTTACAAGAAGCTTTTCTTAGGGAGATTTTCATTATTTACATTTTTATTAGGGAAAAATCACAGTTCACTATAATATTCCACGCTCCTACACTTGTGCGCTTTGTCTACACCGTTATGTGTAAAACTCCAAAATTTTTACACATAAAAACTCGAATTTACACCAATTTATAAAATGAACACAGCAGCGTTATGATACTTATCGCGTTCCCGCCAAAAACTCCTAGAAGAGAGCTCCACACGGTGCACCATAATCGCTCCACACGGGCAGTCCTGGCCAAGTCAAAAGCTGCTCTCGTAGAGTGCTGCTTGGAAACTCACCACGAGTCTCTCTTACTAGCAGAAGGTACAGTGCAAGCTAGGGGGAGAAACTGGTTTCATCCTTATAAATTTATATATACAAAGTTTACTTTCCATGATTTCTGTGTAAATAGTAGTCAATCAATCAATAATCCTATCGCAGTCCACTGCTGGACATAGGCCTCTCCCAATTTCGCCATTTCTCCCCATCTTCCGCCTATCGCATCCAGTCTTTCCGAGCCACCCTTTTTATGTCGTCAGTTCATCGGGCTGGAGGGTTCTTTTTTATACTACTTTGGTCGCAGACAAGCACGCGGCCCACCTGATGGTAAGTGGTTACTGTGGCCTATGGGCGAGTGTAACACCAGAGGAATAACACTCGTGCCGCAACCCCTGTAAGAACAGAGACATTCTGTGTCGTTCTAGCGGTCTGCACTTTAGGAGTCATCATCAGTCCTTAAACAGTTGTTGTTTATCAGTAGTAGTTTTAATAAAATATTTGTGATATCATATACTCCAATTTTAATATTTATGTAATAAAAAAAATCTCCACAGAAGCATTAATAACTTAATTAGCTATTACTAAAATGTTAGACTCAAAGTAAAGTCTCCCTATCTGGTACTTCAATGATAACTTCTTCTTGTGCCCGGTCTCGCATTTGTGCCTCTTCTAACTTGATGATCTCACTTCTTACTATCACAATGACATACCATTGCATACCTGCAACAGAAGATTTTTTTTACTAAATGTAACATCTTTACACACTCATACGATATCTCCGATCTCAGTCATGTTTATGGTCATTCTTCGACAGACTATGACCACTATTCCTGCAAGGCGGACTCGCGCACGAAGTGTTCCTATCATTGTCTAGCTCCTCTTTGTCGTATGGGACCAAGCAGCCACGTCCATACATCCATCTTGGGACGATAGTGGGAATCATCTACGGATAATTATACGAACTATCGGAAAGAGTAAATTACAATAATAAATACTTATTTCTTATTCAGTATCTAATTTTGGTTGTGGAGGTCCGAAAACCGAAAACCGACCCAACTAAGTTGGGAATAGTCTCAGAAGATGATGGTCTATTTTCCAGTAGCTTCTAAGACTAGTATTTGTATAGTGGCATTACTTCATGCAATTTTAGTTTCAAATTGTTCAGATATTTTTGAAGCCTGTACATAAGCACACGAATGAAAATGTAAATTTATACACGTTAGACCTTACCCTAACCAGGAAAAATTATTGTTATACGCTATCTATGAAGGGTCACGTCCTCGCATTCCTATGTCTACATTCGTAATGCTTAATTCTATAAAACACGCCGACTATAAAACACGTTGAAGATATCATACAGACATATAATTAGAAAATATTCGATTTATATCGATGGAGTTTCAATTTTAGCAGTTACTTTAAACGTCGTATTGGCGATTAAGGTGCCGCATCTCTGCCCCATGAAATGGCGCATGAAGTTTTTGATGCTACGTGTCGTAGCGTAGCATAATGTTATAACTATTGCTCTACCGTCGGTCTCGATTAGCATATGAACATCTATATCTATGAGAGTCGTCGGACAACATCTACTATATCGTGACGGGTAGTTAGAACTCTAAAAAGTCCGCCAACTGGTTTAACTACAGCTAAAGATATATCGCTAATCAGTTGTCGAGTCCCGATTACATCCGAGACCTTTACCTCAAAGTACGGAGTTCGTTCATTTTGTCCAAACTGCGAAGCAGCTGCAATCTATACTGCTGTCTGCCTGCTAGTTATGCTTTCACGCCTGAACCACTGAACCGATCTTGATGAAATTTCGTACAAAGATTGATAGATCTTAGGAATGGACGTAGGCTACTTTTTATCATAAAATAACGGTTTCAATAGTAATTAGTAGTAAGTTATGAAATCATCATCATCATTGTTGCGTTAGTCCCGGTAGTATCCGAGGTTCTCGCCTCTGAGGCCGGGGTCTGCTTGCAGGCTTTTTCTTTTCCAGTTCGCACGTCATGGCATCCGTAAAAAACTTGTATACTTGTAAAAAGTTCGTCATTTTTTAAGATAATCCGATGAATGTACACAGATATAATTAGAACTTAGGAAAGGATATGTCCTTTCCCAAGTTCTAATATTTATGTAATAATATAGTAGTCTATGGACTATGTTTGCTGCGATGTTCACGACAACGGCTAGTATTGAATATTTGTTCCACGGTGCGCATACGGCGTTATCGTCAAGAAACAGCGTGTAACATCCTAAATAGGACCGCTTGTATCAGTGACAACCAATATTTGTACACTATAGTGATCGAAATAGTAGTTTCAATGGCATTTACAAGCGCATATTTAACTACTTGAAATTGAATACGCGTTTAATGGAGGTAGATAGTAAAATATAAAATTACAATAAAATGCCTTAATGTTGTCGGTAAAATGGGCTTTTATACACAGAACAAAAACGTAATTTTACTATAAAAATTAAAGTTGTATATTTCACAGTTAACTTACGACTCCATGACATGTTTTGTTTATAAATAAGATTATATTATTATTAGTAAGTAAAACATTTTGATATTTGTTTTCTTTTTAAATACTCTCGAGTCTAGACCACTGTCTATATAGACCGTAACTCTGAGTGATCACCTTACCGTTATTTCTTAGATACCTCTCCTTTATAAATACATAATTATGTTCGCACCTATTTCCCTCCGGGGCAGGCAAAAATAAACCGTGGTTCACTACGTTTGCGTGGGAAGCATGGTGTCCCTATCTAGCCCCCGGTTATGGGAAGGTGCACTTTGCGCCTTGTCACCCCCAGACGGAGGTCAGTCTGCGACCTTCGACGCCTGAGTCACCTTCGCTCATCGCGGGAGGATAAAACACTAAAGCGGGGGCGAAGCGAATCTCCCCCACCCTTCGTGGTTTTTTATTTATAACCACCCAAAGATAACCACAAAAAATATAACTATAACAAAACCTGGGTTTACTTACAAATAGCAAATAACGCAACGCAAACATCAAACACGTGCATCCTAGAGACCAGCATAAAAGTCGGTACCAAGGCAGCCAACGTAGTCACCACTCCGTAGTATAAGTACAAGCGTAACATAGCTACGTCTTTCTGAAACAAGAAGTTTGGATTATAACTCTTACTTATTTTATTTTTAATTTACAGCGTATGTACAGTGGGCTCCAAAAGTTCCTGGACAAATTGAAACTAAAATTGTATGAAGTTGTGCCACTACAGAACTACTAGTCTTATAAACTACTGAATAATACATCTACAAATAATTAAGTATAGGTTTCTACTTGCATGACTTCACTTAATATATTATAAATAAAAAAGTCATCGATCTAGTTTATTTTATTAGTTTTGTGTTATTACTTTTGGTTAAATTTGACTTAAAATGCTAAAGGATTATAGATATTGTCCAGAAAGTTCTGAAGTCCACTGTACTTATACAATCGTTTTCATTTAAAATATCTTCTACATTTTTTTCAACTTTGTGTTGCAACAATGCCAAAGCAGTATCAACATTGTATTATTTACGAGTAATAAGATCAACTGAATCTTAACAAAATTGTTTCAATTTCTGCATTACTTATTTACTCCAAACTACTTTCTTTTTTCATTTCATATGGGATATAATTACCTTTTGAATTACTTTACGATTACGCATTGTGAACAGCTCATCCCACTACGAAACCTGGACAAGTGTGGTAAACACCTCACCGCACCTCTCGGTTGACGTTGGTACCGTCAACTGGTCCTATTCTCGAGAGATGGTAGTTACCCCCACTTCTCCTAATCCTATTATTCTGCGTCGTCGTCTCCGGCAAGCCATTTCTTAACTTATTTTTTTTTTGGGTCGTTTCTATCTAGACAATTACATTACATAACATAACATAAACTCACGCCAATATCCCCGAAGGGGTAGGCGGTGCTAGCACCCACATTTAGCCAGTTTATGTTTAGATCCCAGTGTAATACATGGCGACCCTATTGCCATTCTCTAAGTAAACTTCTCATAAATAGAGAGTACCTACAATATTGACAGTGCAGAGGCAGCGGCCCGGTGAGTCTGCCTATAAAAATCAGTGTTACCATATACGTGCCTATTTGTCGTACACATCTACCAACCTGAAATCCGGCTACAAGCAGCAAGACGTTTAAAATAACACCCATTCCAAAAATACTAAACAGTATAGTCGCTGTCACCGCTTCCAATAGAGAGCCATCTTTAGCATTCGTTTTCTTCAACTCTGTCGTTATAACCAGACATGTTACAGCAACCAAGGAAAATACCTGTAACAAATTTTAATAAAATGAGTAAAATCCATATTAAGTAGGTAGTATATCGCAGTCCACAGCTGGACATAGGCCTCTCCCAATGTTGGGAAGCTTTGACCTACTATTTCTACGCTGGCTATTGGTTCAGGGTTTTATTTCGAGTTTTCCTACTGTCACATTGACATCGTCTGCGTATTTTTCCGTTAGTCACCTCTTAAGACACCCTTATTTTCTTCGTTACCATTTAGAAACATATATATAGGTACATAAAGACGTCTTATTTAAATAATACAGAAGGTGTCTCTCGTGGGTACCTCCCAGATATTCGAGGCACATCTCAACCACATCTGCAAGGCTGCGGTACACCTGCTGACTGACGGACAAGTTTCTGGCGCAGATTGGAAGTTGAACAACAGTCACACCCAAAAAATCATATTTAGATATATGATTTTTATGAGTATACTACTCAAACCAAAAGGTGTAAATGGACCCCAGGTCACAGATTACCTCCGACGGGGATCATCTCGAAGAGAAGGCCCCGGGTCTGCCGGGGTGCGAGGCATATGTTGGCTACTACCTCACCTCCGGCAACTGAAGACCCAAAGACGGCGTGCGTTTTGGTCGGTTCGAGTCCGACATAACCTTCCCAACCGGCTCCGGTGCGGGGGTATCCGTGGGGATTTTTCGCACAATAAAAAAAAGTCACAAATTACCTCTCAGGTTTCGAAGTGAAAACCTGGGATGGAAGTGGAAATGACGCTAGAATTGACAGGACAGGCACATTGATTTTAGCGAACTGTCTCAGTTGTTCTTGGCAAGTTCTTCAAGTCCAGTAGGTACTTTAGAGGTTCTACTACCAGCTGTTAAAAGCAATAATATTTCAATATTACTTTGCTTTCATAATTAGATTCGGACTGTCATCAGCATCAGGATACACAGAATACTAAGAGTTAACTATCGTTGAAACATTAAAAGTATCTCTTACTGTTAGTGGATAATTTGCACTTATCTTACAAGATATAATACACAAATATCGACGAATGACAATGGCTCGAGTCCGAATCACACTATAGAAGTTAAGTAAGATTGAAATAATTATTGTTTTTAGGAAGACATGGGGCCTTACCACCACGTAAGGCCCCATGTCTCTAGAAATAGATAATTGTTCTGTTTTTTTTTCATTTTGGCACGAAGCAAAGAAGAATCAGAGCTTGCTTCGGTTCCATAAAGCGTATCTCTTTATCACACAGCACATATCTACAGCTAAAACATTAGGTATGTATACTAAATAAGCAAACATTGTATCAGTTTATTAATCAGAATTGACCTGAACTAAAGAACCTATGGGCAGCTGCCGATTACGGCACAGACTGGTCATTGTACGTATAACTATGCATAGTGACATATAAACAAAACATACCCTAGGTAATACTTATAAATAGTTATTAGTAGTTACTACTTTTAATCTAGTCCGGCATTCTAGTCTAACTAAGATGCGGCTGAACTACGATATTTTCCGTGAAGCGACTGCCATCACAACCAAATTGGCGATATCGAAGTTCTGTAGTTAGGCTAGTCGGACCTTTGAGGGCTCCAACTACCCCTAACGGCTGCCAATGATGTTCGTATGGTACAATAAAAAATATTGTGAAGAAGTACAAGTAGGTATGTTATCAATAATGTAAGTATAACAATAAGTTCCACAACGTACCATCAATAATAAAAATATATATATATAGTTTATCCAATTTGATTTGAATCACAGAATAGCAGTACTATTGGGATGCAATTAAAGTCCTTACTCATGTGGTGCTAATAATGGTTCTCCCGATATGAACGGATTGATAGCGCTAACTACGCCACGGATACTCAATTTGGGGGTCCACACATCAAAGTAGGTATCTATCATGTACCTAGCAACTATACAGCAAATTAAAAAAAAACCTTTAAGGTTGATATACACGATCCCAGTATTTTGCCAATTGCATACGTACCTATAGGTATACTAATATCTACATAAATTTGTTTGTATTTTTTTTATATACCTAATATAATATTAAAGTATACTAAATTCAAGAATATATTATAACTTATCCTATTTGGGTAGGGAATGCATTATCTATTTGTGTCTATGAAATGCACGCCACTGATACACGGTTGAATAAGCCAGTGTAAGAATTTGTCTACCAACCAAATATGGGGAGTTACTTTGCGTAAGTTTAAACATTTTATTGAGTAAGACTAAACAGTATATGTAACCTCGTTTCTTCCCACTTGCTCTGCTCTTTGGTACCTACCTACTAAAATGTCGTAACCCATAAGAACTAAGTGTAAATCAGCTCTTACTCAAACACAACTTAATTTTGTAAAATGACTAAGTTATTTTCAGCTTCAGTCATCATAGAAATTCTCAAGAAATAATAAAAAAAATCAAAAAAAAAATCTTTTTTTTATCGTGCGCAAAAAAAAATTTGATTGCCGGAGGTGAGATTATACAAGACATACCTAAATCTCTCGCACCGCGAAGACAGACCCTCTAGAACTCACTGGAGAGGTTTTGTGTTGTATTGGGAAGACCGAGAAACTGTGCATCATCTTCTGCAGCACTCACTCACGAGTGTGACGCATTTGGTGTTGCAAACGTCCGTAGGCCACGGTAACCACTTTCCATCAGATGGGTCGTGTGCTTATTTGTCACCAATGTTGTATAAAAAAAGACGAATATTTAGTCAAAGGGCCCTTTACCTTTATTTTAGTATTTAGTTAAAGGGCCAATAACCCTTTAGTTAAAATAACAACTTTTATAAACTCATTTAATTAGTAGGTAGGCCTTTTGCTTAATTTTTTCGTATTAATCCTAAAATTAATATCATGATTTTATGCACAATTGAAAGCTTTATTTTCAGAAAACACATACAGAAGTTACTGTTTACTTAGTTTTTAAAAGAAAATACTTACTACATTTATAAATCCAAAGAATATCACACCCTGACGCAAAGGGAAACAAAAGCAACATCTTTTTACTTCTGGTACCTTCATTACCATATCAATAGTAACAATTTATAAGAACGAATTATTAATGCAATTAAAGCTGTGTCACGATACACGTTTCTGCTGTACAAATACAACTACATATTGTGCATGCATTATCTAGCCAGTAAATAAACAGCGACATCTTTATATACGAGCAATGTCAACAAGTTCATTGACTTTACTTAAATATAAACAAATTGACAATATTATTTCAATTGCATGATTAATTGAGTGTTTATAGTAAACTTGAACCACAAACATTTCACATAAATCATAATCTATACAATCCGTATCGCAAAAGTAACTTTGTCTGTAACCTACGCTTTTACGCCTAAACTACTGAATCGATTTTAATCAAATTTGGAACAAGATAGATTGGATCTTGAGACATGAGATAGGTCAACATAAGCCGTGATTGGTCATCTACACGAGACGAGTCGCGGAAAACAGATTAACTGTTGTTGTCTACATTCTGCATAATCCATAATTCACAGACAGGCCGTTTACGTTTGATGGACGATTTACTCATTGCAAATTATTGCATAATTGAGCCACCCACACACGACCCCCAACATACTCGACCGATTATACCCGTCGTTGTTTGTTTTTCGTTCAATTAAGGTTGCAGTTAACCGAATTAGCGGTGTGTTTGCTGATTTAAGTAATGTGTAATGTGGTAGATAGGTAGGTACCTACCTACTATGTATCAAACCAAGCCATACCTACTTAGTTTACTTATGTCATTGCAGTTTTCTTTGTTACATCCTCTCAACTTAATTATTGGTTTCGTGGTTTCTCTAACAATTACTAGGTATTTGGGTATGTGGGAGCAATTATTATCAAACTATCTATCTATGTATGTTATGGGGCCCACTAAGACTTTCGGTAGGTACACTCTGGGGCCTAAGTTCACCAGCGAGCCGGTATACCTACCAACTATCAAGCGACGATGCTTTGGTGCAAGCTTTTTCTGGAGTTTGCGGGTCCGATGGCAGACTCCACTTCAGAGACACTTTATAGATGCAACCGAACAGATAAATAATAAATTGGGAAAAGTCAACATTAAAGACGGAACGTGAACCCGTGCCAGATAACCTTATGCCCGCGATCAGTCCTATTAGAGGTGCAAACGGTAGGTACATATCAGTGCCATTTGCACCATTGATGGTGCTGGCCAATGGTGCTAATGAGACCACTCCTTACGTACCTACTAAATTTTCTAAATTTTCATAAAAGGAACACATAATTACTTATGTAAAAAAAATACACAATGAAAACCCATACACCGCACACCTTCGTGTAGTTTATCTGAGGCAACAGAGACAGCAACGACTCTTTCTTGCAAGGGAGACGCTGCCGTCATCATTTGCACCCTAGGTAGGAGGAATAGCCTGTAGAGGACTGCTTAGAAGCTTTCTACGTATCCGTAGAGGTCACACTGAAGACAGCAGGCAAGTAGGTAAGGCCCTGGGGCCTGTAGGTTTGGCACGGGTGCAGTCTTGTCATTTCAGCAAAACGGTGTGTTCCCTAACATACTTGTGTCACCTTTGATCACTTTCTAAAAGAAACTCCATACTAACTGTTAGAAAATTACTTCTAGGCAAGTAGTCTTTAGAAAACATTTTGCTAGTATATTTTCATCAGGAGAAAAGTCTTCGTTACGTTTCGTTTTTCTACACGTGATTAGATTCTTAAGAATATATCATGCTCGTCGTCGATCATGATATATTTTCATCAATCATCATAAATAAAATGAATATTCCATTATTTCTACAGTAACTCATCGACAATTATAATTACTCTATTTGTTCTATAGAACAGAAACGTAGTTACGTAAAAAGTAAAAGGTAACAATAATTCTTACTTCTTACTGATAAGTGGCAAGAACTAAACGAATCACTATATTTTTACCTATTTTTATCTGTGCTTAGGGTTGCTGATTTTAACCGAGTTTGAATTAGAATTTAGTTGGATATTACGCTATTTAAACTAATTGGAATAATTAGAACACTAAAAATATAAAGGTAAATCATGTAATTCTATATTTATCGCTTAAATATGAACACAATTATTATGTCCTTTTCGGAAAATATTTTGAGGTTAGATAACATGTCGTGAATTAGATAATTTTTAGTTTAATTCATTGTTTTTGGTTGTTTTTTCTTTTCATTTACTATAGGTATTACAAAAAGTGTGTCAAAATATGTATCTTACATCGTTATTTGAGCTAATGGAGGACTGATGTGTTGATGATTACATTATTTTATTGATGCTGCAATAGTTGATAATGCCGCTAGTGTTGATCATGAGTTAAACTGTTCTCATTATCAGTAGAGTGCATCAAATATTTCTGTTTTTTTACAGAAATGGCTGCTCAGCTTTTCAACCGTATTGGTCAGGTCGGTCTGGGTGTGGCGTTAGTTGGTGGAGTCGTCAATTCTGCACTATATAATGGTAAGTTACTTCAGTTTATATCAAGTAAATAGAATTAACGCAATTTTCTCTCAAGAATCAATATTATGAAGCCTTCAGACAGTAGATTCCAGTTTCATATATCAGACTAAAATAGACATACCTTAAAACATTACTGTACCCTAAGTATTTGTTACTCATACTATGTTCTATTTCTATTTAAAATTATCTATCAGTAGTTTACCATTTGTAAAAATAGACACTCATTACTAACTATAGGAATGCTACTTGTATGTCTCGAACTGTTATATCTTGAAATGCACTATGCACTAGCAGGCTAAAAACTTTGTAGGGAATCAAAATGGAGAAACAGATCCAGGGCATAATGAGGGTTGGAAAAACTGGGCTAAATTACACTTCATTCTACCTTCTAAGGTAGCATAACCCGTGTAATACAATAATCTATGGTAGGAAATTTAAAAGAACCATTTGCTCCTTCTTTCAGTTGATGGTGGACACAGAGCCGTAATATTCGATAGATTTGCTGGTGTGAAGAACTTAGTAATGGGGGAAGGTACCCACTTTTTCATCCCATGGGTACAGAGACCCATCATCTTCGACATCAGATCACGCCCCAGAAATGTCCCTACAGTCACTGGGAGTAAAGGTAATAAAGACAGTTTTACTTTTAAATAATGTAATCCAAATACTGATATCAACATCACCTTTGGAATGGTTTTGTTCCTGATTCCAGTACCAGCAGAAAGTAGCTGTCCTTTTCAGTATTTGGATTCCATTAGTTTCTCTTCTCTGCCATATGAAACTGGGAAATGAATGGAAGATCTAATTGGACTCATCTACATATTTATATTTTAGTTGTCTATGATCTTGGGCTGAATGAAAAACCTTTTTCCAATACCCAATTCGAATTTACCAAACGGGAGAGGGGAGGGGTTCCGAGGCCAACTGGACAGAACAAAGAATAGAGTTGATTTTATACACTATTGTAGAACTATAAAGACACAATCTCAAGTATACTAGTATAGAATTTCATATTTGTTGTCTTGTCAGAAATAAAAGACCATTTCAAGGAATTGACTCCACTAATGTGTTTTACTTTTACATTAGCAGAATGAAATGCACATTTGTATGCGAATTTTAATAGTCATAATTATTGTATCTTTGAATGTTCAGCCTTCGCAATGAAAGAAAAAATAACATCACCATTTTTTTTATATGGCTTCTTATCAGATTGAAGTGATAAGAATCGAAAGTCACACATTTTAATTTGTATTGAAAAAGTAATCACCTGGCCTCAGATTATATTGTCATAATGCTAATAAATCATATTTTTTTATTCCAGATCTTCAAAATGTCAATATCACACTTCGTATCTTATTCAGACCTGTACCAGACCAGCTACCAAAAATCTACACCATTCTCGGCGTAGACTATGATGAGAGAGTGCTGCCTTCCATCACAGCTGAAGTTCTTAAAGCCGTTGTTGCACAGTTTGATGCTGGAGAACTTATTACACAGAGAGAGGTATGGATTAGTTTGGATTAATTAGCAGCCAGGGTAGGCAGCATGTGTTTTACACCCTTGGTGTTGCAAACGTCCATAAGCCACGGTGACCACTTCCCATCAGGTGAGCCGTGTGCTTGTGTGCCACCTAAGTGGTATAAAAAAGCTAAATTTAGCATACCTAACTATAATATCTGATTGTATGATCTTTGGTATGTGTTACTGAACTGTAGCACCTTTTGGTTTTTGTCACTAATATTGCCAAACTACCCAAAAGCAAGTCGATAAATAAAATCAATAAAACGGTCCCCAGATTTGAGGTAAAGATCTTGGATGTTTCCGAGACTAACAGAAATTAACATTAACTATGCTAAATGTTCCTATAAAACAATTATTTTTATAGGAAAAATTTGTAATATGTTTTGTTTAAGACAGGCTTAAAATCAAAATCTCAGTCCTGTAAAGTCATGATTTTGTAGAACTTTATTCAATGGGTACATCAATTACATTCTATGTCTTTAAAATATTAGGGTTTATTTTATCTTAACAACATTGTACTTGGAATCTAAGATTTTGGAGTAGACATCTATTTCAATGCACTGCCCGCGCAAGTGCCAATAACACATTATGCAGTGGTATTATTCATTAAGAACTAAATCAAAACGTAATTCAATTTGTAAAGTTGCCTAACATAATATACCTTTTTCTGCCAACTTGCTCAAAATGATAAAAAAACCCCGGTCAAGTGCGAATCAGTGTTGTTCACCAAGGAGGCACACAAACTAAATTGAGGAACTTATGCTACATTAATAGCTATGTATTTTGATGGTGTTGACTTAGTTTCAAATCATCAAAGTATATGGTTCTATTTTTAAAAGCAGTTAAAATATTCACAAAGCCTTTGCAGTTGTGGAGAAACCATATATACGAAAACACAATACCAAAACTTTCAAAAATCCAATACATATTTAATGGAAAAAAAAGACTAATTTGTTTCGATCTCCATTTCTTCAATGTTCACTCAATACCTTGTATTTGAGTGTATAAAATATTGTAAAATAATCCAAATAACTCGCCCCTGACTACTCTCGGCGCAAAAGTGCCCATTAGTTGGCCATCTGGATTATTGTAATTATTTTGTGTAAAATAAATTATTTTCTAGCTCTACACTGTTTTAGGCAGTCTCTATTATAGTTATAATTTCCAGAAGCAAACAAAATAAGTATATTTTTTTATTTTTTGATTTATTTTTATTTAGCACAACAATTTTGGACACAATTATGTATGACCACTGTGACTAGACTCACAATTGTCTCTCTGTAATAATTGAGCTATTATAAATCATCTGGTTACTGTTAAAATTAAACTAATTATTCACCTCAATAATTTTCATAAAATGTGTACCTTATTTGGGAAATAAATTTTCACTAAATATTTTTCCTATTTCTTTTTTACTGTACTTTTAAGGTCAAGTTCTAATCACTAAAGTCCGCATAAGTGTACACTAACATTTATCTACTAATCTGCAATAAAATCAAGTAACATAACCAGCCTATAGTTCGGCCGTTCATAGAATGCGTTCCTGACACCTATCAGTTAGTCACGACTAGTGATGGGCACAACATAACACTGAGTTCGTTACCGTTTCTCCAAAATAAACCGCCGCGTTATTTTTAAGATTATTTTCGTTTTAAATTGGCGGAATCATTTAAATTTAAATTTATATAATTGCAAACCAAAAAAAGGTAATATTCATATAATAAAATTGTTTTATTTATTCTTTGTTACAAAGTTACAATCTGTATTTCTATGCAATAAAGTACATTGAATTGAATGTGCGTACAGAATATTAATCAGACTCCGATTCGCTTGAGGAGGTGGTGTCTTCATCATCATCTTCGCTACATGTATAATTATATTATTATCAATAACAGATTCAATCCTGATATCTCGGTCAAAATGTTCCACAATCAGGTTTTTAGTCTTCTCAACAACCTTTGCCCAGTCATCTCTTGTGACTTCCCCGCAGGCTTCTTTTAATAGGGTCATCATCTTTTTCGTGCTAAATGGCGGGGAAGTATTGTGGCGGGCGGCGTGACCTTTTATTTGAGCCCAGATTAACTCAATCGCGTTATATTGGCAATGATACGGTGGAATTCTTAGAACGCGATGACCGTACTTCACAGCCAGTTCATCGATTTCGTTTCGCACATTTGCCGCTTTATTTTCTTTTATTAAGCGCCATCTGTGCAACTTAAATTCTATATTACTAATCATAACTCTAGTTCTACTGAACCGATTGCAATCGCACAAACTTAAGATTTTAAGTTCGACCAAACCCCTTCAGACAAAAAAGCCGCATCGAAATCCGTTCAGTAGTTTTTGCGTCCATAGCGGACAAACATATACCTACTTTTTACAATTTTTTAATAAAAGTTGTCTTATAGTCCATTATTTTCAAATTCTTAAAAAGAAAAACAAAACGTATTATTTTATAAAGTATAACTGTATAAGAACAGATTACGATACTATTATTGCCTGTTATTGTTAGCACAGCACTACAAATATAAAGCGTTGACATAACCTTGTAATAGCGCAGTTTAGATTTAGAAAAATATTGTTAATATTTATGCCAAGTTATATGACATTCAGTTTGGCACAAAATTATTACATTCATGGATTATTGATATAATAATGTTATTTTAATGCTCACCAATTGTTAAAACGGTAAACAATCAGCAAAAATATTTTTATCGTAATTGCAACGCCATTACAAAGTTACGTCGTCAGTTCAATCGCGACGTGTCAGGAACGCATTCTCGAATGGCCGTAGTATAATTGATTTATTTGCATGTTTCACAGGTGGTGTCCCAGAAAGTCAATGAACTTTTGACGGAGAGATCAGCCCAGTTTGGTCTCATACTGGACGACATTTCAATTACACATTTGACATTTGGCAAGGAATTCACACAGGCCGTTGAATTAAAACAGGTCGCGCAACAAGAGGCCGAAAAAGCTAGATTTCTTGTAGAAAAGGCAGAACAACAGAAGAAAGCTGCTGTTATCGCTGCCGAGGGTGACGCCCAAGCGGCTGTCCTACTCGCCAAATCCTTCGGAACCGCCGGCGAAGGTCTTGTTGAACTCCGACGTATCGAAGCTGCAGAAGACATCGCCTATCAGCTGTCTAAATCGCGCAATATTACTTACCTACCGCAAGGTCAAAATGTCCTTCTAAATCTACCCACGCAGCAGTAAATTGTTAGTGAATGTCTCAAATTAACGCTGGACATACACATGGTTATAATGAAGTTGATTCTATAAAATGCATTTGTACTTATAACATAAATTGTATAAGAAAATTGCATTTGTTGTCATAAAGTAGCCCTATTAGTTTTATGAAAAGTTATAATTACGCATTATACTATAAATTTTGTTGATTTGGTGGTTTTATTTTAATCCTATCTGATACCCAGTATTTATCACCATGGCAATTCTTTTTTACAATTTCATTGATTTCTTGCGGTACCCTAATTCTTTTATTACAATAAATATGTAAAGTTCAGCTATCTAGCAAATAGTCGGACCAGCCAATAGGTTCGATTCTTACTAGCAATAATGTTTAAAAAATTCTAATGCAGCTGTTATTTATCATCAAAGTCAGACAAGAGACTCTTCAACATTTTTCGCTATTCTTGAAGTTTTCATAATTGGCCATTCACAGTATTGATAAATATAAGTTCATTAGAACTCAAAAGTGCAGTAGCAATCCTACGCAACTATAGCGTCAACATTCTAGCGCTACTTGTGACCTTTTCTTTTAAGACAATTTACACACACATGTGAATTGTTCTGCCGTAGGAATATTATCGATTATTTCGTTGTAATCACTTTAGCAATACGTGGCCTAGAGGTTCTGGCATGAGGCTTACGGAAATGCATAGGTTGATGGTTCGAATCCTACAATTTTAACACTTTTTGTGTTTCATTTATAAATTATTAACAGGTTGTTTGAATATGTTTCTTAAGTAGAATTTATTATTTGTTAAACTTTAGCAAAGATCAACTATGAAGGTAGATTTGAAATAATATGGAAAAATAATATATAAAAATAAAATATTGCGGTCGGCTTTCTAGTCTAATTAAGATGCGGTTGAGCTTACATATTTTCCGTGAAGCGACTGCCACCGAACCTCCACAACTAAATTGGCGATATCGAAGTTCTACAATACTAATTATACTTAATTGAGTATTTAGAAAAAAAGTAATCTTGTTCTAAATATTAAATCTGTAAAAAAGAATACTTTTGTTACATAACTCACAAGCAAGTAAACTATACTTAATGATCTTAAAAATATATTTAATAACACAGTTATGTAAGAAGAAGTAGTTTTGTGAATTTGGTGAAAAGGGGACGTGCTGGCATAAGACAGGTTAGTTTAAGATTGTAAGGTTGAGGTTAAGTTTCAATCCTCTTTTCCTTGAGAAAACGAATACTTAAGCTATAAACCTCAAAAAAATTTACACTAAGTAGGCAGGTAGACAGTCAAAATGAAATATATTTAGTTATGAATCAAACATTTTGTATCATTTCTCTTCATAACCCATAATTAATCACATAAATAAAAATTATTAATGCTAACTTTATGCAAAATTACTTTATCAATATTTAAAATTATATTTTTGTCATAAATATAAAAAACCATTATAAGCTGGATTCGAACCACTAACATCTCCAATCACTGTGAATCATTAGTGTCTTGCTTCAGCCACTTAGCTATCAGTTAATTTACTAAGCTAGGTAAATTACTGTATTAGTATCTAATGATTCACAACAGTTGTAAAGAATAACACAGTTATGAAAATGAACATAATATTATTATATCGTTATCTTTGTCTAACACGCACTACTCATATTTTGTTGTTCTATTCTACTCTATGATGCGTCGCGTCGCGTCGTGTTGCATTACACACACATGCCGTTAAGCTGACCGCTACCATTGTAGCACTGAACGTGTTTGCAATGGTGACCCTCTTTCATGAGACTTTGCCTTCAGCTTAACATCAGGCGAAGTGAAGTCAAATTGAAATGCCATAAATAAAAAAAAATAAAAAGAAACTCGACAAGTTTTGTCATTTTGTAAGTCCACTTGAATGTTCTTTGCATAATGGCTTTGCCTTTATGATGGTACTATTACACCTACTGATTAACTGCCAACTTTCCTCATGAGGTTGGAAGAGTCAAAGATTAATCGCTTCCATAAAATAATTTATCTTTAAGAAGCCAAGCCGTAAGAAACAGTAGAAGGCTTCAAATTGCAAACTTCAGATGCAAACAAGATTGGCGCTCAGTTGATGATAATAGTAGAGTTATGACTATCAAAGCTCTTATTAAAACCTTCTAAAAATGTATATAAAGGGTATCGATATCATACATACATACTCCGGCTTTTTCCCTCCGCACAGTGTGTTATAGAAGCCGACTTGCGGTCATGTGTGGTTTATACCTATGTCTATTTGATGGGCATCATCGTGGTGAAAAATTTACAGAAATCCCGATACGATTATCTTCTCTAGTTTTAGAGATATTAATTTTTCTATGAGAGGTCAATGACCTTAAGAAAATCTTTATTTATTTTTATTGGGAAAATTATGACCCCATTACACTTTTTTAGTACTCAGAGTAGTGCAACTGTATGCTATATATTTATATTAAAAAATAGAAGACATTAGCTTTAGTAGTCTGAGAAATATTAAATATTTTCTGTTTTTCACAATTATATTTTTGATAATTGTACATTAGCGTTGTAGCATTTTATTTTTGGTTATTACTATGCACAATATTGTCGTCTACAATATCCTAAAATTTCACAAACTACAAACGCACGTTAAAGGGGAAAAAGCGTTTCTAAGTTTTTTAGAAATTTCTATGGAAATAGGGTTGTCAATATTTAATTAATTACAAATATTAAAATCAAAGTTTTTAGGAGATTAAGGTTGAGAAGAGATTAAGGAAGGAGAGAGGTTTATGTAGATTATTGCGCC
This sequence comes from Pelosia muscerda, assembly GCA_963691645.1. Lineage (NCBI taxonomy): Eukaryota > Metazoa > Arthropoda > Insecta > Lepidoptera > Erebidae > Pelosia > Pelosia muscerda. Next base: position 6,210,074 of record OY829100.1, read on the forward strand.
AACTCCCATGTTGACGTGGTAAATAATCTCAAAATTAAATAAAGACTAATAATAAGTTTTTTGTTTTTTATTTTTAGGACTCCTCATCAGAGTGAATTAATACTTCTTCTGATGACAAAGAAAGCGTCTCATCAAATCTATGAAGCGTAACATTTTCTGTCGAGGGTTTTAACAGAGAAAGGACTCTGTCGGGTAGGGCTGTGCGTTTATTTTTATTCTTTCGCAAATCAAAGGACATGGTTGTTATGAGTGGATCTGAGGATTCCAAAGCTCGGTGAAACAAATCGAGAATAGTAGTTTGGCGATTTAAATTGCGCGTGTGATGCTCGCGATCATAACGCCAAAACTTATTTCTCGATTCACCGGCTTGTTCTAAAAGCATACCAATCGGCAAGGAAATCGATTCTATAATGTTTGCACCATGTATCAGTATTTTATGCAAGGTGACTGACATATAAAACCACTTATAATGCTCCACGTATCTAGTGGCGAGATCATAGCAAAATACTTTAAACTTTTTAGAATCTATTTCCATACCACTTGATAGTGCCACTAGAATAGTATATAGGTCCTCGACTAGCCATTCCTTGATGCCCAAAATGTTGGCAAATTATATTATTATTATTATTGTTATTATTATATTATTCCCAATACCACACGATGACCTTCATAGAAGAAAAATTGCCAAGAAGCATATATCTTTTGCCGTGAGAATAGTATATTCACAATAAGTATGACCTATTACGATGAGCTATACCAGCAATCTATTGCCTCGGACCCCGTGACTCGCTGAAAGAACTGTTTAAAGAAATTAATATTTTAACAGTTGCCTCACAATATATTTACGACAACGCCTTATATGTAAGGAAGAACCTAGACCTCTTCCAAAAAAAATCGGACGTTCACAACTTAAATACGCGGAATAAAAATAAACTTGCGATACCAAAACTAAGGCTTCATAAAGTCCGTAATTCGTTTGTGGGCAAATGTATAAAAATATATAATAAAATTCCTCAGGATTTGACTGACCTGCCACTTGATAAGTTTAAAATAGAAGTGAAAAGATTTTTAATTAAAAAAAGCTATTATAAAGTAGACGAATATCTTGATGATAAAAATGCGTGGTCATAATAATCTCTTGCTCTTGCACCCAGTTATTATAAATAAACAAACTAAATATTAAAAAGAAAATGAAGAATAACGATAATCTACCTGAGTTTCTTGCTGGTCTCTTCTCAGGAGATTTAACTACCGAACCAGCGAAAGAATCATTTTCTAATGATTTATTTACCAAGTATCTTATTTATTATAAATTATAATATTTTTGACAAATGTAGGTGGTACATAGTTATTGTAAAACTTTGACATTCATAAGTGCTCTTTATGTGCCTAAACTGAATAAATGAAATTGATTCTTTGATTCTTTGAGTACATAATATTTACTTATAACGTCAATTATGAGTCATCAGTAAGAACTTTGCGGATCATAAATGGTACATTTCAAACAATAACTTAATTTTTGACAACCCTAAGCAAAATTTTTAAAAAATCATATTTTACGAAACGCGTGTGTTTCGCGTCTGGTTTTTTTTGTGGCAATACATATTAACATTATACATATAATTCAATTTGAAACAAATACTACAACGCAATAGTTTTCGAAAAAAAAAATTTTTAAGTTATCATAGAAAATATTTTTTTTCTTTTTTTTAGTACTCCAATCATCAATTATTTATGTGTACATTTGTTCTTTAGGTCAACATACATCATGTTTATAAACCATTTGTGGTTAAAAATCATAAGGAAAACAGCTATAAAGTTTTTCTGATTTCTATGGATTTTTCTCGATTTTTTTAATTTCTCAAAAAGTATGAGACATACAGCAACGAAAGTTTTTTTAAGTAGTTTGTCTTAAAATTCTCTATACGAAGAGTTTATAAAACGGAGATGACCGCAAATCGGCTTCTATAACACACTGTGCTCCGGTACAAGCAGATACTATAAGTAAAGTTTACCAGCCTAATTGACTTGTAATTTTTCACAGGTGGTGTCCCAGAAAGTCAATGAACTTTTGACAGAGCGATCAGCTCAGTTTGGTCTCATATTAGACGACATTTCAATTACACATTTGACATTTGGCAAGGAATTCTCACAGTCCGTGGAATTAAAACAGGTCGCACAACAAGATGCAGAGAAAGCGAGATTCCTTGTAGAAAAGGCTGAACAACAAAAGAAGGCTGCTGTTATCGCTGCAGAGGGTGACGCCCAAGCGGCTGTCCTACTTGCCAAATCCTTCGGGACCGCCGGCGAAGGTCTTGTCGAACTCCGTCGTATCGAAGCTGCAGAAGACATCGCCTATCAACTATCGAAATCTCGCAATGTCACTTACCTACCACAAGGTCAAAATGTCCTCTTAAATCTGCCTACACAGCAATAAATTTGCTAGCGAATACCTCAAAATAATGCTGGACATACACATAGTTATAATGGGGTTGGTTCTGTAAAATGCATTTGTATTTACAACATAAATATGTATAAGAAAATTACATTTGATGTGTCATGCGGTGTGATTGCGCCAATAGGAAGTAGTCCACTATTAGTTTTATGAAAAATTGTAATTACACATTATACTATAATTTTGTTGACTTGGTGGTTTTATTGAAATAAGCCTCAGTACAAAACAATATTGTATTGTGACCCAAAAATGTCTGACCAAATGACTCCGAATCAGGAGTAGGAAGATTCAATTATCTGGTTACATTTTCATAACTGTTTGCCTTTTTTACCTGACTAAGGCAAAGTCAAAGGAGGATTATTTGAACTCTCATTCATAATTAGTCCCTTATGATTGGAACACGTAAAGGTTTTATGAAACACTTGCTAGGAAACAATTGCTAAAAACTAAATATGAAGTCAGATGGCACAACATTTAATTATTTGTTTTTACAAGTAGCACTTCTGATAAACCATACCATACATGTCATACTTCTACACTTTTATACTTTGTCCAGAACATTCTTCGACCCACAGTAAAATATGAATAATTAACAAGATTTTTTATTGATTTGTAAACATACATCTTTATGAAAAGTTCGTTACCACTGTCCTAATCAATCATCACAATTGAATTTTGCTGTTATCCTTGTACTCTCCACAATATTTTTTTGTTCATCTGCTATAAGCTTTTTGCAGAATAAATTTTCTCTCACACATGCCGCTTTAACATAACCCATTTCATCAGAAGTTAAATTTGAGGGCAATAATAGCTCATTCTCTTGGCCATATTTAAAATTATTAATTAATTCGTCTACTTCAGCTTTGAACTCTGCACTGACAAGATCTATTGCAGCTAAATCTTTAACATTTTCAGCAGCTGTTTTGGAATCATTACGGCTTCGTTTTGCATTCTCCAACAACTCAATTTCTGCCTTTATAACATCCGTTTTTCCAGATAATTTTATTGCTTTCAGTAATCTTCTTTCAGCTTGATCATACTGTCCAATCATCCTTAGGGCTTTAGCATTATTATAAAGTGCTTTGCCGTTATTCCATAAACTTTGTAACCTGTTGAGCTCATTGCATGCTGTGCAGGCTGACAAAGGTTTGTTTACCTTATTGTAACAAATAACTAAGTTAATATACAATTTTTTGAGCATTTTTTCTTGTAACTGTTCTTCCTTCTCGTCAGCAAGACGACACTTATGAAGCATATTGACACCTTTCTTAAATAATTGTATCGCTGCTATGAAATTATTGGTTTTGAATAATGTGCTTCCTGATGCATATAGCAATTTCACTTCATGATTTACTCTTTGGAACATATTAGGTTCAGAGTAATCAATTTTACTGTAACAGAAAAAAATATCATAAATAATCATCAAATTATAAATACTTTGTACTTTACTTTACTTTACGTAAATCCCCACGGGTACCCCCGCCGAACTCATCAAGAGTGATTATATCGGACTGGAACTGTCCAAAACCGGACTGCCGTTTTGTGCCATCAGTTGCCGAGAGAGAGGTAGCCAATGGCATATCCCTCACACCCCGGCTAAACCAGGGCCAAAGAAGGCCCTCCAATGTGGGACAGGTTAATTGAATGAAACCTAAATTTCCCTGGAGTAGTATAAAATAAAAATTAAATGTATATTTAGTCCAACGGAGTTACAGGTCTATTGCCCGGAGTACCTATGCTTGATATAAATACTAAGCTAAGCTGTTGGTTGCTTAATATCTGTTAATTAAACTAGTTTTAAAACCAAGCTTATATCAATCTCACCTTTCAGGAGTTAAGATGCTCTTAATTAGTTTCATATAAACAACACAGTCAGTCTTAGGTTTGATTCTTGGTGGTATCCCCATTTCACCATACATAACAATATATGAGAGGACAAATATAGATGTTTCACCAACCAACATAGATTTTAGAGCCATCTCAAGACCAGGTAGCAAACCATTGACTTTTAAGTCTTGAACCTGAAACATAAATCATAGAAAAATTTATACAATTTATAGGTTTCACCACTACATGTTCACTTTCATAAGCCAAACATTTGCCACAATTATTTCTTTTCCTAATAAACATTTACTCAGTTTAGTTCCTAAACTGTTTATATAGAAGTGTTTCACATGAGATAGTCCCATAAAAAGCTTCAGGCCTAAGCGAACCTTTCTCTTAACTGGTAATCCTGCTTATTGATGTATGCATGGCACACAATCAGTAATTTAAAAACCAAATAAACAAATAAAAAGTAAGACATTAGTTTTAAATTTAAATCTCACCATAGGTTTCTTTTCTGGTACTAGATCAAATGGTTCAAGCTGACCTTCAAAGTAACAAGAAAAAGCAAAGGAGACAGTGCACCCATCATGCAGTGGAAGACCACCTCCTTCCTCTAGAATTTTCTTTTTCACATATCCATTATTGTCAACTGCTACCATAGTTTTGGCTAAGGCTGCCATATCAGTGACTGCCTGCCCAAAAACATCTACAGGTGTAATTTGATTTTCATTCTGATCTGTATTATTTTCTACTTCATCAAAATCTTGATTGATATGCAGAATGGAGCCAGTGGTAACCACGTCTCTGTAAAGATATTTTTACTCAGGTTTTATGACAGTTCATAGGTGATTTTGAATTTGGAATAGGGCGCAGGAACTCGATCAATGACTTCGACACTATAAGGCTATGTAATAGCACTCTTGTTTATAATATCATGACTTTTACAAGAAGTTAAATGGTTAAATCATTATGACTACCATTGTCATTGTCAAGTAAAATATGATACATCTATGTAACATGTATGTAAATTGCAGGGACGCTGTGGAAACTTAGAAAAAAATATTATTATATTATTATAAACAAACCAGTAGGTTCTATGGTAGTAAGGTACCTTGAATATATATTTATTTCCTCGTTTATGTAAAGTCAGTTTAATATGCATAGAAATCAGATTTTAAACACATTTGTAGTGAATATATTGTCTTAAATATATATAAATAAATGAAAATATGCTATATTCCAATTGGGTTGGTAACTAGCAAGAATATATTTTTCTAAATCTATATAAGTATCGAAATTGAGCGATTGTTTGATTATAATTTTATTATTCAGTAACTCAATGTCAGTAGATTAACAGTAGTTATTAATTTATAATTGTTTATAAGTAGGTATTGTCGCCTATCCGTAATGCTGATATGTAAAATAGCAGCAAGGGTAACATGGTCGTGGGTTTTAAATCCCTTTCAAATGATGTAAATAAATAAAATGAAACCTACCTTAAGTTTAGGCCATTTTCAAGCATGAAACTGCGTGAGGCCATTTTACTTATTTCAAATGAATATTTATATTTATAGTAGACTAGACATTCATCAAATAACACAGTGAGTATGGTAACAAAATAAAAATAAGTACTACGTTTGCAGACTTTGAAAATAGTGCAATTTCGCAAAGTTATCTGAAACTGACATGACAACACATGACAATGACAATGTTGACAGTAAACAAATCTGACAAGAGGTGAAACTTTTTTTTATTTGGAATCGTATGACCTGGTAACTAGGACCTTTAGGTCAAGAAGTGAAAACTGGGACTGGACTATTAAACCAAGTCTTATTGGTGACATTACAGGGAGCTTCTAAAATACTAGTAGATTTGGAACCAACTTTTAAAATCATAATTCGCTGTGAAATGCCACTTTCCTACTGTAATGTTGCATTGTCTAAGATGAATTTGTGTAGGTATAGTCAAAACCTACGTCATTATGACTTTGGCTCGCTATTGCGTAATGGTGACCGACCTTACCGTAATAACAACTCCTAATCGGTTGCTTTTGCTGAATCGTCTTCGTTATTTCTTTTGCGTTAAGTCGTAAGCCATTACTAGCTACTAGGTATCATTCGCTATATCTCTAAGGCTCTGCTTCTTTGTATCAACAGGTTGCATTTCGAAGCTCGGGGATAGCTCTTTCCTGCGGCATTATTTAGCTACTTTTACTTTTACTTTTACGGGGGAGACTGCCGCCTGTCCCAAACCCTGAAAAAGAAAAAGCCCGCGCCAGGCCTCGTGCATAAATCATCAGGTGTACTGGCTTACTGGTGATTTTAGCTTTGGCCTCGAAGAGAGAAGGCTTTTTACGCCCCCATCGATACCTGGCATTATACAACAGTCTCCTATTTTTTAGATATAGTTACATTTTATTAGTTCGGGAGAAAATATGAATAAAACATTAGACGGTTAAATAAATATTTTATAAAGTTGTAATTTTTTTTCAAAACAGTAATTTTTCATTCTTAACTATACTCCTGTTTTCTGATTTAAAGACTGTCTTAAAACGGCAATGTACGATGAAATTAAGTCATCCATCTTGTAACCCAAAGATGTTTCACATAATATTTTGGTTCCTCGTAGGAAGTTACCCATAGTCATGTGGAAGAAGGTATTTCCTGACGACCAATTGGAAAGCTGTGAAAATGGGTGCGTAACCAGTATTTCCTGAAAAAATATATTTTAGTTAGACATAGCTCAAGTACAGTCAAGGAATTTGATTCGCGTACCGTTCTAAGTCTAAATTGCCGATGACAATCTATAATATTAAGGGTTACCTTTCTTCGACGACACTTTTGTTTACCGACACAGTCTAGAAAGAGATACTACGATGATACTAAACCGAGCCAAACCGAGCTCTTCCGAGCTCACTATTTGACATCATTCGAGAATACTTAAATTTGACAAACGAGGTAATTTTTCCAAATTCTTTGAGGTTGGCCGTGACCATAGAGTTTAGGTATATTTTACGAGTATAATGAGTTTTTATGGCTGGGGCCATGTATTCTCTTTGGCTGGGTCGAACATAATTGGCTGTTGTCATCTATAACTTCGTGGTTGTCCTAGATGACTTCAAAATATTTGCTGTGGACGTTAAAGTTTTAACGTCGACAAGTTCTCCCGCCATTGAAAACTAAATGCTACGTTATGAAATAAACATCAGAAAATGTATTCTTAATACTTTTAATACTTAATAATAAACATCAGAAATTGTATTCTTAATACTTTTAATACTTAAGAATAACCACCTCTACTGTCAGACACAGCTTGGTGTCGGGCCGGCATTGAGTCTACTATCCGACTACACAAATGTCTGAACCACGCAACGATTCCCACACAACGTGACAATATTCCACTAAAGCTTGCTTCGTCCTTTCTTGACCATTTTGCCACATTTGCATCATAATTCTCCAATTATTTTCTATTGGTTATCAATCGGGTGATTCTTCTTCTTCTCCAAAACGAGTAATTCATAGCCTCTGCTCATGCAATGTAATTATTTCCCTTCGGTTTCACTTCTTCCTTCCGCATTTTAAAATTTTACGTTTTTATCAAACACGTTCAATGTTTTAGTTGGCATTTGACTGTGTCACTAATTTGACATGGCCGAATATTATTTTTCCTATTTTAAATACGAAACTAAAAATAGGTTAGTATTCAGATTTAATTTCACTATGTCAAACTGTCTTCAGTTTGACATAGTGAAATTAATCTAAACATACATTATCTAAGGTCGAAGTTTGCAGACCTGTCAACCGAACATGTGTCATTTTAATTATGCAAATCTATTTTACCATAATTAAACGAATATAACCCTTATGATATTTTCATAGTTCGAGCAAAAAATCATCGCGACGGTACGTGAATCAAATTCCTTGTCTGTACATTATACAGTAGATTTCTGTAACCCAAATAAAAAAAGAGATTCAAAGATTTTTATGAACTACTTACTGATGGGATTGAAGTGTTTAACAATAACTGTTTTAAAAAAGCGAATTACATTGAAATACAATAAAGAAAAACAGACACGGTGACGAAGATTTACGAGTCTAAATTTGAATAATATCAATGGTACTTACTCGGCTCTGAGGATGAATTACGTTGACGCCATTTTTATTAATGCCAACTAAAACCATTTCTGGATAAGTTGGATCGGAAGTCTGCTTCACCTCGAAGAAAGCTGTACCAAATGTTGGTAACTGATACATTTTCTTTAAGAACCTTTCTTTCGCTTCATTTTCTGATATAGAACCTTGCTTTATATAAGCAGCGCTAATCACCGATTTCCATTGTGACGTGCTCTGGATCTTGACCATGTCAGCAGGTATAAGATCATCTAGCATTTGCGGTATTTGCGTCAGCAGTGTCTGATCATTACCGTACCTTGCTCTGTAAATTAATGCAGCTAATTCCACCAAATCCTGTTTGGAAATTTTGTGATAGCCTCTCAAATACTTTGGCAGTTCTTGTGGGTAGTAGAAAATCTGGTCTGCATTTTTGTCCCTGCCTGGAAGTGTGTTAATCCAAAGCTTTTTCATAAAGAAGATTTGGTAGTTCATTTGCACTTGTAATTGTGGACCACCTGCAAAAAGTTATCATGATTAAAAATTAAGATGTTATCTCACACTTGTCACATAATATATTAATTTGCAATAAGTTATCTATAATAATTTCAAAACTGACATCAATCGTAATCATACCAGTTATTATTACTAGCGTTAATAGAGCAAAAGTTTCCTAATTACTTTATATTACATATTATTAAAATGTCAAATGAATTTGATTATGCACGTTTTATGCCAGCCGGGCTATATCTGACAAGTTGAGAGGCTTATTAAAAAACGTTTACACGGTCACGCTTTATGTACCTACTCTCTCACACCTAAGAATTGTATGTCATTCGCAAACTTTATCCCACTAAATATGTTACTAATAACTTTATGACCGTAACTTACCACGAACAGGACGCGTCTGTTTCATCCATTCTACGAGTTCATGTATAAAATCAAAGAAATAATAGTTGTCAGGTACCGAGAACACTTTATCCGTTATCTTAACGAATAAACTGAAACCATCACTATTTTTGAGGTTCAGCCTCCCTGTAATCTGTTCACAAAGATCTCGTGCTTTTGTTGATGAATCTACCTCGAACGCCTCATCAGTATCATCTGGGAAGTAAACCTTATGGTATATCTGCATACTCCTATGTTGGATTGCTTCTACTTCGACAACATAAGGAGCGTACAATCTAGTACCCTTCTTTTGCGTTTTGAATACACGTTTCAAACACTCTTTTGCTATAGGGTGTGGTCGAGTTTTTAAGAAATCAACAAGTTCTTTAAGAAGAGTTTGTCCACAAACAAAGATACCTGTTACAAGCCACATCAATTCCCATCCTCTTTCTTCACTAAGCTGTATCCTATTGTTCGTAAGCTGCTTCATTATTTGACAATAAATCTCATCGCGCAAGGCAGGTTCCGCCGTTGCAGATCTAAATATTTCATCTGTATATTCAGTGGCAGAACGAGCTTTAGGCGCTGGCATATCACCCATGTATTTAAGGATACCATAGAATGCAGCAACTGCGCACTTAGATAGTTTTTCATCGTCTAATAATTTTTGTAACAGCGGTTTTCGGATCGGTTCCCTAGTGTGAGCCCAGAGGTCACTGGCAATGACTCTTTTAGCTGTAGTCAATGTAGACACCTTCGAAACAGTAGCATTAATATCATAATTATTTCTGAAATACTCTTTAGCAAATTTTTCTAAAGTATGCATTCTTTTTCTTTGTAAGGTGTTATATTTAGAGAAAGGTTTCTTATCGGTATGTACAGTGCCTTTCTTAAATATTTCAAGTATTTCATTTGCTGGTGCTTCTAATGTAGGTAAAATATAAACATGCTCTGTTGGAAATAAGCCTTCTTGACCGTTGCACATTCCATGCCCCCATGTGGAATTCATGAGGGTCTCACCAGTACAATCCTGCAAAAGGACTATAAGATCGCCCTTCTTAAACTGTAAGAAAGACGACGCATCACTGTAACCTTGCGAATCAGATTGTGCCACGACAAAAGTAGATCGTCTCTTCAAACCGTCTATCATGTATATTATGAGGGAGCTCATTTCACTTGCATCTACACTCTGAAATTCAAATTCTTCTTGATGGATTGTTCTAATTGTTACTCTTCCTACATCATCGTAATCTTTATCTGCATCATAAGCTACGTAGGTAACTTCTGGATACGAAATTTCCAGAAGAATTTGTTCAAGCTGATCTACTATATAAATACCAGTCCAGTTGACAGCTACAATGACAATATCTTTGGTAATAGTTTCGCCCTTTAATTTAAGAGCTTCGAAGAATCTTGAAAAAAGCATGGGCCATTTTATTTTTGCATAAATTACAATATCTTCTTTACATCTTATAGGATCAACTTTGTTTTGTATACTTGTCGAGGATTCAAACGCTTTTGTAACTAAATGTTCCCATTTAGTTAACGCAACATCATTGGATTGAAGGAATTGATTTGGAATATAGTTAGCAATCACTTTTCTTAATACGTTGGGTTCTATACGTGAACCGTATTCAACATAATGTTGCTGAGCAGCAATCATGGCCAAATCCTTTTCAGAATTACATCTATATTCACCAAATTTAACACCTTTAGCTACTTGATAATAAATAAGATTAGTAGCCACGGCATCTTCAGAAGGATCATGCCAAGGAGTAAACACTTCCTTTCGATAGAACAACCTCCATGGTGCATGTTTTTCTGCAGTTCCTTGTTCCCTAGCGAATTGTTCACATTGTGATATAGCATCTAAGATGTGTTCTCCTTCGCTTCCTAGTGATAGCACTTTGTCAAATAGTGTAATATATAGTGAAAAACCAAAAACATCTTTTAATTCTATGCTGTCTGCTATTTGCTGACAGATCTCTTCAGCGTTTGACGCCGAATCAGACTGTATCGTCTTCATTGATTCGTCCATTAGTGTTACTGTAAGGAGGATGGGTTTCTTGGTTTTGGTAGCTTGAAGCTCAAGCCAGCTAGGAGGTTGAGTTCTCGGGCCATTTTTAAACGTCCTGACCAGTCTTCCTTCACAGTATGGGGCGTATCCAGGTGGACCAGTACGTATGAAAGCACGCAAGTATTTGACAAATCGTTCTGAAGGTGGGAAGCAGCCCACACAGAGTGACATCAGAATCCAGCCTTTGGCATGAGAAGCTTTAGATGGGTTGTTGGTGAGTTGCTTGCATAATTGACAGAAAATTTCATCTCTGAAACAAATATTTATTTTTTCATCTATTGAATATTATATGATTTGGTGTTGTTGACTCAGACTAGGCATTGTTTAAATGGTAATTAAAAAATCATACCTTAATTCTTTCCGAATGATTCCATGCCCAATGATAAAATGCAATTTCTCTAAGTTGGTACTTCGTCGAGAATTAAGCCAGGTGCTGTACATTTCATTTGTCACTTCATCATTCATTAGATTTTTCATCAATTCTTCATCTAATTTGGTTTGACGTTTTAGTGATTTTGATATCATTTTTCTATTACCTTGATTGCTATCTATCTGTAGATATTCCTGGAAATTAAACTTAACATTGGAAAGATATTGGTAATGTGAATCGGTGACTATAAAGGCGTAGGCTATGGTTTAAAAAAATACAAAAACATTGACTAAATCTCGAAGAAAATTGCGATTAAGTTTAATAGGCAAAAATGGAAGTTGAAAAGTATCTTAGCATCGACATTAACTACAGGTACAGAATAAATACATACTTCAAATTCTTTACTCTTCTGGAAAGCGCGTCCAATTGTATCAGATAACCTGGTCATAACAGGCACGTTATCTACTTTCTCATCCACATACTTTGGCTCAGCCATATCTCCCATGAATCTCAAAATAGTTATCCATAAAGCTTGTGATGCTATCTTATCTATAGGTGAAGGTAAGTCTAAAAGGCTATGCTTCAAAGGCTTTCTGGAGTACTGATGAGTCGTGTTACCCAAAAAGTAAGTAGCTGCGAATTTTCTATAATTGAATTCATCGAATGATTCTTCTTCTAAGTCTTGGGGTAGTGGGATTATGTTAAAAACATCGGATTTTGCTGTAGTTGACTGAAAAAGAAATGGGTTTTCAAATAAATTGTTGTGAAAATGTTATTCAAGGGTATGAAGCAAAATGCAGGGACTGAAAAACGCTACTTCTAATGTAGTATAGCCACAAATATACTAGGAATATTTATCCTAGCATTATTGTATGGTTTGGACATCGCTTGCAAAGATATTATATAATTATCTCTTTCAATATTGCATTACATGCCAGTAAGTAACTACTACTTGTATATATTATTCATATTAACTCACCACTCCAAATCCAGATCCTCTCACAGTGCCACCAGGCGTTGAAGAATCTTTAAGGAATCCAAAGACATCATCTACGTATCTATCATCAATAAACGCGTTTTGAGCGTTACTTTCAGTTGGAACGTCCTTAATAAACCAAATCGACCTCATTAGTTCCGTATATTTTTTCTCGAATTGATTTTCAGCAGCATCTTCACCTCTACCTGATTTCTGAAGGTCCAATTTTTCATTATTCAATTGTACCAATGTTGCCCTAATAACGTGGCCCTTCTCTTTTACCAATTTTCTTATAAGATATCCTCTACAATGGGCTTGGAATTGCCTGAAGAACTTCTTCATATTAACGTATGTTTTTTTTAATTCTCTGGATCTTATGACAGCTTGCAGACGCAAGTACCCGCGTTTCATAGCCAAATATCGGGTTCTGTAGCCACGAGCACGGTAAGTTTTCTGGACCAGGAGCGCAGCTGCACGCAGCTTTAAGTATCTTGTTCTATATATAAATCGTCTTGCATTTGCCTGTACTCTGATAACAGCTGTTATCAACACTTTATGCCTTAACTCCTCTAGTATAGAATCATGATTATCTTTAAGAAATACTTTCGTGTGTCCAAAACGAAATTCTTGATCTGTCAGAACTGAGTTGCAAATTTTTTTAGTAGCACTTTTGCAGTCCGCTTTTTCAGCTGGTGGTATATCTGGAACTACAAGTCGATATCGATGGACGAACTCGCCATATGAGTAACGAATGGGGTATCCTGCTTGCCTTATCTTTGCTGTTTCCATTAAACCAGCATAACGTAGCTGGCGAACACATAACTCTCGATCAAATAGCTGAAACAATAATGTACTACGTCCTTATCATGTTATCAGATACCTACCTAGTGAAGTTAAAATGATGAAGCTTTTTATTTTGTTACCTTTGGCTTTTTCAACTCATTAGGCTTGATACATCTCACAAAGAATGGGTGGCAAGCATACAAAGTCTTCATAAGAGAATCAAGGGAGGTTTTGAACTGATTACTCAGTGAAAATGGTTTCTTAGTACCACTAAGATGTCCAGTTAAATCATTAGTGAATAGATTCTTCAAAAATGTATTACTAGATTCCAAAACCATATCTCTTGCATCTGCTGTTAATTTATCTCTGTTTTTATCGAGAAATCCTGAAATATGTGAATCATTAGTACCTATATTATAACAATTAACATATTCGCTTATCTTATCTCTATCTTGATCTTAAAATAATATTTGGGTGATAATTACCTTGTACAGAATAGTAGACGTCTCCAGCGAAATGCTTCACACCAAACCTATGTTCATGACTCGACTTTGGGTTAATATAGCAACTTTTGGCAGCATGGTTGCTATTCAACTTGGACAGTAAAGTAATATCTGTACCTTTAGGGAATCTAGACTCTTCATCAATAAGTGAAAGCAAGTTCATAGGCTTAAAACCTATGACATCAAGATTTTCTTGATTATCAACGTAGTTGATATTGGTCCAAATAATCCCTTCTTTCTCGTATTGCTGTTGCTCAATTTTAAAAATGTGCTTTACAAAGAATTGTTGCAAATTTTCGTTTGCATAGTTTATACATAGTTGTTCAAAACTATTGTATTCAAAATTTTCAAATCCAAATATATCTAAGATTCCAATGGAACCGCTGGAAAGCTGTTGATCTTTAAACAGTGTTTTGTTTATCATTTCTACTATGTATTCAAAAATGTGACCGTAAATAGCTTTGACGAGTGCATCTCTGCCTTCAATAGCAGCAGCTGTTGATAGAGTTGAGACGACTTTATCCCCATGTGCTACGAAAGTTTTTCTCGTCATCGCATCGCAAAGTATAGCTTTATTAACTCCGAGAAGGCTAGCGATTCTATTGGCATTTATAGCATCGGCCACTTCAGAAGATTCTATATTATTAAAATTAAACGATTTGAATTTTAGATTTCCTAAATGTAATATAGCTCCGAGTAAACTGAATATGCCCCAAACTTCATTGTCAGGGAAATTCAACACTTTAAAAGCGGACCTTATATCATTAAATTCTAAACCTTCATTTCGCCCGTCACAGGTCAACATGTTACCGGAGTTTAAATAAGTGTAATCTTGTGCTCGTCCTAGTTCTAATTTCTTTCTCTCATCAGCTGATAAACCAGCAAGGAGCGAATAAAAAATGTGGTAATTTCTTTCCCCCTTATTCTGGCAAACTATGCGCGATTTCTCTAGAAGATATTGATCGATGTTTCCTCCTTCAATTATGCCTTTTCTACTGAAGTATATATTGACATATTTGCCGAAACGAGAGGAGTTATCATTCCTTACGGTTTTAGCGTTACCGAATGCTTCCAAAATGGGATTGGTCTCTTGAATTTGTTGTTCAATCCATGAATGTTTGCCACTGGCTGCAGCTAAATATTGAAGTAATAATTTTGTACTTTCTGTTTTACCGGCACCACTTTCTCCGCTAAAAAAATAAGAGTCGAAGAAGTATGTTATGTAGGTATTTAGGACAAAATCTATATCGCCTTGTCGTTCGTTTTTGATTTTATTCTATTGTGAACTTCTTACCGAT
The DNA here is from genome assembly GCA_963691645.1 of Pelosia muscerda. Lineage (NCBI taxonomy): Eukaryota > Metazoa > Arthropoda > Insecta > Lepidoptera > Erebidae > Pelosia > Pelosia muscerda. The sequence continues at coordinate 6,225,360 of OY829100.1, forward strand.
TATGTAAACACAGTGAAACGTCTCTCAAATATTTAATGTTTTTTTTTAATATTTTAGAGGTATCTTTTTGAGTGAGATTCGTAACATTTGGTGAGCCCTGACAACTTTTTGTACCTACTTTTGTAGTGATAGTGCAGAATTGTCAAACCTATTCACCCCTCTTATTACCTAGGTAAGTATTAACTGTGCGTTTACCTGATGACGATACACTGGTTTGAAGATGTGTTGATTAGTTCTTTGTAAGAATTATCACCGATAGCGAATATGTGTGGTGGTATTTCCCCAATACTTCTCTCTTGATAAAAATGTATTTGATCCATTGTATATATCGGTAGAATTTCGTATGGATTGATTGCTATTAACATTGAGCCTGTGTAAGTCTAGAAAAAAAAAACACATGAAGATATTTACTTAGGAATATAATACCTATTGGTATCAACCAGGTTAACCATTTTCATAGGACAATGTGTGGAGAGGTGGATTTATTTGCCGTTTTACTACCTCTATTTCAAAAGGTAGGTTGCTATATGGTAGATTATAATCAGTGATAGAAATTAATTTAAATCAAATGTCGAATATTTCCCTATATTCAATTTTGCATCGCGTGGAGGTTCAGTGCCCTTAGAACGAAATACTATCGAATTCGTAATGTAAAGGTATCGACAGAACGGAGCATTGCGATTGGTAGTCTGCCTACTGCGAGCCTATATGCGTGTGGTCTGAAACCCGTCAATCGCAATACTCCTTTCTTTCGAAACATTACAAATTCAATAGTTTTTCGTGCTAAGGGCACTGGCCCAAGCACCACGGGCCTTTTTTTTATCGTGCGCAAAATCCCCACAGATACCACCTCCACCAAAACCGATGGAGGTGATTATGTCGGACTCGAACCGACCAAAACGCACGCCGTCCATGGGTCCTCGATTGCGGGAGGTGAGATTATACAAGACATATCTCTCGCACCTCGGCAGAAGCACCACATGCCTAACGCCAAATTAAATAAGTACCTAATATGCATCGTACTTACATAAATATGTTGTTTGTTGTATCGTATGTGAAGATTCCTCAGAATAGTATATTCTTGTAGTTCTCCTAGCGTGATCATGTCCTCAACCCCCATTACGGAGGTCGCATGTAGCGGCTTGATAACATTCTGTACTGATGTGTGGAACACATTGCCGTCGTCATCTTGAACTTCGATTTTATCTCCTATGCTCTTGCGCACCTTTACAGCAATTGGAATACTGAATTCTGAAGTTCCCAAAGGTTTTAACCACACGTTGTCCTAGAACAGAAACAAATTATTAGATTAGTTTCAGTAAACTTTACTCAGTAAGTCAGTAAGTCAGTCTTTAAGGTAGCTAATTTTACTCTAGTTAGGTATTCCTGGTAGGTGCGTAAGAAATATGCCAGAGGCTATCTCTCACCCTCGGCGACAACTGATGGCCCGAGACGGACGTGAGATTTCTTTTTTTTAAATATTCTAGGACAATCTACACAACGCCACCTAGACCCATGGTAAACATAGTTTAACTAGCTTGTGTTATGGGTTCTAGAATGCGGATAAACATACTTTACTTTTTTTTGTAAATACAAATACATACATATTATACATAGAAACTCTCAGACCAATGCAAATATTCATATTCATGCACACAAATTTTTGCACTGAGCGGGAATCGAACCCACGCCTCCTACGCAGCAGTCGCGTTTACTACCGCCACGCCACGGAGGATTTTAATCGGCATAACCACTCCAGCTAACTCCAGTGGGAGTATTCGTGGGGATTTCCGCGCGGTAAATAAATAAAAAAGCCACTCCTCGTAGTAGAACCCTTTTTCATTTAATTTTGAATTTTAAGTAACTTGACTAACAATTAGTAGAATAGGGACAAGATAGGTACCATTATTGGATGTTGTCCGGTTCGTAAGGCAAAACGGCGTAGGTGAACTGTTATTTAGATAAATCACAAAAAACGTCAGCCGAACATACGACCATTCACAAGTAGCTGGATTGTTATGTTCTTTTTAGAAATGCATGCACATGAATGTAAAACACTAATAAGCCTTTAGAGATGAATTGACTTGTTTGACTTGTTGACTTTACTTTAATAGTTATTTAACATAGCATAATATAAACATAAACTCACGCCTATATCTACAAGGGATAGGCAGAGGTGTTAGCACCCACATTTCGCCAGTTTATGTTTAGCTCCCAATGTAATTGGTGGTGAGCCTATTGCCATTAACTCCGCACTTACAAACCGGCGATAAATACATACATAACTTCGAAAAGCATCGAAAAGTCATTGATGTGTGCCATGGTAAAACCTGGGATTTAAGCCGAGACCTCGTCTCAGCATCCCATTACCCATACTATTAGGCTTTCTACCGTTAGGTTATCTACTTACTATAAATCTAAGTATACCTAATTAAAATACCTACTTAGGTAGGTACTTTCTTGTAATAAATACAAGCTATCGACATCGATTAAAAGGGGAAAAAAATAATGTGTTGTTCTATCATCATGCGGGAAATCCGTCATAAATTAATTTAATCGTTCGTAACGATAACATCCCAATGAACGATAACGATTTCAATTAATGTCATTTCGCTTGTACCACTAAGTAAGTAATTTGTGGTAATACTTCTCACCTTTTACCCACTCCTACAGGAGCGGAAGGGGTGGTCTCACAAGGTACCTGACTCACCCAAAATAGAACATCAGAGATAATTTAGTATCACTTCTAAACCAGGGCTGCTGTAAAGCACCCGAAATATCGATTGCAACTTCACATCACTGTTTTGATGAATTTTATTGAAGGATTTATGTACATGGGGTGTTTACTATTTGATAAAAAACAACCACATCCCTCAGTGACCATCCATCCATAGTATCGATACCTACCTACTTAAATGTATAAAGAATATACACCATCATCTTTATATATAGCTGCTAAGTAGTCAAAATGAGTCAGCTCATGAATGCTTCTCTTTACCGCTTTGTGAAAAAAAGTACAAACTCTATGAATCATATTAATGAACTGGAACTATACCATAACGTGGTATAAATGAGGAAGAGGGATGAAGCTTCATCCTGGTAGACTCGCAGGTACATGCCACTGTTGAAATTCGCAAATGACTTCTTGTTGTGAAGAATCATTATCTGTAGTAGTCCGTAGTTGTTACCTATTTATCACACCAAATAATGCTTCTTGGAAATAGGTTCAGAAAAAAATATTATCAGCATTGATAAATCAGATAAATGTAATAAAACCACAAATAGAAAGACTTACTGATAATTGTATACGTCCTGCCATCTTGAGTTTTTGAGATTCACCTCACAAAATATGAAACAACAAACATTATGCATTCACAATGTCCCATAACATCTACTTTCAGACTGGCTAACTTTATCGATATTCAGGTTTTTCTTATCACTGATAACGGACGGACTTATCATACTCGTACATATATTTTAGATATAAAACAGTACTGCTATTTACGTACAATAAAAAATAGATTACATGCACAATATCTATATATTTGTAATGTAAATGAATCACGAAATTAGAATGACATTCTTTATAATTTAAGAAGCGTCGATACCAGCTATCGGTAGTGTTGTATTGTACCTTTTAGCGCTCTATTCGACTTTCTACTTGCCTCTCTATTCGAGTTTATACTCACCTCTCTACTCGCATCTCAACTCAACAATACTCGCCTATATTTTTCATCCTCTACTCCTTACCAATCTCCCCATCTTTTCCCACCAATTCACAATTACCCTACTTATTTGTTTTCCCTATTTTCTTTTTCACATTTTTCTTTTTCTTTCTGCCTTTTCTTCATTTCCCTTTTCTCCCCTACACCTCTCCTTGTCCTTATCCTCACCCTCTGCGATACCGCTTTCCCTTCCCTTCCACCTCTACTAGCCTTTATCCTTCGCTAAGTATCTATACTTATTAAAGTGTAAAGGCAAAGGCGACAAATAGGCTCTTCACAACCACGTTAGATATTCTGTGATGACGAAATGAAGATAATCTGACGGATTCATTTCGTCTATAGTTACCTTTTTAGAGATTTAGAGAATTAGTTTAGAGTACAGACTGAGATGAGATTCAATCATTTCATTCATTCTCAGCTCAATTTCATCCAGATCCGTTGGGTAGTTTTTGCGTGAAAGATTAACACACTTACATTAAAAAAACAAACTTTTAAATTCACAATATTAGTAGAGGTTTTCATAATAAGATAGGATAGGAGTGTTAATAATGCAGCGGCCCCCATGTTCTGGACTGCGCCAGAGCTTACCATCAAGTGTGATGCAGTAAATTTTACGACCTAAATATATTATTATTACAAAAAATATGTCAATTAAAAAAAATAATTGTTCGATAATTACTCTACTTTTGACTTTTATCCTAGCAAAATTTTTGTCCCTAAACAATGCTACGATATTTGCATTAAAAATCTTAACTTCTCGAATGAATCAAGACAATTGAAGACAAAAAGACAGTAACAGTGTCTGAGGTGTGAGAACAGTTTTAAGACAAGTGCGTGAGACAAGTCTGTGTTAAGACAGTCGTGACGCCAATCTGCGCTCAGCCTTAATGCTTCAAAATTAAGTCGCATAGAACTGTTCTGAATAGAATTAATTTTAACGGACGGTTAATAAACAAAATAAAGAAACATAATTGGTTCAATTACATGCTCGATTTATTCTAACATTGGACGGTTATTATCGCTGCATAGGTATATAAACTAGATGTAACTCAACGCCCATTAATCGCACACCACCAGTTATCATGGTCGGTAACTCTTTGTATCTGCTACTTGCTTCAGCTTGTGTCGCTGCTCTTATCGGCCTGGGGCATGCTGACTGCACGTATGCCAAATGGGGTGAGTTTTGAGTTTATTGAAAAAGTAGCTGTAGCCGCAACTTCACCCGCGTGGATGTTAGCCCTCTACACTCTCCGTGCCTCTCTACTCGGTAGCCTATATCCGATCACGAGCTCTTATCCATCTCTATACCAAATTTAATCTAGATCGGTATAGGCGTTAAAGTGTAACATGACGTGACGTAACATGAGGACGGAGAATTACCTCCGTCCCACATGAGCGCGGGCCTGGGAGAGACGGATGGAACCGCCTGTTACTGTAGCAGAAACAGGTCGTGGCATCGCAGCGGCGCAATTGTGCTACCTCATACCCGGGGGCTAGACGGGAACACCATGTTCCCTATGCCCGAAGAGGGTCATCTCGAAAGAGATAGCCCCGAGTCCCCTTATTCTCAAAATAGTACATTCGCAAAATATTATATGCGTGGGTGCGAGGGATATGTTATGAAAAAAGTTCTTTCAACTTGACAAATACCAGGTTTTATCTTCGCAAATTTTAACTTCACTGATATTCACATTCAATTTATAAACCAACAGGAGTAATAAGGATTCCCACCGTTCCATTAAAACCGGTGGAAATAGAAGCTACCGTTCGTGAGGAAGAGATAGAACTGCCAGTAAGTGCTCAGATATTGTTATTCTAAACGTTGCAAGGTTTTTGGACGAATATTATAGTACGGATTACATCGACTTGAAAGTGTTCTTTTATTGAACCCGGAGAACCATAATGTATTTACCACAGATCATAAAAAACTAGCAGAAATGCGACACGATAGCACGGTAATAGTATCTATAGATAGTATTACCGTGACAATAGTTTCAGTAGTGGAACCGATGTCGCTAAACTCACACATACAACCTTTAATAATACCATGTATTACCTACTAGTAAATGTGTGAGTGGTGAAATGTACTACTCCTTTTAATGCCATGTTAGCTCAAATCATACGTAGGTACGTACTACAAAACGAACACACACTTAACCCTTTTTAAGGTAGTGGCAACTATACTGACTATAATGCCACCACCTTTTTTTTCATGACCTCCACAACCAATGGTCCAATGACCAATGGCGATATTGAAATTCCAAGTTAGACTGGTTGGATTTTTGAGGGCTCCAACTGCCAGTAACGACTGCCATAGGTGTGTGTATGGCAACCGGGACCGCCGACTTAACGTGCTCTTCGAGGCACGACCAGACCAGTGCAAACAGCCTTATTCATGCATATAACTTTTTGCACTGAGCGGGAATCGAACCCGCGCCCCGTGCGTAGCAGTCGCGTGCACTACCGCTACATCACTGAGGGTGTCATCACACTTCCACTTGTTTTTTGTTTTCCATGGTCTATATAACTATTTTTTTTTGTACATAAAATCCCCACGGCTACGGTACCTAACCGTCTTCAACAACGTCAACCCGGGGCCATCACTTTCAAGATGACCCTCTTCGGGCATGGGGACCACAGTGTCTTCATCTAGTCCCCGGGTATAGGAACACGGTTGTTCACCTTCTCCTTCTCGAGCTTTACCTGCTCGCAGAAAGAGATCAATGAAAATATATAACTAGCCGGCGCGATTATATTTTGACTTCTAAATTTGAATATTCTACTACCTAGTTGCTATGGCAGTTTACTGTATTACTTCCTGATCTGAAAAGTTAATAAAAAAGATTTTATATTTGACGACCTCCGTGGCGTGACAGTAGTGAACGCGACTGCTACGCAGGAGGCGTGGGTTCGATTCCCGCTCAGTGAAATATTTGTGTGTATGAATATGAGTATTTACATTTGTCTGGGTGTTTCTAAGTATTAATATATATCTAAATATGTTTATCCGCATTCTAGAACCCATAACACAAGCTAGTTAAACTTACTGCTTACCGTGAGTCTAGGTGACGTTGTGTAGATTATCCTAAAATATTTATTTATTTACAGTTTAAACATGGGTTAGGCTGCAAAGTGGTTGGCGTACCTACAGGCTACTATTTGTGATCCAGGCCAAGAAGCAAACTTGTACTTCATAGACAAACTGATTGTACGCGTACAACGTCTACGAAACAATCAGAAAGCATATGTTTACGCCTCTGTTTCCTGTGCCCCAGTAAACCCTGACCTCCTTGGTGTTAATTAAAATGAATAAACAGTTACTGAGTACCTGCAAAGACTTTTCGAACATCGCATCACTCGACAATTAGCTTGCTAATGGCTTATAATTATATATATTTATATTGGTTATGTCAATTCAATAAAATATTTGAAAAGAGTTAATCATTTCAGGAATTTATTCACTATCTGATATTATAACAAAGTGTATAGTGCACGGTAGATATCTAACTTGGCAAGGTTTTGTAGTAGATGGGGTAATCGTACACTTTGAGGCACAAAAAGTGCTTGTTATATTCTATTCATTCACCAGAATGCCATCATTTATTTTGAATCATGTCTGCTTTACCGCAAAGAGACCCAAAAATCGTCTCAGATGCGATGACGGGCTGACGGTTCTTGCCAAGTTACGTGCCGATTTCTGTAACTAATTGTACATATATGAGAAATTTGGGAACGAGGTAGCGAACGTTGTTTGTAGGTATCTTTTACGTTTTCCTTTTAGGTAAAAATTATAAGTACCTAGATAACTATCTACTGTAGAAATACAGAGACTCACGCAACCCTACTCGTGGTAACTAGGAGCCTGCCAACCACGAGCCAGCCAATCCATATAAATATGAACTCATCATTCTCTCTCTCGACTAGATAAACCACTCAAACTCGGTCTGGAACGCCGTCCCACTGGGTCCCTGGGCGGTGTTCTTGTCTCTGAGACCCTAGTACCTCCAGCTCTAGTTGAACCCAAGTGAGTTCAGGCTCGTCGTTATCATCCACGACTAGACATAGGCGACCAAAACAAAGTCATATGCGGTGTTATGCTTATAACGAAGCTGCATTAGGTAATCTGTGCCGCAGCTAACAGCTGAGTAATTGCATCATTGATTGATTGTGTTCAAAGTAATTAACACAATAAATAGGGTAGGTATATCCAATTAATTTTAACGGTTTGTAAATAAACAAATTGAGGTATAATAAGTTTTAATTCAGTTCATGCTCAATTTATCGTAACAATGCATAGGTACAAGACTGTTAATAACGCGGCGTTTATAAACTAGTCGTATGTTCCAACGCCCATTAAACGTACACCACACAAGCGCGCCTGTCACCATGGTCGGTAGTTCTTTGTATCTGCTACTTGCTTCGGCATGTGTTGCTGCTCTAGTCGGCCTGGGGCATGCGAAATGCACGCATGCCAAATGGGGTGAGTTTTAAATTTTATTGACAAGCCAAGCAATGAGGAAAATGGTGTGTCTACAATATGGTATCCTCAAGAAGAACATTAGAAGGTTCTTGCAGGGTCGACAGCTCGAATGTGACGCTGCTGGTATTGTACACGTACATAGGCCACGGTAATACTTCCCATCATGTGGGCCGTGTGCTTGTATAACACAGACTTAGAATACAAGTAGTACAAGTACAATATTACATCCGTGAACAAATCGGGGTTGCCCATTAGTTTGGTGGCCAGGGATTGATGGAAATGTTGATTTTTCGAACCACGGCGCCGAATATGGTTAAGATGACCCTGTAAGTGCATGCTCCTCATATATAAAGTCCTCTGTGGTGCATGCGAATGGACCGCAGACGAAATTTAGTAGGCTAGACACCTATCACAAAATCGGTACCTACCTACTAGATATACAATGGAAAACTAATTCTTATTGATTCTCTCAATCAACGATTAATTCCTGTTAGGGTCTTTCTTCATAATCTATACTAATATTGTGAATGCGAAAGAAACTGTATGTGTGTCTGTATGTTACGCAATCACGCCTACACTACTGAACCGATCTTGAAATTTGGTACAGAGATGGATTAGGTAGGTGCCTACACCTTTAAGTGCAAAAAGAGGTAGGGGGAGGAATAATAATGAAAGTTCTTATATAGGTAAGTTTGATAATTTTTAACACCATAATAGAGCCAGGGCCAATGGCGAAATTGGGAAACGAGGAAGTGGGGAAACGGGGCAATATGAAAATGGGATAAAAAATACCTAAGTGGGGAAGTGGCGAAACGGGGAAGAAGGATATGGAAAAGTTAGGGAGTGAGGAAGTGGGTCAATGGGTAGTAGAAATGAAGAAAGAGGGGAATGAGTACCTAAGTGAGGAAAAGGTAAAAAGGGGAAGTGGGTATATCGGGAAATGGGGACGTAGGGGAAATATATATACCTATATATAGATATTCTATTTTTAAACGAACAGGACATTTAAAGCCACACTCCGAAGTAATACCGACTCAGGAAATAGAAGCTTCCGTTCGTGATGCAGTCATAAAGTTGCCAGTAAGTATTATCATTATCATATCATATCTAATGGCTAGCAAGGCCGAGGTGCTTGAAGTATATTGTCTCGGACTACATCGACTTGAAAGCTCGAAGACCATTATGTTTACACCATCCATGAAAATTTTCTAGACTTCAATACATAGGTAAGGGGCCATTTGTTTAATTTGAAAACTATTTTTTCACTTTAGCAGCACAGACATATTTTCTGCGTAAAAGACGTATACCAAAACAAGTGACGCATATCTAAGTATTTATAATGATTTTTATTTCAACATTTAATAAATTTTTACAGACGCAGTTAATGTAATAATAAATACTTATACCTAAACGTAATATCAGTCTATTCCTGTCCATTGTGTTATCTTCTATATAAGTACCTAATGCTTAAGTATCTATTAATGATTATTTTTTTATATTTATATTAAAGCCACACGGGTACAACATAACATAACCACCCCAGTCAAAACCGGTGGAGATGCTAATTTCGGACTCCAATCGACTAAAACACGCCATCTTTCCGTCTTTGATTGCGGGAGGTGAGATAATACAAAACATATCTCCTGTACCCTACCAGACTTGGAAGATATAGGTAGTACTGCAATACCTTCTGGCCTGAAAGACTATAAGTAAACACTGATTTATTTTATATTTACAGATTGAGAGGCCGGGGTGCAGAGTGATTGGCGTAGAAGCTACTCTTTGCGATCTAGATCTAGAGTCAAATTTGAACTTCATAGACCATTTCACCGTACGCGTACAGCGTCCGCCTAACCATCACAAAGCATATATTCACGGAACTTTTTCCTGTGAACCAGTTGTGCCACCAGTTTCTCGAAGAGTATCTGCAAGGGCTTTTTGAACAGCTAATCTCTTGGCACTAATTCGCTTTACTTTCATACTACTTATGCCAATAATAAAAAATATTTAAAGCATTGTATTTATGCAATCGTTTCAATGTTTTGTTTTATTTAGTACCTATTTACTTATTTGAAAATGGTGGAACAAAGTTGCAAAATACCTGTAATGTACCTTTTCGGTATAATATACTTCGCGAGAACAGGCGACAACTAAGTACTTACAGTTGGTATATATTACAGAAAAGCGACCCTGCCGATCAATCAGGCTGTGTGCAGTCAATTCAGTCACAGATTAATGAAATAAATAGTTACTACTTAATTCAGTTCAGCTTCTTTTCTTAAATGGCTACCTGCTGTCTGTGACTACGCCCACATTTAGAGTCGATTTACATTGAAAGTGACCAGAATTTGTTATTAGAGAATAATATACCTAAGTACGAGAAGTTTCGTGCAGTCGTGATAACTATCGAAAACAGCTTATAAACATAGCTCTGAAGCGAGATGGGTCTGTAGTTCTTAAGAGAGGCTTTGTCATCTTTCTTGAAGAACAAGATCAAGATCATCACGCTTCTGTTCCATGCTTCCGGCGTAGTACCATCGAATAAGACGGAATCGGAACGCTTCTGAAGGACTTATAGAGAGAAGTATCGGTGTTCCACCCACTTTCAGAAGTTCTGAAGTGATTGTCTTCTCCTGGCGCCTTGTTATTTTTAAGCTACTTGAGGGCTACCCTAATCTCGTACAGGCTGACGTCCGAGACATCCTCGGTGTAGTGTCGGGTTAGCTTGGCTCGTGGATCTTTAGCCGTATCGGCAGCAGGTTTGGTGACTAAGGTAGGTATAAAGCTGTCCATTAAACCCCTGGATCTCCCTCAAGACGTCTGCCCTAGTCGACGCGACACTGCCGTCATTCTTCTTCAGCTTTGTCAACTGACTCTGCCCAATAGACAAGTCTCTTGCAAACACTTTGGAGCCTTTATTTAGCTCAACCGTTTCCTTTACACTGGGTATTAAAGGCACGGATGTCGTGTGGCAAGGATTGTGGCTGGATACGTTAATTGAGCTGCCCGCCGATATGCTTCAGTGTCATTGGTAGATTGCAGCATCATAGAGCGTCGTTCGGCGATGAGTTTGAGGGCGTGTTCGGTGAGCTTCTGTCGACTGTCTCTTCGGCGGGGCCTGAAGAATTTGGAGCCCACCGAATTTAGATTCAATACTCAGATTGATTTAATTATGATACAAAAATGAGACACTTACCTACCTACGTTGTTATTATCCCAAACCTGGTATTTCACACTATACCTAGTAGGTATCTTTATTTATCAATAGGTAATGTATCATTTTATCCACTAAACAAATGACGAGATGGATGTAAACATTACCACATGCACGCGTGTTATGATTGCATTTTACGTAGGTACAAAAAAACGCTTTGTAACGATGGTAGGCGCTAGTCTGCGAACCTAGCTCAGGAATAAATTTGGTCTATGTGCCTGAAAACCACATAACCAAAATTACATAGCTGATAATATTCTCTTAAACTAACAGAAACGGAAAAAACGGGTTTTACAAAATTAATCAAAATGGCATTAAAAAATAAGTGTTCAAAAAGTCACATAGCGGATTTTGTATGCGCACCGTGGATATAGGTATAGGTAGGTAGGTACATTTTTTTTTTATTGTCCACGTTGCATGTCCACGTTTGTTTGCTTCCACTATGTTTTACTAGGTGGATTTCTTTAAAGCGAGGGGTACGGCGTCTTTTATTTTCGTCGTAATACTTACGCATTCACCTATAACCGTTCACACCACACGTACCTCGGTGGCGCGGGTAACACTGCTTTCACACAGCGCAGTTCGGGTTTCTTCTGTTTTCATGAGAGTTATAGGTAGTTCTTATCGAGTTATAGTTATTATATAATTGTCGATGATGATGAAAATGATAGATGATAACGGTCTAAGTACAGAAGTGGACACTTTTAGAGGCTTGTATGGAGTTAAGGAACCAAATCGAAAAATCTGAATTCGGAAAGTGGCACTTTCTTACACTTGTGCACTTTGTTTAAGCCCTAAACTCCCTAAAGTCCTTCACCATTTTTGTATATAAAAACTACTGACCCGCGCAACTTCGTCTGCGTCACCCCGTTTTTGCAACATTTTTCATGCCTGCTCCGCACCTGTTGGTTGTAGCATGATGTTATATACATATAAACCTTCCTCGTTAACCATTCTATCTATTAAAAAAAACCGCATCAAAATCCGTTGCGTACTTTTGAAGATTTAAGCATACAAAGGGACATGAAAAATAGGGACAGAAAACGCGACTTTGTTTTATACTATGTAGTAATTCGAACTTGCATAGAATTTAGATAATGTAACATTACAGCAATGTGATACTTCTGACTTTCCATCCAAAAAGCAATGAAGCTTCAGTGATCTTTTCTAGTTTCTAAAATTAATGAGCACTCAAATTCTTAAATGCAGACCTACATTTATAGTTCACCAAACCAAAACTCTACAAAGAATTAGTAAATACAATTTATTTAAAATAATTCAGCATTACAAACAACTTAATCTAATAATTCTAAATTACTTTTTCTTCTCATCCCTTTCTTTCTTATCTCCTTTTGCTTTATCATCAGCTTTCTTGTCATCATCCTTGCCATCTTTTGCATCTTTCTTCTCTTTCTTATCCTTATCTTCCTTCTTTCCTTCCTCTGCATCTCTATTTGTAATCTTGTTATTGATTAAATTGTGTAAGGCGATGATTGACCTAACCAAAGCGGCCAAGTAGACAGCAAGGGACTGGTCATTTGTCTTGATGTATAGATTATCAATGAAGCTGTCATTTGCAATATCTGGCAGTAAATTGAAGATGTCCTGTAGCTGATATATAATTTGATGGTTCATGGGCAGAGAGCCTTGCCCAACTTGGATGAGGTAATCTCTTATCTCACTCAGTTGAGAATGCAAGCCCTTCAGACCTAATAATTGGTTGGTAATCCTCTGTGAAAGACTACCGACTGTTGTGTCTTTGATGTCACGAAGCAGATGTTCTACTCCAACTTCCTCAGCCTCTTCTGCGCCAATCTCACTTGGAACATGTTCAAAAGTCCTTGAAGTTGGTGTGCCATCATCATGCACCTCTTCTACTGCTTTGTAGGCCTCTGTAGGGAGTCCGAGATCTTTTGGTTTAGCATCAATGATAACCAGGACTGAGTTAGGGCAGTAGCGCCTGATTAATTCATTAATAGCTACATCATTCTGATGGAGTTTGGGTCCTGTGTGGTACCAGCCCACAACTTTTTCTCTGGCATTGACTTTCTTGAACATGCCATACATATTCTCTAGGTAATCATGGTCGAGGAACCATACAGACTTGTCTTTGTCATCTTCATCAAATGGGACTGAAAGCATAAAGAATTAACAATTATTTAAGTGTTCAGAAATTTCTTTGTATCTCGTGGTACACCTCCAGCCAGTTAGATTGGAGGTTAATGGAGGAGGACGATTTTTAGTAGTAGACATCCTATAGCTGAAATGATGATGATGATGTTTTTGTAGTATAGAAAAAACAAATGATAAACATAATTATTTGACATTAAATTAATCCTTCTCTGAGCCTTTTCCCAACTCCATTGGGGTTGGCGATCAAATTGGCAATATCGAAGTTTTCTAGTTAGGCTAGTCGGACTTTTGAGAGCTCCAGCAACCAGACAACCTGGGCCAACAGCTTAGTATGCTCTCCAAGGTACGACCAGACCAGTGTAAATAGCCATATTCATTTAAATATTTGCACTCATAGCAGTCACCTTCTGCGGTAGTGAATGTGACTGCTATTTGATATCAAAACAATATAAAAAAAGTGAAAAAAGATGTATCATATTATTCCAATATGGACACCCACAACTGGACAGGGTGTCTATCTACACATGTGTATGTCATTCATTTGAGAGAATAAATGATCGTAATCAAAATTGTCATTACTTATTTAATTCAACAAATGCTATGACAACATTGTGCAAAAGCAGAGTCATTGTGAAACATCAATGTCACTGAGCAAAGTGATATATTTTTAACACAAATTGGTTACAATTTGTTCATTGATAGAGCAATATGCTTTAATTCTGTGTCAGTATGCAGTGATACTTACTTATAAATCAGTTTAACTCTGACCTTTTTAATTTGTGCATCTCCTTTATTTCTCTCATATAAAATAATATATGTACCTAATGATGAAGTACAATCAGTATTTGAAAAGTGTGTAGTGACATTGGGTCTAGAGCCAAAATCAAAATGTTATAAATATAATAAAATTATGAAATGAAAAATAATTTTTTAGAACTTTTTAGAACAAAGGAACTTGATACTAACAATTTCATCTTGATATTAAGTGCATCTATAGGCACATACCTAACCACAATATCTGTTAAATTATAGTGTCATTCATAGCATTAGTAAAATCTATTCTTAGTTGTTTACAATTCTTAGTGCAATATTTTATGATTTTATTTCTGATTGTTCATTAAGACTTAATCAGGTACAACACAACATATAATTTGTTTATGAGTTTTAGATAATTGAGAATTAACCATTTGATTGCATACTAAATAAACAAATGAGTCAATCTGTGCTCTCATCTAGTGAATTTAAGACTCTTTAATATATGGTAGAGGAACCGAGTCCCAAAAAAATAATACCTGTATTACTTTATTTACGATAATAGTCATGAGGAACATACTCCCGGACTTTTAGAACACATACAATGACTTTGAAAATTGTTTACCTGCAAAACTGTTTGATACGTCCAGAACACCTTTAGCTCTCCAGCATCCTAGTAGAACTCCGACCACTCGTTTTTGATTTCCTATTTTGCCCATTCGATTGAAATGGTCCACCACGCTCAATAAGACCAAGGGGTGAACCACTACTTTTGTGGTTAATACTTCTTGGCTCGGCATTATGACGTGTGTTACTGTTAACTTTTTATCTGTTTTTCAATTAGCTGAGTAATTTCTATTACCAGAAG
The DNA here is from genome assembly GCA_963691645.1 of Pelosia muscerda. Taxonomy (NCBI): domain Eukaryota; kingdom Metazoa; phylum Arthropoda; class Insecta; order Lepidoptera; family Erebidae; genus Pelosia; species Pelosia muscerda. The sequence continues at coordinate 6,240,533 of OY829100.1, forward strand.
TGCTAACAATCAGTACAATTCGCTCAAATCTTCAGCCCAGACTTTTTGCCAAGCGGCAATCACAAAATGACAAACAAAACTATCAAAAGCTAAAATTGACAGTCATTCATTATAAAAAAAAACTGTGGTGATATCTCTGCCATGGTTTATCTATGGTATAAGGAGTCAAGTTGAAAATAATAAAATAATTCGATATTAATACATACTTCTACATATAAATAATAATTTAATATAAATATGATAATATAGATATAAGTAGTGAATATAAATTTTATATCAAACATCAAAGTTTATTTATTATAGACTAAGACAAAGACTACACCTAAAAGGCCTCGTTACTATAAATGGATATGATTATGATCCCAAAAAAAAACAAATGTCAAGCAACTTTATTTATAAGCGCCTATTTAAGGTTATTTCAAAAAATCTACTTTCCTTAGAGTTGTGTTAAATTAATAGGAAACGATAGATAATTGTAACAAATTACCCTGGGACTATTCTTTTACTTTATTCATATTTTGTACACCAAGAAAATAATGGCTCAACGTACTCTTACTTTCGTGACTGGCAATGCCAAAAAACTAGAAGAGGTGAGGGCTATACTTGGTAATAACTTTCCTTTAGAGCTGATCAGTCACAAGCTAGACTTGCCAGAACTTCAAGGTGAGATAGACGAAGTGTCCATGAAAAAGTGTCAAGAAGCTGCCCGCCGTCTGAACAAGCCAGTTCTAGTCGAAGATACATCATTATGTTTCAATGCATTAAAAGGTTTGCCAGGCCCTTATATCAAATGGTTTTTAGACAAATTGGAGCCTGAAGGACTCACAAAACTTTTGACAGGATGGGAGGATAAATCAGCTCAAGCTGTTTGTACTTTTGCATATTGTGCTGGCAAATGTGAAGATTATAATGTTGTTTTATTCCAAGGTGTAACTCAAGGGACTATAGTTGAACCAAGAGGTACTAGAGATTTTGGTTGGGACTGTGTTTTTCAACCTGATGGCTACACTCAAACATATGCTGAACTACCAAAGGCTGAGAAAAATAAAATTTCTCACAGGTACAAGGCATTAGAAAAATGTAGAAATTATTTTATAAAACACTTTGCTGGTAATGAGAATATGGCATAATGCTGTACCTACTTAGAGTAGGTACAAAGTAGTGTCTTTGCTGTACTGTACGTATACAAAGTAGTGTATAATGGAAATATATTATTTCTACTATATTACAAATCAAACTTGTTTTTTCTTAAAAGAATTATAGATGCGGCATACTATGATGGCCGTTTTGACACAACTGGTCTTGCTAGTTTTCTCTTTTTTGATGCGCTTAATATTGGACAATAAACAATTAGTAACTAAAGAAAAATATGGTAGACTGGCACAGAAGAAAACAAATTTAAGAAAATAGAAAACAAGCATACCAGTTGTGTCAATTTGGTCATCATAATGTGCAGCAACTTTAATGAAATTTATTATTGTCACTATTGTAATAAAATGCTATACATAACTGTCATTATGTGTGAATTAATAGACTTGTTGATGAATACTTTCGTTAGATTTTTGAATTAATTATGAAAACTTTATGTTGAAAACTTGATGATACACCGGTGACATCTGTGGAGCCCTCCAGCCATTGGTTACATACTAAGTATTTCTGTTTATGATAAACTGTGATAAATTGGTATACAAGATGAATACCTAATAAAGAATTACTCTACTATGTTAAAAACTTAACTTGTTCAAATAAAACTCACACAAACAAATTGATTTTTAATATCATTTATTACAGTAACCTAATTTTGTAAATATAATCTTAATACTTCTTCTAAACCACTAATTAATGTAAAATAATAATATTACAAATACCATAAAATTATTGTAAATAATACTATTGGTGCCTGATGCTGTTGGCTTATGTACTCCTGGTGCAACATATGGTTCTAAATTTGAATTATTGTAGTTTTTATAATACCAGTCATTGCTATCATCTACTTGCCTTGTCTTTGTGTTACTTGTGCTCATAATATCTTGAAATCTGGTCTTTGGTTCTCGATTTGGAGAAAAGTTATCTCTATGGTCAAAATGTTCTGTATGTGATAAATTTACTTTAGTTATTGTTGCAGGTCTCTTGTGATTTCTTTCAATGAGTTCTGCATTACTTGGCACTAAGATTGCTGATAATGCAGTGGGTGGTGGTTGATCTATATGTTTTTTTATAGGTGGCTTTGATGTCACTGCAGTAGTCAAGAAATAAGCACTAGTACTGCTCTCCATCCAAGCTTGCAAAGACATATCATTACTAGTATCAGTTGTTATTAGCATACTTTCCTTTTCAGTAACTTGAGTTATTGTCAAATTAGACTCCATTAAATTATATTTACTCATTTTATTTGGATCCATTTTCTGCTCCTCTACATTTTTCGTTCTGTTATAAGCCATATGAGTGCCATTATCATTATCGAGATAAGCTTGCAATTCGTGAATTTCACTTTTAATTTTCTTATGTGTTGTGTTACTTTGAATTGTTTTGATTGGTGGCTTTGCTGATACAACTGCAATTGTCTGTTCTACATTAGCATCATTGTTATAATTATTACTTTCTGGTTTCATATTACTATTTGTAATATTCAATGTAGGATCAGGTATTGGCATGAAACCACCAGCAGTTGTCGGTAGAATCGGCGAAAATCCGCCAGTTTCAAACTTAGGGTCTTCTGGTAGTTCATACTTTTTGTTACTGAGTATAGTTGGGCTGTGACTTTTCTTTTTATCCGGCCAATCCATTTTTCGGCCAGTATTTAACAATTTCCCCATGTCGATTGGTGGTATTGGCATACCAAAAAATGTAAAACCGGTTCCTGTAGGATTTGGAGGACGCGTTGGTGTATTTTTCTGGGTAGTATTTTTCATTTCAGCGTAAAGCGTCGGGACGCCGCCTGAACTTCTGTTTTGATTTTGCGACGCACTGATTTCATTATTCAGATTATCAATTAAAGTCTCATTATAAGGGTAGTCAACGTAATCATCGTAGAAATATTCAGATTCTTCCGGCAATGGCCTGTTTATTTTATTAGCTTGATAATTATTTTTTATTTGCGATGTGTAGTCCTTTACTTTGTCCAATGTAGAGAAAACTTGTGACGTAGCTAAATTTGGCAATAAGGCCTCGTTTTGATGTGTCATGCACAATCTAAGATCCTCTTCTTCGATTTGATTAATCGAGGTATTCGGACAATCGGTCCTTCCAAAGGGCATTCCTTTTACATAAGTGCCATCAGCGCATTTAGGTCCCACAGATGTCGATTCCGAGAGCCAAGATTTTAGCCAAATGATATGACAATTACATATTAATGGATTACCTGGAATGATAAAGGTTACAAATGTATTAAATTATACGTCTGAATTAATGAACCTAATTCCTTAAATTTGAAACATTTGAAGGAAGATTAACTAAATAGAAAGCAGTTTTACCACCCAAACTTATATCGTCATCTATATCGGAGTCGAACCGACTAAAAGCATATAGTCTCCAGCTAGGAGTGATCCCATATGCCTCTATAGGTCTTAAAGAACAAATCATCCTCTTTAACCATAGTATCCAGCTAGGATCGGTCCCATATGCCTCTATTGGTCTAGAAATCATCCTTTCACACCAAAAGTACACTAACGCGGTCCGTCACTTGCTTCTCTAAAGGGGAGGCTAAGAAGTTAGTAATTCGACGTTAAACTTACCATCAATATCTAAAATTGCGATATTATTTCGGAGTTTTGCAAAAGTACCTTCTGATACAGTACTCAGCCTGTTATGTTTTAAAGAAAGTACTTTTAGTCTTGGCATAAAGTCAAAAGGCTGTCCGCTAATGTGACAAATTAAGTTATTATCCAAATTAAGTTCAACCAACCACTCCATATATTGAAAGGATTCTCTGGTCAATCTCATGAGCTTGTTGAAACTTAAGTCTAAAACTTCCAACGAAGATAATTGCCTCAAACCAGAGTTATCGATATTTGTAATATGATTATTACTCAAATTTAAGTATTGTACCAATGGTATATTGTCAAATGCTCTCAAAGATATGTATTGGAGTCGATTTCCTTGCAGTTCTAAGATTCTGAGCTTTGGTAGATTTGAAAATACTCTATCAGGCAAGTCTATTATGTGGTTTCTACTCAAATATATAGATACTAAATTTGGTAGGTTCTCTATTGCTTTCGGATGTACAATTTCAATGTTATTGTTATCTAAATCAATTGTTTGAAGACCTGTAAGATCTATGAAACTTCCTGTTCGCAATTCTACCAGTTTATTATAGGGCATTTTGAAATCTTTAAGTGTATTTATATTGTTAATTGAATTACCGTCAAAATGTTTTATATGATTAAAACTAGCATCTAAAACTCTTAGTTTTGACATCACGTTCAATGTCGAAGGCAATTCCATCAAATTATTTGAAGATATATTTAATGTTTCTACTTCCAGGGCTCTATTTACCATGGCTGGACTCAGGCTTTTTAATTTATTTTTGCTGAAATCTAAAGAGGATAATGCAGCATTATCTTGTATCGCAATGAAGTCAAAATTCTCTATAGTATTACCGTGCAAGTTAACTTGTTTTAAATTAGCGAGCTTGCTAAAACTTTTTGGATGTATACTTAAAATTTGATTGTAACTTAAATCCAAAATTTCTAACCTATCTAAATCACTAAATGTCATTAATTCAATTTGCCTCAATCCATTGCGTTTCATATAAAAACGTCGCAGATTGTGCAACGTCTTTAGACTACTATGAGGTATCTTTTGCACCCCATTACTTGATATATCTAAAGTTCTTAGAGACGGTAAATCTAAATCTGGCGATGGAGGCGTTGGTAAACTCGTAATCTGATTATGTTCTAAACATAATTGTTCCAATCCTCTTGGTAATCCAGGAACAAATTCTATCAACTTATTGTAGCTAGCATCTAATTCATAAAGATTTACCAAGTTTCGGAAAGTGGCAGGATGTATAGAAACTAAGGCATTCGCTGACACATTAACATATTCCAGCATAGGAGTTTCCATAAAAGTGATGGGATCTATAATGGTTAGCTGGTTATTGCTCAAATTAATTCTCCTTAGGGAAGGTAGATTGTATAATAGTTGTGGCTGTAAACGTGTAAAGTAGTTATACGATAAATCTAATCCTTTTAGAGCAGGTAAATTCCAATATGGACCTTCATTTATATCTGTTAAAGAATTATTACTTAAATGCAGCTCTCTTAACGCTGGCATTGCGACAAATGCATCTGCCTGTATAAATTTTATACTGTTTTTATTCAAGTGCAGTCTTTCTAGGCTAGGATGACCTCTCAGAGCTCCTCTAGGAATTTCCTGAAGCAAATTATCACTTATATCTAAAAATTTCAACCTGGGCAATGCGTCAAGTAAGGCTCTAAATTCTGATATGTGCATAATTTGATTTCCAATCAGAGTAAGTTCCTCGACACCACTGCTAGATTGCTGTAAAAATGATTCAGGGTGTATTTGACTAATTTTGTTGTAATTCAAATCCACTATTTTCAGTTTAGGAACTCTGTGAAATGCACCGTGGTGTATAATATTTATGTTGTTACTGGAAAGTAATAAACGTTCCAACATTGGCTGGTCAACAAAGGCACCTTCATTAAGTTTGTCTATGAAGTTGTCATTTAGATTTAAGTGAGATAGCATTGGCACGTCTCTTAGAGCCCTGCCAACCATTGTAGCATCTGCAATTCTATTGTTACTAAATGATATTTCACTTAATGCTGGTAACAAAGATAAGGCTCTCATATGAATATTATTGATTCCACAATTTGTAATTTCTAGTTTTCGTAGTTTTGGAAGATTATAAAATGCATTTTCTTTAATTATTCGCAAATTGGGACTTCCTTGGATAAACAACTTTTCTATGTTGGGTAGATTTGCAAATGTATTTTCATTAATAGCGTTCAAACTCTCTGACTGTATGTTTATGTAACGTATTTTTTGCAGGGCAGAAAATGTAGGTATTCTCTTTAGATTCTGAGATTGTATTGTCAACGCTTGAAGATTTTGCAATTTCATTAGGCTTTCCGCTGGAAGACTTCTCAAATCGTTTTCCACTATGAATATTTCCACTAAATTCATTTCTTGAGTCTCCAACCAAGCTGCTGATAATCGCTCCAAGCCGTTATGGCGAAGCATCAACCGCATAATTTTCACATTTTGAAATATTTTACCAGGCAATGATGGGAGATAATTGCTTTCTATTATAAGTTCATCTATAGGCCGTTTGATGGCGTCTCCAATTTTTTGTATGCCTTTTAATACTTGTGGTAGATCGCTGTGCGTGCACCTGAAAATACGTTGTAAATCATTAGTATTGGTATGATACCTTCAGAATTCTTAGTTTTGTTGCAATTTTTACCATATCTGAATATCTTCTTGTCGATTTGTGCATATGCATGGAAGTATCGACTCTGGAGCAGGACATATTGATGTTTGCCCAGTCACAGAAACAAACAGGAGAAGGTGGAGCCATGAGATTATTTCTCCTGCCTTTGAGTCCATTCCTTCACGTTTCTGATGATCATTGTAGCATAGTACTTTTTGAGTGTGTACTCTTTATCCTGAAACAATTTGTACGTAATTGAGAATAGTTCTGTGGAGAATTCAACCTTCACATTAAATGTCATGTCAAAGTGATAGGTTCTTAAGTGTAAGATAAATATATATTTAAATAGGTACCTATATACTTATAGATATTATCATACACCCTCAGTCTAAAACCGGGACGTGAAGTAAGAGCGTTTTGATCTCTAATTATTTGTAATTTAAATTAGTAACGGTTTAAATACGTAATACCTATTGTTTTTACTGCGTTTTCTTGCTTTTCCCTAAATTACTTAACCTTCTAGACAAACGTAAAATCGTAATCCGGTGGCGTGAAGGACTGGTTCTAATGAAAACAATGTGTTCGGGAAACAATGGCCCGTGCACAACGGTCCGGTGAATAAGGTGCACTTTCACTGTACACTATTGTTATTAACAGCAATCTATGGTACTTATTTGCGTCATTGTTGAAGGTTACGCAACCAATGGTAGAATTTGGTGATGTAGGTCACTGTTCTTTCGATTTCATTGATCTGGTCCTATCACACATCAACGAATCATGACATGATTCATATGTAAGAGTTTAACTCATTCCTACGCTGACAATGTTTTAATGTTATTCCGCTACCTCTTCTTTCCCTCGATCGCTAATCCCGGCTGCATCGAAAACTTGTATTTTGAACCCCGGACCAGGTCTCCTAAGATACTTCTAGTTCTCCATTCCATTTGGATTCATCCTGATGATCACTAGTGACTAGTGGGCTTCCTACCTACATCCGCAACTGTAATTCTGTAACGTACTCACCATTGATAGTCCACAATGATGCCACAATCGATGAATATGAACTTTTATACCTATTAAGTACCTTGAAGGCTAAATTGAATCCGGTCTAGATCTTTTTGTATAGTGATGACCAATGTTAAATAAAATGGCGCCTGCCAAAAAATTATAAGCAACCTTGCTTTCAAACATCAAACAATCATCATGTGAGATTGTTCAATCAGATTAATTGATTGTAGGAACCACCTTGTAAGTACTAGACCAACGGAAACAAATAGGAATCCATAGTAGAACGACGAGAAATTATCAGCTTTCCTCAAAGGTTCATGAGATGTTCTGACTGACATGGTTTGAACCTTTTTTCTATGGTTTGAACTTTTCAAAACTGTGGAAAACTTGGACTTCAGGGTCCATGCCAACTTCACAAGATGCAGCTGCTAATTTTACGCTTGCTTTCTTCTTCGAAGTCGACGGGTCAAACGCCAATCGCTTCTATAAAAGCCAAACAAAGCCGAGCCCGAAAAAAAAGGTATAACCGACCTAGGTCACTGAAGTCACTAAAGATCAAGAAGACTCAAAGTTACGAACTTTTAACAATCGAGTCTAACTATAGTAGACTTGCTCAGGTTTGGTGGGTACTCCACAGTCCGCTACCACCGTAAAATACACTGAAATATCATGTACCTACTCGGTCCACTATTAGGTAATCTGTGACTCGGTTTTGGTTAGTCGACTTTGACGGAGAGCGATACTTAACTGGGAGTATCAATCACGATATAAAAAAAATCCCGGTACCTACATCAAGATTTCTCATTCAAAAAAATTAGACACGCTGGTCTGTTATAGATTTTGCGGTTTAGTTATTCTAGATTATACATAGGGATGCCTACTACGGATCTCCGGTCTGAAAATATACAAATTCATTCATTCATTCATTCATTCAAAAACGAGCTCCCAAAATTAATCAATCAAACCACCAGCAGTTTTTGAAACAGCAGAAAAATATGTCTTTAGGGAACCTTGGCTATATCCTACTACCTACCAAACCATCAGCAGTATCGACACTATTTATTAATTCAGAAGACTGGAAAATATGTTTTAGGGTTACCTTGACCTTCCATAAAACTAGCTGAGGCCCGCGGCTCCGTTCGCGTGGATGTCGATTATCTTTACTTGCCTCTCGATACTACTTATCCTTGCTGTCATGACAACGGAAATAATGCGAAAGCGTGATGATATATAACCCATATTACTCCTAGATATTGAAGTTTTTTATAAGTGAAAGAATCATTGAAATTGGTCCAGTAGTTTCGGAGCCTATTCGTTACAAACAAACAAAACTTTCCTCTTTATAATATTAGTGTAGATATCGATACGTTTACACGTCTACATAATTATCTGATTCCTATAACGATTGCCTTCGGAATCCTACTGTTCGGTTTTGATAAGTCATGTCTAAACTTGATTTCTAAACGTCCTGCTCTTTATGTGTATGTAGTGCTGAGGCTGAAATAAGTGGGCCATTGAAATCATATTACGACAATGATGGCCCACTCAGCGGCAGACAGCTATCATTATCTACTGAGCAACGACATCTAGACGCTCACAGATTTCATGCCTTGACGCTTCTTAGAAACAATCCAAGGACATGCGTAGCTGTAATTTACCTATTTTGAAGAGGATAATTAGGCTGTACGTCTCTATAGCTGAATTCGCGGTGAGATATCATATTTCTTACTAGCTAACTTCGTCTGCGTCACCCCGTTTTTGCAACATTTTTCACTTCTGTTCCGCACCAGTTGGTTGTAGCACAATGTTATATACATATTATAAACCTTCCTCTTCAATTACTCTATCGATTGAAAAAAGCGGCATCAAAATCCGTTGCGTAGTTTTAAAGATTTAACCCTCTACTGCATGAATTATTAAGGAGATGAAAAAAAAAATTTTTCTCAGTGGATATTGCTTTATTTAAGTAATATTAAGACAAATAAATCGAAAAAAAATAAATAAGTAATTTAATGTCCAAAAAAAACTACGATACCATATATGGGCTCGTATGCACTTAGACAAAAACTCGCTCGGTCATATATGGTATCGTATGCAGTCAAACAAAAAAATAACAAAGTAGAAAAGGAACAATACATACTCGTAATACCTCAGATAATCAGTAGTAATATAATATTTAAAGAAAATATATATATTGGGGGAGGGAGGGGGCCCACCACTCACCCACGGTTCAACACTCCAACGATAACAATATATATTGGAATGTCAAACCACCCTCTTCAAAGCAAGTAAAAGACTTCTTACCAGAGGAGAGATGTTGTAATTTATTGTGCAATATTCCTCAAGTTTGAAGGACAAACCTCGACACGTGTTTCGCCTCTACACGAGGTATCTTCAGGAGCGCTTTCAAGCGACATTTAGACAATATTGGACATTGGCCTATGTGGCAGAAAAAACGTCAACATTGCATAGTATGTTCTATGAAAAAATACACTAAATGTTCAAAATGCAAAGTTTCTCTAAGCTACAATGATAAAAGAAACTGTGTCGTTACATTCCACGATCAATAATAAAAAATATTATATTACTCCTGTTTGTATTAGATATTACGAGTATGTAATGTTCCTTTTCTACTTTGCAATTTTTTGTTTGACTGCATACGATACCATTTATGTTCAAACGTATTTTCGTCGTACTGCATATGAGCCCATATATGGTATTGACATAAAAGTGGATGAAAACCATAGTAAATACGTAAAAAGTGAGAAAATAATTGTTTATAGGTAAAGAAGGAAGTATTGACTTTATAAATATATTTTTTCGTTTTATAAATACTTATGTTTCGATTTTGTTTTTGATACTCAAAAATGTCACTCTGATAGTCGCCTTTTGTTTCACTGACTACCCGCGCAAAAGTAACGTTTTTTCTAATTATCATCAAACCAGAGACCAGCTTAGTGCGTTTTGTTATTGTTACTTGACCATTACATGGATTTAACAATGTGGAATGACTTAATTAGTATTTGTTTGGAAATAAAACAACAATAAAACCGCCATACCATATATGGGCTCATATGAAGTAGAGGGTTAAGCATACAAAAGGACATAAGGACATCGGGACAGAGAACGCGACTTTATTTTATAGGTACCGTGTAGTGTACCTAGTGATGGTAAATTATAATAGAGAGGTAGTAGTCGAGATGCATGAACACACAGAATATCATGGCAAGTTTCAATTTCAGGCCATTTAAGCTATTAAATATATGAACAAAACTAGTAATTAACAGCCTCTGTGGTGGCGTAGCGCTAGTGAACTGCTATGCAGAGGGCGCGGGTTCGATTCGCTCTCAGGTCAAATATTTGTTTACATGAATATGGCTATATGCACTGGTCTGGTTGTGCCTCGGAGAACAGGTTAAGCTGTCAGTCCCGGTTGCCATACGAACATCTATTCCAATCGTTACGGATAGTTGGAGCACTAAAGATTTCAACAAGTGGTCTAACCTGTAGGTACCTAGTACCTCGATATCGCCAATTGATTGTGAAGGCCTTATAGCAGTCACTTCACGGAAAATCTAGAAGTTTAGCCATGATGCAGTTATTAGTTAGTACAAGCGGACTGTAAGGCTTCGGATACAATCAGAATTAACACAAGGGACTTTGCAAATTTAAGTTCCGTCTAAGCTTTCCAATCTAAACCACACTAAAATTGTTTCATTGTCATTCTCCATTACGTTCTAAAACCAGTTCTATCATCAATAAAATAAAAGACAGGTACCTACATGATGTAGGTACTTTGTTGTCATAGAACATAGTTAAACACGAACGTAACCGTCGAACGGGACACAAGTGATTACGGTACTGTTAGCGCATTTATCTCTAACTGTCGTAGTCATCTCGTAACTTGAGTGCACATTGAGGCACCAACATGGTCTTCCCATAAAGGTTAATATTACCGACTTCTTTGTATGGGTTAAAAGTTATCGGATGAATACTGCACTACACAACATTCAAATATCTGTAATAGGTATATTGTTACAGTAAATTAATTCCTATTTCTATTATATCCTATTCCTTTCCGAGTGGGTTTTGAACCTTTGGTGTAGATAATGAAGAATGATTTGAACCAAAGTTTATTACTTATACTCTGTCTAATTTAGGATGATAATTTTGACAGTTCACGTCTATGAAGTAACGTATTTTTTATGCAGAAATTAATACTACAAAAATTATAGTAACTCATAGTGAAGTACCGCCCACTTATCGTAGTGAAGCGTCTTGTAAGAATATAGCATGATTGACTATAGACAAATGAATCGAATAAATCGAACTTATGTTGATTTAATAAAATTATAAAGTACTAATCTACTACATTTTTTTGTAATATAATCAGCTTAGTTTATTACAAAACATAAATATTATACCATAAATAGCTGTAACTATAGCTAATTATCCTTCTATATTCGCTGTAGGTACAGTGCGGTTAGGTAATGATGCGGCGCGCCACTTCGTTGCAGTGTCACCTTAATTATGCAAATATTTATAAAATTAAATTTTCCTAATTACCTACAATAATAAAAAATTAATGATTTTATGTTTTTATTACGATCGATTCCATATTCTACGGCAACGATAATCGAACATCGAATAGATTCATTTACGATTACACTGTATGGGGTTCCCTACTAAGAGTTGTCAAAATTATCATCCTATATTAGACAAAGTATAGGTAACTACGACCAAAAACCAAATATCATTTATCTATACAAATTACAAAAACATTTTATAACAATAAAAACATTTTATAAATTGTTACTTTATAAAATGATCACTAAATCAAAGCAAACATCGAAGTATAAGTTTGATTTGTTTAGTAGGTACCTATTCATTTTTTTCGTTAGTTTCTATTCTTATTGTGGGAGGAGCTCGGCCTAATTTTTTTTAATAGAGGCGAAATAAAAACGTAACTGTCACACGCCGGTCTACCTATAACTTTTCAAGTTGTAAGTTAGACTTATTTTCACACATGAAAATTCCTTGAATTTTCTCTAAGTTAACCTTTCAGGCTAACCTTTCACTGTCTGTATTTTTCCAACCATTTTAGTGAAATTTGCTTTTGGTTGGACACTATCTGCACTGCATTTGCTATTACCGACTAGTGTAGGCGTAGTAACTATTTTGTAGGTTCACGTTCATGTACGTGATTAGGTACTTATGTTATGTACGATTGTTGTGAATAAATAATATTGTGTAAGGATATAAGTAAATTAGTATAACGTCAAAATGCATTTCATTTGGACGTTGATTCGGATATTATTGTAAAAATATCGTGAAGTAAATAGTTACTAGAAATTCAAGGGTGATAGCATAATTATAACAAACCAAAACATACCTAAAAGTCGGTATTAATTTATAATGTAAGAAGGACATCGCCTCATATAATAATATTATGAGTTGTTAGTACGTGTATACTTATGCTTGGAATAGATACTTTTATACTTATCTAATTTTACAAGTGTAAAAAATATCAAAATATTGTATGAATACAAGAGAGATTTAAGTAAAAATCTACAAAAAGTAGTGTTACCATCGTGTGCACATATAAATCCGGATTCAAACATAAACTATCTACTTATACCTATAGTGTATACTACCAGAAGTGTATTGAAATGGAACTTATGGAACTGGAACCAATAACACCGAGATGACTTATGGATGACACATATCCCACTGTTGTCTGTCCGTCCCTATGTAAGTATGCTTAAATCTTTAATAGTTTTTTATATAGGTAAAGAGTGATTCTAGAGGAACGTTAACATGTAGGTACCTATATAGGTACATAACATCATGGTGTAGCTAGATTAAAAAAATTGTAAGTGTGTAGTTGACTAAAAGATCCTTCGTAAATGAACCTTGAAAATGTGTTGTTTGTTTAACTTATTGTGACTGAGAATAAAAGATGCACTCATGTAACCAACCGATATTTTCGTAATATTTACGACACTATCCTCGGGAATTTACAGGTTCACATTCAGGTAATATCTTTGTCTACTGAGGTTATGTAGGTACCTTTGAACAGTTTGAACTACCTGAAAAGGTTTCCAAGTTTCACCTGTCCGTAGTACAAATTCAGGTATTACGTTTACCTACAACATGATCGTGTTACTTTCTGTACCTAACTGGTCTATTATCCTATTGTTATTACTACACCTATTGGAGTGGGAGCCCTGCCAAGACCGGATCAGCGATTACTACCGGGCAACCTCTATTATTATGTAGGTATAATCTATGCCGGCAACCTTTCTATAATACTCTTTGCCGGATAGAAATGGCTTCAAGCGATAATGTCGCCTATTGTACTGCTTCCGTAGCCTCTATTTAAGTACCTTTTATTATGTTTATTTACGTAAGTAGTGAATTAAAATGTTTAATTACGTAAAAAAGAAAAAAAAACATAATTAGTTGTATAACGTGTTAAAAAAAATTTCAATGTGAATTTGCATAAGTAGGTATATTTATTATTACCTATGTTTATAATTCTAAACAATTAACAAGCTGCATAAAGGCAATTTTTAATTCTTTATGAATACCTCAAAAGCAACGTACTATTTTACTATCGTATTTGACCTATTTGTAGGTCAAATACGATAGTAAAATAGTACGTGTACATGTTTATTGTCCATATTTTGTTCAAACACCGGTGACTTTTTTCACTAACTTTAATGTACGATACGACAATGATTACATACAAAGATGGAAAACCACAGAACCGTAACAACGGATGGCAAGATCATGCTAAATTACGCGTGATGTTATGGAATTGTGTGAGTTTATATGTCATACAAAGTAGTATGACATTTAAACCCACTAACCTATTGCCCTATAATTTGTAATAATAATAATAAATTATATTTATTTTATTGCTTCTATACCTACCTAGATATAGGTTACAGACCAGTAGCGCTTAACAGTTAGTAATCACTTCAATATATTGCATGCAATAATTGATGCAATGATACAATAATTGTATCGAAAGTAAGACGACATCATAACATATCAATACTCAATACCCCGGCAATACTTATTTGAAAATTTTTGAATTTTATCGTCCCTAGTCTTTACATTGGTAGAGTTCAGGTTTTAAAGGCGACAAATATGAAACAGCCTTACTTATCTATTTTTTTATCGATGGCTCATAAAGTTGACCTCACCCTGTCTATACCTGTTTGAAGACTGTGTGTTAAGTACTGAGAACAATGACCATTGATCAATTGAAATTGATCCATATCATAAGGGGCTTTAAATGTCCCTGGGTCAGCCGGGGCGTGAGGAATATGCCTCAGATCTCACTTTCGGTTTCCCGAGGCAATTATGCGGTTTTGATCAGTTCCAGTTCGAGTAGTTTCGGCGTTCGTCGGAGTATCCGTGGCGCTCTTTTAAAGCCTAGGTCCGCTCTCGTGCAAAGATTATAATTTCTTTTTTCTACAATACCGAAGTAGTATTCTTCTTATTAGATTCTATTCGACGTAACTTCTTTCTGACCTCCACAACCAAACCCAATATCGAAGTATTACAGTTAGATTAGTTGTCAAACTTTTTAATGTTCCAACTAGCCCTAACGACTGCCATAAATGTTTGTATGAAAAACGAGACCTATGGCTTAATGTCTCCGAAACACGACCAGACGAATATTTGCACTGAGCGGGAATCGAACCAGCGCCCCTTGACAAGGCACTAGAATACAGTACCTACCGCCACGTCACAGGGGCCGTCAAGCATCGTTTATTATGAGCAAAAGAATATATTATGCATTATTGTTGTAGTACACCTAATAGCTAGAAAGTAGACGCTGATGCACGCAATTGATGTAAACCTTCTACACATTGTGAATTGCAATTGTATTAAGTAAATCACGTAGGTAGGTACTTATATTGACTTTTTAAAACAGTTATGATTCTAAGTTTAAAACAACCAAAGGTGTGAAAACTATATTGAGAGTATTGGGACGCGTTCTTTCGAGCTTCCTTCATATAAATCTCTATCTATGGTAAGCGGTAGGACCTCCCGTCAACAGATAAGGTACTGCAGTTGGATTCCACATCCACGGTAGATAAGCATATTGGAACACTAAAACCGGAATGGATAACATTTTGCGAGTTTAGTATCACGAGACTGGCAGTAGATTTGGTTTCTAAGGAATGGCCGCTAATGATTATTTATTGAAATTGACTATCATTTTCTGAACCTTTTCCTAACTCAGTTGAGGTCGGAGGTCGAATATAGATTATTATTTTTAAACACAAGCACTGTGCAGGTATACTCGATACGAGTCCGACGAAACCAGCGTTCGTGTGGTGGTTTCCAATGAGAGCTCACTAAGCGGTGTGGTGCTGCTTTACACATTTAGTCATCATTACGGGGAAAACTTGAGCTACAGGGTGTACCGTGAGCTCCAAAAGTTCCTGGACTAATTGAAACTAAAATTGTATAAACTGATGCCACTACACCACTACAAGACTAAGAAGCTACTGGATAGTAGATCTTCTTATTAATGTAATCAATTTAGGATATAACTTGCATGATTTTATACATTTTCTTATGAAGAAACAAGACCGATGTCTTGTTTATTTTATTAACGCCGTCAATATTAGGTAAGTACTTTTGGTTAAATTAGACTTAGGTTGTTATAGGATTATAGATCTTAAGGTGTCCAGGAACTTTTTGGAGCCCACTGTACTTTGTTCCGATAAGTGTCTGGCTCCATAAATTACCTGTCCCCTAGACTAATTGACAGAGCTTATCCTTTTTAATAACAATTATTAATTAATGTTGCCCCAACACATAGGACATACTAACATCACATTTTTTCATTCACGTTTCTGTGTCGTGAACGCGATTGCTACGCAGGAGGCGCGGGTTCGATCTCGGCTCAGTGCAAATATTTGTATGCATGAATATGGCTATTTGCACTGGGCTGGTCGTGCCTCGGAGAGCACGTTAAGAAGCTGTCGGTGCCGTTTGCTTACGAACATCTATGGCAGTTGTTATGGTTAATTGGGGCCCTCAAAAGTGTGTGGAGGTCCGATGGCAGTCAGTCAGAAGTTCAGGCGCATATTAGTTAGACTAGACAGCCGACTCCAACTGAATTGGGAATAGGCTGAGACTCAGTATGAATGTTAACGTATCAATTTAATTTTGTGGCAAATATCAATTTCATTATTAAAGTAAGAAATAATTATGAAATTCAACTCCTGTGTAATACTTACAGCAACAATAAAAATTTAATAGAGCTATAATACCCAGTAATGCACAAATCTAATAGATCTCTATAACCTATGTTACAAAATAATTACAATGCGATATCATATCTGATTATGCAAAATAAACGAGAAAGCACACATTCACTCTATAAACATAGTCAAATAAATAAAAACATAAAAATGTTTTACCGTCAAAGATGATAAATTCGCACACTGTCAATATCTCTGAATGATCACCAACTCACAATTACGTAATCCTTCTCACTAAAAAGCACTTGGCGGGCGTGCCTTATGGTAGTTAAACGTCTACTGGGATGTGAGTATTTCGCATGTACACACCAGACTTTCGGTTCACAGCTCGATGCACATCAAGTAACTTATCTTTCACCATTGTGGCGCGTGCTACCGCCCGTAACTGTGCAGCTATCGTAGATGCGATACTCCATTTAACAGTTCCTATTTCTATTTGTTTGGTACCTCTTAGAGGACTGCAGGGTTCCATCGGGACGCTCGGGGTCAAACTAACCTCTTCTGCCAGTCGGTACGTACCTACACCTGCTGAAACTGACGAGGTTTGGCTTTCCTCTTCTCATTGGGCGGGAAGTCTATAATAATACTTAAGTATAATAATAAACAAAATATCTACTGACGTGATTTTTAAGGCCGTGCCCTGTAAAATGATAAATCTGTATTACATTCCGCGTCGTCTGAGCAGATCAACAGAACGAAAAGTCGGATGCAAGCAGATGGACCACACAGTCACGTGGTATAATACAAGTAGGTTTATAAAATCAAATCACCTCTGTCCCACTTACTCTATGTCAACAGGTTGCAAAATAAAGAATGCTTAGTTAACTTATCTCGATTAAATCGTACAATGAGGTAACAAGGAAACGTGGTCGTAAGGACAATACAATTGCCCTGTGTCGCCTTAATAACTCTATTGAAATATGTCTTTAATTTTACACAATAGATACACTTATACTTAATTTAATAACATGTATCACCATTATTTACATTGCCATTTCCCAGCTGCGGGGGTTGCGGTGGTTTGCGTTTGCGGTTTTAATTGGTACGAATATATCGGCTTTCACGGATGCACATACTAGGAGTATGTGCATCCGTGAAAGCCGATATAGCCGTGTAGGAAAATGCATAGACTAGTATACTTAGTACAATGTACAGTCTCGTCCGCTGTTTAGCAGCCTATTATGTAGACAGTTAAGTTCCTTAATCTATTATAATAGGAAATAAATACAATAAATATACTGTTTTACGATTATTTATCGAATAACAATTTAACACAAATCACTTAATGATATTTAAATATGTACGTTTCGTGGCGGCTGAATCTACTGAATATTATGGACGTCACCCGCTCTCGATGACATTGCATAATGTATAACGTGGTGTTTTGGAACAATTTTTAAACAATATTACATTTACATTTTGTTCTTCAAGAAGGGCATTAGAAGGTTTCTACAGGATAGGCAGCACGTGTGTGGCGCCTCTGGTGTTGCAAACGTCCATAATAGGCCACGGTGATCGCTTCCCATCAGGCGGGCCGTGTGCTTGTCTGCCACCTAAGTGGTATAAAAAAAAAATTACCTGTATTTATCATTATTTACTTGACGGGTGTATTATGCCAAATCGAATGCCAAATATTCGAATATCAATTGATCGACCACTATAAAGGCTATAAATAAATGAAGTTTCTTTTTCGTGGGATCTATGAAGATTAATTTAGAACACTTTCTGAAATTTGCCCGTCCTCTAGGTATTGGCAGGATTTTCTTTTTTTAAATGAAAGGCTTTGTCGCTCATACTTCGCAATCACATAAATATCACATAATTCTCATACTATTTAATTCTGTATAGTTATTTACTTAAATTAGCTGTAAGTTTTCCGTAAAAATAAAATTTAAAAAAATAAAATAAGAGCCATCCACAGTCAAAATTTCAGGTTCATTGTGTCAGCGGTGCAGTCAGTCAGGATTATTTGTTTTGTATATCTCCTATATAAAAATAAGTCGGGTTTTCCTTCCTGACGCTATAACGATCTCCACGGTTTTGCATTCGTTGGAAAGGTCTCGGGCTCCGTGAGGTTTATAGCAAAGAAAATTCATTCATCATTTTTTGTAGCCATCTGGTGACGAAACGGAGTTCGCCGGGTTTGCTAGTTTGTATATAAAAATAACTAAATACGGTTCATAATTTAACCAACAAATGTTTCTATCAGAATCTAAACTCCATTAGAACCAAAACAAAAGTGGTTAACAAATTCGCGAAAACATGTTAAATACCTATGCAGTTGACCTTGTTTATCATGTGATATAAAATTGTATTTGAAATTAGCAACTAACAAACCATATTTAAACGATTACGATTAACTTCAGATATATTCTGTAATACTTACACAACACTATTAGGTATATTATTCTCGAAATAGACTCTATACTACTGGCGCCTACTACTCTCTATACTCTCCTCTATACTACTCTCCAACCAACTAATACCCAACCGATGATATGCCTCTACTGTTTAGGCGGTTATACGGTTATAGAAGAAAGGGCAATGGTCCTTTGGCTTGCCAGTTCATTCTGGGAGTGAGTAAAAATCTTGTAATCAGGATTTCATTCGCCAAAGTCAGACTTTGGCGAATAAAATCCCGAATAAAATAAGTCTTCTACCCAATGATATTTCATGACTTTTTCTTCTTTTTATAATAAACTAGCTGTTGCCCGCGGCCCCGCTCCGATTATCGCGTTGTACGACTCTATTCGATTGTCTAATTCTAATTCGATTTTTGTCATTGCTTTTACGTGTCGCATCCGTTTGCCGCTTCCTCCTGTCCAGTCACGCTTTCTCCTAGAAAAGAGACGTTATTTTGTTACTTTTATTGCCCAAGGCGCCACATCACACCTGACTCCTGTCTGATAATGATGCCTATCGTTTACTGATACCTACTACCGCTACTGATTGCATTGTGTGTAGTAGATATCACTCCCATTGTTGTGTCCGTAATTGATACGCGTCTAATTACTTAGTACCTACGTACAGACTTTTAGTTCTGTACCTAGCTTAAAGAAAGGTACGTATCTACTTACTCGTATAATTTTTGCTTGACCGTCAGAAACGCATGAACGTAATGTAACTTACATAACAATAGACATGGTAATATTTTATTCACACGTTTGGTAACAAAATTTGAATTAATTTACATACAATTTATTGTAAGTAGTTATCGACGACTGCTACTATGTATTCGCGCTTGACTAGGTCGTCAGTCTAACTATGAGTAGGGTAAACTTACCTAATTATGTACCTACTAGATAAATAAACCATAATTTGGACCCCAAATGAGTTGGGAAAAGGGTCAGAGAATGATTGGTAATTTTTAGTCGATAAATAGAGTAATACATTTTCATCATCATCATTATCACCATCATCATCATCATCATATTAGTTTTCTTCGTAATATTATTTATATATTAGTTTCAGTAATATTAATTAGTTTTTTTAACATCCAGACACAAAATGGTCATATAGTATGCTCCTAAAATTCTAGAATACTTAATCGTTAAAACCCTGTCAACTTTAGCAATTCCGTGGTAATCGCCTAAGTTCGTGATAAACGTGACAAAATACTTTCATCAGGCTCGCCCGGCTTCATAAGTCTCGTTACCAGAATTCGTAGTACGAGACCAGCATGACGAACGTGAGGAAATAAGGATTGACTCATTTTTATTACACCGCCTTTAAATCAATTTTTAAATCCATACAAGCACTAGGTATGTTCACTAAAAGGTCAATCATATTACATAATATAAAAGGAAATCAAGTCGCGCCATGTGAAAACTGACGATTGTTATTCACTCGTTCGCTTAAATTAATCTCAACAAACTTTTGCAGAAAATAAACATTTATTATTTTTCGTAACGTGAGGTTACTAATTAGTAATTATGGATATTACATTTTTAATTATTTACAAGTTTATGAATATTTTATCACGAGTTTTGTATATCACGTAATAACGTTCGTCTACCTTATGTATGAGTCAAAAAGTAATTCAAGCGATAGTTATTTTTCAAGGCTACCTAAATGACGGTTGAACGGAGATCCGTCTCTCCTACAGAAATGTACAGCTATTATAAGAGATTGTGTTATGTTACTGTTACGTCACTGACGTCCGTCTTGGAGGACAAAAAGCGTTATCTGTTGTATTTCTCTCTATGCCAAACTTCTGACCTTGAGCCTACTTTACTTAGTTATACCAAATTAACAATGGTAAAATTATCTAAAGAATCTAACGCTTCATCTACCTAACTCTTCTTGAAAACTTCACCAGTTTATGTTTAAGTCCGTGACGTCTTTTTTAGTGATTCACCTTGAACATCAATGTAGTGCTAATATTTTTGCATTTTATTTGATTTGATTTTGGCTAATTTAATCATGTAAAAAATGTTCAATGTCAAACTTGTTCGAATACCGACGAGACACACCCACCTATTATGCGAATTGCATAAATACACCTTTATGCTTACTGGTGTAAAGTTTAAATTACATTATGAAGGTTCATATTGCGATGTATACGTTACGTAGAATATGTACACACATTCATAAACAAAATTGGTCTACAACCTGTTTCTACATCACGCGACAGACCCCCTTCGCGTTGAATTACCAGTTACCTACCAGTTACCGCTTGACAAACACAGTGATTTATCGTGTCGTGATCGATACTTCTATAATGATGTTCCTTCGGAATCTATATCGGACTAGTGTTAAATTAAATATAAGGAATTATTCTCAAAATAATATATTGAAAAATCCACCGAAGATTCTAATTACTGGTGAGTCAATCAGTTTCTTACACTGAGGTAGGTATATGTGTAATATATAAATCTATGGTTTCATAATTTAAAAAAAGAATGGAGATTCTTTAAAGAAATTGAACAAACCATAGTCTATTTTATACTGTCCCATTCCTCTCCGATGAACAATATAATAAGACCTGTTTTGGTTGATTAAATTATTGAAAGTGCCGTTATCAACGTAGAAACAACAGTGTAGTGCGAATCCGATTGATTTTCCGTAAGAACTAGAACTAAATTCTAAAGAAATGTTTATAGCTTTTGTTAAGACCATTTTAAATAAGTAGTTCAGTTCAACGACATTAGTTCGCACAAGTGAAGGGATATTTTATATTATCTAAGCTCTCTGAAAATTACCTCAGGCTAATATGAGCTATAGTTCGGAGCCTTAGATTTCTGGTAAACATAGTATAAGTGTAGGCACGAGCTGTGGACACAAATATGCTCAAAATTCGCTCTTTAAATGGTACGTGCAATCAATCATAGATTATCGAAATAATTCGCGCATGTCAGGGCCTCGTTTCTCTTGCGACTTTAGGTCCAATATCCGTGTCTACCTACTACCTAGCTAATGACTGTCCGTGTCTGCATAACTATTTATGAATCTGTGGTCTGCATTCCAGTGAATGTGAAGAGATTGTAGAGTCAACTTGTAGAAACATTAGACGTATAATAAACAAAATAAGGTAACTATGTCTATCCAAAGGTTGCCTGTAATAAATTGCTTATGGCGATAAGGCCGTCAATTTGTACCCATTTCTCGTGCTTGGCGTACATACGTATGTACCGATTATAATAATTTTATTAGTGTAGGTACAGTAAAGATTTTTCTATTCTAATCTATACCTACTATAAAATTCATTATAAACAGTTACCTATGTAGTTTGGTAGAAGAACTTCTTGCCTACATAGGTACTTGAGTACCTACATACCTAAGCTGAAATAAAGTTAAATGCTAAGGATCGCGAAGGTTATAAATGATCGCATAGTTTTCCCTGGGAAAAGTGTTAATTCTAGTTTGAACCGACATTTTCCAGTCATTCCTACCGGCTACCTCAGAAATACGTTGTAAATAAATAACCGGTATTATGACCTTTATAGTATGAATTCATCACGTGATATCTGCAATAAGAAATTTATCGCGAGTTTTTTGCTAACTTGGCGGAAACATATAACAATATTTTTAATACAACAATATTTTCAAACTTCAAATGTTGAATAATATTACGCAGAAACTGAATTATACTTATTTAATATATTGCTAAACACGTTAGGTACCTACTTATATCTTGTTCTGTCTGAGGCAAATAAGGTATTATAAACCTATACACCCGGGGTTTTTTATACCACTTAGTTTGCAGACAAGCACACGGTTCACCTGATAGAAAGTCAGGCTATCAGATAGTTTAGTATACCAGCTAAGTATACCTAAGTATATCTAACCAGGTATAGCTTACAAGTTTTTGTGATTAAAAAGCCGCGGTAGCCTAGTAGGTATGGATAATGGACTGCTGAGACGAGGTCTCGGGTTCGATCCCAGGTTTTACCATGACACACACCAATGACTTTTCGATGCTTTTCGAAGTTATGTGTGTATTTATCGCAGGTTTATAAGTTACCACTATTTTAATACTTATATAGAATTCATAGCAACTACTACTGTTTTAATATTTAGTAAAACGTCTGATGTTTGTTTTTTCTTTTTATAGGCAGATATCTATGTAGCAGAGGATTTAGGTAGCCCATAAAACGTTTCAAGGTTTTTAATAATAGGTAGGTTAATCTAAATTTAGATTCAAGCAGTAGATATGTAACAGTAATATAGGTACTTAATTGTGGCAAAGTCGCCGTTTGGATGTGTCGATGTCAAAAGCGCGTTTAAATAATTTCACTTGTGTCAATAAACATTGTCTGGTTTTTAGGAGACCGAATGTCTGGCTGTATAGAGTACCTAGTACCTACCTACTCTACGAGATCTTATCATTATTTTAATTGTTCAGTTTTAGAAAAAAGTTAAGAACTCAATAGAATGATCACAATTAACATTTTTATTTGCTATCACGTTAGCAGGATGGTTTGCATAAATTAGTATATCTCTAACAATAAAGCTCAGAGTATTTAATAAATACTGAGTACTGAGTATCTAGTACCTAAACGTGTTCCGGTTCTCAGGGCCACACTTAGTGATTGTCAAATGAAATTATGTATGACAAACAAAATTATGAACTGTGTAAATGTTTGACGACCTCTGTGGAGTGGCCGTAGTGACCGCGACTGCTAAGCAGGATGTGCGGATTTGGTTCCCGCCCAATGCAAATGTTTGTGTGCATGTATATGAATATTTACATAGATCTGGATGTTTCTATGTATTATATTCACAAAAAAATCTAAGTATGTCATAACACAAGCTAGTTAAGCTAAGTCTAAGTGGCGTTGTGTAAATTGTCCTAGAATATTTATTTAATAACAAAAATATATTGAAAGCAATTAATTATTAGGTATACATATATAAACAGTATAAATAAATAAACCTTTATTCAATCAACTAATTTAACCAATCGCAGCCCATTACTGGACATCCTTTATTATCACGATGGAGAGTGAATAACGCAAGTAAAACAGTTTAAAAAAAATAAGAAAAAAAATCAAACAGAAATAATTTGATTTGCCGTTATTTTTTTCATGCTAATATGTTGTGTACCATGAGTACTACCAGAGGCCTTCGGCTTCGAGAGTGTTCCCCTTACACCCTGTATAGGCTAAAGTTCAACATCTCTACAGTCAATCAATTGCTCTATCGAAGTCCACTGTTGGACATCGATAGGTTAATTGATGCCCAGCAGTGGAGACTCTCCCAGTATTAGGCTTGGCTTACTGTTTCCACGTTGGCTAGACGGGTTGGTACAGGGTTTTATATCGAGATTTCCTTTTCCTCGCAGTGATATCGTCCTGCGTGTTTTTCGTTTGTCATCATTTACGACAAAATATTATTAGGTAATGAGTTTATATAGGTTTGTAGGTACTCTAGTATACCGACTTCTTTTACTTAGCATTTAATTGCCGAGTTTCGAGTTTTAAACAAGCAATTTACAACGTAAGCACTATTATGTTTCCGTACCAATAGCGAAATACGTTTAATGTATCTAATGACCTTAGGAATAGTAAAATGGTAAGCATATAATTACTACGCAGTCATGCATTTTAACAGCACGAACACAAAACATCATAACATGTTTAACTACATGTGGCAACTAAGGCTGTATTGACGACGTAGTTATGTTTCGTGAGACAAGACATTATTATACCTAACGCGAAAACTGCGTCATACAAGAAATCGTGCGTCAGAGGAATTCTATTTTGTATAACAATATTTTAGATACCACGATTTTTATACTTCAAGGTATATTTTGACGGTCAAAAGTGAGTTTTCCTAATCGTCTGAGCACACTTTTTTTTAATTTTCTTTGCGCAGGATTATACTGTACAGTGGGGTATCAAAAGTTCCTGGTCACCTTAAAATCTTTAACATAGATAGTGTTAACAAAATAAACTAGATCGATGTCTTGTTTCTTCATAAGAAAATAAGTAAACTCATGCAAGTAGTATCCTAAACCTAATTAAGTCATGTTTTGTACCTGATGCGTTTACTTTTTCTCCACCTTATACGACTTTGATGGGAGCGATTGCCACTAACCTCCCAACCAAAGAGGAAATCTTACGCCCTTGTTCAGTAGATGCACCCGCTAGTACCACTGGCTTGGGCCGCAAAAGTATTGGTAGTGTCCTGTACATTGTACACCCCTGACAACAGAATGACGATATATTTAATCACATTAACACGCATAGTACGCAGCTTTCGAGCCGCATTATATCGTGGTGCCAGTCGCAGTCGAGACCATGGGCAGTTGGGGCATGGAAGCATAGAAACTGGTGGCCGACATAGGTCGGCGACTATGTGAAAAATCTGGTGACTCTCGCTCCGGATCGTACCTGGTGCAAAGACTAGCCATTGCTATCCAGCGCGGAAACGCGGCCAGTGTTCTGGGCTCCTTTGCACCAGACACGACCCGAGGCGGTTTATTTACATAACAAAGGCTTGGCTGGCTGATCAACATTTCATGTAATAGATGAAATGTATTAAACTAAATAACCCTTAGTAATAAAATATATTCTTTTTCAATTAATAGTCAGATAGATTTCTTATATAACAATATATATTTACTTATATTATTTACAGGTGGTCTGGGTCAACTCGGCGTCGAATGTGCTAAGTACCTCCGAGGAAAATATGGTCGCGACAATGTCATTCTGTCTGACATCATCAAACCGCCTCAAGATATAGCTAATGACGGACCGTATATATTCGTAGACATATTGGATTTCAAAGGACTACAAAAAATTGTAGTTGATCACAGAGTGGACTGGCTTATTCATTTTTCGGCACTGCTTAGTGCTATCGGCGAGCAAAATGTTCCTTTAGCTGTAAGAGTAAATATAGAAGGTGTACACAACGTTATAGAACTAGCCAAGCAATATAATCTAAGAATCTTCGTACCTAGCACAATAGGGGCTTTCGGCCCAGATTCTCCTAGAAATCCAACGCCTAACGTTACTATACAAAGACCGAGGACAATATACGGTGTGTCTAAAGTGCACGCGGAATTGATGGGTGAATATTACTATCATAAATTTGGTTTGGATTTCCGCTGCCTGAGATTCCCAGGAGTTATATCGAGCGATCCACCTGGTGGTGGAACTACAGGTACAATATTTCTTTTAACTACATAAGTTCTTTTTTTATCCTGGAAACCGATTCTACTAATTGTCAAACATTGTCGCGACATTGAGACTATAAAAAATTTCGATGAAATTTAGACAATGGTATAAAGCTGGTAAAGTTAAAATTGAATGACACCTTGTAGAGTGAATGATGTTATGAACTCTTTTTCATTTCATTTTTCAACTATAATAACATGAATTCAATTACTTATATGCTTTGCAATCTCAGTGGCTTCACAATGATAGACAATTACTAGGATCGGGGTTCTGATCTTAGACGTCCTTAGATCCTAGACACAATTACCTACCTTTAACAATTTGGATGTTGGAGGATATTACTTAATCTTAGATACTTATTCATAAAACAACTAGGTAACTATTATTTAGTAGAGTACCTAAGTGAAAGTAAAGGTTAAGGAATGACGGTCAATCACCACCCGTAAGGCAATCCATTTTTTTATTATTATCAGAAAACAAGACATTACAATTGACTGACTTTTTAAAGTAGCGAAAACACGTTGAACGTTTACTATTTGTGATACCACAATAACATAACATAACATAACATTGATTTTATGCATTTAAAGAATATAATATTGAAACAATATTTAAGCAGAGAAAAACATATGTCTAACTACCCAAAAGAAAAACAAATGTATAAATCATTTACGTTACCATTTAATGAAGAAAACCTCTATCCACAGTATCCATTTACAATGAATTCTAAAAATATTTTTTAATTTTCGTGCATTGCATCCAAAGTTTTCACTTAGAATTCGGGACCGCTCTGCTACCTACTCTCATTATGAATTGATATAAGTATCTCTGCTTTTTGAGAGCGACTACTCAGCGAGCAACTCCATGAGGAAAGAAAGCGCGAGAGATTAGAGAATCACGTGTGTTACCTACTCTTCCCTCATAATTTTTCATGTCGTTCATTATTTTATAGTACCTAGATAGGTTTTTTCATACCACTTATTACCACTTTAACATTCAAGGATGAGCACTTTTTAATGCTACTGCGATAGAAAACAAGCACACGGCTCTGCTGATGGATAGTGGTTACCATGACTTATGGACGTTTGGACGTTTGCGAGAGTTTCTGTGTTGTCAGTACAGAAGACAAAGCAGGGTTTCATAACATCACATAGCAGTGCCAACTTATGGTCTTCCCATTGTCAACACAAAACCTTTCCAGTGCGATCTGACTACCCAACTCACCACCGGAAACATAACTCAAGATTAGTATTAGCCGTGGTATTCAGTAGGGCGGAAGTACTTCCACAGTCGGACTGTACTGCATAAATGTTACAAATTAACCCTGATCGAAGAATATTTATTTAGGAAGGAACAACAGATAGTTATGTCTAATATTTACCATTTTTTCATTGTGCCTAATTAATAACACATAATACAACATTTAGTTTATTAGGTAAACAAACTTAATTTCCGCTTCCTTGTTACAAAAACGGTCATTATTTGCAATGAGATATGCGCATAATCATAAAGAGTTATGTTAGTTCGATTGAAAGATAATATACCTACCGGTGGTATAGAATAAATAATAGTACTATGACCTGAATGCTCTCTTACGCCGCCGGGCGGCAAGCGTGTTGTAGGTACCGCGTAAAATGGGGTGAATAGGGATCGAAGGATGGACAGGGATAAAATGGTCAATTGAATATTTTAAATAATTTCTTTTACAAATTTTTAACTTATTATATTACCAGATATTTGATGATTCTGTGATTATAATGAACTAGTTCAAAGTTTCGGTTGAAAGAAAATAAATACAGAATTTAGCTGGCCATTTTATCCCTATCCACCCTTCGATCCCTATTCACCCCATTTTACGGTTTATTTCCGTCCTCGAGGCGAGTGACAGAGGTCTGCCGGTGGTATCACCGCGTGACAAATGAATAGTGTACCTACGGTGTATAGTTCCCGGGAACCTATATTTACGACCCCAAATCCGGAGGGTAAACGGAGCCCAGGCGACACTGGCACGCGCGAATTGGTTTGACGTAGGTACCATGACCCCCGCGGTAGCCTAGTGGTATGGGTACCTAATGAACTGCTGATACGAGGTTTGGGGTTCGATCCCAGGTATTACCACGGCACACACCAATAGGCTCGCCACCTATTAGGTACCTACATTGCATGGGACCTAAAACATAAACTGGCGAAATGTGGGTGCTAGCACCTCTGCCTACCCCTTCGGTGCAATCATTGAAAAGACACCCAAATGGGTCCGGCCGTTATGCCCCCAGCCGGTATGCCGCCACATGGAAATATTTGATATTTCGGTTTGCGCGTAATTATACCTAACATTGTAGATTCAAAACGAAAAACGAAAGTTAAAGTTATATTACTCTACCAATTTGATAGTTTAATGACATTTTAAAGCTTTATGCTAACCACTTAAATTTATTTAGATTGTAGTCGTTTACAGGGGAATGCTCTGGCGTCATATCTACTGAACCATGTTTTGAGCATTTGAAATTCGCCTTTCCGTCTTAGGAGCGACGTTGCAGCCATTAATGTACCTTTGTTAAACTATCGACGTCAC
Source organism: Pelosia muscerda (assembly GCA_963691645.1). Classification (NCBI taxonomy): domain Eukaryota; kingdom Metazoa; phylum Arthropoda; class Insecta; order Lepidoptera; family Erebidae; genus Pelosia; species Pelosia muscerda. The sequence continues at coordinate 6,269,420 of OY829100.1, forward strand.
TCGCATTACTATTAAACTATGTACGTACCAACTAAGAATAAAGTTTACAGCCAAAAAAATTAAAGTTAAATGGTGGAAACGCTCGCATTATGAAACTACGTGCCAAAACAAATTTAAAGATAAATGGTCGAAACGCTAGTTTCGGCTTATTTGTTTTGTGCTTTCAGCCCACGACCATGGCTACTGAACATTAGCCGAAGCGTCGGATGTACCTTAATAATCATTGATTCAAGTATTTCAACTCAATGTATAGATATAATAAGCACATAGTGCATGTAAAATCGGATGATTTTCGATTCCGGAACTGAGTCACGATACTACTGGTTCGATTCCGGAATTCCGGAACCGGTTGTGTATGTGTAAAAGCACTTATTGTGCTGCACAATAAGTGCTTATATTTAGGTGACAGTTTTCATTAGTTTGAATTATTTTGTAAAAAAATTATTATGAAGTGTAAAGAGCAATAGTAACGCCCGGTAACTAAGTCAGGATTTTTTCATGTCGTTTTTTTTTTTGTAAATCATAATGAATACCTTCCGCAGGTACAACAGGTTTTGATAAAATTTTAAATGTGTTTAAAGCTCCTATTCACTAATTAAAATGTAACTAAAAAACCTATTAATTAAACAAGCCTTTACTTGAAGTTATAAATTGACTAAACTAGTTATAAATTAACCTTTTTCTAACGTTAGTCATCTTAACCATTAAGTATTTTTATTAGTAAATTATCAATCTTTTGGGAGTAAATTATCAATCTACCCTCTTTAAAGTTCTTTTGCTACGAGTATCAGTACCTACCTACTACCACTGATTTCACTTTCACTACAAACTCGAACTCGATCACGGTCACATCACAACACACGATGCTTACTGTATTTACTTGTGATTTTGTTTTGGCTTTTTTCCAGTTGTTTTTACAAAGACAGACGGACAGACGGAAGAGGGACAACCAGACTAGTGTTAATAGCCATATTCATGCATACAACTATGTGCACTTGGCGGGGTATTGAACCCGCGCCTCCTGTGTAACAGTCGCGTTCAATACCGCCACTCCATAGAGGCTGTCCTATATAAAAACAATATGATATGTAAATTAATAATAACTACATAAATTGCTTAATAAACCTTTTTCAGACTACGCGATCGCTGTCTTTCACGAAGTCCTACGCAATGGTCAATACCAATGCTACCTAAAACCAGACACGCGGCTTCCCATGATGCACGTCAAGGATGCCTTAAGAGCACTCTCTGAATATCTTGAAGTCCCGAATGAGAATCTCACTAGAAGAGTCTACAATGTCACTGCAATGGATTTCACGCCAGAGGAATTGATAAACAAAATGGCCTCATATGTATCTGATTTCAAAATCACATACAGTCCAGACAGTAGACAAGAAATAGGTGAGTAAAATCCTGTCATTTGATTCCCTCACTAGGTACTCGGGTATCAGGTGTGCTGTTTTAGACTATTTGAGTCCGACATACCTAACCGCCGTTCGCTCTTTTTCAAAAGGCTACTTACCATGTGATCATCATACAACCGCCCGTATGTAGGTACCTACGCACTTACTAGACTTCTATCACTTGAGATTGTTTTGATCACGTCTATCATCGACGATCAGTTGATTAGTGTGGTAACACCCGAAAGGTGAAAAACGCATGTTGCAATTGGTCGTTCACTTAGGGACGGTACTTAACGTAGGAACACGTGTTGTGTTTTCGGTGGTGACTAGGGTAGCCAGAGTTCACTGGAGAGGTTTTGTGTTGTCCGTGGGAAAACCAAAGGCTTATCCTACATCTTTTGCGCTGACGACACAGAATGACTTACAGGGGTTGTGGCACGAGTGTTATTCCTCTGGTGTTACACTCGCCCATAGGCCACGGTAACCACTTACCTACCATCAGGTGGGCCGCGTGCTTGTCTGCGACTAAGTTGTATCAAAAAAAAAACATTAGGCAAGCACTTTGTAATGTCTACTTGTTACCGTCTAAATTCCCTGTGCACGCCACTGGGCGCCAAGTAGGAATATAATCAAAATTCAAATCCCATATAGAGGCATAGAGTTATTAACGTAGGAATAAACAAATATCCAACTCACCATGGATCTCTATATTTTTTTAGCCGATTCCTGGCCTCAAGTATTTGATGACAGTGAAGCAAGGCGAGACTGGAACTGGAAGCCAGAAGTAGACCTTGATGAACTCGTGAGGCTCATGATGAAAGAAGTAAAAGAAAAAATAGCTGCCAATGGATTCAATGGATCATAACGTCACATTTTTCTATGAAGGCCTTTTTTTCTTATCCAAACGAGGCTCCATACTTGCAGCCTAGCAGGACTTACGGAATATAATTTTGAGCTCTAAAGCAGTCTCCATAAAAGAAGACGGTGAATTATTCCGTGGGTTGCGTTATTTTATGTAACTTATAAATAAAATAAATGTTTATAATTAATAAGGGATATTTTTTGATTGAAACTAACATTACCGCGGTTCTAACTTCTGCACATGAAGATCAACATCAGTGATGACCCACGATACTCTAATTCATAAATCGATGGTAAAAAATTGACGGAGTTTGAAAATATAAACTGACACGTCCCTTCTTAGAAAACACTGCGTTTTGCACATTATGCTCCGAAGCGCACAGAGACACCTCGGAACCGTGACATCATGGAGGATTGGTGTCAAAATGAATCGCAGGTATAACACTATAAATAACTGGAATAGCTATCGGCACGTCTTGGACCTGAATCGCGAGATGACGCGCGCGGATTATTTTGATATACCAAATCAAGATTTGAAACTCATTCGCCACCGTAGCACCCCATCGTACCCTCAAAAAGATAGCCCAAATACTTGTATGTACTGTCGTATACTTTGAGCACGCTCTAGGTCCACTATTGGTGCTTATACCTATAAGATCCTAAGTTAATGCACAATTATCTACAGTCGCGGTGCGCTATGATGGCCGTTTTAATACGACTGGCTTTACTCCTTTTCCCCTTTTTTGGTGTGCGAAGTTTATTTTCATTTTGTGGCAGTCTCATATTTTTCTTTAGTTATTCGTCTAAAAGTTCATTGGCCAATATCAAGCGCACAAAAAAAAAGAGTAAAACTAGTCGTAACGAAACGGCTATCATAATGTGCCGCCACTATAGTATCTGTTTCCTGTTCCAAATTTGACCTAATTCATGCTTGCTTCATTCAGGAACCGTGGCACATTTTATTGTGCTCAACAGTTTGTCTATACTTACATAGATGTCACTGGAATGTGGCAACCTATAACCAACTAAGGACTCGCTTCGGTCATATATTGGCATTGTTATGAATGACTAGTTGTTGACAGCGGCTCCGCCCGCGTGGAATTCTGATCCCGTTCCCGTTGCTCCATGCCGACCTTTTTCATATTTATTCATATTTTAAACCTTCTCTAAACTTCCACAAATAATTCACGACCAAAGACCATATTTAGCGAAATCGGTCCAGCCGTTTTCGAGTTTTAGCGGACTAACGAACAGCAATTCATTTTTATTTACACATATAGATAAGCCTGACGTGATAAGTTGTATGTTAATAACCAATTTCTATCGATTTAAATGTACTGAAAATGTAACGTCTCGGCATTTTATGTCGACTCTAACTTTACTATATTTTTTAATTTTTATATGTGTGTTGAATACCTGCTTATTAGCCGTAGCAACAGTCAGTTCTAGTGGTCACACAGTAATTAAGTATTCGTAAACAGTGTAAGTAAATAGGTAAGTATAACTTTTATAGTTAGGACAAAAATAAATATTTGATCAATTCCTTTATTCAAGCAATAAACAAAAAAATTATTTACCTTTGCTTAAAGGAATTTATTAGAGTAAAGCTGTTAAAAAGTCATATCAGAACCTCGATTCGTAATCTACATTCATTCTCAATGTAGAGGCCTGTTAATAGCGATTTGATAATATTGTTTCTTCAGTCGATTGTTGATAAGTTTTGTAAGCCTTTACACAATAAAAAAGAAACAAAAAATTGTGGTAGACATCTTTTCACTGGCCACGATCCTCGATAGAATACATTATGGAGAACCCTTTTTAAAGTCGGTTAAAGAAGATGTATTCTTCTACTTTAACAATAAATCGTTCTCTTACATTGATATATAAATAAATCCACTTTTTAACCGACTTCAAAAAGGAGGAGTTTATCCCTAATGGATTCTATAGCGATTTATTTGGTATAAGTATTATGAAAGTGGTTATAATTGCGTGAACTCTCGACAGCATCAGGTTCGTCGGTTTGCTGGTACTGGCATATTACGAAAAACTATCGAATTCGTAACGTAAAGGTATCGCGAGAATGGAGCATTACAATTAGCAGTTTGTCTACTGTGAACCTGTGAAGCCCGCCAACTACAATGTTCTGTTCTCTTGATACCTTTACATTACGAATTCGATAGCTTTTCGTACTACAGGTACTGATCGACTTATGTACGTACGAATAGTCGGTCCGTATTTCATTTACCCTCATCCAAAAATCTGTGTGTATTTATCGCAGGTTTATAAGTGCCGGTTAATGGCAATAAGCTCGCCACCTATTACATTGGGACCTAAAATATAAACTGGCGAAATGTGGGTGCTAGCACCTCTGCCTACCCCTTCGGGGATATAGGTGTGATATTATAAAAAAAAATCTGTTCCGTCAAGGTCGGTCTGTGTTGATATTAGTCGTACGATCGGGTTTATATTGTAATGATAATATAGTTTCCCATTCCACTTTTTCAAGCACTTTTTATTTAGAAAACAAATATATTAAACTCAATCTGTGTCCACATTTATGCATAGTTCTACTCAAACGGATGTGTCTATTTTAAATAAGATTATCACATATCACTATACAAAATGCCCTCTTCATATTATAACATACATGCTAGTTCTAAACACAATACGTGTATAATATAAAAAAATACTAGCCGATTCTAACAAACTTAATTTTATTGCACCTTCCATTATGAATATAGAATAATAATTATCACATATACATTTAGTCATTGTGAATGTTTAATAATGGCACTTGTATTGCTACAACAGATATTTTGTGGTAAAAATTACAACAGTAAGTACTCTGAATTTCGTATGTGGCAACAAGATCAGAAGACGAAATTTTGTCTGATTGTATTTTATGAATCTCCATTATTTTTGTATGGCAAGATACGAGTATTAACCGATTTAGTTTTTAATTTGGGTAATATGTTCTAAATACAGTAAACATTTGGAAAAAGAACACACTACACAAAGAAAACTTAATTTGTTTCTTTAATTCGGAAGAAATGCATATTTATAAATATTTAGATAACGTACGTTAGATTCATAAAAGAAAACAAAGATGGAAAGTGAAAGCGAACTTCATGAAACATCAGATATAAAATAAAACATTCACAACAAGAAATTCGTTCTTATTTTAAAATAAATACAACTTATTGGTGACGTTTACATATCGCCGAAAAATATATATAAGTATTGCCAATTAAATATACTATTATACTTTAATAAGTAGTTATAAGTAGCAGAAATGACTGTGCATCTCAATTGATGAAACCGAATCCGTTGCTACACTAACTATTGCGTAGAATTTTCGACAGTACCTAATATGTGGTACTTAAGTGGTTTTATTGATTTCCCTTATTAGCTTCAAATAAAAACAATGCACAAGCAATGAGAAAGACTGATTGACACTTAACCCTTTCATAATATGTGTTTAAAAAAGAGGATAAATCCAACAATATTACCACTATTTATCATATGGCGTGTTAGAGAATCGCTCCCAAAGCCGAAGACACAAGGCATAAAAATTACGGTTTGGCATTATTTTTTTATTAAATAATTTTTAATACCGTTTAATTAATATTATTTGCTCTCCATCGTATCCGTAAAGCGATAATTTGATAAAATATTACTACAAAAAAAACGAATGGCGCCATATTGCGATGTGCTCGCAGAGAGACGAAAGCCCTTGAATATAAAAAAATGCGAGTTGATGTGTTTTTATGGAATTATTGTTTCATTTAGCTTTACTAAGACGACAGAGAGTGTATAATACTAGTTAAACATATAAAAAAAATACCTATACGATTTTTATGGCAATATGCGGTGTAGTTACCAGGAGTACAGTTTCGGGAGTGTTTCCCTTACACTCTGTATAATATTATAAAACAACAGATCCGCATCAATGTTTGTCAAAATTAATAAAACTATATTTTAATTTAGAGCATAACTCAGTACTATAAAAGATTTTTTTTTAATATACGAAATATTTAAGATACACATTCAGTTTACATACTTTGTATATCACACCACTCTTTAACACATGGCAACTTGTAAAAAAAACTTATTAAATAAAAGATTAGCCAGAATTAACGCAAATCGTTTTGAAATAAAGCAATTGCTTAGCTTTTGTTAATTAAGTACATAAGTTACAATAAAAATGCAATTAGTTTACAACATTGGAATAAATATTTCGTAATTAACATCACAAATGGGAATTAAACAGACAATGATATAAATATGTACGATACACAACTATACTTTGAAGACTAGTCACATCGTGCGAAATACAAAAAATATCGATAATATAATATATTATAATACACACTTTATATATTTCGTGAGAAAAAAATATTATACGACCATGATACACGTAATATATTCCAGACACGAAACCGATTGCAATTCAGACGGCCTTTGGACGAATTCTGCTAATTATAAAGATTCTATTTCGATTCGTTTGGCTGTCAAAACCAAATTAAAAATAAAAAACGATCACGATTTCATTAAAAGAGGCAATTCTCATTATAAAAAAGGATTCATTACTATTTTTCTTAAAAATTGTAGCTTTTATAAAAATACCATTTTTGACAGTTAATTTAATCGATACTGAATCTTTTAATCTTTTCGATTAGCCGAATCGAATCCAAGAATATGGTTTCAATATTACGACGTCATGTGTCAGCTGTTTGAATACTTTTAACTATTTTGAATTCCGACCGGTGTAAATAGTCCCTTATTACATCACACATTGCTTGAAGTCAAAATATTGAATATTTTTATATTCTAAATCTTATTGTCATTAATGGACTAACTCCTATTCTATAAGCAACATTGTGACATGTATTGAAAACGACAGCAGAAAGGACGTCAATTTTGTGTCATTCATGGATAAGCGAAAGCTATTATTTCTTACTTCGAATATATTCAACAAGCCTACGGCGTTATTCAATGCGAGAATGTGATGCGAGATGTACAGGGTGTAAGGGGGACACTCCCAAAGCCGAAGGTCCTGGTAGTACTACTGCTAAACAACATAGTGGCATAAAAATATTCCGATTTGGATTTCTTTTATACCGTTTAACTAGCGTTATTCACTCTCCATTGTGTTAATAAAGCTAAATGAAAAAAATATTTTATGAAAAAACCTGAACTCATATTAAGGCGCCATTTATTTATTTTTTGTGGAGAAGTTTTTTAAATTATCGTTTCATTTAGCTATACCTACTGATACGATGGAGAGTACCTAAATAACGCGAAAAAAAATTTCATAATTTTTTTATGCCAATATATAGTGTACCAGGAGAACTAACAGGGGCATAGGCTTCGGGCGTGTTTCCTTTACACCCTGTATAGTAAGAAATTTTTCGAATTTGATTAGTTTCCGACTTCGATTCTGATTTTACGAATTTAGCACATTACTGTTTAAAATCTAAAAAATGTGCACAAGAATCTTAACTATTCTATGATATGTTTTTTAAAAAAGTACATTAATTTAGGTAGTTTATGTCAATGAAAATCAAAGAAAACACACAAATGTACCCTACCCAACTAGCAAAACTATCTTATATAACAGTCAAGTCAATAGAACTGAAAAAAAAATTCTCTAGTTCATTTCGTTATTGTCCTGAAAAAGACAGCATATTTTATTAAGATATAATGCAATACATTCAAGCTTATGAACTCTGCTGTCGTTATGAAGTAAACAGTTAAATGTTTACTACGTATTACTGTGTAAATTGTCTTATTGAATTTACATAAAGAGGAGAAGCATGTTTCAAGACTTTTATACGATCATTTTATTTTACAAACATCCCCATGACTCAATCTAATGACTAATGACTTGCTCAAATTATTTACAAAATAAGAGTAAGAAAAAATGGACAAACCCCCTGAAATTCAAAGTTCGTAATCGCGATGAAGTATAGTGCTCAAGTAGGAAAATGCGAAGCGTTCGTGTGAAAGTGTGTCACACATGATTTCAAAAGTATGCAACCGCGATACAGGTTAGCACGAAAGTATAAAACTCAATATACTTTCGAGATTTTGAACTTCGATACACGTAAGCGCAAAAGTATAGGGGAAACTGGGGACACTTGATCCCTATGGGAGACAAGGTACACCAATATTTTTTGAATTACTAAGTGTATTAGAGTATTTTTTAGTGTGGCAACACTAAGTAAACATTATTACCCTTAGTGTTACCACATTAAAAATAGCCTAATACGCTTAGTAATTCCAAAAATATTGGTGTACCTTGTCTCCCATAGGGATCAAGTGTCCCCAGTTTCCCCTACTAATATATACGGGGTGTAAGGTAAACACTCCCGAAGCCGAAGGCCTCTGGTGGTACTCCTGGTACAGAACATATTGGCATGAAAAAAAATTACGGAAAGGAAATTTTTTTTATTTTATTTTTTAAACCGTTTAATTTGCGTTATTCACTCTTCATCGTATTTGTAAAATTTTTACAAAAAAATATGAACTCGCAAGATGGCGCCACTGGAGGAAGTGGAGAGTAAACATTACGGAAAAAAATTAAAAATTAAAATTACAAAATGAATAAAAAATATTGCTTTGCCGTAATTTTTTTTCATGGCAATATGTTGTGTACCATGAGTACACTACCACTGGATTAGTATGAAAATCAAGTTCCCGCGAAACTGAAAATAAGCATAACAAGATACAAGACAACTACTATGAAGAAAACATCCTTATAAAGTGCACCCAATTCCACACAGAAGCTTTCAGAGAAGAAGTGTTAGGACCTTGCTAGTCGACCTATCGCTGACAATGAAGTAGACTCTTCATTCATATTGTATCATAAAGTCATTCATTAAGTTTCATAATAATAATGTGAATAATCGTGAATGCAATCGCGGCATTTTAACATTACGTTTATATTGTGATGTCATAATAAGTGGCTCCGACCACGATTTCGGAACCATTTTAGGAAGAAACTTGCTTGCATTTAGCGAAACAATAAAAAAACAAGTAAATACAAGGACAAGTTTTCTAGAAGAGGTTAATGGAATTTCTCCAAAAAGTTAACACATTCATATTAAATGCTGATAAAGGCATTGCTGATAAACAAACCAACAGTAATCTAACCGATTAAGCAATCGTTAGGCATCTAAACTTCAAACTAAATAATTCGTTTTATTCATTAACATCAATCATAAATTTTCATCAAAAAGTAACCATACCTATATGTGTAAAATGTCTACAAACAATAAAAATTCAATAAAAAATTAGGCAAGCTTTATATGTATGTACGACAATTCTTAGCTACGATTGAAGTCCACTTAACATCTAAATCGTTTTAAATATCGTATAATTCGAACATAGGAATCAGTGCCAGCCTAATGATTGTGAGATAGTGTGATAGCGCTTAGTGATTGTGTACGTTTTCACAAATACAACAAAGATAAATAAAGTCAAATCTTCCAACTATCATTACATATTTCGATCTAAAATTCGCGTTACCAGAGCGACATAATATTTTCGCAGAATGCCTTTTGGTCGACGCTATGCTCCCGCGCCTCTCAAGAATGCGTTAAATTTTATACTTATAGCGTTGGAAATTCGAACCCGTATTTAACTTCTTGTCAGTCCTTATCACCAGAGCAATACCTCTCGCTATACGACTAGGTATGTACTGTCTGAATTATCTGTTTCATAATAAGATATGTGCAATTGTTCACATTTGAAGTTTCTATAATTAACATAATAACGATACCTTCGAAACCCTAATCTAGAGCACTTTTTGCCTTGAAATTCACTGAGTATTGTGGTTGATATCTGTTTGACACGTGCTAATTATGTAAACAAAAACAACATCGGCGACTGCTTCCTATGCTTCAATTTATATGTCAGTTTCAAAAGGAACTTACGCCGCTTATGTCAACTTGGAATTATTTACAATGCCCTTACGATTTCTTGCTTACTGGACCTAGTCCTGCTATAACATTCCTTTATAAATAAATCACTGCGTTATTTATCTAACATTAGATTCATTGTTCCGTCACAATTCTAGCAAAAATATTGATTCTCTTCGTACCTAGTAATTGACATTGGTTACTCTGCTTTCAAATGCTGTTCTCGGTTCATTTCTTTCAAACGTTGTCGCAATTGTGCCTTCTTTAGATTCGTCATTATTTGCGTGGACTGGTACAACCATGAACCCTGGAATATATAAAAAAACCCTGTAGCTAATCTCCCTTGATATGAACACAAATCAGAGTATTACAAAGTTGTATCCTTAGTCACACTTGACGTACATAATCACACATTTTCTGTTATCATAGTGTTTAACTCTGCGATCAGTCACAGTCATAGTATTATGGTTGCTCTGGTCTATTTAATAGTAACTAAGTTGTAGATGATAGATACTTTTTAAAACAATATATTTTGGACCCTATCTTTGCTTCACAATATTTTTTTTTTATTTTTTCATGATTTGGTTTGGTCATTGGTCTGGATGTTTCTATATGTTTACAACTAAATGTTACATACGTATCTGCTTAAACAATTGAACCGTATATTACGTACGCAGGAAGACACGTTTAAAATAATATTATTTTTCCAAGGAGAAAATGACGTAACCGACGTCCTAATTTTTTTTCAGTGTAATTAGTCTCGTCAGATGTAAAATTTTGAATAACAAAAAGCAGCACAACATCTGATAACAAGTCTAATTTATAGACATGAGCTCTACGCTGTACAAAAGATTTAATTTATTCATAATATACTCGAATACATATCAGGCAGCATTATCGCGGAAAGGATAAGCATAAATTATATAAGTACATAAATTCATGACTGTGCATTTCAAAGGAGACAAAGGTGGTATTTAACCGACTATTTTTATTTTTTTTCTTGACTTAATCGAAATAAAATGATGGTCAAAAGACTCAGAAGAAAATTTGATATAACTAAAGTAAAATAAAATTACATAAATAATTAAAAGAAACTCATATCAAAAAATAAAGGCGTATCAACTTACCACCATTATCATACAATTGAGTAATATCGGAATAGAGAACACCACTGATATGAACAGCCCTTTACTGTCGAAGTACTGCTGTCTCGAAAATAGTGCCCAATTTCTTGCCGCCACCTCGTTGATATTCTCAGAAAAATATACTAATAACACTGAAACAGTAAGAGAAAAGAGATTAGTGAGAAACATTTTACAATTGGTATTACAAATCCGTGAGCCGCGTGGTTTGCGACAGACTAAAATTTGGGCCAACCTATCTCTTCCCATGCAGTGTGTCGTGCAAGGTGACTAAGGAATAGGTCTGTTTAACATCAGACAGAAACACACAGCCCAGACTCAGCCTCAGATGCAGTTAACCATAGTCTTGTCTTGTCTGCCACCTACGTAGTATAAAAAAAAAAAAAAAAAAATTATGCCCGTAATACCGGAAAGACACACCCGCTATTATGTGGGCCTGAATATGATGGCTGGTGAAATGTGTGTGTTAATTCACCTTTGACTACCCGGAACATATGTGCTACTACTATCTGTACTACTACTATTACTTCCCGTGGAGATGCCGTTGACCAGACGAGTGATCAGTCCTTCTGTATGGGTCATTTCCACTGTTTCCCCTGTAACTACTGCCATAGACATTCCTATGACAACCGGGACCGACGACGACGGCTTAACGTGGTTTACGAGGCACGAGCAGACCAATGCAAATAGCCATATTCATGCATACAAATATTTGCACTGAGCGTGGATCGAACCCGCGCCTCATGCGTAGCAGTCACGTTTACTACCGCCACGCCACAGCGGCTGTACTAATTTACTAACTGGTAAGTCATAGCCAATCTCAAAGCCCTAGGCAACCTCACTTGCAAACCGATACATCAGCTGATTGATGAACGACAAACTTTGGCGGAGGCTTTCCGGGGTTGGGAGGACCCCGGACTTCCAATTGAAAGCTTCAGAACAACGTTAAGATCACAATGATGATGATTACGTATGCTAAATATTTTGTCTTTCACCTATTACACATGCTCATTATAATACAAAAAACGACATTGTGTTGTAGTTTCAAGTTGTTCAAACGCCCCTCTGCAATGTAAACATAATGAATGAAACTAAAATTAATTAAAATATACATACAGTACATATTACATACTTATTAACCAAAGTACATAAATTATTTCAATCAATCAATCAATTAACCTATCGCAGTCCACTGCTGGACATAGGTCTCTCCTAATGTGCGCCACTGCTCCCTATCCTCCGCCTTCCGCATAAATTATTTAAGTGTGAGAAATATATATAAGTAGTGTTATTGTAGAACGTATGTGGTATAATTCTCTAGTACAACTAAACAGGTTTTCAAAATGTAGGTAATTTTGTAAATATATATTATATTTCTGTGCAGTTCGTGCAACAGACTACACACTGCCATTTAAATTGTTAGAAGGTAGAACTTACGAAGGCACATATTCTCGTTGGTCTCTTCTCTACCTTATTAGCCTCTAGGGATGATGTTCAAGCAATTATTATGTGACAAGGAAAAGATGTACTCTAGACAGTTCAGTTCGAGACGGTATTCTTTGTACCGAAATGAGGAGATACATTAGTCCAGCATGTATTCCACCTCTATTAAATTAAAAGTGTCAGAGGTTACGCCTCTACGCAACGACAAAGGTCTTATGGTGTTCTTGACCTTAGGACTCTCAATGATTCCAAACAGCAAGTCACCGCCGCTGAGTCTTTTTGTGTTTTATACGATGCCGTACTGTGATGCCACACTATTTTTTCGAATACGATAAAACAATGCATTTGCGCGAAGATAAGCTGGACCTCGCGATTCCACTAATTGTTAACCATTTTCAAACCACTGTGATTACAAAAAATGCCTTTGAATATACGGCATAGATTTAAGGTTCAAAATTAAATGAAAAAGAGCTCATTAAATCATTTCATTTACATAACAGGATGCAATTTAATTTTCAAGTTTAACAGTGTAGCAGTAAAGTCTGAAATTCAATAAGTAGTTTTTTTTGTAATGTCACTGGCTTGACATGTTTGACAATTAGTAGAATCGGAAATCTGTAATCTCTGTCCCTGTCGTCAATCCCGATAGCAACCAAAGTTTGCAATTTATCCTCTATTGTACACTCTCATAGTTCGGTTACCTACGTATAAGCTATATTTCACCTGTGTACACGAGGGCACCGAGACGGTGATTTATGAAACCTTACAACCTACAAGTTCGTTACCGATATGAAGTTCTAGATATGCAGAATCAATAATGAACGAAAATGCGTTATCGATGACGTGACCTTATACGTGTATGGGCAAGGTAACTACTATTACGGCTAGCACCGATTCGTTAGTTCATTTCAATATATAATTTATTCTTGAGTTATGTTTCTTTATTGGCCTTGGTTAATTGCTGTTTTTATTTATTACTGTTAGTATATTAGAGGTATAACATCCTCAAAAAATTAAACTGAGATCCAGTAGTAACTTTTTGGCACTCCATCACGAATGAGGCGGCTTGCTAACATATGGAAAGAGGGACTTGAACACCAAGCGTAGAGCACGTCTCAAATTATGGTACTTAGTAAGACCCACGATGGAAGTAACAAGTTTCCCGTTTACAGGCTACTTCGGGACTTATCTGTGCCTACTTCTAGGGTAGCTACTAGTTTGATTTGATCTGAAGACTGTTTTTGGAGTTTCACGTAGTTCGTATCCTACGCATAGCTAATTTTATTTTTAGTTAGATCATACATTTATCGTCTTATACATAAAATTCTCGTGTCACAATGTTCGTTCCCGTAGGTACTCCTCCGAAACGACTTAACTGATTCTCATGAAATTTTGTGAGCATATTGAGTAGTTCTGAGAATCGGCCAACATCTATTTTTCATACCCCTAAATGCTCGGAATGGAGCAGCGGGAACGGGATCAGAAGTCCACGCGGGCGGAGCCGCGGCCAACAGCTAGTACTTCTATAAAGTAGGAAGGCAGAGGCCGTAGAGGTGACGACACTGACGACTTTAGTTTATAGATAGTTATAAGCTGCATAGAATTAGCATTTCGAAGTATTGGTGTTGCAGCGTGGGTGAAATAATTCAACTGTTATCTACCTATGACACGGTGATTTTATAGTCGTTACATAAAAATAGATTTTGGGCACAGTTTCGATAGCAAAATAGTCTGAAAGTTTTAATTGGCCTAAAAAAGACATTATACTCAATATATGGGAATAATGTACAGGTAAACAGAAAAATGTAAGGGACGTGTACTAATAGTATTAAGTATTTCTAAATATTACGTGACAGTAGATTAAAATTTTATGTTGTAGGTATCTCTACATACTAGTATACATTATTATGATGTATGAAACGAAATATGATAACATGCAATACAGTTAGGAACAATTAAGGACAAGATCCTTTAGCCCGTTCAATTGTATAATCAGTGTGCTTTTGTGGTTTCATTCTTATCACAGGACTAAAATTCTATTTTAATGAAAGAGATGCATATTTATGGTAGAGTTTATCATTACTTCGCTTATCAGGTAATGATACAACTGATATACAGCCAAAGTCTCGCCGGTACGTCACTACTATGTAGCACAATTACTACTATGTAGGCAGAACGGATCTGACAAAAAATGTGCACAGAACTATTTTATAATCTGGAATCTGGGATAGTATACGTGTATGCACTTTTGCCCCTGCAATATATTCCATTACAACTTACAATAAATTAATGGTAAAATATATCGATACGAGATAGTAAAGACTGATATTATTGAATTATCTATCCCAGACCCGATTCAGATCCAGGATCGTCAAAATTATAACTATGAATAGGTACAACGTATACTCACATAATACGATGAACAAGATGACTTGAAAGTTCCCATAATTTCTTGTTGAGAAGCATGTGAATGTTATTATGATGTGGAAGGAAATGAGTGCCATCAACCAGGGATCCCGCCATTCAATCTGAAACGAAGAAAGTAACTATAATAAGTTAGCGAAACCAGTGAAGGATATATACCAGTTTAATAACTAGTTATAAAAGAGTGAAGAAAATTTCATTTTTCGTAGCTGGTTATGTAGAAGGAACAAAAAGTATTTTTCAATAACTGGTTATGAAACAGTGAAGGAAAATTCCTGTTTAATAACTAGTTATGTAATTCAGTTATGAAAATGGACTAAAGGAAATAAATACCAATAGTATTATTTTTAACAAATAATATTTGATATACTTCTTAATACATTAGTCTCTAAGCAAACGACTATTACTCGATGATCTTATTCTCTTGACAAACTACACCAACCTTGAAAGGATTTCCTTTCAAGGCTGGTGTAGTCTACGAAAATATTCGTCAATCAATTGACAACTGAAAAGTAGCCACTTCGATAGGTTAAAAATAACTGTTAAATAGAATGGACTGCCTAATAAAATAAGCAGCCAATCTATTATATACATCTTGGAACAGAGCTGTTTATATGCTTTTGTAACACATTCGCAATTCAAAATATAGTAATTACAGCCATAGGACGTCCACTGCTAAACATAGGCATTCTCCATCGACCTCCATTCCCACCGGTTGGAGGTGGTCTGCATCCAACGTGTATAAGTAATAATTAACAACTACTCAACCCCGTCTCCTCCGTCATCCTCCTACCCTTATTCCATATTTATTAGGGTTTGGGAAAACATTTGGCTACATTTTTTTAATGACCGGCCGCCTGAATGACGTCAGCCCTCCTTGGCAATGTTATTATTAGTGGTTTAATCCTACTGTTCAGGGTAACGAAATGCATGGGTCACTCTCGCCTCGATATACCTTCCCTCTATTTTTCCCATCTTTCAGTAGCATATTACAAATAATACAACTGTTAGGACCTATGGCTACGAACCAAAAAATCCCTACTGTCCAAACTATGAACCCGTCTACTCCGAAGTCATTATTTAAATACACATAATTTTGACGTTGATAAGCGGAAGATCTAATACATCCTAAGTTTCATAGAGATTAGGTGCTAAGCCTCGGCGTCTCTGAGGTAATGCTAAGATTGTTTAATTCTAAGAGCAGAGATAGATCGGTTCAGTAAAGATTACATCACGTCTAAACTTAGCACAGGATGGGACTATAACAATGTCCTGATTGCTACCTTCACAACAGGGGGACTTGTCGAAACGAAAACAAGAGCATAATATTATATTTAAGTGAATGGATATCTATGTATATAACTAATCTTTGGTGAATGAATCTAAAGTCATTCAATAACACGAGACATATCTCTCGCAACCCAATGTTAACCTGATATATCCGTTTAACAGTAAGTAAATGATATCTTATTTTTGTTAGCGTATTTTTTATGATTTTATAAGTAGGTAAATCTGCACTAATGATTGATAAGGTAAATTCCTTAAGAATGGATGACACTCCACACTCGACTAAGGCAAAACTATTTGGTTTCGCCTTAGTCGAGGGTGGAGGGGAGGGGTATGATTATAATTCCTATTAACAATCCTCAACATGACTGTACCCTTGCCATCCTAAAAGAACATTGATCAACGCATGTTTTCGTGGGTCCAACACGTACTCAACATAAGGTCGAACAAGGACATGTTTTGTAGATACCAGATTCTGTATACAGTATCTCGTGGTAACATTGTAACTATTTAGATTTGGTTGTCGGTGAGAAATAAATCTTTTATTTATTAAAAAAATACATTTTTTGGGTCGAACACATACTTAAATGAGGTCGTAACAAAACTTCCGAGTCGTACGAGTGTGTAGCCGAACGTACGAGTGTATATTTTGCATAGCATCGACACAGTAATTAAATGCTACGGAATATTTGAAAACTGACGCAAAGATTACAAACGCAAATATTTGCTATTGCGTGATCTAGTATCACTAGTATTCAAGTATTTAGCAAAAAATCACAAATGATCGCTACCATTCATATGTAATATCTAAATATTACATTTTAACCAATAAAGTAGGTAAGCGAATTCACACTGATGATGGCACCGCATTGCACGAAACGAGCTATGTAGGTTCAAACTTTAGTTTTTAATATGCCAAGGTTATTTAAACACGGTTTTGTGGTTTTGATTAAAAGTAATATATTATTATACTTTAAAATTTAAATTACCTAGCAATAACAATGGAATATTTACATACAATGTTATGAATACTGAACTAAATATAACAGTCACCAAACATTATATTTCCACATACAAGTCTAAAGGCAAGTAGGTACCTACGAGTCTCCGGTAATTAAACTCAGTCGGCAGCATCCCGAAAGTATTAAACTTGATTACACTACTCAAATCAGATACCCATAAAAGTGTTCTTTATTTACTCAATTACATAACCATTATGTACCATACCACCAAACATACTTTAATTTATTAAATTACAATTAGGTACATATAATTGCATCCGACCCAAATCTGATAAATTATAGGTGTACTTAACTACATACTGCGTAAAGTTCCTATAAATTCTAATTTGGGTAGGGTATCCAGTCTATTTGTCTCTATGCCACTGTTGATGGGGACTGTAGCGGGTTAGAATTCCATCTGAATATTTTTTTCTAGATTAACATCTCCGCCGTCTGCTCCTGCTAGGATAACAGACAATCCCAGGCCCGCACTCTTGGAGGATGGGGGTCGTGAAAGGGGGAAGTGGAGAATGAAGACGTGGAGAAATTGGGTAAATGGAAAGAGGATAAGATGAGATGTGAGTAGGGAGGCGAGTGGAGATGCGAATAGAGAGGTGAAAGGAGTGGTGAGTAGAGAGTGGAATACAGAATATAGCACAGTCGTGTACTGACCGAGTCGAGTAGATTGTCGAATAATGGAAGGAATCGAAAACAGAGTCCAATACCGAGTCGAGTAGAGAATACATTTCGGTAACATTAAAGTCTTTTTTGCAAATATGTAGTATAATAGAAAAAAATTGTAGGACATTTTAGTTCTATCTAGTCAACCTATACCTGTGCCTATACCTAATCATCATCAGCCCGTACAACAGACTACCCGACTGCAGTTTACTATAATTAGCACTCAATTACTTACTACTTCCTGTACTTACTTTATATCATTCAAATGTCTAACGCAATAGTTCATGGTCAATCGATTCGATTCATTAATAATTCTAGACAACAGAAGTAGGTATATTTACTTATTAGCTATGACACGCGGTGTTACAAGCTGTAGTTGATTCTGTTCGGGCGGCTACCCACGCATGTTTTTTTAACGTCGCGTCGTAGTGTCTTCTCGTCCAAAATACCTCAGTGCTTAAAGACAAAATTCTTTAATGCGTGCGTGTTGCCAGTGATGGCTTAGAGCGCCGAGTCGTGGACCCTCACTATGGGCCTCATAAGAAAGCCTCATTTTTTTGGTGGTCAAATAACTGAAGCCTTAGATGGTAAGCTTGACTTCCAGAGGGAGACACAAGATAAATTAGAATTTTAATCACTAGTGAATAGTACTTATAATTAGTATCTCATATTTAATCTATACCATACCATAGCATAGCATAACAGTAATAAGTCTGCAGTCCGTTAGCAATAAGGTCTAGTCTCTAGTAGACTCTAGTCTATTTAATTGAATAAAGAGGCTATGTCATACGTGGTACCTACCTACTTAGCTGTGTGCTAAAATCGTATACCTAGATAGTAGGTATTCGATTTCTATACATAGGTATATGCAATAAATATTTAACAAGATTAGTTGGCTAGGTATATTAAACGAAGAGAGAGTGGTAAGATTATTATTATTATGGGGTATTCAGGCAAAGGCTTAAAGGACACTTAATGTGATTAGGCCCACCACTGGGCAAAGGCCCAAGAGTGGGTTCAAGCAGGCCAGATAACAAGTATTAATGTTTATATACATTTTACATATTCATATATTTATATTGCACGTGAAGAACCCTCTCTCTTAATATAGATCTTACAAAAGAGAGACTAACAGATAAAAACTAGTGAATCTGAAACACTTGCTGTAAAATACGTGTACGAACGGAATCTTATTAAAGTCATTACAATGATAATACATAATATATACAATTATAAAGGTTTGAACACAATATATCCGCATAGGAATGACGCAGCGTCACTGCGGCACGGCATGGCACCGTGGTATAAGTAGCACCTATCTCAGCTGTGCTATTTATTAACCATACGGCCAGCGTAGTTTTTTTTTAATACCACTTAGGTGGCAGACAAGCACACGGCCCACCTGATGGGAAGCGGTCACCGTGGCCTATGGACTTTTGCAACACCAGAGGCGTAACACACGTGCTGCCTACCCTGTAGAAACCTTCTGATGCCCTTTCTGAAGAACCCCATAATGTAGTCGCTTGGGAAAACCACGGCAGGGAGCTCATTCCACAGCTTGAGCGTGCGCGGGATGAAACACCTTTCATACCGCACAGTGCGCACCGTTTCCGGTCGTAGTGTGTGCTCCCTCCCTATGGCGAGCGGTGCGATGATAGAAAGTAGGTGTGGGCATCATGTCAAACAATTCTTCTGAACACATGCCATTAGTACGTAGTAGTAATAGTAGTACTATTATTTATTCAATAATTCAGCGTCGAACACAGCGCTGCGACAGATTTGATGGAGATTATCATTGATCGATTTCCAGTGACGTCACCCAGTTCGACCAATGAAGATCTTTATCAGGCTGTCATAGTGCTATGTTTGACGGATTCTTAGAGAATTGTACAGCAGATACCGCAATGTCCTAAATCTTTATTAATGATTGGTCAATAGCCGCACATCGGTTCTCAGCTCCTCTCGGCTAAGCTTCGCACCCTATGCAGAGCAGAGAAGAGACCTAATCACATTAGGTGATATCTTTATTCCATCTCCAATTATCCTTGTATTTGGTTGATTACAATGTGAACGTGATATGATGCCTGCGACAAACTACCGGCGCTCTCGTTAATAATTAATGGTTAGGTACTTATACCAATCTGTACTTATACTACCTAATTATGCGTTTTGCTTTATGAAAGATGACATGCATCTTAGATTCAAATCACTAAGTTCCCAAGTATACACGGTGATTTTATATAGTGGTTTCGGAAAAAGAATATTTTGTTTCACACACAGTTTCTGAAGCAAAATCGATTGGAAGTTTTAATTTTGAAAAGAAAAAAAAAATACTTTATATATGGCCATAATGTGCAGGTGAACAGAAAAATGTATGGGACGAGTAAAAAATATTTTTTTTTTCTCGCCAAATTAGGACTTCCTTACGATTTTACTATCGAAATTGTGACCAAAATCTTTTTTTCCGAAACCACTATAAAATCAACCGGTATATAAGTGAAAAGGCTGGATTTAGCCCCTGCGCTGGGCTGACATTCGGCCCCAACATCCTACCTATGTATAAATTAGTAACGTATAGAGAGGTTTGCGCATGTGTTTACATATGAGTTTAGTTTCCACACACACTAATAATTTGAGACCCTTGAGACTTGAGGCCTAATTAATTCTCATTTGCAAGTCAACGCACCTGTTGAATTGCGGACACGGCTCTGCTGTACATTTTTGGGGTTATTTTAGGCCGTGAGTAGGACCTAGATTCGGAAAAGTAGAAATACCACCGTCACGTCTATTGTTTATATTGCACTGACAATACTTCTTTATCTTCTTAGTCCATTCTTTTTAAGTAACTACGATACCTAAGTCGCTTGATAACCCGAAACGTATACCTATTTAATTATGGTTTGAACGTTATATATTTATCTTATTAATATTATTCTGTAAGATATTTTAGCTAGGTAAGTAAGTATATATTCGACTTTCGAAAGTGGTGTTCGAATCTACGATATTACTTATTCTGTAAGTACTGCAAGACCCGTATATGTTGCAGTAGGTTCTATGTAAAAGCATATTATTATGGTTAGATGTGACCTTGAATGGTAGAAAAAGAAGAGGAAAAAAGATCATGGCCAGGTGGTTTGGAAAAAAAATTGACACAAATGCAGTCGATGTTAAGGATTTATAATTATCCATGTTAGTGGAATAATCCGAAGACAACTTTTAGGTACCATTACCAAAATACTATGAGATAACTTTTAGATAATATGTGCTGAAGAGTTCGTTCTAGTAGAATATAATGTCATTTCCAATTTACGTAGGTACTTTTTTATACCACTTAGGTAGCTGACAAGTTCACGGCCCAACTGATATAAAATGGTTACCGCGGCCTATGGACGTTTACAACACCAGGGGCACAGATTACATAATATTTGCCAGGGGTGTTGCTGCCGACCATGTAGAGGAGACGGGAGAAATGAAGGTTAAGAGAGTTTCTGAGTTGTCAATGCAGAAGATAAAGCAAGGTTTCTCGGTAGTTCCACTGACAAAATAAAATCTCTTCAGTGAGCTCTTGCGAGTGTTGCTGAGGAGTGAGGTTTATATTATGTGAGAGTCTAAATTTAATATCACATTTAGAAAAAACATGAAATCATCACAAAAACAAAAAATCACAAAAAAAAACATCAATAAAAAATAGTATATTTTACCATTAAAATCTGATTTAGTAACTGACTAATTATATCAAGGCCATTTTTACATTAGGCAACTAGAAAAAAAAATGCAGTTTCATCAACTCCAATGCCACTAATTTTGTGGAAACTGCCAACTTGCTGATGCTCTTTGAGAGCAGCTGATTGGACTGGCAACTCCAGTTGACAACTCAAGTTTCGTTTGAGTTGCCTAATGTAGGAAGGGCCTAACAAGCAGATAATGAAAAATAAAAACAGATTCTAATAACTTTAAGAACCCACTATCTTGTAATATACATAATCTGTTGTGAAATATTGATAATACATAGAGTATGTAGGTTTTGGGAGTATAGAAATATAAATGTAATTAATCAATTAACAAGATAATATTTGATTGAAAGGTTTAGTGAAAGTATGTAAGAGTGCAAGCTTGTGAAGTATGTATTACAACTAATTAGTGGGCTGCTGCCCTGCCTACCTCAGAGGGCAGTAAGCTGAGGTAGGCACTGAACCAGGAATTCCTACCACCCGATATATATTTGATGCAGGTAAAAATTAGTTACATACGTCTCCTATTATACCATAGGTTAAGAGAGGTATGTGATAAGTTTTCAGTATGGCCCAAATTTGGTGCTAGCACTTGGTTTATAGAAAGTATGTGGTATCTCAATCATTATTTTTCAAAATAGCTATATATTTTTTATTAGAGGATTTAATCGATTCCTATAAATTTATGTAATATGAAGAGGTAGTTCCAAAATACAAGGAAAATGGAATACAACTATGTAACCGGCGCGGCGCAAAACAATCAGATATTCAAGATATTGATAAATAAATGCCGTCTATAACTTCACCAACCGTTAGCTGCGAAGTAATGACTTTGTAAAGGGCCTCATATGAATAAAGCATTAAGCAGTAATTAGTGTAATAATTTTTGTGTGTCTAACAATGCACTTTTGGTACTGAATATCATACTTTATTTCTGAACATGTAAGAAAATAAGTGGTACTTACACTGCGCAAGTAAGAGATAAAATCTGATATTTCATTCACTTCCACAAACTCTTCCATTATTGAAATCAATACGTAAACAAGAAAATTCTAAATTATTACGATGTAGAATATCGACAAATACTTCTTATTTCAGAATTATTTCCAGTTTCCATTCCACAGAATATATTACACTTTAGTGACAGATTGACAGTGACAAACCGGTAGTGAGTAGTGACATTTTTTTTATAGTTCTTGACATGGTAACTATGACCTTTAAGTCAAGTTGTATTTTATATTAACACTTTGTTTACTATTTATTTTTGTTTTAATTCTTTGTTTATATAGTTTGTTTATACAAGTAACCTGTAGGTATTAATAATGATGATGACGGTGAGATGTGATTTGATATATTATGATTCGGGAACTACACTAAGTCACTGTAATATGCCACTTTTCTATATTTGTGCACTTTGTCTAAGCCATACCATTTGTAACATAAAACTCGACTTCAACTTTAACTTCTTATTAAGATGACTTCTGCAGCGGAATCGCCGCAATTCGCCAATGTCCAGTAAGTGGTAAATGTAATACAAAATAATTAATGGCGAGACGCCAATGACAAGTGTTTCATAAAAATCTACCAGAGCCACATTAGCCACACGCCAGTAAATTTGTTTCCGTGTGTCCGTCCTCCACGACATCAGGTAGTCGATCAGAACGTGTGGTTGGATTTTAGGGGGCATAAAAACTCGAACACCAAATGCAGAAAATCAAACACTGCAGCTCAGCGATGTGCCAATTTTTTTAACATTCCCGCCTAAACAGTAGTATTTCTTATAAGTTTGTGATTGTCTGTGGCCTACCTAAACCCTCAGCAGTATCAGCAGTAGTTAATTGCATATTAGGTGTTTACTACTATTAGTATGTAAAAAACGGAATGAAAACGTAAACTAAGAATAAAAATGATGACTTGTCAATTTAGGATTAGCTGCTTATATATTGATAAAATGGCACGTTTTGTTATCATGGTAGTTTGAGTTTTTTTTTATACTACGTAGGTGGCAGACAAGCACACGGCCCACCTGATGGAAAGCGGCCACCGTGGCCTATGAACGGAACTGAAAGGGGGAGCTGGGAAGGGTTGGGGAGGCTAGGAAGGGGAGGGGAAGGAGGGGTATAATGAGCTCTGGCTACCCTACTTACCGGCGGGAACAGAACACGATGGTTATTATGACCGCGGTCTTCTGTAGGGCGGAGGTACTTCCCCAGTTGGACAGCTCATTTCGGACGGGACATACCGTCGTGTCCTACCTCCGTCAAAAGGTGAGGTAGTTGGTAGTTACGATGTGTAAAATTCAAAGTAGAAATTAAATTTATCCTAAGTAATACATTGTTAAATTTTATAGAATTGCATGTATGAAGAATATTTATTTATAGGCTTTTAAGTACTCAAAATCGTGTTTTAATTTACATAACATAACATAACATAAACTTACGCCTATATCCCCGAAGGGGTAGGCAGAGGTGCTAGCACCCACATTTCGCCAGTTTATATTTAGGTCCCAATGTAATAGGTGGCGAGCCTATTGCCATTAACCGGACACTTATAAACCTGCGATAGATACACACATAACTTCGAACAGCATCTAAAAGTCATTGGTGTTTGCCATTGTAAAACCTGGGATCGAACCCGAGACCTCGACACAGCAGTCCATTACCCATACCACTAGACTACCGCGGCTTTTTACATTTTTTTTAAATTCCGCCAAAACGCCACGATATCCCATCTGGGTTGTGTGATAGTAGAGGAAGCTCATGCATTTTGTAAGGATAGACCAAAATGGTAGATAACAACCCCATACTATTACAATATTATTTTTTGCCGCTTAAAGATTGAACCACATTTCATCTTTGGTGGGTGACTGCCTCCGGGTGCCAGGTGGTACTAAAAATGAAAGTGCTTGTTATAGTGAGTAGGTATACTTAGGCCCAGACAAGATGGAATATTATGAACATGTAATTTAAAATCAAAGTCATAGAAATAACCAATTGAAATATCAGATAATTCACATTAAATTTCAAAATACCGTGCCTCTCTGACTATGTGAATGTCGCCTTTAAGTGAACTTTCAAGGTCCATGCATGCAGCGCTGGTTCTAGGGTGGTGCGAGCGATGCGTGCGACCACGCTGTGCGCCATCTTATGGGGGTGCCAAAATCAGCCAATGCGTGAAACAAAAATAATGCTTACTCCGTTCTTATACCGTAGGTACCTGTTGAAAAAAATGTAATAAGTATTAAAGTTTGAAAAGTTATTTTTAGACGTAAAACGCTAGAAGAAAGAAGACGAAAGAAGAAACGCGAGAAAGAGGAGTGGACAAAAACTAAATAATAAAATAGCACCGAAAATTTGACCTTGCAGTTTTTATTCAGTTTCATGTAGACTCGAGAGATCAGTAGCTTTCATATCAGACTACATTCATCAAAATTCGTCTAGCCGTTAGACCTGTAGATACAGCAAAGAAACAAATAGGTATACATTCATTTATACGCATATATCCCTCGCGGAGTACAATCGGGTGAAAATCGGAGTGTTTGGGGTCCAGTTTGAGGACAAGGATGTTAGGTATAATAATATATAAACCTCTTCAGCATAGTTGCACTCCCTGTGCTGCCGGGGTGCGAGAGATGTCTTGATAATCCCGCCGGCAATCAAAGCATCACCTCCGTCGGCTTTGATGGAGGCGGTAACCGTGGGGATTTTGCGCACAGAAAAGACTCACACTCGCGCTGCTTAGATAAATAAAGTTTAAATAAAGTCAATAAACAGAACACTGTATTACAATACAACGATTACGAGTGTCAAGTGTTAACAATGACCACTAATTACCAACTTGCCACCGACTTACGGACGACTTACCAACGACGACGCTAACAGTACCTTATCTACTGACACTGATGCCTTATCTGGAAACATCCCTTTATCTCAAAAGACTATGGCCCAATATTCACTAAAATGAATTTAAAAAATCTCGGTCATTTTTCTATCATTATAATTTCTATATAACAAAATTTTGTATTGTGTGTGTATTTTATTTCATAATAACATTAAACTTAATTAGATAAACAAATATCAATTGCAATAGTAAACAAAATATATAGATTGTTAGTGTGTTGATACTTCAACTAAGTGAACATAATTTAGAAAACATGATATAAAAACTGATTATTACTCTTGAAAAACTCGCAAGCCGGTCCCGAAATGTTTAATAATATTCTAATGACTAAAACAGTAGGAATTTTAGCTGCCTATCTAATAATATGTTTCGAAGATGCTCAAGTATTGGGCAATCAAGTTGTGGTAAATCGACCAAGTGATAGATATTCACTGGACATATCTGGCTGTGCTTTGTATCATAAACTCTGTTCGCACTTGGATGATGAACTGGCTCTACTATCGTGCACTCTAAACGCGTCCTACAATAAAACTCAGGTATTATCACTCTGCCAACACAAACTTTGGACTCATCAAGCTGTGTTGTTAGACAATGACTTCCTCAACTATAAATTGAGAAAACCATGTCAGGATGAGCCAGGCATACTGAATTGTTTGGACCCAAGTAAATATAGTATAGATTGTGTGTTAAAGAAGAAACCCAGTGTAAGAGACAAACCATGTTGGAGGTTGATTAATAAAATAGAATCACTTATATTCAATGACTGGCAGATTATAGGTAACTTTTTGAAGAACTGTTATGATGATACTGAGGCTCATGTATGTGGTAGAATTCCTCCTGATCCCAAAAGTTTGTCACAAACAAATACTTTGAAGTGCCTACAAAATCAAGACATAAATCTGAAGCCTGAGTGCCAGTCTGAAATTGCTGTGCTACAAGAAATGAAATATGAAACCCTACAGTTGGACAAACTGATATTTGCTGCTTGTAATTTGGACCAAAAAGTGTTTTGCCCTGATGAAGTACCAGGCTCATGGTTGATGTATAAATGCCTTTTGCGACATAAATATGAAAATGGTATGTTGACATTGTAATTATAATTAAATAGATAACTTTTTATCTATGCAATTATTGTGGTTGCTAACTTACTTTATTCACCAACTGTTAATGAGTCAACTTCCTGTTATAAGTGATATTAATTAGGTATTATAATTATTCATTAGGAAAATGTTTGTGATTTATGGTAATTAACTTTTTTTTTCATTACAGGCATGAGAAAAAAGTGCCAAGATCAACTTTTTTATGACCAAAGAAATATTGTTATGAATTATAGAATGAGTAAAGGGTTAGTAAAGTCCTGTAAAGAGGATATTAGAAAATATCGCTGCCGTAAGGGGGTAGTTGAGGATAAAGACGTTAGACTTGCACAAATTTTATTATGCTTAGAAAATGTTTCCCGTAATGAAAGCACAAAATTATCAACTGAATGCACATTAGAAATGATTGATCATAGAAAGATGCTTATGGATGATTATAGACTCTCACCAGAGTTAATGCAAAACTGTGCCAATGACATCACAACTTTATGCAAGGGTATTGAAGCTGGGGGTAAGACAATTCACTGCCTGATGGAGCATGCTAGGCCAAGGAAAAGGAAAGATAAAAGGATCAGTATGGCTTGCCAGAAATCTTTGGAAATTTTAGTCCAAGAGGCCGATCCAGGAGAAGATTGGAGAGTTGACCCCATTTTACGCAAGGCCTGCAAACCTGTTGTAGATAGAGCTTGTAGAGAAGTCACAGGGGGAAATGGCAGGGTTATGTCATGTCTTATGGAAAAACTTGGCACAAATTTGATGAATAATGATTGTGAATCTGCTTTGCTCCAGATACAATATTTCATATCTAGAGATTTCAAACTGGATCCACAGCTATATAAGGCCTGCAAATATGATGCTGTTACACTATGTAAAGCTAAACTACAATGGGCAGATCTCAATGAACACCAGTCTGACAAAGACCCATTGGTATTACCATGTCTGTATAACTATGCTTACAATCCAGAACTCAGAGGAAAATTGAAACTTGCTTGTGAGGCACAAGTAAGAAGAGTAATGAGACAGAGAGCTATTAGTGTGGATTTAATGCCAGAAATTGAGGACTTCTGTATGGATGACTTAATTAATCTGTGCTTTGAGAACACTGGCAAAGGTGAAGAAATATCATGTTTACAAAGCAAAATAAATGAACTCGGACCAAAATGTAAGGAAATTGTTAGTAATTTTACTGAAACACAGAGTGATCATATTGAATTAAATGCTGTAGTGAACAGTAATTGCAGGATTCCTATTGAGAGGTTGTGCTCATCGGAACTGAAAAGCAAGAAGGAAGAAGATGATATCATGAATTGTTTAATATCTCACAAGAATGATCCTGAAATTAAGGCCAATACGAACTGTAGGGCTGCTATAGAACACGAACAACTCATCTCATTAAAAAATTATAGGTTCACAAGGAAATTCAAGAATGCTTGCAAGTCTTATGTTGTAAGATATTGTCCAAAAGCACAGATTAAAAGCCAAGTTGTCACATGCCTCAGTGAAATTGTACGAAATGACACCATATCTAAAAAGAAGCATACAATATTTAAAGATTGCAGACAGCAGTTGAGGCAGCAGCTGTTCCAACAGAGAGAAAATATAGAGTTGGACCCAGAACTTAAAGAAGCTTGTAAAAGTGATTTGCAGACGCTCTGCCCAAATGTCCCACATGGTGAATCAGCTGCTTTAGAATGTTTGCAAACGGTTAAAGGAAAGTTGTCAGATGCATGTAGAAAGGCTATATTTGTGGTTAGGAAGCAAGAGTTTGCGGACAATGCTATTGACTATCATTTGATTACGAGCTGTAATGATATGATAGACTTATATTGCCACAATACTGATGCTGCAAATATTCTAGATTGCTTAAAGGTAAGGTTTGTTTTGTAGTTGATGGGGGTTCACTCCTACAATTGAAATTTATAAAATATGTGATTTCTTGTACAAGTCTTGATGATTCTCTATCAAGAGTTCTCGTAATTCACTTCTAAAATTGATTATAAGTATTAGCTATCTTTGGGTGCACAAGTAATACTAATTATACATACTTAGAACAGAGTTCATATAAATTGTCGCCATAGCCAAAATCGGTCGGAGAGATCATCATCATCATTATCATCATCATCATTATCATCATCATCATCATCATCATCATTATCATCATCATCATCATCATCATTATCTTCCTCCTACAGTCTCGGATCCTTTAAATGTGGTATTAAACATCTGTTGGAGCAGTCCAAGCATGGATTGCTATTCTAGGGAAGACATCTATAATGGCGGCCATTATTCTTTGGACTGTACCCGAACTTGCCATCAGGCAGGGTGTGACACCAATATTTTAAAAAATATGATAAAAGAAATACTATTGACCGCTTGTTATAGTAAACGATTGTGTCAGTTAAGGCAACTTCATCTTAAAAATGCTTGAAAATTCATAATATAATGTTATTATCACTAAGGTGGCAAATGTATGTCTGCTGGATATTCTGCAATGTTATTTTTCTGTTTCTATTTTCGTTTTTTTTTCTTCTGCATGTGTTCTGCATATAGACATACTTAATGTGCAATGAAAAATATTGTATTGTATGTTTTTCTTTCAGGCTCATCGTCAAGAAGCAGTTTTTGATGACAATTGCAAAGTAGTTATAGTGAATAGAATGATAGAACAAAACCTAGATTACAGATTTAACAACAATTTGCAAATTGCTTGCAAAAATGACATAACTGCATTTTGTTCCAACATCATTGGTATAATTGACTTTCATAAAATCTTTAAACCACAATGTAAATATGCAATTTAGTATTTATTTTATGTTTTCGTATTTTTTAACCTTTAATTGTATTTTTCACTTTTAGCTGATGAAAAACAAGATATGGAATTGCAAGGCCAAATGTTATATTGTTTGAAGGATAAGTTCAGGGAGTCTAAATTGTCAGCTCCATGTGAAAATGAATTGGCAAACATTTTGAAGGAGCAAGCATTGAATTATAGATTGGATCCATTGCTTGGTAAATTATGCAAACCGGAAATACAGACAATTTGTGCAGTGCCAAATGATATTACCAATTCTGATGGCCAGGTGACAATTTTTTTTATTAAATAAATACCTTTCATTGTTATCATCATGGAGACATGTTTTCCTGATTGGATCCGAGGTAGAGGTAAACTCGGAGCTCAGGGTCCAGCTTCTTCCTTTTCCCTCTCCACTTCGCCCCCGCATTTGGATCCTCCTTTTCCCTCTCCACTTCGCCCCCGCATTTGGATCCTTGGTGAAGAGAATATACTCCTACAGCTATATTCCTTAATGTTATTTCAACAAACACATTTCTATTTTCATTGTCACATAATGTAAGTTTTAGTTTCTGATAAATCGACCACTGGGAGACGATTAGTAGGCACCATTTTATATCAGTATTGAGCCTTTTATAAGAGCTTGATCCTTGAATAAGAATGAATATGTCTCACACGCACATTTAGAATAATGATATCCACTGGACTTAAAACATCCATTGTGTGAGACTCACTGAGTAGTTTCCTAGTTTAAGCTTATCAAAGCAAGTGTAAATTAGATTACACTTTATCCTCAAAAGCTGAAATATTGTATGCTATGATGATAAAGGTAAATTACATTATTGTTCCCGGTTACAAGTATTTTAATAACAATATATTTAAACAATAGGTATTTTAATTATTTATTTAAAATATCGACAGTTAAATACTCACTCAGAGTACCTAGCAGTGGCCAGTAATAAATAATAATAATGTTAAAAGTGTTTGCGAATATGATGAATATCAACTACAGTTCAGATGATGATTTGACCCAAAATGTTATTAAACAATATCATCATCAAATTATCATGGCGAAGAACGGAATGCTATTCTCACTCTCCTGCTTGCACACCTGTCTAGTTAGCACAAAGACGAGTTAGCTTGTAATAATTTCTATCAAATAATTTCGAATCATAAATATTTCGGTTAAATTAAAAATAAAATCAACCAGT
Organism: Pelosia muscerda; assembly: GCA_963691645.1. NCBI lineage: Eukaryota > Metazoa > Arthropoda > Insecta > Lepidoptera > Erebidae > Pelosia > Pelosia muscerda. The sequence continues at coordinate 6,300,314 of OY829100.1, forward strand.
GTGAATATTTAATGTTATATTTTTGTACTTGCAGGTTGAAGAATGTCTGAAAAATGCTCTCTTGAATCATAAAATAGTATCTGCCGCATGTGCACGTGAAGTAGCACAAATTATAGAGGAGACAGAAGTAGATATTGAAGCAGATCCTCTGCTAGAACGAGCTTGCGCTTTCGACTTATTGAAGTACTGTAAAGATTTGGAACATGGCTCTGGCAGGCGTAAGTTAAGATCAGATTCAGATAGATTTCAATAATATTTAAGTAGCAGGTCACACCAAACTTGATGACCATTCTGAATTACGCGGTTTGATTTTTTGCAAGATAATATTTACTCTTTAACTTATGTTAATTATTTGGTTTTTTGACGGTGTGAGGATTCACCAACGCGGACACGGACGCATGTACTATGACAAACGTGTCTGCTCTATTACAGACGAGCCCTATTCTATGGCACGTAGTCCGCGCTGATGGGCATATGTCCGTGAAATCGCAAGCCGTGGAAAAGCGGCAGTTAGTGAGGGGAAGCCTAGCTAACGTATTTATCAGAATGTATATCATGTAATAATATGCAGTTTAAACATTAATTAGGTTGATAAAATATTGTATTTATAGTCTCACCGTTCTTGAAGTAATATATTTGGGATAACGCAAATATTTTTTTAATTAATTAAGAAATAAATGACTGTCCTTTTCCTGGTTTTCAGGTTTAAAGTGTTTGAAAATAATACTTAATGATGATACTAGAAAATTGGAATCTGAATGTCACAAGGCACTTTCGAAAAGATTAGAAATGTATAAACATGTTGCTGCTGTAAGTATACACATGGCTTAGTTAATGGTAAAATTATCCATAACAAACACTCGCACACTAGTCTCCGCCTAAAACCTCTTGCTAAAGTCACGGCATCATGGTGATAGCGTATAAATTCGGCATTCCACGGTGCGTGATTCAGCGGACAAATGCAGAGAATCTGTGGAAAGATGGTAAAAGTTGCGCCGCGTGTAAGTCGCTGTTGTACGTGATATTTCATCCGTGTAGTCGTTAAAGAGGCGCCATATAATGGAACCGTCTCTGGTTCCAATCCTGGCTCTTACGGCCAGGATCATTAGAATCCTTATTTTTTTAGGAAGCTTTACAGTATTTATGAATCAGAACTGAATTTTTGTAGAAATATATTTTATTTGTTTCAGTTGAACGTGATAGAGAATTTTAACGATATGTATGATGAAATATCGTCTTCGCCATCTAAGAAATACTTTCTAGTTGTAGGCATTTCAATTGTAGGTTTAATTTTTATAAGTGGTTTATATTGTGGTAATCTAGCTCGAAAAGCTTTATATGTTAAACAAAAATAGATATACCAGTATTTATGAGATTAAATCAATAAATATCTTTTGAGAACTTTTTATTTTTGTTTTTTAAATTTGGTTATCTACCCTTACGCATTGTTATAAGACTATTTAGATCTCGATGTTACCCTCAACACTGATGAGTGTATGAGTCTGGAAATATATCAAATAAAAGTATAAGAACTTCACGTCGGTACTTTAATTTTAATTAGTAAGGTCATGCAGTCATACAAACTGCAGGCATACAAAGGTGTCGGTAACGGCCCACTTGACGGTAATAGGCTCAGTACCGTAAATCAGTTGGTTAAATGTGAGTGTTAATATACTTCTGCCTATCCTTTCGTAGGTTTAGGCGTGAGGATAAACAGGCGGGAGCAGTGGTGAACATTAGGAGGTCTATGCCCAGCAATGGACTGCGATAGGCTAATTAATTGATTGATAAACAAGTATGAATATATTTTATTCATTTTAGTTAGTTTATTGTAGCTTTACAATTCAAAAAAATATACTAAGCTTGATATCAGTAATTAAAATGGAATCTATAAAAAAGTAAATGAAGATCAAATTTTTTATCAATTCCAGTAATAATATAAACCAGTAAAACAAAAAAGAGATTTAAAAGAGAAAAAAGTTGGATGGATTAATGTTTATTAGACAATCATGTCAGAAAGGCTGAACAAATCTGAATGAATTTTGACAGAGCTATAGATTATAGTCTAGATTAGCACCCTGTGGGTTACCAAACTGAAATCAAAATTTTACTTTAATAAAATGGATGCATTGAATACCGCTAGTGATTACATAATTTCATCAAAGTCCATTTCTTCAATTTGATCAATAGCTTCTTTTTTTGGTGCTGACTTGACTTCTTTTTTAACTTCTACTTTGACTTCACCTTTAACAATTTTCTGACTTTCTTCAAAGTACTGGTTCGGATGATTGATACCAACTCCTAAGTCTGTGTGGTGTATGGCATCAAAGTATTTACTGCAAGCTATTTGAAAGTGTCCTTTTTTTGTCATATCTATAATTTCTCCGATAGCTGTAATAAAACAAATCAATAATTATTATTATTGCAAGGAGGGGATGCTGGAGACCGGACGAATGATTCATTCACAACACTTGCAAGCCTTCTCTTCAATTCCACCATCAGCAAGTATAAAAAAGACTACATTCTATTTATTAGATTGTGTACCATGATCATAAAGATAAACTTCTAGAAAAGTCTTTTCCTGCTTTGCAGAGATGTTTTAGAGGCCCTCCAAGATTTTCGGGGCCAGGAGTCAACCACACCTGTTGAAACTTAAGCTGATTTATGGAAGAGGCTCAGGGGTAATATTTCCTCTCCAGGTTTAGTTGGGAAGTCAAATGCAATTATCACTCCCATAAAGTCATAGAAGTTAAATGAAACAGGAGAACAAATAAATTCATAAAGAATACAAACCATTAGCATCAAATCCATAACCTTGAAGCCGGTTCTTTAGATTGCTAATATCACAGTGCCTATAAGGACATCCATGACAATCTCCAGGGCCAACAGTTGTATTTATAATCTTCAAACAACTAAATGGGGAATAGTTCTTCTTACTACCTTCTTTACCATAATTATATCTCACATTATAAGCATATTGTTTCTCAAATTTATCCAGTTCCATCATTCTTGTGAACTCCTCTCTCCAGAATCTTAATGAATCCTCAAGTGTTACTCCAATTCCCTTCAAAAATAATCCATATTGTAACCTTCCTCCATGTTTCAAATGATGGACTAATCTCAGTTGCTCATGAAGTTGTCTCATACACAGTGGGAACGATTTGACGGAGAGTGAATCAAGGGATTCAATAGGCACTACTGCCTTTGCGTTACTATAGTCATTACCAGAATATGACTGGTGCAATCCTTTCAATAGTGTTACTAATCGCTCATCTTGCTCAACTTCACCTAAATGGTGACATGCAATAGCCAAACTCTGTTTTAATTGAGTCCTGTACTGAGCAGACAACACAGAAATAAAATCCTTGTGTGGAATATATGCATAACCACCATTAAGATATACCCTTCTAGATTTAACCAAGTCTAATACTTCAAAGAATTTCACTTTGTAGAACTTCATATTGTCAATGTTTGGGTATGGGGTACACTCTCTCAAGAAATGCATAACTTCGCTCTTTTCTTCGTCACTAATGCTAGTATAACAAAGATTGTTGAGTTTGAAGAATGACTCTACTGCATCACCTCTCATAGTTGCAAACCTCATTTTAAACAGCTCTAATTCTCTTGCGATGAACCAGCGTCGCAATTCTTCGGTTCTACAGTATGCTATTCGGAGTATAAAATGTGCAATGTGATCCTTACGTCTCGCTTGCAAATCAGCCTCTGTAGTGCCGCATCCCGACTTTTCGCAAAGTTTTGCATAATATTTTAAGCCTTGATTCTTTAATTCTCCTATAACATATTCTGACCACTCTTCAGAGTATATACGCAGACCTTTGAGAGTAGTTGATGTTGCTAAATATCTCAACAAAGTCACTCGTTCCAAGGCTAAGGTTTCAAATTCTTGAAGGGGTATATTATACAAAGGAGGAATCTTGTACATCTGAAGATCATGAGGATACGATTCAACAAGACTACCTGTGGCTGGAGCCTTTGTAGATTTTCTTCTAATATTCAAATCCATAGCGAATAATTAATTATTTTCATGAGAGAAAACCTAATCCAACCTGCGCGCAAAGTACAAACAAACTTTTGGCGCCTTTTCTTGACATTAGTGACATATCATTGAATAATGTCATCAGTGTCATATTCTACTTTTGTCTTTGTTTTTTGACATTAATTCATAGAGTACCAAACGTTTTCCCATAAGCTTGGAAAATGTATACAAAAAGTTTTCTAATATAGTTAGGTATTTGAAATAACACATTTATTTATTTATAATAGAAGATAACCGTAGAGTTAGAAGAAGTCTTGCTCTGATTACGCGTAATACTCTGCCTTATTTAAAGTACCTAAGTTAAAAATGTCTAAGTAGATAAAAATATTTTTTCAGAAAATATACTTTAGTAAGAAATATCAGGAATACTTAACCCTATCTATTCCAGATATAACTTTAGATTTTTAATTCAGTTTACGATTATATAGGTACAGATAACGATACGTACGGGTTACCTTAAAAATTACATCTGCATGAAATGAAAAAATACATGACACGCATGCTCCTGTTCCGCACGAAGTATCCGGTTTTCCTCTTTGCCCCTCTCTCCTCACTTAATTGTCAATCTGTCAACTTGAGTAAACTCAGTAAAATCGAATTATAGTTATATTTTGAATTAGTTTCTTTCGAGGATGTGTTAAATTATGTATGACTATACAATAAAAAGTTAGCTAAAGCAATCAGCAAAAATCGGTGCAGGTGTAAAGTGATAAAAATTTATGGAATGGTATCCAACAAGATGCAGTCATCATTAGACGATTTAGTTCAATATACACAGCTTTTCAAGCCGGTCCCGACTGTTCTTCAAGGAACTGTGCTACCATTTTTGATAATCTACCCTGTTGTGTTTTATTCGTGGATTGCGGTGTATGGCTTCGAGGAAAACTTCGAAGCAGGTTTCGTGTCAGTGGCAGTCGTAGCTTCTATACAAATTCTAATTTGTCTCTGTTGCTATTGGAGTGTGCACATCCAGTGTTTTCTGTCATGTTCATCGGTAAGACAATTGGCCATTTGAGATCTAACTCAAGCATATTACACTACTTTATGAGTTCAATTAATTGATTTTTTGATGTCTATTAGGTTAAGGATCCAATTCAAGCTGAAATTGTAAAGGTTGTACCAACATCAAATAATGGATTCTCAGAAATTGTCAAACTTCATCACACAAGGGTATGGTTATGTTTATTTTTTATTATAATATTTGCTTATAAGTGATCCTTATTTTCTGGACTTTATTGTAGCTTCCTACAATCCAAAGGGTCATAGCCAATTCACAGCCTGTACAATAAAAAAAAGTACAAGAATTATTAACATTATTTCTTTGTATGTTTTAGTCAACCAAAAAAGGCAGTATACATCCAGATGTGTGGTTCATATTTCAAAAAAGTAAATATCTTTATGACTGGGATAAGAAATCTTTCCACACCATTGAGTTTCCTACCAATAAAACCTATGAAGAGTATATGGAGTCCAAAGGATATTCTGATGATGAAGCAATTGACGTAGCAGAAAAAGAGTTTGGGAAGAATGAAATGATAATGGTAAATGTAGTTTGCTATTTCTATTGATATATTATTTTTTCTTTCATATTGATATATTTCAAACGTCTAAGACATGTTCATGTAGTCCCGTTGGTTAGGTTAGGTTTGTATTGTATATTGTCTAAGGGATTGGCCCCATATTTAAGTTCCGAAAGAAACCTGATAAACTCTCTAATATAAAATTCAATGAGAATATTACAATTTGTGTTAGGGGTATGTATGCGTCTATTTGTCTCTATGGAATGCACATCCATATATTCAGTTTAATTTGCATACATTAATGTAAATTTTTTAACTTAAAGACAATGTAAATAACTTACTGTTTCTGTAATTGCAACATTGAATTGTGTAAACTGACATTATATACAACAGGCAAGGTTAAACCTATTGATATGTCAAGCACATCTAATTTCCAAGGTGAATACTACTGCAAGGGTGACATATTGTTTGTATTGCAGAGTCATCCCCAGAAGCTAGGTTATTTAGGAGGTTAGAAGGTGCGAAAGATATGTCTTGTACAATCTCAATGTATAATGGCAATCAAGGGCCCATGAACGGCGTGCGTTGTAGCCAGTTTGGGTCCGACATAATCACCTCCACCGATTTTGGCAGAAGTGATATCCGTGGGATTTTGCGCATGATAAAAAAATTACCATAATACTTATTTACTACTTCAGTATAGTGTTCTAAGCTGCAACGGAGAATACAGATGTACATATACAACATATGTACATCTGTATTCTCCTGTGTGTAACAAATTGAAAAAGAATGACATATGAGCACTACAATAACCTCTGAAATACAAAAGATCTTTTGGTTATAAATCGTAATTGTAATAGCCTGAATACTGATGTGTTTCAATTGAGAAGTAGCAAATTGAAAATCACCTTGTCTGGACCCTTTAAAGGTTATACACAGTTTGCATTATACACATTCTGTTTTTCTGGTAATCAGAATTATTCTGATAGCAAGATAGAAGCATTTTTATACATCACACATTAAGGGCATGTTAACCAGTTAAGTATGATGTATAATATTTTTCTTTTTTATTTCAGGTGGTCCCAGAGTTTATGGAATTATTCAAGGAGAGAGCAACCGCACCTTTTTTCGTCTTTCAAGTTTTCTGTGTAGCACTGTGGTGTCTAGATAAATATTGGTACTATTCCATATTTACTCTAGTAATGCTTGTTATGTTTGAGTGTACACTTGTCCAGCAACAGCTTAGAAACATGGCAGAGATAAGGAAAATGGGAAACAAACCATATAACATCAATGTGTATAGAAACAGACGGTGGCGCCAAATAATGAGTGATCAGCTCCTACCAGGAGATGTAGTGTCCCTCACAAGGTCTCTCAATGAAAATCTAGTTCCTTGCGATATTGTCCTTTTAAGAGGTTCATGTATCGTTGATGAGTCTATGTTAACTGGTGAAAGTGTTCCTCAAATGAAAGAAGCTATAGAAAACGAAAAGAATTTGAAACTAAACTTGGATGCTGAAGGCGATGGTAAACTACATCTACTGTTTGGTGGCACCAAAATCGTCCAGCATTCATCCCCTGTTAAAAGTTCTTCTTCTTCTCTCAAAGCTCCTGACAATGGATGCATTGGTTATGTCATTCGCAATGGGTTCAATACATCGCAGGGTAAACTTTTGAGGACCATTCTATTTGGTGTGAAGAGGGTAACAGCTAATAACCTTGAGACATTTGGTTTTATCTTGTTCTTACTTATTTTTGCAATTGCTGCAGCTGCTTACGTTTGGATCAAGGGTTGCGAGGATCCTGAGAGGAATAGATATATGCTATTTCTGGAGTGTACTCTTATTCTAACATCAGTTGTGCCTCCAGAATTGCCTATAGAGTTGTCATTAGCTGTTAACACATCCCTTTTATCACTATCCAAGCTAGCAGTATTTTGTACAGAACCGTTCAGGATACCTTTTGCTGGCAAGGTAGAAATATGCTGTTTTGATAAGACTGGTACATTAACAAGTGATAATTTAGTCGTAGAAGGTGTGGCCGGTATAGGCGACCACACAGATGCTACAGTCATTCCACTATCGCAAGCTCCGATGGAAACTATACAAGTATTAGCGTCATGTCATTCCCTTGTCCAATTGGATGACGGCGTAGTTGGAGACCCCTTAGAGAAAGCCACTCTAAAAGCTGCAGAGTGGAATCTAACCAAAGGAGATGCTATTGTGCCAAAGAAAGGAAAATCACCAGGCCTCAAGATTGTTCACAGAAACCACTTTTCGAGTGCTCTTAAGAGGATGTCGGTGATCGCAGGGTATCAGATAAACGAGCGAGGATTTATGGAAACGCATTATATTAGCAGTGTGAAGGGAGCACCGGAAACAGTAAAGAGCATGCTCAAAGAAGTTCCTAGTCATTACGATCATGTATACTTGACTCTGTCCAGGCGAGGTGCGAGAGTTCTGGCGTTAGGTTATAGAAATTTAGGAAAATTAACTTCTCAAGAAATCAGGGACATGTCCCGAGAGGATATTGAATCTGGTCTGACTTTCGTTGGCTTTGTTATAATCTCGTGTCCACTCAAAAACGATTCCAAGAAAGCTATAGCAGAAATTATTCATGCTTCACATTCTGTAGTGATGATAACGGGTGATAATCCATTGACGGCGTGTCATGTGGCTAAAGAGCTGAAGTTCACTCAGAAATGTGAAGTGCTCATTTTGTCGGAAACTGGTAACACCTGGGGCTGGAAGTCAATAGATGAAGAAGTCAACCTTCCAATAAATCCATTTAGGACTTCTAAACAGTTGACTTCAAAATTTGATCTGTGCATAACAGGAGAAGGTTTGACATTCCTGAATGAGAATCACCACAAGTTTTTACTGGAATTGATGCCTCATATTAAAGTGTTCGCAAGATTCGCACCGAAACAGAAAGAGTTTGTAATAATTACTTTGAAAGCTCTTGGTTACGTGACCCTCATGTGTGGTGATGGTACGAACGACGTTGGCGCCTTGAAACATGCTGATGTAAGTATAGTACCTAGCTCAATTTTCTTATCTATTTTTATTGACGATTAGCTATACTTCTAAGTAAAACAATTAAAACTCATCATTCACTGAACCTTTTCCCAACTCAGTTGGGGTCGACTTTCCAGTCTAACTGTGATGCGGCTGAACTTCGATATTTTTCGTGAAGCAACTGCCATATAACCTCCACAACCAAAGGTCCAATGGCCAATGGTAAAACAATGAAAACTTTACAAATAAAACTAATGCTAGTAATCGACCTGCCGAGATATAACACCATCAGTATCAAACTCAAGATTTATGAAACTAAGGATTGATTTCACCAGTCAACTAGGACTTTCATAACGTAACCTATTTTGTGTAAAAAAATTCTAGCATGTCCCATCCCTAGGTGTACAACAACGAAGGTGGTTCGCTATCTCACATAATATGTTTCGTGCAAATAATATTAAATTAATTTCGTGCAAAAATACATATAGATAAGCAGTGCGGAGCCCGTACGTAGCGTAGGTACTTACATGTGTTACATATCCTGCAGGTGGGCGTGGCAATTCTGGCAAACGCACCTGAGCGAGCTCGAGAACGGCCGAGGGAAGAGCGGGTTGTAGAGGAGCCGCCGCGACGTGGACCGCACGCTCAACGGGCGGACGCTCGCGCCGAGGCTTCGGCACGACTCCGCAGGGCCATGAAGGAACTCGAGGAGGAGGACCAACCGCAACTCGTGAGGTTGGGAGACGCTAGTGTGGCTGCACCCTTTACCAGTCGGCTTTCCAGTATATTTTGCAGTAAGTTATTCTATTAGAACTTTCGTTTTTGCAATGTTTTGGTTCTTTTTTATTCTCATAATGCTTTAGATTAGACTCTGTCACTTTAAACAGCGTCGAAACATTATTGTTTAACATTTTCTTCTAATTTTAAACATTGTTTAGATACATATTAAGTAATCTGCATAATATATGTAGAAGAATTAATTATAGGAAAATGCCTAAATGTACTTCTGCGAGTTTATATTGAGACTCGTTATCCGCATGGGGTTTGAGCAGCATTTTAATATTTTACATACTTCATTATCACTTTTTGGCATGATTTCATTGATTAAAGTTAAAACCAGCTTTCAAATGAAATTATTTTTACATTTTCATAACAAAATACTTAGTCTTAACTTAATACTTACTTATTTGCATTCATAAGCCTATTTTTACTTAGCCACACAATATATATTTTTGATTAAGTATTTGACATCCCATAGAATTTTTAAGCTGGGTGCTAGGTTGACAATGTGCAGAACACATTTTAATATTAAGTATCTGATTAAAAATGGATGAAATAAAAAAAAAGGGAAAATCAAGAAAATAAAGAATATAATTATATGAAATTACCGAATAATGTGAGCACATGAAGAAGAGATTATCTACATGTGTAATATTTAGTCGCAATAGAAAGTGTATGGTTTCCAAATCGAGATTGATCTTTACTAAATAGCTATCAATTATGAGCTATTAAAGCATTATTGATTTACTAAAACCACAAGCATAACACAACTGTAATACTACAGCTATAAGTATCAAATTCGCATATTAACATCCCCTTGTCCTCAGTTTGCCACATAATCAAGCAAGGTCGCTGTACGCTGGTGACTACACTGCAGATGTTCAAGATCTTGGCTCTAAACGCGTTAATCCTGGCATACTCGCAGTCCGTGTTGTACTTGGATGGTATTAAGTTCAGCGATACACAAGCTACACTTCAGAGTTTGCTACTTGCGTCGTGTTTCTTGTTTATATCTAGATCAAAGGTGGGTATTATGTTGAAATTAAAAAAAAAAACCAATACACAGCGTGCTAGCACTCAAAATAAAAAGCAGGGCTCATACTGGCTGGAGGTACTTAACTTGTTATCAATATCCCTTATAATTATCTGTAGTAATGGAGTAATTTTAAAAATTCAATCTAGGACTCACCTAGTTCCTTTCCAAAAAAATCTGATAGTCATTGATTTGGAAGAGTAGGATTTGAACTTACAAAAATGTTTCGTTTATAAATACTATATGTTACAAGCGCGGCCTCTCATAATTTATCTAGTTGGTGGAGTTTTCTAGTTGCATTCAATATAAGCACTTTGCACTTTGGACCATGGGGTTATATTTTAATTTTTTTGCATAGCATATTGACTTGACCTGGAGTGACTGCCATCTGACCTCCCAATCTTGAGACGAAAGCTTGCGTCCTTTGTTTAGCAGTTTTGCCGAATTGGAGGTAAGGTTGATGAATGTGTATTGTGTATAATTGATACTATTTAATGTTTTCCTTTCCAGCCATTGAAGCAATTATCAAAACAGCGCCCCCTGCCGAACATTTTCAACGTGTACACAATAATGACGGTGCTAACACAGTTCGCAGTGCATTTCCTCTGTCTGATATATTTGGTAAATGAAGCTACGTCCCGTTCACCTGGCAGGTAATATTTTTATTTATTTATTACATAACATACATTATCCTTGCAGATTACTCCAATGCGATAATGTAGGATCGGAAAATATTTAATTGTATTCACTATAAACATGAATAATAAATAGGCATTGTATTTCAGAGACAAAAAGATAACATTGGACATGGACTTGGCTGAGGACGAGGAGCGAGAGTTCCAGCCTGATCTGCTGAATAGCACCGTGTACATCATCTCTATGTCGCTGCAAATATCTACGTTTGCTATCAATTACAGGGTGAGAAGTTATTAAATCAAATCAAATTAAATCAAATCAAATCAAATCAAATTAAATCAAATCAAATATTACGAGTACATATTCTTATACCAATAAAGTTATCATTACTAGCGAAAATAGAGCAACAGTCTAATACCGCGTTACCGAAATTAAAAATGTTAAGTGAATTTAAATATGTACTTTTTAGACAAGTTGATTTGTATGAATAGAGTTTACTGACATTGCTGAAATTGGTCTTGGTCTCGGCCTCGGCAATGGCGGTTACGGTATAATTAAAAAGAGATTTATTATCAAACTAGCTAACCCGCTCAACTTCGTCTGCGTCACCCCGTTTTTGCAACATTTTTCACCAGTTGGTTGTAGCATGTTTTATGCGTATAAACCTTCCTCTTTAATCACTCTATTAAAGAAACCGCATCAAAATCCGTTGCGTAGTTTTAAAGATTTAAGCATACATAGGGACAGAGAAAGCGACTTTGTTTTATATTATCTAGTGATAGCAAAAAATATGTGAATGGTTTTAATTTCCAGGGTGAACCGTTCATGGAAGGGTTAAAGGACAACAAGCCCCTGTTGTACAGTATACTGATATCAGGCGGTGCGGTGCTAGCACTCGCCGCCGGCATCTTCCCAGATCTCTCCAATATGTTCGAAATCGTATATTTCCCACCAGACGTAAGTATTTCATCATATTGTACTTTTTATTCAGAGACAAACATAATATTTGGTACATTAAACGTTCATGGAAAAGTTAAGATCTATAATCCTTTGACAGCCTAAGTGTAATTTAACCAAAGGTAACGTTAATAAAATAAACTAGATCGATGTCTTGTTTCTTTATAAGGAAATAAGTAAACTCATGCAAGTAGTATCCAGAACTTAATTTCATTAATAAGTAGATCTATTATCTTGTAGCTTCTAAGTCTAGTTGTGTAGTGGCATCACTTCATACAATTTTTTTTCACGGAACTCCTGGAAACCACTGTACTTAGTAATATTTCTAAAATAAAAATATAAAGACAATACACAATATTTTAGTAAATACTCAGTACATAGTGTATTTTTGTTTTAAATATTGAAATTTACGTCTATGAAAAACAACAAGCAGGTACATATTTGTCGTTTGCCTTATGTTGTTTTTTATGAAAGCGACTGCCATGTGACTTAATAACTGAACCTGCTCCCAACACAAGTCATTGAGCTTAGTTGGAGGAGTTAGAGGAAATATTAGTAATTGCTAATATTCTTTTTTAGAAAAAAAATCTAGGCTGTGTTAGTACGAATTAATGTTTTGTTTTTATATTGTTTCAGTATCGGCTCCTGTTAGTACAAGTCTTGATAGCAGACATGCTGTTCGCGTACGCTGTTGATCGTCTCTGCCTCTTCCTGTTTGGCGAGACGGGCGTCCACAGAGTCTCGTAGCGCCGAATCCATTGGAAAGAGTCTCCAATTCACACCATTTATTATTGTTAATATAGGTAATTGTGTTATTTCGTGTAAATATCCAAAATGACGAAGTATTGTTACGTGTCTCGATGTACTTGTGCTGTGCCCAAATGTCTGAGATGTTGTAACCGCTCAAATGTACGTGCATTTAAATATGACGAATAAATGTGTCGATGGTATTTATTAATAAATATAATTGTGTAGTTAAATGTATTTTGTTGTTTTATTTTGATGAAATCTGCATCGATGCAATTAAAATGGTAGCAGTCGGTGCAAATTTATACTTATAGACAGAAAGATAATGACAAATTTTCCAGATCATTTGTTACAGGATAGCGATTATACAAAGGTCTAAATACAATATGACGTAAAGGGAAAGGATTATCATGACACTTGGACCGCCGCCGGTACCAGCACTATCGGACTCTCAATGAATTTTTCGTCCTGAGGTAAATAAACCCCTGTATTGTCGCCATCCTGTAAATAATTCTCTGGACTTTGTCGGTGACTAAATACAGTCAATATATTTTACCGATCTAGCAAGGAGAGAGGGAGGAAATTGTTTATTAGAGCAATATTTCAATGAATAATAACAGAACATTACTTGTATCTCGTTTATTTTACAAATAGTTGTATCTCGTTTATTTTACAAATACATACATGTATCAGTCTTAAGTCGAATCGATAAAGAATCGTAACCTAATATTTAGAGTCGTATAGAGGTTTTGATAACCACGCGCCTTTAAGGCCGCCGAGACCAAGACCGTCATCACCGTGGGCGAGACCAAGGCCTGCTTTAGCGCTACCACCATAGCTGAGGCCAAGACCTACTTTATCGTAACCACCATAGCCGAGGCCGAGACCAAGACCGGCTTTGTCGTAACCGTCGTAGCCGAGACCAAGACCTGCTTTATTGTAACCGCTATAGCCCAGGCCGAGACCTAGACCAGCTTTATCGTAACCACCATAGCCTAGGCCGAGATCAAGACTGGCTTTATTGTAACTACCATAGCCGAGACCTAGACCAAGACTTGCTTTGTCGTAAGCCCCATAGCCGATACCTAGACCAAGATTCGCTTTATCGTAACCGCCATAGCCGAGGTCGAGACCAAGACCTGCTTTACCGTAACCGCCATATCCGAATCCAAGTCCACCCTGTGCTAGGTCAAGATCAAGTTTAACAGGTGCTGCAATCTGGTGATGAACCGGTGCAATGCGTTTCACATCAGCATGGAAACCTGACACAGAGTCAGCTTTGTAATCGACTACTCTTAGAGTGCCATCAGGTTCCGTCAGGGAGTAGGACCCTTTGACAACACCACCATCACGGGACTCGCTTTGAGCTTTGTTGTCGCCGGTATGTGGGTCGTTCACTGCATAATGGAAGTTGTAGCGGGGAACCGACTGTAAACAGGTTAAAATTATTGGGTGTGGTAATTGAAGCAAAAATACCTACCATCTATCTACCACCATTTTGGATGTAATACTATCAGGATTGGTCGTTAATACTTTCTTTTTTACTTCATCGAAGTCAACTTGGCGAACCAGACATATACAGTCGCATTCAGAAGTAACTAACATCTATCAAATTGAACGGTAACTTGGTAAGTGTAAAGATAATACCGATCACGGCTGACGACTGTACAAATGGGTCCGTGACGCCACTTTTTGATTTAAAGGTACATAAATGTGGTACAGTATTTCTTTTTTTGACTGTACATGGAAAATTAGAGGTCTTTATAAAGTAAAAAAAATTGAAGCTAAACTTACAATTTTATCATGAGCATAGCCCAGAGAAATCGGCAGCGTACCAAGATCGTTTGGTGCGCCCGCAGAGACTCCAATCATACAGGCAATCTGAAATTTACATATATATAACTTACTATTAGGTACCACTTATAGAAGTGAATTATTTGCATGCACGACAATGTGAAAGCAATTGAACAATGAAATTAAAAAATAGGTAACTGATTGAACACCTGGTCGTTATTAATTTTCACACGACTGCTTAAAAAAAGTGTGTCCAATTATTTCTGGATTCTTTTTGTGTCAGTCAGTTTTTCATTCTTAAAATCATCGTTATCGCAATAATTCCAGTTGCTTCCAATGCTTGCAATGTGGAGTTTTGAGACCTACTTCCTAGTTCACTGTTCACTAATCAGCAGGTGTACACAGTGGCGGATTATCCCTAAGGTAAAGTACGCGCGAGGGCAACATTGGTAAAAGAACAAGCGGGCCCTGTGTCAGCACTCGGGGGGATTCCCGCAAAAAAGGAGGTGACGATCAGATGCTTGCCTATGACGCTCTTGACGTTAAATCAACCGCTACCAGGTTAACAGGAGAGGTTGACTAGTGGATCTTGTTGGATCTTCCATTAGTATGTATCTCTCTCTGTACTCTCTTGGACATGGGTCAACCATTTATTTTGGATGCTTGGTCGTACAAAATATGATGTTCATACAAAAAATGTCTCACTTTACATAAGTCTATGGTTAAATAGCTAAATTTCTTACCGCTAATAATCCGAACATGTTTTCGTATGTTCTGTTTAGGATGCTAAGAACGTTACCCGCACTGTGCTGTCGGTCTTGTAATGCATTCCATTCCCGGTGCTCGCATTTATAGTTGCCAGTTAATGTTCCTCAATACAGGTTCAATTTCAAAAGTATTTTTTCACGCTTATTGATTATTCACAATGTTACGCACCTCTGAATACTTCCATAATATAGTCACAGGTAATTAGTGAAATGCAAGTTTGTTGCATACAAAAACGGTGGACTGATTCGCTTACTGATAGACCATGACCTGGACAAGAACACAGACGTTATAGATGTTCGTATGATAACCACTTACAAGACCAGTGCAAATAGCCATATTCATGTATACTCATATTTGCACGGTGATCGAACGCCACAGAGCATGTCAGTACTCGCGAACCTTGTCTAGTCTATTTTAAGGGTTAACCTAATACCACGATACTCCGTATACAGTTCATCCTAGTTACCTTTTTCAGGCCCTTATCCCAGTCACTTACAGTTTACATATATCGATAAGCCTACATTCAATCACTTACGGAGGATTCTACAGGTACTACTTATAATGCGAATAGTATTAAAAATGTTGTAAATCCTGTCCTGTCCCACTGAACTTAATCAATATTTATGGAATGAAGTCATTACGTTAAATACCAATTCGTATGAATGTATGAATATTTAGACACAAGGTACGTATAACACACACACACACAACCCACACACGATATACATAGACACTCACTAGTAGGTACTCATTAGCCACTGTGGTGATTAAATAAAGTAACGCCTGGTGTTTCAAAAGTCCATAGGTCACGGTAACCGCTTTCCATCAGGTGAATCTAGGTGCAGAATGACCTCCGTCCGCCATGAGCGCGGGCCTGGGGGTGAAGGGTGCACTCTAGCAGAAGCAGGCCGCAGTGGCAGCGCAAAGTGCGTCTCCTCCCCATCCCCGTGGCCTAGATGGGACACCAAGGTTCCCGCATTAGGAGAAGAGGGACATCTCAAAAGAGATGTACTCGGGTCTGGCGGGGTGTGAGAGGTATGTCTTGTATAACATCACCGTGCAGATGGCGTGCCTTTTAGTCGGTTCGAGTCCGACATAATCACTGCCACCGGTTTTGGCGGAGGTGGTATCCCAGGGGATATTTTTTTATACCACGTAGGTGGCAGACAAACACACGGCCCATCTGATGGAAAGCGGTCACCGTGGCCTATTTACGTGTGCGACACTAAGGATTTTGCGCACGATAAAAAAAAGGTGCACCTAGGTACCTAGTATGAAAAATGTATAAGTGTCCAGTATCAGTACCGAAGCATGCTTTGCATACACCGTACACTAAAGGTGTGTGTGACCTTCTTAGTGAATAGGTGACCCCAGGTTAGGATATGGGGTTTAGGTAACCGTTGCTGCTAAACTATTGAGTGTGCATGGGATAAAGTACCTTTTATATCGCACAGTGCGTGCAATATCTGCCGATTTAAATAAATCATAACTGATTAAACACATAATTTGTCCAGGGTTGACTCAGAGAAATAACGATGGGTTCCCGACAGTTCTCAAACTTGGGTGAAAGGCAATCCATCTAGGCGCGCAGTTGTAACTAATTCGGCCTCACTCGACCGCCTCATTACCCCTTTTCATTAGAAACACTCTTTCCACTCAGACTTACACAAATTCACATTTGCAATCAGAGCCCGGAGAAAAGTTCCTCCACCCCTCCCTCGCACCCCCTTCACCCCGCTCACCCCACGCCGCCTTTAATTAACAGAAAGTGGTTCATTAGAGCTTATTCATTAAAGCAAGGAGTAATTAGCGAACTCTAATGAATGCTGTAATAATGTAAGAGCGACCGTGTCGGACTGCGGCTCGACTTCTAGATTAATCTAGGAACTGGGAATAATTTAGTAATGGTGTTAATTTATTACTGAGCTGATTGCGGGTATTAGTGGATGGTATACACTCCGCTTCTCTGAGTGATTGCATGGTGGCGCTATGGCTTACGCAAACTAAGCAGAGATATTTCCCACAGATAATCAAAGTAAGAGGTCGCTACAGAAAAATAAAAAAGTATTATTTATTTATCACACGTCACTTTGACTTCACCTCGCCTGTTGTTAAGCTGAAGGCAAAGTCTCATAAAAGACGGTCACCATTGCAAACATGTAGTGCTACAATGGAGGCGCTTGACGGCCTCATCAGATGCTTTTTCACGTCCCGCTTAAAGGACCCGGGACTGTAGGAAGAAGGCAATACGTGTACCGGTAAGGAATTTTAAGACTTAATGGTGCGGTAGAGAAAAGACTCACCGAACCGCTTGGATCTTGATGGAATATTCTGCACCGTATGCGGCTGACATATAAGCCCTGCACGTGTTGTCTGGTGTAAAGGAAGAATAAAGACCTATTTTGTAAAAAATATCAACCAGAAATCTTGAACAGAATGACAAATGACTTTGTATCTACATCTACTCACATCCACACAGCACTGCATCACTGCACCAAAGGAACGTTCTTCGAAATTTATAGAATATCTTCAGTTTTCATATTTGCTTAAGCTATCGAAATACTAAAATTGCAATCGTTATTTACTAAGACAACTACCCTCGCAAATTTGAATATCATCACATTCGTTGAACATTCTAAAACAATTTGCATAAAGAAAATATCCGTAGATAGTAGAACCACCGAAAATCTGTAAAGGGTTACCATTTTCAAATTTATAAATTCCCAATTTCAAAAATGTTAAACCTTTTTTTATCTGTGCTACCTGCAGATTTGTATCATCAGGATATTAGAAAGTTTTGTAGAAAACTAGTTACTCCGAACCATTTCGAAGATAACTTTTGTTCATTATTTCATGTCACCATACATGGAGAAAAACACTTGGCACAAGAAATACCAGTTACTATCTCTATACTGTCGAAAAAGTAGACAGAGGAATATTCAAATAGAACCACATTTTATCAATATGTTATTCGATCTCGCATAATACGGGCTGACCTATTGCGATTACTAACATTCTCATGTAGTTAGGTTTAGATACTAATAAAGTGGGAAACAGTTTACTCACCCTGTGTGTACAATACAACACCCACTTATAGAATATTTCACTGGGAGCTAAACAGATATTAATATAAAACCCTTTAAAATAAAACTTTCAGGTTTGTCTATGTTAAGTAGGTACGTACATCTCACTGAATACTGATTAGGTACAGTCGAATCTCTTTATAAGAATTATCTAATTACTAAAAGTACCCCGAATTACGGCAAAATATATTAAGTGGATACATTGCCGTTCTTCAGTACGTTCATTAGTATTTCTCAGAAATGGTTGTTATATTGTTAGATTTCTTATAACGGAACAAGGGGCATGTTAAACATGGCTGGCTGGACAACGAATACGCATAATGATGTATGCCAACATAATTTAAGTGTATCATAATAAGCCGCGACTGAAAGAAAACAGCGTACAGACGTCCTCGCAAGTTTCATTTTGGCGGGTTCGCAATAATGAGCATTTAGTTTTTACAGTTTAGGTACCGGTTACAATGGGGTGAATAGTAATGAAATGGTCAGCTAAATTCTGTAATACCTAATATTCTGTCAAACGAAACTTTGGACTATTTTTTTTTTTTTTTTTTATAATATCACGCCTATATCCCCGAAGGGGTAGGCAGAGGTGCTAGCACCCACATTTCGCCAGTTAATATTTAGGTCCCGTAGGTAATGTAATAGGTGGCGAGCCTATTGCCATCAACCGGGCACTTATAAACCTGCGATAAATACACACATAACTTCGAAAAGCATCGCAGTCATTGGTGTGTGCCATGGTAAACCTGGGATCGAACCCGAGACCTCGTCTCAGCAGTCCACCACCCATACCACTAGGCTACCGCGGCTTCTTGGGCTTTGCGCGCGCGCACTTTGCGCGACTTTGGACTAGTTCATTGTAATAACAGATTCATCAAATAAGTATATATAACAGGCAGATGTGTGTGTTTTCCAACTGAAGAGTAAACTAAACAAAAATATAGATAAATTAGTCAACAGATTTGGTGACGAAAATTAACAGAGAGTGCAGTTTAGAAATTTGTATGAAAGGCACACGTGCGACTTGTTCAGAGGTCAATTTATGCACTAGTTGAGCAATAAATCAGGAAATTTTTTTTTTACAACTACTGATATGGAATACATTAAAAACTGATATAATTATTGTAACGCAAAATTGTTAGTGGCGTTAAAATTTGATTTCGGTAAACAATACGTTGTACCTATGACGACATCTGTAGGGTTTGGGGGGAACTTTTCATCGATCACCAATTCGGTATTGATGAATGGTTTCCCAATCTGACAACAGATGTCGCTAGTATGTTTACCTATTTCAAATAGAATAATAATATCGTGATAGGTTAAATTGTTTGTGATATTTTATTCCATCATATAACTTAATGTCTTTAATTTCAAATTGTCATAATCTAAATTCCTAGTTGCCCAAATTAATTAATCACGGCAAGAATGTCGATAGTTTATGCTTGTAGTTCTGTATGATCTGTGGTATGTTTTTTTATTGGTTTCACGATTCGATCAGGTGAACGAATAATTCGTGATATCGGATTCATTTACTAGAATATTCCATGAAAAATGATATAAATACACCCCTCCCGGTGGATGCGAACACCTCTGATAATTACTCTGAAGATTAAGCACGAAACTCTGTTCGTATTTCATTGATTTTTCTTATAAGTTGGAACTCTGAATTATATGTACCTACCTACATATAAATTAAATATCTTAGACTCTGTGCATCTTTCCCGGACTTCTCTGGTAAGATTTCTGTTCGTAATCTTTATATCTGTGTCTTTCGTTTGCGTCAATGATATACTTAGGTCTTTTTGGTATTCTTGATGCAGGGTCCCAAGGTTTAGCGGACAATATTAGTGACCTATCTACATTGTTGTGATTCCGTGGTTGGAGTCCCTGTTCGGAACAGCTGTCCCTTCGTTTGGCTCGCGGCAGTGCGGGCAGTTGCTAGCAGAAGGCAGGTGCCTACGCAAGCCGACAACCGACGCCAGGGGAACCATCCGAAGAGGAGTGCCAAAAGGTCACGTAATCTTAACTTGTACAATAACTGTAACTTCATATACCCGCTACCTTGAGTTGTAATTACGAGATCAGCTGTGTGCTACGAGGGAGGCGCATAAGCATCTTATATTGTATTTACATTTCTATATCTCTGTGCCTGTGACCATTCTACTTTATGTATAACTGTGTATCCTACTGAATATATGCATGTATAAAATCTTAGTGTTGTTTCATTAAGGGTATCTGGAGCACGCACCCACTATCTCCACTCTGAGATATAAGGCGCCCAAGAGTCTCTTTCGTAAGCTCTTGCCTGGGTTAGCCGGTGGAGTAGCTGGGGACATTTCCCGGGTTACACAGTGGCGCCCAACGTGGGG
Organism: Pelosia muscerda; assembly: GCA_963691645.1. NCBI lineage: Eukaryota > Metazoa > Arthropoda > Insecta > Lepidoptera > Erebidae > Pelosia > Pelosia muscerda. Next base: position 6,321,078 of record OY829100.1, read on the forward strand.
CAGTTCAAGAATTCCAGTACCCACTGGATTTCTCTTGGTTCTGTGTGTGTGTGTGAAAGACGCCTTTAATGAATTCAAACCTACTATCCGTCTGATACTCTCCAAGACGTTAATTGGTTGTGCTTGTGCGGCTAAGCACGTAATTAATTTCCTTGCAATTTACACCGAATAGCAAGGAAACGGGTCAAAATTTTTTTTCTAAATTATAAATAGCTGCTACATTTTCGGTAAAATTCATATTTCGGCATACCTTCGTATTTTTTTCTTTTTTTCTTTTTTCTTTTTTTTACTGGTTGCTGGTTGGGTTGGATATATCATATCAGTAGTTTGTCCCGAATTTTAAATAAAATTAATATACATGCATATGTTTAACTTTGTGTTTTTTCTGAATTTAACTTTTAATTGTTATCGACATTTTCTATAAGTGCCGATATATGTAACTCTGTGTAAGGTGGTTTCCATTCGGAATTACCATTTTTTTTCTTTTTAACCTTGGATCAGTATAGTAGCCGGTACTTATACTTGCTACCGTACATTTTGCTCTTAGCCTTTTAACTGTTTTTTAATTTTTTGTAATTTCATTTGTACCTATACGTACGGTACAAATTTTTTTGTGTATATTTTTTCAATATTTTAGTAATTGTCTGCAGGGCGGTACATCTCGGGTACCTACCCGCTATTGGAGAATTATTCTCAATTGGAAATTTTTAAATAATTATATTATTAGGAATTGTCTGCAGGGCGGTACATTTTAGTTACCTACCCGCTAATGAAAATTGTTTTATGCTGAATTTTTTTATACCTATATTATTAACATAGAAGGGTACATTTACATACTGTCCGTTCAATTGAATACCCTCTTGGATTTATATCCATTTAAACTTTCGTTAAATAACGGAATTGTTAGTTAAATTTTATTTTTATATTCTATTCACTTAAAGTTCATTTCTTATAAGATGGCAAAAATGCACCAGTATGTAAACTATTTAAGAAAAGATGAGCTGTCTAATGAGTTGTCTTACATGGGCATTTCAGCGGATCCTGAGGCTACGGTTGTCAGCTTGCGTAACGAATTGAGGACGGCATATCGGCTAGTTCGCCGTGGAAGTCTGAAGCCTAACACCACGAAGTCCACTGATGCTGCAACTGAACGCACTGTCTGCGAGCCAAAAGTGAAGGAACTCGAGGATTTGCTATCGTCAGGTGACTTTGATGCCGATAAAAATAGTCGCACTAGGGCTGCTGTTAGGGCTAATTATCTTTTGACTAGGCTAGCTCGTTGTGGGTTAGATTGTTCTGAACTTGTTAGTATTCGCAACAGATTAGTTAAGATTGTGTCAGTAGCTGAATCGAATAGTGACTCAGAATCTGAGGTGTCAGATAATGATGATCGCGCTTCTCGTGTCCGAGTTGAATATACTTCACCTGCGATGAGAAATGAACGCTCGATGCGGGGTAGCTCGCAAAACATTAACTTAAATAATGATAATTTTATTTATAGGGAACGCCCTATTAATTTGAATAGTTTTAATTTAAAATATGATGGATCTGCTTGTGTGCGTGTCTTCATTGAGAGACTGGAGGAACTCCGGTGTGCTAGGGAAGTCTCCAAATCAAAAGTTCTCCTGGCTTTCTCTGACCTATTGGACGGACCAGCTTTGTCTTGGTTCCGCACCAATAAAGCCAACTTTATGTCTTATGAAGACTTACTAAATGAATTAAGAGACACCTTTGATATTCCCGATTACGATTATCGTTTACGGAATGAGATTAGGCAACGTACCCAAACCCGTACCGAGTCCTTGGTGAACTACATCTCCACAATGCAGGCCATGTTCTCTAGACTAACTTGTAAAATGCCCAGTGAAGAACAACTGGACATTCTCATGCATAACATTAGACCTGACTACATGAAGGAACTAGCCCTTCATGAAGTCAACACTATTGATGATCTAAGAAGGTTAGGAAAGCGTTTGGAACTTGCGCGTGCTAGGGCTGAGGCGTTCCACGAGCCAGTCTTGGACAAATTTGAGATCTCCTCTGACTTACATTCACAGAAAGCAAAGTGCACACCAAAAGCTACCAAGCAGGTCTCTGCGGTGGACAGCTCGGCAGCCTCGCACGAACGCAAATGCTTTCGTTGCGGCGGCAGCGATCACACTGCTAATAACTGCTCACAATCAAGGGAGTTGGTGTGTTTCCGATGTGGTCTCAAACGAGTCAAGTCACCTGACTGCCCCAAATGTACGTCGAAGTCAAAAAACGCGTAGGCCAGGGCCTTATTAAGACAATCTCAAGCTCTGTGTCTGAGTCTTCTTCTGATAAGGTCCTGTTTACTAAACGGGATGACGATGTTAGACCGTACTTAGTTGTTAGGGTTTTAAATTGAAATGTTCTTGGTCTTCTTGATTCCGGTGCCTCCTGCTCTGTGCTAGGAAAAGGTGCGCACCGTAGCTTCTTAGATTTAGGGTTTGAACTAGAAAGTGTCAACCCAAATTTTAAAATTACAACTGCAGACAGTTCACATTTGAAATGTCTGGGTTCTATGTCCTTACCCTTAGAATACAACTCTGTTATCAGGGTACTTAAGTTTTATGTTGTACCAGAAATAACTACCTCAATGATATTTGGAGTAGACTTCTGGCAACAATTTCAATTAGGTGATAGATTAATTTCTCAAAAAATTAATATGAATAATTTTAGTGATAGCTGTCCTATTGAATCTTTGTCTCTTCACAGTGGTCTCGAGGATTACAACAACCTGACCGAGGATCAGCGGTGTGTAATGAACGGGATCATTGAAAAATTTGAGTCAATTAATACGGATAAGGTGGGCTTAGGTCGAACTACGCTTGTGCATCACGTCATAGACACGGGTGACAGCAAGCCGATCAAGCAGCGGTATTACCCTCTCTCACCTCTCAAACAGAAGGCTCTGGAGACGGAGTTGGACCGGATGTTGGAGATGGGAGTGGTGTCACCATCACAATCCGCGTGGAACTCACCCGTGGTTATGGTGGAAAAGGCGAACGGTGATCTAAGGCTGTGCTTAGATTCACGTAAGCTTAATGCTGTTTCCAAAAGTGATGCTTATCCCTTACCGTACATCAATCAAATTTTAGACCATCTTAATAATGCTAAATATTTGTCCTCTATTGATTTAAGTGCAGCGTATTGGCAAATCCCGTTCGACTCTGCCCAGTCTGCTGAGAAGACTGCGTTCACGGTGCCGAGGCGGGGTTTGTTCCAGTATAATGTAATGTGTTTTGGTCTTGTCGGAGCTTCAAGTACGATGCAACGACTGATGGACCGCTTATTCGGCCCGGAATTCGACAACAGAGTGTTTTGCTTCCAAGACGACATAATCTGTGTGGCCAACACCTTCGAGGAGCATGTGGATCTCTTAAATAGAATCTATCAGCGACTCAAGGATGCGGGCCTAACGATTAATATGAAGAAATCACACTTTTGTCGAAGTGAATTAAAGTACCTTGGTTACTATGTGGATAGGCATGGACTACGTACTGACCCCGGTAAAGTCGAGGTCATCCTCAACTATCCCACACCTTCTAACTCGAAGGATGTCAAACGTTTCCTAGGTATGGCCGGCTGGTATCGTCGTTTCATTAATAACTTTTCTAAAATTAGTAAACCTCTTTGTAAACTCACCTCTAAAAATGTAAATTTTATTTGGGCATCTGAAGCTGAGGAGGCTTTTAACCTTCTCAAGTCAGCTTTGGTCTCTGCTCCTATATTGAAAATGCCTAACTACTCTTTACCGTTCCGTATACTAAGTGACGCGTCAGCTTACTCAGTTGCTGCTGTTCTGACCCAAACACACGATGGTGTGGAACACCCCATCGCCTATTGCAGTCGTTCTCTTAATAAGAACGAGGTGAACTACAGCACAACCGAGCGAGAGCTTCTGGCCGTGATTTTTGCGCTGGAACAGTTCAGACAGTATGTGGAGGGACAGAAGTGCACTGTTGTCACTGATCATGCCTCACTACTGTGGTTTCACAAGCTCAAAAATCCTACAGGTCGTTTAGCACGTTGGAGTATGCGACTCAGTCAGTTTGACTTCGACATAGAGCACCGTAAGGGAAAAGATCATGTAGTACCTTTTTTTTTTTTTTTTTTTTTTTTTATCGTGCGAAAAATCCCCACGGATACCCCCCCACCGGAGCCGGTTGGGAAGGTTATGTCGGACTCGAACCGACTAAAACGCACGCCGTCTTTGGATCTTCATTTGCCGGAGGTAAGGTTGTAGCCAACATATACCTCGCACTCCGGCAGACCCGGGGCCTTCTCTTCGAGATGACCCCCGTCGGGTGTAGGGACCACGGTGTCCCCAACTAGCCCCCGGGTATGGGGAGGCGCATTTTGCGCCGCCGCCGCGGCCTGCTTCTGCTAGAGTGACAGGCGGCTCCACCCGTCACCCCCAGGCCCGCGCTCATGGAGGACGGAGGTCATTCTGCGACCTCCGACGTCCGAGTCGCCTCCGCTCGTCGCGGGCTGTGCGGGTCCGGAGTCTTCTCCGAACTCGTTCCGCCGTCTCCTTCTCGAGCATTACTTGCTCGCAGAAGGAGGCGCCGGCAGCAATCATGTAGTACCTGACGCTCTATCTCGCATAAAGATTGACTCCATCGATGCGAGCTCCACCAATGACCCGTGGTATCTTCACACCATGGAGTGCGTGCGTAGGAACCCAAGGCATTACCCTAACTTTAATATTCGTGAAAATTTGTTATATCGATTTTCTAAAAATAAATATTCTTTGACTTCAGATTTTGATTGGAAGTTAGTAGTACCTCAAGAGGACAGGCTAGCACTCCTCACCAAATACCACGATGACACGCTTAGTGCCCATGGTGGTGTTTGGAAAACACATAAGAGGTTGTCTTTGAATTACTACTGGCCAAAGATGTACAATAGTGTCAAAGACTACGTGGGAAATTGTGAGGTTTGTAAGATGTATAAACCCGTAAACACTTCGCGTCCTGGTCTAATGGGAAGTGCGAAGCGTGTATCTAAACCTTTTGAAGCTATTTCGTGTGATTTACTTGGACCTTTTCCAGTGTCAAGCAACAGAAATATTCATCTGATCGTTGTTTCGGACTACTTTAGCAAGTATGTCATGCTGTGTCCTATAAGGATTGCAACAGGCGCTGCAGTAGCGAGATTCATCGAGAAGAATGTGTTTCTAGTTCATGGAGTTTGCAAGACTATCTATATTGATAACGGTCCTCAGTATGTGAGCAAGCAATTTAAAGATATGTTAGCTAAATATAATGTTCCAAACGTATACTATAGCCCGCGTTACCACGCTCAAACTAATCAAGCTGAACGAGCGATTCGAAATGTTGTTCAAGCCATCTCATGTTATGTGAAGACTCAGCACAAAAAGTGGGATGAACATCTTGTTGAGCTGCAGTGCGCTCTAAACACTGCAGTAAACGAGGCCACTCGATTCTCTCCCTATTTCTTGGTACACGGTAGGGAATTTATAGGTGATGGAGTTCTATATAGACAGTCTGACATAACCTGTCATCCGGACTTAGTCTCCATTGATGAGCCCTCAGCCTTCGGTGCCAAACTGAAAGAAATGCAACACATTTACGATCAGGTGAGGAAACATTTGATTTCGGCTCACCAGCGTAATGAGAAGTATTATAATTTCAGGAAAAGGCATGTCGAGCTGAAAGTTGGTCAAATTGTTTACAAACGGACTCATTATTTATCTAATAAAGCTAAACATTTTACCTCTAAACTCGCTCCTAAGTTTACTAAGTGTGTAGTGTCTGCTAAACGTTCCTCTTTAGTGTATAGGTTAGCAGATTTGGATGGTAAGGACTTAGGCGAGTATCACATCAAGGACATTTTAAAATACACTGATGAGAATCAATCTGCGGTACCTTCTCTGCCTAGCGTCAGCGCTATTTCAGTTCCGTAGCACTGTCGATTTATACTTACTTTACCGCGACTCGATGAAGTATGACCTTGTTGCTGTAGCTTGGGTGTCCTCGTATGGGACATATTATTTGTTAGGTACACCTCATCGAGTTTTCGTTTCTCATCCTCCTCTTCTCTGTAGTTGTGTTGCATATGCGACCATCTGACTATAGCAGTTAAGGAGAGTTTTCTTTCTAGTGGTTTAGGGCATTTAGACTTAAAGTAAAAGAGTCTGTGTCAATATTTGCCTCTAGTTAGTTCTTAGTAGTTCTGTTTTGTACTTTGATCTGTTCTTTTTTTATTCGTTCTATTTTTAACTTGTTAGACTTTTGACTTGTTTTATTCTGTTGTGTATTCCTTGCGTTACTTGTCTGTCCACACAAGTAATACTTTCAAGGGGGGGGATTGTGTAACGCAAAATTGTTAGTGGCGTTAAAATTTGATTTCGGTAAACAATACGTTGTACCTATGACGACATCTGTAGGGTTTGGGGGGAACTTTTCATCGATCACCAATTCGGTATTGATGAATGGTTTCCCAATCTGACAACAGATGTCGCTAGTATGTTTACCTATTTCAAATAGAATAATAATATCGTGATAGGTTAAATTGTTTGTGATATTTTATTCCATCATACAACTTAATGTCTTTAATTTCAAATTGTCATAATCTAAATTCCTAGTTGCCCAAATTAATTAATCACGGCAAGAATGTCGATAGTTTATGCTTGTAGTTCTGTATGATCTGTGGTATGTTTTTTTATTGGTTTCACGATTCGATCAGGTGAACGAATAATTCGTGATATCGGATTCATTTACTAGAATATTCCATGAAAAATGATATAAATACACCCCTCCCGGTGGATGCGAACACCTCTGATAATTACTCTGAAGATTAAGCACGAAACTCTGTTCGTATTTCATTGATTTTTCTTATAAGTTGGAACTCTGAATTATATGTACCTACCTACATATAAATTAAATATCTTAGACTCTGTGCATCTTTCCCGGACTTCTCTGGTAAGATTTCTGTTCGTAATCTTTATATCTGTGTCTTTCGTTTGCGTCAATGATATACTTAGGTCTTTTTGGTATTCTTGATGCAGGGTCCCAAGGTTTAGCGGACAATATTAGTGACCTATCTACATTGTTGTGATTCCGTGGTTGGAGTCCCTGTTCGGAACAGCTGTCCCTTCGTTTGGCTCGCGGCAGTGCGGGCAGTTGCTAGCAGAAGGCAGGTGCCTACGCAAGCCGACAACCGACGCCAGGGGAACCATCCGAAGAGGAGTGCCAAAAGGTCACGTAATCTTAACTTGTACAATAACTGTAACTTCATATACCCGCTACCTTGAGTTGTAATTACGAGATCAGCTGTGTGCTACGAGGGAGGCGCATAAGCATCTTATATTGTATTTACATTTCTATATCTCTGTGCCTGTGACCATTCTACTTTATGTATAACTGTGTATCCTACTGAATATATGCATGTATAAAATCTTAGTGTTGTTTCATTAAGGGTATCTGGAGCACGCACCCACTATCTCCACTCTGAGATATAAGGCGCCCAAGAGTCTCTTTCGTAAGCTCTTGCCTGGGTTAGCCGGTGGAGTAGCTGGGGACATTTCCCGGGTTACATTATGTGGAGGGGAGTGTTAACGTAGACGATCGTACCCACACCTAACAATAAATGGAGATATTTTTAGTTAAACTTTTCAAAATGATTATTTTTTTTATTAGTTCATTTGCCATGGACGAAAAATAGTAAGTACGTAATTAGAACTACGATATTATTATTTTTTACTTCAAAATAGGCATTTTTTTTTTTATCTATGGCACGTCAATTTGACTTCACCTCGCCTGATGTTAAGCTGAAGGCAAAGTCCCATTGTCCCATGAAAGAGGGTCACCATTGCAAACACGTTCCGTGCTACAATGGTGGCGCTCAGCTTGACGGCCTCATCAGATGCTTTTTCACGCCCCGCTTAAAGGACCCGGGACTGTAGGAAGAAGGAAACACGTGCGCCGGCAAGGAATTCCAGGACTTAATGGTACGGCAGAGAAAAGACTCACCGAACCGCTTGGTTCTTGATGGAATATTCTGTACCGTATGCGAGTGACACCTTAGCCCTGCACGCGTTGTCCTGAGTAGGAAAGGGGAGGGTGGGATTAATTGGAAGAGCTCATCAGAACATTCACCACGGTAGAGACGGTAAAATACTGCCAAGGACGCAACATCTCTACGCATCTGCAAAGGCTCGAGGGACTTTGTGACCTCAGGACTCCCAATAATGCGGACCGCACGTCGCTGCAACCTGTCGAGAGTTCTACGAATCTACTATATAATATGCGACCTATCTATTACGTCATACACCAGTATCATATCAAATATAAGATATTTTAAAGCAGAAAAGGCAAAAGCTGTTGCGCGTGGTGTACAGTGAACAAGGTACCCTGAGTGACCCTCACCGAGCCGCAGCAATTGTACCCGCAGCAATACAATTGCTGCGGGTCCATCCATCCCACTCCTAGTTGTCCATGCTAATAAATAAATTAGGCTAGTTTTGTTATGTACTAACTGTTGCCACTGACTTTACCCGCGTACAATTCTGAGCCTGTTACCGCAAAAAGAGATCGGACAGATTCGAATCAGATATGTACTGTGATAAAACAAATGTTTAATGGTTATTTACCGAAAAATAATTAAATATAATCACATAATTTATTTATTATTAAATAGGTAATAGTTTTTTTTTATTCATTAGTTTATAAGTAGGTAAATAAAGTTTATATATTAGGCTATGAATAAGTAAAGTTTACTTATACATTAATTTTAAACGTTTTCTACTATTAATGGGAACCAATTCCTAGGATTTGAGTACCTATCCTTGTACCAAATTTCATCCAGATCCGTGCAGTGTTTGATCGTGATCGAGCTTTACAGCAATAGAGGCGTAATTACGCGCAATAGGTATTGAGAGTGTCTATAAAACATAAGAATCTAAAATATGATCAAAAACGCAGGCGGGACCACAGACATCGGTTAGTGGAAACTAAAATGGTATAAACGTGATTTCACCATCCCACTACAGATATACATTTATATTGCAACACCTTAGCAGAGATATTTATACTAATAATATTTTTATACTTAGAAAAGTCGTAAGAGCCAAAAGAAAAAACTAATTCGTTCATTACATACCCATAACCATATGATGATCAAAATTAACATAATATACAAAATGCAACAGGTAGAGCCGTGAGCAAAGAGCCAAGCAATAAAAACTCCCGTCACTGATTTCCAATAGGTATCTTGCAATATAAAGTTTTATAAGTCAGATATAAAATTGGTAGTACCTACCTATGTAAATGTAAAGAAAAATAAGTAGGTATTTAATAAGTAGATATATTATCCCGTACCTTCTAAGACTAGTAGTTGTGTACTGGCATACAATTTTTGTATCAAAATGTCCAGGATTTTTTGTAGCCCACTGTACATACAAACTTTGGTATGTATAATATTTTCTGGTGTGAATTCCGATTGAATAATCTACTTTTGTCAGTGACTCATCATTCTCTTTCTAGTCTGACTAGGATGCGGGTGAACTTCGATATTTTTCGAATCGACTGCTATCGAACCTCCACATATATCGAAGTTTTGTAGTTAGGCTAGTCGGACTTTGAGGGCTCCAACTACCGTAACCATTGAAATAGATGTTCGTATGGCAACAGGGACCGACGGCTTAAGATGCCGTAAGGTCTGAGGCACGACCAGACCAGTGCAAATAGCCATATTCATGCATACAAATATTTGCACTGAGCGAGGAGTGAACCCGCGCCTCCTGCGTAACAGTCGCGTTCACTACCGCCACGCCACAGAGGATGTCTTTTGTCAGCGACAATTGGCACATAATACAAGTAGGTAAGCAAACTATGTATTATAAAAATCTACGGGATAATTACCATGTTTGTTGTACATGTCAATGTAAAATCATACAGCGATAGCAAAACTTCGTGATACTCGACTCGTACAGTAAAGACTAATTTTAAAATTATTCATCGTCATCGAATACGGTTCAGACGTTTAGAAGTTAGATGAAATATAGTATCACACACTTGTACAAAAAACATAACCCTAATTTTTTGACTTAGCCACAGTTGGAAAAAAATGGATATATTTGAAAACAGCTGTGTATGCCCTGGTTTGCAGTTCAGAAGGCGAGTGCTTTCGGCCATTACTGGCGTGAATATTGCAAGGTAGCCTGCAGGCTCTATTGATTAGTCCCCCACGTACGCGCCATCATTCATTCATAGTCGTGTCCGCACGTCACTCAAGCCTCCTGTTATTTTGCACAATATTTCTCCATTTTTCGTAATGATTCGCCAAAGGCCGAGTAATATTTTGATGGTGCATCTGTCAGGAAGGAAGTTTGCCAGTGTAATTGGTCCTGCTGATACCGCCTGCCGGTGGAAAAATAAAGCCTCGGGGCGCATGATGTCGGATATCTGTTTATGAAATATGTAAGTAATTTATCGAATTTTATAAGTTCTGGACTATTCGTGCAGCTATTAAATTCTACAATGTTTCGCTTTGTATGAAACGGGTTAATTCTATTATTAAGTTCATGAGAGAATATTTTAGTATTAGTACCTATCGCAGTGATCTGCGAGAGAAAAGGTCTCGAAATATGTAGCCAAAACAATCCAACCCAACACGGTAGAGACCTTAGTCTAGAAGTGGACTGCGATAGGAATTGATTAATTGAAAATTTAGACCAAGAATTAGTTCATATAGGTCACGTGAGGCAAAGCCGAAGAAAATCTAGGAAAATGCAGAAAATTCCAGCAATGAAAAAGAAATGTACTTGATTTTAATTTTAAATATCGATTTCTTTTTTCAGAATAACTATTGAAAAGAGAAACTTCCTTGAAACATAACTAGCTCACGCAAGTTATCGCGATAATATTTATTTCTGTCGCGAAATACTTCACGGCACAACAAGATAATCCAATTGTCAGACCAAACTCGTACCCAACAGGCGTGAGGCGCTTTCATCTGTGCACTCCATTGTGCTCTTACTAATACAACTCGAATATGTATCACTTCTAAAAACTTTCGATAGTTTTTAGAAGTGATAGATACTCGAGTTTGTATGTACACTTCTGTTTAAAAGTAGGTATATCAAATACAACGCGAAGATAAGGTCAACGTCGTGTAATAATAATATTTTATATACAAAAGGCGAGCTTAAGTCAAAGTTGATTCTCTTCCAGCAAACTGGGGAGTGAACAGAGGAATTTCAATGCAAAAAGAGGCCAAGTCTTGTGTACTTGAATCTGATAATTTTAATATATGCAGGTGTACCCCAGGCACTAATCATAAATAAATATTTTAGAACAATCTACGCAACGCCACCTAGACCCATGGTAAGCATAGTTTAACTAGCTTGTATTATGGGTTCTAGAATGCGGATAAACATACTTAGATACTTTTTTTACTTTCTCTTTTCTACTTTTTCTTACTTTTCTACATATACATATATACTGCATGTATATTCGCTATGTCCGCTATCAATCAATCAATCAATCAGCCTATCGCAGTCCACTGCTGGACATAGGCCTCTCCTAATGTCCGCTAGCATACACATAATACATGTAAATCGACTAAGTATCGTCTATAACTGAAGTGTAAGCTTAGTAAGGGTACAATATGATATTGAGGTTCGGCCCCAGATTACGGGCTGATACAAGCCAGCTCGATGAGTTTCATGCAGACCCATTGAATGGAAGAGTCGATGTAACGTGAACGTACGGAGATTTGCCACATAATACTCAAAACTATATTGACAGCTGCTATTGAAGAAATATTTTCCTTTTGAACGTGGTGGAATGTGAATAGGATTTTTCCACCAGTGTAAACGCGCCCGAAACCGAAGGTTGGTGAGGCCGTCAAGCTGAGCGCCACCATTGTAACACTCTACGTGTTTGTAACGGTGACCCTCTTTCCTGACTTTGCCTTCAGTTTACCACCTGGCGAGGTGAACTCAAATTGATATGCTCTGAATATAAAGAGGCCCATTTAAGTAATAGTATTGTTGACTTTATACAGGAAACTGTACAGATTAGTGTATTTAGGTGTGAAACGTAGATTTTAAGATATGTGTAATGTGTGATCAAAAACGTAGATTATAGTTCCGTTGAGGGTGTCATACTCGTATTCACTGTGTGAAAAGACCCTCCTTCAAAATAAAGATAAAAAAAAAACCAATCAACCTTTGTCCTCACATTCATACACTATATCATATCAGTTGAATTTAGAATTCCTAAATAAAAAAAGATTATGGCTTACCGTGTATATTATAAAACTTAATATTCTAATATTCAATGATCCATATTAATAATCGGTATTCCGTAAGTCCTTTTAAAACTCGATACAAGTTAGTACTTTAAATTTCAAATGACAAACCGATTCTGACACAAAACATTGAAAACTCCAGCAGTTTACAACATGGTAGAGAGAAATTTATTAAAATTTTTCTTACCCCACAAAGGAAACGATATCGAAATATTTTTGAATACTAATAAAGCTCTTGTCCACTCATTTTGTCATGGCGCTCTGTCAAAAAAGGCTTCAAGAAGGCTTGTTTACATAATCGTTTAATTTGCAATGTTAAACGATTTGGAGCAGATGTTTTCTTGCTTTTTAATTCAACAGAATGTAGGTACATAATTGTTCATTTTTTGCTTCTGGAATAATAAGTTCGGTCGGGGAAGTCAGTGTCACAATTAAATTAAAATAAAATTAATTATATCCTGGGATTTTCAGACGAATATTATTGTTGTTCTTAATTAATTAAGTTCTGTACGTAAATATAATAGACATTAATTGAGTTTACTTCCAGTTTTGATTGTGTAGTGTAGATATAGGTACAGGGTTGTGTGTGTAAAGCTAAATGATTAGTTCATATTTTTTAAATGCCTTAACCTCTTCTCAAAGACTATCTGTGTGATGATGGAGAAAGAATATCACCACGCTATCTCATCCTTAGGGGCATCGTAAGGGGCGACATACGGAAAATAAGCAGACGATATCATTTTTTTTATCGTACTAAAAATCCCCACGGATACCTCCCCGCCGGAGCCGGTTGGGAATGTTATGTCGGACTCGAACCGACCAAAATGCACCCCGTCTTTGGATCTTTAATTGCCTGAGCCTCGCACCCCGGCAGACCCGGGGCCCTCTCTCGAGATGACCCCCTTCGGGTGAGACGATATTACTGCGAGAGTAGGAGAATCGGAAATAAAACTGAACCAACCCGTCTGGCCAGCATACTAACAGTAGGTCAAAGCTATGGGCTAATTGATAGATTAATGATGAGTAAATACTTAACCCTGCATAGAGCGTGGCCCATCACGCACTTCTCAGATTTCATTATTTATAACTCAGCAATTGAAATTAAACGATTGCTGCAGTTCTAATTTTAACAATTCGATGAAATACAATAGCAAACTTTCATCATCAAGACGTCATATGGAGCTGGAAAAATGATGATTTGACTGGTTTTTATTGTAAATAATACTGTTCCATAACATATTATTGTTTTATTATTTTAGAGAATTTGTTAATACCTACAACTTTATGCGCCTATGTCAGTAAAATATCTTGAACTCTTGAACAGAAGTGGAATGGTCTAACGCATTTTAATATTTTTCCCGTACGGAAATTCCACGAATACTCGGGTCATCAGATGCTCACGGTGACGTAGCCTTTGGACCTAATATCTCGGCTGGCGGTGCCTTCTACCTACAACCTGGACGTGGATTAATTCATCAATATCTACTAATATTATATACGCAACAGCTCGTATGTTGGTCGTTCCCAGTTATTACGTTGATGCACCTAAAACTAATGATGAAGGTCGGTAGGTCCGACGGAGGTCGCTCTTGTAGTAACGAAAACTGACTCAGGGTTCAAACTATACATTTTGGACTCATTGAATGAGCTATGTTGATCTCCACTTGCGCATCGATGCTCAGTGGGTTCTAAAAGTTCCTGGACAATTTGAAACTAAAATTGTATAAAGTGATGCCATTACACTAGTTTTCGAAGCTACTGGTTAATAGATCTACTTATTGATAGAATTAAGTTTAAGTTATTACTTGCAACTTCTAAAAAGAAACAAGACAAGATCTAGTTTATTTCCTTAACACTATCAATGTTACTTTTGATTAAATTACACTTAGGCTGTCAAAGGACTAGCCAGATCTCAATTTGTCCAGAAACTTTTGGAGCCCACTGATACCATAATTTTTCTTATCTTTCTATCTTATTTCAGACTACGTGGATCCTAGCAAAGTTTTAGGCTAGCTGCAAAATGCATAATAAGAAATGCAGAACACGTGCAGGGCTTAGATGTCACCCGCATACGGTGCAGAATATTCTCTATTCTCTGCCGCACCATTAAGTCCTGGAATTCCTAACCGGCGCACGTGTTCCCTTCTTCCTACAGTCCCGGGTCCTTTAAGCAGGGCATGAAAAAAATCTGATGAGGCCGTCAAGCTGAGCGCCACCATTGTAGCACTGTACGTGTTTTCAATGGTGACTCTCTTTCATGAGACTTTGCCTTCAGCTTAACATCAGGCGGGATGAAGTCAAACTGACGTGTCACAAATAAAAAAAAAACATTTAGTCAACTATTTTATAAAGTATCTCAGTATATATAGATAGGGACATGAACCCGAGCCTAGTGAGCTCCGGGCTGTGAAGTCCCAGCTCCACGGGGACATGGTAGCCGAGTGGGAACGACGACTTGGGCAATCACGCGCAGGGCACGCTGTAGTAGCGGCGGTAAGACCCATCATGGGGGACTGGCTAGAGAGGCCACATGGTAGCCTCTCGTACCGGCTGACGCAGGTGATCACCGGGCACGGGTGCTTCGGGGATTACCTGCGTCGGATCCAGAAGGAGCCAACGTCCGAGTGCCAGCACTGTGATGCGAGCGAGGACTCTAGGCTGCACACGTTGACCGAGTGCCCGGCGTGGGAGACGCCAAGGCGGGTCCTAGTGACAGCCCTAAGGGTGGGAGTTATCTCGCTCGCCACCTTGCTCACGGTGATGGTACGATGCGCGAGTGCTTGGGCAGCCGCCGCCTCCTTCTGCGAGCAAGTAATGCTCGAAAAGGAGGTGGCGGAGCGAGTCCGGAGAAGACTCCGGGCCCGCACTGCCCGCGATGAGCGGAGGCGACTCGGACGTCGGAGGTCGCAGAATGACCTCCGTCCCCCATGAGCGCGGGCCTGGGGGTGACGGGTGGAGCCGCCGGTCACCCTAGCAGAAGCAGGCCGCGGCGATGGCGCAAAATGCCACCCCATACCCAGGGGCTAAATCGGGACACCATGGTCCCCACATTGGGGGAAGAGGGGCATCTCAACAGAGATGTCCCCCGGGTCTGCCGGGGTGCGAGAGATATGTCTTGTATAATCTCACCTCCGGCAATCAAGGACCCATGGACGGCGTGCGTTTTGGTCGGTTCGAGTCCGACATAATCACCTCCATCGGCTTTGGTGGAGGTGGTATCCGTGGGGATTTTGCGCACGATAAAAAAAAAAAAAAAGTATATATAGATATATTTCGTAACAGTATCTAAATAAAATGTGACCTTTCCTCCGTTATTAGTCAAAGGCAAGCGAGTCATTGTTTTTGTGTCCTTTTGTTGTTATGACACGCTACTGTCCATCACATGGTTGCCAGACAGAAAACGCTTCCAGCGATAAGGTCACCCATTATGCATTTTAACAACTGTAACTCCCACTACCTACATTATCATTCTCATCATTCTCTGAACCTTTTCCCAACTCAGTTGGGGTCGGCTAACCAGTCTAACTCTCGGGCCAGTCTAACTATGATGCCGCCGAACTTCGATATTTTACATGAAGCGACTGCCACCTGACCTCCACAACCAATGGCGATATCGAAGTTCCAAGTTAGACTGGTTGGACTTTGGAGGGCTCCAACTACCCATAATGACTGCAATAGATCCGGCCGGGACCAACGGCACGGCTTAACGTGCTCTCCGAGGCACGTTCAGACCAGTGCAAACAGTCATATTCATACATACAACTTATTTGCACTGAGCGGGGATAGAATCCGCGCCCCGTGCGCAGTTCTCGCGTGCACTGCCGTCACGCCACTACCTACATATCTTTTATGTAAATTACTTGGTGTACAATAAAGAGTTATCTGTCTATCTATCTAAACATATTTGCTTACCCATACTGCTCTGTCAACCCATAATGTGTCTAACCATATTAATTGAGCTTTAGTATCCTAAACTGTCTGTTTGATACTCTCCAAGACGTTAACTGGAAGTGCTTGTGTAGCTAATCACGTAATTAATTTCCTTGCGATTTACACCGCATAGCAATGAATCAAATTAGAAAATCAAACATTTCTTTTTCTAATTTTATCTAACTGCACCATTTTCGACTAGGAATATATTTTCGGCATACCGATTTGTTCACAAAGTGCCTAATTGGCGGCAATAGACTCGCCCACCTATTACGAGGAACTGAAAATCATAGTTGACGAATTGTGGGTTTTAATACCTTCGGGGATTATATGTACGTATGTATGTATTTAGTATCCAATGCTAGTTTGTAATGTCGATAATGAAACACGGTAAATAATTTACAAAATTTTATTTTCTCCTCCTGTCACCGGCTCTCTTAGGCTAGGTATGTATGTTCTTTCTTTGTGTACTGGTAACACCATAACTGTCATTCTAAAACGTCACAGACTTGAGGTCTCATTCCGTAAACAAATAAGTTGGTGAATCGATTTGATCGAATAGAAATAGATGAGAAAAAATAGGAAAAATCGATAAGAAAAGGTTGGTTAAATTTTCATTAAAGAAAAACATCATTAAGTTGGTAAAAGAAAACGTACAAGACCTCGAACCTGTAACATTCCCGTAAATTAAACATAGATGGCAAGATTCAATAAACGCTAACATTATATTGTATGCCGGTAATTCTTTCATTAATATCAGTTACGATATCTAAGCACATTCATTAAATATCTAATGAATCAAAAAAGAAAAATGCAATAATTTACTATCAAATGCCATGATTATAAAGAATATATTAATGTCTAAAGATATTGAGGGCATTGTGAAAACGATATCTAGATTGAGTTTTAAACAGAGTTGCCATATAACGTATTACGTTATGCAGTCCTGTTTATATATTCGATTTTTGTCAGATTATTTTGTGTCTGAGAACAAGATGGTTCAGTTTGGACTGTTTTCACGTCGTAGGTCTTTCTAAAAACCCTTTTTTCAGGGTAAAATATTATATTCTAAGTCCAATCCACTGCTTAAGTAGTAGAGACAGCTTTGTGGCCGGCATTGTGCTCTGAATTTTAAATACGTATTTTATATTGTACCCTATATAAGCTGACTGTTAAGAGATTGTCAACTATTTGGGAGACAATCGAATAATCCTCAAAGGTATGCAGTGCAAAATGATCCATCTCACTTACAATTCTTACACGTTTTGGACATTTGCTAACGTGTCAATTTGAAGATACGGTATCTACATACAAGTAACCACAATATAGGGAAAATTTAACACACATGGCAACTCTATGGTATATGACAACATGGCTTACTAATATACACATATAAAGGAATGTTAGCGTTTAAGATTACTTATATACAACTGTATACATTTAAAATTGATCAAACAACTGGTAAAACGTAGATCAATATATACAGAGACCGATAGAAAGTTGAATTTAAATCTCGAAGATGTTGGCATCAAAATTATTGCTAAATGTTTAGCGCCCATACTGTTAGGTACAAGATGTGTCTACTTATATCTATTTATGCTAATATGTACAATATAAATGTATTATATAACGAGTGACTTGATTTACAACTCGTTTAGAATGAAATAACAAAAGTTAGAGAAATATTTACACAGCAAGGTTGCCATCACAAAGACGCGTGCTCCCGAAAATGTTGCGTTGTCTAGCGGTTCTTAAAATTAAAGTAAAATCGTCTCTCTAGGATCTTTCTGGCAAGATTCGACAATGTCTCTTATAAAAATGTGGTGCTTATAGCTCAATGTTGCAAGACCTATTTAATATTTAACACATCATATCAATTTTCCGTTCGGTAATTGTATTTTTGTTACGTTCCCGCGACACGAAAGCGGGTGGCCTTAGTGCGGAAGATATTCTTGAGAAAATTGAGGTAAAGGTTTCAAAACACCTTCAAGTAGTTTATACAATATATACTATTGAATGATAATGTAATAAATAACAGTTAAAATGTATTGAATTGTATATCGTTTTATAATAGAAATTTGAGCAATGTGAGCCCTGATAAATTATTTTACCTAATTAGTTCATTTTAGCTAGGGATTGGATCTTATAACGCTTACAATAAATAAAAATGTTAAAACTTGTAAAATTATTTGTTCAATACATTCAAATAAAATGTCTTGTATTTATTTTACCTAATTTGATTGTTATATATTTTATTCATTTCGCGTATATAATATATACTCCATTTACTACTCAGTGCCTTTTTAGTATGTTTGATAGACCAAAGCCAAATTATAAATTTCAAATCTAACGTTCAGGTACCCCACCGTCAGATGACTAACTCCGCAACCTGGGCACATGCCTGTCAACAGCTTAAAACAATAAATTTTAATAGTAAGATATGCTTATTTTCCACGTCCACAATTCATTATCACTTTACAATAGACACAACACGCCTGTGTTTAACACATCTCGTTCTTTTCAACTCTTAAGTACCAGTAATGGAAATTTACACAGCAAGTTACATAAATTGCCATTTTCACAACCGAAATTAAATATGTAGTAGGTACTAAAGTATAACTTAACAGTTCACTGACTGAGTAAAATTCTTACTGAGAGATATTATTCTGTCAGTAATAATTTTTCTGGGGTTGCAGTTCAATAAATTGTCTGTGGCACAACACTTGTCACTCTGGGCCGTCGTCGCTGCGCGGAGACGGTAGACGGGGCTTGAGGGATGTAGCGGTCGTTGATAAGTCCAGAGCGGGTTCCTGTGAAGGTCCGGAGCACATAGAAGACGGTGCGGGCGGCAAGTTTAACGGAGCCGCATGTGGCCGAAGATATATCGGCGGCTGCATGCTCGATGGCCCCTCCATTTCTGGGGCCATGCACCCCATAGCCGGTGGTGTCCAGCATGCCGCCCCCGACGCCTCCGAAGATGTGCCCGCCGTACTCAGGTATGAACACGCCATCATCTGAAACAATCATAGTAAGAATTTAGAACGTTTGCTCAGCATATAATTTATGGTTCACAATTACGTTGATTGTGCGTGTAATCTCCTAGTGAGATTGGAGTAAAAACAGGGCTTACATAAATAATGAAATATGTAACTATTATGAGATGAGAGCCTAAAGAATTCGTAGATGGTGGAGGGGGTGTTTCCTAATCATGCTAATGGCCAATGCGCAGCATAGCCGGCGGCCCGCGCCCCCGTCTCTCGCCCCGCTTCAAGGAGGCTTTCATGCTAATGCAGATTGGGCGCAGAAGCAATTCGGTGCTAAATCGTATCACACGTCCAAAGTGACGCCTTGTAACTCACTACTTATTTCTAACTTGAAACTTCGCTTCTAGATTCAATTTTATTTATTGTATGTTTAAGAAACATTTTTGTACAGTAGTGAGGTTATTTTCTCGTGGATGTAAACTTTGTTTAGTTTCTCACGTCTGCCCATATATCTTAAAGTAATTGTAAGCACAGCATTTAGTGGCTATATATCACGGAGCCGGTGCAGGCGCCGTTTGCGTCCATTTTTCAAACATATTGGTGCGAAATTGATTACCAACACAATGCACAAGGCGTCCACCGGTCATTGGCGTGCAGGCAACTTGTAGTGTAGGTTCTTGTAATAACTTTATTACAGAAAACATGTAATAAATATGCGTAAGACGAGAGAAATTTTAATTATTCATATGCGAAAAATTTATGTTTTAATTTTCACTTTAATTAAGAGAAATGCTTGTACTTATAACGGGTTCTGATTGTCGTTCTCACGAACTTGCGACGCAATAATGAATGGACTACCTCGACCTCATAATGTAAACAATTCAAATACGGCACTAAACACTACAATGTTGCCATTTTATGGTCGATATTTAAAACGTACCAAAATACAGAAATTTAATGATTATTTAGTGTTCATTGTTCAATCAGAGGAATCAATTCAAAACATGCGGCTATTCCAATTAAAATTATAACAATATGCGCTCCATTACACGAGACTCAACATATTAATTAATGTATTTCTCCGGCAATATTAATGAATAGTGAAACACAAATTGATTTATACAAACGTTCGATGGTCGTGTATTGTTATACTAGTTTCATAGTTAATACGCTTCACAAAAGCCTGCTACACAATTGGCATAGTTGAAGGTACCAGCTGCGCGCCCATACAGAGTGTTCTAACAATGATATTGTACCTAACTTTAATATTTATTACACTTGATCAACTCTACCCAACATACTGTATAGAGCTCAAACATCCGCTACATATGCACGATCAAAAAAGGCAAAGATTCATGTTTAAATTAAATTTATTTGCAAGCAAACAATCCACTCACGTCAAGTCTTTAAACAAGCAGAACTTAATTAACTTGACGCCATTGTATCCAAGAACGTAAAGTGCATAATTAAACCCTTTACGTAAACGCTTTGGTTAATATGTTTAAGCGTCGGTATTGCTTTAGGAGACCTAAACTCTCCTATGAGAATAAACAGGGTCTGGAGGCGTACTGGCCGAGCTTCACCGCACAAATGAATTAGTGGCGTTGTGACCCAACCCCCGGCTGCCGGAGGCCGGAGGGGGGCATGTTGCGATTAAAATATAATTAGGCACTCGGCAATTGTTTCGCCATCGAGCCAGGTGGTGCTCAGGCGGCTAGGTAAATTAAATAGCCGTATAGGGTTTCCAATTACGTTCGTCCGGTGGTCGCGGAATACGCGCTTATTGCCTAATAATAGAATGGGGGGAACAATATGAGGATCTTGCGAGCTGATTAATTATTTGTAACATTCGTGTTAAAAATCGTTCGGTACGCGTACGATAGTCGGCATAGGGTGTGAGTATGATAGTAACGTGATATTAATTAGTATGAAGATAGTATGAGGTGAGCAATAAATCACGTTCAGCGCGTGGTACTTTTAGTGGTAATGAATTCAAACGCCCGCGATAATTGCGTACCTAATTACGGGCGGACGGAGCTGTCTAATTTATCACTGTCGGATTATGAATTAGGAATGGCGTTAATTAAACATGCATAGTATTTGTGGAGTGTGCTGTTATTTTGTTTTTATATATTTTTCGTCACTTGCGATGACGTAATATTGTTTGCCTGTGATTTTTTTTAATGATACGTTAGTATTATATTTAATGATGAAGAAGTTTGAATACCTAAATGAATTTTATTCTTATTTTATAAATCATCTTCATGTGTAGACTGAAGTACCTACTAATTACCTTTTAATTAGTAGGTACTTCAGTCTACTACGTAAAGAGTCTAACGATATTTCCATAGCTATATACAAATGTCTAGGCATTTAAAAGTTATGGTGGAATAAATAAATGCACATACATACCTACATAAATCTCGAAACATTACATTACTTATTCGTGTAAAAACCATAATATTCTCACAGGAACAAAGTGCATAGGGCGAGATTTTGCCTGTTCGATTTCGCAAAGTAACCTGCAGCTTGTATTCTACTAAATCAATGCCACCTGTTAGAAAATTAGTGAACCATTCTGTTTACATTTATTTTGAGTCGCAATGATTATTTGTACAATGTCTTAGAATATTTATTATTTACTATCCATAGTCGTGGCGTACATGCACGAAGGTGTTCACCGAGGTCGGTAGCGACGCGAACTTTCAACCTTTGCACCGTTATCGATATCGCAAGCGAGATTGCACTATTTTGTAGTAACACAGACATTATAAAGTGTACTTCATTTTTAACTTACCTATACAATAATTTTCTAGATAGTGGTTTCTGATTTAAGCGGAATGTGAAATTTGATGAGGCCATAAATTCTGAGGACCAGTGTTGCAGCATTATTGTAGGAGTTGGTGTTACGAAGTGTCCCGGGTTCCAATCCTTCCAGTTCAGCTGCATCACAGTTAGACTGGAAAGCCGAGCCCAACTGAGTTGGGAAAAGGTTAAGAGAAAGACACAACTCTCGAGTGTGATATATAGGAAAGCTTCATCAACGGGGCAGTAAAATATCAACGTATTAATTTGACAGAGCAAGGTAGAGACGGTAGGTACCGTCGCGGACGATCACGGGCGACAGCGAGCCTTCACCTTGGTTTTAAAACGCAACAGTGTAATAAAACGCGATGCTTGATCAACTAGAATAGTTCAATAAAAAGTATTTTTGTATAGTTGTAAGGTAAGGTGACTTCTAGATTCGTGTAAAGCCTTGAAACCTTAGCCGCAGTCTTTCCCAATAGTAGGATCCAAGAATACAAGATATATCCCCGTATTTTCATGGAAGTTATACAAGACAAGTGAAGGGATACCTGCTGTTCTGTATCCACCAGAATTAGCGAAGAACTGAATGAGAATACCATGTACTGACGCCCATAGAAGATGCTGAATACCAAAAAGATTGGAACCGATCTTCAAAGTACATTTTTTTAAATATTTGGTCTGTTACTGCACCTCGCTAAAAGCTCACGTAATCTTTATTATTTAACGTAATTGTAAATCTAAATTCACCGACCGGTAAAAGTAAGCTAATATTAATGGCGACAATACCTACTATGTATAATATTAGCAAAACAAAAACAAAACGAAAACATTCGCACAAAGTAAAAAAAACCACAAAAGATAGCAAAAACAATTTGCATACAGTTACACCTTTCCCATCCCTAAGTACTCGTATCACCAACCAAGTAAAAAAAAACAGTTACAAAAATCATTGGATCTCACGTGTCTTGCAAACCATTACCCATACTGTAATAGTGCAGGCAAAGGTCATGGACACGATCGGGCTCGGGTCGCGTGACCTCTCGACCCCGTTGCACCGTAATAACCGATACACGATACCGTTTACAAATTGGACGTTTTTAATAATCCAGACCTGTGTTTTGAGGTTGTAAAGCAGTGTTTTATTTGAAATCGTATAGTTACACTTGTATTTTCGTGAACAGGTAAGTAGAGGTGTATTTACAGTAGGTAATATTTCTGATACTCTCCAAGACGTTAATTGGTAGTGCTGGTGCGACTAAGCTCGTAATTAATTTCCTTGCGATTTACACCGCATAGGATTTTTTACTGGCTGATGCTAAAATGACCCTATCTGTTAGTAATATTTTGCACCAATAGCGTTCGAGGTAAAAAGTATTCTACTTTAGCAAGTAGGTACTAGGTACCGTGGGCTCCAAAATGCCTGGACATGGTCTATATAGTCCTTTGACAAAGTCTAATGCATTTACTATTATTAACTGTGCGTTTTAACTGTAAGTATTTTATGTAAGTACGTATTCACTGTACATATTTGATATTAACCTTAACACTCGACGTCACTTATAAAGTTCTAGTTTTAAATTGTCCAGGTACTTATGGAGGCCACTGTACATAATGTACGATTAACCTATTCATAGAATAATGATGTATATTGAAAAGAACACTTATAACTAATAGCATTATTGGTATTAAAATCGAACACATAAATGTTTTTAATCAAAATATCTCAAAAATTGAATCTACACTGAAAATATATCCAAATATTAGACCAATTTGCATTAATGTGATTGAGACGTATACATACAGTTCTGGTGCCTTTTATTAAGAAGACAATAGCAACGCTTCCACTACAAATTTCTGTTATTACAGACATACCGTTAAGGAACTTGTGCGTACATACACATGCGTTCAATTTAATATCGGCTATTGAATAGAAAACGCCTCTGCGTTCACAATAGGCCATCGGTATTCCATTAACTAGCAGAGCAAACACGGGGACGCGTGCGGGCACTAACTCAATACAAAACGATTCCTAGCCAGCGATACTTGCACATTCGAAACTTCGGGATCGGGACATTCAGGAACATTCTCGAACACTCCTATTCGATTGTAACAACACTAACGACTGTTTATATTGGTTTGGTTCGGCCCGATCCGGACGACAATCGGAGCTAGGGCGACTTTCGCGAGACAATGCAAGACTGGGCCTAAATAATTTAATAGTTGTAGGCGCGTTGAGCGGTCCGCAAACAGTTGGCCGACGTTGGACTGTATTGCTTTTGAGGTTTATAATGGAAGGCAAGAGTCTGGGTAAGCGAGACCTACGTCATAGTAGTATATGTATAACGACGTACTTTGATTCTCAAGTTCTCAAATTATTTCGAGGCTCAAGTCAACAGTAAAAAGTTTCTGACGGAGACTTTTGTTTCGACGTCGAGGCCCAGACGGAATTCGTGCGAACACGAGCCTTAGCTAACCGAAATTATGGAAAGGAAGAATGTGAAAGCAGATCCAGGGCTTCCCGCAGATCCTGGACTATGATTCGAATATGAATTAGCCGATCGTAGTCAACTGCTGGACAAGGACCTCTCCCAGTGTTGGTAAGCTTTGGTCTGCTATTTCCGCAGTGACCAAACGAGTTCTTACAGGGTTTTAGTTCGAGTTTTCCTTTTTTTGCAGAGATATAGTCTTTGCTTCTATTTAGCGCTTCTTACGACATCCTTCAGATGAGATTCTGTCCCCATCATCCCACGGACTATGATTGTACTTTCCTTCCAGAGTTCGGAGGTTAAACGATAGGCGCTTCTGGAAAAGCCAAGGAAAACGTAACTACGACAAGCGAGAAAATACATGCAAAGCCCAAGTCCCAAATTTTGTCAAAAACTTTGGATGCTACTGGCATTGAGTTTCGATGATGATAATCTCATAATTATTGTTTTTAAAGAATATTAGCAAACCAAATACTAATTTTACCTCTAACCCCTCCAACTAAGCTCAATGGTTTGTAATAGGAGTGGGTCCACGTCGGTAGTGTAATGGCCAGGATTCGAACTCGGGACCTCTCGATCGTAAGGCCGACTCCTTAATCACTAAGGTACCGACGATTTATGTACAAGACCACCTCTATGCTATGACATACTCGTAAGTTTTCTTGAATCATAAAGCTTTGTCTTGTGCGAAGCGATTAACATGTAGCGAGTCTGAACAGTGGGCGCGATCGTTAAGGCATGTTGATTGATTGCCCATCCATCTTAGTTACGTATTGTGTACGACTTGATTACTCAATGCTTACTCAATATATATTTAAGGGTAATATTGTAGCAGTTTTCTTTTCGATACACATCGGTCGTAAAAAATAATTTGGCAAACCATTTGAGGTCAGATGATTTTAAAATTAGATTTTATAGTTTCGGATTTCAAAACCTGTCAATGAAAATAGAGTTTTAATACTAACTACTGAGCAATCCTCAGTCCTAAATCTCGATCATCAATGATAAATTTGTCCTTTGTGACTGAGTATGATTTGAAATACACAGTTCTGAATCTCGATTCAAATTGACAGATTGTCCAAACAATCTGTCCTCAGATCGTTCTGGAATACGGGCCTTGAGTGTTCCAAAAAACCTGCAGTCAGTGCCTGAATACTTCTGCCTACGCTTTCTTATTTACATATGTATCTGTCTATACAAATATCTCAAGTGAAATATTAAAGCTGTTAACAAGTTCAAAATGACTGAAGCATTGTTAAAGTGATCTCGTTAAAGACGTCACTCATAAACTTTTCCTACTTCTTATGACGTAAGTTCAACATGGTTCTGAGTAAATAATTCGACGGCAATAGACGTAAGGGGAAGCGCTAAAGATATGGTAAGATATAAGAATGATAGTGGCAGGGCGGGCGGTAATAAATTAGGGCGGGTGGTCGGTAGGGCGGGCGGGACGTCGCGTGCGCCGCGGCCGTTTGTCGAGTTGCGTGCGCCCGCGCTCATTTGTTATTCATGCGCGTCGAGCACGCACTGCCGCGCGCACAACATAGCAGAAAAGTGTTAGTGTACCGATAATGGGTTAAAAGCTGCGATATTACACCGATTGGATGCATAGATTAATTTTGTCTAACTATAATTTGAATGTTATTATTGGACCGAAGCGGTTCGGCTGCGAAGTCAGAGATCGCGAGGTATGCATGAATAATGTATAATTGCATTGGTTTGGGTGCTCTATGGATAATATGTATGTATTTACAATAAAATGTATTGAAGTCTGTATTTATTGCAGAAGCTATGCTTTTTTGGGTGCGTGAGATAGCGCTGTTTAGAATGCCATAGAAATAGTTTTATTTGAATATGTTAGTTTTCGATTTTGATTGCACTGTTCGGTGGAGAAGATTTTTTATCACTGAAAGGAATTCATCAGGTTTAATTTAGTAACTGATTATATTTTTGTTAGTATTGAATGAAGCTACGGTGACTAGGGTAGAGCGGGTAACTGCTACGCGAGTACCAGAGGATGCGGTCCACGTCCAATTCTTTTTATATATTTAAAAGGTCTATTTGCATAGGTAGTGCGTTTATATGTATGTACCGATTTATAAAACATATCTAATTATATTAATATCCACATATTATAAGCTTAGTGTTATGTAACGTAGCTGAAATGCACTTCTCGGAGGTTCGACGACCGCACATAAATCATCGCTCAAGTCTAGCCCGATCAGCGTTCATCTGCCGTCAGCGCCTGTCCGTCTGGTTACACCGACACGACATTGAAGACTTCATATAATAATTACACTACGGGAAACGATCTAAAGGATCGTATTTCATTAACAAAACTATACTTCAGTACTATAATTACTAAAAGTATCGATAACTATATACTTACCGGGACTTATGGAATCAATTTGCCGACAAGTTTATCGTTCAAAGCGATATTTGACTTATTATTATACTACGAACTCGTAAAGTTACAATAACGTAGTAGATTCTTACGTAAACTTTAAAGAAATAACTGTATACGTCAAAGGATTTCGCATAATTCTCGATAACGAGCGTTCGAGTCGCTCTCTTACTTCAAAGCTGCCGTTTCAGTTACAGTTTATTATTAATAAAATTTGGTCGGGTTGTCGGCTTGACGCGGTGTGGTGCGGTGCGGTGCGGTGCGGTGCGGTGCGGTGCGGCGGGCAGGCTGTAACGAGCGTGGTCCGCGCTCGTTATCGGCGGCTCGGCCCGGTCAGCGCCGCGGAAAATTCGCCCGAAACTGACGCGCGTGAAAATTTAATGAACGGCCGGACGCTAGTTAACTAAAAGGTAAAGTGCACCCTCTTGACGTGTTCGGTAAATATTAATAGTGAGTGTGCTAGCGTGCACCATTAAAAATGCACGAGTCCGCGGACACGGCGCCCGCCGGACAGGCCCGTCTTCATTAGCCTCTTCACATGCTATGCCGGCACAATTACCCGCGACTCACCACTTCCCACCTCAAGCGCGACAAAGTAGCACTTTTCCGCTACTCGGCTTTGCAATCCAATTTATCTAATAAAATTGGACATTCTGTATCGAAGTTGTTCCAATTCGTGCTCTGCCCGGCCTGTGCACACTTCCCAGGAACAAGTTTTACTACTTGAACCATTTTAAAACTCTTACGAACGCTATTAAGGATAATAGAAACTGTCTAGTTGGAGTCGAGGAATTATGTCTGAGACTGAAATGATCTAAGTTTGACTTTAATGTCGTATTCCGTTGCCGCGCTGTGAGAATGTGGATGTGCACGGTCCGTGTGAAAAGTCAGCGACAACGACGGTTAGAGCTAGTCGCGTGGAGATGCGGAGGCGGAGGCGAGGCCGGGAGCGGGCGGGACAAGCTATCTGTTACACAGTAATGAGGATCGTTAATTATGTATCGCTAGGTGCGTAAGCTTTTCAATTTGGGAACGGTTCAGTGTCGCGGGCTCTCGCGAACGAGGTCAAGGGTTCGCGACTCTCTCAACCCTGAGGGGCTGCCAAATTAATGAGGCACTCCTTTGTAATAAAGAAATAACAAGAACTGCGCACGCGAACCCGGCCTCACCGCCTTCGATGTCATTAAAGGCGTCGCGAAGTCTTGAAAGGAGTCGTTACCGCGCCTCGCCTAAACAACTGAGTTTTCATCAACATTCCGAAATATACACTCAAATTGCTTAGCACTCACGCTAAGAGTAAGAACATTGACATAATGCTGAAAAATTATGACAAGTACGAAACATGGATACAAAAGGAATAAACATGAGAGAGATGAAACTTGACGCTGCGAATTATTAATGTACTAATAAGTTTGTCGTATGTTAACTAGCTGCAATTGTTCACCACAAGGTAGTGTGTATAACTGTTGTGACGGTTCATATTAGTGGAACAGACAGGGTAGATTAGAGCGGGGGTGCTCGGCCCGGTCCCGGCGGCCTGCGGGCACGGGTTTCTAAGTCCCGCCTAATTGGATGAGCCGCCGGGCCGGCCCAATTAGCAGCACCGTTGTGATTCATTTTAATCGGGCGCCCTTATCAGTGCACCACTCGTGGTCGTGGGAGATTGCCTTAAATACATGAAATTGTATGAGCTTGTATGTGTTCTAATTACTGCTGCAGAAAGATATTCGAAAACTTGTAAAGTCGTAAGAAGTACATGTAATTAAATTACATAACTTTGCACAAATATAATACGTAATTAGATTTAATTAATTTAATTTAAATGCGTTCGAAGTCTAAAGGCCGTCGCACAGTGGTCTGAAAATCGAGCTCCCCTTTCGTAGAAAGTCAATGTGGAATATTCATAAAACCAAAATATGGGACGTGTCAGGTATACATTACTTTAATGCATATTGTAGTATGAATGATTTTAGTTACTCCGCGCCAGAGAAAAAAAATATTTAGTTTTTTTTTGTATGGGAGAAATTACATAAAGTAAATTTTCTCGCGACTGAATGAAACTGAAGGGCTGGTACTCATACGAGCTGTTACCGTTCTTAAGGCGATTAGGTTGACATACCACTCGTATACCTTTAGGTGCCGCTTCACACGTAGGAATTTTTTGAAATTTCGAATTTACGGTATTGAATTTTTTAAGTATGGGACGCATTTAAATTAAGTTGGTGAGGAATTTGAAATAATATATTTGTATTATGTCGCAAATATACGCCTAATGTTATAATAAATTAAATTAGGTACTTTAACTCAGAAAAAAAGTTGACTTTAGAAATTCGTTTTTTTACGAATACTAATTAGAGCACTGCAACTAATACTTGCCTTAAATTTACAAATAACTGTTTACAATAATAACCTCATTAGCTAAGTGGGTGTTTATGAATTTTATTTAATAGTTCAGATTTATTACGTGTTCATTTGTTCCCACCCTTAATGAGGGTAGTCATACATAAATAGAATATTTGGCATGAATTCTGTCAGTAACGTTTAGCACTGGTGCGCGTAACCTTTATTTTTTCTGTTATTTCCAATTTTCTATAGCGATGGAAGGTTTTGGTACCAATCTTGATGTTTTCATGCTTGTGGCTAACAACACTTCTTTCTCAAATCCCAATGTGTTGTTTGAAGTGTTTGTGAATAGTGTTCATTTGTCAGAAAATGAAAAGAGATACTTGAAACAATTCTGCCAAACTTATGTGTGTGCATTGAGAAGGAAATGGATCTCATGTAATCGCACGCGACATACTTACATTAAAAAGTACGAAGCATGGCTCCAAGAAGACATCAAATGGCCTGAAGTCATCAAGGAAAAGATGAGTTCCTCAGTAACCAAAGACCTTGGTTTCCAAGAGATGTTGAGGTTCCAACACTACAAGTTTGTGGTTGTGCGGATGATGGTGCACCTTCGTTTACGGGAAATTCGGAACTGGAACATGGTGACTGATCTATTGTTACTGAGGAACTCATCTTTTCCTTGATGACTTCAGGCCATTTGATGTCTTCTTGGAGCCATGCTTCGTACTTTTTAATGAAAGTATGTCGCGTGCGATTACATGAGATCCATTTCCTTCTCAATGCACACACATAAGTTTGGCAGAATTGTTTCAAGTATCTCTTTTCATTTTCTGACAAATGAACACTATTCACAAACACTTCAAACAACACATTGGGATTTGAGAAAGAAGTGTTGTTAGCCACAAACATGAAAACATCAAGATTGGTACCAAAACCTTCCATCGCTATAGAAAATTGGAAATAACAGAAAAAATAAAGGTTACGCGCACCAGTGCTAAACGTTACTGACAGAATTCATGCCAAATATTCTATTTATGTTTGACTACCCTCATTAAGGGTGGGAACAAATTAACACGTAATAAATCTGAACTATTAAATAAAATTCATAAACACCCACTTAGCTAATGAGGTTATTATTGTAAACAGTTATTTGTAAATTTAAGGCAAGTATTAGTTGCAGTGCTCTAATTAGTATTCGTAAAAAAACGAATTTCTAAAGTCAACTTTTTTCTGAGTTAAAGTACCTAATTTAATTTATTATAACATTAGGCGCATATTTGCGACATAATACAAATATATTATTTCAAATTCCTCACCAACCTAATTTAAATGCGTCCCATACTTAAAAAATTCAATACCGTAAATTCGAAATTTCAAAAAATTCCTACGTGTGAAGCGGCACCTAAAGGTATACGAGTGGTATGTCAACCTAATCGCCTTAAGAACGGTAACAGCTCGTATGAGTACCAGCCCTTCAGTTTCATTCAGTCGCGAGAAAATGTACTTTATGTAATTTCTCCCATACAAAAAAAAACTAAATATTTTTTTTCTCTGGCGCGGAGTAACTAGAATCATTCATACTACAATATGCATTAAAGTAATGTATACCTGACACGTCCCTTATTTTGGTTTTATGAATATTCCACATTGACTTTCTATGAAAGGGGAGCTCGATTTTCAGACCACTGTGCGTCGGCGACGTATACTTGTGTGTATTTAATTAATTGTTAATTAATATTGTAATTTATAAGACAACTAGGAAGTTAGGTTGATTAAACTTTGAACACAATTATATTACAATGAAGTAATGTTTATATTTAAATATACCTACAATACCTATTATAATGGAACAATGAGGCAATAAAATTAAAATGCATTACAAAGAACTTAATGAAAACATTCATTAGTTTGTACTGTGCGATTGGCACAGCAGTATACTTTTACTGCAAGACACGAGGCAAGATTGCATGGTGACTACAGTAGTAGTGTCGAACGCCGCCGTCGCCGCGTCGGTTCGATTCCCGTATAAGACGATCATTATTTAGAGCGATACAAGTAATTTCGTTAAATCTGGTTGAATTCTATGTCCATATAAAATATGTGAAATACTTCGTAAAATATTACACTAACATATTTTGTAGAAAACTTCTATCACTTTCTCTTAGCTCATAACAATTAAATTAAACATTTCATTGAAATAACAGTCGAATTTTAATAATAGATAGGTCTTGTAATTATCACAATTTTACCCGCAATTAGGATTTAAGTTTCATACATTTATTGATTCCTTTTGAATAGTAATATACCAACATCGTTGAATATCAAGTATTCACTAATGTCCTATCAATATGAATAATGTGGCCATGTATGCCAGTAAAAAAGGATGTGTCCACGTTAGTAATATAACAGCCAGTAGGGCGACTATATCTATCGTAGGAAACAGGATACCGTGCGGCGCTTACGTGGGACCATCCGCTGATAAGAATTAATCAGAGCACCCCTTTGGTAGCCGATACGTTACGTGGTTAGTAAGAAATACAAATACTCGTAGTACAGTTGTTCTTCATTGTTCTTTTGTGATTGTAAGTCATTTAACAGGCGCCGGTAGTTTCCCTCTCCAGGGTTACTTTTATTAGTTTGTGAAATAAAAGACTTCCCCTAAGGTCCCTTTGCGTATCCTCTACCAAACTAGTTAGGAATTTGGTGTCCCATCAAGTTTCGTAGCACAAGTCAACCACATAAGCCAGTCTATCTGCTGATTGGTGGACAAGACTGGTGCAGGCTTTCTTCTCGGTGTTGCGCTTTATACGACTTCTGGAAACAATTGCTATCTAACATGATGGCAGTTGTTTTCAGAAGTCGTATAAAGCAAACCAAAATGAGAAGAGGAGCATACGGATCTAGGGCTCCGAGGTGAGATGAGGATAGTTTTGAACAGCAATGCAGTAAGTCTAAAAAGTCACATTGTATGTTTCATATTCTTACTTAATATTTGTGATATTATTTGTTACCATCAAATATTTTATTCTTAAATTACATTAAATGAAATACAATTTTTTTTTGTTACAAATTTTGGTCAATTTTGCGCCCCTCGTCCGAATGTGCCCATTAGGCTGGCAGCAAATATTGAAATATTTCCCCAAATTGAACTTTAATTTTGTTTTTTAAATAAAATTATTTACAAACACGAAATTAGGAGAAATATAATAACAAACGAATGTTTTTAGACACAATACACTGAGGATATACTAGTCAAAAAATGCAATTTCCCAGTCAACTTTTTTCCAGCATGCATCCGATCGCGTCATATCAACCAGGCGCATATGTCCATTAACGGCACAAGTAAGCAACACACAAAACAGACGGAGCGCGAGCGAGAGAGACGACAACAGAAACCACTTCCGCAATGAGATGGCGCACTTCCTGTGATTGAGGGCCGCCCGCCCGAGCCGCCCTGACCGGATCGTTTCTTGTACAAGTGAAAACTTTCTCAAATGTGAAATTAGCTGTACAAGAAAATTACATTAATATTTGAGAGGCATTGGGTGTTCCTTCTCTCGGTTCTTATGCACTTTCAGAAGGAGGCGTATTCGCTTTTTTCAATCCAATTTAAGGTTCCTCTTGATAATTTGGGGTATCTTTTTTTTAATGGTGGTAATATACTTTCCTTATAACATTCATTATAAGGAGATTATATTACCACCATGAAAAAAAAATCAATTAGAAATAGGTTAAATCGTGGTAATGCCATACTCTTAAGAACGTTTAGTTTTTTTTTTAATTATTCAATTTATTATAGGGAAGGGAGAGCTTCATAGAGAAGTGAAGAATTTCTGAAATAAAAAAATGGCTGTAAAACCATTTACAGAAATTTATATTACTATTTGCTAGGCATTAGATGTTTCTTCTTTTGGTTGCAGAAGAACCTTTTGGAAGCTCTTGATGTATGTTTTTTTTTACAATGATGGTTTAATTTTTTTCTGATTTGATTACAACTAAACTTTAAAGCATCAATTGTCACTTACGATTGGATTTAGGGTTTGCGTGTTCTACAGAGGTTTTGAACTTTGTTTATAAAGTTTGTATTTGGAACTTAGATGAGTAATTTTAAGGCGAAACAAGCGAAAAGTGACGTGCAGTAATCGACCAAATCACATGAATGGACATGATTGGTCGATTTCTACGTCTCCTTTTCGCTACGCTCGTTTACGCGTTTGTGGAAACGCACCCTTATCGTATTAATAGGCGACGTCCTGTTTAATAGAGATGTCGTATTCAAATACGTATTCGATATAGCTACATCCGTGAGTTTACAAGTTTCTGCAATACATATTGCTAGTCAATTCTAGCTTTACTAACAATCTGTAATGCTTTGTACCACAGGCACTTCTCTATTATAACATTTCTTAATCTAGTACTTTGTGCCTTTCTCATGTAAGGAAGATGTTCATTATATTTCCAATTCTTTCAATTATCTTCGTGTTCCTGTTGGAGCAGGTCCCAGCACAGTTTTAACTTTCCCTGGGGCTTTAAAGTGTGATTCACGGATCACTGGGTTCACTGCTAATGATCCCGGTTTTCAGGTTATATTATATTTAGTGAGAGTATTCAGAAATTCATTATAATCACCAGTGAAATAAATGTAAGTGAAGATAAAGTTAACAGACATTTCACTGACACTCATTAGCGTTACTTTGTGATTTCAATGTATAAAGATACTTAGGTACTTGAATTTGCAAATCTACTTTCAAAGTCAGTATGTAGTGAAATAAATTCCTACAATGTCCAGGTGTTTAATTAGAGTGAATATGAGTATTTACTATTAACGCGCGCATTTGGCAAATGTGATAGGTACTACATATTCAGTTGTAAATGAAGGCACGCATACCCTGTGAACACTAGCTCGGCGTGTAATTTCCAGTGCATCCCGTTCTCATCTCTCTCGCTCAGCTAAGTAATGACTTAGATCCATTCCCGGATAAATAGCAAATTGAATGTGTGCCCCTCGTAGCACAGCGCCACCCCGTCTCGCCTGCCCGCCAGCCGGCACCTGTGTGCGTGCACTTGTACACACGACGCACGGTACCCGAGTGTGTACCACTGATAATATCGTGCAATTTGTATGTTTTGGTGATTAGTGCCACCTGCCCATTAATTGAAACATGTTCAGAATATACAATCCTTTTTTAAAAAGGTTTCATGTCTTTATTATGCAGTAACGTTGTCTACATTGCGTCTTTAGAGAAACCTCTAAAACAGAAAATTTCGCTGCAACACGAATGGCTGAACTAGGTTTTAAAACTAATTTCCAGGCGGGCGTCGATAACCAGCTAGTATTTACAATGTTTTTCTCGGTCGTATTTTTTGGCTTGTTTTACGATCGGCGAATATGAAAAGTTTTGAGGAGCTCTCGCGGAGAGGCGATAAGGCGGTTTACGATGAGTCTTCAAGCTGAATGCGCCACATGTTAGCGTGTTTCACTGAATTTACTCGCGGTATAACCACATTACACGTGTTCCAAGACCTGACCATGAAAATTTTAAAAGTCTTGCTTCAAACTAAAAGACTCATTCTTGCCATCGTAAGTTGAGAAACGGAGGCATAAAGAAAAATTTACGTTTCTTGTGTCAAACGTGCAAGGGGTCGTCGGCTAAACCAACATGTTTTTAAACAGTGCAAAATGCATTGTCGACTGGGCCAGCTGCGAAAACTCCCGGGACAACAAAGAGATGTCCTTATAAATTCTCGATTAAATTTTGGATACGAGCTTCAATGAACACAAATTCCTAGAGTCGGTCCAATAAAGGACGCCGTGCAGCCGCGTTAGGAGGCCATAAACGAACGTATTATCCATGTAAGGCGGAATAGCCGTTGCACAATTAATTGTTTCATTTTGGGAAACAATTCCCGCTCCTCATTCAATTAAGAGCGGCGACTAAGGGGTGTGGGGGCGGCGCGGGGTGTCGGGGCTACCCCGCCCGCTCATGAGACGGACGTATTAATAGCGCCTGCAATATTGATATACTCGTATCGTATCCCACGTACCGCGTTCGAATACGATATTGTTTGTTAGCGAATTCGATTTGTGTCGATCATAAATCTTGCGCCTTATGTTGAATTTGAAGTTGATTGAATTCGCACCGTGTAACGCAAGAGAGCGGAATGAGTGTCGCGAGGCCCTCTCCCGCAGTCTCACTCCTTTAAAGACTACGTACGCGTTTACATTTTAATTAGTCTTTCTAGATGAATAATACATTAACGATACGCGCTCACGATGAGGAACAGCACCCGCGGAGCACGAACGCTCAGGTGATGCCGAAGCGGGACTCAATTAGCAAAAACACACAGAATTAAGAGAGACAAACATGTCGGGCGGGACACATGACGAGGCGCCCTCCTCAATCCGAATTTTATATTGCGCCATTCATTATTCATTGTGTTTGTCAAGAAAATTACTGTGGACCTTTTAATATAACTTCCCGAGTCGCACAAACGGTGCTACAAATTGGAGTTGCGAACAAGTTCGCTGAAGTCGCGAGTTAACCTTGGCGATTAGGACTCGAGTGTCGAGCTGTCAAGCAAATTTAATTAGGTGCTAGGTTAATGTGGATCATTGGGTGGTTTAGTCGTTCGCTTACTCACATAATATTATTACGAATAGTAGGTGATATCTGAAGTAATTATACAAATTGACGTGAATAATCTGTCGCGCTCGCTTAGCGGTTGCTGTATTTCATTTAAAAGATAGCTTCATCTTACAGCATTCAAATAAGTGGTGTTGGCTGAAGATACGAGAGCAATCTGCTAGATTGGTTCATTACGGCCTCCATTAGTGAGTAATGAGTCCTGATGTATGGTGAAGCGAGTCTGTGGCAAACGAGAATGAAAACTCAGAAACGCCAGAACATTGCTTGACTGCCAAGAAATGTTTTAGCTAGTAAATTTCAAAACGGGCAATTTAACACTATTGTAATAAGTAGATGTACTTACTACTGTTATATTTATTTATTTATTGAAAAAAGTCATAACACATTACGGACACATTCGTTGCGC
This sequence comes from Pelosia muscerda, assembly GCA_963691645.1. Classification (NCBI taxonomy): domain Eukaryota; kingdom Metazoa; phylum Arthropoda; class Insecta; order Lepidoptera; family Erebidae; genus Pelosia; species Pelosia muscerda. Next base: position 6,357,395 of record OY829100.1, read on the forward strand.
TACAAGCTATTACATAGAAATAGATTGCAGTAAGATATCCATATTTCAAAGTCGTGATAGGTTGCCTTACAACCTTATCTTATCTTATCTTATGTTATTGGGGTGCGTGCTCTGGAGCTTTCGCGGACACTTCGACCCTATTGGATCCTTTGTGTCGACCCCATCCTGGCTCCTAGGTTAGAGGAGGGATAGCCCTCTCTATCAGGGTGGCCACTCCTCTTAATCGCAGGTGCATGTAATCCTCTGGTTTGGGGTATCCCCTCCCGAGTAGATCCATTCGATGTCTTCCTAAGGCGTGGCACTCGCACAGTATGTGCTTCATCGTTTCCACGTCCTCCTTGCAGTGTCTGCATGTTTCTTCATTTATGATACCAATCTTGCTCAAAGTGTATTTTGTGCAGTAGTGGCCAGTAAACGCTCCTATTATTTTCCGGATTCTGTCCCTGCTGAGATTAATTATTTTCTCGCTCAGCCTTCCCAATTCATTGCTTAAGAATTCCTTCGAATGTGTTAGGCCTGGTTTGGTCCTCCATTCCTTAAGCTGCCTCTTTTTGGCCTGCTCTAGAATAGCCCTTTTGAATGTGGCTACGGGGAGTCCAACGAATGGTTCGGGACCTGTAGGTATTTTAGCAGATCCCTGTCTGGCTAGATGGTCTGCTTTTTCATTTCCTTCAATCCCCTCATGACCGGGTACCCAGACGAGCCTTAATCTGTTGGCTCTTCCAACCTTGTTTAGGCTTCTTATGCAATTCAGTGTTATTTCTGAATGTACCTTTGGAGAGCTTAGCGCTTTAATAGCTGCTTGGCTGTCACTGAGAATATAAATTTCCTTTCCATGAGTTTTTCTATTTATAATCTCCTGAGCGCATTCAATAATAGCGTACACCTCCGTTTGGAATACGGAGGCGTATCTGCCGAGACTGACGCTGATGTCGCAATTTTCCGCATGTACACCTGCTCCTGTGCCATCTAGTGTCTTAGAGCCATCGGTATACCAGATTTGTCTATTACCTTGATTGGTTCTGAGACCTTGTTTCCATTCCTGTCTGGTAGGAATTGTTACCTTGTAGTTCCTATGAAATACTAGTTTAGGCTGTTTTTTGTCAGACCTCATTTCTAGTAGATCCCGAAGATCAGGTGTTATCTCCATTTTTGTATAACTCATTGGTATGCTGGTAGTATGTCCTGCATCCTTAAGTCTTTTGAGAGCTTTAATAGCCTCCATTTGTACAATTGAATGCAGCGGTAGCATATTTAACAGTCGTTCCAACGCTGCTGTCGGTGTTGTTATAAATGCACCCGTTATAGACATGCAGGCTAGCCGTTGGATTTTGCTGAGCGTTTCCCTGCATGTTACTTTCGTGGTCCTTGGCCACCACACTATACTTCCGTATTTGATTATCGGTAGTATCATCATGTTGTATATCCAGTGCAGAATTTTTGGTTTAAGTCCCCATGTTCTGCCATACGCCCTGCGGCATATACCGAGGACTCTCATTGATTTCTTTGTGACGAAATCTTGATGTGACCGCCATGTTAGTTGTTTATCTAACATGACTCCGAGGTACTTCACCTCTTCGGCCCATTCCAGTTGTACTCCTGCTACCTTAAGTCTTTTTAAGCTTTTTAGGTCCCTTTTGCGTGTGAAATATAGGGCTGATGTTTTGGATGGATTTATCGTTAAGTGATTTTCCATACTCCATCTGAGTGCTATATTCAAACCCTTTTGTAATAATCCCGAGACAGTGCCTGGAAATTTACCGTTTACCATTATCACTAGGTCGTCAGCGTATCCTATTGTGTAGAATGGTCCTTCATTTAGTTTAACTATCAGTGAGTCGACTACCAAGCTCCATAGTAGCGGTGAGAGTACGCCCCCTTGGGGACATCCTCTAGTGGTCTTAGCGTATATCTTCTCACCCGCTAGCGTAGAGCAAATTATTCTGCTCTTGAGCATTTGCTCTATCCATTTGCAGGTGGTGTTGTCCACCCCGTGTCTGACCGCTGCTGTCTGGATTGCTTCAAAGGTCGTTTTGTCAAAGGCGCCTTCAATATCTATGAAGGCCGCTACGCTTATCTCTTTGCAATCCAGTGCCTTTTGAGCGCGTTCCACTACCAAGTGTAACGCTGTTTCCGTAGATTTGCCCTGCTGGTAGGCGCATTGCATCCTGTGTAAAGGGAAACATTTTAGGGGTCCTTCCCTCACATGGTTGTCTATCAGTTTTTCTATCGTTTTTAGGCAGAAAGATGTTAGGCTGATAGGCCTGTATGATCTTACATCTTCGTAGTTTGCTTTGCCTGGTTTGGGTAAATAAACTACATTTACTTTCCTCCATATCATCGGTATATAGTTGAAAGCTAAGCATGCTCGGTATAATCTCACGAGGTGGGGGATTAGTATGTTCATGCCTTGTTGTAATAGTGCGGGATAGATACCATCAGGGCCTGGTGATTTATATGGTTTAAAACCGCTTATGGCCCATTGTAGTTTGTTCCCATCTACTATTTTCCTTGCAGAGTTCCATGCTGCCTTATTTGTTTTCGAGCCTTCAGTACCATCAATTTCTATTTGATTTTGTGGTACTTCCGCAATTATTTCTGATCCAGGAAAATGTTCACTCATCATTACATGTAGTGTTTCTTTTCCTGATTCCGTGAGCTTCCCATTTCCGTCTCTCACACTCGTGAGTGGGTTCTCCTTGGCTATTGCCAGGGCTTTAGCTAATCTCATGCCTTCTGGAAGAGAACTTATTTGGTCACAGTGTGTTCTCCATGACTTTCTCTTATATTTCCGTACGGCCTTGTGATATTCAGTGAGCATTTTGGAATATTCCCTGAAGTCTCCTTGTGCCTTGGCTTTGTTAAAGATAGTCCTTGTCTTGCGACGTAGCATCTCTAGTTCCTTATTCCACCATGGCACCTTTTTGGGTTTTATTTCCTTTTCTGGACAGTTTATTGTCCATGCTTACAACCTACACAATTAGGTCAATTCGCTTTTACTTCTTGTGATGAGAAATACTTGAAAATAAATACAAATAAACAGAAAGTTTTAAATAATACTGTTGTTTTGTAACTTGAAGTTACGAAATTATGATCATGAAAGTAAAAATAAAAATCTTTATCATTCGGTAACTAGGTTTACTAAATTCTACAGACCTCTGCGGTTGGTATGGGACCCTATAAATACGAGTTGTAGTTGTGGACCCAAAATGAGATCAAAATGAGCTTAAGTGAGTATGCGTTTTTGAACTGTCTTTTGAGGATAGCACGGGGTGCAACATTGGTAGACGAGCTCAATTTACCACGTGTTACGAGAATATTGTTTTTGACATTACTCGTATTAATGTCAAAAACTGATTTTTTTAAATTAAGAAATTGGTCTAATGTATTGTCTTTAATTTACAATTTCGTTGAAGATTGTATGTGTTTAACGTTTGAACCGCACCGCTTGAACCGCCGAACTGTGTCCCGTAACGCTTAAGCGAAAATTAGCTGCAGCTTGGTGGAGGATTTCGAGTATGAATGCAGGTCGGGCGGTGTCCATTAGCCTAATTGGAGACGGGTGTACCGCCACCTACGACACGGCCTTTTGTTATCGCAGACACTAAATTTTCCCGACATCTGCCATATTCAGCTGTGGTCTAGTTGAGGTTATTTTTTTTTCTAAATTCAAAAATAACAGATTCAAAAAGGTACATGAAAACTTACTATTATATTGTATTTACGAGTTCATTGTGTTGGTACCTATTCGAAATTCAAATTTATTTTTAGTTTTCTTTTTATTATTATAGCTAACTAGCTGAATATAAAATTTTATTCATAATAATTTCAAAGGTTTTTATTCCAGAAAAGAGGTATATTTTATAATAAGTAAGCAATAGTTTTTGCATGTTTATACCAATTTCGTATTTAGTCTGTAGTTCAAACGTTTCAAATAGTTAGCTGTCTATTAAATTAGCAGGTGAAAAATAATATGACAACACAGGTGTCAATAATTATGAGGGTTCTATGTTCAAAACGTTTATGATTGATATAGTGCGTGATACGATTGATCAGGTGCTTCCCAAATGTCCGTTACATTTAACGGTTTCTACGATACGAATGTGCCTATTGTTTGGCTGACAATGTGCCTATTAAATCGTAATACTATAATAAGTATACATATTTAAATGTTATTTGGTTGCATTATTCTGTTAATATACTACATAATACTTAGATCTACAGCAGTCTGACCCCCACTCTAAAGAAGAAAACCTACGTGTGTCATCTCACAAATGAAGTTAGCACTAAAGATCTCGATGGGGTCACATATACCCCCACTGTTAAACTAAAACGCAATAAAATTAAACCTAGTGTAGGTACGTCAAAATGACGTAAACCACACAGTTTATGCACGTCAAATTAACATTTAATGCTGTCTCTTTGAAGTTTTCATTTAATCCGATGCAGATAGCTTAGACGAAATTTCTAAATGATAACATTTTAGAGATATTTTATTCTATGACATGTGCAACATAATCGACACCTAGGTACTTATATTTTATAAGTAGTTATAGGTAGGTAAAATTATTCAATATTGGTTTTTGTTCGGGTGTAACAGCCACATTAAGATATTGGGGTTAGGATACTTTCGGAAAAGACGACATAGCAATCGAAAATAATAAGCTGAGTAACTTGTTTTCATTTCGAAATCAATATAACAGAGTAAAACGTAGTTTATTTAGATTTTTTTTTCTTTGTATGCACAATACATATGCATGTTGAAAGTAGGCAACAATTTGAAACTTAATATGCGACTAATGAGTAACCCTAAGTTGCGCTTACACTCATAGTATTACGACAAAAGGTAAGGGGCGGGCGCCAGCTCCTTCTAATTAAATGGTAAACTTTCATGAGTCGCCCCTCCCCTCTCCCTCATCCACCACACCACCGCTCTTGTCCCGCTAATTAATGCGCCCACGGCAAGCCCGGACGTCTTGTCTTTCGGCTCCGAGACACTACATCACACGTGAAATTCTTATAGCTTCCTTAACTGCCAACCTGATTGAAACTGAATTATTACTCAGTAAAACCAAAATAGGTCGAAAGTTTCCTCCAGTCTCAAGTATCGATGCGAACACGGTAATCCTTTTAAGCGCTAAAAACTACGGCAGAGGAAGTCAACCCGCGGGCAGGTGGCGCCCCGGGCCCGCGGCCGCGTAGAGAGCTCGCTAAACGTATTGTCGTGTACCGCTTCTGATGTGGTTCAAACTAAACCCCAACTACTTAATTGAAAACCGTAATAGAGAATCCAAATACATGGTATCCCTTTTGATCGGTATATCAGAGGTGCGATACCAATTTAATTGATCTTCTCTTAACTGTAGCTGTAATTGAATACGATTGTAGTGGATACCCAAGGGTTATAATCCAAACCACTCGTTAGAATTTCGACTTATGAAATTTCAGCTGGAAATAATTTTGAATTAATTCACATCACTGTTAGTAATAAACGTCTGCGCTAGCGCCGCAGCATCTACAGGGAGCCCGAAGAATACGGTAAAATGTTCCAAGTTTCTTCAAGCAATCAAGGCTTAATACCGTAGTGAAGTTTCAAGTTGGGAAATTATAGGGCGCGGGGTGAGACGCGGGCGGGGCGGACGTCCGCCGCGTGTCATCTCCTAACATCAAAAATGCATTTAAATTCTGCGCAATAAAAAACAGCGGCGGGAAGTTTCACAGCGGCCCGGGGATTGAAGACGCCTGCCTCCAACCCGTGCGCTTTATAGCACTACACAATTTGTGTCCAGCCGCACTTTGCACGATCCCCGATCTATTTACTAATAAAAACGTTGAATGAAATAAGGGCAGAGTGAGCGCAAGATAGATCAAGCGCTCGGGGTAATAGCTTGTGTAAGAAGCAATTGGCCCATTGTATCGAGTTGTTCTTGTAGAAGAGCCTTTATCTACAGACTACTCATTACTTGTTAAAGTTCAACAATACTGGCGCTCTTACTCGGCCAGTTGTGTTCATTTTGTAAGCAGATTATTAGGAAACAATCGTTAATTGATATGAAGCACTAATACCTAATACATTTTTCATAACGATGTGAAAGAAGGTTATGTTAATTAAATACTGAAGAGGACAAATTAGGGTTATACTAGATGAAATTTGTCGTTATTACTAGAAAATGTAATGTAACCTACAATTAAAAAAGGGCTAATGAAAGCTTATATGTGTAAATGAAGCCTCTTTAGAATCTTCATTAGTAATTGTCTGTGATGTCTGTTTGAAGATTGATTTATAAACTGAAGATGTATATTAGAGATAATTAGAGATTACATATTAGATTGTAAAATATACCTACTGAAATAATAGCATATAATGTTGTTCATCCTCATTAAAAAGCAACACTATATAGTTTGTTTCAATAAATAAGTAATATACCTATTACATTATGTATCATCATACTCGATAAGGTACGTGGTGTGGCAGTAGTTAGCGTAACCGCTACGCGGGGGGCACGGATTCGGTGACCGTTTGGTGCATAATATTTTTACAAATGCATATCGCATATGTATTGGTTTAGTCTCTGAGAGCATGTTAAGCCTTCGGTCACATCTACCTTACGGAAAATTGGGAGTTCAAGTTCAATCTGCAATGCTTCGATATCACCTCACCAATGGGTTATGGAGGTTAGATGGTAGTCGTTTCACAGAAAACATAAGCCAAACCCGAGGTGAAAACTTCGAATGCGACTGAGATTAATACTAGGATGACTACATTTTTTTCGTTATAGATAGAAAAATATCTTAAAATTTTTGTATTGGGTAACTTTTTATTATGGCAACATTTATTTTGTATTAACATCACTATAAAATGTGTTGACATTACATACAGATATTAAAATGATTGAATACGTTACAGCATGTAAAGGCCACTCGTGATGTCGTCGTCCTTTCGTTCGACTACATTCTATATTCCACTCACTGTTGGAAAATTCTAGAACGAATAACATTGTAATTAGGTGTATTTTTATAATAAGTAATCTCTTATTATATTCTACTTTAAACGTTTATTTCTTTTCTAATGGCGTGGAAAATGTATACCTACGCTCATTGATACTTATAACAGAATGTAATATAGGTACCTAAATATGTATATAAGCAGAAAAAAATGACGTATTCGACCATATTGTTTGGTAATTTCAGAATATTAGTATCGGTGAACAAACAATTTAGTATAACAAATATATAGCTTTACTGATTGGGTAAAATCAGTTAAGTACTAATGTCTTTTTTGTTAGTATATTTAATATAATAGCAATATACTATAATTACACTAAGGGAGTAAGAACACTCCAAAAATATTTTTATCTATTTAAAACAGAAAGTAAGATGTCTCTATATTTGTACCTGTGAGAAAAGAATCTGGTAATAAAAGTCACAGCTACTCTTTATTGAAACGACTATCCCATATTGTATGGTCAAGCATGAGACTACAATGTATATATGTATAATAATATATTAATTATAAAAGGACTGGAGATCTGATATCTTTCCTTTCCGTTAAATAATTTAAATATCGTCGAGAAGCCTTCATAATATAGGTTACAATAATACAAACGAATTACGCTGAGCGAGGAATTCTTTCATTAGCGAAATGAAACATTGAGCGGCCGGGCCAACCGAACCGCCCTATCAATTACAAAGCAATGCAATTACATTCGGAACCTAATAAGCCACTTTATGGTACACGTGAAATACGACAATTTAACAGGAAATTAAAGTCAGTGCCACAAACCGCGGACGTCATTTCGCAATAGTTTGTCCAATTTATCAGTGTTGAGAGTCGTTCGGGAATAATCGTAATCGAAGCGAGCACTGCGCTGAACAATATGGACCGATGTCGGCCTCTCTAATTGGCCCTTACCTGGAGCGCACTCGAGAATGATAAAGCCCCCATTAGCCGCCCTATTATTTACCTACTCGTCATTAGCGTAGACTTCATTAGGATAACGAGATAACGGAGCCCGACTTGAGTACTCGTTCGTACAGTATTTTTGGTGTTTTTGAAACGAAGTACAAGGAATTACGAGTACGTAGAGTTGCGATATCGACCGGGACTCTCAGGAACGGGCTAATTATTTCCGAGTATTTCACTTTCTTGTTCGAATAAAAAGGTTATGAGAACGAATAGAAAACATCCTATAGTTATACGCTTATTTTTCTTGAGAAAAATATTAGGTGCTAGTAACGTAGACTGTCTAATCTAATTGGTTCTACGGAAAAGAAATATGTTTTTAATATTGGTATGCGATTGTGAGGTAGCTAATTCTTTCCTACTCGATCAAAGTGTATTAACATATATGGCAGTAGACTCGTAGTTCTATTTAGCTTAGCTGATTGGGTTAATGGAAATACATAGTAGTACTTAATATACTACTGTAAGTGTGTGTGTGTAAGTACTGTAACTAAATATTCCTACAAAATTCGTATAAAATGTACCTTTGACTAACTTCAAGCAAGTCTACAGGGGGTAACTTGTAAAATAATAATTATGGTCGCGAGTCAAACTCGTAAAATTAGTAAAGTACACAGTCAAGATCAAATTCGCGACCTCATGATCACAATTCCGACCTCAGTAATTACGACCACTACATTATATTGCATGTGATATTAAGATCAATATCAAGGGTGGAAATATGGATGTTATACAGCCTGATCCCAACGCTGTGCCACAAAAAACGGACCGAATTTATTGTTAATTATAAAACTACGGCGTGGAACATTAACACAGAGATTCGATGCTCCGATACCGGCCGTCTATTTATTTATTATTTAGATATCACCCGGTGCGGTCACGACTCCATATTGTTTCGCTGTAATGGCATTAATGACCTCGGTTAAAAGTTGAAGTGTTAATTTGATTTAAAATTATGCTCATGATTATGATCTTCGCGTTCAACTTTTGCCCTACAAGCTTTAATTACTGCGGTGATACTGATGGAGACCGCTGATATCACTGAAGGTAGACGTAGAGCAAATATTATGTACTGTAGAGATGAAATGTATCCATCGTAATTCTACTTCAAAATAATATTATAAATGTGAACGTTTGTAAAAACGAACGACTTCCATCCTCCATGACCGCGGGCCTAGGGGCCTGAGGAAATATGGAGACACCGTAGTCCCGCATCCGCACCTTTGATGGTCTTGGGTCATTCGGGGCATGAGGGATATTCCAGAGGCTCTGCACATCTCGATCCTTAAGGTGCCATTGGTTATGGCACCTTATGACCCGAGACAGTGCATTTTTAGCCGGTTCGCGTTCGAAATAATCCACTTCTATGACTTCGGCGGGGCAGGAAGAGCTATTTGTGGTGAATTCCGCACGGAAAAAAGCGTGTATATGTGAGGTGTATAATGTGAAACACGCAATTAATGAGAAGTATGTAAAAGGTGGGTCCGGTTTGTAACTCGTGTATACTCGTAGAATTACATATCTATGGTATGGTACCCGCGGTACTAATAAAAGCTGTACGCAGGCATGGTAGTAAACATAGCTGCAATGCAGTTAATGCAAGCTTGACATTATAAAAGTTGAAATTGATGATTATAATTTTAAATATTCCCTTATTTCTTGTACATATGAGGTTATCCTTAACTAGCTGAACATCGCGGATTTACCCGCCGTATTATTCCATTCGGACAATACCCATCTGCAGATTTATTGGTGGCTTGGTTAAAATTGGGTTATAAAATACAAAGCTTTTTAAATCGTACTGGTAGTTCCAGACAATATAGTGTTCCAATGGACCAACTAAAAGCTGATTCTTCATTCAAGCATCAATCAGTCTGTCAATCTGTAGGTAGGGTTGGCTTGGTCTATAAAGATCAGTCTCCCCATACACCCAAACGAACAAACAAACTTTTCACCTTTATGATTAGTTTAGTAAACGAAGCATGTGAACTATGTGACGCATATATGCATAGTACTGGCTGTCATAATGCAAAGAAGGCAGATGTCATCGACCTGTTATATCCAGATTAACATCAGATTGACATTAAAAACAATTGCGTACCGAGTCCTGCTAATTACGTTCAACTTTATGTTTTGAAATTAAATGTTGATGATAATTAAATATTGCTTATACGATTTTTAATTTACGTTGGACTAAGGATACCACTGTGCGTTATATTACAGATTTTATAATTAAGGCAGACGACCACGGCAAGTCTAGCACAGTGTATATTGGTACGAGGTGTGGTGACAAAATGTGTTCAAAATGCGCTCTATACGCGTAGTACGCGTTTTTGGGGTGTCTTTTAGCACAGTGTGCAACGATGGTGGACGAGCTCAAATCCAATCATAGATTTTAACAAAATTTTGTTTCTCTTCCGACTTAGGTCCAAGTTCCGTGCCGATAGATATATCAATTGTTCATTTTATCTAGTTATATATAGTTATCTAATTAAATTAGTTATGGTATGGTTTATACATGTTCAAGTACAATTACGTAAATTTAGGGTTGCACAAATATATTGGAATGTACCTATTTGCGCAATTACGTTTAACAAAACGTCAAGACATTACATTATAAGAAAACTTATATGAAATAAACAAATGTAACGTCATAATTTTAAATTGGCCAAAAAAATTGCTTTCAATGGTTGGTTGTGTAATTAATAATAAATAATAACGATAAAATATGAACAGACGCAACTTATTCAGCTCTTTAATCGCTCTTAATTTAATCAGCTCAATTATATAATTTATTTCAACTGAAAGAAAATATACAATTGCTTTTGACGGTGCTACGACACCGCGGCACCAACGCTACGGACTTGTCTACATCGCGGTGTATATCGCTGCGGGTTTATCAGATTTCAAAGAATCACACTCTATGGAAACTCACCCTAATGAAATTTATATTTGCATAAAATCTACATTTTTAAACCGTCTCTGATCAATATTTGTAAATCCATATCCAAGCTATAACTTTGTTTCCACTAACTGTTAAGGGCTTTTTAAAACACCCGCTGAGTAACGACCTTAAACATGGATATTGGATATCTTTAACTGTTTCGCTTAATTTACTATATAGGTCCCACGAACTATTATTAAACTTGTGTTATAAAATAAAAATCGACTATAATCAAGTTAAATATTACAACTATAAGTTTATAAAATGGAATGATACCTCTATTTTTTATTCATTCGTTCAAAACATCCTTAAGTAAAAACCGATTCAGTGTATTTATCTTTTCTTTAAATTGGTGAAGAATAACTAAACGAGTTATTGAACTTCTATCATAAACATTCAAAGTAACGAAATATTTTTGTTCTATTACTTCTGTAGGGTAAAAGCCGGATAGTTGCGCCACTTTTCAAAAAAGCTATATAGTAAAGAAATATGTGCTAAATAAGAATATTGCAAGGTGTATATCAAATTATAGGTCTTTGAGCTACTATAGAAGCCTATTATAAAGAACATAGTTATTATAGGTTTTGAGTAAAACCTGTTTTATTTAACCTCTCAAAGAGAGGATAGTTGCCCACTCTAGCGGATAGTTGCCTAACGTAAATAATACTTCAGAGGATACTTGCCTCATGCGGGGATAGACGCCGCACAATGACTTTTGATGAAAAACAAATTCATATCGATTTACTCAACTAGTCTTTATTATTTATTGCAATATTTTGTGAAGTTCTAATCAACGTTATACAAAATATAACAAGAATAGCCAAAAATTATACCCCGTATCCCGTGGTATCCCGTACATTCGCGATATTTACGTAGTTGATTTTTTTTTATCCAACTCTTGGAATGGAATGCAAAAACTTTCCTCTGTCCAGCTTATGTGACGCGGCACCAAGCCGGCTTTACGCTGATACTTACGAGGCATTTTGCTTACCTAAAAAGTTAATTAATTATTAATTTTATTTTATTAACGGGTAGAATGAACTCCGGGGTTACGCACGTCCATAGGCCACGGCAACCACTTTCCATTAAAAATAATGAATAATCTGAAAATAGTACTGACATGGGTGGGCCTAGAACACACGTCCTAAATACTTATTGTATTCCAGCTAAGTTGGACAGCCACAATGAATAAAAAGACACAAATAGAAAATATTTGCCTTTGTTCATGAAAGAATTTAAAGATAGTTGCCCCCAGAGCAACTATCCGCACAAGTTTCTAGGGCAACTATCCTTTTTGATACGGATACTTGCCCTTTTCATTTGCGAAATAAATAATAATTATGTTACAAAAATATGTAATAAACTTTGCAATGTAAAGCCTAATGCACGCAAAGAAATAAAAGGTGGATTGAAACCACAATTAGTAATAAAAATATTCAACAGAAATAACTTACCAATATAATTTCAACACCTATCGAAGGTTCACCGCGGAAGATTTTCGCTTGCACGAGTGAAATGCTTGCGTCTATGGTGACGGTTAACGTGGCCCTGAGGTCTACGGGAAGTGTACTTACAACTATAGTAAAACGCTAATGCCACTTACATCCGTAACATAGTGTATTCGAAACCGTGGCAAGTATCCCGCTGGCGCAACTATCCGGCTTTTACCCTAAACCGTAAATAAAAATAACAACTTAATTAAAATTCGAAATTCAAATCAACTGGATCACCCAAAAATACCAATTTAACTTCTATTTAAAACCTTTATGCACGATAAACCACCATTTTAAATTTGGAATTCTCAATTCTAATGGATATTAAACGAATTAGGTTTGACGTATAATGAAACGGATTGTGTTTTTTTTTCTCGGGATATAAAATTGACGTATCGGGAGCAGGCTGGCCAGTCGCCGGGCCGCGTCCGGGGAATGAGTTATGAGCCTCGGTACTCGTAAACGTCACATTAATTAGCATGCCCACTAATGAGGAGTTATGGCGCTCTAATGAGAGGACTTGTACGCGACGTATTTATTAACGTAGGCCGTCGACGGACGATTATATCGACCGACTGGCCGACGATACAATAATCTGGTCGGTTTTCTCGTAGCACAAATCATCATGCGACAAGATGGTTTCGATAAATAATAATTAATGGTATTACAAAGTAAAAAAATATGATTTCACATGACAAGTAATATTAAAAGAAGGTCCAGGAATGTTTCTGTATATTTTCACTATAAACATGAAGTTATATGTAATTGATGAAATATGATTACAAAATGATTGAAGTAATTAAGGGAAACTGGGGACACTCCCTATGGGAGACAAGGTACACCAATATTTTTGGAATTACTAAGCGTATTAGACTTTTTCTAATGTGGTAACACTAAGGGTAATAATGTTTACTTAATGTTGCCACACTAAAAAATACTCTAATACACTTAGTAATTTAAAAGTATTGGTGTACCTTATCTCCCATAGGGATCAAGTGTCCCCAGTTTCCCCTATAAGAAGATGTAATGTAATTAAAAACTATAATATTCGTGTGTCTTATGTCCGTTTTGTAGTGTAAGATGAGTAAAACAAAAAACAGGGAAATTATATTTTGATCCTCTGATTTGATAAAATTTCGATATTAGAAATGACAAAGTTGGTTCTTACCTACATAATGAAGAAAAGAGTAATAATTAGCGTACAGAAATAGTCGCATCTTTACGAAATAATACATAAAATATTACATACTTAGTGCAATATTACTCGTATTTTGAAATCACAATATCTTCAAAACAATAGAGATAAATACCACATGACTCACAGCAGGACAAACGGGCTTCCCCATTCAATTGTGGAGTCGGCTTACTGGGGAAGTCCTCCATCTTACAGACAACAGTAAACAACCCTTAGGTAATTGTGTCTCTGCTAATAAGTAGGGTTATTAGAGTTCCTTCGGTAGCAAGTGAACATCTCTGGAGTTGCGACTGTTTACCTACCCCCTATAACCAGTTTTCATGTCTAATGGTCTCAAAGAAAAAAGGGTATGACAAACGTTTGCAAGGACAAACACCGAGGGGATTAAATAAGTGTTTCGTATTGCCAATTTTGGTGCGTAATAGCCGTATTAAATTAACTTAGTACGGTTATTTGACCGTTGCTTTTATCCTGTTAGGATAATAAACTAAGGAATTTTGAAGTCTTATTGCAAGCTGTTACTGTACTTCTTGGTAGACAATCGAATTTTCTGTCTAGTATATGATTAACTACTGTTGTTGTGAACAATAAAAACGTCATAAAGAATAGCATAATCAAAGCAAATTCCTAAGTATTGAAGCGAATTTTCCTTGATTAGGTATGACTAAGGTATGATTCCGAAGCCGACTGCATACGACAACTGCAGCAGATACAGCGTATTGTGAAATAGGTTTGAATATGATAATATTGTTTTAATTCCTTGCGGTTTTTCAATGGGGCCGTTTACCCATATCGAGATTTAACAAGTAATGTATGTGAAAAAATGAAAATGTGCAGATAGAGACAAATGACCGAATTCCGGGACTGACATTCTTTTATCTCTATGGACAATATGTGCGTCAGATGGAGGTAGTATCCGTGGGGATTTTGCGCACGATAAAAAAGAAAAAAAAAATATATGACGTGTCGTGCATTATTAGTCAAACTTACTATCTGCTGCTGCGGTCTGCGGTCAGCTACGGAATCATACCTCAACTTTATCTTACATCTTTGTCTATTTAGTAAATGACTGACCGCAATATTGCTAGTTAATCAAAGTTTATAATAAATATAGTTGCAGATAACGCGACACGGTCCTTCCATATCTGAACCCGTTCTTGAGTTTTAGATAAGTGTGATTCGATGTTATACAAAACCACGGGAAAGAACAAAAGCTCGCATTCCGCCTCCACAATGGGGGGTGAAAAAGACGTTAATAATATTCGTCAAAGCACTCTGGTTACATTAAATCAATTTGCCCTTTCCGCGCGGTAAGTAGCGAACGGTGTAATTGATAAGTTGAAACCCTTGTACCGAGAAGGCTACAGTTTGGCACTGCCAACATTCAGGCTGAGTTTCCACGTCACGTGCGCGGAAACATCTTTCTTCTCACTCTTTATACAAATGAAACGGTGTGTCGTGATATTTGTACAAGTGTTAACTAGTGTTCACAAAGATGTGCCTATGAGATTTAATAGGAAAAACAATGTTTGTCCGGTGTTAAAGATGGAAGTTTACTTGTCGAAGTCGAGTCACTCCTTATAATAAAGTCGGTACAAGGTGCATAAAAAGAATCTAAAACTATAACGTCTATTGCCCAATTGTGTGTTCAAAATACCCGTACCTTCAGTACTATACAAATCTGAGGGAAGTAAGGGAGAATCCGAGCATACCCGAGGGCTCTGTGTGGCTGTGTGTGTATAAAAGGCAGCTATAAAAGCTATGTCCATCGTAGACTGGTAGCGAAATCTCCCTTTCTCATTGCTTCCACAGAAGAATTCTTATCTTCTTATAGAGCAAAGGTCCGCTCCATGTTTTTTTACCCCCAAATTAGGTACTATTGAGCTTATTTTGAGGAAACACTACTGCCCTCTATACCTTCTTAATCAATTTTTCATGATCAATTAACCGATCGGTACAATGTTACATGCTGTAGTATTTGTTACATCTCCTACTCATAGTTAAAAAAAAAAATTATTTAAGAGTGAAAACATGCTCTTGTCGATCCGATAACCGACTAAAAAGCACTCGCTTTAATGGCACATTGTGTTCATTGCACAATTTTTTTCATTTTACATAATATTTATATTATAATTATTTACACGAACGTGCTGATATCGCTCACTTATGAGAACCAAGGGTTATTAAATCCAATTAATTTTTACTGATCTTGATTTAAAAGTAATATTACAAAGGATAAATTACAATTGTAAATGTAAAACCTGGATTTTAGCGGCTGGGAATGTTTTTGTAAATATCACGTGTATTAATAATGAAAGTTAATTGTTTTCCCCTCGTGTAATTTAGCACTAAATATAAACAATAACTTTATCAACTCTTACACAAACAACCTGTACATTCTATTCTTCGCAGAAACAATACTCTCAAGTGTGTGGGAAGCCTAATTGTATTGCTTTATCAATATTTAATCTGCAATCATCCGTATGTATGGATGCATATGTATTTGTGTATGTATGAATGGTAGGATCATAAAGGAGTGCACCGGAACAGATCGCACGACAATATCCTAATTCACTCGCGCGAATGTAATCCATTAGTGTTCCCTCCTCTTCGGGCACACCCCGCGCCCCCTGCTGTACACCCCTCGCTCCCCGCGCCAGTCTGTCATTCATAAACCTCCATATAATTTGTATTGGCACATGTTTCATATGACTAATGGACGAGGGCACATTAAATATAAAAACGACGTACTGCTTATTGCTGTTTACGAAACTGAAACAAATTTTTATTTTGAATTTGGAAGGAGATCCTTACGATGAAAAATAAGGATGAGTTTAAACTGGGCAGGGCGTACTTTTACTAGATTATACCGAAATGTAGACGAAATTCCATTATTCTCTTTTTCTATTCTTTCACTTCACTTTTCTTCTTCGAATTAATAGTAGATTCTCTTACAACAAATAGTTTTAAAGATATTTTATTTAGAAAATTATATATGTCGAGCGAATATTTGTGTCCACATAAGAAAAAGTACCTAGCATTTATTTCGGTTTGCGTTGCGTGTACACATGTATACAATCTCCAAAGTTATAAATTAGAACTAAAGGAAAGACCTTATTCTATCATTCAGTTGTATTGTGAATTTAAATTTTAAAGACTTCTCAAAATCTTGTACTGTAATGTTATGTAATATAACAATACAAGATAGCGACACCGCAATGCCTTTGATGTTCATACGTAAGAGAATAAAATGAAACATCTCTAAGGTGTTTTCTGTTAAAAGATCATAGAAAATCATTCAGTTTGTTTCCACTATTGCATAAGCCTAGACACGTTGATTATGTTCGTAGAAGAATTGGTGGTACAGCATTATCAAGTGACTACTTTGTAATGGGTGGGCAAAATTTCCAGATCAAAAAAATGTTATAGAGGTGTTCTGTTGCCCGTTATTATGCAATTTGTCCATTCTGTACTCCTCCCTAATCTATGGTGAGATTATTCTCTTCTGGACCACAAACCACAAGTGAACTTGCTTGTTTGCTTAGAACAGTTTGCAGTACTCGGAGTTCACGGCCTCTGTAGCGTGGCGGTAGTGAACGGGACTGCTACGCAGGTGGAACGTGTTCGATTCCTGTTCAGTGTAAACATGTGTATGCACGAATTTATGGTCTAGATACCACTGTGTAGATTGGTCTAGAATTAATATATTTAGTTAAAGACATATCGAAGTGCTGGTACTTTGCCTCACCATGCGTCGTTGGCTGAAATTTCCTTGTCAATTAATCCTCTTCCCCAAAAGGAAGGATTTGCGAAAATTGATAAAATCGCCCACACATATAGGGAAACATCTTTCGTTAAAATCTTAAAGTTGTTTAATCGCATTTGGTTGAGTATAATCAGAGATATGATAAAATACCGCGAAAACCGACAACAACGTGCCCCAGCCGCGGATGAAAGGCTATATAGTGTAGAATAATACTATACGAACAAGTACCTAAGAACCCCCTTTACTTTATAAGTTATCCAGACTAAGAATCGAACTCAAAATATTGCCTTCATAAAATAAATAAGAGTTAATATTGCACTGGGACTGATATTTAATATTTATGACCTCCAAATTCAACTGTTTGAACGTACAGTTGTGGTTAAATATAATTTGAAAGATTGGCAAGGAATTTTATTTTTTATTTATAATCTCTTTCATATGACACTGAACGACATTATCCGGCGCAATTCTAGTTATTGTAATGAATAAATACAATTTCTAAGGTTTATTGTTTAGACATCAGTTTCCTAAGAACAATACGAAGAAACTGTTCAATTCGTAGATTTTAAAAGCTATACTTTTAGTGAAAATGCCGGAACACAAAATAGTATCTTCTGATTATTAATAAAATAACGCCATATTTAAGATAATAGGCTGAATATCTTCTAAAATATTCTCTCAATTTTTCGGAAGTCTACATTATAGCATACAACAGGTAAAAACAGGTAAAAAGAACGAAGCCTCTAGCTTAGTGGTTAAGGATCAAGACGTTCCAGGTTCGAATCATGGCCATTACACTACCGATGTGAACCCACTCCTAACACAAGTCATTTAGAGTTGTTAGAGGGGTTAGAGGTAATATTAGTAATTTTGTTAATATTCTTTTCAAGAAAAAAATAGTGGTCATATTTTTACAGAATGTAACACGGTAATATTATCGTCCGACTGTGGGACAAACAAAGGGAAACGATGACAGGTAAGATTTTCTTGGAAGTGCGCAAATACGGCTTATCGCCCCCTATGTACTGTATCTACTTTTCCCACTCGATTTTCGACGTCGATTAACGTTCGACATCGAGCTAACCACAATGTGCTAGGAGAAAACTAAAATTTATTAGCAATGAGTTAATTTTCTCATAGAATATTTATAAAATTGTATTTAAAAAATAAATCCTACTAATATTATAAAGGCGAAAGTTTGTTTGGATGGATGGATGTTTGTTCCTCTTTCACGCATAAACGGCTGGACTGATTTGGTTGAAATTTGGTACAGGTGTAGATTAGAACCTGGAATAACACATAGGCTACTTTTTATCCCGGGAAAAGGTTCCCAAGGGTTGCGGGAACGGGAACAAAAATTCCACGCGGGCGAAGCCGTGGGCATCAGCTAGTGTAAAATAAACGAAAGTTAAATGGAAAGATGGATATTTCAGAAAGACTGAACAGTTCTGGATGAAATGGAAAATTAATCTGAATTACCACATACTTATGCACTTTGTAATCCCAGGAATGTACTATAAGCGAACCGAGTCGCGCTTTGCAACTACTGATTAACTAAAACACGTAACCAGCTCCTCATCAAGAAGGGTATCAGGTTTTTATAACGTCGGCAGTCCATGTGCCCCACCCCTGGTGTTGCTATCGTCCATAGGCCACGATAACCACTTACCATTAGGTGGCCAGTGTGCTTGTCTCCCATCTAAGTGGTATAAAAAAAAAACTCGTAATACATTTACAACGTATGATAATAAAGAATCGAAAATGGACTTTTTTTTATAAATTTTCATTCAGTTAATGTGTGCTCTTCCCGAAGCTCCAATACACTTAGGTAAGTACAGGCTGCATAACGTTTTCAGAAAAATTAAAGAAAGTAATCAGTGGAATTACGTCGGCTACTAAAATATGTATTCGTCATAAAAGTATGCGTCGACTTCTGTCAAGAATAAATATTCATTATGGCGGATCGTAGGACGTTTTAGCGGGATTAAACGTTATTAACCTAGCCGTGCTCTCAGCTAAATCAATCGATCCCGGTATCTGTTGCTGTGTGTACTCATTCATTCACTGTATGTAAGTTCGTGAGCCCCGCAAGCCAATTACTTACCTACTTCTATCTGCTATTATGTGTCACTATTGGGGTAAATTATTTCGGTGCTAAGTAATATTAAGAAATTGATAGTGATGTTGTTTATTTGTTTGTTTGATATGACTTAAATAGGATGTATGATGCCCTGCTTCAGTCAAGATGGCATAAGGCAACTTGACCGGTGAAATGAACCCCGATTCTGCTTTGTTAATCATTTTCAAACCGCTGAGATTTAAAAAATGCCGCTTCATTTTGGACTTTAACAGCATAACAGTAAAGTTAAAAATTTAATGGCATTTTTTGTAATCTCAGCGGTTTGACAATGGTTGACGAATGAGACTAGTTCTAGTTTTGGGGTAACTAGTTCATGGGTATTGGGGCAGGTCGCTGCAGAATAAGCCAAATTATTTTAAAAGTAGGTCGACTCTATACTACAAGTTTTGGATGCAACTGGGACTAACACTATGATGATAATGATGATTTTACAATATATTGTAAAGGGTTCGCAAAAGGTTGTATTTTGTCAGATAGATTTGTAACCTTCAGCATTTGTAAATTTACTGTTGATGAAAGGTCGATGTCTATTACGTTGAGTTGAAACGAAAGTAATTTAAAAAGTGTCAACCACCCTACAACTCGTGTTTCATAAAAAAACCTTTTAAAAACATCTGAGAATATATCTTTAGAATTTATTGTTACTTAAAATCTTCTTCGTTATAATGAGCTTATTAGTATTCACGATTAAGTTATATCTGTAGTAAAAGTAAAAATTTTATGAGTGTTTTTGTAAAGAAAATGTGTGTAATCTGTGTTAAGACGTGTCGTAGGCACTCAATATGTATGAGTGGCTGTAAACAGAAGGGTACTACGGGCGTGCTTCATCCGGCTGAGAGCTCCCATTGCCACTAATTAATTACTCAACTCAGTTTCAATTAAATTGACTCGAGATCGGGGCATCGACACGCAATGAATCGATGCCGCCGCGATTCGATTAAGATCGTTAATACCGATCAATTTTACTCGTTAGCTATCAATAAAGTTATTAAGCGCACCCCTACGTAAACATGCAATACCAGGTGCATTATATTACATATTTGTATAAAAAGGGTGAACATTATATGCTGGTGTAGTTGTCAGAGTTTTTGATTTGTATTTGTGTGACAGGTTTATACATTTTTATGATGATGATATTCTTGGTGCATTTTATAATTTATTTTAAATTATTTTTTTTGTGTATCATAAAATCTTATTTCATATTTATATCACGTATGTGTACCTGAAAAGGTAGGCATATGAATTTATTATTCTGTCAAATATATTTTGGGACCACCTAAATTGGGCCATGGTCATTATTGAAAATTAATTCATTGATAGGCAAATCTCTAATTTTATTAGGGAGCTTGTTAAAAAGGGTATAAAATTACACTGAAAAGAATTTAGAGTATTTTGCTCATTTATTTACATCATCATTCTATGAGCCTCAGTTGGGGTCGGCTTTCTAGTGTAACTAAGATGCGACTGAACTACGATAATTTCCTTGACTCGACTGCCATCGGACTTCCACCACAAAGTTGACGATATCGAACTATTGTTGTTTGGGCTAGTTGGATTTTTGAGGGCTCCGGGACCGACGGCTTAACATGCTCTCCGAGGCACGGCCAGGCCAGTGCAAAATA
Organism: Pelosia muscerda; assembly: GCA_963691645.1. NCBI lineage: Eukaryota > Metazoa > Arthropoda > Insecta > Lepidoptera > Erebidae > Pelosia > Pelosia muscerda. The sequence goes on from OY829100.1 coordinate 6,378,518, forward strand.
TTTACACTAAGCGAGGGTCGAACCTACGCAGGTGATCCTGCGTAGCAGTTGCGTTCACTACCACCACGCCACAGAGGCTCACTTACTTACTATAATATCTACTATTCATCGCATTATAACGTAAAGGCTTTGTGAAATCCCTAAAGTTGCAAATACTACCAAGTTAGAGCCCTTACTGTGACGTATTTGATATATGAACTTAAATTTTGTATCTCAAATACGGAGAAAACACTAAAACTAAATTGGCCACTCGAAACTAGTTGAAGTGAGTTTAAAACTGCGCCCTTAGCGGGGAGGGACGTTTTAATTACGGCGTTTAAGTAAAAGCGACGTCTAGTCTAGCAAGCTGCATTACACAGATTCAGCCACCAAAAGCCTGCCACTTAGCTAATGAAACATGTTCGCGTATAGTGTTTTAAGCTAGCGTCGTCGCAGTGAGCGAGTGGTCGCGCATTGTGAACGAGGCCTTCCCGTCGGTTTCGGCCAACTCGTCTCCGCAAATCCTCATTTACTTGCATTATTTTAATGGAACTATTGTGGCCGGATGTCCTTTGTCGAGTGCGGATGCGACTCCGGCGTACCGGACTGTGGGAAATGTGCCGGTGCATAAATGCATCGCCGCCGTCGCTGCCCTAAATTGTGCTCAGATCAAAAACTAAATGGTAGAAAGCTCTATTCCAATTTAGCAGATTTGAATAGTCGTTCCATTTCAGACGCGAACGAAGAAAATAGGTTCATTGTACACGTCAGACCTATAAAAATAGAGAAACGAAATAACAACGTATCCATTTAACTAATTAAGTGGGGCGAAGTCGTTTCGAGGCAAGGCCGGGCAGCGCGTCCGCAGAGAAATCCCACGGACCTCTAATAACTGGCTTCCCTAATAAGCTAAGAGGTTGTCTTACTCGTATAAAAATGCAATCGGCGGAGCGAAGGCCCGGCGACGTCGTTCAAACTTTTCAAATTTTCCACCAGCCCGACGGTATTAATTTTAAATTAGAGTCACAGACGTAAATTGTCTCCACATGTGAACGACTCGCGTTAATTAAAGTTTTCTTTGTATTTAATAATTTATTATTTTAATGTATAATGGAAGAATGGAACGAACTTATGGGATTATTGTTAATACATTACCTATCAGAGTATATTAATCATTTGTGCGTGATGGATTTTAAAATATTTTGCAGTCGGCTCGTAGCTTAAGCCTTTTGCCAGCTCATGCAAAGAAACAAAGATTTAATTTCGATAATGGAGTATTAATTTCGTTTTCTCTACCCACCTACCGACCGAAGCACGCGCTGGGTTAGGCTCGGCACACACCGTTGGACTGCCACTTACATTATCAAGTCGTGACTGAATTATGATTGGTACGGTTCGGAATATCAGACCTGTTCGCATAGGTTAACTCATAGGCACGAGCAGTTTCACACGATTGACCCTATGATTTTTCGTGATCAGAAAGTACGGTGGGAGTGTGCACCAGACCTTAGTGTCACGACGTGATTAATTTCTAAACCTCCTGACGCCTTAACTACCACCGTAATAACTAAACTAGACACGAACCCGGGCCCAATGAATAAATTAAATACTAATTTCTTGACATACTTTGTTTGAAGTGGATTGCCTTGTGAGTAATTACGGTTATACTATTATATTTTTATTAAGGTTCTATACCTAAAATGAAAATTGTTATTAAAATATTATTTTATTTTTATTTCGAACTAGTTGAGCGGTACAGTTTTGGATAGAATATAAGTATTACCTTTATTAAGAATTATATGCAAACAAGCTATCTGCCAGTGAAATTTCCATCACAATCGGTCCAGCAGTTTTAGAGATTTATGAAGACAAACAAGCTAAATTTTAATAAAGACACCTCATTTCAAAAGTAGGAATCCACCCTAATACATATTCGTTACTACGTATGTATGTATTTAATAATAAGCTGTCATTTTAGTATGACTGAAAATAGCAAGCGAATACCTACTTATTTTAATATTTAAATGGAATTTTTAATGTATTTTTAAGAGTAAGCATTTTCAATGTAGATACTTACAAAATGTTACACGCTTCGTTGATTATGCAGTAATTATATTTTTGACGGTGCTGTAGTCTGAGTTTATACAGAATAAGATTGTCTTACTGTTTTTAAATATTTTTTTCGTTTGACTTTGACTTTAGACTTGAAAAAATAAATATTTTTTGTCTCAATTGCAAATTGTACTTTGAAAATCCCTGTCTTTTAATCTCACTATCTCTCTTTCTCATCATTTTATTTTTCACATTGACACTTCGTTGAGTTATGACTCTACCTCAGTGTACCACTGACCTTAAATGCAGATACAAGCAATTACGAAATACTGGCACAATAATAGTATTGATCTAAATTATTTATTTATAAATTCAAACGCGTAATTAGTGTGGGAGTGATTAGCAATGAGAGCAGCTGATCGGACGCCACACGCAACGGCAGCGGGTTCGATGCTCGACTCACTCTCACGAAGGGCCCGCAGTGAACGCACACGTAGAAGAAAAAAGGTGGAAATAAAATACTTTGTAAAGAAATATTTACGCGCAACAAATTGTCTGCTATTATTGAAATAAGCGGTTAGTTTCGTGTTGGACCTGAGGTAAAATTTCATTTCATTAAAAGACAAATATTTTCTTTAAGACTGAAGCGGCAAGCGCTCGTAAGCACGGCTGGTCTGGAATGGAATACTTTCTCTTCTTCGACCAAGTACGATCCCGATTGCATAGGAAGGTGGCACGATGGAACTCGGAGTCTGCTAATATTCCTTTACATATCGATTGCTTGAGTTTTACGAGAACTCCTGCGGTCTAATCATCACACGTATGTTCTTCATTAAACTAATGTAATCGTGAATATAGTGTCAATTATATTTAATATTAATTAGTTTTAACGAATAGTTGGAAAAGCGATATTGTACGACCCCTAGACATTATGTGAATGAACCTTCTTAAAACCTAATAAAAAGTATGTTAGTTCACTTGATTGAAACATTGTGTTAACAACCAGATATTTTTTTATCCTAAATTATAGTTAGGTACCAAAGGTATTGGATATTACTGGGTTTATTAATAAACCTAATTTGTTATGAGTCGTCTTGCGAAATTATGTTGAACATCTTCATAGCATTCTTTAGCGCGTACTACTTTTATGCGATTATACATCTATATGTTAGAAGGGTACAAAAGTTACGGTAATTTAGACAGTATTTAAGTACAAACATAGATGTCGTGCAGCGTAGTGCAAACGACCCCTTAGTTCGCGTGCCTCAATCGTTTTAAGGCCGATTGAATTAGATAGACAATAGATATCAATCATCAATCAAAATGTCCAAGAGTTTAATTGTCGAAAGTGAATTGTTTATTATCGACAACATCAAGAATGGACGTTAATGAAACACAGAAATAGATCGATACTAAAAATTGTAAAAGTTACGTATTACGCTTTCATTGAAGTGGAAAATCAATTGTAACACGGAAAAACATTTTTAACATCGATATGTACCTATAGCTACTGGGACTGAACTCGGGTGTATAATTTGGTGGAGTATCAATAAAGACTATCGTCGGTTTCTGGCTTCTCTTAATCTACGTATCTGATGAATTTCAGGGCAAAATTTAGTGTTACAAACTACATAAAATTATGTACATATAAAGTAATGAGTGTCGTTTTTATTCAAAGTATAAACATATTGCAAAACGCATTCTTAGGTCGGTGTCGCATCTATGTAGGGCAGTGAGTTGAGCATGCGTTTAATTAATGTGCTAATTTAAACCTAGTATCGATACAACTAACCAACGAAAGGCCATCATTAAAACGTTACGGACAAAGAGTTGAAGATTTCACCTGTCGACTGCACTACACTAGGGCAACGAGATCAGAGGCCGGACCTCGCCCGCAGCCAGCCCTTTGTGGAAAGATTCTCTGAGTGGGTGCCAGCCTGCTTTGATGTTGAGCCCGCTAGGTAATTTGGAAAAACGTTATTTAATTAACTTTCGACAAGTCGGCGTAATCGTATTACAAAGCCGCTGGGCAAACGGTCAAGGCTTTGAGCTACTGGTTGGCTCCGCACTTGATTTTTACGCCAAACATACCGCCCATAAAGGCGCTGTCATTTTCAGGTGTTTTCCAATTAACATCGCGCTTTGACCATGTCCGCACAAAGTAATAACAACTACAGCCTTTGTTATTAACCCTGTAGTTTTATTAAAGGGGTGGCGGTTGTAATAGAGATGTGCTTTCCAATAGCGCGCCCTTTAATATATTCTGATGACGTTTATTCTAAGCCAATATGGAGTTGTTTATTTTATATACCTACAAAAATGTTATTGTCTTAATTCATAATAAAGTTATAATAAAGAAGCGTCGTCGGTAGCTAAGTGGTTAAGGAGTCGGCCTAACGTACGATCGAAAGGTTCCGGGTTCGAATCCTGGCCATTACATGAGCGACGTGAACTCACTCCTAACACAAGCCATTGAGCTTAGCTAGAGGGATTAGAGGAAATATTAGTAATTTCGGTTGCAAATACTTGTTGAGAAAAAGCATCAACGTTTAGAAAATCCGACCTACATCATTAGTATTCATTAATAGTCTTTTCTTGCAATAGTAATCAAACAAATAACTCATGGCAGAGTCCACATATTCTTGTTTTCTTGTTCCTTTTATAAAAAAAATTGTATACCGAAAATAAAATTTCAAACCGTTATTTTTTTCCCCAAAACTGAAGTGTAAATTATAATCAAAGTAAAACTTTTGTACAGAATAATGACTTCATTAGCAAGGCTGGACAATAGTTTTATGAGCTGCCGAAATAAGTTTGGTAGTGTTTAAACTTTGAAATTGGTTAGCGGTGCATTTTGTGTGAACGTCGATGCCGTAAGCAAGTGCGGGCGAGACGAAGCGGCGCCCGCGGCCATCGGACGACGACGCTCCGGTCCACGCAATAATTAACTGTGTGAACTATCCCTTGTCCGACAAGTACTGCAATTAGAAATTTGCTTTATAGCGCTAAAGTGCTAATAAATATCATTAACGGTAACTTCGTTTGATGTTAGTTCGAACGCAAATTAGGGGGCCTTCGTTGTTAAGTTTGGACTAATAAGGTTTCTTGTAAGGTGGGTTGTTATGCAATGGCCGGTCTCACTAGACATCGCCCAGCTATAAAATCGTTGACGAAAATAGTTTTTGTGTTAACTGGGACTATTGGGAGAGAGGAAAAACGCTCTACAAAAAACGTAGCAAGTTTATCTTAATAGTAAACTTTCTAGATTGCATTGTTTCTGAAATATGGCGGTTTGACGGATCCCAAAATTTGTTTTATGTTTTATAGTACGAAACTCTTCAGTACCAGTCTGACTCGCACTTGACTTTTATTCTCTCTGTTATTACAAGTTTAAAGTAGAAGTGAGTATCGTTCGAGTATCATAAAATATTTATTTTCATTCGTTGTTGTGTCCATTGAACAGTATAATTGGTTGGCCTCCCTACTTCTATTAGTGGCGTTCTTCCTGCCTTATGACTTTAATTGGGTTGTTAATGTTTTAACGAAAACTGGTATGCAGTGACGTGAACAAGAGGAGAAGATTACCCTCTTGGAATTATTGGCACATATCTGGGGCATAAGTCGCGAGACCTTGACGCGCGCGCGGATTGTGTTGATATAATCTTTTTTTAATCGTGCGAAGATTCCCCACTGACTGGAAGCGACTAAAACGCACGCCGTCTTTGGGTATTTATATAGTTGCTGGAGGTGAGATAGCATCCAGCATATCCCTTGCACTCCGGCAGACCCGGGGCCCTATCTATCAATATAACCCTCGCCGGGTGTAGGAACTGTTTTGATTTAATCTATGATTGGCGGATTTGACCTTGTCTACCGTAGTAATCCGTGCTATCCTTAAAAGAAACTTAAAAATACGTACCGCGTTAAAGCACGTTTTGTGTCGGTAGGTATAGTAAAATGAATTCGATGCATGATGATTGCATGTTGTAAGCTTATACGCGACTACGAACTACTCACGTTTCGCCAATTATGCCTTTCAGTAGCCGTAAACTGTGCACTGTTTGAGCTGGGCTATACGTACTGTCTAGTAGAGAACAACCCTATAACATTGTCGCGTTGTACGACATCTACGAGAACAAATGAGCTAGCCCGTGTATTCTACTGAATCGTGATATTTTGCTACTTTATAAAAACATAGAAAAGATCGGAGGCTTATAAAAAATTACGTTACATACATAAACTAAATCTTCAATTTTTTTTTTTGTAAAGGTTATCTGACATTCAGTACGTTTTAGATAAATCTATATAGACATTAACACCGTACGTAGTAGCCCGAGTCGTGAGTGCAAAATGGTTTCCGCAACCCGCCTTCATCCTTCTGTTTCGCTTATGATTCGTGAATTTTTAACAAGCACTCCAACAAGCCACTATGTTCTTTAAAAAATATATACATTCTGTTTTTTATATATAAAAAGCTGTGATTAGGGTTTTGTTACAGTGTGTTGGTGAATTTAGATTGTTAATGGATGGACATAAAAAATGCATTTGCAGATTTATGAGTATGTATATTCGTTAACCCTTCGTCCAAGATTATCAAGCTGATATTTTTAGAATCTGAAGTTATTTTCAGATTGAAATTAACATTAAAAATGTATAACATGTAGGCAGGCTAGGAATACATTTGTCATGTGAAGATATCGTACAACTAGTACACAGTAAATTAAAGTCTACTAGCAAAGGTAGACACACTTTTTTTAAGTGTGTTTTTATACATTGTTGAAACAGCGGGACTTCAGGTGTGTCGTAGCCATTACCAAATTCTCACAGGTGTATCTGATTTGCCGATCAGTATTAGGTACTCTCAAGATAGCACATAGAGAGTGTGTCTTACGACATAAATGGCTTATGTGGGTCTGGTCAGCATACCAACTATTACCGGGCATCGATTCTAGGCTAGATTCGAAATAGGACATTCATTGTGTGATTTACAGAAGAAAAAGCAAAGCAAAGATCGTCACATTGAAATAAGGGGCAATGTGACTGAATCACAATTTTCAGTTCTGTGTAACGGGTTTCTTAGTTTTCTACAATGTTTACTTAACAAATTATTTTATTGACGATCAAACAAACACAATAAGGACAAAAGTACTAGTACATTGACAACTTCGTACAACTAGTAAAATAAAGACAACACAGACGTGTCGCTCATTTTACGAGCTATGTCTGTTTTATCACTGTGTAGACCTGTACTACAATAGTATGAAGTAACTACGTACTAGCGCGTAAGCGACAAACGGTGACACAACGACCGAGTACTTAATTAAACCGTATCCGACTAACAATTGTTCCTTATCAACACAGAAGTTTCAAAAATGTTAACTACAAATGTTTTACTCTGACCTAGTAATTGGTAATGGTGATTCTCAAGCTTTTTGTACTTATTGCACCTCTACAGAATGGTCACGTTACGTGTAAGCACGAATAAAATAAAAATTTGAAGCTATTGTCATGTGTGATTTGAGATTGACATGGTTATATACATAACTAGTATAAAACTCGCCGGCATAGTTACCATATTTTATTGGTATTTCCATCCTCCTCGCGTAGGTCGGTCAATACATCCATGGCACTTGTAACAGCTTCGAAATATCGGATACTCAATAGAACAATAAAACATGGCAAATATCCCGGCGAGTCATATGTTAGTTATAGGTATCATCAATATTATATTCCAATACTCAGCTTATGTACACGATGTATAATATGCGGGGACAGCTCCGTATATTATACATTGTGTACATCACGCAATAGAGAGGGAGTATTTATGACAAGACCGCGACCCCCATGTTGAGAACCGGTGACATTTCCAATAACTACTATATCTACTTGTACTTGTAAAGTAATAATAAGTGAGGCTAGAGACACCAGAATTCGGTTTATTTCATGAAATATCTACGTCTCAGCATAGCATATTATAGTTATGTGTAACGTAGAGGCAGATACAAGCTATTATTACATAGAGTGGTCGAGGATCTTGAGCGGTCGATAAAATAGTCCGTATCAATTATTTTTTAAAGTTTAAATTATAGTGAGGTAAGTACGTCACCTGCGATCATTATATGCGAATCAATCTTGAATCACATGTTACAATCATATTTATGAGTTTGTTTGGTTAATGGAATTCTCAAGAGTTTTTCTTTATTGTCTATTTATCATAATGGTAACTCTACAAAGAGTTCTTTTTCTTGCGTACCTAATAAATTTTTTTTGTTGAAAATTTTCATACAAATGCTGTCTATCATCGATTACATTATGATATTACGTAGCTTAGGGGAATTACGCGAGTTAAGTCTCATTCTCCAACTAAAGCATCGTAGCAATGAGCCCACATCGCTGTCTAAGCCCCCCTTATTACCCGTAACATGAGTTGGCAATTCACAGCGTCAATCAAACTCGCGGTAGACAATCATTAAATTAATTAATTAAGCTTAGGAAATACCTTAATTAATGAACACCACGCCACTCACGACCTGTGAGTGTTAATAACTCCGACAAAGGTCAAGCGTGAACCCGCTCACAGATAATGATTTCGAAGAAAAAGGTTTAATAAAGAATTTATTAAGGACCTTGCACGTTTAACGCTTCATATACGTATAGCCGGTGTATTTAAAATTTCGGAATTCGAACAAAAACAACACGTTACTTGATAATGTTTAATTATGTAGGTATAGCGTATTTATATAATTATTTGAATATGAAGTGTATCTATCTGTGTCATTAAAATATTATATTTGATGTTACATAACGAAGCAGCTGTTCTTTTAATTTTTAAGCTGAATTCATTCAACCATTTATTAAAGCTATGAACTGTACGGACGGACGGTAGCTCGCAATGGTTGTGTTACATAGTTTTTTTTTCACTAATATTTAAAGTGGCGTAGGTGTATTGATAATAATATGTTGTATGCGATTATTAAATATTAACTTACTCATAATTTACGTATTAATATGCTACAATACTCGTATTTATTTAGCTTTTATTTATTATTAGTAAAAAAAAACAATAAAAACAGTAAACATTTACTCTTATAATATTTATTGTCTATACCACTTCAGTGGCGGACAAGCGCGCGGCCCACCTGATAGAAAGTAGTTACTGTGGCCTATGGATGTTACCAGAGGGGTCACATTCGAGCTGCCGACCATATAAAGAAGAGGGGGGAAGGGGAAGGAATGGGGTAGGGAAGCTTCCTGGTTAAAAAATTGTTTATTATTATTAGTATATTCCCTAATCCAAGTGTGTATATAGTAATTATACACACTTGGATTAGGGAATAGGTGCAATTACGGGATACTCTGACCCCTAAACTATTTACTTAATATAATACTATATACCTAACTACATAATATAACACTATACTAATAGATATATTATATTTGTTCAACACACAAATTTTCTCATAATTTACAAGTACCTAAGTTATTTATTATTCTTCTCGCTACACCGATTAAATAAATTAGATTGATCAAATACAGCATTTACGGTTCCTCTAATAGCCGTTACTAAGTAGGTATAATGTCTAATATACTTCGACGGTATCGTAATGAATAAACTCCCTTAAACTTAAATGTATTTTAAGCGTTTTATAATAACCGATTCTCATAATCGACTCATATTCGATTAACTTAATCATTACTGATTCCAATCAATTAATTTTGTATGTTTTTCTTTATTAAAATATATTAAATTAATCGATTTTCCCTTTTTTATGCTGTATGAATTTCATTATGATTGGTTGGAATTGTAGGTCCCATTAAGATATTAAATTTTTAATGTAATTAGTTTCTAGCGTCAGCAATCATAATTGTAATGTTGAACTCGTGACTTGTATACTTCTCAAGGTTATTACTTATTAGTTATAAGTTAATGTAATGTAATAATAACATAGAATATTCTATACTATTATTATAATCTCATCCGCCCCGGTTTCGTCCGTGGCATATTTCGAAAACCTGTGTCACCCCATTTTGGATCATATTGCTCGTAATTTATTATTATTCAAAATAATGTAAGTATAGAAATCTGACGGATATGTAAACATTTACTGCTCTGGTCCCTTAAGCAGTAGCGTGATACTATAAAGTCTAATAAACTTCTTCGATATATGGACTGTTTAACACCAAAAGAATTATTTAATTAGAAGCAGCAGTTCCTGAGATTAGCGCGTTCGAAGCAATGCTTCAAAGAACGCAGAAACGCTACTAATAATAATTAATAAGTATAAATTAAAGTAAAAAATTACAAGTCTGTCTATACACAGATATGTGAGACTTGGAATTCTTCACTTCGCTGAAGTGATATTATTTCATTCCAGAATGATTCCAATGAATGAATTCACTTTCCAGTTGTGTTTTTTCTATCCTTATACTACTAGGTAATGTGTGGTTTAAGGGCCCAGATCGTGAAAATCACCGAAAAGAGTGTTACGATTTTTCATATTTAACTTATTTAGATATGATTGATATCAATGATAATTTGTATATATTACAATCAAAGACCAAAATATATGTTAGTCTTATATTAAATCCTTAAAACCTAATAATTGCTATATAATAAACGTCAACAAACGCACAAAATTTGACAAAAATGCAAAAACATGCCTTCGTATTCTTCAAATATTACCCAATAAATCAACACAAATTGATAAAAAGAAACACTTTTTGAACACTGAAGAAACCAATACTTAAACCTATGTACTTTTTTTTGTACCTTTACAAACAAAGACTTCCTCTTTTAAAGCCCTAAAATCTAGATATGTTCTACGTAAATTCTCCATAGAAAAATGTATGAAAAATCACGCGCATCCCGATATTATGATTTAGTAACCCGCATCGCTACTGATCGGCAGTACGCTTTTATGGTTCAAGGTGACACCACGCGTGTCGGATGCGCCAGCAATATTACGTGTTGTGAATTTGTGTTTTTTGTGAAAAACTGTAAGTATAACATTTTTATAACTAATTCACTTTTAGTAAGTAGGAAGTACCGATATAATGAATGTCTGGAAGAAAACCATGATGGAACTAGATATAAATCGTAAATAAAGCAAAATTATTTAGATACCTATTTTGTTGAATAGGTTATTTTATGAACCTTGTAAAGTAGATATCAATTCAGGCTTGAAACAATCAAAGCCCTGCCCACTTTATTTTCTCGAGATAGGAACTGGCGGGGTATGCGTATGACTGGGTATGACTTTCAATCATCTTCTAGGTCTCTGCACGACATAGGTACATAGATTTTTCAACATGATACAGCCAATATCATAAGCGTAGTCGGTAATCGAGGGTTTTTTTCGCAGGACCTTGCTAGTTGCTACATAATACCTAGTAATCTGTGGACTGATAGATTTGAGTGCCATGCCAGGAAAAAGAAAATTTAGTACGCATTACAAAAATATGCAAGTCAAAAGATCTCGGAATAAAATGTAAGTTCCTCCCTACTTATTTATTTATTTGCCTACTTCACTAAGTCTTGTCCCAAATATCTAGAAAAAAATTACGAGATTTGTGAGTGTCCTGTAAAAATTCTAGTTTTATTTGTGTGATTATCATGTCTAAGTAGGTATTAATAATAATAAATTTTATTACATTACTATTCGTTTTCATGTACATCATAATATTGTCTAGATTGTGAAAGTAGGTATGTTTCCTATCTGAAATAGCACGGGCGCGCGGCTTTGTCGACATACTTACCGCCAAAGACGCGACGCGCCTGGGGTCTGGCTTAGGGTTGTACAAAAATTACGAAATAAATAAAAAGTGGATAATATTGATGAATAATATTTCCAGTGTGGAAAATAAAGAAAACATTCAGGCCGAGAGCAACACTGCTACGCGCTGTATAGAGGTAAGTTGTTATACGTAATTCTTGTAGACTTGTTACATAAATAAACAAACTACTTAGTGATGGGCGAAGACAAAATCTCGTATAGATTTTTTTCTTGCAATTTTTATTATTTTCATTAGGAGACAAACACCTTAGTACCTAAATAGTTCTCAATTACCTACTTCCTCAAAAAAAAATTCACGGTCAAATCCCGTAGTTTACCAGAATCAAGAATTTTTTTTTGTAAAATATTACCTTTCACGCGACTGCCTAAAAAAGAAGTATACCTATTACGTACAGGGTGAACGTATGTATGTACGTATAATAAGTAATATTTCTCTGTGGCACGATAAGTTCAAAATTATTGAACCGATTTTGATGATTTTAGTATCATTAGAATTGTCTTCTAAGTCCGAGTGACAGGACATAGGTGACGTCATAAAAAACCAATACCTATTGCGTAATTGTACGGATTCTTTTGCACTTTTATAATTTGTCTTCATCAGTTATGACATATAAATAAATAAACATAATAAAAATTTTAAAATCCGACAGAATAAAAAATGAATTGAACTACTCAAGTAACAAAAATATTTAATAAAAATAAACACCATTGTAATATTATAGCGTATTTCGTGGCCTATTTCCAAAGGAATATTTAGCTAGTCAGGAATATCTTCGAGCCTGTGACGATTTCAATGGGTCTCAACTGTGAATTCAATTTATTACAATGGTGAATTATGTTAGATAAAAATGATATGACGTTATCCCGTAAAATTATTGTCCTAAACCGACTTTACGAACAACCAGTTTTTTATTATGTTTATTTATATAAAACGTTCAAGATTTTGATCTAGTGTTGTGTTTCAAAGATTAGGGATTTCTTAACTATGTTTGAAGAAATTTGACCCATTCTTTTCATTTTTTTTTTGAACAATCAATCCATGATCTTTCTTTACAGGAACTTGTTATTGAACATGGTCAAGAGGGAAAGGTGGATGAACTGGAAGTTGGGCGTAGAGTAGCAGATGTTTCTTTTTTTTTTAAAGCTCTTCAGGCCATAGGGGAACACGGTCCAATGGATTGTAAGTTAAGTTACCTCAGTATAATAGGTGAAGTAAAAGTTGGTCTGGACTCAAAACTCACCATGAAATGTAGTATGTGTAATATGAAATTTACTGTATGTTTGGTTGAAAAGAAAGAAGATAGCATGGAAGTGAATCATCAAATAGTATCTGGTATAATATCATCTGGTGGGAGCTACTCTCAGTTAAAAACATTAACTGCCGCAGTAGCCCTACCAATCATGTCACCTTCATTATACAATGAAATTAATAATACGGTTTGCGATTGGTGGGAAAAGACAGCAGCACATTCCATGGCAGAAGCTGTCAAGGAAGAAGCAGAGTACGCAGTGTCTATAGGTAGTGTTGATAAAAATGGTACACCATTAATATCTGTTGCTGTTGACGGTTGTTGGAGCAAGAGATCTTATGGTAAGAATTTTTCCGCCTTATCCGGTGCAGCTGCGATAATTGGCATTAAAACTAATAAAGTATTGTTTTTTGGAGTTAAAAATAAATACTGCGTAGTCTGTGCACGAGCCGCAAAGAACAATAGTCAGCCCCCGGAACACCATTGTTTCAAGAATTATTCAGGATCATCTACCGCGATGGAATCGACCATAATAGTTGAGGGGTTTAAACGTTCCGTTGTTGATCACGGTGTAATTTATAATAAATTTGTAGCAGACGGCGATTCCAGTACTTATAAAAAAATATTAGATTCGCGTCCGTACGATAATTTAATAGTAGAGAAAATTGAATGCAAAAATCATCTTTTACGAAACTACTGCAATAGCTTGGAGAAACTGTCGAAAGACTCTAAGTATCCTTGCGAATTACGGAAATTCATAAAAGAAAGGTATTTGCGTTTAAGAACGGGTGTAAAATGCGCGATTAAATATTGGGGGGATCAAAATCAGTCACTCGAAGAAAAAATAAAAAATCTTAGTGAAGATATCCTAAATGGTCCACAACACGTATTTGGTAATCACCAACATTGCAAGGAGTATTTCTGTAGACCTGATACTCGTCGAATAGAACCTGTTGGGTTACTTCCAGCAATTGTTGGATGCGGATTAATGGACGCGGTAGAAATTTTAAGTAAAAGACTGTCATATCATTCTAGAAGTTTAATTCATAATTGCACAAGTAATATAGTTGAAAGTTTTAACGGAGTAATTGCCAAATTAGTTGGGGGTAAGCGTGTAAATTATTCTTCCCGTGGTTCTTATGCGGGCCGATGCGCAGCTGCTGTTGTGTCTTTTAATACGGGATCGATTCATACTAAAACTCATGAAGTCATATTTAAATCTAGTCCTAATCCTTTGATCGCGAAAGTGGAAAATTGTAATCGTAGAAACCGTTTAATTGCTAAACCTAAATTAAGATTGAAGAAAGGCCACAGCGCTGTATCGAAAGACGCTCACTATGGACCAAACTGCGAAAAACCTGATCTGAGTCCAGAATTATATGAGAAAGCCAAGATATCTTTTTTAGCCGATTTAAAGTTGTCTTGTGCTGAAAGAGAGGAGCTTGAAAGGTCGACCCATTTGCAAAGAAGTAGTGCGGAGTGGATGAGTACAAGGAGAAAATTACTAACCTCATCATCATTCGGGGAAGTTTGTAAAAAACGAGAGAGCACAAGTTGTGCTGCTCTCGTTGGTAAAATCGTTTATGGTAGTAATATCTCCAGTTTGCCTGCTGTACGGTACGGTATCGAAAACGAAGAAACCGCAATTAGACAGTTAGAAATTCAAGAGAATATTAGTATACAAGGTTGCGGTTTGTTCGTCGACGATCAATATGAATTTCTTGGTACTACACCAGATGGCATTTATGCAAACGGTTTAATTGAAATTAAGTGCCCACATTCTTTAGCTGGCATGACTCTTGATGAAGCAATGGTCAAACATACCTTTTGGGTTAAGGACAGGACTTCCAAGGGTTATGTCATAAATAAAAATCATAACTGGTATTTCCAAATTCAGGGACAAGTACATATTACTAAAAGAAACGTTTGCATGCTTGGCATCTGGTTTGGTGCTACTGTACCTATGAAAGTTTATATTATAGAAAAGGACGACAAATTTTGGAAGGAGAAAATGGAGATGAAATTAGTTAGGTTTTATTATGATTGCCTTCTTCCAGAATTAGTTGATCCTCGGCAGTCACGAAGCATGCCCATTCGTGACGCGCCCAGTATCATAGAGGCTATGAAAGAGAGGAAAGAAAGAGCTTTACGTGTTTTGAAAGAGAAGAACGCCTAATGATTTTGAAAGAGACTGAGGTAACTTAACTACCCAGCCGGTTGATTCACGTAAACACGCCAGTCCAAAAGTCGTTTTAACTTAGAAACTTAGTAAACACCTTTTGGTTTTCTGTTTAAACGCACTTACTTATCTAGTCTTGGATTGTCATAAATCTTCCAATAGCTCAATTATTACCACAATTCCTATGCGATTTTGAAGAGTTACCTGGTGTAAAGAATCATCAAAATCGTTTCAAAAATACAGCGAATTGAGAATCTTCTTTTTTTTAAGTCGGTTAAAAGGGCTTAATTTACAAAAAACGAAGTGACATTTTTAAGTCACTACGCTACAGTTTTTTTTACGTGAATCAGGCAGCTGGTAATATTTTCATTCTGATAGGTTTTGCAATAGCAATTAATTTTATATTCAACTAGCTGACCCACGCACCTTCGTCGGCGTCACCCCGTTTTTGCAACATTTTTCACTTCTGCTCCGCACCAGTTGGTTGTAGCATGATGTTATATACATATAAACCTTCTTCTTTAATCATTCTATCTATTAAAAGAAACCTCATCGAAATCTGTTTTGTAGTTTTAAAGATTTAAGCATACAAAGGGACATAGGGACAGAGAACGCGACTTTATTTTATACTATGTTTTGAATTAGCAGAAATCAGAATTTGATCAGTACCTAATCGTTAAAATGAAAAAACATTAGAATTTTAAACTCATATTTTGTTATTGTTTACTTACTTAGTATATTATTTTTAATTAGTATATTAATAATTTATAAAGTTGTGTTTCATTTATTAACTAATTTTTGTACAACCCTAGCACGCTTTTTAGATGGCGACTCATATTTGTTATTCTTTACTTACTTTTAATTATATGAATCATTTTATACTTTTGTTTCATTTATTGTCATTTTTTGTGAAACCCTAGGAGATTTTTTAGATATCGAGGTGATCGTGAACAAAAAGTAAGTATTGGATTTTACGCAATAAGCACATTTCCTTGCGTAGAGATAAACACTAGCGGGGAAAGGCTCGATGTTATTTCAACCGTACTTCCTACTGAATTTGCAATTATTTTATTGAATGAATATTTTACGAAATTTTTTTTTAATCAGTAATTATTTTTACGAAATAAGATTAAATTTTGGTAGTAAACTTACAAATAAATACATAGTTGGAATTTTAGGTATGTAGAATACAAAAAAGTTGTCCGGATCTGCTCTTGATTGTTTATTATAAATATAAAAACATAAAAATTGTGTCTCAACTACTCTTATCTAGTAATTAGTAATTAGGGTCATTTTATAACGAAAAACTACTCTTAGAAAATTTTACAAATAGGTAGTCGTTTATTTCCAATAATTCAACATTTATGTTATGCTGTAAATATTCAACTTCAATAACAATTTAATAATTACTCAACGTGCAACTTTTGTCGCAAAACATTTTGCAAATCGCGCTCCCTGGGTCATTCACCCACCCCGTGGGTTGTTTCAGTAAACAATGGCGCTGCAGTCGCGCGAAATCGACGTCGCGCCTGGGCAATCTAGGCCCTTAATGCACTTTATTGCCATCAAATCTCTAGTTTAATCTAAATTTTCAAGTAAGTAACACTCGCATAACTCGCATAATTATAAAATCTCTATTTTCTCTGTGTTATATAATGATAATGATAATAAGAAAATGTAGAATGAATCGTAAAATAGTACCAACCTCCTCGTAGTCCCTGTGTGAGTGTTGTTGCGCGGGCGCTGGAGCTCATTCGCGCGAACGACGCGGGCGACCAACCTTGTTCTTGCGCATCGGCGCGCCCGGCGCTCCTGTCGCGTTTGCACTCTTCATCAATTTTTGCCAATCCTGCTCGCACACTAGAGAGCCCGCAAGCATATAGTACCTGAAGAGAAACACCCTAGGTACTTAAAACTCTTGCACACATCCTACTTAAAGCTACTGATTAATACGGTACAGAATATTCCATCAAGAACCAAGCGGTTCGGTGAGTCTTTTCTTTGCCGCACCATTAAGTCCTGGAATTCATTGCCGGGGCACGTGTTTCCTTCTTCCTACAGTCCCGGGTCCTTTAAGCGAGCGTGACAAAGCATCTGATGAGGCCGTCAAGCTGAGCGCCACCATTGTAGCACTGAACGTGTTTGCAATGGTGACCCTCTTTCATGAGACTTTGCCTTCAGCTTAACATCAGGCCAGGTGAAGTCAAATTGACGTGCCATAAATAAAAAAAAAATATGAACGCTTTGGATGCGCCTGGTATTGAAATGGCAGTTGACTGATGGTGTAGGTCTAATTGCAAGAGGTCATCACTTACAGTTCAAAGATAATAGTAACACCTACCTATCACCTTGCATAAGGTGTGAACCGCATTTAGAGCACGCGAAGCATTTTATATGGAATACGTGCAAAGGTTGCTGTGGCGCGTTCGTCCTCATTACGAATTCACTCGCTGGGATCGCTTGTCCGCAAGCTGCGCATGCGCCTCCTGAGCCAAACATTCTGAAACAAGGAAAATATACCGTTAAAATGATAAATGTATTTTTTTAATTATAAGAGTAGTTAAGAATTAATTTAATAAGATGAAATTAAAGAAAAAATGAAAGGCAAAATAATCTTAATCGTCAATTTTAGCCTACTTTTAAGGTGGCGCCTACATTGGCCTGCGATTCGCACTATGATCGAGAGAGCGAAACGAGATAAACATAGTAGATTAATAAGCGAAAACCACTGATAAGATGACTAAATTACTTGCGACTAAGCAAAGCGATTACGACACAATGTACATAATATAGCCACATATTTAGGTCAGATTTCACCAGTGAAAATAATTGCGTTTAACTAAACTAGGCTTCGCCGTACTACACGAAATTCATTGAATAAAACATGTTAACGTGGTCTAGTTCAATTTGATCCAAGTTCATTCCGGTGGTGAAATCCGTGTTCTTGAACTAATAGTGCGATCGGGAAATAAGTTGATAAATTTTCTTCCAATTTCGCTAATAGGTTCGCTTCAATTTAGCTGAAAGGTTGTTATAGCATTTGCTTGAATTGTACTAACGTTGTTTCTGTCACATAAACAAATCGAAATCGCTTCAGTGTGGTGCTGTGAAGATGGTATTCAGCGAAAGAACCGTGTAGACTATGCCCATAAACGTGAACAATACTTATTTAATTGTTTATTTGTTGCAAGTCGCATAGTGCTCTAGTGTAGCCTCGGCCTAAGAAAGTATATTATTGTTATGGTTATTGATATAGGCCGCGAAAGCGAAATTCTTCAACATGTGCCTGGCTCCTTTTACAGCCAGCTTAGCGGCAGGTGGAAACCCTTCCCACTTTGAGCTCATTATTATTGTTTTAACAAGTTCGGCCGGGGCGTTCAAGTCGGAAGGTAGAAAGCACATATTTAATGGCTACTAGTGAATGCTTTGAGATGGATCCTTTGACTAATCTTACTATGCTGTGGTTACTCATGAAGTGAATCGTTCTGTAGTTGAAACTTTCGCAGCAGAGAGAATCCATCGTTGGACAACTCACGAACGAAACATTGAGTTGGAGGTATGTTTAGGAATCTCACCTCATTCAAAAATCTGCGGTATGATCATTATTGAAATTTAAATTATATTCTCATACATTCAAAGTCTATTTCTATTCGTCACATATATATCTTTTGTCGCATCATACCGACAGTCAGCGCCGGATCTAACTCGTATCCACGGCTGTCATTCAATTGTGTATTAAACGATGTTTCTGCCTCCTCACGGGCCTCAAGCGTCGCTAATTATAATTCATTAGGTGCGATTATTGAAATAAACACAGTTAGTTAAATAATGACTTGAATGTCATAACATAAACAAGCTGCCCGTTAGTACCCTCTATATGAATTTTCATATTGTCATCATCATCATCATCATCATCATCCGCGCGTTAAGCCCGCGCTAAGCGCATTCGAAGTTGTCACCTCGGTGTCCAGGTTCCGCATTTTTGCCCGTCTAACTGTGTTGTGCTTTTACCTCGATATAGCCGTGAAGTGATTGCCATCTGGCCTCCACAACCTATACGTATAGGCGAAATCGAACAATTGCAGCTAGACCAGTTGTTGAAGTTATAGGGCTCAAACAAACAACCGGGACCGACGGTTCAATGTGCTCTCCGAGAGGCCATTTTCAGCACAAAACATAAGAGTGAAAATTGTTGAAATACGTACCTATGTTCAGTTTTGTAAATTCTTTGTTTTAATATGCTCACGCCCGTAATCTAGGCAGAGGTGTATCTAACACCCACATTTCGCCAACCATGACTTTCGGTCCCACGTAATCGGGCACTTAGTAAAAAAATGGGTAGGTATACCGAAAACCAATTCCTAACCGAAAATGATGCAGCTAACGAATTTGGAAAAAAATAAATTGACCCGATTCCTTGTTACGGTGTAAATCGCAAGGTAATCAATTACGTGCTAAGCCACACAACCAATTAACATCTTGGAGAGTATCATATTTCATCATTTCATCCTAAAGATAATACCTTACCTAATTTCTTCCAGAGAACCTGTCTCGATTATTGTTTTAAAAACCACTCTTCACTACATAGTATTAAACAAAGTCGCGTTTTATGTCCCTATGTCCCTTTGTATGCTTAAATCTTTAAAACTACGCAACGCATTTTGATGTGGTTTTTTTTAATAGATAGAGTGATTAAATAGGAAGGTTTATATGTATATAATAACATAATGCTGCAACCAACTGGTGCGGTGCAAAAGTGAAAAATGGTGCAAAAACGGGGTGACGCGGACGAAGTTGCGCGGATCAGCTAGTGTAAAATAAACAGTACATACGTATACCAACGTATAACGTAACGTGTAGCCATCATCATCATTATATTGGTTGGTTGGTGTCAAGAGCAAACCTTGAACTTTTTCATTCTCATTACAACAACATTACAAAACCGCTAACATTTTAAAATAAATCTAATATGATTGTAGATCTAGATATGTACTCGAAACCAATTCGCAACAAACATCTCGCTAATTCAAACGTGAACTAATTACTACTTTAGAAATATTGTTTAATGTACATGAAGTTATTTATATGAGCTTTTCAAAGTAATTATACTCGTATATACAAGGTAAGACAGAAAATAATTAAATAAACTATTAACAAGACAAATAGCTTCACCTCAAAACTAACTGAACATGATAAAAAGTTAATAACATTATATCTAACTAGCTGACCCGCGCAACTTTGTCTGTGTCACTCCGCTTTTTAAACATTTTTCATTTCTCCTCCGTACCTGTTGGTCGTAGTACGAGTATGATGTTATACATATCAACCTACCTCTAGCATCACTATAAAAAAATCCGTTGCGTAGTATTAAAGATTTAAGCATACATAGGGACAGGCAGACAGACAGCAAGTAAAACTATGATGCAGTAATGATGATGAATGTTGAAATTTTTGTAGGGAACGGACTACTTGGTTTATAAATAACAATTTACTTAAGAACGTTATCTATATTTTAAATGACTTGGTGCATTATAATGCTTTCTTGGGCGACTTGGCTTCGCTAGGTGATTTCGTATCGCCCATTTTGCATACGCTTTCAAAAATTTATGAAACCCTCTCTTGTATTTTAGTTGCAGACAGGTAGCTTTTTTACTTAACATTGCGATAATAAAAATGCCGCAATATGATAAAAAAAAACGATTTATGTATCACCTCTATAATTCATAAAAGTAAATGGTTTACTATTCTCAAGTAATACTAGAATTGCAAGAGCAACTTTTTGTAAAGAAAAATGTTATTAAATGTGTACATTTATTATAACAGAATGCCAAAGACATAAAAATGTACGAACACATGAATAGACACATGTATTAATTTTTATTTGGTTTGTGAATCAATTGATATTAATTATTATGATTGCAGCAAATATATTGATGTATAAAATACCAACTGTTGCCCAAAGTTCCGCCCGTCGGAATTGTCGGATGTCGGTTATCGCGCAGTGCGATGTAGCCTATGTTACTGAGGGTGAATGTAGCTTTATAATAGCGAACGATTTTTTGAAATCAGCACATTAGTTTTCGGGTTTATTCATTACAAAGGTACGTACAAACAAAAATATAAATATTTCCTCTTTATAATTAGGGTAGATGTCGATTGTAGGCATGAATTTGTTAAATCACGCCAAAATTTATAAATACATAGGTAAGTATTGCCATAAAAAAGAAAATTGAGCAATTAAGTATTATGAAAGCCACGGATTTTCTTGCTTGGAAATATTTATGAGATTACTACCAAATTAGTGTTGGGAACACAATCTTCATCTTTATGACCACTTTATACATAACAGTTACATCACATAAAATTATTTAATGCGTCGTGACTCATCGTTATACTGTATGGATGGTTCCCCACATTGTGTCAACTGTTATCCAACAGGTGACTGAGCTCAGGGACTTCCTATTTTCGGTATACTTTGGACCATTGGCTTCAAGATCTAAACTTTTTTTTTATAATAGGTTCGACTTTGACACAAACGCTTGACCCGGGGCCTTGGTGAAGTTAGTTACCGTAGAGGTTACCACGTGCCAAAAAAGCCCTGATAAAAGTTTAAACTATTATTATAAGGCCGACATTCATCACCTTTACCTGAGTATCTTTAGCTGAGCGAAAGAATCATTTTCAAATGATTTATTTACTAAGTATTTTATTTATTATAAATTATAAAATTTTTGACAAATGTAGGTACATAATTATTGTAAAACTTTGACATTCATTATTATTCATTTGCTCTTTATGTGCCTAAACTGAATAAATGAAATTGATTGATTCTTTGATTCATCAAGTGAGGTGAAGTCTCATTGAAGTGGCTTTCGGAAATAAAAGTCTGCGTCTGCGTAAAATGTGTAACTGTGTAGTCTGACGGACATAAGTTAGAATAAATATAGGTATGGAACTGGGCCGTAATTATATCTATATCAAACAGGGCCCCGCACCGGAGGTAACAATTTTAACAAGCTGCCTACAATCCGTTAAAATGCCACTATTATTGCTCGTTAAGCTTTGATAAATGGATAATAAAATAAGGACGTTCACGATAAATCACATACTATTTCAATCAAACATACGTATATTTAAATACTAAATTATTTAGAACAGGTAGAATATTTTTTATTCTAATATACATAGTTTGCTAATAAATTATAGAATTTATTACAGCGGTTGCCAAATTTTATACGGCTTTTAATTAAAGGAGAACTGCATTACAAATTAATATGTAGAGATAAGAAAGTGCTATTGGACACCCAAACTATTTCTTGTAGTTCGGTTGGCTATCGATGGCCGCGTGATCATCCAATCCCAAGAGGAAGCTCTGCGCCATCAGAGCGTCGCCAGTTGTTACAAAGGTGCCCCGGCTAGTAGGGGACTAGTCTCCAAAGGGCCCTGTACACCACGGTGTACACACTAACGGTAGTGTAAGTACATACCTCGTATTTTACTTATTTAGACCTCAGACGAAAAGTTTGATTAGTTATAACCAGCCAGATCATCAGACTCTAATTAACCCTCACGAAAGCTTAACCTGCTCATCAAATCACACGTCATCGAGCGAAGTATTTCAAAAGACAACTTTATCAACCAGAATTTTTCGTATATCACTTATAATTAGGTATGTTGTATATTTTTCAACATACTTAAGCCATCATCATTCACGTTGAACAATATTTTAATTTTCTATTTCCTATTAAAATCTTTCTCTACACTATAATATTAAATCAATCATTCGTTCTGGCGTGATTTAACATAATTAATAAGGTCTAAAGCGGCCATATTGAATGCTTTATGGCTAATAAAACGTGAGAAACATACGGAATTGATAAGATAATATTTATTACCTCTTCGACGAGTGTCATCCACCTTTATGATTCGCGATAAAAATTAATGATCCAACACTTTCGGTTTTTAACTAATCATATTTTCACATTAAAAGTTATGTGGGAATTGAGACGTGTTTTATGGATGTCGCGATGAATGATTAAAATCTGTAGATTTATAACTAAATCGACCTTGACTAGCAAAGTACTCAAAAAGATCTATTAAGGTATTAAGATTATTTGAGAACTTGAAAAACTCAAGATCGATTTACAGCGAGTACATCATTCGGTCTTTTTAGAATACATATTTGACCCATTGAGTAATAATGGAAACAGTAACTTAAGTAAAGGGAACATGAAAATGATTAAAAAAACGAAACTTAATGTAATGAGTGAACCTCCTCGTAGAATGAAAATTATCATAGGATAGATCACTGATTCTACGCTATTTACAATCAGTAGAAAATGTAGTCAGGTCTAAAATTTACTTCCAAAGGTCTTTCAAGACATACGTCCACTTTAGTCATATATGATTTATAATATTTGCATAATTGTTTATCATACAGATATATATGATATACACTCTTCTCTCTCGAGTAGACAGGGACACAGCCCGCTATCTGTTCCTGTTTTTCCTCTAAATTTAACGGTTTCAATATTCATGCTCTTTTCAAATATTTGTGAATAAGTATTGTAATTTTCAATATTCATGCTCCTTTCACGCACTCTAATTTAGCTAAATAATATAATTTCTTTATTTCAAGTTTAGGTATGGAATATTTCTTTATCTATAGTCACACTGCTACGGTTTGCTTGTTAGCCACCATGACTTATCAAAACGTTCTTGAACCGTACAATATGATGTTCACAGCAGTGTGAAGTAATGAAGCTACAAAAGAGCCGTTTTAAGGTACAGCCATATATTATTTCCTACGGAAAAATATCGTGTATGTGAGTGAGCGCGATTGTGGCAGTTTAATAGCCGCATTTAATACTTAATGAGTCATTATTGCATTCGCTATTAGCGACGCCGGCGAGCCGGTATTATTTACAACCGGTGTGAATATTAATAAATTGCAATAACAATTCGGCCGAAAGCAATCAAAATTTAATTACCTGCTCTTCTTATCGTTATTCGCTTTCAAATAATTCAACGTTGAAAATTGCCAATGAGTTAAAGATAAATTTGAAAGTCTTAAAAGATAAATTCGCTTCAATCACTCGGAGCAAATAGGATTGCGTTTCATTTACTCCGGTAAGAGCATTTTCAATTAAGGAGCGCCCGACAAACAGTATCGGCGTATGAAGGTAAAATTAATTAAACCGAGCCAAGACAAACATGTACGAATCTATTTGTGTTGGACGCTCGCGGGAACGCCGTGTGTACGGGAAGACGTGAGGATTATACCCACAAAAATACGGGAAAGCATCCACTCCCTACATAAATAGTAAACACGAGTACATGTCGAAAACGAGCTTTACATAAACTACAAATATAAGTCGAAAGCAAGGTTGACAGCCCAATAAATCACGACGGTAACCTAAGTGGGTCGAAGTCTATGAATACCTAAAATATACGCTTCTTATATTCATCCGTTTGTAAACATTCAATTTAAATGAAATACATATATTATGTTGTGATGCTCAAATTGAGGGGCCGGTTGGACGGTACGTTACATACAATTAATTAAGAAAATGAATACCTTTAATATTTGGCGAGGAATCTTCTGAATATTGTATATATATGTCAATTCCGAGAACAGACTTAGATTTAATTAAGAGGAGGCATTAACACGTGTGGAGTTATTTATCGGACCGTTACTTTGACAAGTTTATACGGCTTTGAAAACTTCCAAGTGATACTGATAAGGGACGCGTTTAGTTCGATACCTTTCAGCGTGTTTTGTAATTTTATTATATAGTTGGGGAAGAATTTGTTATCGACAACTTTAAGGTATCCTTTGATACTGATATTAATTAACGAGTATGCGTTTAACATGAGTTTAATAAATGCGAAAGTTTTGCGCGCCGCCCGGGTAGGTGTGGTGCCTACACAAAGTTTATTTGCCTTCGTTACATGTAAAATTGAATACGTCGTGTGAATCCTCATTAATTTAAGATGTAGACTGTATCTTGACATGTTATTTTATTCATTAAGGGAGCGTCTTGAGTCGCACCGTTGTGTACGTGTCGACTTCGGATTGTTGTAGGGAATATAATTTAAAACCTCTTGACGAGATCATTAGAGCGGGGTGTAAGGGACATGCAAAAGGCGCGCAGTTATCGCCTACAGCACTCTACACACTTCATATATGGACATACTTACCGTAAGTAGTGGGTTCGTACAAAAAAGGCACGCGTTAGCTAAAGGAATGGCTGATTTATGTACTATAAGGTAGTTTTAGTAGTTGGATCCTAATCTGTACTAGACAGTTTAATAAAATATAGGTAGTATTAACAATGATGATGATGTATCTACCTGCAATGCGTTTTCTGAAAATTGGATAGGCTTTCGCAAGGGTTTGCTGGGAGAAATCTCATATTGAGTTAAGCTCGCCTTTGCACATGATATTTGCAATTTTTTTTTGTTTAATCTCTGTAGGTACTTTGTGTGCACAATAAATAATTTAATCAATTGTCAGCACGGATGCCTACTAAGTGATGCCTACTACTAGATAATGAAAATGTTATTTGAACCGTCTGATACTCTCCAAGACGTTAATTGGTAGCGCTTGTGCGGCTAAGCAAGTGATTAATTTCCTTCCGATTTACAAAGCATAGCAAGGAATCGGGTGAAAAAAAAACCAAATTTATTTTATGTGCCACTTTCGGTTAGGAAGTTATTTTGGACATACCCATTTGGGAACGAAAATGTGGTGTTTAATACACCTTTGCCTACGCCTTCGGAGATTACGGGTGTGAGCATATGTATGTATGTATTATTATTATTACTATATGATGTCTCATTGCAGCGAAATTATCTTCTAGACACGAGATAAATAAACAGTAGCTACTAATTTTCTTTAGAAAAACACAATTAATAACTACATTCAATCGTAAAAGTCACTTTTATTTTACATTTTAATGAATTTATATACGAGTATGTTCTTTTTTTATTGCAATTCCATGATTAAATTACACGAAATTCAGTATTTTAAGTATAATTTATTAAAGTTATTTTTTTGCGTGACATAATTTTATACAATTATATGTATACAGTATGATCACTTTAATTCTCGTAAATTAAGTTTTTTAGTCCAAAGTATGAATGCAGAGGGGTTTAGGCAGAGCAGAGGTCGGCCCAAAAAGATGGATGGATTGTGTTAAAGAAGATATGGTAAAGAAGGGGGTCACTGAGGAAATAATATTTGATGCTTACTGATGGAATGTATGGAGGAGAATGACATGTTGCACCGACTCCCAAGTATTTGGGACAAGGGCAGGGAGATCATAATGAGTTTTGTAGTTATGTTATACTATACCTCCATGATTTATATTTATTTGATAGTTTATTTACAATAATAAAATATTTTTGACATACCTATTACATGTCAAATGTTCTAAACTTAAAGAACTTTAACATAAAATTAATATATATATAATATGAATTACCATTAAGTCCTGGAATTCCTTGCTGGCGTACGTGTTTCCTTCTTCCTACAGTCCCGGGTCCTTTAACCGGGGCGTGAAAAAGCATCTGATGAGGCCGCCAAGCTGAGCGCCACCATTGTAGCACTGAACGTGTATGCAATGGTGACCCTCTTTCATGAGACTTTGCCTTCAGCTTAACATCAGGCGAGGTGAAGTCAAATTGACGTGCCATAGATAAAAAAAATAATGAATTTACAATAAAAAGGCAAGGTTATATTCGTAGATATTGGAATTGCGGAAAAAGGCAACACATGACCTCCGTAATAATAATTAACATTATACAGATCCATAAATGCGGACGTTTGTAAATGCAATGGTTATATCAGTAAGGTTAGGCAAATGCATAAAGTTATTATTACTAGCATAAGTAGAGAAACCGTCTCTCATTACCGCGTTACCGAATTTAAAATGTCAAATGAACAAATATGAATATGAATATTTATGAATGTAAATATGCAATTTTTGAGACAACCGGCTAAATTTGATAAGTTAATAGATATACACACTATGCTTAAGTAGTCCATTTCATACTGCAAACTGTGCGTTAGCAGGTATTGACGATTTCTCAACACAGAATTCTTCTACTAACTAGGATAATATAGGAATCCATTTCGCTTAACATCCAGATTGCAAAGGAACTCAAAGTCACGCGATAATTTTGCTCCGATTCCCCAGTTCTTTTTAAACAGCTGCTCCATCAATCAGTAACATAAGACAAGTGTTCGAACAAATATTCTCGGAGCTAACCATCTAAATTACAATACTAAAGGGAAGGAACTACGTTAAAAGAATCAGTCGGTGTTAGGCGTGCGAAGGAGGTGGGGGCACGATTGGGTCCCCGAGACGAATGGCTCTCAATAGCGCCGAGATGCGTCCCCGACCGGGATAACTTACTTGTTGCTTCGATCCTGTTTGCTATCAGACTTAGAAAAGGACCTCAGAAATATTTAAGCGACGCCATTAGAGAAAATGGTATTATTAATGCTGTACTGTCTTTGGTCCTTTATTTTTCATTTACTGTGTTAATTAGCGGGTAATAAACCGTTACCGTTGCGGTTTTATTTAGATTCAAACGCTACGGGGTAGTTACAATACTGATACTTATACTCAATTATCTAATGTTTATGATAGGCCGTTCGCTGACGCAATAGAAGTAATTAAATCTCTGGCATTGTTATAGGTAGGATAGTTTTTACAACTTTCCCTCTAAAGATACTTCCAATTTTAATAACATAGTATCTAATTGACGACAGAAGGGTCACCACCTTTTACATGGAATCATATAATATTGTAAGCGAAACATTAGTGTGTAATACGCGGTTGATTACACTTTTGGTAATACATAGGTGTGATTATGAATGTTGAATTACCGAAACGATCGAAACGTCAGGTTATTTTAAACCATAAATTGTATTATTATCGTCTCGACAAATCACATCGATTGAGGTAATATTTACATACTATGAATATCACCTTTATCGATTATGTAGTTCAAACGTTAGTACGGGAACGGACATACGTTACAACATTTTATTTTGTACATTAATGTACTTAATGAAAACAATTGAAATAAGTAAAGCCTGAGATTTGTGCTTAACTTAGATCACAAAAATTAACTTTAGCACAAATATCAGGCCAGATTAGCAAAAATCTTTGTACTCATGGCCATATTGTATATGGTATTTTTTCGGTTGCATCCAAGGTTTCACCTTTGGCCCGAGGACCGCTTAGTACTTCATTTCCTTTTGATGTGGCAATACAGCATTTATTGCCAGCAGCAATTGCCGTGGTGTCGTTATTATCATTAGATGGATCCGTATTAGATTTCTTGAGGCAGATTCTTATTTATAATATACATCACTTTAATGAGGGAGAGGTCATTGATCTTTGGATAACTATTAGTATTATTCTATCACTAATTAGTACGCCACGAGAGTACCAATTAGGGATATTTAGAGATACTCTGGATACAAGCCAGACAGATTTATATTATTGTACATTTACAAGTGTTAATTGTACGTGAACAGTTCCGGTACGAAGAAGCAAATGTAGTTCATTCATTATTAACTATCTAGCTAGTGATGTCCGGGTTCACCAAGACCTTTTGGGGTATAAAGTCAACATCAAGCAAGCCGATGAGCTTTTTGATTGACGAGGTCCTGGTGCATGCTTTCTTCGTAGGGTTAAGGGAATAGACAGTTGTTCTTCTTAAAATCAAAATGTTTATATTAAATTAGGGAAAAGAGTCCCCTAGCAGAAGCAGGCCACGGTGGCGGCGCAAAAATGCGCCTCCCCTTATTCGGGGGTTAGACTGGGACACCGTGGTCCCTACACCTGAAGGTGGTTATTTCGAAAAGATGGCCGGCGTCTGCCGGGGTGCGAGGGATATGTTGGTTACTATCTCACCTCCGGCAACTAAGGACCGAAAAACGCCGAGCGTTTTAGTCGGTTCGAGTTCAACATAACCACCCCTCAACCGGTTCTGACGGGGGGGGGGGGGGACACGTGGGGATTTTTCGCACAATAAAAAAAAGAAAAAAAGGGTTCGTCTTCCAGCTTTTCCTTCTCCATTTCGTACGATCTTGGGCATCCATTTTTACGTAGGTCGTACCGTATGCGTGTACTCTGACCAGTGGACTACTGACACTCATTTACGAGCAACTATCACTGTAACTTTTTAAATATTTATGACGTGTACGCTTTCAAAATACGCACATACGGAATGCAATATAATCGACGTATCACTGCGTCTCATACTCTTATCTGTAGCCCAGATAAGATATATTTGCAGTAACGTAACTCTTTTCGAGTTTAATGTGCTTATTTTCGATATCTAGTTTGAAATTCATCATAATTCTCGGAGATTTTTCTCAACTCGGTTGGAGTTAGATTTCTAGTTTTAGATGCGGTTAAACTTCAATATTTGGGAATTTTGAAGCGACTGACCTCTCTCCAACCTCCATAACCAATTGGCCATATCGAACTCCTGTAGTTAGATCGGTACTCGTAAGGATTGCCATAGATGTTCGTATGGCAACCAGGACCGACGGCTTAAGTTGCTCTCCGAGGCGCGACCAGTTTGTATTTGCACTGATCAGGAATCGAACCCGCACCTCCTGCGTAATCGCGTACACTACTACCACGGCACGAAGGTTGCCTGATTTCAGTTCGAATCGAATCATAATTTTTGCTTTTTTTTTTTGAAAAATAAAAATAATTAGCAACCCGTATTACTACTATTCACTCTAACCCCTCCAACTAAGCTAAATTGCTTGTGTTAAGATTTTAAGAATGTGTTCATGTCGGTAGCATACCAATGGCCAGGATTCGAATCCAGTATCGTAAGGCGGACTCCTTAACGCCTTACTATAAAGACATTGGGCAGATCAAGCTAAGAGTTATTTAATACCACCTGGTTAGGTCAATGGTAGGGCTCGCGTTGGTTGGTTAACTTGATTTGATAAACGCTCCCGTGATTTAATCGTAGATTTAATATCGCCATAGGCAGCAGAGATTAACACAGTAAATCACGGTGTGGCCTGGTTTAGTAGTTGGTTTTTGCATTCTTCACATTGATAGCAATAATACTGACTTTCTTTCTGTAGACTTCACATGCAGCTACTATTAAGAAATTAATAACAAACATGCAGGATCATATTCTATCCTCAAATACCGTACCGCATATTTTTTTTCAAAATAAGTAGTGTGTGAATTGTATCGTCGTAACGTGACGCTCAAGCGTTCGGTGACCATTTCAGTTCCATGTTTTTTATTTACTCAAAAAGTGCTCAACGCGCCTAAAGACCTTGCTTCACTTCAAAAACTCGCTAATTTTTTTAGTGTAGTCCAAGACATAGACATATTCGGTTGTGTTCTGTCAGTTCTGTGTGCGTGCGATCACAATGCACGTTGAAGGCGGGCGGCACTGTCGGTGTATCAAGTTAGCACGTCGTTAGCAAGCAACTCGTTAGCCGCGCGTGGCGGCGACAAGCCAAGAATTTGCTAATGACACATGCTCGCGATAGGGTTGACTAATATAAAGAACATATACATATAACAACACTCATTAATTTTGCAAAGATTTTGTATTAAGAACACAAGAAGAATGTTAAATTTAACCAGATGACTCCATAAAAATACGCATACAAATCACGAACTGTACTGCGATATCACATTTACCTCAATGAATTCCATTGAGTAAAACGTGAGATCGCAATTAATTTCACTGGTGAAGGCCGACCTAAGGCAGTCGATATCTGATAGCTTTTATTTGATAGCCCTGATGAGAATCGCAGTCGGCCCGTTTAGAGCTCGCACGCGGATGAATCAAGCGGTTTGACAAATCGGATCGCTTTAATGAATATCATGTTTGTTATTCAGAACGAGCCGCATACGATTCACTTTAACGATTGAACTTGCTATCTTAGTTCATAAAAGGGTAAAACTAGTTCAATACTAAGTTTTAATGACGTTTGTTTCAAGATATACTGTTTTATCTACTCGAATGTTGTCCATCCAATGATGATGACAGTTAACATAGTCAGCGGTGTTCTGTTATTGCTTTTTTGGCATGATTTATTTATAAGAACTTTGTGCTACTACGTAATTAAGGATTTTGTAGTATTGTGTGCAGCGAATATAATATATCCGTATGTCAGTAAAAACTCCCTAGCAATATATTTATTAGCAATTAACTAAAAATATTGTGGCAGTTGGCCAGCAAAAGAAATCTGTATCGTATATTTTACAAGCGAAATTTTATTTAGAGTTACGTTCGTTAACCGTGAAGCAATCTCGTATTCAAATTGACATAGTAAAACAACAGAGCCTCCGGACTAAGTTCCATAAACTCGTTTCAAACTCCCCTCTACACACTCTATCGGCGATTTTTAATTAAGTCCCTAGCGAGCGGCAAGCGAGCAAAGTAACACCATCAATTCATTATCCTAAACTCTGGCTCGATTGTTCCTCGCTCGCTACTTACGCAAACTTTCATTTTAATCAAGCGTTTAATTAAAAATTATCCGAGAAAAACAAAATAAGCCCGTTAGGGGGCGGTCTGAACTAATTAAGGCGCATGCGATGAGCTAGCCGACAACAGCGGCCTGTGAGGTGAGCGCCCTTTAATTAAACGCCTTGTTCTACTCCAGTGGCCGTCGCTTAGCGAAACTATTACAACAACTAGCGTGAAAAAACCTAACAAGTGTAAGGGGCGGGCTCCGGTGATTGCGGTCCGACCACCTTATGAGTCCTTGTACATGACGTAATTATTACCGCGACGCGTCCCGTAGACTGTAGGGGGCATCGTTAGGTGGTAAAACATGTATTCTTAAGTGACGATGTACCCTTATATTTGTTATACAAGCTTCATTATACCACTGTGTACGATATTCCATCATCGCGTTAGTCCCGGTTGAATCCAAATTTGTACTTTGCCAGCCCCAGTGTTCGCACTCTTTCAAACCCCAAAAGAAAGTTGCAGAGCCTCATAGGTTATTCAGAGAATTCCTGCTTGTTGACACACAGGTTAAAATTTTCCAAACTTCTAATAATTACTGGCTTTGAATTCATACTGTACATAGCTTTTTCACACACACAGGTTAAAATTTCGCTATGTACAGTGGGCTCCAAAAGTCTCGGGACACCTTTAGATTTATATACATTTGACAGCCTAAGTGTAATTTAACCAAAGTATCTTAGCGTTAATGAAATAAACTATCAATGTCTTTTTTATGCAAAAATAAGTATGCTCTTGCAAGTAGTAGTCTAAACTTAATTACATTAATAAATTGTGTAGTGGCATCACTTCATAATTTTTCTTTTTAAATTGTTTATGTTTTTCATTTCAAATCATTGTATGTGTTTTGTATTATTCCAGTTGTGTATGCTAAGTATATTTGGACTATTATTTAAACTGGTGTGTAACTGCAACTACAAATGTTAAGTGACATAATGGTAGTAGTCTGTACGTGTACCTAACTTTGACAAATAAATAAATTTAGTGAGTGATGATTGAGAAAAGCTATTTCCCAAGGCCTCGGCTACGAGTTACAACCCTGTAACTATACGTATAACAAAAACGTTATAGCGAAGTTTTCTAATTACTGTTAATACCAATATCAATTAACTTGCTAAGAATTAATTATCTCGGTATTACGGGCCTTCATTTATTACTAAACTTTCACTAATCAATCTTATAAAGTAGCCAACGTCGTTATAACATAATTTTAGAAAATAACTAAATATGTAATATATTTTTTGTCATGTAAATATTATAATGAATCTGGACATAAATAATGGAACTAATTTTGGCTGTTTCGATTAAAATGTTTAAACATAATTTGTTAGTTACTGATGAATATAATTACTTCCTATAAATGCCTTGCCTCGTGCATTCAGAAGATGAATTGTTGCTTTAATTTTATACTTGAACTAGAAACAAGGTGTACGGGTGACTTATATATCTTTACACAAAACCTAGGTGCGAGAAAGTGATAGAATATATGAACTGCGTAACGTTTTTTTATAAACCTATCAACTTGTCCGAATTTACATTCACTTGACATTTTTAAATTCCGTAACACGTGATGAGGAGACTGATCTATTTATGCTAGTAATAATAAATTTATGGTCAGTACACGAATTAGGTAATTGTTTTATTCAATCAATTAATTAGCCTATCACAGTCCACTGCTGGACATAGGGCTCTCCCAATGTTGGGAGCATTATTATTATTGTTTAGTTAGAGCTCTGAAAATTTAATGTGAGTTAAATGCATTCTTTGTCAACTGTAAACTTAATATAAAAGAAACGACTCTATTTCATTGATTGATCGATTAGTGTGATATGAATAATAAATGCTAGAAAACAAGAAACGGATGTTAGAAAAAACGCCCTTACTACGAGTGTAAAATAAATGTAACTTGTCGGCCATAAGTTCTCTGTTCTGACATCAAAATAACATAATTCGTTATCCCTAATATAGACACGTATTGAATATAGATAGATACAGCAAATGCGAAATCAGTACACGCACCATGTTACCCATAACAGGATACGTTTAAATGACACATGTCTAAACGCGCGCGGTAACTAGAATTTGTATAAGCAAAGTATTAATTATACCAATTATCGGTGTCACGCATAAATAATAATAATTTATAAGTGGTAACATTTGTCAAAAGCCGCACTCGCACGATGAGCTAATCGACTATCACCGCTAATTGCCGTGGCGCGCCCCCCGGGGCCCGGAGCCCGCGACAAGGCGGCCGGGCGAGGCGGCGGGGCCCCTCGCCTTGCCCCTTCCCCCCTAACTAATTAGATAAGTTTGCAACTCGACTGTACTTCTGGTGCTCCACTCCGCCGGTAAGCATCAATCTTTTTAATTAAACATTTTTGACACCGCAACGATTAGCCATCGAACCCATTTCTATGCTAATATTGTGAATAGTTTTAATTTAAATGCAAAAACGAGGAGCGAATATGGTCACAACTTTGTACAGTTATGTATCTCTTTGCATTGTTATAGGCTTTTTCAACTTTAAATAACTATATATTTAACATTTTAAATAGTTTACAGAGCCGCCATAGTAGTTATACTTAGCAGTGTGAGTTACGAGGACTTCGAAACAGTTACTTAACATCAAATAAAATTGGAATGTTATTTTTAAAACAGTTTCCAAGTAATTTTCTTTTAACCAGTTACAATGGTTTTTCATAAATTGTCTTTTTACAGACAAATAAATTTGTTTTTAATGGAATTGCCAACAAATCTCTTTACTGTGAGTCGATAACTTTATTATATTTCACAATAAAATTAAAGAAAAATAACATATTATACGTTAGCTGTCAAAATAAATATTAGCTGAATGTGCAGCGGTCTGCGAAGAAAGTATTCAATTAAGACGACTAGTTTTATTTGTATCAACATAATGTGTCTATCAATCGAAGATATATTATGTTAATATTGAGCTCCTAGCTTCTATTCATATAAATAATAGCCAGTTATTATAATTAATAGGTTATTGACTCATTTCCCGAGTCCATAAATACGTGTTTTAATCAACTCATTTGTAAGCTAAAATCAAATAGATTATTTAATTTAGTTAATACTGCGAGAACAGGTGACGTTTAGTTGTTTTATAACGGCCGACAAAACGTTACATTTTATGTAAACAAATTCGATAAGGATTAGTGTCAATTTGGTCGTCATCATTTAGTTAGCAATTAATTTCTGAGACAAGTATAGGATCTCCTCCGAGTAGGGAGTCCATTATAGATGGACCCGGAGTAATAAATCAGGACATACAATGGCACATTGTCTGTCGCTCAACCTGATTAAATAAATAAATAGGTGCCGATCGGAGACGCTTGCGCAGATCTTATCGCACATCTTGGGACATTTATAGAAGGGAAAACGCCGAAACGACCTCTCTATATAAGATAATAAGCCTTTAAGTATCTGTGTATGAAATCACATGTATCTAATCGTTAGCAGCTTCATTCAATAAAGAGCTTTGTTACCATTGCATTGTGGTCTGATATCAGTTGGTTGGGTGGTCTTGTTAGTCAGTCTGGAACCTGGCTAACAAGGAGATGGATCACTATGAGGAGATACATAAATAAGATTTATGATTATATGATTAAAAACCACAGTTTATAAATAGTTTTGACGTTTCATGTTCTCTCTACATAAAGCGGTATTTGGTCATTTGCGTGCAGTTGGTCGGTCAAAGTCGAGGTCTCGGGTCGACCCCAGGTTTTACCATGGCACATACCAATGAATTTTCGATGCTTATGTGTGTATTCATCGCAGGTTTATAAGTGCCCGGTTAATGGCAATAGGCTCGCTATTACATTGGGACCTATACATAAACTGGCGAAATGTGGGTGCTGGCGCCTCTGCCTACCCCTTCGGGGATATAGGCGTGAGTTTATGATTTTTTTTTTTGGTCGGTCAGACGCACATTAGATTTAAGTAGGTAACTATATATTCGATACACCAATGGTGAAGTCATCGAACATTTTTATAAAACTCACTAGACAGTGGTGATTTGATACAGGCTTAATTAACGTCATGCTGTGTAAACAGAGCGTAACCTATTAACAAAATACTGTTAACTTAGAATGATAAAGTTAATTAAGGTTCACGGTATCATTACATGCAACACATGACATACACAATTTACATGCGATATTAATGAATCTGGACGCGAATTTTAACTGGTGTCCAGAAACGGTCGTTAGGGCACTTTATTTAAGGTAAAACGTTCAGTAATTGGCCCCGCCGGATGCAGTGCACAGGTGCGTGCGCCCTCTCGCGGTGGGCACAGGAAATGAGAGCCAATTTGAATTTCTTCCGAAGCGAATCGATTAATTGGACGGCTATTAAATCATGTTTCGGCTACATATGAATATGGACGAATGTCTTTGTTATTTTATATTTTTCTCCCACCTGTGTTGTTCGGTACAATAAAGAATAACAATAACGAATAAATAAAAAGAACAATAAGGTAGGTATTTTAATATATTTCCATCTGTAAATACTTGCGATTTGTCAATTTTTTTACATGTAGTATGGTATGTTATTACTTTTTTAACTCTAAAACTGCCTGAATGACGTAAAATTAATAATTTTTGAACTCGTCAAGGGTTCACATGCGTCCCAATACAACAAGGGTGTCACACTGCCATGGATGCCCAAGATCGTTCGAAGTTAAGAAGGAGAAGCCCCAAGCCTGGATACCGGGCTATGAAGTGTGAGAAGCCTCGGATAGAATTGAGTCACAGGCAGAGATGATAATGATACCATAAACCAACTGAAAATAAGTGAGGGAAAATAGGAACTGGTTATTCGCAATGAAACGTATTGTTTGAGACGTGAGTTCACATTAGTTATAACTAAATCTCTTATTAGCTGCCCAGTTCATTTTAAAACTTAGAATAATCTTACTTAACATAACATAAACTCACGCCTAAATCCCCGAAGGGGAAGCTAGAGGTGCTAGAACCCACATTTCGCCAGTTTATGTTTAGGTCACAATGTAATATTGTCATTAACCGGGCACTTATAAACTTGCGATGAATACACACATAACTTCGAAATAATCGAAAAGTTATCGGTGTGTGCCATGGTAAAACCTGGGATAGAACCCGAGCCTCGTCCCAGCAGTCCATTACCCATACCACTAGGCTACCGCGGTTTAAAAAAAAATTGAAACCATTGAAAATCATCAAAAATATAGCCGTATTCTGAAGCTATACCTATGTTACAGTAATGACAAAATCTTGATAAACATTTTATAAAATAAATTAAGATGTTTTTGTGTAATAAAAATAAATGGTAACTAAGTCTGTTTCTAAGCTGATTTTCATTATGATGTAAGTACATCGGAATCGTTCTCATAATAATAACGATCTAGCCTTGAGGCTAATAAGTATTAGGTACTTATTTAATTTAATTTGCTAAAAACTTAATTATTAAGTAATGTGTTCATTGGCTGTTGGTTATTTATAGTTGTTTTAGTTCTTCTCTTATGTGAATTTATAAAAAAGGAACATGTAATAGAATTTAGACTTCGTAAACGGCGACAAATTGGCAAATAAAGGCGGGAAGAGTTCGTTTCCCTCGCTTATGAAGTCACGTACTTCATATTTCAGTCGATCTTGACTCGCCATCGTAAACAATTTGTACCGTTAAAGGGTAATTAGGAGTTTAACCTGCACGAAAATAAAGGAATTATTAGAAAACAATCCGGACAGAAGGTGGCTCAGGTCGGTGAGGGGGGGGGTGCTCGAAGGAAGGGTGTCTAATTAGGGAGTGGGGGCGAAGGTAATGAGCCGCGATCGCCGCTCCGATATAACGAAGGCTATTTACGCGGTGGTCGCTCTGAAAATTGCGAGGTTTTGTTTTAAAAGCGGTTACCGTTTGAGTTTTGCGATTAAGGAGTTTTAATTAGACAGTGTTGTTTACAACCTCATTACAGTAGGTAACGTCGGCGGGAAATAGCCTCGGATATCGGCCGATAATTTATGAAGTTGAAAAATGAGTTTCTTGCCGCTAAGTAGATTCTGTTGTAGATTATACCCGAACAATCTGAGCCTATGAATAAACATGAACTCAATTTCCTTGTTGGTTACCGAAATAAGGACCTTAAAGTTTTGATTTTAGAGTTTGTTATTATTTGTGGAGTGTGAAACAATTTTGACCTTCAATTGTTTTAGAATATTACAACTGCCATTCACGTCAATAACACTACATATGATAAGTATGAGCTACCTAATAGATATCTATTTTAATAACTACAAAGCCCGAAAATTCGGACTGTGAGGTATAGTACCTATCTATTGTTAAAGTTTATATACAAAATACCTGCAGAAAATTGATATTACATGAAACTCTGTATTATATACACTTATATTAGATTCCATATAGCTAAAAATTTTGTTACGCAATAGTATTCTGTAAATTTATGTAGGTTAAGCTGATTTTTAGAGATCTAGTGATTTCTTTGTGTTAAACAACAGTTGAAGTTTTTCTTCGGATTGTCATAATTTGTCATCAATCATTTGTAAAATGTGCATGAATTAATGAATGAATGTTTTAATTGTAATAATTTTTGTAAGAAAAACCTATCTTCTAAGACAAACATTATTAAAGTGATTCATTGAGAAATGACAAATTTAAGCCAAGTAGGTACTAATGAGCTGCTAACGATCCCGAGTTCATAAAAGAAGTACCTATCATAGTCCTGTGTCAATCGCGATTGATCGAATCAAAATGATCGGGTCGCGAGCGATATACGAGTGAGTCAATCATCGATCTCGAAGAGATTCGATCGTTTCGCGACCCGTCGATCGTTTTGTTACTGCTATCTACGCGGTTCACGATCGATGAACGAGACGTGTAGGATAATAACAATGAATTTTACCTTGGTACCTATTATACCATACCTAAATTATTTTCTAGAGATGTAAAAGGCTGCCTGTAAGGTCTATAAAGAAAACATTGAGCGATTCCCATAAAACAAGTAACTTTATGAATTCCTTAGATCTTAATTGATTCCTATATAATCTACATGTTATTTCTTGTAAAATGATTATCATTATTTAATTCTATGAGCGGGATTCCAACAATAAACAGATTCTAATTTCGTGTAATTATTACAATTCCAATAAATTGGCATTTTAAACCTGATTGAGGAGAGAAATCGCGATAATGAAGACCCGCGACCCGCTAAACGATCGAGTCTTTTGATTCGATCATTTTGTTGACGGGTCGCGATCGACCCGGTTCGCGAAGATTGATCGATCGACACAGGACTAACCTATCAATATTTTAAAAAGCACTACGTGATATAAATGACTTTAAAATTTTTAGAATTCAATGGTTTTAAAGACAGCTGACGTGGGATAATCTCACCAAAACCATTCATTGCAATTTGATGGGTTAAAAAGTGGATTGAAAGTGGAAATACACAAGTTTTGGAATAGGTGACTGAATGTTTACTGAATCTCGTATCCGAGCAACAGTTGACGCGGCAACGTTGCGTTCCATGTGGCTTGTTTGCTCGAATGGAGATGCGGACAGACAATATTTTTAAGATGAGCTTCTTTGTTGTCCAATGTTGTGGAACAATTTTGTATACTTTTTTTTTTATCGTGCGCAAAATCCCTACGGATACCACCTCCACCAAAACCGATGGAGGTGATTATGTCGGACTCGAACCGACCAAAACGCACGCCGTCCATTGGTCCTCGATTGCCGGAGGTGAGATTATACAAGACATATCTCTCGCACCCCGGTAGACCCGGGGACATCTCTGTTGAGATGACCCTCTTCCCTAAATGTGGGGACCATGGTGTCCCCATCTAGGCCCTGGGTATGGTGTGGCATTATGTGCCATCGCCGTGGCCTGCTTCTGCTAGGGTGACAGGCGGCTCCACCCGTCACCCCCAGGCCCGCGCTCATGGGGGACGGAGGTCATTCTGCGACCTCCGACGTTCGAGTCGCAACAATTTTGGATACTAGATTTGAGACAAATACTTTAGATAGAATAGGTATATAGTATGTTTTTTTACCCAGCAATTTTTTATAATGTTGCGCATGACCAAGTAGAAGACAAGTAAATGACAAGTAAAAAAATGTTGTCTCTCACTACACGTTATTGTATCTATCTATCTATCTATCTATCTATCCATCTTCTATACTATTACATAATTGTAAAAAGTTTATGTTTGTCCGCGATTGACGCAAAAACTACTGAACGGATTTCGATGCGATTTTTTTTGTTTAGTCCAACTTAAAATCTTACGTTTGTTTGATTGCAATCGGTTAAGTAGACCCAGAGTAATGATTAGTAATATAGAATTTAGGTTGCACATATAGGGCTTAGTCGCGATAACCGACAGCCACGCGGGCGGAGCCGCGGGCATAGGCTGGTGTTATACATAGAAGTTTACTTTGTGGCCCACTTCAATTAATAACTTGATTGACCAACCGGCCATATGCGGATAAGACAGGAAGTCAAGGTTAGCTGCAATATCTGATCGAGGTCGGTTATAAGCATAACACTAGATATAAACTACTTAATACTGTGATTAATAATTATTCTCTAAATAACGTCCATTGATTATTATTAATTTCAAGTAAAGCTTTAAAACATATTTCTGTTATATCTATCTATGCTTATAAACATAACAAAACCATGAGGGTGCGTGTGTTTTATAATCTATACTAATATTATAAAGAGAAAAGATTTGTACCTATTTTTGTATGTTTGTATGTTTGTAATGAATAGGCTCAAAAAGTACTGGGCCGATTAAACAATTCTTTCACCTCTAAAAGGCTACAATATCTAGGAGTAACATAGGCTATATATCATCACGCTACCATACAAGGGAGCGGAGTTATAATCATAAATCTCAATTGATCCGGTAAATTTCCATACATTGGCGCTAATATCGCTAACAATTTCCGTTGTCATGACAGCAAGGAAAAGTAGTATAGAGAGGCAAGTAGTGAATCGAGTAGAGTCGTACAACGCGATAATCGACATCCACGCGGGCGGAGCCGCGGATAACAGCTAGTATTATTATAAAGCTAGAGTTATTTGTTTATTTAGTTGAACGGGCTAATCTCAAAAACTACTGATTTACTTATTCAAATTAAAACAAAATGTTGAGTTTAATAGTCCATTTAACAAGGAATGTTATCATTATCACGCTACTGTTCAAAGGAGCGGAGCTGTAATCATAAATGTCAACAAATCAGACAGATTCCCCTACGTTAATTGAAATTTGATAAATTTGTAGAACCGGGTAAATGTTTCGAAGGTTTAGAAATATGCTACAGGTGAAACCGGGACTATATAAAAGCATCTATAAAAAAGTAATTGTGGGTCTAAGAAATCTTCAACTAGTATACAACTCGGTTTCTTGGTGCAATCGAGGGGTTACAATAACCGAAATGTCCAATTGCTTGTGTTCTTGGCAAGAATTCAAACCCGTATCTTCTTAACCGGAAAGCCAACTCCTTAATCACTAAGCTACCGTCTGTACAAGCCTACTTTCTATCATCGCAACGCTCGTCATAGGCAGGGAACGTGTTTGCAATGGTGACCCTCTTTCATGGGACTTTGCCTTCAGCTTAACATCAGGCGAGGTGAAGTCAAATTGACGTGCCATAGATAAAAAAAAAAAAAAAATCAGCCTCACACATTACGACCGGAAATGGAGGGCACTGTTCGGTATGAAAGGAGCTTCATCCCGCACACGCTCAAGCTGTGGAGTGAACTCCCTGCTGTGGTTTTCCCAAGCGACTACAATATGGGTTTCTTCAAGAAGGGCATTAGAAAGTTTCTACAGGGTAGGCACCATGAGTGTAACGCCCCTGGTGTTGCAAATTCCATAGCAAACGGTGACCACTTCACAACAGGTGAGCCGTGTGCTTGTCTGCCACCTAAGTAAAAAAATACTTACGCTGATATCAAAATACTTCAACTATTCAACAAAAATAACATAATTACTATACAAAACACTTACATTTTTAAATTATTCTTGATAATTACCTCGTAAATTATAAAGTCCATTAACATTACAGACGTAAATAGAATTCCAACAATGTCTTACATGAATTAACTGAAGCGTCTTTATTAGTATTATGCTAACAAACTGCTTCAAATTCAATTGAAAAACGTAACATTTCATAGAGAATAGCACTGCTTCGGGGAGTACGCAAAACGGCGGTCTCGGTTGTCATAGGAACATATGTGGGCAGTCGATACAGGTAGTTGGAGACCTCAGTTCAAAAGAATAACATATAGAACGTATAGATATAGATAGTGAGTGAAGCTACCTAAAGTAATACTAAGGTAGTACCTACCATATCACACGCAATCGCGTGCGGCGAAGACAAAGAGTGCAAGAGAATGGTAGTACTTTAGTCTTACTTTTAGCAGCTTCACGAGCTAGTTCTCCACGTTCTATCTATGTTATAGCCGAAGCGTCACGTTGGGAACTCATTAATGCCGTATGTTTTGCCGGAGGTAGGACATGCCGTAGGAAGACAAGCATGTTCCACCTGATGGGAAGCAGTTACCGTGTTCTATGTTTTCAGATATTGGAAAAACTTTACCACTATATCAACATTCAGTTTATATACTCCTTTAATTAAATTCCACACATTTTTGTCATTTATTTCGTTAAAACTAGATTAAAGTAAAGAAATCCATAATCTTTTTGTTAAAAGTATTGGCTTGCAGTCGACAGAGTGCCGCGCCGCGGATGCTGCACAAAAGGGACGTTTTTTCTCCGTAATAGACGTCCCGCCGACATCATTAACGTATCGGCAAAGTTGGCCGCAGTTATTCGCTAATGTGACAACAACAGAGAAAGCCCGCCACAAATGAGGGACTATCTTTTGGGCTTAGGATTTGGACATACAAGGTTAAGTCCATTACTTTTGTTTTGAGATAAAGGTGCTTAAATAAAGTATTGTCATTTCTGTAAGGCGGCGTACGGTAATGAGGTGAGGGTATCCGGGAGAAGGGGTTAAAGCTAAACTTTACAAAATCCTTGTTGGGCAGAGAGGCGGTCACGGTAAATATCATATCATTTTAGATTCCGATAGTTTGAAAAAGTAGTCTTAATAAAAGTAATAATGTATGGTTTTTAGTGAATACTGTAAACATAAATTTTGAAGGACCTCAAGTCAGATTAGAGGATTGGGGTCACGGCTGGTTGGAAGTATGGGGCAGGGGTCAGATGGTGGTAATCGTTCGCTTGTTGTTTGCTTGTTAACCAATCCATAAGAAAAGGAAGAGTAGGAAATCCCCACGAATACCACCCTTGAAGCCGGTGTAAGTAGTTACGTCAGACTCGAACCAACTAAAACGCACACTGTCTTTGGGGCATTGATTTCGGGGGATTATACCTCTCAGCTTACCCAAGTAGAAGAGTTTATATTTTCAATAAGCTCTTTAAAATAATTATATTATAAACAATAATAATGTACATACGTGGTTTGATAAATGTTTAAAAAGGCAAGGCATTTACATGCAAAGTTATAAATGCACAATTATCGAACGCGAATTGCTCCATTTTGAAGTTACTAAAGCTTTAGTTTCATTATACTCAATCCTAAAGTAGCGTTTAAGAGAAATAACAGCATATTTTTTACTTGATGATAAAACAGATTAGACAAAGCAAGGAAATTTAATTATGAGCGCCTCATTATCTAGTTGTTGCGAACAAAGTCCTCGGGCTTGTAGTACCTAATTATTTAATTACAATGAAATTAATATCGTATTATCTGCATTAAACGTGGGCACTCAACCCTCAAACACGAACTAACAGCAACGACCTCTGCGTAGTGCAGGTGT
Organism: Pelosia muscerda; assembly: GCA_963691645.1. Classification (NCBI taxonomy): domain Eukaryota; kingdom Metazoa; phylum Arthropoda; class Insecta; order Lepidoptera; family Erebidae; genus Pelosia; species Pelosia muscerda. The sequence continues at coordinate 6,422,177 of OY829100.1, forward strand.
GTTTTTATTGCGATATAATTAATTGTGTTTTTTGTTGTGAGCGTCCGGTGTGCCCCGGGCGTTAGGTGGCGGGGGTGTATTCTAATCGCGTGTTAGCGTGGCCCGTTTTTGCGCTAACGAACAGGTTACGTTAAGGCGACGTAGACGTCGAATCGACGGGAATTTCGCCTCATTAAAAGTTGTGACCTGCGGAGGAGGCAATTTGGAGGCCCGCGACGACTTTGCCCGCTACTTATTAACGATCCGACTTTACACTATCACTTCGACTCTGGACGTCTTCTTCGTCCCTTTATAGGCACATATTTTTATTTATATGTAGTGCCGCACTATTATTATTAGCAGCATCCCTCGCGTGCTGCGGTCTCCCCACCTGCCCTCTCGAATTAGTAAACAAACGTCTTTACGAGCGGTTTTACGAGCCCCGCGATATTTCGGTCTCGCGCATGCCGGTTTACGACATAATGAATTTGTTGATGAACTAGGTATTAGAAAGTTTCGAAATAGACGCGTTAGTGACCGAGGCATATCGGTTGCGCGTTGCGGACCACTAACATAGCACAACACGTGTTTTATGAACTATTACATGAGACATGACAACGCTACTATTATTTTACAAGGGTAGTGTAGATATCTTTTGTTGCTCGTTTTGGTCCTTTTTTGTGTGAAGAGAGAAAATACCGTTACTTGTAATTTTGTGTGTGCGTGTGAGTATGTTTGTAGTGAATAAACTCTAAAACTACTATGACGATTCAAAAATTCTTTCACCATTGGAAAGCTACATTCAAACTGAGTAACAGGCTATATTGCACAGCGTGATAACCGGCATCCACGCGGGCGGAGCCGCGGTCAACTGCTAGTGCCTAATATAGTCATTGCCATTACATTTATTTGTTGAAAATGATCGTCCTGTTTAAGTACCTAATTACAACATAAGTAGCGATTAATGATACTAGAAGTAAAGAAAAATAACTCAAAATTTTATGATCAACGTGAGAACAATGAAAATATTTTTAAGTACTAATTAAGTTGTTAAACATTTTTTTTTAATATCTCTGAATATCTTTTTATAATTTACAAAACTGAAACTGACTTTTAAAGGCAATAAAAAAGTGTAAAAGATCAGTTACACTTAAGATAACAATGTAACTGCCATAGTATAAAATTATAGGCACTCAACACATAATTTAAGGATCTTCAATAAAGTTAGGCATAAATTTACATATCGGTGGAACAGAGTCTTGTTATTAATAAGTAAGTCGTAGTAAGTTAGCAGTGTAGAGAGCACGCGGCTCATAGTTATAGCGAGGTTAACACATGAGGTTAATTAAGATCAGAAGCGGGACCTATAACTAGCTAACGTCGCTACCGACACTCCCAGCGAGTTTACTGAGTGCTTCCCCTTAATTGATACGATTTGATCGTCATCACAACGTCTCCCTTATTCCCCCTACATAATTTAATCAAAATTTATGTTACGATGATTTAATTTATTTCCGTCGATAAACGTAATTGGGTAGTTTCCGCACTCCGCGGATGCATAGTAACGTGTTGTAAAACACACGGAATACGTGAAAAGGATTGACAACGGGTAATAAATTTCACCATCGATGAGTTTAACAATATATATACCTTTTGACTGAATATAAACTGTCATTCCTGCAATCGTAAAAGTGGGAATTCAGCTCTAACCGAATCTCAGCCAGTAAACATTATTAAAAATTCCTTTGACAGCGGTGGCTATTGAATAATGATTTGTGTTCGTCACGCCAGCTTCCGCTGTCATACTTGCGCCAAATTTCACCGGGTACATTTTTTCCTATTTTTTGACGGCCAGCCGGACGCTGGGCACTACGTTTATTTATTAACGAAATTCGTCCGTCTATGTAACACGTCTGGTATGGTGTCCAACCACATGTGGATGTGAACTGCATTTCAATGGAATAGAGTTTAAGATTGAGTGGTTATTTGAAGCCGCGTTAAGCCTTTTTCGATCGGACTCGCATCGTTTACGAGTCTGCATAGGCGCGACGCGGCATTGCGCTCGTGCGCTCCACCCATATCAATTTCGAATAGGTTTCCTATTCGGCTGGAGAGATTGCGTTTTGATCGTTTTGTGTGTAAAATTGTTGCCCTAAATTAAACGCTTTAATAATAGAATAGAAATAAAACTGGCACGGTTGTGTTGACATGAAAACATTGCACGGCGGAGTTCAATTTTAATATTTCATTATGCAATTGTTGATAAATCGTTCGTGCTTTGTTTGTATGAACAGCGAACATGGCAAATAGTATCAAAGTGGGAGTATAGTGGCTAGTCGAAGCACGTATGCCGCATCAATGTCGAGATCATCAATTACAAACTACTTCCAATTAGTGATAGTGCAGTAACAAATCAAATTTAACGGGGTCCTGTTGGGGAGTCGCTGCTAATTAGAGCTGCGGGCGAGAGGTGCCTCCTGCGAACTAATCAGGTGGCTAAATAATGTAGTCGTGACGGCGTCGTTAGCGCTCGTGAGACAGACGTTATTAATTAACATCACATCGGCCCGTCTCGCCCGCGCTCGGCACCCCTGCCATTCTGACCGCCCGCGCCCGCCCTAGTACAGGACAAATAGTCTCAAGCTAGACTGCTAGAGCAACAGTCTTTTGCAAAAAAAATATTTATTTGTTGGTCAATAAATTTAACCTGACCTGCCAATTTTATATAAAATAAACTAAATATATAGCGTGAATTTTACAGCAGAATATTTGTTGGATTTATTGTACCTACTTTACAAGCTTTTTCAGGTCATACTTCGTAAAATTCAAATGTACAGAATTAAATTTTAATGTAGTCCCTGAGTATTCTATAAATATTTTCAATAAATCATAATAGGACAACTTGACGAAAAAACTCAGGCCAGAGCTCTCATAATACAAGTAGGAAGTTTAATAACAATTTAAATCATAGAGTAGCATAGCATTTGTTATTCTTAGCTAAACACTAATTCATTCTGAGTGCTCAAATCATTAAGATAATCTAACTAATGTAAACGGTGTCTAATAAATGTTTTAGTAGTCGATTATTGTGACAAAATAGCCCACTCACACGTCATACGTCAGCATTAACGGTGTCAATTACCCATTAATATTAGAGACGGGTTCGAATGTTAGTTCTACACCTACGGTCGAATAAGTAACCCATTTTACCCGAACAACTCTTTACCGCGTGGGATGCAAACAGCTGATTCACTCTTTCGCTTTTGTTACTTATCGCGTACGGTCGGCGACAAAAGTGAATGACGCTTGTTAAGACTACTCAATGAAACTTTGCCAATAAGGATGTTTTTTATTTTATTTATTAGGCACATCAACAGATGTTGACAGTTCATCCGATTCTCCCCAATACTGTTTATTATTTTAGTTTTTCTGAAAATATATATTTTGCCAAATAATATTGCATAACTGAAACTATAAATTTTCGTAATTTAAAGTTCCGAAAGTAGGTTAAATTATAAACTATTAAATTGCGTTTAAATTTGAAACTTTTTAGATTTCTTATAAAAAAATCTTTTTTAGAATGTGGTACGGTAGACAGAGGCAAACAAGCAGTTAAACCATTTAGTCTTATAAAAATAATAACAAATCAACGTATATTATTACAAGCCTCACTTGTTAACCAAGACCACCCAATTAAGTAGGCAAACACGGCATCAATTTAATATACCAGACTTGGACGTACATGTACAAGATTGGTTCATCTAGTGAATTTCTCGTGGCTTTCCGTGATACAAGACTTGTGGATGGTCGACGACGCTTCGCAAACATGTCCGATGACGCTCAACGACGGTAAATTGATGACGACAAATATCTACACATTCTGCCCGGTTATACAGACGACGACTTGTATATGCAGATGTGGATGTGTTCACGAATTGTTTTCTATAAACAAAGAACGTTTAGGAATTGGATTTTAGTGTTTGATATTGTTATATCTTTAGAAGTAAGATAATCGGAACTCTAAATTAATACTATCATTCTTTTTGTTCTTTTATAATGCATTCGGTTTCCCCTGCTAATATGTAGTACGTACTTTATTCTTTACTGTTAAATGTAGTAAGTAACGTAATTTAAGTAAATAATAAAAGAAAAAATTATATAACATCGAAAAAAATGGATACTGACATAGGTTGTTCATTTTTAAGGTGTTGTATGTGCTCTAGTAAGATCTTTGGACTTAGAGAAAAACGTCGTTTGCAAACTGGTACAAATCAGCTGATTTATCATGCTTCTGGTGCAAGGTTTCCCTCTAGGAGTTAATGAAATTATGGTGAAGAGAAAGTACGAGAGCAGGTCCCTGGCTTCAAGGCAGACATTTTATGCAACCGGAATTGGCGTCGGATGAGGAACTTTGTTATGTATTAATGTCAATGACTTCGCACGGTTTTTTTTTTTGGAAAACCAAATGAACACAACAGATGTGCCGACGAATAAGAATTAAAATTTAATTTTGAATTTTGAAGATAAATTCATCGCATTAAAAACGTAATTTTAGATAACGTAATGAAGTAAGATAATATAAATAGGTAGTATGATAAACTCTCTATTGTATTAGTACCAACTGAAATTAAGGAAAAACGTATAAACTTTAGATAAAAGTTTAATGTACACCAATAAAAATAAAATAACTAAATTTTGTATAAAACTTTAATAGATAAATAATTTTATAAATAAGATTAGTAATCTTGGGTAGATTTTTAATTCTACTACGTTCCTTATTCAATGCATTTTACTTATTACAACGTGAAAACTCATTTAAAATGTAGTCATTTAGTAATACTATACATACTCGGATTAAATTATTGTATCTTTTTATACTAAAGCATTTAGCCATTACAGAAGACTCAAGAATTTTATAAAATAAATAACGACGTGAAGAAGTAATTTAGAAGATTAATACACTGTTTAAACATATTTGTCTACTTAAATGTCAATGTTAACTATAGGTAAGGCAAACTGAGCCTAAGTAGCGTTGCTGTAATGGTTATAAATTTAAATAAATTAACATACTCGATAAATAAGATTCATTGCATAACTTGTGGAACAGGTCTATTTAATTAATACAAAGAAATTATTAACGTTTCTTTAAGTGTAACTATTGAGAATTCTGTCCGCCATTAATTTGTATGTCGTATTTGAATAATAATTACGTCAATATGTATTGGTAACTAATTCAAAGTTATGCCCATCGGTATTCTAATCACTACATAGTATAAAATAAAGTCACTTTCTCTGTAGCTATGTCCCTTTGTATCCTTAAATCATTAAAACTACGCAACGGATTTTGATACAGTTGTTGTTTGTTTTAATAGATAGAATGGTTAAAGAGGAAGGTTTATATGTATATAACATCATGCTACGACCAAAAGGTGCGGAGCAGGAATGAAAAATGTTGCAAAAACGGGGTGACGCAGACGAAGTTGCGCGGGTCAGCTAGTAATGTTATAGATTGGAAAGTTCTGAGGATTTTAGATGTTTGGAACGTGGACACAAAAAGGTTCGTCATGTTTAAGTTATACTTTGTTTGTATCAAGGCAATTCACTGTGGCAGTATTATCGGGTACACGCCTTGCAAAACAAATGAGGTTCGTAGTGGTGGCAAACAAGGACACAGTCAGTGTAGTGTGTCGTTACAATGTGGGGGTAGTTGATCAAGAAACTTGGGTGAAGTTACCCGCAACTCTCAGAGTGACCACGCACTTGTACTTGTGACCACGACAAGTGCAACCTGGTCGAAACGTCAAGCAAATCAAAAAGCAATTTATTGTACTTACCATAACATGATCGCGTTAATACCCTGGTTTCACTAACCATGAAACAAATGAACCAGCTTTGGAGTTACGAGAAAAGTGAGTAGAAGTTTCGAAAGATTATACAAGGACAGCGTTCGGTAACGATGGTTTGCGGTTTTCAACCGGTCTTTACCCGTCATTAGCTGAACTCCGACAGTAGACTGGGCAAAATCATGCAACGCATAGCTGTCTCATGCAGAAGTGATTTACTGGACGGTATTCACAATATGAACGTCACAGATAAAGGACTATGCTAAATCCTTTTGACTAACAAAGCTTAGTGCAAAGTGATGAAATCCAGGCGTAGGCAGATTTGCATTTTAGGAGGGGTTTAAGCCAATATTATCAAACAAATGTTTTTTTGAAGTTAAATTTTCACGAAATAGAAAATTTTGTCTATCCTCCACCATAATTCTAGCGTTAGTTAGGTTGCAAATATTTAATCTACTTCAAAGTTCGGGCTCCGGTCTCCTACTACAGCCCTGGTACAGGAGAGCCTGCATCAGAACCTCATTCGTTAAGCACGAGTATACTGCCATGCCATGCCATGGGAGCCTCTTTATTTTTATCTAGCTGTTGCCCGCGGCTCCGCCCGCGTGGATGTCGATTATCGCGTTGTACGACTCTACTCGATTCACTACTTGCCTCTCTGTACTACTTTTCCTTGCCGTCGGTATTAGCGCCAATGTATAGAAATTTACCGGATCAATTGAGATTTATGATTATTACTCCGCTCCCTTGTATGGTAGCGTGATGATATATAGCCTATGTTACTCCTAGATATTGTAGCCTTTTAGAGGTGAAAGAATTTTTTAAATCGGCCCAGTACTTTTTGAGCCTATTCATTACAAACATACAAAAATAGGTACAAATCTTTCCTCTTTATAATATTATTTTATTTTTAATAATTTTATAATTGACTAATATGAAACAATAGTAGTGGGATGCCTGAAAATGTGGTGAAAATGCGTTCTTTTCACGCAGTACGCGTTCATTCACCCGTAAAGCAGGTGCGATTCGTTTTGCATCTATCGCTGTTTTCTTAATATAGTATTTGTGTTACTATATTCTGTAAACGGTGATGACAAAATGACCCGCGCTCGACCAGCACCCGCGCTATGTATGAATCGCGCTTCACAGATTGTCTTTTGAGAATAGCACCGGGTGCAAGGGTAGTAGAGGATCAATCTACCAATTGCTCGCGATTTAGATCCCAGATCTGTACCAATAGGTATAATTACCAACGTGGTTTCTGTTTAGTAATTATAATAAGTGGGTTTTAAGAATAATAATTTATAAAAGACACGCAATTACAAACGTAATGCAATATCACGTAATTATAAAATGTTTTATGTGACTAGTAATGGCTGCACCCAATTATTTCAATTACCTACCATTTAATGATAACCAGTTTGTTAATACTAATTATTAATAATTTTAATTGCCTCATTGCCTTTCAGGTCAATTCTATCAGTTATCTATGTTTGCGTAAGATTATGAAGTTCTATGTTTGATTACCGAATAGATCTAAGGTATTCTTGAAACCGATATAAGGTAGTATTCCGTAGCCGACCGCAGACCGTGATATACTCGTAGATATGAATGTCAAAATATTGTTTGTTGTTTTAATTCATCGCGGCTCCTTATTGAAGTCGTTTATCCGTATTTTTTTTTTTATACTACGTAGGTGGCAGACAAGCACACGGCCCACCTGATGGAAAGCGGCCACCGTGGCCTATGAACGTGTGCAACACTAAGGGTGTCACACACGCGCTGCCCACCCTGAAGGGAAAGGGGGAGAGCTGGGAAGGGGTGGGGAGGCTAGGAAGGGGAGGGGAAGGAGAGGTTTGTGAACTCTGGCTACCCTACTTACCGGCGGGAACACAACACGATGGTTATTATGACCGCGGTCTTCTGTAGGGCGGAGTATCAAAGTTTAACAAGTGAAGACAATGAGTACTCCGATCGTACACATTGTGCATAGAACAACAATGTCAATTTCGCACTGACAGTACAGACTCTCTTAACCTTCTCCCCTCCCTCTTCCCTGTACCACCTCTTCTCTATATGGTCGGCAGCGCGAATGTGACGCCCCTGGTGTTGCAAACGTCCATAGGCCACGGGAACGACTTTCCATCGTGGCCGTGTGCTTGTTTGCCACCTAAGTGTTATAAAAAAATAGTTTAAAAAACCAACCGTGATTGAACGCACTGTTTGCAATTTGTGACACCCGTACGCGATTTACCGTGTAGCTTATAGACATTGATAATACTAGCGTAAAAAGACACCTCCTTCATTACTGAGTTACTGAATTTAAAATGCAGTGGTAGCGACTTGCGACTTTAGCGTAGAACCATTGACGTCATTGCAATATCTATTTCTGTCAAAGTTGATAATGGGTTATAAAAATGTTTCACAGTTCGTATACTCTATCACTTTCTCAGGCCTAGGTTTTGTATAACGATATTTTTAGTGTTGCCTATTCACGCATGCTTCATAAATCTGTTAGGTCAATTTAATTTAGTCCATTCTTTCTATTTGTCTGAACTAAGTATCTCTTTCTTTATCTTAATAAACAATGCAAAGAAAGGGATGCTTAGATCATCCAACCGATCTATCACTCAACGTTTTCTTATCAGTTTGTTCCTCACTTGGTCTATCAGCGTCACTTCAGCTGACTTCTCAGACCTCATACATAGTTTAGTATTCATTTTATAACTAAGAACAGTCAGCTCGATGCAACGTCCTCTGAGTTGAGATGAATATCGGTAATCGAATTGCGAGCGACGATCGTCCGCTGGCCGCTCTTTAGTTTCTGTTTAGACGCCGGACGGACGGACGAACGCACAAAGAGACAAACGAAATTAATCGGGACATGGGCCGATGGCGTAATCCAATCGTGTCTGCCTAGCCAGTGCCTTTTAAATGGATCATAGATCGCTGCGGGCGGTTTGCTTGCAAGAACTTTGACTTGCCCTCGTTCAAGATATACTGTCTTAATCTTAATAATAATACAATCAATCCACTCGCCAGTAATACCAGTAATATAAGTAATATTAGGTATAATAGAAATAGGTTTGAACTTTCTTATGTTTTGGACCGTGTAGAGGTGCAAGGTGCAACTGATTATTTTCTCATTAAATCGATGTTTGTATTGTTTTTTTTTATCTAGGACACGTTCATTCGACTTCACCTAGCTTAATGGTAAGGTGAAGGTAATGTCTCAGGAAAGAGGGTCACGATTAAAAACATACTGTCATAATTATCGAAAAATATATATCCATCAATCTAAATCTATATTTCATATTATTATATGAAGAAAGAATGAAAAGGTACTCGTAGTTTGTAGTACAAAACAGCTTAGTTGCAGTATAGAGTTGCTGCTGAAAACTATAGATACGTTTATAAAATATCTGCACCATATAAACCTATTTTCTTTTTTAAAAAGTAATCCTCTTACTACTAAAAATAATACACTGTAAAATTATAAATGTACTCAACTTCTTTTCGCTAGTTAACATTCATCACACAAATTACAGTCATAATGGCGCAATAATTAATAGAACCTTTTTAATTTACACGCCGACATCATCATTTGGCATCGCGTATCGGAGTTTGGCGACATCAATTTACTTACAATGTCAATTTGCGCACGAGAACCGTCGTAGTCTGGGATACAAGGCCTCATTAGAGGCGAGCGGTTGCAATTAAACCGCGTCTTTTGCGACTTAACGAGCGCCCAAATTGGACTCCCCGCCCGCCCTGGACATGCGTTTTAATAAATATACATTTCGACGTGATGCAATAAATACATTCACAGATCCTATCGCTGTGAAATGTTGTGTTCCCTCAGACTTTAAACGAGGAATATAAGTTGATAATAATGAGATGGAGGAAATAATCGAGACTCTTGGTCGCATTTATTTGCTTTGAGCAGTTCATTGGTACACAAATAATGTATGCAAATCTTTTATAATTCCAATATAAAACATAGTTATTTTTATGTTGGTTTTATTTTAAATTGTGCACGCAACGTTGAATTTATTTTTACTTCATTATGTGCTTAATTGTTATGCAAATACGCGATAACTGTGTAATATTTAGACTGTGAACGAGAGGCGAGAATATAGCTACAATTGCTAATTATTTATACTGTGTATTTGACATATGCGTATATCCCATATTATACTTTTATCAACCGCAGTAGCCTACTGGTATGGGTAAAGGACTGCTGAGACGAGGTCTCGAGTTCGATCCCAGGTTTACCATGGCACACACCAATGACTTTTCGATGCTTTTCGAAGTTATGTGAGTATTTATCGCAGGTTTATAAGTGCCCGTTTAATGGCAATAGGCTCGCCACCTATTACATTGGGACCTAAACATAAACTGGCGAAATGTGGGTGCTAGCACCTCCATATACCCCTTCGAGGATTTAGGCGTGCGTTTGTTTTGTTATATTTTTATCACGCATTTATTTCATCACAAATCAAAATTCAATCGCGTGATTTTGCAAGTAAAGTACGTTAGTTATCGTAAAGTGTTAGTAAGAATAGATAAGAAGTTGGTATTTTAGAGGAGTCTCGTTAACGGCGCAGTAGCGGCATGGCGTGCGGCGCGGGAGCGGCTGATTGCCGATTGAGCAGCAATTGCCTTGATTGACGGCGCCCGCACGGCCCTAACGAACCTGCTTTCAACAGCTACGTGGACGTGCCCTGTTACACGTACACAGACTGACATCTTATACGTAGCGGGGAGGATATAGGTCAGTGGGCTACTCTGTGATTTTGCACAATGTAGATAGTGTGAGGAGCTGTTTCTATAGGAGGTATATATCTATATCTATACTAATATTATAAAGAGGAAAGATTTGTACCTATTTTTGTAAGTTTGTATGTTTGTAATGAATAGGCTCAAAAAGTACTGGGCCGATTTAAACAATTCTTTCACCTCTAAAAGGCTACAATATCTAGGAGTAACATAGGCTATATATCATCACGCTACCATACAAGGGAGCGGAGTACTAATCATAAATCTCAATTGATCCGGTAAATGTCTATACATTGGCGCTAATATCGCTAACAATTTCCGTTGTCATGACAGCACGGAAAAGTAGTATAGAGTAGTAGTAGGCAAGTAGTGAATCGAGTAGAGTCGTACAACGCGATAATCGACATCCACGCGGGCGGAGCCGCGGGCAACAGCTAGTAATATATAATTGTAAAAAGTTTATATAACGTCCACGATGGACGCTAAAACTACTGAACGAATTTCGATGCGGTTTTTTTGTTTGAAGAGGTTTGTCCAACTTAAAATCTTACGCTTGTTTGATTGCAATCGGTTAAGTAGAGCCAGAGTTATGATTTGTAATATAGAATTTAAGTTGCACAGATGGCGCTTAGGTCGCGATAACCAATGACAGCCACGCGGGCGGAGCCGTGGGTATAGGCTAGTTGGTGAATATACGTAAACATTTCAAAAAGACGCTGTAATTTTATTTTGACTTATTTGCCAGAGTAAAGTAAGAACAATATCCTGGTAAATAAGTAATTATGCCATATGATTACTTAATTGCGAAAATAGGGCAATAAGCATAATTATGTTATTTGTAAAAAAATATACAAATAATGTTGATTTGCAAATCGCGTAGAGGTGCTACGCGCTGCGACAGGTTTCTGATTGCTGACTGGCTCGAATAATTTGATCAGATTGACTTCGTCGAATCCCCACAGAATTTGGTTGATTTGTACACAATCAATAAATTGTGTAGCACTTATCTCAGAGCTTAGACTATATACAAACCCTATAGACGCAGTGATGGCTACTATAACGCGGAGTACAAAAGAGTGTTACTATTTTGGTACAAGTTCACATATACATACACTCAGACATGTACACATTGACAGTTTGTAGACCAAAATAGAAGTAACTTACTCACATATAACGTGTATTTCTAGCCGTTATCTGCGAAGCAGTTTGTTAGCAATACTATGTCTACCCCAGAGCATATTCACAGGTTTATCGAACCAACACACACATACACATAATGTCTTCATCTGAACAATAGTAGCGCCATAAATCATTATAAAACTCGAATTAAGCCGGTTTAATGTTCATGTAACGCTTCCGCAGCTTTTATAGTCGTACACACGAGGCGTAACACCTCGGCGCCTAATTTGGTACGTACACAGTAATCAGCAACACGTAACATCATCAGCGTCTTTGTGGAGCGAGACCGCAATCCATCATATCGGGACAAAAGGAGGCGGATAAATGCGGCTGTTGTTTGCGTGAGAGAGCGTTAATTTTGTTAAGGAGTCTCAATCAGTGAAGACGTGTAAGTAAAGTCGGCGCGACCGCCGCGGGAGCGATTCGAGCGAATTACCGTACCTGGAGGCGCGGGGCCGACTCGTTAGTTGTTGTTTGCCGAGTGACGCGGGTCAATCAGCAGAGACATGCACGGAACCGCACTTCTTCAGCCTCCATCCCCCTGTGCGGCCCACCTGCCCCCGCGCCGCTCGTTAGGCCGCGCCGTCTCTGTCAACTGTGAGACGAGCTTTATCGAATCTACGACGCACGACCCGCGCCGCCACCGGCCCACTCTTCGCTCTAGTTCGACTCGCAACCGCCGGTAAACAAGGGAAATCAGTGTAAAACGAATTTATATGAACGTCAAATAGAGGGGGCTAAATAATATATCTAGATGACGATATTATAAACTATGTCGATAGTCTAACAGAACTTACGTAATATCATTTTAACAAGAATGTGATACAAGGAACTGAAAACTGGCTGGTTACACTTACCGTGTCTATAAACATTAGCAATACCAGATGCGCTTTTCAGACGCTATAGGGACATTACCGTCTCCAAGGTGTTTTGGTTATCAATACCAAATTAGTTTTTCATTATAATGAAGGTAGTTCCCCAGAATTTGAACAGGAAATTCCGTTAGACCTAATGTAGCCCTAATTACAAGCATAATATATGGGTCACTTTTCCTTAATTAAAACATAACTTGTTTATGGATGGACGCGGATACACGGTAAATATTGAGACCTCATGATGTGATAATTGGTCATTGTTTGGTCATTTTAAAATGTTACTTCTATTTTATTGTTGTATAAATAATATTTTGTACTTAGTAGACATCTTTATCTGACTTTTATTATAATGAGTAAATAAACAGTTATTATGGGCATGGTTTTAGAAGACCGAGCAACGAACGCGACCAACCGAGAATTAGACACAAAGTCATACTTAGGTACTGAGGTATTCTTTTTACTTATCAATGCAATTAAATTATTTAACATGTTGATCGCAGATATGATCTCTTTAGTCACCACTTCAGTGGCAGACAAGCACCCGGCCCACCTGATGGAAAGTGGTCACCATGGCCTAAAGACGATTCTAACACCAGGGCACTATACTCGTGCTGCATACCCTAAATAGATCATAATAGATGAAACATTTACTTATGACTTTATTGATCTTCGTACTTTTGTCTTTTGTATGTTTGTTAAATTCAGATAAATTTTAAATTAGTGCCATTTTTGTTCATTAAAATTAGTTTAATTTTTTTTGCTAAAATTTCAATTTAATTGTGTTTGAACAGACAAACCTATTATCATGTTTTACTCTATAAAGCTTAATTGGCTCACAACGTTAAAAAGAACTGTAACAACGAGGTAATTTAAAAATAAATCTGAGTAGATGCATCATTAATTAAAAAAAAACAATTAGACACAAACTGCCATGTGTAAAGCTTGTGTTGGAGTAAAATAATTGTGAATGGCATGCGTTTAACTAATTAACGCGCGGGCCTGGCAGCTGCGGTCCACGTGCGGGCGCCGCCGTCCCCACCACTAGCTACCGACGCCCGCATCCATTTCTGTTCATTTTCTCCACTAATATGGAACCTGCCAAAACACAACTGAAATTGTGGACCGAAGTTTCGGACAATCGGCGTATAAATATTTTAATGTGGCGTGGCGGTAGTGAACGCGACTTCTACGCAGGAGGTGCGGGTTCGAGCTACACTCAGTGCAAATATTTGTGTGAATGTATGAATATTTGCATAGGTTTGGGTATATCTATGTAGGTACTAGCTGACCCGCGCGACTTCGTCTGCGTCACCCCTTTTTTGCAACATTTTTCATTCCTGCTCCGCACCTGTTAGTCGTAACATGATGTTATATACATATAAACCTTCCTCTTTAACCATTCTATCTATTGAAACAAACCGCATCAAATCCGTTGCGTAGTTCTAAAGATTTAAACATACAAAGGGACAAGAAAAATAGGCACAGAGAACGCGACTTTATTTTATACTATGTAGTGATAGTGATAATAAGTACGCGTATTTATAAAAAAAAATTAAGTGTGTTTATCAGCATTCTAAAACACATAACACAAGCTAATTAAACTATGCTTGCCGTGGCCGTCTATGTGGCGTTGTGTAGATTGTCCTCGAATATTTATTTATTTATATTTATGTAGCTATTCTATACAGCGTAAGGGCATTCTAGTCATAAAATAAGCAAACGCATAAGCAAAATGCATAACATCACTAGCTTGTTTTTCGGTTTTAAAAAGTTGATAGCCATACCTACTTACGAAACGTTTCTTGTAAATACATAGCGCCAATGCAAATCTACACACACTACGTCATGATTCTCTGAACGGATTGATAAATCATTTATGGGATTAGTTCTGTACTTTAAACCGTATCAAAAGACAGCCGAAATAGTAGGTTCGTATTTATAGGCTTGATCATGTTCATGTTTTGTGCGAGTTCGAAGTTACGCATGTATGTTTCATAGTAGCCCCACAGTGAGTCGTCTGTGAAAACGGCATTTCTACCTGGGGGCAACTTTCATATGCACAGCATAAGTTAAACTCATAAGTCTAACACGAATAACAGACACGCATATAAGTAAGTATAGTACTAATTTCTAAATCAGCATATAATGATCACGTCGCATTTTATTACTTGTTATCTTTAATAATGTAACTACAGATAACATTTCATACAGCAAATATGTTTTAGGGTGCAAGTACCTACCAGTTCTTATGCCTTTTTCTGGCACTTATCCATTGTATAGTTATATATTCAGTTAATTGTTAACAAGTTTACCCTTATTTTTGACCATCCATATTATCATAGTTAAAGTCATTTATCATATACCCAAATCGCTTTGAAAACAAGCCGGTGCTTTATCACTGTGAGTACTACAAACTATGTCTTATTCTTAGAAGTACTGAAATGAAATACAAACACAGTCTATTTATCAGCAACGTCGCGGAACCGACTAACTATGGTTATTCATTAGTTTGCAAAGAGACATAAAATTTCCATAATCGTAGATAAAGCCGTAACATTGGTCTGTTACCTAAACACAGGCCGCGGTACAGTCACACACAAGTCTGATTAACGACTCGGCTTCAAATAAAAAACTTTGTTGCCAACATCTTAAATTAGTCCTTAGCGTTCTCTAACGAGGCCAATTTAGCTGGTCCGCCAGCCGCCGTCGATCCGTTGTTGTGTGCAAAACTGTTTACTTTTTGCTCCCCTCCCAGGTAGAAAACACAACGGTTTAAAGCATTTTCATAACAATGCGCTTGTAACTTTCTCAACATAGTTTTTTTGGACACGATGCGTTTGACATACACGCTATTGTCATCGTTCGATGACGTACTAAAAACTAAACCTTTTATTGATCAATGGAAACGATCGATCCGAAACCGAACACTTCGAATGCCGAGCCTTAAAAGGTACCAATTAGTTCTTGTCGAGACAGCAGAGGTCGGACTAATTAACTAATAAGTATGTAACAAATCTTGTCGCTCACCTTGTGTAATCGCTTTTGCATAATATCATTCCACCTTTGAAGTAGAAGGAGCGTCCCATATCTGCGAGAGCCTGCCCGCAACAGGCGCACTTGAGGCACCCGTGATGCCAGTATCTGTCGAGTGCGTGCAAGAGGAACCTTTCGACGATCTTGCCGTTGCATCCCGCACATTCTTTCAACGCTGGGTTATTGTTATTATGTGGGTAGTCGTGCCCATTAGCCGCGAAGGTAGCCTCGGGCGAGGGCGGGTGCGGTGAGCTCAGCTCCGCGTACCCGTGGTAGTGCGGGTTCATGCTCAACGCGCTCGCTGCCAGCTTGACGGTTGGAGCGGGAACCGCTCGCACCGACCACCACAACTACACGCCCTGTTGACAAAACAAAAACAAAAATTATCATCCGACATAATTCAACTTATACCCTGAAATAAACAAGAAAATCTGGTCTATTATTGGACAGCTCTAGATAGAAAATAATCCGTATGATCTTTTTGAGGTGTCGGCTTGTTATATGATTGTATCTTGGCAGCCCTTGGACAGGACACAGTGGAGTCGGGCCTGCGGGGGGCCGCATTTATAAAATTTTCCAATTAGCAATTTCATACAATTAGGAGCGGGGTGAGAGTGCGGGCGGGTGTTGGTGCTGCGGGGTGAGCGGTGGATGGTTAGCGCGGGTCGCGGGGAGTGCGTCAACCCGATCCAATTAGCTCGCGGCCGGCGGAGCGGCGGGACGCCCGTGCCGTCTGAGCGGCCCTGTCGCCATAAAACTTAATTAAACGTTTTAAAACAAGTATTCATTAAAGAATAATCAAGCTTATGTAGTCATAAATAACCGGATTGTCCCGCGCGGAACGGTGCCGTAATTAAGACTGCACAGAGTTGATCAAACGCACTGATTTGAAACTACCCTTCATTAAGAGAGCGCGAGTCGGGCGCTGGAGCTTCCGCTGCGGTGCAGAAACTAATTAAGAATAACGGACGCTTTAAAAGCGTAATTAATTTAGATTGTAATTCTATTTCTCCGAGAGTAAAGTAGACAATTATTTCAGTAGCCCTTTCTTTTGGAACGATTTGCTTTGCTGAATGTAATTTGCTTAATTTCTGTGTCCAACAGGATGAAGGGTTGTAGCTGTAGATCTATTAGTACGGTTGAATCGAAGCGTACGACGTCATAAGCAGAATAGGTAATTGTAGCTCATAATAGCAATAATGAAATGATTGCTATGGTGCTAACGAGTATATCGTGGTTAATTAAGGTGGTGGACGAGAAGTGTGATTGCTGCAATAGAGTGTAAACAGTTGCATCACAGTGTGGTTATATCTGAGTTCTGCGCGTGTGGAAAGCCATTACACTTGTTGGCGGGCATGTCTAATGAAGGCTATAAGGGCGAGGAGAGGTGGCGTGTTAGGTATATCCGTAAGCCGCGCAAGTTGCGTGCGTGCTAATGAGCGACCGTCGCGTGCGCACCTATCGCACTTCGTTAAATCGCACCCGGAGTACGCGATCCAAAGGGTCCCTATTAATGTCTTTGTTTAGTTTCTTGGCGTTAGATGTTTGGCCTGCTTGTTAATTTAATCACTGGTACTTAATAGTATAATATAGTTATTTATAGATTTTAAGCAGTAAGTACACTTGCGAAATAGTATCTAATTGGTAAAATGGCTTAGCATGAGGAATTACAGTAGACTTGTTAAAATGTAAGTCGTTTACTGTAATAAAAATTCAGGCAATATTTTTTTATTTCGCGACTCCAGTAAAGGATTGACTAATGAAGCTCTGATGCGGGCTTATCTCTTAGGTCTCGGAGGTGATAGATTCGGATGCGACTGGGATTGATGTTGATGATGACTGACTTAGCTCGTAAAATAAGCAAACTGAATGATGGCAATAGGATCGCTACATTCTCCGAAATACCAATGGCCTTTGGAGCAAGTGCAGAATAGTAGAGTGGAATTTAACAGTCAGTTGATATGAGACTGGATGCAGAAGATGGTGAAAGTGGTGCTTTGAGCCTGTGTTGAACAAAACTTTTATTTTCCCTCACTTAGGCCTGATGGAAAGTGGTTACCGTGACCTATGAATTTTATTCTCCTTATTAATACTTTTATTCCATTCAGACTTTCAATGTCTGCATAGTATTTGATCTATCTGTGTCCTACGGTTTCACCAACCGTATTCTATTTTTTTCGAGAACACTGCATTATTTTAAGAACAAGGCTATACATGAAAAACATTATATTATGTAACAGGTAAATAGAAAAATTAGCGCGTTTGATTGATATTATTACTAGTTCAAATAAACCAACTATTCTGTTTACTTATTCGTAATCTACAGTACTTTTAAGAAGAGGTTAATATAATCCGCCTATTATAAATGTGCTGTCTTTCAAAGGAAGTTTTTATTAATTTCACAAAATCTACGTGTTCATAAATAAAAAAAAATAATGCCTCTTTTAGGGACACGAAATACAATTGTGCATAATTACTCAAACTTATGGCTATTCAAGTTTCAACGAGACAAAACGGAAAGTGAAATGTATTTTACGTCCATAAAAATAAGGTTTATAATATGTTGATGTGTGAGCGTAGTGCGTGTTTAGGCTCGTGGGGGTGGCCTGGGAACTTGGCAGGTGCCGTTTTCATTATTCAAGCCCCATTGATTGGATACTTTGTTGCCGTTTAAAAATCTTATTAGCAACCGCCCGACAACAAAGCGAGTGCGATGAGCCTCCTCATGGCTCCTCTATTTACCTGTTAAGTGATTTTTTTTTTCAATTACAATGATGAACAGCCGGTTTGAAATGTTTAAGGCCGCAAAAGTGTAAGTCATCTTGTTAGTGAATGTTTATTTCCTATTTTCCTCCATCTGTGTTGGGGCCACTTCAAGCATTTGTCAGCTGCAGTAAACATGATGATTCTTTAAAAATAAACTGGATATTTTCAAAATATTTAATATTCACGTGACGAATTCAAAACACATATGGTTAATATAGCATTTAAACTAGTTGTAATGGAACAATAACCTCTACTGTCAATAAATCAATGTAGAATTTTGCTGTTATAGAACACAGCAAGATATAAAAATAAAGAAATCATTATTTAAAACGCTAATGTAAGTAAGCGTATCGGTCACTTGTTTTAACTGCAGGGTTCCCCAAGAACAACTGAGCGCTCGCCCGCCGCGAATAATGTAATTAAGACGAAACCGCCGGCGAAATTAAACGCGAAAACGGAATGAGAATGTGAGCCTAATTAGAGCCGGGAGCGGGGCGAAAGATACTGCGAGCTTCCCCGATCGACCCTCACGCCGGGCTCCCTCGTGCTAGCACACACGAGATCCTAGCAGGGCAAATTTGTATTTTTCCCGAAACGTATACACCAAGTCATTAAGAGTAAGATTCTATTATCGACTTTATGTTGTCATTAAATTATGGTATCTACATATCATTATTATGCAAAACAATGCAAAATGCCAATTAATTTTAATTTGCAGCAGAACTAATGACAAACGTAACCACAGCGGTAATATTAATACTGCGCTAATGAGCCGCGTTTTAACGAAGCTATAAACTACTAGCTTTTTTCTGCTCTTTATATTGCATGGAGTAAATAATCACAGTGCACTTCGGTCGCAAGCATAAATCCAATTCGTTTTCTCTCACATCCATACTAATTAAAAAACTGCGGACAAATTGGAGTCCACTCTTCGCCCACGGGAACATAAAATATCCATTTCATTGACGGTCGGGATCTGCCGTTGATTAATTTTATCCAATCGAATGCGAATTTAAGTTTTTCAGTCGTTAATTGTCATGCTTCATTAGGTGAGCGACTTTCGGTGTGTGTTACCAGTGCTGGGTATTCGTCGATGAATGCATTTATCGATTCAAGTAGATTATCGAATACTGAAACAAATAGCTATATCATTTTCGAATAGAAATCGATGACAGGCGTGTGAGTGTATCAGCCCACTTATAGCAAACGAGTATACAGTACTCGCGTCTAATGGGTGTAATATTATTTGCATATAATGACGTTTAATGTGGCCGGCGCATTATTCATTTGGCGTGACCTCAAAACGGCCGCAAGAACAGTTTGATCGATGTACATTCCCTCTCCACATGGCTGTGTATTTTAAAATGGTTATTTCATGATAGGTAATTACTAAAGAATCACGTAGCATATTATAGATGATATTATAGAAATCATGAGTAGTAAACGACATAATGGGGTACGAGATTTCAGTTCCATTAATTGTACATGCTCCAAATAGCTGTAAGTACTTATGATACCAACATCAAACACAATAAGTTTTAAATATAAATATACAAACTTCTGATAATATAAGACATTATAAATCCATTCGAATGTAATGCGATTAATAAATTGTGTAAAAATGTAAACTGATGTGAAGTTTTTGGGCGAGCTTAATCCAAAATGCGCAAACGTTTTCCGTAAAAACAGTTGACATATCGGCGCGGGCGCAGAAATAAAGAATGCGTATTACATCGAACGATAAATTACATTACACGTTTCCAATCCGAAACACCGTAACATGTTTGCAAAGATATATTACCTTTTCTGACCTGGGACAATTTTGAGATAAGGCAACTCTTATGCGAATTCCCTGTGGCTGCTTTCGTGTTCTAGTATCTTCATCATCATCATCATGTAGACGTGATTTCCTAATTGTATCCGTGGCTAAAGTGAACTCTTCATCTTGGGCCTCCATGGTAATGAGACCCGACGGAGGCGCCATTGCCATGTCACGTGAAGCGGAGTTTTAACAACTCACGCTTTCGGCCTAACTTCTTTAGCCGCGTTCGGCTCAAGCAAGGCGCCTTAGCTTTTGCTTAATCTCGTTCAAGTTCTTTCATTTTAGATTTGACGGTTTTGAGAACCTCAATCAATCCTGAAAGGAAAACCTGTGCCAGAGCCTCGTTCGTTATTCAACAGATGCACAAGATTGTAGGTTGGCTTGGATTAAGATATTGGTGGAACCCCAAAGCACCTTTGATATCAGAGTGGTATTGAAGTCAAACTCAAACAAAATGTCAATAAAATCTTACACGTATCGTATGTTTCATTGAACTTCGTTTCACTACCATCAGCAAGAAATAATTTATTTGTTGAAATTATGCGCAGTTTTGTCATTTCATTTGACGTAATTACGAAAATGCCTCGTCATTGAAACTAGTGTCAGGGATTTGCACGAACAGTGGTATAGGTATTTCGTAACTACGTCCTTGCTTTGTTATTTGTTACTATTAATTAGGAAGTACCTACGAGGATAAAAAACTTGCGATTAATTTGCATGCACGTATTATTTGTGTTCCTCTATACAGTTTTGTTCTTAATGAATATTCATAATTAACGTTTACGGAGCAGTTACTTCGTTTATAGCCTGCATTAATTAAACATACAATATATGCGGAGGAGTATTTTTATTATATTTTAATTGTATAGGTTAGCATTATACTTGAAACTCAAAGTCACCGACTAAAAAGAAGGCTCTGAGGTGAAAACTGCTGATTTCTTTTTATACCACTTGGGTGGCAGACAAACATACGGCCCACCTGATGGAAAGTGATCAGCGTAGCCTATGAAAGTTTGCAACCCTGTAGAAACATTTTGAGTTTAAAATTTCGTTTAAGAATAACATAATTATTATAGTCACTTGGAAAAACCACAGCAAGGAGTTCATTCTACAGTTTGAGCGTGTGCGGAATGAAGTTCCTTTCATACGGCACATTGTGCAGTAACGGTCGTAATATTATGTGAGAATAAGCTCCCGGCCTGTGGCAAGCGGTGCGATGATGGCAAGCGTGGGCATCATATCAAACAATTCTTCTGATGCTGATGCAACAACACTAAGTTCATGAGGATGAACGTCCATAATAAATATAAATGGAGTCATACATATACGTAAACGTGCACGTTTACAGTGTACAGTAAACCAAAGAAGTGGAGATGGCGCGTACTGTATAAAAATTATTTCACGATGAGATTTGCTAGGTCTGTCATTAGCAGAACCAATAAAAATGCTATGCTGCAAGTCTAAAGAATGAAGACTACCCTTTAGATTCTAACAATGATCAATGCTAAAATAGTATTATTTCGTCGAGTCTTTTGAGTAGCGTTTGGATAACTTTTTTATTGAGTCAATTATTCTGAACCATGCTTCTATCTCCACTGCTTTTTAGGTTATTACTTTTTTTCAAGAGGATTTTTAATTGGTTATTATTGAAGAGATACAACTGAGTACTGGAAGCGAGCCTTAATTAGACTTATGAGTTACGTGTACTGAACAACTATGTCGTCTTGGGAGCGAAAGAAAGAAATATGCAAAACTTTTCGCTACTTCACAACTTTATCTATATTACAATCTAGCTTCGAGGCTAATGAGAAAATTTAATTTTAACGTTAATTGCTACATTAATATAATTATAAGAAAGAGGTGGGTGATAAGTTTAGTTATTTTCTGTTTAGGCAAGAAGGATTTTTTATCGCAGTTGCTACTGGTAGTCGGAGCCCCTAAAAGTTCGACTAGTCTAACTAACTACAGAATTTCGCGTTCGCCAATTGGTTGTAGAGATGGTAACGTTAGACTAGAAAGCCGATCCCAAATGAGTTGAGATTTTTTTTTTCAATAATTACATTAGATAGGCACTTTTTCAAATTGCTAACTCAATGTATAGTAACATTACTAGAATGACTACAACCCTACATTAGTAATGTATAACCGACCACCGATTAACTAGATTTTTCACATATTTTAGTCCCGGACCAATAACGAAACATAAGTGAACGAATGTGAAGGCACACGCGCGTGAAGAATGATAATAAGACCGTTTAGTCCTACACTAATGGTTAAGGATTTGTCATTGCCGTCAAACAGGTGTGTCGTGACGAAAAACACGTCATAATGACCGAACAAGTGTAGACATTGTCTCCAGCAGATCGGACGCTCTCACCCGTAATTAGAGGCGGCCGACCGAGGACGCCCTCGAGTTACGAAACATAGATGTATGTATGATACATAAGGGTGAAATACTACTACTATTAAAAATTATCGCCATTTTTTCCCATTTTTTTATCCTGTTCCCGCTTCACCTTCTATTCAGATTTCAGCACGTATTTCTACTCCCGATTCGCGCTTCATCTTCTACATAATCGTTTTTTCATTTTCATGTATTTTGTATTTTGGATCCCGTTCCCGCTGCACCTCCTATTAAACAGGTCCCAATACGTCCACGGAGACTCCCAATACCCGCCTATAAAGAACTTTCTCCTTTACTTTCTGTCTCTTGGTTCATATTGGTTTTTATGTGAACAAATATCAATTTTTGTTACATAAATTTCGGGTTTTCAAAGATAGACCATTTTCCTGGATTAACACGTAGGGTATTTATTATATTTGCGGGGTATAGGTCCTTCTAGGTAACGGGAAACTTATATGACAGAATTACCGATGCGGCTGAACTCTAGTATTTATTAAACCGGCTATAGGCGTTCGGCCAACGTCAGAAAATGGGCGTCATAACAAGGTACTTGAACGTAACTATTAATTTCAGAATATAGAACAACCAGTTGAATTATTGTAAAATTATCGATGTAATATAGACAAAGGCCAATGTGTACAGCCGGCTTATAATGAGGAAGTATAATTTGTCCTTGAACTATTATATAAATAAAGATTAAAATAAAACATTAGTTATTTTATGTGTAGTGTAGTCTGTAATCACGTAAGCTCAAATCTATTTATCTTTATGTAGTAGCATTTTAAGTAGAAAGGACAATACGAATTCTGGGAAAACAGTTCAGATTATGTATTGTAAAAAACTGATAAACATCGCTATCAGCCAATCGGTTAGGTTATTAATTACCGTATACATATTAGAAACAGTAAGTTAGGGTACGAATTGATAATCTTATTGCGATAATTTTGTTAAAGATTGCTGATTACTGGAAAATTTGATAAAATAATCTGTCGAACAAGATAATTAATTAAAGAAAATAACAATTGATTTGAGATAATTCAATTACAGATTGCAGATTAATCGTAAATTTGATAGTAAAATCTGTTTAACAAGATTATTAATTAGTTAGATAAGTAGTTGATTTTTACAGTAAGTTTAAAAACTTTTCAAAACTTTGCGATTTCAAAACCCAATTGAAATTAAATCTAACTAAATGATCATGAAGGTTAATAACCTCATGAAAATGAAGGGATGTTTTAGTTTTGATAGATCATAGTTACAGAATATCAAAATTAAAATGACTTAATTTGAAATATAGCATTATTGAATCGGACTTCTCATTTCTTTTTAAACTAGTGACTTCGAAGTGCCCACTCCGAGAGCAGACTCAAATTCAAGACTCAATGTTCAACGAAGCGGCCCGTCACGGCGGACTGACCATAATTGTGCTTCGTCCGACAAATATATTAAGTATTCGTGATAGAAGCGAAGCAGTGTGTAATTTTAGAACGTTTTGCCGTAAATGTCAGCCTAGGGCAAGACGGAGCACTTGAACTTCTAACTAAAGCAACGAACATGAGTGATGGTTCTCTTTCATTTACCTCGATAGCATGGTATATAAATTTCATACTTATTATTACAGTAAATGCACATTAAAATATATTTATAGGGACATATTTAAACATTATACGCTGGCGGTACTGTCAGATTCCGTTGGCCATGGTCCCTTGGGATTGGAAAGCGAATACAATAAGGGGTCCTTCAAGAAGGATCTCTGGTGTTGCAAACATCCATAGGCCACGGTGACCACTCTCCATTAGTTGGCCGTGTGCTGGTCTGCCACCTACTTGGTATATTAAAAAAAGTTTTGCTTAAGTCATCATTCTCTGAGCCTATTTCCGAACTTCTATATTTTCCGTGAAGCGACTGCTATCGGACCTCCACAACCAAATTGGCGATTTCAAATGTAGGTTATTGCTAAAGTAGTAATTAAAAATCCGAAAACACTAAAATGTACGAAATATATTTAGTTTCAGAATATTGGTGATTAGGAACTTCCTTTTGCCGGCCAAGCAACGGCATTGATAACATATTATCAGTATACCACACATGTATTCAATTATTTCGTTAAAATAACAGATTTCTGACAGCCTCTGTGACAGGCGCGCGGGTTCGATTCCCGATTATTGCAAATGAATATGGCTATATGCATTGATCTGGTCGTGCCTTGGGGAGAACGTTAAGCTGTCTGTCTCACGATCATCTATGGCAGTCATTATATATTGGGGAAATGAGTGAAAAGGCTAATACATGGGTCACCCGTCCAGTCAACGTAGGTGTCTGTGAATTCTAATTTTTTTACTTTTTAGTATTATTCATTCTGAAAGTCGGTTTAAGTGTATTCATTTTTAATCATCACCGCACAGTAAGGCAATCAGTTTGCTGTCTTTAAATAATGAGTAGTGTTCGAAAATAGCCTAATTATTATCATCTACTATGAAACATTACATACTATCTGCTTATTTAGGGTCTAAATAAGCAGATTTAAATAATTCTAACCAATTCTGTTCCAAATAATAGATAGAATAGTACCAGCCCGTACATTAATTTTAATTATAAAACTAATTAGCTTTTGTTTTCTTAATTAACCATTTAAACAATGCTTAAATTAAAATATCCCATAATATTACGCGTAAATGTTATACTGAACTAAATGATTTAAGTATATGCTTTTGTATATTATTAGGTACTTTAATTAAGTTGATAACTTAATAAGACTATCTACTTAAAAATAATACCCTAATAAGCTACGATGTACCTGTCATATCTTTGTACGGTCCGGACTCAATATGTACTATCGCACTGTCTAGTTTCGCTGTGATAATTTTCGACATATATGTAGAAAACGAAACGGTAAAGCCTGTAATTGTGTCAGTAAAAATCGCAATACATTCGAGCTTATGTATATAAACAGATATGGCGATAATCCACCAATAACTATATTTTTAACTAACTGTTGCCCGCGGCTCCGCCCGCGTGGATGTCGGTTTATCGCGCCACGCCGTGCAGGATGAATGTAGCTTTCTAATGGTGAAAGAATTTTTAAATAGGTTCAGTCGTTTCGAGATTATTCATTACAAACACACCACAAACAGCAAAAATACAATTTTCTTTTCTTTATAATAATTATTATACCTAGTGTAGATTTGAAGAAGATATTTATTACTAAGCTATTAAAAATGATTATTAATTCACATAACCGATAATACCATTGCAGCAATACCTAGTACCGCATTAAGTTTCTTACTATAATGCTATGAATATTTACTTATCATTTTCCACTTTAGACAGCTATAGCAACATTTGGTTTTAAGTTATGATTCTTTAATCTTAATCTAAATTAATAATAAATTTGAGTACTAAATAAGTTCTAAAAGCTTTTGAACATAAATGTATCCTTAGTATTTATTTATATAATTTATATTTTTTCCTGTTTTTATGTTTACCTAATGTATTTTATCATCACCATTATCATCATTTTAGCGATGATCTCGGTGGTATCCGAGGCTTTTGCCATGGAACTTAGACCTGCAGTTCTATCCATTTTTATTTTGGCTTTGTACCAGTTTCAGTTCAGATCTGAAGCGTTGATGAGAAATACTATTTTCACGCTGGTACACCAATGGCAAAGCATGCTTGCTCTGTACCATATTTGTTCTAAGGTCTAATTTGTTATATGTAACTTTTAAACTATCGCGGCGTTTACTCATAGTGTTTATAATTTTCGGGACTTCACGCGATATATTTTTGAACACTTTCTTTTGTCGACGTTTCGGGTGCGTTGCAGCACCCGTGGTCACGATTTGACTGGTCACTTCACTTGTCAAGGACACTTCACTGGTCAAGTCGTGACCACGGGTGCTGCAACGCACCCGGAACGTCGAAAAAAGAAAGTGTTCAAAAATATATCGCGTGAAGTCCCGAAAATTATAAACACTATAATTTGTTATAACTTTTATACCATGTTTCTATACATAGGAAACGATTTGATCAGCTCCAGAAACTCGTTCATTGATCAACCCCATACACCGAATAATATATCTAATATTTTACCTGCCCGATATTTTGATGTCTAGACCTGATAAGATGAAATGTCACAAATATCTCGGTTACAACCATTGACCGCTTTCAATGAAAACAGTTATTGAAATATAAATGCCATTTGTAAGTATTAAGTAGGCAAGTCCAAACATTTTGTTTCCGACTTTTTTGTACAGTAACTGTTAAATTTAGCGGTTAACTGATGGTCTACCGTTAGTCTGCGCATGCGATGTCAACGACGGCATTAAAAATGCCAACATTATTTTTACTTGTGTACTCCTTTCTTGACTTCACGCCTGTAACTTGTTCAGAAGTAAAGTGGGGTAATTATCACAACACAGGTTTTAATATGTTGTGTATAAAAAATATTAGTCTAACCCTTCCCGTGACCCAACCAATCCAAACCATCATCAAACATCGTTTATGTAATCACTAATCTCATTACTTTATCTCTTTTTCTTTTCATACAAAGCAGACAAGTTATTTTCTGTTTATTAATATCGAACGATTAATTATTCTTTGATCAATCGCTCCGGGCTATGACCGAGATTATAAAAGGTTCAATTATAATAAATGTAGCTAATTTCAATCAAATAATACCACTAATTAGCTGACATCGAACCTCCTTTGTGTGGACCGCTTAATAAATGACTCAATTGATGTTGTTAATAGTCGAACCATTGCAGCCTCATTATGGCCCAGGTATTTGAGGTTTACAGACAGTCACGATATTAAAAACTAATAGAAAATAAATTACAGCGTCATATTTGAGGTCTCAAAAAGTGTTAGTGTGTACGATGGGAGTATCCTGGGTGAAGTTAGTTTCCTTTACAGTTTATTTTCCTTTTATCGTATATTTCCCCATTGACCTTTAATATTTACATTGCAATATGTCTGAAATTGCCGACTTCACCCTTCCTAGGGTTATTTTGGTTTTTAGATTAAATAATATTTAGAATCTGGATATGGAGTATAATTTTATAATTTTAGCGTTATTTACTACAATTGACGAATAGCTTAAGATATAACTTTAATTTTAATCTTCGATAACAATTAAAATTATCAATTTTTTATAATAATTTATGGGTCGTATTATATAACTTAATATAAGGTTATTTCCCCAGTGACGTTGTTATAGGTTTTCACGGGGAATCCGATGTGCCCAACCTTTAATATTTTCAATATATCTAATCTAATGACTTATCAATATATTTACGAGCGATCAGTCAAATACCAAATCAAGTACTGTAATAAATCTAATATTATAACAACCACGTGTCACTATATTTGCACTTATTTAATCGGTTTATACTGCACTGCATACACCCAACGAATTTCACCTCGAATATACGCCCATATTATATTTCTCTTTCGCCTTGAACATAGTTTTACATATACTCACGCGCGTAATCCCCGAAGGGGTAGGCAGAGGTGAATTGAACACCCACATTTCGCCAACTATGATTTTCGGTCCCACGTAATAGAGGGAGAACCCGTAGCCGAAAATGGGGCACTTTGTACAAAAAATGGGTATGTCAAAAAGAAATGTAGCACCTCAATAAATTTGGAAAATAATTTTGACCCGATTTCTCGCTGTGTGGTGTAGGTAAGTTAAAATCAAAATTATGTGCTTAGCCGCACAAGCACTACCAATTAACGTCTTCGAGAGTATCAGACGTAACATAGTTTTAACAATTAAATTTTATCGGTATTGGATAAAACCAATGAAAAATTAGTTATTAATTTATTTCTGATTTGCCTGCCACTTTTATATCTCTTTTTCACTTTGTCCAGTTTTACATATTCTGCTATGAAAGAAGTAATGTTTACTTAAAAATACTCCCTGTTTTTTATTTGGGATCGGCGTAATGTGCAATCTTTTTCTATTTATCACTGTTTGCAACTTCTCAACATTAGTTCTCTTATTTTCTAGTAGTTCTTCCTTTCCCTTATAACCACCCACATCCATACTTAATACCATGATTTCCTTACGACACTACTTATCGCAGCTATGAAAGTCATTTTACGAGTAAAACTGGTGAAAACGGCTTAACTTCTTGCCCACGCATATTGGCTTCACCTGTTAGGTCACGTGAAGTACACTCCCCGACAGTTTCATATACTTATCGGCACGAATTTTGAACCTTAATTTTGAAGTCTTACTCTCTGCTTGGCGATAAAGTTACTTTGCTTTTAAAAAGAAATTACTAGTACCTAATTAAAAAAAGATAAGTATACCTACATTAGATAATACACATTAAGTTCCCATGTTCAGGTGAATTAGGTTATAATACCCACATAGATGTACAATATTTACCGCGTTTTTATGTGCTGCCAGTAACAATTTTTATTTAATTATACACTTTGCCGCCAGTGCGATTTGCTCTGTTCTCAATATTCTTCATAAAAAGCTTTTAAATGAACGTTATTCGCAATTGCATTACACGATGAAGCCTATGTTTTATAGTTCGTAGCAATTTATCAATAAAAAATTATAACAGCAAAAACTTGATGAACCGTAATCATCATTATAAAATATCCAAGACCCTTTGGGTTTTAATTGAATAATTAGGGCCGACAAGAATTTTACTCAATTTAAGTCATTAATTACACGTTCGAAAATTGTTTTCGTGACGAAAATAATGCGAAGTATTTTTATATGCTCACGCCATATATATTCTCGAAGGTGTATACAGAGGTGTTGTTACAACACCGAAATCATATCAACGGTTTAAAGTTCCCTGTAATGGAGGCAAGCAAATTGCGGTCAACTGGATAATATTTTTTAATAATTCAGTGCTACTACTGATTCATTTTTGATAGTAAAACAGTCTGGTTGTTCAAGACTTACTATGCAGCATTGGTAGACTCGCCTACATTCGTTATTATTTTGTAGAATAGGCTATAGAAAAAAATAACAGTTAAGTAAGTTGCATTCATGTCATAAAATTCGGAAATACTTTGTTCTGATATTATCTTACGTTTTTTGAAATCCATAAAATGTGCAGCAAACATCATTCCTATCTTTAGAGTTGGAACAATAAAGATAAAAATGATGATTAAAATTAAAAATATTCTCTAAAGATGGAAAAGGTTTACCTTTTTTCAACCAAAAAAACATAGACTCATTATAAATGATTAGGTTTTCATTTCGTTACAATGTAATAAGAAGAACGCATTTTTTTATTTAGACATATAAAATGCGTCATAATTGTTTGATTGATGACAGTGTTGTTTTAAAAACGTATAGATCTTAGATAAATTCGAAAACACACTTCCAAATTCAAATAATTTTAGAAATAATTGTAGTAATTTTATTTGTTTATAGAATAACTTTTGAAAATTTAAATAATAACCGTTGCTAATAAACGAATTGTGAAAAAGTCGAGAACGATGTTGATCGTTCCTTCATTACGGGCTAATTACGTTGAGCCCGGGGGTAAAGACGATGCCGTCTGTTAACAAATATTTTTGTTTACCAACTAATTAAAATTAGACAGTGTTCTGCTTAGTTAACGTACAACGTTCAGTTTTCTCAATAATTGCTACACGTGTATTACTGAATTAAAAATTTAATTTTGAAAAGTCGAACGAAGCTTACATTTCGATAGAGGTTATTTAACTTTGTTCTGAAATATTTTGAAAAATAATATAGGTAGTACAAAGAGAAATAAAATCATAACCAATATCTTTACATTTCAACAAGGTAATATTAACACGAAAGTTTGCGAATAAAAATGTAATTGTAATGATTGAACAGATTTTGATGTAACTTTACAGTTGTCGGTCCAAATATACTTTTTATTTATATGGGCGACTAAATGATAGGGATGTTTAGCATTAGACAGATATTTATATACAGCCTAGATTCAGCCTCAGATGCATGGCTCGTGTCAACAATAGGGCCCGGAATACGGCAATAGGCTCACCCCCTATAACGTGGGTGGTACCGAATACAATAGTTGGTGAAATGTGGATGTTAATTCAGTGAGTGATTAGGTACTTATTGATGGGAGCATGTAATATTATATTATGAAATCCGCCATCTTTAAAAAATGAGCGTAGTCCACGATTAGGATTACCACGAACACGTCCATGTGTTTATTTTTTCATCAATTAAATTATAAAACCGTTCGTAATTTTTTTTCTGTAGTTGAAGAATCGGCCTTTTTGTTTGTGAAAAAAAGTTACTTTTGATCGAATGCACCAATGAGCCGGATTCTTGTTATCTATGAATGAACGAAGAGTGACATTGACTGACATTGGACGTGGATAGTTGGTTGGAAACGGCGGGCGGTCTGCGCGGGAGGCGATCTCTTAGAAACTAATGTCAATCTGATTCTGATTGTTAATGCATTTTTTTGTTTTAATTTCGTTCCACTATGTTTAAGACTATCGTTTCTAATATTCTTAGAAAAAATTATACAATCTACGAATCTGTAGCAGTAGATTAGGGTGCAGATTTTTAAATAAGAAAGCGTCTTTTATTCTTAGAAGCATAATAAATTCCTTCGAATCTGGAGTTCATATACTTTACTGACGTCATAAAACCCATAATACTATAATGATGCAAGATAATAATATGTAAATATTATGTGTTGTCTCATATGGTATGTATGCACTTTGCGTAGGCGACTATGAGTTTAAGGTTCATTATTATGGCATGTATGCAAACATTCTTGTTTGCTGGACAATGAGTTGTCTTCGTTCTGATGCTTTTTAATTACATATTAGGTACACCCACTAAAGTTGGAATGACGTAATGTAAACTGAAATTAACTCCGTGAGTATTAACAATAATTTCTAAAGAATTTGACCGCCGCGGTAGAGAATCAGTTTTAATTCTGGCAATCAAACTTGTGGGTTCGAAATTTAAATTCTTTGTTCCTATTGCATGAACCTCCCAACTACGAGAGGATAGTCTACGTACGCCCGAGCCGTGTCCGTCAATCAGCAGGTGAGGTTGGCTTGGGTAAATTTTGAGCAAATCAAAAGTAAATCTACGCGACACTCAATCTAAGTTCAATTTTCAACAACAAAAATCGTAACAGTAC
Source organism: Pelosia muscerda (assembly GCA_963691645.1). Classification (NCBI taxonomy): domain Eukaryota; kingdom Metazoa; phylum Arthropoda; class Insecta; order Lepidoptera; family Erebidae; genus Pelosia; species Pelosia muscerda. The sequence continues at coordinate 6,453,991 of OY829100.1, forward strand.
AGCAACACGTTGCCATGCCATGCCATGTAGGCAACACGGTTCAACGCCATTTAAGCAAGCGTATTAAAAGTTTTATTAAAGAAAGCCGGGATAATAAGCCCGGTCCCAACGTTGATGGACGTTTGATTCGACTGACAGACGGTTGCCAGGTGGCCCCCGGCCTCGACAACACAATTGTCGTACAATTTTATTCCCTAATATAACAGACTACTTGCATTTAAATTTTCATACGACTGTCACCGACTAGCCACTAAATGGTACATTCATTTGTCGCGTGTGTCATTGGCATTAGAATAAAAGCTCTGGTTTGTACCAGACCGAGCCGTTTCCATGCGTATGATTTTCTCTTTTACTTGTCGCTTTAACGAGCGCGACAGAACATTACCAACGTATACAGCGCTCATAAAAAAATGTCCTAGGCAAGTTTCCAAAGTACTACAACGGCAAAGCCAATACATGCTCCGGTCACAAAATGTTAAGAGAGCAAAGCAAACAACACGAGCATAAATCTAGAAGTTGTAATGAAGCGTTATTGGTACGATAATAAAAGCTAAATTGATTAGCAGTGGTCCCGCGCAGGTAGACCGCATTCCGGGCGGCCCCCTGCACCACCCGCCGCCCCGCGCCCCGCCTCACTCGTCCGCCACGGGACCGGGACACGGGAATGTTTGTCATTATATTAAAAAGTCACCTAAGATATTACCCACATTTTATAACTTTGAACAGGTCAACAAACAAAAGATGTCTACGTCAAACAGTTTTTTTTATTGTGCAATGGCACCAGGGTTTTTCTATGGAAGTCGTATGGTATCCTGCTGCTGAGTGCACGTGTTTACTGGTAGTTTAACTTACTCTCTTATGAATTAGAAATACTAAAATGCGTATTACCTGAAACAGAAACAAAGTAATTGTTAGCTTTTAAGTAACGTGTACAACATATAAGGTCCTAATGTTAGTTAAGTTTCACTATATTAAGTCTTGACTGAATCATAAGACTTATTAACTCCGTGTTTCGGCCTATGCGCAGACGCATGAGTCATCGCTGAGGGCGAGGTGAAAATAGGCGTAAAATTAATAAGAAATCAAGGTTGTAATCAACGCCCGGCTTGCAGATGTGGTATATTTATATTCCTCGCGATAAATAAACGCTTGTTTTACGATACATAACGATGTTTAATAGTACATAAAAGTAACATAAAAATAATATTTGCAGTTCTGCACCTAAACTAAATGCGTTCACCTAAATTCTTGTTTATCATTCCGACAACCTTTCGAAGAATCGCATACATAGTTTCTTTTTGTAGTCAGTCAACAATACAGCTTGAATTGAATGAACATCTTTGAATATAACATGGTCACAACAAAGGTTTATCTCGTTCCCCTCTACAGCAACTAATATTTCAACACAACCGTGTAAGTAAACATTCAATCATTCATTTTCTATTCTACGAGCGTCCACTATCTATACGTGCATACTTCATTATCTCAACTAGTGAAATATTTAACGATAGCAAATGATCTATGACCATAAATTACACATAAACAAGATTTGAAATACTCATCACGATAACTGGTTTCTGAATAACATCTATTCATATGTTTCGCTGTGGTCCGTCTCCGTACTGACCATTTTATTGAGAGAAACGCATGCGTGGGCGCAACTATACCTACAAACTATAAATTTAAAGGCCGCTAATAAAATACAACTAACACATTTCCTACACTTTGATTCGACCTGTTTATACAGATCAAAGCCGTATGAAATGAAGTTTACCTAATCTCCTATCATATGAGTTTATAAATCTAGAGGATATTACGACCTAGTTCCACTACCTACCATGTAAGTAAGTATATCGTTATAAATCCATGTGTCCAATGGAATGTTTGAGATTGTGATAATTATTAACACCTGTAGGTACATAATAAAATAAAGTATCCTAAGAGTATCCTTAACGACTAAAGGTTTGATTTCGTAGCAGACCGCATACGAGAACTGCAGACGCATGCAGCAGACTGTGATATAGACTTGAATATAATATTATTTAATGTTTTATATAATATTATAATATTAATTGGTACATAATGTTTCTTTTAAATCTTAATTACACATGAATAAACTCAACTGGCGATTGCACTTAACGTATTTATATTAACCTAATTAAATCGAAATTACTGGTAAATGCATAATGTAACCGCGCTTAAGGTGAAGTCCCACTGCTGAATTATCAAATTGAATTTTTTCAGAAACTATTTTAACTTTATTATTTTATATGTTATTATAAGCTAACAAGCCCGGGTGCTTTAACTGGACCTACAAGGCGAAGACATGCCTAATCAGACAAAAAGTTAATGCAACGATGCATGAATACATCAGAAATCAGAACAATTATTTAGCTGTTTGTCAGATTTAGTACATTTGTCAATTTCTTACATCTACATTGATTTTAAAGTACTCATTAGGTACTAAAATACCACTTTGGTGTCCGAGTTTCTTGTATTTTTAGTGATGGAAACTTAATGATTTTATTTATCTATAATTTACACGTACACACGGCCAAGGAAATACATAAGACCTTTAAGACATACTTATCTCTTTGGATATGTGTACAAATAGAATATTTCAAAATACCGCGGTAGCCTAGTGGTATGGGTAGTGGACTGCTGAGACGAGGTCTCGGGTTCGATCCCAGGTTTCACCATGGCACACACCAATGACTTTTCGATGCTTTTCGAAGTTATGTGTGTATTTATCGCAGGTTTATAAGTGCCCGGTTAATGGCAATAGGCTCGCCACCTATTACATTGGGACCTAAATAAAAAACTGGTGAAATGTGGGTGCCAGTACCTCTGCCTACCCCTTCGGGGATATAGGCGTGATACTATAAAAAAAAAAAAAAAAAAAAAAAATAGAATATTTCAGTAGACAGAACTATTGAAGGTACTATCCTTGTAGCCCTTATAGCAACAAAGTTCTGCTCAGGTGATGTTATGGAATCAATCAAATTGAGATATTATTTATTTTTAAGTATACAATTGTTTCAACATGGGATAGAATATTAATAACTATATACAAAATACATCCACATCAATCAAATAGCCTATTGCAGCACACTGCTGGACATTGGCCTCTCCCAATGTGCGCCACCGCTCCTGATTCCATTCCGTACATTGCAGCCATTTTAAGTCAGTGTTATGAAAGAAGTAATGTCAATTTCAATTGTATATATTCATTACAAAAATAAAAACAACAAGTAATATTATTCACCTAACAACATAAGTTATACCTACTATACATTGATCTATGATAAGCAATTTAAAAGATAGATTGAAGACAGCCATGCCTTAATTCCAATCCAATCAAGTGATTGGAAGTGCGAAGAAACACGCAGTGGATGCGACAAGCTACTCGCGTGATGGCATCTCAGTTTCATGAATGAACAGCGTTCGGACTCCATTCAACCAGTTTGGTCTCGCACTGCTTACCGCTTACCCACTTTTAATCTTATCTACTACACGACTTGGAACCGCCACGTAAAGTTGAACCGTCACCGAGCAACCAAGCGATTGGCCGGCTCGAAGTCGCCCCAAAAAATCGAGAGCTGCCTTCCTCTTTTCATTCACACCTTTTTATAATGTTTTTTGGTGAATGAAGTCGTGTTCGGGATAATTATTGAATTTCGACGATTCGTTACGAATATCGATGAGCCGGAAGCCTATCGGCGCGGGTGATTGCATCGACTGATAAAATTCCGACGTTCAAAAAGTAATTTTATGGTTCTTAAACTGAATTTTAGTTTAATGTGAAATTTATTGTTGTTGGTGTTGTAATGGCAATGATGCAATTGTTTTACAACCCCAATAAATGCATGTTAAGTACTTTAATAAAATCAGGTTGATCATTTACCCCTCTTTGATTCAGTAATTTTTTTTTACTTACTGTTTATATAGTACGCAGCATACAGTTGGTGAAATCTACTCCTACGCGGAAAATACGCCAAAGGTAACAATCAGCCACTAACATTTCCGGAGCTGTGTTGTTAACCTATAATTTATTCGCATTCACACAATACTTGTAACTCGAAATGTCGAATTATATTTTCAACAAACAAATCGGTTGCAGTCGACGGGTATTAGACGGACATTATAGAACGAATCAGTGGTAATAACGCAGGGAATCTAATTAAATTGCCGCCGATAATAATGGCACTCAGTCTCCCCTTACAGTCCCCTCGACATTTATTATTCCAACAGTACCTACCTGCACAATACAGAAAGAACGAGAATAATATTTTTTATTCTCTAAATACTTTATATAAAATGTGGCAACACTGAACAGTTATTTTTAGAGTTGTTTCTTATATGTTAATCGATGAAAACTGGTTCAATCTGGTAAGTGGGACAAGGACTGATGAAGTAGTGTAATTAAAGTGTTCTGGAATATCTAGGAAATATGTCAAAGAGGATATAGCTTGTCTAAACTGAAACGACGCCCTCACACATTCTGATTATCTGTGTAAGAACTTTAATTGTCAATTGTTTCATGAACTTGATGGTCAATTAATAATTTGCTTGAGAAAAGTGGTGACGCACGTCATTCGGCTTAGACCATACCAAGCTATATTACTAACAATTAGAAAACAATCCCATGCTGATTTTGGTACAGGTAGGTCTACGCAGAAATTATCCACCAACGATTACGTACTTGTAAATAGGCCTACAAAGTTTCATTCCGTCCCATTTATCGCCAAAGCGCAATTGATAACAGATAAAAAATCAAGATTATCTTAGAAGACACTAAACATATTGGTGGAACATAAATTTTTCTCCAGTTCTAGTGACCGTACCCGACTATAGACGATGTCATACATAGTTGTTTGTGTATTTGAAAACATTGCCACTTTCGATGACTTGGAACACCAAGTGATAACAATCAGCAGTATGCTATGATTCCTAAGATTTCCCAAACTTCTACCCTTGCCCTTTCCTCAATTACCTCCTATTTTGATCTCAGAATAATCGGAGACGATTCTAATTCAATGTCAACTTACAAGTATTGCATGAATCGAATGTATAGACGTTAAAATCTCATGCAATAGATCTTGTGTGATGATTTTTCAAAAGTTTGTTGAATTGCAATTCAGGGCAATTCAAACACACACCTTTATATTGTTATATCTCCATTTCATTGCCCGCCAGGGACTACATCTGCTCGCTCGGGTGTTCCCTCTCTCGCATTCGCACCCCGCACCCCTACTCCACGTCCATTAGTGTTTTGTGAATGATTTAAAAGCTCTTTCGGATAACTACTCTGTAAGTGAGTAATAAGACTTGCTTCCTATTTTATCAGTGCTCCCCAAATTTGAGTGCACATTAAAACATTAAATTGTAATACAGAGACAGCTGTATCAGAATGTACGAATAAATGGACAGGGCTATTTAAAAAGAAATAATTAATTAGAAACAATAAAATAGCTTTTAGCATAACGAAGATTCTTTGGCAGCGCTAAAAGCACCGGTATCGTCACTTCTCACTACATAGTATAAAATAAAGTTGCGTTCTCTGTCCCTATTTTTCTTGTCACTTTGTATACTTAAATCTTCAAAACTATGCAATGGATTTTGATGCGGTTTGTTTTAATAGATAGAATGGTTAAAGAGGAAGGTTTATATGTATATAACATCATGCTACGACCAACAGGTGCGGAGCAGGAATGAAAAATGTTGCAAAAACGGGGTGACGCAGACGAAGTTGCGCGGGTCAGCTAGTTGAGAATAAGAAAGAGATCTGCATTAATAGAAATATCTTGATATAGATACATTACATTTTCACGATGAGAATAACAAACGTTTAGCATGTTCGAAGGAATGCTGGTATTGCTGGTTCGGCGCAAATAGCTGAATATTACAGTCGTGTTGAATCTCTATTACTAAGTACGTAATTGTGAAGTGGTCGTGTCTGTACATTAGAGATACATATTTTAAAAATACTTGGGCTGTGTTATGTTAAAAATACTGAACACGAAAATTTATTTTTTGGAATTCTTGTCTATTTGTCTTTTTGTCTGTTTGGTAGCGATGAACGCAAAAACTATTGAACGGATTTTTATGAGGTTTGTTTTGTTAGAAAGAGCTTGGTCAGACTTATAATTTTTTGGATCGCAATCGGTTGAGTAGCGTCGAGGATATCAATTATGAATAATGTAACAATCAAAGTGATTTTTTATAGACGCCGCTAGGATGTTTATTGTATTCTCTGATATTATTCCTATGTATGAATTTTGTATAGCATACTACATTCAAGCAGCTATGTAAATGGATAGAATTTATTTTTACATACACAACTGTATAAAGAAAAACATGAAATTAAAATTTATTAATCATGATTTCGTTACATAATTAGAGTATAATAATAGGGCTTTGTATAATGTGAAGTTACACACGCCTAAACCACTAAGCCGATTTTGAAGAAATTTGACATAAAAGATGGATTAGAGCTTGAGGAAGGATATCGGACCTTACATCGTATTGATTTATATAGGGGTTAAGAATGTAAACAAACATACAAATCAAAGTTCTTATTTTTAAAGATATCCTGTTGAAATTTGGTACACATACATATTAATTATATTTCAGGTTTGGGAAAGGACACATTGGCCATGATAATCGACCGACTTAGGCCGTGGGTAACAGCTTGTTCGAAAATAAAATCTCGTCGTAAAACCATAGGCAGGTACTACATTCTTTCGAATGTATTTTTATGGAAGTTGAGTGATAATTCCTTGCCACGTACTAGAGAAAAACCTACGCCTGGGTTTCGTCAGTTAATCAGCAAGTGTACCAATTTGTAGGATTCTCGCTCGCTTCACACTAAAGGTCACAAAAAGGTCTTAAGTGTACTCCACACAACTACATCATTATTTCTAATATTATAAATGCGAAAATAGGTTGATTGCTACTCCATCACGTCAAAACAGCTGAACGAATAGATATTGGCATATAACCCTCTTTTTATACCGGGTATAGGTTCCTGTAGGTCTCTGGGCGCAGGTGAAATCGGGCAAGCGGAACCGCTCTAATAATATAAAATGACACGACACCCACGACACCCACTGAATAATATTCATTTGTAAAAATAACAAATGAACTTAAAAAACAACAGCCGAGCTGTTACGTAATACAAAAACACGCACCCCATAACACATACAAACATAACTCCGAAATTACCAAATCCGAGTTTTAGACGGAGCGAAAGCGGAAGAAAATCCGTCATCTGTGGGTCGTAAACAATGCGTGTCGGTACGTAGGTGCATGTAAATGAGAGTTATGGTAATTTATTGGCGGGGATGGGGCGGTAATGATAAGATAACGCTTTTGTTGCCGCGCGCCCGGAGATACGGCCCGTGGACGCGGCCGCAAGCGCCGACGACACCGAACAACGATTTATTTTTAGAGTTCCCTAATAAGTTTTAAAAATGGAACGCATGACAATTCATTATGAAAGCAATATTTAAATGGTGGTGCTTGTATTGAGTGTCTAATTTACTCTGTGTTGCATTGTTTTGCTAATAATGGCATTTTCTAAACAATACTAAGTATTATAAACCGCCCCGCGTGATACACCGGTCTCTTTACCGAGACCGCTGAACCCTATTGCCAGGATCAAAAGTGGCGTAAATAGGTATCATCGTAGACAATAATTTATCTCTGTGATGAACTACGTCAGGGACCGTACAACTCAACAATTTAACTTCACAACCGTTCACGTTTATAATGTTGTGACTAAGTTAATATAATTTTACGTACTTAGTGACACAATATAGTACTTGACATTTTTATTTACGTTACACAACACACAAATTTTAAAGCATGACGTTAGCCTTGAAAAGAATTACGGTACGAAAATACATTTATTATACCAAAAGAATGTTATGTTCAAAGATATGTTCGTATATAAAATTGTTCTGTGACCCGAAGTGACAAGTTTTTGTAGCATGGAACTGTAGACTATTATATGTCTCGAATACCTTTGACCAATGAAATGTACCAATTTAGTGACATGAATGTTCGTTTCTGGGATTCATTGCTGACACTCGGGAGTCGAGAGTCGAGAGACATTTAATCTATAGTGAAATACTTCGAAACGAGTACATTTGACATAATGAAGTAATAATAAATAAAACTAAGACACATTGTAGCAAATAAACTTATGTAATACTAGATCGACCCCGAAAATTATTTTGTTATATATACATATTAATCAACAATCAAAATGAGTACAAATAAATTATGGACTAATTAAAAAAAATAGCGGTCTTCACTAATTCAAGTAGGTAATTTCCGATAATGTAATACATGTTTTAATATTGTAAAACACTTTTTAGAAGTGTTACAAGAGTAATCGGGTTCGTTCTTGGCCGGGTTTTTAACGTGAAAAATTACAAACAAAAATAAGATTTTACACTTAGAACACTTTATTTGACGGCGCAAGAATCCGTTCGACCATTGAGGTGAACGGTCGAGGATCATTTTTAACGTGAAAGCTTTTACTTGAATGGTGTACTTGGCTTAAGAATTCACATTTCGCACTTTTTTCATTATGTACTGGTTTTTCGAATAGTAATACGAATACGAATATGGGGTACATATTAATCACGATTACCGACATTTTGTAACAATGTATTTTTTTAAACGAATTCATTTGTAAAAACTGTAGGTACTTTAAAACACCTTTCATCTTTGATCCACGACGTTCTGGATTTGGGTTTAGAATCTCCACGAAGAAAAAAAACGTTGGATCGGAATGATCAACGAACTAAGAATGGAACATAGTGATAAAAAATGTACTTAGGAAAATCCATAAGTTTTCTAATACAATTTAATTTATTAAAACTACCAAACTACATGAACTAAAAAAATTACCATAAAAGAGAAGAGAAAATTGTAACTGTACTAAAATGAAGTAAATTTTAGTATGCTTATAACAAATATTTTTATACGTTGATTAAAATGTAGCACTCATTGTCAATGAATTAACATTTTGTCGCTTAGATAACTGTCATTGGTTCTATAAAAGGGGAGATTGGGGTAAATTGGCAGAATAAAATAAATGTATCTATATATGCACAGTTAACGACCCGACAGGGGTCCCCTACCCCATCCGTTCCCTCTCAGACATAGTGACGCCAAAAACTATTATTATCATTGGAGATAATTTATAGAATTTGTTTATTTAAAAATACATGTTAGTAATCTGTATTGTAGAAATGTAGACTATAAATCGCCGCCTAAAGAGAAAATAATTTTCTGTTGAAAAATTGTCATAGTGTCAAAGTTCTTTTGCCTAGTTATTTCTTTAATGTGATATAAATAGTGTAACGGTACTAGTAATAATAATAAATAAGATGTATGATGCCAAGGTATGTGTCTAGCTGTTTAGTTGAATGAGGTCGGCAGACATTTTTATTTTATTCATTAAACTCATTATCTAGTTTGTAAATAGGTCTATCTTTAAATATTTGGAATATTTAATATTTTATGACAAGTGTTCCTGACTGAATGGAATCAAGGAGTCACCATTTATTCACCAAACAAAGAAATGTTTTTAGAGTTTACTTTGGATTATATTTGGATTATAGGCATTTTACCTGCACAATTATCGGACACAAAGTACACTCTGATTCAGAAGTAGAACTAATACGTATACCACGTAATTAGGTTATGTGCAGACCCAACCTACAATACTGCGAAGGTATCACATAATCAACTGCGTCATTAGTACCCGAACAATGTACCATTTACATAGTACAAATGTACGCGAAAATATCAAAACTTATTCAAAAATTGTACGTTAAGGTCAACAAAGTACATTCATGTACAAGTTTAAGGCGTTTAAATAATTCATAAACAGGTAGCGAAGCGTTCAAGTGCGCACGCGCAGCTCACCATTGTTCTCGCTGATGAGTGGTGTCAGTCCCACAAAGAGGTCATATGCCACAACACAATGCTAAGTAATGTTCCTAAATGTTGAAAATTAGTGAATATTTTTGAGGTCTTTTTAGGGCCGAGAGAAAGCCTTGACAAGCTAATGTCCTTACGCTTTTAGTTTTGCACCCCAAAATAGCAATTGACAAACTGGCTCAATAGCCTTTAATGTCTGAACCTGCAACAAACTCCAACCTTTTTTGGTCATCATCACCTTGATCCGCCACCTGTCAATGCCAAGAATGCCCAAGACCGTGCGAAGTGGGGGAGGAAAAGCCGTAAAGATGAAATACAATCGGGACACACAAATGACACATTGCTGTCATCCGTGGGATGAAATTAGTAAAGCTTTAAAACCTTATACAAAATCTTGCCTTTGCAAAATTTTATTCCAATAGCTACATAATATTACTGTTTCCATGTATTTTAATATAATGTACAATCACAAGCGTTAAATAATTTTAGTACCTAGGCTAAAATTGATAAAACGGCGAACTTGTTAAAGTAGAAGTGAGTGAAGTTTTAACGATGCTGATCCAGAAACGTTTCAGATACTTAATAGTTGACTTATTATGAGTAAAGTGCTAACAGCTAATGTATATATTGAACATAAAATGACGAAAGCGAAATGACGCATAGTGCTCGCTGGTGGAGCTTTCCGCCTACGTGCTTGTTTTATTGTTCACACCCAAATCTAATAGACTTATAACCTTCGTGGCTGAGACAAGAACTCGTTAGCTAATTATTTTATATGTATGAGCATTCAATTTTTAAATATAGAGTGTATTCCCTACGCGTAAGTTACCAACCAGAATCTGTCGGCTCCAAATTTTAGAAAACATATTTTGTCGGTTATCTTATACGTATCTTATACTTTAACAGTAATTGGTATTACTTTGATATTTTGTACACTATCGCACAAATTATAAAACTGAATACAACAAAGGAGTCCCCATTCCAGAATTCTCCACAATCATAGTTTCATTCACATATATATATATACACGATAGAATATGCCAAGGAATTCAATTCAAAGAATCTCTATTGCTTCAGAGACTCAGTGGGAATTTCCTGTTCATACTGTTATTTTCTAGTTTAAGTAGTTTCATTAATGGCTCTGAACTGCAAACACCAGACTCAGTAACAGGTGAATATATATACAATACAGTTAACACTCTTCTATAGTTACAGTTAAGATTCTTCCAGCGGCTAAAAATGAACTGGATAATGCGATACGGCTTACAATACTAAATATTTGTAACATTAGGTACATTCATAAAGTTCCCATGTGAACGCGAGTTTTCACCTCACCCAGTGCCAAAAAAATGGTACCTAAAGATAAGAAAAACAATTAAGATAATATTTAAAATAGTTCTCATAATTTAAAATAAAAAATGAAATTTTAACGACAAATAGCCCATTTTCTACGTTTGAAAATTGGAATCACTTTTACTCACGTTCGCAAATGGCTATTTTGAGGGGTGAAGAAGAAATTTCAGAACAGTTCGAAACTAGTTCTGGATGCTGGTTGCTAAGAGGCATTCTCCGACAGGATTATCCTCAATTAAACTGAAACTAAATTTGGCTTGAAACCAGGAAAAATGAAATAACTCGTTAAACTAAGCAAAATGTGTAGCTTAGTCGATAAATCCAGCATTCTATCAATGCGGTCTGTTTTTAAGCATGACCGAAAACGTGGGGTAATATTATTTAGGGATAAGTTTTGTCCCGGGTTGCTACGTGCGAAAATTAAACCCACATAGGAGTACACTGCAGCAAAAGATGTTGCGACAATTTGCAGTAATTTATCCACATACAGGCAACGGGTGGGGTACTATATTCATCAGTTTATGTAGTCCCGTGTCGCACATGTGTCTTTAGAACTCTTATAGCTAAAATAATTACCACAACAAATAAATTATCACAACAAAAAGTATAATTTTAACAAACTCCGAATTAAAAAACATTCTTTTAAAATTCTAATAGCTATTTGAAGCCGGCTTCACACGATTTGCACATAACGTTCAAGCCGCGTGCGCCGCCGTGAGCACCAGCACCATGCACCGCTCAATGCAGTGGACGGCCTTATCGAACCTCTCATAAGTAATCCTTTATAAGATTTTTTATTATTCTTATTTTTTATTTTTTTATTTATTTACTTATTGAACACTTATCCACCACCTTGACAGGGACAATCCCCAAAACAGTAATGGACTTACAAATAACACTTCTATTACGATACAACTAGAATAAATAAACAAGGTACATTCTTATAATAGATATAAACTTTCTAGTTTTTATTACTGGTTAGTAAGTATAAATAGTATTACTTGGTTTTTAATTTGTCCATTACTTACAGAATTATCGGTGTGTTTGAAATGAATAAAATATTTTACCTTAGTCGTGAATAAACAAAAATTGTAAAAATATTTATGCTGACTAGCCCTTTAATTAGGATACAGACTGCTTGTCATAAAAAATGCACGTCATTGTTTGTTTAGGATAAGTTTTTATTACTACATCTCGAACCGAAAACGAAAAAAAAATCAGTGAACGATACAAAAATAATTACTATTGACAGTGAACAGTGACCCAGTGAACTCGGCGATTTTCACCCCAAATATAAAAGATACGTAATTGATTGCATCGACGCGAGCTCATTTGACTGATTGTATAGAGCTCCAAATTGCGTATTTAACGTACGGAAAGAACCCTCGTGAACCCGTTGCCAATTTGGCCGGCTTTCCCCCTGCGTTGGGACGCCCGGCATCCCTCAGACGTGTTTATGTTTCAATTCAATCAAATAATTCATAAAGCATTCTGTCGATGTTACTATCGAATGACATTTAATAATTCATGGTCACAAGTCACAACCTTACTTTTACCTGCAGCTCTGCTCGTATTATAAAGACTGTGTACTCCAAGTAACGTGTAATTTTTATTTAAAAACACCGGTTATAGGGACTAGGTGTATGTATATCGGAAGCGTAAACATGTGCGAAAGCGTAAAAAAACAATTAAATAAAATATTCTACGACAATCTACACAACATCACCTAGACCCATGGTAAGTATAGCCGTATCTAGTTATAGGGCTCCAACTATCCGTAATGACTGCCATAGATGTTTGTATGGCAACCGAGACCAGTAACCAGACCAGACCAGTGCAAACACACAAAATTCATGCGTACAACTTTTTGCACTGAGCGGGAATCGAACCCGCGCACCGTGTGTAGCAGTCGCGTTCACTACTGCTACGCCACGGAGGTCGTCGGAATAAAATAACTATTTTAGTGTAGTATAGGTACACTAGGTACTTCATAACAAGTTTTTTCGTTCGAATATGAAAATATATGTACTTCTACTATACTATAGGGCGCACAGTAAGATAACAAAACAATACTTGCGCAGTGTGACCAACTTCTAGAGGTAGGGCCGATTACATACCCTACCCATACCCACTTATACCTTTGTTTTATCAATATTACCATTTACCGTCAAATGAGCCGCGTTTCCTATTCGCCATAGCTTAACTATAGTAATTTTCATAATGTTACGTTAATCTCGGATGGCATTTATTATATTTGTTTTTTCGGTCAAGTCTCGGTAGCTTAGTGGTTAAGGAATCGGTTTTACGATCGAAAGGTCACGGGTTCGAATTCTGGCCATTACACTACCCTCGTGGACCCACTCCTAACACAAGCCGTTGGGTTCAGCTGGAGGGATTAGAAGGAACATTAGTAATTTTTCACATAAAATATAATAATAATTCTAAAAATACATGAAAATAATATGATTTGTAATGTGAGAGACGTATTCACGAAAATTGACCTCCTAATGGTTGATTAAATAAGCTGTACTTAATGAGTAGATAACAGTAAAATTCAACTGTAAATCATAATAGGTATTGTCGAAAGTAGTAGGTAAACATTGTAACGGATTCTTTATAATATTGACATGATACGACTATCAACTTAGTGTCCTATGACCATGACCTCTGAGAACCAACCAAAACAAAATAGAACAAAATATATCGTTATAAAATCAGCAAAAATAGTTTTATTTCATTGTAAATCATAATTTACAACTGGCAAGCTCTTGCGGAAGTGTGACGCACGCATATATTATGCTATTATCGTAGTTTTACACACAGAAAACGCATAATATTAAGAACGTAAAGTAGAACGCTGTTGCAAAATACCCATCCGTAAGGGCCATTCGCAGTATTATCAGAGTGCAAATAACCCGCCCTGAGCAGATTAGATAAACTACAGAAAACGATGCGACGTGGGAAGCGAGCGAGAATTATGACGTAAGCGACGTTTTAATTAATGAACGTTGTGTAAATTATTACAAGAATGTTATTAAAATGCACTTTAGAAAACGTATAAGTTAAACGAAATAAAGTAAAAAAAAAGATGAATTGTTCATAGACTTTATTCTCTGAAGGAGTAGGTTGAATAGTATCGCACCTACGGGAAGGGGAGGAAAGCAAGCAAATCAGCAATCTTTTGACGTGACAACGTCTTATCAATTGGCTTGCCGGGTGACACTTCAAGAAACTGCGTTACGCTCCGCTCACGTTATGCGCTCACAATGAGAGCGAGTGAGAGGCACGCGTCCCTTCCACTCGGGCATGGTTAGCCCGCCTAAGAGCGAGAGAGACAGACATAAAAAGTCATCCTTCTTCCTACTATACGAATGAATATTCACATTAAAATTATTTTACCACTCAAAGTCGTTGTCACGTAAAACTTTCGCCCGTATACCGACTTTACAGGCAACCAATTTTTTGTTTTATTTATGGCACGTCAATTTGACTTCACCTCGCCTGATGTTAAGCTGAAGACAAAGTCTCATAAAAGAGTGATGAGAATGGTGACCCCATTGCAAACACGTACCTATATTGCTACAATGGTGGCGTTCATGTACTTCATCAGAAAAAAATCGCCATTGTTTTGAAATTCAGAACTATTCCAACACATGTTTACATAAATCTGCAACAATAATTTGAACCAAACCCAAGCTGACAATATTCGAGGTCGTTCAATGTGATTCCTATATCTATGTATATTTAATAAAAATGAATCGCGAAATATGTTGCTAAGAGTAAAACTCGAAGACGACTGGACTAATTCGAGTCACTCCTTTTTTTTATTCGCGGTGCAGCGGGAACGGGAACAGAAGTCTATACGGGTGAAGCCGCAGGCAATAGCTCGTAAATATAATATGATAGTTGTTACACGTTGATAATTTAGTTAAAATTTATGGCGGTGCAAATGAATGCGCATAATTTGTCAAACTGTCGGATTTGCAGGGAGCGCGTATAGCGATTCCCGGATCATTCGGTATCTATGCAGGTCTAAATTTAGAGGGTAATCGCTTGTTTAATAATATATGCCGCTGGGAGCACTCAACGTAATCTATTTACACTCGGAGTGGACGCTGTATTCAACTAATATTAAGTATTGAGTGTGAGAATTTGCTATTGTTATTTGACAGTATTTGTTATTGTAATAATTTTGATGAAAATAGATATTATTGTTTTCACACTTTCGTACGGGTTTTTCCTTGCGCGGAAATTCCCACGGATACCCCAGCCGAAGTCACCACTTCACACAGTTGTGGAAAAATGAGAAATAGTATCTAAAAATAACCCTAAAGATGTTCCAGTATAGCATAGTGAAAATAACTATGATCAAACTAAACTATGTAGGTAAACCTTTCACTCAATGTTAAGAGAGAACTCAGTTTCGATGATCGAATTTACACTGGTGATATGCAACAAGCATTTGAATGTATACATATATCTTACTCTAAATTACAGTGAAAGAAACTTTGCATTATACGAAGACCAAAATTATAAAAGGAGGATATTTTCAACTATCCAAATAGACTATATCTTCATGAGAAATAAATGTATTTCAAAAGAATATCTCGTACACGCTCCAATGATACTAATTAACATCTACAAGCACTGTTACACCAGTTCGTAATGACACCTATCATCAACATCCATTTGGTATTTGAAAGTCGAGTAAGATAATTACCAGTTCTGAGTTAGAAAGAAGTGCAGATAATAGCCAGGGTATCGCTGTCAATAGGTCATGGATACCATCGTCCGTCGCCATAGAACAGATGGCTCATTGTGTTAAAAGGCAGAGATAAGCCATGTTTCCCAGTCCCCTCTTAGAGACGCACTGTCATTTAGAGGGCTTACTGATTTTTATTTCGGAAACCAAGAAACTGTATAAATTTTATACATACACTAACTTGCCTGCCCTGGCTTCGCCTGTGACTTAATTTTGGCTCCCGTGGCTCTTAACTTATTATTTTTCAAATTAATATTATTTAATATTCGGCTTCCTTGGATAGTAGCATGATTTTAATAGTCTATAACCGGGCTCGATAAATGGATAAAAATAATGTTTCAATTCGAATCACTACGTCGCAAAACATCTCAAAAGGTTCAAGATGCAAAATAATCAAATTTATTTTACTTTGCGGGTAAAGTCGCTGGACACAGCGAACTCTGCGTTCGCGTGTCAATTCTACTATTAGTAGAACAATGAAGTAAGTGGTCATTGGATCACTGTAATACTACTGGAATTAGTCAATCGTCTGTGAATAAATAAATATTTGAATAAAACACATTCCGTGGTCGAGTTTATACAAACAAAATTTGGGCAAAATACTCAGCTTTGATTTGACAATGACACATTACCAAATGTGTCAATTTCCGGTTATTGTTACGATTTTACGCAAAATGATGTATACCCTACCACGAATAAAGCTCATATTAGTAGTTCTCAAATATAACGTTTTCGCGATATGACGTTATCTGATTAAAATCTGTTTTCATGGCACGAGTACGGTGACCTTTGATGAATTGTATTTCACTCAGAATATTTAAAAAACTTAAGAGGATACAGAAACTGTACTTAACTTTGGAGATAAGTAAATATTGTGATAAATCGCACGTTTTAATAATCTTGCTACATTAAAATCAAAATTAACAAGCAATGTTATGAAATTTTCTATAATAAATGGATAGGATGATGATTATTATTAGCCTTTAAACAGTCAATGTTAAAACACAAGTCATTTATTTAAAATAAAATTTGATCCCCAACGAATCCAAATGCAGTGGACGTCTTCCAAAATCGTTTCGTGAATGTGATATATGTATGCCAATAACATGGACATCTTCCACCTCTGGATTTCCAAATGATTTGAAATCCATGCATCCAATCCAAATGGACTTATCGTCAATGGCTATCTTTAGTAAGCTGACTTTACTTTTTCTCGTACTGTATGTTGACATCTTTGATGACAATTAGCTTAACTGAAACAAGAACATGTATTGTGTAATATATGGGACCGCCATAACGTTTACTATTTTTGTCAAATATAGGATTATAATTTTGACAGCTCTAAGTAGGGTACCATATAGTATAATCGTAAATGAATCTATTCGATTATCGTTACCGTAGAATATGGTTTTCGTATTCGTATTAAACATTCTTTTTATTCTTATTTTAATTAACAAAGAGTTCGTATTGCATTTTAAAGTCTATTTGGTTAAAATTTTATTACCAATACAGTGACATTTAAAGTTTTAATGATAAATACTAGAATTTGCTTAAAATAACAAAGTCATTTTTATTAATTTAATGATTATTAATAGTAGCTAAGTAATTATCAATTGATGAGACTAAATATTTATACTATGAGTCCAATCACAAGTTGACGTATTAATAATACAAAATAAATAAGTTTTTACGATGAACCAACGCCGTGTAAATACCGCCATTGTCTTCACTATTATAAAATTAATAACAACAATGACTCAGTACTGAATAAATCAAATTACATCGCTCGCTACATGAACAATGAAACAAAATATAACGTTTAAAGTAACAATTAAAGGCAAAACAATGCCACGGGAAGGAGCTCTAAACTGAGAACATCTTGGATCTCATCAATCAGCTATAACACCACAACCCCCTCATCTTTACTCCTCACACATAATTAATCACGGAATATAATTAAAATTCCCGATGACAAGGCACGATCACTACAATATTTCACAGAAAAGCTACCAAAAATATTGGCGAGTTCAAAGTGGTAGTCGGAAGGATATTTTTAACCCTTCTTTCGCGGCGCGCTGGAACTGCATCTTGGGTGTTAATTTTTTTGATATGACTTGCAAATGGGAAGCTAATTCGTTTATCTGTTATCTTGAGGGAATGATAGATTGATTATGATGGCGTTTTGATAATGGTTGGTGGATTCATAGTAATGAGAATGAAGATAATGTTAGATTTAAGGCGCCTCGCTGGCGTCTGCCGTGGTGTAATTAGCTAGTGACTCAGCACGGCTTTGTTCGCCCTGCATAGGATCCGCGAACAAACTTGTTTTAATTAATTTCGTGTCTCGAACAAGCCTTCAGCTGATTGTTATCTACTTAGTTGCTGTTAGCGCTCGGGACGCGCCGATAATGAAGCAACAAATTGTTCCAAAGGCGACTTATGATTTTCATAACAATGAATATGTTTATAATTACCATGCCTTGATTGCCAGTTGACTTTGGGATTCATTCTTTGGGCATTATTTACATCTGGTTGTCATTACCTACTACCATTGAAAATAAATAAAAACTATTCTAGAAAGCCCAAAGCATATACCCAAAGAGGTAAAATGGCCTAACAATATTTTTATAAGCCGACCAGAGATTTTTTGTAATGTTGCTATTTAAAAATAATACAAAATTCTCGCTCTGAATGAAACATTTCTCGGTTTTTTTTTAATTTACGAGACAAGTTATTAATTGGTGATATTGACTGCTATTAGTGAAAACAAAGTTATTGAATTAGAAGTTAATAAATTTCTCTTTATTAAAAGCATTAATTATATTTTATTATTAGCTTAGTGTGTTAAAGTTAGGTACGAGTATAAATTAATTAATCTGCTTTAAAATTATCACAGTAGGTACTGGGTCATATTATCGGTAACTACTTGTCATAACATACAATATATTAACCTAATAGATACACGCGGTTTCACTTGCTGGTATATTAACTCTGTACTCGCTACTCATAGAAACATATTCCTGGGATAAAAAGTCATCCAAGTACTATTCCCGGATCAAAGACCATAGTAATTTGTAACCTCAGTAGAAAACCGGGAGAAAAATAATGTTCACCTTTCATCAGTTGATGTGTACACGTCACAATGCATAAGATGAACGTTTGTTACGTTTTAAAAATTAAAAAAACGTTCGAATGTTAAATTAATACTTGTTTCAAATTTGTGTTCAAACTATTTTACTAACTTATAGTGTTGAGAAATTTAAACTACTAGTCGTATAAGAATGTAACAGTTTTATTAAACGTGTCTATTGGAGTAGGGCGGCGTACTTAGCTATTATAATTAAATTTGTTCGCCAACAAAAGCGGAACTCGGGACGAGAGGGAGGGGGTGGGCGAGTATTTTGTAATATAAATATTTATATAAAAATATGTGTTAAAACGCAATACTTAAAAATATGAACAGCTTAAGGACATCGAAAAATTAAATTAGGGGGAGCAAAGGAAAACAAAACTTTTTGAAAAAGGCGGTTAGGCAAACGAAAGCCGAAACGGCATAAAATTGTGATTACGTGTATGATGTATAATATATGACGCGCTGCTATTAATTCTAATAATAGTCTCAATATGAACATTAAATCAATCATGGCTCAGAAGAATATATTTTAAGATAAGACAAAGTGTAACGCAAGTAACGCAACCATTGTGTAAGATAATACAAGAAGAAAAAAACAAATTTTTGAATATGGAATACTTTTAAAAACTTTTTGGGATCGTAATACTACATGTCTCGTGGTTGTGTTTGGTGCGCTCGCTGCCATGACAACCAGTTAAATATTGGGTCTGGTTGGCTGGTTTCGCTACGCCTGTTTCTATTATCTATCAGACGGATTTCAATTTTTACTTCTATATGGTGTAAAAATAAGATATTTTACAAGGATCACTTTTCACTATATGCACATTTCTCAATTCGGTAGCAGGTTAGGAGTAAAATAATTTAAAATATTTTTATGGTACTACTTTTAAAAATAGATCTAATGTTTCAGTTGAGTATGTACCTAATCATCATTTCGCCATATGATAGGACGTCTACTGCTGAACATAATTATGTCTCCCCTATCGACCTCCAATCCGGCCCGTTGGAGGCGGTCTGCATTTAGTTAAGTATAATATAATACTGGTAATCGCAAAATGCCACAGTACGGGTATGTGGCACTTTTTATACCACTTGGGTGGCAACAAGCACGCGGGCCACCTGATGGTAAGTGGTTGCCTATGGACGTTTGCAACACCAAGGGCGTCACATTCGTATTGCCGACCATATATAGAGAAGAAGGTAATTTTACTGAAATGTGGAATAATAACAGGTAGGGAAATGATTTCAACAACTCGAATTTACTATCATTTTCTGGAGTAAACATGTTAGGAGGCTTGACTTAAAAGATAAATCTTTTTTTATAGTCATAGTAAAGTTTCTATTAAACCTTTCTATTAAATCTGCTTCATAAAAAATAAAAATTGTCAAATCGGAGGTCCATTCACCTAATATATGTCCTAATAGATGTAAAAATTCAAATACAAATACAATCAATAAATCTGTGGCAATTAAACAAACATAAGTTTTACAGCAGTTCATGTTTCTGAGTACCTCAAAACAATAATTAGTAACAATTACGAGAAGAACTCCCTCCACAATCAAATAGAATGACTGGCACATCTCGAGTGGCCGCACGCAGAGAGAAATTAAGGGGATCATCGTTCTCTTTGGATAGAGGTTGAATAAAAGCTGTCCCTCATTCGAACGTTCGGATTTTAAAAGTTGATAGCGGCATACTTGCACCATAAATTTTAACTAGGATTTTGTAGAGTTAGATCGTACAGGAAGTTAGAATAGCTAATATTATTGTCATTGAATACTTTTAAATTTCGAATGGAGCACTTCACTACCATACTAATATAACATAATGTAACCGAATTACATTGTATTCCATTGAGTTGATCGCCTTTCAAGTGATTGCCTTTTAATTATGTGAATATGAAATAGATCATTAGTAAATCAAACATCCCTTCGTTCAACATTATGAATTTACAAACGTTTTTATCTAGAAAGCTTTATTTATTCCCGTGGATTCTGTTGCGCAAACAGCTCATTAGCTTTCTGAAAGTTAATATAATAAATCAGATATTAAAATTAGTTCTTATCACAGTAATAATTTTGAAGTTTATTTTACCAATTCATAGACTTTGATCCTTATAAAAAACGTCGTTAGATTGTGTGGTGACTATAATACTCGGTATGGTATTTCCGGCTATACATAAGAAATGTTTAATAATGGCGCGGTTATAGTTTCTTTCAAAGGTCTCCCCAATTAAGTGAATGTTTTTTATATTATATATTTGGGTGACAAGTCGTACTTTACTGGTGTCATATGTACGAATTAGACACAGAAGGAACTTAAACCAGTGTTCTGTATAACTAAACTGAGTTGTTAGTTATAACTCGAAAGAAATTTATTGAGTAAAATATTTGTTAAATAGCGACAGAATTCAGAATACGTTAAAATAGGTTTATTTATTTATGCGGTATCGTATTTTAGTTATAATTAGTAAGATGGTCAATAGCATCGAGATTAGGCGCTATTTATTTAATCTCAATGATCTTGGTTTGGTATATTAAAATTCTTCAAATCAACGAATGCTCGTTTAGTTATTGTGTAAGAGATTAAACGATTGTTCCTAAATTCTTCAAACATCATTATTTCATGGGCCGAGGCCCTCTTACCTACAGAACAAATAAACTGCGGGTGTCTTTGTTTATTTTTGTATGGAACTTGAATTGCTTCTTCCCGGAACGTGGGTAATATTGGTAATCGTTTTGTAAATATATCTACGGCTCTAATAAGGAATCAGGTTGTCTATGGATTGATACAAATTTAAAAGTATAAATCTGTGCTGAAATCTTTAAATGGTATGAACTTACAAAACGGTATAATCAAATTTAACTACATTATAGTTCAGTTTGGCAAATGGACCACCCCGGTTCGAACCGCGGCCCCGGCGTCCGAAGTCTCCGGTAATAAACTCAGCGGGCTTTTCTTTTTTTTATACAAACTTGGTCTAGAAACAATAATTTGTTTAAGTAGCAAGTTGAGTGAACTGCTCATTGCCAAGCTTGTTTATCATCTAAATAATTTTAGATTTTATAATAGACTTATTGGCATAATTTTGTTTTAATCACGTTATTAAATTTATTTATAGCTAATTTCATCAGGGAGCCTATTTAAAAAGCGTATACAGTTACCCTGTGCGATTCGGGAACTACTTTTTACCCGACTGCGCCAGCAGGGTAATGTTCTATTATTCCTAGAACAGGTTTCTGACTCTTACACGACTGGGTGAGGGTTCATATTGTGAGTACCTATCTATATTCCACCTAAACTTTTAAATGCCAGAAAAAGATTTATGTAAAGAGTATCGTTAAACTACTTATATCATACCCAATGACACTGGTTACTTTTTTATGCGTTTTTTCCAGAGTAGAAGCTAATATTTAAATGATTCTATAAGCATGTCTTGATTTTTAGTTTAGTAATACATCGTCCTGGTAGCCCAATGGGTAGTCGCTATCATAATTTTTTTAAACTTTACTATGAAAAACAATACTGACTTGTTAAAATATCAATGCTTATGTTTTTAATTTCATTCTATTGCAATTTACATACGTCAGTTGCGAGCGTGTACAAATATGTCATTGTGTTTGACCATGTTTGACATTGGCAGTATGAACGTAAAACGCAAATAATGACTGTTTTATTTGATGTTTTGTAATAGTGTATTCTATATTCAAATTTTCTGTACTTGAATTGAACTCCATCGACTCTTACATTCCTCTATGCGTTGTGTGTATAAAAAAACATATTCATTTTTAATTTAATCCGTGGATTGAATAATAAGTTAGCCTATTACTTAATTCTGAAAATCCTATGAGATAATGATATAAAAACGTTTCTTGTCTCAATATCACACTATTAATAATATATCAACACTAGACTTAGAAAAACCGCCAGCAGATGTTACCCAAGCTCATTATTTAAACAGTTTACAAAGAAAAAAAATATAATTGTACATTGTAATGCGAATATGCACGAACTATGAGAGAGCTTGGTTTCCGCCAAACGGATAAGTAGGTAGCTATAGAACCTGTAATCGAAACCGGTTTAGTCAATGTGGACTTACGGACTGTGGAGAGGGCATGCGATTATCATAGCAGGTGTTCCACAGAGCCTACTGCCTCAATGAGAATTCCGATTCGAGCCTTAAATAGTTGCTCTGAGATTTACTTAGCCGTCTACCTACAAATCGAAATAAACGTTGCCACACAGCCTGTTTTTTCATAACGTGCAAAACAAGATCACAATTAGTAACTTTACGATTTTAACAAATTTGAAATGAGTAACGAGTGGGTCGGTAACTCGGTGAGTTGTTACAATACTCACAACTCAATACTTAATAGGTATATTAGGTAGATTTTTATTGTGTTTGAAAAGGTAAAATGGCAAGTTTAGAAAGTAAGTAGTTGAAAGAAGTAAAAGGATGCCTTTGCCCGGCTATTTCAAAATAAAAGAGGCATTCAAAGACAAGTCGCGTGCTAATTTATTATTTTTATATTTTTTTAATGTCATAGCACTAGCACTTTTTACTTTGTGACTGGATAGTTAAAATAATTGACTACGGAATTTCTTAAAACATTGTTAAGGTTTGAATCGCAGTCAATATTAATTAGATATAGAGTAGATATATTTACAAAAATACAATTGATATTTATTTCAATCCACACATTAATAAAGCCACAGTACTTTATTTGCACACCAAACTTTTTGCTATGACATTACGTACAGAGCTAGTTAAGTACCTAATCATAATCAATTTATTAATCTATGGTAAGAAAAAAAGTTAATACAACTACAAATTATTTTACAGAAAAAGATAAGAAAGTTTACACTTTCCGACATAAATAAAAATGTAGGTAGTCATTAAATATAGTTTTGTCACAGGCATGCAAAGTACAAATACTAACAAAGTTCATCGGCCAATAGTTCTGACATCAAGCCTCATAGACTTTCGACGATGAGTTTAGGGCAGCATCTAATGCGTGTTTAATAATTTAAGGTCTGAAGGCGCGCCGTCCCTTACCGGCCTGTCTCTTGAATAATACATGCAACAATAATATGACTACGACTACGAGTATACGTCTCAATTTATTCAATACTAAATTCCATATTGTCTGACCCATAAGTCGGGTGGAATTTTCAAATTTGGAATTTACTAGTTCACTTCTTGTACTTCATTTTTCAATTACGCACTCAGGTCACTCAGGTGTGTTTTAAGATTAATATAGATAATTTAAGTTTGGTCGACGCGACGGTTCGCGTTTCGTTGAATTCGCGCCAAAAGCTCTAGAGGGCAATATTATTTCACAAGTAGTACTTATTCTTTTTGTATTTTATTGTGAAATTTAATTATTATATCTAATTTTTATTGCACACTGCTTTTTATTGCTTTTATTTCGTTGCTTCTATCTTCGCTGTTATTGACAACGTATGTAAATTGTTGATTTATGATTACGGATAGGTTATAAAATAAGTTAGGTAAGTTTTTGAAATGTCGACTGTTTTAGTTTGTTTGCGATTCATTTCGGCAATAGATATAACTATAATAATATAATTATGTAATATAGGTATAGTGGTACATACAATTAGCAGCCTTACGGGCTGACGCAATCTCTTACAGGCAACCTTTATAATATTTTGTTGATAAATATTATTGCTACTATAGATAATTTTCCGAAAAAAATATTTAATAATAATAATTACATTGACTACTTATTTTGGGCATTCCTAAACAATTTTCACACACAAATTTTCGTGATAGCTTAAATCATACCCAAGATAATTCTGAACTAGCATGAGGATATTAAGATCGTCAGATAGGTAGCACCTGATACAGTTTTCAGCATTTTCAAGTTGAATACAACTTTATTTATTTATATGTATTTATAAGTAAAATATTGATATACAATAATAATAACCACTCATTATGTATCAATATAAAAAACCCTTGTTTTAAGCTTACCAACATTCGTTTTCTTTTCAAGAATTTATAAATATAAATTTACAAATTATATTAGATTGTTTGAAGTAATATAACATGAATATTAAAGTCATTGATGCTTACTAATCCTCTTAATTTAACAATCAACTCTCATTTTGTGGCATCAAAATATTCTAGTCTGAATAAAAGGCTTTTAGAACATCGATATGGGAATGTACACCTGTCGCCTCCCGCTTCTTGGAAATCTTGGAATACCGTCTGTCTGGAGTATCAAATATATTACGTATTACTTATTCATTTAAAATGTATTACTTACAGTTAAAATTCCGGTTCAAAAAATACATTTTAAGTTATTCTAATTATCCTTTTACATACATACATAAACTCACGCCTATATCCCCGAAGGGGGTGGGGGCTAGCGCACCCACATTTCGCCGGTTTATGTTTAGGTCAATGTAATAGGTGGCGACCCTATTGCCATTAACCGGGCACTTATAAACCTGCACTAAATACACACAACTTCGAAAAGCATCGAAAAGTCATTGGTGTGTGTCATTTTACTTTTAGATACCTCTTAAAAATTCATGATAGATTTTTTAAGATTTTCTTAACGTGCTTTTATATTGCGTGCACAATGGCGGATTTCTTTACCTCTACTCTCGTCTTTAATATACCTACTTATTACACTAGTATTGACTCCTATGAACAAATAAATCTTATTTGCCCTGTAGGTCGTAACTCTTACTCCTATTCAGACTGGAAAACGTGGAACCCGGACACCAACGCAACGTGAGGGTCTCGGATGCTACCGCGATTAACGCAATGATAATGATGATGAGAATTAGCCCTAGGTGTGATTTTATATTCTTTTTTCTCAATTTTTTTCATCTAGATGTTTATTAGGTGCGGTTTTGGTCGGTTCGAGTCAGAAATTCCTTCGCTGACTTCGATGAATGGGATATTGAGAAGAAAAAAGATAAAATTACATTTCAAATTCGTGGAGATTTCTGCACGGGGAAACAAAAAAAAAGAAGATAATTATCAAGTATGATAATACAAGATCATAGAGATCAGATTGCGATTACTGAATGATATTTTACATACACCTTTTATAAAACGCATTGAGTGTAGGGTGCAAGTGTGCGTTCACTATAACCAGCGTTTATTTGCATAGTAAGCGAGTTGTTTAGTTGGTCTTTAAACGTAAGGAACTAATGTGTAGGTAGAGAGTTAGCCAAGTGGAACTGGTTATGTTCTGCTCAGTAATGTTTCACTAAGAAGTGAAATTATCATTATTCATTGTGAAGTTTTAAAAGGTTCATTGTATGTCTTTTGTTTTGGGATTAATTTAATTAAATACCAATAGGTAAGAAGGTACTTTTGTGGCTGAGTGCAAACCTAAAGGTATGATTCCGTAGCCGACGACATAAGAGGGAACGACACATCGTATGTTACACGCGACTGCAGCTGTCTTATGTTGTTTTGTCGCATCGACACATCGTCTGCTGCATGCGTCTGCAGGAGTTGTCGTGTCGTCGGCGACGGAATCATACCTTAACCCCTTTTTCCTCAATTCGTTATCTACGGTGAGTATAAAACAAGGATTTTACATGAAGGGGTGCAGCAGAATGCATTTAATTCGTTAATAAATCAGGGTGCAGGGTGGTTCGGGTTCATTAGGCTGATCGCCGCGGGACTTCCGGGGTGTCTGCTGTCCGGCCCACTCCATGCCACAACCTTCTGTTGCTTGATGCATTTAATTTTGCGAGGGCATTCGATGATGGATGCGCCACTAATTCCATTTGTCCATTAGGCCCGTCGTTTACAAACAATCGAAACATGAAATATCAATTCACTTTTGTTTTATACACTCATTCAATTTGGGCTTTGGATTCGAGGACGTAAATTATCAACGAAATAAGAATCTTAGTTCAAATAAGTAATTAATTGACTCTCATAACTTGGGTTTATCGTTAGCATAAATTTAAGGTGGATTCGCGAGGCGCCTCGTCCACGCACGTAGTGAAACTTTTAATTGCATTGAGCTCTATCACTGTCGTCAACTGGGAGTTATGAACACCCACTGAGATAGTACCTTCCCTCAGTTCCTCCCATACCGTACCGCACCGTCGATGCCATGTTACTAACAAATAAATTATAATCATGTAAGTAGTTACAGATGAACCATTAAGCGCATTATAGAAAATGATAAACGTGACATTATTTACAACTAATATTTTTAAAACTTTTATAGAAAAGCCCATTCATAATAATCGTTAATATTAAAATACTCCAAAATATTTTGAATTTCGGGTCAAGCACGAAATGAATAATGGATTAATTAGAATTTTTAAATTAAAATTGTCACCGTGTATCCGCTCTGCGGGCAGCACAAACATAATACAATAGAGGCCAGGGCCGGACGAGAGGACTCATTAATTTAGATGATTGTACAATTATCTAAATATAAGCGGAGCGAGACGCCCACGCGGGTAAGGGGGTACTCCAACCCGAAAACGAGGGGGGAGCGGGCACTCGTTTTTAATTAAACCGGCGATGAAATGAAGTGGTCCGTATAATATTGCTTAGACATGTTTTAAATTAATTTTAACCCGTCTTATTACGAATGATTTGATGAAATAATTTATGCTCTCTCGGTTCCAACCGATACATTTACGTAAACCATAATTTCGCTCATGTGATTCGCTTCAAATAACTCTGATGTTAATCACGTAGAACAATGATAAGTTTGTTTTTTATATGTGGTTCTCGTTAACAAGTGCCCGTAGCCGAATAGGCCTAAGTCCTCCATTATAATATTAGGGAACTGGCGGTGGGCCGAGTTAGTGACGTGGTTCGAGCTCGTACGCAAGGGTTGCCTCTCTCCTTCTCTATTTGTTTTTCGTTAAGCTTTAATTAAAAGTAGGTTTATTTTAAAGAAAATTGATGTTCAAAGTAAATAAATCCTTGATGGTTTAATTATCTCTTAGTAATTGAGTTTCACCTGACGGTAAAATAATTAGTATTGTGCTCACAAGATGTTATTAATTACTAATTTTGGAGGTAGGTATAGCTACATGTTGTACGTGGTCTATTATCATATTTATCACTATAGTCGTCCTATGTATCAGCTTTTAATAAAAGCTCGTTACATTCTTTTCCTAATCGAATTGTTTTCATTTGAAGTTACCTTGGAATAATTACATCGCATTAAATTGTACAAAAACCTAGTATAAACAAACACTCTTCGATTCCATATTGTATAAATAAACATTCAAATTATGCGGAAATCGTTCATCTAGACAAAAGGTAATTTGGATATTACCAATTCAATATAAATTAATGTATCTATGATCAACACGAACTAGTGTTCCTGTCAAAAAATCGCAATTGTCACGCTACCAGCTCGTCTCTCCAAGAAATCCCTAAAATAACACGTGGTCCGTTTGTATCGAGTAGGTACGGAGCCGCAGCTGAGTGTCAGTGCTAGTGAAATAAGTGCTCCATCGCGGCCAAATATTTGTCCACTTAATACCGCTTCTTATTGTTATAATGAACAGCGTGTCAAAGTTTATTAGTTCATTGATGCAGTTTGTTTACAAACATGCTGCATTGCAGTTCGACGCTTTGAGCGTTCGATCGTTACATGTCACAGTCGAAACTTCTTCCCGAGATAGTTACCTAAAGGCTTTGTCCTCGGAAATCTGTAGGCTACGCGTCCAGCCTTGCTGCCTCGAAGGGACCGCCGGTCTGCGGACCGGCACGATGCACCAAACAAAAAAAACTTAACAATAACAAAAAAACACAATAAACGTATGAACTCAAGAAACTACACCGCCGAGCGCAGTCTCTTAACCTTTAGTTCGACAGGATAAAAGACCGGTCACACAAAAACTTCCTTGTAAAACTTTAAAACAAAACTGTACAGAGAACTTCGAAAAAAGTAGTTATGTTTGTGGGGATCGACGACACTTCCCCGTTTGGCGTTTCGGTCGCGACTGAGCCACGCGGTCGCGCGCGGGGTCGGGGCGGGGGGTGCGGAGCAAGAGGCGCCGGCCCCTCACCTCCGCGGTATTATTTGATTAATTCGCCTCCCCCTTCTATACTCGGTGAGTCGTTACGACGACTACGCGCGACAGGCGAGTCGACGAGGCGACGTAGTTTTAAATTTCAGTGAGAGGACCGCAACCTTCACCTACTCCTTAATACTTAAATTGAATTAATTAAGATCGACGGGCGGCAACAAAGATTAGACGTTAATAAGCAAACGCTGAAGGACGGGTCCCGTTCATGGTTAATTACAGCGGCCGCGTCTGCGGTACGCTCACCGCTAAGAGGAAAAAATCTCAACTTGAAATAATGAATATTACCTACCAAGAAACGTAAAACCCGCTAATTGGTACATTTGCATACAGAAGTAAAATAAAGTCGGAGTGAGTTATTTGACAATGTCAGATGTACGCAAACGACTGTACAATGTAGATAGGTAACATGGTGGACAATCTTCATGGAAGGGAACTTTATTATAGATTGATTTACTTTCTCTTCTTCCTCTTGATTCCTCAAGACTGCTTTAATACATTAAGTACCTATAGTGAATAAATTACCAGATGGAGGTTACGACATTGAATAAATGCAAACAAATAATGATGAGAAACAATAAATCTAGTTTAGAAGAAAACAGTGAATTAATAAAGTCCTAAGATACCTATTATTGATTTGATAGCATAATTTTAAATTTTTAATGGAACGAGGGTAGGTCGATACTGTTTTGTTTTTGCTTTATCCTGGTTCGGACAGTGATGTACAGCAATGAAAGTGATATCAGAGCTTGAAACGAAGACATTAAGTATGGATGAGGACGGTTACAAGGGGAGAGGGCGAGGACCTGAAAGATGATAAATAGACCAAGTCAAAGATGATATGGCCAAGGGAGGGAATGTATGTTGAGGAACAGAAATTAATTTAAGAGACAACTGCCTGGAGAAGATCATCTTCTTCATTGATAATGGAGAATGGGAAAGAAGAAGAAGAAATCTAAACAGCATACCTAAATAGATAGTTCAAAATAATATAAACCGACTTAAATACAATTGTAGGTACCTTGTCTTTACATTGTACTTATCTAATAGATATTTCACGATATGGTAAATGAGACACAGCCTTCTGCATCGGGCCCTTGACCAGTTTTCATTATTATTATTATTTGGTATTACTTTCTTTCATTTCGTTTTTTTTAATTTCAAATACGAGTATATCACGATAGATTTCGTAAAAAGCGGTTTCATTTCAAAATATATTTCAGTTAAATATAAATCTGTGAACATTTCATTTAAAGATAATGATTTCATGTATAGTATTGTAACCTAATTTAAAAGCTATTAACATTAATAAAGGGCAGACAGACCTATTGTTTGTTAATTTCTTAAGCAACTGCTTTGTAATTTTTCTGCCATCGTTGTAATTAAACGTAATTGTTTAGTCTCAAGGCAATTATTTATTTAAATGACAGCCGTCTTACTAAATCCCGACTCGTAATTGCTTTATCAATAATCATCATCTTTGTATTAATCTTGGTCATATCCGAAACTGTATTGTACGAGGTCAGCGTATTCCAGTCTAACTGTGTCGTGGCTGAACTCCTTCTGTTTTCCGTGAAGCGGCTAAAATCTGACCTCCACAACCTAGAGGCGATATCGAAATACTGCAGTTTTAGATCAAAACAACTTCTTCTTCTTCTTTCGTGTCTAAGATCCACAAATGTTTAGACCACTCCAGAATAGAATCTTGTCATATCGACTGCACTTTCAGTGGCTCCATTCAGGTCGTCTTTAGTGCAGGAGGTACGGCACAAGGGGCACGAAACTAAGTACGTCAAGGACTGCACGAGGGGAACCGCATTCACATGCGGCTAGGCCCGGGTTTTGCACCACAACTGTATCAATGTTATTTATGTAAATTAATTACCTATACCTACTTATAAAGGGATGTCCCCGGGTCTGCCGGGGTGCGAGAGATATATTTCGTATAATCTCACCTCCGGCAATCACGGACCCATGGACGGCATGCGTTTTGGTCGGTTCAAGTACGACATCATCACCTCCACCGGTTTTGGCGGAGGTGGTATCCGTGGGAAGTTTGGCACGATAAAAAAGGGCTTGCAATTCATAAAAACAAATTGACAATCTCTCTAACTGAATATGCGACGGACACGCATTTCTGACACGGTAACGAAAAAATGTTACGTAAATGTAGACGCGGCATAAGATGGTTGTCTGAACTGCATAATAAAAGAACAGCATCATGTCCGGACCTCAGACTACAAGACTTGCTCACCAGCCTTACATTCTACAGAGTTAAACGGCTATCAATACCAGTTTAGCAATTGAACTAAAGTCGATTAGACGCTGACTATTGAACTTCAATCCTTTAAGTTCATTTGTTGCATTCCCACGGGTCAAGATTGCACAACTGAGGTAAATTTAATTGGTGTTTGGAATGTTTGAATAGTTAGTCAGTCAGTTTATATGCTTAAAAAAGTTTTCGGCTAACGCTTTGTTTATGAGAGTTATTCTGATTTCCAAATTGATTGAACATGCACCAAACGTTAAACGTCTTAAAAATAAAATCACAGGACATCCCTACAGGAAACTCATTACATATTCCTTGTCGGGATACAAGAAAGAGGTCGGGCTCGATTTGTGGTTAATTCAATAATTTCATGGATGGAGCATTATCGGACTAATTCGGTTTAGTCCGATCGATCAACGGCGCGGGCGCAGGTGGGCGCATAACACTACACCGCACACAAACCCGTATTATGATACCACTGTGAATTTGATACTCGCTTTTTACCGAAAATTAATTAGATTTTTTAATAGCTATTGAGAAAGGTTACCTATTCAGGTAGTCGATTCCACAAATTGTCTTCTTAGATGGCCGCCCACCACCTCTTATAATTTAGTTAAGTAATTATCCCTATATATTGGCAACTTCATCCGCAACAAGCATTTATTTTGTTCATTGTACCTACGCTTCCATAGTCTCCAACGCATTACAGTTACTAGAACCCCATTGTAGGCAGGGACGTGCATAGACTCTATTAGGGAATGCGTTCTCACCAAAACTCATATGGGTTAAGGTTTTTCTGAAATGGGTAGGGTTTGTAACGTCTTTATGACTGTATGGAATGCACGCTCATGATTGTAGGGATATATTATGCCGACTGCGCGACTTGTCAATATTGTTTGGCATAGCAACAACATCGTAAACTAAAAGAAGAATATCTAGACATTTCTAAGCTTAGAATCTTGAAAACTGTGTGAAACTTTGCTTTCAGACAAAACACCATGTAGGTACTTAATACAATATCTCAATAATATACACATTCAGAACCACAAAAGCTTTCATACTAAATTATTCAAATGTTTCAGTGAAAACACTTAAGATCTGATAAAACATTTACCATACAACTCATAAATAAAACGGCTGCTCGTCCATAGTTTTCGTGGTACGGGGAAATCTTTTACGAACTGCTCCGCTTTCAAATTAATCTTTGTTTAAATTTAATGGCCCTTATTAATCATGGGCATTATGTCTAGATGAATATATAATGTGGTAATCGGTGACTCACTTCAAATACATCGAAGTTTTAACTTAAATAAATGCACCGTTACGAAACCTTCTCGTTACTCTATTACAATTTATATAAAGTAGTGGAATTTAAACTTTACTGCATAGATATAAAGTTCACAGTCAAGTGCAGCATCCGTACTACGAGCAGGTGAATTTGTTACTAATATTATACTTCTTAATTAATAGAGGTGAGAACACAGATCTTCGGGAATAATGTAATGGGTATTATACCTCACCAGTTTTATTATAATAGCTCTAATAGTTTTATAATTTAATGGTTCACGCTGTTCTGTTAGACTTAATATACGATATATTGTAGTTTTGTGTTCGAAATAGACTTGGACAGCTGCTTTTATTAGAATGTTTGTGTAAATATATTATTAAATTGCATATAAACATGAATAAGAATGTTTTTTTTTAATTCGACTTCCGGCAAACTCACACCTTTGTTGTTAACTTTATTCTACCAATAGGAGTTGAGAAGGATAAATAGACAACACACACACTAGGTACTCGTACCTTGTCTTATATTTAAGTCTCCCTGTTAATTCGGCACCTGTTAGGTGTTTATTTGATTTAATTTATTTCAGTTTTGAATCTATCTACTTTTGATTTTGATTTTATTGATTTCCTATTTTATGAACTGCCTAATCGATTTTATTTATTTTAATATTATTAATTTACTTAACTGATTTTGAATGGGTAATAAAACACTCGGTTAAGATAAAATCTTACAAACAAAATCATTTAATGGATCTTGTAGTCCGAAATAAACATTTTCAATTAAATTGAATTCATCTACATGTGAATATAGTTTAGTATATCTTTATGTAGAAGTAGGTATGTATAGTTCTTCTGCCAATGAAACTCCTAACAAAGCAAGTAACACAAATATAATAATTCTTATTTAAAGATTAGTTTAACATATTCGCGTCTAAAACTAGTAACAACAGGACAAGGGTACAATTAAGGCGATGGCACACTGCACCGTTGCAGCGGAGGGCGGGCCGTCACAATGCGCCAAATGACGGCCGGTACGCAAATGAAGAATATTGTCGGACGGAGTGAATGCTCCTTAATGACGCAGACATGGTAGCGCTCCCGTGTGGCGGTCGTCACCCACACGACATTTGCACGATTGTCGCCTGTTAATTATTGTATCTTTGTCGACATGCGTACCTACCATAGTAGGTGTAATTGAGTGCTTTTAGTGAGAACAATTAGCAAAATTTGCAGACATACATAGCAAGTTTGGTCCATAAAGTCCGCGCACGCTCAAGCTGTGGAATGAGCTCCCTGCCGTGGTTTTCCCAAGCGACTACAATATGGGGTTCTTCAAGAAGGGCATTAGAAGGTTTCTACAGGGTAGGCAGCACGTGTGTGACGCCTCTGGTGTTGCAAACGTCCATAGGCCACGGTGACCGCTTCCCATCAGGTGGGCCGTGTGCTTGTCTGCCACCTAAGTGGTATAAAAAAAGGGCTCAGAAAGTATATTCATCTATGAGGTTTTGTTCGAATTTGACTACCAACTTTTCTTCCAACAAATGTTCACATGTGTAAATCACAGAAACACCGTTGTACACCTGATGTAGTAACATGATGTTTGGTAAGTACGTAGATTGGCCCCAACATGCGCACGAGCACGTTCTGGTCAAAGCAACAGTTACACAAACTGTTTTCAAGTGTTATGCCGACACTACACACCGCAGTCAACATGTTGTGTGTACAAGAATGTGACTTGTGCGTGCACATAAATCAACAGATTTCACCGTTTCTTAAAATAAATTGTGTACGTAGTCGTATGTAAAGAGATATTTCGTCTTGATCATGTTGATGTTACTGTTTAAATTAGTTTTACTTCAATGCGAAATATTGAAGGCGTAGGAATACTTCTCGAGGAGGGTTCTACTTCTTCTTCTGTCGAATCGACGGCATTTTGGAGTTGCCATCGTTGTGTAGCAATTTGTTTCACGTCTGTGCCGCTACTCACGGAGAGGTCCCGAGCATAAGCTTCGCTCTTCGAGAAGGCTTACTACGTTGGGGAGGGTTAAAATAAATCGAATACACTGACTAATAGGTAGTAGTTGATACTTCTCCGGCCACATTTTTTGCAATTGGGGGCCAATAAACTGTTCGGCGCTAAAGCGTCTCACCTGTAAGCCAGTACACCTGCTGACTGATGGACAAGACTTTGGTGCAGGCTTTTCTCTTAAAACCAAAATATAAAGTTGTATGAGAGCAGACTTTGCAAATGCAACAGAAAATAAAAAATGAAATAATTACTAAGCAGGTATACCTACCATTATTTCACATTAGTTTTACTTCAAGAATATTCATTTGTCAGGGGCAAGTTCCCTTATTACGATGGAACAGAAAATTCTTCTTCTTCGTTGGCGAAATGTAGGTGTTTAGTACACTTCTGCCTACCCCTTATGGGATTACAGGCGTGAGTATATGTATGTATAAATGTAGTTACGACTCTCGAAAATTGTAAGCAACTGTTTACAAGTGAATAAAAATGGGACAAATTTAAAAAATACCCAGATATTGCATGCAATAATTGCCTAGTAGAGCAAAAATGTGAATGACATGTTATTGCTGTTTATTTTCTGCGTCAATGTTTTTGTACGCAATAGGTAAGAAACTTGCATCGTGTAAATCAGCTTTAATAGTTCTGTTGTTATAAAAGCAAGCAAGACATCTCGCGGTAGTAATACATAACGAGGGCACTAAATGTCGAATACTGACGTTTGCCTGCTACCAAGAGACGCCAACTACTTTATTAAAACTACTATTAGTAGAAACAGGGCTGTTTGAAGATTTATAGTTACAGTTAATTGTAGTTTGTTACGAGAGTGAGTCAGGAAAGCGACTGTATTCTAAATATATGCTGTGGCACAGTCATAAGTCAAAACTGCTGTAAAATGTTATAAGTGAAAGTGTATAAGTTTTATGAATGCTATATCATTTAATATTATTGTATTAAATTAATCGTAAGATTTCATTTTAATTTTAGTATGAATCTAAATTGTTATAAAACTCGTGTTTTAACACCGTAAGGACATCATCACAATAGGTATGATTCCCTAGGCGACGACACTGACGCATGCAGCAGGCGATTTTTCGTTGCGTCGCTCGTATCGACACAGACACACACACAATCCGTGCAGCATCGTTGCTGCGGTCCGCTGTTTCTGTT
This sequence comes from Pelosia muscerda, assembly GCA_963691645.1. Taxonomy (NCBI): domain Eukaryota; kingdom Metazoa; phylum Arthropoda; class Insecta; order Lepidoptera; family Erebidae; genus Pelosia; species Pelosia muscerda. The sequence continues at coordinate 6,490,005 of OY829100.1, forward strand.
GTCGTATATCAGCTACGGAATTGTACCTTAGTCTAGTTTAATGTTTGCGCGCTAAAACCCAACGAGTTATTTTCTTACAATTTTTCCTGCTCGTGTATGGCAGGGATTATTGTTTAACACTCAAGCACAAGAGAATCTGCGCCAATACATCCTAGTAAGCAAGTGTACCAGCTTGCAGGCGACACACAGACAGCTTGGTTTAGCCCTAAAGATTATAGTAGGGCACTGTACAACATCCACTGCTACGGGTATTTTATGTGAGATTGGCGTATTCAACTGCTGATGACCGCGTTTGCAACACCAGGGCGTCACATTCATGTTGCCGACCATTTAGAGGAGAGGGGAAGGGGATGGGGGGCAGGGGAGAAGGTTAAAAGAGTATCTGTGCTATTAGTGCAGAAGACAAAGAAGGGTTTCTCGGTCTTCTCATTGACAACACAAAACGTCTCCCATGAGCTCTGGCTACCCTTTTCACCGCCGGACACATAACACAAAGTTATTATTAGCCGCGGAATTCTGTTGGGCAGTGGTACTTCTCCAGTCGAACTGCTCAATTAGGACAGAAGATACCGTCATGTTCTACCTCCATAAAAGCAGGTTTTTAGAAACTAAGGATATACTCGTAGAAAAAGGTTTGGTTGATGGCCATTGTGGTTCCTAGTGTCTACGAGGCTCAAAACTGTTTTGTCTTCGCCTGTACAAATATACAAGTACGAAAATATTCAGAGCCAATTTAATTAGCCGTGGACTCTTATCCACAGATATCATTAAATGTAGAGATAAATAAATAAGGTATGTGTTTATTAGATGCCGTCGACTGGCAACGGCAACTAAGCAGGTTTCGTAGATTTTTTTATACTACATTTAATAAGCACCTGCATACGCGATAGCACACGGGTATTGGTACCTATAACGCTTGCAACACTAGACATATCATTTGCAAGTTGTTATCAGGTAGCTAACGAAAAAAAGGAAAGGAAACACGCATGATAAGAAAAATGTGCTTTTTATATATTCTAAGTAGTATTAGTATTATCCTCTATACTACGAAAAGTTACATCATACGTAATTATAAAAATAGACATCCAAATTATAGCTGATCAGCTCTTGTTCTTTTCCACGGGAATACACTGGGAATAAACTGAGTTACCTGGATATCATCTGGATAACTGAAACTCTCATATACGTTATATCACTTCTTTACTTTAATGATATTTGATAAAATGTCAAAGTTTTTAATATGTATGTATTTTGAAACGAAAGATAGACCTTTATAATTCGTAGAAAGCTGACGACGGATGGTATTGGCAGGTGTAAAGATTTACAGTGTGCAGTTGACCCGGACCTTTGGCAAACTGCCTTCACATAAAAGAAGCGTTGACGAGTACAAGTTTGACCTCATCCTTGGCCGTGGACGGTTTTATGAAATAGCGTTTAATTACCGGCCTCTGCGCCGATGTATTCGGTTCTTAATTAGTTCAGTAAAGATTAGGCATTATAAGTTCGTTCGTTTTTAGTTTCCGTTTTATAATTATAGAAGTGTTTAACAAAAAACGATATAATGGAAAATGACGATTTCAATTCCGACGGAAGTTGTTAGCAATTAGAAATTGGAGGACATGGTTCAATATGTTTTGACCATGAACATTTGCGAGATTTGTGTGAATACAATAAATGACGTTACCATTACATATAAAATCTTTTTTGGAAACTTGTCGCATAGGCTTGTTGGGTTGCGAATAAAGTTTATTTTTACATGAAATCCGAAAATTAATATCGTCGTTACCTACTGATTTCATGTGCAAAATAAAAAGGGGCCTTAGTAATTTTAGCCTATAAAAATTGTAATTTTGAGAGGCCTATGTCTTACAGTGAACTGCGATAGGTTAGAGTTGATTGGTTGTAAATTAATTATGTATTATTAAAGATAAAACTTAGATAATAATGACTAATTAAGTCCCAAGTACCGCGGGAGTGTTATTTGTGGCGGGACCAAAATAAAATACTTATAGGAATTTTAATACTAGAAGACTAAGGACGAAGATCGTGGCGTCATCGAACGAGCGCATTACATTCGATTGTAGGGCCAGGCACGGCCTAATTGCCAGCATTGTGTCGGCATGCAGATGTGAATGGGCTTTGATTTGGGCCCCGGGGCGCGGGGGCCGGGGCCAGGGGACAAATCGCTCGTTACGGCTGCAGGTAAACTTTCATTGAGCGTCGGAAGGCGTCGGACGTGAGAGGCGGCTGACAAAATGCCCTCGTTATTCGCCGCCGAATCACTCGCTCATTGTGCTCCGGGAAACGGTAGACGCGGTCGCCGAATCACGAAAAAGACTTTAATGAGGCGTGAGAACGCTCTAAATGAACGATTGTGCAGGAGGCTCGCTTTAATCAACGATTGATGTTAAAGTGGCCCTGATTAATAGGTACCTTCGGCGCGATGTTATTCCGAAATAATGAACTACCCACTTTGTCATATTTCTGTATGATACAATAGATTCTCGCTTTCGGAATTTTCGACAGTTCATCGAACCACCTGTTGCTTAGTATGGGGTGAGAGAAAAACTGAGTATCGGCCGTCGGGTGAGAGGTGATTCCCCCGCGCTCCTCGTTCATATTTCTCTGGTAGGAATTCGACACCACGCCAATTAAAATCTGACTCCTGGCGCTTTGTCATGTAGGTATGGGCTACAGCACGTGTTAGATTTAGCTCTGTGTTGATTTTTTTCTAAATCATGTTTCTAGAAATATTTTTTAATTGGCACTAGTAGCCGTGCCGTGTGAACATAATGGGAAGGTTATTTAGAATTTTAATGGTGGCTATTAGGGTATTAATTAATCGTTAGAAACATACGACACTGAATACGTGACTATGGAGAATGGCGGCTTAATTAGCTAGTATATTGTGGTATAGGTGTGCAGGCAATGTGGTTGTGCAAATATGTATAGGAAGTACACACCCCATCGTGTAGGACAGGTGGCGAGGGTGCCTCGGGCGCAACGGTGTAACAGTTGCTTGCCATGCCGACATGTGCCCACTATTTGTATGTAAATTAAAAATTAAATTAACAGCTAAGAATAAATAACTTTCTATATTTTAATGATTGTAAATATTAGTTGTTCCGTATTACTAAGAACTTGTATTTAATTACGTTGGTATGCATGTTTATTATTGTTTACCCTTTCACTTTGCGACAGTCGACTCGCGGCTTGATTGAGTGTTGTTGCCTACTTAATTTGACGTCATACTTTAATCAATCTGAATATATTTATGATATTGAACACAACAAAATACTATGACTACTTAAATAAATTTTTAATAACAAAAACTGACTTTAAAGCTAAAATAACATAATTAGATATTTAATAATTCGAAAGTGGGAGCCCTCAAAAAGTTCGACTAACCTCACTATAGAACTTCAAAATCTCCAAGTTGGTTGTGGAGGTCCGATGGCAGTCGCTTCACGGAAAATATCCAAGTTCAGGCGCATCTTAGTTAGACTTGAAAGCTGACCCCAAATGAGTTGGGAAGAGGCTCAGAGAATGAATTTCGAAAGAAAAAAATACGAGTAGGATTTTACTATTCTTTGTCTTTATTTGAGTTGAATATAGAAACAGAGTATCGTCATATTCTTACTAAAGTCCAAATAGGTAGGTACCTACCTAAGAACTCTTTGTCTAATGTGGTTGATCTCTTCAACTCATTATTGTCTCGCAGTCTTATTAAATATTATGTTAGTATCTTTATTAGGTATATAAATATATTAAAATATAAATGTGTTCTTGGTGAGTCTTTAGAGGATAGCAGAGTGTGCTACGGCGATGGACGATCTCAACGATGAGAAATAGTTAAAGGTTGACGTAGATGTCGCTAGCACATCATCAAGTTTGCTATCACTTTGCAGTTAGTCTGTCATCTTGTTACGGATCTATCAGAGATTATAGGATATACTGTTTATGGTTAATGATAATGATAATCTAATTTCGTCTCTCGCAGACAGAAACAATACAAGATTTTGTTTTACAATAAAAAATCAATTTGTTTATTTATAATAAATTAATTATGATGCTATTTACTTAACGATCAGTGCAAATATTTGTATGCATGAATATGGCGTTAATTACATCGTTTCAATTACTATACACAGTGCCATTTAGTTTTGAATCTTAACCGTAAAAGAGTAAAGGCCATAATGAAATGGCAGTTTTTGTAATCTCAGTACCTTGACAAGGGTTGACAATTAGTAGAATCGAGGCCCTGGTCGGTCCCGTTTACCATACGAACATCTATGGCAGTCGTAACGAGTAGTTGGAGCCCTCAAAATTGCGACTAGCCTAACTACAGAACTTCGCCGATTTGGTTGTAGAGGCAGTCGCTTCACGGAACATATCGAAGTTCAGCTGCATCTTAGTTAGACTAGAAAGCCGAGCCCAACTGAGTTGTTAATAGGCTCAGAGATATGTGCCTGGAGGTATACCATAACGTGAGAAGACATACAGACCATGGTAGCAGTGGTAGTAACTTCATAACTTATGAATTTATCTCAATAAGGAAAATATTATTCACAGAAGGAATCAAGAATCAAATGCACGACCGCTTTAAATGTTAATGTAATGTCATAAGAGGCACCCTTAAAATTAAAAAGGTTTAAAAAAGTTTCTTGAATATATCAATGTCACAATATATTAACAATTTTCGAGTGGCTTCGACCGTGGACCGCTCAACCAGCAGCGTCAAGTGTCTTTAACAATGTCAGTTGTTTTATAACTCCTACGCATATTCCAACAATAGTTTGAACATGATACTTAACTTTCAACAAAGGGGCATATACTATTCGAGTAAACAATAAGTTAATGAAGTTTGAGGAGACACTAAAATAAAGGTCTAGTAGCTCGGTGCGTCGGAGCACGAAGGAGACATCGCACGTGATTCCAATAATTCATCTCAAAAGCCGTATTCACACTGCGGTCTCGGGCCTCACGCGTTCTACTCCTACAATTACGCGCTTGTGTCATATTTACAGCCCAGGTAATTGCCATTCAATTACGAGGCCAGCCCGCTGTGCATCTGAGAGAGAGATCCGATGACTCACCGATATTGCTGTCTCGGTTCCTCGCGGCGTGCAGCCGACCAGCCATCAATCATCGAACACCCCCGCTGGGCGCCCGTAGGGATGGGAAACGTCACAAAGCGAGTATCTCAGTTCAACAATGCTCGATAAGTGGGCAAACGCCACGCTAAATTGATTCGAAACCGATTCAGTGTCGATATTGTTTAGCCGTTTTAACTTTTATTTAATTCCATGACCAATGCAAAATGTTTTGTGCTTACACTTACATACCTACATATTTAGAATTTAAATATTTTAATTTTTAATAAAAATTTAATGACTTTTTTTATTGATATTGGCTATTTCTATAAATGGTATATGATGGAGGTATTTGTTTGTTTGTTTGTTTTTTTTTTTTTTTTTTTTTTTTTGAAAAGAATATTAGCAACCAAAGTTACTAATATTCCCTTTAACCCCTCCAGCTAAGCTCAAAGACTTGTGTTAGGAGTGGGTTCACGTCGGTAGTGTAATGGCCAGGATTCGAACCCGGGACCTCTCGATCGTAAGGCCGACTCCTTAACCACTAAGCTACCGCCGCTTTAGGTAGGACACGACGGAGGTAGGATCCGTCTCAATCGAGCAGTCCGACTGGGGAAGTACCTCCACCCTACAGAATATCGCCGTTTAATAACGTTGTGTTGTGTTTTCGGTGGTGAGTAGGGTAGCCAGAGCTCACTAGAGAGGTTTTGTGTTGTCCGTGGGAAAACCAAAGGCTGACGACACAGAATGTCTCTGTTCTTAAAGGGGTTGCGGCACGAGTGTTATTCCTCTGGTGTTACACTCGCCCATAGGCCACGGTAACCACTCACCATCAGGTGGGCCGCGTGCTTGTCTGCGACCTAAGTTGAAAAAAAAAAAATATATCACGTAGACTTCCCAGCGAAAATGGGCCGATGACGTGACGCAACTTACATAATTCTTACTTTCTTTCTCAAAATTAGATCGGAAAAAGTGAATTTTCGACGGGATTCGAACCCGCGATCTTTCTCTAACACTTGAACGGAGGAACGCTCTGAACGATAAGCCACGGAGCCATGTCTGAAGCATTCAAAATACTCCCAAAATTGTTGTTTGGGAGTATTTTGAACGGCTTGACTTTTTCCGATTTAAATTTGATTTGAACAGTTAGCATACTAATTGCTTCAGAAATTTTTCTTTACTTTTTCATTTTCTTCTTACTTTTCTGGTTTTTCCTTCCCATTCTTCAAATGATAATACCATAATACAACTTTAATAGGTAATGCTTACGTCATGTGCCCATATTTATAGTGGTAATTTTTTTTTTAAATTACAGGCTTCCCTCCTGAAATCACGGAAGCTTGCCGGACTGTCAAAAATGAAACGCATCAGGGCATTAGTGACCTATGAGATTATGACTGAGATCTAATCTAATTAATATCTGATAAAACCATAATTACTTGGTCCAAATCGTGTAACCAATTAAATTAATTAAGTTTTCGTGTATTGTACTTCATTAGCATAAACGTTGAGTTTCCTGTTTAGATATTCTATAATCATTTAGTTTTTGCGCGAGATATAATATGTAAAGTTACTTATAAACACAATGTAACAGTTCATATTAAGCTCTTATGTAATGAGTACTAGCTGTTGCCCGCTGTTCCGCCTAAATGGACATTAGTTTTCTCAAATCAAATCAAATTAAATATTATTTATTGTGAAAATGGGTTCTCACAGTGCAATATAGCCTAGTATGTTACTCAGGTTGAATGTAGCTTTCCAATGGTGAAAGAACGATTGCAATCGGCACATTACTTTTTGAATTTATTCATTACAAGCACACACACACCCATAGCCACACCCACGCGCACACACAGACACACACGCACACACACACACGCACGCACGCACGCACGCACGCACGCACGCACGCCGCACACACACATACACACACACTGCAAAGTCAATAAAAGTTGCAAAAGAACTTGATGAACAATTAAAAAAGGAGGCTGGTAAGGAAGAGGACGAAGGTGAACTGACTAGTCATTTAGACTATTAAAACGTTTTATATTTTTTTTGCTTTCTTTGATAGATTTTCTTCATTTAATGTTCTTTTTGTATATGACCCCAGTTTAGTACCTATTCCAAATTTGACTTTTGACTCCGCCAAAATATAGCATTAGAATGTATGTACAACAAATTAATAGTACGAAACATTTTAAACCTTGTAAAACACCATTTGGTAATATAATACATATAACGTCATTGTAATTTAATGGCTTTTAAATATCGATATAACTTTCATACTACTTTACCAACCCTAAGGCAGTACAGGTATGCAATCTCGCCTTTATGCCATCACCCTATTGCACTCGGGTACTCTAGCCAATCTTTCAAATTGAGTTCACGGTGCAACTTGTAATGTGATTTAAAGCCCATAAGTTGATTATTTTGATGTAAGTATTGAGAATGTACTTCCTTAATTGTGTTCTATTTTAAATATTCATTTTGTAAAATTATCTTTTCACTAGATAAAGTCGTGACGCGTGAATCACTGTGGAGCCTGAACTCGTGACCTCACTCACTCACATTTTGTGTAATCAGTAGAAAGACCGAGAAACCCTGCGAAACGCTGCTTTGTCTTCTGTACTAATAGCTCAGAAATTCTTGTAATCTTCACCACTGCCCCCTCCCAACTCCTCTCTACCGCAGCCAAGTCAGCAGGTCATCAGCACGAATGTGACTCCCCTGGTGTTCCAAACGTTCATAAACCACGGTATCTATTTTCCATCTGGTGGGCCGTGTGCTTGTCTCGCTCCTTAGTGGTATAAAAAGAGAATATTTTTACTACATGACCCGCGCAACTTCGTCTGCGTTACCCTGTTTTTGCAACATTTTTCACTTCTACTCCGCACCAGCTGGCTACAACCAATTTGTTAATATATATGTATAAACGTTCCTCTTCAATCACTCTATCTATTAAAAAACCGCAACAAAATCCGTTGGGTAGTTTTAAAGCTTTAAACATACATAGGTTTCTAACAAAGATCTTAGAAGGGAAAGTAGAAGCAAAGAGAGGAATAGGTAGGCCAAGAGGAACTTTTATGGCACAAATAAAGGAAAAGATACAAGTTGTGTCGTATCAGGAGGTCAAGGGCTTGGCGGGAGACAGAGAGGAGTGACGATTACTCCACCGACAAGAGCATAGCTCTTAAGTTTAGAGAGAGAGAGAGGGATATAGGGACAGAGACAGTGACTTTGTTTATACTATGTCGTTGATGATGAGACGTCATATTAGCAATTTTTTTATATAAAATTGTGAGATCAAATGAAATTCACTCTTAAGGTATGATTCCAACTGCAGACCTATCGGTACATTTATATAGACTATATCCTACAACAACCCTCCATTTGTTTCATTCCTTCCCCTCAATAGCGTAATTTCATAGAAATTCATTCACTCACTCATTATCTTCCAAACTTGTGTAAGCAGTATACACATTATACTAATACTATTTAAATATTTTGCTTGCAGGAAAATAATTAATTAGAATAATCAGCAGATAGGTAATATAAAAGTAGGGATATTAAATATAGATTGCATAAGTAATAATTGGTGCACTACTACTTATGTGAATATTTAATTAGGCAATTAGAACTGAAATGATAATTATATTACATTTTACGTAAGACCAATTGGATGGTTTATATTTAGGTCCTTCATCAATAATTGCCATTAAAATAAGACGACTCGAAAATACATAATGAAATGTATGGTATGGTAACTGTTCAAATCGTTTTAGATTGGAAAAAGTAAATGTTCCAATGGGAATCACAGTGTAATGACCGCTTAGTTACGGAGTCTTTCAAAGTTCGGAAAATCTCCTTCACAACCTGAGGTTGGTTGTATTGGAAAAGTAAGGGACAGGCCTCTGATTTCACTAATTGTTAACCATAGTCACACCACTGAGATCACAAAATCTCTTAAAGTTCAAAATGGAGTTTATTATATCATTTCATTCACTCTACACAATCATTTAATTTTGAACTTTACCCGTGTAAGCGTGGAGTCCAAATTTAAATATCACTTTTTGTAATCTCAGTTTCTTGACCACTGTTGACAATTAGTAGAATAGGGATCCTGGCATTCATTTATCCGATCTAAATTGAAATTTAGATTAATATCGTCTTCTTTATTAAACGAAGGATTAGAATCTTTTGAAAGTCAAATCAATGCCTCATGTGATTAATTACAACTTACAAAAGAAAGATGCTGGTGGTAGCCAAAGTGCCCCTACAAATATGAACCTTCCGAAAACTTACACAAGGAGTCCAGCAGTAACGTGTTGGATGGGATGAATCCTGCAGGGCTACGATTATGACGAGATAATGTCTTAATAGAACTAGTACACGAGAGTCACATAATGACGCAACTATCATGTACTTCTTAATCATACTCCAAACTAAGATCAGATAACATTATTACCGAAATAGATACATTTAAAATGCTTGTTCTATTTCTCTCCATTTAAATCTTATAATATTAAAAAAGAAACTTAACGGGTGGTGCGAATCTGATTCACATAGCGATGGTTCTGTGCAAAAATTTATGTAGTTAATGGTACAACCATGAACTCGCGATGTTCTTTTTCATACCACTTAGGTGGCAAACAAGCACGCGGCTCACTTGATGGAAAGTGGTTACTGTGTCCTTTAGACATTTGCAACACCAGGGGCGTCACATCCTTGCTGCCGACCATATAGAGAAGAGAGGGAAGGGGAAGAGGAGAGGAGAAGGTTAAGGAGAGTCTCTGTGCTGTCAGTGCAGACGACAAAGAAGGGCTTCTGGGTCTTCCTACTCACAAAATCTCTCCAGTGAGCTCTGGCTACCCTAAAAAGATGATAGCTGAAGTTCATATGAAATCACCAAAAATTGTACTAAGTAGTGTTGTCGAATTAAAGGACAACTTTATCTTTTTAGTTTATAAAGTTTCTACTGTACCTCGATTAGCGTAACGGTCATTTATCTAAGTGCAAATATAAGTTTGTAAGTTTATTGTTTCTTGTTTTCTTATAGCAGGACAATTTTTCGGCTTATTTATTGTTACTGTACTGTTCTTACTGTGGTATTGTCCTAAATATATTATTACAGTACACTACATACTGCTTTTTAGCAAATTCGAGTAGGTCTGATCACACATATGATCATCAAGAGTTTATTTTTTTCTTTGTCAGATGTTGTACCCTAAAAAAGCAAGTTATTAATTATAATTATAAAAAATACAAAAGGCAAAATAGAACGTAGTAAAAATGTGCAAAAATACAAGATCATTAATTTAGATATGGAATAGTAAATGTAGAGATAGTGCTACCATATTTTTAATGTTCGTGGGACTTTTTTGTTCAATTTTATGCAACGACTTCTGGTTGTGTCTCTACATGGTAATAAGATCACTATAACAGGTTGGAGGTGACTAAACGATAACGTCAAAGGTATCCTAAACAGTAACTAAGTATTCGTATTAGATTAGAAACAATTCCATTGCAGATCGTTTTAATTTATACGCATCAAATGTAACATATAACTTAAAACTTTATAAGCATCTCAAACAGGTATATAAACACTTTGTCTGGATGTCCAACCAATCAAATGTCGTTCTTATAAACATGAAACATGGTCCACTTTTAATTAACAAGAACATAATTAACATCAATACAAACAAAATACAAACTAGCTATTTACACTATCATGTTCACTGACATTACTATTAGACAGGTGCTTACACCGAATTTTTTTTTTTCTTTTTTTTTTTGACATGTTTTTACATCGAAATATTGGAATCTTCAAATAATTATTAGCAACAGTTTTCCCAGCTTCGTTTTATTTCTATAGATATGCTAACAATTGCTTACAATCGACAAAATGTCCCTTTAAGACCTCTAAACATGGTTGCCTTACGTATAGACAAAATTAAGCGGAGATTTTTCTCGGAAAAATCCAAGGCTTGCTTGTTTCAATTACGGTTAGTAATGAGTTGACTTGTGCTCGCTAATTAGCCACCTTGCTAATTAATCACGAGAGTTCACCTTGTAACGCCAAACTTCACTTTATTCCATGTTCTTGTTTACCCTCCTAATTATATTATTAATAGATGCTGTCTGTTGTTGGTTATGGAGCAGTTACGAGTTTGGTTTTAATGAAGTATAGATATATCATCTATGACTGTGTTGAGAGGCTCATTATTTTAGAGACTAAAGAAAACTAAAGATGTTCATGTAATTAAAGTGCTGCTTATTGTGAATATACCCATTTATTAAGAGACCACAGTATAATATGTTATCCATGAATGCCATACCGTTCATAACGCACTCAATTAACAATATAATTACTTTTCGATGAAGTTGGAACAATTTAAGTACTTTTAATAGATTTAGATTAAAAAAGTGAATGCCACAGGGTGTCCAGCCCCTTACTGATTGAGATACCGGGTCAAATTTTCCTTTACGCCTAGGTGGTGAGGTTGAAACCATCTCATACATATTCTTACGAAATACATATTAGAAACAATGAATGATTGTACAATATTTAAAAAAATGTATTTTGATTACTCCGTCCAATCATTTAAAGAGATTTTGAAGCGTTTATGCAAACTATTCAAATTGATTTAGATGACAGTACCCGTAGGTATTATTACTATTTATTCTATCCCTTCCGTGCTATTCTGGTAGTAATAGTCAGTAGTGAATATAAACTTAATATATTAGCGATTCAAATTGACAAACAGATCGGACTTTTGTGGTGCTCTAAACCCATTGTCGTAAGTAAATATCATTTGTTAATTTTATAGCGATCACTGATCAGAAACTTCAATTAATGATCCATATTTTTTTAAATTCATATAAGTAAAGTTAAATTCTATAGGTAAGCAGGTACAAGTGAAATAAAAACACTTAGAGTGTGAGGTAGACTTTCAAAGATAAAACTACATAGGTGACAAACTGTACGGAGTGCCCGTAAATCTCCAGTTCAAAGTAATAAAATGAAGCCTTAACTTCGCCAAGGAAGAGGCATATATCCGCGTGTAAACCGATACAACCAGTTCCAATTAAAAGCATTACTCTTATCTAACACAGCTCATTATAACAAGTAATGGTGTTGTAAGTGGCCTCAGTAAAACTTCATTATTTAACGTCAAAGATTGGAGCATCGCTCGCTCATCATTCGGAGACATTTGGAAGAAACTTACAAATCTGATTTATTGGAAATTGGACGTTATTTGATACCGATTATAGTATATATTTATTTAGCGTGATGTGTTCTAACAGATATAAGAGTATTCATGCTTGGAATACTTGCGGTCGAGTACATAATGTATAAATTTAGCGTCGCATAGGTACATTGATGTATAAATAAACAAAGGTCACGGGCATACACTATCATTGTGTGGCTAATACATTATTGTAATTTATTTAAGTAATTTAATACCATTTCCTCTTTACTTCATTTGGATAATTGTCGAAGTACCTAGTACAAATTAGGTAGGTACCATACTTGATAAATATATTTACAATGTAAACAATATGTGTTACCTAACACAATTCCACGATAATTCAGTAGTAAGTGAATATTAATAGATGTTGGGATAAGCAGGTATACAAACAGAATTAAGTATTTCTATATTTACGGTAACAATGGAAGTAAAGAATGATAGTAATGATATCAATGTTGTTGAATTATCTACTATATAAAAATAAGTCGGGTTTTCCATCTTGACGCTATAACTCCAGAACGCACGAACCGATTTCCATGGTTTTGCATTCGTTGGAAAGGTCTCGGGCTCCGTGAGGTTTATAGCAAAGAAAATTCAGGAAAATTTTTTTTTTTCTTCATCTTTTAATCACCAAACGAAATGTTACATAAAACGAAGTCATCTGTGGCGAAACGGAGTTCGCCGGGTTTGCTGAGTCAGTTATATTGTTTAATTAGTTAAGCCGTCAGGCTGAGCGCCACCATTGTAACATTGTACATGTTTGTAATGATGACCATGCCTGACTTTGCCTTCAGCTTACCACAAGGCAAGGTGTATCGTGTCCTAAATAGGAAAAGTTAGTAATATTACGTACACACTGCATACGGTCAAGGAAAATGCAATAGCGTCTTGCAGTTCGCTGCTGGACAGCCTCGCCCAATGTTGGGGGCTTCTACTGTTTCCATGTTAGTGAGACGGGTTGGTACAAAATTTGAGTTTTCTTCTGTCGCAGTGATATCGTCTGCATATTTTTTCAGTTTGTCATCTCTTGTGACTTTGGGATAAGATGGGGTGGTGATATTCTTTCTCCGTCTAAATTCACACTAAATTCACATATAAAGGTAAATACGTTTCTTCTTGACCGCGTGTGTTTTGTTTTGTTTTTATTTTGTTGTACCATCAGTCAGACAGCATAATGTAGGCATTGGTATTCCCGCAAAAGCCAAGATAAACCAAATCATTCAAAAGAAG